>JAYKYS010000001.1:2702500-5352500 GCA_036924285.1 Asterella californica | reverse complement strand
TTTCATATATTTCTTGTGAAGAGTTTTGAGAAGCTGTGAGTAAGGTTGGAGAGCTGATGATGAGCTAGTCATTCTGATATCAAGTTCAACCGATTCTTGATCATTATGGGTTGTCAATCGATCGATTGAAACTAAATGGGATAGAAGTGATATGACGGGTATTGTGAACTATGACAATGGTGGGATTTTTGACTATTTCTCGAGTTTTGGATTGAATTTCTAAGTGAAACTTTCCAAGAGTGAGAGATGCTTTATCGCTAAGATATTTAGGATCTTGGATCAAACGTACATGGGTTTGTAAAGCTTGGTCGTGTAGCTAAGGTCCATTCTTCGTCACAGCAAGATGTACACCTTCAGATCCTAAGTCTCTTCATATGTAACACTCGGAAGAATCACCAAAAGCGGTTTGTCCATCACTTCTTCATGAGTTCATCACCAAAACATACAAAACTAATCATTGTCAAAAGTGATCGCAGTGGATGCAATGAAGCTTGATGTGAAATGGATTCGGGAAGAAAAGATCCAGAGTTGATATCAAACCTCTGTCCATAACCACCGCTCTCACAATTTTTCACTCCTCCATGCAGACCATAGAGAAATCATCACGAATCACCCACCGAGAGAGAATCTTGTATCCAAATTCAACAACAAAGACCATTAAAGTGAATACACACAAATCTGATTTGACACGTTTCAATATGATACGATCACTTAAATAGATAATTGTCTCGTGACACTCATCACATCGTTCGACAAGTTACGTGACAAAGTTACGTGACAAAGTTACGTGACAAAGTTCATGAAACATAGACAAAGTAACACTACCTAAGTTCTACAAGAATTTCACACAAGAGTCGCACTCCTCATATGTGGGTTTAAGTACATGAAAGATAACAAATTCTTTAGTTCACAGAAGCATCATCAAACGATCCTTTAGAGCAGCATGTGCAGTAATAATATTTTCTTCACCAGTTTTCTACCACAAACTAACTAAAATACTCAACTTTGAACTTTATTTATTTAGAACTGAATAAATAAAAAACTTTATTTATGGAATAAAATTACAGTAGGTGAAAGTCTATTGTACGTGCTTTCCAATGATATAGATATCAGATTGATTCGGTCGAAATACCTTGGTTAGATCAAGATAGCTCTTATCACAATTGATCAAAATTGATAAATTCTAACACTTATAACTCGAAACATCTCATACGCTCATCATGATTTTCATATTTTGATCTAAGTTTTGAGTGATCAAACAAGCTCCCAAACTAGACATACATCATATCACTAGAAACCTTATCTTCTAGAGCTTCCCAACAAGATAAGATATGCACGCAACAAGCAACCATTGAGTTCGAGATGTAGTACCGAAGACAACAATACATTGTAGTTAGAGATTCTTGATCAGCAGCCTCGAACCAACATAACATCTTTTTTTATTAGGATCTCCTCACCAAATTCACAACATAGTTCCCTTGACTCACTTGTATCACCTCTAGGAGGTTCCACCTGCAAACCTTGAATCGTTTGCTCAATGTATATAGATTTGTTAACACTTTGATAAGTTGATATTGCTGGTTATGAATATATTTATGAAATCTTTTACATAACATTATCTCTAATTTTTTGTTGTGTATGTTTGTGTTTCAGATGAAAAATGATCATTATGAAGAATTACAAACTTCTGTAATGTAATTTCTATTTTCAATAATTTTGGTAATCATTTTTTCTAGATTATTTTACTATGGGTAGTGAGATATTCTTTTTCTCTACAGCAATAAAGATCATATTTCATGGACAAAATATTATTAATAAGAGTTTTTTTGTATGTATAATCAGTTTATACATACTGAGGGTGATTACTGCAAATATTTCTTCTCCAGAGATATTTGGAAATCAATATGTATTTTGATTGATAACCGATTAAACATCAACATACTGTCAAAGACTTTGCAAAAAAAGATTTGTACATTTAGTATGCATCCTATCAAGTTCTTGAATGTGCAGTTAACGAGTTATCATGATAAGTATCGACTTTATCAAAAAATATATTGTTCAAAATAGGAATATACAAATTCATGTTTCTACAAACATGAACTTAGTGATATCACTTCTGTTCAACCAAGAGATGTGGGTGAAATCTCTCTTTGCCTTCAAACCTTTCACGCTGTAATCTGAACTTCGACAATCTATTACTCTCAACTCCAACTTCCAACTGGGCTTAAACTTCACAAGAAATTCTCTCTGACCTCTCACTACTATCCTTTGAAATTTCAGATTCAGACCCCAAACCAATTGTTCAAAATGGATCAAGCCTTTTGTCTGTGCTAATTTATGAGCTTTACATACCTTGGTAGCTAACATCGACGACCTCAGCACCCTCTCTTAACCAAAAAAGTTGAAATTTCACAAGTAGTAAGCTGATAGTGCACACTTAAGTCTTTGGAGATTTTTATTTAGAGATTTGACCTAATGCTCATGAAACAACTCAATATTTGAATCTAAGAGAAATGATTTTACTTCTACTTCTCAATTGTTACAACCAACTTCATTTGATTATTTTGAGATCAAATCCAACCAAAATGTAAGACTAATTTACATCAGTGTAACCAACACGATATCAACTATCTAATCTTCTTGAGAATATCGACAAATCATTTCTCAAACTCTCGAGGTACTCAGAAACATGATTGAGGATACTAGTTTGATCCTTATGACTTTGAACGATCGTAACTCTACAATCAAAACTCCAAATAGATCGATCTTCCCTCCAGATTGTAGCCCAATTCGAGACCTCACATTCTGCAAATGACTCTCGAAAAGATCTCCGAAATCCCAAAACCATCCAAGGAACTTGATTGAACATGATTGAAAAAAAATGGACAAATAAGAGAGAAGATTGGAGATCACTTATCTCCTACTTGGCACTATGGGTCCAGTTGTAACTGTAAAACACTCATACCCTCAAGGGCTTGAACCAAAATATGAGGATGATATCATGTCGTCATGATTGCATGACAACATGATAATCATCCGATACCATACAAGGTCAAGATAATGACCTTGAATCGATCTATGATGAAAGAGACGACAAAAAGAAATGAAGAAGTCATCACTTGATTGTAGTACTACTCATCAAAGTTCTTCGTGTTCCACGCAAGATGATTGATGTTCTGTAGGCAATGACACTAGATATCAACTCAGACGTTGAAAAAAACATTGGCTAGAAAAGTTATGATCCATTTATCTATCAAAGTAAGATTTATATAGTCAAGTCTCAATTCTCTTCGTATGTGACGATCGGCAAGTCCATCATTCTTTTCATGAAATCTTCTTCAAAATAGACAACGAATTACTGTCGAAAGTGATCGCGATCCAATGAATGGATTCAAGAATGGAAGGAAGGTGGATGGAATTCAAGAATGGAAGAAGAATGCATTCAAGAATGGAGGATCTGGAATTCTGATCAATCCTCCATCCATGGGTACAACTCTTGCAGCTCCTCATCCTCCATGTAGGACACTAAGAAATACTCACGAAACACCAAGCAAGAAAGAATGCTTCCACGGACTGGCGATTCTCTATTTTATATCCAAATTCGACGACAAGAATCAATCATGTGAATGTCCACAGATCACTGAGTTGGCACGTCTCATTATCGTTATCTCACTTCTCAAATATCTGTGAACGTAGCACCTAATACATCGTCTGATGAGTTACACGAAAAAGTTCACGGAACATTGTAACGACTTATGTTACACACAGGAAGTTTGTCTATTAGTAAGGTGTTTAGTTATAATTAAATGAATGTTTATTTGCTGCTCGAGTACTTTAGGGAGGTATCAATTTTGTCATGACTAGCTAAAGTTAGTTATGGTTAAACTTAGCTGTATTTTTGGACAAAATTAAAATATTTCTTAAATAGTGACAACTACTATCTTGTCATCTTGTCTAAAAAGTAGAAAGGAGGTGAAAAATTATCTCTTATTTCTTTTTTGACTTGATATCAATGATATGACTAAAGTTATTAACTTTATGGGTATTAAAACAAGAAGAGATTCCACATGTAATCTTTTTAGTGGGTCCTAGTGTAACGTGGGGTGGAAACTTGAGATTTCTTCGGAATATTTTAGAATCTTTCTAGAATTGTGACTTTGAAGGAATAAGCCCATGTGAAAAGGTAAGAAGCCCATGTGATACTTTTATCTTCGATAATATTTCAGTAAAATCTGGTAAAAGTTACGACTGAGTTATCGGAGAATACCAAAATAAAAACATAAAATGTATAAATAGAAGAGTAGAGAAGAGCTCCTCGTCCTTGTTTTCACATCATCGTAATGATATTTGAGTAATAGAGAGAGTGTGAGATTTTAGAATGTGAAAACTTGAGAGATGTCGTTAGAATGAAAAATTTCAATATATGGGTGTGTGAAAGATTAAATTTATCATTGTTTCCTTCAAGTTAATGGTGTGCTTCCATCAAAGCCATTAGAGGTGACCCTTGAGTAGATACATGCTCGACATTTGTAAGTTGATCGATGACTATCATGAAGGTTGAGAGATTGGGGGGTAGGTGATCGATAAGACCACTAAGGATTTATATTTTTGGTTTTGTTGCAAAGACCTCACTTGAAGAGATCATTGGATGTTTAGAGTTCAGTTCTACAGAAAGAGATCATGCAAGAACACATGGAGAGAACGTTGAGAGGAGAGAGAGCTAACGTGATGTTAGCAGTTTTAGAATCTTTCGTCTATCTCGTAGTGATCTATGACGCGTTTGAGTTCATTCTTGTTATCTTGTTTACTTAGAAAAGGTTTGAGGAGAGTTAAGAGTGGATGTAACAAAAGTTTTAAAGAAAAGAGGAGAAAGAAGTTACTAGAGGAGAAAAATTTGAGAGTTTAAGAATTCTGCTTTGGAAAATTTATACATTCGCTGTCAGATCTTCTGTATTTTTAGATCTCAGTAAACATTTCTAGTGTTTTAGCTTGGCTGATAAGCTATCAAAGACAAAAAAAATCAGAAGAGGTGGTCTAGAAAAGAAGATATGATATTTCAAAGTTGAAGGGGTTTATTCGTGAAAGTTTAGAAATTCTGCTCTCTAGAAATTTTATACAGTCGCTGTCATCTTTTCTGTATTTTATTTCTCTATAAAAGTTCCCAAGATTATAGCATGGCTGATAAGCTATCATAAGAAACAAGAATCATGAGAAGATGAGGCTTGGAGAGGAAGATAGAATTTATCAAAGTGGAGGGGTTGACAATCATGAGTGAATTTAAAATATACAAATATCAGTTCTCTAGAAATTTGTACAATCAGCACCGTTTCTTCTGATTAAGGAATTTTCTGTTCAAATTTTGTGAGTTAGTAGTCTGGAGGTTGAGTTACTATAGGACATAGAATTCTTTGAGAGATCTCTTATCGACTAAGATAAGAGATCTCTTATCTGATAAGCTATCATAAGAAACAAGAATCATGAGAAGATGAGGCTTGGAGAGGAAGATAGAATTTATCAAAGTGGAGGGGTTGACAATCATGAGTGAATTTAAAATGTACAAATATCAGTTCTCTGGAAATTTGTACAATCATCACCATTTCTTCTGATTAAGGAATTTTCTGTTCAAATTTTATGAGTTAGTAGTCTGGAGGTTGAGTTACTACATGGCATAGAATTCTTCGAGAGATCTCTTATCGACTAAGATACGAGATTTCTTATCTGATAAGCTATCATAAGAAACAAGAATCATGAGAAGATGAGGCTTGGAGAGGAAGATAGAATTTATCAAAGTGGAGTGGTTGACAATCATGAGTGAATTTAAAATATACAAATATTAGTTCTCTGGAAATTTATACAATCAGCACCATTTCTTCTGATTAAGGAATTTTCTGTCCAAATTTTATGAGTTAGTAGTCTGGAGGTTGAGTTACTACATGGCATAGAATTCTTCGAGAGATCTCTTATCGACTAAGAGATATAGTTTCGGCATACAAGGAGATCTTGAAGATATTTTATGAGGAATTCAATTTGAATGCCGAGGAGGAAGAAGAGACGTTTAGAAGTTCGAACGGAGACGAAGAAGCGAAAGTTAAGTATAGATGACGAACATGCATCTATAGCACTTGAGGTGATCTCTTAACTTTGTATCGTGAAGCTTCTGAGACCATCGGAGTAGATGTGAAGAAGATGGAGTTTTAAGCATCATTCATTCCGGAGGTAACAAATGCTCCTGGTGAAGTAGAGTTGGATCCTAGAAGATGAGTGACTTTAAGTTGTCTGCTAAGATTAATAATGACGATTATCACGAGATGATTATCTTAGACAATTGATTTTAGATTGAATTTTGTTTCGTGTATAGCATATATAATACACGATTTTTAAAATAAATCTCGAAAGAGTTAAATAAATTATGTAGATTTGTTTTTTTCCTAGGTATGTTGTCCACTCAATGGTTGAGAAGTTGCAACAACATGAGTGAAAGTTCAAAGGATTCAAAAGTTAGACTTAGAAACCTTCCTCAAGGTTTAGATGTCATAGTAAGCGTCGGAGAGAACTCGAGAGAGATTACGGTTGAGTTTAAAAACACTAGCGTAAAAACTCAAGTTGGAGCTTCGAGGAGAAGAGTAGAAATCGACTCATGGTGTTATTTTTGTAGAGGAGTGAGACATAAAGTAGTGAATTGTCCACTAGGATCAGAGTAGAGAGAGTCAAAGAGAAACAAGAGTTTATTGATTTGAGTCTTCGAGTGGGTCCATCTTCCACCAATTCATCTCTTAGGAGAGAATCTTTGTCCAAGTTGTGGAGTGGGTGATTTTTCAAGAGGACAAAAATACGTAGATCTAGTCGCTCTACATATGTCAATAGTCGAGTAATTGGACGAGACTTAGAGAGTCGAGATGGAGAAGTTGTCGACTTCAAAAGAGGACTTGGCTGCGTTGTGATGAGGATCGTCATTTGGATGATGGAGGAGACGGTAATGTGACTCTCGCTCATGATTATCTTGGGAGAAAAAATGACACATGAGGTGTTGTTACAACTATATTTTTCATTTTATCTATGGTAGTTTATTCTTGAATGAAATTGGTTACATTCGTACTCTTTTAGCGAGTCCTTATTACGCAAAGATTAGAAGAGCACAAAGAGTAGTTACAAGATGGGAAAATTATCAATGTTTCACGAGAAAGAAATGAAGATATAGAGCCGTTTGTTCAAGATTTCAAGAAAGGTTGCATTAAAAATAATGTGAGAAGGAAGAAAGAGTGGGTGTTGTTACTGCTAGAGTTTTTAGAAGATTTTTCTCTTACATGGTATGAAGATCGAGTGAAGAGCAAAACACATGAGACAGGTGAGGACACATGAGAGACGTTGAGTAACGCACTCATCAAAGAGTTTTTTTGAGAGGAGAGTTATGAGAAACTCAACGAGATAACGAGAAAATACGGTAGTATGCCGAAAGGATGGATAAGTTGGAGCAACGGTTTCAAACGGTCCTACAAAAGAGTGGAGACAATGTGGAGCTAACGATGGCGAGAATTGGAGCAATACTGACCAATAAACTTGATGGGGGGTTAAGGCCTTCAATTCGAACTCAAGTGAGATATGAGAAGCCAACAATCAAAGCAGAGATCATCAAGATTACGACAAATACGGAGGAGACTTTGGATGAAGAGGATCTTATCCAACCTCATCATGTCACTTTGGTGTCAACTCCAACTCTTGGTGTAGTCACAACGATAGCATCTGCACCATCACAATTGGTGATCGTTTCAAACGTCAACTCCTATTTCAAAAATGCTGTCAAGACCGTTTGTCACTACAGCAATGTCTACTACCACCTCAGATTTTCATGCCAAGTTGAAGAGCATCATCGATACTCTTGCTGATGTCAAGATAAACGTGGTGTAATTACGAGAATGGAGGAACAAAGGTGGACGAGGAGGTCAAAGAGATTACGACAACAATTCTAACCGAGGAAATCAAGATAAATTTGGAGGCAACCAAGATAATTTTGGAGAATCACATGCTAGACTTGTGGATGTTCTGTGGATGTTCAACGAAATTGTCTTAACAACAGAGCAAGAGGTAGTGAAACTGTCAGAATCAATGTTGGTGGAAGAAATCCATCACAAGCACGAGACAAGAGAGTGGTTATTATTGATGTAGTGCGAGATCCTATTTATGAGAAGGGAGAGAGCTCGAACTCTTCTCGTGCACCGATGGAGCTTCTAGTTCAAAAAAGAAAAAAAGAATTCGATTTTTTGGTGAATCAATTTTCATGGAGGAGTCATCAAGTAGAAGTACTCGCTCGAGTAATATTTTGAGTACACTAAGGGAGCCAAGAAGGAAGCTGGAGATGACAGATTTCACTATTTCATCTTCTCAAGCTAGATAAGATGTGATTGAAGACGTGGTTGTTCTTAAAGCCAACATCACGATTGGACAGTTGATTGCACTCAACCTTCATTTACGAAAGGAACTTAGAGGAGGACTGAGTTCTAAGAGAAGTAAGAAGAAGAAACCCAAGAGCAAGACATCAAAGTATGTGAGAGTTGGTGTGGTGGATGTGCATGCTTCTGAGACATGCACTAGGACCTCAAAGATTGAAGTTCGATTGAATGATCACTACGTCTCTGACGTTATCGTGATGTGAATTATTTCACATAGTAAATAATTCACCTCTCAGTTATAAGTTAGTCTCTCAGAGTGACTAACTCACCTTCGAGTTGTCGGGTCACTAGTACGAATTCAGTTGCGACCCTCTAAGTCTCGGGATAGCGAGATGACATCAATGATACTCCAAGTTGGTACTAATTCTTTTGTAGAAAATTAAAGATCTCGTCATATGATTTATTTGAGTCAAAAAATCAATTCGAACTGATACATGAGGAGAGACTTATGACGTTTCGAAGTTTAAGGAGGCCGAAGGACGACAATGCTTAGAACTCGGGCTCCACGTGTGGTATACACGGAGTGGGATGAGATATCGACTACCTACATCATTGCAGAGGACGAGTCAGACGCATACATTGCATTTTCTGATGATGAGTCTAGTGTCGTCACATCGTTGTTGTGGGACATGGACAAGATCTATGGGATCACGAAGAGATCTCGACAATACTTGGGTACGGTGAGTATCATTGAGCTGAATAACTTCATCTAGGAGTTTGGCAGTTGATGCGATCTGCAGCAGATGCAAAACCCACAGTTGTTCACACCTTTCATGGCATAGAAAGGTTTGTTCCAACACCTAGAGGGATCGCCGATGGACGATTATCATGAGTTCAGACGAGACTACAGTGTGGAGATTGAGTTGTGGAGATAACATTGGTCTCCCAACTACGTTTCTATCACTATTGATGTAGTTTCGAGATGCATAGCAACTGCGAGGTCAGATGTCAGTGGTAGTGGTACATCCACGGGTGGCAGAGTACCTTCTACCAGTGGTGCATCCACTAGTAGTGGAGCAAGTGATACTATGAGCGAGATACCCTCAGGGTTTAACCCTGTGGTTTAGTTCTTCGAGTGTTTGAGGAAGAACTATAAGGGTGTGCGGACCGACAAGTTGAGGAGTCTGTAGGAGTTTCAATGGAAGACTAGAGAGAGCTTACGCTAGGCGTTTATTCGCATCAGGCGGTTGATCAGCGTTATCCAAGAGGTAATGGAAGCACATGCAGTCCAGTTCTGATACAAGATACTAGATCGAGAGCTGCGTAGGAGAGTTCGAGATGCGATTCTCCTTAGAGACATCGTTATAACATTGACGGCTGTCTTTGGTTGGTTGAGCGGATTGAGCTCAACATGATGGAGGAGAGGGTGGTGATTGCTAGGTTCAGCGGGGAGGCACCACATGGAGCGACCACCTCTTCTCGAGGATCATAGGCTACGCAACTGCATGATGGTGGTGGTGGTAAGGATCGTGTTGAACAGTCACGATCCCAAGGAGGTGTTGGAGGACTTGGTGGGCAGAAGACCTAACGTAAATCTTGAACTACCCTCGAAGACATGTAAAATGACACGTTATCGTGTCGGATATTGCGTGAAGGATGTCCAGGAAAACGCGAGGTTCCTGGCTGTGGAGATGTTGTGTGCTGAAACAGAGACAAGACAGAGAAAAACAACCACAAAAACGAACGCTGCGATATATACACTCCAAATATATGTACACTACCGGTTCTTTCTCCTAAGAGCACAGAATTGAAAAACAGACCAGAGCGGTCTGTAACCTACTTCAAAAGCCCCTGAAAACAACCCTTGAATCGCAACCCTGACCCAAAACCACCGAAGCGTAGCTCAAAGCAAGAGAAGCTTCTCTTTGCTAACAAACAGAGCCACAACAGTATCACACGATCCAAACCCAAGTCCAAACCACATCCATGTATAAGCTCTTAGCTAAAGCTAGCTACCACAAGCTGTATACAGCCAACCAGAACTCTAACGTACTTAAAAGAGAAAAATCCCTAGCGAAGAAACCGAAAAAGGCCTATCTGTAGACTTCTTCCTTTCGCTAGACGGACTTCAGATGTCGATAGGGTCTCCTCCGCTGACTCCGTTAACCCAAGAAACCTTCAGATCCGACTTCCGATAGTCGAGATATCGCCGATTTTCGGTCGCAGATGACCGAACCTTCAAAAACTCCTCCCTGCGGCTTAAAACCGCTCACACCGCACAAACGGATCGTCCAAACTGATATCTGTCTTCCTTGGCAGATAGATCTAGCTACCCTGAACCCAACGAGACTCCAAACAAGCCGTTTGGAGTTCCCCTTGCAAAACCACACAAGAAATTTGGTCGCAGGTTGCAAAAAACTGACGTAAATCAGCTCCATGCGGCTCAAACTTGCTCACCACGCTCAAACCAACAATCCAATTCACGTACAGTCTTCTCCTATGAGTAGATGAAGACTCCCTCATCGCGTAGGCACCAAGAACGAAGAGCTTGGCTCACCGATCGCGAAGAACAGCCCAACCTCAGGTCGCAGGTGAACGAAAATCTGATGTAAGCGCTTCCCTGCGAGCCAATTTCACTCAGAACTTCCAAACCGCCCGATGAAAACTGATATCGTCTTCAATTTCCTGTAGAACTCGGTGTTCTGATCCCGTTGGATCCAAGGACAGCAAGTTTGGACTCCGGAACGGTCCGAACGGTCCAACTCTCCTTCACATGTAATTGAAAACCTCAAATCTGCTTCCTGCGTCTCAATTTCTCTCAGTACACACTCCCCGATCCGTCTCTTCCCAAACCGTTTGAACCAGTGTGTAGCCTGCACAGATCTGAACCCAACGACGCCTTGCGCGCTTGCATTGGACTCCTAAATCTCCCGAACCGTCCGTTGACAGGTCGCAAACGCAAGCTAGCCCCTTAAACACCCCCCTTGCAACAGTCTCTGTACGTACAGTTCTCCCCTGAATCTTGAATAATAAGAAGCAGGCCCCTTGCGTCTTTGATATAACGCCTGAAGCTTTGAATACCCAGTCAGCAAGTAACTAGGGGCCTAGCTTGATTTTACCTTCTTTCGAATCGCATAACTTCTTCCCTGGATGTCCAAACGAAGTAAACAAGATGCCCATGGAAAGCTGACAACGAGCTCTACCCATCCATGTGATGAAAGTGAAGATCGGAAGTTGCGCCAAAAGCCCGTAAGCTGGAGCCTAGCTTGTTTTCTCCATCTTTCGAGTCCTGTAACTTCTCCACTAGACGTCCAAACGAAGTAGATGAAGTGCCTATGGAAAGCTGACAAGGAGCTTTATCCACTGGTGCGATAAAAACGAAGATCCGAAGTTGTGCCAAAAACCCGTAAGCTGGAGCCTAGCTTATTTTCTCCATCTTTCGAGTCTTGTAACTTCTCCACTAGGCGTCCAAACGAAGTAGACAAAGTGCCTATGGAAAGCTGACAAGGAGCTCTACCCATCTATGCGATGAAAATGGAGATTTGAGATTGTGCCAAAAATCCGTAAGCTGGGGCCTAGCTTGTCTTCTCATGAGTGTCTTTGGAGCGACAAGCATCAAAGTTTGAATTTCATGTAGGAGCCGGTCCACAACACGACATCCATCCCCTCCAAACCTGTGCATCCTCTGCTATGCACCAGAGATACCAACCAAGGAGTGGACCGGCACGCACACTCATTCCCATCATGTTATCCTCTCTCCCATCTCAATCAACCTCATCCTCAAGTCTGCAACTCGATCGTCATCTTGAAGTTGCTACCCTGCCATGATCCTCCCTAGATCCATGCTCATCGACCTTCACCTCGAACCTCCCATCCAATCACCCCCTCTAGATCTACACATCTTCAATATGCGAAGACATAGAAAGAATAACCCATCATACCATAGAATTGACTTCCATCTATCCTGTAGAACCTCACCGTTGAGGTTTGTAACCCAAGTGTCGTAGTAGACATCCCCCATCCTGCCAATCATCACCCGTATCCTGACTGTAACCCTCAATCTCAAGCATGTACATGTCGTTGTACGTATCCAACTCTTTCTTTTTGTTTTTCTGAAAAAAAAAAAAAAACCACACTGCTGCAACCAAAATCATCAACTGCAACCATCATTGTCTCGCTGTACAATGATATCCTCCTCAACCATCATCCTCCCTGATCTCTTCTTCTGAAAATCCTTACAACCTCTCAAGCATCATTCACTCAACCCAAATCATCTTCAGCAATGGCTTCTCCCCTGTAAGCCATCCTTACCCATCATCCTATACCCGTAGCCTCGAGAGCATTCGTCCACTCTCTTTCGCCCTCAGCATGTCCGTCCTTGATGATGTCAATGATGACATCATGGACTCTTGTTGTAGCCGCACCTAAAACCTTCCGTGATAAGAACCCAACCTTTGCATCTCGAATGCACTCCTCCCAACCTCCCTTCACATCCATCGTCATCATCTCTGCATCTGGTTGTTGTTTGTCTGAAACCAGATCAACCATGTCCACTGTCTGCATCCCAACCATCTCCTCCGGTTGTGAAGGATCGTCCTCCATTGCATGTTCAAGAAGAATAGTTTCCTGTTGAACCTTATCCTCCCCAGCTTGCTTTCCTGAAGAAGTCTCTTCTTGTCTCTTCTTCTCGCTCTGCATCATAGATGCAGTATCCAACCTGAGCTCGCTTGGATCCACGTGTTCATCCAAATCATTCTTATGGAGATCATGCTCAATCTCCTCCACCCTAGCACCATAACTTGTAGCTTCGATAGCTACAACTGCATGTGCCGCAAAGTAATCATCCACAAACTTCTTCATCCCTCCTTTACCAACGTTGGCTTGAAGGAGAGTACCCGTACTTGTGAATGTAACCTTTCCATCCTCCCAAGAAATTACCTCTCGTTGCAAAGACTCTGTAAAGTCGATGCAATCGTCCCGCTGATGATCAGTACTATCACACCACAGACAGTGATGTACCCAAGCTGGTTTGGGTACAAGCTCCATCTTGATCGACGATCCCTTATCCTCCAACCTAGTAACCTTAGCTTGCAGATCTTGCATCTCTTGCTGTAGGTCCTCGATGGTTGGATCTTTCTCCTCTACAACCACAACTGGAAGTTGAATCTCAGATACTACCTGAACTGGTGTGGTAGTCAGCACTGCAGGTGTCAACCTTGTAACCCTTTCCCTTGTATGTCTCCAGACAAGAAGCTCAACAGCTTCATGCACAATCTCCCAATTTCTTGTTAACCCTTCTTCTTCATCCTCATCCTCCAGAAGTAGCTCCAACTGTTCCTGCCATGGTTCATCCGCAGCTTGAAGAAACAGCTCCGTCTTGTAGCTCTCCAAGGTTAGCTTGTCCACCCGAGGTAGTTGAGAGAATTGTCTCTCAAACTCCTTTAACAGCTCGGTAGGCTGTAAACCCTTGCTGGATCTGTTGATCCATTCCAAAAACGATTTCTTGGTTACTCGATCTGAGTTCCCCAAGAAATACTCCTCCATCAGCACATGTGAAAATGTATCCCAGTTCTTCCCAAAACGCTTTGCTAGACCCTTCACATGCTCCCTTATCTCAGGCACCGCAGCGAGTTCAAATGTCTCGATCATCTCCTTCTCCGATACCTGATCCAAATCCATATCCATCTTGTAACATCTCAAGTACTCAGAGATGTCTCTCCCAGCAAATAGACCAAACTTGTCGATCACCTTTCCAAGCGCCTTCTTCCCCAAAGCTTCCTTTTGTTGGTTCTCTTGCTCTTGTCGCATAAACAAAGTGAAGGCTTGAAACAATCGTGCAGTTGCTGCATCCAACTGCATCCCTGGTATACCCTCTGATCCGTCCATCCCGTCCATAGTCATGGCTCGTCCCATCCTCCCATCCTCCATGATCCAACCGTCTACAAATTCATCATCCCAGGTCCACAACATCCTCCCGAACAACCAAATCCATCCTCATCCTCGTTCATGATTGCTGATCTCTTCTGTCCGGTTCTAACACAGAAATATCTCCACCACGGACCTTCACGTCGAGTTCACCACCTATATCGTGTCGGATATTGCGTGAAGGATGTCCAGGAAAACGCGAGGTTCCTGGCTGTGGAGATGTTGTGTGCTGAAACAGAGACAAGACAGAGAAAAACAACCACAAAAACGAACGCTGCGATATATACACTCCAAATATATGTACACTACCGGTTCTTTCTCCTAAGAGCACAGAATTGAAAAACAGACCAGAGCGGTCTGTAACCTACTTCAAAAGCCCCTGAAAACAACCCTTGAATCGCAACCCTGACCCAAAACCACCGAAGCGTAGCTCAAAGCAAGAGAAGCTTCTCTTTGCTAACAAACAGAGCCACAACAGTATCACACGATCCAAATCCAAGTCCAAACCACATCCATGTATAAGCTCTTAGCTAAAGCTAGCTACCACAAGCTGTATACAGCCAACCAGAACTCTAACGTACTTAAAAGAGAAAAATCCCTAGCGAAGAAACCGAAAAAGGCCTATCTGTAGACTTCTTCCTTTCGCTAGACGGACTTCAGATGTCGATAGGGTCTCCTCCGCTGACTCCGTTAACCCAAGAAACCTTCAGATCCGACTGCCGATAGTCGAGATATCGCCGATTTTCGGTCGCAGATGACCGAACCTTCAAAAACTCCTCCCTGCGGCTTAAAACCGCTCACACCGCACAAACGGATCGTCCAAACTGATATCTGTCTTCCTTGGCAGATAGATCTAGCTACCCTGAACCCAACGAGACTCCAAACAAGCCGTTTGGAGTTCCCCTTGCAAAACCACACAAGAAATTTGGTCGCAGGTTGCAAAAAACTGACGTAAATCAGCTCCCTGCGGCTCAAACTTGCTCACCACGCTCAAACCAACAATCCAATTCACGTACAGTCTTCTCCTATGAGTAGATGAAGACTCCCTCATCGCGTAGGCACCAAGAACGAAGAGCTTGGCTCACCGATCGCGAAGAACAGCCCAACCTCAGGTCGCAGGTGAACGAAAATCTGATGTAAGCGCTTCCCTGCGAGCCAATTTCACTCAGAACTTCCAAACCGCCCGATGAAAACTGATATCGTCTTCAATTTCCTGTAGAACTCGGTGTTCTGATCCCGTTGGATCCAAGGACAGCAAGTTTGGACTCCGGAACGGTCCGAACGGTCCAACTCTCCTTCACATGTAATTGAAAACCTCAAATCTGCTTCCTGCGTCTCAATTTCTCTCAGTACACACTCCCCGATCCGTCTCTTCCCAAACCGTTTGAACTAGTGCGTATCCTGCATAGATCTGAACCCAACGACGCCTTGCGCGCTTGCATTGGACTCCTAAATCTCCCGAACCGTCCGTTGACAGGTCGCAGACGCAAGCTAGCCCCTTAAACACCCCCCTTGCAACAGTCTCTGTACGTACAGTTCTCCCCTGAATCTTGAATAATAAGAAGCAGGCCCCTTGCGTCTTTGATATAACGCCTGAAGCTTTGAATACCCAGTCAGCAAGTAACTAGGGGCCTAACTTGATTTTACCTTCTTTCGAATCGCATAACTTCTTCCCTGGATGTCCAAACGAAGTAAACAAGATGCCCATGGAAAGCTGACAACGAGCTCTACCCATCCATGTGATGAAAGTGAAGATCGGAAGTTGCGCCAAAAGCCCGTAAGCTGGAGCCTAGCTTGTTTTCTCCATTTTTCGAGTCTTGTAACTTCTCCACTAGGCGTCCAAACGAAATAGATGAAGTGCCTATGGAAAGCTGACAAGGAGCTTTATCCACTGGTGCGATAAAAACGAAGATCTGAAGTTGTGCCAAAAACCCGTAAGCTGGAGCCTAGCTTATTTTCTCCATCTTTCGAGTCTTGTAACTTCTCCACTAGGCGTCCAAACGAAGTAGACAAAGTGCCTATGGAAAGCTGACAAGGAGCTCTACCCATCTATGCGATGAAAATGGAGATTTGAGATTGTGCCAAAAATCCGTAAGCTGGGGCCTAGCTTGTCTTCTCATGAGTGTCTTTGGAGCGACAAGCATCGAAGTTTGAATTTCATGTAGGAGCCGGTCCACAACACGACAACGTAACTCTGAAAGATAACTTAAACAAGCTAGAAAGCAGGCATGGGTGACATGTAAGTACAACCCATGAGATTAAACTCTATCAACGTGGTAAAGTTAAGTTTTATACTTTGAACAATCATAGATAAGTATGAAGTCACTTGCACAAGCGTACGAATGCTTGAACAAGATAAATAACATACTATCAACCAACTAAGATTCAAAATATATAACATAACAGTATTTAACATCATATGCAAAGGTGTCAAACAAATGCATAAAGGACTAGAAGCAATATTGAGCTAACTTCTTTCTAAGACTACTAAACTCAATTGTCAGAGTAGAAGTGTAACATGTAATTGCAAAGTAACACGACAATGATGATCAACACAAGAAACTTACGCCGTGGTGTTTTCAAATGTTTGAGTGCTCGCAACTTCCAGAATCGACTTCTTTGAGGTCTTAACTTTACTCAGAGAGACTAACTCCTGACAAAGAGGTGAATTATTTACTATGTGAAATGATTTACATCACGACAACGATGAAGAGAGGATTGTGCAAGTATGGCTTGCAAAAGGACCACTTGGGAGATTGAGATGTGCAGGTCATGGTTGGCTATGGGTTATCATTTTAGCCGACAAGCGTCTTTGGCTTCTTTCTCATCGTATTTTCTATTATATGATCGAGATCCAGATCTACCTTCGGTCATTCGTCGTGATTCTGCTGAGGTGCTGAACCTCGATGATTCGGATATGTAGGTGAGAGCATGTTCTCAACGAGTCGAGACATTTCGAAGAGTTATGCCTATGAGTTTTGAGAACCTAGTGATTGCTCAGCATAGAGACATATTGCGATATGCGACTATTTGAGGAGGAGGTTATCAGCCATTGATTCACAGATTTCATCCTAGCGATTATATCTATCTACAGTGGACTGCACCAATGATGTTGGATGTGACCGCAAGATGCACCATTTTATGAGTGCGTGAGGTGTTATCTTCTGGAGTACTCATGTTAGAGGGCCGTGATGATGTTGTTTGAAAGGACCATGTGCGTAATTGCACGTCATGTCATCTTCTCAACATCGGTCGTATCGTTGACCCAAGCTTAGCAGTTGTACGTGCGGGTTTGAGGTGTATGTTATGTGGGTTTGGTGGTGGAGCAACCCGTATGTTGGTGTGTGATGGTTGTTCGAGAGGTTGGCACATGTCGTGTTTGACTCCACCTCTCAATGTCATTCATTGGACGGTGAGTTTGTCCTTGATGTATATAGCAAGGATAGCAGATTAGATCTTTGCGTGGTATGGATTGCCAACAGACGACTAATGATGAGACGATGTAGCACCCGGTCTCCTGATCCTTGCACCCATGAAGGTGTATATCACGTAGTTGAGATATGAGACTATATGGAGTTAAAGGGACCTAACCGTCAATTAGGAGGACGATTGTGATACACTTGTCTATGTGTACGACATCGTCCATGTGTTATGTGTATGTGTGGTGTACCTCTGACAGTGATGTATGTTGTGTAGCAATGTGTATGCGCATGACAACAATCACGTCAGCTTAGCACCTCGGCTAGGTTGGCCGAGTGTAGAGTGACTAATCCCGATAGGGCCGTTAGTGCCGTTAGGGCGAGTTCTTGGGATAGCCCACTAGGGATATACTTCGTAGGTAAGACTTGGAGATCTTAGTTCTTCGAGTTGGGCCTTCAAGCTCTTAGCTATGGTGGATAGTCTTGGTGAATGCAATCTGGATTCGCTGCGAGCACAGAGTGGATTTGGCTCGACTTTACTGGTTGTTTTGTGTCGGTTGGTATGGAGTACATATCGTTTATCATTATGATACACTTGTATATGTGTATGTGTGGTATATCTCTGACAACGATGTATGTTGTATAGCGATGTGTATGCGCACGACATATGTCAGTGGAGCTCATCATAGATCAAAAACCTATCATGCCGACTAAAGAACACGTTCTTACATGGAGTGTATCACCGTGGAAGGACAATCCGACAAATGAAGAACTTCTTGCTATTCAAATTAGACAGTTAGAGAGAAGACTTGAGGATATCTAAGTTGCTTTGGACATGCTATGAGAAGCACGGTTGAAGAACAAAGTCAGATTTATCAACGACATCGTCTAAGAACTAGGGAAATCAAGAAAGATGATTGGGTGTTAGTCTACGACAGTAGTGTAAACAACCAGCATAGTGCACAACAAAAATTTTCCAAGCGATGGTTTGGTCCGTATGTAGTGAACGAGCAGACGAAACGAGCTTGAAGATACTAGTGGTAGATACACGTGTCAAGAATTTTCAAAAAGAGAGATAAGGAGGTCGATCTAGCAGATATCTTGACAGAGTTTCAATTTGAGGATGAGGAGTATGCAGTAGAGCTTGAAGATGAAGTCGATGAACATAGACCTAGAGAAATCATGGAGTTGCAACTTCAAGATGACAGTCGGGTTGCAGACTTGAGGATGAGGTCAACTAAGATGGGAAGTAGGATGACAAGATGATGTGCGTGTCGGTCCACTCTCTGATTGGTATCTCTGGTGCATACCGGAGGATGCTCAAGTTTAGAGGGGGTGGATGTCGTGTAGTGGACCGGCGCTTACTTGAAAATCTATTTTCGATACTTATCATTATCGCTCCAAAGATGCTCATAAGACTAAAAAATGAGCTTTCTTACACAACTTCGGATCTTCATTTTCATTACATCAACTGGTAGAGCTCATTGTCAGTTTTCCATGGGCACTTCGTCTATTTCATTTGGATGCCCAATAGTAAAGTTACGACTCGAAAGATGAGGAAATCAAATTAAACCATAACTTACTATTGCTGACTAAGTATTTGTGATTCCTGGCGCTATACTAAAGACGCAAAGGGCCTACTTGTTCATTATCTGTGAAAACTTTCACGTATGACGACTGACGTAAGGGAGCAGCTTAAAGGACCAGCTTGTTTTTACGAAGATGGTTCGTGAAGAGGCGGATCAAGGAGTGTGTTCTAGGAAAAATTGAGATGCATGGAGGAGATTTGGAGTCCTTCAATGTCTTGTGAAGGAGAGTTGGACCGCTCGGATCGTTCTAGAGTCCAAACTTGCTGTCCTTGGATCCATCGGGATCAGAACATCGAGTTCTTCAAAAAATTAAAGACAATACGAAGTTTCATCAGATGATTTGGGAGTTCCGAGTTAAATTGACTCGCAGAGAAGCGCTTATGTCAATTTTTTGTCACTTGCAACATGAGATTGGATTGTTCTTCGCGATCAGTGAGTCAAGCTCTTCATTCTTTGTGCTTACATGATCAAGGAGTCTTCACTTATGCATTAGAGAAGATCGTATGTGAACTGGATTGTAGTTTGGGTGTGATGAGTGTGGTGCCCACAATTTGCAAGATTAGAGATATTTTGAAAATTTTAAGTTAATGACGTGTATATATAATTGAAGTAACCTTATTACTTAAGATTACACCTTGCTTAGCGAGAAGATGACTTAAGACGAATTCATGAGAAGAAGCCAACTTCTTCTGAAGCCGGAAGACGGAAGTCTTCTAGAAGCCGGAAGTCGCAAGACAAAATATGCTTCCAAGAAGACTGTGACTACAACCACGAGAAATACCAACCGCGCACCAACTAGATAAGGGTAGGTATACCTAAAGGACAATCACCACCGTAATAGATAAAGCTAGGATAGATCGAGCCATTATCTAATCGTGAAGGAAAAGATAAGGAATTCAGAGGCGCATCAGCACCATAGCTCTCTTTTTTGCTTCTCTACTTGATTTGGGAATTGAGGAGAACATTGGAAGCACCCAAAAGCAAATTACAGTGAACGAGTGCATCAATGAATATGAATGTCGTTGTAGTGCTGTCAGAAGATCATTTTAGCAAGCAGAAGCTTGGGAAGGCTTAAGGGGGCATCACCTTGTGATTTATCTAACCCGTTGGAAATTGTAAGAGCAATGTGTGATAGGGAATAGTATTTGACATTTACGAAGCAGAGATAGTCTTCTGAAGGTGTCAGAAGTCGAGTTGAACTTCCAAAAGTCGAGAATTGCTTCTGAAAACCGACTGGGAAGATTGGAAGCCGTGACCTGGAAGCAGTAATCATCTTCTCGGACTTCTCAGTGAGTAATTGTGTGATATTTTAGATAATAATTGTATGTTAAGGTCCAGAGCACCTTCTAAAGGTTCTCGAAGCCGTGTGGTTTTGTGAGAAGAAGGGATTTCTAGACAAAACCTAGGTGTTTGTGAGCTTGAACAGATCCTAGAACTTAGAGCACCGTAACTAGTGTAAATTTTCTTGGGGAACGAAATCTTTTATGCTATGATGTGAGACACTACATCTATCATGATAAAATGAAAAGAAATGGTTGTAACAACACCTCTTGTGCCATTTGTTCTCTCAAGGCAATCATGAGCCTAAATCATATTACCGTCTTCTCCACCATCAGAATGATGATCTTCGTCACAACTCAATTGAGTCCTCCTTTGAAGTCGATAACTTCTTCATCTCAACTCTCTGAGTCTCGACTATTGACGTAAGTAGAATAATCACATCCACGCACTTGTGTCCTTTTGATAAATCATCCACTCCACAACTTGGACAAGGATTTTCTCTTAGGAGAGAATTAACGGTAATGAATATGACTCTCTCGTTTCTCTTTGGCTCTCTCTGCTCTGATCCTACTTGGACAATTCACTACTTTATGTCCCAACCCTATACAAAAATAACACCATAAGTCGATTTCTACTCTTCTTCTCATAGATTCTACTTGAGTTTTTGCGCTAGTGTTTTCAAACTCAACGATAATCTCTCTTGAGCTCTTTTTGACATTTACTATGACATCGAACTCTTGAGGAAGAATCATAAATCTAACTTTCCAATCCTTTGAACTTCCACTCATGTTGTTGTGCATTCTCAACAATTGAGTAGACAATCTACTTTTGAGGAAAACAAATGCGTTCAGAACGTCGGTCGTCTATGCTGTTTATTTTTTAGTAGAGGGCGCACAATCCTTTTTTGCTAATTCAATAGCATTTTTCATTGTTCGTAGGTTCTAGTGCCGACGGTTTGGCAACTGACGTATTCTGCATATTCTCGCCCACAACTGAAGATGTATCAGTGATCGTGCCCATGGTAAATGCTGGGTAGCTAAGATGCCAGCTCCCGTCTCCCAGCAGCTGCCCAGTTTTTAATTTTTGTTCAATTAAAATAAAAAAGATCTCCTAGAGAATTTGAAGTTTTTCAAAATAGAACTCGTGTAGTTTCTTGAAAACTAGCTTCAGAAATAAAACTTTGGGTACTTAAGGAGCTCGTATGAGGATCGACATTTCTTAACGCCAAGCTTTATGTATAAAGATATTTTAACATAAAGGAGTGAAAGAAAAATCTAGTGATATACGTAGGGTTGGAGCTGAGAGTATTCAATTTTTTTCTTTTTTCATTAAGTTAAATATTAAGTGAAATAATCCATCCATAAGAAACTCGGCAAATCGACTATGTGAAAAATTTCAGTTGAATTTTCAAAAAATTCAAAAAATTTCTTGGGAGTGTGGCATTAATTACTTCAGCACCTCTTGGTGCAATAGTTCCCGCGTTTACATGATCACAAGAAGTGATTTGGCAAATCACTTTAGAAAAGAAATAATTATTTTTTTAAAAAAGTTTTTTTTTACTAAAATAATACATCCTGAAAACTTGGTGATGCAGATGGGACCGGTAGCCATGCTTCTAGAGAAAAGACATTGATAAGATCTTTTGTTTAGCAGTTTAAAATGGCATAGCCTTTAATGACGAGGTTCAAACGAGAAAGGGCTTGTTCACCCATGATTGAAGGTTCTAAAACAGCTAAACCTACAATATATGCAATAGTACCTAAAATAACTACAAAAATAAAGGATAACGCGGATCAACTGAAGAAACAAACTGTTTGCATTAAAAACTTTGATTTCGATTCCTAATTGTAGATTAGGACTTTTGAGAACGTGTAAAGGCTGAAAACTAATACTTTTGTTTTTCTTCTAAACGAATATGATATTGAGAAACTACTTTAGATTTAGCTACGTTAAAAAAACTCAAAAAATATCAGCAGCTTTCGTTGGAAATTGCACAGTAGATCGACTATAGAAAGATTAGTCAATTTGGTGAATGGAAGAATAAGAACAATAGAAATATTGCAAAAATTCTTTTTCAAGAAGGTAAACTCACAAGACGATCCTTAGGATAAGATAAAGCTCTGCCAGTGCAGGAACAATATCTTCTTTTAAAAAGAGTTAGATTTCGTCAACTAAAGCTTGAATAATTCCTAAAAGTCAATCTAAATGCAAACCTAAAGTATCTTGGTTTAAAAATGCAGCAACTTCAAACAAATTCATTGCTCCAGCCCAAAAAATGATTAATCCAACATGAGCCACATGAGCTCCAAGTAACTTTTTAGATAAATTAATAAGTCTAGATGAAATCGAGAAACACGCAAGCTTGTTCCGGGTCAACAAATTCCTTGTATCAAAAATTATGGGTCAAAGGACAATCTCAGTCTCTCTAGAGCTCCTCATTTTGTTTGCTTTACAAACAAAGCATACTCTGTGCATATGCTAAAGCCAAAATGCACTTACAGTTTAGAGGAAGATCATTAATACCTAATGAAAATATCACCATGACTAAGGTATAACCCGCGTCAGCACAAGGAGATGTGCTAGCACGGCTTGGAATAATTCCTCGTATCAAGAGCGTAAGCCTTTGGCTTATCACCCTCAGTAGCAATCCCGCTCAGACGCAATAGACGTCTCGCCTTCTTTTTCAAGTAGGGAAGGTTCTATCTTCGTCGGTCAATCTTAGAAAAAAGATTCTATTTTTCAAATCAAGAAACGAGCACTACCAAAGTGGCTGACATTTAACTATTTCATCAAATTTAGGTACAGATCGATTACTCGTGCATGGTGTATAAGCTCGATCGAGGAGACAAAATTGGATTTTTTGGAGGGGCTAATTCTGTAAAAGCAACAGGTAAAATTACTCAAACACCCGTTACCTATTCCTGTTTGAATATCATCAGTTAAACCAGTTCGTTTATGATACGAAAAATAATGAAGTCAAAGTTTGAATGATAAAAATGAATCGACCACAGCTCCGTGATAACGCAACCCTTTGGCAAGTTTCACTTTGACGTAGTCTATCATACCATCTTCAAAGGACCGTGTAATAGACGCTCCACGAACCCTCGATCCTCTATCTTATACCCAAATTGAAAGTTAATAGCCACTCACGCGAATGAGCACGGATCATTGAGTTGACACATCTTGTTATCGTGCGGTCTCACATCCAAGATAACTATGAATGTGACACATAAAATACCGTCTGACGAGTTACACGAAAAATTTCATAATATATAGAAAATTAACACAATACAAGTTCTACTTTAAATTCACATGTGAATCATGTCATAACACGACGTGGATAATATATCGCTTTCGCATGGAGTGATAATGAAAATAGAAAAATCCACCTCTTCTTCGTTCTCTATAGGCTCGATATCAGATATAGTGAATTGTGATGGGCAAGATAGTGATGTTAAGAAGGAGAGAGATTGTATATTTCATCCTCGAGTAGTTTCAGAGATGAAAGCAACCAAGAAGATAGACAATTGCAAAGCATGACGAGGAATGTGGACCCAAAGTGGTATTGACAGAAAGCAAATCAGAAACACAAGCTTATTAGGTCTCAAAGCCTGCACTTTTTTTCATTATAGATATTCCGATTCATTCTCGTGAAACTCCCAGCGATAAGTCCAACGCTGCGAGACCGTTCCCTTGCAGACAACGATAGAATTTGAAACATCTCATATTTTGTCAGAGTTTTGCCGAATCAGCAGCAAAGAGAGAATGAACACATACATCTTCCTGGCGAGTATCAATTGAGAAAGGACGAAAGCAAACGGTCTATCACTGGGAACTCCCAGCACATGTTTATTGATCATGAACATCCCGTTGGATTCACTCGGAAGAGACATTCCCGCAATCCCGTTAGACTGCGAGCGATGAACCAAAACCAGTTCCCTTGCACAAAATGATAAAATTTGAATGATTTGGGATTTCCTCAGAGTCCCGACAAGAAGCATATAAGCATAGAATCAGCAGCAAAGAATAAAGGCAGACTGACATCTTCTCGAGGAGTCTGAGTTCAAAAACCATCAGTTTATCCTATAATTGATAGTTATCCGTGAGAAGTCCCGTCACATCGCCATGAACCACGAAGAACGAAGAACAAAAATGAAGTGAAGCAATGGACCCACTAAGAGCAGCGCTATCACGCTTTATAATGCAATTACAACGATACTTAAAAATGCAATTACATAATAAATTGCATTTTTAAGCAAATTAATAAGGCGGACAATGACCGACTTGTTTCTCATCATGAACAAAAATAATGAAGGAGCGACAGAGACCGCAATGAAGAGAAGAAAGAATACGAAGAAATCCTAACAAAGCAGCATGTGCCAAGAGAGAAAAGAAAAGACTCGACTAGGCCGATTCTGTGAACAAGAAATCCATTTTTAGATCACAACGAACAAGATCTTAGCGTCAATCCCCACGATTTATTTGACCCAAAGGCAGCGAGAATAGTCCAATGAACTACAAGGACAGAGCGAGAATGAAAGAACCTGCCGTTTGGACATGACACAAAGGATACCCCACCGCCAATGCTCGCAACGAATTTTCCTCCATGCCGTGCGCTTGGCAGCTTGTGGTAGTTGGTCCAAAATCCTACGTTGTATGCACATGCACGGGTGCCATTACATAAATCTGTGAAATCCATCCCAATGAAATTGGACATATAGAATGACTTTAAACATGTAAATTTCTCAGTGTTTAGAATCACTCAAATTAAACATCCAACCCGCTGTATTTTAGGTTCCATTCCTTAGCGTAGCAATATACAAAGACATTTTCTTTTCTTAGAATGAGATGAACGACACGACTATCTGTGCCAAAGTTCAGGTCGTGCATTGGGCATGATCAGTCCAACGAACCACGACGTAAGAGCTAACGGAACCGCTCTCTCACACTGAAGTAACATCAGTTCAATCTACAACCCTCAATGACATTTTGAAGAGAGAATAGCGCGTATGTATCATTACCATTGGATATAAATGGTGAGAATGTAGCTAGTTAACCGCATCCACGACGGAGTAGCATACACAATGATTTTAGTTGGAATGATGGCGAGTTTCCTCGGTGGATGAAACAGTTTCTAAACAGATCTAGATGACTCTACCAGGAAAATCTTGTCTTCGGTTGAACATGATTAGTAGCTACCAAAGCCAAAATAAAATACAACTCTCAATCTCTCGTGTCCCTATCAACTTGACAAATCCACAACAAAAGAAGAACATTCACTTCCTGCTGCTCGGATTACACTTCCGATAAGGCAACATAGTGCACAGTAAACTCATTTAAGCTCGTAGAGTAATCGGATAGGAATGCAAGCCATCGGAGAAAAATGATCAGACATGACCAAATCTAGACAGTAGCAAAGTGTAACAACAGAGAAGTAAACAGAAATAGTGTAGTATGTGAGTTTTTGTCATTTATCTTGAGTGGCTATCACAATCAATGGAATTGTGCACACGGTGGTCTTTGAGTTTCCGGTCGACTCTGTGAGCCACAATCGCAGGCGCATACGTCAACTTTCACTGATGACTTGAAGAAAACTGTCTGCCATCCACAGACTATGTTATGAGTTTTTTGTCAGCCATACCCAGACAACAACACGTCTGAGATCTACTATGTACAGATTGTTAACCATGATGGGTTGGTTAGTTACTTGGTTTGTCAGAGTAATATTACTTTCTCTTTTGTAGAGTATATCACTTTTTATTATACTTAGAAATACAAAGTTATTACGTTTATCATAGTCGGCACCGGGAGGCCAGCCGGTTGGAGACTCAGGAAGAGCTTCTCAACTTCGTGAGAGTGATCAAGATCGACAGTCGATTTCGGGGACTGAGGAAGGAGAAAGCTGCGTGGTAACCCTCAACAGGGTAGTTCAAATTTGGAGCTAGGTGGGTTCTTGATCACGCTGCTGATCAGTTTCTTGGAGATACACAATCTTCGCACATCGATACTGCCTGATAAACTGGCTTAACATCATCATTTGGTTAGCACGTGGGATTTCGTGTTGAATGCTTCGGACCTTTACCGTGTTCGTTACCTTCACGCCAGCTCCCAAACTCTCCGCCAACCACAACAGTTCTTGCGGATCCCCAGCGTGGTCACCGGGAAATGAAGAAGATGTTGACCGCCATGTCGCTGCAACTACCGGTCTCATGAATGGGGCACTTAGGGTCTCATGGAGCGTGATTCAGTTCATTCCGTAACTATGAACAAAGAACGTTCATTACAGGAACTCTGGAGACTGGGATTTCTATCTTTCCAGGCTTCCACTGCAAACATTTTCGAGCTCCAAAAGTGCAGAAACTTGGAAACCTTACAAAGTATTTCTCATGAATTTTCCTTTTCGTGAGCACTCGAGTATTTTCGACTATTTACTCGTAGGGAAAATAGTGGTATTTATTTGGAGTGGGGCATACGATCGAAGTGTCGGTGTGAGTGCAATATAATGTACAATATGTTCCGTGAAGTTCCTGTAGCACGAGTTCGCGTATCAGACAGATTCCGACGTGGCAAGTTCCAGGAGGTCAAGACAATCCACGTCATAGCCGCGTCACGGCGCTCCACTGATGCGTAGGTGGTGGGGGCTACAAAAGTGGCAAAAGTCCTCGAACCAGACACCCTCCTCCTCAATGGCATCCAAAACTCGGTAAGAACCACGAACTGATGGATCCATCGAGTATTCGGCCTGCAACAAAGCGCATCCTTCAGAAATCATGAGTAACCGAAGGGTTTCTGGGCTTTGTCCCAAAAACTTCGCAGCTGACCGTCGGATCCTCCTGGCTGGTTGAGAGCTCGAGGGGCAGACGAGAGCCAGAGTGGGAAGGCGAAGAGAGATGGACACAGTTCTGAGGGAATCAGAAGCTTTAGTGGCGCGGAAGAAAGAGGAGAAGGGAATCCAGAGGAATTAGGGAGTCTAGGAAAACCGCTGCTGTTCAGCTGAGTGCTACCGCTGTGTAGACGATGGATGAGCAAGCCGCGGCACTCGACTCCTCTTCCCATCCAGCTGAAAGGCCGATAGTTTCCTCCGGTGGGTTTGTGATTAGCGGAACTGGAGTTGATTGCAATTACTTGAGCACGTTTTGTTTCGAAGAATATTGCATGTTGTTCATGTTTTCACGATTCTTTTTGAGCAACCAAGTTTCAGGGACTTCGGCCGTTTGATAGTATGATCGTCAATTTCTTGTTGTCCATGACGATTGAACTCTGATTTGTTTTTCTTTCGTTTTAGTTGCATTATACATCGGGTCAAGAGGAGGGATCACGAACTGAGCCAATTTGAACGTTTCTTACCTCTCATATAAACCGACCTTATGTGTTTCCTGATCTGGTAATATATTTGCAACAGTAAAGCGCTCAAAGGCGGCCTTGAGGATTGGAACGAAATGCTGCTAGCACGTTCTGTACCGTTTATCCACGCCGTATTTATGAGTAGGAATGATTGCATTATGTTCAATCAACGTGACGATCTTCGGTCGCAGAGTTCCGCAGCTCTAGGTATAGCACGAAGGAACTACACAAAGGAAACGAAATAAACATAATAGCAGGGGATTGCTTATGACTCGAGTTACAGGTCTTGACAAGGGACCCATTGCGTACTTCCACCAATTTTATTCCACAAACAGAGCATCCGGCTATAAAAGCATATTATCTGTTAGGATTATCTCCATCTCCGGCAATGTGCCCTCTAGACATTCGCTAGCTTGATCTTTTAAGCTAGTGCACATTCACACACCCGTTTGCTACTCTCTACGTACATCGTTGGGCTCTACGGGATTTGGGGGTTACCTCAAGTGTTTGCGCGTAGTCTGATTCGTTCTGCTATACTCGTGTACCAACCTATGTTAGTTGTAAGGATAAGTTTTGTTCTTCTGTTTTGAATGGTTATGTAAATTTGCTGTAGATTATCCCCTTTGCTCCAGCCGGGGAGAGCTGAAGAGCTTATACGTTGGTGGCAGATTTTCCTGATAGAGAAACCTTATCTATGAGTCGAAGTCTTCGTCCCGAAATGCAGCTCGTATGTGGATCTTTTCTAAGAAACATGGAACCTTTTTGATATTAACAAGGATATAAGGGTCGTGTAATTTACGCAGATGTGCACTCTTGAATTTGTCATTCGCCTGGTTGGAGCAGTTAGTTTGTAATGAGAGCCCTCTACGCAAAGGTCGCCTTTTGAGTACCTGAGACTCCTGTCGATGTTAGCGAGTTGGCTTTGGTATATTCTAACCTTTTTGTAGCTTCTTCCGCTCTCTCCGCTTGACAACAGGTCTAGCATTACAGTTGCGCCAACAAGAAGCCCAAAATACAAAATGGCAGCAAAGTCCGGCGACCGTTTTCGTGCTAGCTGGTATCAGCAATATGTCTGGAGCTGCAGTCACAAATCCGATCAATGTTGTCAAAGTCCGTATGCAGCTGGATGGCGCACTGTCCAATCAGGTTTAAACTCTTTTCATTGTCCTCAGAGGATCGCCATCTGATCAACGAAGGACACAAGAATTTTTCTAGTTCATTTCCACGATGCTTCTGAGACGTTGAACTCTGCCATTATCAAGCTCTTATCTTTCAAACATGAGTTGACTTTTCAGACTTAGCTCAGGCGTAACAAATGACATCTTCTTGTCCATCACCTGAAGTTGTTGCATTATAAAGTTTTAACGTTTGGCTTTTTGCCGTTCTTAATTTCTGATGGAAGGATAATTTCGATTTTTAGTCCCCAGAAACTTTTCATGATTTTGATACGCACGTAGTCAACTGTTTGGAGTAGGGAGAACACGGTCTCAGACTGGGAACAATTTCCACCTGAAGTCTGATTGTGTCTTTCGTATCTGCTCTCTTGAGATGATCCCATACAACTCGCGACACTGTTGTGCTGACACATATCCACCCTGTGTGGCTGAGCAAGACAGGGAGCGGCTCATGAGCGTGTTTACCAAGGTTTTCTCAGAGGAATTATGCGAATAGCAAAGGAGGAGGGGTTGCAGGGACTGTGGAGAGGCACAGGAGCTGCTTTACTTCGAGAAGCATCGTACTCAAGTATACGCATGGGTGCTTATGAACCTCTGAAGAAGGTAGAATCTTTTGATGGAAAACCTTTAAGCAGAAAGCGTGGCAGTTGACTGATTGGCAGGAAAATATTTGCATTAAACATTTCTATGAAAACTGAAACTGTATGATTCATGTTGCTCACAAGGGAACGTAGTACTAGACCAAACCCGAGACTTCTGGCGTAGCTGCTTGGATCAATAGCACCAGTTGTCTGAACTGAAATAATTGAGAAGTTGATATTGGGCAGGCTCTTGGAGCAGATAATCCTGCACACACACCGTTGTGGATAAAGGTGGCAGCAGGGGCATCGGCAGGCACAATTGGAAGTGCCATCGCAAATCCTACAGATGTTATCATGATTCGAATGCAGTCATCTATCACAGGTTTAAGATTGGAACATGAACCCACCAGAATTTTCTCAAAGCCCTCTGCCTGCATCTGCAACCTATTGCAGATAGTGCTGCAGTTAGCATCTCCAAGTTCGTAGCGATTACATGTTTCTTTTCTGTTTCACGCAGTCACCTGAATTGTTTGTTCTATGAGTGATATCCATAGTGAAACACCTGATTGTTTGTTCTATGAGTGATATCCATAGGAAAATCCATACTCAGTTTACGAGGATTGTTGATTGCACGGAGCGCGACTGATATGTTAGAGCGTCAGAGATTTCTAGGCACGATATATGGAGGTTGACTCTAGATGGAATACTGGTGCAGCAGAGCTATTATGGAAACTGTTAATCGGTTATGTAGGTAAGTGCACATATAGCCGCTAATGATGAGTTGATGGTCGTGTAGGTACTTCTGGATCATGGCAATACCGAGGTCCGTTCCATGCTTTCACTTCCATAGCTCGAACCGAAGGTTTTAGAGGTTTATTTCGAGGAGTGGGACCAACAATGCAACGAGCTGCTCTACTGAATGCAGCTCAGGTACCGACTTATGATCACACAAAGCATTACTTGCTAAACTCTGGTCTCATGAAAGAGGGTACCGGAAGCCATCTGGCGGCATCCATGGTAGCTGGCCTTGCAACAGCTCTCGCTATAGCACCAGTGGATCTCATGAGAACGAGGTAGGCTCTCGTTAGAGTAGACAGTCTGATATTTTAGTCTACTCTTCTCAAGGTTGGACAGTTCCAGTGCCTTGAGGTATTTTTCGGTATCCCTCCTCAGTATTTCATGTGTACCTCGGCTTTTCGCAGAATAATGCAACAGGCTGTGCATCCACATGGGGATGGAGTGTTGTATTCCTCTACTGTGGACTGCTTCTGGAAGACTTTCCGAGCCGAAGGTCCCCTGGGTCTCTACAAAGGTTTTGTTCCTGTTTGGCTGCGTATTGGTCCTCATACGATTATCACCCTCTTCTGCTTTGAAGAGTTGAGGTCAATGCTTGGCATTAGACCCATCTGACCTTATCACCCTTTTCTGCTTTGAAGAGTTGAGGTCTCTAACGTAAATGCTCGCAGTATCTGTTCAATGAGATCCTCATCATGAGCAGTGACTGGCAGTCAGCCTCCACACCAGCTAACGACAGGCAAACCATTTTTATGCCTTGTAATTTTACATGCCTGAAATTATAACAATTCGTTTCAAACTGTACACCGTATGTATATAGGCTTCTTAATAGACAAGCCCAGTGATTTAAACATGTCCATCTCAAGTGACTGAAGCTCTTCACGAGCAGTAGATAAAGCTTTCAAAAGCAGATATTTCAAGCATGCAAGGAATGGAGTAGTACAGTTTGAGAATGTATCAACTCGTTGGCTTGAACGCAAATGGAAATACCATGTGCAAAGGTGTCCACTCATTGTTTCCGGTGAATGGAATCTCAGTTGTTGCAATAAAAGGATCTATCTAGCGTCCAGTCTGTAAGAAGTTTTCGCTTCTTGTGTATGCAGGAGACTGTTTGTCTGGTTACTTTGGTTTCAAAACTTTTCCATAACTAGTGCAACTGAATGTCTGCCGCACCAGTTTCAGATTCTGCATGCCGGCTACATTCCATTTCTAAAAGCAGTGAATAACGAGTTCATCGCGGAAGCGAATTTGGCTCTATCAACTTTTTCAGGACAATCATAAATGTCAGTGATCCAGCGGAAAGGAATGAAACTGAGGAGGAAAGAAGTACTTAGATATTTCGTGGGGAGTGATCCAGCGGAAAGGAATGAAACTGAGGAGGAAAGAAGTACTCGGATATTTCGTGGGGAGGAGTGAAAGACAAGCTCCACTGCAAAGTTGTCGATGAATTCCCCGCATGTCGCCAGTAAGCCATATGCGCCGAGCGATGCTTGCTCGGCACATATGGCTTACCGGCGTGGTCCTATTTATCCGCACACAGTACAACGTCGGAATTGCAACTATAACTTTTGTGCGATTGAAACAATTGATACACCCTTTAAAATTCTCTCATAATCAGCGAACTACATAGCTGTCTTGCTACTGAAATTAGTCACATTTGAACCGACTTCAAGGAGATTTTTCAAGGCCTGTTCGGGAATGCTCTTCACGACCCGTTCGTCAAAGACGATATAAATCGTGAAAAGAATCTACTACAACGTGGACAACCTTTTTCCATACAGATAACGACTGCAAATCTGTAACGGAAGTACCACAATTGGTTATTAAAGGCCAACATCTTGTGGAACCTCCTTCTCCTCAGGTGCTGGCATTCTATTCAACCACTCAAGAGCGAGGCCATCTCCCGCTTCAGCGGCCATTTCGAAGTAGTACCTCGCACTTTCTTCCATACGTTCGGTGCAATGAAATTCGCTATTTCGCCCCATGTCAAATAGTTCCTCTGTTTCCGTACCATGTTCGTCTTTTGTCGTAATTTCTCGACTCTCCTCGCTAGGAACTTGGAGCCCTGGATTTCCCCACGTCCAACAATGAACACTGTATCTGAACACATGAATGAGATTCAAGACCGACAGCACAAAGAGCTCACACACAGATTCAAGACCTGCACAAGTGAAAGGTTGTGGAGGAAGGAGCTCCCAGCGTTGTGGGGTCAATCTACCTCTTGCCATGAGTGCTCCATAAACAGTCGCCGCCGCAGTGTGGCCCTGCCAATGTGGAATACACTCTCATGTTTCTTGAACTAAGTTCTCACAATCTAAGTCAGCGTTGGTAAACTGCTTCACCACCCAGCTTCATCACTGAACTCTCTGCTGCCTGAGTACTCTCTACCAACTGCTTTATCTTCAAACGCAGTACAGAACTTACACAAGCCGGAAGACGCTAGCCTAGGTATATCCATTCTTCTTGGCAGAACTGATCAAACCATATGCGAAGTGCCTTCAAGACAAACCAAATCTAGTTTGAGTCCACTTCCAGACAGTGTCAATCTGGATATTCAGAAACGGTTTCCTCTGGTCCGAGTACCTGCTCAGCTGCATTACGGAAGCACCATGCAGCAGCCTTCACGTCACGCTTGGTGTGCTTGCCACTTAAGTAAACTGTACCCATCAAGAAAAGAGCTCTTGGGTGTTTCTGCAGCAAATTTCCAGATAGTAAGAGAATGATACACTTGTGTACAACCTCGTCCCGGTAAGTTGAAGTCGCTAGAACCCTAATCGCTCTCCCACACATTCAAAAGAAAATCTTGGTAACATTTGGGTATTTGGAAATTCAGGAGGGAAATCTACAAGTGTTCAACTTGTCAAGAGAAAATCACCTTGCAAGCTGCTAACTCCAAGTATTTGAATGCCTTCTCGTCCCAACCATCGCCATCGCCAATACCTATTAATATACCCTGTGGTATTAAAACAACACCAACATTTCTTTATTAGACAGTCTGACAGAAATTCGTTGTCTTAATCAGATGTACCAAGCAATGTGACAACAACAGATGTAGTTCAATGGAATGAAATACGAAACACAGAACTCGTCATTCTACCGATGCTTGCTGCCGGCCTAGTCTTCCCCAATGTAACAAGGGAAGGGTCTGATAAAGTCCTCGGCAAACGAAGTACGAAAGTAAAATTTTGACCTCAGCACGGAGTCGACATGCAAGCTCATACTGAGCTACAGGGTTTCCTGCGTTTGCCGCTGCCTCCAGTAACGCGGCTCCACTGCACTTGAATATTGTCAATTACCATTAAGAACAGTCTCAAGTAGCAGTTTTAAAGAAAATGAAGTAATCCTCGATTATTTCTTTCACCTTCAGACTGGATGACGAGGGCTTCTGTTTGACTCCTAAGAAACAGTGTTGCTGAATCCAAGCTCGTAATTTTTCTTCGGAAGGTGTTCTTGACAAACCAACTCGCTGGCTAGTAGAACTAATCCAAAGGAGATAAACCAGACGAACCATGATACAAATGCTGCTAGCTAAATGTCAACCAGACAGACGAACACCAAGTTCAACCTACATGAACAGAGTACATACCTCGCTGGGCAAACGCCTGGTATGTGGTAGTACATATGGAGACGAGATAGAAGTAACATCGCATCCGAATTAGTATTTTCAACCTCCAACGCCAATTCGAAGTTCTCCTTTGCTTTCTGCATTGCAATGCTTTGCCGAGTAAAGTGCACAAACCGGAAGCAAGTGAGCTTTGAACCTTGTTAAGTGAGGTCGGTCCATCGAAAGAATGACTTCTTTGTCCACAAAGGTATAAAGGTCTACTGAAATCAAAAGACGAGAACATTATCCTCACTCCTTCTATGGTTGACTGAAAATCCTCCGAAATATATGATATGCAACGATCAAACACCATCCACATGAACGAAGTGCATCATACTGCAACGCAACCCCTGGAGTTATGCTTAAGGTTAAGAGAGTCTCCAAACCTTCAGTAGTGGCTGCACCCGAGTGTCATCAGGATCAGTATAAGGAAGTATACGATCAGCCTCAACCACAGCACTTAGTCCATGTGCTATATACTGAAGTGCTTGTGTGGCAGAAGTTGTTGAAGCCCGCCTAATTGCAACTCCGATGCAAACAGCCAAGGAAGACATTTGTGTTCAGTAAAAAATGTACAATCATTCGCCAACTCATGAACAAAATGACGTGTTACAACCGTAGGTACTGTACAAGATCACAATCTGGCGAACAAGAAACAAGGAGGGAAGGGTTAAACTAGTACTGTGGCTCAGCTTTGCGCAACCCAATCTCGCAAACATCTTTCTGGACTCGCTGATCTGCTGCCCTATAACTGCAGAACAGGAAGTGGGCAAAATCAGATTTTGTATTAGTGGACAAATACATCAGATTTTGAAGTTGGTAAATCATCAACGAGCTTCTCCAGCTCTTGATTCAAGAGGAAGAAGTTAAGGCTTGTTCGGAGCCTGGCACAGCTAAGCAACTAGATGTCGTTAATACACCCAATGCACTTTACAATCAGGTTCAACTGTGCCCTTAACCAACCTACTTCTACGGTAATGTGAATTCACAAGTTCAACACACGTCAAGCGTTCAGAATGGAGCTCTCTCAACGAGGGCAGGATGACTAAAAAGGAAAAAAAGCCTATTACTACCACAGCTCGAATTCCACACCAAGAAGCTCATCTTCTGCTGAAAGCCAAACCATGAGCCATATCCATACTTGCAACTTTCTATGAAACAGATTCTTACGCGTCCCAGCTCCAACCGTGTGTACTCAGGTCTCAGCTCATGGATCATATGCAGCCCAGAATACATTATATATTGCATCATGCAATCTCTGCCCAATTCTGCCCCAGGACACATTCGCCAGGAGGAGAACAGCCTGAAATGTGGACGAAACACAACAAGTTCATGGTCACCTCCACGTTCCAACCGCTTTAGAACCCCAAACCTCTACCCTATACCTCTTCCTTCCACTCTTGCCCCCGACAAACCCACTATTCGTAGCAATCACCGATTTCCCATGGTTCGCCGATTCAAGGATAATAGAGAAAAACGAACCTCCATGGCTCCAGCATTACAGAGAAGTAAGGTCATCAAGAGCTGATGCTGTTTCTGGACAACAGGGGTGATGGCGCTGCACACAACGAACAAACTCGGTCAGCACACAAAAGTAGTAAGCCTTCCTTTGGCTCGGTTTCCTAACTCAAACCCGACAAACGAAAACGTGCGATAACCGAGTGTACAACTTTCTGCAGGCGAGGTATCAGAATGCGCAGGGCAGGCCGCCTGTGTCTACTCTCGGGCCGTAAATTACACTGAATACCTCCTAATCTGGACAGCCCATGAGCACAAAAAAGCGAGAAATCGGCACACTCCCGTATGTTTCGGCAGCACTCCCAAACCAGTTGGCCGGAGATCGGTTCTCAATTCCTCGCGGAGCATATCGAAACTGAATGGTGAATTCAGGTGAAATTCTACACGAACTGCATTCTACGATTGGTTCACGAGGCATGCAACAAACCTGCTTGCCGTCTCTCTCTGGGAGTACCACTCCTCTCCAAAACCTCCAAATCCACAACATCCAGCGACATGAGCCCGAGCGTCAATCCGGACATAAGACCTGCAAAAACCACGAGGAAGAAAGACACGAGTGCATCCGCGTATGTCCACACCGCCCCTGTTGCTTCCTGTTCCTCTCGGTACATCCATACCAGTAGCAAAGGCTCCATTATGATGAGTCTCTCTGCCTACAAAACAGCCGTTTCACGACCACGTAGGCAGACCACATCCGTATGATTCTTTGATACCCGGCGAGACTGAAATGGACAGTACAGTACCAGCAGTTCTCCCCGGCTCTGTGAGTTTCCTTCTGTGTACCTCCGGGGATACTAGGGGTATCTAAAAGATTCTGTCCTGGAATTGAATTTTTTATCGGGATGTTCCCGCGGGACAAGCCCGACCTATTTCCATGGGTCAGATCAGTTTTTGCCGTCCAAGTTACCCGGACCATTTCTAAATATTATTATTATTAAATATTACTCTAAATATTTCCTCCCGGCGATTGTCCGGCACATCTTAACATGCATATTCACCTCTTCCATGACAATGCATATTCACCTGGTGTACAGTTCCGCATAATGCATATTCACCTGGTGTACATCAAGAACCTACTAGGCGATAGTCATGCATGCATAGTCTGCTGCTTATTCAAGGCTGCTTATTCACCTCTTCCATCTGAAGATGGAAGAGGGCTGCAACCTCTATTAATTTATTGCCTAACCCTTCCGACGGGAAGGGTTAGGCAATAAATTAATGTTTTAATTAATGTATTCATGTAGTGAAGTAGTCTCCCGCACTTGTACCCCCTGAAGCGCGAAGTCTTGCACTACACTTATGGGTTTTCAAATCACAGTTCCGCGTTTCCAGGAATAATTAACATATAACATTTAAACTATTAGTTTAATTTTTATTAAACTTAACTTAAAAAATATATATAACAGTTATATATAACAGTTATAACATCAAAAAAAGACTCCCTCTCCCGAAACAAAAGGCTTCAGCTGTGTGTCAAAAATGTCGCCGTCTTTTCAGTCTACGATAATATGTTAGGGCTACGTTCACGGCAGCGAATCCGGTTTTCCCGTTTCTGTCAAGTTCTGGCATCGGCGATGGGGATGCTTATTCACCCAAGCTTGGTTCGATCGTTGTATTGAACTGTTTTTTTTTAATTTTGAATTATTTTCCAATCTTGACGAATTGTTTGTTCTCTCTGTCTGCTTAAGAGAGAAATAAATTACCAAGACACCCCTTTAACTCTTCAGTATTCATTTCAAGTGTTAAAAATCTTTTAGGATAACCACTTATCCTTCATAGACCCTTCGACTGTTTACTGTTCATTTTAATATTTTGGTTTCAGTTACCTTTAAATATATTTTCCTTAGACAGCCCAGATTTATTTTGTTTCTCAGCGGGATTCGAGCTCACGTTCATAGAACCCCCAGTCCCAGTCTGTACCAAGACGCTACCCTCTTCTTAGTGTGCATGGAGGTCCGAATTAGTACTTGCTTAGATAATACTTTTCTAATTTTAAACACGATGTTCACGGAAACATTCATGTGAGGGAAACAATGTTCACGAAAAAATTTCATACTGACAAAATAACTCTATCCAAAAAACCCTACGGTTACAAATCACGTCTCTAGATTTTACTCCCGTGGATCCCGCTTGTCCTTATCTCGTCTTTTCCCGGAAGTGCAACTTCTATGCATATTCACCTGGTGTACAGTTCAGTTCATCCCTTGTCATTGTTGTCGAAAATAACAGCATCATGGGACCTTTTCGGCTCGGTTCTTACGTTTTGTTGCCTCAAGTGGAAAAAAAATTATTACCTAACTTTTTTTACCTCTCCACGGACTGCACAGCGCATATATATATATATATGACCTGCTCCACAAACGTGCATTACGAGTTTTACAGAAAATGCAGTTTTACGTCCTGTTAATAAATACATAAATGGTACGCATTCCATTCTGCTGTTTGCAGTGGTGTACCGTCCCATGATGTATTGTTCCTTCGGGGTTTGACGAAGTTCGGACACAGAAGACGGGCCTGATGACGACTATTTCACGCGTTATCTGACTGCTACTCCGATAACGACCTGAGCACGACACAGTATGTACTAAGCAGAAAAGACTTCGGTGAGCCCATTTTTAACTTTATTTATATATTAACTTGTATCACAAAACAGCCGTATCTGATGTGTACCAATATAGTTTTCCACTACAACCCTACTTAAAGACTACAGTCTACAAATACGCTGCAGTCCAGACAGTCTAAGACTGAAGCAACAAGCTACAAGGCAGAAACACTACACTTTTCGATTCGAACCCTGGTATATAGTAAGGCAGGTCCAAGCCGTCAACGCTACAGTGTGCAAATATGGTGTACTCCAAACAGAAGCGAAGGTAAACTAGCGGTACAGCAGCAGTATACTAGTACCGGTATGTACAGTAGTAGCGGTAAACCAGCAGAGAGATGCAACTGTGTTGTTTTCTGTTTTTTGTCTGAAACAAGTACTATGTACAGAAACGAGGTGGAAGTATGTATAGACGGTCGCAACGACTCCGGCCAGAAACGGCGTGATGGGAAAGTCCCTCTGCTCTGCAGTTTTCGCTCTTGTCACCTTAGGTTCCTGCGTGACAGAAGAAACTGCAGGATTAGCTATCGAAATAAGAGAACATAGAACCGTCAAAGCATTGAACACAGTGGAGAAATGACCTTCATACGCCCGAGTTGTCGCAAGGTTACGATCCAAAGGACTACAAACTGGCATATATTCGGACAGCGCGTCTACTTCCTGAAAGTTTGGGACAGTCCTTGCTCCGTGTAGAGAAAGAGAGGCCGCCAAGATATACTCCTCCTCCTCGTCCAAAAGGTAAGCATCAGGTCGTTCGACCGTGAAGTATCGAGCTCTGGTTTGGGCGAAAAAAACATTGTCGATATCCGCTATATTGACAGTTTCGGGACAGACGATCGCTTTCTAGAGAGAGTCGCTTCTGCTTTTCTGGATCCCACAAGCCATTAGCCATCTGCACGAAGGACTGTACTTACCCGATCGAATCATGGACCTAAGGCATGTTCTCAAAGTCGAACCCAACGGATGACGGCTTCTGTACTTATTGAACTGTAAAGCGCGCTGCAAAATGTTGTTCTGGTTCAGTTCGACACGGTTTTTAGTATCTGCGGCACCAAACAAAGTAAACAGCTGTTCACCATCCTCAAGCATGCCGTTAGTAATATTCTTCATACTCGACTTATGGTGAGCCTCAGTCTTGTCCTTCATGCAGTAACCGATCATACCTACAAACGTATGGAGGTCCCGGTTTGTCAACGCTTTGACACAAACTTCCCCTCCCACAGGCCTCTCTACACCTTTCCAGCCAAGAACAGAGATTAAACGTTGCTTGACCTGCAAAGCACTGGTGCCTTGAAGACAAAGCACACCATGTATGTGCAGATGCAAAAGACTTCCCCCCCTTTCAACAGAAAGCAGACCGCTATGACACTCATCCTCAAGAAAGCGAGATACAACGGGCCAGCACTTGTCCACATCCAAGTCACCTCCGGTGCAGTTTACTGTAACAGAAACCTCAAGTCGTTTGGGGATTGGCACACGATGCGTTCCCATCGTCAGAGGTGGCACTGTCTGACGACGTGCTCTTGCTGCACGTCTGAGTAGTATTTCCGAAGCGAAAGTGTTTATAGACAAAAGCTATACAGCTTGGGATCTATGTCCTGGCAGAGCAATGAAGGCATTTCAGACGATACACAGCAAGAACACTGGGTTTCAAAAGTCGAGGATCAGTGGTAAACTGAAAAAATTTAGGATAACAGAAATGTTCGACTTACAGTCTCGGAGCACAAGCCAAACGTCTTCTGTGTCTATGTAATGGAAAGGACCGACCACTGCTTGGAGGCAACAGTTAGGTACCGAAAACGACTTACATATCAAAACATAATCGAGGGAAGGAAGCAAGAAGTCCGGTAGAACAGAAGAGTAATGAAAATCAATGTAAACATACGACTTGTACATGTACATCTCTATATCAGAGAAAGAGAGAACAGACTTCGAATAAAGAGGATATGGGGGCAAGGTCACAGGTTTCCGAAAACGATTGAGAGAACACGGCGGCAAGTGAGAACAGACAGCTTGAAAACAGTCAAAACTGGCTTCTTGCGGATAGTGAGGAGGACTGTCAGACGAATCTCACTTCAATGGACAAGAGACAAGTTCGGAAGCAGAAGCAGGACGCGCAAGAGGAGTGGAGGGAATACTCAAATGCTCGTCAAGATCATCATCGGCTCGGTCGGAAAGGACATCAACGACAACCTCTGACATAGTTACCAACAGCAGAGAAAAGGTACGCATGTTGCAACTTATCTCGTAAAAATGAAGGCGGTATTCCCGAATTCCCGTATCCGCACAGTCTGCGCGTTGCAACATCAGCAACAGCTCGGCACATCGGACCCATGTCTACAAAGTCGCGATCATCCCGATTTCTGTCAACACCAATGATGCAAGAAATGTATGCCGTAGCCGTCATACCGTGACGGAAGACGACAAGAAGACATCGAGTTGCAGGGTCGGATCGTCGCTGCAAGAAAGAACAGAATCCTGTCCGCATCGCTATCGACAACGACAGCACGATCCAATCCGTCGAGTTCTTTCTTCGCTCAGTTACAGCGAAGAAAGAACACGACGCGAAGGTTAGAAGAAAAAGATGGGAAGGAAATCCTGCAAAAACTGGGAACTTCCAATCGAGAAAAAGAAGAAACAACGAGCGGGCAAGCAATTCCATCGAACAAACAGCAAGATCGCAAATGACGACTGAGCAGCCACGATTGAAAGACAGCGAACGAAGAAACCGAGAGAAAAAGTCGTCAACTCCTGAAGTGAAGCATGCATCCGCACGGTAGGGCAAAATTCTGAAGCGATCGACGAGCAAGGAACGATGCAGCGTGGTCCGCGCGGTAGTGCAGAAATTTTGAAATGATCGGTACCGCCGCCGATACCGTCCGTTAACTCGCCGCCTTACCGGGAAAAACGCGGCAGGCAACGAAGAAATGTTGTAAAGACGTTCTGTTAGCGGTAAATAGGCGGCAGGCAACGGGCCATTTTCTTAACACGGCCCCAGAATAAAATCACGTCCTCGCTTACCGCCGAAGCGCGCCCCAAGCACAACCAGAATTTAATCACCTCCGCGCTTACCGCTAAATAAGCGGCAACCAACGAGCGAATTCCTTCCGCCGTTTCTTTTACCTAACGCTCGTTTCTTTGACATTGACTGTACAAGTACGTTGGAGATGTCTACTATCTATTCACCTCTTCCATGACAATTGACTTGATTGCTTATTTATTCACCTAAGTTACAGTTGGTTTCGCGAGCAAGGGCGCAATGGATAAATAAACAGCCGGAGCGATACTGTTGTCCTCTTATACGCGACCGGTGGTTTTTTGAATTTTCCCCTACTGTATGCAAAATGATGTTCATTTTTGTGTTCTTGTCCGCTTCTCGGTCCTTCTTGTTCATGTTCTGTACGCCCTTGTTTCCCGCTGACTTCTGGGTGGTGATCGAATATTGACGAAAATGGCAACTTCTACACTACGTTTCGAAACAAATAGTGTGGTACCATACGCTGTTAGAAACAACTTCTGCTGATTATGTCCGTACATGACTACTGGGGTTTCCCAACCACACATGGCACTTCTGCTTGACGAAGATTGTATTATTAAGATGAAATGGTGTTGCCACATCCACAAGTAGTGCTTTAATTGTAACAGTGTGCTTTCACTGTAACAGCAGTACGCACTACGCACACACTTCAACTGTCCAAGTACAATCAAAAAGTAGAGTCGTCTGCTGTGAACTTCATGTAACTACAACCGTCTCATGAACGCAGATATAGCAAAGGGAGAATAGATCATATGTGTAAACTATCTACTGTAATAATTATTATATAGAGTACAAGGCTCTGTCCATGATAGTACAGACTACAAGCCTAAGTCCATCAGAATAGAAAGTAGAAGGCTATGTCCAGTCTGGATACATAAAGACTGTACGGTACAAACAAGAACGTTGTGTTCATTGAGGTACACTGGAGTATTACAGAGTCTGCTGTGCTGATGCTATCGATCCATTGTTCACGGATCGTCTCCACCAACTCCTTCTCATGTACAAACGTATGCTCGGATGCCCGGATGACGGACCTGGGCACCTTCACCGAACGAAGCAGAGAAGTCAATCCGGCAATCCGTGAAGCAAACAACACGACAGCGGCAATCCGAGACCGCCATTCATGTAAGAAGGAAACGAAACAGCGAACCGAGGGAAGCAGCCCGCCTTCAGCCGATACAGACTGTGAATCCTCTGAAGCAAGTCCCCGCAAACAAAAGCAAGTCCTCAACGGATTTCACCTGAAGAGAACAGTACCCGCAGCAAAGACGTGGGCACATAACGACAGTGAAGAATGAGTGCAATTCAAAAAGGAGTGCGAACTGAGCCCCGTCATTCTGAAGCAAGACGAGAGCGCGATGTAACAAAGAAAGCAAAGAGCGAAGCGACCGAAGGAGTGAGCATGAACGATTTGACCTAAACACATTACCCCGCAGCGAAATGGCCGAAGATAGAACCGAGCGAAACCCCAAAACCGAGCGAAATATGGGCCGAACACAGAAGCGAACGAAACTCCGAAAGGTTGATCAAAAAATACGCCTCATTTTCGACGTTAACGAATTCCGCTCCAGCTTTATGTTTTCAACCATCCAATAAAACGATGTTTCTTCATTCGTGCTTGTCGTCTAGCGTTCGTTACTGACGAAAGTCTGTTGAGCATGCTTATTCACCTCTTCCATCTGAAATGCATGCATATTAATTACAGATTATTTTTATTCATCCAGAACAAATTTTTAATAGTAAGAAAAGTTAAATGCTAGGGCATCTTGTTTGCTGCCTATAACACTCAACTCACAGCCATTATAGTTTTCTTTTTCCCAGAGTCCATGTGTTATGTTCAGATGAGAAGTATTTAAATTTAGTTTTTTATTTTAATATTTAAATTTATCTTATCACTGTGCTCAGTGAAGTGGCCAAATAAATCCATATTTTTCTGAAATGATGCATTGTTATTTATTACAGAAATAAATAAATTCAAGAAAAATATTTTTACCAAAATAATCATGTATACTACTAACTTAAAACTACCAGTTCTTTCGTCCTCTGTGCACTTCCCGCCAAGAATTTTTTTTCCTCAAAATATCAGCTCAATTTCTATCGACCATTTCACAAAACCACCCTTTCTATGCATATTTACTCGGAAGGAATATACACTAGATGTGTACATTCCTTGCTTATTCATCCAAGCTCGTTCCAGTTCATGTATTATAGTGCGCATTAATTTCTGAAGATGAAATGTTATAACTGAGAACGAATCAGATTTTATCTGAGAATGATTTAGAGCATATCAGTATTCTATAAACCTCTCTAAACCTTCCATGAAATGATACATTATATAGATAATCCCTTCAATCAGTTCCCTTCAGTGTTTTTTTTCCGGACTCGAATTCCGAACGGGGACCTTGTTAACCAGCACAGTTTCAACTGTGCTAACGTACATGCCTGTAAGGATAGTGTTCTTCTGGTCTGATAAAGTAATCTTGGCATAGTTACCAAAAATATCTAGAAGACTTGTCTACAGAAAACAGAGGTCTCTTGTGATTTGATATTCAGTTCTCTTGTGACTTGATATTCAATTTTCCGACAGACAAATACAATCATGTACGAGGTCTTGAAGATACGTGCTGTGAAGAGAAGAAACACCAATGAGAAGTTACAAATTTTTTTTGAGAATCTGTTTGTCTTCTTCCTCTCTCCGGCCGGATGTACGCTTTGGCCGCTTATTTACTCGGATAAGCGATTATTTTTCACTTAATCTCTGGTTTCAACTCTCCGGACACAACATCTTTATCAAATATGCGAAAATGACATCTCCTATTCTTCCAAGAGCCTCTTGCAGAGCAGTTACCACGGGAGTTGTGCACACAGAGACTTAACGTAGAATATATACACATGTATGTATACTTACACCTGTATATCTATTTAGTATGTTTATTTGATTAGTATGAGTGATATTAAATGAAGTGTAATGTAAATTTTGTAAAGGAATACTATTAAAATTTTAAAATTTTAAAAAAGGTATTTAGCAAGACTTGAACCACATCAAATGAACTAAACTAAAAAGCAAAATCAACTTGATTACATAATCTAGAAATTATGAAATATAATTAAAATGAAAATGAATACCGTCCTAATTTCGTCCAAAGTCTGTTAATGTTTTAACCTTGGTTAAAGTCCGTATCCAGCAGTGACCATCTCATGTTCAGAACAGATGAATTGAACTCAAGCTGCAAATCTGATCATATTGTTGTTTACAAAGCGGACAGCTGTCATAGTAGACACTCACTAGATAAGTTTGAAAGGATCCCTTAAATTGCTAGTGCAACCAGGTTTCCAACCATCAATCAATGGTTTCACTATAGGTTTAACTACTCCCCTTCTCAATATTGTACATCAAGAGAAAACCTCAAGAAGCTGTTAGTTAGAGAAGACTAACCGCTCGTTAGAGATTTACTAAAATAAGAAGAGAGTTTAAACAACAACTATTCTAAGTGTTGAATTACTAGGCGAATTCAAGCATTAGAACTGAACCCTCTCATATCCATTATCCCTGACTCTAATCTCAATAAACTATGAAATTTACTTCGAGATGTCTTTATTCACTCTTTCATGGATGAAAATAATTTATATTTCATTGAAAATAAATATTTGTGAGATCATTGACTCAGAAATTCATTCTTGAGATCTACATATTTTTATTTTCTCTAAATTTATAATATATGATAAAATATATATTTATAAAAAAAGATAAAAAGAACAAAATAAAATTTTCAGAATAAAATCTGAAAGACTGGTTATCAATCGCTTCTCTCTTGAAAACTATAGAATAAAAAATGTAAGGTTCCAAAGATCTTTACTTATATTATTTAAATATAGATAAAAATAATATACATGCCATCAAATACGCATTGTTTTTATTAAAATGAGTGTGAAATTAGTGTATATGATACTAATAACAGTATATATCCTTCAAAGTACCTGTCGAATTAGTATATCTGACAGTACAAAATTTGTTTGATCACACTTTAGTAAGTTTTTTGAGCTTAATCACACCTCCTCTTAACGATGTATTGTTTGATCATATCCTTGACTGGATATTGCATGTGAAACCAATCATTTTGTGATGTTAGTTAAATGTCTACGAAAACACACATCAAGTTTTTTGAGCATGTATAGATTGACTTATTCTTATGTTAAATATTTCAAATGGAAGAGGTATTTAGTATAGAGTTGAAAATGGTGAACGGAAAAACGAACAACCAAATCCATGGTACTTTTGTTGATAACCAATCAAGGTGTGATCAATCTCAAGGAACATACCGAGGTCTAATCAAGCAAATTTCTGCTGACCCAATCAAGGTGTGATCAATCTCAAGGAACATATTGAGGTTTGATCAAGCAAATTTCTGCTGATCCTGATTTAGTGTCAGCAGAAATTTGCTTGATCACTAAATATGGTGTAATTGATCCTCGAAACCTACCTGGTGAGAGAAAGGAAAGATACGGTATACAGAGTTTTGTTCGGTACACACACAGTACTCCGCACAACACTTGATTCAAGTCATGTTGCCTAAGGATGTTGAATGTACAGTACACTACAGTAGTGATAATTGTAATCTACCAACCATAGTGAGCGAGAAAGATTGACACCGTTCCACTCTGTACCAGAGTTCAGGAGAGCTCCTTTGACAGAAATAGTTCTTATGTGGGGTGAACGAAAGACGTAAAGCTCGAGGAAGGGCGGAGATTTTAGTTTTCCTAAGAGTTTGTAGTTCAAGCTCGTAGATGAAAGGAATGCACCAACTCAACCGTTCGAATGGACTTCGCGCTAGTCGACTTTGCAGATTGTAGCTAGCACTAACGTGGTACGTTTGAGGACTTTATGTGGGACGAAATTCCTTGTGTTAACTTGGGATCTGCAGTGGAAGAGGGGTCTTGAAGCTATGAGACTCCACCTTTCGAATTCCGCTTGTGAATTAGATGCCATGCGGGTCAAAATACGAATCGGAGCTAGTGTGGAGTAGAGGAACGAACCTTTTCTTTTACGTACATCTACCAGCAGACCATGGATCAATGTAACTTACGGTTATTTTAGTCCAAACTTCAGTTTGCAGTAGACTTGTCATCCGCATTATCGCCTCATGAAGTGTAATCCTTGGAACTTAGGAGTACTCCGTGAAACAATTTTGACACAAATTCGAGGGCAGCTTCAGTTTTCGATGATGCATACTAAGGTACAGATCACAGAAATGATACTGGTGCATTCCTTCATTTTATTCATCTACATATCTGCGTGGTAAATTCAGTCAGCAAGATGAGAAATGTGAGTTCAGTGATTTGATTTTTTTCAGTAATTGAGATCAAGTTCGTGTAAGATCAAGAGCATGTAATTGCTATCATTCTTCTCATAGTCACTTATGATGTTGTTTGAGATCTTACAGTCTACATCTTACTCTGATGTGGTATGGATCCTCAATTGGATCTGAACTTTCCAACGAGAGTTTTTTCAACACTTGAGTCGAAATACGTTGTTACAATCGATTAAAAATGATGCATCAAGAGTTTATCGTGAGGAATTTTGGAAAGGATTATTACAATTAGATAATAGCCTCGTCTGTCCCGTTTGTAGTTTCGTTTATTGTCAATTGTTTTAGGATCATCATTCTGATCTTATACTGAGTGTAATTTTGTCTCTCGTGTTATCGTGTCTACGTTGTCGAGTTGAGAGTTTTCCTGGGAAGGGCGGAACCTTCTGGCTGTGATATGATCTTGAAGGCTGTGTTTAGTCTACTCAGGGAAGCGTTGGACTTCAGGCAACGGTTTCTTGCTATACAGAGGTAGGCTTCAGATCATAAGGAAACACTATAAACACTCACTCAGGTCGAATGGACCTTCCAGTATGTTCAGGAAGCGAAGATCAGATCAGACTAGCAGTAATAAGGTCAGACAGCGAACTTTAACGATCCGGAATCAGAAACATACGATGGTTCAGACTTCAGAACTCCTCCTACATGTAAATGAGGCCCTACTGACCATACACACGAAGTTTCAGCTTGAGATCAAATCAGAGTGTCGAGATATAGGCATAAACGTTCTGAGCAGAGAAATTACGGCAATTTCTGATACCCAGTCAGCTATTTCGACCTAGAACAGAGAATTGGCTCGATCACTTTCAAAGATTCTTACAGGATTTGCAGTAAACAGCTTGCTGAACACTCCTGTGAAGTTGGGCCTCCTGATTGTACACAGAACTCCAGATCTCGCTCTCTGAAGTTGATGCTCTAGATTGAGAGCTTTTCGGACCCCCTCTGCTTCAGCGGTCGCCCTGAATTACTCACAATTTCAATTGACATGAAAATTTGGGGACAGTCATAGCCCTGCTGCCAATGAACGAGACCTCGAAGGTTTGAAGCGATTTTCTCAAATCTACTGCGATTGACACCGAAAACCCCAAAATCAACAGAAGTGCTGCAATTCTGGCACAAATCGAACTTCAATCAGCCATAACTCCTTCTTTATTGCTCCAAATCGATCAAAAATTTCACTGACAGTGCTTGGCACGACGAACCCTATCTCCCTGTGCTCTCAGATTTCGAAGTTCCCACACCAAATGCTCGAACTCCTCTTAAGACCCTTACTACTAAGTTTAGTAGTAAGTAAAGACAAAATTGGACCAATGGGAGTTCATAGCTTCACTCCCCTGTCCTTTTGTGCCCCAAAACCACGTGGTGACTTGAATTTGCACATAGGCTACCACGTCAAGCCCCTAAAGTGCCAACATAGACCCTAAACTACATGCGAAGACATGTAAAACGACGCGTAATCCTGAAAGAGAACCTAACCTCGCTAAGAAGCATGCATGGGCGACACGTAATTACAACCCATGAGCTTAAGTCCATCTACATGGTAATCAACCTACTAAGACTCAAAATATATAACATCCTCCAGTGTCGACTTCTCTGAGGTCCTAATTTCACTCAGAGAGACTAACGCTTGACAGAGAGGTGAATTATTTACACTGTGAAATGATTCACATCATGACATCCACCCCCTCCAAACCTGCACATCCTCCGGCATGTGCCAACCTCTTCAGTCTTCGGTTTGTTCTTCATCAGCATCGTTCTCCTCCGCCTCAGCCTCTTCAGTAGCCGGGGCGTCTTCATCTCTTGTCATCCTCTCCTTCAATAATTCAATAACCATCGGTAGCAAGGCACGAGGGACTGGAATCGGCTTCAAGTCCCAAGGTACGCGAGGAACAGTGAAGATAACCATCGGAGCTATCACACTAGGATCCACACAACCAACCTCTCCAGCTAAGAAAGAAAATGCCTTACCATGGTTAACTATCATCTGCTCAAAAGCTCGTTTCTCCACTTCAGTCAAGAAGCCACCCCCTCCTATCTGGAGCTGCTCGAGTGTCTCTTGAGTAAACTCGTGTCCTATCTGTTTAGGATCTCTCAGTACAGGCTCAGTGGCCGCTAACTCCATCTGCTGTCGTGAATCAACAGGTAACTGGGTCGCCACTGGCTTCACCTTCTTCGCTACAGTTTTGTATTTGGTGTGAACCTCTGCTTCTTCACGAGAGCCACACCAGCAGATTGCATCCTTCCATCCACTCTCCAGTCTCGGATGAGGACGAGATTGCAAGCACGAGGCAATCTCCTCATAGACCTTACGAGAGTGGATAGGGATCACCACCCTTCCTCCCATCTGCTCCATCAACCTATCTACATCATCCAGCCAACGAACAAAAGACTGTACACCTACAAACTCCTCGTAAACACCAGAAATCATCTCATCCTCACTCAGAACTCCTGTACAATGCAGATTTTCTGCATACTTCTCCATCTGCCTTCTACTCTTCTCAGTCAGATCCTCTACTCGCGTGAACTCACTCCAATCATCAGAACTGAAAGCCATCAAACCAGATTTCCAACTATGTACAGTGTAGTCGTTCTCAGAATCTTGAGCAACCTCTTCATCAATCTGTTGTGATCCCACAGGCTGCTCAAGCGGGATCATAGTAGTATCAGATCCATCACTCTTGGTATCCCGACCTACAAGAGTGGTTTCAGAAAACCCTTGCTCCTGCAGATAGGAGAATCTCTCAAAGTTTGTCTGTTTCGTTCGTGGTTCGAACGAACAGTCAAAAACTGCACAGAACGTCTATCATCTGGACTACGAATCCTAGCATAGTGAGATCCGTCGTCCATCACCTTCGTCTCCATTCTAACTGCGGTGATATAAGGCTGACCAAGAATCACAGGATAAGAAGCAGAAGACTGCACGAAGAAGTGCTGATCTACCTCCACATCACCCAGCTTCACTCTCACGTTGGGACAAGCGCCGTATAACTCACCCTTCTGGTTGTTTGCAGCTCGTAGCACCCAACCATGGTTCAGTTCGATAGGCCACTGTCCTCTCTCGTACACTTCTCGTGACATGATGTTGATCTCAGAACCGTGATCAACCAAAGCAGCAACAGGGTCAAGACTTCCAAGGCGAACTCGTGTAGCAGTCGTAGCACGAGCCCAGTGTCTCTTTCTGAAGTCGCTATCAGTAGCTGGACTCTCGTCGTCAGCTTCTTCATCATCAAACTCAGCAGTGTTGGTACCAGCAACCAATGCTTCTTGCTGATACTCTGTATCATCAGCCTCCTGAAAATGCACCTTCCCGAATTCTGCATCATTAACAGAAGCTCCTACCATCTCTATCATCTGGCTTTCTACTTGTTCAGACATCACCTGTCTCTTCCGCTTGATGATGTCGATGATTAGCTCGTGAAACTCCCTCTTCGCAATACCAAGAACCTCCCGCAGAGAAAACTCGATTCGCGCGTCAAGTATTCTCTGCTCCAAGATGCTCTTGAGATCAGTTGAAGTCTCGATATCTGCTGCCAACTTGTAAGCCGGTCCTTTCCCCTTCTCTTGGGCAGTGAACCGTCTCCCAGCAGTCGTTGGCTCCTGCTGGGATCTCTGCACGTCCTCCATCGGACCTGGTGTAGGTGGAGGAGCCGCAGAAGTAGATGGGACGTCTTCTGGAGGGGCTGCTCGTCTCCTTGTGACTCTTCGTCTGTCCCCAGCCTCCTCCGGAACTCCAGTGTCAAGTTCAGAGGCTTCTCGTCGCCTCTTCTCCTCTATAGAAGCATCCTGCCAATGAACGTGTCTGTCCACGTCCAAGAATGCTTTGATAGACGCAGCATCAACAGGATCTCCCCACCCTGTGACCCTACGGATAGTTTTTGCTCCTCTCTTCAGTACATCAGAAGAAACTTGGACAGGTTTCTTCTCAGCAGTCCTATCTAGTAACGTAGGACTAGAAGAAACTTCAATGTGACCGGCGTATACATCAGGATTTACCGGTGGTGCCATCAATGCATGTACATTTGCAGCAGCTGTAATCTGAGGTAGACTCCTCATGCCTCCTCGTCCAAACTGCGTGCTTAGCGGCTCTCCAGTAGAAGAAAGGTGCAGCCTACCGTTCTGGTAGCGAACCACACCATCTCGCAGAGCAGCCGTGAGCTCTTGACAGTCCCCTCGGAAATGATCTTGACTGTCACACCAGATACATCTACGAACAGGAGCACCTCCTGGACGTGCAGCAGCAGGCGCCGGTGGCTGCTCTCTCTGCAGACCAGCTAGCTCCACCTTCAGTTCTCTCATCTGTCGAATCAAATCCTCGATCTGGTTCTGCTGTCCATGGTTCTCTGCAGGTCTCTGAACCGGTGCCCTTTGTGCAGGAACTGGCACAACTGGCATCAAAGGTACTACAGCCGGGACAGCAGGTCTGGGAGCAGGAGCCGGAGGTTGCTGTACTTGAGGAGCAGTGCGAGGTTGAGTGGTGACTTCTGCAAGCGGACGTCCTCCCACAGCCACTCTTCCCCTCCTCTGCCTCGTTAGTACAGCAACAGCATCCTCGACTCTTCCCCAATCAGTAGTAACTCCTCCTTCAGCAGATCGATCGGCCAACATAAAGCATAACCGATCTGCCGTAGCATCATCGGTAGCTTGCAGGAAAAGCTCGGTTTTCCTAGCATCTAAGGTTATCCTCTCAAGAGTTGAGAGTTGTCGGTATCTCCGATCAAACTCTCTCAGCATCTCATTCAGGTTCATCATACGACCATGTTGCTGCTCAACCCAGTCCAGAAACGTTCTTCTAGTGACTCTCTCTGAATCTTCTTCGAGAAACTCCTCTCGAAGAGATCGCTCAAAACTCATCCACACACCTAGATTCCTTCTCTGTACATCCCTAACCTGGTCCCGCAACTCAGGGATTACAGCTAACTCGAAACTCCCTATCATCTCAGCATCAGTAACTCTAACTAGTTCCATCTCTCCTCTGTATTCACGCAGATATCTAGAAATATCTCTACCTTCAAATCTACCGCATCTATTCACAATTGCTTGCAAAGCCTTGGTAGACTTCAACTCACCCCCTCCAATGATCGGATGTTGTTGGACCAGGGCCGCAAGTGTCTTCAGAATCTCGGCCGTATCCAGACCAGGTGCAGACGTCGCTGTAGCCGCTGGTGCTACTGAAGGAGCTGCAGTAGACGTAGATGCAGCAGGCGTAGAAGTAGCAGCAGCAGCACTCTTGCGATCCATCTCTTCTCCTTGTTGTGAACTCAACCTTCTCAATCAATCACCCCAAGAGCTCTCAGTGGAAGCACCAGACTGTCGAGTTGAGAGTTTTCCTGGGAAGGGCGGAACCTTCTGGCTGTGATATGATCTTGAAGGCTGTGTTTAGTCTACTCAGGGAAGCGTTGGACTTCAGGCAACGGTTTCTTGCTATACAGAGGTAGGCTTCAGATCATAAGGAAACACTATAAACACTCACTCAGGTCGAATGGACCTTCCAGTATGTTCAGGAAGCGAAGATCAGATCAGACTAGCAGTAATAAGGTCAGACAGCGAACTTTAACGGTCCGGAATCAGAAACATACGATGGTTCAGACTTCAGAACTCCTCCTACATGTAAATGAGGCCCTACTGACCATACACACGAAGTTTCAGCTTGAGATCAAATCAGAGTGTCGAGATATAGGCAGAAACGTTCTGAGCAGAGAAATTACGGCAATTTCTGGTACCCAGTCAGCTATTTCGACCTAGAACAGAGAATTGGCTCGATCACTTTCAAAGATTCTTACAAGATTTGCAGTAAACAGCTTGCTGAACACTCCTGTGAAGTTGGGCCTCCTGATTGTACACAGAACTCCAGATCTCGCTCTCTGAAGTTGATGCTCTAGATTGAGAGCTTTTCGGACCCCCTCTGCTTCAGCGGTCGCCCTGAATTACTCACAATTTCAATTGACATGAAAATTTGGGGACAGTCGTAGCCCTGCTGCCAATGAACGAGACCTCGAAGGTTTGAAGCGATTTTCTCAAATCTACTGCGATTGACACCGAAAACCCCAAAATCAACAGAAGTGCTGCAATTCTGGCACAAATCGAACTTCAATCAGCCATAACTCCTTCTTTATTGCTCCAAATCGATCAAAAATTTCGCTGACAGTGCTTGGCACGACGAACCCTATCTCCCTGTGCTCTCAGATTTCGAAGTTCCCACACCAAATGCTCGAACTCCTCTTAAGACCCTTACTACTAAGTTTAGTAGTAAGTAAAGACAAAATTGGACCAATGGGAGTTCATAGCTTCACTCCCTTGTCCTTTTGTGCCCCAAAACCACGTGGTGACTTGAATTTGCACATAGGCTACCACGTCAAGCCCCTAAAGTGCCAACATAGACCCTAAACTACATGCGAAGACATGTAAAACGACGCGTAATCCTGAAAGAGAACCTAACCTCGCTAAGAAGCATGCATGGGCGACACGTAATTACAACCCATGAGCTTAAGTCCATCTACATGGTAATCAACCTACTAAGACTCAAAATATATAACATCCTCCAGTGTCGACTTCTCTGAGGTCCTAATTTCACTCAGAGAGACTAACGCTTGACAGAGAGGTGAATTATTTACATTGTGAAATGATTCACATCATGACAACGTGCTTCTTGATCAAATGACGTCGTCAATGACACGTACGCGGAGTGTGTTTAATAAAAACCTTGAGTGTCCAAATGATAATCATGATAAAAATTCACTCCTTGTGTGTTGGTCATGTCATGTTAGTTGGTTAAGACAAAAACTTTTGTCAACTTGTTCTTGTTGGTCGAAAGTTTGACCAATCATTTTTCATCAAGTTCTCTTCATGTTTTGGAGGATTGGAGACACTTCTCGTGATCCATTCGAGGAATTCTAGATATGGTTGGAAGGCTTGGAAGACAAAGATGCTCGTGGACTCAAGATTGCTTGATTCAAAGCTCGCATGACAGAGTTTTGATCGATTGAAGATGAGAGGATCAAATTCATGATCAATTTTATTTCCGCGAAGTCGTTCACACTTTTTGAGATCTCTAGGGTTGTTGGAGAAGAGTTGACTATTGTTGAGGAGCTCTCGAGATAAGCTTGCTGCTGGGCTTTGATATCGATGGATTTCAAGTTGGAGTGACAAAGTTACGACCCGTTGAAATTGGGTACCTCAAATCGGAGGTTATGAGAGTGAACGATTGTTATCAAGGGCCATTGAGAGTGATATCGAGAGCTTGGGATCGATTTTGGATATGAAACTTTCCAGGATCTGAGATAATACTAGGAGCTACTTACATGTGAAATTTCGGACGATCTGGGTTATTGGGTTAAAGGATTTTGTGCACAAGGGTCTACATATCACCTTGTGTCATTGACAGTTAGAGTTTGGATCATTCCGAGACTTTGGTTGAGTGTTTGGTTTTGAAATTTTACAAAGTGGGAGTGAAGGAGGCACTTCAATTTCTTGAGAAGTTTAAGACCTTTTGGTCGAGTAGGTTGTGAGTTTTGACAGAACTTTGGACAGCGAAATTCTGTTGAAGTGTATCATGAGAGATTAAGAGAAAGACTGAGTGAATGTCACATCTGAGTTGATTGTGAGATTTTGGGTTCGATTTGGATCTGAAACTTTCTGGAGTTGTTAAGGAGACATTGAAAAAAGTGGAGTTCAAGTTTCATCTTTAGAGCATCAAGAAGGAATGAATTATGGCATGTTACACTCCATTGGCTGAGTTTCAATACCGTCAAGTATCACTTTGGTGCCATGTTGTGAGTTCAATATTACTTGGATTTGTGCATGCTATACCTTGTTGGAGATTTGAGGAGAAGAAGTTTCTGAAGATGTAAAGGTTGCGATCAGTTGATGAGTATAAAAGTCGAGTTGCTGCAAAATACTAGTGTAATTCTATGAATGCTATAGAAACAATGAACTTTGGAAGGGTATAATTGCGAACTCAAAGATGATCTTTCTGCATGTAATACCTTATATAGAGCTTATTCTACAAGTTACTTTTTGGCCTTGGTTTCGTCTCATTCAGAGCTATGGTTGAGGAGTGCTAGTGAGGCAAAGTTGAGAGATTCTTGCCTCGAAAGACCTAAGATTTAAGGTTCTTTTGAAGAACAAGTCGACTTGGAGGTTTTTGCTGGTGCTTCAAGGCACTTTATCATGAATATGGAGAGTTGTCATTAGTATTGTTTGTGTTTGGATCCTCTCCATACTCGCATGCTTGTTTGTATTGTAATGACTTATGTTACACATAAGAAGTTTGTTTATTAGTAAGGTGTTTAGTCATAATTAAGTGTGGAGAATGTTTATTTGTTGCCCAAGTACTTTAAGGAGGTATCAAGTTAATCATGACTAACTAAAGTTAGTTATGATTAAACTTAACTATACTTTTGGGCAGAATTCAGATATTTCCTAAATAGTGAGCACTACTATCTTGTCAGCTTGTCTAAAAGGTAGAAAAGAGCTGGAAATTATCTCTTATCTTCTTTTTGATTTGATATTAGTGATGGGACTAAAGTTATTTACTTTATGAGCATTAAAAACAAGAAGAGATTTCACATGTAATCTTTTTAATAGGTCCTAGTGTAGAGGGGGTGGAAATCTGAGATTCCTTGAGAATATTTCAGAACTTAGAAGTTGTTGACTTTGAAAGAATAAGACCATGTGAAAAGGTAAGAAACTTATGTGATTAATGCTTTTACTTTAAGTAATATCTTAGTAAAACCTCGTAAAATAGTTACATTGAGCTACTAAAGGATACCAAAGTAAAAACCTAGAATGTATAAATAGAGGAGTAGAGAAGAGCTCATCATCCTTATTTTCACAACGTTGTACTGACATTTTTAGCAATATAGAGAGAGTGCGAGATCTTAGAAAGTGAGAACTTGAGAGACGTCGTTAGAATAGAGAATTTTAGTTTATGTGTGTGTGAATGATTGAACTTAGCATTTTTTCTTTCAAGTTAATGATGTACTTCCATCAAAGCCATCAGATGTGACCTTGAGTGAGAGAAAAGTACGACATGTTGCAGATTGATCGATGATTATCATGGAGGTTGAGAGATTAGGGAGTAGTTGATTGAGAAGACCGTTGACAATTTACATTTTTGGTTCCATTGTTGGGACTTCACTTGAAGAGATTGTTGAAGAATGTTTAGAGTTCAGCTCTACAGTTGACAAAAAGAGATCATGCGCGAGCACATGGAGAGAATGTTGAGAAGAGAGAGAACTAACGTGATGTCAACCACTTTAGAATCTTTCGTATATCTCGTACTGATCTATGATGCGTTCGAGGTCATTCTTTATATTTTGTTTACTTAGAAAGGATTTGAGGAGAGTTAAGAATGGATGCAACAAGAGTTTTAGAGAAAGAAGGAGAAACAAGTTACTAGAGAGAAAAAATTTGAGAGTTTAGAAATTTTGCTCTTTGGGAAATTTGTACAGTCGTTGTCAAATTTCTTATGTGTTTTCAGTTCTCTATGAAAATTTATAGGATTATAACTTGGCTGATAATCTATTAAGGATAACAGAAATCATGTGAAGAGGTGGTCTAGGGAGGGAGATATAATTTTTCAAAATTGAGGGGGTTTACTCGTGAAAGTTTAGAAATTCTGATCTTTGGAAATTTTGTACAATCGCTGTCATCTTTTTTGTCTTTTTTATTTCTGAGTCAAAATTTCCAAGATGATAGCTTGAACGATAAGCTGCCAAAGGAAAAAACAATCATGAGAAGATGAGGTCTAGAGAGGGAGATAGAATTTTTCAAAGTAGAAGGGGTTGACAATCATGAGTGAAGTCAAAATATACAAATTTTAGTTCTATGGAAATTTATACAGCATCATTTCTTTGGTTAGAAAATTTTTTGTTCAAATTTCATGAGTTAGTAGCCTGGAGGTTGAGCTACTAGAGGACACAAAAATCTTGGAGAGATCTCTTACCGACTAAGAGATATACCTTTTGGCATAGAAAGGGGTCTTGAAGATATTTCATGAGAACCTAGTTCGGGTGTCGAGGGAGAAGAAGAGACGTTTAGAAGTTCGGATGAAGACGAAGAAGCAAAAGTTAAGTATAGATGAGTTGTGAACACACATCTATTGCTCTTGGGGTGACCTCTTTCTTCTATATCGAGAAGCTTTTGAGACCATTGGCGTAGATATGCAGAAGGTGGAGTTTAATGCATCATTCATTGTGGAGGTCATAAATGCTCCTGGTGAAGTAGAGTTGGATCACTACAAGAGTGACTTTATATTGTCTACTATGACTAGTACATACGATGAGGTGATTATCTTAGACCTGATTTTAGATTGGATTTTGTTTCGTGTATAGCATATATAATACATGATTTTCTAATATAAAACTTGAAAAAGTTAAATGAATGACATAGGCTCACGTACTTGCATGTTCTAAATAAACCTACTTAGTGATGAGAAGGGATTTTACAAAAAAAAAATCTTATTTATAAGAAAAATTCAAAAAGATGTTCCAGACTTCATAGACCTCTTCTATATTCTAAAAGATTCCAATATATTTGGAAAAAAGAATTATTTCATATTCTATTTATATAAAAAAGTATAGAACTGATATTCTCAAATTTATTATTTATTCGAGCAGTAGCCTTGCAATGCATGCAGTTATAATATTAAATACTCAAAGTTTTATTTCTGAAGCTAGTTTTCAAGAAACTACACGAGTTTTAGCAAGAGCTGCTTTAAAAGGTCAAATTGATTGGTTAAAAGGTTTAAAAGAAAGCCGCTATGGTGAAATTGGTAGACATGCTGCTCTTAGGAAGTAGTGCTAATGAAACCTCAAATTATTTGCTTCAAATTCTTCGTCCTTATCAGTTGGTTCAATAAATATCATAGAAGAATAGACTCTTTGCTTCTGTTTTATTTTAAAATTATGTTTTTAAACATTATTTTGAAAATTCTAGTTTTGACTAGAAAATAATGTTTTGTTGTAATTGTATCACTGAACATTGTATAGCGCTCCCACAAAGTGCGCGAGAAGCGTGTTCTGGGAATGACAAGTGCGTAGAACTCGATCAGAGGATGTTTTGCGAGTGTTTCTTAGTGTTCTAAATGGAGGATGAAGAGCTACAAGAGTTGTACTAATGGATGGAAGATTGATCCGAGTCTCATATCTTTCATTTTTTAGTCCATTTCATTTCAAGCTTCACTAATCACTTTTGACAATGGTTCGTTGTTTACTTAAGATAAGAGTTCATGGAGAGGGTGACGGACTTGTTTATTCATGTGATCCTCTCGATTGTCACATTGTCACGTCATGGACCGGCTCCTACTTGAAAATCATATTTTGCGGTTCTTGTATTTTTGCTCCAAAGACGCTCATGAAGGAACATAATGACTTTTTGATCTACTTCGGATCTCAACTTTCATTGCACCAAGTTGTAGAGCTCCTTTTTTTTGTTAGGTTTCTAAAGGCACTTCATTTGGACTCTTAATGGTGTTATGAAGTTCGAAAGATGAGAAATCAAACTAAGTTTTAGCCTATCGATGATGACTAAGTACTTGTGATTCTTGATATTATACTAAGGGCACAAGGGGGCTACTTGAGGATAACCAAGAGGAAACTTCACGTACTGTGACTGACGTAAAGAGGCAGCTTAAGGGGTAAGCTTGTATCTATGATTTGTCGGTGAAGGTTCTAGGAGATTTGGAGGTCCAATGCATGCGCACAAGGTGTCATTGTGTTTAGATCTGTGTAGGCTACGCCATGGTTAAAATAGTTCGTGAAGTGAGGGATCGAGGAGTGTGTTCGAGGAGAAATTGGTATGTAGGGAGGAAGATTTGGAGTGCTTCAGTGATCTACGAAGGAGAGTTGGACTGTTCGAGCAGTTTTGGAGTCCAAATTTGATGCCCTAAGATCCATTCGGATCAGAATGCTGAGCTCTTCAAGAAATTGATGATACAAAGTTTGATCTGACAATTTAGGAATGTGTTCGAGGAGAGATTGGTATGTAGGGAGGAAGATTTGGAGTGCTTCAGTGATCTACGAAGGAGAGTTGGACCTTTCGAGCATTTTTGGAGTCCAAACTTGATGCCCTAAGATCCATTCGGATCAGAACGTTGAGCTCTTCAAGAAATTGACGATACAAAGTTTGATCTGACAATTTAGGAGATGTGAAAGAAATTGACTCACAAGAAAGTGCTTCCATCAATTTTTGGTTCACTTGCTACCTGAAGTAATGTTATTCTTTGCGATCCGTGAGCCAAGCTCTTCGTTCTTGGTGCCTACATGATCAAGGAGTCCCTTTACGCAGAGGAGAAGATCGTACTGTTGTGTTGTGCGTGGTGAGTAAAGTTGAGCCGTAGGGAAACTGTTTATGTTAGGTTTTTGCTTCTTACGGCTGAATTTCTTGCGTGGTTTGTAGGGAGAACTCCAAACAGCTTGTTTGGAGTCTCGCGAGAGTTAGATCTGAGAGTTCTTGGAGCCAACACAGTCAAGAAGGAAGATCATGTTGATATCTGAAGATCGTTTGGCAAAAGAAGAAAGTTCTTAGATAAGCCTTCTCGTTTTCTTCGTTACAGTTTTCATCATTTTGGATTCGTTAGAGTTCTAGTAGGTTATGTACAACTTGTGGTAGCTAGCTTTACCTAAAGGCTTGTACATGGATGTTGTTTTGGACTGAGTTTGAATTGTGTAATATTAGTACAAAGCTTTTTGTTAGCAAAGAGATGTTTCTTTTGGTTTGAACTGCGCTTTGGTAGTTTGGGTCTAGGTTGAGATTCAGAGACTTGTTTTAGGAGATTGGATGTAGATTACATACCATCCAGGTATGTTTCTCAGTTTTGTGTTCTTAGAAAGAAAGAAACGAGAGTGTACATGAAGTGAGAGTTGGTATATCTTGCGAGCTTGTTCTCGTGGTTATTTCTCTCTTTCTTGTCTCTGTTCAGCACATGATATCCCTATAGTAAGGAACCTCGGGTTTTCCTAGACAACTTTCATGCAAAATCTGATACAATAACATACGAGAAGAATTGGAACTTGATTGTATACATCTTACTTTGATGAGTGAATGGCTTGACGTCCACTCATCAGCCTTTCCAGCCAACGTTCTTTCCAACATCTAGGTTGATATTTGAGGTCACAACAAGGGGAAGATCACACACCGCTATCGTGTCGGATATTGCGTGAAGGATGTCCAGGAAAACGCGAGGTTCCTGGCTGTGGAGATGTTGTGTGCTGAAACAGAGACAAGACAGAGAAAAACAACCACGAAAACGAAAGCTGCGATATATACACTCCAAATGTATGTACACTGCCGGTTCTTTCTCCTAAGAGCACAGAATTGAAAAACAGACCAGAGCGGTCTGTAACCTGCTTCAAAAGCCCCTGAAAACAACCCTTGAATCGCAACCCTGACCCAAAACCACCGAAGAGTAGCTCAAAGCAAGAGAAACCTCTCTTTGCTAACAAATAGAGCCACAGCAGTATCACGCGATTCAAATTCAAGTCCAAACCACATCCATGTATAAGCTCTTCGCTAAAGCTAGCTACCACAAGCTGTATACAGCCAACCAGAACTCTAACGAACTCAAAAGAGCAAAACCCGTAGCGAAGAAACCGAAAAAGGCCTATCTGTGGACTTCCTCCTTTCGCTGAACGGACTTCAGATGTCGATAGGGTCTCCTCTGCTGACTCCGTTAACCTAAGAAACCTTCAGATCCGACTCCTGATAGTCGAGGTATCGCTGATTTTCGGTCGCAGGTGATCGAACCTTCAAAAACTGCTCCCTACGGCTTAAAACCGCACACCACGCACAAACGGATTGCCTAAACTGATATCCGTCTTCTCTGGTAGGTAGATCTAGCTACCCTGAACCCAACAAGACTCTAAACAAGTCGTTTGGAGTTCCCCGATCGCGAAGAACAACCCAATCTCAGGTCGCAGGCGAACGAAAATTTGATGTAAGCGCTTCCCTGCGAGCCAATTTCACTCACTACTCTCAAACCGTCCGATGAAACTTTGAATCGTCTTCAATTTCCTGAAGAACTCGTTGTTCTGATCTCGATGGATCCAAGGATAGCAAGTTTGGACTCCAGAACGGCCCGAACGGTCCAACTCTCCTTCACAGGTAACTGAAAACCCCAAATCTGCTTCCTGGGTCTCAATTTCTCTCAGAACACAACCCCCGATCCGTCTCTTCAAGAACCGTCTTAACCTGTGCGTAGCCTGCACAGATCTGAACACGATGACACCTTGCGCGCGTGTATTGGACTTCCCAATTCTTCAAAACATCCACCGACAGGTCGCAGGAACAAGCAAGCCCCTTAAGCAGCCCCCTTGCAACAGTCTCCGTACGTACAGTTCTCTCTTGAATAATGAGAAGCAGGCCCCTTGCGTCTTTGATATAACGCCTGAAGCCCTAAATACCCAGTCAGCAAGTAACTAGGGGCCTATCTTGATTTTACCTTCTTTCGAATCGCATAACTTCTTCTCTGGATGTCCAAACGAAGTAAACAAGATGCCCATGGAAAGCTGACAACGAGCTCTACCCATCTATGTGATGAAAGTGAAGATCCGAAGTTGCGCCAAAAGCCCATAAGCTGAGGCCTAGCTTGTTTTCTCCTTCTTTCGAGTCTTGTAACTTTTCCACTAGGCGTCCAAACGAAGTAGATGAAGTGCCCATGGAAAGCTGACAAGGAGCTCTATCCACTAGTGCGATCAAAACGAAGATCCAAAGTGGTGCCAAAAACCCGTAAGCTGGGGCCTAGCTTGTTTTCTCCATCTTTCGAGTCTTGTAACTTCTCCACTAGGCGTCCAAACGAAGTAGATGAAGTGCCTATGGAAAGCTGACAAGGAGCTCTACCCATCTATGCGATGAAAATGGAGATCCGAAGTTGCGCCAAAAGCCCGTAAGCTGAGCCTTAGCTTGTTTTCTCTTGAGTGTTTTTGGAGCGACAAGCATCGAAGTCTGAATTTCAGATAGGAGCCGGTCCACGACACGACATCCACCCCCTCTGAACCTGTGCATCCTCCGGTATGCACCAGAGATACCAACCAAGGAGTGGATCGGCTTATCGTCCTACTTCCCATCGTAGCCAACCTCACCTTCAAGGTCTTCTGCACAATCCTCATCCTCAAACTGAAACTCCGTCAAGATATCTGCTAGATCGACCTCCTTATCTCTCTTTTTGAAAATCTTGACACGTTTACCTGCCACTGGTACCTTCAAGCTCGTTCCATCCAACTCTTGCAGAGCGTAAGTTGCGTTGTCATGAACCTTCTTCACCACATACGGACCAAACCATCTTCTGGAAAACTTCCGGAGTGCACTATGTTGGTTGTCTAGACTATTGTCATAGACTAACACCCAATCACCTTCCTTGATTTCCCTAGGTTTCAAACGATGTCGCTGATCAAATCTGACCTTGTTCTTCAACCGTGATTCTCGCAATCTATCCAAAGCAGTTTGGATATCCTCTGGTCTTCTCTCCAACTGCCTAACTCGAATAGCAAGAAGCTCTTCCCTAGTTAAATTGTCCTCCCAAGGTAACACACTCCATGTCAGAACGTGTTCTTCAATCGGCATGATAGGTTTCTGACATGTGATGAGTTCCACCGGCATGTAACCTGTCACCGAGCTGTGTGTCGTTTTATCTGTCCATAACGCAAATGATAAGAGTCGAGGCCACTCGCACACCCTGCCGTTGCAGGCCTTCACCAAAGCCTTCACAATGGGTGGATGACCACGTTCACTCTTGGCATTCCCTTCGGGGTTGTAAGTAGTTGTTAGTGACAACCTCACCCCACACCTTGCAAAGAATTCACGAGCCTCGTGTGCATCTAACTCTCCCCGATCTACAGTGATCTTTCCCACACATCCATACCGACAAACAACCTCTTCCAAGAGAAATTTACATACCCCTTCAGTTGTCTTCGTCCGAAGCGCCCTACCCTCGACTTGATTTGAAAGATCCTCTCTAGCAAGTACCAAGTATCTCATCTGCCATAATCCAACCGGCATAATCACCAAGTCTACCACCCACTTGAAGTGGATTGCCAACGGATAAGTCGGATGTAATCCGTCACGATGTCGGATGTTCAAATACATCAGACATGTCAAACAAGACTCCACAAAAGATACAACATCCTTGTACATGTTTTTCCACCAATATCGCTCTTTCATCTTTGTAAAAGTGGCCCAAATCCCTCGATGTCCAGCCCAAAGACTCTCATGGAACGCCTTGAGCAACTTCTGCTGATCTTCCTTGTTGCAAATCACCCGTAGCGGTGTCGTGTCGTGGACCGGCTCCTACATGAAAATCAAATTTTGACTTTTGTCGCTCCAAAGACACTTATGGGTAAGACAAGCTAGGCCCTAGCTTACGAGTTTTTGGCACAATTTCAGATCTCCATTTCCATCGCATAGATGGGTAGAGTTCCTTGTCAGCTTTCCGTAAGCACTTTATCTACTTCGTTTGGACGCCTAGTGGAGAAGTTACAGGACTCGAAAGATGGAGAAAACAAGCTAGACCCCAGCTTACGGGTTTTTGGCACCATTTCGGATCTTCGTTTTTATTGCACCGGTGGATAGAGCTCCTTGTCAGCTTTCCATGGGCACTTCATCTACTTCGTTTGGACGCCTAGTGGAAAAGTTACAAGACTCGAAAGATGAAGAAAACAAGCTAAGCCCCAGCTTACGGGCTTTTGGCGCAACTTCGGATCTTCACTTTCATTACATAGATGGGTAGAGCTCGTTGTCTGCTTTCCATGGGCATCTTGTTTACTTCGTTTGGACATCCAGGGAAGAAGTTATGCGATTCGAAAGAAGGTAAAATCAAGCTAGGCCCCTAGTTACTTGCTGACTGGGTATTTAGAGCTCCAGGCGTTATATCAAAGACGCAAGGGGCCTGCTTCTTATTATTCAGGTATTCAGGAGAGAACTGAACGTACGGAGACTGTTGCAAGGGGGGTGCTTAAGGGGTTAGCTTGCACCTGCGACCTGTAAGCGGACGGTTCGGGAGATACAGGAGTCCAATGCAAGCGCGCAAGGCGTCGTTGGGTTCAGATCTGTGCAGGCTACGCACTGGTTCAAACGGTTAGGGAAGAGACGGATCGGGGAGTGCGTACTGAGTGAAATTGAGACGCAGGAAGCAGATTTGAAGTTTTCAGTTACCTGTGAAGGAGAGTTGGACCGTTCGGGTCGTTCCGGAGTCCAAACTTGCTGTCCTTGGATCCATCGGGATCAGAATACCGAGTTCTATAGGAAATTAAAGACGATACCAGTTTTCATCGGGCGGTTTGGAAGTTCTGAGTGAAATTGGCTCGCAGGGAAGCGCTTACATCAAATTTTCGTTCACCTGCGACCTGAGATTGGGTTGTTCTTCGCGATCGGTGAGCCAAGCTCTTCGTTCTTGGTGCCTACGCGATCAGGGAGTCTTCATGTACGCATAGGAGAAGACTGTACGTGAATTGGATTGTTGGTTTGGGTGTGGTGAGCAAGTTTGAGCCGCAGGGAGCTGATTTACGCCAGTTTTTTACAACATGCGACCAAATTTCTTGCGTGGTTTTGCAAGAGGAACTCCAAACGACTTGTTTGAAGTCTTGTTGGGTTCAGGGTAGCTAGATGTACCTACCAGAGAAGACGGATATCAGTTTAGGGGATCCGTTTGTGCGTGGTGTGCGGTTTTAAGCCGCAGGGAGCAGTTTTTGAAAATTCGGTCACCTGCGACCGAAAATCAGCGATACCTCAGCTATCAGGAGTCGGATCTGAAGGTTTCTTGGATTAACGGAGTCAGCAGAGGAGACCCTATCGACATCTGAAGTCCGTTCAGCGAAAGGAGGAAGTCCACAGATAGGCCTTTTTCGGTTTCTTCGCTACGGGTTTTGCTCATTTGAATTCGTTAGAGTTCTGGTTGGTTGTATACAGCTTGTGGTAGCTAGCTTTAGCTAAGAGCTTATACATGGATGTGGTTTGGACTTGAGTTTGAATCGCGTGATACTGCTGTGGCTCTATTTGTTAGCAAAGAGAAGTTTCTCTTGCTTTGAGCTACGCTTCGGTGGTTTTGGGTCAAGGTTGCGATTCAAGGATTGTTTTCAGGGGCTTTTGAAGCAGGTTACAGACCGCTCTGGTCTGTTTTCCAATTCTGTGCTCTTAGGAGAAAGAACCGACAGTGTACATATATTTGGAGTGTATATATCGCAGCGTTCGTTTTCGTGGTTGTTTTTCTCTGTCTTGTCTCTGTTTCAGCACACAACATCTCCACAGCCAGGAACCTCGCGTTTTCCTGGACATCCTTCACGCAATATCGGACACGATACGGTGGTGAACTCGACGTGAAGGTCCGGGGTGGAGATTTCTGTGTTGGAACTTGAGAGAATTGTAAGCCGGCCTGTCTCTCACCCAGGGGTACCTCAGATGACTAGGATTACTAGTGCACCTTAATTACAAAGATTCTATCATACCCATGCTCACTTCACTCAACACTCTGACCCGTATGGTCACATCGGTCCCTCTAATAGCGTTCCTGCAAACAAGTTCTAACCCCGCCCTCCACATTGCATTACATAGTACTCAAGGACTCTCAAGGTCTCCAATGCTCACTTTACTTATAGACAGAAAAATGAGAGTGTCTTCCACCTTCTCAACTCCTCCTTATATACTCTACAACTTCTTACCGTGGTAACTTTCACTAAGTTACCTTACCTCATGGTAAGTGCGCAATCCAAAATAGTAAAACTTCTAAAGGCTACTAAGCCTTTAAGAATAGCACACACATTACTTGTTCTACTTTACAAAAGTAAGAGATTCTCCTACTTTAGCTTTTGTAAAGTGTTAACTTTCCAAACTATCCAATCGGAAGACGACAACAAACTAATACGTCTTTTGAGGAGCATCTCTAGATCTTTGTGCATGACTTTCCATCATGCATCCAATCAGCGATGGTCAACAAAGTTACATACTTTTGAGAAGCATATTTAGAGCTCCGCACTTGTCACATAGTGCCATAGTGAAACCTCTACTAGTTTCTCTAACTTAGTTATAACTATCTCAGCTAGTTATGACTAGTTTTGATCACTCTAGATTTAGATCTTGGAACTAGAGTAACCTATAAGATAGTCATACCTAATGAAATTTATATAAGCACGCACACAAATAATGGGATACTTGTGGTGTGACATTTACCCCCAGACTTAATTTTCACTCCGTCCTCGGAGTGAAGTATCAGGTTGATGAAACTTCTTCAGCTTGTCATGGTTCACTCGGTCGAAAAACGTACCACTCCTTTCTTGAAGATCATAGGTGTCATTACTCCACACTTTGGAGATGATGAAGGGCCCAAAATATCGACGTAAGAACTTCTTTTGAACTCGCTTGTGCCTAATAGCATCCCATAACATCACCCACTCACCCTTTTGAAATGGCTGTAACTTCGTTTTGTTCTTCGTCAAACGCTTGTCATAGCTCTTCTTCTGTTGTAGCTGGGCCATCTCAATGCGTTGAGCTGCGTCGTCTCTATTCTCCTCCAGCTCCAACAAGGTTTCTTCTCGCTCTTTCTGAGCTATTGGACCACCCTTTCTCTTCAATCCAGCTTGCAAGGTCTGAAAGGTGGTTAGGTCGAACTGGATTGGTAATTTGGATTCCAACCCATACACCATCTTGAAAGGTGAATATCCCATAGACGTCTTCACTGTTGTACGATACTCCCATAGCACCGCATGAAGACGCTTGTCCCAATTGTGTTTGGCCCCTTCCATGTCAGCATCCTTTGCTAACATTTGACACAAGGTAAAGTTTGTCCTCTCTACCAAACCGTTTGAACTAGGTTTATATGATGTAGTAACCCTCTGAGAAATGGAGAAGTGTGTGCACATAGCAGTAGTCATACCGCTCACAAATTCTCGACCCCTATCAGAAACTAACTCCAAGGGACATCCAAACCGAGTAATAATCCGTTCGTACAGAAATCTACCCACCTCAACTTCTCCAATAGTTACAAGAGGTCTAGCTTCTACCCACTTTGTAAGGTAATCTGTGGCTACAACAATATACTTATTGTTGCGAGGGGTGCGATTCAAAGGCCCAACAAAATCTATTCCCCATTTCTCGAAAGGTCCAAGAACCGGAATAGATCTAAGAGGAGTAGAAACACTAGATTTGATAGCGAAAGCTTGACAAACATCACAGGTTTTACAATACGTCAGGCAATCTCTAAACATCCCCCTCCAATGGTATCATGCGTCAAGTATCTTGAGGGCCGTCAACTTGCCTGCGAAATGTCCTCCACATACTAGACCGTCATGGAATTCTTCCATGAGTCGGAGAGACTCCTCCTTGCTCGCAGCTCTTCTCAGGACCCCATCAACTCCTTCACGGAATAACACACCTTCCACCACCGAGTAAGGTTGACTTCGTTTGACCAACGCCTTCTTCTCTCTGGTCCGCATCCCATCTGGATAGACACCTTCCGTAACGAAATTCCAAATTTCTTGATATTCTATTGGGATAATAGAGTTGCTCATCAAGACCATCAAATCTTCATCAGGAAAGGTGTCATCCACCGGCTCCTCTCCATCCCCATCGTAAGCTCTAGATAGCAAATCTGCATTCGCGTGTTTCTTTCCTGGTCGATCGCAGATCTCATAGTCGTATTCTGACAATAAGAGCTTCCACCTTGCTAATCGTCCTTCGACCATAGGTTTATTGAAGATGTACTTCAATGCCTTATGATCTGTAACGATAGTGAACTTGCCTCCTATGAGATAATGTCGAAATTTTCTCAGAGCATAGATCACTGCTAATCCTTCTCTCTCTGTCACAGAATAATTTCTCTCTGCCTTGATCATTTGCCGACTAGCATATGCAATAGGATGATCTGTACCTTCAACATCATACTGACTTAGAGTACATCCTACTGCTATATTTGAAGCATCCGTATATAGAATAAACTGTTTATTCCAATCGGGCTTAACCAAGATTGGAGCTGAAGTAAGAGCTTTCTTCAGTTCCTCAAAGGCGGCTAGAGCTTCTTCATCTCCTAAAATCAACACGTAATCTACTCCCTTCTTCAGATATGCTGTCAAAGCATATGCTTTATGTGAGAACGAGAGTATAAACCTTCGATAATACCCCACCATACCTAAAAACTGTCGTAGCTTAGTGAGAGTACTAGGAAAAGGGAGCTCTAAGATCTTCTGCACCTTCTCTGGATCAACGGCAATGCCATCCTTGGATATGATATGACCCAAGAGTAACCCTTCCTCACACCCAAAAATACATTTCTCCGGATTGAGAGATGCATTTGCTACATCTAAACATTCTAAGACCTTCACAAGGTGCTCAAAATGCTTCTCCTTACTCCCGTAAACACAAAAGTCATCTATAAAATCTCTCACAAACTTTCCTAAGAAAGATTCGAACACTTTGTTCATAAACCTTTGAAACGTCGCAGGAGCATTACACAGACCAAATGGCATGACTCGAAATGCAAACGTACCCCACGGAGTAGTGAAAGTGGTCAGGTGTTGATGTTCTGGTGCAATTTTGATCTGGTTATATCCGCTATAACCATCTCCAAAGCTGTACCATTCGTTTCCCGCCACTTCTTCCAAGATCTCGTCAATGAAAGGTAGAGGATAATAATCCTTCTTTGTGACCGCATTGAGCTTCTTGTAATCAACACACACCCTCAATTTGCCATTTTTCTTCTTTACGATCACAATGGGTGATACACATTCAGAATGCTCCACCTCGTAAATGAACCCGGCAGTGTGCAGCTTCTCGATCTCTTCTTTCACCAGATCCGCAATTGGAGGACTCACTCTTCGTTGCTTCTGTCGCACCGGTTTGACTTCCTTCTCTAACTCGATACGATGTTGCTCTAGTGTGACCTCCCTCAGATCCTTGTAACTAAATGCAAATACATGAATGTATTTGCGAAAGATCTCTTCGAAACAACTCTTCTCCTCTTTGGTAACTTTCGATCCATAACGTAAGGTGGCAATTCTTCTCTCTACCTCCTCGGGAGTCAACGGTTCTTTGTCTCGATCTCTTTGCACTTCCGGAGAAGGAAAAAGATCCACTACATTCACACCCACATTTCGTTCTTCTCTCTCCTCTTCTGACGATGTATTTTCAGATTCTGAATCTGAAGAATTGGTACCTACATCAAAAGTAGTATCAACAACTTCTGACTCCCAGTAGTCCGATGTGGGTCGATCCGATTCCGACGTCCCAACTTGATCTCCGAGCAATGGAACTTTGATCCGGTGGTGATTCGGTCCGATGCGTAAATAACCTTTGTGCCAGTTATCCGTTGCATGTACTGCTCGAAGCCAAGGTCTTCCGAGTAACATTTCATAACTTAACTCTTTCAAGATTTGAAATGTCATGTTTACTTGCACTCCCATTACTGACACACAAACTCTTTCCAGCACTCCCAATGGTCTAACTCGCTGTCTGTTAGCCATGCCCACCGTGATACTAGAAGGACGAGTTGGTACTAGATCCAACTTCCTCATGAGTCGTTCTGAGATGGCATTTACTGTCGATCCTCCATCGACAAGAACATCCGAGACATCTCTCCCATTGATACGAGCCTCTACTTTTGATGCCTTGTTGCACACCTCTCCTTCACTAGCATCTAAAGCACTCACACCGACAGTAGAAAGATTTACCTTCTTCTTTCGACCTCGTCGGGAGCTTAGACCGCTACGAAGTTCTTTCCTCACCAAAGGATTCAGAGCAATCAACTGTCCCACAGTAATATTTGCTCGTTGCTTACCCACGTCTTCCACCACATTGTATTTTGATTGCTCCATCGAAATTGTGAAATCAGTATTTCTCAATTTCTTCCGCCGTTCTTTGGTTTTTGAAGAAGATTTGCTACTCCGAGTATTTTGACTTGGAGAATCATCCATCACGACTGGTTCTCCCTCGTCGAAATGTGTCCTCATCCTCTTCCTCTCTTGAGTCAGCAGCTCTACAGATTGAAAACCTTCTCGTACATCTCGTGGCTCCAAGATGTCAATGCATGCTACACCCTTGTCCTTGCTTTGTGAAGTTGAAGCTCCATCCGCCGTTCCACCATTACGACTTGGACAATTACGTTGGAAATGTGATCCTCCGCACGTAAAACATCCTTGGTTCGTGTAGTTACTTGGTGATCCTTGCGGTGGTCCACCTCTAGACTGATAGTTCTCATAACCTCGTGAGACTCCTCCAACATTTGGACTGCGGTGTTGCAACAAATTCACCATATTGATCTTCAAATCTGCCAGAGACTCTGTCAAACTTTTCAACTCATCACGAAAGTCGGGAGTAACAGATCTAGATGATACAGTGACTGTAACCGCACTAGTAGGAGCTACCGGAGTCAGATTTTGAAATCGAACAGTCGGAACACTCGCAGGCGTCAGAGTTGGCATGATCGGCCCTTGCACATCTCCACATGCTGCCCCAACAGTCATTGGTTGCAAGTCGTCTCCATCCAGACTCTTTTCCATCCTGGTTGCGATCTTCACTGCATCAGCCTTCGAAGTTGGTCTCTCATACCGCACTTGTGTTCGAATCTCAGGCCTCAATCCCCCAATAAAATTCTTTGTGAGCATTGCTCCAATGCCCACCATCGTTGGTTCTACTACATCTCCACTCTTTCGTAAAACCACCCGAAACTTTTGTTCTAATTTCTCCACCCTCTCGGCGTAAGTCCTTACTTTCTCTTTCTCTCCTTGTTTGAGGTAAGTTACCTCTACCATTAACTTCTCGTAACTTTCATCGGGAAGAAAAGTTTCAATTAAGGCCTCCGTCAATACTTCCCAAGTATCAACTGGAGTCCCCACTACGCTTCTCTTCTTCCTATCCTCATACCATGTCAATGCATAATTCTCAAGAAATTCAGGTATCAACCCTACCCACTCGCTCTTCTTTCGATCTCCATTGCCAATGCATGCTCTTTTGAAGTCTCTCACAAATCCTTCCACGTCTTCTCCATCCTTTCCGTAAAACACCGGAAGTTTCTCCATTCTTCTCTTCTTTTCTTCTTCTTACTCAAGGAACTGCTTGCGGATGTGAAGATCGCACTTCACCGCAATCCACAATTTCTCCGTTGAGCTCTCTCCTCTCCAAAGGCTGGGATAAGTTTGACCCTCATGGTCATCTTATCTCTCGTATGACAGACTATCTCCATCCTCGCTAGAGGTCTTCACTCGTTCCGTTTCTACACTCAACCTTCTCTCGAGACCTTCGGCTACAGTTTCTAGCAAAGCAACCACTGCGCTACACTCGTGCTCAACTGGAATCCCGTCCACTCCACATCTAGGACAAAAGGTTGTAGGATCAATGACGTCTTGTCTAGGGGAAGAAGGACCTATGTGTAAGCTTAAGTCGACCAACCCTCTTCGCTCACGCAAAAGTCTATTCTTCGTAGGACACTTGCTCACTTTATGTCCTTCTTCTCCACACAAAAAGCACCTCGAGTTCTTCTCCTGGTTCTTACGACTACTCTCTGCTTCTTCCTCAAATTCTAGTCGAAATTCTCCTTTCGCCAGATCAGCGGTAACTATCACCGCATAGCCTTGAGGGATCTTGCTCAACCTCAATTTCCACTCTTGTTGTCCTTCCATGACGATGATCCGTCATACATCTCTTTCGCTATATAGCTTGTTTGACAGTTTTGATCACTCGACTATCTTCTCACTTAGCAATCTCTCACATTACTAAGTAGAAGCTTAACTTGTCAACCCTGAGCCTCAGAGATCGAACATAACCCTCTCAAGAATTCTGGAATTCTTTCACTCTTTTACTTCAGCAAGCGATATAACAGATTTGACCCCCCTTCACTTCGAATGCCATAACTCCAGTTCTACTCGATCAATTCACGCATGATTTGGGTGCCTAGATAGCTTATCTTGCAAGCTATCAGCATGGAAGATTTCAAGGTCTAATTCTAAAAACTGAAAATATGAAACTGACTGTAAACTCCTTCTCGAGAGCTCACTATTTGATACCGAAAAACCTCCTTAACTTCCGAAAGACATAACTCTCTCCTCACAATTGATCTCTCGGAGATATCAAGCTTATTGGAAAGCTTATCTTGCCCTCTATAACATGACGTATGTACAAAGGTTCTGAACTCATGCTCAAAAACAGACATGAACTGTACTAACGACTAAATACGAATCTTTGTATCGAGGTCCCGGCAACGGAACCAAAATGTAAGCCGGCCTGTCTCTCACCCAGGGGTACCTCAGATGACTAGGATTACTAGTGCACCTTAATTACAAAGATTCTATCATACCCATGCTCACTTCACTCAACACTCTGACCCGTATGGTCACATCGGTCTCTCTAATAGCGTTCCTGCAAACAAGTTCTAACCCCGCCCTCCACATTGCATCACATAGTACTCAAGGACTCCCAAGGTCTCCAATGCTCACTTTACTTATAGACAGGAAAATGAGAATGTCTTCCACCTTCTCAACTCCTCCTTATATACTCTACAACTTCTTACCGTGGTAACTTTCACTAAGTTACCTTACCTCATGGTAAGTGCGCAATCCAAAATAGTAAAACTTCTAAAGGCTACTAAGCCTTTAAGAATAGCACACACATTACTTGTTCTACTTTACAAAAGTAAGAGATTCTCCTACTTTAGCTTTTGTAAAGTGTTAACTTTCTAAACTATCCAATCGGAAGACGACAACAAACTAATACGTCTTTTGAGGAGCATCTCTAGATCTTTGTGCATGACTTTCCATCATGCATCCAATCAGCGATGGTGTAGTGACGAAGGATTTCTCCTTTTGCCCATTTAGTATACAAGATATCGTTCCCACAGAGGATTTGCACAAGTAACGCTGCTCTAAGTTCTAAGATCTGTTCAAACACACAAACACACGGGTTTTGCCTAGAAATCTCGTCTTCTCACAAAACCACACAAAACAACACGTCTTCCAGACACGCCAAATGGTGCTCCGGAACTAGACAAACAACTACCAACTAAAATATCACACAATTATGCACAGAGAAGCTCGGGAAGACGATCTTCCTGCTTCCAGGTTGCTTCTTCCGGTCTTCTCGATACCGTCTTCCCGAAGCGATTCTTGTCTTCTGGGGGTTCAACTCGTCTTCTGACACCTCCAGAAGCGTGTCATGCTTCGCAGAAGTCGACTAGTAACAGTCGTTACACCTTATTCTCACACTCACATTCCAACGGGGTGGATCAATCACAGGGTGTATGCCCCCTGTAGCCTTCCCAGGCTTCTGCCTACGGAAGTTGTCTTCCTGCAGCGCTACAACGACATTCACCTTCACGGAAGCTCAATAGAAGTATCGGAAGCTCACTAGAAGAAGGTAAGAAGATGGGGAAGATGAGAGAAGATGGGAAGAAGAAGAAATCCAAACAAGAGAAAACAGGATGAAAAAGGGCAATTAAGATTCCGACAGGCTTCTAGTCCGGATCCTGACTAACAAGCCACCCTTCTTGTAATAGTTTGGGGAGGAAGATAACAAACGTGAGTACTGTAGCACCGTCTTCTACTCGAGGATGTCGTCTTCTGTTGCGGGAAGAAGGCTTCCTTCTTCTTCACTTCGCTGCTCTGACTGCTCTGTCTTCTGGGATCCCTTACCCGGAAGACCGTTCGTACGTAGATCCCAAGTGCTCTACTAAACGAGTCAAGCTACACTCCACAACTGTTGACATTCACCGCCACTCAAGAAGAACACTTCCCATGCACAATTGGGAGCGAATTCAGTGAACCCACCATCCAGAAGACATGGACAAAGCGTCTGCACTCAAATCCACAATCTATTCCACGAGAAGAAGTCACAATGGCATTGGGAAGCTCACTCCCTCTACTTCCTGCGCCTACTCCTCGACACACCAGTCTAATCAGCAGGTCTGCACGAGGATGCCGTTCCCTGTTCCTAGACTGTCCCTGCTCTAATGTGTCTCTCCTGCCTGCCTGTAGAATCGGTGTGTATGTTCAGTTACTGCCGAATTCTACAGACCTGGTAGAGCTCTCAGAGAGACCTTTTCTCCTACCTTGCTATCCTACTTAACCATCTGCCTTGGGAGGCGACCACCAGGGAGAGAGAGAGAGAGACGTGACAAGAGGTTGTCACCTCACATGCATGCGGTCCCTCTTCCCAATTAGCCCTCCACTGTATTACTCCTACGCTACCTATGCTGCCACATGGGGTCCTAACTATTTTTACATGGAAAACTTCCACCCTTAAGATAGCATGTCCAATCCTACTAAATCTGGAAGTGTCGATTAAGTTTGCTAACCACTCTGATTGCTCGGTGGCAATCTCCACATGATCTGCTCCTACCGGAGCTACTACCTCGACTTCTGATGGACTGGGAAGCCCTGCACTTACCTCGGGTACCACTGAGGTAGCTTCCCTCTCCTCGCTCTTCGCTGGCCCTGCTATTTCTGCGGCTGCGTCTTCCTCGGCTTCGACTTCGGAAGATGGAATGGTCTTCTGGGAAGACGAGTCGAATGATGCGTCTTCGGTCTTCTGAGGCACAGATGCAGTACTAGGGACCATGGCGATCTCATAGGGGTCCGGGGAAGTCGCTTCCTCCACGCGGAATACCTGGGAAGACGGCTCGTCTTCGTGTCTTCCAGAAGACAGAAGACATCATGTCTTCCGGGGCGTCTTCTGGAGTCTTCTCGTCTTCCAACGCTGTCACCACCAAGTGTACAGCGAGATCGAACTCCTCCTTCTCCATCCCGGATCCAGTCGAGGGTGCTGGGGCTTGGGAAGATGCGGTTGCAAGTGTCGGAAGTGAGGGAAGACCATAAAGTGTCTTCACTCCTTCTATCTGTCTATCCAGGTACCTGAACATGCTATCTCTGCATTCCACCAACCTCGTCTTGGACTCGCTGTCCCATTCCCTAGCTAAGGTAAGTAACTTCTTACCCACGGTGAAGTTGAACTTCTTCCGAAGCGCTTCTACCGACTGAGCTAGCATCTTCTGCGCACGGGTCTCCGCTGCTTCCCTCTGCGTCTTCTCTGTTGCAGCTCGCGCTTCTGCGGCTTCTCGCTGCATCTTCCAAGTGGTCTGCTCTTCTGCAAGGGCAGTGATCTTCTCACGTACTCGGAGAACTTCCTGATCACGTTGCTGTACTCGCGTCTGCAACTCCTGGTTGCTCTGCCGAAGTTGTATCGACTCCTTGGCAGAAGCGGTTGCTTCCGCCTTGTACCTGGCTGCAAGCTTCTCCGTAGTGCGGAGGCTAGCTTCCAGCGACTCCGTCTTCTGCTGGCTGTCTTCCTGTCGCAGCAAGGTGCGCAAGCCGAATCCAGGCTGTAAAGGCTTCTCCTGTGCCCTCGCTCTTCTTTCCAGCAACTCCATAGCGGGCTGGATCTCCTTCTGGAAGTAGGTACTGAACTCCTCCAGTCGTCTTCCTGCAGAAGACAAGTTCATCCCCACCACTCGCTCGATGGTATCGACTTCGTCTTCCAGAGGCAAGGGAGCCTCTTCCACCACTACGGCCTTCATCTTCTGCGCACGAGAAGAAGCTACTCTTCTCATCTTCCGGGGTGGAAGACTCCTCGCGGCAGGAGCGGCTCTCCTCTTTGCGCTTCCTCGCATCGCAGTAGGAGTGCCCATCCATCCTTCGTCTTCTGGAGTCTTCGGAAGACTCCCAGGTGTTACAGAAGCTGTCTTCTGCTCCGATCGGGTACTCAGCAAGTCTTCCTCCGAGTCCGACTCCGATCCTGAATGGATGAGGGAGATGGGTGTCCTCGGTACACTTCTGTGGCCCATCTTCCTCACTGGCGTGGCGTCTTCCGACCCACTAGACTCGTCTTCCCTCACCAGAAGCGTCTTCTGGTGAGAGCCGGGCCTCAGCTGTGACATCAGAGTGGGAGGGGGCGTTGCTGCTGCCTCTCGGTCATCGTCTTCCGAGGTCTCCTCCTTCACCTCCTGTCGCTATCGTGTCGGATATTTTGTGCGTGAAGGATGTCCAGGAAAACGCGAGGTTCCTGGCTGTGGAGATGCTGTGTGCCAAACAGAGACAAGACAGAGAAGAACAACCACGAAAAAGGAATGCTGCGATATATACCACTCTGAAAGTATGTACACTGTCGATTCTTTCTCCAAACAGCACAAAACTGAGGAAAAGACCAGAGCGGTCTGTAACCTACTTCAGAAGCCCTAAAACAAACCCCTGAAACGTGACCCTAGTCTGAAATCGCCAAAACGTAGCTCAAAGCAAGAGGAACTTCTCTTTGCTAACAACCAGAGCCACAACAGTATCATGCGATCCAAACCCAAGTCCAAACCACATCCACACACTAGCTCTTGGCTAAAGCTAGCTACCACAAGCCATACACAACCAACTAAGTCCTTAACGAACTCAAAAGGACGAAACCTGTAGCGAAGGAACCGAAAAAGACCTATCTGGGAACTTTCTCCTTTCGCCAAACGATCTTCAAATGTTGATAGGTCTCCTTCCTTGACTCCGTTGGCCCAAGAAACCTTCAGATCCGGCTCCCGATAGTTGAGATATCGCTAATTTTTGGTCGTAGGTGACCGAACCTTCAAAAACTCCTCCCTGCGGCTTAAAACCGCTCACACCGCACAAACGGATCGTCTAAACTGATATCCGTCTTCGCTGGTAGGTAGATCTGGCTACTCTGAACCCAACAAGACTCCAAACAAGCCGTTTGGAGTTCCCCTTGCAAAACTACTCGAGAAATTTGGTCGCAGGCTACAAAAAACTGACGTAAATCGGCTCCCTGCGGCTCAAATTTGCTCACCACACCCAAACCAACAATCCAATTCACTTACAGTCTTCTCCTATGCGTACATGAGGACTCCCTGATCGCGTAGGCACCAAGAACGAAGAGCTTGGCTCACCGATCGCGAAGAACAATCCAATCTCAGGTCGCAGGCGATGAAAACCTGACGCAAGCGCTTCCCTGCGAGCCAATTTCTCTCACAACTCTCAAACCGTCCGATAAAATTTGTATCGTCTTCAATTTCCTGAAGAACTCGTTGTTCTGATCCCGATGGATCCAAGGACAGCAAGTTTGGACTCCGGAACGGCCCGAACGGTCCAACTCTCCTTCACAGGTAACTGAAAACCCCAATTCTGCTCCCTGCGTCTCAATTTCTCCCAGAACACAACCCCCGATCCGTCTCTTCAAGAACCGTCTTAACCTGTGCGTAGCCTGCACAGATCTGAACCCGATGACACCTTGCGCGCGTGTATTGGACTTCCCAATTCTCCAAAACATCCACCGACAGGTCGCAGGAACAAGCAAGCCCCTTAAGCAGCCCCCTTGCAACAGTCTGTACGTACGAAGTTCAACTCTCAATAATAAGAAGCAGGCCCCTTTGCGTCTTTGATATAACGCCTGGAGCCCTAAATACCCAGTCAGCAAGTAACTAGGGGCCTAGCTTGATTTTGCCTTTTTTCAAATCGCATAACTTCTTCTCTGGATGTCCAAACGAAATAAACAAGATGCCCATGGAAAGCTGACAACGAGCTCTATCCATCTATGCGATAAAAGTAACGATCCGAAGTTGCGCCAAAAGCTCGTAAGCTAGGGCCTAGCTTGTTTTGTCCATCTTTCGAGTCCTGTAACTTCTTCACTATGCGTCCAAACGAAGTAGACAAAGTGCCTATGAAATGCTGACAAGGGGCTCTATCCACTGGTGCGATAAAAACGAAGATCCGAAGTGGTGCCAAAAACCCATAAGCTGGGGCCTAGCTTATTTTCTCCATCTTTCGAGTCCTGTAACTTTTCCACTAGGCGTCCAAACGAAGTAGATAAGATGCCTATGGAAAGCTGACAAGGAGCTCTACCCATCCATGCGATGAAAATGGAGATCTGAGATTGTGCCAAAATCCGTAAGCTGGGGCCTAGCTTGTCTTCTCATGAGTGTCTTTGGAGCGACAAGCATCGAAGTTTGTATTTCAGGTAGGAGCCGGTCCACGACACGACATCCACCCCCTCTGAACCTGTGCATCCTCTTGTATGCACCAGAGATACCAACCAAGGAGTGGACCGGCTTATCGCCCTACTTCCCATCGTAACCAACCTCACCTTCAAGATCTTCTGCATAATCCTCATCCTCAAACTGAAACTCCGTCAAGATATCTGCTAGATCGACCTCCTCATCTCTCTTTTTGAAAATCTTGACGCGTTTACCTGTCACTGGTATCTTCAAGCTTGTTCCATCCAACTCTTGCAGGGCGTAAGTTGCGTTGTCATGAACCTTCTTCACCACATACGGACCAAACCATCTTCTAGAAAATTTCCGGAGTGCACTATGCTGGTTGTCTAGACTGTTGTCATAGACTAACACCCAATCACCTTCCTTGATTTCCCTAGGTCTCAAACGATGTCGCTGATCAAATCTGACCTTGTTCTTCAACCGTGCTTCTCGCAGCCTATCCAAAGCAGTTTGGATATCCTCTGGTCTTCTCTCTAACTGCCTAATTCGAATAGCAAGAAGCTCTTCTCTAGTCAAATTGTCCTCCCAAGGTAACACACTCCATGTCAGAACATGTTCTTCAATCGACATGATAGGCTTCTGACCTGTGATGAGTTCCACCGGCATGTAACCTGTCACCGAGCTGTGCGTCGTTCTATCTGCCCATAGCGCAAATGGTAAGAGTCGAGGCCACTCGCGCACCCTTCCGTTGCAAGCCTTCACCAAAGCCTTCACAATGGGTGGATGACCACGTTCACTCTTGGAATTCCCTTCGGGGTTGTAAGCAGTTGTCAGTGACAACCTCACCCCACACCTTGCAAAGAATTCACGAGCCTCATGTGCATCTAGCTCTCCCCGATCTGCAGTGATTTTTCCCACACATCCATACCGACAAACAACCTCTTCCAAGAGAAATCTACATACCCCTTCAGTTGTCTTCGTCCGAAGCGCCCTACCCTCGACTTGATTTGAAAGATCCTCTCTAGCAAGTACCAAGTATCTCATCTGCCATAATCCAACCGGCATAATCACCAAGTCTACCACCCACTTGAAGTGGATCGCCAACGGATAAGTTGGATGTAATCCGTCACGATGTCGGATATTCGAATACATCTGACATGTCAAACAAGACTCCACAAAAGATACAACATCCTTGTACATGTTTTTCCACCAATACCGCTCTTTCATCTTTGTAAAAGTGGCCCAAATCCCTCGATGTCCAGCCCAAAGACTCTCATGGAACGCCTTGAGCAACTTCTGCTGATCTTCCTTGTTGCAAATCACCCGTAGCGGTACTCCACCTTTTTGCTTCGATCGCTTCCAAAGAAACCCATCCTGCAACATGAAGTTGTAGGCCTTCCTTCTAACTCTCCGAAACCTCTCATCTGTCCAACCTGTCTGCTTAACCATCGTACTAAGGTATCTCCCGATATCAAGCAAATCACCATCATACAACCCTTCAACAAACAACTCATCTTCTCTTCCTGTCTGTGCAATCGAATAGAACTCTGTACCCACGTCGTCAATGTCTTCTACCATCTCATCTTCCCCATCATATCGAGCCCGAGATAACATATCCGCCATCAGATTATCCTTCCCTGCGATATGTCTAAACTCCGGGTTCAACGACTTGATATATGCGATCCATCGTAACATCGCAATATCAGGAGTTGAACAATTCATGATCATCCCTAACAACGGCAAGCAATCAGTTTCAACCACCACTACTGCTCCAATCAAATACTCTTTCTCAGTTTTCATAGCTGAAACAATACCCCACAATTCTCTCTTCACTTGCGGGTAAGCACGTTGTCGAGCACTTAACACCTTCGCTCCGAACCTAACCGCAAACCTGTCTCCATCCTCATCATCCTGTTCGACTGCCCATCCAATTGCAACTAGACTTGTATCCACAGTAAGAACCACCGGCCTAGCACCCTTGTAATCAATCCTTCCCAGAACTGGAGGAGATGATAGTAAAGACTTCAGCTTCCTTACCGCATCAGTATGCTCTTCCTCCCATCTGAATTTATGACCCTTACGCAACAATCCATACAACGGATCCGCCACATGCGCATAATGAGGAATCCAAATGTGGTAGAATACACAAGCACCCAAAAATCTTCTTACTTCTGTCAGCGAGTTGCAAACCTCCTTCATCCTTCCAATCGCATCCACCTTGTTCGGATCTGGCTTCCGACCAAACGATCCACACAAATGACCAACGATCAAAATCTCTCTAACTCCAAATGTAGACTTCGCACCTGACAGTGTAAGATGAACTTCCTCAAGTCGAGATAAGATCTTCTCACAGTCTACGATGTGATCAGTGACGTATCGCCGACACCCCCTCTGATCTAATGCTTCATCCTTCTCATCTTCCACACATCCTTTGATGGGGATGTCATCCAAGAACGGCATCGTCTTTTCGGGGATGAAGTCCCTTAGAACTCGATTCATCCCGTTCATCATGTGTGCTACCGAGTTGGTAGCTCCCTGTGGTAAGGTACACATCCTAACCAACCCCAAAGGTGTCCTCATTGTCGTGAAGCTTCTGCTCTCCTCCGCTAGTTGAAACTGATCATACCCCGAGTAAAGATCTCCCATTGAGTAAATCGCTCTTCTTGCAAACGCTTCTGCAAACTCATCCACAATCGGTCCCACCCCAGCATTTCTGATTGTTACTGCGTTCACTGGCTGCATGTCTTGGATGAACCGCAGCGACCCATTCTTCTTTGGTACTGTAAACCATCTGCTTGAATATGGTGCAAACGACGGCTCCAAGATCTTCATCCGCATCTTCTCCTTCAGCAACTCCACTAGTTTGGGCAAGTGAGCCCGCGGTACTGGAATTGGTCTCAGGTTCCATGGCACATGCGGTACCGTGAAGATAATCATCGGGGTAACAACGTACGGATCTACACATCCAATCTCAAGTGGCTCAAAAGCAAATGCTTTCCCATGTCTTGAAAGCATCTCCTTGAAGCACATCCTCTCTTCTGGTAGAAGAGACCCATCAGATCCAATCTTCAGCTCTTCAAGGGTCTTCTCCGTGAACTTGTGTCCTATCATTGCAGGATCTCTCAAACTCTTCTCCTTTGAAGCTCGATCCATCTGTTGGTTGGTGTCTTCCGGCAAAGGACCAGCAACTGGCTTTACTTTCCTATCCACTGTCTTGTACCTTGTCTCAACTCGAACCTCCGGCGCACGGAATGATTCGATCACCGAATAGACCTCCCTTGAATGAATCTGCACGACCTTATCCATATCCTCCCATCCAATAGACATGATCTCTCGCAAGGGATCTTCCAACCCATCCTCTTCATAAACACCAGAAATCCATTCATCCCCTTCTAGCTCACCCAACTCTTTCAACATCAACTCAACACCACGCAAATGTTTTTGTTCTTTTCTTCTCAGCTCTTCTATCTTCTTGTAGACAGCAATCCCACACTCAGAAAATCCAATAAACCCTGTACAAAAAGCACTATCTCCATCAAGCGAGAGTACCTTCTCTTGCGCACCACCACAATCCCGCTCTATAGTGGTACTCAACGAAAATCCTTGAACTCTTCACTCACCCTTGGAAGCGGCTTCTCCCTCAAACGATCTCGGTTGCGCTCGTGGTTGGACGGTACAGTCAGGAACTGTACCGCTCTCTTCCCATCTTGACTTCGGATCCTAGCATACGCAGATCCGTCGTCCAGTACCTTTGTCTCCATCCGGGTTGCTATGATGAAAGGTTGACCCAGAATGAGTGGGTATGATGTTGCTTCCTGAACAAAGAAGTTTTGCTCAATAGCAACATCACCTACGCGCACTCTGATGTCTGGACAAGCTCCATACAAGTCTCCTCTTGTGTTGTTGGCTGCTCTTATGACCCATCCATGCTCTGTGTCGATCGGCCACTTCTTCCTCTTGTACAGCTCCTTCGACATGATGTTGATTTCTGATCCATGATCGATCAGAGCAACCACCGGCTCATCCAAGTCCTCGATCCTCACCAACGTCTCCGTCGTAGCTCGAGCCCAGTGACTGTGGCTGTAATGACTTGAGCTCCGCTTCCCATCCTCCTCTTCATCCTCGAAATGCACCTTGCGCCTTCGATCTCTTTCTTCCTCTGGAGAATAGACACTGCACCTTGCAAGCTCTCTCTCCTCATCCACTGACATCCTAGTGTCCAAAGCATGTGGTAAACCAGTCTCACCCGTAATTTGTCGTTTCCGTTTGGTGACATCGATGATGACATCATGAAACTCACGCTTGGCGATGCCTAACACTTCTCTCAAGGTAAACTCCACCTTCGCATTCAGAATGCGATCTTCCAAGACTCCCTTCAAGTCTGTTGAAGCTTCGATATCCGACTGTAGCTTGTACGCAGCCGGCTTACCCTTCTCCTTCTGAGATTTCTCCTTCGATGAAGAAGGAGCATCGTCCATCGGTAGGTCTTGAGCTCCTGCATCCCGAAGCTCTTGGCGAACCTTCTCCCCTCGAGTCTGTCTCTTGGAAGAAGTTCCTTCCCCTGCATCCTCTGAATCTCGCCTTCTCTTCTCTTCCAACAACGCTTCGTGTTGGTTCTTGGCGATGTACGCATGCACTGATAGAGCTTCTATCGGATCTTCCCATCCAGTATCCCTTCTGATCGTAGCAGCTGTCCTCATCAATGTTTCACGCGCCATCTTCCCTTTCTGTTTCATGGAGATGGCGGATGACCACAATCCACTTGGCTCAACCTCCTTGTTGAAACTCCTCTCAGCCTGATCCTCAACCCTTGTGCCATAAGTTCCTGCTTCCACCATTGCAACTGCTTGCGCTGATAGGTGGTCCTCAACCAACTTCTTCATCCCTCCCCTACCAAAGTTGGTCTGAAGAAGTGCACCAGTATCCCTCAGCGCTACCTTCCCATCCTTCCAGAAGATCACTCCTTGCTGCAGAATATCTGTGAACTCCTTGCAATCTCTGCGCGGATGATCAGTACCATCGCACCAGATACACCGCTGGATCCAGCCTTGCTTCTCAACCGGTCTTACTCCACTTGTAGATCCCTTCTCTTCCAATCTGGTGAGCTTGATCTGCAGATCTCTCATTCCACGCAATATCTCCTCAAGGTTTGAGTCATCCTTCTTCGGAGATACCATGGGTGCCTGAACAACTGGAACAACCGGAACAACAGGAACATCTGGAGCAACAGGTACTACTTGTCTAGCAACAGGAACTGGTCGGACTACAGGAGCAGGTGTTACAGCTGTAGGTGTTGGCGCTAGTCTCCTAACAGGAACTTTCTCTCGTCTCCGCTCCCTCTTGGTAAGCAGACCAACAGCTTCCTCAACCTTCTTCCAGCTGCTGGTCAATCCATCGTCCTCCTCCCGGTCTTCCAGAAGTACCTCTAGCTTCTCCTGCAACTTCTCATCTGCAGCCCGAAGAAATAGCTGTGTCTTGTTGGACTGCAACGTCAACTTCTCCATCCTGGTCAGCCGTGAAAACTACTTCTCAAACTCTCTGAGCAACTCAGTAGCTTGTAAACCCTTCCTTGGTTGCTCAACCCACTCCAAGAATGACTTCTTGGTGACTCGATCAGAGTCCTCCAAGAAGTACTCATCCATCAAGGCACGAGCAAAAGTCTCCCAATCCTTGTTAAAATGCTTCGTTAGCATTTTAACATGATCCCTAATCTCTGGAGCTGCTGCCAACTCAAACGTCTCAATCATCTCATCTTCTGAGACCCGGTTCAGCTCCATCTCCTTCACATAATGTCTCAGATATCTTGAGACATCTCTTCCATCAAACTGGTCAATCCTGCTGACCACCGCTTGTAGCGCCTTTGTTGCCAAAGCTTCCTTCCGCTCATCAGACTGTTGCTGCCATAAGAACATAGTGAAAGCTTGGAACATCGATGCAGTCGCCGGATCCAACTGCACCTTCGGTAACCCACTTGAACCACTAGCTCCATCTCCATCACCTTTCCCATCCCCACTCATGACTGCCAATCTCTTCTTCAAAGTTCACACACAGAAGAAATCTCCACCCCAGACCTTCACGTCGAGTTCACCACCGTATCGTGTCGGATATTTTGTGCGTGAAGGATGTCCAGGAAAACGCGAGGTTCCTGGCTGTGGAGATGCTGTGTGCCAAACAGAGACAAGACAGAGAAGAACAACCACGAAAAAGGAATGCTGCGATATATACCACTCTGAAAGTATGTACACTGTCGATTCTTTCTCCAAACAGCACAAAACTGAGGAAAAGACCAGAGCGGTCTGTAACCTACTTCAGAAGCCCTAAAACAAACCCCTGAAACGTGACCCTAGTCTGAAATCGCCAAAACGTAGCTCAAAGCAAGATGAACTTTTCTTTGCTAACAACCAGAGCCACAACAGTATCATGCGATCCAAACCCAAGTCCAAACCACATCCACACACTAGCTCTTGGCTAAAGCTAGCTACCACAAGCCATACACAACCAACTAAGTCCTTAACGAACTCAAAAGGACGAAACCTGTAGCGAAGGAACCGAAAAAGACCTATCTGGGAACTTTCTCCTTTCGCCAAACGATCTTCAAATGTTGATAGGGTCTCCTTCCCTGACTCCGTTGGCCCAAGAAACCTTCAGATCCGGCTCCCGATAGTTGAGATATCGCTAATTTTCGGTCGTAGGTGACCGAACCTTCAAAAACTCCTCCCTGCGGCTTAAAACCGCTCACACCGCACAAACGGATCGTCTAAACTGATATCCGTCTTCGCTGGTAGGTAGATCTGGCTACTCTGAACCCAACAAGACTCCAAACAAGCCGTTTGGAGTTCCCCTTGCAAAACTACTCGAGAAATTTGGTCGCAGGCTACAAAAAACTGACGTAAATCGGCTCCCTGTGGCTCAAATTTGCTCACCACACCCAAACCAACAATCCAATTCACTTACAGTCTTCTCCTATGCGTACATGAGGACTCCCTGATCGCGTAGGCACCAAGAACGAAGAGCTTGGCTCACCGATCGCGAAGAACAATCCAATCTCAGGTCGCAGGCGATGAAAACCTGACGCAAGCGCTTCCCTGCGAGCCAATTTCTCTCACAACTCTCAAACCGTCCGATAAAACTTTGTATCGTCTTCAATTTCCTGAAGAACTCGTTGTTCTGATCCCGATGGATCCAAGGACAGCAAGTTTGGACTCCGGAACGGCCCGAACGGTCCAACTCTCCTTCACAGGTAACTGAAAACCCCAATTCTGCTCCCTGCGTCTCAATTTCTCCCAGAACACAACCCCCGATCCGTCTCTTCAAGAACCGTCTTAACCTGTGCGTAGCCTGCACAGATCTGAACCCGATGACACCTTGCGCGCGTGTATTGGACTTCCCAATTCTCCAAAACATCCACCGACAGGTCGCAGGAACAAGCAAGCCCCTTAAGCAGCCCCCTTGCAACAGTCTGTACGTACGAAGTTCAACTCTCAATAATAAGAAGTAGGCCCCTTTGCGTCTTTGATATAACGCCTGGAGCCCTAAATACCCAGTCAGCAAGTAACTAGGGGCCTAGCTTGATTTTGCCTTTTTTCAAATCGCATAACTTCTTCTCTGGATGTCCAAACGAAATAAACAAGATGCCCATGGAAAGCTGACAACGAGCTCTATCCATCTATGCGATAAAAGTAACGATCCGAAGTTGCGCCAAAAGCTCGTAAGCTAGGGCCTAGCTTGTTTTGTCCATCTTTCGAGTCCTGTAACTTCTTCACTATGCGTCCAAACGAAGTAGACAAAGTGCCTATGAAATGCTGACAAGGGGCTCTATCCACTGGTGCGATAAAAACGAAGATCCGAAGTGGTGCCAAAAACCTGTAAGCTGGGGCCTAGCTTATTTTCTCCATCTTTCGAGTCCTGTAACTTTTCCACTAGGCGTCCAAACGAAGTAGATAAGATGCCTATGGAAAGCTGACAAGGAGCTCTACCCATCCATGCGATGAAAATGGAGATCTGAGATTGTGCCAAAATCCGTAAGTTGGGGCCTAGCTTGTCTTCTCATGAGTGTCTTTGGAGCGACAAGCATCGAAGTTTGTATTTCAGGTAGGAGCCGGTCCACGACACGACATCGCTCCATTGGCCCATAAACTGCCAGCTGATCTTCCCTAAGATCCCCCATGGCTACATACAAGTAGCAGAAGAAGGGCGTCAGATGTCCTCCCGCCGGGGTACCCAAGTATGCTAGCTCCGTCTGTACATAGTTGTAGATGTACGCGCCCCAGTAGATTGGCACTCTGTCATCCCACACTGATTCGAGGAACTCCACGTCCTGATCTCCTAAGTACCTCGTCTTCTGCGCTTTTCCCTTGGAGAAAAGATGCAGAAACAACTTCGCCAGAAGTCGCTTCTTCGGCTCCCGGTAAGACTCTATCTTCCAACCGTTCCTCCCCTGCCTGTCTTCCACGAAAAGGCAGGTGGTACTCCCAGGTACATGCCATGAACTCACAATCCTAGGCAAGATCTTCTTCTCGTACCAATATCCTCGGTTCTCGATCTCAGGCCTGTGAAACGCCTTACGTCACCAATCTTCTGTCCAGGAAGATGGTCTTCCCCGAGCAACTCCTGCCTTCGCAGGTACACGGTTACGCGGTGGTAACGCGGTCCATACCTCCTCCAGAAGCCCTTGATCTGCGAGGTTCCAGTCCCACAGGAAGAAGTCGAGACCCAACTCCTTGAGGAAAGGAGTGACCTCGGTCAATTCTGTTGCTGGTAACACCAGGCCTCGCGGATGCATCGACATACCTGGAAGATCTGCTGCACTAAACCACAAGCACCTACTATGAGCTGAAGGCTCAGTCCTTCCCGAGTGCCCACAGTCTAGCTTCTACTCTCAGAAGACGAAACTAGTCTTCCAGAAGACAGCTACTCCGTCTTCCGGGATTCTAACAGTACTTCCTAGATAGCTCTCGTCTTCCGAGCTATATCTAAACAATCCTATCTAAGCAAGGCCTCGCATGGATTACCAAGAAGACAACCCACCTTGCATTACATCCTACTTCCTATCAGAAGATACAAGATATGCGAGAAGTAGAGTATGAGAAAGGTTCAGAAGATGGTTGCGGGCTCCTGCGGTGACAGTGGTCTCTGGGAAGACACTTGGGACAGCTTCCGATTCAATGTCGTTCTCGGAAGACCTCCCGAAGTCAGACTTCCCTTCACTGGTCTCACATGTCTTCGTCTTCCTACGCGCAGTCTATCCTCACAACAGACTCAAAACATGTGCACTCTGTTCTTCTGACTTCTCACCTCTCATACGCACTCAGAAGAAGTTTGCTGCATGATGGGAAGACATGACCCTCGACCATTCTCTCCGGATTCTGCCAGCAATACTTCTCACAACTCTCTTTTAAGTTCGGGAAGAAGAAGGAACGGCTGCTATGGGTCGGACAGAAGAGATCCGAAATGGACCCTCACGTCTTCTCGCTCATTTTGCCAGCCTTTCAGTCTTCTAGTCTCTCTAGGAAGATGTGGAGTTGAGAAGCTTGGAAGACCGGGAGGCACAGGCCTAGTTCCCGAGTTCCAACTTCTCGAAATAACACAACAACTCACCACACCACTCAGGCTTCGTATCAAGTCTCTCTAAACACAAAAGCAAAGCAAATCCACTCTTGATACGAATTGTGTTCAGTCGACTTCCGAAGACAGTCTTCCGAAGACAGTCAAGTTCAAGAAGCGTCTTCCGAGGATGTTCCCATCTTCCGAATCGTCTTCTATTTCAAGTTTCGGGGGTAGAGAGGTAGTAGGGTAGAGAAATTGATAGTTGGGTTCGCCACTTTGAAGACTAGGGGTAGGGAAGCTCGAATTGAGCTCGGGAAGAAGCAAGGAGATATCTTGACAGAAATTGGGCAGCGCTTCCGCGCCCAATGTCTCAATAGGAAAGATGGGGGGTGGGGTAATCGATCAGGCTGCCTGCACACAATCAAGGAAGCGCGGGGAGTACCAGACAATGGCGAGAAGAAGTGGGAAGGGGAAAGAACAGGGGAAAGAACCTCTATAGTCTTCTTCGGCTCCCGAGTTGCCTTCGACCTCCGCACGCTTCTGGCTCTCGTCCTAGCTTCCAATGCGACTCCACACGACTGCGCCTGCTGTCAATTTCGGTCCACACCTCGATTCCACCTCTGCTTCTACTCGCCACTCTTCACTGTCAACTTCTCGGAAGCTCCACAGAAATGCCTTCGCTCTTTCTGCTGTTTGTGCTCCCGCAATCCGATTTCACCCTTTGCCTAGCTGCCAACGTACTCTCTACTACCTCGATGTCTTACTCGATTCCTCTCTCAATGCTAGCTCGAAGTTCACTCTCTCAATCGATCTTCTTCAGGCGCACTGTGCTGCGGGAAGTTGGAAGGTGGCTAATGTGCTTCCTCACGCATCTTCCCCGCAGATTAGGGGTTCTCGTCCTTGGTGTCTTCCTGACCTACCTACCTATTCGGTGCGCTACAGTAGATACACCTACTTGTTTACCCGAAAACTCGTGGTCCAGCCTTCGTGATCGCTGTCTTCCGGAAGACAGGTGTCTTCCGCCGTCTTCCTATCTTCCGAAGACGCAACTGAGAAGACGGTCTTCCGAAGACGGTCGTCTTCTGAAGAAATCAACTTCTTATTACAAACAGCTCTTAAGATCATCTTCCTGTTAAGGAAGACGTAACCTTAAGTAACAACGCTTCTTCAGTTATATAAACAAGTCATTAATCTCAAAAATTTCAAAAATTCGTGAATACTGTAATTTGTGGGCACCACATACGCCCACCCTCACATGTTTGCGTCCCCGCAAACATCAGTGGTTCCTGCACTTCTGTTTACGTCCAGTACTTCTTGACGCTGTCGTGTTGTGGTTCGGCTCCTGTGTGAAATTCCTGTGTAACCTATGTTGTGTTTCTTTTCCGTGTTTCGTGAACCGTATCGCGTAACTCGTCGAACGGTGTGATGAGTGCCACGTTTGTGATTATCTGTTTAAGTGATCGCACGGTAGAAGAACGTGCCAAGTCATCGATCTGTGCGCGTTCACTTTAGTGGTCCTTGTCGCCGCATTTGTGTATAAAATGGTGGGTCGAAGGTTCATACGGCATTCTCTCTCAACGGGTGATTCGTAAGGGTTCTCGGTGATCTGCATGGAGGAGTGAAGAACTGCAGGAGTGGTGGTTATGGACGGAGGTGTGTTACCGGCTCCGGATCTTCCTTTCCCGAATCCGTTTCACATCAAGCTTCATTGCATCCACCGCGATCACTTTCGACAGTGGTTAGTTGCGTACTTTGGTGATGAGTTCATGGGGAGGGTGATGGAGTTACAGCTTCCGGTGATCCTTCCAATCGTAACATACGGAGAGACTTGGGATATGACGGTGTACATTTTGTTGTGAGGAACAATGGATCTCAACTATCCATCGAACGTTCCTTTCAATCTTTGGGTCGATGTCCGGTGCCATTGCAGACCGAAGATCAATCATGGGGCTTGGATCGTGAGAAACTTCGGGCAAGAATATTACAATCGAGTGATAGCTTCACCGTTTCCTTTTGTCATACCTTTTATTGTAGAACGTTTCCAAGTTGTAATATTGACGTTGTATTAGTCTGCGGCTCACTGGTTTCATTCTAGTTGAGCGCTTCTGTGTAGTTACGGACCGCGAAGAATCCATCGACATATCTGAAGGATTTTGTGAAGTCTTAGAGTGTTGTTGATGTCTTGTGTCTCCTTGGAGAGTAAAAATTCGTTCTAAGGGAAAAGTTAAGAGGAGAAAAGACAAAAAGTAAAGTTCTTTTTGCTCTTATTGGTCCACTTTTGGACCAATGGTGTTCTAGCTGATCCTCGCGACGTTTCTGTGGTTTCTGGAGGCTTCAGAGGACCATTCGCGAAACGGAGGGTATGGTTGGAGAGCTCTCGACCGGGGCTACAATCTGGGCTGAAGAATCGATCGATTTGATGAAAGTATGAGCGCGTTATGATCGATTGAGTGGAGGGGGGTGAAATTTGTACCTACTGCTACGTTTCTGGTTGTTCCGAGAGACTCGCGAGGAGTTTTGAGGAGCTGTCTGTTGGGTTGGAGAGCTGACGACGTGCTGGTCGTTTTGATATCAATTTCATCAGTTTCTTGATCGATTTGGATTCTGAACCGACCGATTGAAGTTGAGAAGTGCAGATGGGATAAGGCGGGACAGCGAACTATGATAGCCATGGATAGTTTGCTATTGCTTAAGATCTGAGTCGAATTTCTGAGTGAAACTTTCCAGGATTGAAGAATGTCTTATCAGTAAGATACTTGGGAAGTTTCACCTCAAATGGTCGAGTAGTTTGTTCAGAATCTTGGATCAAATGTACCTGGGTCTGTAAAGCTCTGAAGTTAGCACAGATTACGGTTTGATCCATATCTGAGAATTGGTTTGAGATTTCGACCTGAAAATTGTTCAGGGTAGGAGTGAAGGGTCCAATCAAGCTTCCTGTGAAGTTTGATCATCATTGGTCGAGTGGTTTGGAAGGACTGAGGTCTCAAAGTTCGAAAATACTTCTGTTATTAGCTATTTCGGGTTTTTCGGTATCATCTATGATCATTTTGGTCATTTTCGATCAATTTGGAGAGGAGTTTGTTGCTGAAACTGCCATGGCTGCATGCAATTCGACATTGGAGGGTGTGGGGCTGATTTCAGCTCTTGGTGATGAAGGAGAACGGAGTCGCCATGAGTCTTAAGCCGCTGTTTGGGTTCTCGGAGCTGCCAGGTACTACCGCCGTTGGTGCTATATTGAGATCTGAATAGTGTTTTGGAGTATGCATGCTTTACCTTGCTGGAATGCTTGGTAGACCAGGGTGTACAGCAAGTTGTATCGATACTCTATCAAGTTGATTGAGTGATCTTATAGCGTCTTCTGGTTGTACTATGAAGTTGTGATAGTTGGATTGATGGGCAGTTAGCGTCGCTGAGGAGCTATTCAGAAGTCAGGCTTCCAGTGATATAGAGGAATAACTTCAGTTAGATAATACAGATCTGAGTATTTTTAGTTAGAATACAAAAGATCTGTTTGTAACACAAGTTTATGCAACCTATACGTAACCTTGGATCGTAGCAAGCTTTAAACTTGAGACGAGCGGATACAAGGTCACTCAGGCTAAAAGAGTAGATAGTGAAACATTTGAGTGGAAACATCCAGATCTAGATCCAACCTTGTCAATCCACATACCTCTGCACAGCCATATACCCCGTGTATTCCTAGACAGAAAAACACGTTATACGATAGCTGGTGAACTCGACGTGAAAAGTCTAGGGTGAGAGGTACGTGCGTGGTTTTGCCACCATGGACATTGAAGGGTTGGGTCATTACGTAGATGAGGCTTCTACATCTGGAGAGGCACCAAAGGTGACCAAGCTTTCACGGTCTGATATGCGATTGCTTGAGGCATTCGCGTTGGTAATGCAACAACAGCAAGCCACTGAACGGAAAGAAGCAATGGCTACTAAAGCCTTGCAATCTGTTGTGGGGTTGCTAGATCAGTTTGACGGGAAGAACATATCCAAGTACCTAAAGTACTATTCCCGAGAGATGGAGTTGAGCAAGGTGCCTGAAAGAGAGATGGTGAGTACATTTGCGCTTGCTGTCGTACCTGAACTACGAGAGCACATGAAGGACATCATCCGATCTCATGGTGCTACGTGGGAAGGATTTACTCTTCAGCTGAAAGAAGAGTATTCTTTAGAAGATGCAGACCGAGTGACTAAGAAGTCATTCATGGAGTGGGTAAACAAACCCAACAAAGGGCTTGTTGCCACAGAGCTATTTCGGGAGTATGAGAGACAATTCCTTCAGTTGTCTCGGATGGAGAAGCTCACATTGGAGAATGACAAGGTGGAGTTGTTTCTACAAGCAGCCAACAATGAATTACAAAGGGAGTTGGAGCTGCTTCTAGAAGATAGGATGGAAGACAACGGACTCACGACTGACTGGAGAAAAGTCTCTGAAGCAGTGAGTGTACTTGCCAAACGAGAGTACCGGAGAGGGAAGGTGGTGGTAAGACAAGAAGAGAGACCACCGCCGATCATAGTACCTCGTAGGCAACCAATGGTACCCAATGTGCAAGCACCTATTGTGCATGTACCTCAAGTTCCACTTCCTACTATTCCTGTCCCGAAAGTTGCACCGCAAAGAGATGCTATGGAAGAGTTGGTAAAAGGGATGAGGGACTTGCAGATCAAGTTAGCAAGGTTGGAAGAGAAGGGAGGAGCACATGATACCAAACTTGCTCCTAAGCAAGATTATGTACAGAGATGCATTTGGTGTGATAGTTCTGATCATGCTCGAAGAGAGTGTGGTGATTTTGCCAAAACTCTACGAGATGGAGTAGTCTATTGGAAGGAAGGAAAGATTGCTCTGAAGGATAATGGAGAGATTCTTAGAACCAACTTCGGGAAAGGAGGAATGAAGCAAGTACTGGAGGAGTATCTATCTCAACATGCTACTGCGTCGGTAGAAGCTGCTACTTATGGAGTTGAGGTAGTACGAGAAAGAAGTGCTTCTAAGAAGGATGGAGATACTCTTGATATGTGGAGCCATGCAGTAAGCACAAACAAAAAGGGGAAAATGGCAAGGGAGGAGTTGCTCAGAACAGCCACGGCAATCAGGGGTGCTACTGGATGGGATGATCCCGTGGATACAATGTCTGTTCACGCTTATTTGGCGAAGAGTCAACATGAGGCTCTCATGGAGGAGAAGCGCAAACGAGATGAAGCAGGCCCTAGCGAAGAGAGAACAGCTCTCAAGAGGCAAACAAGAGGAGAAAAGTTCAGACCGGAGATCATGTCTCTACCAGAGGAGACTATGGAAGAGGTCATATCCTCTACTCCCGAGAAGTCAGAGAAGAGCAGAGGTAAGGAGAAAGGTAAATCTCCTTCATACAAGCTTCAGTCTGATATTGAAGCTGCTACGGATCTGAAAGGAGTACTAGAAGAGAGAGTACTCAATGCCAAGATCGAGTTTACCTTGCGAGAGATCCTTGGGATTGCCAAGAGAGAGTTTCATGATGTTATTATTGACACCATCAAACGAAAAAGGCAATTGGCAGGAGAAACCGCTGTGTCTAATGCATTAGACACAAGGATATCAAGAGAGGAAGAGTTAGAACTAGCTCAATGCTGCATCAACCGCAAGGTTCGGTTTGAGGATGATAACGATGACAAGGTCCCTAGTCATTACACTAGAGGACATTGGGCTAGAGCTACTACCGAAGCCTTAGTGAAGGTAGGAGAGATGACAGATCCGGTGGTTGCTCTCATTGATCATGGATCAGAGATCAATATTGTCTCTAAGGACATCTACAAGCAAGGTGGATGGCCTGTTGATATAGATCATGGTTGGATGATCAGAACAGCGAACAACACACGAGGAGAACTCTATGGAGCTTGTCCTGATGTGAAAGTAAAGGTGGGAGATGTAACTATTGAACAAAACTTCTTTGTTCAAGATAGTACATCATACCCGGTGATACTCGGTCAACCTTACATTACAGCTGTGAGGATGGAGACCAAGGTTTTGGATGATGGATCTGCTTATGCACGGATCAGAAGTCAGGATGGCAAGAGAGCGGTACAGTTTCTAACTGTATCAGCAAACCACGAGCGGAACAGAGATTATCTGAGGGGTGGTTCCTTGCCTAAGGTCACGGAGGAGTTCAAGGATTTTTGACAAGTACTGCTATAGAGCGAGGACATAGTGGTACACTGGAGAAGGTACTCTCGCTAGAGAAAGAAAGTGCTTTTTGTACAGGAGTTGTGAGATTTTCTGGGAGTGGATTTGCTACACATACACGACTTGCTGACTTGCAGAAGTGGGAGCAGAAAGTTGTGCAAAAAACTGAAAAAGATCTAAAGAGAGTTGGTGTGCTTGAAGAGGATGATAAGATAGAAGGTGTTTATTTGGAGTTAGGATTGGGAGATTTCATCGATGAACTTGCTATGCATGAGCAAGAAGATGAGGATCATGTGGTGGAAGTACACTCTAGGGAGCTCTATACAGCTATAGAGTCATTCGTAGATCCTGAAGTTAGAGTTGATACTAGGTACAAAACGGTAGACAAGAAGGTAAAACCTGTTGCTCAGCCATTACCTAGTGATTCTAACCAGCGAGTCCAACAATCTTCGAAGGAGAAAAGCTTGAGAGATCTTAGCCGGGTCGGTCACAAGTTCACTGAAGCTACGCTCAAGGAGTTGAAGGTTGGTTCAGCAGATTTTCTTTTGTCTGTGGAGGAGAATAGGTTTAGGGAGATGTTAACTAGGCACGGGAAAGCTTTTGCTTTTGAAGCCTCAGAAATCGGATGTGTAGATCCTAGCATTGTGACGCCAATGATCATATTCACAGTTCCACATGCTCCTTGGGATTTGAGGCCAATTCCTGTACCTAGAGCGCATCTACCGAAACTCATAGAGCTCTTGAAGGAGAAGATGCAGATGAAGATCTTGGAACCATCGTTTGCACCATACTCTAGTCGTTGGTTTACAGTACCAAAGAAGAGTGGTGCATTACGGTTCATCCAAGATATGCAACCTGTGAACCAAGTGACCATCAGAAATACAGGCATAGGACCTATCGTCGGAGAGTTTGCTGAAGCGTTTGCTGGGAGGGCTATTTACTCTATAGGAGATCTTTACTCTGGATACGATCAGTTTCAACTTGCTGAACAGAGTAGAGATATCACCACCATGAGGACACCGTTGGGATTGGTCAGAATGTGCACACTACCACAAGGAGCAACAAACTCGGTAGCGCACATGATGAACGGGATGAACAAGGTTCTCCGTGAGTTCATTCCTGAGAAGACCATGCCTTTCTTGGATGACATTCCAATTAAGGGATGCGTTGAGGAGGAGAAAGATGAGACAAAGGATCAGAAGGGGTGTAGAAACTTTGTTGCTGATCACATTTCAGATTGTGATAAAATCTTATCACGACTTGAAGAGGCGCACTTGACACTATCAGGTGCCAAGTCTTCATTTGGAGTGCGAGAGGTTGTGATTGTGGGGCACTTATGTGGATGGTTTGGACGCAAGCCTGATCCTGGTAAAGTGGATGCTATACGGCGGATGAAGGATACTTGTGGTTCAACAACGGAGGTGAGAAGGTTTCTTGGAGCTTGTGTCTTCTATCATGTGTGGATTCCACATTTTGCACATGTGGCTGATCCTCTTTACGATCTGTTGAGAAAACACAAGAGGTTTGCATGGGAGGAGAGACATACCGAGGCGATTCAGAGATTGAAGCAGTTGTTATCTTCTCCACTTGTACTTCGTCGTGTGAGTTACGAGGATAGCAAACCAGTGATACTTACTGTTGATACTAGTCCGATAGCCATTGGATGGGCAGTAGGACAAGATGATGAAGAAGAGAATCGGTTTGCAGTCAGATTTGGAGCAAAGGTGTTGAGTGAGCGACATAGAAACTATCCTCAAGTGAAGAGAGAGTTATGGGGAGTAGTTACAGCTATGAAAGCTGAAAAGGACTATTTGATTGGAGCGCCAGTAATAGTAGAAACAGATTGTTTACCACTATTAGGGATGATTACAAACTGTAACACTCCTGATATTGCTATGCTACGCTGGATTGCTTACATCAAGTCCTTAAATCCTGAGTTCCGACACATAGCGGGGAAGAACAATCCAGTAGCTGATATGTTATCTCGTGCGAGGTATGAGGATGAGGAGGAGATGATAGAAGATACAGAAGATGTTGGTACTACTGTTTTCTGTAGAGCTCAAGGAGGTGAGAGTGAGCATTCGAAACCGTTCATGGAGGAGCTATATGAAGGAGAATGGATAGACATAGGACGTTATCTAAGTCTGTTGACTAGACAGCCAGGATGGAGTGATGCCCACTTTAAACAAATCAGGAGGAAGGCTTATAACTACTTGCTACAAGGTGGTTATTTGTGGAAACATGCTAAGCAAGGTGGTAAGATGCCACAAAGGGTTGTGTGCAAGGTTGACATGCAGAAGTTACTCATGCAGGAGTTTCATGAGAGCTTGTGGGCAGGACATAGAGGTATTTATGCCACCTTTACAAAGCTGAAGGAGAGATATTGGTGGCGTAACATGTACAGAGATGTAGTTCAATTTGTGGAGACATGCCAAACTTGTCAAGAGTATTCAGGAATTCGGCATCGAGATGGATTACATCCTACTTATCCACTTGCAATGCATTATAAGTGGGTAGTAGATCTTGTTATTATGCCAGTTGGTATATGGCAGATGCGATACTTAGTTTTGGCACGTGAGGATTTGTCCAACCAAGTGGAAGGGCGAGCCTTACGGACAAAATCCACAGAGGGAGTCTGCAAATTCTTGTTGGAAGATGTGATTTGTAGATATGGTTGTGTTGGGAAGATCACGGCTGATCGAGGGGAGCTGAACAATGATGAGGCTAAAGCGTTCTTCAAGAGGTGTGGTGTGAAGTTAGCTCTCACCACAGCCTACAATCCGGAAGGTAATGCGAAGAGTGAACGTGGTCATCCTCCTATTGTGAAAGCTATTGTGAAAGCTTGCAAGGGGAGGGCAAGAGAATGGCCAAGATTTCTTCCGTTTGCATTATGGGCTGATCGTTCGACTCATAGTTCAGTTACGGGATATATGCCGGCGGAGTTGATGCAGGGGCAGAAACCTATCATGCCCATTGAGGAGCACATACCTACTTGGAGTGTTCTACCTTGGGAGGATGGTATGTCTACAGAAGATCTTCTTACTGTCCGAATCCGTCAACTAGAGAGAAGACCTGAAGATGTAGAGATTGCATTGGAGAAGCTGAAAGAGGCGCGCTTGAGAAACAAAGACAGATTCGATAAGCGTCATCGATTAAGGCCGAAGGAGATTAAAGAAGGAGATTGGGTGTTGGTCTACGATAGTAGCTTGGACAACCAACACAGTGCGCTTAGAAAATTCTCTAAGCGATGGTTTGGCCCGTATGTGGTTCTTGTCGTGCTTGACAATGCCACATATTCACTAAGAGAGCTTGATGGGGCAGAGCTCAAGGTTCCAATTGCAGGCAAGCGTGTGAAACTCTTCAAGAAGCGAGATGAAGGGATAAGCATGGAGGAAGTCGAAGTTGAGTTTGATATCTTGGATGATGACGGAGAAGATTTGGATGACGAAGATATTGCTAACGACAACATCAGTGAAGAAGATGAAGATATAGTGTGATGCCGACCACAACTTGTGAGTGTTGGCGCATACCAGAGGATGCGCAGGTTTAGAAGGGGTGGATGTCGTGTTGTGGTTCGGCTCCTGTGTGAAATTCCTGTGTAACCTATGTTGTGTTTCTTTTCCGTGTTTCGTGAACCGTATCGCGTAACTCGTCGAACGGTGTGATGAGTGCCACGTTTGTGATTATCTGTTTAAGTGATCGCACGGTAGAAGAACGTGCCAAGTCATCGATCTGTGCGCGTTCACTTTAGTGGTCCTTGTCGCCGCATTTGTGTATAAAATGGTGGGTCGAAGGTTCATACGGCATTCTCTCTCAACGGGTGATTCGTAAGGGTTCTCGGTGATCTGCATGGAGGAGTGAAGAACTGCAGGAGTGGTGGTTATGGACGGAGGTGTGTTACCGGCTCCGGATCTTCCTTTCCCGAATCCGTTTCACATCAAGCTTCATTGCATCCACCGCGATCACTTTCGACAGTGGTTAGTTGCGTACTTTGGTGATGAGTTCATGGGGAGGGTGATGGAGTTACAGCTTCCGGTGATCCTTCCAATCGTAACATACGGAGAGACTTGGGATATGACGGTGTACATTTTGTTGTGAGGAACAATGGATCTCAACTATCCATCGAACGTTCCTTTCAATCTTTGGGTCGATGTCCGGTGCCATTGCAGACCGAAGATCAATCATGGGGCTTGGATCGTGAGAAACTTCGGGCAAGAATATTACAATCGAGTGATAGCTTCACCGTTTCCTTTTGTCATACCTTTTATTGTAGAACGTTTCCAAGTTGTAATATTGACGTTGTATTAGTCTGCGGCTCACTGGTTTCATTCTAGTTGAGCGCTTCTGTGTAGTTACGGACCGCGAAGAATCCATCGACATATCTGAAGGATTTTGTGAAGTCTTAGAGTGTTGTTGATGTCTTGTGTCTCCTTGGAGAGTAAAAATTCGTTCTAAGGGAAAAGTTAAGAGGAGAAAAGACAAAAAGTAAAGTTCTTTTTGCTCTTATTGGTCCACTTTTGGACCAATGGTGTTCTAGCTGATCCTCGCGACGTTTCTGTGGTTTCTGGAGGCTTCAGAGGACCATTCGCGAAACGGAGGGTATGGTTGGAGAGCTCTCGACCGGGGCTACAATCTGGGCTGAAGAATCGATCGATTTGATGAAAGTATGAGCGCGTTATGATCGATTGAGTGGAGGGGGGTGAAATTTGTACCTACTGCTACGTTTCTGGTTGTTCCGAGAGACTCGCGAGGAGTTTTGAGGAGCTGTCTGTTGGGTTGGAGAGCTGACGACGTGCTGGTCGTTTTGATATCAATTTCATCAGTTTCTTGATCGATTTGGATTCTGAACCGACCGATTGAAGTTGAGAAGTGCAGATGGGATAAGGCGGGACAGCGAACTATGATAGCCATGGATAGTTTGCTATTGCTTAAGATCTGAGTCGAATTTCTGAGTGAAACTTTCCAGGATTGAAGAATGTCTTATCAGTAAGATACTTGGGAAGTTTCACCTCAAATGGTCGAGTAGTTTGTTCAGAATCTTGGATCAAATGTACCTGGGTCTGTAAAGCTCTGAAGTTAGCACAGATTACGGTTTGATCCATATCTGAGAATTGGTTTGAGATTTCGACCTGAAAATTGTTCAGGGTAGGAGTGAAGGGTCCAATCAAGCTTCCTGTGAAGTTTGATCATCATTGGTCGAGTGGTTTGGAAGGACTGAGGTCTCAAAGTTCGAAAATACTTCTGTTATTAGCTATTTCGGGTTTTTCGGTATCATCTATGATCATTTTGGTCATTTTCGATCAATTTGGAGAGGAGTTTGTTGCTGAAACTGCCATGGCTGCATGCAATTCGACATTGGAGGGTGTGGGGCTGATTTCAGCTCTTGGTGATGAAGGAGAACGGAGTCGCCATGAGTCTTAAGCCGCTGTTTGGGTTCTCGGAGCTGCCAGGTACTACCGCCGTTGGTGCTATATTGAGATCTGAATAGTGTTTTGGAGTATGCATGCTTTACCTTGCTGGAATGCTTGGTAGACCAGGGTGTACAGCAAGTTGTATCGATACTCTATCAAGTTGATTGAGTGATCTTATAGCGTCTTCTGGTTGTACTATGAAGTTGTGATAGTTGGATTGATGGGCAGTTAGCGTCGCTGAGGAGCTATTCAGAAGTCAGGCTTCCAGTGATATAGAGGAATAACTTCAGTTAGATAATACAGATCTGAGTATTTTTAGTTAGAATACAAAAGATCTGTTTGTAACACAAGTTTATGCAACCTATACGTAACCTTGGATCGTAGCAAGCTTTAAACTTGAGACGAGCGGATACAAGGTCACTCAGGCTAAAAGAGTAGATAGTGAAACATTTGAGTGGAAACATCCAGATCTAGATCCAACCTTGTCAATCCACATACCTCTGCACAGCCATATACCCCGTGTATTCCTAGACAGAAAAACACGTTATACGATAGCTGGTGAACTCGACGTGAAAAGTCTAGGGTGAGAGGTACGTGCGTGGTTTTGCCACCATGGACATTGAAGGGTTGGGTCATTACGTAGATGAGGCTTCTACATCTGGAGAGGCACCAAAGGTGACCAAGCTTTCACGGTCTGATATGCGATTGCTTGAGGCATTCGCGTTGGTAATGCAACAACAGCAAGCCACTGAACGGAAAGAAGCAATGGCTACTAAAGCCTTGCAATCTGTTGTGGGGTTGCTAGATCAGTTTGACGGGAAGAACATATCCAAGTACCTAAAGTACTATTCCCGAGAGATGGAGTTGAGCAAGGTGCCTGAAAGAGAGATGGTGAGTACATTTGCGCTTGCTGTCGTACCTGAACTACGAGAGCACATGAAGGACATCATCCGATCTCATGGTGCTACGTGGGAAGGATTTACTCTTCAGCTGAAAGAAGAGTATTCTTTAGAAGATGCAGACCGAGTGACTAAGAAGTCATTCATGGAGTGGGTAAACAAACCCAACAAAGGGCTTGTTGCCACAGAGCTATTTCGGGAGTATGAGAGACAATTCCTTCAGTTGTCTCGGATGGAGAAGCTCACATTGGAGAATGACAAGGTGGAGTTGTTTCTACAAGCAGCCAACAATGAATTACAAAGGGAGTTGGAGCTGCTTCTAGAAGATAGGATGGAAGACAACGGACTCACGACTGACTGGAGAAAAGTCTCTGAAGCAGTGAGTGTACTTGCCAAACGAGAGTACCGGAGAGGGAAGGTGGTGGTAAGACAAGAAGAGAGACCACCGCCGATCATAGTACCTCGTAGGCAACCAATGGTACCCAATGTGCAAGCACCTATTGTGCATGTACCTCAAGTTCCACTTCCTACTATTCCTGTCCCGAAAGTTGCACCGCAAAGAGATGCTATGGAAGAGTTGGTAAAAGGGATGAGGGACTTGCAGATCAAGTTAGCAAGGTTGGAAGAGAAGGGAGGAGCACATGATACCAAACTTGCTCCTAAGCAAGATTATGTACAGAGATGCATTTGGTGTGATAGTTCTGATCATGCTCGAAGAGAGTGTGGTGATTTTGCCAAAACTCTACGAGATGGAGTAGTCTATTGGAAGGAAGGAAAGATTGCTCTGAAGGATAATGGAGAGATTCTTAGAACCAACTTCGGGAAAGGAGGAATGAAGCAAGTACTGGAGGAGTATCTATCTCAACATGCTACTGCGTCGGTAGAAGCTGCTACTTATGGAGTTGAGGTAGTACGAGAAAGAAGTGCTTCTAAGAAGGATGGAGATACTCTTGATATGTGGAGCCATGCAGTAAGCACAAACAAAAAGGGGAAAATGGCAAGGGAGGAGTTGCTCAGAACAGCCACGGCAATCAGGGGTGCTACTGGATGGGATGATCCCGTGGATACAATGTCTGTTCACGCTTATTTGGCGAAGAGTCAACATGAGGCTCTCATGGAGGAGAAGCGCAAACGAGATGAAGCAGGCCCTAGCGAAGAGAGAACAGCTCTCAAGAGGCAAACAAGAGGAGAAAAGTTCAGACCGGAGATCATGTCTCTACCAGAGGAGACTATGGAAGAGGTCATATCCTCTACTCCCGAGAAGTCAGAGAAGAGCAGAGGTAAGGAGAAAGGTAAATCTCCTTCATACAAGCTTCAGTCTGATATTGAAGCTGCTACGGATCTGAAAGGAGTACTAGAAGAGAGAGTACTCAATGCCAAGATCGAGTTTACCTTGCGAGAGATCCTTGGGATTGCCAAGAGAGAGTTTCATGATGTTATTATTGACACCATCAAACGAAAAAGGCAATTGGCAGGAGAAACCGCTGTGTCTAATGCATTAGACACAAGGATATCAAGAGAGGAAGAGTTAGAACTAGCTCAATGCTGCATCAACCGCAAGGTTCGGTTTGAGGATGATAACGATGACAAGGTCCCTAGTCATTACACTAGAGGACATTGGGCTAGAGCTACTACCGAAGCCTTAGTGAAGGTAGGAGAGATGACAGATCCGGTGGTTGCTCTCATTGATCATGGATCAGAGATCAATATTGTCTCTAAGGACATCTACAAGCAAGGTGGATGGCCTGTTGATATAGATCATGGTTGGATGATCAGAACAGCGAACAACACACGAGGAGAACTCTATGGAGCTTGTCCTGATGTGAAAGTAAAGGTGGGAGATGTAACTATTGAACAAAACTTCTTTGTTCAAGATAGTACATCATACCCGGTGATACTCGGTCAACCTTACATTACAGCTGTGAGGATGGAGACCAAGGTTTTGGATGATGGATCTGCTTATGCACGGATCAGAAGTCAGGATGGCAAGAGAGCGGTACAGTTTCTAACTGTATCAGCAAACCACGAGCGGAACAGAGATTATCTGAGGGGTGGTTCCTTGCCTAAGGTCACGGAGGAGTTCAAGGATTTTTGACAAGTACTGCTATAGAGCGAGGACATAGTGGTACACTGGAGAAGGTACTCTCGCTAGAGAAAGAAAGTGCTTTTTGTACAGGAGTTGTGAGATTTTCTGGGAGTGGATTTGCTACACATACACGACTTGCTGACTTGCAGAAGTGGGAGCAGAAAGTTGTGCAAAAAACTGAAAAAGATCTAAAGAGAGTTGGTGTGCTTGAAGAGGATGATAAGATAGAAGGTGTTTATTTGGAGTTAGGATTGGGAAAGCCGCATTCCTGTCTTCTTCAAACTCTACGAAGTTCAGAAGACGCTGCTCCTGGCTCTCTTCTTCTCCCATGCGTTCAGATACGGCTAACCGGTATGTTGGGACCTCTAACTCAATGAGCACAATGGGCGTCATGCCGTAAGTTAGGTAGAAAGGCGTCTTCTGGGTAGTGACTTTAGGTGAAATTCTGAAAGCCCACAACACAGATGGCAATTTCGTGTCCCAGTCATACGCATGGTTAACAGTTACCTTGTTCAGGATGTTACACAGAAGACCGTTCGACTTCTCCGTCAGCCCATTAGCTTTCGGGTTGTATGGCGTCGTCTTCCGATGCTTAATCCTGAAGTATTGGGTCAGGAGGGAGATAGTCTCATTTAAGAAATGAGTGCCCCTATCTGACACCAATTCCAGCGGACATCCATACCTAGTGATGATGTTATGCCATAGGAACCTTGCTACTACTGCAGCATCGTTCTTTCTCGTGGCCTCGCCTTCCACCATCTTGGTGGCATAGTCGGTAGCTATTAAAATGTACCTTGCTCGTGTTCTTCTCGCCACCGGGGCGATAGGTCCTACAAAGTCGATTCCCCACTTTTCGAACGGGGCAAGCGAAAGAATGGGAGTAAGAGGCCACCTTGTCGTAGCGGTCGGTCTTCCCACCCTCTGGCATGCGTCGCACTTCCTGATCTCCTGGAAAGTGTCTCGGTACATAGTTGGCCACCAGTATCCGGCGTCTAGCATCTTCTTCACTGTTGTCTTCAATCCGTAGTGACTCCCAGCATCTTCGTAGTGAAGACCTGTGATCACTGCTTTTATCTCTGACGGCTCGAGACATCTTCTCAGCTTCTCGTCATGTCCCTTTCGAAACAGGATACCCTGGAAGATAGCATATGGACCTGCCTTGTGTAAGAAGACGGCCTTCTGCTCCGCATCCATTCCCTCGGGGTACTGTTGGTCTTCCAAGAACCTTCTCAAGTCCTTGAAGATCGACTCTTCTGTGGAAGTCGCGAAGACTGGATCAGAAGATCTAGTTTCGTCTTCTGGGAAGCAGGCGGTACGCCCCCCCTCAGATGAAAGTGTCTCTGCGAAAACTGAAAACAACTTCTTGTCAGGAAACTCGTCTTCCACTTCATCTTCTCGTCGTTCTGTCTCCAACCTGGATAGGTAGTCAGCATTAACATGTTGTCTTCCGGGCCTGTACTCAACTGTGTAAGTAAATTCCTGGAGTAGGAGAATCCACCTAGCTATCCTGCCAGACAAATCTGCTTTCTTTACAAGATGTTTCAGAGAGAAGTGATCTACATAGAAGACAAACGGGTTTGCCAGAAGATAGTGTCTAAACTTCCTACAGGAGTAAATCATGCCAAGACACTCCCTTTCGGTTGTCGAGTACTTCTTCTCTGCATCACTGAGTTGTCTTCCCGCGTAGTAGATGGGGTAATCCTTCTTCTTCTCATCTTTCTGACTCAACACCACCCCGATGGCAAAAGCAGAAACATCCACATAAATGTGGAAGACTCTTTCCCAATCAGGCGGCCGTAGGACAAGGGATTCCGACAGAAGCCTCTTAATTTCTTCGAATGCTTCCTGCTGCTCAGAAGACCAAATGTATGGTTCGTCTTTCTTCAGCAACTTAGTGAGTCTTCCTGCTACCTCTGCGTACCTATCAATAAACCTCCTGTAGTATCCTACGTTGCCAAGGAAGCTTCTCAACTGTGTCAGGTTAGCAGGTGGGTGGAGTTTCATGATGACTTCCACCTTAGCACAGTCGACTTCTATACCTCTTCCGGAAATCCTATGTCTTAGCAAGATCCCCTCTGACATACCAAAGAAGCATTTCTCAGGGTGAAGTGCCAAACGATGTTCTCTACACTTCAAAAAACACTTCCTCAGAAATATCAAGTGGTCTTCTCTCGATCCAAACACACAGAAATCATCCAAGAAAATCTCCATAAAGGTGCGAAGATACTCCTTGAAGATTGTAATCATCAACCTCTGGAACGTGGCTGGTGCGTTGCATAAACCAAACGGCATTTGATTATACGCGTACGTGCCCCAATCAGTAGTGAAAGTGGTTTTCGACTTGTCTTCTTCTCTGATTGAAACTTGGTTGTACCCAGAATACCCATCTAGGAAGCTGTAGAACTCATGTCCTGCTACCTGGTCCAACACAGAGTCGGTGAATGGTAAAGGGTGCTGATCCTTTTTCGTGGCCAAGTTCAGCTTCCGGAAGTCCTGACACACTCGGATCTTCCCTGTCTGCTTCTTCGGTACGATGACAATGAGAGCTACCCATTCACTGCTAAGTACTGAGAAGATGACTCCTGCCTTCAGGTATTGGTCAATCTGGTCCTTCATCAGAAGCGAGTACTTGGGGTTGAGCCGGTATTGCCTCTGCCGTGCAGGAACAACGCCTTCTAGCAAGTCGATGCGATGCTCTCCCAATTCTCGAGGTATGCCCTTCATGTCTTCTATGGTCCACGCGAAGACATCCTGGAACTCTGTCAGAAGTTCTCGAAAGTCTTCCAACTGCTGGCCCTCGATCACCTTGGAAAGCTTCAGCTTCTTCCCAGGAGCAACCTCCATCTCTTGGAGATCATCCGGGTTCACCATTCCTTCAGTGTGACTGTACTCACTAGCACCGAAGTATTCCGGTTTGGGAGCTTCTTCTAGTTCGGATTCGTCTTCTGGAAGACCAACTGTCGGGTTTTCCGAAGGGAAGACGGTATTCTCGTCTTCTGGAAGACCAACTATCGGATCTTCCGAAGGGAAGACGGTATTCTCGTCTTCTGGAAGCTCTTCTTCCGCAATCTCGTAGCACTCAATGTACCCACAGTCCACATCGTCCACTTTCTCTGCTACTTCTGTAGCACACACGTTATTCACCATAAACTCATTATACCGTTCATCACTGTCAGAAGACGCAGCCGAGTCTTCTGAAGTGTACCCCTCTGTTGTAGACGGAGTTTCACCTTGGTGTCCAATCTTGATCCAAGGAAGCGAGACTTTACTCTTCTCACCAGACTTGGGTGTAGGATTGGGAAATCTCAAACGATGCCTTCGCCAGTCGGTATTCACATTTGCAGCATACAGCCATGGTCTTCCTATCAACACCTGATATCCAACCTTAGCTACAGGTCGCAAAATGATGTAAGTGAGGTAAAAAGATACTCCACCAATTATCGTCAAGACATCTTTCAGTTGCCCCAAAGGTCGTCTTCTGGTCTGGTCCGCCATTCTGAGAATTCTCGGAGTAGGCTGGAACTCAGTGAAGCCTAGGGCATGCGCCGTTTCTTCCGTCATGATGTTAACTCCGGAGCCGGAATCAATGGGTACCTTCTTCAGAAGACAGCCATGGATCTCCATATCAAGTTCTGGGGCTCCCAAGTCCTCATGCCCTATTCTTAGAATCGGGGTGCTCGTGGGAAGTTTAGCTGCCCTCCTCTTCCTCGATCCTCGAAGCACAGATTGTAACAACTTCCTGTAACCAGCGTTGTCATCCAACAGCTGTTGGAAGGTCACATCCGCCTTCTGATTCCACAAGTCTCGCAAGAAGTCGTAAGGAGATCTTTTTAGAAGAGTGACTGGTGTTTCCAACAGAGAAGATGTAGTAGCTGCTTCCTTAGGTGGAAGACCAGAAGAGTGTCTTCCCTCGACTGGAGGCTGTTCCCGTGAGACAGGTGTTGCCGTAGTCGGTGTAGGAAGCTGCTGTACTATCTTCCGTCTCTTCTCCAGCTCTTCTTGCATGATCGCTTCAACCTCTTGTCTTATGTCAAGAGCAAAGTACTTCGGATCTTCTCGGTCGTAAGTAGGAGAAGACGGCCGCTCGGGAGAAGATGACCTCTCCTTACGCTGCTTCTTCTTCTTGACGTCCTTCTGGCGAGATTCTGACTTCCCTTTGCTTCTGGTACTTACCTTGAACACAGCTTCATCAAAAACTTCCTCCGAAGGTCAACTATCTGAATTCGGGTCAGGATTCCAAACAGTACCATCCGTCAAAGTGAGAGATGACGCTTCTTCAGGTGTCTTCATCTTCTGAGCTGCAGTCGTCTTCTGCAACTGAGGTTTCTTTCCTTCGCGCTTCCCGGGGTCTGGTTCGTCTTCTTCGATATGGAGACAATCCGTACAATCCTCAGGATCTTCTTCTTCTACCGTGATGTGCTGTACCACTGCTAACTCGAGCTTAGAAGATGATGCAGCTTCTGCAGGAGGTGTGGTATCTGCAAATCTCACCATTTGTCGGGGTCGTAAGGTCTGAGGACAATTCCCTGTGAAATGACCGGCTTCCTTACAGTTCCCACACAAGGGCACTTGCCCAATCTGTCTTCTCGGATGAGGACAGGTGGACCACCAATGTCTTGTCTCTCCACAATTATTGCACGCTCCAGGAAGAGGGTTGAGAGGTCATTGTGATGAAGAAGGCTGCCAGGGTGTCCTGGTCTGTACATTGCTAGCTCTATCCCTCGGTACATAACGATTATATTGGGCAGGAGGCGTAGGAGTGAAGGGTTGGATCGTCTCGATCCTATAGCAGGTTTCCCCACTGGGATCGTGTAGATATCCCTCATCATCTTCTTCCCATCCTGCCCAGTTGACAGCTTGGTCCTGCGTACACTGATCTCTGGTGTGTCCAGAAGAGTTACAGAGGTTGCACCAAAGGTTTGGCCGGGAAGCCGTAGGCTGCTTCTGCTTGTCCTTCTGGTTCAGAAGATGAACTTTCAGGTCGGCAAACTGCTTCAGAACCTCATCGATGCGAGGATCAGGTGCAGACTGAATGATCTGAGTCTGAGGCATCTTCTGCACAACTTCCTCCCTTGCTCGCGTCTTCTCCTTCTTCTTCTTCCGCGTCTTCTTCTCTTGTTCAGATTCGGATTCTGAACTTTCGACAGTCGACTCTTCAGAAGTAGAGGCTGCTTCCGAATCACTGTTATCAGTTTCAGTGGACTTGGACTTCTTCTTGGACTTCCGGGAAGACTTCTTCGACTTCTTGGACTTCTTCGAGGTCTTCCCTTTGTCTTTCGTCATATTCCGAGTGATGCTCGAGGTTTCATACTGCTCGGCATGCTTCTGTACTTCTGCTAAATCATCACCTCCTCCTCTTCTGCAGTACAATTCCATATCCTGAGACAATCCTCCCAAGTACCAGTCCACAGCTTGCTGAGCACAGTAGCCGGGTCTTCCTTGGTTCTGAGGGATGTGATCCAAGAGATCTTCAAACCTCTCGGTGTAATCCCGCAGTGTCTCTTTCTTCTTCCGTTCGAGCCTCTGAAGCTCTATGAGGGTCATACGATCGTAGCCCACTCCTCTGAATCTCTTCAGAAAAGCTGCCTTCAGAGTAGCCCAAGCGGCCATTACTACAACATCATCCAACGTTTTACTCATCCACTTCCTTCCTTTCCCTTTGATCAAACTAGGAAATACACGGAGTCTGTCAACATCAGCGTCTTCCTTGTTGGATCTAGAGATGGTCTCGAACATCGTGATGAAGTCGTCCGCATCATCATCATCGTCGTACGGATGGTACTTCTGCCGAGTGTGGGAAGCCATGTTGACTGCCGGCTGGTGCGACTGCCAACTTCTTTCTTCCTCAGGTCCAGGTGGTGGAGATGGTCTTCTCGAAGGTCCAGGCCTGTCTGAATCACGAAGATCGTCTTCTGAGTCAGAGCTACTGTCACTGCTACCTCCCGAGACGTCTGGAACAATCTCCTCCAGTCTTCCCTCACCTTGAGAAGCTTCTTCCGTGCTTGGGAAGACGTCTTCCGAGTAACCAGTACCGAAATCTATTTTATACACGTGATCACCCGGTTGGCTTCTGTCTTCGCCAAAGATTATGCTCGAGATGGAAGGTTCTTCCAACTCTACCGATCGGATCTTCCTGAGCTCTTCTTCTTTCCTTTGGTGTCTCAGGGATATCCGCTGCTCTCTAGAAGCGGTTCGCTGGGGTGAGTTTACCCACTCAGGATCTTTACCCGTGCGTCTTCTGCTTCTTCCTCCGGTCGGAGGCATCCACCAGAGTACTGAGAACAGATGTCTCTCTTTCTTCTACCACTAGATCCGAGAGACCAAATGACTGAACAACCGATCACAAGTTCAGAACGTCTTCTTCTCCTGCTTCTGGTTGCACTCACTGCAATCTTCGAAGATCGAGTCTTCCAAGGAGTTCTTGGAAGCAGGGAAGCGGCTTCTTCCAACTTCCCCTGGTGTATCTTATCAGCTTCTGGTTGCGGTTTCCGTCTTCTAGCAAGATAGAGTCCCACAACACATTCAACTACAATCGAAGTTAGTTCGAAACAAACCTAACTAATGGCACACAGATCCAGGAAGCTTAGAACAGAAGTTACTAAGATGAAATCCCCGGCAGCGGCGCCAAAAATGGTTCCTCACTATATGTAGTGACGAAGGATTTCTCCTTTTGCCCATTTAGTATACAAGATATCGTTCCCACAGAGGATTTGCACAAGTAACGCTGCTCTAAGTTCTAAGATCTGTTCAAACACACAAACACACGGGTTTTGTCTAGAAATCCCGTCTTCTCACAAAACCACACAAAACAACACGTCTTCCAGACACGCCAAATGGTGCTCCGGAACTAGACAAACAACTACCAACTAAAATATCACACAATTATGCACAGAGAAGCTCGGGAAGACGATCTTCCTGCTTCCAGGTTGCTTCTTCCGGTCTTCTCGATACCGTCTTCCCGAAGCGATTCTTGTCTTCTGGGGGTTCAACTCGTCTTCTGACACCTCCAGAAGCGTGTCATGCTTCGCAGAAGTCGACTAGTAACAGTCGTTACACCTTATTCTCACACTCACATTCCAACGGGGTGGATCAATCACAGGGTGTATGCCCCCTGTAGCCTTCCCAGGCTTCTGCCTACGGAAGTTGTCTTCCTGCAGCGCTACAACGACATTCACCTTCACGGAAGCTCAATAGAAGTATCAGAAGCTCACTAGAAGAAGGTAAGAAGATGGGGAAGATGAGAGAAGATGGGAAGAAGAAGAAATCCAAACAAGAGAAAACAGGATGAAAAAGGGCAATTAAGATTCCGACAGGCTTCTAGTCCGGATCCTGACTAACAAGCCATCCCTGCTTGTAATAGTTTGGGGAGGAAGATAACAAACGTGAGTACTGTAGCACCGTCTTCTACTCGAGGATGTCGTCTTCTTTTGCGGGAAGAAGGCTTCCTTCTTCTTCACTTCGCTGCTCTGACTGCTCTGTCTTCTGGGATCTCTTACCCGGAAGACCGTTCGTACGTAGATCCCAAGTGCTCTACTGAACGAGTCAAGCTACACTCCACAACTGTTGACATTCACCGTCACTCAAGAAGAACACTTCCCATGCACAATTGGGAGCGAATTCAGTGAACCTACTATCCAGAAGACATGGACAAAGCGTCTGCACTCAAATCCACAATCTATTCCCCGAGAAGAAGTCACAATGGCATTGGGAAGCTCACTCCCTCTACTTCCTGCGCCTACTCCTCGACACACCAGTCTAATCAGCAGGTCTGCACGAGGATGCCGTTCCCTGTTCCTAGACTGTCCCTGCTCTAATGTGTCTCTCCTGCCTGCCTGTAGAATCGGTGTGTATGTTCAGTTACTGCCGAATTCTACAGACCTGGTAGAGCTCTCAGAGAGACCTTTTCTCCTACCTTGCTATCCTACTTAACCATCTGCCTTGGGAGGCGACCACCAGGGAGAGAGAGAGAGAGACGTGACAAGAGGTTGTCACCTCACATGCATGCGGTCCCTCTTCCCAATTAGCCCTCCACTGTATTATTCCTACGCTACCTATGCTGCCACATGGGGTCCTAACTATTTTTACATGGAAAACTTCCACCCTTAAGATAGCATGTCCAATCCTACTAAATCTGGAAGTGTCGATTAAGTTTGCTAACTACTCTGATTGCTCGGTGGCAATCTCCACATGATCTGCTCCTACCAGAGCTACTACCTCGACTTCTGATGGGCTGGGAAGCCCTGCACTTACCTCGGGTACCACTGAGGTAGCTTCCCTCTCCTCGTTCTTCGCTGGCCCTGCTATTTCTGCGGCTGCGTCTTCCTCGGCTTCGACTTCGGAAGATGGAATGGTCTTCTGGGAAGACGAGTCGAATGGTGCGTCTTCGGTCTTCTGAGGCACAGATGCAGTACTAGGGACCATGGCGATCTCATAGGGGTCCGGGGAAGTCGCTTCCTCCACGCGGAATACCTGGGAAGACAGCTCGTCTTCGTGTCTTCCAGAAGACATCATGTCTTCCGGGGCGTCTTCTGGAGTCTTCTCGTCTTCCAACGCTGTCACCACCAAGTGTACAGCGAGATCGAACTCCTCCTTCTCCATCCCGGATCCAGTCGAGGGTGCTGGGGCTTGGGAAGATGCGGTTGCAGGTGTCGAAAGTGAGGGAAGACCATAAAGTGTCTTCACTCCTTCTATCTATCTATCCAGGTACCTGAACATGCTATCTCTGCATTCCACCAACCTCGTCTTGGACTCGCTGTCCCATTCCCTAGCTAAGGTAAGTAACTTCTTACCCGCGGTGAAGTTGAACTTCTTCCGAAGTGCTTCTACCGACTGAGCTAGCATCTTCTGCGCACGGGTCTCCGCTGCTTCCCTCTGCGTCTTCTCTGTTGCAGCTCGCGCTTCTGCGGCTTCTCGCTGCATCTTCCAAGTGGTCTGCTCTTCTGCAAGGGCAGTGATCTTCTCCCGTACTCGGAGAACTTCCTGATCACGCTGCTGTACTCGCGTCTGCAACTCCTGGTTGCTCTTCCGAAGTTGTATCGACTCCTTGGCAGAAGCGGCTGCTTCCGTCTTGTACCTGGCTGCAAGCTACTCCGTAGTGCGGAGGCTAGCTTCCAGCGACTCCGTCTTCTGCTGGCTGTCTTCCTGTTGCAGCAAGGTGCGCAGGCCGAATCCAGGCTGTAAAGGCTTCTCCTGTGCCCTCGCTCTTCTTTCCAGCAACTCCATAGCGGGCTGGATCTCCTTCTGGAAGTAGGTACTGAACTCCTCCAGTCGTCTTCCTGCAGAAGACAAGTTCATCCCCACCACTCGCTCGATGGTATCGACTTCGTCTTCCAGAGGCAAGGGAGCCTCTTCCACCACTACGGCCTTCATCTTCTGCGCACGAGAAGAAGCTACTCTTCTCATCTTCCGGGGTGGAAGACTCCTCGCGGCAGGAGCGGCTCTCCTCTTTGCGCTTCCTCGCATCGTAGTAGGAGTGCCCATCCATCCTTCGTCTTCTGGAGTCTTCGGAAGACTCCCAGGTGTTACAGAAGCTGTCTTCTGCTCCGATCGGGTACTCAGCAAGTCTTCCTCCGAGTCCGACTCCGATCCTGAATGGATGAGGGAGATGGGTGTCCTCGGTACACTTCTGTGGCCCATCTTCCTCACTGGCGTGGCGTCTTCCGACCCACTAGACTCGTCTTCCCTCACCACAAGCGTCTTCTGGTGAGAGCCGGGCCTCAGCTGTGACATCAGAGTGGGAGGGGGCGTTGCTGCTGCCTCTCGGTCATCGTCTTCCGAGGTCTCCTCCTTCACCTCCTGTCGCTCCGTTGGCCCATAAACTGCCAGCTGATCTTCCCTAAGATCCCCCATGGCTACATACAAGTAGCAGAAGAAGGGCGTCAGATGTCCTCCCGCCGGGGTACCCAAGTATGCTAGCTCCGTCTGTACATAGTTGTGGATGTACGCGCCCCAGTAGATTGGCACTCTGTCATCCCACACTGATTCCAGGAACTCCACGTCCTGATCTCCTAAGTACCTCGTCTTCTGCGCTTTTCCCTTGGAGAAAAGATGCAGAAACAACTTCGCCAGAAGTCGCTTCTTCGGCTCCCGGTAAGACTCTATCTTCCAACCGTTCCTCCCCTGCCTGTCTTCCACGAAAAGGCAGGTGGTACTCCCAGGTACATGCCATGAACTCACAATCCTAGGCAAGATCTTCTTCTTGTACCAATATCCTCGGTTCTCGGTCTCAGGCCTGTGAAACGCCTTACGTCACCAATCTTCTGTCCAGGAAGATGGTCTTCCCCGAGCAACTCCTGCCTTCGCAGGTACACGGTTACGCGGTGGTAACGCGGCCCATACCTCCTCCAGAAGCCCTTGATCTGCGAGGTTCCAGTCCCACAGGAAGAAGTCGAGACCCAACTCCTTGAGGAAAGGAGTGGCCTCGGCCAATTCTGTTGCTGGTAACACCAGGCCTCGCGGATGTATCGACATACCTGGAAGATCTGCTGCACTAAACCACAAGCACCTACTATGAGCTGAAGGCTCAGTCCTTCCCGAGTGCCCACAGTCTAGCTTCTACTCTCAGAAGACGAAACTAGTCTTCCAAAAGACAGCTACTCCGTCTTCCGGGATTCTAACAGTACTTCCTAGATAGCTCTCGTCTTCCGAGCTATATCTAAACAATCCTATCTAAGCAAGGCCTCGCATGGATTACCAAGAAGACAACCCACCTTGCATTACATCCTACTTCCTATCAGAAGATACAAGATATGCGAGAAGTAGAGTATGAGAAAGGTTCAGAAGATGGTTGCGGGCTCCTGCGGTGACAGTGACCTCTGGGAAGACACTTGGGACAGCTTCCGATTCAATGTCGTTCTCGGAAGACCTCCCGAAGTCAGACTTCCCTTCACTGGTCTCACATGTCTTCGTCTTCCTACGCGCAATCTATCCTCACAACTGACTCAAAACATGTGCACTCTGTTCTTCTGACTTCTCACCTCTCATACGCACTCAGAAGAAGTTTGCTGCATGATGGGAAGACATGACCCTCGACCATTCTCTCCGGATTCTGCCAGCAATACTTCTCACAACTCTCTTCTAAGTTCGGGAAGAAGAAGGAACGGCTGCTATGGGTCGGATAGAAGAGATCCGAAATGGACCCTCACGTCTTCTCGCTCATTTTGCCAGCCTTTCAGTCTTCTAGTCTCTCTAGGAAGATGTGGAGTTGAGAAGCTTGGAAGACCGGGAGGCACAGGCCTAGTTCCCGAGTTCCAACTTCTCGAAATAACACAACAACTCACCACACCACTCAGGCTTCGTATCAAGTCTCTCTAAACACAAAAGCAAAGCAAATCCACTCTTGATACGAATTGTGTTCAGTCGACTTCCGAAGACAGTCTTCCGAAGACAGTCAAGTTCAAGAAGCGTCTTCCGAGGATGTTCCCATCTTCCGAATCGTCTTCTATTTCAAGTTTCGGGGGTAGAGAGGTAGTAGGGTAGAGAAATTGATAGTTGGGTTCGCCACTTTGAAGACTAGGGGTAGGGAAGCTCGAATTGAGCTCGGGAAGAAGCAAGGAGATATCTTGACAGAAATTGGGCAGCGCTTCCGCGCCCAATGTCTCAATAGGAAAGATGGGGGGTGGGGTAATCGATCAGGCTGCCTGCACACAATCAAGGAAGCGCGGGGAGTACCAGACAATGGCGAGAAGAAGTGGGAAGGGGAAAGAACAAGGGAAAGAACCTCTACAGTCTTCTTCGGCTCCCGAGTTGCCTTCGACCTCCGCGCGCTTCTGGCTCTCGTCCTAGCTTCCAATGCGACTCCACACGACTGCGCCTGCTGTCAATTTCGGTCCACACCTCGATTCCATCTCTGCTTCTACTCGCCACTCTTCACTGTTAACTTCTCGGAAGCTCCACAGAAATGCCTTCGCTCTTTCTGCTGTTTGTGCTCCCGCAATCCGATTTCACCCTTCGCCTAGCTGCCAACGTACTCTCTACTACCTCGATGTCTTATTCGATTTCTCTCTCAATGCTAGCTCGAAGTTCACTCTCTCAATCGATCTTCTTCAGGCGCACTGTGCTGCGGGAAGTTGGAAGGTGGCTAATGTGCTTCCTCACGCATCTTCCCCGTAGATTAGGGGTTCTCGTCCTTGGTGTCTTCCTGACCTACCTACCTATTCGGTGCGCTACAGTAGGTACACCTACTTGTTTACCCGAAAACTCGTGGTCAGGCCTTCGTGATCGCTGTCTTCCGCCGTCTTCCTATCTTTCGAAGACGCAACTGAGAAGACGGTCTTCCGAAGACGGTCGTCTTCTGAAGAAGTCAACTTCTTATTACAAACAGCTCTTAAGATCATCTTCCTGTTAAGGAAGACGTAACCTTAAGTAACAACGCTTCTTCAGTTATATAAACAAGTCATTAATCTCAAAAATTTCAAAAATTCGTGAATACTGTAATTTGTGGGCACCACAGATGGTCAACAAAGTTACATACTTTTGAGAAGCATATTTAGAGCTCCGCACTTGTCACATAGTGCCATAGTGAAACCTCTACTAGTTTCCCTAACTTAGTTATAACTATCTCAGCTAGTTATGACTAGTTTTGATCACTCTAGATTTAGATCTTGGAACTAGAGTAACCTATAAGATAGTCATACCTAATGAAATTTATATAAGCACGCACACAAATAATGAGATACTTGTGGTGTGACAGAACAGATCAACAATCATGAACGAGGATGAGGATGGGTTTGGTTGTTCGGGAGGATGCTGTGGACCAGGGATGATGGATTTTTAGACGGTTGGGATCATGGGAGGATGAGAGGATGGGACGAGCCATGACTATGGACGGGATGGATGGATCAGACGGGATACCAGGGGTGCAGTTGGATGCAGCAACTGCGCGATTGTTTCAAGCCTTTACTTTGTTTATGCGACAAGAGCAAGAGAACCAACAAAAGGAGGCTTTGGGGAAGAAGGTGCTTGGAAGGGTGATCGACAAGTTCGATCTGTTTGATGGGAAAGACATCTCAAAGTACTTGAGATGTTACAAGATGGAGATGGATTTGGATCAGGTACCGGAGAAGGAGATGATCGAGACGTTCGAACTCGCTGCAGTGCCTGAGATAAGGGAGCATGTGAAGGGTCTGACAAAGCGTTTTGGGAGGAACTGGGATATGTTTTCACAAGCGCTGATGGAGGAGTATTTCTTGGGAAGCTCAGATCGAGTAACCAAGAAATCATTTCTGGAATGGGTCAACGGATCCAGCAAGGGTTTGCAGCCTACAGAGCTGTTAGAGGAGTTTGAGAGACAATTCTCTCAACTACCTCGGGTGGACAAGCTAACCTTGGAGAGCTACAAGACGGAGCTGTTTCTTCAAGCTGCGGATGAACCATGGCAAGAACAGTTGGAGCTACTTCTGGAGGATGGAGAGGACGAAGAAGGGTTAACAAGAAATTGGGAGGTTGTGCATGAAGCTGTTGAGCTTCTTGTCCGGAGACAGACAAGGGAAAGGGTTACAAGGTTGGCACCTGCAGCGTTGACTACCACACCAGTTCAGGTAGTATCTGAGGTTCAACCTCCAGTTGTGGTTGTAGAGAAGAAGGATCCAACCATCGAGGACCTACAGCAAAAGATGCAAGATCTGCAAGCTAAGGTTACTAGGTTGGAGGATAAGAGATCGTCGGCCAAGATGGAGCTTGTACCCAAACCAGCTTGGGTACATCACTGCTTGTGGTGTGATGGTACTGATCATCAGCGGGACGATTGCATCGACTTTACAGAGTCTTTGCAACGAGAGGTAATTTCTTGGGAGGATGGAAAGGTTACATTCAGAAGTTCGGGTACTCTCCTTCAAGCCAACGTTGGTAAAGGAGGGATGAAGAAGTTTGTAGATGATTACTTTGCGGCACATGCAGTTGTAGCTATCGAAGCTATAAACTACGATGCTAGGGTGGAGGAGATTGAGCATGATCTCCATATGGATGATTCGAATGAGCACGTGGATCCAAGCGAGCTCAAGTTGGCTACTGCATCCACGGTGCAGAGCGAGAAGAAGGGACAAGAAGAGACTTCTTCAAGGAGGCAAGCTGGGGAGGATAAGGTTCAACAGGAAACTATTCTTCTTATACTGGCAATGGAGGACGATCCTTCACAACCGAAGGAGATGGTTGGGGTGCAGAAAACGGACGTGGGTGATCTGGTTGCAGACAAACAACAACCAGATGCGGATATGACGACGATGGATGTGAAGGGAGGTTGGGAGGAGCGGATTCAAGATCCGAAGGTTGGATTCATTTCACGGGAGGTCTTGGATGCTACTACAAGGGAAGTCCATGATGCTTACATTGGCTTCATCAAGGACGGACATGCAGAGGTTGAAGGAGAGTGGACGGATGCTCTCGAGGCTACGGGTATAGGATGATGGGTAACAATGGCTTACAAGGGAGAAGCCATTGCTGAAGGTGATTTGTGTTGGGAGGATGATGCTTGGGAGATTGTAAATATTTTCAGGAAGGTTGAGAGGATGATGCTTGGGAGGTTGTGAGGATTTTCATAAGAAGATATCAGGGAGCATGATGGTTGAGGAAGATACTATTCTACAGCGAGACAATGATGGTTGCAGTTGATGATTTTGGTTGCAGCAGTGTGGTTCCTTTTTTTCAGAAAAACAAAAAAAGAAGAGTTGGATACGTACAACGACATGTACATGCTTGAGGTTGAGGGTTACTGTCAGGATACGGGTGATGATTGACAGGATGAGGGATGTCTACTACGACACTTGGGTCACAAACCTCGACGGTGAGGTTCTACAGGGCGCATGGAAGACATTTCTATGGTATGATTGGTTATTTCTTCTATGTCTTCGCATATTGAAAGATGTGTAGATTTAGAGGGGGTGATTGGATGGGAGGTTTGAGGAGAAAGTCAATGAGCATGGATCTAGGGAGGATCATGGCAGGGTAGCAACTTCAAGATGACGATCAAGTTGCAACCTTCAGGATGAGGTTGACTGAGATGAGAGGGAGGATGACAAGAAGGTTGAGTGCCGGTCCACTCTTTGGTTGGTATCTCTGGTGCATACCGGAGGATGCACAAGTTTGGAGGGGGTGGATGTCGTGTCGTGGACCGGCTCCTACATGAAAATCAAATTTTGACTTTTGTCGCTCCCAAGACACTTATGGGTAAGACAAGCTAGGCCCTAGCTTACGAGTTTTTGGCACAATTTCAGATCTCCATTTCCATCGCATAGATGGGTAGAGTTCCTTGTCAGCTTTCCGTAAGCACTTTGTCTACTTCGTTTGGACGCCTAGTGGAGAAGTTACAGGACTTGAAAGATGGAGAAAACAAGCTAGGCCCCAGCTTACGGGTTTTTGGCACCATTTCGGATCTTCGTTTTTATTGCACCGGTGGATAGAGCTCCTTGTCAGCTTTCCATGGGCACTTCATCTACTTCGTTTGGACGCCTAGTGGAAAAGTTACAAGACTCGAAAGATGAAGAAAACAAGCTAGGCCCCAGCTTACGGGCTTTTGGCGCAACTTCGGATCTTCACTTTCATTACATAGATGGGTAGAGCTCGTTGTCAGCTTTCCATGGGCATCTTGTTTACTTCGTTTGGACATCCAGGGAAGAAGTTATGCAATTCGAAAGAAGATAAAATCAAGCTAGGCCCCTAGTTACTTGCTGACTGGGTATTTAGAGCTCCAGGCGTTATATCAAAGACGCAAGGGGCCTGCTTCTTATTATTCAGGTATTCAGCAGAGAACTGAACGTACGGAGACTGTTGCAAGGGGGGTGCTTAAGGGGTTAGCTTGCACCTGCGACCTGTAAGCGGACGGTTCGGGAGATTTAGGAGTCCAATGCAAGCGCGCAAGGCGTCGTTGGGTTCAGATCTGTGCAGGCTACGCACTGGTTCAAACGGTTAGGGAAGAGACGGATCGGGGAGTGCGTACTGAGTGAAATTGAGACGCAGGAAGCAGATTTGAAATTTTCAGTTACTTGTGAAGGAGAGTTGGACCGTTCGGGTCGTTCTGGAGTCCAAACTTGCTGTCCTTGGATCCATCGGGATCAGAATATCGAGTTCTATAGGAAATTGAAGACGATACCAGTTTTCATCGGGCGGTTTGGAAGTTCTGAGTGAAATTGGCTCGCAGGGAAGCGCTTACATCAAATTTTTGTTCACCTGCGACCTGAGATTGGGTTGTTCTTCGCGATCGGTGAGCCAAGCTCTTCGTTCTTGGTGCCTACGCGATCAGGGAGTCTTCATGTACGCATAGGAGAAGACTGTACGTGAATTGGATTGTTGGTTTGGGTGTGGTGAGCAAGTTTGAGCCGCAGGGAGCTGATTTACGTCAGTTTTTTGCAACATGCGACCAAATTTCTTGCGTGGTTTTGCAAGAGGAACTCCAAACGACTTGTTTGGAGTCTTGTTGGGTTCAGGGTAGCTAGATCTACCTACCAAAGAAGACGGATATCAGTTTAAGGGATCCGTTTGTGCGTGGTGTGCGGTTTTAAGCCGCAGGGAGCAGTTTTTGAAAATTCGGTCACTTGCGACCGAAAATCAGCGATACCTCAGCTATCAGGAGTCGGATCTGAAGGTTTCTTGGGTTAACGGAGTCAGCAGAGGAGACCCTATCGACATCTGAAGTCCGTTCAGCGAAAGGAGGAAGTCCACAGATAGGCCTTTTTCGGTTTCTTTGCTACGGGTTTTGCTCTTTTGAGTTCGTTAGAGTTCTGGTCGGTTGTATACAGCTTGTGGTAGCTAGCTTTAGCTAAGAGCTTATACATGGATGTGGTTTGGACTTGAGTTTGAATCGCGTGATACTGCTGTGGCTCTATTTGTTAGCAAAGAGAAGTTTCTCTTGCTTTGAGCTACGCTTCGGTGGTTTTGGGTCAGGGTTGCGATTCAAGGATTGTTTTCAGGGGCTTTTGAAGCAGGTTACAGACCGCTCTGGTCTGTTTTCCAATTCTGTGCTCTTAGGAGAAAGAACCGACAGTGTACATATATTTGGAGTGTATATATCGCAGCGTTCGTTTTCGTGGTTGTTTTTCTCTGTCTTGTCTCTGTTTCAGCACACAACATCTCCACAGTCAGGAACCTCGCGTTTTCCTGGACATCCTTCACGCAATATCCGACACGATAGCGGTACTCCACCTTTTTGCTTCGATCGCTTCCAAAGAAATCCATCCTGCAACATGAAGTTGTAGGCCTTCCTTCGAACTCTCCGAAATCTCTCATCTGTCCAACCTGTCTGCTTAACCATCGTACTAAGGTACCTCCCGATATCAAGCAAATCATCATCATATAACCCTTCAACAAACAACTCATCTTCTCTTCCTGTCTATGCAATCGAATAGAACTCTGTACCCACGTCGTCAACGTCTTCTACCATCTCATCTTCCCCATCATATCGAGCCCGAGATAACATATCCGCCATCAGATTATCCTTCCTTGCGATATGTCTAAACTTCGGGTTCAACGACTTGATATATGCGATCCATCGTAACATCGCAATATCAGGAGTTGAACAATTCATGATCATCCCTAACAACGACAAGCAATCAGTTTCAACCACCACTACTGCTCCAATCAAATACTCTTTCTCAGTTTTCATAGCTGAAACAATACCCCACAGTTCTCTCTTCACTTGTGGATAAGCACGTTGTCGAGCACTTAACACCTTCGCTCCGAACCTAATCGCAAACCTGTCTCCATTCTCATCATCCTGTCCGACTGCCCATCCAATTGCAACTGGACTTGTATCCACAGTAAGAATCACCGGCCTAGCACTCTTGTAATCAATCCTTCCCAAGACTGGAGGAGATGATAGTAAAGACTTCAGCTTCCTTACCGCCTCAGTATGCTCTTCCTCCCATCTGAACTTATGACCCTTACGCAACAATCCATACAACGGATCAGCCACATGCGCATAATGAGGAATCCAAATGTGGTAGAATACACAAGCACCCAAAAATCTTCTTACTTCTGTCAACGAGTTGCAAACCTCCTTCATCCTTCCAATCGCATCCACCTTGTTCGGATCTGGCTTCCGACCAAACGATCCACACAAATGACCAACGATCAAAACCTCTCTAACTCCAAATGTAGACTTCGCACCTGACAGCGTAAGATGAACTTCCTCAAGTCGAGATAAGATCTTCTCACAGTCTGCGATGTGATCAGTGACGTATCGCCGACACCCCCTCTGATCTAATGCTTCATCCTTCTCATCTTCCACACATCCTTTGATGGGGATGTCATCCAAGAACGACATCGTCTTTTCAGGGATGAAGTCTCTTATGAAGCTTTGGTTTTTCGTTTTGTTAATTAATTGATTAGTTGTAAAGTAAATAAGAAGAATAGATGATAGAAGATAAACGATATGAGTAGAATAGTGTTAATTAGAAGTTTAGTGAAGAATCTCAGTTCTGGAGGAATTTATCGAATCTATGGAGACACTGAAAGATGATTTTCTCATAGATGAATTCCTCGGGCGAAGAGCTTTCTAACGATATGTTGTGCGAGACCATCGGAGACCAAATGACGAAGTTACAGCAGACTGAAGAATGTCAGTCGTCAAGAAGAAAACCCTAACTTCGGCACGTGCAGGAAAACCTATCGCGGGATATAAGCCAGGTAACAAGTCATTTACTTTACTCTTTTACTATTCCCAGAGCGAGCGATAGCAGGGCGCAGCGAGCCGCATTTACCGAACGCCGAAGTACATCAGTTACGGGCGAGGAAGCCAATTTGCGCAGAAGTACATCAGTTACGGACGAGGAAAGGATTGCAGCGAAGAATCCGTTCATGGCGAAGATCATTGCAGTGATCCTAGGGATGCGTGGGATGCAGACGGCTAAGGCGCCGAGGCTCCGAGCCTTTGAAGTTAATCGACTAGCTCTTCGCCGCTATGACAAGGACCTCGAGGAAATGGGATTATCGTTCCTCTTGCTTCCTTGGTGGGAGATGGTTTCCTCCAAATTGGTGCATGAGTTGAAGATTTGCAAGCAGCATCCGGCCGATGATCACTATGGGCGACCCTGTAACTGGACCGAAGTTCACTGGTCCAGTGTCTTGGGAATCGACGATGCAGGTCGGGAAGGTGATCTTCTTTTTGACACCATAGCTGTCGCTGCTTCGCCCGAAGCAGTGAAGAACTTCCCGAATCTGTTCAAGGAATTACCTCTAGGGAGGAACGGCTACCGGACAAGCGATTACTGCGATCCGAAGAAGAGAGAAGTAGCCGATGCGATTATGGCGATCTTCAGGTCACGAAGAACGACATACATGTCGAATTGACAAATCAATTTCATCGAGCAGCTCTTCGCCGGAAGAAGAGCACATTGGGCGAGGATCATCCACCGACATGTGCTGAAGCTTTGGAATGCGAATGACTTGGCGTACATAGGACCCTTTGTATCGGTGTTCTATATGGGGATGGGATTGCTATCTGAGGCACAACAGACGAAGTTAGGCTTTACCGCAGCTGCCGAGGATGATGAATTTCAAGTAGTGCAGACTCCAGCCCGAGACGCGCAACTTGAGAAGTTCTTCGACGAAATCGAGACCGAGGAAGCAGCGACCGAAGTAGCGGCTGACACTACGCTGTCGAGGCAAGAGTTTCCTGGGAAGGGCGAACCTTCTAGCTGTGATACGATCGTGAAGAGGAGGGCGAAAACCACACACGGAATACGGATCGCTAGAAAAAACACCACCACGTTCTCGATCTGGCCAAGATAAAACACACGGCGTGCAAGTAGATCTTCAACTCCAGATCATGCAGATCGCAAAGCTCACGCTCAGTAACTCAGAATATCAGAAAACTGCTCCTGTGAAGCACCAGCGCGTTCACCTAGAAGCTTCCCGTTTTCTTTTCAGAAAAAGTATGCGTACATGTTCTTGGTCTCCTCTCTACTCGATTCTGCTCTCTACTCTCAATCCCTCGATATCAAAACCTGATCAGACAGAAGTCCTCTTCAGACGTAACCTCTGTGTAAAATCTTCTCCTCAGCTCTACTGTTTCTCTCTACTCGATAGCTCCCGCACGGTAAACTCTACTCTGCTCGATGATCGACAATCTGCGATAATGCCATAATTTGCGACAATTCTCTCTCTCCGGAGTACACCCCTCTGGGTTTTCCTCCATCCTACGCATCCTTCACTGTCACCTGGCAGAGGTAAAAGATACCCTAAACAGATGGCAGCAGGAAAATAAATCACTGATAATAAATCTACACGTAAGAAGACTATTTCACTAAGCTACGCAGGTTCATCTGTACGGACGGCCACCGTTTCGGCCGTACAGTCAGCATCTACCACGTCCATCCGAAGTAAATTCACCACGGCTACCTCTGGCCACCGGAATCACCTCGTTCTGACACGTGGAGCCCGAGTTATCACCATTGTCGTCTTCCGGCCCCCTTAAACTTTGAAGTACCGTAAGTATTGCCTCAGATATCAGTTTCACTTGATTTTTCGACCCAAGTGAATAATATTTCGAACTCTACATTTTTCTACAAAAGAATTGGTACCGACTTGGAGTATCTTTGATGCCATCTCGCTACCCCAAGACTTAGAGGGCCGCAACCGAATTCGTACTAATTACCCCGCCAACCCGAAGGTGAGAATGGACCCCGCCAACCCGAAGGTGAGAGGTCCATTTCGAAACCCGGTGGTAATCTCCCTCTAGCATCCACACTAGGTGACTGCACTAGTCCCGCCCCTAGGCAACTTGGTGCCCCTCATATTCCCCCGAAGGGGCCAGCCTACTCCAAGCCGGTTGTGAGTCTGAAGGGATTTGATCCGGAGACCTCCTCCCTACAAGTTTCTCAGCTACACCACGGAAGCTGATCTCACAACTGGTTTTGAAGACCAGTTTCTAAGCTAATATGCTAGAAAGCTGCGGTATTTCGTCTTTCCTTTGCTAACACGAAGTGCCATAACTTTCTCTAGACATGCTCTTTTTGTACATTTCGAATTTTAATCAAATACTACATATTACGATCTACATGAGAAAAATCTAAAAAGTATTTTTCGGACTCACTCTGATTTATGGTAAATTTCCCGGTATCAGAAATCTTGTAGAAGAACTCCAAGTAACTTTTCGCCTGCAACTCCGTTTGCAACTTTTGAACATACCACGGTGATCAGCGCGACGAGACCTACGCCATGGTGTTTTCAGATTTTCGAATGCACACTTCCTCCAGAATCGACTTTTCTGAGATCTTAGCTTCACTCAGAGGGACTAACTTCTAACTGAGAGGTGAATTATTCACTATGTAGAATAATTCACATCACGACAACGCCGAGGCAGGAGGCATCGACTTCAACACCAGCTGCAGAGAAGACACCCGAAGCAGTTACTCCGGCCGAAGATGAAGATGTAGTCGAGGTGTCTCCTCCGATTCGCAGAAGTGGAAGGAAGAAACCTCTGGAAGAGACACCGAGGTCTGTGCAGAAGTCCCGGAAGAAGATGAAGATGACAAAGACGGTCTGGACCGACGATGAAGCAGTTGAAGAGGAAGCCGAGGAAGGGAGCACTCCTCGGACGGAGAAGGACGTTACCACTACACCGAAGAGTGCTGTTTCTCCATCGACAGTTGGTGAGATCGAACGATTAGCTTCTTCGGCGGACTACCTCAAAGATGTAGTTGTACTGCTACTGTACAGCTTGGAAGCGAACCGGGGGACCTACGAGGAAGTTGTAGGTAGAAAGCTGAACCTGGCAGAGTTAATGCATACGATGTACTTCGGTCGAGCTAACTGGAAGGAAGAGAAGGAGAATCTGAGAATTGCACTTCGCATGGCCCAGAAGGAGGCGCAGACGAGGACCGATGAACTGAAGAATGCGACATCTGAGAAGGAGGAACTTCTTCGGCAGAAGATTGATCACGACAACGAGCATGAGAAGGTTCTGTCTTTGATGAAGAAGGATTTGGATGACATGCACGGACAACGAAACAGATATCAGGACACTGTTGCTGCCATGACCAAGGAAGTGGAGGATCTGAAGCATCGCGTCATCAAAGCCGAGGAACTGAGTGCTCAACTTCGGAGTAGGATCGAGCCAGTGCTGAAGAACTACTTCGCCGTTGATTTGGACGCCGAAGAAGCGGGATTTCTTCATCAGGTTAGAGAGGAGTTCTTAGCTGCAGATGCGGAGGGTACTTCAGCTAAGAACCGGGTAGCTAGGCTAGGCCAGCGAGTAATTAGGGAGCTTAGGGAGGTTAGAGCAACCGTAGAGTTCTCAATTTGTGAGATAGGTAGAGAGCTAGCGGTAGAAGGCGGTGTTGTTCTTGGTGTCGTTTCGGACACAGGACCTTCATCCGACGGTCCAGAAGTACGCCCGACTTCTTAGGAAGAAGATCCGTCATCTTCGGGAAAATCTGTATATAAGCGTTGTGTTGTTCGTATTAAGGACCTCTATGTGTTTTATCATTTTTGAGTTTTCTAGTTCCTGAGTTTGCGGAGCCATTGAGTGTTTTGTCTTCTGCGAAGGATTTACCTACGAAGTATCGTAGTTTGCTGTGGTAGGAATTAGTCTGGGTGCCGAAGGATTTGCTGTCGACATTTGAAATCAGAGTAGAACGTTTACGGCGAAGACTGAGAATAGATCAGCATCTGCGGAGTTAGTTTCCTACGAAGACGTTCTTGGGCGAAGTTGAATTCGGAAGAAGTTGTTCTTTGGTGGAACACTTAGGAAGAAGTTCAGTCTGGTACTTCGGCGGAAGAAGAGTCTTCTTCGCAAGAGTTTTCCGAGAGCAGTAGTAGTGAAAGTAACTTAGTGTGAAGATACTTAGCGTTTATGGTGTTAGAGGCTACCTAGTAGCACTTCAGCAGTACTTCCTCGTGTGACATTTCCGTCCGTGGCTCTGTTTCTCTGTTGTTCATCTATTTCTTGAGGTCCCTGACCTGTTCAGTACCTGTTATGTTTATTTGTCAGGATTATCAACTCTGTCTTGTTGGATAGACCTTAGTTTGATCTCTACCGGGACTGATTTCTGCCCGTGAGAATAAAAGACAACTATAAAGAATCACCTTTGTCACATGTTTACTACTTTTGGATGATCTTTACTTGCATCTCTGTGGGTTCGATCCTTAAATTACTACTTTCGAGCATTTTTTGGTTTTCTTGTGTGTTACATATAGAAAGCTGAATAAATTTTGGCGCCGCTGCCGGGGATGCGAATGCTGAAATTATCCAAGATCAGTGAACAGAAGTCCAGAGACATGTATGTCGACGGGCAAGCCTGATCCTCCTGGAAACGTGCAATCTGAGAGAGACAGGAGGCGAGAAAGACGAGCAGAATATCGAGAACAGATTCTGGAAGAAGCTCGTCGGTTGAAAGAAGAGCATAAGAAGAGAGAACGAGGTTGGAGAACACCTAACTCAAAAGAATGGAAGAGGAAGGAACCAAGCCTTGGTGAATCAAGTTCACCCCGGACACCAAAGTCATTACCTCCAACTCCTTTCGAATCTGCTCAAAGAGAACTTGACTTCGAAGAAGTTACCACTCGGCTAAGTGCTGAGAACGAACATCCAGAAAGTGAAGTAGGGTGGAAACCTTTTCCAGAAGTCAATACTGTTTTATATCCGCAGTTGTTTACTCCTGACCCAGAGTTAGGAAGTACTTCTGCAGATCAAGATCAGTTTACTTCTTCGAATGAAGAAGCTGCAACTAAGGCAGTAGAAGCTGTTACTACCTTAGTGGAACTTTTACAGGTGCAGGAACTTATTCCTCAAGCACTGGTGCGGGAAATCCTTCCGTTAACCCCAGTGACTCAGAAGGACAGCGCTGCTCCTTACTTACAGCCAACCACAGGACCGTCCATATTTAAGAAGAGACAAGCCCAAGCAGCTGCTGCTGCGGGTATTGCCCCTGCTGTCCTCGTTCAAGCTGCAGTACCAGCGCCGATTCCAGCTCCTGCCAAGATAGCAACTCAAGTTCCAAGAGCTCCCTTTGTTCGAAGTATGGCAGGCCAACCCATCATGAAACATGGGTACCCAAAGTTCAGAGGAGGATCTTCAGATGACGATGAAGATGCAGATGCTTACATTAAACTGTTTGAATCTGTATCTGTCACTAATAAGGAAGATGCTGAACCAGATCGTCTGCGAATCTTTCCAAGTCTTCTAAGAAAGAGAGCACGCAGCTGGTACAATCATGCAAATAGAATACCAGGAGACATCGATACTTGGGACAAGCTGAAGACAAAGTTCTTAGAGCGGTTCCGGGAAATTGGGTACAATCGTCAAGTTTTGGGAAAGCTGACCAGACTGGTCAGAGGAAAGAAAGAGAGCCTAAAAGATTATGTCCAAAGATTTTATAATATACTGGACAGAATTCCGAGGATGGGTACAGCCAACCCATACTCTATGGATCAAGCCACCGAATGGCTAGTTACCGGCTTACCGATTGAAATGGAGATCTGGTGTCGTCGAGGAAAGATGGACGCCATTGAAGAGGTTGTTGCCTCAGCAGAAGCATTTGAAGCATCCACCCTCGGAAGTAAGGGAGGATGGATAAAAGGGAAGAAGAAAGAAAAGAGAGAAAAGAAGGAAGGGAAAACGACTCGAAGGAAGAAGCAGAAGAAGAGTCGCAGAGAACCTTCTTCCTCCGACGAATCTTCTGATGATGAGTCTTCCTCGGCCGAAGCCGAAGTATCTTCATCGTCGAGCTCATCTTCTTCGAGCGAAGAAGAACGAAGAATGAAACGTAGTTCTTCGTCCAAGGAAAAGAAAAGTTCGAAGGAAAAGAAGGGCAAAGCAAAAAGGGATAATAATCACCTTATGGAGGAGATGATTAAAGGGTTTGCGGATCTGAAAGTGCAGATGATAGGGACTCCTGACAGGAGGAAGTCACCTTCGGCATCACGACCGAGCTTATGGTGTACGACCTGTGGGAAACAAGGGCATGCCAATACAGAATGTACAAACGCAAGGTCATTTCAAGCGTCACATGTAGAATGGGCACCCGCATTCGAGTCATATTATAGTTCATTCTTTATATAGACCCCAGATGATGTATATGGAGTACAGTCGATACCGCAAGGAACACCACCCCAATCTCCCAGACCTCCTCAAACTTCTCCGATAACCCCGATCCAACCCATATCCATTTCTAGATTTGTACCAAGAGAGAGAGCACAAAATGTCTCCCAGAAACATTTAATGAGTCAACCAAGAGCAAATAAACCACCACCCCATGGGTCTTGTTTCAATTGTGGTAGTACAGAACATTGGTCACCCAATTGTCCACATCCGAAGAAGCATCTAGGCTATGTAGCACTGTGTGCAAAATGTCATCAACCAGGGCACGCCACGACAGATTGTACCAATCCACCAGTGGAGAAGAGAGGGGTGCGCTTTGATCCCAAAACAGAACGTCCTGGAGAAGCACAACTGCATAAGGTGGACTTGGAAGAATGGAAAGCCGCTGGAGATGAAGGATGGCCACCAGAAGAAACTTGGGTTTGTAAAGTAGACACCAGAAACTCTTTCAAGACCAAGCGAAAGGCAGAAGAAGCGCCCATAAAGACTCAATCGAAGAAAGAGCTGAAGAAGCAGAAGAAGGCTGCGGAGAAAGCCAAGAAGAAGATAGTTGAGGAGGATACGGAGGAAGAAGAAACACTGAAGAGCGTAAATCCTCCGAGACTACCAGTTGACATTACGGACGAAGTCCGCGAACTCCTGAAGAAGGAGTTACTACGAGCAGGAACTTCGGCAAGAGAAGCTGATACAACTTCGGCCGAAGTACCAGAACAATCAACTTCGTCCGTACCCAAGATTTTCCGTACAGATTTTTCTTGCCACTGATGACAAGACTGCGGCCAAGAACGAAGAGGTTCCGAAGAAGCACAGTCGACCGGAACCTGTGAAGAAAGAACCTGTGGCAGTACCACACTATGATGTGGTAGCTGATCTGGAAACACAGAAGGCTAACATAAGTTTCAAGCAGCTGATTGAAGATAACAAAATTTACAGAAAATTGTTACTTCAAGCACTGAAGAAACCCACTAAAGCAAGAAGATCAAAATTACCTTCTCTGTTTCACATCGAGGTAGAAGATCTGGGATCTCCAGAAGTGGAAGTGGAGGTTGCAGGTTGTGTGATTAGGAAAGTGCCAATTGACTCTGGATCAGGAGTCAACATAATGACAGAAGACACGGCACACGCGTTGGGTTTCAGTAAGTTTGAAGAAACTCAGCGGGTGTTACGGCTGGCAGATCAAACGAGAAGACGACCACTTGGGCTACTGCGCAACATTCCCACCTTGATAGGCGGAATTTCTTTTAAACTTACTTATGTTGTGCTGCGCCCTTTGGTTAAGTCTGGTTATCAAATTTTGATTGGGAGGCCATGGTTGTATGGTGCCAAGGTACTAACAGATTGGTACCGACACCGTTTACAGTTCAAAGATCCACAGAAACCAACTGATAAGGCTGTGATGGTTTCTTGGAAGAAGATAACACATCAGGGCGAAACGGAGTCGACTGATGAGGGTTACACTTCAGGATCTGATTCATCAACAAGCAGCACATGAGAAAGGAAAGGAGACCCTTATTCGATGGTCAACTATCTACAGTGCTATGAAACTGATGAAGAAGAAGATATGAACGAGACCGAATAGCAATCACAGCTAGGTCATGGGAGTGCAGAGACCAGTCATACAGATGGTATAGTTCTTCCAGGAGCATCCCAAGACCTACTAATAAGCGAAGGTAAGAGCCTAAAGATTTCTGTTGTGGTACAAGGAGAAGAGTTGGAAGTGTATCGTCAGATGCTGATCCATTATCAAGATGTCTTCGCCTGGACTGTGGAGGACATGAAGGGGATACCTGCACAGTGGGGAGAACATCGTATTGACCTCATTGCAGGATCAGTACCTGTACGACAGAGGCAGTACCGACTCAACCCAAAATACTCTTTGATGGTTAAAGACGAGATAGATAAGTACCTAAAGGCAGGTATTATTTTTCCTGTGTTAAGCAGCGAATGGGTAGCACCCATAGTAGTGGTACCCAAGAAGCAAACAGGAAAGATAAGAGTCTGTCAAGATTTCAGAAAACTGAACGCAGCAACCAAGAAAGATCATCACTCTTTACCTTTTACTGATACCATTTTGGATCATGTATCTGGAAAGGAATGTTACAGCTTTCTGGATGGGTTCTCAGGGTATAATCAAGTGTCCATAAGAGAGCAAGATAAGGACAAGACTACCTTTACTACAGATTGGGGCACTTATGCTTATCACAAGATGCCTTTTGGACTATGCAATGCACCAACTATCTTTCAGAGGATGATGACCTCAATTTTTCAAGATTATTTGCGAAAAGTTTTAGAGATCTTTATAGATGATTTTTGTGTTTTTGGCACACGTGAAGAACATGCAGCGTGTTTAGCCAAAACCTTTCAGAAGTGTAGGGAAGCCAGACTTGCATTACATCATGAGAAGTGTTTCTTCGTGATGACTGAAGGAATACTTCTTGGACATAGAGTATCAGGCCGAGGCATAGAAGTAGATGTAGAGAAAGTTCAAGTAATACTCTCCCTGCAACCCCCTACTGACATCAGCGAGTTGAGAGCCTTCTTAGGACATGTTGGATATTACAGAAGGTTCATCAAAGACTACGCCATACTTGCTGCGCCACTGACAGAACTACTGAAGAAGACGACAAAGTACCATTGGCATGAGAAACAACATGAGGCGTTTGAGACGTTGAAGAAGAAGTTGGCAGAAGCACCTGTCATGCGACCACCAGACTGGGAGAGACCTTTTCAAGTGTATGTAGACACTTCTGCGTTTGCTATTGGAGTGGTGCTCAGTCAGAAAGATGATGAAAAGAGAGACCACCCAATCTACTATGCGAGTAGACAACTTTCAGCAGCAGAAAAGAACTACACCACTACTGAACGTGAAGCGTTGGGAATGGTGTACTCAGTAAAGAAGTTTAGACATTATCTTCTTGGCTATGAGTTTGTTTTTCATGTGGATCATTATGCGTTGAAGCATCTAGTACAAAAGTCAGACTTGTCAGGAAGGATAGCAAGATGGATGTTGTTACTTCAAGAATTCACTTTCACAGTTCAGACCAGACAAGGGATTCATCATGAGAATGCTGATTACTTGTCTCGACTGAGAACGGGAGAACGAGTGGATACAGTGGCAGACGACTTTCCAGATGAGGAATTGTTTCAGCTGACCGTAGCACCTGCTACGAAGTACTATGATCTGTACAGATACTTACAGACTTTACAGTGCCCAGAAGAAATGGATGCTGAACAACGAACAGTCTTCATACATTAGGCGGGACCCTACGAGATGAAGAACGGGATATTGTTCAAAAGAGGGCCTGATGAAGAACTTCGAAGATGTCTGGAAGTGCATGAGATACCACAAGTGGTGGGAGCATTACACTCGGAACCTGAAGGTGGACACTATGCACTGAGAAACACTGTGAAGAAGATCCTTTCAGCTGGATACTGGTGGCCAACGATGTACAAAGATGTTCAGGAGATCATCAAGAAGTGTGATAACTGTCAACGAGTGGGTAAGCCTACGCCAACCACTCAGTGGCCGTTACATCCGATACTTCCATTAGCACCATTCGAGAAGTGGGAGATTGATTTTGTAGGACCTATACAACCTGCAACACGCCGCACTAGAAGAAGGTACATTCTGATAGCTACTGATTATGCAACGAAGATGGTTGAAGCAGCAGCTACCAAGAAAGATGACGCAGCCACTGTGGCTGAGTTTCTGTACACACAGATCATTACTCGATATGGATGCCCACTAGAGTTGGTGAGTGACCGAGGCACACATTTTTTGAACAAGATGATAGAAGAACTGACAGATTACTTTGGTATAAAACACCGGAAGACAACACCGTACAATCCAAAAGCTAATGGATTGACGGAGAAGTCTAACGGAGTGTTGTGCAAGATTCTGAACAAGGTGACAGTGAATCATGCATATGATTGGGATACAAAGTTACCGGCTGTCTTATGGGCATTTCGGAATGCAGAGAAGATCACGACTCGACAAACACCCTTTTTCCTAACATATGGCATGACACCGATTATGCGAGTTGAATTTGATGTGCCTACTTACAGAATCCTGTCTGAAGATAGATTGTCAGTGGAGGAGAGCCAACTGTTACGACTCAAGAGTCTGATCACACTCGAGGAAGACCGTGAAGAGTCTAAACGACTAACGGAAATCATTCAAATGAAGCGGAAAGAGAAGCACGATAAGAAGATCCGCAAGGTGGACATCAAGGATGGTGATTTAGTACTACTGTATGACAGTAGGTACACCAAATTTCCAGGGAAGTTACACTTACGTTGGATGGGTCCTTACAAAGTAACACGTCGTTATAGTAATGGTTCGGTTCAGTTGGAAGAACTCGATGGAACATTGTTAGCCACTCGAGTCAATGGGTGGAGAATCAAGAGATACTACTCTTAAGTGTTCTCGGGGTCGCTTCACAATTGAGAGGGGGAGTATGTGAAGCCTTGGTTTTTTGTTTTGTTAATTAATTGATTAGTTGTAAAGTAAATAAGAAGAATAGATGATAGAAGATAAACGACATGAGTAGAATAGTGTTAATTAGAAGTTTAGTGAAGAATCTCAGTTCTGGAGGAATTTATCGAATCTATGGAGACACTGAAAGATGATTTCCTCATAGATGAATTCCTCGGGCGAAGAGCTTTCTAACGATATGTTGTGCGAGGTCATCGGAGACCAAATGACGAAGTTACAGCAGACTGAAGAATGTCAGTCGTCAAGAAGAAAACCCTAACTTCGGCACGTGCAGGAAAACCTATCGCGGGATATAAGCCAGGTAACAAGTCATTTACTTTACTCTTTTACTATTCCCAGAGCGAGCGATAGCAGGGCGCAGCGAGCCGCATTTACCGAACGCCGAAGTACATCAGTTACGGGCGAGGAAGCCAATTTGCGCAGAAGTACATCAGTTACGGACGAGGAAAGGATTGCAGCGAAGAATCCGTTCGTGGCGAAGATCGTTGCAGTGATCCTAGGGATGCGTGGGATGCAGACGGCTAAGGCGCCGAGGCTCCGAGCCTTTGAAGTTAATCGACTAGCTCTTCGCCGCTATGACAAGGACCTCGAGGAAATGGGATTATCGTTCCTCTTGCTTCCTTGGTGAGGGATGGTTTCCTCCAAATTGGTGCATGAGTTGAAGATTTGCAAGCAGCATCCGACCGATGATCACTATGGGCGACCCTGTAACTGGACCGAAGCTCACTGGTCCAGTGTCTTGGGAATCGACGATGCAGGTCGGGAAGGTGATCTTCTTTTTGACACCATAGCTGTCGCTGCTTTGCCCGAAGCAGTGAAGAACTTCCCGAATCTGTTCAAGGAATTACCTCTAGGGAGGAACGGCTACCGGACAAGCGATTACTGCGATCCGAAGAAGAGAGAAGTAGCCGATGCGATTATGGTGATCTTCAGGTCACGAAGAACGACATACATGTCGAATTGGCAAATCAATTTCATCGAGCAGCTCTTCGCCGGAAGAAGAGCACATTGGGCGAGGATCATCCACCGACATGTGCTGAAGCTTTGGAATGCGAATGACTTGGCATACATAGGACCCTTTGTATCGGTGTTCTATATGGGGATGGGATTGCTATCTGAGGCACAACAGACGAAGTTAGGCTTTACCGCAGCTGCCGAGGATGATGAATTTCAAGTAGTGCAGACTCCAGCCCGAGACGCGCAACTTGAGAAGTTCTTCGATGAAATCGAGACCGAGGAAGCAGCGACCGAAGTAGCGGCTGACACTACGCCGAGGCAGGAGGCATCGACTTCAACACCAGCTGCAGAGAAGACGCCCGAAGCAGTTACTCCGGTCGAAGATGAAGATGTAGTCGAGGTGTCTCCTCCGATTCGCAGAAGTGGAAGGAAGAAACCTCTGGAAGAGACACCGAGGTCTGTGCAGAAGTCCCGGAAGAAGATGAAGATGACAAAGACGATCCGGACCGACGATGAAGCAGTTGAAGAGGAAGCCGAGGAAGGGAGCACTCCTCGGACGGAGAAGGACGTTACCACTACACCGAAGAGTGCTGTTTCTCCATCGACAGTTGGTGAGATCGAACGATTAGCTTCTTCGGCGGACTACCTCAAAGATGTAGTTGTACCGCTACTGTACAGCTTGGAAGCGAACCGGGGGACCTACGAGGAAGTTGTAGGTAGAAAGCTGAACCTGGCAGAGTTAGTGCATACGATGCACTTCGGCCGAGGTAACTGGAAGGAAGAGAAGGAGAATCTGAGAACTGCACTTCGCATGGCCCAGAAGGAGGCGCAGACGAGGACCGATGAACTGAAGAATGCGACATCTGAGAAGGAGGAACTTCTTCGGCAGAAGATTGATCACGACAACGAGCATGAGAAGGTTCTGTCTTTGATGAAGAAGGATTTGGATGACATGCGCGGACAACGAAACAGGTATCAGGACACTGTTGCTGCCATGACCAAGGAAGTGGAGGATCTGAAGCATCGCGTCATCAAAGCTGAGGAACTGAGTGCTCAACTTCGGAGTAGGATCGAGCCAGTGCTGAAGAACTACTTCGCCGTTGATTTGGACGCCGAAGAAGCGGGATTTCTTCGTCAGGTTAGAGAGGAGTTCTTAGCTGCAGATGCGGAGGGTACTTCAGCTAAGAACCGGGTAGCTAGGCTAGGCCAGCGAGTAATTAGGGAGCTTAGGGAGGTTAGAGCAACCGTAGAGTTCTCAATTTGTGAGATAGGTAGAGAGCTAGCGGTAGAAGGCGGTGTTGTTCCTGGTGTCGTTTCGGACACAGGACCTTCATCCGACGGTCCAGAAGTACGCCCGACTTCTTAGGAAGAAGATCCGTCATCTTCGGGAAAATCTGTATATAAGCGTTGTGTTGTTCGTATTAAGGACCTCTATGTGTTTTATCATTTTTGAGTTTTCTAGTTCCTGAGTTTGCGGAGCCATTGAGTGTTTTGTCTTCTGCGAAGGATTTACCTAGGAACTATCGTAGTTTGCTGTGGTAGGAATTAGTCTGGGTGCCGAAGGATTTGCTGTCGACATTTGAAATCAGAGTAGAACGTTTACGGCGAAGACTGAGAATAGACCAGCATCTGCGGAGTTAGTTTCCTACGAAGACGTTCTTGGGCGAAGTTGAATTCAGAAGAAGTTGTTCTTTGGTGGAACACTTAGGAAGAAGTTCAGTCTGGTACTTCGGCGGAAGAAGAGTCTTCTTCGCCAGAGTTTTCCGAGAGCAGTAGTAGTGAAAGTAACTTAGTGTGAAGATACTTAGCGTTTATGGTGTTAGAGGTTACCTAGTAGCACTTCAGCAGTACTTCCTCGTGTGACATTTCCGTCCATGGCTCTGTTTCTCTGTTGTTCATCTATTTCTTGAGGTCCCTGACCTGTTCAGTACCTGTTATGTTTATTTGTCAGGATTATCAACTCTGTCTTGTTGGATGGACCTGAGTTTGATCTCTACCGGGACTGATTTCTGCCCGTGAGAATAAAAGACAACTATAAAGAATCACCTTTGTCATGTGTTTACTACTTTTGGATGATCTTTACTTGCATCTCTGTGGGTTCGATCCTTAAATTACTACTTTCGAGCATTTTTTGGTTTTCTTGTGTGTTACATCTCTTAGAACTCGATTCATCCCGTTCATCATGTGTGCTACCGAGTTGGTAGCTCCCTGTGGTAAGGTACACATCCTAACCAACCCCAAAGGTGTCCTCATTGTCGTGAAGCTTCTGCTCTCCTCTGCTAGTTGAAACTGATCATACCCTGAGTAAAGATCTCCCATTGAGTAAATTGCTCTTCCTGCAAACGCTTCAGCAAACTCACCCACAATCGGTCCCACCCCAGCATTTCTAATTGTTACTGCGTTCACCGGTTGCATGTCTTGGATGAACCTTAGCGACCCATTCTTCTTAGGCACTGTAAACCATCTGCTCGAATATGGTGCAAACGACGGCTCCAAGATCTTCATCCGCATCTTCTCTTTCAGCAACTCCACTAGTTTGGGCAAGTGAGCCCACGGTACTGGAATTGGTCTGAGGTTCCATGGCACATGCGGTACCGTGAAGATAACCATCGGGGTAACAACGTACGGGTCTACACACCCAATCTCATGTGGCTCAAAAGCAAATGCTTTCCCATGTCGTGAAAGCATCTCTTTGAAGTACATCCTCTCTTCTGCTAGAAGAGACTCATCAGATCCAATCTTCAGCTCTTCAAGGGTCTTCTCCGTGAACTTGTGTCCTATCATTACAGGATCTCTCAAACTCTTCTCCTTTGAAGCTCGATCCATCTGTTGGTTGGTGTCTTCCGGCAAAGGACCAGCAACTGACTTTACCTTCCTATCCACTGTCTTGTACCTTGTCTCAACTCGAACCTCCGGTGCACTGAATGATTCAATCACCGAATAGACCTCCCTTGAATGAATCTGCACGACCTTATCCATATCCTCCCATCCAATAGACATGATCTCTCGCAAAGGATCCTCCAACCCATCCTCTTCATAAACACCAGAAATCCATTCATCCCCTTCTAGCTCACCCAACTCTTTCAACATCAACTCAACACCACGCAAATGTTTTTGTTCTTTTCTTCTCAACTCTTCTACCTTCCTGTAAATAGCAATCCCACAATCTGAAAACCCAACAAACCCTGTACAAAAGGCACTATCTCCATCAAGCGAGAGTACCTTCTCCTGCGCACCACCACAATCCTGCTCTATAGTGGTACTCAACGAAAATCCTTGAACTCTTCACTCACCCTTGGAAGTGGTTTCTCCCTCAGACGATCTCGATTGCGCTCGTGGTTGGACGGTACAGTCAGGAACTGTACCGCTCTCTTCCCATCTTGACTTCGGATCCTAGCATACGCAGATCCGTCGTCCAGTACCTTTGTCTCCATCCGGGTTGCTATGATGAAGGGTTGGCCTAGAATGAGTGGGTATGATGATGCTTCCTGAACAAAGAAGTTTTGCTCGATAGCAACATCACCTACACGCACTCTGATGTCTGGACAAGCTCCATACAAGTCTCCTCTCGTGTTGTTGGCTGCTCTTATGACCCATCCATGCTCTGTGTCGATCGGCCACTTCTTCATCTTGTACAGCTCTTTCGACATGATGTTGATTTCTGATCCATGATCGATCAGAGCAACCACCGGCTCATCCAAGTCCTCGATCCTCACCAACGTCTCCGTCGTAGCTCGAGCCCAGTGACTGTGGCTGTAATGACTTGAGCTCCGCTTCCCATCCTCCTCTTCATCCTCAAAATACACCCTGCGCCTTCGATCTCTTTCTTCCTCTAGAGAACAGACACTGCACCTTGCAAGCTCTCTCTCCTCATCCACAAACATCTTAGTATCCAAAGCATGCGATAAACCAGTCTCACCCGTAATCTGTCGTTTCTGTTTGATGACATCGATGATGACATCATGAAACTCACGCTTGGCGATGCCTAACACTTCTCTCAAGGTAAACTCCACCTTCGCATTCAAAATGCGATCTTCCAAGACTCCTTTCAAGTCTGTTGAAGCCTCGATATCCGACTGTAGCTTGTATGCAGCCGGCTTACCCTTCTCCTTCTGAGATTTCTCCTTCGATGGAGAAGGAGCATCGTCCATCGGTAGGTCTTGAGCTCATGCATCTCGAAGCTCTTGGCGAACCTTCTCCCCTCGAGTCTGTCTCTTTGAAGAAGTCCCTTCTCCTGAATCCTCTGAATCTCGCCTTCTCTTCTCTTCCAACAACGCTTCGTGTTGGTTCTTCGCGATGTAAGCATGCACCGATAGAGCTTCTATCGGACCCTCCCATCCAGTATCCCTTCTGATCGTAGCAGCTGTCCTCTGCAACGTCTCACGTGTCATCTTTCCTTTTTGTTTCATGGAGATGGCAGATGACCACAACTCACTTCGCTCAACTTGCTTGTTGAAACTCCTCTCAGCTTGATCCTCAACCCTTGTGTCATAAGTTCCAGCTTCCACGATTGCGACTGCTTGCGCTGATAGGTGGTCCTCAACCAACTTCTTCATCCCTCCTCTACCAAAGTTGGTCTGAAGAAGTGCAGCAGTATCCCTCAACGTTACCTTCCCATCCTTTCAGAAGATCACCTCTTGCTGTAAGGTATCACTGAACTCCTTGCAATCTCTGCGCGGATGATCGGTACCATCGCACCAGATACACCGCTGGATCCAGCCTTGCTTCTCAACAGGTTTCGCTCCGCTTGTAGATCCTTGCTCCTCCAATCTGGTGAGCTTGATCTGCAGGTCTCGCATCCCACGCATGATCTTCTCAAGACTTGAGTCCTTCTTCGGAGATACTATCGGTGCCTGAACAACTGGAACAGCTGGAGCAACTGGTACTACCTGTCTAGCAACAGGAACCATTGATCGGACTACAGGAACAGGTGTTATAGCTGTAGGCGTTGGCGCCAGTCTCCTAACAGGAACCTTCTCTCGTCTCCGCTCTCTCTTGGTAAGCAGACCAACAGCTTCCTCAACCTTCTTCCAACTGCTGGTCAATCCATCGTCCTCCTCCCGGTCTTCCAGAAGTACCTCTAGCTTCTCCTGCAACTTCTCATCTGCAGCCCGAAGAAATAATTCTGTCTTGTTGGACTGCAGAGTCAACTTCTCCATCCTGGTCAGCCGTGAAAACTGCTTCTCAAACTCTCTGAGCAACTCAGTAGCTTGTAAACCCTTCCTTGGTTGCTCAACCCACTCCAAGAATGACTTCTTGGTGACTCGATCAGAGTCCTCCAAGAAGTACTCATCCATCAAGGCACGAGCAAAAGTCTCCCAATCCTTGTTAAAATGCTTCGTTAGCATTTTAACATGATCCCTAATTTCTGGAGCTGCTGCCAACTCAAACGTCTCAATCATCTCATCTTCTGAGACCCGGTTCAGCTCCATCTCCTTCACATAATGTCTCAAATACCTTGAGACATCTCTTCCATCAAACTGGTCAATCCTGCTGACCACCGCTTGTAGCGCCTTTGTTGCCAAAGCTTCCTTCCGCTCATCAGACTGTTGCTGCCGTAAGAACATAGTGAAAGCTTAGGAACATCGATGCAGTCGCCGGATCCAACTGCACCTTCGGTAACCCACTTGAACCACTAGCTCCATCTCCATCACCTTTCCCATCCCACTCATGATTGCCAATCTCTTCTTCAAAGTTCACACACAGAAGAAATCTCCACCCCAGACCTTCACGTCGAGTTCACCACCGTATCGTGTCGGATATTGCGTGAAGGATGTCCAGGAAAATGCGAGGTTCCTGGCTGTGGAGATGTTGTGTGCTGAAATAGAGACAAGACAGAGAAAAACAACCACGAAAACGAAAGCTGCGATATATACACTCCAAATGTATGTACACTATCGGTTCTTTCTCCTAAGAGCACAGAATTGAAAAACAGACCAGCGCGGTCTGTAACCTGCTTCAAAAGCCCCTGAAAACAACCCTTGAATCGCAACCTTGACCCAAAACCACCGAAGCGTAGCTCAAAGCAAGAGAAACCTCTCTTTGCTAACAAATAGAGCCACAGCAGTATCACGCGATTCAAATTCAAGTCCAAACCACATCCATGTATAAGCTCTTAGCTAAAGCTAGCTACCACAAGCTGTATACAGCCAACCAGAACTCTAACGAACTCAAAAGAGCAAAACCCGTAGCGAAGAAACTGAAAAAAGCCTATCTGTGGACTTCCTCTTTTCGCTGAACGGACTTCAGATGTCGATAGGGTCTCCTCTGCTGATTCCGTTAACCCAAGAAACCTTCAGATCCGACTCCTGATAGTCGAGGTATCGCTGATTTTCGGTCGCAGATGACCGAACCTTCAAAAACTGCTCCTTGCGGCTTAAAACCGCACACCACGCACAAACGGATCGCCTAAACTGATATCCGTCTTCTCTGGTAGGTAGATCTAGCTACCCTGAACCCAACAAGACTCCAAACAAGTCGTGTGGAGTTCCCCTTGCAAAACCACGCAAGAAATTTGGTCGCAGGTTGCAAAAAACTAACGTAAATCAGCTCCCTGCGGCTCAAACTTGCTCACCACACTCAAACCAACAATCCAATTCACGTACAGTCTTCTCTTATGTGTACATGAAGACTCCCTGATCGCGTAGGCACCAAGAACGAAGAGCTTGGCTCACCGATCGCGAAGAACAACCCAATCTCAGATCGCAGACGAACAAAAATCTGATGTAAGCGCTTCCCTGCGAGCCAATTTCACTCACTATTCTCAAACCGCCCGATGAAATTTTGAATCGTCTTCAATTTCTTGAAGAACTCGTTGTTCTGACCCGATGGATCCAAGGATAGCAAGTTTGGACTCCGGAACGGCCCGAACGGTCCAACTCTCCTTCACAGGTAACTGAAAACTCCAAATCTGCTTCCTGGGTCTCAATTTCTCTCATAACACAACCCCCGATCCGTCTCTTCAAGAACCGTCTTAACCTGTGCGTAGCCTGCACAGATCTGAACCCGATGACACCTTGTGCGCATGTATTGGACTTCCCAATTCTTCAAAACATCCATCGACAGGTCGCAGGAACAAGCAAGCTCCTTAAGCAGCCCCCTTGCAACAGTCTCCGTACGTACAGTTCTCTCTTGAATAATGAGAAGCAAGCCCCTTGCGTCTTTGATATAACGCCTGAAGCCCTAAATACCCAGTCAGCAAGTAACTAGGGGCCTAGCTTGATTTTATCTTCTTTCGAATCGCATAACTTCTTCTCTGGATGTCCAAACGAAGTAAACAAGATGCCCATGGAAAGCTGACAACGAGCTCTACCCATCTATGTGATGAAAGTGAAGATCCGAAGTTGCGCCAAAAGCCCATAAGCTGGGGCCTAGCTTGTTTTCTCCTTCTTTCGAATCTTGTAATTTTTCCACTAGGCGTCCAAACGAAGTAGATGAAGTGCCTATGGAAAGCTGACAAGGAGCTCTATCCACTGGTGCGATAAAAACGAAGATCCGAAGTGGTGCCAAAAACCCGTAAGCTGGGGCCTAGCTTGTTTTCTCCATCTTTCGAATCTTGTAACTTCTCCACTAGGCGTCCAAACGAAGTAGATGAAGTGCCTATGGAAAGCTGACAAGGAGCTCTACCCATCTATGCGATGAAAATGGAGATCCGAAGTTGTGCCAAAAGCCCGTAAGCTGAGGCCTAGCTTGTTTTCTCCTGAGTGTTTTTGGAGCGACAAGCATCGAAGTCTGAATTTCAGATAGGAGCCGGTCCACGACACGACACCGCGCGTAGATTGCAAATAACTTTGGTAAGGAATACTCCGATCAGATGATGACTTCTTCATTTACTTTGGTCATACCTTTCATGTAGATCAGTTCAAGATCATTATCTTGACATTGTATTGAATGTCTTGTATTTTTGTGTTGTTATTACTTTCATCGTCCGACTAGGATGATTATCTTGCATTAGGTTGAGGTCCAAAAGAGTTTTGGTCAAGTCTTTGAGAGTGTTAGAATATTTTAGGATTACAACTAGATCCATAGTGCTAAGTAGGAGATAAAGTGATCTCTTATCTTTTCTCTCATTGATCCATTTTTAACCTATCGAGCTCAACAAAGTTCCATGGACAATTATCACATGCCATGTTGGAGGTCATTCACAAAGTGTGAGCTCTCATTGGAAGGTACTCAAGTTGGCTACAACGAGAGGGGAGGATCGATCAATTTGGACTTATGATTATTCAAAGTCAAAGGGGTCAAATCAGTACCTTGAGTCACGTTTCTGAATGCCTCGAGAGTTTGAGAAATGATCTTTTAATATTATCAAAGAGATTGGATAGTTGACGTCATGTTGATTGCACTAATATAAATTTTTACTATGTGTGGATTGGGTTGATCTCAAAATGATCAACTGAAGTTGGCTATAATAATTGAGAGTTATAGATAAAGCCATTTTGCTTAGGTTCAAAGAAGAGTTGTTTCATGAACATTACGTCGAATCTTTGAGTGATAATCTTCAAGATTGAAGTATGCCCTATCGAATTATTACCTATGAATTTCAACTCTTTTGGTTAAGAAAAGGTGTTGGGATCGTGGATTTTAGCTATCGAGATCTGTAGTCGACACAGACGAAGGACTTGATCTATTTCGAACAATTGGTCTGAAGCTGAAATTTCAGAGAGTAGTAGTGAGAGGTCAAAGGAAAGTTCTTGTGAAGTTTGAGCTCAGTTGGAAGTTTGAGTTGGGAGCTTTAGATTGCCGACATTCAGATTACAACATGACGGGTTCGAAAGAGAAAAGAGATTTCACCCACATCTTTTGGTTGACCTTGAGCAAACAGTTTGAGGTTTTGAGGTGAAACTTCCTGGAGACGATGCAAATGAGTCAAGAGAGCTACATTGTGAATTTGATGCGGAGATCATAATCAGATAGGGCGTTACGTTGTGTCGAGTTGTTGATCAAGAATCTCTAACTGCAAGATACTGTTGTCTTCGACACCACGTCTCGAACTTTATGGTTGCTTGCTACATGCATGCTTTACTTTGTTGGAAGCTCTAGAAAACAAAGTTTCTAGTGGTATGTTGTATGCCTAGTTTAGAGCTTGTTTGATCATTCAAAACCTAGATCAAACATGAATATCAAGATGAAGATATGAGATGTTTTGAGTTATAAGTGTTAGAACTTGTCAGTTTTGATCAATTATGGTAAGAGTTATCTTGATCGAGTCAAAGTGTTATTTATATCATTAGAAAGCTCGTAGAATAGACTTTCAACTATCGTAAAATTCATCTTGAATGAAATTCATATCAGTGGACTACAGACAGTCAAAGTTGAATATTTTAGTTAATTTGTCATACAAATATTGTGAAGAAGAAATTATTAGTACACAAGCTGATCTAAGGGATCCCTTGATGCTTCAGTGAACTAAAGCATAATTTTATCATGAATGGATTCTTCAAGTACATGAAGAATTTATGCATTAGCAGCGGCATCGAATATATCTCATAGAGAAGATCAAAATTAATGTTTAAATCTTCGTAAACAAAGCAAATATGAAGAAGTTATGATGACTTTTACATTTATGGATTGAGATGATAACAACAAATAGTTGTTATTATTAGGACGACTTAAGACTAAGCGACGCAGGTAGAGCGACCCTATCCTAATAAATAACAATTTGTTATCATTTATCGTATGTCTAAGGAGGAGCAACCTAGGGGTGAAGCAATCTGTGTTTGAGGACGGGTGCTCCAAGGATGAGCATTCAAGCGCTCAAGTAGAGTGATCTAGAGGTGAAGCGACCGATGCCTTACGACGAACGACCCAAGGAGGATGACTCGTCATGGTAAATAATAGTCTATTATTATTTATCGAGCGCTCCAAGACAAACTATCGAAGAGAGGAGCAAACCAAACCAATAAATAACCACATATTACTATTTATTGATACTCCAAGATGGGTGATTCAAGGTGGAGCGATCCGAGGATGGACAATAACAACATGATAATGACTACATGTTGTTATTTAAAATAGATAATAAACAACTTGTTGCTATTTTGTAGACACATAAGTCATATGTTAACGACCAAAAAAAAAGTTTGATTGTTTTTCTTCGATGGATTTTGGCAACAAGCTTGCTTGGATGGATTTGAGAGACATATGCATTGTGACTTATAGTGTGTAAAAGGTTAGCTTGAACTTGCAAGTTAGCGATGGAGGTTTTGGGAGGTTGGTGAATTGACACAAGCGCGCAAGGTGTCATTGGATTCATATTTGTGCAGGTTTTGCATCGGTTCAGACTGTTCCTGAGAGGGGGATCGAGGGTTGAGATTTGGGTGGAACTGAGATGTAGGGAAGGAGGAGTGGAGTGCTTCAGTTGTCTATGAGAAAGAGTTGGACCATTTGGGCCGTTCAGGCTGTTCCGGAGTCCAAAAACTTGCTATCCTTAGATCCATCGAGATCAAAACACCGAGTTTTAGAGATAATCAAAGATGATATAAATTTTCATCGGACAGATTAGGAGTTTGGGTAGAATTGCCTCGCAAGGAGACGCTTACATCTAAATTTTTATTTATTTGCGATCGGAGGTTGGGTTGTCCTTTGCGATCATTGAAACCAAACTCTTTGTTCTTGATATCAACGTGATCAAGAAGTCTTCATCTACGCAAAGGAGAAGATTGTGCATGGACTGGGTTTGTTGGTTTTGGCAAGGTGAGTGAATTTGAGACTCATGGAGTTGATTTACGTCAAATCTTTATTTCTTGCGATAGAATTTCTTGCGTGGTTTTGCGAAGAGAACTCCAAATGGTATGTTTGGAGTATCATTGGATTCAGAGTAGATTGCAAACGGTCACAATGATTTTTGTAGGAACTTCTCTCTTTGAGCTCATATTCTTCATTTGCATCTATTTAACACCTCTCTAGTGATTGACCCTCATCCGTAGAAGATGGTCCTCTTGACACTTAGATACCATAACTTTTTCCACTTCGACTTGATGCTGATGCGATAGAGTTTGCTTCCTTGTCATCTGGTCATTGATGTTATCTTTGCCTCTGAGAGAACTCATGAAAGTTGCGTGATTGAGTATTGCATAAAGCTCCTTCCAGAGCTCTACCTCTTTGTTCCACACTCCAATGACAATGTGCGTTATCACTCCATCTGCATGTCCACATCTTATAATTCTCCTTTGATTATGCTTTTTGGCTTGCTCTCTTATGAAGGAAACACCAATTATCAAGTGCGAAATCAAACTCTTTGAAGGATGAGAATTCCACTCCCCACTTCAACATGCCAGTAGCCTCACGCAACGACTCTAATTAACGTTCTCTCTTACAGTGCGCTACCATCAGCTTGAGCCATGTGATATTTCTCACCGCCATTGGTCCAATATGTTCATGTCTTCTTCGTCATCGGTCTTCACATCCATCACAAACTCGTTGTGGTGCCCACAATTTGCAAGTTTTGAGATTTTTTCAAAAATTTTAAGTTAATGTCGTGTGTATATAATTGGATGGATCTTATTATTGAAGTTTGCACCTTGCTTGGCAGGAAAATGAACTTAAGACCGGATTTGTGAGAAGAAGTCAACTTCTTTCAAAGCTGGAAGACGAGATCTAGAAGACAGAGTGTGAAGTCTTCCCAAGAAGACCATGATTGTAACTGCAAGAAGCATCAACCTCGTACCAACTGAGTGAACCAGTAGGTGTTTGGTGTACCTAAAGGACATCCACCTCCACAGTAGGTAGGACCAAGGTTGACAAGACATTTATCTAAAACGCAGGGAGTAGACAAAGAAGCTATCAAGAGAAGAGGCGCAACAACACCATACTCTTTTTTCTTCTTCTCTATTAAATTCCAAATCGAGGAAGACACTGGAGGTGCGCGTAGAGAGAATTCAGTGAGAGATTGAGGGCAATCGTCTTCCAGCACGAAGGCAACTCGAATTAGAAGAAGCCATGAGTTCTCAAGGATCGTAGAGATTGGAAGCATCTGCAAATCGAAGGTTGGAGCTTCAAGATTGAAGAAAGCGAAGCTCAAAGTCAAATGCAAAAGCAGGATTGTAGCAAGGCGAAATCATCGTGAGCAGAATCAAATTAGTGCGCGCAGAAGACATCAGAGACTGGAGCAAAAGCGTAGCACATTCTGGAAGCACAATACTGAGGTTCTTCTCGCTTCTTTCTCCCCTTCTCATCGATTTCACGCTCCTCTCCTTCTTTCTCGATTGCTTGCAGGAGGCCTACCTATCCCCCCTCCTCCACAGAAATTTCTCTTGAGAGAACTGGACGTAGAAGCGCTGTCCAATTTTCGACGGCCCTCTTCCTAATCTCTTCCCGATAATCCAATTTGATCATTCTTCCCCCCTTTCCTGAAATCTTTGTTCTCTCCATCAGTTTTCCTACCCTGTTGTGCTTCTGTCCAGAATCCATGGACAGAAGACTTGTTTGAATGCCTAGACATTTCTAGAAGCCGAAGTTTCTAATTTACATCAAGTAGTTTGGATTGGATTGGAATTGAATTGTGAGATGTGAATCCAGAGTGAAACTGAGAGTTGGTAAATGTTTCGAGAAGCCAGAAATTGGGAATCAGGCCAGTGCCTCCCAAGCTTCCTAACTTTCCAAATCCACATCTACCTGGAGAGCTAGAAGATTGAAAAGGTTGGTAGAATGCACGAGAAGATGTGAGGGTCCTTTACGGATCTCTTTTGTCTGACCTAGCAGCATGTTTCTTCTTCTTCTCAATTTTAGATGAGAATTATGAGGAGTCTTGCTGACAAAATATGGAAAGCAATGTTAAGGGTCGTGTCTTCTTATTGCATAGCAAGCTTCTTTTGAGAGTGTATGTGAGGTGAGGAGTCAAAAGATAGATTGCGAACATTCATTGTCTGTTGTGAGGATAGATTACGTGTAGGAAGCCGAAGACAAGTGAGACCAATGATGGGAAGCCTAGATGCGAGAAGTCTTCTGAAGACGTCAGTTACACAAAAGCTATCCTGAGAGTCTTCCTGGAGATCACTGTCACCGCAAGAGCCCTCCGTCTTCTTTTGATCGCTTCATAAGACTCACTTCTCGAGTATCTCTTCCTCTTCTGTTAGGAAGTAGGATGAATTACAAGGTGGTTTGTCTTTTTAAGAATCCGTGAGATGCCTTGCTTAGTTAAGATTGCGTAGATATAGATCAGAAGACGTGATGCAATTAGGAAGTACTCTTAGAATTCTGGAAGACATAGTAGCTGTCTTCTGAAGTTGTGGGGGCCTGGTAAGGATTGAGTCTTAGGCTCACAGCAAGCACGTGTTGTGTGTGAAAAATGATGATGCATCCTCGAGGTCTTGTGTTACCACAAGCGGAGCCGAACGAGACCAAACCCTTCATCAAGGAGTTGGGCCTCGCCTTCTTCACGTGAGATTGGAATCTTGCCGACCTATCAAGGCAAGGGTCACCAGAGGAAGACCAGCATCGTGGATGATGGAATGATGACGAACAGCGTTCAACCGACTTGAATCCGAGAACCACGGTTACGAGTTGGAGAAAGAGAAGATTCCTACGACCATTTCAAGAAAATTACATGTACTCGAGAGTACTACCTGTCTCTTCTTGGAAGGTTGACAAGGAAGGAATGGTTGGAAGGTGGAAGCCTACCGGGAGCCAAAGAAACATCTTCTGGGAAGCTTTACCTCCACCTTTTTCCCAAAGGAAAAGCTCAGAAGGTCAGATACCTAGAAGATCAGGATGTTGAATTCTTGAAAGCAGTTTGCACAAGAGAGGTCGTCAATTGGGGCGCCTTATTCGACGCTTATGTACACGCTAAGTTAGCTTATTTAGGCACCTCAACAGGAGGACATCTCACCCCTTTCTTCTACTACTTGTATGTGTCCAAAGGAGATCCGAAAGAGACTTAGCTGGTCAAGTATGACCAATGAGACAGGAAGAAGTCAAAGAGGAGACTTCAGAAGAGCAAGGTCGGACATGTGTCATATCTTCTCCTCCCATTTCAATGTCTAAGAAAGGATCAAGCACGAACCAGAAGAAGATAACCAATCAAGCAGATGATTCTAGCGGCATGAAAGACGTGTCGCCATCGAGAAGGATGAGACCTAAGAGCATTCCTAGGAAGAGTACGTCTTATCCCACCATCCACTCTAGATCTGAGTCGGATTCTCAGGTAGACATCTTTGACACTACGACCACCAAGAAGATGGTTCCTATGACCTCAAGGAGTCTTCCTAAGATTCCAAAAGATAGAACCTGGATCGATGTTCTAGCTGCGACAAGTGACTGCGTAGAGAAGAAGTTTGTCTCTGCTGTGAGAAGAGATCTCTCACCTAGGAAGACATTGCAAGTGACGTCTTCCCGAGTGTAGAAGGAGAAAGCCACCATGGGTGGAAGAGATCTAGGTACCTCAAGAAGACATGGAAGCTGCCACGGATCGTTACGTCAACATGAACTTGACTTCGGCGCGAAGAAGATTGAAAGAGTTCAGTCTTTCAGAGTCCTTCTTCAACGCCGAGATTCGGCCAGCCATGGAGATGATGGAGAAGCGGGCTAAGGCATAGGAGAAGCCTCTTCAGTCTGGATTTGATCTTTAGACTTTGATTCAGCATGAGGAAGTGCAGTATAGAGGATGGAAGCTCTGGGAGCCAACTTCTGCACCAACATAGAAGATCGTCACCAAGTACAAAACGGAAGCTTCCGTTTTTATTAAGGAATTGGTCCAACTGCGAAAGTCCACCAGGAGTTGCAAGTGCGACTTCAGCAGAGGGAGCAGGAAGTCTTGCGGATCAGAGAAAAATATTAATTGATATGGTGGAAGAGAAGAAGACTTGGAGTGCATAGCGAGAAGCTGCAGGAGAAGAAGCAGCGGGTGGAAGCAGAAGCCCGAAGCAAGGAGATCATCGCACATATGGGAGAAGCACTTAGGAAGAAGTTCAACTTCACCGTAGGGGAGGAAACTTTTGACCTTGGTCTAAACTTGGGACGATACCTCCAAGGACATGTTGGTGGAATGCAAGAACAGCATGTTCTGCTACTTGGGTCGGCAGGTCAAGAGTCTAAAGACTCTTTACGGTCTTCCTTCAGTTTTCAACTGCACAGTCACGTCTTTTGGTGTCCCAAGACCAGCCCATGAGGAAAATCTAGATAAGGAGGAGTTCGACCTAGCTGTTCACTTGGTGGTAACAGCACTGGAAGCGGAGAAGACAAGCAAAGTAGCTCCATAAGTCAAGACGTCTTCTGGAAGACAAGAAGAGGAGACGACTTCTCATGTGTTCGAAGTGGAAGTAATGACTACCTCTGACCCTATGAGCTCGCCACAACTCTCAGTATCGAACAGGTCTTGCAGAAGAGCCAAGAAGCGCAAATGGGTACGGCTTCTCAAGGACATCTTCTTGCTTCTGAGCCAATTACAAAAGAGCACATGGTTGTCATTGAAGCAGATGCTACCTCAACCGCGCTAGAGGTACTAGCTGAGCAACACATGGTACCAGAAGATGAATTAGGTAGTCAAGCAAGTGCGGATCTCATGGATGTCACACCTGGTGACTAGGAATAGATAGAAACATTAGTTAGCTGTTTATACCTCACTATTTTTTAAGGAATCGGAGTTAGTTATTTTCAGCTTAACAAATCTCTTTTATACTTTTAAGATAATATCCATGTGGCAAGGTTATTTACAGCAGGAGTAGAAAAGACTTTCCAAACTGAGAGAAACTGAAATCCATGAGGAGGTGACCCTCTAACGGTGCCTCATTTAATCCTCTGGGTTGTGGTTGTGATTCAAGAGAATCCTCTCCTACGATTAGAGGCAGTTGTATAAGATCGAGGTTGATGTTGAGTTTTGACACACACGAGACTACACACATAAGACTACGCACAGAGTACATCCGTGCACAAGATAGATCTGCACCTCCGCACCCAAGAGAGAATTGTGGGAGTGTAGACAAGAGTAGACAACATAGACAAGGAATGATATCCTCGTGTAGTCTTATTTTAGACTAGTGTGTCGAGAGGTAATGGCATGAAGCTGAAGGAGTAGCTATCATAAGTCAATGTAACTTTTCTCAAGGATCAGATTGCAGATTTCGGTTACAGAAGCTTTGTCTATGTCTTCTAGAGGTTGGTTTTCATCAAATTCATATCCAATTGTGCATGAGAAGTCTTCTTGTTGAGCGGCGGTGATTGTTAGAAGCTGTATAATGTCCAAGCTTGTCTCATCCAGTGGAGCACTTCAGATCCACCTACTGACTATCCTTGGGAGATTGATCTCATGAGTCAGAGTAGTCGAAGCAAGGACAGAAGAAGCTAGAAGTCGTAAACTGTAGAAGTTGACTGAGTATCAAGCAGGAAGTCGAAGAGTTAGGCAATGGGAGTGTTTGGCACAGGTCTGAACCTCATGTAAAAACTCATTTGGTCAAAGAGACAGTGGGTGGTAATTAACTCCAAGATTATCTCGAGAGGAAAGACCTAGAGTACATAAAAGTTGGCGGACTGCTCTTATCACAACAAAAGATGTCATCCTCAACAGAAAACACTGGGACTGTAAGTCGACATTTGGTCTTCTTCCTCCATTTACTGCAAGCAAGGATGGCTTGTTAGTCAGGATCCTAACTAGAAGCCTGTCGGAATATTAATTTCTCTCTTTTCTTTTATTTCTTTTTGTTTTGATTTTTTTCTTCCTTCTCTCTTCTCTCATCTTCTCATCTTCATTCTACCTTCTGTTTGGTTATAGAAGCTTTGTGTGAATATCAGTGCATGTGAGTGTCGTTGTAGTGCTACCAGAAGACTGTGTTAGTAAGCAGAAGCCTAGGAAGATTACAGGGGCATACATCTTGTGAATGATCTAATTAGTTGAATATCGTAAGGGTAATTTGTGGTATGGAGGAGTAATTGGCATCTGCAGAGCAGTGGCAGTGTTCGGAAGGTGTTAGAAGCCGAGTTGAACCTCCCGAAGACGAGATCTGCTTCTGGAAGCCGACGTGAGAAGACTGGAAAGCCGTGATCAAGGAGTCATAATCGTCTTTCTTGTCTTCTCAGTGAATATTTGTGTTGTATTGTAAGTAGTAGTTGTGTGTTACGGTCCATAGCACCTTCTGAAGGATCTAGAAGCAGTATGGTTTTGTGAGTTAGAAGAGACTTGCGGACAAAACCCGGTGTTTGTGAGTTTGAGCAGATCTTAGAACTTAGAACAGTGTAACTAGTGTAAATCTTTTTGAGGAACGAGATCTTTTATGCTACAATCGGATAAAGAAGAAATCCTAGGATACTACACTCGTGTTTGTCATCGTCCTCGAAATGTAATTCATCTGGACATCTCTCCTCTCCACTATGAAGAGATTCGACATCCTCCATCTTTCCGTTTGAAAACTGTTCAAGTGTTTGCACTCACTTTCTTTTCCTTCTAATTACCCCTTCTCCATCTCCTCGATTTCAAATACCACTGAACAATATGTCTTCGACGTGCAAAAATAGAGAGAAAAATTGATTCATTGTGTTACCAGTTTGCTGTTGTTCAAATCTTCTGGAAAGCACGTAAGAGTGAACATATCACCACGTGGGAATCAAGTATGACATGCACAGTCCCAGCTGTACTCTAACATGGGACAATTACTCTCTTTACTGTCTTTTGCAGGTTGAGAGTCGATCAAGAAGGGAATTCTAAGAAAGGTCTGATAAAATCTGTGATTCGTTTTGAGTCCGATCTAGTAAAATTCTGTATCGTAAACACAATACTAAAGATCTGCATTTCTTACGTTAGAGGACAGTTAAGTCAGAACTGTGGTTCAGAAAACTGGCTCAAGGTATACCAAGTAATTAATAGTAAATTAAATTACAAGTCCCAAACTCCCCTCGTATCAAAGGTATGGTAGCTCAGGTGGTGTGAGTTCATGTCTGGGAAGAAAGAGGTCGCAAGTTAGATCCTTGTGCTGATAAAAGTATTTGCCAATATACCTAAATATTTTCACAGGTTCAGGCAAAACTTCTCATATTCTGAAAATATAATTCAGGTGAAACGGATTTTAGTTTCAGGTTGGTAAATCACTATAACGATATTAGCCCTTACTGTATGGGAAGAAAGAGGTCGCAAGTTAGATCCTTGTGCTGATAAAAGTATTTGCCAATATACTTAAATATTTCCACAGGTTCAGGCAAAACTTCTCATATTCTGAAAATATAATTCAGGTGAAACAGATTTTAGTTTCAGGCTGGTACATCACTATAACGAGATTACCCCTTACTGTACTGAGAGTCCCCTCAATAGGAGATTAAATTCTGTTTGATATAGATATTATTTATAAGCATTCAAATACTTCATGCACTCTTATATGAATTAATATTATATGATTTTTGGTTGGATCTGCATCTTTCGAGAGCTCCTGAAGTATATTTTTTAAATACACTATTTGTAAATTAAACCATTTCTAATTAAATACATCATGAAGACAAATGTGCAGAATCGTGCACGTAATGGAAAAGCACTATGATAGATTAGACGAGTCTTTTGGAACATTGGTTGAGTCTAAGCCTCGAATATGTGTTCATTACAGCATCCCACGTGCTCGTTAATATTTTGGAGAAAAGTTAATTACAACATGGAAAGTAACATGGCTAAAAACTCTTTCCAATAGACTGTTTGCTATGCAAACTAGAAACTATTTCAGATAAATTTGTCACCTTTCTTAGAACCTCACACATTCATTTAAGTTGGAAGTTAAACTTCAAGTCGAATAGCTAAATGACGAATCAAATAATATAGCAATAGTAGTAATAGTTGCTACTATTATGTAATATATATATATATATAGAGAAGCAATGCTTTACTTTGGAAGGACGTTTGGAGACATCTGGTGAAAGAAAAGAGCAATATGCTATAAAACGGTGAGAAAATATCAAATTCGAAAATAATATAATGGCGTTTGATGAGCCCGATAGGAATGATCTTATGAAATTACGATGCTTGATGACAATCTTTGTACCTATTGGCAAGACGCAGAAAACTGAAACCGCCTCGAGAACAAAGAACTGAACCTCTTCCCTTCGCTGGAATGCAATGCAACGCAACGTTCTGTTCATCATCTGATTCGACTTTTGACTTTCAGGGTGAATTTCCTTACAATAACATATGAATGATGAACTGAAGTGGCTACGTGTAACCTTGGTAACGTACTATGTACACAACTGTAATGACGTTTAGTGTAGTAATCATGGTTACTGTAGGTGCAACCATGTACTACTAAGTACTACTAAGTGAATTACAGCAAAAATCATCGGCAATTCCGTTATCCCTCACGCAAGTCTCCAAACCTTATCTCAGCAGATTAAAGACGCCCGAGAGCACTTCTCACAAGTTCACTAATCCTCCCACTGCCTGCCGCCTGCGGATGGAGACTGGAGTCGTGCACTCCCTTTTGGATCGATCGATCTCGTTCAAACCTGGGCATTCATTCAATCGCACATCACCGAAGCCTACAGAAGCGCGGTTCTCGCGGTCGCTGGAGGTTTCTCAAGCTTACGTCGAGAAAGGAATAACTAACACGACGAACAGGTGGGGAAAGCGCTCCCCCACCGTGGCATATCAAGTGAAAGTACAAAGTGTCCTGTATCAGGTGTCGGAACTCGGAACTCGGAAGAAGTAATGTTGGCGACGGCCCTGTCCTCTCAAAGGTTGAAAACCCCCGCGTTGAGGACGTGTTATCAAAGTGCCAGAGGGAAGTTGGGAACTCAGCGATAGCGTCAAACCATAGCCCAGTTCAGAAACCTTTTCTCGTCGGAACATGTTCAGGTCAGGTGGTTCCAAATAGCGTAGGCAGGAAGATAGACGTGCGTTCACACTGATACTGATAGAAGTCTTCGATATCTCTCGGCTTTCAAATCTTGGGTGGCGCGCCGAAGTATGTTTTTGAGTGTACCTTAGGCTATCGTCGACGTCGCTGCGGGGCTTGATTTGAGCGATGACCTACAAAATTTTATTCTCTTCAGGGAGGGAGACTTCGCTGACAATGTAATGATCCGGAAATTTTGTTGATTGTATCGACTACCCACTTCTTGGCGGCTGTCGACGGAGACGTCGGTTCTCGATGGACGACGGATTGATTGTTTGCCTCGGCCAAACTGCCTGCCGAGCTTCGCCGCCTCACCCTCCCCAGCGCTTTGACACTCGGCCAGACCGCGCTCTTGGACTTGCGCTTCTCGACGATCTCGCGACTTATCAATGTGGATAATTCTTCTCCCATTTGCACGCCATCAACCTCCACGGATTGCCTCGTTGCACATTCGCATGAGAAGGTGATAGCAACAGTCGATGCCTTGAGATTTGGATTCTTCTCCTTCTTCTGTGCGTCATCCGGGATGGGGCCGACTCCGACGAGAGCGTGTTCTTGATCTCCACGTCGCAACTCTTTCTTCTCATCAGGCCTGGAATTCGGGACCGACGACCTGTGTATGGGTTTGGGTCGAAGAAGGCGCTTGATGCTATCAGCAACTGAATCTTTCGACTCCGACCGTCGACTGCTGGTCCTTTTTGAAGCGGATTGGCTGCTGCTGTTTCCGGATCCGGTTTCCACAAGATCACCATTTTGTTGACCCTTTTGCATATTTACGTACGATTCGGCGGCATCAGCAGAATGTATTCGTGGCTACAAATATGCCCCGCTTTTTATCCCGCATATATGGGACCTGGTGTTGACTCCTCATAACAGTCACGACTCTTCCGGTTTGATTTGGTTTGATATCACAGAGCTCAAAGGGAACAAATCGCCCGTTCTTTCTTGCCAGTTTCGCTCTTGGAGCGGGGGCTGCATTACATTTTGGCTCGCAGGAAGGCCAACGCTAGGTATTACGTTTTGAATATGAATATGCAGGTGGATTTCCAGGATGGCTTTCTTGTTGTCCGAATGAGCAGAAATTCAGCGCTAACTTGTAAGCACATGAAATTATGAATGAACTTCTGGATATCATGTGACAGATTACGTAGTTATCGATCGGAAGTGTATTTCGAAATTAAAACCAGAGTTTCATGTCGAAAGGACCGACTTAATTAGCTCGATAACCATCACTAGAACATCGATCTTCTTTTCTTGTCAACTTCAGCTTCCGCTTTAAAGAAAAGTATCTTCTTTTATTGAGTAAGCGAACCTTCGAAGATCTAGTGCACCTTGGAGTAGTAATTGCAGGAAAAGACACGTTGATCTTGATAATTTTGTGACGAGAAATTTAAAATCATCGGTAGAATAGATATAACACCGACAGGTTGCCAGGAGATGAGGTCCAACAGTATCTATCACTCTCCAATCTGAGATCCAAAATGGTCTGTATGTTTCGTCAACCCGTCCAGAATCCCCTCGAGAACATGCATCTCAACGACGACTACGTCCGGAGTCTTGCCATATGGGTTGGAATATTTTCTCCCGGCATCAGAACTGTGATGTGGGGAGTATTCCTGGGTGTGTCTAAATAGGACTTTGACATCACATTCATTTCCTCTTCGTGCTCAGTCGCAAGCACAATCCCCCCAGTGGCGTAGCGACCATACATTCTTCTCCTCTTCCACAGGGCAATCGTTACACAGATGAAAATAACGCACACTAGAGCCAGAAACCCCGTGAGGAGTCCCAGTAGAACAGCTCTGACGAAGTCACTCACGTTGGCGTTCGTTGTACGAGAAGCGGGAAGATCTGTGGTTGAATCCCTCGTTGGGTTATAGTCCCAGTCGTCGTCCATCACCGTTGCGCTTTTATATGAACAACGAGGCTTTCGTCTTCGTCTCGTCCCTTAGACTAATTATTATAAAATCACCAGCTTCATCGATGCTACATATGCATCAAGCTACTACTTGACATCTCTTTCCGGTACACGATTGCGCTTTTCTGGCTTTCTTCGGAACTGGAGTCGGTTAAACTCAAGAAGTGGAGCTACTCATTAATTAATAATGTCTCCGATCGAAATGCACGTTCTGCAGCTCTTCGCGGTGATACAAGAGCAAAAACGAGTCTGTTCGTAGACTATAATCAGCCCAAGGTACTGGAGCTCTAGATATGGTAGCTGCTGACCACTACGACGTGTGGAAGCTGCAAGCTAGTAACTTCTATAGCTAATGACCCAATTATAGTATCCGATCCCAGTTACTGAAACTGGAGGAATCCCTATGATATATTCCTCCATGCAGCGCTCTCTACCGCATCGGTCCATGAACGCTTTCTACCGCTTATGAACGTAGATATGCGGTTCTACAACAGCATGTATGAACACTATTCCGCGTAGATTCTTTCGAATGGAAGCGATATTCTTGGATTCGAATGGAGGGACTAGAATAACACAGGACGCGCATTGACCACCTCTCCACCACACTGTAACGATTGATATCTCTCTTCACAACAGTTCTTGTTGCTTGTGCACACACGTACCTCTCATGCACCTGTTGCACGTGAACCGAGCCGGTGAAGTCGATCGTGGTTGAATTTTCAACCACGTAGTTTCTCGCTATATATGCATATGCATGCGCAGGTGGAGCTTTTTCTTCTTCTCGCGTAATAGTTGCTTTGAAGCTAACGAGCTTTGTTGCTGATTACGCGACGCTGCATCCATTTGGTGGACGCCAGACTTTCCGATAAGATCACCTTGACGTTAATTTACGGCGTTGTTTGAAGATCAAGGAGATCTGTTAGAGTTAAGGAGACCGACCATGACACAGAGCTATTGAATGAGTGCCTAGTTAACTGAACTGCACTGTACGTACTTTTCTGTATTGTTACTATCCTGCATATGTAGGAGTAACAGCCTCTAGTCCGGTAGCAATTGATATCCTTCACGAAACGGTGCTCAATGTGCGGCAAGATTATCGTCGTGCATTATCGAGTTATCGTCGTGCATTATTCTAGTCCTTCCACTCGAATCCAAGAATTTTCCTTCTCTTAATCGAAAGAATCTACGGGAGAAGTAATATAAAATATTGTCGTTCAAATAATGTCACCCAGGAGTCGTACCATATAGACCAAAATGGCTGCTCAGAATCTGAATTTTTTCCGTCCCAGTCGATCTCAGTCGACGGGAGCAAGAGCCACTAATTAAGTACACTCCTTACGACATTTAGTGCTATATAGGAAACAGTGCTATATATTAATTAGTATTACCAACACTAATTCAGATTTATCTCTGATTTGGAGTCAAATAACACTATTTAACTTTAACGTTGAATTTCAAGATTTGATTTTAAAGGTTTGTACTTAACTTCCATAAGTTTCAAGGACTTCAGGCATGCTGAGAAATCCTAATAAGAGATTCTTTTTTCAACTCGCGATAGATTCTGTTCGCGATGTAAACAGACAATATGACAAGGAAGATATGAACTAAGCGAGAAAACTGATGAACGGACAGGGATGTCATTGAATGTAACTGATCTCTAGGAAGAAATGCAACTTACGCCCGAATTATATAATATCACTAGACAGTATCGAGCTGATTTTGAGATTAGTCGAGATGCACAAATTTGTTGTACGAGATAGTCAAAATATGGTACACTTTAGGTGACATCTGTCATGTTCAATTCCATTTCTGTAACTAACAATGTTGGATTTACATAAAGTTCTCAATTTTAGTATCTTTCAGCTTGTATACAGATTTGCATATTGTACTCTGATCTTGACCTTTAAGAAAAAAACATCTATGGTGGAATGCTGCACCAAGCATTTATATTATTTATATTTATATCATTGTTTTCATCATTCAAATTATATAGTTTTTTTTATCTCGACATTATACATAAGATCAACCGTCTAATTCTATTGAACATGAATTTATTAGCAGTCAATTCATGTAAACATATATTAGTGTTAATCAAAACTACTATTAATAATACTATTTAAAACGAACTCCCATTTATTGAAGGCTGATGAAATAGTGGTACCCACACTACATGTCGCAAAGAGTGTAGATTGCAACTGCCGAATATATGGAAAAATCCCCCTCAGAATGGGTTAGGACAGCAAGATGCCCTTCGAATTCTTGCAATCGGGATTATGGATACAGTTCCCGAACTGTATCCATATCCATCCAAGAAATTCAAGATCCAGCAAAAGAAAACAGGATGTTAGATGGTACATGTACCTGTAGAACTTGACAATCTGAGCTTCAGGAACTTCTTCGTAAGAGAACACTCCGTTCCTCGAGAGTCATCGATCAAGTAAGCTCGCTAAGCCAGGAGAAATGCAGGGAAAATATATGAGTCTGTGATCATATTATTTGCAAAGCGTACGCATGTTTCTGAAAATTTAGTTGAAGAACCAGCCTGATCATCAGATTTGAGCGGGATCCCATGATCAGCGCATGAGGCTTGACTCACTACGGCCGTGCGTATACGTACACTGCTCCTACTGTCACACTCCCTCGTAGATTAGCACGTCCCGTTCATGCCAGCTGCCAGCACACCGTTCTCTGCTGCTCCTCGGGACCCACAGCTTGGGCAGTGAGTTATGAGTCTCAAAGGGTTCAGATTCTCGCCTTTGTCGATCCTCGAATAATTCTTCTATCTTTGGATGTTAGTCAGACAAACAAAACCAAAGGAAATGCGCCTCAGCTGCTACTGGATCACCTTGAGAGATGGAAGAACGATAAAGATATCGATGCTTGCTCCAGAAGTAGCCAAGGTGCAATCCGAGATGCAAATGCTGGACACCAGCTTCTGAGACGAATGCACTGGCGTAGATCGGCCCCCAGTTGTGAAGATGAGGCTGCTTTTGTCATTGCTCTGTTTTGCTGCACTACTCTTAACAGCTGCGCAGACTGTCAAGTTTCGGGACAACTACTACGTGACATATGGGGATACTAACGTGAAATTTCCTGGTAACAATGGCAGCATCGTGCAGCTGGGTCTTACCAACAGGACTGGTATATTTCTAACCACCAGCCATAGCTGAAATCGGTAGAACACTTCTACATTTTAAGCTCTTGCAAATGGTTGATATCACCATGGGGTACCTTCGTTTTTCTGCATAATGTGTCTCCTCTACTGTGGAGGTTAGTCCTGGGCAGTTGCATCATGCTTTCTCAGATGAAGGTAGATACCCTTAAAACTTCATGTTTGCAACTGTCGATTTCAGGATCTGGATTTCGATCAAAACTTCCTTATTTGTTTGGCCAGTTCTCCATGAAAATCAAGCTGGTGGGAGGAAACTCGGCTGGAACTGTCACCAGCTATTATGTAAGTGGTGTCATGTCTTTCACCAACCTAATCCAGCCCCCTCTCTCCCGTTCTACTCTTGAGATTCTGTTCACACAATTTATTTGACAGCGGCTGTATTTCAGCTTGACGGAGGTCTGTTTTGAGCTCTGTATTCATGAAGCGATTTGTAACCTTGTCTTCAACCATCTCGTTATTTCCTCTATGTCTTTTAGCTGGTTAACAATGTAAGCGAAGAGCTTCCCAGATCTTAGAGATGTAGGTCAGCTAGAGTTTAGGGTTCAGCGGCCCTGCATGCAGTTAGGAATTTTAGTCATGATGGTCTTTAGAGTTTAGGGTTTCAGCTGCCCTGCCGGCCTATTAGAAGAGTAAGTGAGTTGGATCGTACTGGAAGGATGGTCTAAGGAGGTACCGTCTGTCACATGCAAGGCGAAATGAGCTCACATGTGGTTCTCCAAAATGCAGATGGCGTCCACATTCACGAACTGGTGTGAGCTAGACTTCGAATTCCTGGGCAATTTAACAGGGGAACCCTATATTCTTCAAACCAACGTCTTTTCGGAAGGAGTAGGTAATCGGGAACAACGCATCTATCTCTGGTTCGATCCCACGGCCGATTATCACGAATACGGCATCCTCTGGAATCAGGCCCTGATATTGTGAGTAACCTGCGGCAGCTACCTGAGCTAAATTTGGATTCCACTTCCACTCTTTACATCGATCTAGACTTACCCTAATGCACTTCTACCGCTTTTGCTTTCATTCTATCCATGGGAGCCAACCAAATGCAAGGTTGGTCCGTAAATAATTACACTCGAGCAACGTTCGAAGTCTTCCATTGCGATGCAAAAAGCTTCTTCTGAGATATTCAGAGATGACCGCTTACAGGAAACTTGTGGGCAATTTCGTCCAGGTTTCTGGTAGACGGACGGGTGGTGCGGGTGTTTCACGAAGCCACAGACCTGGGAATTCCGTACCTGGATTATCAAACCATGTACGTCTACGCGAGCATCTGGGATGGAGAATCTTGGGCAACTAGGGGAGGTAGAGTGAAAACAAACTGGACTGCGCAACCTTTCTTCGCATCGTATTCTGGTTTCAACGGAACATACGCATGTGGAGTGAAGAACGCCAGCAACACGGCAGACTTGCACGCTTGCTACGCAATGTTGTACCGAAGCTCATACGGTCAAGTTCCTAATCTGGCACTCTCAAAGACTCAGATCGAGCAGCTCAAGCTCATTCATGACAAATACTTGATCTACGATTACTGCACCGATCTTCAGAGGTTCGGGGGCGTGCAACCGCCAGAATGTGAAAGGAATTGGCCTTCCGTTTCACTCATCAGGCAGAACACCCATTCTACTTTCCTTAGTCATGGTTTATCAATTTTGGCCCGATGGCCGAGTCTGTCCAGAGACCACATCACTCTGTAGAAACCGTCAGCATACTAGAAAATCCTTCTTGTGTATTGTAAATCGGCCAACTAGAGGAGGTTCCCGTGTAAAATTCCCGCCAGCTTTGAAATCTAGTTCTCGCTTTCTACTTTACTTTCAGCCCTCTAGCTTTCCGACACAATCACTCCTCTGTAAGTTATGGACTGAAAACAGTCCTTTGTAAAACATCATCCCACTTCATTGACAAAATTTCATCCCATTACGTGTCTTGGATTATAAACATCTTTCAAAGCTGAGGGAGCTACAACCAGAAACTAAAGTTTTTCCGAGGCTTACAGCCGCTAGTAAAGACTCATGCAGTGGAGCTCGTTCCCGACTGACCGTATTTCAGTCCACAACATGATTTTCCTTAGTCGGGCTCGAGACGTTACCTCTTCTGACTGACCGGACGGATCCACCCTTGAGCTTTTGATGACGAGGTAGTGGATTAATTCGTCCGATCACTGGTGCAGTTCGAATCAATCTCTTCTGGAGAAAACTCTTGAATCGACTTGACTGATGCTTAAAGTTTATCCCCCGCGCCCTCTTCTCGCACGTACTGGGAGCCATGTACCGATTCTCCTTCGCACATAAAGATGGTCTGAGCTCGACTTTAATTCGCGTGGAGCAAAAGAGATTTGCTCGAGTTCTAAACTAGTCGTTGAATGCATTGTACGTGACCGTGAAGTAATTCTTCATATCCAAAGTCCGTCATATCGATTTACACTCTTACCGTTACGTTAAAGAGCATGACTGTTGTGCCCAGAAACTGCCGAATCTTGCAACGCATACAGACGCTCTGCTACCGTTACGATTAAAATTCAAACAGCCAGCTCACACAAGTTCCCGGTTACACTCGCATAAATTCAAATTCAAACGTAAGAGGAGTGCCCACTTCACGATCAAGATCGATAAACAACGGAACCCGCTGCATGCTGTACGTACCTAACAGCGTCCCTCACGCACAGCTTAAAATCCAACATCGGACTGGAAGCCCACATTCTCAGTCTGCTCCATTCATCGATCAAGCACAGAATTCCTTCTTCTGGAAGCCGTCAATCAAGTTAGTACTCTCACCAGCTCAATTCGAAGAAAATTCTTACACCTTCGCAGCGCTAGCTCCTTGCCAAGACAATTGCAAGGTACTCGATCGATACCGGTCCAGCGGTCTCAGCATCATGGAGAAATCTCCGGTTTTTCTCTTGGTCTCAGCATCCTGCCTGGTTGTTGCACTCATGGTTTCAGTAGCGGCTCCAGTGCGGGGAGGCAGTGAAGGAGATATCGGAGTGGAGGCAGCTACCAGCAGCCTGCAGCAGGTTGGTGTTTCGTCGGTATCTGATCTCAAGGAAAACGCTGAAGTTCCACAGCACGTGGAGAACATGCCAGTGGTACATGTTGAGGCCTTGCCACTCGAGGGACAGGTCACGACGGCCTCGGCACATTGCTCTCAGTCGAATAGCACTCTGATTAGTCTGCTGCTGCCATGCGCCAGAGCGGTCCAGGATCCGAAATCCAGGCCTTCAGATACTTGTTGCAGGGGAATTAAAGCTCTGACGGACGGCTGCTTGTGCTACCTCGAGACGCTCATTAATGGAAACCCTCTAGGCCTCACCCTGGAGATCGTTCTCCAGGTAGCCACTGACTGTGGTCGCGATGCAATCAGGTGTTGATCTGTTTCTCGTGATCAGTTAGTACGAGGCATACTGATATTACACATCACACACACATGCTTACGCCATGATGCTACACAGAACTAGTACTACAGCGGCTCATAGCTTAGCAATACTGTGCTATAGAACATCACGAGGAACTCAGTATTACTGTGAACTCATTGTTATAATTGTTAATATTGTTGTGCACACATGCAACTCGTATCTACATCAGAGGTGCTGTAAGGCTATATATACAGTAATTTAACTGTTCTTCTATTCCGTGTCCAGATTACTACTTTACATGGATTTGCTAGTATGTACTTCGGTCATCGAGCATGAATTACGCACTAATCGACTGTTGAAAGTACTGTTTTCTCCAGCAATTTCTCACTCATACCTAAAAGACCTTCATATTTGCATCATTCATTCCAAGCGCTTGCTGAGGGCCGGAGGCCTCAAGCTCCCAGGAGGTGGTGGACGAAGTTGCCAGGAGGTGGTGCCGTCCAGTTGAGACGTAGTATCATGGGACCACTATTATACGTCTCAGCTCAAGCGCAGCTGCTACGTTTGGAACTCCCCGCACGATTGCTGCAGCTGGACCCGGTTGTGGGTTTGGAGCTGGGTCATGTCCAAGTAGAATCGGCTCGGGGAATATGGTAGCTGGACCAGCCCGCCGCTCAAAATTCCACAACGGATGGTCCCTCGGCCTCCTGTTCCACCAATTTGCGTACGATCCGTAGACCACAACGATTCTAATAAGCTGGTACATGATAAAAACTGCAGTCAGTGAGATCCACACAAGCGCCACGATCTCAAAGATGTCTCTCCAGTGGTAATCCAGAAGAACACATTCTGGAGAGTACTGCTGCGACAGCAACGACGATGAAGACGGAGAGGGCCCTACAGACGGTATTGGGGAGGGAGACTCTAGTCGACTCATTGTCGTGACGACCAATTTCCCCCAACGAACAAACGAAGCACGGGAGTTTCTGATAGAAGCGCGTCGAAAGCTTTCCGCCGCTAGATACACCGCTGTGTAAAAAAGAAAGTAAATGGCGTCGGTTTAACAAACCCGCGATCAACGCTGGAATCAAAAGCACCGGAAAGTGCTGATCCGGCTCTCGGCTTGGCAAGTCCAGTCGAGGCTCAAACCCAATAGTTAGATGGATAGACAAAACAAGAATAAAGTAACTAATTTCTAAAAGAAAACGACTCGCGAAGTGAGAGGACTGCTTCACAACTTCGTAGCTGATATATATTTTTTATTTCAGGAGTCTAAATGCATGCAGTAGAAAATATAGACTTCTGAAATAAAAAAAATATCTCACTTAAGAAGTTGTGAGAAAATCCTCTCATTTCTCTAGTTTTTTTTTAAGTTAAATATCTTATTCCTGCTTTTTCTGTCCATCTAAGTATTGGGTTTTAAGTCTCTACTAGACTTGCTAGACCGAGTGCCAGACCAGTGCTTTTCGGTGCTTTTAATGCCAACGTCGGTCGCGAGTTCGTTCAATCGCAATTTCATTTATTTTTATTTTTTTTAACAATGATGTATCTTGTGGTGGAAAACTTTTCGACGTATTTTTAATAGAATTCGTATAATTTCTTGAGGCCCCTCTATATCTTTTTCATCATCCTTACTTTGGTATCTAGGATTTATACCGGTACTAGACAATACAAATCGTCAAAATGGCAAGATAAGCAAAAATTAACTTGACCGTAACCCTAATACGTTTGTTGGACCAGTTGACTACAAGTGCTCCTGGTAATGCAGTAGACTGCATTTGCGGGTTTGCTTTCAGAAACCTGAGAAATTTAGCCGTTTATGCAGAAAATAGTTATTATGAGTACGTAATCATCTCAATACGAAATCTACGAAAGTAGAACTCAAATTAAAGCTCTTTATTAGTTTTACAAACTATGGTTGATTTCAAAACAAACAACTTAGTACTGATTGAGAAATGTTAATATATCAGAGTTCCTTCTAGCTGAAGATAATCTTTTCTTCAGACTCAATGTACACTCGAAATAATAATAAAATATTCTTCTCATACTTTTATACTCATATCGAGGGTTTAACAACGCATCACTTGATCGCATTTTTAACTGATAACTTGATCGCACTTTTTGATAAGTGAAATGCTAAATCATCTGAATGAGAGAACTGCGTATTAGCCATCACGTATCTACACGAAAAGTTAATTTAAATACTTTTACACCAAATCATCTTCTACTTTTCTTAATGTAGTGTTTCACATGATGGTAAACCTGCTTCACATGATAATGCGGTCAAGTAAATCTCTGAAAGATAGTTGCATGAAAGAGGATTTTGCGAGGAATGCTCCCAATATATGTGAGGTAGTCCCGCAACTTGTTATCTTTAAGAGTCCTCTTTTAGTAACTTCTCTTGCTTTCAGTCGACGCCCATTCTATAACTATTGCCTCTATATGAATATTTGTGTATTTCTTTGTATAGACTATTCTCACCTCGAAAGTGAAAACAATCAATAAAAGAAACTAGTGTCCGACAAAAGATAACTAAAATCACAAAATTTATAAAATACCTCACACGTATACAATATGTATGGGGCAGTTCTCTCACTTCGAAATCGTTTTTTTAAGAAGTCCGTTATTTTTCTCCTGTATTTAGTTATCATCTATTTGACAAATATCGTTTTCATATGACAAAACATATATTTATTTTATAGACTATTTTCACGTGGAAGTGAAAATCATAGATAAAACCAAGTCTAAAAGACTATAGTGATGTTTCTTACTGAAGACAACAGAAGTAGTCTTTCACCGGAAACACCACTATAGTTTCCTTTTCCGTGACACGTGGACACTTCGGAAAGCTTTTATCGGAACACTTACTACTTACACTTACTATTACTTCTCTTCCACTTTCCGTTGCGTGCTTCAAGTCTCAATCAGGTTCAAGTCCAGCTTCAGGAACCCTGCAGTGGATGCATGGATTTCCAAATAAATGTGCGAAGACTCGTGCGTAATTAATTTCGATTTAATCCGTTTAGCCCGAGTTAAAGCAGTCGATCGAGGACACTGCGCAGTGGACTATCACGTCGTAAAGTTACCGTTACTGCAGTTCGAAGAAAACATAGTTCGTTCCAAAGCGTACACAGTCAGAATCTGGACGTCTCTCTTTCGGACGACGACACAGCGCGCGTACAGTTCACACAGCGTAGAAGGGAAATTTGAAATAGCGGGACGCAGAGTACGCAGCGTCCGTTCAGTTCACAGGATGCAGAGTTCACACAACATAGAGAGATCGTTCTTGTTCTATCGCTGTTCTATCGTTCTTGTTCTATCGCTTGTTCACACAGCGTAGAGAGTTCTCGTTCTATCGCTTCGTCCGAACATTCACGACTGCTTGACTGCCAGAACACGTGAATGAGAGGAACAGATTGCAACGCCAGTGAGCACTTGTACAGCAGGAACGGCAGATCGATTAGAGCTTGACTGCCATAACACGTGAATGAGAGATTGCAACGCCAGTGAGGAATGAGCACTTGTAGAGCAGGAACTGCAGATCGTGCGTTCGTTTTGACTGCTTGAACACGTGATGGGATGCAGCGGCAGTGAGCATTCCATTGGACAGGAACGACAGATCGATTTAAACTGTGTGAACTCGTTCCCGTACTTGAAGAATGAAGTGAAACGTGAACTGCAGTGCGAATTTGACGATTACTGAAGTGACGATGGTCTACGTTCAGGGCAGCACAAATTGACGATTATTGTACCTGAGTTCGTGAGGCTTTTGTGAGCTAACGTGAGGACATCATGGGCAGGAAGAACCTAGAATACATTCTGGAATGCTTGGACACTGATGTAGCTTGTAAGTACTTACCCTTGATAGTCCAAATCCATGCCTATAGTGAAACAGGTTTCCGTACTTACGATGGATGTGGTTATTGCAGTAAGAAGGTTATAGGAATTGACTCATTCTGCTCAAAGTGTGGAAGCGATTGTTTGTATCTGAAACGATGTTATAGACTCAAGTTACTAATTGGAGATGAGACTGCGGAGTGTTGGGCTATTGCTTGGGATTGCGGAAAAGAGATTTTGGGCATGGATGCTGCTCAGTTCAGTATCTTGGAGCTTAAAGGTGAAGACCGCATCGTGCTTGATAGCATTGTTGGTCATCAGTTCACTTGTTGGCTAACTGTAGCGAAGAGCAAAGTCGGCGGTAATCACGTTCGCATTGAACGTGCAGAGCCTTGTGCAAGAAAAGAACTTTTGGAGACAAATAACATTATATCGACTCCTACTTCCAACGAGTCTGCCATTTCTAACCGATGTCAACGTAGTACTCGTAGCATATCTGTATCACACACAAATAAGTCGACGAGTGTGTTGCATATTGAACCTGCAGATGCAACAGAGAGCTACAATAAAGGTTTATTTGTAGGCTTTTTACTTGACGTCTTTACCGTATTCACAAGCTTGCTTCTCCTTGCAGCGATTGTGATATGGAAGATGATGTAATAAATTATTTGATTTATATATAATTCTCAAGTCATGAATGTTGTTTCCATTTATATATAATTCTCATGTTACGTCTCACTATCTAGCTAGTATATAGCTCATGGGTCCGAACTTATCAAGACCCGTAACTGCTTTTGTGTTGTGGCTGTGTGTGGAGTGGACTGCAAGGTGCCTGGAAGGCAATGCCATTGTGAGTAAGAGCATTTGACTGACTTCAGAGCACTCGAAATGTCACTGAGCTGAAGGTGTTTAATTTGACATCCGGATACCGACCTGCTGACGATGATATTATACGGAAGACCATCGTGAGTAAGAGCATTCGACTGAATTCAGAGCAATCAAAGGGTCACTGAGCTGAAGCTAGGTGTTTAATTTGACATCTCGACCTGCTGACGATGATATTCATACGGAAGAACATGCATTGACCTATGAGTTGATATGGTAGTGCCGTGACAAAATAGAGGCGTCGAACTGATTTTGCTGTTGCGAAGCTGGTTACAGTAGATGTTGACTTGTGGTTACATGATATGGGTATGAATCCTTAGCTTTTTGGATAGAAGCTAGTTCTTCTCCTCACTTCTGAGCGCAGACTGTAATCAGCTATAGGGTCTAGTAGCTGCTACCATTGAAGCACTCAGGATTTCACTTAAGTATCTCTGTCCATTGGTATAGGTCACGTATTCTACTTTTAGAACTTGTGGGTGATCATGAGAGTTCATCATTAAGCCCAGGCTGACCGGTTTCAGTTAGCACTTGGTCCAGCAGGAAGACTGGAATATATACATAAAGCGTTGCATATTTCTTAGATAGCCGTTGTACATGTGTTCAAGTGTGAGTTCTCCTTCGATCTCATCTTCTTCTATTAAGGTGTCCCGAACTGAATACATGGGTTCACTCGGATCGGAATAATGCACAAATGTCCGTTCTCAGGTAGCAAGCCGGAAGAGGAACCGAACTTGAGCTGTATGTACAAGCAGAAATATTTATGCCAATGTGTTCGCAACACCAGGAGTATTATGAATGTCTTTTTCTATGACGACATAGTATTTAAGAGTATCAAGATCGACATTTACGCTCCAGTGTGAGATTTCTCATGTTTAATTCGCTGCTGAACAACTTCTTCGTCGTATATATTAGGTTCTAAAGTAAGTGTGTGTGTCTAGTTAGTGTCATAGTGGTACTCAAGAGCATCAAGACGTATCCTGCACCCTGAAACTGCATAAACATCGCTCCGAAGTGGACCTGATGGATCTGCCAAGATGAAAAAGATGCATCTAGATCTCTGTCGCCAGTACCGTGTCCAGTTGCATTAAAGAGATAAAATCTGGTTTGAAGTGTTTAACTGGTACTACCATGATTGGACCCTTCTCTAGAGAAAATTAGAAGTAGTCTTTTCTGACCGAAGCAATGTGGACGCTGTGTTCTTCGGTCTGGACATGCTAGAACTCTCTTGCAAGACACTACGACATATATCCCAAGGGGGCTAGAGCAAGATATACTGTACAGAGAAAAGTCCAAATGCGAAGTCCGGAAACAATAAAACTCGTATTCACAAGCTTGCTTCCATTTACTACGTGTAAACTGAAGTCACCCTCTTGAGAATCGGACTCAAGCAGGCTTTTGCAAACCTGGACCATCCGGGTGTCCTGCAACAACATAAGACGTAAAATCTAGTATACACACTACTGCACTTCGTAACATACATAATGAATGTGCTGAAATGGACAAAGCGTTACAAGCATGTAAATTCAACGTAAGTATAGACACGGGCCACCTGCACTCCATGTATGTTGTTGGGTTCTTGAGTGTAGACGTTGATGGCAAAGTTTGATTTTCTTTTCAAAAGAGATGAATGCCTTATCCACTTCCCTCAAAAATGCAATATTATCTCCCTCTCTCTCAAGAAGCTCCTTCACGTATGTTGTGATGAGCTCTACACGATTTACAAGTGTATGTGCATCTAGAGGATCTGCTGTCCTACTGAAATGGTTCTCAGAGTTATCATCACGGGTGTCATCTATGGTTTCGAAATGCACTGGGTCGACTGTAGCTGGACCTGCATCTGAACTTTCATGTGTAATCTCAGGAAAATGATCAAAGTCAATATCCACAACATTAGTCCATGGATTAACCTCATCCGGAACCACAACTCGTTGGAAAAACGGGTCTTGAGTATCAAAGACATAAAAAGGATACTCACATCTGCGATAAGTTGACTGAAACTGAGGCACTACTGTTGATCTATGCTGATAGGCAAGTACTAGATGTTTGCAAAGCCAGTAAGGATTGTTCAGAAAATATGCACAAGAGCAACACCACTTATCAATGTCAGTATGGTGAGAAGAAGATTCATTGACTTCTCTTACTGATAGTTTTCGCCATGAAACACGGAACTGCTCCCACCAAGACGGGTATAGACGCCCATGCAAGATCTGCTGAAGCATAGTCTGCATATCGCCCACCAAACTTTCTGCAAGAATCAAGGTTAATCTGTCCAACCTTGGGCGGTTCAATGCATATTTGCAATCATGCTTTAATTTTCGCCAATGGCTCTCTACAATATTAGTAGTGCGGGATAGTGCCAATAGTGGTTTGGCTCCCCTACTAAACAACTCCCATTTGTTGGGCGAGTACCATTCTCTCCAGAGGTATCCCCAGAGGTGCACTAGACCAGCATCTCTACACCAATTATACATTTCTTGAACTGCTATCTTATGTAGGTCTGCAGGGGTACATAACTCTCCGGATGCTAATGGAATGAGTGAGTGCTGATTGTAATGCCTAGTGAACATAGTTAGTAGCTCTTTCCTCTTCTGTATCACTGCAAGTTGTGCAGGCACAGGCACAGTTATCGAAAGCCAATCTTGGTCAATGAATGGAAACAAACGTGATGCTTCCGTCCCACTATAGGAAGAAGCGGGTTTCCCAGCACACATGCAACGAACCTCTATTGCGGCTTGGGCATGCTTAAGACAAAGTTGGATGAACATCGGTGGCCATGCTACACGGAAAGCAGCAATTTGTCCGGAGTCTTTGTCAGTAAGTCCGAACACTGGTCGTAACCCTCTTTTACGTAAAGATTGAAACCAAGAAATAATGACATGCTTTCGATGTTGTTCTTGACCAGAAGGTACTTGCTTCTTACCGTCATCTACTCGAAGATAGAACAGATAAGACAATGGTACTCCGAACCCTCCCAAGTTGCCCGCCACTACGAATAACTCAAAGCGCATGCTATTCGTCTTGAAGGTGGAATCTATCACTATCTCCTTGACAGTACCTGCATTCTCGAAAAATGGTGTGCAAAAAGCAAATGCTATGTACTGCTCATTATGCTCGTATAACACCTCACAGAAACCTTTGCTCTCAAACACTTGACTTTTGATAAGTAGAGATGCAGATTCCACCTGATCGTCAACGTCTCTGAGATATTGCCGTGAGTGTACTTCGCTGATCCAAAAGTTTACTTGTGCTCTGGTAATGTTCAACGGAGAGATGATCTGATTTTCGCAGAGCATTCGATAAACCTCTGGTTTGCGAAGATTCAAACTCGCTAAAGTCTCCAAGAAGGCGATAGCCTCCACTGGGAAGACTTTTTGCTTGTAAGTGGGCTTTGAATGCTTCATCAGATGTTGACATGTAATCAGCAATAGTTTCTGCTCGATGTCTAAGGTTACACGGATTGTACCACCACACTCAAATCGCTCTATCCTCTTCTTCTTTTCTTGCTGTCTTACCGAGCTCGAGGCAGGACGGTTGTTCTCTCTCCATTTGGCCATGTCTTTGCGTGATGAGCACCACATGGTTGTCTTGAAAAGAGAAGTGTGTTTCTCAGAACCGCGTGGGTTCCTAATATCCCAATAGTATCCTGAACCGACTTCAAGCTCAGGTACTACGTATGTCTTCAACCACCCAGTAAAAGCTATAGTGCCATTACCCGAATTCCAAGACTGGAATTCGGACGTTATACTCTCTTCGAAGAGAACAACTTTAACTCTAAAAAAAATCACACTATCATCACGGTTCTCGTCCTCGAAGCTCTCTCGTATAACATCGACGAGCTCAGATAATTCACAATCAAGCGTCACTACGGTACTACTACAGTCTTCTTCTACTCCAGAGTCATCGACTGTATTTGCACTACCGTGAGCCCTACTATAACAATCATTGCAAGTCTTGAAAATGGACAGATCTCGTGGATTATGTCCTTTGCGAGAACGTGTAAACTGAGAAACAACCAGATCTCTATTACATCGATTGCAACATTGTCTATCCATCGAACCTTAAACTTTTCGACAGGAAATTCTAGAAGCAAAGGAAGAGCACCTGTGTACTCTCAAGCCGTCCCTCACATAACGTAGATCATTGTAGTTTCAGTAATCGTGAAATTCGCACTGTAGTACAATTCACAAGACCAAAAGAATGAATAGCATCCGTCGTCCAGTTCACGTTTCACTTCATTCTTCAAGTACGGTAACGGACGCACTGTTAAATCGATTGCCGCTGCAATCCCTGCTGCCGACTGCTCTACAAGTGCTCATTCCTCACTGGCGTTGCAATCTCTCATTCACGTGTTATGGCAGTCAAGCTCTAATCGATCTGCCGTTCCTGCTGTACAAGTGCTCACTGGCGTTGCAATCTGTTCCTCTCATTCACGTGTTCTGGCAGTCAAACAGTCGTGAATGTTCGGACGAAGCGATAGAACGAGAACTCTCTACGCTGTGTGAACAAGCGATAGAACAAGAACGATAGAACAGCGATAGAACAAGAACGATCTCTCTACGCTGTGTGAACTCTGCATCCTTTGAACTAAACGGACGCTGCGTACTCTGCGTCCCGCTATTTCAAATTTCCCTTCTACGTTGTGTGAACTGTACGCGCGCTGTGTCATCGTCCGAAAGAGAGACGTCCAGATTCCGACTGTGTACGCTCTGGAACGAACTATGCTTTCTTCGAACTGCAGTAACGGTAACTTTACGACGTGATAGTCCACTGCGCAGTGTCCTCGATCGACCGCTTTAACTCGGGATAAACGGATTAAATCGGAATTAATTACGCACGAGTCGTCGCACATTTATTTGAAAATCCATGCATCCACTGCAGGGTTCAGCTTCAGAGTTGAAGTATAGGGTAATGCACTTTCCGCAGTGTGCACATTACACGATTGCGGCTTACGCATGTAAATCATTGCTCGAGTGCATGGCTTACGGTGCCCATAAATGTAACACCGTTTATTAAATATAAAAGGCGATGATTTAACAAGCACACGTGGTGTTGGCTGCCGGTCTCAGGAGACTGCGAACTGAAGGCAAATGAGAAGTATATAGCCAGGATCGCGAACCCTAAAAAGCGGCTTTTTCATCTTTTCACTGTACGAGAACACCAGAGAGCAAGAGCAGAGCGGAGGCTTACAGAGAGTCCAGATTGGGTGAGCAGAGAAGACGTTTTGGCAGACTAGAGTTCTAGACTAGATTCCACAGAGAGAAGACCCTTGGTTAAGAGCTACAGGCTGAGGTTATCAGAGGAATTCTGGAGTCAATTTAATCTTTACAGTAATCAGAGCGTTTAGAGAGAAAACCAGCTTTTGGAGAAATTCCAATTCCGAAGCTAAATTCTCATCAGAGAGTTCCAGTAGCAAGAAAGATTGCCGGTTTAAGCGTTTCTCCGAGACCCTGTCAGCAAGAAAACACCGTGTAATGTATATGAGTCCGTGATTTTCTTTGTTATATGATAAGTAAGTTTGGATTGAGTGTCAAAGCTGGATTGAAGCGTCTGGTGTGGAGTTGACTCTATTTCGGTGTTATTACTTTGCCTTCCTACTTCCTAGCATCCACTAGACTTCCTAGTCCTGGCTGTAGTTCTGCAGGGATTATTGCGTTCCGACTTGATCATCAGTAGCGGAAGCGCTGCCCAAATTTTATCCAACCTAGGCCCAAAATAGTTTCCATGGCATTCTGAAACCTGAGATTAGTACCAAAGACCTGCAAAAGACTAGTTGGTTATTCTAAACCCGTCCGACAGTTATCCAATCCTTGGTGTTTATTAGCGGAAAGTTTAACGAACTGGATCTGGAGACACAAGTAGCATCAACTGCCCCTTCACCTAGCAGCGCTAAGTCCTTGATTTGCTCGGCTGGTACAGGGACCTCTGCTTCTTTCTCCTGTGTCACTTTTGCTTGAGCTAAATCTGCCTTAAGCACCTTGTTCTCAGCTTCCACTTGCTCAAGTCGGCCTTCCAACTTCTTCAGAAACGCCTGCATCTCGTCCATCCCAGTTGGCACAGCTTCCATTGTCGATGGTATTCAGCAAAGATTCAACCTGAACCTGTTCTGATACCAACTGTAACGTTCGACCGCAGATCACGAAATCGAGTCGTCCGTCTCTAGCCAATGAATCGTCGAACGTGAACCTCCTTGAAGACCGGTATACTTTATTAAGAATGAAGATGGGTCACAGAAGGCGGAAGATAATGTTGCGGAAGGCAGCTCAGCCAAAGAAGGACACAAGCGGAAAGTCAAATGGGCTGAACCAGCAACGCCATCGGCACGTAATGGTGAGAAAAGCTTTTCCAGGTTTGAGTTGTGGGTTACTGAGATGGAGAATTACTTGGAGAATTTCGATGAGCGTAGTTGGTTCACCTATGCTGTTAGTAGACTCGAAGGAGAGGCGAAAGAATGGTATGGAAGTCAACAGCGGATGAGGAGTTTGAACGGTACAACTCCTATGTCCACTTGGCCGGAGCTGAAGGATGAACTCTGACGACATTTGGTATCAGGATCCGTCAGAAGACGCTTCCGCGGCTCCCGGTACGCTTCTATCTTCCACCCATTCCTTCCCTGTCTATCTTCCAGGAAGAGGCAAGTCGTGCTTCCAGACACATGCCACTTCCTCGAGATCATGGATAAGATTTTCTTCTCGAGCTCGTACCCTCGATGTATAGGATTTTGGCGCAATCCTCAAGGACAGATAGCGTCCTCTCAGAGTAGAGGTGGTAGAGGACGTGGTGGTGGAAGATTTGGTGCAGCGAGAAGGAGGTTTCCTCGTGGGTCTCAACAGCAAGGAGTTACTCGTGGTCCTACTCAGACACGACCTACTGGATCTTATGTATCCAATGCAGGATCCAATCAAGCTTCGACTTCAGGTGCTAGGAGCAGTGGAGCTAGCAGTGCTACACCTTCAAGGACGATCATCTGTTTTCGATGCGGACGGGATGGTCACATCGCTCGCGAGTGTCCTCAACGTTCAACAGCGAGCAACGTTCGTGGGTTGACAACTGAAGAGACAACCAGTGTTGAAGAACAAGTTGAGGCGTCTACTGGAGCAGAGGTATGTGCTGGTGAGCATTTGGTAGAGCATGGAGATTTTCTACCGTGGATTGAAGTGAAGATAGGAAACCAACAGTGTTGTTTGCTGGAGCAGATGTGAATGTCTTGGATGAAAAGCTAGTCAGGACCTTAGGGGTGACTAGAACCAAGATCATGAGCCCGTTGTTGGTAAGGTTTGTGCAAGGCAGCACAACCGTTACAGAAAAGCTCATGAGTGTTCCTATTACTGTTGGAGGGGTAACTAGGAAGCATGAGTTTTTAGTTATGAGCTTAGGTGACACGATGGAGGGTATCTTGTCTTGGTCTTGGTTACAAGAGACTAAGGCCAAGCTAGATGTGCAAGAAGGGAACGTCATAGTCATGGATCGATGGGGCTTGGATCAACCACATCCTTTGATCATCAAAGAGAGACCCAAGGAGCCAAACCATGCTGCTCGTAGGTTCCAACGAGCCAAGGTGGCATTTCAGATCTGCACAGCTAGACATTTTGGAAAGCAGATCAAGTTGGTTGACGAAGCTTGGGTTGCAGTGATGTCTAAATCCAAGGTGGAGACGGATGAGGAAGAACGTGTTGCTGCTCTTCCCATACATCCTGATATGCAAGCATTTATTGAGAGGTATTCTCACATAATGCCGGATCAGTTACCAACAGGACTTCCTCCGAGGAGAGCCTTGGATCATGCTATTGATCTGGTTCCTAGGGCTACGCCAATTGCAGTGCCATCAAGACGCATGTCGTTTGATGAGCTGACAGAGCTGAAGACTCAGTTGAAAGAGTTGGTAGCTCAGGGTATCTTACGACCTAGTATATCACCTTATGCTGCCCCGGTGTTGTTCGTGGTCAAGAAAGATGGTGGTATCCGCATGTGTGCAGACTACCGTGCACTCAATAAGGTTATTGTCAAGAACAAGTATCCTCTTCCTCTCATGGATGAAACCACCGATCGGTTGGCCACAGGAAGGTACTTCACCAAGTTAGATCTTCGTTCTGGATATCACCAAATCCGGATCAAAGAAGGAGATGAAGAAAAGACAGCTGTAAGGACGAGGTATGGCTTGTTAGGGTATACAGTGTTGCCGTTTGGATTGTCCAATGCACCTGGTACTTTTTGCAGACTGATGAATGAGATCTTCAGAGATCTCTTGGATGAGAGCGTTATCGTGTACTTAGATGATATTATCATCTTCTCATCCACTTGGGATCAACATCTAGCAGATGTTGAATCAGTGTTTAAGCGCCTGGAAGAACATCAACTCTATCTCAAGAAGAGCAAGTGTTCTTTTGGACAAGAGAGTGTGGTGTTTCTAGGATGTTTAATCGATGCGCAAGGTATTCATCCTAACAGGGCTAAGATTCAAGCCATTGTTGAATGGAAGAGACCTGAGAGTGTTCATGAGCTCAGATCTTTTCTTGGGTTAGCTACATACTTTCGGCGCTTTGTTTATCAGTTTGTGCATAAAGCCGCACCTTTGTTTGACTTATTGCGCAAGGCTTCCAAGGTTGTTTGGAATCCAGCAGCTGAAAGAGCGTTTCAAGGGTTGAAACAAGCACTGACAGAGATGCCCGTGCTAACTCTTCCAAAGATGGGAGAACCTTTCGAAGTTCACACATATGCTTCTCAATGGGCCATTGGAGGCGTGTTGATGCAAGAAAAACATCCAGTGGCTTACGAAAGTCACAAGTTTTCAAAAACTGCTCATGAACAAGAAATGTTCGCAGTTGTTCATTGTCTGAAGCTTTGGGAGCATTATTTGTTACCAAGCAAGGTTACTGTTGTGACGGACTGCGAGGGTAATACATACTTTCAGAGTAAACCCCGTTTGTCCCGCAAACAGCAGAGATGGCAAGTGGAACTTGCACATTTTGATATCGAATGGCGGTATCAAAAGGGGAAGGAAAATATTCCAGCGGATGTGTTAAGCAGACGTGTCCAGGCGTTAACAACTCATGACACAAGTGAAGAGCTTTTGGATCGAATCAAACAAGCATTGCCAGACTATCCTCAAGCTCAACGTTGGACCAGCCAACAAGAGAGAGATCCATTGGTACGTAATCTCTCATTTCGCAATGGCCTTTGGTTTTATAAGCAAACCAAGGTCTATGTTCCAACTGGATCTCTAAGGACACTAGTCATGCAAGAATGTCATGATTGTGAACTGGCTGGACATGGAGGGCAGAATAGAACGTTACAACGAGTTAAAAAGCAGTCCTATTGGCCGTCCATGTTGGAAGATGTAGTCAAGTACGTGCAGACTTGCTTGACATGTCAACAACAACGAACGGAGTGAAGGAGACCTACTGGGTTGCTGAGATCATTGTCAATACCTGATGGATCTTGGGAGAGCATAAGTATGGACTTATGCACAAGTTTATCCGAATCAGGAGGTCTTGACACTTTGCTAGTTGTCATCGATCGTTTCAGCAAACAAGCTCATCTCATCCCTTGTAGGAAAGCAGTAACGTCAAGAGGTGTCGCTGAACTGTTTATACGATATGTTTTTAAGTATCATGGGATGCTTAAAGACATTGTTTCAGATCTGGATAGGAGGTTTGTAGCTGAGTTTTGGAAGGGTTTGTTTCGGAGACTCGGAACTATCCTCAAGTTCAGTTCCTCTTATCATCTTGAAACTGATGGTCAGACGGAGAGAACTATACAGATAGTGGAGCAAGGGTTGAGAAACTATATCATGCGAGATCAGAATGATTGGAGCGAGCACTTGGATTTGGTGGAGTTTACATATAACAACACCAAGCACTCGAGTACAGGATTTAAACCATTTGAAGTGGTTTATCAAGGCTCTCATGCACCTTGGACTCCTATAGCTTTAGCTACCAAGGGGCATGAAAACACAGGAAGGTTGAACCAGGATCCTCCATATCTAGAGACTTTCATACGTGTTCAGGGTACTGTGTTTCAAGAAGCCAAGAAATACATGGAGAAGGCACAACAACGATATGCCAAGTATGCAAACCGTGGTAGGCAAGACGTACAATTTGAAGAAGGGCAGAGGGTCTGGTTGAGAACCATGAACTTCAGAATTCCAGCAGAGGTGGACTTGGTCAAGAAGCTTCTTCCAAAGTGGGTAGGACCGTTCTTGATCGAGAAGAAGTTAGGTCCTATGATCTATAAGTTACGTTTTCCAGCTAGTATGAAGCATTATCATCCCATCATTCATGTTTCTAACTTGAAAATGTTTCATGAAGAACTAGAGTCGTTGCCAGGAAGATATCAGAAATGGCATCCAGTGTTAGAAGCATTACCAAGAGCTGATGATCTTGAGTTGATTGAGATAGTAGATCATCGAGCATCATCGAATCCAGATGGAGCTGGAGAACCCGTTACTTAGTACATATGTCGTTGGACAGATAGAGTTCCGGGATTGGTAAGTGAAGCTTGGGAGTACCTAGATGATCTAGCATTATACAAGTTCTAAGAACCACTGCGTAGATACTTTGTGAGACGATAGTCCGTAGTGTTTTCTTCCAGCTAAGCGGTGGATTGAATCGAGTCAGAAGAGTCATGCAAAAGGCCCTTCAAGGACAATGGAATCGAGTAGATCTGACCAATCTGCTCGTCTAAAGGTGGAGTTGTGGTCTGCTGACTTCTTATGACTGTCGGATGTCAATCAGGTTTAGGCTGACGCTACTATGTGTGTATCATAGTAAGGAGGTGGATAAAAGAGAACTGACGAGTTCACCACCTGGAAGCTAGGGTTTTGTCTCACCCGAAAGCTTCAACGAATGCTCGGTAATAGAGCATAGCTCTCAGAAAGAGCTTACCCTGGATGGGATAGTGTTTCTATGGACTTGAGAAAGTGTTGTTACTAATGTGGTATTGCAGATATCGTAGTTCAGTGGAAGAGCTGCTTTTTCTTGGTTGGGACGATTGTAACGCCGTTTACTAAATATAAAGGGCGATGATTTAACAAGCACACGTGGTGTTGACTGCCGGTCTCAGGAGACTGCGAACTGAAGGCAAATGAGAAGTATATAGCCAAGGTCACGAACCCTAAAAAGTGACTTTTTCATCTTTTCACTGTACGAGAACACCAGAGAGCAAGAGCAGAGCGGAGGCTTACAGAGAGTCCAGACTGGGTGAGCAGAGAAGATGTTTTGGCAGACTAGAGTTCTAGACTAGATTCCACAGAGAGAAGACCCTTGGTTAAGAGCTACAGGCTGAGGTTACCAGAGGAATTCTGGAGTCAATTTAGTCTTTACAGTAATCAGAGCGTTTAGAGAGAAAACCAACTTTTGGAGAAATTCCAGTTCCGAAGCTAAATTCTCATCAGAGAGTTCCAGTAGCAGGAAAGATTGCCGGTTTGAGCGTTTCTCCGAGACTCTGTCAGCAAGAAAACACCGTGTAATGTATATGAGTCCGTGATTTTCTTTGTTATATGATAAGTAAGCTTGGATTGAGTGCCAAAGCTGGACTGAAACGTCTGGTGTGGAGTTGACTCTATTTCGGTGTTATTACCTTGCCTTCCTACTTCCTAGCATCCACTAGGCTTCCTAGTCCTGGCTGTAGTTCTGCAGGGATTATTGCGTTCCGACTTGATCATCAGTAGCGGAAGCGCTGCCCAAATTTTATCCAACCCAGGCCCAGAATAGTTTCCATTGCATTCTGAAACCTGAGATTAGTACCAGAGACCTGCAAAAGACTAGTTGGTTATTCTAAACTCGTCCGACGATTATCCAATCCTTGGTGTTTATTAGCGGAAAGTTTAACGAACTGGATCTGGAGACACAAATAAAGTATACTGGTCTTCAAGGAGGTTCACGTTCGGCGATTCATTGGCTAGAGACGGATGACTCGATTCCGTGATCTGCGGTCGAACGTTACATAAATACACGTCATACAATACATTAGTTTGTATAAAACACGTAAAAAGATTTTCATACGATGTCATGAAATCACGTTGTTTGTTAGTGATATTACGTTGCTCGAAATTTTCCAGTGCTTTACGTTACAACTGAAAGATACCTCTGAGTAGAAGCCCCTTTATTTACCAAACTGGTGTGTTTAGATTTTTCCATGTTTCAATTGTCTCAGATTCCATAGTCTTTGCTTTTGTTTCAATATTGAAATTGCGTTGTATCTTTTGTCTATTATTTTGAGCTCTACATTGGAAAAGAAATTAAAACCATACTAGTGTTCTCAGTGGTAGACAAGAAGGGAACATAGGACCGGACCGCAAATAACTTTTCCGGGGCAGTTTTTGTTCTCATGCTTGTAATTTTGAGGGTTGGTAATAAGGGGGTTCCCCGCACCAGCGTCAGTTTTGTTTTTCCAAGCAGGAGACCTCTTATCATACAGTTTTCTAATTTCTGGGAGATGGTTTGGTGGAGACATGTATTTCATTTGGATTCTGAGTTTTTATCACGTGTGAATTGAAGTTTCTGTGAAAGCCGTCGCGTCAAATCTTATGTCCACGTCAGATAAAGCGGGAGAAAAGGAAGGAGTCTGACTACACCGAACTGACTGAGTGCGAGACGAGCAAGATTTTGTTTGAATTGAACGAGAAAAACCGTGAGTGAAGTAGATAGTTGTGTCTCTCATTTACGGAAGGTCCGCTTTTGCAGTTTATGCTCAGTCATTTCATATAGTTGCCGGATGTGCATATGTTGTGTGCAAGAGCTGCGATTGAATTGTGAGGGATGTGCGAATCTTGGTGTCTTTTCCTGTCGATTTTGTTCACTATTTGCATCGCGAAGTTGATAAGCTGGTATATACAAATTGAAGCTGAGACAATGTCGCTGAGGAGAAAAATGTTCAACATTTGGGAAGCTGCAGGTGAGGACGAGCAGCATGAAGAGGATACCATGGAAGATACCCACGATGATATACTCAGCCTGTATAGCCAGCGTAGACCATTTCAAATCCTATCAAATTCTGTACAGATCTCTGCCGATAGAATGTGGGCACCTCTGTCTAATCTGCGAGAGATAATGGGCAGCAGCTTGGACAGTGCGATCCTGGTTGATGAGCCTGTACAACAAGAAATCACACAAATTCATCCAAATGTTATTGGTGTCAGTTCTGTGGATTCTCAGCAAAGTCCAATTCCAGACGTGGACAATTCATCTCAACCAGTGTCGCCCATGCCAGGTAATGGACAGCGAAGGACTAGATTCACATGGCAAGAATGACAAGTCATGCATTTGCGTTGAAGCTAAACGCATTGAGTTGAAGAGCATTGTCAAAATTTGAGCTTAGCAAACATGCAATCAGCTAAGACTAAGCTTAGAAAAATTCAGTCATACCTTCACTCGAAAGGAGTAGAAGTAGATACTCCTTAGATCAGAAATAAATGAGAGAATATTATTGGTGGTTACAGGAAAGCGCGTGACCATAATAAGACCTCCGAAAATGCTTCATATTCTGCTCTGACACGAGATGAACGTGAAGAGAAGAAGCTCCCAGTGAGTTTCTCTGAACGCTACTATCTTATAAACGATAGTGGAACGACTTCTCCATGTATGGTTGAGACCTTAACTCCAAGTTCAGGTCTGGTCTTGAACTTGAACCTCAAGCTGTTGTACAACACGAATGTGGATTCGTGCCTCGACTTCTCCATCTGATGCTGAAGCTACAAGTCCGCATAATTATGACAAGAGAAACCGAGACATAGGTCGTTCTTCATCTGCTCTTAATCAGACACTAACCAATTTTGGTAATTCTATTGTTGAGATGGAGAACAAAAAGCTTGAATTGTACAAAGATCTAGAGTCTCAAAAGCTGCATAGACCTAAAATCCACTCGGATCAGCTGGTTATTGTGTTAGATAAGATGACAAGTACTTTAGCTGACATTGGATCAGCTTTTAGTTCTCAGAGCCGTGCTATTTCATGAACCCGTAATGGGTGTAGGCTAAACCCATTACAGTTCAGATTTTTGCGTAAACTTGAAAGTGCTCTTTCTTTGAGCATTTCTTTTTGTAAACTCATCAATTTTGTGTCTTCCTCTGTTTTTTAAATGTCGTCTATCGTCAAGCAAGTCAGGTATCTAGTCCCCTTGGTATGTATTAGACCAGGTGGGGTTCTTCGCCTACTTAATTGCCATGGAAATATACTTACAAATACGCTTAAACTTCGCCTTCAAGGCTGACTTGTCATTGCTGTTGGTGATGTTGAAGAAGAAATCAATATATATTTTTAAAAAGATTGTATGTATGTAAGATTTTGGTATAACTTATACGCGATATAAATTGATCTTTTATGAATATTTTATGCAGACGTTGTCGGAGTGTGATCCGTCTACCTAGGAAAGCGCCGGGCTTCTGGCTGTGGTTGTTTACTCAAGAGGTTGGCTTTCAGGTCACAATAGGGCTATAAACACTCACACAGATGTGTAAGATCTAGTAATATGCTCAGAAAGCAAAATTCAGGTCTAGCTGGCAGTAATAGGATCTGGCGGCGAACTTTGACACTCACGGAGAAGAAAACTATGAAGGTTTAGACTTCTAAACTTCCCCTACATGCAAATGAGGTACTACTGAACTCACACACGAAGTTTCAGCCTGAGATCAAATTCTGACACGGAGATATGGACAGAAAAGTTCTGAACAAGAAAACTACGGCAATTTCTGGTACCCAACCAGCTATTTCGACCTATAACAGGAGTTTGGCTCGATCAATTTCGAAGTTTCTTACAGGATTTGCAGTTCACAGCTTGCTGAACACTCCTGTGAAGTTGGGACTCCTGAATGTACACAGAACTCCAGATCTCCTCCTCTGAAGTCGCTGCTCTAGACTAAGAGCTTTTCAGACCCCCTCAACTTCAGCGGCCGCCCTGGATTACTCAGTCGCTCAATCGATATGAAACTTTTTGGGAAATCGTAGCCCTGCTAGCAGAGAACACAACCTCGAAGTTTTGAAGCAATTTCCTCAAATCTGCTGCGAGTGACACTGAAAACCCTAAATCCAACAAAAGTGATTCAGTTCTGGCACAATCCGAACTTCAATTGCTCATAACTCCGTCTTTATTGACTCACATTGATCGAAAATTTCACTGGAGGTGCTTGGCATGACGAGCTCTCTCCCCTGTGCTCTCAGATTTCGAAGTTTTTTCACCAAATGCTCGAACTCCACTCTAGAGCTCTGTTTCTAAATTTAGAGTTTAACAAAAGACAAAAACAGACCAATGGGAGTTCATAGCTCCACTTGGTTGTCCTTTTAGTACCCTAAACCACGTGGCAACTTAGTTTTACTCATAGGCTACCACGTCAAGCCCCCTAGAGTGCCAGCGTAAAACTTAAACTACCTAAAACGACACGTAGCCCCGAAAATTAACTTAAATCAGCTAGAAAGCGTGCATGGGCGACAAGTAAGTACAACCCATGAGCTCAAACCCCTATCAGCATGGAAACCCTAAGTTATGTACATTGAACGTCATAGACAAGTAAGAAGTCACTTGCACAAGCGCACAAATGCTTGAACAAGATAACTAACATACTATCAGCCTACTAGGACTCAAAATAGTGTTAACATCGTATGCAAAGGTGTCAAACATATACATAAAGGACTAGAAGTAGTATGAGCTAACTTCTAGAACTACTAAACCTAAGCGTCGGAGTAGAAGTCAAGCATGTAGCCGCCAAGTAGCGCGACAACGTTTGGGGCATATTCACCATGGTGGTCTCAGCAGTGATGACAACAATTTGAATAGTTGTGGAGTCGTTCGGTTGGAGAATGCTGACGAGTCCAACCAGCAGCACTTACATATCCAAAATAACGTGCATGAGTCTCTCACAATCATTTTTACTGCTTGTCAGCTAGTCGTGGCGCATGAACAACAAGTACATCAACACACTTGGTGGGTAAAGCACAGATCGCCTATATGGTTGAGATACTATTTAAGGGAGAGTTACGATGATGATCGTTGGATTAAGACTCTTTGTATGTCGAAAGCTTTGTTTCTTATTGTGGTGCAGATGCTTTCTAGCCATGTACTCAAGAATGATATGAAATATCAGAAAGCGGTGTCATTTGAGGTTAGAGTGGAGGTAGCCTTGCTTCGTTGACTACAACCATGACTCATTTCACGTGGATGAGAAGTTTGGTATGCGAGACAACATCACAAGAAGCATTTGTAGATATAATCCGTGCTATAGGAGCTCTCATGGATCCTTTATTCGTTCGATGGTCAACAAGAGCTGCGTTGGAGAAGGTAACTGCAGATTTCCAACAGAAATCAGGCCTTCCAAACTGCGATGGGGCTATTGACGGTTCACATATACGGATAAAGGTTCCTCCAGTGCGTGAGTTGCCAATTGAGTATTACAACCGGAAGTCATATCATTCATTGGTGTTGCAGTGTGTGTGTGACACTTATGATATGTTTCTTGATGTTAGTTACGGGAGAACCGGATCCAACCATGATGCTCGGGTCTTGAGGACATCAGCTTTATGACGCACATACAAGATGAAAAAGTACTTTTGGAGCCGATGGTCACACTTCTGAGCGGTTTTTTGTCTTCAACCATACTTGCTAGGTGATTCCGGATACACCATAGAGAGGTGGATGATGCCGTCATACAACTTGTAACCACGGTCTACACGTCAGCAGACTGAACATCAGATCAGAACAAGCATTTGGAGTTCTAAAAGCACAGTTCAATATTCTAAATGTCGGTATCATTAGCAGTGTTGAGTGGGCAGCGGAAATAGTGAAGACTTCATGCATACTCCATAACTTTCTGGTGCACCATAGAGTTGCAGCAGATAGAGGATTCTCGGTCACTACTTCTATTGTAGACAGTTCAGGTGTCAACGCTCCTAGAATTCCAAACGGTGGAGATAGACCAGAAAAGCGCTTGCAGCATTTTTAGCTTTTCCTTACGTAGTGGGTTCAGGACCAATTTCAAGTATATGTTTCAAGGTTTAAGGTCGATGGTCCTAATTATGCATGTGCGAGTCTCGGTCCTGTAAGCCGGCCTGTCTCTCACCCAGGGGTACCTCAGATGACTAGGATTACTAGTGCACCCTAATTACAAAGATTTAAGTACACCCATGCTCACTTCACTCAACAACCCGTATGGTCACATCGGTACCTCTAATAGCGTTCCTGCACACAAGTTCTAATCCCGCTCTCAACATTACATCGCAAAATACTCAAGGACTCCCAAGGTCTCCAATGCTCACTTTACTTACAGTCAGGAAAATGAGAGTGTCTTCCACCTTCTCAACTCCTCCTTATATACTCTACAACTTCTTACCGTGGTAACTTTCACTAAGTTACGTTACCTCATGGTAAGTGCGCAATCCAAAATAGTAAAACTTCTAAAGGCTACTAAGCCTTTAAGAATAGCACACACATTACTTGTTCTACTTTACAAAAGTAAGAGATTCTCCTACTTTAGCTTTTGTAAAGTGTTAACTTTCCACCCTATCCAATCGGAAGGCGACAACAAACTAATACGTCTTTTGAGGAGCATCTTTAGATCTTTGTGCATGACTTTCCATCATGCATCTAATCAGCGATGGTCAACAAAGTTACATACTTTTGAGAAGCATATTTAGAGCTCCGCACTTGTCACATAGTGTCATAGTGGAACCTCTAATAGTTTCCCCAACTTAGTTATAACTATCTCCGCTAATTATGGCTAGTTTTGATCACTCTAGATTTAGATCTTCGAACTAGAGTAACCTATAAGATAGTCATACCTAATGAAACTTATATAAACATGCACACAAATAATGGGATACTTGTGACGTGACATTTACCCCCAGACTTAATTTTCACTCCGTCCTCGGAGTGAAGTATCACGTTGATGAAACTTCTTCAACTTGTCGTGGTTCACTCGGTCGAAGAACGTACCACTTCTCTCTTGAAGATCATAGGTGTTATTACTCCACACTTTGGAGATGATGAAAGGCCCAAAATATCGACGTAAGAACTTCTTTTGAACTCGCTTGTGCCTAATAGCATCCCATAGCATCACCCACTCACCCTTTTGAAATGGCTGTAATTTCGTTTTGTTCTTCGCCAAGCGCTTGTCGTAGCTCTTCTTCTGTTGTAGTTGGGCCATCTCAATTCGTTGAGCTGCATCGTCTCTATTCTCCTCCAGCTCCAACAAAGTTTCTCTCCTCTCTTTCTCAGCTATTTGACCACCCTTTCTCTTTAATCCAGCTTGTAAGGTCTGAAAGGTGGTTAGGTCGAACTGGATCGGTAATCTGGATTCCAACCCATACACCATCTTGAAAGGTGAATATCCCGTAGATGTCTTCACTGTTGTTCGATACTCCCATAGAACCGCATGAAGACGCTTGTCCCAGTTGTGTTTGGCCCCTTCCATGTCAGCATCCTTTGCTAACATCTGACACAAGGTAAAGTTTGTCCTCTCTACCAAACCGTTTGAACTAGGTTTATATGAAGTAGTAACCCTCTGAGAAATGGAGAAGTGGGTGCACATAGCAGTAGTCATGCCACTCACAAATTCTCGACCCCTATCAGAAACTAACTCCAAAGGACATCCAAACCTAGTTATGATCCGTTCGTACAGAAATCTACCCACCTCAACTTCTCCAATAGTTACAAGAGGTCTAGCTTCTACCCACTTCGTAAGATAATCTGTGGCTACAACAATATACTTATTGTTGCGAGGGGTGCGATTCAAAGGCCCAACAAAATCTATTCCCCATTTCTCGAAAGGTCCAAGAACCGGAATAGATCTAAGAGGAGTGGAAACACTAGATTTGATAGCGAAAGCTTGACAAACATCACAAGTTTTACAATACGTCAAGCAATCTCTAAACATCCCCCTCCAGTGATATCCTGCATCGAGTATCTTATGAGCCGTCAACTTGCCTGCGAAATGTCCTCCACATACTGGACCGTCATGGAATTCTTCCATGAGTCGTAGAGACTCCTCCTTGCTCGCAGCTCTTCTCAGGACCCCATCAACTCCTTCACGGAATAACACACCTTCCACCACCGAGTAAGGTTGACTTCGTTTCACCAGTGCCTTCTTCTCTCTGGTCCGCATCCCATCTGGATAGACACCTTCCGTAACAAAATCCCAAATTTCTTGATATTCTATTGGGATAATAGAGTTGCTCAAGACCATCAAATATTCGTCAGGAAAGGTGTCATCCACCGGCTCCTCTCCATCCCCATCGTAAGCTCTAGATAGCAAATCTGCATTCGCGTGTTTCTTCCCTGGTCGATCGCAGATCTCATAGTCGTACTCTGACAATAAGAGCTTCCACCTTGCTAATCGTCCTTCGACCATAGGTTTATTGAAGATGTACTTCAATGCCTTATGATCTGTAACGATAGTGAACTTGCCTCCTATGAGATAATGTCGAAATTTTCTCAAAGCATAGATCACTGCTAATCCTTCTCTCTCTGTCACAGAATAATTTCTCTCTGCCTTGATCATTTGCCGACTAGCATATGCGATAGGATGATCTCTACCTTCAACATCATACTGACTTAAAGTACATCCTACTGCTATATTTGAAGCATCCGTATATAGAATAAATTGTTTATTCCAATCGAGCTTAACCAAGATCGGAGCTGAAGTAAGAGCTTTCTTCAGTTCCTCAAAGGCGGCTAGAGCTTCTTCATCTCCTAAAATCAACACGTAATCTACTCCCTTCTTCAGATATGCTGTCAAAGCATATGCTTTATGTGAGAACGAGAGTATAAACCTTCGATAATACCCCACCATACCTAAAAACTGTCGTAGCTTAGTGAGAGTACTAGGAAAAGGGAGCTCTAAGATCTTCTGCACCTTCTCTGGATCAACGGCAATGCCGTCCTTGGATATGATATGACCCAAGAGTAACCCTTCCTCACACCCAAAAATACATTTCTCCGGATTGAGAGATCCATTTGCTACATCTAAACATTCTAAGACCTTCACAAGGTGCTCAAAATGCTTCTCCTTACTCCCGTAAACACAAAAGTCATCTATAAAATCTCTCACAAACTTTCCTAAGAAAGGTTCGAACACTTTGTTCATAAACCTTTGGAACGTCGCAGGAGCATTACACAGACCAAATGGCATGACTCGAAATGCAAACGTACCCCACGGAGTAGTGAAAGTGGTCAGGTGTTGATGTTCTGGTGCAATTTTGATCTGGTTATATCCGCTATAACCATCTCCAAAGCTGTACCATTCGTTTCCCGCCACTTCTTCCAAGATCTCGTTGATGAAAGGTAGAGGATAATAATCCTTCTTTGTGACCGCATTGAGCTTCTTGTAATCAACACACACCCTCAATTTGCCATTTTTCTTCTTTACGATCACAATGGGTGATACCCATTCAGAATGCTCCACCTCGTAAATGAACCCAGCAGTGTGCAGCTTCTCGATCTCTTCTTTCACCAGATTCGCAATTGGAGGACTCACTCTTCGTTGCTTCTGTCGCACCGGTTTGACTTCCTTCTCTAACTCGATACGGTGTTGCTCCAGTGTGACCTCCCTCAGATCCTTGTAACTAAATGCAAATACATGAATGTATTTACGAAAGATCTCTTCGAAACAACTCTTCTCCTCTTTAGTAACCTTCGATCCATAACGTAAGGTGGCAATTCTTCTCTCCACCTCCTCGGGAGTCAATGGTTCTTTGTCTCGATCTCTTTGCACTTCCGGAGAAGGGAAAAGATCCACTACATTCACACCCACATTTCGTTCTTCTCTCTCCTCCTCTGACGATGTATTTTCAGATTCTGAATCTGAAGAATTGGTACCTACATCAGAAGTAGTATCGACAACTTCTGACTCCCAGTAGTCCGATGTGGGTCGATCCGATTCCGACGTCCCAACTTGATCTCCGAGCAATGGAACTTTGATCCGGTGGTGATTCGGTCCGATGCGTAAATAACCTTTGTGCCAGTTATCCGTTGCATGTACTGCTCGAAGCCAAGGTCTTCCGAGTAACATTTCATAACTTGACTCCTTCAAGATTTGAAATGTCATGTTTACTTGCACTCCCATTACTGACACGCAAACTCTCTCCAGCACTCCCAATGGCCTAACTCGCTGTCTGTTAGCCATGCCAACCGTGATACTAGAAGGACGCGTTGGTACTAGATCCAACTTCCTCATGAGTCGTTCTGAGATGGCGTTTACTGCCGATCCTCCATCGACAAGAACATCAGAGACATCTCTCCCATTGATACGAGCCTCTACTTTTGATGCCTTGTTGCATACCTCTCCTTCACTAGCGTCTAAAGCACTCACACCGACAGTAGAAGGATTTACCTTCTTCTTCCGACCTCGTCGGGAGCTTAGACCGCTACGAAGTTCTTTCCTCACCGAAGGATTCAGAGCAATCAACTGTCCCACAGTAATGTTTGCTCGTTGCTTTCCCACGTCTTCCACCACATTGTATTTTGATTGCTCCATTGAAATTGTGAAATCAGTATTTCCCAATTTCTTCCGTCGCTCTTTGGTTTTTGAAGAAGATTTGCTACTCCGAGTATTTTGACTTGGAGAATCTTCCATCACGACCGGTTCTCCCTCCTCAAAATGCGTCCTCATCCTCTTCCTCTCTTGAGCTAACAGCTCTACAGACTGAAAACCTTCTCGTACATCTCGCGGCTCCAAGATGTCAATGCATGCTACACCCTTGTCCTTACTTTGTGAAGTTGAAGCTCCATCCGCCGTTCCACCATTACGACTCGGACAATTACGTTGGAAGTGTGATCCTCCGCACGTAAAACATCCTTGGCTCGTGTAGTTACTGGGTGATCCTTGCGGTGGTCCACCTCTGGACTGATAGTTTCCATAACCTCGTGAGCCCCCTCCAACATTTGGACTCCGGTGTTGCAACAAATTCACCATATTGATCTTCAAATCTGCCAGAGAATCTGTCAAACTTTTCAACTCATCACGAAAGTCGGGAGTAACAGATCTAGATGGTACAGTGACTGTAACCGCACTAGTAGGAGCTATCGGAGTCAGATTTTGAAATCGAACAGTCGGAACACTCGCAGGTTTCAGAGTTGGCATGCTCGGCCCTTGCACATCTCCACATGCTGCCCCAACAGTCATTGGTTGCAAGTCGTCTCCATCCAGACTCTCTTCCATCCTGGTTGCGATCTTCACTGCATCAGCCTTCGAAGTTGGTCTCTCATACCGCACTTGTGTTCGAATCTCCGGCCTCAATCCCCCAATAAAATTCTTTGTGAGCATTGCTCCAATGCCCACCATCGTTGGTTCTACTACATCTCCACTCTTTCGTAAAACCACCCGAAACTTCTGTTCTAATTTCTCCACCCTCTCGGCATAAGTCCTTACTTTCTCTTTCTCTCCTTGTTTGAGATAAGTTACCTCCACCATTAACTTCTCGTAATTTTCATCAGGAAGAAAAGTTTCAATTAAGGCCTCCGTCAATACTTCCCAAGTATCATCTGGAGTCCCCACTACTCTTCTCTTCTTCCTATCCTCATACCATGTCAATGCAGAACTCTCAAGAAATTCAGGTATCAACCCTACCCACTCGCTCTTCTTTCGATCTCCATTGCCAATGCATGCTCTTTTGAAGTCTCTCACAAATCCTTCCACGTCTTCTCCATCCTTTCCGTAAAACACCGGAAGTTTCCCCATTCTTCTCTTCTTTTCTTCTTCTTACTCGAGGTACTGCTTGCAGATGTGAAGATCGCACTTCACCGCAATCCACAATTTCCCCGTTGAGCTCTCTCCTCTCCAAAGGTTGGAGTAAGTTTGACCCTCATGGTCATCTTATCTCTCGTGTGATAGACTATCTCCATCCTCGCTAGAGGTCTTCACTCGTTCCGTTTCTACACTCAACCTTCTCTCCAGACCTTCGGCTACAGTTTCTAGCAAAGCAACCACTGCGCTACACTCGTGCTCAACTGGAATCCCGTCCACTCCACATCTAGGACAAAAGGTTGAAGGGTCAATGACAGCTTGTCTAGGGGAAGAAGGACCTATGTGTAAGCTTAAGTCGACCAACCCTCTTCGCTCACGCAAAAGTCTATTCTTTGTAGGACACTTGCTCACTTTATGTCCTTCTTCTCCACACAAAAAGCACCTCGAGTTCTTCTCCTGGTTCTTACGACTACTCTTTGTTTCTTCCTCAAATTCTAGTCGAAATTCTCCTTTCGCCAGATCAGCGGTAACTATCACCGCATAGCCTTGAGGGATCTTGCTCAACCTCAATTTCCACTCTTGCTGTCCTTCCATGACGATGATCTGTCATACATCTCTCTCGCTCTATAGTTTGTTTGACACTTTTTTATCACTCGACTATCTTCTCGCTTAACAATCTCTCACATTACTAAGTAGAAGCTTAACTTGTCAACCCTGAGCCTCAGAGATCGAACATAACCCTCTCAAGAATTCTGTAATTCTTTCACTCTTTTACTTCAGCAAACGATATAACAGATTTGACCCCCCTTCGCTTCGAATGCCATAACTCCAGTTCTACTCGATCAATTCACGCATGATTTGGGTGCCTAGATAGCTTATCTTGCAAGCTATCAGCATGGAAGATTTCAAGGTCTAACTCTAAAAACTGAAAATATGAAAATGACTGTAAACTCCTTCCCGAGAGCTCACTATTTGATACCGAAAAACCCCCTTAACTTCCGAAAGACATAACTCTCTCCTCACAATTGATCTCTCGGAGATATCAAGCTTATTGGAAAGCTTATCTTGCCCTCTATAACATGGTGTATGTACAAAGGTTCTGAACTCATGCTCGAAAACAGACATGAACTGTACTAACGACTACATACGAATCTTTGTATCGAGGTCCCGGCAACGGAACCAAAATGTAAGCCGGCCTGTCTCTCACCCAGGGGTACCTCAGATGACTAGGATTACTAGTGCACCCTAATTACAAAGATTTAAGTACACCCATGCTCACTTCACTCAACAACCCGTATGGTCACATCGGTACCTCTAATAGCGTTCCTGCACACAAGTTCTAATCCCGCTCTCAACATTACATCGCAAAATACTCAAGGACTCCCAAGGTCTCCAATGCTCACTTTACTTACAGTCAGGAAAATGAGAGTGTCTTCCACCTTCTCAACTCCTCCTTATATACTCTACAACTTCTTACCGTGGTAACTTTCACTAAGTTACGTTACCTCATGGTAAGTGCGCAATCCAAAATAGTAAAACTTCTAAAGGCTACTAAGCCTTTAAGAATAGCACACACATTACTTGTTCTACTTTACAAAAGTAAGAGATTCTCCTACTTTAGCTTTTGTAAAGTGTTAACTTTCCACCCTATCCAATCGGAAGGCGACAACAAACTAATACGTCTTTTGAGGAGCATCTTTAGATCTTTGTGCATGACTTTCCATCATGCATCCAATCAGCGATGGTCAACAAAGTTACATACTTTTGAGAAGCATATTTAGAGCTCCGCACTTGTCACATAGTGTCATAGTGGAACCTCTAATAGTTTCCCCAACTTAGTTATAACTATCTCCGCTAGTTATGGCTAGTTTTGATCACTCTAGATTTAGATCTTCGAACTAGAGTAACCTATAAGATAGTCATACCTAATGAAACTTATATAAACATGCACACAAATAATGGGATACTTGTGACGTGACAGTCCGATACGGCCATGTATATTATGGACGGAGACAATTACATATCGCATGTGTGAAGAGGCAAATGACGAGAGGTATCAGAATTCCAAAACCTTGATCTCTCGTGACATCACTGCACCGGCTCATATTTATTGCACGCTTTAAGCTGCCATTGCTATCGAAACTACGGTTTAGGTTGTAGAGAAATTCGACTACATCAGGGTTCAGTGTTACCCAGAGCAGAAAGAGACTCGCGCAAGAACTTCTTCACATTGCTTCTTCGCATCTCATTGCGATCTATGCATTGCATGCGCTGGTGTTCGAGGCAAGCGTGATCGTATGTACCTATCTTGCTTCCTATGATTTCTTTCATTTTTGCATGCAATTTTGTCCCACGAGTATCTCTTGCTCTCTTGTTACCATCATCGGCTGGAATTCGAAGCCAGTGCATTTTTCTACGTGACCGCATTCAGTTGTCATCCTCCATACAAAAAAGTTCCGTTCCTAATCCATAAACGCGAGCGCCGGTGGAATGGAATTCGGCTCTCTTTCAAATCTTCCGTGTATTAGAGAGATTGAGCGCTCACGTGGTGTTCACAGTCCTCGCATTACGGGAGTTTTGCTCGTCTCTTGCTGGTTTCTCTCTCTTCTCTTTGACAGTAGTCCCACTGAAATGTTCTATGTAACTCTACCTTGTTGCTCAAACTATCAGAGTACAGAGTATCAAGAAGATCATGCTATTGCTTACAACCGCTCGCAAAATGCGTAACTGGAACAGACGTTTAAGTGGTACCATCTTGTACATTTTCTGAAAAATCCATCGGTAGAATATTCTTGAAAGTGGTGCTCAACAACGGTTTATGATTCTTTGGCCATGACAACGGTCTAGTTGTTGCTTCTTGTATTGTAGATTTTATCAAACGGTTTTAGGACTGAGACAAGCCGAGGGTACATTCTCATCATTGAGACAATGATAAACTTGAAGCGCGTAGTCTTCCGCAGAAGAGAAGTTGGGTCCCGGAGGTCTCTGGTTGCAATCCATTCACATTTTGTTTTTTATTAGAAGAGATTTGTTCTGATACATAGTTGATTGGCGCTGATGCAGTATCATAGAAGTTTAATAGAGAAAAATGAAACTCTATAGTACGCTTTTCAGTAGAATAGAATAAATATAAAAGCGGAATGATGATTGCCTTTTTCTTTTGAGACCGTAGCTGAACGTATGAACGTTAGACAGTGAAGATCTCACCAAGTACATTGTTATATGCGTAAGTCATCCGAAGACGCAAATGAAAAGATACCATATAACTTTTCAAATGAGATCTACGCATCTTCGGTGTCTCGAGAGAAGTAGGAGTTGGTAACCTTTACCTTTTGCCTCTTGTAGTCTATGGTGTCTGAAGATGATGTACTCAGTTGGAATAGATATGCATGTAGTTCAAAATGTTCTCTGCAACTCTGTCCTTATAGAACAGTTTTTACAATACATTTTGCGAGTTTTTCTCATCTATCGCTGGCTTATCTCCCTCTCTCTTGACTCTCCTTTCCAGGATTTATATAGACCTCTGTCATAGGAACTAGTTTCTTATGTAATATCCGCACATAGAAGTTCTTCAGAAAAAACTTTCAGTTTTCTTGAATGCGTCTCCGCTTCATTTTATCTTTGAAATCATTGAAGATTGGATGAAAATGATCACTTCGCAAACCGTATGTGAAGTAAAAGTTTGCAATCTGTGAACCAGAACTGCATGTAGTATGACCTCGGCTAGCAACGTGGCTTGAACAATTATCCCGCATACATCTGCTAGAAATACCAGGGTTACCAACTTACATGAGAGTGCTTGTAGTCTATGATTAGCCTTGGACTGCGAAGAGATATTTAGTCATGTTGACGTTACCTAGTTTCTTGCGAGCTTCATTACTTCGGTCTCCGTGTAGTGCTGGACCTTTGAGCATTCGATAAAGCGTGGAACTGATTGCAACGTTGTACTAACAGGGCTTAGCGATAATTTTATCCGAATGTTTGTAGTTGATTTGTCAGTTTTTCTCTATGTTCACATAAATCTGGTTGAGTACTTTTTGGAACTCCCGAACTTGAACCTGAACCCTTCTTGAATGTTGTGCTCCCGAAACTGAACCCTTCTTCTGCGCTTGTTGTGCTTGAGTTGCAGCCGAATTGATCTTCAGTCGAAGAGCACAACCTTTTGACTTCACTTCAGTCTGAATAGCAGAATGTGTCGCTCTTATCGAAGACCAAGATCGAGTGAGATACGAGTTATCATAAGAGTTCGCGCATTGCCATCAGTGCACATTTTTGAATTTGAGAAGAGTGTTCTTGTTCGTTTAGCTGCCGGTACACAATGTTTCAGACCTGATGGACGTTGTCGCGTCGGACGTTTTGCGTGAAGGATGTCCAGGAAAACGTGAGGTTCCTGACTGTGGAGATGTTGTGTGCTGAAACAGAGACAAGACAGAGAAAAACAACCACGAAAACGAATGCTGCGATATATACCAACTCTGAATGTATGTACACTGCCAGTTCTTTCTCCTAAGAGCACAGAACTGAGAAACAGACCAGAGCGGTCTGTAACCTGCTTCAAAAGCCATTAAAAACACCCCTTGAATCACAACCCCGACCCAAAATCACCGAAGCGTAGTTCAAAGCAAGAGAAACTTCTCTTTGCTAACAAACAGAGCCACAGCAATATCACAAGATCCAAACCCAAGTCCAAACCACATCCATGTATAAGCTCTTAGCTAAAGCTAGCTACCACAAGTTGTATACAACCAATCAGAATTCTAACGAACTCAAAAGAGCAAAACTCGTAGCGAAGAAACCGAAAAAGGCCTATCTGTGGACTTCCTCTTTTCGCTGAACGGACTTCAGATGTCGATAGGGTCTCCTCCGCTGACTCCGTTAACCCAAGAAACCTTCAGATCCGACTCCCAACAGCCGAGATATCGCCGATTTTCGGTCGCAGGTGACCGAACCTCCAAAAACTCCTCCCTGTGGCTTAAAACCGCTCACACCGCACAAACGGATCGTCCAAACTGATATCCGTCTTCGCTGGCAGATAGATCTAGCTACCCTGAACCCAACGAGACTCCAAACAAGTCGTTTGGAGTTCCTCTTGCAAAACCACGCAAGAAATTTGGTCCCAGGTTGTAAAAAATTGACGTAAATCAGTTCCCTGCGGCTCAAACTTGCTCACCTCACCCAAACCAACAATCCAATTCACGTACAGTCTTCTCCTATGCGTACATGAGGACTCCCTGATCGCGTAGGCACCAAGAACGAAGAGCTTGGCTCACCGATCGCGAAGTACAGCCCAACCTCAGGTCGCAAGTGAACGAAAATATGATGTAAGCGCTTCCCTGCGAGCCAATTTCACTCAGAACTTCCAAACCGCCCGATGAAAACTGGTATCGTCTTCAATTTCCTGTAGAACTCGGTGTTCTGATCCCGTTGGATCCAAGGACAGCAAGTTTGGACTCCGGAACGGCCCGAACGGTCCAACTCTCCTTCACAGGTAACTGAAAACTCCAAATCTGCTTCCTGCGTCTCAATTTCACTCAGTACGCACTCCCCGATCCGTCTCTTCCCTAACCGTTTGAACCAGTGTGTAGCCTGCATAGATCTGAACCCAACGACGCCTTGCGTGCTTGCATTAGACTCCTAAATCTCCCGAACCGTCCGTTGACAGGTCGCAGACGCAAGCTAGTCCCTTAAGCACCCCCTTGCAACAGTCTCTGTACGTACAGTTCTCTCCTCAATCTCCTGAATAATAAAAAGCAGGCCCCTTGCGTCTTTGATATAACGCCTGAAGCCCTGAATACCCAGTCAGCAAGTAACTAGAGGCCTAGCTTGATTTTGCCTTCTTTCGAATCGCATAACTTCTTCTCTGGATGTCCAAACGAAGTAAACAATATGCCCATGGAAAGCTGACAACGAGCTCTACCCATCTATGTGATGAAAGTGAAGATCCGAAGTTGCGCCAAAAACCCGTAAGCTGGGGCTTAGCTTGTTTTCTCCATCTTTCGAGTCTTGTAACTTTTCCACTAGGCGTCCAAACGAAGTAGATGAAGTGCTTATGGAAAGCTGACAAGGAGCTCTATCCACTGGTGCGATAAAAACGAAGATCCGAAGTGGTGCCAAAAACCCGTAAGCTGGGGCTTAGCTTATTTTCTCCATTTTTCGAATTCTGTAACTTTTCCACTAGGCGTCCAAACGAACTAGACAAAGTGCATGTGGAAAGCTGACAAGGAGCTCTACCCATCTATGCGATGAAAATGGAGATCTGAGATTGTGCCAAAAACCCGTAAGCTGGGGCCTAGCTTGTCTTCTCATGAGTGTCTTTGGAGCGACAAGCATCGAAGTTTGAATTTCAGGTAGGAGCCGGTCCACGACACGACAACGTGAGCTACAGCAACTCGTGGAACAGTCAACATTTCCCGTCGTTGTGTCAGAAGACAGCGTGTTCGTACTAGATAACAGACGAGTGGCACAGTTTTGCACGTCGGGTGTTTATGTGTGCGCTGATTACAGATTCCACTTTCCACGAGATCAAAATCTAATTACAATGCACTTCGTTGAACCAACATCATATCTCTTTCCGCTTCGTTTGCAGTGGGTATTTGGGACGAATTTGTTCTTTTTTCGAGGCAATTTCATAAACTCTTTCTCTTTCGACGATTGTAGTCATTACACTGTAGACAATGTTCAGTTGAATAGGCAGGAGATTCGCTTCGAAATTTTCTAGCATGCGGCATTCTAGCACATCTCGAAATGTAACAGCTTTCAACCGGCTCGAAATCGAACTTCAGCAGAAACAGCAGTCGCTGTGATGTGAAATGTGATCTACTGGACATTCATATTAGTACTCATACTTTTTTGCCATGTGTCTGACGTGTTTCATTGTGAGCGATTCACCTGAATTTTAGTCATTGTCGTTCAGACACCAGCGAAATTTGAAAGATAACACAAACATGGTGCGATCTCACTTCTATTTGCAGCAAAAAAACTCGATAAACTACTCTCCTCATTCAGTTTCGGAACAGTACAGTTTTTAGTTTTACTTGAAAAACTGCGAAAAATTCGAAAGCTAAGTGCGAATGCTAAATGCCATAGTCAGTAAAGAAACTATAGGGGTGTTTCCAGTGAAAGACAAGAGCGGATGACACGTCTGAAGGGCTGTTTTACCAGCAGATCCCATGAAGAAGCGGTCCTATAGTGGCAGCACACCCAGCCCATACAGGCTGAAAGACGCATTACTGCGAGGACGACGAATTCCGGAAGTTTGGAGGTCGAGAATGTACGTTCAAGATAGTTCATGGAACAATCAGATCTATGTGCCGCGGGACAGACACGTTCTTGAGAGGAACCAGAGCGCCAAGTTTGAACGAGAGATATTCGATTTTGAATGAAGAATATCAGAGATGGTAGAGAGAATAATAATGGGACAGAGAGAGTAATACTGAAGCTGTTGACGGTAACTTGCAGGGGGGATAACTGAGAATTAACTCAGGTTAAGTATTTAAGAATCATCTCCCTGGCCTGATTGCCGTGGCCTCGGCAGTGGGTCGGACCGGTTAATAGGTGGCCACCGGATCTTAAAGAGCGTTTGACACCGAACCCGTTTTGGGAATCTGGAAAAGGTTCGGTTGGAACACTTCCTACGACTTCTCTTACGCGTCTGTTTCGTGCACTCCTTCCTTCCCTGCTCCTTGTCCCGTTCTAGTGAACTCCATCGTCAAAACTACATATAGTGATGTTTTGGGTGGAAGATTCGTTTCGTTAGGGTCTTCCACCGGAAACACCACTATAGTTTCCTTGACGGGTGACACGTGGAGATCTTGGAGCACTTCGGGCGGAACACTTCGTAATACTTCACATCCGCCGCATGTTTCGTGCACTTCTTTCAGTGCTTCTTCCTCTAGTTCGCGTGAACTCTATCGTTTCCGCGTCCTTCTGTCGATTCTCCTCTGCTCGGTTCGCAAGCAAGCAAGCAATCAAGTCCAGCGCCAAGGGATTGAGAGTGTTGAAGTTCGGGAGTAAGTAATCGGACAGATTGTAAGGCGTTTGATTTCTGCAGTTCTTGAGAATGTCTTCTTCTCAATCGCAGATGGTTGTGGTGGCCGATCAGAAGGTTGTTTCTACCAGCGAGATCAAGAGTAGCAGCCGTGGCGGCAGCTACAAGGGAATTGAGCTGTTGATTCCAACTCAGGGCATCACGGTATTCTTTTGCATAGTTCTTGCACTGTTACTGAAAGCAGAAGAGTTTGAAGAAATCATGGAGTCTCTAAGGATTGCGTTTGAAGTTGCGAAACCACTTCTCCCGCCACTAGTCTTAGCCGTATGTGGCTATCTCCTTCTGGGTGTGACATGACCAAGAGCGGGCAGGCCTGGATCAACCCTAGAAGGAAATTCTAACGGGTGAACCTCGTACTTCCCACCGATTATTATTGCGGTTACCTAGGCTGGATTCTCTCAATCACCAAAAACAACTACACCAGTGAAGCAGGCAAGGAAGAAACCTCCCGAAACTTCACACCTCAGTCGCCGGTCTGGGTTTCAAACAAGCGCCGTGGACCAACCACATCGTGTATGTGGTTGATATGTCGGCGCCTCATGATCAGCTCGTGGTAATCTTCTGAGATTATCCGCTTTGAGAGTTCGGAGTCCTGCAGTTTACAATAGGAGTAAGGTGGTCCACATGTTTCAGAATCTTTAATACGGAGGCGGAACAATCTTCGAAGTTTCTACACGATATGTCGTATCTCAAGCATAGAGGGAGCAATTGTTAAATGGCATGTTGCCAGGACCTTCTTTCAACGTTTTTAATTCACAGGTGGACGGAACAATCACCACAAATGGTTGTAAGAGAAGCCTAGGGGGCTTCTCTTACAACCATTGGGCTTACGTGCATCTAGAGTTCTTCAGGGTTCATCAGCATCGGCTAACACTCGCACGATCGAGGCAGTTGCCTGCATCGACCGTGTCTCCATGTAAATATTTCAATTTCGATTCTCCATCGCTCGACTGATCGGTTTCTCTCTGGGGTATAAAATGTGAATGCCCTCTGGTTGCTGGCTTATTTTGTGTTCAAAAGAAGGATATTTATCATTCATTATCTAGGATTCCGCTACGGAACAAATTAGACACAGGACAGGGTTAGGAGTCATTCACTGGTTTACTTGCTACATTAATAGGCAACGAAGATGTAAAATTTCTTGAGGAGGTGTGTTCATACTTTAGGGTACGAGAACTCTTCCGACGAATCTCATCTGTAGTAAACCTCAATTGAAAATGGTAATTTCCTGTCAGTGGCCTTTTATCCAGCAAGAATTCTGTAAGACAGCCGAGATTTCGACCTTTACATGGCTCACGTGAAGAACCGGGGATCATATGACACTAACAGAAACCTCTGAACGACGACATTCGGAAGCACCACAGCTGAAATAAAGCTATACGTGATTCATTTATATTTGATCAGTTATGGGCCTCATATTCGTCTCTGTCACCTGCTTGGCGTCGTCGTTTCCTGGATGTAGATCTTGAATTATTGATGCACGCTTCCCTAACTTGATGCATTCTACTGTGGAGACAAAAAGTGCCCTGTCCTTCCGCATGTGCACAGGATTAATCCGCTAACCAGTTCATTACGTCCAGTTGGTATTTGTCACTTAAACCCCAGGTGTGGGTATAAAAGCAAAGAACGGAATATCCTATTTTTCCTCTCCCGCGTGCTTTAGGTTATGGAGAGGAAAAATAGGATTCCTCTCCATTCCTAACCTTTGTTCCAAGAAGTCACCAGTAACATATTCTAAAGCTCGAGGGGAGTTTTGATTAAGTCAGTACTTACCGATTAATTTCTTGCAGGCAAATTCTATCAGCAAAAGTATTTCGAGTACAATGGATAATTCCATTGTTCATAGACAGCCAGCGTGCAGAATGAATTACTCTTGGTTAACAGGTATATTCATAGGGGCACCTGGGCTTTAAGGTTAGGATAGAATCATTTTGTGAGGTTGAGAGCTGTGTCTGGCTTATATGTTACTCAACCAGAACGTGGGACATATAAAACCGTACAACATCGAAGACTTCGACTTGTATGCATCAACTACGCGTTGTACATTATCTTTTCGATGTACTTCTACTAAGGAAGGAAGATTTATACTTTCCAGATATTGGAACCAACGTCAAAAAGTGAGGAGTCTGGGTAGACCCTGCCCTAAGTATCAAGAGCGGGGGAGCAAGTATTATTACCAGAAATCCAGCTTCACAGAATCTGGATAGGTTGTCTAACTTATCTCTCACTTCTGATCTTAGCTGGTGTGTCACGGTGTGTGGTTCTTATCCGTAAACTGGAGATCTCAGTAGTGAGAAATAAGTTCATTCTCTTCTGTTAATTCGTCTATCGATCAGTAAAGTCCGAATAGGGAGAACAGTGGGATTCATCTCCATGGAATTTGGCAGAAAGTTGAATGCTTTGGGAGTGATGTGGATACCAATCTATCAGTTTATGTCTCGTGGCACCGGAGATCCTGTCCTCTCAGAAGTTACTGTTCAGAATATCATTGAAAATTACTGCATTATTTTGGTTTATAATAAATAAATAAATTCATTACCAACATTCACTATTTTGGATACAATTGGATACAATGTTACCCAAGTCTAGTTAGAGAACGTCGATAAAATATATTTTTACAACTTATGAAAACAATGTATAGAATGAAGACAAGATATATATGATACAACCTAGAATGAAAATTCGAGTATTAGCATAGATCGAACACTCGTGTACAAACATACAATGCATACAATACAAACAGATTTGCAGAAAAATTTATATTTTTACATGAATTATTGATTATTCAAGTATTCTACTATCTGCATCTTGAAAAAGAATCTGAAGGTATCAAATGAAAATTTTTTTTATGTATATAGAGCATGTCGAATTTGAATTTTGGTGAGATATTCTAAAGCAGTTTTATAACCTTCTGCAGGTAATATATCCTCGTTATCCTGAAATCCCAAGAGAATAGCATATTTCCAGCATCGATCTAGCTCATATCTTTAGCATCAGAAAAGTACCTTAATATTTCACAGAATCTCAAAGATACATTTTGAGATTTCAAATATAGTAAATTAACCTATTAACTTATCTATTTTAAGAAAGAAATTTCTCGTAATGAGTTGTTGGTATAACTTATGATGTGTTTCTTTCAAAAGAGAAACGAGGTTTGATCTAAAATACCACTACAGTTGTGCAATTTAACATAAGCAACTGCATTATAAGATGAAGAAAGAAATTTTAAATAATGTCATAGAATCTCTATTAAGAGTCAGTTAAATATATCATATCCAAGAAATTAAAAATAAATTAAAATAAGATCTTTTAACAACACAAGGATTTTATGAAAACTATTTTTCATTAATAATCCTGTGTTACTACACTGCGATTCACTCTATACAAATCTGAACTGAGACTTGGAGCTTATTGGTAATATTGCACGAAGTATTTCATCCGTCACGTATTATCGAGATGAACTCCACATTACGATCCATGTATTCACTAAATCTGGACTGGTCCAACTCTCGTGGACACTGGAGTAGTGAAAAGTAGAAAATTAAGATTGATGCTTTCTACAATTCAGAGTTCAAGATAACACATTTGGAAGTGAAGATTTGGATAATATTTCTTTTTCTTTTGATGTTACAGTGAGAGAGATTATTCAAGAAGACTAGTTTGACAATTTGATATCATATTCTGGACTACAAACAGATATTATATATATAATATAATATAATATAATATTTTTAGGATATAATTTTTAGATTTTAAAAAATTATTTTAATTAAAATTATATTTTTAAAAAACATTAATAACATATATAATAATTCGAACTATTTTTTGGAGTAAAATATTTGAATATCATATTATGCAATGTTACATAATATTCTACATAACACGATAAATCATTCAAAATTATATTCTATGTTTCAAAATAGTATTGTAGATTGGAAAATTCTAAACAATACTAGTATAACATATCTTAGTCAAGCTTTCAAATTTAATTAGTTTGTCATTGAATTGTGCGAGGTCTTGCACAGTTTGTACTAAAAAAGCAAAATAAAAATATATTAATAAGTAAATGAGCTTTGTGCAGATTTAATAAAATTGATGATGCGATTATTTCATACGAAATAAGAATTTTGTCCTTACACTTAGTCTAATAAATAATAATATCTAAAGTTAGAGCTATTTTAAAAGTACTTGTTAGTTTTCTCACAACAAATAGAAGACTTGATCTAATCTCTCTCGTCATGCGTTTAATATCCATGCAAACTGCATGTTACTAAAACATTCATTCACATCAAGACTTAAGACTCACACACTGCTCACAACTTGAGCTATTCATATTTTACTCCAATTTCAAAATGATGTACTATCATCGAAATAAAGTTCATATAAAAGTTTTGATTTAGTTCTCTAAACAAGAGGAAAAATACTTCCAAAAGAGTCTAAGACTACCCAAAATCTTAACTCTTATACCTCTCTAAATTGACATAGACTCATACCTCTACCTAAGAATCTCTAGAAACTTCAATGCCATTTCTCGAATGCTAACTGTAATCATTTTTTTCTTGCAGTTGCTTTCGCTCTAGATTGCCAATCATACACATGCATTAGCATCAATCCAACATTCTCCTTCCGAATAAGAATTGGGGTCTTTTCTCCAATCCTTTTTTTTGTTGATGCAATTGGTGTACCTCTCCATAAAGAGAAGCACCAATTATAGATGGATTGGTCGTCATCATTCACCTTGTACCTTGTTGAAATGTGGTGATCCGTTCTCGCGATTGACATTCGTAAGAACTTTCACTAACCAAACACAATGATGTATCTCAAAATCATCTGAAGGACGAATGATTAACATCATTCCAAGCTTGATGTCACTGAGAGGAACAAATCGTTGATGTTTTTTGTCTCTTGGATTATCGATAAAGATCTCATTTCTGCTTATCATCTCCTCTTCAACTTTTCTTGTCAAGATATCATCTTGTTGAGTCGACTCTTGCAATCCTGCCATACATGATTTATATTCCGTATCACAGTTCATATGAGATCAAAAACCATTTCAAGTGTCTCTTGTGCCATGGTTTCCCATCTCGTTTCCATCAAGATAACGATCTTCTCTCAGTATTGAATCATGAATCATCAATTTGGTTAGCTTCTCTATCTTCATCATTCTTGTTTTGTCGAGATCGCAAATAACGAGTGTAATTACAAAGATAGTGCATGAGTTCATTCTACTTTGCATGCACAAGTGTCATACCAACTGATTTTGGTTCACCCACAAGCAGTAACTAAAAAATCAGTGTTCGGTGCAAATCCACACGTTTTTAAAATAATCTGCCGTGGAAGGATGAAGGATCATGAAAATCCATGATCCTTCATAAATCTCTTTCACTTGATATATAGGAATGTTATTGTTCATCGAGAAGAAGAATGAAACTGGAGAAATTTGACCATTATCTTTTTTCACATGACCCTGAACATAAGTTCTGTAGTCAGCATCTTCTTGTATCAACTATGGAACAACTCTCTCTTCTTTGACACCAAAAACCTCTACCATAAACTGTGGAAGCAATGCTACATGCTTGTGGAATAACGCATCATTCACTTATGAGAAGAATGCATCCACATCCTCGTGTGTGACACATGGTCATAATTTCAAAACATCCTCGAGCAATCGATTCATTACAGAACGCCGCATCAACCAATTCTTGTTATCCTTGGTAGAGTTGTCCACTTGTAGTAGAAGATGTCATGGTAGAGGATTTAAATCCTCAATGATATTCACGGAACTGTTGTTTGTATTTTCCATCCATGTAACTCAAAAGAATATCTCACTACCAATTTTTCTGAGGATTGAGATAGGAAACATCAAACATCTCTTTATCAAGCAAAGCTTGGGAAAGTGGATGTTTTGGTGTCTTTTTGATTGCCAAGTCTCCTTTCTATCAGTCGTAAATCTTTCACAATCACAAAATATTTTCGCCAGAGATGTTATAGTGAAGTTGGGATCACTAGGTCATAATCCTCCGACAACAATATGTGCAAATATACTTGCATCATAGCCGTGCAACAGCATACTTGTTCAAATGCAAAAGTACTATATGTCAATTTTGTTTAAGAGATGATGGTAATTGTTAGGTCGTATAAAGGTTTATTGACAACTTTACTGTTTTCAAACTAGAATAAATAAACATAGTAAGAATCTTACATGTTAACGTCAATAACAAAGGAAGATCTTTCTCGTCAATGACTTGATGAATTTAGCAAGACAAGGAATAATTGTTTTCAACTGATCTATTTTGTCATGAATTGTCGACATGTAGATGACGGGAAGCAGTATGGCAAGTCGATTGTTTGCATAGTAACAATTTCAACCAGACATCTGCATGGTCAAGTGTTGTTCTCGTTTGTACTCCAAAGTTGCACTTTCAGAAGTTCTCCTTTCTCGCACCAACTGCTCTTTCAAAGTAATGCATTTTTTACACTTGGTAAACGCACTAGATGTATGAAAAGAAAAATGTCAAAATTCTTCCTCCACAATGTGTAGAACGTGGATCTTGATATGGGTTGGATCTTCATCATATGCAATTTTATATTCTTCAAAAATGTCTTATAGTGTATAACAAACCGATACATATGATTATTAGTGTCTCACCCTTCATTGTTGTAAGACAAGTGAGGCATGACTTCTCTTGTGGTGACGAGAACATTATGAAGTAATGCCCGAGCCATATGTAATCTTTTGTTCTCATAGAATCTTGTCTTCACTCATGTCTCCAATCTCTTTCCAAGTTGTAGAAAGTTGACCTTGAGAATTCATAAAGTGTATAAAAAGCATCTTTACACACTTCCAAATTGCCAAAAGTCATCCATCTCTCGTCTACACATTGCGAACTGAATTTTGACAAGATGTATTTTTTCTTTATTATGAGACATCTCATAATAAAGACTGCGTTCTTCTTTCACTACATCTTTCTTCACGATTCTATAACACTCTTTGCCGCAATGATAACTTGTCATGAGGGATTGATTGATGACGTCATCGGTGAGATACTTAAACAATTTCTTCTCTATCTCTTTTTGTTTCTTCGTCTATGGATAATACGTGTTTGTTTATGATAGTGTTTTTTTTCCTCGTGCTTAAAGAGAAACTCTCTTCTCCGCTATTGTTGTTTGCGTGCCTCTTCTCAAAGACAACATCTTCCCATAGTGTATAAAGATCTCTTAAGATCTTTTGATACTAATTATCTTCAGTTGAGAATTAGCTAAAGTATTAGAAGAGGACAATCTACAACGTAAGTCGTTAGATCTCTCTTCACTTGTAAATGATCTACATCGACAATCAAATTCATAACTAGTACTCCAGCATGACGTTCTCCAACTTTGACTCTATCAACTGAAGAATCAGCAAGTGGACAAAAATAGTTCCTTCAGCCATGGGTACTCCTTCCACCAAACTCAATAATGTGACATTCAAATGTAGCCAATTTACACGAGTTTGATTAAAAAAGAACTCAAATGTAGAGTCTTCATCTGCCGTGAAATCCTCTTTTGTGTGTGATGTAGTGGTAGGATCATTGTAAAAATAACAATATTCATACATGGATTTGTTGAAGTTGTAGTGGTTTCAACATGTTTTGTGACACAAAGTTGTGTCGAATGCCATAAGATAAAAGAATGCACCGCTTCTTTGACTGAATCGCTCCCATAGATGGATATGCTAACAATCACATATCATCAAGAGATTTTTCACCACAACTATAACCCTGTCCTCACCAACCATCTCTCCATGACAATGATCGGTAGGAGTTAGTGACATGACTATCGCAAGTGCAACAGATTTTTGTTCGTTAATAAAAATACTTCATATCCAACTACAACCTTCCAGTAAAAAGTTACCATTATATTTATTTTGCCTGCAAAGCAACAAAGGATAATTTGATAAATAACAATTGTAACAAGACACGAATCTATATTGAGAATGTAATGATAAAAATATATATTGAATGACATTGGATATTCAAATAATTTTTGTAAGAAATCAAAAAAATGTTCGAAGTGATTGTAAAAAGAGAAGATGTAAGAGTTGAAGCAAATATGAATAAACAGAATATTATACAATTGTATTTAGAGAATTATTGGATGGACATTCATTGTTATGATAAACTATACCTTAAACGTAAGTACTATTTTGATAGACAACAACCGGGATGTTGCACATATTAAATAAGTTCAACAATGAACTCTAAACTCTCAACTATCTCATAAACCCTAAACCACAAATTGTAAACCCTAAAATTATATTTAATTCAAGAACTGACCTCTTAAACCTTAAATCCAAAAATTGTAACCCAATCTCATGTACTCTAAACATAAGACTTAATCATGTTTGGCAGGTAAATTACGCATAATTAAATTCAACAATTAACCTTAAAGTCTCAACTATCTCATAAACATTAAACCCGCAAACCACTGAACCCTAAACTAGAACTGTCTCCTATACCTTAAACATAAGACTTAGTAATGTTTGGTAGGTAAATTGCACATGAATAGATTAAAAATGAACCTTTAACTCTCAACTGTCTCATAAACCCTAATTCTACAAACCATAAATCCAAAAATAAATTTATAGAATAACAAAACCCTAAACTCTAGACTATCTCTTATATCTTAAACCTTTGAACTTTAAGATTAATTTAATGCGGACAACACTAGACGTTGAATCGGTATAATTTCTACATATAAGATTAACTACAGCTGAGGGGTGGCATAGTTGAAATTAGTTTTAAATTGAAAGTTAATAACCAAATCATAAATAACTGGTATGTTGTATCAGCAGTGAACCCTTGATTCTAATCATTCCTTAAACTCAACAATAGATCCTAAATCCTAAACATAACTAATGTGGAGTACTTAACAATAATTTTAACAAAACATTAAGCCCTGTTTTATTTGTTACTAGATCCATATACAGCGAAGATGTGTTGTAGTAACAAAATTAATATTGAGCCATAAACTCTAAATTATACCAGAGTGACTAATATTATTTGAAATGACAAATGGATTATTGACTGATGATTATTAACCTTCAACGTTATTATAGCAGATTGACATATACCTCGTTTATCATCCAACCTTCAACATTTGCACAACCTTAGACATTAAATTATATATTGTGAGTTGTTCAGACAAACTACAAATTGATCGAAAAATAAATATTAATATGCTTACGAAGCCAAAGTTGCATACGAAGCCGAAGTTGGTAACCTGGTGGGCTTCTGTCTTCTCCAAAGATTATGCTCGAGATGGAGGGTTCTTCCAGTTCTGCATTTGGGACCTTCCTGAGCTCTTCTCTTCTTTCTTCTGGTGTCTCAGAGATATCTTCTGTTCCCTAGAAGCGTTTCGCTGGGATGAGTGTAACCACTCATGATCTTTACTCACTCGCAGTCTGCTTTTTCCTCTAGTCAAGGACATCCACCAGAGTCATGAGAAGAGGTGTCACTCTTCTCTTCCTAAGTTCTAAACAACTTTTCACAGGTTCAGAACGTCTACTTTTCCTGCTTCATGTTGCACTCGGCTGCAGATTTCTATACTTGTAAGATCAAGTCTTCCCTGGAGATTCTTGAAAGTTGAGAAGCGGTCTCTTCCAATTCTATCTAATGTTATGAAGTCCGCAAACTCTTCTACGGGTCAATGGTGTGATGATTATCTCCTTAGAGTTTACACACACCATGTCCATAGGTCTCCTGTCAGCTCCTGGCTGCGGTTTTTGTCTTCTAAACAAAATAGAGTTCCACAACACATTAAAATCCAATCCAAGTTGTTAGTTTCGGTTAGACAACTTCTGGCACACGAATCCAAGAAACTTTAGAACAATTGCAACCAAGATGAAATCTCCGGCAGCAGCGTCAAAAATACAAAGACACATATGTAATGTTTTAAGATTTCTCCTTTACATCATTATAGCATAAAAGATTTCATTCCTCAAGAAGATTTACACTAGTTACACTGTTCTAAATTCTAAAATTTGTCTAAACTCACAAACACATTAATTTTATCTAAAAGTTGCTTCTAACTCACACACCCACGTAGCTTCCAAACCCTCCAAAAAGATGCTCCAGAACGTAACACACGACTACTACTCCAATAAATGTACACTGAGAAGACTGAGAAGATGATTATTGATCCTTTGCGAGGCTTCCAGTCTTCTCACGTCGGCTTCCAGAAGTAAATCTCGTCTTCTGATGGTTCCACTCAACTTTTGACACCCTTAGAACACTGTCATTGCTCAGTAGATGCCAATTACTACTCCACATCAAATTATCCTTGCGGATGCTCAACTGATTAGATCAATCACATGGTGTATATGCTCTATAGCCTTCCTAGGCTTCTGTCTATGAAACTATCTTCTGGCAGCACTACAATGATATTCACATCCAATGATATTCACACAAGACTTTTGTAACCGGGTAAAAAATAGAATGAAGATGAGAAGATAAGAGAAGAGAAGGGAAGAACAAAAAAAATAAAATGAGGAAGAAGGTGAGAAATAAATCTTCCGACATGCTTCTAGTCAGATCCTGACTAACAAGCCATCCTTGCTTGTAGTAATATGAGGGAGAAGATTAAACATATATTTATAGTCACACCGTATTCTTGTTGAAGATGACGTCTTCTGATGTGATAAGAAGCGATTCCGTTAGTTTTTGTGTACCTTAGGTTTTCCTCTCGAAGCAATGTTGGAGTAAATTACCACCCACTGTCTTTTTGACCAAATGAGTTTTTACAGGAGGTTCAGATCTATGTCGACACTCTCATCGTCTAACTCCTCGGTTTCCTACTTATTACTTAGCCAAAGTGTTACAAATAAAGCTTATGTCTTCTTCTATTCCTACCTTTGACTATTTTATCTCAGAGAATCTATACTCACAAACAGTATGCATGTGGATCCGAAGTGCTCCACTGGATGAGGTGAACTTGGACACTACACAACTTCTGACAATCACCGCCACTCCAAGAAAACTTCCCATGCAAAATTGGATTTTAATTCGATGAAATCCAATCCCTAGAAGACATAGATAATGTTTTTATAAAAATCAATCAATCCAATCCTTGAGAAGAAGTTACATCAGCTTCTGATAGCTACTCCTTCATCTTCCTGTCTCTACTCCTCGACACACAAGACTAAACAAGATTACATGACGATGTCGTTCCTTGTCTACTTTTGTCTACTCCTGTTTACACTTTTACGCTCACTCTTGGGTGCGGGTGTGTAGAACCTACTGTGCGCACGTGTGTGTCTCCAAAACTAAACATCAATCCCAAGTCTTATACTTGCAAAGCTAAAAACAACTAACTCCGAATTCCAAAAGTCAGAGAGGTATAGAAAGCCAGCTCCTCTTCATATCTTTCAGAAGACATCTTGGCTTCTGGGATTTCTTCTCGTGTTTTTTCCACATCTAATGCTATTATCACCAGGGACCTAACTAAATTTCTTACCTATTCCTAGTCACCATGTGGGATATCCATGGTATCCGCACCTGCCTATGTGTCTAATTCAACTTCTGGTATCATGTGTTGCTCAGCTGGTACCTCGAGCATGACTGATGTGGCATCCGTCTCAATGACAGTCATGTGCTCATCTGTACTCGATCTGGAAGACAGAAGACGACTTTGGGAAGCCATACCCAACTTCGCTTCAGGGCTCTTCTGCAAGGTCTGGTTGCTGCTTGCAGTTGTAGCAAACTCTTGGGGGGTCAGAGACAGACATTACCTCCTAAGAGCTAGGTTGAATTCTTCTTTGTTTGGATCCTCAAGACTGGGAGAATCTGTGACATCTGAAGACATGGCTGTAGATACGAGAATTGAGAGAAGATCATAGAGTGTCTTCAGATCTTCAATCTGTCGATCCAATAATCTGAACATGTTGTCTTTATATTTTAACAACATGACTTTGGATGCTACATCCCAAGGTTGAGCTAAGGTTAGAAGCTTCCTCCATGCTGTGAAGTTGAACTTCTTCCTTAGAGCTTCTCTCATCTGTGCCACGATCTCTTTGATTCGGTGTTCTGCTTCCAACCGTTGCTTCTTCTCGTCGGTAACCTTGGCTTCTGCAGCTTCTTGCTGGGCACTCCAACTCTTCTTCTCGGCCACCAGGTCAGTTAGTTTGCCCCTGAGCCTCAAGACTTCTTGCTCCTTCTGCTGAGCCGCATCTACAACTCCTGGTGGGTCTTCCGGAATTGAACAATCTCCTTAGCAAAGCAGAAGCTTTTATCTTATACTTGTTTGCTAATCTCTTTGTAGTGCGGAGGTTGGATTCTAGAGCTTCCACCCTCTATGTATGGACTTCTTCTTGTTGGATCAGGTTCCGAAGATCAAATCTGGGTTGAAGAGACTTCTCTTGGGCTATAGCCCGCTTCTCCATCATCTCCATGGCTAGTTGGATCTCGATGCTGAAGAAGACACTTAACTCCTCCAATCTTTTTCGCGTGGAAGTCAAGTTCATGCTGACATATTGATCCTCGGAAGCTCTCTGTCTTCTTGAGGTTCCTCGACATCTTTCACCATGGCTGTTCTCTCTTTCTGTATTCGGAAAAATGCCATTCGTAATATCTACTTTGGTGGGAGGTTTCCTTTCACAACAGAGATAGACTACTTAGCCTTTGAACGTTCTGCCTCCATTTCTACATAGTTGTCTATCGCAGTTGGGACGTCGATCCAATTTTTATTTTTTGGAGTCTTCAGAAGACTCCATGGGGTCTTAGGAATTGACTTTTTGGTAGATCGAGTGTCGTGGGTATCTTTCTGAGACTCTAACTCAGATTCGAAATGGATGACGAGATAAGAAGTGCTTGTTCCTCGGAACACTCCTAAGTCTCATCCTCCTCGGTAGCGATGCATCTTTTGTGTCGTTGGAATCACATGTCTGGTTGGTGATCTTCTTCGAGGTGGTGCTTGACAAAATTCTCACAAAATTTAGTTCACAACATAGCACCAACGATGACGAAACATGATAGATCCAAAGCGACTTTTGATTCATCACGACTCCTTGCTCTTTTGCCACATAGAGCTGAAATCAACCCCACACCTTCACAATGTCGACTTGTATGTTAACATGACAATTTCAATAGCAAACTCCTCCCCAATTGCTCGAAAGAATCTGACTGAAATCTGAACCCGCTAATAACGAAAGCTTCTCATAAAACTTTATTTTATCATTCACTCTTACCTTGAATAAGTTTTAGGTCGAAATCTCAATCCAACTCTCAAATATGGATCAAACCTTAATTTGTACTAACTTAGGAGCTTTACAGACCCAAGTAGACTCGACTTTTCTGTCCACATCTCGGTGTTAGAATTTGCTCCCAGGCTGAAACTTCGTGTGTGTGTCCAGTGGGGCCTCTTTTACATGTAGGAGAAGTTTGGAAGTCTAAACCTTCACATATTTCTTATTCCAGAGTGTCAAAGTTCGCCGTCTTATCTTATCATTACTAGTTTAACTTGATTTTTTGTTTCCTGAACATATCAGAGGAGCCAAGAGACCTGTATGAGTGTTTTACAGTGTCACCTTGTAACATGAAGCCTACCCCTTTGAGTTAACAACCACAGCTAGAAGTCCAACGCTTCCTTGAGTAGACATATACAGTCTTCACGGTCATACCATAGTCAGAATGTTCCGTCCTTCTCAAGAAACTCTCACCTCGACAATGTTTTCCGCTAGAATGACTTATAACACTTAAGGAAACATCAGACACCAATAAGACTAGAAGAAATCATAAAATTCCATGAGACATGTTGAAGGATTCTCTACGGTTGAGCTTGAGAGTTAAAGAAACATCCTACTATTATATTTGAAATATTCGTTGTCTAGGTGAGAGTTTTCTTGAGAAGGACGGAACCTTATGGCTGTGATGTGATTGGAAGACTCTGATCTCTTACTCAGGGAAGCGCTGGGCTTCTGACTGTGGCTATTTTACTTAAAGGATAGGCTTTCAGGTTATAACAGGGTGCTCTAGACACTCATATAGGTCTGTAGAAACCTCTATTATGTTCAGGAAGCAAAGTTCAGGTTTAATTAGTAGTAATAAGATCAGACGGTGAACTTTAACGCTCAAAGAGAAGAAAACTATGATGATTCAGACTTCTAAATTTCTCTTACATGTAAAAGAGACTCTACTGAGCACACATACGAAATTTCAGCCTGAGATCAAATTCTAGCACCGATCAAATTCATGCACAATAGAAACATCTTGAGTAGAGAAATTACGGCAATTTCTGACACCCGGATGACTATTTCGACCTAGAACAAGAAATTGGTTCGATCATCTCCAAAGATTCTTACACGACTTGGAGTTCACAGCTTGTTGAACATCCTTGTGAAGTTGGACATGGTGGTTGTACACGGTTCTCCAGATCTCGTTCTCTGAAATTGCTGCTCTAGATTGAGAGCTTTTCAGACCCTCTCTGCTTCAGCGGTCGTCCTGAATTACTCAAATGACATGAAACTTTTTGGACAGTCGTAGCCTTGCTGACAGTGAACGCAGCCATGCAGGTTTGAAGCGATTATCTCTTTTCTGTTGGAATTGACACTCAAAATCTCAAAATCAACAAAAGTGATGCAATTTCAACTCAATCTGAACTTCAATTTAGCATAATTTCTTCTTTATTGCTCCAAATCGATCAAGAATTTCACTGACAGTGACTGGCACGACGAGCTCTATCTTCTTGTGCTCTCAGATTTTGCAATGTCCTCACCAAATGCACGAATTCTCCTTTAGACTTCTGCTTCTAAAGTTAGAATTTTACAAAAGATAAAAATGGACCAATGGGAGTTCATAGCTCCATTTGGTTGTCCTTTAGTGCATTAATCTATGTGGTAACTTAACTTCACTCAAAGGCTACCACGTTAGCCTCCCAAAGTGCCAAAGAAAATCTAAAACTATGAATAATGACACGTTGTCGTGTCGGATATTGCGTGAAGGATGTCCAGGAAAACGCGAGGTTCCTGGCTGTGGAGATGTTGTGTGTTGAAACAGAGACAAGACAGAGAAGAACAACCACGAAAACGAACGCGCAATATATACCACTCCAAATGTATGTACACTGCCGTCTCTTTCTCCTAACAGCACAAAACTGAGGAACAGACCAGAGCGGTCTGTAACCTACTTCAGAAGCCCTAAAACAAACCTTTGAATCTCAACCCTAGCCCGAAATCGTCGAAGCGTAGCTCAAAGCAAGAGAAACTTCTCTTTGCTAACAAACAGAGCCACAACAATATCACGCGATCCAAACCCAAGTCCAAACCACATCCACGCACTAGCTCTTGGCTAAAGCTAGCTACCACAAGCCGTACACAACCAATAAAGTCCCTAACGAACTCAAAAAGATGAAATCCGTAGCGAAGGAACCGAAAAAGACCTATCTGAGAACTTTCTCCTTTCTCCAAACGATCTTCAAATGTTGATAGGGTCTCCTTCCCTGACTCCTTTGGCTCAAGAAACCTTCAGATCCGACTCCCGATAGTCGATATCGTCGATTTTCAGTCGCAGGTGACCGAACCTCCAAAAGCTCCTCTCTGCGGCTTAAAACCGCTCACACCGCACAAACGGATCGTCTAAACTGATATCCGTCTTCGCTGGTAGGTAGATCTGGCTACCTTGAACCCAACAAGACTCCAAACAAGCCGTTTGGAGTTCCCCTTGCAAAACCACTCGAGAAATTTGGTCGCAGGTTGCAAAAAACTGACGTAAATCAGCTCCCTGCGGCTCAAATTCGCTCACCACACCCAAACCAACAATCCAATTCACTTACAGTCTTCTCCCATGCGTACATGAGGACTCCTTAATCATGTAGGCACCAAGAACGAAGAGCTTGGCTCACCGATCGCGAAGAACAATCCAATCTCAGGTCGCAGGCGATGAAAAACCTGACGCAAGCGCTTCCCTGCGAACCAATTTCACTCAGAACACCCAAACCGTCCGATGAAAACTCGTATCGTCTTCAATTTCCTGAAGAACTCGTTGTTCTGATCCCGATGGATCCAAGGACAGCAAGTTTGGACTCCGGAACGGCCCGAACGGTCCAACTCTCCTTCACAGGTAACTGAAAACTCCCAAATCTGCTTCATGTGTCTCAATTTCTTCTAGAACACAACCCCCCATCCGTCTCTTCCCTAACCGTTTGAACCAATGCGTAGCCTGCACAGATCTGAACTCGATGACACCTTGCGCGCGTGTATTGGACTTCCCAATTCTCCAAAACATCCACCGACAAGTCGCAGGAACAAGCAAGCCCCTTAAGCAACCCCCTTGCAACAGTCTCTGTACGTACAGTTCTCTCCTGAATAATAAAAAGCAGGCCCCTTGCATCTTTGATATAACGCCTGAAGCCCTGAATACCCAATCAGCAAGTAACTAGGGGTCTAGCTTGATTTTACCTTCTTTCGAATCGCATAACTTCTTCTCTGGATGTCCAAACGGAGTAAACAAGATGCCCATGGAAAGTTGACAACGAGCTCTACCCATCCATGTGATGAAAGTGAAGATCCGAAGTTGCGCCAAAAGCCCGTAAGCTGGAGCCTAGCTTGTAACTTTTCCACTAGGCGTCCAAACGAAGTAGATGAAGTGCCTATGGAAAGCTGACAAGGAGCTCTATCCACTGGTGCGATAAAAATGAAGATCCGAAGTGGTGCCAAAAACCCGTAAGCTGGAGCCTAGCTTATTTTCTCCATCTTTCGAGTCCTGTAACTTTTCCACTAGGCGTCCAAACGAAGTAGACAAAGTGCCTATGGAAAGCTGACAAGGAGCTCTACCCATCTATGCGATGAAAATGGAGATCTGAGATTACGCCGAAAGTCCGTAAGCAGAGGCCTAGCTTGTCTTCTCATGAGTGTCTTTGGAGCGACAAGCATCAAAGTTTGAATTTCAGATAGGAGCCGGTCCACGACACGACATCCACCCCCTCTGAACCTGTGCATCCTCCGGTATGCACCAAAGATACCAACCAAGGAGTGGACCGGCTTATCGTCCTACTTCCCATCGTAACCAACCTCACCTTCAAGATCTTCTGCATAATCCTCATCCTCAAACTGAAACTTCGTCAAGATATCTGCTAGATCGACTTCCTCATCTCTCTTTTTGAAAATCTTGACACGTTTACCTGCCACTGGTACCTTCAAGCTCGTTCCATCCAACTCTTGCAGGGCGTAAGTTGCGTTGTCATGAACCTTCTTCACCACATACGGACCAAACCATCTTCTGGAAAACTTCCGGAGTGCACTATGCTGGTTGTCTAGACTGTTGTCATAGACTAACACCCAATCATCTTCTTTGATTTCCCTGGGTCTCAAACGATGTCGTTGATCAAATCTGACCTTGTTCTTCAACCGTGCTTCTCGCAGCCTATCCAAAGCAATTTGGATATCCTCTGGTCTTCTCTCTAACTGCCTAATTCGAATAGCAAGAAGCTCTTCTCTAGTCAAATTGTCCTCCCAAGGTAACACACTCCATGTCAGAACGTGTTCTTCAATCGGCATGATAGGCTTCTGACATGTGATGAGTTCCACCGGCATGTAACTTGTCACCGAGCTGTGCGTCGTTCTATCTGCCCATAACGCAAATGGTAAGAGTCGAGGCCACTCGCACACCCTTCCATTGCAAGCTTTCACCAAAACCTTCACAATGGATGGATGACCACGTTCACTCTTGGCATTCCCTTCGGGGTTGTAAGCAGTTGTCAGTGACAACCTCACCCCACATCTTGCAAAGAATTCACGAGCCTCATGTGCATCTAACTCTCCCCGATCTGCAGTGATCTTTCCCACACATCCATACCGACAAACAACTTCTTCCAAGAGAAATCTACATACCCCTTCAGTTGTCTTCGTCCGAAGCGCCCTACCCTCGACTTGATTTGAAAGATCCTCTCTAGCAAGTACCAAGTATCTCATCTGCCATAATCCAACCGGCATAGTCACCAAGTCTACCATCCACTTGAAGTGGATCGCCAACGGATAAATCGGATGTAATCCGTCACGATGTCGGATATTCGAATACATCTGACATGTCAAACAAGACTCCACAAAAGATACAACATCCCTGTACATGTTTTTCCACCAATACCGCTCTTTTATCTTGGTAAAAGTGGCCCAAATTCCTCGATGTCCAGCCCAAAGACTCTCATGGAACGCCTTGAGCAACTTCTGCTGATCTTCTTTGTTGCAAACCACCCATAGCGGTACCTCACCTTTCTGCTTCGGTCGCTTCCAAAGAAACCCATCCTGCAACATGAAGTTGTAGGCCTTCCTTCGAACTCTCCGAAACCTCTCATCCGTCGAACCTGTCTGCTTAACCATCGTACTAAGGTACCTCCCGATATCAAGTAAATCACCATCATACAACCCTTCAACAAACAACTCATCTTCCCTTCTTGTTTGTGCAATCGAATAGAACTCTGTACCCACGTCGTCAATGTCTTCTACCATCTCATCCTCCCCATCATACCGAGCTCGAGATAACATATCCGCCATCGGATTATCTTTCCCTGCGATATGTCTAAACTCCGGGTTCAACGACTTGATATACGCGATCCATCGTAACATCGCAATATCAGGAGTTGAACAATTCATAATCATCCCTAACAACGGCAAGCAATCAGTTTCAACCACCACTACTGCTCCAATCAAATACTCTTTCTCAGTTTTCATAGCTGAAACAATACCCCACAGTTCTCTCTTCACTTGCGGGTAAGCACGTTGTCGAGGACTTAACACCTTCGCTCCGAACCTAACCGCAAACCTGTCTCCATCCTCGTCATCCTGTCCGACTGCCCATCCAATTGCAACTGGACTTGTATCCACAATAAGAATCACCGGCCTAGCACCCTTGTAATCAATCCTTCCCAGGACTGGAGGAGATGAAAGTAAAGACTTCAGCTTCCTTACCGCATTCGTATGCTCTTCCTCCCATCTGAACTTATGACCCTTACCCAACAATCCATACAACGGATCCGCCACATGCGCATAATGAGGAATCCAAATGTGGTAGAATACACAAGCACCCAAAAATCTTCTCACTTCTGTTAGTGAGTTGCAAACCTCCTTCATTCTTCCAATCGCATCCATCTTGTTCGGATCTGGCTTCCGACCAAACGATCCACACAAATGACCAACGATCAAAACCTCTCTAACCCCAAATGTAGACTTCGCACTTGACAGCGTAAGATGAACTTCCTCAAGTCGAGATAAGATCTTCTCACAGTCTGCGATGTGATCAGTGACGTATCGTCGACACCCCTTCTGATCTAATGCTTCATCCTTCTCATCTTCCACACATCCTTTGATGGAAATGTCATCCAAGAACGACATCGTCTTTTCAGGGATGAAGTCTCTTAGAACTTGATTCATCCCGTTCATCATGTGTGCTACCGAGTTGGTAGCTCCCTGTGGTAAGGTACACATCCTAACCAACCCCAAAGGTGTCCTCATTGTCGTGAAGCTTCTGCTCTCCTCTGCTAGTTGAAACTGATCATATCTTGAGTAAAGATCTCCCATTGAGTAAATTGCTCTTCCTGCAAACGTTTCAGCAAACTCATCCACAATCGATCCTACCTCAGCATTTCTGATTGTTACTGCGTTCACCGATTGCATGTCTTGGATGAACCTCAGCGACCCATTCTTCTTAGGCACTGTAAACCATCTGCTCGAATATGGTGCAAACGACGGCTCCAAGATCTTCATCCGCATCTTCTCTTTCAGCAACTCCACTAGTTTGGGCAAGTGAGCCCACGGTACTGGAATTGGTCTGAGGTTCCATGGCACATGCGGTACCGTGAAGATAACCATCGGGGTAACAACGTACGGATCTACACACCCAATCTCATGTGGCTCAAAGGCAAATGCTTTCCCATGTCGTGAAAGCATCTCCTTGAAGCACATCTTCTCTTCTGGTAGAAGAGACCTATCAGATCCAATCTTCAACTCTTCAAGGGTCTTCTCCGTGAACTTGTGTCCTATCATTATAGGATCTCTCAAACTCTTCTCTTTTGAGCTCGATCCATCTGTTGGTTGGTGTCTTCCGACAAAGGATCAGCAACTGGCTTTACCTTCCTATCCACTGTCTTGTACCTTGTCTCAACTCGAACCTTCGGTGCACGGAATGATTCGATCACCGAACAGATCTCCCTTGAATGAATCTGCACGACCTTATCCATATCCTCTCATCCAATAGACATGATCTCTCGCAAAGGATCTTCCAACCCATCCTCTTCATAAATACCAGAAATCCATTCATCCTCTTCTAGCTCACCCAACTCTTTCAACATCAACTCAACACCACGCAAATGTTTTTGTTCTTTTCTTCTCAACTCTTCTACCTTCTTGTAGATAGCAATCCCACACTCTGAAAACCCAACAAACCCTGTACAAAAGGCACTATCTCCATCAAGCGAGAGTACCTTCTCTTGCGCACCACCACAATCCCGCTCTATAGTGGTATTCAACGAAAATCCTTGAACTCTTCACTCACCCTTGGAAGCGGCTTCTCCCTCAAACGATCTCGGTTGCGCTCGTGGTTGGACGGTATAGTTAGGAACTGTATCGCTCTCTTCCCATCTTGACTTCAGATCCTAGCATACGCAGATCCGTCGTCCAGTACCTTTGTCTCCATCCGGGTCGCTATGATGAAAGGTTGGCCCAGAATGAGCGGGTATGATGTTGCTTCTTGAACAAAGAAGTTTTGCTCGATAGCAACATCACCTACGTGCACTCTGATGTCTGGACAAGCTCCATACAAGTCTCCTCTTGTGTTGTTGGCTGCTCTTATGACCCATCCATGCTCTGTGTCGATCGACCACTTTTTCCTCTTGTACAGCTCCTTCGACATGATGTTGATTTCTGATCCATGATCGATCAGAGCAACCACCGGTTCATCCAAGTCCTCGATCCTCACCAACGTCTCCGTCGTAGCTCGAGCCCAGTGACTGTGGCTGTAATGACTTGAGCTCCGCTTTCCATCCTCCTCTTCATCCTCAAAATGCACCCTACGCCTTCGATCTCTTTCTTCCTCTGGAGAATAGACACTGCACCTTGCAAGCTCTCTCTCCTCATCCACAGACATCCTAGTATCCAAAGCATGCGATAAACCAGTCTCACCCGTAATCTGTCGTTTCCGTTTGATGACATCGATGATGACATCATGAAACTCACGCTTGGCGATGCCTAACACTTCTCTCAAGGTAAACTCCACCTTCGCATTCAAAATGCGATCTTCCAAGACTCCCTTCAAGTCTGTTGAAGCCTCGATATCCGACTGCAGCTTGTATGTATCCGGTTTACCCTTCTCCTTCTGAGATCTCTCCTTCGATGGAGAAGGAGCATCGTCCATCGGTAGGTCTTGAGCTCCTGTATACCGAAGCTCTTGGCGAACCTTCTCTCCTCGAGTCTATCTCTTGGAAGAAGTTCATTCCCCTGCATCCTCTGAATCTCGCCTTCTCTTCTCTTCCAACAACGCTTCGTGTTGGTTCTTGACGATGTAAGCATGCACCGATAGAGCTTCTATCGGATCCTCCCATCTAGTATCCCTTCTGATCGTAGCAGCTGTCCTCTGCAACGTCTCACGTGCCATCTTCCCTTTCTATTTCATGGAGATGGCAGATGACCACAACTCACTTGGCTCAACTTGCTTGTTGAAACTCCTCTCGGCTTGATCCTCAACCCTTGTGCCATAAGTTCCAGCTTCCACGATTGCGACTGCTTGCGCTGATAGGTGGTCCTCAACCAACTTCTTCATCCCTCCACTATCAAAGTTGGTCTGAAGAAGTGCACCAGTATCTCTCAACGCTACCTTCCCATCCTTCCAGAAGATCACCTCTTGCTGTAAGGTATCACTGAACTCCTTGCAATCTCTGCGCGGATGATCGGTACCATCGCACCAGATACACCGCTGGATCCAGCCTTGCTTCTCAACAGGTTTCACTCCGCTTGTAGATCCTTGCTCCTCCAATCTGGTGAGCTTGATCTGCAGGTCTCGCATCCCACGCATGATCTCCTCAAGACTTGAGTCCTTCTTCGGAGATACTATCGGTGCCTGAACAACTGGAACAGCAGGAGCAACCGGCACTACCTGTCTAGCAACAGGAACAACTGGTCGAACTACAGGAACATGTGTTACAGCTGTAGGTGTTGGCGCCAGTCTCCTAGCAGGAACCTTCTCTCGTCTCCGCTCCCTCTTGGTAAGCAGACCAACAGCTTCCTCAACATCAGACTGTTGCTGCCGTAAGAACATAGTGAAAGCTTGGAACATCGATGCAGTCGCCGGATTCAACTGCACCTTCGGTAACCCACTTGAACCACTAGCTCCATCTCCATCACCTTTCCCATCCCCACTCATGACTGCCAATCTCTTCTTCAAAGTTCACACACAGAAGAAATCTCCACCCCAGACCTTCACGTCGAGTTCACCACCTATGTCGTGTCGGATATTGCGTGAAGAATGTCCAAGAAAACGCGAGGTTCCTGGCTGTGGAGATGTTGTGTGCTGAAACAGAGACAAGACAGAGAAGACAACCACGAAAATGAACGCGCAATATATACCACTCCAAATGTATGTACACTGCCGTCTCTTTCTCCTAACAGCACAAAACTGAGGAACAGACCAGAGCGGTCCGTAACCTACTTCAGAAGCCCTAAAACAAACCTTTGAATCTCAACCCTAGCCCGAAATCGTCGAAGCGTAGCTCAAAGCAAGAGAAACTTCTCTTTGCTAACAAACAGAGCCACAACAATATCACGCGATCCAAACCCAAGTCCAAACCACATCCACGCACTAGCTCTTGGCTAAAGCTAGCTACCACAAGCCGTACACAACCAATAAAGTCCCTAACGAACTCAAAAAGACGAAATCCGTAGCGAAAGAACCGAAAAAGACCTATCTGAGAACTTTCTCCTTTCTCCAAACGATCTTCAAATGTTGATAGGGTCTCCTTCCCTGACTCCTTTGGCTCAAGAAACCTTCAGATTTGACTCCCGATAGTCGAGATATCGTCGATTTTCAGTCGCAGGTGACCGAACCTCCAAAAGCTCCTCTCTGCGGCTTAAAACCGCTCACAACGCACAAACGGATCGTCTAAACTGATATCCGTCTTCGCTGGTAGGTAGATCTGGCTACCCTGAACCCAACAAGACTCCAAACAAGCCGTTTGGAGTTCTCCTTGCAAAACCACTCGAGAAATTTGGTCGCAGGTTGCAAAATACTGACGTAAATCGACTCCCTGCGGCTCAAATTCGCTCACCACACCCAAACCAACAATCCAATTCACTTACAGTCTTCTCCTATGCGTACATGAGGACTCCATGATCGCGTAAACACCAAGAACGAAGAGCTTGGCTCACCGATCGCGAAGAACAATCCAATCTCAAGTCGCAGGCGATGAAAAACCTGACGCAAGCGCTTCCTTGCGAACCAATTTCACTCAGAACACCCAAACCGTCCGATGAAAACTCGTATCGTCTTCAATTTTCTGAAGAACTCGTTGTTTTGATCCCGATGGATCCAAGGACAACAAGTTTGGATTCCGGAACGGCCCGAACGGTCCAACTCTCCTTCACAGGTAACTGAAAACCTCCAAATCTGCTTCATGTGTCTCAATTTCTTCTAGAACACAACCCCCCATCCGTCTCTTCCCTAACCGTTTGAACCAGTGCGTAGCCTGCACAGATCTGAACCCGATGACACCTTGCGCGCGTGTATTGAACGTCTCAATTCCACAAAACATCCACCGACAGGTCGTAGGAACAAGCAAGCCCTTTAAGCAGCCCCCTTGCAACAGTCTCTGTACGTACAGTTCTCTCTTGAATAATAAGAAGCAGGCCCCTTGCGTCTTTGATAGAACGCCTGAAGCTCTGAATACCCAGTCAGCAAGTAACTAGAGGCCTAACTTGATTTTATCTTCTTTCGAATCGCATAACTTCTTCTCTGAATGTCCAAACGGAGTAAACAAGATGCCCATGGAAAGCTGACAACGAGCTCTACCCATCCATGTGATGAAAGTGAAGATCCGAAGTTGCGCCAAAAGCCCGTAAGCTGGGGTCTAGCCCGTAAGCTGGGGTTCCACTAACTTTTCCACTAAACGAAATAGATGAAGTGCCTATGGAAAGCTGACAAGGAGCTCTATCCACTGGTGCGATAAAAATGAAGATCCGAAGTGGTGCCAAAAACCCGTAAGCTGGGGCCTAGCTTATTTTCTCCATCTTTCGAGTCCTGTAACTTTTCCACTAGGCGTCCAAACGAAGTAGACAAAGTGCCTATGGAAAGCTGACAAGGAGCTCTACCCATCTATGCGATGAAAATGGAGATCTGAGATTACGCCGAAAGTCCGTAAGCAGGGGCCTAGCTTGTCTTCTCATGAGTGTCTTTGGAGCGACAAGCATCAAAGTTTGAATTTCAGGTAGGAGCCGGTCCACGACATGACAACGTAACCCTACCGAGCGACAGTCGTCGGCACCTCGATCTCCAAAGGGTACCAACATACGTGCGCGATGTGGAGCTTGTGCCCCATGCCGACATGCTATCTTCTCTCTCCGGTCCGTAAACTCTCCACGATCCCATCGATCAACTACCCCTCGATCTCTCAACCTCCACGATCGTCATCGATGAATCTACAAATGTCGGATCTGTCCCTCACTCAAGGGTCACCTCTGATGGTTTTGATGGAAGCACACCATGAATCTTGAAGGGAAAAATGCTAAGTTCACTCATTCATACACTCACAAATTTATCAACTAAAAATCTCCATAAACTCATCAACTAAAATTCTCCATTCTAACGACGTCTCTCAAGTTTTCACATGCTAAAAATATCTCATACTCTCTATATTACTCAAGTTGTCATTACGACGATGTGAAAACAAAGATGAGGAGCTCTTCTCTATTCCTCTATTTATACATTCTAGGTTTTTACCTTGGTACCCTCCCGTAACTCAATCGTAAATACTTTTACCAGGTTTTACTAAGATATTACTTAAGATAAAAGCATTAATCACATGGGCTTCTTATCTTTTCACATGGGCTTATTCTTTCAAAGTCAACAACTTCTAGAAGGATTCTAGAATATTTTCAAGGAATCTCGAATTTCCACCCCCCTCTACACTAAGACCCATTAAAAAGGAAACATGTGGAATCTTTTCTTGTTTTTAATGCTCACAAAGTCCACAACTTTAATCCCACGACTAATATCAAGTAAAAAAAGAGATAAGGGATACTTTCCACCTCCTTTCTACCTTTTAGACAAGATAGTAGTGCTCACTCTTTAAGAAATATCTGAATTCTGCCAAAAGTACAGCTAAGTTTAACCATAACTAACTTTAGCTAGTCATGACTAACTTGATACCTCCTTAAAGTACTTGGGCAGCAAATAAACCTTCTCAACACTTAGTTATAACTAAATATCTTACTAATAGACAAACTTTCTGTGTGTAACATAGGTCGTTACATTTACGTTACCCCCGGTGTCGCGCTACTTGACGACTACATGCTTGACTTCTACTCCGACGCTTAGGTTTAGTAGTTCTAGAAGTTAGCTCATATTACTTCTAGTCCTTTATGTATATGTTTGACACCTTTGCATATGGTGTTAATACTATTTTGAGTCCTAGTAGGCTGATAGTATGCTAGTTATCTTGTTCAAGCATTTGTGCGCTTGTGCAAGTGACTTCTTACTTGTCTATGACGTTCAATGTACATAACTTAGGGTTTCCATGCCGATAGGGGTTTGAGCTCATGGTTGTACTTACTTGTCGCCCATGCACGCTTTCTAGCTGATTTAAGTTATTTTTCGGGGCTGCGTGTCGTTTTAGGTAGTTTAAGTTTTACGTTGGCACTCTAGGGAGCTTGACGTGGTAGCCTATGAGTAAAACTAAGTTGCCACATGGTTTAGGGTACTAAAGGACAACCAAGTGGAGCTATGAACTCCCATTGGTCTGTTTTTGTCTTTTGTTAAACTCTAAATTTAGAAACATAGCTCTAGAGTGGAGTTAGAGCATTTGGTGGGGGATCTTCGAACTCTGAGAGCATAGGGAGAGAGGGCTCGTCATGCCAAGCACTTCCAGTGAAATTTTCGATCGATTTGATGCAATAGAGACGAAGTTATGACCAATTGAAGTTCGAATTGTGCTAGAATTGAATCACTTTTGTTGGATTTAGGGTTTTCAGTGTCACTCGCAGCAGATTTGAGGAAATTGCTTCAAAACTTCGAGGTTGTGTTCTCTGCCAGCAGGGCTACGATTTCACAAAAAATTTCATATCGATTGAGTGACAGAGTAATTCAGGGCGGTCGCTGAAGTAGAGGGGGTCTGAAAAGCTCTTAATCTAGAGCAGCGACTTCAGAGGAAGAGATCTGGAGTTCTGTGTACAGTCAGGAGTCCCTACTTCACAGGGGTGTTCAGCATCCTGTAGACTCCAAATCCTGTAAGAATATTTGAAATTGATCGAGCCAATCTTCTGTTATAGGTCGGAATAGCCATCTAGGTACCAGAAATTGCCGTAGTTTTCTTGCTCAGAACTTTTCTGTCCATATCTCCGTGTCAAAATTTGATCTCAGGCTGAAACTTCGTGTGAGTTCAGTAGTACCTTATTTGCATGTAGGGGAAGTTTAGAAGTCTAAACCTTCATAGTTTTCTTCTCCGTGAGTGTCAAAGTTCACCGCCGGAACCTATTACTGCCAGCTAGACCTGAATTTCGCTTTCTGGGTATATTACTAGATCTTACACATCTGTGTGAGTGTTTATAGCCCCTGTTGTAACCTGAAAGCCAACCTCTTGAGTGAACAACCACAGCCAGAAGCCCGGCGCTTTCCTAGGTAGACGGATCACACTCCGACATATTATCTTTTTGGTGAACTCGACGTGAAACACCTAGGGTGGGAGTTTTCTTGAGAGTGTTACAGGATCAGGTATCATGGCCAACCAAGGATCATCAAGTGGAGGTGCTGCTGCTGCTCAGCAACCTTTTCAGTTGGATGCTGCTACGATGAAGATGTTCCAAGCTTTTTTCATGTTTATGCAGCAGCAGCAGAGCACAGAGAGGAAGGAGGTATTAGCAACCAAGGCGTTGCAATCTGTGGTGCATCAGATGGACCAGTTAAAGGGGACAGATATTTCCAAGTACGTGCGATACTATGCTAGGGAGATGGAGGTGAACAAGGTACCTGAGAAGGAGATGGTGGAGAACTTTGAACTTGCTGTTGTGCTTGAGATTCGTGGGCGTGTGAAGGAGCTCAAGCTGCAGCAAGGATAGAGTTGGGAGAGCTTTATGCGAGCTTTGAAGGAGGAGTACTACACTGAAGATTCAGAGAGGGTGACCAAGAGAACGTTCTTGGAATGGGTGGTTAAGCTTAACAAAGGTTTGTCTGTAAATGAGTTGTTAAGGGAGTTTGATCATCAGTATGCTCAGCTTTCTAGGACAGAGAAGCTTACACTAGAGGTGGAGAAGATCGAGCTTTTCCTACAAGCAGCGGACGTGACTATTCAGGAGAAGCTTGAGCTGTTGCTGGAAGACAAGAGTGAGGAGAGAGGATTGAAGACTGATTGGAAGGAGGTTGAAGAGGCTGTTTCTTTGCTGACCAAGAGACAGAGAAGAAAGGACAAGGTGGTGGTAAGTGAAGCAGCACCCTTGATAATTCCTGTCAAGCAGTTGCCTACTAAGCCTGCTTTGGTAATTGCTAGAGAGGAAGACTCACCGCTTGATGAGTTGATTAAGGATATGAAGGAGCTTAAGCTTAAGCTCACTAGGTTAGAAGAGAAGGAGCAGAATGTACAGCCTGCTATGCAGAGACCTCAGATGAGAGAAGGCTTTGTTCATCGTTGTATATGGTGTGATAGCCTAGACCATGTAAGAAGAGATTGTGGGGAGCTTTCAGATGCATTGAGGAAAGATCTGATCTTCTTCAAAGATGGTAAGATCCATCTGAGAGAGACTGGGATGATGTTGGGAACCAACTTTGACAAGGGTGGTATGAAGAGACTTGTGAATGAGATATCAGCATCACATGCTGTTTCTCTTGTGAATGCTGCTACCTGTGGAATGAAAGTGGAGATGGAGAGAGAGAAAGGGACTACTGGGTTGTGGTCAGATGTAGTGCGGTCCGTAGCTAGAACAGAGGTAGACAAGGATGTGCTACGGAGGGTTGGCAACTCAGTTAGAGAAACTACAGGATGGAATGACCCTATGGATACTATGTCAGTGTATGCTTATGTTGCAAGAAGTCAGCATGAAGCTGTACTAGAAGAAAAACGCAGAAGGGAGGATGCAGGTGAGGCTTCTACAGCCAAACGACCTGCTACAAGGAGTGAAAGGGCTAGACCAGAGGCAAGACATGAGACAACACCTACTCGGGAGGAGACTATGGAGGATCTACCACCTACAACACCAAAGGAGAAGGAGAGAAGCAAGGAGAAGGGTAAGATGCCTGCATACAAACTTCAGTCTAACATTGAGATTGCTACAGACTTGAAGCAGGTGTTAGAGAACCGTATCTTGAATGGGAAAGTTGAGTTTACTTTGGATGAGATTCTTGGGATTGCAAAGCGTGAGTTCCATGAGGTTATCATAAATATCATCAAGAGGAAACGTCAGATTTTGGGTGAAGCAGCTACGCTTAACGCTCTAGGGACCAAATTGTCGGAGGATGAGGAAGATGAGATTGTTGGTTACTGCTCTCAAGTATCAGAAGGGAGATCGTATCAGCACGTGAGGTTTGAAGATGAGGTGGAAGCATCGCAGAAGAGCCATTACTCTCACAACCATTGGGCAAGAGCAACCACCGAGACCTTGGTGAAGTTGGGAGATCTAGAGGAACCTGTGGTGGCATTGATTGATCACGGCTCAGAGATTAATCTGATGTCTAAGGAGCTGTACAAGCGTGGGAGGTGGTCTATAGACACCGACCATGGATGGCTTATACGTGCTGCCAACAACTAGAGGGGAGAACTCTATGGTGCTTGTCCCAACATCAAGGTAATTGTGGGTGACATCAGTGATGTTCAGAATTTCTTTGTGCAAGACATGTCAACCTATCCTATCATTCTAGGGCAGCCTTACATTACTGCTGTTAGAATGGAGACACGAGTTATGGATGATGGTTCAGCTTATGCTAGGATACATAGTAGAGACGGCAAAAAAGCTGTTCAGTTTTTGACCGTTGCTGCAGAACATGAGAGGAATCGTGATAGCTTGAGAGATCGTCCACTACCTAAGATTACTCAGGAGTTTAGAGAGTCTAGGAGTTTTGGCAGAGTACCATTGAAGAGCGAGACTTCAACGGTACAGTAGAGAAAGGATTCTCGCCTGATCCAGTAGGGCAGGAAGCTTTATCCACTAGCTTCTTAGGACTGACATCATGTGGATCAGTGTGTTATAGAAAGGTTGAGAATCTGAAGAGGTTTGAGAGGCAACATGTGAAGTATGGACAGCAGTCTTTGTGGGATAGTGGAGAGTTAGCAAGAGATGAATACATATCTGGAGTGTTTGAAGAGCAGTATTTGGTAGATACTATAGGGGAGTTGAAATCTATAGTAGAAAGTTCTATAGATGATGTAGATAGAGTGGTGAGAGTGAGCTCCAAGGAGCTTTATGATGTAATTGATAAGTTTATAGATCGGCAAGAGGTGTATGTGGAGACCAAGTACAAGTCAATGGCAAAGAAAGTCAAACCAGTGGCTTTGCCTTTACCACTCGATTACAATCATAAGATGGAGCAAGCTGCACGAGAACCGACGCTCAGAGGACCGAGAAGAATTGGGCACCAGTTCACAAAAACAACACTAAAAGAGCTGAGGATTGGAGGCGATGGATTTCTTACTGAGCAAGAGAAGAAGAGCTTCAGGGAGATGTTATCTAGGCATGGTAAGGCGTTTGCGTTTGAGTCACATGAGTAGGATGTGTAGATCCAAGTGTAGTTGCACCTATGGTAATCTTTACTATACCGCATGTGCCTTGGAATCTACGTCCTATCCCTGTACCTAGAGCTCATCTACCAAAGCTGATAGACTTGCTCAATGAGAGGATTAGGATGGGTATCTTGGAACCATCTATAGCTCCCCTACTCTAGCAGATGGTTTACTGTTCCGAAGAAGAGTGGAGCTTTGAGATTTATCCAAGATATGCAACCAGTTAACAAGGCGACTATCAGGAATATGGGTATAGGACCTATTGTAGACGAGTTTGCAGAGGCTTTTGCTGGTCGTGCTATCTATTCAATGGGAGACTTATATTCAGGTTATGATCAGTTTCAGTTATCCTTTGAGAGTAGAGACTTGACTACAATGAGAACACCTTTGGGGTTACCAGGGTTACCAATTCTGTTGCACATATGATGAATGACATGAATAAAGTTTTGAGGGATTTCATTCCTGAAAAAACTATGCCATTCCTTGATGATGTGCCGATCAAAGGGTGTGCTGAGGAGGAGAAGAATGAGGTAAAGGATCAGAGGGGGTGCCGTAAGTTTGTTGCAGACCATATAGTTGACTGCGATAAGATATTGAGTCGACTAGAGGAGGTTCATTTGACTTTATCAGGAGCAAAGTCTGTATTTGGAGAACAATAGGTGTTGATTGTGGGGCACCTATGTGGATCTTATGATCGGAAACCTTGTCCAAACAAAGTTGATGCCATTCGAAGGATGAAGGAGACATGTGGGTCAGTTACCGAGGTGAGAAGGTTTCTAGGTGCATGTGTGTTTTACCATATATGGATTTCACACTTTGCTCATGTAGCAGATCCGTTGTACAAGTTGTTGAGGAAGGGGCAAAGATTTCAATGGCAAGAGGAGCAAAGCGAGTCTATGAGGAAGTTGAAGGATCTTTTGACTTCACCACCAACTCTACGGAAAGTAACATTTGAGTTGGGCAGATCTGTTATCCTTACTGTTGATACTAGTCCTATTGGCATTGGATGGGCTGTAGGGCAAGACGATGAGGATGGAAATAGATATGTTGTGCGTTTTGGTGCTAAGGTATTAAGTTCACGGCAGAGAGACTATCCTCAGGTCAAGAGAGAGCTATGGGGAGTAGTTACTGCGATGAAGAGTGATAAGGAATACTTGATAGGAGCACCTGTGGTTGTGGAGACAGATTGTTTACCTCTCTTGGGAATGATCACTAGCTGTACAACTCCAGACATTGCTATGTTGAGGTGGATAGCATATATCAAGTCCTTGAACCCAGAGTTTAGACATATTGCAGAAAAAGACAATCTTGTGACAGATATGTTATCAAGGGCTAGGTATTATGGTGAGAAGGAAATGATAGATGATCAGGAGGATGTGGGAATAGAGTTCTATTCTAGTGTTCTTGCTAGAAAGGACAGAAGCTGTTTTGCAGCTCCATTGGAGTTATTTGAGAAAACTATATATGATGGCGAGTGGTTGGATCTTGGGTGCTATTTGAGTTCATTGGAAAGGTAAGAAGGTTGATCTGATGCAGATTTCAAGAGGATCCGAAGAACAGCTTATGGATACTTTTTATATGGAGGACATCTATGGAAGCGCCCTAAGCTACAAGGAGGTGTACCACAGCGGGTGGTATGTGACTTGGGATTGCAGCAGAAGCTGATCATGGAGTTCCATGAGAGTTTATGGGCCGGTCATAGAGGAGTTTGGGCTACATTTGCCAAGATGAAGGAAAAATATTGGTGGAAGGGTATGTATAAGGATGTAGTGCAGTTTGTTTCATCTTGTATACCTTGCCAGATGTATTCCAACGTACGTCATCGTGATGGATTGCATCCTACTTATCCTTTAGCCATTCATTACAAATGGGTAGTTGATCTGGTAACTATGTCATTTGGACTTGGACAAATGAGGTATCTAGTCTTGGCTAGAGAAGATCTATCTAACCAAGTCGAAGGCCGTGCCCTGAGGACAAAGATCACTGCTAGTGTCTGCCGCTTTCTACTTGAAGATGTTATTTGTAGGTATGGGTGTGTGGGAAAGATCACTGCAGATAGGGGTGAGCTGGATTCACAAGAAGCAGTTGAGTTCTTCAAGCGATTGGGAATCAAGTTGGCGTTAACCACTGCTTACAATCCTGAAGGGAATGACAAGAGCGAACGAGGTCATCCGCCAATCATCAAAGCTTTGGTAAAAGCTTGCAAGGGTAAGATCCGTGAATGGCCTAGACTGCTACCATTTGCTTTGTGGGCAGATCGTACAACTCATAGTACCGTTACAAGTTACATGCCAGCAGAGTTGATACTAGGGCAAAAACCTGTGATGCCGATTGAGCAGGTTGTGTCTACTTGGAATGTTTTGTCATGGGAAGATGGTAGAAGTACGGAGGATCTTCTTGCATTAAGGATCCAACAGTTAGAACGGAGACCTGAGGATGTTGCCAAAGCTGTGGAAAGGTTGAAGACTGCTAGAGAGAGAAACAAAGGCAGATTTGATAGAACGCATAGATTACAACCCAAACCAGTTAAAGAAGGTGATTGGGTGTTAGTCTATGATAGTAGTCTTGATAATCAGCATAGCACCATCAGAAAGTTTTCCAAGAGATGGTTCGGACCTTATGTGGTGTTAGAAGTTCATGACAATGCCGCATACTCTTTGAGAGAGTTAGATGGTGCAGTGCTCAAGATACCAGTCGCAGGGAAGAGAATCAAGCTCTTTAGAAGGAGAGGGGAGGACCAGAACATTGCAGAGCTTACTGAGGATGAAGCTGAAGACTCAATGGAGGTTGAAGATGAATTTGAAGCTGAAGCTGAAGAGTCTTGATCTGGATCTGGCACATACCGGAGGATGTGCAGGTTCAGAGGGGGTGGATGTCGCGCTACTTGGCGGCTACATGCTTGACTTCTACTCCGACGTTTAAGTTTAGTAGTTCTAGAAGTTAGCTCATATTACTTCTAGTCCTTTATGTATATGTTTGACACCTTTGCATACGGGTTAATACTATTTTGAGTCCTAGTAGGCTGATAGTATGTTAGTTATCTTGTTCAAGCATTTGTGCGCTTGTGCAAGTGACTTCTTACTTGTCTATGACGTTCAATGTACATAACTTAGGGTTTCCATGCTGATAGGGGTTTGAGCTCATGGGTTGTACTTACTTGTCGCCCATGCACGCTTTCTAGCTGATTTAAGTTATTTTTCGGGGCTGCGTGTCGTTTTAGGTAGTTTAAGTTTTACGTTGACACTCTAGGGAGCTTGACGTGGTAGCCTATGAGTAAAACTAAGTTGCCACGTGGTTTAGGGTACTAAAGGACAACCAAGTGGAGCTATGAACTCCCATTGGTCTGTTTTTGTCTTTTGTTAAACTCTAAATTTAGAAACAGAGCTCTAGAGTGGAGTTAGAGCATTTGGTGGGGGATCTTCGAAATCGGAGAGCACAGGGAGAGAGGGCTCGTCATGCCAAGCACTTCCAGTGAAATGTTCGATCGATTTGATGCAATAGAGACGAAGTTATGACCAATTGAAGTTCGAATTGTGCTAGAATTGAATCACTTTTGTTGGATTTAAGGTTTTCAGTGTCACTCGCAGCAGATTTGAGGAAATTGCTTCAAAACTTCGAGGTTGTGTTCTCTGCCAGCAGGGCTACGATTTCACAAAAAATTTCATATCGATTGAATGACTGAGTAATTCAGAGCGGCCGCTGAAGTAGAGGGGGTCTGAAAAGCTCTTAATCTAGAGCAGCGACTTCAGAGGAAGAGATCTGGAGTTCTGTGTACAGTCAGGAGTCTCTACTTCACAGGGGTGTTCAGCATCCTGTAGACTCCAAATCCTGTAAGAATATTTGAAATTGATCGAGCCAATCTTCTGTTATAGGTCAGAATAGCCATCTAGATATCAGAAATTGCCGTAGTTTTCTTGCTCAGAACTTTTCTGTCCATATCTCCGTGTCAGAATTTGATCTCAAGCTGAAACTTCGTGTGTGAGTTCAATAGTACCTCATTTGCATGTAGGGGAAGTTTAGAAGTCTAAACTTCATAGTTTTCTTCTCCGTGAGTGTCAAAGTTCGCCGCCGGAACCTATTATTGCCAGCTAGACCTGAATTTCGCTTTCTGGGTATATTACTAGATCTTACACATCTGTGTGAGTGTTTATAGCCCCTGTTGTAACCTGAAAGCCAACCTCTTGAGTGAACAACCACAGCCAGAAGCCCAGCGCTTTCCTAGGTAGACAGATCACACTCCGACACCGGACTAAATTTTCGCTCCGTCCTCGGAGTGAAGAGAAAACTTTCGTCGATGAAACAACTTCAACTTATCATGATTGACCCGATCGAATCTCCTTCCTCCCAACTCCTGAAGGTCATACGTGAAGTTGCTCCATATCTTATCTACAACAAAAGGACCAAAATATCTAGGAAGAAACTTCTTCCTAGCCCTCTTGAATGTGATAGCATCGTACAACATTATCCAATCTCCTACTTGAAAAGGTTTTATCTCCTTCTTGTCCAATCGTTTGTCGTAACTCTTCTTTTGATACGCCTGAGTTCGTTCCATCCTGATCATTGCTACCGCTCGGGTCTCTTCCAACTCCATGAGTTGCTCTCTTCTTGATCTGACCACGTCTTCTCCCCTTGACCTCTTCAACTTTCGTTGAATAGTTTGAAAGGTATCCAATTCGAATTGGATCAGCAATTTGGACTTCACTCCATAAACCAGTCGAAATAGAGAGTACCCAGTAGAAGTCTTTGTTGTCATTCGATACTCTCATAAGATGGCATGTAGTCTCTTATCCCAAGTATGTTTTGCAATCTCAACACCAGCATTTTTGACGAACATCATACAAAGTGTAAGATTAGTCTTCTACAAGATCATTAGTATGAGGTCGTTACTCGTGGCTTGATAGAAAAGTGTTGTAGCATAGCAGTAGTCGTGTTCCCTACAAACTCTCCTCCTCTATCTGAGACCAACTCTAACGGACATCTAAATCTTGTGATGATCCTCTCCCATAGGAATCTACCGACTTCTGTTTCATTAGTCTCCCTCAAAGGTCTAGCCTCTACTCACTTGATACAATAGTCAATAACGACTACAATGTATCTATTGTCTCGAGGTGTCTTATTAAGAGGACTTACAAAGTCAATACCCCACTTCTCAAATGGTCCTAACACGAGAATTGATCTTAACGGAGGTGTTCTAGTAGACTTCAGAGCAAATGCTCGACATACATCGCAAGTTTTACAATAGTCTAAACATTCTTTGAAAATCCCTCTCTAGTGATAACTCGCATCCAAAATCTTGAAGGCTGTTATCTTACCAGCAAAGTGACCTCCGCAAATAGTTCTCTCGTGAAACTCGTGCATTAGCTTGAACGTCTCCTTCTGACCAACTGCTGTCCTTAGTAACCCATCTGCTCATTGATGAACAGAATTCTCTCCACCATGGTGTAAAGTTTGCATCTCTTGATCAACGCGTTACGTTCTCGGGTATGCATACTTTCTGGAAAAGAGCCATCTGCAAGGAAACTCCAGATTTCCTTGTACTCATCCGGTATCTCTTCAATGCTTGTGATGTTCATCAGATGCTCGTCTGAAAATGAATCATCAAACGATTCTTCTCCCTCATCTTATAAGTCCTTGACAAAAGATCAGCATTCGCATACTTTTTTTTTGGTCTATCTTCGATCACATAATCGTATTCTGTTAGAAGTACCTTCCAACGATCAATACGACTTTCGGCATTAGGCTTACTAAAGATATACTTTAAAGCCTTGTGATCTGTGACTATGAACAATTTTCCTCCTAGCAAGTAGTGTCGAAATTTTTTCAATCCAAAGATCACCGCTAATCCTTCTCGTTCAGTCACGGAGTAATTCTTCTCTGCTGGAACCATCTGCCTACTAGCATAAGCTATAGGATGATCATGTCAATCTCCATCTAACTGACTTAATGTACATCCGATTGCTACATTGGAGACATCCGTATACAGAATAAATGCTTTACTCCATTCAGGTTTAGCAAGTATAGGAGCTGTCACCAATGTCTTTTTCAACTCCTCAAATGCTTTTTGCCTTCTGATCATGCACTATCAAGTCAAAATCAACTCCCTTCTTCATGTACATAGTCAAAGCTATTACTTTGTTTGAGAAGGAAAAGACAAACCTACGATAATATCCAACCATGCCAAGAAACTGCCTCAACTTTGTCAAGTTGATCGGAAATGAAAGATCCACAATCTTCTTCACCTTCTCAGGATCTACCGCAATCCCATTTTTGAAAATGATGTGCCCTAACAGCAGACCTTCTTCGCAGCCAAAGATGCACTTCTCAGGATTTAGAGAAGCGTGGCTTGCTCCAGTCGCTGCAAAACTTTGATCACATGATCAAAGTGATCCTCCTTTCGTCCGTACACGCAAAAATCGTCAATAAAATCACGGACAAACTTTCCTATGAATGGTTCAAACACCTTGTTCATAAACCTCTGAAACATGGCCGGAGCATTACACAGTCCGAATAGCATCATCCAAAATGCAAATGTTCCTCAAGGAGTAGTGAAAATAGTCAACTGTCGGTACTCTTGTGCTATCTTGATCTGGTTATACCTAATATAACCATCACCAAAGCTGTACCATTTATGACTAGCAACTTCCTCCAAAATCTCATCTATAAATGATAAAGGATAATAATCCTTCTTGGTAACTGCATTGAGTTTCGTATAGTCTATGCACACTCGCAACTTACCATTCTTCTTCTTGACAATCACAATGAGTGAAACCCATTCTGAGTTCTCCACCTCGTAGAAGAAACTTGCCTCCTTCAACTTGTCTATCTCCTCCTTGATCATCATTGCCGTTGTGAGGTTGACTCTTCTCTGCTTTTGTCGAACTGGTCTTGCGTGCTCTTCCAATTCGATTCGATGAGTCTCGAGAGTCACCTCCTTCAAATCCTTGTAGCTCAAAGCAAACACATGGATATATTTTCGAAATATATCTAGGAATCTATTTCTCTTCTTGAGTGACATTGATACCAAACTTCAAGGTAGAGAGTCTTCTCACAATCTCTGCCTCACTCAACTCTTCTTTGTCAAGATCTTTCTCCACTGTTGATCGAGGCAACAAGTCAATAGCACTAAGCTGATGTAATGATTCATCTCGACCAAATCCTTCGTCCTCAGACGATGATTCTTTATCATAAGAATCTCCGATATCTACTTCTGAGACACTCTGATCATCCTTCGTATCAGATTCCAAGTAGTCACTAGTGGATCTATCAGAGTCAGAAGTCACAACTCCAACACCCGAGAGAGGTACTATCACTCTATGATCTCTAGGTCCAATCCGTAAATATCCCTTGTGCCACCTATCAGTGGTGCGCACAGCTCTCAACCAAAGCCTACCTAGGAGCAAATCATAACTAGAGTCCTTTAACACTTGAAAGGACATCAATGTTTGAACTCCCATCACAAACACAACCACCTTCTCTAACACACCAAGAGGTCTTACTCGTTGCTTGTTAGCCATCTCCACGACAATGCTAGCCGGGCGAGTTGGTTCCATCCCCAACTTCTTCATCAACCTCTCTTATATGACATTTACAGCTGACCCTTCATCCACCAATACGTCAGAGACGTAGTGACCATTCAACCGGACTTCAATCTTTGAAGCCTTAGCGCATACCTTTGAAGCATGCACATCCACCACACCAACTCCCACAGACTTCGATGTCTTGCTCTTGGGTTTCTTTTTTTTGCTTCTCTTAGAATTCAGTCCTCCTCTGAGTTCTCTTCGTAAATTGAGATTAAGTGCGATCAGTTGTCCAACAGTGATGTTGGCTTTCTGAGCACCCACATCTTCAACCACATCATATCTCGCTTGAGAAGATGAAATGGTGAAATTCGTCATCCCCAACTTCCTTCTTGATTCCCTTGGTACACTCGAAATAGTACTCGAGCAAGTGCTTCTACTTGGTGACTCCTCCATGAAAACTGATTCATCAGAAAATCGAGTTCGTTTTTTTTTAGCTAAAAGCTCCACTGGTGCATGAGAAGAGTTTGAACTCTCTCCTTTCTCGTAGATGAGATCTCGCACTACATCAATAGTAGCCACTCTCTTGTCTCGTCCTTGTGATGGATATCCTCCACCCACATTCATTTTGACAACTTCGACACCTCTTGCTCCATTGTTTGGACAGTTCCGTTGCAAATGAGAACCTCCACACGTCCAACAAGTGATTCCTCTAAAGTTACCTTGGTTGTCTCTAAAGTTACCTTGACTTTCTCGGTTAGGATTATTATTGTAACCTCTTTGACCTCCTCCTCCATCTTTGTTTCTCCATTCTCGTAATTGCACCACATTTATCTTGAGATCCGCAAGAGTGTCGGCGATGCTCTTCAGCTCGGCATGAAAATTAGAGGTGGCAGTAGACATCGTTGTTGGGACAAACGGTCTTGGCATCACCGTTGGAGTAGGAGCTGACATTGAAGCAATCACCAATTGTGATGGTGCAGATATTATCGTTGTGGTTACACCAAGAGTCGAAGTCGACACCATAGCGGCATGATGAGGTTTGATGATATCCCCTTTATCCAAACTCTCTTCCATATTTGTCGCAATCTTGATGGCCTCCAGTTTGGTTGTTGGCTTCTCGTACCTCACTTGAGTTCGAATTGAAGATCTCAACCCTCCCACCAAGTTCTTGGTCAGCATTGCTCCAATCCCCGTCATCCTCAGCTCCACATTGTCTCCACTCTTCCGTAAGACCGTCCAAAATCGTTGCTCCAACTTATCCACATTTTTGGCATATTATCGAACTTTTTCGTCGTCCCGTTGCTTCAAATGAGTAAGCTCTACCATGAGCTTCTCATAACTCTCTTCTGGAAGAAATTTTTCGATGAGTGTATTACTCAACGTCTCTCATGTGTCCTCAACTGCATCAGGTGTCTTGCTCTTCACTCGGTCTTCATACCACGTAAGAGCAAAATCTTCTAAAAACTCTGGCAGTAACAACACTCATTCTTCCTTCCTTCTCACGTTGTTTCGGATGCAACCCCTTTTGAAGTCTCGTACAAATAGTTTTACATCTTCATTGTCTTTCTCATGAAACATTGGTAACTTCCCCATTTTGTAACTATTCTTTCTACCCTTCTAATTTTTATGCAATAATTACTCGCTAAAAGAGTACGAATATCACCAATTCCATTCGCGAATAATCTACCATAGATAAAATAAAAGACATTGGCTGTAACAACACCTCTTGTGCCATCTCTTCTCCCAAGGTAATCATGAGCCTGAGTCGCATCACCGCTTTCTCCACTATCCGAATGACGATCTCCATCACAACTCAGCCGAGTCCTCTTTTGAAGTCGACAACTTCTCCGTCTCAGTTCTTTGAGTCTCGTCTAATTTTCCGACTACTGACGTAAGTAGGGCATCCACATCGATGCACTTGTGTCCTGTAGAGAGGATCACGGCTGATCGAGGGGAGCTGAACAATGATGAGGCTAAAGCGTTCTTCAAGAGGTGTGGTGTGAAGTTAGCTCTCACCACAGCCTACAATCCGGAGGGTAATGCGAAGAGTGAACGTGGTCATCCTCCTATTGTGAAAGCTATTGTGAAAGCTTGCAAAGGGAGGGCAAGAGAATGGCCAAGATTTCTTCCGTTTGCATTATGGGCTGATCGTTCGACTCATAGTTCAGTTACGGGATATATGCCGGCGGAGTTGATGCAAGGACAGAAACCTATCATGCCCAACCCGCATCCAAAATCTTGAAGGCTGTTATCTTACCAGCAAAGTGATCTCCGCAAACAATTCCGTCGTGAAACTCGTGCATTAGCTTGAATGCCTCCTTCTGACCAACTGCTCTCCTTAGTAACCCATCTGCTCCTTGATGAAACAGAATTTCCTCCACCATGGTGTAAGGTTTGCATCTCTTGATCAACGCGTTACGTTCTCGGGTATGCATACCTTTTGGAAAAGAGCCATCTGCAAGAAAACTCCAAATTTCCTTGTACTCGTCCGGTATCTCCTCAATGCTTGTGATAGTCATCAGATGTTTGTCTAGAAATGAATCATCAAACGGTTCTTCTCCCTCATCATCATAAGCCCTCGACAAAAGATCGGCATTCGCATGTTTTTTTCTTGGTCTATCTTCGATCACGTAATCGTATTCTGTTAGAAGGATCTTCCAACGAGCAATACGACCTTCGGCATTAGGCTTATTAAAGATATATTTTAAAGCCTTGTGATCAGTGACTATGGAAAATTTCCCTCCTAGCAAGTAATGTCGGAATTTCTTCAATCCAAAGATCACCGCTAATCCTTCTCGTTCAATCACGGAGTAATTCTTCTCCGCTGGCACCATCTGCCTACTAGCATAAGCTATAGAATGATCATGCCCATCTTCATCTAACTGACTTAATGTACACCCGATAGCTACATTGGAGGCATCCGTATACAGAATAAATGTTTTACTCCACTCAGGTTTAGCAAGTATAGGAGCTGTCACCATTGCCTTTTTCAGCTCCTCAAATGCTTCCTTTGCTTTCTGATCATGCACTATCAAGTCAAACTCAACTCCCTTCTTCATGTACATAGTCAAAGCTATTGCTTTGTTTGAGAAGGAAAAGACAAACTTACGATAATATCCAACCATCCCAAGAAACTGTCTCAACTTTGTCAAGTTGATTAGAAATGGAAGATCCACAATCTTCTTCATCTTCTCAAGATCTACCGCAATCCCCTTCTTGGAAATGATGTGTCCTAATAGCAGACCTTCTTCGCAGCCAAAGATGCACTTCTCTGGATTCAGAGAAGCGTTAGCTTGCTCCAACCGCTGCAGAACTTTGATCACATGATCAAAGTGGCCCTCCTTTCTTCCGTACACACAGAAATCATCAATGAAATCACGAACAAACTTTCCTATGAATGGTTCGAACACCTTGTTCATGAACCTCTGAAACGTGGCCGGAGCATTACAGTCCGAATGGCATCACTTGAAATGCAAATATTCCTCAAGGAGTAGTGAAAGTAGTCAACTGTTTGTACTCTTGTGTTATCTTGATCTGGTTGTATCCACTATAACCATCACCAAAGCTGTACCACTCATGACCAGCAATTTTCTCCAAAATTTCATCTATAAATGGTAGAGGATAATAATCCTTCTTGGTAACTGCATTCAGCTTCTTATAGTCTATGCACACTCGCAGCTTACCAATCTTCTTCTTGACAATCACAATGGGTGAAACCCATTCTGAGTTCTCTACCTCGTAGATGAAACTCGCCTCCCTCAACTTGTCTATCTTCTCCTTGATCATCATCGCTGTTATAGGATTGACCTTTCTCTGCTTCTGTCGAACTGGTCTTGCGTGCTCCTCCAATTCGATTCGATGAGTCTCGAGAGTCACCTCCTTCAAATCCTTGTAGCTGAAAGCAAACACATGGATATATTTTCAAAATATATCTAGGAATCTACTTTTCTCCTCTTGAGTGACATTGATACCAAACTTCAGAGTAGAGAGTCTTCTCACAATCTCTGCCTCACTCAACTCTTCTTTGTCAAGATCTTTCTCCACTGCTGGTCGAGCTTGTGACTCTGATAGACCCACTAGTGACTACTGAGAATCTGATACGGAGGACGATCAGAGTGTCTCAGAAGTAGATACCAAAGATTTTTACGATCAAGAATCCTCGTCTGAGGACGAAGGATTTGGTCGAGATGAATCATTACATCAGCTTAGTGCTATTGACTTGTTGTCACAACTCCAACACCCGAGAGAGGAACTATCACTCTATGATCTCTAGGCCCAATCCGTAAGTATCCCTTGTGCCACCTATCAGTGGTGCGCACAGCTCTCAACCAAAGTCTACCTAGGAACAAATCATAATTGGAGTCCTTTAACACTTGGAAGGACATCAATGTTTGAACTCCCATCACAAACACGACCACCTTCTCTAACACACCAAGAGGTCTTACCTGTTGCTTGTTAGCCATCCCCACGACAATGCTAGCCGGACGAGTTGGTTCCATCTCCAACTTCTTCATCAACCTCTCCGATATGACGTTTACAGCCGACCCTTCATCCACCAATACGTCAGAGACGTAGTGATCATTCAACCGGACTTCAATCTTTGAAGCCCTAGTGCATACCTCTGAAGCATGCATATCCACCACACCAACTCCCACAGACTTTGATGTCTTGCTCTTGGGTTTCTTCTTCTTGCTTCTCTTAGAACTCAGTCCTCCTCTGAGTTCCCTTCGTAAGCTGGGATTAAGTGCGATCAGTTGTCCAACAGTGATGTTGACTTTCTGAGCACCCACATCTTCAACCACATCATATCTCGTTGTCGTGTTGTGAGACGTCCCACATGTGAATTCAGTGTAGAACGGGTGTTGTGTTTTTTCTTTTGTGTTCGGTGAACCTTTTGTGTAGTTCGTATGAGAGGGTATTAGTTGTCACGTTCACAGAGATCTGGATGTGAGATCGCACGATAACAAGATGTGCCGACTCAATGATCCGTGAACATTCGCGTGAATGGCTCTTGTTGTCAAACATAGGTATAAGATAGTGGGTTGGGGGTTTGTGAGGCATTCTTCTTGAGTGGATTTCATGAGTACGTCTTAGTGTCATAAGAGATAAGTGGAGACTGCAAGAGTTGTATTTATGGATGGAGGATTGAATCGAGTTCCAAATCTGTCATTTTCGAACCCGTTTCATATCAAGCTTCATTTGATCCACTGCGATCACTTTCGACAGTGGTTCGTCGCCTACTTTGGAGAAGAGTTCATGGAGAGGATGATGGACTCGCCTACTCCGGTGATCTTACCAATCGTCACGTATGGAGAGGACTGGGACTTGACAGTGTACATCTTACTTTGACGAGGGTCAATGGACTTGAATTATCCAGCCAACATCCCTTTCAACGTCTGGGTGGATGTTCGATGTCACTGTCGACGGAAGATCAATCATCGTGCGTGGATCGCAAGGAACTTTGACGAGGAGTACTGTAATCAAGTGATGGCTTCTCCATTTCCTTTTGTAGTACCTTTCATCGTAAATCGGTTCCAAGTCGTCATCTTGACCTTGTACTGAATCTTAAGTGTTAAGTATGATCTCTATAGTTTGACGAGTGTAATTAACCTAAGGTTGGGGCCGATGCCTTGAAGGCATGAGAGGATAGTAAGGTTATAGTTGTTCTAGGGTACCAAGTAGAGGACAAAAGAGGTTTCCAGATCTGTTTTCTTATTGGTCTATTTTCGATCAATCAACTCCATTCCAGATCTGCAGACGGCTTTAGGGTTTTGGAGGTCTTCCCGGGGGTCATTTGAGGAGTGAGTGGTCTTGTTGGAAACCTCTCGAGACGGGCTACACTCTGGAAACAAAGATCAGGCGATTTGGAGTTCTGAGGAGAGAGTGATGGACGTTGAAAGTCAGAGGGTCAAATCGGTACCCCGAGCCACGTTTTGGAGTGATCCGAGAGTTTGAGAGGTGATCTTTAGAAGCTGTCAAGGGGATCGAGTAGTTCACTCCATGCTGGTTGTATTGATGTAAAACAATCCTACATTTGGATTGGATTTGCTCGTGAAATGATCGATTGAAGTTGGCTGTTACAGTTGAGAGGTATGAGTAAAACCGCTTTCTTTGGATTCAAAGCTTGAGTTGCTCCGTGCACATGGGATTGAATCTCTGAGTGAAACTTTCCAGGATGAGAGTGTGCCCTATCAGCTAGTCACATGTGAAATTTCAGTTCAATTGGATAAGAGAGTGTGTGGAGATCTAGGATTTTGGCCATCGAGAGCTGTAAAGCTCATAAGTTAGCACAGGCGGGTGGCTTGATTCATCGCGGACAGTTGGGTTCAGATCTGAGACTGAAATTTCATACAGTAGTAGAGAAGGGTCAGAGGGGATGTCCTGTGAAGTTTGAGCCTGATTGGATAATCGAGGTGAAGGCATGAGATTGTCAAAGTTCAGTTTGCAGCGAGGCGAGAAAGACGTAGAGAGATTTCGCTTAAATCTCTTGGTTTGAGTTGAACAAAAAACGACTTGAAGATGGGAGGTGTGCTTCTTGGAGGTGTCGTGTGGATGACAAGGAGGCTGTATTGTGGGATTGGTACGGCGATCATGTTCAATGGAGGTGCCACGTCTTGCTGAAGCTGAGGTACCGTTATCATCGGTGTCACGCCCCGATTTTTTAGCTGTTTGCTGCCAATATGTCTTGTATCGTTGGGAAGCTTGTGTAGTAGGCGGTCCTTGCTGTGGACATCTTCCTGAGCAAAAATCGTATCAGCAAACAATAGAAGGTCAGAGTCTACAATTTAGGTAGTTTGTCGAGAAGAAGTAGTGAAGCGGATGTTGATGAGAGATTGTATGAAAAGTGCTTGGGATCTAAAGCAGACACGTACCGTATATGAGTCTTGCCTTTATCTAGAGTGGAATCGAGCTCCGAGATATTTGTGCGATGCACATGTGTTGCACTTGGGTCAAGTTAGATCGCTAATAACCTACAAAAAAGACTGATAGATTAAATAAGGAGAGCATAAGTTTTCATCGGTTAGGTCGTAGATCCAGTTGTATCTCTCTACAGTCAGATACCCCGTGTATTCCCAGACCATATTTCACGCCCTACGACACCGCTTGGGAAGATGAAATGGTGAAATCCGCCATCCCCAGCTTCCTTCTTGGCTCCCTTGGTGTACTCGAAACATTACTCGAACGAGTACTTCTACTTGCTGAGTCCTCCATGAAAACCGGTTCATCAGAAAATCGAGTTCTTTTCCTTTCTTGAGCTAAAAGCTCCACCGGTGCATGAGAAGAGTTTGAACTCCCTCTTTTCTCGTAGATGGGATCTCGCACGACATCGATAGTAGCCACCCCCTTGTCTCGTCCTTGTGATGGATTTCCTCCACCCACATTCATTCTGATAGCTTCGCACCTCTTGCTCTGTTGTTAAGACAATTTCGCTGGAAATGAGAACCTCCACACGTCCAACAAGTGATTCCTCCAAAGTTACCTTGGTTGCCTCCAAAGTTACCTTGATTTCCTCGGTTGGGATTGTTGTCGTAACCTCTTTGACCTCCTCCTCTACCTTTGTTCCTCCATTCTCGTAACTGCACCACGATTATCTTGAGATGCGCAAGAGTATCGGTGATGCTCTTCAGCTCGGCATGAAAATCAGAGGTAACAGTAGACATCGTTGTTGGGACAAACGATCTTGGCACCACCGTTGGAGTAGGAGCTGACGTTGAAGCAATCACCAATTGTGATGATGCAAGTGCGATCGTTGTGGCTACACCAGGAGTCGGAGTCGACACCAGAGCAGCATGATGAGATTGGATGATATCTCCTTCATCCAAACTCTCTTCCACATTTGTCGCAATCTTGATGGTCTCTGCTTTGGTTGTTGGCTTCTCGTACCTCACTTGGGTTCGAATTGAAGGTCTCAACCCTCCCACCAAGTTCTTGGTCAGCACTGCTCCAATCCTCGCCATCGTTAGCTCCACATTGTCTCCACTCTTCCGTATGATCGTTCGAAACCATTGCTCCAACTTATCCACCCTTTCGACATACTGCCGAACTTTTTTGTCGTCTCTTTGCCTCAAATGAGTAAGCTCCACCATGAGCTTCTCATAACTCTCTTCTGGAAGAAATTCTTCGATGAGTGCATTACTCAACGTCTCCCATGTGTCTTCAACTGCACCAGGTGTCTTGCTCTTCACTCGGTCTTCATATCACGAAAGAGCAAAATCTTCTAAAAACTCTAGCAGTAACAACACTCATTCTTCTTTGCTTCTCACGTTGTTTCCGATGCAACCCCTTTTGAAGTCTCGTACAAATGGTTCTACATCTTCATTGTCCTTCTCATGAAACACTGGTAACTTCCCCATCTTGTAACTATTCTTTCTACCTTTCTAATTTTTGTGCAATAACTACTCGCTAAAAGAGTACGAACATCACCAATTCCATTCGCGAATAATCTACCATAGGTAAAATGAAAGGAAATGGTTGTAACAACACCTCTTGTGTCATCTCTTCTCCCAAGGTAATCATGAACCTGAGTCGCATCACCGTCTTCTCCATCATCCGAATGACGATCTCCATCACAACTCAGCCGAGTCATCTTTTGAAGTCGACAACTTCTCCGTCTCAGCTCTTTGAGTCTCGTCCAACTTCTCGACTACTGACGTAAGTAGGGCGGTCACATCGACGCACTTGTGTCCTCTTGATAGATCACCCACTCCACAACTTGGACAAGGATCTTCTCCTAGAAGATGAATTGGCACTGGTGACGATGGACCCACTCGAAGACTTAAATCAGTAAACTCCCGCTTCTCTTTAGCTCTCTCAGTTCTGATTCTAGTTGGACAATTCACTACTTTATGTCTCAACCCTCTACAGAAATAACACCACAAATCGATTTCTACTCTTTTCCTTGGAGACTCTACTTGAGGTTTTGTACTAGGGTTCTCAAACTCAATGATAATCTCTTTCGAGCTCTCTCCGACGTTTACTATGACATCTAAACCTTGAGGAAGGTTTCTAAGTCTAATTTTTCGTCCTTTTGAACTTCCACTCATGTTGCACTTTCTCAACCATTAAGTGGACAAAATATCTTTGAAGAAAATAACTCTACATCACTTTCTTAACTCTTTCGAGCTTTATACTGAAAATCGTGTATTATACATGCTATACACGAATTAAAATCTAATCTAGAATTAAGAGTCCATGATAATATCCTCATGACCATCGTCTGTACTGATCCTAGCAGACATCTTAAAGTCACTTTTGTAAGGATCACACTCTACTTCGTCAGGAGCATTCGTAGCTTCCACAGTGAATGATACTTTGAACTCAACTTTCTTCACATCTGCGTCGATGCTCGTAGAAGCTTCTTTATATAAAGCAAAAATGGCACCCCAACTGCAATAGATGCTTGATCGCAACGCCTCTATACTTAACGTTGGCCTTTTCATCTCCGTTTTAACTCCCAAACGTCTCTTCTTCAACCTTGGCACTCGAACTGGATTCTCCATGACGTATCGTCAAGACCTCCTTGTATGTCGAACCGTATATATCTTAGAGATCTCTCTAAGATTTTTGTGATCTCCAGTAGCTCAACCTCCAAGCTACTAACTAATGAAGTTTCACTAGAAAATTCCTTAATCAAAAGAGATGGTGCTGACTGTACAAATTTTCAGAGAACTGAAATTTGTATATTTTCACTTCTTTCATCACTTTCAACCCCCTCAACTTTGAAAATTTATGGCTCTCTCTCCATACCACCTTTTCTCTTGATTTCTGTTTTCCTAGATAGCTTATCAGCCAATCTAAAACACTGGAAAGTTTCTCAAGAAAATAAAATTCACAGAAAATCTGACAATGACTGTAAACTTTTTCTAGAGAACAGAATTCCTCAACTCTCACGAATAGACCCCCTCAACTTTGAAAATTCATTGCTCCCTCTCTAGACCATCTTTTCCTATGATTTTTTTGTCCTAGATAGGTTATTAGTCAATCTAGAACACTGGAAAGTTTCTCAGAAAAATTAAATTCACATAAAAGTTGACAGCGACTGTATAAATTTTCCAGAGAGCAGAATTTCTAAACTCACAAATTTCTCTCCTCTTATAACTTTTTTCTCCTCCTTTCTCTACAACTCTTGTTGCAACCCTCTTTCAACTCTCCTCAAACCCTTTCTAAGTGAACAAGATGTAAAGAATGATTTCGAACGCGTCATATATCACTACGGGATACACGAAAGGTTCTAATGTTGCTAACATCGCGTTAGCTCTTTCTCCTCCCAACGTTCTCTTCATGTGTTCTCTCATAATCTCTTTTTGTCTAATATAGAACTGAACTCTAAACATTTTCAATGATCCCTTCAAGTGAGGTCCTGGCAACGGAACCAAAAATGTAAACCCTTCGCGGTCTTATCGATCAACTACCCCCCGATCTCTCAATCTCCACGATCGTTATCCACAAATCTACAACATGTCGAGCATGTCTCTCACTCAAGGGTCACCTCTGATGGCTTTGATGGAAACACACCATGAATTTTGAAGAGAAAAATGCTAAGTTCACTCATTCATACACCCACAAACTTATCAACTAAAAATCTCCTTAAACTCATGAACTAAAATCTTCCATTCTAACGACGTCTCTCAAGTTCTCACATGCTAAAAATATCTCACATTCTCTATATTACTCAAGTTATCATTATGACGATGTGAAAACAAGGATGAGGAGCTCTTCTCTACTCCTCTATTTATATATTCTAAGTTTTACTTTGATATCTTCCGGTAATTCAACCGTAACTACTTTTACCGAGTTTTACTAAGATATTATTTAAGGTAAAAGCATTAATCACATGAGTTTCTTACCTTTTCACATGGGCTTATTCTTTCAAAGTCAACAATTTCTAGAAAAATTTTAAAATATTCTCAAGGAATCTCGAATTTCCACCCCCCTCTACACTAGGACCCACTAAAAAAGAAACATGTGGAATCTCTTTTTGTTTTTAATGCCCACAAAGTCCACAACTTTAATCCAACCACTCATATCAAGTCAAAAATGAGATACTTTCCATCTCTTTTCTATCTTTTAGACAAGATGACAAGATAGTAGTGCTCACTCTTTAGGAAATATTTGAATTTTGTCAAAAGTACAGCTAAGTTTAACCATAACTAACTTTTAGCTAGTCATGACTAACTTGATACCTCCTTAAAGTACTTTGGCAGCAAATAAACATTCTCAACACTTAGTTATAACTAAATACCTTACTAATAGACAAACTTCCTATGTGTAACATAAGTCGTTACAGTTTTCTTGATAGATCACCCACTCCACAACTTGGACAAGGATCTTCTCCTAGAAAATGAATTGCTGCTGGTGACAATGGATCCACTCGAAGATTTAAATCAGTAAACTCCTGCTTTCCTTTAGTTCTCTCGGTTCTGATTCTAGTTGGACAACTCATTATTTTATGTCCCAACCCTCTACAGAAATAACACCACAAGTCGATTTCTACTCTTCTCCTCGGAGATTCTATTTGAAGTTTTGTACTAGAGTTTTCAAACTCAACGATAACTTTTTTCGAGCTCTCTCCGACGCTTACTATGACATCTAAATCTTGAGGAAGGTTTTTAAGTCTAACTTTCTAATCTTTCGAACTTCCACTAATGTTGCACCTTCTCAACTATTAAGTGGACAATATATCTTTAAGGAAAATAAATTTACATCACTTTCTTAAAAATTGTGTATTATACACGAAATACACGAAATAAAATTCAATCTAAAATTAAGAGTCCATGATGATATCCTCATGACCATCGTCTGTACTGATCCTAGCAGACATCTTAAAGTCACTCTTGTAAAGATCACATCCTATTTCGCTAGGAGCATTCGTGACCTCCACAGTGAATGATGCTTTGAACTCAATCTTTTTCGCATCTACGCCGATGCTCGCAGAAGCTTTTTGATATAGAGCAAAAATGACACCCCAACTGCAATAGATGCTTGATCGCAATGACTCTACACTTAACTTTGACTTTTCCGTCTTCGTTCAAACTCCCAAACGTTTCTTCTTCAACCTCGGCACTCAAACTGGATTCTTCATGAAGTATCTTCAAGATCTCCTTACATGTCGAACCGTATATCTCTTAATCGATAAGAGATCTCTCCAAGATTTTTGTGATCTCCTGTAGCTCAACCTCCAAGCTACTAACTAATGAAGTTTCAATAGAAAATTCCTTAATCAAAAGAGATGGTGTTGATTGTACAAATTTTCAAAGAACTAAAATTTATATATTTTCACTTCTCTCATGGCTTTCAACCCGCTCTACTTTGAAAAATTCTATCTCACTCTTCAGACATTATCTTCTCATGATTTTTGTTTCTTCTAGTAGCTCATCACACAAGCTACAATCTTGGAAGTTTTCACAGGAAAATAAAATTCACAGAAAATCTGACAATAACTGTAAAAATTTCTCAAAGAGCAAAATTCTTCAACTGTAGTGAATAAACCCATTCAACTTTGAAAATTCATGGTTTTTTCTCCATACCACCTTTTCTCCTGATTTATGTTGTCTTAGATAGTTTATCAACCAATTTAAAACACAAGAAAATTTCTCAGGAAAATAAAATTCACAGAAAATCTGACAATGACTGTAAACTTTTTCCAGAGAACAGAATTCCTCAACTCTCGCAAATAAACACCCTCAACTTTGAAAATTCATTGCTCTCTCTCTAGATCACCTTTTCCTATGATTTCTTTTGTAGATTAGACATGACCTTTGAGTGAGAGACAAGTCCGACATGTTATAGACTGATCGATGACTATCATGGATGTTGAAAGATTAGAGGTAGTTGATCGATATGACCGTTGAGAGTTTACAATATGCTAAGTAAGCTTGGATTGGATTTGTGTATGAATGTTGTGCTCAATTTTCTTATCCATTAAGAGTGCTAATATTTTTCTTATGGTTGAGGTTGGAGTGATGACTAGTAGATCCAAAAATACTTGCGATGATGGCAGAAACAAATTGTCCGTGTTCTTTATCTTGGTTCTATCTCTAGTTGAATAAGAGAGTTTGATGAAAGAACGTGAAAATATCATAACGGGATAAGTTCAGAGTGTATTTAGGGTTCAGAAAAAGATTTGGATGGTCGCTAGTTCTGAATCGCAAAATGATACACGTATTCTCCACAATTAGATATCAATGTATTTTCATATAAAAAAAAACATGTCACTTGACACCGTCAAAGTAAGTATACATAGACAGTTCTCAATTCTTTTCGTATGCGACGGTTGACAAGATCGTTAGATTAAGTAAGTCCATCATCTTCCTCATGAACTCCACATCAAAGTAGAAAATGAATCATTATCGAAAGTGATCAAGATTGGATGTAGTGAAACTTGATATAGAACGAATTTGAAAATGAAAGATCTAGAACTTTGATCAATCTTTCATCCATAAATACAACTGTCGTAACTCCTCATTCTTCTTGTAAAATATTAAAAAACACTTACGAAATATCACGTAAAAAAGAATATCTCCACGAACACGACCTTCTATCTTATATCTAAAATTTGACAACAAGAACCATTCAAGCGAATATACACGAATCATTAAACTTGCACGTTTCATTATCGTGCATAACATGTTAAGCGTCTCTAGTTCGTTAATTTTTTGATGACAGAACAAACTTGAAAAACGATCCAAGATGTCAAGCGAAGAATCGTATCTCCTGTAGATGCTTAGGAGAAGATAAAGAAAGTACTTGTGACAATCAATGAAATGATTTGTCGAAATGATTGTATTTTGAAGAAAATTGTCTACACAAAGAAGCATCTCATTCACTAAAGAAACTATTTGAAGAATACAATGCTATAAATATCCAGTATTTTGATTAATAATATTACTGTGATATAGTTGCAAATCTTGCATTTAGATAAGAAGGTTAAAGAGGAGCAAGCAATCGATTTGACATTCTAGATAATCGTGGACGTGACACCTAATATGTTGTTAAACAAGTTATATGAAAAAATTTATTAAAACAATAAAAACAACATGATCATCTCCGATACCTCTTTGTTTTTTTCGAGAAGAGATTTCAAGGTGCATTGTTAGAAATAAAAATTGAGGATTAATTCAAAGTTGCTCTGTCTACAATTACGCATGGTGTGCTTGCGAGAGACATTTAATATACGCAAGAATAACAAACAAACATAATAAGTTCAGGGTGCTTGCAAGATCGTTGCTTAGTAAGAGTGAGATAATTGAAATTCTTTATTCAGCAGCAAGCATCGTTATTGATTATACACCATTCATCATTGAAATCAAACATTCGAGTTGAAAATAGATTTTTTTGTCATGCGAGGACATGCAAAATGTTTTTGATTAATACGTTTTCGTAGTTGAGGAGTTTGACTTCAACATGACTTTCAATTTGGATTGATCTTGAAGAGCATTTTCTCGTTCAATGTATTTACAAAATTAATCATGACCGAATATCATATGATAGGTGACGCTTGTCAACTTGAATGACCAAATCATCTGAATCCAAATGGTGATCATGAATATAAATGACATAATCAATAATGATAATATCATGTAATTATCAATTTTTATAAAATATAATTTTTATAATTTTATTTTATTTTTACTTCGTTTATGTAAATAATTTGTTGTGATTGACATTGATTTTATTAAAAAGATGAAAACATATTTTTAATTTTTTTATTTCTCGAATGATTTTCTTAATGTCTCATTTTTTGAAATTTCAGTTCAAAATTTAAGAATCATTTTATACTTAGAAAATATGAAATATTTATGTATGATATTGTAACCATCAAAAACATATTGTATCTATATGTTATGATTATTTTGATAAAAAATAATGAAATTATTAATTTTAAAAAATATATAAATTATTTGTATTCGATTCAAATTAGTTAAAATTAACATATAATAAAGATTCAAGATGCTATCATGATAAAATTACTTTTTTCATATTTACATTTATTGTTGTATTGTTGATTGATTAATATTTCTTCACAAATCGAATATAGTTCATATTTTTAAAACTTTTATGAATTTATTTGTAAATCTCTCGACATGAAATTGTTATAAGATGTTCAAAAGATATTCTTAAGATATTCTTTATTTCTTAACTTTGAATCTATTCGTTGTTATAATATTAAAAAAACTAATTTTTTAATTGATTTACATGATGATAATGTTCAAGAAAATCCAATTGATATATAAATGTAAAATCTTCAAAATTAAACTTCACTAAAAGTCAAAAATATTATGTTAAATATATCTTCATAAAAATTTTATAAATAATGTTAATATATACATTTGATCAAATATATTTAGTTTTTTATTAATATATCAAGTTTTATACATCATAGATGTAAAATGTACACGAACTAATCACTGGTTTAAAATTTATCCAAAACCATCACATGAAGCTTGGTCGATCGTGAGAGGAGAATTTCGAAATTTATGTGATTGTTTAGAATAAAACCTCATTATTAAAAATGTTGTGAATGAAATACATCTTTTCTTATCTGTAGGTGGACAGTTAAAATAAAGTTCATTTCTAACTTGCGCGAATTGCTTGTCATTGGGGTAGTCTGGCTAGCATTAACACTAGTTTTACCAAGCTGACGTCCGAAATCTTTTCTGCTGACACTACCGCAGCAGAAGAGGCCAAAACCTCCAGGGCGGAAACATGGAATTTGATTCGTTGCTGTGTGCGACGCGGCCAAGCAGAGACAAAAGGTATGAAGTAAAAGACGATCTTTTATTTACTTCATAGAACTCACTATTCAAAATCCACTACGGGGTGTCTGGTAACTGCCTAGCAGCCTAAGGCGCCTAGGTGGCACTAGACTGGCATACAAGCAGTTGAAGCTTGCGTGGCAGTACACCCCTTAAGCCCGCGCACATCTCGTTCCCATACTCGTCAATCTTTCCAATTACTACATCCGGATGGTCAAGTGGTCGTGCGGGCGAATTGCTAAACCCTGCGCTGTGGACTCCTCGATATCCTTGTTCTTGCACTTTCTACTCAGATTTAGATTATGCAGCCCTTTCCAAAATAGATCAATCAGGACAAGAAGCACACGGTTGGCACGAGCGTTCTAGGATGAACAACTCGGCACGAACGACAACGGCTGGGCAGAGTCAGGGGAAGAGAACGCCAGGTACGCGGAGGATATGATTCGCAGACAGGCATGAGAAGGGAAGGAAGAGAAGAGAGGCAAGGCAGTATAGCAAAGCACAGCACAGCACCGTACCAAGAAGAGGGATAATTATGAGGACGGATTGAAAAGCTTGTGGTTGTCGAGTACTAAAATCTGTGTGCGTCGACGAGGCTGAGGTCAAGATCCTCTTGGTGGTAGGAAGTCCCAGAAGAGTTGCTCGATTCTGATGCCGGATGAATCACACAAGCAATCACCTGGAATTACATATGGCCACAGAAGCCAGCTAGCTTATGTAAATTTGTACGAACCATCAAAGTGTTGAGTGGTGGACTGCTCGCAGTGGGAGGAGGAGTGAGCAGCGTAGGGTTGTAGCTGACTTGTACTTGGTGCTTACATTTGCGCTGATCCTTCAGCTCCTCTTCTCATGAATTTCTACTAAACGTATCTACAGGCGCTCCCACTCGGTTCCTCCACCTTGGACATACTGCATCTCGTCATCAACTTTCTGTAGTCTTGCCCCATCGCCGTGAACCATCATCGCCACTTTGAAATTGTTGGAGAGCAGTCACAGGATATCACGCGCTCATGGATAAAAGTGAAGCATTGCAGATGGCATCGTCCGCCAGGTCTTGCGTGAAAACTGCGCCAGAGCAACATTATGTGCAGATAGATTCGTTGGGGTTGCAACAACTTGAACATCTGGAGAAGGAGCTTGAACAAGCCAAACAAAAGGTCATTGAGAAAGAGCTTTAACTTATCGCTTCAATCGCTCATTACAGCCATGTGTAATCCAAGAAAGGATCTAGGGGTGCAGATACTTCGATCACTGAATCACAAAACAGAAACAGAGCAGTAGTGAATCCAGTTCCGACCAGGTCGGAATACTGTGAAGCAGTTTCACGTCGTTTCCGTAATTTTTCTCGCAGCTTCCTCGCAACTTCTAAACGTAACATCCGTGCGACTCAGCGCGTGATAAGTATTAAAACTGTAAGGGCCTGGTCACCACTTTAGCCTGTCTTTGGAAGCAGAAGCGAATGATCGCCTGATAGTATAACAACTGAGTATGACATGCCCTAGAGACACATGAGGATCTCAACATCCAAATTTCGTTTGAGTGCATGACATTCCAGCATAGGAAGAATATCCAAGTTGATTGTCTAGGGGAGGTTAGTCAGCATGTCGGAATTTGTATGTACACGGGTAGGTGTATCGCTCCATGCATCTTATTTTCATTGCAGACAGACAGACAGGACTCCTGAAAGCAGGTGGTCGGTACAATGTCGCATTCACAGATTCTAGTATTAAGAGCGCAGGAACATCGGGAGACTTCTTCGCCTGAAAGCAAGGTAAATCGTTTCACGTTGAAACTCCAGGGAAGCAGTGTTCTGCATTCTGTCTCGGTCGGCCGTCTATCTTTACCTCATCTCGTTCTTAGATATTTTCCTTCCTAGTGACGTTCCAAGATGAGTAGTGGTGGACAGCCTCAGTTTTCTTTTCTGCAACTGCGCTGTTAGATTCTTGATGCATCCTCCAACGGCAGGTATCCGAAAGCAGATATTGGACCAACGAGGAACGGCAACGGTTCAAGAAAGCCTTGAAGACGTGAGTATCACTTCACAGTAGCAGCTCCAGTATTTGAACGATTTTGGAAGCGTTATTATCGTTGTCTGTGACAAGCATGTGAAGAGTTTAGTAAAGCCAAACTGCATTATATCTTATGTCCTTACTAGAAATCCTTTTCCCTCGAGTGCAATGCAATATTAGATGTGAATGACGTTGTAAGAGACGTATGCATTGGTGACACAGCTTCGGTACAGACTTTGCGGCAATAGCGAAGTTCGTAGGAACGCGCAGTTCCACTCAAGTGCGAACGCATGCGCAGAAGTACTATGCTAAGCTGGTGCGTAATAAAGACGTCCCCGTCAGTCAGTTAGTTTGCAGCAAGGTTACAGAATTTGTCTGTCAACAGTTGCATGCAAGCACCCGTGGGTTGCGGATGGATGGAAGGATGGTCCATTCCGAAAGTTACTGCCACGGAATGTCAAGAGGCTGCTAATGCTTGAAGTCTCTTGCAGATCAGAGACTATAAACGGTCCGGCAAATCTCCGGCCACAGTCAAAGGCCGGGAAGAGAAAGCAAGCGGAGCAACTAGACTCACGACAATGTAGAAGTGTCCAATCGTTCGCTGCTTGTCATCACAGCACATCACAATCACTTGCAATTCTGCAGTCTGTCGCATTATTTCAGGCAGCATGAACTTTGCGCTGTTGGAACAAGCAACAAACCAAACAACCTGCAAGACAGGAGTATCACAGCTTAACCTTTTCCTTGGAAGAAGAAGAGGAGTACAGTACTGATGTAGTGGCAAGAAAGATTCCATACGAAAACATGTGAATGGACTGTAATACTGTTCGAGGTGCTGCAGTTTTATGGTAAGTTTATAAAGATGAGTTTGTAGAAGGCAAATAACGGCAGTCTAGCGACTGTAGTGTAGGAGGTGTGTTGCGTCTAATCTAGGTAGAGAATGTCGGGAGTCTAACAGTCGAGTTCACGAGGATAGAGGATGGGGGGAGAATTTGGCTGCTCTGGTCAATGTGCGTCACCTCCAGCTTCTGAACCAGGTGAGCACCCGTCATGATTTTGCCATCATATTTTATTTAGAAATCATATATCAAATCTTCATTTTGGATTCTTCAACTTTTGATTCTCAGTTACTCATCTGATATGCTCAACGTCATGCATGGGTCAAAGTACCTGTTGGACTGTCAAAGATAGCTTGAAATGTAATCTCCATACTATCTGAATTTGCAGAATTTTATACAATTCCTGAGGCCTGTTTTTTGCACGTAGTCTATAGCCGTGAGGACTTCTGGCGCACAGGTTTGACTCTGGAATATCGGGTACCTAATTTTCGTTTGGTCTTTCGGGTCTCGCCGGGGCGCACAGGAGGCAGCAGACAGCCTAAGGGAGCCGGGAGCAGATATTCTAGTCATCTGCCCTTCATCTTGTTCGCATCAAACCACACACCACCACTCTCTCACTCTCTCAGCCCATCTTTGTATCCATCTGGCACCGTCCAGCCAGAGCGCGGGGTTCATGGTCGAAAGTCCACGGCATACAGTTCTTATGAATAAATTTCTCTCGCCCTCTCTCTCTCACACACACACACACACACACCCCGTCAGAACTGATCCTAAGGTCTACTCTATCGACCACATGCAAGCAACAAGCAACAGGCAAACATCGCACCATCATCTACCGACTAAATGGAACCTAGCAGACGAGAAGTTCGTTCAATAGATCAATGACTCCAACGTTTATCATACAACGCTATTCGTCGGCACACTCTGAATGTTTCGACTCGTTCGATGCTAGTATCTCGTCAGGCAGTACGCCACTCCAGTGTCTCGGTTGAAACGGCTTCACAACTTTGAGGCAGATCCGACTTCTGTGCATTTTTAGGTGCCGAGAGTACTTCAGAGAATCAGAAACGTCTTGTGCCAACCGTAGGCCATTCATTTCCACCCTCAGGTATAACAATACTTTTGAGTGATGGCAATAATTGCTAGCAAAAATGCCCTTCATTGGAGAAGAGGAATTCTCTCTTGGCTACATAGTATACCTAGGTTATAGATCAATAACTCTGCAGAGGACGCCTTCTTACATTTGTCACATCGGTGGCAGCACCGAAACACAAAAGCAGAAGGAATGACTAAGGGAGGAGGTGGTCGGTTTTCTATCATGTGAGTATGTTTGGGAACCGAAAAGAATACTTGTTGACTGTTCACTTCTGCGATGGATACCGTGAAGTGATCATCTGTGTCCTACTAACGGAACTACGCGCGAACTGGAAATGGTAAATTACTGGCCTCAGAATAAGAATTCCCGTGTTTTGTGACTTTAATTTCTAAGCTGAAAAATGGTGTAGTTTGAGTTCAAGGTTTCCACATTCGAAACGCAGACAGGCCATGGTAGATCTCGCATGCAGCACGGGCGTTCCAAAGGGCACTTAAAACTTTGGAAGTTATTCTAGACTCGGACAACAATCTAAAATCGAAGGGGTATGACAAGGAACAGAAGACAATCATCTTCCATATGTGCCGCTTTCGTCCAAGAAACGGCTCGGGGAGTCAACCTCCGAGCATTATCTTCTGCTACCATCCTGACCATGAAGTATCAAGTTCAGGCAAACTTTTCACTACTCGGAGACGCGAGATGCAGCACCCAGTCGGCGACCTGCAACAAGGAACGAATGTCCTACGCCGTAGGGAATATAATCCGGAACCCAAAATAAGCAACGAGAAACTGTAACGGGTTTCGGAGGGCATATCGCGACGAATTCTCAGGAATGCAGTGTATCAGGGAGCATACCTCATCGTCACTGCAACAACAAACTCGTTCGAGAATTCCACTAAGGTGCACTATCTCACCGCGCCTGCCTGAACCGCTTTCACGTAATATATGACTTACTTTTCCGGCCTACATATCTAAAATTCGTCTGGTTCTTGAACAGGTACGGGTGTTAGATGATAATCCTGACGCATGATAGAACTGTTCAACATGTTGTGAGCAGTAAGCTGTGGGCGCTAGACTGCTGCACATGTAGGTGAGTATGCGGTTCTCTTGACCCCCGGCCAAACGAAGTCGTGTTTACAACAGGATGAATGTAGAACACCCATCAAGTTAAATGAGCAGGGGAGCAACTTTCGACCCAACCCAGCTCTTCTGGATCGCAGAACTCGGTACGGGACACTTCGAAGAGACAGACCAGATCGGACAATTACATCGACTACTTGGTCCACAATCACGCCCTTGATGCTAAGACTCAAAATTTTCAAACCCTAACCAGACATAAGCAATAAGACATTATCCAGAAGGAATAAGGGCAATTGACGATCTCCCAGTCCAGTTGACGATCTTTGCGACCAAGCCCCTTGCTCCTGAGAAGAATCTGTCCCATGCCAAGAATCATCTGCTGCATCCCGTACTCAGTCCTGCGAATTCTGAACTTTTTCCAACATCCGAGAGACAGAAGCTCGCCGTTGATGGCTACAGCCTCGTCTGCACGGAAGTGATTTGCCTGGAAACGCTGCAGGACGTCCCAGGAAATGTACTGAGTTGCCGTCCAAGAATTTGTTGTTGCGTCGTGTACAAGCAGGTAATTCCCATAGATCTCATGGAGTTTGCCGTCAATCAATACCAGTCTGTCTGATCTAATGCTCTGTTCTGGGTGTGTGAAGTTCTTCAGCTCTCTCCACTGGTCCTTTCGACAGTCGTAAACTTCGGCAAAATCAGCGTCCAGCTGATTATGGGAACTTCCCCCATGCACATAGATATCCCCTTCTGCCACTATAGCTTTCCTACCCAAGCAGTGATGCAGAACGGGGGCAATAAACTGCCACGAATTCTGCTTGGGGTCATAAACCTCTGATTTCTCTGAAAACGCACCCCGGAAGCTGACTTGGCCTCCGAATACATAGATCTTGCTATCTTTGACAGCACACGAGAAGTTGATCCTCTTTCCGTACATACTACCACACTGCTTCCAGTTGCGCTGGGCGGCTCCGAGATCAAAATAATGCACTTGGTTTCTAGCAATCCAATTCTCACCGTCCTTATTTTCATCATACCCACCTAAAATGTAGAGCATCCCGTCCAGGCAAACGCAACCGCAGCTGCTCGGTATCCCGCTGCGAACACCCGGAATAGGAGGTAGAAGATGCCACCTATCAGTCGATGGATCATAAACAGAGACTGCGGTCTTTCGTCCAGTCATGATAACAGAAGCTGGCGGTTCATGGAATATTGCAACGAGCGTCTGAGAAGTGTTTGTGCGAACTCGGGCGTTGTACACGCTCCGGCTCAGAACAGAATCACGCCACACGCGGTTCAACGACGATAGGACGTAGAGTGTCGTCCATGGAAGCTTCGTCAGAATATGATCGAGAGTTATCTCGTCCGGGACTCCAGAGAGGAGTCGCCCTTCACCTTGCTGCCTCTCCAAGCATTCAAACTTCTCCATGACTCGTTCATGATCCACTCCTTCCAGTGGCGGTAATGATGTACTCTACTTGACGAAACAAATCTTTCGCAGGCTGTTTCATCTGCACAATACTGCTACTGCTCCTGCTCCCGCTTTCTGATGTAGACGCAGATGATGTTGTTCTATTCTAGGTCGGCCCTGATTCGACTCCAAGGTGACAGGAACGACTTGCTGCACTCGAACCCGAGTCGAAGACCGATTCTTGATTTTGCCAGCCATTTACCGCCAATGTAACTTCTACAACCTCGATTTGGTTACCGTAAAGTGGTCCGCTCTTCGCTCAATAAGAGACCATGATAAGTCACCTGGCACTTTGTATCGCGCCTGAAAGCAGACACGGCAAGACCAGCGAAGGGAGTGAGAAAACGAGGACCCAGCGCTGGCCCCACACATCCAGAATAGTGGGCTACTTTCATGAATAGTTCTTGTGGATAACGGAACATCAACAGATCAGAAAGCAACCAGATACATTGTGACGCCCAACTCACACGACTCAACTCGTGCAATACATGCGCCAAGACCTAACAGAACACGGCGCTAGAAAGGCAGCGAATGAGAAAATCGTCCCTCCGACAGCCGATGGGAGTCAGAGGCTGCTTGCGTGGGAGGTGAGGTGTGATAAGTGGTCCGAGCCATTCACGTGAACTGACGGGGTTAGTACCGGTATGCAGATCACGAGGATCCCGATTCCCGATGCAGGCCTGGTTTACAGCCTGAGTTCTTGAACAGGGCAAGAAGATTCGCTACGATTCTCAGCGGGTTGTAACGAGTGCTGAACTTACTCTGAAGACATCATCTTTGCCTCCACGTCGTATTATTCAGGGACACTCTTTCCACGCCCCAAGCCGGTGCGGAGCAATTTCGAGCACTGTCAACTACTGAAACGAAACAAGTCAAACATCATCTCAAGAAATCTTCGCCACAGTTTGACATTTGGTTCTAGAGTAGCTGCTTTGTTCGATTCGCTTTGTCAACCATGCTTGTAACGGACGGGGTGCTCATCTCTTCTCTCTCTCTCTGTCTCTCTCTGTGGGTGTGTCAACGAGCGGGGTTGCAGGCGTCCTGCTGCGTTGCTTGGCTCAAGTAAACCTTGGTGCCAGCGCTGTCCTCACTGGGCTCACACTGTGAATAAACAAGACTCTAGATCCGAGAAGGAAGTTTAAGTTTAACCTCTCATGCTCGCCGCAGATGAAGATAAGGAATGCGTACGAGTGCCCCAAAACACCGACAGACTCTGACCTCTCGATGCATGTTCGATCCAGTGGTGCAACGGCCGGACAACTATCACCTAAGTCACGGGTGAAGAAGAAGCAAACTTTAGGAGCAAGTCGAGCATATCCTGTTGTGCCTCAGCTTCTAGCTTTCCTTTGCAGACGATGCACATGTCAAGAAATTTGAATTTGACGGTCTACTTCCATTCGCAGAAGGCGCGCAGAGCTTCCTGACGTGAGTGAGTCAGCTAATGAATCTTACAGCAATCAGATGAAGTGCAGTGACTTTAGCAGATACGTGTTGAGAGCATGAGGTGGGAGACCGTGGGACTCCATTACCATTTCACAGACCAGTGCGACAAGCTTTCCTGCATGTCAGCTGGATATATCGACGTCACCTGCTCTCGGACGAAGTAAATCATACTTGATAGTGTCTGAGGAAATTTCGGGCATAGTTCTTTCGTGCACAGAGTGCTAGCCCTAAACTAATGGCTTGGCTCTGGAGTGTCTCAACGCAAAGCTTGTTCACCGATCTTGATCGCAGCTCGTGCTTCATCTAAACGTACAAGACGCAGGACTCGGCAGGAGTTCTCTTGGCCTTTGGGCAGAACCAAGAGACTCTCTGGTGAGTCTGGTCTCAGCGTACTACCTTGCCCTTGCCCTTGCCCTTCTATCCACGAGCCGGAAGTACCGCGTTGAATGTCACACGTGCTGTCATAGGGCTTACGCGCTTCACGTGAGATTAATGAGGGATGAGTACTTAAATGCAGTAATGGACTGTAATATTTAGCAGGGAGTCAATCAATACTGCAATCAGCGCTTGCGATAACGTTAGTCGTAGCAGCAACATTTCCAGAACATTCTGGCATGTCCGCAGGGCTGGCAAGAATTTTGCTCATCTGATATTTTCCTCTGGAGAGTCCACCGGCTCATCTTTTCAAGAGCTTTGAGCGTTGGCCAGAAAACCCTAGAATCATATTATGATCCAGTCAGGCTCCCATAGGCAAGGTGCCCGTGTTACAAAAGAGCAACGACGATCGCCATTTGCGGGGCAGTGAACCTTGCGAAACTGTAACCCAGGCCATAATCAAAGCAAGGTCGTGCTTTAAACGGGTTTTCCACATTGTCCTAGCCCAGAAGCACTCGTCCGGCACAGGCGGTTCAAACTGAAAGTTGTAACAAGCTCTGTCCCATAAAGGTCGCATCGAATTTTTTGCCAGAAGCAACTGCTGCTCATCATCTGTGGTAAGTCGTGAGTCGCTTCAGACGCGGATGTGGAAATGTACGAATACTTACCGCTTCCAAGCTTTGTAAGTCGATTCATTAACTCATGCGCGGCACTTGAGAGCCAGCAGAGCTTCGATGCTCTTTAATTCCTTGCCTTTCTTACCGAGTTACGCCTTAGATCTTGCTAGGAAATGGCTCTAAGGCACGATGATAATCACGTGATGTTGCTGCGCGCACTGTTCCTACAAACGAATCGGACAAAGCACCATCAGATCTCAATCTGGTAACAGTTTGAATCTACACAAACAACGGTGCATAAAAACTTAATAACTTCCTCGACTCTGCTGACGCAACCAAAGAAAGGACTGTGGCGCACCCACCATCCCTATTCCATCCATCGCGGACATCCTTACACTAGTAGCGTGGCATAAACGTAACCCGGTCGCGTCGTCCGGAGCTGCGCTTGGGAACGTTTGTCTACAAGCTGGGAATATATCTCATCTGAACATACCAGGCATGAGACCGGCCAACACAACAAAAGGAAGGAACCTTGTAAACCAATAGCAATTTGGTCAGATCGCCACTGCATCAAGAATCACCTCTCTGTCCGCTCGTGCGTTTCGAGGTCGTTACGCGGCGCAGGGAGAGTCAACAATGGCTGTAGATATGGTCGGAGGCAAGACTTACGTGGAAAGCGCTTCGGAAGCAATCACCTGATGCTTCCGACACTGGCATCGTCTTATTCGCCATGCGGGCAAATCCACTCAGGTGCACGTAAGTTACATACAGGTATTACGGTTTTTTCATCAGAGTTAGCATCATCTTCTTGCGAACTTGCGATTACTGCCTTACTAGGAAGAGAGGCACTAGAACATAGTACGGTAGCTCCTGTGATATTACTAGACGACATATAGTGTCCATAGAGTAATGACATAGTTTAGATTGTTCAGATTTTTGGGTGCTTGTTTCTTTTTGTTTTGCGTAGATATTTGTCGATTGTGAAACCCGGAGACGAAAGGGGATCTTTTTGTAATATAGTGTATTTTGTTGTAGTAACTGAAAGTTAGAGAAAGGAATTGTAAATGCAGATTTCCGTTAGATCAGGATAAACTGGAAACGCATAACCCTTCAGTTCTATTGTAAGCCTTTGTTTCTCTTTGTATGAATCGATGGGTGTTTTCTCTAGCATTTCGTATTATGTATTATTATTTTCTTGTCCACGCGTGATCATCCGATTCGGCCCACAGCGAGAAAATTGTTATTCTGAGCAGCTATATACTTGACTGGTCCCATGCGCGCAAATATTTTCTTGACAGGTCCCGTGTGCGATAAACACAACTTGACAGGACCTCTTACCGGGTACAGACAGTCTGTGACTGCCAGCATGGCATTCGAGTCTGACGTGGTAGCTAGTCTGCTTGCGTGGCTAGAAGGACATACTGACAGGAGATGTAAGTGAGTGCGTGGCAAAAAAAGCATGCTGAGAGGACATGTAAGCGGGTGCGTGGTCCTGAATTCCTGCTGAGTAGACACATTTAAGCGCGAAGTGAAGACGAATCGTCCGAATGATGACAGTGTCAGTGAAGACGAGTCGAATCGTAAGAAGGCAAGCCAACACCGCGCTCCATCCATCGACCGTGGACTACCACGACAATTCGATCCTCATGAGCAGCTCATTCGTGACTAGACAACCCAGCACCGCACTCCATAGACAAAACTTCTCGATGTTCACACAAGCCGTCGCCCTCGTTCTCCAGTGCGGCATTCGATCATGCCGCGCATTATGCCCTGCCGTGTCTTCTTGCCACGCACTCATGGTGAGATCCATGTCACCCTGTACATAAACTGTGGCGTCCACGTCATCCTACAGAAACTCACTGACACCCACGTATGTCACGCAATGCCACGTAAGCTCGAGATACGTCACCCTAGATAGTCGACTGGCTACCACGTCAGACTCGAATGCCACGCTGGCAGTCACAGACTGTCTGTACCCGGTAAGGGGTCTTGTCAAGTTGTGTTTATCGCGCACGAGGTCTGTCAAGAAAGTATTTGCGCGCATAGGACCAGTCAAGTATATTACTGTATTCTGAGATAGTTATTTGGGTTTCGTATGAAAACACGTAGACTCTTACTATAATGATCATGTGGAATCTGTCTCTCGGTCAGAATTCATGACTCAGAGACTGGAGTTCTTTTCCATCCAGAAATTTCTCCGTCCATCCATGGAATCTGATGCCTTTATATGACTCATTTTGAAGATCTCTCGTTCTTATTTTTCGAGTCTTAGATGACTTTCTCTCTGTAATCAGATGAAACTTGACAGCATTGCGGGTCTTTTGAGGGAGCTTCTTCCAGGACTACTCGAGTTCTGGTTATCACTAAAATGCTTAGCGGTGAGATCTAGAGATCCATTGCTAAGATAATTCGCAGGCCAAATGCCAACGTGACCGCTACTAGTTAATTCTTTGCATATTCATCTGTTCCAATTTCCGAAGAGGAAAATATACAAAGAATTTTAATTTATGTCTTAATTTTTTTCTTAGAAGGATTAAGTTATACATTAAAGTTCACAAAATTAAAAATATTTTTATTCGTGAGAGTATTGATTTTTTACCAGAGAAAGATTTCAATGTGAATCACTTATGGGTTTTGTATAACTAAAGTTAACATGTGTAATCAAATTACCAAGTAGGGTTTTAAATTTAACATTTTACATTTAGTGAAGCTATCCACGTGAATCACTTATGGGTTTTGTATAACTAAAGTTAGCATGTGTAATCAAATTACCAAGTGAGGTTTTAAATTTAGTGATTTAAATTTTACATTTTACATTTAATGAAGCTAATTGAGATAACTTTGACACAAGTAACAATTTGTAAACTCTGTTGAACAGTACTTTTCTCGTGACAGTGCACTTTAGTACACTGTATTTTTCACTAAATGTTTTTTGAAGACTGTTTTCAGTAAATTATCTATGATTATTTTGGTTTTCTGTTAGAACGTTTTTCTTTTTTCGTTTTCCTAGAAGTGTAGTTTGTATGCGTATTCACTTTAGTCGGTTTATATATGTGTATGTATGTCGAACCTAAACTTTCGAAATGAAAAAACTTTGTTAGGGTTAGGTTAGGTTCAAACAAGTTTTTCTTTATTACTTTGAACTAATAGAAACGAAGTTTTTGAAAAAGGACTACACAAGAAAGTGAAGTTCTAAGTGGTTTATCATATCTGCTTACTGAAGATACAACATGTTCCTCTTTTATCTTTGTCCCAACCCACAAAGTCAAGAAAGATTTCGAGAGAAAAAAGACAAAAAAGATAGAAAGGTACTGAGTCTTCGATGGTAAGACTCGATATGCATAGAAGGGGAAAAAGATACGTTGATTATCTTTTATAATTAACTTTCTATTTTCTCAAATGATTTCATCTTTTCATTCAGATATGAATATTTCAGTTATTAGAAAACTAATACTTGAAACAAGGAATTCAAATAATATAATTTGAATATACTTGCGCTTCATCCATACCTCTTGCTTGCGCTCCGCGTGCCCTCACGGTAATCAAATGGGTTTTGCGATTTCATATAAGACAATAAATATGTATTCGTCAGAACTTGTCTTCTCTTGATCAGAGGAGTAATCATGACTAGTTCTCAAAATTTGAAATTTGTTATCAGTTTCCTTTGTTCTAGAACATTCCTCAACTCGTAGTAGTGTTGTGATTCATGCATTAAAGCATATGTGTAGATAAGTGGGTATAGAAAATGTCTAATTCTTATTGAAATTTTATTTAGTAGTAGAGTTGCACAAGTGAGACTCTTTACATATTTTAACTATGCATGATTTGGGAGTACAATATTTAAGAAAACGAGACATCACGCACAACTATGCAAGTAATCTAGAGAGAATTGTTTTTCCAATGGATGGATATTTGAAATTAGTTAAAGGTTTTTATATAACGCTTGTTATTGCTATTATTCAAGTGTTAACTTTAATACTAAATTGCCTTCTTAATATTCCTTCATTTTTTCTTGCAAATGTAGAGTACAATATGAACCGAGAATCTTCATGATGTTATGTGAATTGGTTCTATTTTATAACTGAAGGAAATGATTTTGATTTTTATCAAAAGTAACGATCATTATTTTGAATTGTCATTTCTTCAAGATTCCTACAATTTTCAATCTGATGACTAAACCATAAAGCTTTTAATGAAAAAAATAGCGGATTATTTAAGAAATTAAACATTCAAAAAATAAAACATTCAACTACAAGTGTGAAATGAATATTACAAAAAAGATCCAATGGCATGTCAATAAAGATAATGCTACATATGTGGAGCACGTTTCTATATCTCAACTACTTCAGTCTGATCTTATAAAAGACCACAAGAATAACTGATGAAGTATTGTTCACAAGATTCATACATTACAGTAGTTTGGATGAACAAGTGTATTCAAGCTTTAATTTGGAAATTCCACTTGGAAGTGTTCGAGGAATAGTGGAATATATTTATGCATACAATTATTAATAAATAATATTGTATATCCAATTTCGTTTTCTCTTATAAAAAGAAATATTATAAAAAATTAAATTAAATCATATTAATTAATATGTGTTAACCAGTCCCAAAGTTGCCATCAGATACCGATATAAACCATAAGTGAAACCCGGACTATGATGCACTACTGGAGCTATAACCGAACCGTGCTCCTCAAAAGACATCATTTCATATGGGCATTAATTTATTCCTTAACTCTTCTTGCCGGAGCATAAACTAATGTACACTTAGAAAGCTGGAGTGCTTTCTAAGTGTACCTGAAGTGAATTTTCTCCTAGATGAGACTCCAGAACTGTTTCTATTGTGTAGGTCTAGAATGAGAGTATTATCTTAACACTTGAAAATATATGTCTCTTCTATCGAAAGATTTATTACTTAATATCCCTTCCAGTTAGAATAGGTTAGGTAATAATTAGTTACATAGTTCAATGTAAAATTTCTTTGTAATTTTATTCTCTGAGACGCGTCTATCTGCAATCCCCTTATGGTTTATGTTTGGTCCGCCCCACAATTTTAGATGCAGTTAACATTTAATACTTATAGCTAAATAACAATTTATTCTTAGAATTCACTGTAGAATTTTTGCATAAGACTTAAAATCTTTTATGATAATGAAATCAAACAAAAATTCTCTAGAAATTCATAATTTATGTTTATTTATCTTACCATAGATCTGATAAGCATCTATGGTTACAAATTTAATTTATCACCTAGCCCTTCTCGGAAATAAATTAAACCACCTTGCATATTCCCCTCCATCTGAATATGGCAAAAAAAGTGAATATTGCAAGGAAGTTTGGAGAAACAACATCTCAAAAAGAATTAAAACTACCAATAAACGAATGTCAAAAGTTAAATGAAATAAGCCCATTAAGGATATATAGATACAAACTCCTCTCCATTGAGAAGATAGACGAAAATTCGTCATTTTTATTTGCGGTCAGATAGGCTGAATGAGAATTTCCTATCAGTTTCTTGAAATTACCAAAACATTTAAGAGGAAAGGGAACATATTCTTTCTCCTTTGGCATATATTACATTAAAGAATAGAAAATTTAATTTAAACTTGGTGTCTTTACAAGCCCCGAAAGGGATCACTTTTGCTCTCCACTGGCCCTTACATTTGGATATGGCTCGTGGAATAGAATTATGAATACTCTGCGAGGAGGAGCCCATACTCTAGCACAAAGTAAATCACTACTGAACAAATTGTTTATAAACAATATGGACAATTTGTTTATAAACAATATGGACAATTTGTTTATAAACTGCTGCTTAAGTTAAACCTCTAGTATGATTACAAGTGTTTTTGGTGACCCAGAATACTTTATTATACTAAGAAATTTAACCGTTATGCAGAAAATGATTATGATGATTTCATCTTCATCTCAATTTGAAATCTGTGAAATTAAAGCTATTTATTAACTTCACAAGTTCTAACTCATCTCAAAGCAAACTACTTAGTACTGATAGAGAATGTCGAAATGAAGAGTTAAAGGTTTTTTTTAAGTAAAACAGAATCTTTTTTTCATACTCAAAGTACACTATGAAGAAAAAGGAATATTCTCTTTTATACTTTTACACTCATACTCGGGGTCATATTGATGTCTCAATTTGCAAGAGAGTTGAATATGTTGCATCAATTTCAGAGTAATGGAAAATAGTATGCATCTTGACGAAATGGGGAAGTTCAGAGTAGCGGAAGGCGACACGTGGTAAGTTTTTGAAAACTTTGTAGGTTGCAAACTATCTTTGTATTGTTTTCCCTCGATATGTATACATACATTTTGTCTTCGAGTAGAGGATTTATGCTGTATCCGATGTGGATTGTACGCTGCTGGGGGCTTAGTGTATACGAGATTAGACTTTGGTGAATTTTTGTTTACTTTGTGTTATTATAAAATATAAAGCTATTATTTACAGCTTTATATTCTAAGACTAAACTAATGTGAAATTACAAAATCTGAAAATGTTAATTGTTAACCAAACACAGAGTTGCAAGGAGTTCCAGAGATAACGCATAAGTGTAACGAGTGAACACACATCTCCAAAACTATAAGAGCGATTTACAGATAAAGAAAAATCTTAAATTTAATTTATTTTCTGACTGAAATAAATTAATCATTGACAAGCATATTTTCCTCTTCCATCAGAACAGAACGAAATATACATCCAAAGTACCGTACCAAAAATAGACTGGGAAGAATACAGAATGCGATAATAAAAGGAAAACTGAAAAAATGGGTTGACTCTCCGGTGGGATGGGTTCGGAGAATTTTTTGGAGAATTTTTCTGATTTTGCTTGCTACCTCTGCTTCTTTCTTCTCTTTCTAGTATATATGTTCTATAAATGTTTTACATTAAGTTAAAAATCTCTGGTAATATTAAGTGATGCATGAATAGATAGTTCCAACTTGGTCTAGACATAACCAATAAGCAGACCATGCGAATACACGCTTCTGAAACTATAATATCGAGATGTTGATATAAAATACTATTCATTTATTATTAATAATTATCATAAATATATAATCTAACTTTTCAGATCAAAATAATTAGATAATAAATTAAAGAGAATGGTACCCTCTCTATCTGAGTTGGAGACGGTGAATAATATGCATGTTTCATACTTAATATGGACAATAGGTTTAGTGAGTCGATCAGAACACTGTCAGCTAAATATGCATCCAAAGTGCACTTTGGCAAAACAGAAGGGAGAAGATAAACATATAAAATGAAAAAAGGTCTTAGACAGTAATTGGCTATGATAAGGATTTAGCGTTGAAAAAAAAGAAAAAAAAGACAAATGTGGTGAAATTGAATGTACTGATTAGTGTATTAAATAGCAGTGGGGTCTGATTTCAGTCATGAAAGAAAAGTACAGGAATGGAAAGATCTTCGACTCGATCATTCTAGACAAGACGAGCGAAGATAGAGTTTTTCAAAATTTATTTGAATTTATAAATAAAAAATTGATGTAAAACATAACCACAGACTGGAACACATGGTTCTGAGTAGATTACTAAAGTCAAACATAGCCACATACTGGACACATGGCAATAGATTCATTTAGAACTCATAAACAAAATACGGGAAGTGATCCTTGGATTGATTTAAACTTGTGTGGTATACCCGTATAAAAACATTTAATAACTTTAATTTATGACCCGAACCTTTTCTCAAGAAAAAATTAAAAACATAAATTAAAGTGTATGCATAATTCTCTTCTTCCTAACTTGGAAGAGGTGAATATGCATGCATAGTGCATATTCGTGTGTACATGGATGAAGGCTGTATATTCATCTATGTACACTGAATGTTAATTAACATTCTAACCTTTCTGGAGGGAAGGGTTAGAACATTAATTAATGTTCTCGGTAAACGGCACTACTTGACAATTAGGACTCCGGACTTATACCCTCAAGAACGTAGCATTCTGCTCTTCACTTATGGGTTCTCTGCGGATGAGTTGACTACTCAGGGACTGATAACATATAATATTTATGAATTAATTTAATTTTCTATATAATTTTATTAAGATAAATATTTATAACACACATGTTTTTTGATAAGAGAAAACGAAATTCACTATACAAGGCCGTGGGAAAGGATATTCGCTAAAAGTCTGAGCGCGATCTAAAGGAAAGAGTAACTTGGGAGCTTCGGCTTCATGGAGTTTCATTTGAGTTTCCAGGTTTTCACTTCTCCAACAAAAGAGAATCAACATGATCTCCAATACGTTTCAAAATTGTATCGCTTGGAATACTTTATCCAGATAAGGGAAAATAAGAATGTTAAGATAATCGGAAACAGTATAGACATGGTCATGGAATGTGTACATTTCTTTTATATGTGTTAGAGGTGAACAAGTAGCTACGCTTGCACTGGAATCGAGAGATTATAATTTAGCAATTTATCCAGATATATTTATTTTTCTTTACTTTTCAAGTTTCACAACTATTCGGTCGTATTCTTTTTTTTTTTAATCGTCTGTTAATACAACAAAATATACTAAGCGACAAATCATTATCCTCTTCTTTGCTGTTTTTCACCATTTATGTTTAACTATGCGTCAGCACAGCAAAAAACGTAAATTACCTTGGCGGGGATAATATTTTGCGATCGTTGCAAAAATGATACGTTTCTACGAGGTTCTCCGTCTGCTAGGATCTTTTTCAATTTTATCTGTTTCTTGTTTTTCTATCTGACTCAAATTGTAAAAAGAAAAAGAATCCCATATAATTTGTATGAAAGGTAACAAGCGCCCTATGATCGTCAATCAAAATCACATCTGCATGTTTCTGCACTGGAATGGACGCACTTGTGAAACGGAACCTGCCGTAGAAAGTAACGCAATCCAGTCTTTGCGGGAATATTTTCCAGCAGAATAAACCAACCAACGATTTTATTCTTCGCGGGACAAAATCCTTTTCCAGGTCCCTGGAGGCCAAACGACGAAACGGAGGAGGAGACAGGCTAGACAGCAGGGAAAGGTAGAAGATACCGGTAATCGGAGAAAATCTCTCGGAGGCTCGGAGTCCGAGCGCTGCTACGTACCGGTAGTACAGGGCTACGGCACTAACGGTAGTTGAGGTCCCCTTCAGGAGAAAACGCGACGCAATGACGCTTCCTTGCTTCAGGTTGCTTCAGGTTGCTTCAGGCTGGCGACAGTGCAGAAGAGACTTCATTGCGAGTACCGTACGCTCGTGGCCTCCAGGCACTGCTCAGAAAGCTGTCTGAAAGCGAAGTAAAAAGCACCATCCACCATAACTCCTCCTGCACATCCTCCGTGAGCGCGTGAGAGTGAGGGCTAACTATCGGATCGATTCCGGGCCTGGTTCAATGTTCCCCCGTCCGTGAAGGTGGTGATGATGGTTGACTATCGTCGCTCTGAAGGGGCGTGAACTTTGAAGCAAGAGTGTTTTTCTTAGGTTTGTTCGTGCAGTCAGAGAGCGGCCGAGTACGGATTTTCGAAATGTGATTGCGAATTGTGATTGAGAGAGACTGCTGTGCCGATTGTCGACCACATTCAGTCCACCTTCTTCTTCTCTCTCTAGTTGCGAATCCCCTTCTTCATTGGCCTTTCGTGTTGAATCGTCGGCTCTCTGCGACAGCGACTCTTTGCAGCGGACCAACATGGGCTTGTTCCGCGCGTGTTCGGGTTGCCATTTGATTGCGCTAATACTGGCTGTTCTCATATTATCACCTCTCTGCTTCGCCAAATACGAGAGGCCCGCAATCGCGGTATGTCGCCAATCACAAAATGAGATGGATTTTTTCCAACCAGCTCACGTTATATGTGATGTGAGCTGGTGTGGAGCTGTTTGTATCTGCTTGAAAAGTTTTCTGCTGGCGTTCGGAATTTCTCACGGCCGAGTTGCCTTGCGCTTCTCAGTCGTCTAGTACCGCTCTTTATTCAGTCCCTTGTTGTGTTGTTCGAAGGGCTGAGGAAGTTTGCTAGCCCTGTATATCTGACGATGATTTCGTAAGAAGCCTGGAAAGTTCAGAAGACGAGTAGACAGGAAGGGAAATTCGCTTCCAAAGATGCAAACTCGTTCCTTCTCAGATGAATGCACATCCTATCGGTCGGGGAGCATCTGGTTCCGTTTGTAGGTTTCACCCCTTCAAGGCTGAAGGGGACGTTTGCAGTTTCCATTCTTCAGAGCTCTTGTGATTTCTGCTTTATAGCTGGGGTTGTCAGTAAGTAGTTGTTGTTTGAATAACATCTTACTGTCAGTCAGCTCAACTCACAGCAGAACTATCATCCAGCCGTCTAAGATTTAGACCTGCCTCTGGCCTATAGAACCTCTCCGCAGCATTTCGTCTCTGCATTCTGGCAAGACAGGTATCCGCATTTTGGCCTTGTTTGTTTGTTCACTGCTTTCTGTACAGGGGCTGATCAAACACGTCTTACTGTCTGGTATTGTAGCTTAGGAAGTTTTGATTGGATGGGAGGGCTTTTGTACTGATGGAGCTCTTCAGACGGTTCCTCGTCAACTATGTCATGTTTCTTATGGTTTACATGGATTTTATTCGGTCACATCATCGTTTAGACACTTGACAGATAATCTGTGATTCTCCCTGAGCACCTCAAGAGCGTGGTGCTGTCAAATTGCAGCAGCTGTCGAGTTCCCACAAGTTGTAGAGTTTGGAAAGCGGCCACGATTCGCTAGCTCGGTTGCATTGTGACTCCCTTCTGATCCGTACGGTTGCTCACTATATCCGCTACACCCAAGATTGTGCAGGATAGGGATATGAACAAGAGGAAAGAAGCTTGCTACATCGACATTGACAAGTATGTGCGCCATTTCCGGATGCTCAACAGAGCTTCTGTTTGACTTGTCGTCAGATTCTTCCAGACTAATAGTTGGGAGATACAGGCTGAAGGTTTCGGCTTTTAATGGAAGGACTGGCTAGCAGGTGTTAGAACCCATCTTGATATACAGCTTCTATTCCTCTTGCAGTGGACTGTGGGGTAGAGGATGCCGTTCGTCTCTCATTGCCAAAGAAAACTGCGCACTTCGATGTGTCTCATCTATATGCTACAACATACTCTACGGAGAAGATCCGGTAATCTTCAGCCTCATTATCCTTTAGTATGCATCTTAGATTACATCTGGACCAGATGTGATTTTCCTGGAGAGATGAGTTCTTCGAAACTAGATGAGAATACTGACTAAAATCTTCAGTAGAGAAGCTGTAACTCCGTGCATGGTGAGGACGAATTGCAGGAGTCGAAGTTACTTTGTGAGACCCGCCTAAAACCTGATTTCTACCTGTCACATCTTGCAGCTCGAGGAAGGAGAAGTTGACATCAAAAGAGGGCGAGAGTACCGTCAGTGTTTGCGGAGGTACTTCCGGTTTCGCTGTTGCCTTTCTATATTATGCAGTCAGCTGTGTTTTGCTTCTGGATGGAGAATCAGCAACCTTCTAGCTGCTCTGATATCAGGACAGCACGACAAAACGGTGGCAGCCGTCCTCTTATCCTATAATGTTGTCTATGCCAGGCGAATGTTTAATGCCAGTTATTGCTGACTTTTACTATCATTTGGTTGACTGGCAGGGAAATACAGGACGAGAAAATTTTAGCTGAGGCTCAACGTATTCAGAACTCGTGAGATCTGTACTGTATTCGTTGGATACTGCAGCTTGTAATTCTTCTCTTCCTTCTAGCCTCTCGAAGGAAGAGAAATGTGCCAAACGACATTTCTCGTTCTTCGTTTCCAAAGCTCTTGCACGAGTCAACTGCGACTTGTGACCTTTCAAAGCTCGTACTGTTCGAGGTTGTCAGGGCTGCGCATCACTCTCAGCCGATGGTACCTAAGTTGGACTTGTGTGATCAGGCTAATTGCTTGGCATCATGCTTTCGAGTCATGTCACCGCCCAGTCGAGACACCCTTGAATGGAGTCAAGGAGGATCTTTTCTCCTGAAACATTTGCCACTGAGCAGGTTGGAGAACATGTCTGGACGCTGTAGGTTTGGGAGTCTTTGCTCGAGAAAGTGGAGACAAATGTCTGTGCACAGAATCCATTTGAACGCGTTTCCTGTCTAAAGCCACTGTTTATGAAAGGCTGAAAGTCTTATAATTAAGCTTGTTTTGAGCTACGACTACTGCAACTTATGACAAGGCAGCAACCAAACTGCTATACACCTCGATAGCTATCTGAGCCTCCGCCTTTTCCAGATCAGTGGTGGCAGAGTTGAATTTTGTGCTGTAATCAGCGAGGTTCTTCTTAGCTTCCTCGATGTCCAGATTTTCTGCAAGAACCGCTTCTACCGTCACGATGTCGGTGACAGAGTTAGCGTGCACGAAGGCAAACCCACCACTTACAATGTATTTCTTAACTTCTGTTCCTTCATGGAAGCTCAAAACTCCTGGTTTTAACTCGGCTATGGTAGGAACATGCCCCGGCAGAACGCCCATCAGTCCATTTGTTGCAGGTATTATCACCATATCCACCTGAGATGAGACAACAAAACACATAAAGCACAAATTTCTGTCTGGTAGATCAGTCTGTCACGAGGCGTCGATAAGGCGAATAGAATTTACGTAGGAGGTTGTACGTTTAAGAATAATACGTATAGAATTTACATAGGAGGTTTACCTGTAGGAATTTACATAGAGGTTGTACGTCAGAAGTGCTAGTGGAGATCAAGCATGCAAATGCTTGCGTCTGATACCCATCCCCTCTTGACAAGAACTCCTCTGTACAGTTGCTGACGAATTCTACATAAGTAATTTTCCATCTGGGTAACAAGCCCTTGCCATCGACCACTACTTCATACTCTGACTGCCTTCCTCTTTCCAAGACACTCTGAGCAACAGCCCAACAATTCCGAGTAAACTGGTGGCAAGTTGCGACCCGGTAAGATACCAGAGAAAACTTATTGGAGGGGAAATTATTACCATCGTTGGTGTGCCGTATTTGATGTTCAAGGAACGGGTCACAGAAATGCGGTATTCGACTGTGCTGGAAACATTTAACACCAGTGGTCTGAATCAACAGAACTTACTTCTTCAACGAAGTAAACAAGGAGCTACGCAACTGAATTGCGGGACTATGCGTTAGCGATTTATCCGGATCTGAATCGTTCCTCTCTCTCTTTCCGGTTTCACAGCTACTCCATCCGTCCGTTCCGGCTACACGACAACCCCTTCCTTTCCGGTTTTCACAATCGAGGTATAGCTATCGCATAGCAAAAACTGTGTACATAAGAAAAGCTAGTGTACTACATCCAGAGGGTGTAGTCACTCTGGCTTCTTCGCTTAAATACTGTGAACGAGTATAGTAAATTAATCTTTAAAGTCCTTGAGAGGGCTTTGGATGGCCCATGAAGAAGGAAATCGCAACGACTACCAGTAAAACTACCACTAAACATCCTGGCAGAGAAAGGATCTCAGATATTAACCGTGAATTTTGGTGAAATGTGGGCTATCCAGAGGCAGCTTGTTCATCCCACTTTGTAGTCCCAAGTCTACCACATTCAATCACGGCAGCCATCTCTTTTTGGCAGAAAGGTCTGGACGCCGCAAGAACCGTCGACCTCATAAAGGAGAACTCTTTCCTGCATATGATTAAGATGCCAGTTCAAGAAATAAGCAGTCCAAGCGGCGTTCATGTTCTGAACGCTCGTTTCCGCTTCAGAGCGTAATGCTATTTCAAGCGTACACAGTTTCCCCTTATGTCATCATTCCCCAAGAGACTGGAGTGACCAGGCAAACGTCGAGCGAGCAGACAATGATGGAACCCTACAAATATGCTTCTATGCAGTCATCTTGGACCGAGTACACCACTGCAAAAGCTACTCTGAAAGATGCTGTTCTAAATTGAATAGACCATTTAGACCAAATAAAACTGCACTCAAAGACTTCGCATAATCAAAAGAAGAACTTACTTTGTCAATGCCACGTGTTGGCTTAAGAGAGAACTCGAATGTCAGCCCCGAAAAAAGTGTGAGAACAGCAGCAGGTACCGCAGCATTAGTTCTATTCTTTCGACTCGGAAGAAACCTTAAAAGCCCCAAGAAATCTCTCTACCTACTCTCCAGGTATAGACTTATCCTGGTAAACCCTTCACGAAACCCTAGACCGATGAAAGAACCTGGGCTTCATTTGAGTTCAGTAGTGTATATAAGAAATCTTGTTGCGTCGTGACCTTCTTAGGCCTGGATTGGAGGTCCAGATCATTTTACAGGGCAAGCAGCGGCTATGAAAGGAGTAGCAGCAGAGCCTTACGACTTGTCGAGAGTTCTTTATCGTGACAGTTTTATAAGATTAAGAAACGCAAATAGCAAGTGAATTTGAAAGATAACAAATTCCGGTGAAGGTAATTAGCCTTTGGGATTCAATGAAAGTTTCGATCAAGCAGCCAACGAAAGCAATGAGAGGCGAGACAAAAGCAAGATGATCAAGAATGGATGCTGGGCACTGACCTCCTTTGCGACCATTTCATACTTCCGAGGAAGCACAAAATTGACGGTCAGCTTTGTAGGGATGGTCGTCGGGACGGCAGGTCTCTCCTTTAGAAAGTTTGACGGCACTTTTGGAAAGTCAAGAATCGGCGCAACAGCTTTCCAGGCCTTCTTCAGTTCTTCAGTCACGGCTGATGATGGTTTGGGTTTCTCGGTAGCGGCGGCAGCTTTAGCATATGCACGACTAGGCATATACTTTGAAAGACCGAATCCACCAGTTCGTCTAAAGGTAGAAACCCTGGAAACCGGTGTGCGATTAATTAACCACATCTTGCAACCTTAGCTTCGATCTCTTCTTCGAGGCGTAAAGTATGCTCTTATTGTATGCCCCTTCGGAGTCGTCCAAGTTTAAGGCATCGCTTCCTAGGACACAGAACAAAAACAGCTCCCCTGTGCATATACCTCTTGGGCGCAGAACGAATCATGAAACCTCAGATTAGAGTCCATCAGCAATAATCCAGTTGACAGTTGAAACCATACAGTTATAATAGCATCTTTTTGTGGATGAAGTCGACTTGGAACCTTAACGTCACTTCTGCAGGTAACACAGACCAGTGACTTCTTGGAGGACTGCTGAGAGACATAGACGAAGATATCAGAGAGTACGATAAAACTCGAACTTCAAGGCATGCCGTTTCGTCATTGCTAGGAACCTCTGGGTGGAAGTGTTTAACCACTGGATGAAGGACTTAGAAGGAGACGGACAAGATTACCGGCCTGATCCTGTTCGTTCTAAACTCTTCATGTTATTCAGTGGTTTCCCAACCGAGACTGAGGATCGCAAGATCAAATCATCATTACAGGGATTCTCACTAACGACCGTCCAATGTCAGTACTCATGCTCATCAGTCTTGGGGTCATCTCTGGACGTCTTCTTGAACGTGGGCGTGACTCTGATGGAGTTACAAACTCATTCTTGTAGCGGAGTATGCTGCTTGGAACTCCACCGGTACCGAACATCACACGATATATTGCTGTCAGCATAACCTCATACCGCGTACTGAGTTCAAGATCAGAAGAGCATAGCGTGTTGGGACGTGTAACTCGAACTTCTCGATAACTTTCGGCAGCAATAAGCAATCATGGATGCAGAGCCGGAAATAGATCCTTCTCTAGGTGAGCACCGGTTTCCGGCACTTCGACAGTCCGCCGTCCAGCTGTAAGTAGCGGAAAGTGTACCATATCAAGAACTCAAAACTAGTCACAACCCCTTCTGCAGTATCATAGAAAGATTCATCTACTTCATCTACTCTACGAAAACGCGACGCAATGAACAGCCAACGGATGGAAGACCAAGACCAGTCTCATCTACTCCACACACAGAGTACAGGAGAGTGGAACGTACTGGTTTCCGTTGAACTCCCCAAAACCGTAGCAAAGGCTACGGATTCAGATTGCTACTGCTTTGTTATGAGCTCCTCCGGCTGAAAGCCATCCATGCTTTTGAAGAAATTCTGGCTGTGCATCCTCCGGAGTCGGGGCGTGAAGATCTTCCATGGCCTCTATTTTTTTCCGACTTTTCGTAGAACTTTCTTTTATCCAGCTCATACTTTTCTCATTTTGTCTAGCTTTATATTATTGTCGAGAACACGTTTCGTTGGACGACTATGCAACATAGCAATCTTATAGCCAGATCGTTTCTAAGATTTCTCACTCAAGCCTGGGAAATGACTGAATGTGCGCATGAGAGGGCAGCTATAGCACTCAAGGAGACACTCGAAAGGCGCGGGGCGCTAAGTGGAATCAAAGCCAAGATTCGTTCGGAGCTTTACAGCGTCATCGACCATTCCGATGTGTATATCTGAACCTACATTTTACAGCTCAACCCTCAACGTATTAAACTTTCAATTGTCAAAGAGAACACATGATACAATCAGCTTTATCACTGTACACTCAGCAGAAGGGAACAGGTACATTAAATCTGTTGTTCGCACAGTCTCGAGATGCTTAAGGATCAATACTGCATCAAACTCACAGCATATTAGCAGCCTTCACCTCACAGCTGGCCTCGCCTCATTATGTTTCGAACACTTCCTATCCACCTAACGTCATTCACTGCGTTAAGCTGTATCCGACGGAAACGCGTTTATAGAACGTGTATGGTAGGCAGCAGGCTGGTACGTAACGCGTACTATTATACGACAATTGCTTTTCAGGAGACCCGGGAAAAGGCGTCATCGGCCCGAGACTTCTTGATCAATGAACTCGTCCGTGACTATTTGGTGCATCGCAGGCTGAACTACACGCTGTCAGTGTTTACTCCTGGTATGCGGGCGGTTCATCTGCAACACTTTCAAGATTTTACTCTGTCACAACGGAATCTAAGCTTTCAACAAACTAAAGGTCTAAGCTTTCACCAGAATCAAGTTCTGGAACAAGCACTTTGAGATGCTTACAGCTGGCGTCTCTCCCTGTATAATACAGATGATTAGCAAGAAAACGTAATCAGCTCTAGATGAAAAATATCTTTGTTTAGCGTGTCCTCCTTGGAGTTCGAATGTGGTGGAAGTCTTATGTGACCACAAACAGCTGTTAGACCCTACCGCAGTAAAATCCATGCTGAATGTATCTTACTGAAGGGGGTGGCTTTACATCTGATGATTGCCTTCTGACAGAGAGTGGTCAGCCAGAAATGCCACTCGACCGTTCATTGTTGGCGAGAGAACTGGGCATCTTGAATACTGAGGCCAAGTTCAAGAAACTGTGAGTGTTTGATGCACTTCTTTGGCGAAAAAGAGGAAAAATTACAGCTTAAAATCCTTTCTGGAATCTGACAGGTCCCCAAAGTTCGTAATATCTGGTATGGGAACGTGAGTATACACTTAACTCTTGAGTTTCATATGCAAATCGACAGTCTACAGATTGTTAATAATGACTCGTACTCGATTCCAGGCCACTGCTATATACACTCATCAGTAAAGTGCATCCGAAAGGTTCGGAATTCTTCGATCTGGAGTGAGGAGAAATGTGAAGCAGAGACCAAACGCCTTAAGCGGTGACGTTTATCCAGCCCCTATATGCTCCGATTTCACGGTTTATATTGGCCCAGAGACACGCGTAAGTAATTAACAATGTAGACTAGGTAGCTTGAGAATGCCAAACTCCAACTTGGCACTATGAGAAACTAGAAAGGAAGGTCAGAATATATCACGTCTCTGAATGCTACGATAGTGTATCGACTTGAGAGAATAGTTTGAGAAAGTATTTGAGGGCATCACGTCGCGGTTGCAAAAATTCGAAACGAAGTTCCTCGATGATTGGCTCTGAACTTGTGATGAGGACTCTTGAGTTCCCTGCCGCATCCTTCTAAGCTACGGAAGTAGGGATTTCAAAACTGATAAACTCGGACTCGAGTTCTGAGCACTCTCATGACGGTTTGACGTGGGTCCTGACTTCTCAGGCACATGGAGACTTCTTGGAACCGCGGGCTGGACGTTGGGTGAGACCTAAATCTGTTCGATTACGAGATCCGTGTTACTGTACACAAACACTCCAGGAAAGTACTGTACTAACTGTGGTGGTCCGGTTCAAGATTTCCTTCTTTCGGCGTTCAGGCGAAGGCAGCTTTGCCCCAAACTTTTCAATAGGGGGTTTCAAACATAGACCGTTACGAGTCACTGGATTGTCCGTAATCACTCGTGACAGACTCCATTGTTTAGTCCGGATGGCTTCCGTAGTTTGATCATGGATTGGATTGTTTAGTCCATGGTCGTGATTAATTACGTTGATTTAAGACAGCAATAAAAGTTCAGTCAATGTACGTCACGAACTCACTTAATCATGTCTACCACGAGTTCGAATGGCGTCCGTGAACGATCACAATGGACTTTGCCTCAGAACCGTCTGTATATGACGGACTTCATGTTTGAAACCCCCTAATTATTCTCATGGATCGCCAGGCACCATAACTGTTCTCGCTACTGCGTAATACAGTCCTTGGATTTGTGAATGAAGTTACACGTCCGAAAGTTGTGTTTCTTTTAGAAGAGAAAAGAAGTAGCTGCGATTGCAGCGTAATTACGGGGCTATGCGTTAGAGATTAATTTGGATATAATCTAATTCTTTATCGACTTTCACAGTTGTGTTTTTATCATTTAACCGTTCTCTTCTTTTCCGATTTTACAATCGAATGTATACCTATGGCAACAATTAACTAAACTTGCAGTAAAACTGACAGGCTATGCGTTAGTTATTTATCTGGATCTAATCTATTTTTTTTGAGTTTCTCAGCTCTTTTTTTTGCTTCATCCACTATCTCGTTCTCTTCTCGATATAATAAAATCCTTCATTCTTTGTTTCCACAAGCGACATATAACTATGCTAATGCATAACAATTACATAACAGACAAGTGAAAAAAATCTCACCATGAGATATAAGACGAAGATCACAAACCAGAAACGGAGAGAAAAAACCCTCATAACATCTAGTGTCTAGCTAAGTCTACCAAGCTTGACAACCTTTTCAAATAAAAAAACAGAGCCACCATGAGTGAGAGTCACATATGGACCACCTTTGCTAACGGACGAATAAAACGTCTCTATTCTCCTCAATAAAGCTTTCACTAACGCTCTATTCAATGCTATACTAATCCAACGATGCACACCAATGGCATACCATCCTAACGATATAGTAGTAACCTTAGAGTTTTTCATCTCCATACGTATTAACAAACTCAACAGGTCAATAAACTTCGGATGAAGACATCCGGATATCTCAATCACGAAAAGAAAAAACTCATATAAGCATCCTTATCTGCGTAATTGTGGATCTTTTGCTCAATCGTAAAAAAAACAGCATGTCCCAAAGTAAGTGCTGCTGAATGAGCATAAGAGTCAGGCATCATATCTGCAATAACCACATGCCACGTACGCAACTCCTTCACAGCTGAAATAGAGATCTACTTGTCTTCGAGAAGAGTCCATAGAAGAAGAAGACCCTTAACCTCTCTTTTCACATGAAGACCAGTCTCTCTTATGAGAGAAAGTAGAATGTCTTGAATGGTGTCATGCTCAATAATAGTTTTTTGAAATTCTCCTCTATATTTACATAAAAAAAATGTCTGCTTGTAATAGAGATAGCCTGACGGTCCTAACCACAGTTTGAAATAGACTTCGAAATATCTGCAATTAGAGGATGAAGGAGATCTAACGGAAGATGCATCATTATAATGTAAGATGAGCCTCAATATGCAATGCACATTCAGAAGGAATAAATAAGCCAAGTATCCGCATCGGTGCAAGAATGAAGACGAGCTATACTAGTATACTATGATCTCAAAGTCCATTTGACTGGAGATGAACAAGAACAAGATGCGACTAGAAACTACAGCTAGGTGTCCTCTGGAGATAAGACCTCCCATCTTTAGCAAAGATATCAAAAGAGACTGAGTCAAAATAGATAAATCATCTCTATAGTTACATAACGCTACCGTATTATATCTTAAACACATTATGATGCTACTCACACCATAGATTTACAATGCATATAGCATCATATATTTATGATGTAGCGTGTATTGCAAGGATACTATGCGTACTGCGTCATAGACATAGCACTATGTACACTGTTTATCTATGATTCAATGGTATTTTAATATCTCTATTTTTATTCTTTTATATATAATTAAATATTTATGTTATAAATATAATATAATATTCTCAAAAAAGAAAACAAAATCACATACAAAAATAAAGTTGAATCACTCAGCAGGGTTCTACATACTACTATTATATTTTACTTGTATTTAAAATGTGGTCTATCCAAGGGTTTAAGACTTTTATAATATTCTGTTTTGTGCTGCATTTCTCATAGAAAATGCAATCTTCGTAACTTCTACATGGATGGATTAAAAAGAAGACGAGTAACATAGCAGTTATCAGAAATTGATATCAAGAAACTTTTACTGATATCAGTAGATAGATATCGATCTCGATAACTATCTAAGCTATAATTACCGACCTCTATACCTATAAGTAATTAGAAGAGAAAAAGTACAATTTCAAGTAGCAGGAACTGATATCAGCAAATATTTCTGATATCATCAAATTTTTCTTGATATCAAGAACACTCTATGACCTCACTGAATGTTAATCTTAATCCTGCAAAATAATAATAAGTTATTTTTATGCAGTTGGCAAGGGTGATCAGATGTGATGAAATAATAATAAGTTTTTATTTAACACCTAGCTAGGTTGACCGAGTGTGTGAGATTCATAGTCAGCCACCCTAGTTAGATGTGAAAATTAACAACAAGTTGTTATTTTACATTCAGTAAGGCTCGAAGAGCGTGAGCTATTAAAACTTGGCGACCCTGATTCATGGGGTCATTCTGATTATTGATTTATTACCTAATTACCCTTCTAGACGAAAGGGTAATAATTGAACATGTTGCTCTCTCCCATTACAAAATGAAAGAGAGATTATACATGTTTCCAAATCGATGAAAATGATTGAATATGCGATGCCATGCCTCTTGAAGATTTGAACAGAAGAAGACGACAGTCGATAAAGAGAGACAAAACTACAAGATTCTGTTTGTTTTCAATCATTTTTTCTATCTTTTGTAAAAAATTGAAGAATACAGTAGGTCAATCAATCTTTCTCTTTGATTTGATGACTAAATGGAGAGGTATATTTCTCTACCTAGGAGAATAGATACCCTCCGATCTCTTAGAAATTCTTGGAGATCAGTTTAGACTCTTATAATTAGAGGATAATAGAAGGTTATCTAACCATGAGTAAAATTAAAGATATACATTTTACTTCCATGAACATATTATTTATACAACATGCATAACTTAGCATGTGGAGCTCGAACAAAATATATAGAAATGTAATCGGATGTTATTTGACTTTTGATATAAATTCTCAACTCATCACCTAACTAATATATTAAATAGTCTATGATCAGATAATTAAATAATTTTTGTGGAAAATCCGACATGTAGTATGTAATTAATATATAATATTTAGACTAAATATATATGTTAATTTAAAAATATTGAATATTTTTGAATATTTATAAAATTCTCACTAACACCTCGATGGCACCTCCATTGTAGTGTTCGGTCCAATGGACTTTTGATTTTCCATTTCTCTTTATGTTTATCTTCTTCCTCTCTCCGGCAAAAAATGCACTTTGGATGCATATTTTAATCACCCGTACGAAGGCAGAAGAGCAAGAGATGTCCAAGAGTAAGAGCAAAAATGTAGAGAAGTTGTTTTTCAAACAAGCTTTGAATACACTTTTTTGAAATAGAGTTCAAACATTATTGTTCTGAGTTCAAACATTATTATTCTGAGTTCTCCATTTATCTTAGTATGCAGCGTAATGAAATCTGTTCAATAATTCAAGATTTAATGGAAACAGAGCTTGTATAAAGAATTTTAAGATTCATACAAATTTTGATCAGAGCTTTCAAGATCTTAATGATCATATTTCTCAATTTAAAATGCTTTGGATCACTCAGAAACTCTCATGGAAACAAGTTAACATTGTCAGGTTTTAGAAAACTATATCAATGGGAGGAATTTCTGAAATTTTAAATAACTTCTTGAAATCTCTACATTTACCTTGATGTAATGACAACCTTGATGATACCATAAGTTGGAAAGCACCAACTATCTGATTTGACGCTTCAACGCTAGTGACTCGAGGTGGTCGTTATTCCATATAAAATAACTCATTATGTGTAAAAATCTATGATGATTCTGAAGAATCTTCTCATTATTAGTTTTTTTATTTTCCTCTGTTTGATTATAATAGACTGTATTTTTCAGACTTATATCTATCATACACCTAACTCTAAGGGTACTCATTTTGACAAATTTTCAATATCTTCAATCTATAGTACGTATTATTAACATCCACCTTGCTTTGCACTAAAAACAGATGAAACTGTGTCCGGAGATTGCTGGTGTCACCCTTCAATCATATGGTGGAGGGTTCTCCACTATATGAGTGGACCCATAATATCTTGTAACTAAAATTTAAGCTGTCTGAATGATATTCATTATGGTGTGGTAGTGGGTTATCACCACTGTTACAGTTGATGTACCAGTAATGGGCTAGTAATGGACCTCAAAATGATACTAAATGTCCATGAAGCTTACCATTAATTACAATTTACAGTGGAGTTGCACTACTCACAAGACAACTTCAAAAACATGTGAAATATCGTTCACATGGAACAAATTAACTAATCTAGTTACATATTATCCATTCAGTACTCTCCAAACTAAATCTTTTCATGATTGAGAAAAACACTTTGCCACATTCTTCATATCTATACAGAAAGAAGATCGGCCAGCTGCGAAAGACCTAACAGAGGATTCAAAGAAGTTGCGAGTCACTACTGTCCTAGATGTTGTGCGCATACACATTGCTACACAACATACATCGCTGTCAGAGGTACACCACCACATACACATAACACATGGACGATGTCATACACATACACAAGTGTATCACAATCAAACAGAGAAATTATCATCTCCAACACTACAATAAAGATTACTCACAAACGGTCAAGCCAAACTCACTCGAAGCATGAAGAGAATGCGGGTTACACTCAACTAGACTATCCACCATAACCTGGAGCTTGAAGGCTCAGCTCGAAGAACTAAGGCCTCCAAGCCCTACCTACGAAGTATACCCCTAGTGGGCTCTCCCACCAACTCACCCTAACGGCACTAATGGCTTACCGGGATGCGTCACTTTGCACTCGGTCAACCTAGCCGAGGTGCCAAACTGACGTGACAGTTGTCGTGCGCATACACATCGCTACACAACATACATCGCTGTCAGAGGTACACCACACATACACATAACACATGGACGATGTCATACACATACACAAGTGTACCACAATCGTCCCCCTAACTGGCGGTTAGGTCCCTCTAACTCCAGATAACTCCATATCCCACTACGTGATATACACCTTCATGGGTGCAAGGATCAGGAGACCGGATGCTACATCGTCCCATCGTTAGTCGCCTGTCTGCAATCCATACCACGCAAAGATCTAATCGACTATCCTTGCTATATACATCGAGGACAAACCCACCGTCCAGTAAGAACGACATTGAGAGATGGAGTCAAACATCACATGTGCCAACCTCTCGAACAACCATCACACACCAACATACGGGCTGCTCCACCAGCAGACCCACACAACATACACCTCAAGCCCGCGCGTCCAACTGCTAAGCTTGGGTCAACGGTACCATCAATGTTAGGAAGATGACATGGCGCGCAATTACGCACATGACCCTTCCACACAACACCATCACGGCCCTCTAACATGAGTACTCCAGAAGATAACACCTCCCGCACTCGTAAAATAATGCGTCATGCGGTCACATCCAACGTCGTCGGTGCGGTCTGCTGTAGATAGATATAATCGTCAAGATGAAACCTGCGAATCGACGGCTGATAACCTCCTCCTCGGATAGTCGCATATCGCATTGTGTCTCTATGCTGAGCAATCGCTAGGTTCTCAAAAGCCATAGGCATAACTCACCGAAATGTCTCTACTCGTTGAGAACATGCTCTCACTCACATATCTGGATCATCGAGGTCCAGCACCTCAGCAGAATCACAACGAATGATCGAAGATAGATCTAGATCTCGACCATACAATAGAAAATACGATGAAAAGGAAGCCAAAGACGCTTGTCGGCTGAAACGATAACCCATAGCCAACCATGATAACTGCACATCCCAGTCTCTCAAGTGGTCCTTCTGCAAGCCATACTTGCACAATCCTCTCTTCATCGTCTGAACTACCCTCTCCGCCAAACCATCCGTCTTAGGATGATCTCGAGATGTAGTCCGATGATCAATCAGCGCCTGATCACACAAGGCCAGAAACTCACCAAAGAACTCTATACCTTGGTCTGTCAGCATTTCAGTTGGTGCTCCAAAACGACTCAGCACTCGATCTAAGAACGCGTACGCCGTCTCTTCACTTGCCTTGTCTGGTAATGTCACCAACTCAATCCACTTGGAGAAGTGCTCCACCATCACCAACACATACCGGTGGTGACGTACGGCCCGAACGGTCCAATTCTCCTTCACAGGTAAGTGAAAACTCCAAATCTGCTTCCTGCGTCTCAATTTCTCCCAGAACACAACCTCCGATCCGTCTCTTCCCAAACCGTTTGAACCAGTGCGTAGCCTGCACAGATGTGAACCCAACGACGCCTTGCGCGCTTGCATTGGACTCCTAAATCTCCCGAACCGTCCGTTGACAGGTCGCAGGCGCAAGCTAGCCCCTAAGCTGCTCTCTTGTTTATAGTCTCTGTACGTACAGTTCAACCCTCAATAATAAGAAGCAGGCCCCTTGCGTCTTTGATATAACGCCTGAAGCCCTAAATACCCAGTCAGCAAGTAACTAGAGGCCTAGCTTGATTTTACCTTTTTTCGAATCGCATAACTTCTTCTCTGGATGTCCAAACGAAATAAACAAGATGCCCATGGAACGCTGACAACGAGCTCTATCCATCTATGCGATAAAAGTAAAGATCCGAAGTTGCGCCAAAAGCTCGTAAGTTGGGGCCTAGCTTGTTTTCTCCATCTTTCGAGTCCTGTAACTTCTTCACTATGCGTCCAAACGGAGCAGACAAAGTGCTTATGGAATGTTGACAAGGAGCTCTATCCACTGGTGCGATAAAAACGAAGATCCGAAGTGGTGCCAAAAACCCGTAAGCTGGGGCTTAGCTTATTTTCTCCATCTTTCGAGTCTTGTAACTTCTCCACTAGGCGCCCAAACGAAGTAGACAAGATGCCTATGGAAAGCTGATAAGGAGCTCTACCCATCTATGCGATGAAAATGGAGATATGAGATTGTGCCAAAATCTGTAAGCTGGGGCCTAGCTTGTCTTCTCATGAGTGTCTTTGGAGCGACAAAGCATCGAAGTTTGTATTTCAGGTAGGAGCCGGTCCACGACACGACAACGCTGCTCAGCCAATCCAAGGCTAACAATCCATGTCAAGCAATTCAAGTCCATTGCTTGACTCAATACTTGACGACGTGAAGCCTCCGACACCGAAGCTACTGCCGTCGTATCCGTAGCGAACCCATCGCTCGTTCTCTCTCATCGACATTGGGCTCCACCAACTGTCGTAATTGAGCATCCCACACAAACCCAGGTCCTCCATCTCTGTAAGCATGTGATACTGGAAAGCTTACTAAAGTGAGTAACGCTATCATGGGCCGTCTCACTAGGTTCATCACTCGACTGACTATTGCATGTAAAATCAATCACTTTGTGATGTTACTCACATGTGAGACTGCACATATTAAAGAAATGAGAATATGGATAGTCTAACGTGTCTTTAATGTTAAATATTTTGACTTACAGTGGTATTTAGTCAAAGTTGAAAGTACTAAAATGATGAACAGAAGAGAAAATGACCGGTTCTAGTGTCAATAATCCGTCAAGGGTATGATCAAACAACCAAACGTTAAGAGGGGTATGATCAAGCTCACAGAAACTATTGGGGGTATGATCAAGCCAATTTCTGTGTTGCTGCAGATCAGAGTTACGGTAAAATAATACAATCTTAACACGGGTGAAGTACAGTCCAACCAATGAATTACGGGTGCGGTCAAGTAAAATTATGAGGTAAAATAATTTGGGTCCTACTTTCTTCCCATGAACGTGTGAGAAATTAAAAGGTTTTCCAATTACGAAGGTCAAAGGCTACATAGTTCTCAACGAACGAGAAGAAAAATCGCAAAGAAATTCAACGCGCGAGTCAATGCAAGTACTGTATCCCACTCTTCCTCCAAAGAGCGTACGGTACTGTAGTGCAAAAAACGCCAAAAGGAGAAACAACAACGCAACTGAATACGTAAACTCTATTCCTTCTAATTGCCCTGCCGTAAGTCGTAAAACAACATCTCGTCATTTGTAAGCTGATCGGACGATGCATTCATGCAGACTCGCACGACATCAGTTAATAGGAGTAGAGAAGACTCACGGAGTCTCTTTCCATCCGTCGGCTACTCATTGCGTCTCGGTGTTTCGAGAGCAGACTCGAAGTGTGTTAGGACGTGAAGCGTCTAAGTGCGTTGAACTTCGTTCCCTTGAAATCGTCAAGGTGAAACATCAACCGTCGGTCGGTCACATAAAATACAAAAAGCGGCACCGGATACCACAAAGAGGTTCTAGAGGGCTAGAGAGATCAGCGTAGAACAACCGTCCGATCGTTCTCGCATAAGCGAAGATACACTCATTCCCTCGCATGTCCGCGAGAACATTCCGGCAGATACTTCTATGTCCCAAGATCCTAAACTCCATTCGCAAGAATATTCTGGGGAAGGTGTGTGATTGGCGATCGGTAGGTGGTGCTGGTCGAGCGGAAGTGCCGCCTGGCCCCACAATAGACCGTGGGGCACGCGCGGGCGAAACCAGAAACGACGCTAGAAGCTCAAGGAGAGGACAGTAGACCGAACGATCTCGAGAGAGTGTCGGAGGGACACACGCGACGAAGAATAGATTGGAATGGGATGATTGATAGAATAGAGTAGTAGGGAGGAACTTCTTGGTGGAAGAATAGTTGAAGAGCAGAACGAGAGTAAAAAGGAAGGAAGGAAGGAAAGAAACTGGGGTTGGTTGTTTGTTTGAGGAGTAGGGAGGCGGGGTAGGAAGGTCAAGCAGGCGCTTCGCTGGGCTCGAGTGTTTCGATCTCGGTGCAGGACGGAAGGAACGGAGAGGAAGCGATTGGGTTTAAGGTTTGGAGTAACCTTTCCGCAGGACTTCGGAGGAGGAGGAGACGAGACTACAAGTTTGAGGAGGTCTGTATGTTGAATGGTTGAGTCATGCATTGGTTGAAGTGACTATAGAACTGAGGGAGGGAGTGTGAATGGGGGAGATGAACTGTCGCGCATGTGTCTGTTTTAAACGAGGAGGCTGATATCTTAAGAATTTGGGTGCAGTCTGGAGTCGGAGGTCAATACTGCGTTTGAGTACATTCTGTCCAGTGAAGCGCTTGTTGGGCGCTTGTCTAACCCGTTCGTCCCCTGCCGATCACCCTTCGATTGTTGGTCGTCATCCAGCTTGAGAGGTCTGCTTCCTTTGTTTCAGTAACGATTTTCGATTCTTTACCGTCTTGCTTGCTAGGCGATTGCGGGTGCGTTGAGCGAGAGTCCATCGTCACAAGCAGGAGTAACTGACACATGTGTTACGGTGTCAGGGAACTGCAGAGCTGCCACATTGTACATAGTATATAGCACAGGATTAAGTTGGTTTCAATTGAAGAACCCGCAGTATCCCACCAGGCAGGAGCTGGTTGTATAATCGAAATGCAGGGTAATTGGCCGGGGCTGCCGAACTGGGTATTCAATGCATCGGCACCTATAGAGCCAGGAGGCAAATGGTCCAGCTCGAGTTCTTGTTCCCCTGGACCCGGATCCCATTATGGCTCGGATCCATCTCCTATGTCGCGCCATAGTTCTAAACCTTTCCCTCTATCCGGCTTCACCCCAAGTGCAGGGAAAGCAGCTATCGGAGGTGGACTCAATGCTGTATTGCAGGCAGCCGGGGGATTGCTTCGTTTACTGGGTAAAGGAGGGCCAACTAGTTTTGAGAAAAGGCGCAGAAAGAACCAACGGAAGGTGAAGCGCGACGGATTTAAAATAGTCACAGAAGTGACCGAATTCAACGCTGCTGTGAGCACGTATGGGAATAACTTAAGCAGAAGAGGCTCTGCTTCCGTTTTTTTCACCCGAGTCACCTCCGTGCTGTTTGGCCGATTGGGCAGGATGAGGGACCGTAATACTTTACCCACCATTCTTGCTGCGCTCTTGCCACCGCTTTTGAATTAGTAAGTATATTATGGAGATGTACATTCACGCTCCTCTATGCTACTTACTCTGTACCTCTCTCGGTTCGATCTTTTGGGGTTACGTCAAGTGCGGGTGGATAGTTCTTGCATTACGCTGCTATCCTCATGGACCGAAATATATTAGGGAGGTGTGCTAAAACTAAGTTTTATCGCTAAAAACCTGCACAATTCGAGGTTACCTTCACCACTTCATTCGTCTTGATATATAGTTCTTCGGGTTCTACATTCAGGGGCTACCTTAAGTGTATGTTAAAAGTTCTTACATTGCACTGCTGTCCACAGAGGCCGAAATATACTATCGAATTGTACGTCGGGTTGTGCGCACCTGATGCTTAGAGCTGCCTTGCTAGAGCTCAACCTGTGTACAGTAGTTGTTCGTCCAATACGCATGCCTCCACAAGCTTTAGAATAAAGAACCTGGTGCAGATTAAGAATATGTGAATCACTCACGGACTGTTATATATGTGGTCTTTGAGCGTGGTTCTTGCTCCTTGGCTGAGCTGCCATTTTCCCGAACGATTCACATATGTGGTTTACTCGGTGAAGAGAAGCATGTGTATATGTTCACTGAATGTTCGTGTGTGCTTAGTGACAGACCCTCAAATCTACTTTTGGCGGCACCCTCGGACGTGGAGGTTGAGAACGCATGTATGGTGAAATCTGCGGAGGAAACAGTGAAAGTACAAGTCAAGATGACCGAGAAGCTCCCAAAGGACGGTGTGGTTGTGGAGCCGAAAACTGGTGTCGGTTTCCCTTCTTATCTCTTGTTTGGTGAACCAGGAGCAAACTTTGGCGATAAATCTTGCCAGGTGATTTCTTTGATTTATGTGTAGTCTACGTCAAGCAGAATATCTTTCTAGACGGGGACACCATAGCCATCAGTGCTTACCTCAACGTGTCAGAGCTCAAAGACTGATATTACATGTCGGTCAATAGCAAAACATGACAAGCCAAAGAGATCTCTTTTCTGTGATATGTCCTTGTCTCTCGGTGAATCTGACCTCTGATGCTCTCCGTCAGGTACTGGCCGGTGTAGGCTCACGTGCAAAAACTTTGATAAGGGTGAAGTCAATTATGATATACGCTTTCGGCCTTTGTAAGTTTCTGTATCACTTGTGAAGTTATTCTCTCTTTCCCAGGTTACGCTGCAGTTACAGATAATCTTATAAGCAGTTCTGTTAGAGCAAATCACAGACGATCTATAACTTGTGCTTTCTTGAAGGTATAAGTGCCTTACAGTTTGTCTCATCTGTCTCTGAATCCGTAAGGCTCGTGCCGTAGTTCTTTCTTCAACTCACCCTGCCATTTCGCCTAGTTTCCATTTCTTGTCTTACAGTGTGCTCCCGAGTTTTACAGATGTCGAGCCAAACCATCTACGAGCGAAGTTGGGGGATAAATATGCAGGGGTACCTCCTGAGGAACTCAAGTACCGCCCAGAGTTTTACGATGATCTACTCAGGTCTGATTTCATACCGCATTTCACACTACCGTGCCCAAAGTCAGTTCTAGAAGTCCACCTTTTTACTTAAGATTCTGTGGTGCTTGTTGAGTTGCAGCACTTCTGCACCAGTGTAGGTATTATAATCAGCGCCCTTACATAAATATCGTATTTGCAGTCAAGGAGTAGGTATGACAGTTCGTCTTGTCGTGCATTACAAGGGCCTGAAGATGGGAATGGTTCGCAGGTACGATCTGTGATCTGGTCTCACAGGGACCGAACTTTTATGGCGTCACTTGAGTGGGTTTTGTACATGTAATAGTAGTAGAAAGTAGCGACATGAGACTTACTCCACCTGTATCGTTGCTGTCATGCAGTGCATTTGAAAACTCGTTAAAATTGCGGCTGAAAAGGGTGAGTCACCAAGGGCTGTGCTCCCTTTACCTTGTATAATGAGCTTATTTGTCCAATGTATCTTCACCCTTGGAAATATATATATATATATATGCGGACAGTGACTTTTGGTAGCTTCAAACCTGAATTGAAGATCTCATAATGCTTCGCAGATTAAGGGTGTAGAGGACGATGAAGGATTACACGATTTCTGCTCTCTTATGTCTGAAGATCTGAAAATCTTTCGGGTACGCATGGATCACTGAAAGGATTTTGTAGTCATTAGTTGTTCTGATCACCCTTCGACTTGCAGATTGCGTGCTTTAGAGGTCTGATCTTGATACGGTCTTTCCGATCATGTTTACGGAAGTGTTGACTCCTTTGTCGATGCCATCCACAGGGAACAACAATTGACTTTCGCTGGCGACCTGGAGGTGCTCTTCAAACGGAAAGTAAGGGTCTACTAACTTCATGAAGAACCTGAAGAACTCGCTGCTTAGGAATATATCTGACGACCTGCTTCGTGGATGATGATCTTCTCTGTGTGTTTGGCAGTTGGCGGGCATAAAATCGGGACAGTTTTTAGCCATCATCTCTGCCGTAAGTTTTCATCCTTGGAGACAATTGATTCTTCACAGTTCTGAGTCAAAAGTAACTCTGCAACTGGAAAGTCCTGGTTTCCAGTATAGAGTAATGAAACTTCGTTTACTTCTTACCACTAAGGGTCTTGCTGCGGATCACCTTCACCGTACAACTTCCCCTCTGTCAGTGCACTCGTGTCCCTCCTTTCTTGCTCCGGTTCTAATCGTCTTTTCTCTTTTCATGCTAGGGGCGTTCTTTGATCTCTACATCGGAGAAACACCAGTCTCAGAATCGGCGAAGTATGAAATCGGCGAGAGTTTTGGCCGCTTGCTGACGACTAAATCATATTTAGCTTAACCTCATAATCTCCTGTGAACCGGTCGCAGCAGTGGCTGGGGTCACCACGTGCTCGCGGCACATAAGCAGCTCCCATCTTTGCCCATTAAACTTCATCAACGAATCTTGGTTCGACTGAGATCTTCTGCAGATACAGCTGTCCATCTGGGCCATTCTTAACCAACTGCCGTCGGTTCCACTTGTTTTCTCTCCGTCCGCTCCGGTGCCATAAGAATTCAAGGATGGCCTTCGTCGAAGCACAGGGCATATTGCAACATCTCAGGTGGTCATGTATATATATGTGATTGATTTACCCAGGCAGACTTAGCTTAGCAAGAAAAGGTAAGCTGCCTTTCGGCAGTGTGTTGGTCCTGCTCCCATAGTTAACGGCAGGGCTGACTGGTCTATAATATTTCGGAGATGTGCTTCTCAAATTGCATATTAACCTCTCAAAGTGTAGAAAACCATTTGTTTGGCATACAACTGTAGCTACGATCCTCTTCGACTATTTGATGACCAAACCGAGTATTAGTTGGCACCAGGTGGCTGTGACAGACCACTCGAAGAAATAAGGTAGAGCACCTGTCCTCCTTACTAGTGTAGTGAAGCAGTTTCGGCAACACAGGCAGTTGCTTCCTCTTGGACCTGGAACTACCTACTTGAAAATAAAAGATCCGTGGAACAGATCTTGATTCTGTCACAAAATAAATTGAGTGTGAGCACCGGAAATCGTCCAGTGGTACAAGTTATGGAGCTGTCCTGTCTTCAGTCGAGTATGCAGGACAGCGAGATTCATAGTGTAATGCAGTTTTATCTGCGCCTCGGCGATTATGTGAGGAGATGTTGATTCATGAGTGGCATTTTCTGTTCGAGTCGTCATTACCCAACATTTGCTCTCAGTGACTTGCAACATCTAATGTCTATAAGAACTGATTCGTGTATATAAAAAATTCAATTCGAATGCGTCGACATCACTTTAGAACACTTCAGTTCTCTGATGGAGATGGAATCGTCTACCTTATTAATGTATGTATTCATGGATAACCAGTCGGCTATTACCAGTTAGCTTTTTGTCTTCAAGAAGTATCACGAGCATTGGATTAATTTGGAGTTCTCCTCTAGAACTACAGTTCATTTTTAATCAGTCATGGATATCTAGACACAGACGTTTGTAAAATAATAAGGCACACTAAAATAACACACCTGTTTCTTCCGGTGGGAATTTGGAAGACAAGAAAGAACATGGAGAGCAAAACAACAACAAACATATGAAGCTGATTACGACAAAAGTGAGTTAGTGGATTAACGTTTGGGCCGGTCGATGTCTAACTTCAAGACAGGGAATTAAGTAACTTCCGGCTGTATCCACTGCTCTACAGCATATTACAGTCGAGTTAACTTGAAAGTGAAGTGGAAGTCTGTCTTATTGCGACCTGGATCCATAAGCATGCTACAAGAGATATGTCGGACCCCATAGCTGAATTATAGTGTAATTTGACAAGAATAGAGGTAGAGGTTTGAGAGGACCTTTAGCCACCATTGACGGGATTTTGACACGTAAACATTTTCTTCTAAACTTCATGTAACATGTAAATTATATAAGGGATCATCTAACTTGCTCACCCCAAGCATGTACTTCAGTGATCTTTAGGTAGGATCGCATTCCCAGCAAGTGCTAAGGTAGTTGAGATTTCAGAGTTCTTTAAGGTTAATCCATTCAAACTGGAAGTTGCTTTAGGATCTATCTTGACCCTTAGGTAGGATTGAATCAGTTACGAGTTGTCAGGTCACCATGAGCACAATGTCATACTTTGAATAAATAAAGGAACTCCATTATATAATAACTTGCTTCTTTTCTTCTTGGATATGTGACACCAGTTTAAAATCTCCTCTCGCAGTATGTTGCATCTTTTTGTATCTAATTAAAATACCATAGACTACATATCGGATCATAGACCAACTACAGCATGGGAATTACTTTCATATATGCAAAAATTTACGGTTACTTATGTCGATAACAGTCACTTTTAGTTTCAATGAGTATAAGAATTTCAGTCGAGTGTCAATAGCGTTTCCCGATTGCCCTATTAAGCCACTCACATGAATGTACTCAGAAATACTTACATAAGGACCCAGATGGTCAGTAGTTTATCTGCTTTCTTTTCAGAATCTGAAGAAGATTATACAGCTTGGTAACACACACGTTTATCACTCCACACACATGGGGTAATTGTTGTGGACAGAACCATGATCTCTGTTTCTAGGTTTCATTTGATTGAAGAAGTAATTTTCTGTATTTTTTATCTAATTCGACAAATACTATTGACATGTGTCAATATAGAAAAATATAACTACTCAAAAAACTTTAAGATGGTACTCAAGAGTACCCTCTACGTATCATTTAATTTTGAGAATATTCTTTACTCCAGTTTAATGAGAATCGATAAACTGACATATGCACTGATAAATCTAGACTTGGGAAAAATACTTAACGATAAAATACTAGTTGGGAAGAGAGGTCCCAAGGCATCAATAAAGACTGCCAATGTCAAATAAGTAGTGAATTTTCTTTGAATATTATTTTCATTTATGACAATTGGAACCTTTCCACAAAAATATATTAAAGTATATTAAAGTATTTACATATCTGCCTGAACTGATATTGCTGGTGGAAAAGGGTTCAGAGCACCAGCAACGTTACCACATGATTCCTTGGTACACAACATCAAAAGATGCTCATTATTTCCACACGCTACAGGGAAAAGAAAAAGAAAAAAAGAAAAATCATTATTTCCACGTGCAACAAGAGTGCAACCGTAAATTATCGCATACGTCAGAAGTTGGTCTAAGTAAGTTTGATGCTCAGTTGAAAGTACTGAAAAGCCTTGCTTCTGTCTAGAGCCAAAGCATTTACTGTACTACGGTGCTGTACCTGCCGGAGCACCCAGCCATCACGTAGGAATAATGACCATGGTCGAATCTATATCTACCACATCCATTACAGAAAGCAAGTGATCTCCATCGCTCGATCACATATCCATTCCGCCAAACGCGTGGAGTTTGGTGGAAAGGAGCCCCTGGCTCAAGAAAACGAGGGCGAATTAATTGCATAAATCTTATTTCGAGCCGCTTTGATCACTTTCTTGTACTTTTGGGGTGGTTTATACGATAGCTCTCACCAAGGAATTACTTGAAGTGATTTTTGTCACTTCAAGTAAGATACTTTCGATGAAGCATAAACTATTTTCATATATTATAATGCAATATCAGAAATGTGGTTTATTTCTAGCGTCGACCTTCACTCTCATTGTGAGATCTGTGTCAGTATATATACTATATACTTGAGTTCGATAGGTGTCCCGAGCACCTTCCACAGTCAGAGAAATATGTCATCAGTCTCATGTTCTCTGGCTTCTAGAGAATGATTTCCAGTAACCGGATGAATATTTGTGATTCCAGACCAGCTTAAAATACGTAGTCTTCAACTCCAGCTGAAAACGCAGAAAGAAAGTTCAAAAAATTAGTACTAGAATCGATCAGAAAGTAGAATTTGAGAACATTTTTCATTAAGAGATAAGAGTACTATATGTTGAAATTTGAAACACATTTACTATTCGACTAAATGAGGATTTGAACCACATCATAGTCCTTGCAGCTGCTCCTCTTTTACAGCTTTTAGGTAATGTTGCAAAAATTACAAAGATTATATATGGACTGGAAAAAGATAATTGAATAACACACAAAACAAACAAATTTTGAGAAATTTTGTTTGCTTGATAGCACTAGAGATTCAGCAAATGCGCAACGAACATTGTTGTTTGAGCCACATATCCGCATATTATTCACTCCTCTTACTTAAAGAGAACGAGATTACACATGATGTTCAACACCCACCTAGTATTCATCATGCACATTATGCTCAACATGTTGTAAAGAACGCAACACGCATGTAGAATACATGTCATCCATTTGCATACTTGTGATAGAACAAGCGATCAGAAAATTTAAGTTTCTAATCGCTTGTTCTATCACAAGTTTGCCTACCACATACCTCTTTGTGTAGTATCTGGAATTTAGAGGATAGAGAGAGGAGTGAATGATGTTATAAGATATTATTAACCATCTGTGCATATATCCGAATCTCTGAGGATATAAAGATCCAACAAGTGATTGAAATAATCTGTTCATCTATATTTCATTGTCTTGGACTTTCTAAATGAATTGTGACCAAACATAATACTGTATAATCCTTAGTGACACTTGGAAGTCCAAAAAAACCTAAAAGCATACCATTAGTATCAAATACAACTTATAAAAACATAGCGTAATAATGATGACAGTTAAAATAATCATCAACTTCATGTGGTGGTTTAAGAGCTCCAGTCCTTACATGAGTGTCATCTATTTTCCTCTAATAGTTGAAATGCATGTTATGTCATAAAAATCCATTAAAAATACGCTATTTGTCAACATTTCAAGACCACTATGCTTTCAGTTTATGGGTTATCTGTGTACGTTCTGTGACTGTAAGTCCAACCACCGTTTAATATTTACAAAAAGATTTAATATTTTTGATAGCTTAGTCTAGAATTTCTATATAACATTTATATTTGTTGCCACATAACGAGAGCAAAAGTTTCCGAGCATGCTTATTATGGTTATAAGTTTACAGTCACAAAATATCAAGTCATAAAGATTCACAAAGTGCGTGACTATAAAAAAGATTCAATGTATATAACATCGAAATCTAAACTCGTGTCTACAATCGCGATAATAAACGTCATTTCCAAGTTCCGACAAGAACCGGAACGTAGTCATAAAGCTCGTCATGAAGAGGAAAGATTCTCCCACATTGTGAATCTCACTTCCTAAGACTGTGAACTCCGCTCGTGTGCTCTACTCTGTCGAGGGTGTGAGATGTCTGTATTCGAAGTGAAGATTTGCCGGTTACTAAGTTGGAAGCGAACCAACGGAGTGTTTGTTTCAAACTGCACGAAATGCATCGGGATCCGTGAACTTCTAGGCTGAGGGAAGGGCGTGGAGACACGTAAAGTACAAAGTCCAGTCTTTGAGAGAAGAGGAGAGGCAAAGAGAGTGGCAATCCAAGCCGAAGCTACTGTAGTCGCATCAGAAGAAATAATTCTGTGTTTGATGAGACTCGTTCATTCCTTCGCTCGATAGATTGATGTAGGTGAAGTTCTTTGTGCATTTTTCTGAATTATACAGCAAGCGTGTCACATGTAGAGAACTCAACCTTACTTTCGCTCGCTGCATAGATACAGACTAAGGATCTTTCCTCCTTCAAGTTTGGAATACAATTGCCAGGGATACTTTGATCATACTGGAGCAATAGTCTCCTGTTAGGTTTCGGGAGTCCCTGCTTTGTAGGGAAAGGGCCATCTGTCCTACTTGAGTGATGGCCAAGCGCAAGGCTCGACAGGCGTCTCCTGTGGCCGTTCCCTCATCTCCATCCGGGTCGAGCGAGGCCCCTTCAGAATCCGACTCTAGCTCGGGATCTGATGTGAGCGAGTCAGAGGGCGATTCTTCCTCTTCTTCTTCGGGTACTTCTGATGAGGTTCGGTACATAGGACTTGTTCTTGGCCTCAGTTTTCAAGGGTTGATTTGGAAAGTGAAAGTTAGCGTTAGCATGGGATAAAGTGTTACTGTACGAAAGCGTCATAGTATGTGAATGTAATTCAGCTTCTGAAGGCGGATTTGATTCGATGTACAGGAAGGAATTGTGAACGTTGACTTTGAGTTTTTCGATCCGAAGCCCACTGATTTTCGTGGAGTAAAAGCTTTGTTAAATGGCTACTTGGAAGATATACAATGGGACATCAGCGGATTCGTGGATATCTGTTTAGCCCAAACTACTGTGGGAACCGTCTTGAAAACCTCTAGTGATGACAATCCGGTTGGGATTTTGACAGCTCTGAACTTGGCAAGGTACAAAGTAAGGTATCAAAGTCTTACCTGACGATGATTTTACGTGCGTCACTTGGGAGATTTCCAGCAAGCAATTAGTTTGCTACATGTGTATGTGTTTGTAATGTAGCTCAAAGTAACGCAAGGTCACTTGACTGAGTCTGACTGTCTTCTTTTCCCGGTCAAATCAGGAGTCCCTGTGCATGAAAGATATCTACGAGTATCTTTTGAAGAATTGCGATGGGAGGTCAGGGAGAGAAAGACTTGAAACGATGTGGAAGAAACAAGCGAAGGATGTCGGGTTGATAGTCAGTGAGCGGCTCGTGAACATTCCTATCGATCTTGTACCTCCTCTGTATAATAGCCTTCTTGATGAGGTTATGTGGGCTACTGAAGATGAGGTGGGGATTTCGATCCCGTTTTCACCTTTCAACTGTGTGATGTACGGCCACCGTTGCGAGTGATGAGGATGAACTAAAAAGTCACTGCTAACTTGCAGTTCCACCTCGCGTAAGTAGGGTCTGATGAATCCTCATCCTGGTTGTGTATCATAGCCAACTAAAGAGCTTCAGGACTATTTCAAGTTCAAGGACTATCTCATCGTGACTAGGGTGTTCGTAGAGCATCCCAAAAGGAGAAAGTCAAAGAATGACAAGCATTTGAAGGTTAGTATTATGTGGTACTGGAACCTGGAATTCGTTTTCCATTCGAAAGTCGTTTCCTTGGGAGTTGTTCGAGATGTAGACGAGTCGGTTGACCTCCTGGAACATCTTGTTGAATGGCAATGCGCTGCATTGAATGTTGCTGCGTCATGTGGTTTACAAGATGATCTTGGATTCGATTTTTGTCCAGAAGCAAAACGGAGCTCCTGTGGAGGAAGATGAATTCATATTTGTTAAACCTGAAGACGAGGTTTTCCATCAGGTGCGTTATCTTCTATTTCCTTCCTTAGCCATTTGTGCAGGACCTATCTTTTATCTCCTCTGTCGTTACAGTCAGCAGAGTCCTCTATAATTTGTTGACAAACTTGGAGTGAATTTCAACTTGGAGCTCTCTGTGTGACTATGAAAGCAAAGCGGTCGAACCATACCGGAAGTGGGTTTTAACTTTTGTATGATTCAGTTATGTACATGGTCGTTCAGCTTTCCGGTGAAGGCAGAGGCGTTAGCTACCCACGAGGTATGAGGACTTCCGTATCTTCAAGTTTCCTGTCCCCGTTTTGGTCTAAACCTGAGTCTTCTGCCTCGTGCTGAGTGTACATGACAATTTGTATAGGAAATGGACTGAGCTTGTCTCCCCATTTGCAGACGAGGAACGTAAAGCAACTCCGACTAGTTATGGGCTTTCAAGCAAAACGCATGGGCGCTTTCAGGGATGCAGTGAAGAGATTACTTGATGATGGTGATGAGTGACGCACCAGATAAGTCCATTGAAACATCTACCGAGGACTTAGTAGGAAATATGCGGTTTTGAGATGAAATGTACTGGAGAACTTACCCCACATTAACAACCTCTTGTTCTAGCCTTCAGGGGCTCTACTAAAAATGGCGAAGTTTCTATACATGAACTCTAGGGAAGTTAATAGAACTTAATTGCACACGAGTACATGCATGGGTATGAGCCAACGCAATTCGTTCGTTTCTTCTTGTTCCTGACGACCGAGTAAGACCGTGAACCGAGCGATATTAATTGGCTTGAATCCTGGTTACTCTTAACCACTTGAAGGAGGATCGGGTCTCAAACTTTTACTTCGAACCAGATCATAAGACACGTTTTCGCAGATTTCTGCTTCGGACGTCAACTGTTTCGCTTTGTGTATTGAATCGTATTGAACGGTAGTGAACTGGAGATCAGTGGTCCACTTCCATGCGTGCTTTCGAAACGGTTTACAAAGACGAAATACTGTCACGTTGTATGTAAAATCAGCGTTGAAATTTTGTTATATAATTAAGCTCTCTCTTGGTATGTCCAAACTTTCTTGTCATTCCGCAACCAATTATCACGCGACATACGAGGTAATGGGCCCGTATTATGAAGTTTTTGAGCACTTTAAGTATGGAGTGACTTGTAGTGGCTGAGCAATTCTTCACTCACTAAAGATCGACAAGATTCTCGTTCTTTTACGCTAACTGCTTAACTGAAGAAATTGTTTCTTGTTATCACCGTAGATAATATGTTGTGTTACTAACGTTGGGTAGTTAAATTCTAGATTTATTGATAAACATAGCAACCAACTACTTTATTGACCTTCATACTTGCTGGTTGCAGTGAACAGAAGTTAGAAAGCACTAGAAGACAGGTTCATGGGAAATCATATCGGACTAGAGACAAGTTTGACATTTTGTGTACTCATAATTGTGATCCTGCTCCAATACGTGTACATCATATTGTTTTCACGGATAATAACTTTGTTGTAGATGAAATATGCATTAGTTAAATCCGTCAATCTAACAGATTTACATAATCTTGACTAGTTAGAGTATAAGTTTTACTCATGCTTATTTGAACTGGGGTGTGCTAAAGTCTTATGATATTGTCTAGTAGCCCTAAACAGGGGATATTTTGTTCTGCTCTAAAAAATGATATTCTCTTTAAAGTATACCAGGAGAAAATTCACATTAGAAGTTTAGAAATAGATTTATGATAATTATTTTTAGCTTTGAAAGCTTTATAATTACGTGTGATGTCTATTGTAGAATCATATGCATCACTTGTGATAGATGACGGAAGTAGGTATGGCTGAGTGGTTGAAAGCATTGGTTTGCTTAATCATTGCGACAAGAAACTATGCAAGGTGATGTGGTTAATTCCACAGGAGGTAAGCCGTCCTACCCAACCTAGACATGCGGCGGTTCACAATATTTATTTGTCTTTTCTTATTATATAAATTATATTTTCTGTAAGTTGGTTTTTCATTTGATCTGAAGAGAAAACGCTTCAAAACACATTGATCTAGTAACGGTTAGTTTTGCAGTTTTATAATTAATGCGGAGTGTATCTTAAAAGTTGTTTAAGTATATATTTATTCATATAGATTTTGGTAGTACAAAAGGGATTTATTCCTAATATAAAAGTTATATATATATATATATATAGAGAGAGAGAGGAGGTTAGCTTCCTCAAGCAATAAAAATCAAGCTGAATGACTTATGAGGATATATCTCTGTAACACCTCTCTGTCTCGTTGAATGACAAACCTAAAACCCCTTATAAACACTAACTTCCTTGCATACTCACCTCTTTTGATGGGAGGAGGTAAATATGCAAAGGTTTAATTTATCATTTAAATTTTATTATAAAAAGTAATGTTATAAACCAAACAACTAAAGGTCTAGAAGTAGCTCTTTAACTAAGCAATGAATGCAAAGAAGTAAATCAACTCTTTCTGATAGAACATGCCACCAAAAAGAAGTTGAAATGGGTTTTCACTTTTCTTATTACTATGTTGATATTTTTTCTTAACACTAATTATGCGTATGATTTCACTAGAGTCTTGGAATTCTAAAATATACAAAAACTTTAATAAAATATTTATCACAATTGAGTAATTACACGTTTGTTTATATATGACAGTATAAAATATATATGACAGTATAAAAATTAGTATATTAGTATATTAAAAATTAACACGACACCCGTGCGAACGTGGTTGAAGTCTAAGCGTAAAATCCTGCAGACTGCGAATAATCTTTAGAGGTATGAGAGAAGTGCCGATTTGAGGGAAGACAAATTGCTCAAAGACAAAGACACTTATTTGGACGAGACCAGACGTTGATGATTCAGTTGTTGTTTGTATTATGATGGTTATTTGACTCCAGTAGTTGAGGGAAGTTTATGCTCAAAATTAATAACGATACTATGTTAAACCCCCGATATGTATACAAGTACTCTTGGTGACCTCGAGCACCTTTTCTCGCACCTTTTTTCGCAAATATGCTTCAGAGTACTCGACAAATTTTATCGTTATGCAGAATATAGTTTTGATAATTTATTATTCAATTCTGTATATTATAAATTTCATCTTCTGATGAAGACGGAATTTGTGAAATACAGAATTGAATTAAAGTTCTTCACTTGTGAGTCATCTCAAAACAAATTGCGTAGCATCGATAGAGAAATGTTAAAATGAAAATTTCAAAATTTCTTGGAATAAAACAGAATCATTTTCTCGAGCTCGAAGTACATAGCGAGGAAAATATTAAATTATTTTTTCATGCTTTTATACTCATACGAGAAGTTTAATGATATTGATCGCTAACCTTCTCGAAGAAGAACGGTTGACAAAGTTTACCTCCAAGGCGCAAGGGTTGACTAACTTACCTTTAAACTTCCGGTGGGCATGTATAAGCAAGAAAACAATATTTCTTCATCTCTACAGTCTGTACCAATACTAAACAGTTGGTGTTGAAGTGAATAAATATATATGCATCCAAACTACACTTTTGGCGTTACGAAGGATAAAGACAAAAGTGAAAATAACTGAAAAATCCTCAAGGACTGGAGACAACAGTGAGGATGCAATAGAGATGTTAATGAGAATTCTAAAAACGTTAATGAAAAATATTAAATATTTTATAAGTAAAAATATATTTATATCTATATATTAAAGATTAATTACAGAAATATATACTGAATCTTTCAAAAAAAAACCATAACGAACGTAGATTTTGACGCGCTGCAACAACTATATAAGAGAAGATATTCATCTATGTACACATGGGTGTGTATTAATTAATATTCTAATTTTCTGACAAAAAAATTAAAACATTAATTAATGTCTTTTGAAAACGATGCAATTTACCAATTAATATCTCAAATTTATACCCTCAAGAACGCATCAACCCGCTCTCCACTTAAGGGTTCTCTTCGCATGATGCGGTTTGACAATTGATACCTCGAACTTATATCCTCAAGAACGCATCAGCCCGCTTTCCACTTAAAGGTTCTCTTTGCATGAGTTTGCTCCTGGACTAGTTAACATATAATAATTATAAATTAATTTAATTTTTATAATAATTTATTAAAATAAATTTTTATAACCCTTACACGTTAAGAGAAAGATAAAATTCACTTCTGATAAGAGAAAACGAAATTCACTGTACAAATCCGTGGGGAAAGATATTGAGCCGGTTGCAATCTTGTCAAAAAATAGTTTATATACTAATTTTAATTTATCACTAACCCTTCTTCCAAGAAAGGTTAAGTGATAAACTAAATACCCTTGCATATTCCCTCTTCCGAACTTGGAAGAGGTTAATAATGATATGAAAGGAAGTAAATCATAAAGTGTGCTAAACAATTGGTTTCGAAGTCACTGATAAAATTAAAACTAGTAGACAGCTTTGATTTTGAGCCCTAACTTCAAAGATTCTGGAATGAAGGTTCTATCATCAGAAGCATTCTGTGTATTAAGACCTCTTCCTTCTGTTTGCCCAAAGTACACTTCGGATGCATGTGCATATTAACGGTAAACTTTTTCGCTTTCCGAAAACTAACTCGCGAAAAGGCACTCCGGGCGTTTAACGGACGTACTCAAATCGACATACAAAAATATTTTATTCTCAATCCGGATGACAACGATTAGTTTCAGGATGAAATCGAAAGTTCCACGATCTACTGTACCGATTATCAAAATCAAAAGCAAGGGAGTACCTTACTGTACCCAAATAAGCTCTAGCTTCAATCCGTCACCTTTTCGTGCAAGGACACACAGATGTTCTGTCATTGAGTTCATCCATGTCGTCAAGAAACACTAAACAACAGAGAGATATGGTGCATTTACTCTTGAAAACAAATAGCTACTGCAATAACTGAAGACCAGGAAGATCAAAGTAGCAAAGGGAACCGCCCAGATGAACGAAAAGAAAGTGGAAGGTAAAGATCTGCACACTTAGAGTACTGTTGAACCTTATCAGAAACACTGCGGGAAAACATGAGAAAACGAAAAATCCTGGAAAGAAATAAAGAAGGTTGGAAATCTGCCGTAAGCTTATTAGACGGATCGAATCGTTAATACTCGCCATGTTATGCATGAGATCTAACAGTGCTTATCAAAGGGAGCGGCTGATAGGTTTAGCAAACAATGCAAGAGCGATCTCCACGAAAAGAGGTATCGCCACTATAGCCTGTACGAGTAAAAAGAAAAACACAACCAGATGATAACTTACTTCTTGAACTTCGGTAAAAAGCGATCCCAGTTCTGCTCTACTAATTCGGGGTCTTTCGCAAGCTCTCGCTTGATCATAAGTGCCTGCAAAAGAATCATTTCAAGGCATTAACATTTTGTACTTGACTATAATCCAGATGATGGACCACGAAACGAAAGAGGACAAATTTCCATCTTGTAACTATCTCGTAAGTCCAAATATCAGAGATTTATTCGTTACCCGTGCATATACAAAACTGTCTGAGAAAATTCTCTGGTGGTAGCAGGTCAGCAACCTTGGTACCTTTATATGGTGGTATATAGGATGAATAATTTTTATGCAATCTTCGACGACTCGCCGCAAAGTCTTCAACCCTTTGAAAGGCCCCATGGACGAAACTGTATTTCCCTGAAAACACACACAGAAACACGTTCGCCTTCCTAAGAGCAAAGGCGAACGAATTTACCATAAGTCTGATTGGAACTCCTGTGCTCAGGGAAACCAACGATTAAACTTCAACTGGGACAATTCATCTAAGCTCATCTGGTGGAAATGTCTCCCCTCATGGGACCTTCATCAAACAACTTCCGATCTGACCGGGTTCCTAGTCGTCAAGACACATAACTGGACGAGCATGTAGCATCCAGTTAACAACTCAATTGCCTGCATTGAAGAGATTTGAGATTGGAAGATCAAAATTTAGTCCTTTGAACTCGCAACGGCTGAACGACGGAATGAGCTGTTCAACTGAACACGACAATCAGACTAACACCAGGTAGAATTTTTCTCCCGCGGGGTACTGTCTATCAGGTGGATAAGCAGGCATACATGTCAGAACCTTTGCAGTAGCACCATTGGGGCCCAGAAGTCGTTGCCTACGTTTAACAAAACGTTCCTCAACAGAAAACGGTTAATTACTTCGTTAATCGATATTGTCTTGTATGTGTATCCTGTTTTCACCAACGCAACTCCAAGCATCATGATTAACATAAACTAAACGTACGAAATCGGGAGGATGAACATCTTACAGGAAAAACACGTACTCCTGTGGAAGACTTCAACCCTTACCCTATTCCGAAGCATGCTGCCGATCTTTATGATATCACACTGCATCTCGTCATCCAGTATCTTCAATGCCTGCATAATATAGGCGATTTAAAAATTCGCTGTTCGCAGTCTCTCGTCAGACAACTAACGCATCGAGTTTCTCTCATAGGCTGTCAATAACAAAACATACCTGTGGTGCAGGAACACTTCTAGAGAGAAGCTTCAATAAGTCTCTCGCCTTCACGATAATGTAAGGATCCCGCGTTGGAACCCTCCACCTGTGCCGTAGAGCCTCTATTAGTAAAATAACTGGCTAATTTGGACTGTCGGTATAGTAATTCAAATTCCATAATTCAAAGGTAGGAATAAGATGGCTAGATGAGAAACTTGCCAGGTTAATTAAGCTCACACTATATCATCAACATACCAGAGACATATCTCCATCCGATTTCAACGACGCACCACTGTCACACAATACATGTAAGAACAATGTCAGCAGGAGACGTCCGGAAAGAGCAAGCCGTGACGTACTCACCTCGGTACTGGGAAAAAGAGTTGAGAAAGAACTCTCTTCGAGCAATCCGCCCTCATTCCACTGCGGATTGAATGGCTCCATTTTCCAGTGATCGATATCTGGAGTATCCCAAGGCTTATCCTTATCGTGCTTGCCCTTCTTTCGTCCATCTACTTTGCCCTCCTGCTTATCCTCGCCCTGGGGCTTACGCTCCTTCTTCTTGGGAGCTTCCATCGCTTGCTTAACGATTCAAAATGAATTACAGTGAACTACGAGCTCGAACTACCGAAATCTCTAACGCGCATTCTCCTTCCCGTTACTCTTCCTGCTTAGAATCACTGTTCGACGTGCCGGGGGTTTTCGCAGGGTTAAAGTTTTTAGTCCTTATTCAGATTTTTCAGCCCCGCTGTACGGAAGGACACCGCAGACACCAATTCGTGCTCTGGTCATACAGTTCGACCTCGCTCGCGCCCTCGACCCGCCTCCCCTGTGCTCGAGAAAACCACGGCGCTTGATTCGACCTCGGCCGCGCCCTCGATTCACTTCCTCTATTATGCTTCTGGAGAAACCTGTGATGCTTGTTTTCTTGTCTTTCTTCTGTTTCTAGGTATTTATAGGGTGTGTCAAACCTAGCACCCGTGACAGATATTCCCTTTCCCGAGTGGGACGGGCGTGTGTTTCCTTTCTCTCGCGTGAGGTGATCGCCCGTATCGAAGTCTGGGTACGATGGGCAAGTTACAAGCGAAGGTGTTCACTTTTAAGCTCCTACAACTGATGAGGGGTGAGGTTACGGGCATAGACAGTTACCCGTAGTGAATTCCGTTGAATTTAGATTTTGTTTCGTGTAATTTTCGACCTACTAAGAAATCTTTTCTTGAACTTTGAAATCTCTATTTTGCTCATTGCGTGCCGAAGCTGCCTGGAGGTTGCGTGGAAACAGAGAATGAATTGAAGTAACCATGCGGGCATCGTATGTCTATTTCTAATATGTCGATCTCAGTCAGAGGTGATCCAGACTCTTGACGTTCAGTTACAACATGTAGATGATCTTTTCTCTTGATGATACTTCGCAACTAATGTGAAACTCTCGACGTTCCTATCCTCACCTGTTCGTGCCTGATTCCTAACAGGGAAGTCTACAAACTGAGATAAGATGAGACGAGATGACACTCTATCTCTTACTGTCGATACTGGATGTCGGCAAGAGCAGATTGTTTTCTGGTCAGCACTGTTCCATGTCGTCTCTAGTTCGTAAGGGTCATATGCGCATTCAAGTCTAACTAAACTAATTCGAGTCTGCTCAGTCCACTAGTGTTTCTCTGTTTCTCTACCCACTGGTTTGGATCCCGAGAAAATCAGAAGATAAGTGTGGCTCCATTGAATGTTTGAACCAGGTCTTGTTCTCCTCTACCTATGTGCCGTCCTTCCGACAGCCGGTGTGGAACTTAGTACATATTGCACCACCTTCGATAATGCCGGGGGAACGATTTCTCTACAGGAGGGACAAAACAACAGTATCACCATCTATACTTGGACGAAGGAATGCGAAGATGCTGTTTGTATTGCTGCCAACACGTCCTGCACGGTGGCTTGTGCGGGTTGCGCTGCCTTCGACGGTGTTGTGCCCATGAAGATAAGAGACTACACTCTGCAGGAGATTTCTTGACCTACTTCTACGTACTCCTTAAACTTCATTCTATACTGGACCTTGCGAGTATTTGAAGCGCTGACGGACTCAATTTGAACGTTCACTTTCAGCTCGCTGGCAAAGGAGTCAATGCGAGTGCGGTACCCGGATTACTCTGCGGCATTGCAGATGCAAGCACCTCTATAGGCCACCGGCCGGCCACATGTCTCCCGACCAACACCATCGCAGGACACACTGCTTACACCCTCGTCTTGACTATTATGGATTCGACCAATGCAACAATTGGCACGAAGTCAGCCAACATTTCATTTGTAGCAGGAGGTGCATACGACACTCGCACGCACACATATAGACAGACTCACCTTTTATGTTCCCTTCCCTGTTATTAATTTGCTCAACAGAACACTCTTGGGTGGTCTACTTGCTCAGCCTTGCTCACCTTTGCTAGACGTACCTCTCAGAAGATACCAAGAGGAGATGATGAGCGACCTTGCCCTTGACCTTGCGCAAGGCACAGAAAAAAAGTCAGTCACTGTCCTGGGATACTGATTTAATCCTAGAGACAGCAATTTATTTCACCAGCATCGAGCTCAACCAGAATTTGAACATGTCGAGGGTCTCGAAGACTCGAGTTTGATGATCGGATCCATTTTGCAGGCGACGTGGTGGTAAAGAAACTCGTTGGAAGTTTGGAGAAGAAAACGGATAAATCTTATTCGGGAAGCGGCAACGTGCTTCATATCGGTAAGAGCACTGACGAGACGTCGTTGAGATGCAGAACTCGTCAACTAATGCAATCTTCCTCCGACGGCCCAACTCCCTTCCCGCCTCCACCAGAACCACCAGAAGCACCTGACCCTCCAGCAAACTACCCAAACTTGGATCCAGGCCCTCCTGCCAGCAACGTCACTTATGACGTGAGCATTATGCCGATAATCAACGGCCCAACTGAAGTCCTCATTCAGAATGTCTCAGTGTATCTCACGGGAGTGCTCGTGAACAATTTCGATATCCTACCTCCTCCGAACAACTCTTACACGAATGATACAGGTATAGCTGCTAGTATTATAGACTGAAGACTCTGGGAGGAGCAAAAGGTGACATGATAATATTCAGTGTGTTTGCTCCGTACCCTTGATAAAGGAAACCTTCATAGCTATCTAGGGTGGTTACTATTCCGCTTTCTGCTGTTTGTTTCGAAAGCATTGTCACGTTCATGATTGTGAGAACTCTACCCGTACTCGTACTCCTGTACTTCCAGAGTACGAAGTCGTGCTCCAAGTGGACTCTGGATCGATGTTGATATACATCCCGCCAGAGTTGTTGCCTGAGGTGAAGCATCAAGTGGCAGTAGGAAACTTTTGGATTGCAATACCTGACGACGAGATGAACGTAAATGCGTACCAATGGGTGCCGGGAGCTGGTATACAATTCCTATGTACACTCGATGTGTGCAATGCTGCTTTGAGGACTCTGTCCTACGGCAAGGGCCTTGGCACTGTAAGTCAATAATTTTCCTTCTACTGTTCCAATCGTGTTGTGATCTTAACTGCACGTTTTTTGCTAAATTCATTTAGTATAAGTGTAGTGAGAGACCATAAACCCTAAATTTCGTGATCGTCTGTTCTCCACGCGGGAATTTTTTAGCAAGATGATTCTGAAGAGGTTTTAGTTGATTCAGTGTACTGGATAAACCAATGGATTAGGTGGTTTTTGATATGTACGGTCACTCGTGAGGGTGATGACCACGATGTAAAGTGGTTTAGTAACCGTTTTAACATCCTTACAGATTTACTGTTATTGGTTTAAAGATAGTGCATTGACGACTTTTGGAAACTGAAACTGCTACATATAGCTATCTAATTTTATTTAAAATTTCGGAAGATTTATTTCAGTCAATTTGTAAAATCTTGTACTCGTAATTTATCAAAAGAGCTCAGTGCCTGCTTGGAGAATAATCTGTTATCGTTTTGTTTTTCTTCGTCTGTGTTTTAATTTTCATTCTTTCTGTAAATGAACTAAGGTCTAACTGAAAATCAGCCCATGTATACGTATGACAGCCAAAAAATGTGATAAACCATATTGAACTGAAACAAGGATAGATCATTTCTGTAACTATCACGAACGAAAATCAGTTTGCATGAAAATGGAGACAAAGAAGTAATGATCATATCGGAGTTTTGTGTAAAATGCAGGGAAAGAAGAGCAAGACTGTCTTTACGATATTGGTTTACCCCACAACATCTGATGAGGCAGTCTCAGTCGCTAGGACACTGAAAAGTTGCACCTTCGACATAGTGGGAGCTGGAGCTTGGTTCACCATATTCCGTGAGAAATACCTCATCTTTGCTGAATTTCGTGTATCGAATATCATTGCAACAAGTACCATACGGAAGACAATCACTGCACTGATACTACATTGGCCCTTGCAGAGTACACGAAGGTCTTCTATACCACATCTTTAGGAGTTATGGGCATGGGGTTAGCCTTTCTGATCATTCTTTGCTGCATCCTTGGATGCTGCGTATGCTGGCAAAACAGAAAGGAAAGGCTTTTCAGCAAGTGTCAGGTTATTGTGAAAGTTGAAGATTCATTGTATGATGAAACGAGGGTGAGATTCCTCGTTGCAACCATTTCGTCATCAGCTGGGTTTGACCCACAAAACCGAGCTGGACTAAGAAGTCAGGAAATAAAAGCTTATGATAAGATCAGATCATACCTGCAAGTGGAATTTCAGTAAAGAAATGGGGAACATACGATTGTACAAGCATTCATAGTCTTGCCCCAGCCTCTCTGCAAGTATATATTCGTTTGAAATAGGAAGTGGTTAACTCGAAGGTGGTCTAAGTGTCCCATGAACCAGATTCACTAGTTAAAATCTGGCAGTGAGATGAAGCAATTATCCTTTGTATTATGTCTTGGGAAAATTAAAGGCCCTGGTAAATGAAGATACCATGATCTACCAGGACCGTTAGTGAGTCGGAAAAGGATGTCTATATGAAAGGATGGAGCTTGTCTGAATGAGGTTGGAGAGAGGGAGTTGTTTAAGATGCAGAACAGGAAACCTGTCCGGCTATCACTTTCCGAGTCAGCCGATGAAAAAATATCAGTCTCCAGCAGTCTTTACTTGCACCTTTGGAAACTGGTGTGTCCGTGCCCATAGCCGTTCAGCTTACTCCTTCCCATCAACTTAGACTTAAACGGGATTAACTACACTAGTGCTCTTAGTTACCGGGTCTTTAAATCATGCGCTGCTCAGATACGTATCCGTATTACATCTCTGGGACCGGTAGTACTTGAGTTAAGGACGGTCAGAGATGTTACGTTCATATCAACTCACTTTGTCTAGACTAAACGAGAATCATCACCAAAACAGTTATCAGACCTGTTTTGGTGATGATTCTCGTTTAAATCTAACGATGGATGATGTTTTCAAATACTTCCAGAAAATAATATGTCCACATGATCGTAGGTATCATTGTTGTTGAATCAAATGGTTGATAAGGTTGCTTCGATATTCATGAGACTAAGCTTTGTTGACGTGTAGGTTTTCAATCCATTTTGGATTCCAAGTGCAGCTGTCAAGGCAGGAGACGATAAATTTGTCATTACGGCGAATCCCAAGTTTCTCCAGCAACTACAGTCAGAACATTTGACGAGGTAACACCTTGAATTACACCTGATCATGAAGTAAGTCCTCCTCTTCATTCTGGTAGCACTGTAATTCAATATGAGCAGACTATCCCCGTGCAAATCTGAAGCTAAATCGAACATGACCAGTGTGCAGAAAAACATAATTGCCAGTCGAATTTACTGAAAATGCTGTGCAGGATGCAATCCATTGGCGTCGACGGAACACTGGATGCAATGCAATTCCTCGCTGCGGCTCAAGAGGCAGCTGCAGCAACAACGTCCCTTTATGGCAAGTTTACTACAAGCGATGAAGAAGAAGAAGGATCGGGAGAAGAAGAATCAACAACAACAGCAACAGAGACTACTGCTACTGATGGCTCCAGTTTCGAGTCGACTTCTCGCCAGCCATCGAGTTCCATTAGAAGCAGTCGGACGAGTGAAACCTCTCGCACCAGCACTCCAAAGTCCACTCGATTTTCTCTCCAAGATATGACGTCCGATACAGAAGAATCCGCAGCGGAAACTCCGAACGTGTCCGACGACTCCGACTAATCCTAACGCGCATCTGAGTGGACGAGTGAGCTTCGAGATTGCTTGACAGCAGGAGACGACGTAAAGCCTCAAAAAAGTAGTGCTTCTATCGAGCTCTCATCATAGACAGAACGTCCAGGTAAAGAGACGAACATGTAAGAGCTTAGTCCAGTCTTGTTTCTCATAATGGGGTAGACCTCGGTAGTACGGTTTTGACGGTACCACACCGTGAGTCTCACTCAGTTGGGAGACATGTACACAACATGTCTGTAGCACGTACACTTTCAAGAGATTCTCTCTCTCTCTCTCAAGAATGATCTTGCAAGAAAAATCAAGATTCATCTACGAAACTTCACGAACTATTCATCATTCTCTGTATTTCTACATAGCGCTGTCTTATACCCCAAAACTGAGTCAAAGTCTCACCTTATATACTGGTAGGTTTACTGAGCAATAAGTCTATAACTCTACTAGTCTAAGAATAATACGTTTGAGGAATGAGTAACTAATGATATTGAAATGATATACAGATATAATATGAAGTAAAAAGGGAGAAGGGAAAAAAAAGGAAAATCTAACTTTGGAAATCAGTATATTACTAGAAACCTAGAAAATATCAAAGCTTAATAAACTGATTGACCTCCACTCATTCACTTAGAAAGTGTTATATGTGTGGTTACGATGAAGTTAGAACGACATGCAAGGACTATTTGGGTTTTAGATGATTGCGATAAGCTTAAACTTGATGAATTCCTTTTCGTAATACGAATTTGTAATCTAGACATTTTATGAACTATTAAACTCCAAGTTTGAACCATTACGATAACGGTACTTTGTGTGCTAAACTAGTCGTTGAAAGATCACAATGTAATGTATTGTCTTTTATTCTAAATTTTAACATACGCTGAACATAAGAAGTTAACCTGCATAAGAGCATGGAGCTTTCGAGTCCTGGAAAAATATGCATGGTAACTTTTGCTCGCTTGCTGTTATGGAGAAATATATAAATATTAAATAAAAATCATATATCAAATGAATAAAATAATAAAAATATTTTTATAAATATTAACTGTTAGTGCAACGAGAGAAGACCCGGATATAAACCATCAAGCATGAGTAGACTCCTATGCTACTAAAGTTACGAGTCCCGGAACTGTAATTATTTATACATTAATTTACTGTGAATTCAATTTATCACTAACCCTTCTTGCCGGAACCTAAACTTCGGAAATCAGCTGAAAGATACTAAACACATTATTATCTGTCCAATGAAACTTCCGACATCACCTGAAAGATACTAAACACATTTGATCTGTTCAAATGAAAAGTCAGCGTTTCATATGAGATATGAATGGATAGCTGCGGAGGTTTCGTACATTTTGACATACCTCTGCACTATGCACTATTCTTTTATAGAGATACAAGAATGTACACCAAATTCTAAAAGATTCTCGTACGACACCCGTAAAAAATTTTGATATTATTTTGAAATTATGAACGAAATTTTGAAAGTATTGGTGTTCAAAAAGTGCACGAGAATGCATGCGATGAAATTACCTCTTACAACGGACAAACGGGAGCACTTCATCATCCGCATCGATCTGGAGATAGAGACTTTCACATTGCACTTCAAGCGAAGATTTGCAGGTTTACATTCTCTAATGTTCATTAAATTAATTAATTAGTTAATGAATGAATTAACTAAGTGCATTTGCTGCGCTCTCCATATGGGGTTATGTCTGGACTGCCCTGTGAATCTATGTCAGATTAATATTTTAACATTTATACCAAAATTTATTTTTCTTTAGAACTTACTATATATTTTTTGCATAGTACTTGATAATATTTTCTGCATACTTACTTATATAATATCATGACAAAAATCGAGCAAAAACTCCAGAGAAGTTCATGTTCATGCATTATCTCTAACGTTAGTCAGATTATAAGGATTCAAGGGGAGTAAGTATTTCTCAAACACTAAAAACCCTTTTCACTATTATTTCCTTTTAGCAAAGTGGTAGGACTGCGAGACTAAGGGAACTTATCTTCAAATGACCTTTACAGTAGCCTAACTCTCGCAACTCTCACAAAAAATAGTTTTGGTGACTATCTTTCCATCCCAAATTAAAATGTATTAAATAAAGAATTAACTTACAGCTATTCACCAAGTTTACAAATTATGATTCACCTGGAAAAAAATTATTCAATATTGACCAAAAACTACTTTTTAATAACCGAAAAAATAAAAAAATTTCCTATATATCAAATTATATTGAAAATAGTAATCTTCATTTCAATAACAGTATGATCCTCGAAACGTTGTGAAGACGTTCTGCATTGTGGCAAACAATAAAATTAATTAAAACTAAATTAAACTAAATATAGATATCATAATTAAATATTTTTCCTCTTAACAACGAGGTCATCTGCATAACGTCGAATGAATGGGATAGGAGTTTGGAAAGAGTTAATCTGGAAAGATTTATCAGACCTCATCTCTAGAGAACCACCCGCGAGGAAAACTGTACTGCAAGAGAGAAGAAAGTACTGGACTCTAGGGTTTAGGGACAGCTGAGGTTAATTGCGTCATATCTCAGTGGCGTATCAATCTCTACGAATAACATTGTTATAAGTGTAACTTTTCCCTGATCGGAGTCCAGCGAGTGTCGTTGTACCCGATCGAAGAGTCATATCCCAGAGAAAGTGTGAGTTTTGTTGGTGACAAAAATTATGAGTACTGTTGTTTCTGAGTGGCCAAGTAGCAGATCAATTCACATGGAAACAAGGTGGAATGAGATTGATTTATGTTGTTCTAGACCATCGGTTGGAGATAATCTCGACTGAAAGAAGGATCTATAGGTTGTAATACAGTAATACTCTCAGCTTCAAGAATTGCTGACTATGAAAACTACTCTGTAATATTCCGAACACTTAATACCAGAGAACAAATAGCTTATCATTTGTTTCTGAATTTCACCTAACCTAATTGCATAGTCTTGAAAAGAATATGCATGCAACATAAGCACTTGCCAACATGTCCTGCGTGACCTGACATGATCCCCAATCACCCCGATTAGCAGTTTCTTGCCTGTTTCCTCTCGTCTATCTTCCATATCTCAGACACTGCGCATGGGGATCGGGATGGTCTCAAGCCACGACGGAGGGACGGAGAAAGGAAAGTCGGAACTCCTCCGTAGTAGTCCGGGACTACCCAAAAATCAAAGTGAAAAATCTCTTTTCATTTTTGGTATGCAAAGATAGGAAATGAATTTTATTTAGGAAAAAAACGGAAAAGCATTAATATTTATGGTAAGCTTAAGAATAAGTGAACTGAAAAATTTAATATTTATGGTAGGCCTTAAATAAACTGAATAGAAAAAATATTATTCATAATCTTATTAAACATTAACAAAGAGTGGAAATTTAATATTCCGGACACAAAGTAATTCAGAGAACCTGTACATAAAGTAACGAAAGGAGCGGTTACATAAAGTAACAAAGTAATGATACAGTAAAATGTTATTAATAACGTAAAAATTCATTAACAATCGATACAAAGCAAAGCTGTTTAAACTATAATCCGTTGAAAAGTTCCTAACCTTGCGTCGCTTCTCCATGGCCTTGCTTTATCTCATTGTTTGGAGACTTGGGGAACACCCACAAGATGAGTCTTGGATGTCCAGTATAATACGTGATGCCTAACGATCGCTGCAAGACAGCATCTAAAACTGTAAAATAGAGCCGCAAACCAAAACTAAACAGCAAGGGGAACGAGTTAAGATGATGATAGCAAAAGAACAAGGCATGGTGAGGTAATCCATCTGTCAACCGGGAAAGATCGAACTAGCAATTCACACACTAGTGGACACGAGAAGAAGGTTAGTGGCAATTCCCTCAACAAAAGTCAGTTGGACACAGCTGAACGGGATCTATAGTTCAATAGCACACTTCAACCGACCACATCCGAAACCAGTGTGCAGCAATTTTGGGCATCCAAATCTAGGTCTCTCAATCGAACAGCGCTTGAATGCCACAGTGTCATAGTGATGATAATAACAATTATTGATGAAGTTTGGCACGTAAAGAAGAGAACTGAGTACCTCAGCTTCTCACCGGACCTTCGTCGTTGTTAACAACGCATTTGGGATAAAGAGGAACGACGAAAGTATCCCAAAAGAAGAGGGTCAATACTTTCAGTAAGATAAAGAATTGCATATACTGCAACTTTTGTTGATGTCAGAGTTGTATCAACTTGTTTGTTGATAGAGAATGTCTGAGACGCAACAAATCAACGGGAATGCCAAATTAGAATTGGATATACTGAAGGTCTCTTGCCAATACTCAAAGCAAAAGCCCCTCCGTTGTACTATGTATCTGACGTGGGAAGTCATGAGATACCAGTCTAAGACCCTTGGCTGTCTCTCCGTAAGCAGTTACTAGTTCTACAGAAGCAGTAATGCACGGTGAATGATCAGAATACGAATTGTTGATAGTAGTGTGATGGTCAATCTACACCATGTCCACGTAGTGGACGAAGCTTGCCTCTGCTGAATCAGATTTCATGCAGTTTCCAGTTCCATTTGACCATCTTCTAGGATCTCATTCTCTCTTCGTATGATGGAACTGTGACCAGATCAGGATAAGGATTGTCACCATGGAGTTTTGTTTATGTATCAGCTTCGCTTTTATGTTAGTTTCCATAAGCAGTCCGGGTACTTCGCATCTGAACCTTGCTTGTTGACCAGTCTGAAGACTGAAGATAACTTGAATAGCATGAGTTCCCAAGAACAGTTGTCCATCTAAACCAAGGACCTTGAGCCCCATCACAGCCAATTCAAACTGGCTATCAGGTTTCTGGACCCTGGAATAGAGGAGCAGGGAGTGAATATGTCTTGTGGTAACTGAATAACTCGGGGAGACGATACATGAGCATCGGGAAATGTCTGGAGCGAATTATATCAGGCAAAGTAGCATAGCCGAATTTCTGACTGTGCATCGGAACCTCGAGCTCCGAGGGGTGTTCATTTTTGTCCACTAACGATCTACATGAGACACGGAACTCAAGTGAGCACTTACAAGCCTTTAGTAGTACTTTACATAGTATATATATGTGAACGAGTCCTGGAGAATGAGGACAGAAGGCTGATAGATGTTTATGTGTGTTGGAAATGGACTGCTAGTAGAATAGGCTAAGGCAAAACTCTAAGTCACGACATAAGGACAGTATGAGAGTGTGGGAGAGCTCCTCAAGAGAGTGTGGACAGAACCAAGTAAAATGATTACTCAATAATGTACAATGGCCTTGGGCCTGGATAATATACCTTGGGTCTTGGCCTTGGTGACCTTGCGAAAGATCACCATCTAATAATCTGAACTGGTTACTGTCACAAGGAGTATTCACACTGTATTCTAACACTCTCACTCAGTAACAGTTCGGATAAAAATATTACTCAGCTAGAAAACATTCATAGCTTTGGTAGTAGATAGTCCAACTTGGGAGCTGGCAAGCTCTTTGTCAGAATATCTGCAACCATGTCCTCAGTAGGACAATATCTAACTTCTATAATTTTTCCAACGACGTGATCTTTGATGAAGTGATATTGGATGTCGATGTGCTTCGTACGGTCGTGGAACTTGCTAGTATCGACAAGGGCCATAGCACTTTGGTTGTCACAATATGTAACGGTCAGCTCCTTGACATGCAATCCGATGTCGGTCAGGAGCTGACGTAACCAGATTGTCTCTGAACAGCTCGTGCTAAGAGCTACATATTCTGCCTCTGTACTTGACAGGGCTACTGATTTCTGTCTCTTAGAGGACCAGCTGATGGCTCCTCCAGAGTAGATGAAGCAATGACCTGATGTGGATCGTCTTGTCTCCGCATGTCCTCCCCAGTCAACATCGGTGTAACCGAACAGAGAGTAGGGCTGGGGTGAGTGAGCATACTCAAGGTATAAATTTAAAGTTCTCTTGATGTAACGAAAAATCCGCTTCATAGCGGCAATGTGCTTAGGTCTAGGACTACTCATGAACTGAGAGAGCACACTAATGAGATAAGACAAATCAGGACGAGTGCATACTGCGGTCCAATTAATAGAGCCAGCTGCACTCTGGTAAAGATAACTATTACATAGCTTCTTTTCATCCTCAGTGACAGGAGAGTCATCCGAGGAAAGTTTCTCACATGTAACTAGAGGGGTGTAAGCCAAACTGAAATAGTTCCTGTGTCAAATACAAAGTTTGACTAAGTCTGATAGTGCCATAGGATGGATCACAATTAATCTCAATGCTAAGGCAATGATGGACTGGACCGATGTCAATCATTTTGAATCGTGAGCTCAATTTCCCTTTTACATGGGATAACAGAGCCTCACTGCTGCTGGCAATCACAGTGTCATCCACGTAGAGGGCAAGGATGACGAAGTGCTGTTTTTGGTGCAAGTAGTAAACGTTTCCGTCTGCACCGGACTTAGCAAATCCAAGAGAAAGTAAGAAGTTATCGATGATCAAGTATCATTCTCTTGATGATTGCTTAAGACCATAGAGAGTCTTAAGCAATCTGCATACTTGACTGCGCCTTGCTGTAGTCACTCCTTCTGGAACACTCATGTATATTTCCTCGTTAAGTGTTCCATTTAGAAACGCAGTTTTAACATCCATTTGATGTACATGTAGGTTATATTGCGCTGAGATGGCAAGGATGAGCCGTATTGACTGAATGCGGACTACAGGGGAAAAAAGTTTATGTGTAATCCAACTCGTAGATCTGGATGAAACCACGAGCCACTAGTCTCGTCTTATAACGAGCAATGGACCCATCGATATTAAGTTTTAACTTAAAGATCCACTTACATGTTATCGGTCGGCGTCCTTGTGGCAAGTCGGTGAGCTTCCAAGTGTTGTTAGATTCGTGAGAATCTAACTCCTCCTCTATTGCTCTTCTCCACTGATCGACATCAGGAGAAGATACTGCTTCTGTGTAAGAAGCAGGTTCCATTGGTACAGGTTTGAGAGTTATCATCAATGCACGCTTGGTGTTCTTCCGAGACTTCGGGATCAGTGATGAAGGGTCGTAGTCTTTATCTGGGTTCCGTTGTGGAGGAACTGAATGTCGAGAACCGCAACTTGCTTGATGCTGTCCGATCTATGCTTTTCACTTCCAGTCTTATCAAGCCATTCTGGGGTGAAGCAATCACATGCGCCACCTTCCTCCAGAACCGGTGTCCGTCTAAAGCTATCACGTCTACGACCACACCTTATGAACTCTGGCACTCCTATGCCTCCACAACTCCTCGCCGATCCGATCTCTCTTTTCTACGCGTCTTTGGCTGTCGCGTTTTTTCCCAGGTCCTCGAGGTTGAGCGCACAAAGCTCGATGATCGCTCTCACGAGTGTATCTTCCTAGGCTATAGCGGCCAGAGTAAGGGGTTACCCTCTCCAAAGAAAATCTGACGGTCATACCTTCACCTCTCGTGATGTTATCTTCGATGAGTCTTCTCTGACTCTCTCTCCCACATCCACCCCCTCTGCTGATCTCTCACTCACTCAAGCATCTCCTGAGAGCGACGTCCATTTTTATCATACTGTGCCCGTCCCTTCTGCTGGCCTAGCTTATGTCTCGTTCGTCTCTCCCGGTTTCTCTTCAGAGGGAGTTCCTCTGCCATCTCCTACCGGTCCAGCTCCAACCCCATCCGTTGGTCTTGGATCTGGAGGAGGAGTCTCTAGCAGTCATGGTCCTGACGGAGGAGTCACCAGCAATACACAGTCCAGTGGGAGTAGTCGCCCTCCACGTTCTCACTCCTCAAGCCATCGAGTGACAGTGTAGCGCGAGTAGTCATCGATAAAGATGATGAAATATTCGAAGCCAGAAAAGGTGCAAGGGGAGATGCGATCACTAATATCAGAATGGACCAGTACCAGAGGACGAGTGGATCGAGTGGAGCTGGCACGTGAGAATTTAGTGCGTGCATGCTTGCCGTGTGCACAAGCTGGACAAATATCCTCAGAGAGTGAGAAGGAAGAGAGAGCGGTAACATACTTGCGGTGGCTCAGCTCATGGACTCGAGGATGGTTGATATGACCGAGTCGTTGATGCCACAAGGTAGAGAGATCGCCCGTTGTAGTAACAAGGGCATAGGGTCATGGTGACGTCAGTGGAGGAGTCTGACTACCAGATGTAAAACCCTGAAGGTCTTCTAGTAGTCGCGGAGGAGATCGCGACCTGGAGAACTCAGAATTTGCAGGGTGCAGCTCAAGAAAAGTCCAAGTCGGATACAAATTTGTAAGCCGAGCCGGGCTGGGTCTGTAAGGACGTGGGCCAAGAAGGCCCTGCGTCCCTCCTCGAGGGACTGTGTCCCTGCTGAAGGGACCGTCCTCCTGGTCCTTGGACGGACTGCCATCGGGGCAGTCCACGAGGAAGGGGCTGCCGGATTACCGCGACGGGGATACATTAAGTGTATCCCTGCTGCGCGAGGATTCAGGGGCGGCACTCCCGATGGAGGACCGCCTGCATATCCCTCGTGCGGGGTGGCATCGCCTGCGTGCTATGCGCGGATGGGGTCTCCATCCCCATCCTCGTTTGGCCCGGGGGTTTGCAGCCCGCGTGGGGACACGCTTGCCTGGCGGCTCGTGTCGGGAGGCGCGCCTCTCGACGAGGTTGTGACTCTTGGGAGGGGCCAGATGCCCCAAGGGACCTCGTGGGAGTCTCCATTGACAGGGGATTCTCTGTCTGCGGGGGTCATTAAGGCCTCCCGTGGACTGAGAGGTCACGATTGGAGGTGAAGGAAGGAGCTAGGCAATGTGCTTAGCCGGTGAGGGGTTGTCACTGATGGCTCGATCTGTGTGTGCGTATGAGGGGGTGCACCAACAGATGACGTCCGTATAGAGAAAGAACCAAGAAGTGTGGAGGTAAGGGGGGTAGAGGCCGCGCTCACAAGAATTGGACCATCATTTACCAAGTGTAGTAAATCCGAATTTTGTGGAGTGAGGAGGGCTTCACTTGTGAGAGTATGCTCCGAATTAGGAGGAGAATAACTCTGAATTTCCTCTTGAGTGTGCACGTTCCGTGATGCGGGGCTGGGCTTGGACCGTGGGAAACGAATCTTGCGCATATTGCGATTGAATAGTGAGGTGCTAGTCCGCTGGTTAGATTGCGGTCTAGCTCGCAAGCGTGGTCCTGATCTCTGACTGGGGGGTAGTGTGTGGACTATTGGAGTCCTACCAGCTGTAGCTACAAGTGCGGTTTGGTCAACGACCAAAATTGAATTCCCAAGCATGTAGAGATCGTCGACAGTGGGACAGGGAGCTAGCACTTGTCCAAATCTGTCTTCTAGGTGACAGAGTCCGTTGCCAATTAAGCACCAACCGCCATTGGTATCAAATTGCCGAGTTGAGTATAAATTCTTTTGCAAGGCGGGCACATGGAGAACGTCATGTATGTACACATGCTCGCCGTTGAGCAGGCGCACTTCCACCATGCCGGAACCAGCAACGTGGATGGTGGTGTTGTCACCGAGTAGAATCGCATCATTCTCGGTGTTCTCGGTAGAGACGTGTGAGTATTCGACGAATTGTCGTCGATTATGTGCCATGTGATGTGTGGCACCCGTGTCCACATACCAATTAGGATCAGCTGTCTGCACGATTGCAGATGAACATTGTGCCATCAGAACTCGACGACTGTTGTTGTTGTTGTTCTGGGAACGACGATTCTTGTTCTGGTTACGAGCATTCGAGTTTTTGTTGCTGCTGCTGGGTTTGTCCGGACACTCGGTGATGCAGTGCCCGGGCTTGTTGCACTGGAAACATTTCTCGTTAGGATCTGACTGTCTTTTTGGTGGCTGGTTACCGCCTTGTCGGTTGCCACCATTGTTGCGCCGGTTGTTGCTATTGCGTCCTCCTTGTCGGTGTCCTGCAAACAAGACAGTGAATGATTCCATCGATAACTTACGTCCGATCGTTTCCTCCTAGATGAGGAAGGTGATGAGGTCCTTTAGCGAGAGATTTGGGTTTGTTCTCATCGCCTGCAAGAATAAATGGTAGTTGTTGGGCATGCTGCCCATCAACGCGAGGACTTGTTCCTCGTTGGTAATTATCAATCCAGCTGAAGTCATCTGCTGGATGAGAGACTTGAAGTTGTTCACGTGTTGGATGACAGTCTCGTTGGGTTTCATCTTTAAAACCTGCAACTTCTCTCTTAAGTGCATCGACCTTTTTCGGTTCCTTCGCTACGGATTTTGTCCTTTTGAGTTCATTAGGGACTTAGTTGGTTGTGTACGACTTGTAGTAGCTAGCTTTAGCTAAGAGCTTGTACATGGATGTGGTTTGGACTTGGATTTCAATCGTGTGATACTAGTGCAGCTCTGTTTGTTAGCAAAGAGAAGTTTCTCTTGCCTTGAGCTACGCTTCGGTGATTTTAGGTCAGGGTTGAGATTTACGGGTTCGTTTTAGGGGCTTTGGAGCATATTACAGATCTCTCTGGTATATTTCTCAGTTTTGTGTTCTTAGGAAGAAAGAACCGGCAGTGTACATACATTGTGAGTTGATATATATTGCAGCGACGTTCGTTTTCGTGCACCTTTGTCTCTTTCTTGTTTTTGTTCAGCACACTGCATCTCCACAATCAGGAACCTCGCGTTTCCTTGGACATCCTTCACGATATCGGTGGTGAACTCGACGTGAACGGATCTGAGGAGATACCAGGGGTGCAATTGGATGCAGCAACTGCACGTTTGTTTCAAGCCTTCATTTTGTTTTTGCGACAAGAACAAAAGAACCAACAAAAGAAGACATTGGGGACGAAAGTGCTTTGAAGGGTGATCGAGAAGCTCAATCTGTTTGATGAGGAAGAGATCTCAAAGTACTTGAGATGTTACAAGACGGAGATGGATTTGGATCAGATATCGGAGAAGGAGATGATCAAGACATTCGAACTCGCTTTGGTGCCTGAGATAAGGGAGCATGTGAAAGGTCTAACAAAGCATTTTGGGAGGAACTGAGATACATTTTCACATGCGTTGATGGAGGAATATTTCTTGGGAAACTCAGATTGAGTAACCAAGAAATCATTTTTGGAATGGGTCAATCGACCTAGCAAGGGTTTACAACCTACAGAGCTGTTAAAGGAGTTCGAGAGACAGTTCTCTCAACTATCTCGGATGGACAAGCTAACCTTGGAGACGTACAAGATAGAGTTGTTTCTTCAAGCTGCTAATGAACCATGGCAAGAGCGATTGGAGCTACTTCTGGAGGATGGGGAGGAAGAAGAAGGGTTGACAAAGAATTGGGAGGTTGTGCATGAAGCGGTTGAGCTTCTTGTCTGGAGACATACAAGAGAAAAGGTTACAAGGTCGACACCTGTATCGTTGACTACCATATCAGTTCGGGAAGTATCTGAGGTTCAACCTCCAATTGTGGTTGTAGAGGAGAAGGATCTAACCATTGAGGAGCTACAGCAAAAGATGCAAGATCTACAAGCTAAGGTTACTAGGTTGGAGGATAAGGGATCGACGACCAAGACGGTGCTTGTACTCAAACCAGCTTGGGTACATCAGTGCATGTGGTATGATGGTATTGACCATCAGCGGGACGATTGCATCAACTTTGCAGAGTCTTTGCAACGAGAGATAATTTCTTGGGAGGATGGAAAAGTTGCATTCAGAAGTACGGGTACTCTCCTTCAAGCCAACATTGGTAAAGGAGGGATGAAGAAGTTGGTGGCTGATTACTTTGCGCAACATGCAGTTGTAGCTATCGAAGCTACAAGTTATGGTGCTAGGGTGGAGGAGATTGAGCATGATCTCCATATGGATGATTGGATGAGCACGAGGATCTAAGCGAGCTCAAGTTAGATACTACATCCACGATGCAGAGCGAGAAGAAAAGACAAGAAGAGATTTCTTCGAAGAAGCAAGCTGGGGAGGATAAGTTCAACAAGAAACTATTCTTTCGAAATTGGCAATGGAGGATGATCCTTCACAACCTGAGGAGATGATTTGGATGCAGACAATGGACATGGTTGATCTGGTTACAGACATACAACAACCAGATATTGATATAGCGATGGATGTGAAGGGAGGTTGGGAGAAGCACATTTGAGATGCACAGGTTGAGTTCCTATCACGGGAGGTCTTGGGTGCAGCTACAAGGAGAGTCCATGATGTCATCATTGATATCATCAAGGACAGACATGCTGAGGGTGAACGAGAGTGGACGGATGCTCTCGAGACCATGGGTATAAGATGATGGGTAAAGATAGCTTACAGAGGAGAAGCCATTGCTAAAGGTGTTTTGGATTGAGAGAATGATGCTTGGAAGGTTGTAAGAATTTTCAGAAGAAGAGATCAGAGAGGATGACGAAAAAGAGGATATATATTAGGATTTTGGTTGTAGTAGTGTGGTTCTTTTTTTTTCAGAAAATAAAAAAGAAGAGATGGATACGTACAATGACGTGTACAGACTTGAGGTTGAGAGCTACAGTCAAGATATGTGGTGATGATTGGGAGAATGGACGATGTCTACTACGACACTTGGATCACAAACCTCGACGATGAGGTTCTACAAGACGAATGGAAGATATTTCAATGGTATGATGGGTTATTCTTTCTATGTCTTCGCATATTGAAAGATGTGTAGATTTAGAGGGGGTGATTGGATCAAAGGTTGAAGAAGAGATGCAATGAGTATGGATCTAGGGGAGATCATGACCGAGTTGTAACTTCAAGATGGCGATCAGGTTGCAGACTTGAGGTTGAGGTTGACTGAGATGAGAGGGAGGATGACAAGATGAGAATGAATGTGCGTGCCAATCCACTCTTTGGTTGATATCTCTGGTGCATATCGAAGAATGCACAGGTTTGGAGGAGGTGGATGTCGTGTCGTGGACCGGCTCCTACTTGAAAATCAAATTTCGACTATTATCGTTTTAAAGATACTGATGAAGAAGACAAGTTAGGTCCTAGCTTACGGGCTTGTAGCACAACTTCGAATCTCTACTTTCATCATATTAGTGGATAGAGCTCCTTGTCAGCACTCCATAGGCACTTCGTCTACTTCGTTTGGACGCCTAGTGGAGAAGTTACAAGACTCGAAAGATGGACAAAACAAGCTAGGCCTCAGCTTACGGACTTTTGGCACAACTTCGGATCTTCACTTTCATAGTATCAATGGGTAGAGCTCGTTGTCAGCTTTTCATAGGCACTTTGTCTACTTCGTTTGGACGCCTAGTGGAGAAGTTATGAGATTCGAAAGATGGGTAAAACAAGCTAGGCCTCAGCTTACGAGCTTTTGGCACAACTTCGGATCTTTGCTTTTATCGCATCAGTGGATAGAGCTCCTTGTCAGCTTTTCATAGGCACTTTGTCTACTTCGTTTGGACGTCTAGTGGAGAAGTTACAAGACTCGAAAGATGGGTAAAACAAGCTAGGCTCCAGCTTACAGGCTTTTGGCACGACTTCGGATCTTCACTTTCATCACATAGATGAGTAGAGCTCGTTGTCAGCTTTCCATAGGCATCTTGTCTACTTCATTTGGACACCTACTGAAGAAGTTATGTTATTCGAAAGAAGAGAAAATCAAGCTAGGCTCTAGTTTACTTGCTGACTGAGTATTTGTAGCCCCAGGCGTTATATTAAAGACGCAAGGGGCTTGCTTGCTCATAATTGAAGAAAACTGGTACATATTGTGACTGACGTAAGGGGGCTGCTTAAGAGGCTAGCTTGCACTTGCGACTTGTAAGCGAACGGTTCGGGAGATTTAGAGATCCAATGCAAGCGCGCAAGGCGTCGTTGGGTTCAGATCTATGCAGGCTACGCACTGGTTAAGACGGTTCGTGAAGAGACGGATCGGGGGTGTGTTCTGGGAGAAATTGAGACGCAGAGACGGGATTTGGAGAGCTTCAGTGATATGTGAAGGAGAGTTGGACCGTTCGGACCGTTCCGGAGTCCAATCTTGCTGTCCTTGGATCCATCTGGATCAGAACAACGAGTTCTTCAGGAAATTGAAGACGATACCAAGTTTCATCGGGCGGTTTGGGAGTCCTGAGTGAAATTGGCTCGCAAGGAACCGCTTACGTCAGATTTTTGTTCACCTGCGATCTGAGATTGGTTTGTTCTTCGCGATCGGTGAACCAAGCTCTTTGTTCTTGGTGCTTACGAGATCAGGGAGTCTTCATCTACGTAGAGGAGAAGACAATACGTGGATTGGATTGTTGGTTTGGGTGAGGTGAGCGAGTTTGAGTCGTAAGGAGTCCATTTACGTCAGTTTTTTTGTAACCTGCGACCAAATTTCTTGTGTGGTTTTGCAAAGTGAACTCCAAACGGCTTGTTTGGAGTCTCGTTGGGTTCATGATAGCTAGATCTATCTGCCAGAGAAGACAGATATCAGATTGAGTGATCTGTTTGAGCGGTGTGAGCGGTTTTAAACCGCAAGGAGGAGTTTTGGAAGGTTCGGTCACCTACGACCAAAACCCGACGATATCTCGACTGTCGAGAGTTGGATCTGAAGATTTTCTGGGCCAACAGAGTCAGGGAAGAAGACCCTATTGACATCTGAAGACCGCTTGGCGAAAGGAGGAAGTTCTCAAATAGATTTTTTTTGGTTCTTTCGCTACGAGTTTCGTCCTTTTGAGTTCGTTAGGGACCTAGTTGGTTATGTGCGGCTTGTGGTAGCTAGCTTTAGCTAAGAGCTTGCACATAGATATGATTTGGACTTGGGTTTCAATCGTGTGATACTGGTGCAGCTCTGTTTGTTAGCAAAGAGAAGTTTCTCTTGCTTTGAGTTACGCTTAGGTGGTTTTGGGTCTGGGTTGAGATTCAGTGGTTTGTTTTAGGAGCTTTGAAGTAGATTACAGACCGCTCTGATATGTTTCTCAGTTTTGTGGTCTAAGGAAGAAAGAACCGGCAGTGCACATACATTTGGAGTTGGTATATATTGCAGCATTCTTTTTCGTGGTTGTTTTTCTCTTTCTTGTCTTTGTTCAGCACACAACATCTCCACAGCCAGGAACCTCGCGTTTTCTTGGACATTCTTCACGCAATATCTGACACAACATCGCAAGAATGTTCTCATACATAAACCAAAAACTACAAATAACTCAGAATTTTAACCTTCCATTCGGTGGGATAGATATAATTGTTTGCTGTGACTTTTATCAAGTACAACTTGTTCAAGATTCATGGATTTTTCAGTCATCTAATATTTATTCTCAAAATATTATCACTAACATATGGTCTTCATTTTTCAAACAGTATGAACTGACTCAACCTATGCGTTAAAACAATACAAATTTTATATAAATTTTGAATCGTATTCGCATCAACCAACAAGCATCTTCGGATCTGCATAATTTAAATTCAACTTTTCATAAAACATATTCTAAACCAAACGATATACCTCATTTATTTTACACTAACAAAGATACGAAACTTCATAATCAACATATATTTAGTATAACTGATGGGAACGAATATTTATTCCGTTCAAAAGATCATTTTTCTTCTGTTATATCAAAAAGATTTAAGATATCCATAAATCCAAAAGATACATCTGGATTACACGGTACTTTATATCTAAAAGTTACCATGTTAGTAGAATTATGTTATAATTATAACACACGAGATGGACTCACAAGTGAAAACGATGAGATTTTCATGTCCACAATAACATATAACGATGATCAAATCATTTGGATCCAATTCTTTGATCCAAATATTGGAACACAAACGAGGAACAAACAAAAACATTTGTATTCCAATAACATTAATCCATCTTGGACGTCAGTTACAAGAATTTTGCAACAATTTTCAATCAATAAATATACCAGAGAACATAAGATCACTAGAACACAATTCCTTGGTCAACAAGCATATGCAAGAACTATCCACATATCGCAAGAATTGACCATGCATCAAGTAGCTTTCAGTCCCAAACACATAATCGACACGGATTAACATACACTGCATTATCCAGAGTGGAAAATCCTAAGCATAGATATATTATAATTGATTGAGCATCGTCATATAGTTGTAGACAACAGAGTGACGTTCGAAATGAAACGATTGAAACTAAAATCATCATGACAATTTCACATCCATGATCTTCAGATGAATATCTCATCTTTCACTTATATGCTCATATAATTTCTAAACACAAGATCATTAATAAAACATCACCTTGATGTTCGAGCAGATCATAATTTACAACTATCTGATATTTTGTGGTTCAGTGAGACACTTATACAAAATCCTAGTTCTATTCCACATTTCATAGACATCGGACGATTTCAATTATACATATACACACACACAAGTCGAGGTTTGCTACTAACATATCGAAACATAATGCAACTCTCGACGTAGAATATTTTTGGAACTCATAATATGAAAATAATTTCTGCAGATTTCAACATTCTAACTCGTTGTGCAATTCACATCATTGTTATATACAAATCTCCTCGTATGCATCTTGATGACTTTTTGATCAATTTTACTACCATTATTCATAACATACCTAAGGATTATCCAACGATAATCATAGGAGATTTCAGTATCGATCTTCTCAAAATTGATGATCATCAAACAACATCCTTCGCATCTTTCATGAAGTCATAGATAATTTTTTTCCAACTTTCACAAAACCAACCACAAAATACGGATCAAATCCAAATCAAATATGGACTAATGTTCCCCAATATGAAAATCTCTCTTCATCATCATATGCTTATTGGATAGATCATGATCCTATTTTTATTCTCTATAAAAAACCATCACATCTTAATACGTTCTTATTTACGTGAAAATTCAAATCCAATCTTCTTTTGTTCGTGTCATCATCATGTTCATGTCATGAGCTATCGACTTCACAAAATTCCTAAATGTATGCATCCACAACTGTTCAATATAATATAAACATGTTCATTCTAACATCCATAATATTTCAAATGTTTTGTTTCGCAGTTATGATTCATCATTGCTCTCAAGACGACCTCAAGATTCAAATCATTCTATACATTTTTTGCATATCTTATATATTATAGATACTCCGACGTACATATTCTTCACAACATCCCTCACATTCTCCATTATATATTTTTTCATTTCAAAAATCATCATATGTTAATATATTCTCATCTAGCTAAACAAATTAGTCTATTTATTTTCTTCATACACTCATCATTTGAACCATTCAATACAAATTCATATGCCTCAAATTAAAACTAATTTCAATAATTATGACATCATATACTCCTTCATATTTTCTAACAATAATTGCATCATACACAAACTGAAAACTACCACAATGTCATTTATGTATCTTTTCTTAACTTCCATAAATTTTGAAATGTATGTAATAATACAGTCTGAAATTATCCTTCTTAACCTCCACAATATTCTAAATTTTCTTTTTTGTTGTAGTTGCAACTGACCACTACATTCGAATCGGTCCAAACATTCATAAACTTCTACATTATCATATCAGAAGATAATCTTAGGATCACTATCCTCAAAATGATCCGAAGATTCACAAGTATATATTTACATAAAAGATGCAGACATGTTACTACCGGTATATGAAGACATGTTGAAAGATGTCGATTGTGACTTACATAAAATTATAAACTACTTTTTTCAGTATCCGAAGATAATCTTATCAGGCTTTCAAAGACTATATTAATTTTCATCGTTTTTAACATTTATCCACATCTCTAGAATTACACATTCTCATATATCACCTTCTAAGACTCGTGAGGTGAGATGGATTTCACTTTTAAGATCCACCTTCACAGATTTCACCTTCTAGGATTATGAGGTCTTGCAAACGCATAGCCTTCGCAATGCCATTGCATGCGTAGCGCCTTGTTTCTTGGTGGTCTAGATAACGTAATAATATTCCAAATCTCTAAGTTGGTTACACCTGTAGACTGGACTGTTCCTAAAAATCTTCTGCTTCGGAGTTGTATAATTCTCCCCCTTCCAGAAATATAAGAAAATAAATTATTGGCGACATAAAATATTCTCCCTTCTACCTTCGAGAATCTTGAAGCTCTCGCTGCTCTTTGGGAGAATAACGATTTCCTTCGAGAAAACATTCATCCTTCCGGAGTCCTTACCCTTCAGGGAACCCCAAAAGTCCGGAATATTTTGGGGAAAACCACTCCCATTGACACCCCTGTCAGCCTAAGGGACAATACTCAGCGAGCAGACCTCTATTATTCATAGGTTTATTCTTCATATAGAACTCGGCAGTACTATGGTTTGAGGCTAGTTCGGACTACACCAGAACTATTCGGCTGATTTACCCCCTCTGTTGTATTACTAACCCGTGGAAGGAGATGTCAGGATAAGAAAAGCCCTCGGAATGTATTGCGCAAGATACATGGTTTTATGCATGATTGATGCATTCCTGATTGTACATCTGATGGACTCAAGTTATTGTGATGAAGTGGAGCGACTAGCATGTTATCTGTTAGACACCCTAAATCATTACATCACACAATCGTTACAATTGCTTAACATCTTTTGTTGATAAATTTCGAAGATTGTACCCTGAGAAATCTTGACCATGGGAGGCAGCCCTCACAAGGCTCGTTGGAGGGTAAGGGGGAGGAAAGGATTCCTTTGTCTTTTATACCCACAGTTTCTGTGTTCAAAATTAAAGGATATGGAACCAGCGAACCAACAAGGCTATTACTTGCAAATGAATCGCTACATGTAACCTACAAACAAAACAGTTCGCTAGCAGGAGAACTTTCTTCACGACCTGTACGTACTTAGTCTATATTCTAGCTTGATCTTATCAACAAGAATTCTGTCACTGGGATACACGGTCATACACCTAGAATGTATCACGTGCAGGCATGGTTTCTGGAACCGAGATAGGATCTGCACTTTCTTTTGTCTCTGCCTCTGTCTGGGATACTTCCGCATGTGTTCCATCATGGCCTCACATTTTCCAGCCGGATGCTGCTGCTTCTTAGCTAAACTCATCGATCACCTGAGGATCACTGGTTAGAGGGACTGCAGGGACTTGAGGAACATTACCACCGCCTCGAACCTACTAATTCTCTCGTCTATGTTTGTAAGGCCCTTGAGTTGCAGCAAAATGACACGTACCGTACTCATATCTGTACAAGGGGACTGAGTTCAGAACAATATCAAAATTTCATGGACACACGCTCCCTTTCTGGACGTTGGTTTGTCGAGCGGAACTAGAAGCCATGACCTTTCGCTGCTTATACCGAATCACCAGATTTTCCGCCCAGCTGTCTCGGAAAGGTATAAGTAAGTTAAAAATTAGGCGGACAAGATAGTTGCTGTTACCCGAATCAGATTGTAGATGGAGTTTAGAATACTTGATTTCACAAGTCTCGAGGGATTTAGGTCAAGGGTCTTCATACAAAGCGTGCCTCTGGCGATGAAGAGATTGGTGCGGTCCGAGTACCACGTCCTGTAGTTGAACGGGGCTTACAGGAACAGAATGTCCTCAATAAGTCTATTCCTGAGTTGTGGCGATAAACAGGAGATAGTGTACATGTGAGTTCATGCGGATGCCAGCTGAGCTTTAACCATTTGCTTCAGTTGTTTCTCTCGGTCATTGTAGCATGCCAGATGGGTGAAAGAGGAAGGTACTGTCTTGGGGTTACTTTCACTTGCTCCTTGATCGACTAGTAGATCGAACCCTCCCACCTGCAAAAGTTTTTCGTGCTTTCAGGAAAGTTAAGGGTCTGCATATACTGAATCATGGTGCCAATGTGAAACCGTGAGACTGAAAAAGCTGCATGTATCCTAGCGGTCCATTAATCTTAGCTCCAATTCGGAGCGACGATGAGTCAGTATTATGAGTTACGTAAATATTTTCTTTCTGCTGCCTTCTCTTCTTCCAGATGTGACAATATGGATTTAGGTCATCTCTCGCGACCCGAATTGAAGGTCGATCAAGGTAAACCACTCAAGCATTCGCTGCTTAGTTTATGCGCAAATACTCTGCACTCTGCACAAGTAACATGAAGAACGTTTTACGACTAGTAGATGTACGTGCAGAGAAGTACCTGCAAACTAGTCTGAGTAGGAAGTCGACGCTCCATATCAACCAAGGTCAAGACATCATCCAGCATCCCATACTTCAGATCTCGATCTTGAGGAGTGTCAGCTGCAAGGCTTGGCGACGCATTCACCTTCACAAGGCCGAAGGTGCGTCAGTTGCAAGAGATGTCAATGTTTTCAAGCTGCACACCTTGTTCCAAGTTAATTTCTAGGAGATGCCGATTCCAGGTCCCAGGCCCTGTTCGGTTCCTGACAAGAAATTCAGAGTCATGTCTAGCTATCATGTAGAATCAAAGTGACAGACTCCGGACAGAGTAAGGTAAGTTTGGATTTGAATGGCACCTCTAATAACCACGATTTGAGTGCTTTGTCTACCAAAATATCATAGCCGTAGAGTTCAAAACAGTGCTTGTCTTGAATGATAACGTTTTGCACCGACAATAACGATCGGAGTATGAGTGAGCGGATGTCGTGAAAAAGCTCATTCACTTTCGCCTCCCCATGCTTCGTTATCATATACATCTTCAAGCTGTGCAAGGGCCTTCAGTCGTGGGTAGATACAATTCTCGTTAGCGTCCAAACTTGATTTGGAATTTCCGTTCCTAAAATATCTAGCAACAAAGTAACTGTAAGCTGGTGCAATATTCACTGAGCAGCAGCAGGAACATTACATTACAAATACACGTACTGCAGCTGCAGTAACAGTAGTAGTGACTGCGCAGCGGCGAGTAAAAGGAAATGAGACAGATGATTGATGGCCATTCAGGTACGTACCACTTCGTTCCTGTTTTGGAATTATATGTAGGGGCGTGCTTCTGGATTGAAAAGTTGGTAAGATGGACTAATTTATTTGCAATGTCTTCCTTCTTCATGCTGAAGTGTGCATTTGTGAACCTTGCGAAACCTGATCGGTACAAGTAAGCCTGCACTTGAATATGTGCAGCAATTTAGAGGACATATTGACTTAAAAGGAGCCTAGCAACAGAAAATGCCTGCATATGTTGGTTCAGCATGAGTTTAGCCGTTGGAATGCACAATGCTCACACCCTGAAGGTAACCCCCAAAAACACAGAAAGTAGAGTAGCAAAGTGGGGTGTGAATGTACGTTAACTTTAAGCATCAAGTTATCTTCATACGTCGAGAATGGCAGATATGCTCAAGGACCACTCTCTAGTTTAAGCATCAAGTTAGCGAATGTTTGTAACGAAGGGGCGAACCAACCGGAATTTGTAGCACAGAGCACTTAGCCGGAGGTGGTACTCTCTGGTATGGGAGTGCAATGTAGAAGACATGTATTATATGCAATGCAGACAGACCATAGGACAGATCTATGTTTATGCTGTTCTTTAGAAACGAGGTCTAAAGAGCATCAGGAGCGCATTATATAACTTGGTCCATGAGTATAGCTGTTCGATGCAATAACAATGCTTCACGCAAGTAAGGAAACCCGCAAAAATAGAACCCGGAGGAAAAACCCCAGAATCGAATAACTGGTAAGAAAGAAGGACAAAGTGCACATCTGTACATAAAGCAGTGACTGTCCTTAAAGAGGGCAAACAACAAGGTCCTTGACCCGGAAACACATTACCGACAATTTTCTTCACCAAAGTAACTGACACAGCTCTAGGCAATGAGTAGTGTATACTCAATCCCTCACTACAACAAATTCCACGAAGAGCATGCCGGTAATTCACACTTTCCGTTGCCTGTATACTGAGGTTAAAATTGCTGGGACTCGTAAGAATTACCGATAAACCCGTCATGCGCAACATGAGAAGCTCAGTAAGTCCATTCATATTTTCATCTCGTTAATTATAGCGTTTGGTTCATGTCGGATGTGATATGACACTGTTCGCCTTCTGAGAACGTACCTTCAAGGGAGCGTAGGAAAGAACAAGAACATAGATTCTGAGGTCAAATTTCTTTCCTCCAATTAGGTACGGGCTCTCGATATACTTTTGAACGATGTAGTTTTCCACCTGATTCAAAACATACAACTATAATTTGTGGGTTAATATGGTGAAGTCTTCAGATCAGTACTGTACTTTAAACTGGAGTCAGCTGGACGTATCAGCGAAATTTTAGTCGTCTGTGGAGTGCTAAGATGGTCATTTACTCCATGCCGGGCAGTACTTTTACTTCAGCAATCAAGCAAGTAGGAAACTTCAAACTAGTGTACACTAGATAGCTTGCGCAGTTAGATATTCGCGACGATTTGGTATATGATTAGACCGTCACCTGCGGATTTTCGCTTTTCCAACGATGGTCCTTTTTCCATTCGCTGATCTGACTTAGTCTAGTGAACAGAAATATACCTCTCCCTCGTGCCTTGCCTACAGGTTTCATAATCCACACTCCCTTCGACAAAGCAATGCATACATTGTAAAGAGTGCAAAGTAATATTTACTACGAACTCTCCAAAGAACCGAGTTTGACAAAATAGAAACCTGTTGAACTACCATCTATTTCAAAACACGTTTTTGAGCTCCAAGTCATTTCAAAGAACCCAGAGCCTTGACGAGTAACGCACATCCAGCTAAACAGGAAGTAAGCAATGGATAAAGTGCGTTGTAAAGAAGCAACCTTGACAGGGTTAAAGAAACAAGAATTCAGAACTTACTGGAGTTCTCTTAAATTCTTCCACGAACAGTCCATACTCTGCAGGCAAAGCATATGTCTGGGGGAAGAAGTTGTAACTGTGCACAAAATTCGCCAGCAACTAAATCAGGGGGTCCAATGCTGCAGCTTTGTCCAGTAGAATTTCGGAATCGGCATCATCAAGTCAATAAACGGCTAACTCACTGCTCGCAGAACTGAAAGGTACTGCTTTGATATTAGGTCTGTGTATCAGATACAATAAGTCTTCAAGTTCTTACTTTGCAGCTTCTTCCAGTTTGTCATCCTTTTCCAGTGTCTTTTTCATTCGCTTAAGGTTCTTGATGAGGAAATCTTTCCGCGTAAGCTGCTCAGCCAAAGACACGAATCTTAACAGGATATGGTTACTGTTCACTTCTGTTAGAACATATGGTATCACGCCCTCGAACCAAAAGATCCGATTCAGAGAGCAATTTGGCACGTTTCTCCAGTATCACTGTGAATTGACGCTACGTTGTTGGCATTCTTGACAATTTCCATACGCAAAATCTATGTCTGATGTATGTCGAAATCCTTCAGATTCACTTCCACGTGGTGGGTGATTGTACCTCATAGTAGTTTCTGAAGTGGTTGAATCGCTGCACTTCAAACCCAACGACCACAAAGGAAATGTCAATACAGGAACTAACGTACTTACGAGAAATAAAACAACTTCTTCCTACAGCAAGCTTTTCCTTTCTAAAGAAAATCGTCTGCACACAACCTCTGAGCGAAAGGGATCATACCACAGGATTTTCTGACAGTGAGCAAGGGCATGACGCTTGGGATGACTAGACGTTTGTATCGGTATGGTAAGTGCCTGGTGGTCAGCAAGGTGGATGTGATCGAAGAACTCGTACATCCAACCCACGTCGGACCAAAAGAAATCCCAGTCCAGTTCACTGAACCACAAGGTAAACAACTTATTGGTTAAAATCCTGGTGCCCTTAAAGTGGCTAAGACTCCAAGAACTGCTCAAATCATCTGACTAATACTCCTCCTCGATTATTGGTACTCTAGGGTTTCGTTCAAGTCACCAGCATGCGTCGAATCTACCTTTCGGTTTCGACCCACTGACGACCTTTCAGCACCTCGTAAATTGTGGTAGTCTTCCAGAAACACCGAAACTTTATGCTGATTTACCCCAGGTGACAACAGAATGAATTGATTAGATTCTTTTATTGAGTAAACGAACAGATATTTTAAATCACAGCCAAGAGATTGCTCTTTGTCACTCCTAGTTAGAGCAGAGCACAGGTTATATTGCAAGTCCGCAAAGCTTTTAGGCTGTCATGGACAAGTTTGCGCACTTAAAGACAAGTGACGAATGTAGTTAATTAGGTTATGTAGACCAGGAACAGCAGCATAGAGATCTGATTCATCAGCACAGATGAATCAGAATAGATAGTAATATCCTGCCGCGAATTCTAGGACCGTCTCAATCTCTGAAAGGCCAAGGAGTAGAAGTTAGAGCAGGTACTACTTAAAGCACTACGCGCAGATATACTTCTAGTTATAACAAGACATGAGAAAGGTTTGGTTTCCCACGAGTTCTTCGAAGGCTTAGTTTGAGCCATCTCGCCACCAAATTGATTGTTGATCAAGCGATAGCACTTTTGAAAGATACTGGTATTCTTCTTCTTCTTCCGAATATGCCTGGCTACCCTAGCAGACTGTATCTCCACACGACTGGTCCAAGCGTCGATGTCAGTCCAGTGACAGAGAAAAAGGTTTCTGTTATATACGTGATCAGAAAATCGCAGCGAAAATCACGTGTAACAGTTCTACAACCCAGACATCTCGTCTTCACTCGTTCACTGCAACTCCAGTGACGCTTCTGATGTCTACATGTTCAGATTTTTCTGAAACTAAAGGTTAGCAATCCTGCGGTTCCCAACTTGATCATGATTCAGATTCCAGTAACTGAACTTCCCTTACAAGTAAAAGGGACAGCTATTCTGAACCTTTAAAGAACACCGTGAGCAGAGACGAACACTACAGAAACTGGAGATGATATTGCTACCTGACACGAGGCTGACAACGATGCTCTGAAAGCTTTGACAACTTCCAAACTGATGTGAGGATTAAGGACAGAAAGGACCTGGGGGGTCTGTAGTGCATTAGGCTCTGCTGAGACCGAAGGTTGTGGACGTGCCGCTTCTGGCGAACTGCCGTTGCTTCTGATACCAGGAAGGGGAAATGGGTGGCGTTTAGAAGATGCTGTCCTTCTTAGTCCGTCTCTCAAGTAGTCAATGATATCTGGGACTGGGCCTTTCCTATCCCCGTGCACAGAGGGATTATTAATTTGCTCCTCACAATCAACAAATGGTTGGAGTTCAGCGGCATAGCTCCCCGGACCGAACTCTGTTGACTGTCAAATGAGAACCAGACATAAGACTTTGTACTGAGATGTCAAGTAGAGACTCTGACTCACGGTGGGACATCCGACAAGTATACAGACTATAGTAGCATCAACCATCATCATCGATTAGTTAGCAACGAGAGAGAGAGAGTAGTGCCCGTTGTATTTCTTTAAGTTTAAACAGAGTCACGATTTCGTCGAAACAGGTATTATGTTAACCTGATGTTGACCGTCCAGTGAGATGTCAAGTTGCTCAAGTAAATGACTTAGAGAAACCTGTAAGCCGATTCAAATGTTAGATCCCAATGAAACTGAGCATTTATGCGTTTGTGTTCTTTAATTTTTTAGTTTAGTCGAGATGGATATCAGACAGTCGTACGGACTCGATGCATTTTAGGTTCTTGAACACAGACCATCGGTACATAATTCAGGTTACGACAATAACGGCGATCAAGAAACTGAAGGCAAGAGAATCTGCGAGGAAACCTACGAATTCAGGTATTAGCAGTGGTATTCAACAGTATTGCAACACTGTGGAAACCTGAGACGCCGCTAGGGACCTAAGAAGAAAACTGCTCATAAGCTAGGGTCACAGATTCAGACTGAAAACTTTTAACAAAGTAGTACGTTGTTGAAATACATTACCCTATGAACGGAATAAAAGCACCATGTTTTCTCGGGGTTTATGTAAGTTCATTCTCATGAATCAGCATCTTAACAAATGCGTAAGGCTTTGGTGGCCAAGATCCAACCATAGTACTTGCCATTACCATTACTCTTCAAAGACGTAACAGAACGCGCTGAAGCAGTTGCGGATTCACGTTCTTCAAGACTTCATCGTCATGTCCACATCCACGAACATGCTGGACATTCACGAGCATGCACACACACAGGCCGTCACGAGACAAATCTTGACGGTCGACTCATGGTTATCAGTTAATGCTACGAGCTCGTAAGATAAGACTTTTGTGAAATCCAAACTCTCATTCCAAGGTCAATGGCATATTTCGGCTTTGAGATCACAAAACCAGCTGGCTTAAAAGACGATAGACGGAATCTGCACCGGCAGGAAACGTCGATGTTCTTCAGTGACGACACGCTAAAAGCACTTCCATGATTCTTTGCAAGAGCTCTGGGAGTTCTTCGACGATTAATGCTATTCTAGGGTTGCGTTCATGCAACTCTAGAAATGTTCCGCTCAGAAATTTGCGCTAAGAGTAGAAGCCGTGGGATCGTTTTGTATTTGTTTTCCACCAAAAACCTGTACTACTTCCTCTTGACGCCCAAAAGGTGAAAGGGAGAAAAACCAAGACCGATGCTGAAGACTCCGACACTGAAACGGAGACTAAGACAAAGAGGCGCCAACAAGTGAGACAGTTTGAATCTGAAACCTACACGCGGACACTGTGGTCATGGACGCCATGGGTGTGGATTGGGTCGCATGGAGACGCATATGATTATTGCTGGCTCGGAAGACGCTCCATGACGATCCAGGATTGCGAATCACCGCTTTTCTGGATATTCTTTGGAACAACGAGGAAGTATGACTTGATTCAAAGCTGAGTCTCAAGTGAAGGTGACGCAAAAGCCTGCATCAGAAGGAGGAGGGCCAAGGCCGAGGTCGTACTGCTCGAACACAACAACGGAAACACTGTGTGGCATGCTCCCGTTTGACTCCGGCGCCCGTTTGACTCCCGCCGGGAGTCTAGCGGGAGGAACTTCCTCTACATTGCATTTTTTCTTTATCCTATCCTATTAGGTTCGATTCGCATTTTCCTCCTTCGGAAGGTCAGTTTGGATGGGAAACTATGACGGAAAGCCTTGGCGTAGTTGCTACTCTCCAGCTAGCCCAGGCTGTGTTAGTCCTGAGGTGTAATGTGCAGTACTTCAGAGATCACTCATTGTCGATTCCGTCTAAAACTGGCAGATTCAAGGGGTATACAGCCGTCAGGTACCAGTTGAATGAGCGCCCTGTCAGCTCCTTTGTTCAGTAGAAACCGTAAAATACGCTATAACCGTAAAATTCCAGCGTATTTCAACGTCGCAGCGATGTTCGAGGAGTCGCCCCTCTAACACTCTTAGCGTCAGAAATCTACTTAGTCAGCCCCTTCCAGCTATTTCATGACTCTCTCACCCCTAACAATTCAGAAGTTTTTTTTTCAACCTTCTGTTAACCTCAACGTAAGAAACTTTTATGATGTTCTTAATATAAAAGTGTTAGAAGAACCTTAATGCAAAAGTCTGCTGTGATATGTTTTTCTACTAGCCATATTACCGGCTACTGGTTTATACGTCTTAAGGCCGGACCGCACATAGTTTTTCTGGGGCAGTTTTTCGTTCTCACGCTTGTAATTTTGAGGGTTGGTAATAAGGAGGTTCCTCGCACCAGCGCCAGTTTTGTTGTTGGAAGCAGGAGACCTCTTATCGTACAGTTTTCTAATTTCTGAGAGACGGGTTGATGCAGACATGTATTCCGTTTGGATTCCGAGTTTTTAGATGCTAGCACCTGTGAACTGAAATTTCTGTGAAAACGTCGTGTCAAATCTTATGTCCACGTCAGATAAAATCTTTTCCTGTCGATTTTTGTTCACTGTGCATCATGAAGTTGATAAGCTGGTATATACGAATTGAAGCTGAGACAATGTCGCTGAGGAGAAAGGTGCTCGACATTTGGGAAGCTGCAGGTGAGGGCGAGCAGCAAGAAGAGGATATCGTGGAAGATTTCCCACGATGATATACTCAGCCCAGATAGCCAGCGCTGACCGTTTCAAATCCGATCAAATTCTGGACAGATCTCTGTCAATAGAGTGTGGGCACGTCCGCCTAATCTGCGAGAGATAATGGACAGCAGTTTGGACAATGCGATCCCGGTTGATGAGCTTGTACAGCAAAAAACCACAGAAATTCATCCGAATGTTGTTGGTGGCAGTTCTGTGCGTTCTCAGCAAAGTCCAATTCCAGACGTGGACAATTCATCTCAACCAGTGTCGCCTATGCCAAGTAATAGACAACAAAGGACTAGATTCCATGACAAGAATGGCAAGTAGTGCATTTGATTGAAGCTAAATGCATTGAGTTTGAAGAGCAATGTCAAAATTCGAGCATAGCAAACATGCAATCGGCTGAGACTAAGCTTAAGAAAATTCAGTCATACCTTCACTCCAAAGGAGTAGAAGTAGATACTCCTCAGATCAAAAACAAATGGGAGAATATTATTGGTGGTTATAGAAAAGTGCGTGATCATAATAAGACCTCCGGAAATGCTCCATATTCTGCTCTAACACGAGATGAACGTGAAGAGAAGAAGCTCCTAGTGAGTTTCCTTGAATGCTATTATTCTCTAATCGACAGTTGATATTAACAACGCCCTAGAACGACTCCTCCATGTATGACTGAGACCCTAACCCCAAGTTCAAGACCGGGGTCTTGAACCTGAACCTGGAGCTGCTGTACAACACGAATGTAGAATTCGTACCTCGACTTCTCCGTCTGATGCTGAAGCTACAAGTCGGCATAATTCTGACAAGAGAAAAAGAGACATAAGTTGTTCTTCATCTGCTCTTAATCAGACACTGACCAATTTTGGTAATTCCATTGTTGAGATTGAGAACAAAAAGCTTGAATTGTACAAAAATCTGGAGTCTCAAAAGCGGCATAGAGCTGACATCCGTTTGGATCAGCTGGTTACTGTGTTAGATAAGATGGCAAGTGCTTTAGCTGACATTGGATCAGCTTTTAGTTCTCAGAGACGTGCTGTTTAGTGAACCCGTAATGGGTGTAGGCTAGGTAGGTAAACCCATTACAGTTCAGATTTTTGTGTAAACTCGAAAGTGCTCTTTCTTTGAGCATTTCTTTTGTAAACTCATAAATTTTGTGTCTTCCTCTGTTCTTTAAATGTCATCTATCGTCAAGAGAGTCATGTATCTAGTCCCCTTGCTATGTATTAGACCAGGTGGGGTTCTTCGCCTATTGAATTGCCATGAGAATATACTTACAAATATGTTGAAACTTCGTCTTCAAGGTTGGCTTGTCATTGCTGTTGGTGATGTTGAAGAAGAAGACAATATGTATTTTTTAAAAAACTGTATTTTTTAAAAGATTGTATGTATGTAAGCTTTTGGTATAACTTGTACGCGATATAAATTGATCTGTTGTGAATACTTTATGCAGACGTTCAGGGTATACTCATCATGGTGGTCTCAGCAGTGGTGACAACAATTCAAATAGTTGTGGAGTTCGCTCGGTTGGAGGATGTTGACGAGTCCAACCATCAGCATTTACATATCCGAGATGACGTGCATGAGTCTCTCACAGCTGTCATTTTTACTGCTTGTCAGCTAGTCGTGGCGCATGAACAACAGGCACAACAACACACTTGGTGGGTAAAGTCCAGATCACTTATATGATTTTGATACTATTTATGAGAGAGTTACGACGATGATTGTTGGATTAAGACTCTTCGTATGCCGAAAGCTTTATTTCTTACTGTGGTGCAGATGCTTTCTAGCCAAGTACTGAAGAATGATACGAAGTATCAGAAAGCGGTGCCAGTTGAGGTTAGAGGTGGGGCAGCCTTGCTTTGCTTTGCTACAAGCATGACTCATTTCCACGTGGGTGAGAAGTTTGATATAGACGAGACAACATAACAAGAAGCATTTGTAGATGTAATTCGTGCAAGGAGCAGTCATGGGTCCTTTATTCGTTCGATGGCCAACATGAGCTGTGTTAGAAAAGGCAACTGCAAGTTTCCAGTAGAAATCAGGCCTTCCAAACTGCCATGGGGCTATTGACGGTTCACATATTCTGATAAAGGCTCCTCCAGCGCGTGAGTTGCCAGCTGAGTATTACAACCGGAAGTCATATCATTCATTGGTGTTGCAGTGTGTTTGTGACACGGATGGTATGGTCCTTGATATTAGTTGCGGGAGAGCCGGATCCAACCATGATGCTCGCGTCTTGAGGACATCAGCTTTGTGGACGCACATACGAGATGGAAAAATACTTTCGGAGGATGGTCACACTTCCAAGTGGTTTTTGTCTTCAACCATACTTGCTAGGCGATTCCGGATACACCATGGAGAGGTGGATGATGCCGGTCATCCACCTCATGAGTGGACCGACATCATACAACTTGGGACCACGGTCTACACGTCAGCAGCATTTGTTCACTGAACGTTAGATTAGAGGAAGAGTTTGTATAGAACAAGCATTTGGAGTTTTAAAAGCACGGTTCAATATTCTAAATGTCGGTATCACTAGCAGTGTGGAGTGAGCAGCGGAAATAGTGAAGGCTTCATGCATACTCCATAACTTTCTGGTGCACCATAGAGTCGTAGCAGATAGAAGGTTCTCGGCCACTACTTGTACTGTAGACAGTTCAAGTGTGAACGCTCTTAGAAACTTAGACAGTGGAGATGAGACCAGAGAAGCGCTTGCAGCATTTTTAGCTTTTTCTTAAGTATATGTTTGAAGGTTTAAGGTCGATGATCTTGATTCTGCATGTGCGAGTCTTTGTCCAGTATGACCATATATATTATGGACGGAGACAATTACATATCGCATGTGTGAAGAGACAAATGGCGGGAGGTACCAGAATTCTAAAACCTCGAGCTCTCGTGACATCACTGCACCGGCTCAAATTTTTGTTACACGCTTTAAGCTACCATTGTTATCGAAACTCGTGTTGGCAGGACGGTTTAGGTTGTGTGGAAATTTGACTAATCAGGATTCATTGTTATCCAGACCAGAAAGAGGCTCAGGCAAGAACTTGTTCACATTGTTTCTTCATATTCATGCGGTGGTGTTCGAGGCGGACGTGATTGTATGTGCTTACCCTTGCTTCCTGTGTTTTTTTCATTTTGACATGCAATTTCGTCCCGAAAGTCTCTTGCTCTCTTGTTATCATCATCGGCTGGAATTGAAGCCAGTGTATTTTTTTACGTGGCCGCATTCAGGTTTCATCTTCCATACAGGAAAGTTCCGTTCTTACTGTAAACACGGACACCGGTGGAATAGAATTCGGTTGAAGCGGTAAAGAAAACTCAAGTTTTTCCTAAAGTTTACCTCAGTGAATGTAGTCTCTTCATCTCTTTGATACTTACCGGATGAATTTCTTTCACAGGCCTGTGAAATATCTAGGGAAAGAGTCTCAACATTGGATGGTGTCTTCGGTGCAACTTCGGTATGTGCATTTATGCTTATCTATCTGCAGAAAGCACTAGATGATTGTGTCAGCATCTCCTGTTCTTGAGACTAAACTTCAAGTTAGTCTTCAGGTTCTAAACTACCGAGTCTGGTGCTAGCCACCATGGGGACTGTGAAACTATGTATGCAGGCAGGTAGGCTCCAGCAAGAGGGCATTACTGACGAAAAGATCATCGTCGATTCCTTGCATCGCCGATTTCTTGATCATGGAGCCTCCTGAAAAGAGGTTGGATTTATTGGTCCCTTTAGCTTCTCCTCTGAATAGAGCAGCAGAGTAAATCTCCTCTGATTATATCTACAATATGTACAATGTTCTACTCAGGCACGAAGGTTAATGACACTTCTGACAAAGATCATCAGGCAGATACATTCAGAAAAAGATTTATTTCACCTGAACGGAAGAATAGTCAAATGCACGAGACGACTTTTCTGTTTCTCCGCAAGCTTGAAAGTCTGTTGTGGCTCGAGCGGGATACTTCTCTGCTATCTTAATCTGCCGATACCCATTTTTTGTTAGCTGAACTCGTCGTAATAGTTTGTTCCATGACTGATGAAACGTGATAGCGAACTGCCCAGAACCGTCTCGTAGGTAGTTATATGAACTAGCGTTCAAACAGTAATAGACAAGTTAGATTGTCTTCGAGTCTATCTCCACTCTGTCCAACGAGAAAAGCTATCTTTGAGCAGCGTGCGTGGTTGACTGAGAGATGTAATTGCCTTTTGCTCTTGCTCATGACATGCTAGCTACTCCCAGGCCTTCCTTTCAGAATCTTTTGTGTATCCATGACTAGTTCTGCCACTGTTTAGGCGAGCCAGGAGTCTAGGACTGCATGCTTGATGTCTGTGTTCTTGTTCATGGAGTCCAACTACACGGCAAGAAGCATCAAGACTCTCGCTTTTCATCCCAAACCTTCGGAACAGCTCCCAAGGATACTGTCGAGGAACCATGAGTAGTACACTACAAGAAAGACAGCATGAGGCTCTCCTTACTCCTTATTGCTCTCCTTGCTGCTCTCCTTCTCCTTACTAAGTCCTTCTTTCTCTTATATGGCTTGAAGGAGTCTTTCCATCCGTTTGTTATTCATTGAGTCGTGTGTTCCTTACTGTAGGGAACATCTAAGATCATGTATCTAGTACTCGGGCTCTCGGCTCTGACGGTAGTCTAGGCTGTTATCATGTGGATTATGAATTACACTGGTACACTCCTGTGGATTATGGATTACGCTGGTACACTCATAATCGATGATACATTCTTGAGCTGCCAGTTTTTTCTCTATGTGCACGTTGTCGTGTTGTGGATTGGCTAGGGTGTGAAACCACCACATATCCTTATCGTACGTGTTTTGATGTTGAGGAGCCATCGGGACCTTATCGTGTCACGTGGACGATCCGTGTACTCTCTCCTGAGTGGAGATAAGAGTAGTACTCTTGTCGTCATATGCGAAGTTGTTGTATAAGAAGAGAGGTGCGCGGAGCTTTGGATAGAGGGTAGAGTATCCAAGTCTAATGCGAGTGTGATCAGTATCATCGGATGAAGTAAGCGGCAGTGCGAGTGGTAGGCATGAACGGAGAGCTCTTTCCTGCTCCTGATCTTCCACTTGCGCATCCATTCGTCATTAAGATCCATTGTCTGCCGCGGGATCACTTTCGAGTATTTATGATAGCTCATTGGGGAGAGTCGTTTATGACTGGCGGTGATGGCTACTCCGGATCCTATCGTTCTTCCCATTGTCACTTATGATGCTGTTTGGGATCTTACTGTCTACATCTTGCTTTGATGTGGTATGGATCCTCCATTGGATCTGAACTTTCTAGCGAGAGTTCCGTTCAACACTTGGGTCGAAATACGATGTTACAGTCGACCAAAGGTGGCGCATCGTGAGTTTGTCGTGAGGAACTTCGGTGAGGATTATTACAACCAGATAATAGTTTCATCCGTTCTTTTTGTAGTTCCGTTTATTGTCAACCGTTTTAGAGTCGAGATTCTGACTCTATATTGAGCGTAGTTTGTTCTTCGTGTCTACGTGCTTCGTGGCCGACGGTATCGTCAACAACACATGTTTGTAGTTTGTTCAATATAAGCTTTGAGGCCCAAATGGTACTCTTGGATAAAAAATCGTTCTTTGTGTGTTTGTCATGTGAGTGAAGACAAAACTCTTTTGTCAGCTTGTTTCTTATTGGTCGAAAGTTTGACCAATCACCTTCTACCAAGTTCCTTTCACGTTTTTGAGGGTTAGAGGCACTTCCCGTGGTCTATTCGCGGAGTGTGAGATATGGTTGGAAAGCTTGGGAGACGAGGATGCCCGTGGACTCAATGGTTGCTAGATTTGAAGCGCGGACGAGAAATTTTCGATCAATTGAAGCTAAAATTGACCAATTCGTGACCAATTTCGTTTCCGTGAGGTCTTTCTCACTTTCTGGGAGTTCCGTGAGGTTGCTGGAAATGAATTGATCTTTGCTGGAAAGCTCTTTAGATGGGCTTGCCGATGGACTCCGAGATCAATCGATTCCAAGCCAGAGTGAAAAAGTTATGGTCGGCTGAAGTTGGGTGTCTCAAATCAGAGATTATGATAGTAGGCGACTGTAAATAGAAGACATTGAGAGAGATATGGAGAGGTTGAGGTCGAATTTCACTATGAAACCTCCCAGGGTCTGAGAAGGTACAGTCATCTACCTACCTGTGAAATTTCAGACTATTTGGATTATTGAGTTGAAGAGAAACGCTGTTTTTGTGCACAAGGGTCTGCATAGCACCTTGTGTCATTGACGAAAAGGGCTTGGATCGTTCCGAGAGTTTGGTTGAAGATCTGCTGATGAAATTTTACAGAGTGGTAGTGATGGTGACACATTAGCTTCCTGAGAAGTTTGAGCCGTTTTGATCGAGTGGTTTGTGAGGAATCGAACAGCAAAGTTCTGTCGAAATAGTATCATGTTATAAAAACAGCGATAAGGGCTTGGATTGTTCCGAGAGTTTGGTTGAAGATCTGCTGGTGAAATTTTACAGAGTGGTAGTGATGGTGACACATTAGCTTCTGAGAAGTTTGAGCCATTTTTATTGAGTGGTTTGTGAGGAATCGAACAGCAAAGTTCTGTTGAAATAGTATCATGTTATAAAAACAGCGAACTTTGGAAGGGCATAGATGCCAACTCAGAGATGATCTCTCTGCATGTAATACCTTAATAGAGAGATTATTCTACAGGCTATCTGCTGGCCTTGGTTTCATCTCATTCTGAGCTGTGGTTGAGGAGTGACAGCGAGGTAAAGTTGCGAGGTTCTTGCTCCGAAAGGCGCAAGAGTTAAGATTCTTTGAAGAACAGGTCGACCTGGAGGTTTTGCTGGTGCTTCAGAGCACTTGATCATGGGTATGGAGAGTTGTTGACTGTATTACTTGTGTTTGGATCCTCTCCATACCCGCATGTCTGTTTGTACGCCCACCTGGTTTTGATTGGATTTGTGTGCGGGCGTTGCGCTTAGGTTTCTTTTCTATTAGGAGTGCTGATATTTCTCTTGTGGTGAGGCTGGAGTGATGACCAGCAGACCCAAGAGTGCTTGCGGTGATGGCAGGAACAGGTTGCCCGTGCTTGTTACCCCGGTTGTATTCCTAGTCGAGTAAGAGAGAGATTTGCCGAGAGGACGTGAGGATATCGTACCGAGATAGGTTCAAAATGTACTTGGAGATCAGAGAGAGGTTTGGGTGGTCACTGGTTCTGAGTCACGGAGTGCGACACGTATTCTCTACAGCTAGATACCCGGTGTATTCTCAGATAAAAAAGCACATCACACGACAACGTAAATATGATTGAGTGCTTTTTGGAACTCCTGAACCTGAACCCTTCCTGAATGTTGTGCTCCTGAACCTAAACCCTTCTTCTGCGCTTGTTGTGTTTGAATTGCAGCCGAATTGTTCTTCATTCGAAGAGCACAGCTCTTTTACTTCACTTCAGTCTGAATAGCAAAATGGGTCATTTTGATCGAAGGTCAAGCTCGAGTGATGTACAAGTTACGAGACGAGTTCGTGCATTATCATTTGTGCATAATTTCAAATTCGAGACGAGTGTTCTTACCCGTTTACCTACCGGTACACAATGTTTCAGACCTGATGGACGTGATCTACAGCAACTTGTGAAACAACCAATATTTCTCTTTGTTGTGTCAGAAGGAAACGTGTTCGTACTAGATAACAGACGAGCGATACAGTTTTGCACATCGACTGTTTATGTGTGCGCTGGTTACAGATTTCACTTCCCGCGAGGTCAAAATCAAATTACAATGCACTTCTTTGAACCAACAGCATATCTCTTTCCGCCTCGTTCACAATGGGTACCTAGGACGAATTTGTTCTTTTTCTTCGAGGCAATTTCATACACTCTTCCTCCTTCGGCGCTTGTAGTCATTACACCGTAGATGATGTTCAGTTGAACAGACATGAGATCCGCTTCGAAATCTTTTAGCATGTGACATTCTAGCCCATCTCGAGATGTAACAGCTTTCAACCGGCTCGAAATCGAACTTCAGCAGAAACAGCAGTCCTTGTGATGTAAAATGCGATGTACTCGATATTCATATGTGTACTCTTGAGTTTTTTGCCACGTGTAACGATTTCCATGTGTTTGACGTGTTTCACTGTGAGCGATTCGTGCGAATGTTAGTCATTATCATTTTGACACCATCGAAATTTGAAAGATCACACAAACATGGTGCGGTCCCACTTCCATTTGTAGCGGCCTTTACTGGTAATGTCAGGTCCGGGGGTTGACAAAGAAACTTTTGAATTGTCGAGATCGCCAGAGTCATGAAATTGCTGGAGGGGGCTGACTAAGTAGATTTCTTTCTTAGCGTTCACATCAGCTCCTTTCCAGATGAGCAGTTGCACGACCTCCTTGTGCCCTGTTTCGACAGCGCAATGCAGAGGAGTGTGGTCTTCTAGATCTCGACTCTGGACGTTGGGCCCATGTGCGAGAAGCTCACCCACAACTTCTGCATGGCCCTTGAACGCTGCACAGTGTAACACAGTCCAATAATAGTGGTCCCCACCGTTCACCTGGGCTCCCTTTCCCAGATACTTTCGCACGATCTCCAAATTTCTCTTTAGCGCAGCGGTTAGCAATCCATCTCCGAGTTCTAAAGCATTCAAAATTGCAGCCTGTTACACAGAAGGAAAAGTCGTAAGTTACTCTAAAGCACTACTTAGGTGGATGGACGAGGCCGGTGATCTTTCGAAACAGTTCCTACTGTCATATGGTTGGAACTAATGTTTTAGCTACATAGGAGGATAACGACTTCTCATAAAGAAACAGGAAGTTGAGAATATCCAACGATGAGAACGGTGGTTGAAATGGTTAATCCTAAGATATGAGGTTGACGTGTATTTTTGGATATAGAGTACAAGCAGTCGAGCGGTTTTAGCAAATGATCAATTTTATTTTTTTTAAATAAACCGGACGACGCCAGGGAGAATTTATTACCCGGTTGCAGTCCAGGTAGTTCACTTGGCTACCCCCATGATCAGGCCAATTGGCCGTATGGTTACAGTTCAGATGTCGTGCATCATCCTCAACCCAACGTTTAACCTTTATGCTTCCTACTATGAACCTCCTCCCTTCCTGCTGTGAACCCCTCTCTGTCCTACCGTTAGGTGTACTGATAAGTGTAGTACCCTTAGTCTAGTACAGTGGAGCAATTAAACTTTATGACTGGTCATCTTCCGCTTCTCGTGTTTCAAGAAAAGCTTGTGGCTATTCAGATCTCTCTGGCCTTCAGTCTGGCTCCCGTGATAGTTGTCTTGATTCTCCCGCTCTGGCTCATCTGATCGTTGTGCTCAGTCCTCAGCTTGAGGAATTTCCACTTGTCTCCTCTTCTTTTTGTATGTTGTGTGCTTAGGACGGCGGGCCTTGGTTCTCCTCGTGCGGTTCTTGGGGCTCGTCTACCAGCGATATTCTCTATGTAGTCGCATTCACGCTCTCATTGCCTTCGTCTTCTCTTGTCTGCAGAAGGTGGTGTTGCAGAGCATCGGTCTCATTTTCCATGATGATTTTGTGGATTCTTCGTCTACCTTCATCTCGTATCCTCTTCAGTTGATCTGCGAAATAGTACGTGTTGATTTTGGCGTGGATGATTAAAAAATCTTGCTTTGCCTTCTAGTAGCCTCTTCTTCCCATTCGCCATAGCATGAAGTTTTCTGGTTGCATTGAGAATAATGACTTGAATCGGAATGTCCTACAGTCTGTTGTTGAAGGTGCTTTCGTTCCTCTCTTGCCATATAGTAGTGATCACTTCCATAGTACCAAGTTGTTTGGCGAGAATCTTCCTTCTCAGAATTTCTTCCAAAGCTTGAAGCAGACTTCTCGGAGGCGTGGCAGTCGAAGCTATCTCCTTGGACAGCAGGTACCACTGTCTCTATTTCATTTGCACCCACTCGCAAGACCAGAAGACGTGATCTAATGTTTCTATCTGTATTTGACATCGTGTGCAACAGCCATTACCCTTTTTCAGTTTCTGCATTCTTTGGGCTGTGGGAAACCCTTGTTGGAAAATTCTCCACAAAAAGATTTTATCTTTTGAAGGTAATCCAGCGTTCCATAATCTGCTCCATCTTTTCTCCCAAACTGTGTTGGCATCCTCTACGTTCCACTTGGCGTTGAATCTCACATGGTGATTACTTTCCTCTTTGAAACACCCTCTCCAGTTCTTAGTACTCAGTTTCCAACCGGAGAGTTGAACGTTCCTCATCTGTCAATACCACCCTTCCTGATCTTGTCATTTGATTTTGTCCATAGTCTCTCTTCGCCTATTTAGCCAGTTGTGGACTTCTTGCTCTTCATCAGTCCATGTGCACGTCCTTTCTTCCTCCTCTCTTAGTTCCTTCCGTAGGTTTTGCACCAGTTCCATCTTGTGCTCCTTAGCAACTCTCCGAAGTGCTTGTGCATCCTGGGACATTAGCCAACCTTCCTTTTCAGCCAGTAGAGAAACCTGGAGGACAGTGGTGTTTAGTCCTATCTTCCACGTTTCTTCCTCCATATGCAGACAATTTCTTATCTCGCACCAAACGTCTCGGAGGTTGTTGAAAGTTCTTGCTTGAGGGCATCGAGCTGGCACAATCAAGAGCCAAATCTCCTATGCTGCCCAATTCTTCTATTCTTTTTTCCATCTCCCCTTCCTCTGACTGCTTTCGTGTGTTATTTGTTCCATCACTGTGATCCAATCGTCCTCTTGATTTTGGATGAACCGCATGCAATGCGGTGCCTTCGACGCTTTTTGTTGTGCTTCGAATGAGATTAGTCCCATCCCTCCGTCTCGTTTAGGTCTATTGAATTCCTCCCATGCGATCATGACTACTTTGTTCTGTCCTTCTGCATTCAATCCCCATATGAACGTCCTGCACAGTTTCTCCATCGCCTCTGTAGTGGACTTCTTAAAGGAGAAGCATGTTAAGATATGTGTATGAATCGACTTCAGCACATGCTTGACCACGACGATCTTCCCTGCCAAGGACAACATTCTGTAGAGCCAATTGCTGAGCTTTTTTCTCATTTTGGAGATTATGTATTGAGCTTGCTCCTCCTCTGTTATGTTCCATCCAATCGGATATCCTAAATATCTTATGACTTCTCTGTCTCTTGCTACGTGACATCCCATCTGTTGCATCCATCTAGGCACTTCAAGCATCGCTATTGGGATAATGGTAGACACGATTACATTTAGTTTTGCCTCAGAAATTTGTTCAAAGTCCTGTATGACCTCTTGTAAGTGAAGGAAGTTATCATACGAGGCTTCTAGACTGATGTCAATATCGTCTGCAAATAGCTGATGCAAAATTTGTCTCCCTCTTGTCACCTTTATCCCTGCTAATCTTCCGTCTTCAGATGCTTCGTCAAGTAAGGTCATCAAAGGTTGTATGGCCAATGCAAACAGGAGGGGCGCCAATGGGCACCCTTGTCTGACCCCTCTCTGCAGATTGATGTCTCCAGTGAACTCCCCATTCACATGGACTTTAGATGTGGCTCTTTCTACTAAGCCTTGAGTTAGTTGGATAAAAACAGCTTCTATCTGCATCGCCTCCATCGTCCCACAGATATGTGTGATTCACTCTATCATAAGCTTTTTCAAAGTCTAGTTTGATGAACATTGCTGGGAGCTTCTTATGTTCTGCCCATTCTTTGCTTAGATTGAAAGCAAGCAGGTTATCAGCAATTTGTCTATCCTTGATGAAGCATTTCTGCCTGTTATGAACCAAGGTGGGCGTGATCTCCCTTAGACGATTGGCTAACAACTTACCAATAATCTTGTAGGAGGTGCATAGCATCGAAATTGGTCTCCAATTCTTGAGAAGTTCACGTTCTCCTTCTTTAGGCAGTAGTTTGATAACCCCTTGTGTCATTTTCCATGATAGTTGTTTCTCCTCCCCGAATCGGTGAATTATCTTCATGTAGTCATCCTCCATCACGGACCACAATGCTTTGATCATTTCGCTGGTCATGCCATCAAGTCCTGGTGTTTTCTCATTGCCTAAGGATTGCACCACCTCTCTTAGTTCCTCTTTCGAAGGTCTTCGTCGAAAGTTGTTGTTTTCTTCAGCCGTCGCTTTGTTCAGTATGAGCCTTAGTGTCTGTTGTCTCTTTGTAGTGGCTATCTCCACTTGCTCATCCTTTGTGAAAAGACGTTGATAGTAGTTTTGTATCTCTTGTAGAATCTCCTGTTCTTTTATGACCTCTCTTCTTGTTTCGTCCTTCAGCACCGTAATAGTCTCCTTCATTCTTTTTGCCTTTGTTATAGCAAAAAAGAATTTGGACGGAGCATCTCTCTCTCGGATCCACTTCAATTTGCTCAGCCTTCTCCAGTGTGTGATTTTTTCGCTTTCCAGCTTTCTTATTTCTTGCTCTAACCTCTCCATCTCATCGTCTGCTGTACTAGTCTTATTATTCGCTAAGACCTCTTTCCTTACCTCCAACTCCTCCAGATGTCTCATTCTTTCCCTTCGTGCTTGCTTTATATCTTTATCTCTCTTTTGCAAGATCAGTTTGGTATGCCTCCACTTCTTTTCCCATGTCAGCCTCGGATCTTCTTCTCTCGACTTGGGTTCGACTTCCTCCCATTTTTGTCGGCAGTCTTTCACCATGTTGGTCGAATAAAGAATATCCGGGGAGACCTTGTAGTAGGTACTCTTGTTCCTCTGTTGTAGGTGAATTGTTAGGGAGCAGCACGCATTGACTGGTAGATGATCTGACAAAACTTGTTTTTCATCATGAGTCATTTGAGGTTTTAGTGGTAACCATTCATCCCTGTTTGAAAAATAGATCCGGTCTAGTCTAGATTGGTCGTATCTCTGCCCCACTTGTTGTTGTCGTGTGAAGAATGGGCCCCTTCTTGATGATGCAATCAGCATGCCGTCTTCTAGATCCATACTGAATTTGAGACCATGTCATTTCTTTCTCTCCGTCCCCTGTTGTATCGCTGTTCGTCCTATGCTGTCTATCAGAGTTTCTCCCGAGTTCCAATCACCCCCCAGTACCCAGTTCCCTTGATTTAAGTTTTGTTGTAACCAATCCCAGAGCCGCGTCCTTCATGCTCTCTCATTAGGTCCGTAGACTGATGCCGCATTGAAGCTTCCTTCCCTTGTTTGTATTGTTGTCCATACCACTGTCTCGTCGCCTTTGACTCCTTGGTCCACTACTGTCCAGTCGCTTTTGATGAGCAAGGCTGCTCCTACCTTCCCTTCGTCATTGTAATCTACCACAATGTTTTCTATTTTCGATAGTTGTTGTAACTGAAAAAGAGTCCTGTCTCTTTTGATTTTCAGCTCCTGTAACATTAAAACATCTGGTTGGTTTCCCCCCCTTGCCAGCCACGCTTTGAGTCTTCTTATGCTATTCGGATTTCCCAACCCTCTAATGTTTCATGATGCAACTTTGAGTTCGTCTTTCATCTAATTTGTTGTCGATTTCGTCTCTCCACATTCTGTTGTGTTGTCTCGGTAGTGTTCCATCTTTGTCTAGACGGCTGTCTTATCTAAGAGGAGGTGGCAACTGTTTTCCCTGATTGTTGTCTTCTTGTTTGCATGGCTAGTGCATATTCGTGGTGAGTCTTGAAACCCCTTACGTCCTCCACTATCTCCACTTCCATTCTTTCTTGTTGTGGTGCTCCATCTAGCTCATTAGTGTTGGTTGTGGAGATTCGTTGTTCCTCTCTTCCTCCCTCACTTACATCTGTTTGCTCTTTCCTTTCACCCGAGGATCGTTCTCGCTTCCTTGTTTCCTCCTTCCCTGCTTCTTCCGGTGCCTCTCTTGCTTCCTGCAGTGAGTTCTGGTCCCCTTCGCTATTATTCTGATCCATTTCGTCTGCTGTTGCTGCCGGCTGTTGTTCTTCTTGTTGTAAAGCAGCAAAAAAATTGGATGTTGCCAGTTGCCCTTGTTTGGATTTGTTCTCTATCGGGGTTTTCATTGTATTTTTCTTCCCTTGTACTAGTTTGTATTGTTCCTGGTCTTGTTCCTCTTTCGTTGTTGTCGTTCTTCTTTGTGTGCCTCTTTCTGTGTTGGTTGTTTGTCCTTGCGTTCCTTCTTTTGCAGATCTTCGTCCCGGGCAGTGGCGGACGATGTGACCTCGCTGGTGGCAATAGAAACAAGCATCTGATATATTCTTGTATGTCATTTTTTGCCGGTAAATTTGGATGTCAGTATCGTCCTCTACCTCGACTTCTATATATTCTATAAGATCTTGATCCAAATGTAGCAATACACATCCTCTTACACAATTGAATTGACATTCTTTTTGCTCGTTGGTGAGATATAACACTTCTCCTAGGCTTGCCAACATGTCCTCCCCTAGGTATTCGTACCCTGAGTTGATGCTTGCTAATTCTACCCAGACTAGGGCTCTTCTTGTACGTAGGTTGGAGGGGTCAAAGGATGGTTCCCAAGGGAAGGCGAAGATCATCCTCGTACCCGTGAATAATGGTGACTCCGTCAGAATTCTATCCTTTTGTTCCTTCCGAGTGACTTGAATCAGAAAACAGTTTCGTCCCAATACTCTGAGCCGCTCAACAAATATTCCCAGCTGCTGAGTTAAGATGATCTCCGCCCAATCTCTGACCATATCTCTGGACGGGGCAATATCCGCTGTATACAACACAAAGGCCGTTTTTTCAAGCATCACCATTCTATTGAGCAGAAGTCTGCTTGAGGTCTGTATTCTTCTCACCTTTTGTCTTTCTCTCGGCGGATCTTTGTTGCGGAGGTCTTCGAGAGTAACTTTGAGATTTTCAAGCGTCGACATCGAGACTGGCTGATCCACGTACAATTCCGAGTATGTACTGCATTTTATCTCCCCATGCCTTCTGAATCTTGCTAGATTCTTATCTATTGATTGTTGTGAACCGGCTATTTCTGCCCAGTTTGCTTCGGTTCGCTTGATTATCTGCAGTCCGTCGGTTGTTTTCTTCTCATCTCTCGCACTAAACTCTCTTCGTATTTTCCCTCCGCTTCTGACTCCTTCTATGTTTTTTTGCAGGGGTTTCTGTTGATTGCCTCCTCCTGCCTCCACCTTTTCTCCCAGTGGTAGCGGCTCTCGGGGTTTGCCAATCTCTCTCCTTTTTTGTGCCATACTTGAGTCTCCGTTCGGAAGTTTCATCATCCCCTGTATCGCGTGCGTGTTCTGGGAGGCGCTGCATCCCCCAGCATGTGTCAGTGGGTTTGTTGTCCTTGCATCTATTTGGCTACCTAGCACCTCCAGCTCTGACATCTGATCCTCTCTTGGTTTCTTCGCTGATGGCAGTTGTGAAAACTGAATTTCGTGTTGGACCTCGTTTCTAAAACGACTATTGGTGATGTATTCCAGCGTCGAGCTGCGCCTATTGTCTCTTTTCTTCACATATGATCTCTGATTATGAATCCGTTGTTCTGCATCGACTGCTATCGATGTGAAAATAAAGTTACCTTTATTCTCTCCTACATCGAGGCTGTCTTCCTTTTTTTTGGATGCGTTCTCTAGCTGTTTGTCTGAATTTTGCATTCCACTATCTCTCCGATCTCTTCCTCGTAGTCCTGAATCGAGACGGTCACTACATAATCACTATAGTGCTTCAGTAAGTAGAGCAGTTCGCTGTAGCAAATGACCACTCGAGTGAACTAGATTAATGGTTACAATGGGCAGGTGGGGAGAAGTATCTCTTTACCTTTCCCATATAGGGGGGATCTGTCCATTTAAGGTGCACCAATTGGAAACTGAACGGGTAACAGCTTCGCGTTTCAGGCCTATCTACCAAATGACCACATGGCAGAAGGAGGAGAGTGTACCCCACTCCATGGAGTCCACTTGACGTTCCACCTCCCTATGCTAGTTCTCCTTCACGCGTAGATTTCGAAAACACCCCTTTGGCTAATTGACTGGATGTCTGTTCTTTCCCCTGGTCTCGAATTTCAAATTCTCGAAGAAATCCTCAAACACTAGTTGTGGTCTGGAAACTTACGTCTGAAGGACAATCTGGGTAGAATTATGATGACACGAGAAGCATGTATAATTTTTCCTTTCGTCTTCTTTCTACACACCAAGATCAAGAATCCAGATTTCTAGAGAGTATGTAAACTTGGAAAGAGAATTTTGATCATTGAAAAAATCACGAGATGTTCTTCTTTTCACGCAAGAGTACGATGGTTGACAACAGCCTCTTCAACATAGAAGGAATTTATAAAGTGACCCCGCCACTTTCTTGCTCAAATAGATTAGGACTGCCTTTGGGGATAATCAGGGTTCCAAGGAGTTGATGGTGGATGAGTATGCGAGAGTTTAGAGGTTGAATTCAGGAGAAACATTTTGTTTGTACTTGGAGGGAACGTGTAATCGAGGAATTTGTTCTATCAACCGTGGACCGAAGAGGTAGTCTCCTTAGACTGGGTTGGATAATTATTGCTGAGTCGGTTCTCACCTACTCCAAGGCTGAGGATGGACCGTTCTTTCCAGGAAGGAGATGTTGAACTCACTTTACATAGTAGAACTCCGGACATGAAATGCTAGTTCGCCATGGTTTTGCTACTCTTTGCAGTAACGAAGCTCCAGCTGTAGAAACAGAATAAGGACGAGAGGAAGGAAAGGACTGTGGAAATCCTTCAAAGGCAAAAACCTGAGTGGGATAGTAGCTTAAGAGAATCCCTGGGTGAATTTCTTGATTTCGTGAGACCAGGCATAAGGGACCAACTTTCTAAGCAGAGGAAGAGTACAGAAGAGTTCGTGCAAACTATTCTTTTTTATTATAGCCACGAGATCTTGAGTGTTTTCTTTTTCACTTTTTTGTTTTGGTACTTCCTTGTGAGAAAGTGAGAAGAGTCTACCCAGAGAAAAAAGACCAGAGCAGTACCTACACCTTTACTGAGTGGTCTGAAGGAAGGAGAGATAGGATATTTTGAGTACTTCCCTCTTATCCCGACGATTTCCTTTTCCCAGTTAAGTCCACTGTGAGAAGAAGGAAAAGATTTCTGAAGGATCCTGCGTGCTCTTACGAGGGATTGATTGCCCCGGGGAAAGAATTTTTAAACTCCTTCTTTTTGAGCAGAAATAAGTAGGTTCTACTTGCCTTCCTGTCTACTCTGTTTTCTTGTTAACACAAGGGAACTGATCTTTTGTTAATAGTCCATACCCCCGATATTTTCTATCCGGATTAAACATCTCGAGTGATAAGTAAGGAGAAAGGGCAGCATCCGGAGCAAATTTCGGTGAGTCCCTAACGGAAGCTGAGTTTTCTGAAGGGAATGATTGTTGAGTAGAGTAACCAGAAGAGAGGGAGAAATGCTCTGAGTGAAATCCCCCCTAGTGTTTCGAAATTCCTACCGCCCCTTATCATTTTCCTTGGCTTTCCTTGAAAGATATTCCTGAGTGAAAGTAACTGAATTCTTTTTAGTTGTTATACCTTCTTGAGAACTTCAGGGAACCAAGACTGCTAGGGAGGTGGAACAAGGGAAAGTTGTGTTGGCTTTAGTTGTTTGTGTGTAGGTTTTCTCTCGGTTTTTATGCTCACTTATGATCAACCATTGGTAAATAGACCTTTGGTACGTGGACCTCCAGCATACATTATAGTGATGTGTTGCTGAGTTTTGTGGAGTTGTAGACCTCTAGCTAACATCATGAGCTTACCTTACGCCTTGTTACTCTACCTAGCATGTACCCTCACTGTCTGAAGCTCCATAGTTCTCACCTGAGAACTTCATACGTCGAATTCACGCTGTTAGGATTGGATTTCTTCCGCTAGGAGTGGCACTATTGTAGCAGTGATCTGTTAGAGGATATCTATTGGGTTACTCACTTCACTTATCTCTTTCAGACCAGTACAGAGTTTAGAGATTCTCTTTTAGAGTGGAGGAACCTCCGCTATGTGGAGGAAGACCTTCATAAATTTTCGGAGTGGTCTTTGTCGATACACAAACCTAAGACTGAGGCTGGGGTTTTTCTCCAGCTAAGACCCCTGTAGCAGAGCATCAGATGTTGGATTGAAATCTCTTCTCATAGGACAATAAGATCAGGAACAGGTGGACTGTGGATCACCTCTTGGATCCTAAGTTAGAGGTCCTCTGTCACATTTTCCTGATCTTCTTCTATCATGAGAAGAAGACGTTTATCCATGGATAGGAGATTTTGTTCCTAGAGCTCAAATCTTCAAGTGACTATAACTAGAGTTACGAAAGTCAGTTTGAGCCAAATTTGATATCGTTGGATAGGGTTTGACATCAGCAGAGGAACTCTCCTCCCCGGGGGATCAAAGGACAGAGCATGGTTTCTCTTCCTTGTCTTGATCATGTCTTTGATGTCCTCCTGGAGTTTGAGGTGCAAAGCAGAGAGTCTTTCAACATTCGTCTTGCATCTTCTGACATGTTGACAACCTTCTTGATCTTCTTCTGAGTGAGCCAAATGAACACTGCAAGAGACTTGCTAAATCTATGTCCCGCTTGAGCTACACATGCTCCTCTACTTGCCGTACCAACATGGTCTTTAGTGACACAATCTATCATAGTTGTGCTCTCGTATCCAACACAACCTCTACCTTGGTCTTGTCGGCTGCCTCCTTCTGCTGAACAACAATAACTCTGCTCCGCTCTGCTGCTAATTGCTTCTGCCTGAAGGATCAAGCGCTCGAAGTCTTTCTCAATCAAACGATGTGTCCCCAAATCTGACTCCAAGGCAGTGATCTTCTTCTTCATTGACTGTTGGATGTCGACCTCTCTCTACTCCAAGTGTTGAAGAACAGTATTCTCCATTCTCAAGCCTGCAGTGTTGATACTCTCCCCTACTGTTATCTTTTGTAACTCCTCCATGGTGAGGATTACCTCATGCTGCACGTAATCCTTCCATGATGCATAGGAGATAACAAAAGAGAAAAGAGGATACATGTCCCGTACGAACAATGGGGGTAGTCATAAGAGTAGGAGTCCTGCTATTACTTGGTGTGGAGACACCCTTGTTCCTTGTGCTCCTCTAGGGTATGTAAGATGAACTCTCCCAAGCTAACATAACCTTGGGATGACTTCTTACTTCTGTTGTGTTGAGTATGCCTTCCCAAGGAGTCTACCAAGGTATTAAAATCTAAGATATTCTTGCTCAAAGTGGCAGGAGCTCCCTCGACCTCTACTACGTCTGAGGAGTTATCTCTAGGGACAATGCGTGTATTAGGAGAGGACACAACGGATAATAAGAATATTGCCTCTTCCAAGATCATCTCTTGCTGGTGCAGGTACAAGGGTACTAGAAATGCAGGTAAATGTCCAACGGAGGCACTATCCATCTTCCTAGCTAACTCTTGAGTGTACTCATGGAAGGTGCACCCCCAGTCTGTTGGATCATGCAGCTGTGACCTCTTGAAACCAAAGACTCTTCTTCAACTGAAATCGGTGCGACCTCGTACAGTTTTAACATTCGATCTAAAATTTCTCACACCGCAAGTATCTCATTATTTGTGTGTTTGTTTATATTACATTCATTAAGTGTGACTATCTTATAGGTTACTCTAGTTAGAAGATCCAAATCTAGAGTTACCAAACTATTCATAACTAGTTGAGATTATAACTAAGTTGAGGAAATTATTAGAGATTTGACTATGGCAAGTGCTACGTTGTCGTGATGTGAATTATTCCACATAGTGAATAATTCACCTCTCAGTTAGAAGTTAGTCTCTCTGAGTGAAGTTAAGATCTCAGAGAAGTCGATTCTAGGGAATGATATATATTTTTTTGAGTCTTAGTAGGTTGATTACCATGTTGATAGAGGTAAGCTCATGGGTTGTGATTACGTGTCGCCCATGCATTCTTCCTGGCGAGGTTAGGTTATCTTTCGGGATTACGTGTCGTTTTACATGTCTTCGCATGTAGTTTAAGGTCTATGCTGGCACTTTAGGGGGCTTGACGTGGTAGCCTATGTGCAAATTCAAGTCACCACGTGGTTTGGGACACAAAAGGACATGGGAGTGACGCTATGGTTTGGGACACAAAAGGACATGGGAGTGATTCATTGGTCCAATTTTGTCTTTAGTGTACCGCTAAACTTAGTAGTAGGAGTCTTAAGAGGAGTTCGAGCATTTGGTGGGGGATCTTCGAAATCTGAGAGCACAGGGAGATAGGGTTCGTTGTGCCAAGCACTGTCAGCGAAATTTTTGATCGAGTTGGAGCAATAAAGAAGGAGTTATGGCTGATTGAACTTCGATTTGTGCCAGAATTGCAGCACTTCTGTTGATTTTGGGGATTTCGGTGTCAATCGCAGTAGATTTGAGAAAATCGCTTCAAACCTTCGAGGTCGCGTTCATTGTCAGCAGGGCTACGACTATCCCCAAATTTTCATGTCAATTGAAATTGTGAGTAATTCAGGGCGACCGCTGAAGCAGAGGGGGTCCGAAAAGCTCTCAATCTAGAGCATCAACTTCAGAGAGCGAGATCTGGAGTTCTTTGTACAATCAGGAGGCCCAACTTCACAGGAGTGTTCAGCAAGCTGTGTACTGCAAATCCTGTAAGAATCTTTGAAAGTGATCGAGCCAATTCTCTGTTCTAGGTCGAAATAGCTGTCTGGGTACCAGAAATTGCCATAATTTCTCTGCTCAGAACATTTCTGCCCATATCTCGACACTCTGATTTGATCTCAAGCTGAAACTTCGTGTGTATGGTCAGTAGGGCCTCATTTACATGTAGGAGGAGTTCTGAAGTCTGAACCATCGTATGTTTCTGATTCTGGACTGTTAAAGTTCGCTGTCTGACCTTATTACTGCTAGTCTGATCTGATCTTCGCTTCCTGAACATACTGGAGGGTCCATTCGACCTAAGTGAGTGTCTATAGTGCCCTTTATGACCTGAACCCTACCTCTGTATAGTAAGCAACCATAGCTAGAAGTCCAATGCTTCTCTGAGTAGACTTAACACAGCCTTCAAGCTCATATCACAGCCAGAAGGTTCCGCCCTTCCCAAGAAAACTCTCAACTCGACATCTGGTGCTTCCACTGAGAGCTCTTGGGGTGATTGATTGAGAAGGTTGATTTCACTACAAGGAGAAGAGATGGATCGCAAGAGTGCTGCTGCTGCTACTTCTACGCCTGCTGCATCTACGTCTACTGCATCTCCTTCTGTAGCACCAGCGGCTACAGCGACGTCTGCACCTGGTCTAGATACGGCTGAGATTTTGAAGACACTTGCGGCCCTGGTCCAACAACATCCGATCATTGGAGGGGGTGAGTTGAAGTCTACCAAGGCTTTGCAAGCAATTGTGAATAGATGCGGTAGATTTGAAGGTAGAGATATTTCTAGATATCTGCGTGAGTATCGAGGAGAGATGGAACTAGTTAGAGTTACTGATGTTGAGATGATAGGGTGTTTCGAGTTAGCTGTAATCCTTGAGTTGCGGGACCAGGTTAGGAATGTACAGAGAAGAAATCTAGGTGTTTGGATGAGTTTCGAGCGATCTCTTCGAGAGGAGTTTCTCGAAGAAGATTTAGAGAGAGTCACAAGAAGAACGTTTTTGGACTGGGTTGAGCAGCAACCTGGTCGGATGATGAGCCTGAATGAGATGCTGAGAGAGTTTGATCGGAGATATCGACAACTCTCAACTCTTGAGAGGATAACCTTAGATGCTAGGAAAACCGAGCTTTTCCTGCAAGCTACCGATGATGCTACGGCAGATCGGTTGTGCTTTATGTTGGCTGATCGATCTGCTTAAGGAGGAGTTACTACTGATTGGGGGAGAGTTGAGGATGTTGTTGTTGTATTGACGAGACAAAGGCGTGGAAGAGTGGCTGTGGGAGGACGTCCGCTTGCAGAAGTGACCGCTCAACCTCGCACTGCTCCTTAAGTACAGCAATCTCCGGCTCCTGCTCCCAGACCTGTTGTACCGGCTGCAGTACCTTTGATACCAGTGGTGCCAGTTCCTGCACAAAGGGCACTGATTCAAAGACCTGCGGAGAACCATGGACAGCAGAACCAGATCGAAGACCTGATTCGGCAGATGAGAGAACTGAAGGTGGAGTTAGCTGGCCTGCAGAGAGAGCAACCACCGGCGCTTGCTGCTGCACGTCCAGGAGGTGCTCCTGTTCGTAGATGTATCTGGTGTGACAGTCAAGATCATTTCTGAGGGGACTGTCAAGAGCTCACGGCTGCTCTGCGAGATGGTGTGGTTCGCTACCAGAACGGTAGGCTGCACCTTTCTTCTACTGGAGAGCCGCTAAGCACGCAGTTTGGACGAGGAGGCATGAGGAGTCTACCTCAGATTACAGCTGCTGCAACTGTACATGCATTGTGACACCACCAGTAAATCCTGATGTATATGTTGGACATATTGAGGTTTCTTCTAGTCCTACGCTGCTAGATAGGACTACTGAGAAGAAAAATGCTCCAGTTCCTTCTGAAGTACTGAAGAGAGGAGCAGAAACTATCCGTAGGGTCACAGGGTGGGGAGATCCTGTTGACGCTGCGTCTATCAAAGCATTCTTGGACGTGGATAGACACGTTCACTGGCAGGATGCTTCTGTGGAGGAGAAGAGGCGGCGAGAAGCCTCTGAACTTGATACTGGAGTTCCGGAGGAGGCTGGAGATAGACGGAGGGTCACAAGGAGACGAGCAGCTCTTCTTGAGGACATCCCGTCTACTTCTGCAGCTCCTCCACCTGCACCAGGTCCGATGGAGGACGTGTAGAGATCCCAGCAGGAGCCAACGACTGCTGGTAGACGGTTTACTGCCCAAGAGAAAGGAAAGGGACCGGCTTATAAGTTGACAGCTGATATTGAGACTTCAACTGATCTCAAGAGCATCTTGGAGCAGAGAATACTTGACGCGCGAATCGAGTTTTTTCTTCGGGAGGTTCTTGGTATTGCGAAGAGAGAGTTTCACGAGCTGATCATCGACATCATCAAGCGGAAGAGACAGGTGATGTCCGAGCAAGTAGAAAGTCAGATGATAGATGTTATAGGAGCTTCTGTGAATGATGCAGAATTCGGCAAGGTGTATTTTCAGGAGGCTGATGATACAGAGTACCAGCAAGAAGCGTTAGTTGCTGGTACCAACACTGTTGAGTTCGATGATGATGAAGCTGGCAATGAGAGTCCAGCTACTGATAGCGACTTCAGAAAAAGACACTGGGCTCGTGCTACGACTGCTACACGAGTTCGCCTTGGAAGTCTTGAACCTGTTGCTGCTTTGGTTGATCACGGTTCTGAGATCAACATCATGTCACGAGAAGTGTACGAGAGAGGACAGTGGCCTATCGAACTGAACCATGGTTGGGTGCTACAAGCTGCAAACAACCAGAAGGGTGAGTTATACGGCGCTTGTCCCAACGTGAGAGTGAAGCTGGGTGATGTGGAGGTAGATCAGCACTTCTTCGTGCAGTCTTCTGCTTCTTATCTTGTGATTCTTGGTCAGCCTTATATCACTGCAGTTCGAATGGAGACGAAGGTGATGGATGATGGATTTCACTATGCTAGGATCCGTAGTCCGGATGATAAGCGTTCTGTTCAATTTCTGACCGTTCGTACGAACCACGAACGAAACCGACAGACTTTGAGAGATTCTCCTATCTGTATGGGCAAGGATTTTCTGAAACCACTCTTGTAGGACAGGATATCGAGAGTGATGGATCTGATACTACTATGATCCCGCTTGAGCAGCCTGTGAGGTCACAGCAGACTGATGAAGAGGTTGCTCAAGATTCTGAAAACTGCTACACTGTACATAGTTGGAAATCTGGTTTGATGACTTTCAGTTCTGATGATTGAAGTGAGTTCACGCGAGTAGAGGATTTGACTGAGAAGAGTAGGAGGCAGATGGAGAAGTATGCAGAAAATCTGCACTATACAGGAGTTCTGAATGAAGGTGAGATGATTTCTGGTGTTTACGAGGAGTTTGTAGGTGTACAGTCTTTTGTTCGTTGGCTGGATGATGTAGATAGATTGATGGAGCAGATGAGAGGAAGGGTGGTGATCCCTATCCACTCTCGTAAGGTCTATGAGGAGATTGTCTCGTGCTTACAATCTCGTCCTCATCCGAGACTGGAGAGTGGATGGAAGGATGCAATTTGCTGGTGTGGCTCTCGTGAAGAAGCAGAGGTTCACACCAAATACAAAACTGTAGCGAAGAAGGTGAAACCAATGGCGACCCAGTTACCTGTTGATTCACAGCAGCAGATGGAGTTAGCGGCCACTGAGCCTGTACTGAGAGATCCTAAACAGATAGGACACGAGTTTACTCAAGAAACACTCGAGCAGCTCCAGATAGGAGGGGGTGGCTTCTTGACTGAAGTGGAGAAACGAGCTTTTGAGCAGATGATAGTTAGCCATGGTAAGGCATTTTCTTTCTCAGCTGGAGAGATTGGTTGTGTGGATCCTAGTGTGATAGCTCCGATGGTTATCTTCACTGTTCCTCACGTACCTTGGGACTTGAAGCCGATTCCAGTCTCTCGTGCCTTGCTACCGAAGGTTATTGAGTTACTGAAAGAGAGGATGCGGATGAGTATTCTTGAACCATCTATGGCTCCGTACTCTAGCCGATGGTTCACAGTACCTAAGAAGACAGGAGCTTTACGCTTCATCCAAGACTTACAGCCTGCTAACAACATCACGATTCGAAATGTTGGAACAGGACCTGTGGTTGATGAAGTAGCCGAGGCATTTGCTGGAAGATCTATCTATTCTATTGGAGATCTGTTTTCAGTATATGATCAGTTTCAGCTTGCTTTGGAGAGTAGAGACTTGACTACCATGCGTACACCTTTGGGGTTGATGCGGATGTGTACTCTTCCTCAGGGTGCGACGAACTCAGTAGCTCATATGCAAAACGCGATGCATAAGGTGTTACGAGAGTTTGTACCTGAGGTTACCATCCCATTTCTTGATGATATCCCCATGAAAGGCTGTCCGGTGGAGGACAAGGACGAGACTATGACTGCTGATGGTTGTAGAAAGTTCGTTGCAGACCACATCCGAGATGTGGAGAAGATTCTGATGCGCTTGAAAGAGGTACACCTCACTCTGTCAGGTACCAAATCTTGTTTTGGAATGTCAGAGATCGTGGTGGTGGATCACTTATGCGGTACTTTTGGAAGACGGCCGAACCCAGAGAAGGTAGATGCTATAGCAAGGATAGCAGACTGTACCAACATCACTGAGGTTCGACGATTCTTAGGAGCTTGTGTGTTCTTTCGTGTGAGTATTTCTCATTATGCACACATTGCCGAGCCTCTGTATGCACTTCTGAGGAAGAGAAAGAGGTTTACTTGGCGGCAAGAACATCACGAGACGATGAAGCAGCTTAAAGAGATTCTGAAGTCTCCACTTGTACTAAGGAGACTTAGCTACGAGAGCGGAAGACCTATCATACTGACTGTTGACACGAGTCCAAAGGCGATTGGATGGGCAGTTGGTCAAGAAGACGCAGAAGGTGTGCGGTTTGTTTCAAGGTTTGGAGCTCGGATCTTAACAGATAGACAACGTAACTATCCTCAAGTGAAGCGTGAGTTGTGGGGAGCTGTTACTGCTATGAAGGTAGACCGAGAGTTCTTGATAGGTGCACGTGTGATACTAGAAACAGATTGTTTGCCTTTGCTAGGTATGATAGCAAACTGTAATACTCCAGACATAGCAATGCTACGATGGATTGCTTATATCCGGAGTATGAACCCTGAGCTGAAGCATATAGCAGGAAAGGATAATCTTGTTGCAGATATGTTATCTAGGGCTTGTTATACATATGAAGAAGAGATGATTACTGAAGTCGAAGATGAAGAGAAGAGAGACGTTTGGTGCCAAGTTGGTCAGCAGACTTCAGACTTGGAACCACTACCGTTCTACGAGGAGTTCTACACGGAAAAGTTCCGCGATATCGGATACTATCTGAGTTCATTCTGCAGACGAGAAGGCTGGAGTGATGCAAAGTTCAGGGAGATCAGACGAAAGGCGTACGGTTACCTTCTACGTGAAGGTTATCTGTGGAAACGTCCGAAGAGAAGAGATGGGATGCTGGCTAGAGTGGTGGATGATCAACCGACGAAGCTGAATCTGCTGAAGGAGTTTCATGACACCTTGTGGGCTGGACACCGTGGAGTCTGGGCTACATACACGAAGATGAAGGAGCGATATTGGTGGAAGGGTTTGTATCAAGACGTAGTTGATTTTGTTGGGTCATGTCTGCACTGTCAGTTCTACTCAAAGGTCCGTTATAGAGATGGCCTTGTACCTACCTACCCACCTAGTATTCATTTTTCGTGGGTCCTTGATCTTGTGATGATGCCACCGGGACTATGGGGGATGCGTTACTTGGTATTAGCTCGGGAAGATCTCTCCAACTACGTGGAGGGACGAGCACTACGGACGAAGACTACAGAGAACATATGTAGATTCGTGCTGGAAGATATTATCTGTCGTTATGGATCTGTTGGAAGATTACGAGCAGATAGGGGCGAGTTGAGAGGTGCAGAAGCGAAGTAGTTCTTTGCTCGTTATGGAGTAAAACTTCGACTTACTACTGCCATGAATCCAGAAGGGATTGGTAAGAGTGAGCGAGGACACCCTTCTATTGTTCACGCTTTGGTAAAAGCATGTGATGGTAAGCTTAGAGAATGGCCGAGACTACTTCCATTCGCTTTATGGGCTGATAGAACTACACACTGTACCACGACTGGCTATATGCCAGTTGAGCTTATGTTGGGACAGAAACCGATCATGCCTGCTGATCAGGACTTTCCTACGTGGGCTACGCTACCATGGGAAGATGTTATAGATCATACTTCACTCCTTGCTTTACGAACTAGGCAGTTGGAGCGAAGGGATGAGGATCTTGCTGAGGCGCAAGAGAAGCTGAAGGTGGCTCGAGTTAGAAACAAGGAGCGTTTCGACAAGACTCACCGATTACGACCGAAGCCAATACGTGTTGGTGATTGGGTTCTGGTGTATGATAGCACGCTGGAGAACCAGCATTCTACACTTCGTAAGTTCTCGCAAAGATGATTCGGGACTTATGTTGTGATAGATGTATATGAGAATGCCACTTATAGTTTACGAGAGCTAGATGGTACTCCTTTGAAACTATCTGTGGCCGGCAAGCGAGTAAAGTTTTTCAAACAACGTGGAGGATCAGTAGATTTGTTCAACTTCCTGGAGTCTGAGCAGAGGATGCCAAGAGACGAAGACGACTCGACTACTGAAGTGACTGAGACAAAGGAAAGTGACGATGAAGAAGAACGACAGAAGGATGAAGAGGTTGGCACATGCCAGAGGATGTGCAGGTTTGGAGGGGGTGGATGTCGTGATGTGCATTATTCCACATAGTGAATAATTCACCTCTCAGTTAGAAGTTAGTCTCTCTGAGTGAAGTTAAGATCTCAGAGAAGTCGATTCTAGGGAATGATATATATTTTTTTGAGTCTTAGTAGGTTGATTACCATGTTGATAGAGGTAAGCTCATGGGTTGTGATTACGTGTCGCCCATGCATTCTTCCTGGCGAGGTTAGGTTATCTTTCGGGATTACGTGTCGTTTTACATGTCTTCGCATGTAGTTTAAGGTCTATGCTGGCACTTTAGGGGGCTTGACGTGGTAGCCTATGTGCAAATTCAAGTCACCACGTGGTTTGGGACACAAAAGGACAGGGGAGTGACGCTATGAACTCCCATTGGTCTAATTTTGTCTTTAGTGTACCGCTAAACTTAGTAGTAGGAGTCTTAAGAGGAGTTCGAGCATTTGGTGGGGGATCTTCGAAATCTGAGAGCACAGGGAGATAGGGTTCGTTGTGCCAAGCACTGTCAGCGAAATTTTTGATCGATTTGGAGCAATAAAGAAGGAGTTATGGCTTATTGAACTTTGATTTGTGCCAGAATTGCAGCACTTCTGTTGATTTTGGGGGTTTCGGTGTCAATCGCAGTAGATTTGAGAAAATCGCTTCAAACCTTCGAGGTCGCGTTCATTGTCAGCAGGGCTACGACTATCCCCAAATTTTCATGTCAATTGAAATTGTGAGTAATTCAGGGCGACCGCTGAAGCAGAGGGGGTCCGAAAAGCTCTCAATCTAGAGCATCAACTTCAGAGAGCGAGATCTGGAGTTCTGTGTACAATCAGGAGGCCCAACTTCACAGGAGTGTTCAGCAAGCTGTGTACTGCAAATCCTGTAAGAATCTTTGAAAGTGATCGAGCCAATTCTCTGTTCTAGGTCGAAATAGCTGTCTGGGTACCAGAAATTGCCGTAATTTCTCTGCTCAGAACATTTCTGCCCATATCTCGACACTCTGATTTGATCTCAAGCTGAAACTTCGTGTGTATGGTCAGTAGGGCCTCATTTACATGTAGGAGGAGTTCTGAAGTCTGAACCATCGTATGTTTCTGATTCTGGACCGTTAAAGTTCGCTGTCTAACCTTATTACTGCTAGTCTGATCTGATCTTCGCTTCCTGAACATACTGGAGGGTCCATTCGACCTGAGTGAGTGTCTATAGTGCCCTTTATGACCTGAACCCTACCTCTGTATAGTAAGCAACCATAGCCGGAAGTCCAACGCTTCTCTGAGTAGACTTAACACAGCCTTCAAGCTCATATCACAGCCAGAAGGTTCTGTCCTTCCCAGGAAAACTCTCAACTCGACAACGTGACAAGTGCGGAGCTCTAAATATGCTTCCCAAAATTATGTAACTTCATTGCTGATTGGATGCATGACAAAAAGTCATGCACAAATATCTGAAGATGCTCCTCAAAAGACGTGCTAGTTTGTTATTGTCTTTCTATTAGATAGTATGGAAAGTTAACACTTTGGAAAAACTAAAGTAGAAGAATCTCTTACTTTAGTAAAGTAGAACAAGTAATGTGTGTGTTATTCTTAAGTCTTAGTAGCTTTTAGTGACTTAGTGAAAGTTATCACTGTAAGAAATTATGGAATATATAAGGAGGAGTTGAGAGGGTGGAAGGCACTCTCATTCTCTTGTCTATGAGTAAAGTGAGCATTGGAGACCTTGGAGTCCTTGAGTATTATGCGATGTGAAGTTGATAGTGGGATTAGAACTTGTTTGCAAGAACACTATTGGAGGAATGATGTGACCGTACAAGTTAGAGAGTTGAGTGAAGTGAGTATGGGTGTGACTGAATCTTTGTAATTATGGTGCACTAGTAATCCTAGTCATCTATGTACCCTTAGGTGAGAGATAGGTCGACTTACAGTTCCTTAGAACTTCAAAAGTCTATAACTTTCGTTGTGCAATGCAGAATCTGGTGTTCTTGATTTCATCGAAAAGTCATGAAAAGTCCTATCCAATGGTATCAATTTTGGCTCAAACTAATCCTTGTAGCCCAAGTTATGACCACCAGAAGTTTCAGACCCCCTTGTTAAGAAAATCTGCACGAGTGCTTACGCATATTGTCACCTCTTAGCCCAAAGTGCTTTCCTCATTGAAATCTGCACGAGCCTTGTGTAGTTTTCAAGTTCAATCCTTAAGTACACAATAAAAACAGAACCTCTGTAGTTAACTAACTATAACTCCAAATCAAGCAGTTGAGATGACGTTTGAAAGGTCTCGTTGTCCTCTTTCCTAAGATACCAAACATGATTAGAACTGAGTCACGTAGAGAAAACTACGGCCGTTCAAAGTACACATTCAATAAATCACCTAGATAGTCCTTGGCTCTTAAACCCAAAAATCCATCTGAGAACCTTTTTAAGTCCCACAAATTATGCTAAAAAATTTGGACAGCCTCCCGACGTCTTACCCAAATCCTATAGATTGAACCCTAAGGACTCTCAACTTTTATATCGTTCCACAAGGTAGGAGATAAACGTTCAGATGTCACCGTGTGTCATCATCATTTGACACACACGCAAATCCACCAAGTGTCATGTGAGTCTTGCCGTCAAGCGGTGCACATGTGCAATGACATCTCATCATAATCTACCACCTCAGGTCTATCGCCCAGTCAGTATCTTTGTCAAGTCAACACCTATCATGTCATCATCTTGTCCAATCAGCACTCTGTCCAATCTATCTCGAATATCCTATCGACATGTCAGACACCTCGTCATCATGATGTGCAAAACTCTAGAAGTCACAAATGTCCGTAACTCCATCCTCTTAGCTCCACTCGCGATGATAAAAAGATCATTTTTTATCTCCTCAACAAGGACTATCCAATGGTGTTGTTAGAAACGAGAAAATTCTACCCTATGACCTTGCTTTAACACCACAATCAGTCTAGGACACGACAACGTGATTGTTGGACAAACACTAGGAGCTAGCTGCAGCGGTAGGAGACGACGTCTCACGAAGAGTCACTTTTGTACCTAGCATGGGGCTTTTCATGTTTTCTTGAGTGGGTGAAGTATGATGAGAGTCTAAGGTATGGAGGGTGACCTTCGAGACGTTGATCTCCAAGCGATAACGTATACTTTTTATTGCGAGATGCTCTTGAGATGAGATTCCAAGGTGAGTATGTTTGCTGAGTAGGCCAGTAATGTTTCATGACAAGGAACTGGTTTCTCATTATTTGCATGAATATTTGGTATGAATACATATACGAAGAGATCCAAGAAATTGCCCTCTAAAGATAGTTTGATCAACTTAATGCAAACTACGTGAATTCGACAATAGTCCTCTTGGGAACGAAACCTTTTATGCTCTAAATGATGTAAAAAGGAGAACTTTGTGCTTTACATAACTTCTGTCTTTCACCCAGATCCTTCAGTATCCACCTAATCCATACAGTATCTTTTGTTCCATTGCATAAACATTTGTAGTCAACTTCAATAGAGAATAAGAACCAATAGGCTGCTTTTTACTCTACCACATAGTTGTTGCTCTTCCTAGTAGAAAAGTAAAACCAGATGTGTACTTACGATCCGTTTCATCTCTTATCCACTCAGAATCAGTATATATCCCAAAAGTGCTCCTGAAGCATTAGAGTAATACTTTAGTGCATAGCAGCTAGTACCCTTAAGATATCTCAGCAATCTCTAAGTTGCACTCTAGTGGGCATCCTTAGATCTTGCATATGCTAACGGATTTTACTCAGAGCATATGTCATATCAGGTCTAGTCGTTACAACTCGAGAGATCAACTTTTCAACTAGTCTTTTGAACTTAATTTTGTTTATTTGAGTTCTAAACTACAAACGATCGAGCCAATCCTTAGCAGGTACTGTTGGTATGGGTATTAATTTGCATTGATCCATTTATCCATTTTGAACTCCTTCTCTTGAATCAGATAAAAGTCCTCTCCATCCTCTATCATGTGAATATGAGACAATGGTTAAGCTATCAGGAATCTATTTTTGAACTCATGACTGAGATGTTTCAAACAAGATAACACTTGGTCATTTCATGAAAAAAGCACATCATCCACGTATAATAATAAAATATATAAATCGGAGTCTCCTTTGGAAGAGTAAACATATCCATGTGTACCATGCTCAAATGACTTGTTTAAGACCATACAAAGCCTTAAGCTTGCATACTATGTTCTTTTTACCGAAAACACCAAATCTCTCAAACTGTTGTACATACATTTTTTCTTGGGTCTCATTATTTAAATAATGATTTTAACATCCAATCGTTATATTTTCATTCTTTGAGTTTGGATAAAACAATCAATAAATGTATCATATTTAATTTTGCAACTGGACTAAAAGTTTCTCCAAAAATTTCAACTCTTTCTGCAAATAACCTTTGATATCAAATCTTGCTTTATGTCTTTAAATGCCCTTTTTCTGTATATTTGATCTTCAACATCCAATTTGTACCCATGATCTTTTTACCTTCTAGTAAGAAAACGAGAGTAAAATACTATTTTGAGTTAATGTTTCATACTCTTCACTCTTAGCTGTCTTCCATTTCTCGGAAGGTAATGCTTCTGTTACTGAAACAAGTATTTTGCCATCTGCTACTTCAAAGAGAGATACAAACTAATCATATCGTAGAAACGAGGTGAAACATTCCAAATGAATCTTCTGTTGTGGCTCTTCCAAATTAAATAGAGTAGGTTCAAGAAGAATATCAATAAATAGTTATGTGTCTATTACAATATGTTGAGTTTAATCCGTTTAAATATGATCATCTTCTTTTGGGATATCAATTGATAGACATGCTGGAGGAGGTTGGAGTCGGTACCAACTATGTAACTCTTAGCTTAACTATATCCTTAAACAGTCTCGTGGTATTCAAGTTACCTCTGGCTCCTCCGTCGAAGACAACAACCCTCCTCGCTGCTTCGACAGCTTGTCCCAAGCTAAGCGACGGATGATCAACACAGCTGATGCCCTTTTGCATTCGTCATAAACATCATGCTGTCGTTCCATGTTCTTCCTGTACAATCCTTGGGAGAATTTTGAAACATCGAGACAGACGGAACCCTCACGACCCAGAATGCATTTAGTATTCCCTTCCTACTTGTCGTCTGCAGCAGCGGACAAGGTCAAATTTCTGTGCTCAGCGTACAATCAAGGATGTTCCGCTGTACTCTCAAGTTCAGATACGTGAATGCGGCTCCGGTGGGGTATAAGACGCAATCCAAGTCGGCTCTACTACGACGAACTAGAGCAGATTACGGGAATGTGCCTCTAGTTATCTCTGCATTTCCAACGATACCTGCGAATCCGATCTCTCCGTGTCTCCTACCAGCACTTGCTACGTAACAATGTCTCCCCGGAGGGAAGGGTGACACGATTGCTGTTAGATAGCTTGCTCTATCTCTTTACGGATGGTCGCCAATACACTTACAAACGGTGTGCTCATGTTCCCGATCTCACTCAACATCTGCAAGAGAATCCACCCACGGTACTTATGAGCTCCATTGAATCTCAGGCAAATCGGGCTAAAGAACCGTGCAACAAATCGTCTTCATGGTGTTTGAAGTCCCCGGAGGCACAGGTACGTCACTGCTGATCGAACGGAGTCCGTTCCTGGAATTAGGGGTGTCAAAGTTTAGAGGTGAAAATTCTTCAACGGCGAACCGAGAAATAGCCGTAATTTCACATGAGTTAACTTTGTATGGAAGCGCGACTGAGTCTGGGTTGCGCTTGTTACTCAGAATCACACACTTTTAGCCGAAGTCGTAACTCCTTCCCGCGGGTGTAGAATCTTTATGAAAGGTTACTAACTTCGACACCCCCTATTAGACCTCCTGGTCACTTCGCAAGTTCAAAACCAGCCCGGCACGCTGTAACTTCTACTCGTTTGCGTGGCTTGGAACTATCGATGAGAACATAGTGATGTGCGGGCATTAATCTAATGCGATGCATTCCTTGTACGTTCATCGATAAGTTAAGTAGAACAATTCAGTTTCGATCAAGGGAAATCTTCCATTCTTGAATCCATAATCTTCCGCCCTCCAAAGCGCTAACCAGTTAGACGACTGTCTCTGGACAGACAGAACTAGGCCCGCATTGTATGGAGACCGGCATTATGTCGAGAACAGAAAAAGAAACAAAAAACTGAAAAAGTTGACTCTCCCATATTCATTCTTAATCAAGAGCAGTTTACAGTACCCATCTGTTCTACTACCACCCACACTCCTTAAAATATCCATCAGAGTCTCACCTTCTACTACAGCCACAAACATGTCATAACTCTTGGTCACCCACTTCATTGTTCGCCAGCCGTAGCTAGTGTTTGCTCGTAATCAGGCCTTCTCGAGCTGAACATTTACATGTTTAACACACGACATTTCACTCACCAGTTCTTGCGCGCGAGTATTGTTGCTTCTGCAGCCCACTGAGACTTAGTGCGACCTCCACTCGAGCGCCCTTCCGCTGTGGTCGATAGAAAGGTCTCTCAGTATGACTCGTCTACGAAGATATGAGATAAATGTTGCAAGTGTTTCTGGAAGAGCACACTACACCTCTTCCAACAACTTAGATCTCATACTTCAAAGCGGAAGAGACGATCAAAACTAAGTAAACTGGAGCCAAGTCGATTAAGTAAGCTGGAATCGATTTCCAGCTTACTTTGTCTGCTTGGCTTCTACTTGGCTTGAATAACACGCTCAAGTCACTTATCCCAATGCGACGTCGATAATCATCGCTAGTGTATGTGCAGTTCTTGATCAGCTAAACAGCAAATATGTTCACCCTTAAAGCTATCCTTCCCCTCATATTCACCAGACCATAAGACCATTCAAGCCAGCATATGTAACAACCTTTAGTCATCATAAGGTTCAGTCACCGGTGAAAGATCCTTAGCTAGCTCCAAACTAAAGCAAATACCCAGTCACAGCTACACTGAAACAGTGGAAAGACCCACAGAAGCTGCAAGTGTTGCACCCCAGTCGGTGAATTATTTCGTTGCTCCCTGTTTTTGGGAGGACGATATCTACACTAGACCAAAATAAGCGAGATGAGGAAGAAAGAAGTTCCAACGTTTTCCTAACCGTTCCATCCCGGGGGCTTTGACCATACATTGCCAAAGTTACCATGCTCGAAAGAGACAAGAAGCGTTCGTCAACAGGCATGAGCCGAGGAAATCTGCAACCTGATGCATCATGCATTCCCAGGTGTTCAAACCTGATCAATTTATGATACAGAGAGATTCTCGGCCAGCATTGAGGTTTGAGACATGAGCCCACAATCCAAGAGATTCTCTTCAACCACCAAAACAGACTGACTACGTCGAATTGATGTAAATTACCCACTCGGATCGAGCACTAGCGTCGATGAGACCTGTAGAAAATCTACTAATACATCAAGCTGGCAATTTCTAGCTGAGCATTTCCTAAGATGTCAAGTTTTGACTCCAATGGGCACAGGCACAAGTCTCTCCCTGCGTCTAAAAGAGGGAACAGATACCTAATACACAGAGCGTGCTGTATGAAGAAACGTTGATGCTGGAGCTCACGAAGCACCTTTCGACTCTGGCCCATCATATACATGTAAGTGTGAATGTAATGATATCAAACAAGGGAACTATTCCCTGGTCTGGAAAAATGAATCACGAGTGGAGTTGACTGGGCCAACTTCACTTTAGTAATATACATCTGCTCCAAGCAGAGGGCGAGACTCCCTACATTGCGCAACTACTGCTGCTAATGGGAGCAGTTCCTGCACCTGACACATCAGCACTGAACCTCCGCTTTGCAGATTTGCTTCGGAAGCACCATACTTCAAAGGCCTCAGTCAGGTCGGGGTATCGAGCTTGCTCAGTCTTCAACCAATCTGCCAAGATGTCTGCTTGGTCAGACGAGGGTAAAGACAAAATGAGAGACACGAAAGCCAGCTCTATGGTCTGAGAGAGGTCCCCATCCATGCGCTGTGAAATCTTCCCTGACATGAAGTTAGCGTCCAAAAGAGGTTTTACCTCCCTAATGTAAGGGAGCCAGAGCTTCACTAAGTGTGTTCGCTGCTCAGCTGGTAGAATGACATTCCCGTACCCCACGGCCTCCAAAACCTTAGATGTAAGATCCACCACTTTAAATTTAGTCTCCCAGAAAGTTTCCTTGGACCTATCGTCAGTAAGGACCTTCAAGAGGTAATCAGAGGTCTCTACCCAACGAAGGACCATTTCATGCAATAACCCTACCCTTGGAAGTACCCGTGCAGCCCACGCAAGATCTGATACCTTTTCCAGTAAAAACTCCTCCGTCAAGTCCGCCTCTACACCTACCTCCGGAAGAAGTGCTGCCAACTCCATTTTGAACCCTTCAAAGAGATCAAAGAAACACTTTTTCAGCTCTACTTTCACGGACTCGTCAGCTACCAGTAAAGGTGCATCCTCGTCCTCAACAAGCATGTACTCCACTTGTTCTTGAGCAGCTGCTTTCAGTTCACTAGGAAAGTTCTCCACCACTTCAGAGGACTTCCTCTCCGGTAAAGTAGCTACTCGAATTGCAGAGATGAATACATTTCGAACAGCCTCAGAATCTACTGGCTGAATACGAGCCAAGACGGGAAACATAGATGACCCCAGCATAGGAAGTGTTTTCAGGATCTCTTCTTCTTCATTCTCTTCCCACGGCACAGCTTCGAGGTACTGCATGCATTTATGAACAATACCATCACATCCAAGCTTTGTGGCAACCTTTAAGATACCAAGCGCATTTTTTACGTTGTGCCACATTTCTGCGAGGGTTTCTTCTTTCGCGTATAGAAGCCTCAACAGCGTGATGTGATGATCAACATCAGTTTCAGGACAATATAGCTCTATACAGTTGCGCGAATCAAGAAGGTGGTATGTTGGCCAATCATCGGATAGTCGTGCCTCAAAATACTTGCTGTGTTCACAGAGGATGCTGGAGTGGCAGTAAAACCAATCATCTTTGCCATCGACGGTTCTCAACCTTACAATCACATCACTGCTGGGGCGGTCACCTAGTTTTCCAACACACTCTGAGGATATCTTTTCTGATTTCTCCGCCTTAGCTTCCAGTTCGGCCATTACTTAGCACGAATGCACCATTCTACGACGAACTGCACTTAGGAAGAGGGATAGAACATAGTTCCCTTCGACTTCGCTGTCACAGCCACTTCCGTTACAAGGAATTCAGGCTTGAGGTCCCCAAATTCGGAAGGAATCCGTTACAAGGAATTTAGCTTGAGGTGATTGTTTGATGCTGAACTTGATCCGATGAAACACACATGTATCCCGAACATTCCCGGTCGAAGCACTCCATTACTCCTCAGTGTCTGCGGGAAGACTGCCTGATGGTATCGAAAATGGGGGCGATTCCGTCACCTGAAGTTGGAATGAAGAACCCTTGTACGATGTCAGGAACGTTGTGGCAGCCGAAATTCGCGCCTCATCCCTGCAAATAATCATCATATCTGACTATGAGAGGGGGAGAGAAGAAAAAGTCCCGACTTTGATACCGTTCGGGTCACGGACTAATCACACCGCAATCCAGCTCCTCATGAAGTGACTAAACACAAGCTAATTCTCATGCTCCTCAAATCTACGACTATCAAACGAACAACAACAAACTGCTTCACGGCAACAGGCAGAAAAGAGAGACTCCTTTAAGATAAGTCTTTAGTGATTTTCGTAAACTGCCTAATATAAGTAGTTCATATCTGTCTGACAAGCAGCAACCCGAATATCATGTTCCAGGAACTTAGAGTCATACGGCTGCTCACCTCTGCTTGCAGCGAATGATAGCACCGCTATCTTCACCGAAAAACACAAATTCATATAGTATTGCTCCACCAATCACGCCATACATCCCTGTGAGAGCGGCGTCTAGGATGTTCAGAATGATTTGTCCGGTGACTTTCGACAGACCATGATTGGGGGATCTGAACACCAACAATACAGAGAAGGAAGAGTGAGCAGCTATTGTTATGAAAAACTGTCTTCCAGCTCGGCAGGTGACAAGAGTTCTACCCACACTGGCCGCACATTCCTTCAATCTGGCACAGGAATCGATCCAACAGCAACAAATCAATAGGACGAACTCACAGAGAAATTCGAAGGAAAGTGTACTCCTGATGATGTCGAACTCCAGCCTTTTTTTTCGACATGGCACGGCGTAGGAAAGTCAGGCTGTTCCTTCCATTTGGCCTTCAAACGTGAGACTCCTGGCTGTAAGCGTCTGCAACACTAGTATCCGTCCGTGACTCCGCCAAAATGTGCTGCCCAAGGATGTGTGTCCAGAATATCTGTCAGCACACGGCTGCTTCAGTGGACTAAAGCTTTGTCCGTTTCTTCTGGGTCCCAATCAACACTGCAAGCACTTTCCCTAAGACTGATCATACGCAAGACCCGTCCTCCGTAGACCCCACTTCCATTCCAGCTTAACTAAACTACTCTGTATCTGCAGTACACCAACCTTTCCTTCAGAAATGCTTGAGCCGATGATTATGTCTTCCCGCCTGCTGTCCGCGCTCCTACCATGCTTCCCAAGCACGACAGACGGTGTCCAGGGGCAGAATTGCGTGCAAGGAAGCTCGTTCTGACAGTGTTGAGGATTCTGCGGAATCGCGACACTACACGCAAAGATTGTGTGAACCTGGAACAAAGACACCAAGTCTTCGGTAAGAGTCAAATCGCCAATTATCCCGATTATCACCAATGTCGTACTCTGCAGATCAAAAGTCAATGACCAACAACACAAAATCAGTGTCACACTTTTGCTTCGTCTCGTAGACCTATTTGCAGCCACCCTGGCCGTCAGGAACAAAGGGAGCAGGGATTTCTATCAAACGCGAACAGATAATGGACCAAAAAGTACTATCTAGGAGTTGTCGAACTCCAAGAAACTCCGATTCGAAGCTGTGACCAACAGGGTATTTCCTTCGATTCATGGTTGCTGAAAACTATCTACCGAGGTAGGGGACTCTTTCTCGCCTAGCACACACAACATTAACCGGCTGTTGACCAAGCAGAATCCAACATCTGAATCCTCCCGGTGTACAGACGAATCTACTGATGGACACTAAGTATTGCGCCCTCACCATGACCCGACAGCCTACACTCGAGACATAAAAGTCGTTTTCCACCAGGCTTCAGTAAGGTACCGTCTGTCTGCGAAGCGTGTGATATCTTGCAGCCTCTTCACGAGCACCAGAAGGTAGCGAACAGGGCATCGGAGTAACTCACAAACTCAACAAGAAGGAACCTCCTGGGCAGGGCAGCCGGTCCAAAACTTGCGAGCGTACACAAACTACGTCTTCCTGAACCAACCAGCCCCACGCAACCTGAACAGAGACGCAATTCTCATGTCCCGAATTCACAAATGATCGCATCAGACGCTATCGGTCAAGTTGATGCTTTCCATCATATGCTCGCGCCGCTGCTGCTCCCTGTTGCAGCTGCCCAAGGGCCCAAAGTAAATCCAGGCGGGCCGTAAAGGCCTATCTTCAAATCCTGCGGAACTGGGAGACCTTTGGCTTTACAACTAGGCACATCCACTTGGTAGAAACCGACAAGGAGCGCGTCAGACCAGGAAAAAAGGACTAACAACTTGGGCATCTCCGTGATGTCATTACAGTACTGCCCATTTCCATCCAATCCCAACTAATCTTCAGTACCCCGAAGCCATGAAGAACCAGAATCCGCCCGCGTACCTTCCTCAGCCACTCTCTCACTCCCGAAAACATATCACCTCTCCGTCGCAAATAGTCCTCTTGTCAGATCCTTCATTGATTGTCATATCCCCTCCTCCTTCTCCTCCGCTTCTGACTCTCCAATCTCCATTCTTCTTCTTCCTTATTCTTCTCCGTCTTCTGCCACTTCCCTTCCCATCCAGCGCCCCTTCCTGCTTTTTCTCTGAAACCGCAAGGTTCGATATGTTCCCTCTTTCCCCAGTAAAGGGAGTCTTCCTCCGTTTTCCTCCCCACTGATTTCGCGACTTCTGTCGTATTCTTTCCTGACCAGCTCACGGGAACCCCCGCGCTTTACGCCGGCCCTCGGCTGTGGAGGGCCGAACCGGCCACCGGCCACTGACCACCTATCCCGCCTTCTGCAAACCATTTCACGAAGGCCTGTCGGTTACCGTCGTGCCGACCTAATCATCATGCCTCATCCCCGTAGCATATATCGTATGTGGCGTTCATAACGCTCAGGAGCCAGGACCCTCTCCCGTCGGGAATACTGGAGGTGGTCCGTGGGGACGAGATACGTCACTTTATTGACCGCATATCGCAGAATTTCAAGAATATTCTGGAAGACGAGACTCGGGAGATACTCCACTCGCATATTCGTTTTTTCATAGTTTGATTTGATTTGAAGGTGTCCATTCACCATTTTCCTTGCATCATACTCCTATAGATACCGTGTCTAGTGAACTTACTAGGCTACTGGTGGGCCACACGATTGCGATGGAGACTACCGCAAATCTTTTATCGGAAGTGCCGGAAGGAGTGCAGCAAAGTATATTCTCGTGAAAATCTCCCGCGGGACGTTCAGTCCCAATCTGGCATGTCGGACCTCCCCACGGAAACTTAATTACTGTACATGTAGTTCTTCAGCATGCCGGATTGCGGCTCTCGTCACACTCAACTCGCTTCGTCCTGTCGTGGCGTTCGTCACGAAGATTAACCCCGTGCTCCTAGCGCGTCCAGGCATCGTCGCTTACAGTAGATCACTGTAGATGGGAGAGCCTCAGATGAGGGACCGGAAGCCTGCCAAGTAGCCTAAACGCGTCTGCCACGCACTGGCAATAGCCGTGGTTGTTGCTGTTATCTAAAGGGAAGATCTCGTCCCATCCAGCGGGTTGTTCCGGGTTCTATCCACTTAGTTATCTTTTACCGAGCAATGCGTGGGCAATTATTAATGAAAACTGCTTTTGTCAAGACTGTAAGGGATCATTTGCTGCTATGAGTTAGTATAGCTATTCCTCGATTGTGAAATCGAGAAAAGAAAAGGGAAACTTTTTGTCGTGTAGAGGGGATGGAAAACCGGGAAAAAGAAAAGAAAGAGTTTAGATCTGGATATAATGCATAGCCTCGCAATTCCACTGCAAGCGTACCTCCTTGTTGTTGTAATAATTCTCTAGAAAAACATTTCTGAAGAAACATCGAAACGTCCTGTCCCTGTATTGCAAAGAACACCACAGATAAATATATCGCTTAGTTTAAAGAATAATAGAATATAGCCAATATTCACATTTTCAGTATATAATTATTTAAACGTGATAATACATGCCACTACGATACGTGGCTGGTGGATATGTTCTGCCATTCGCACTGACTGTGTACCTCCAACGACGCTAGAGCCAGCTAAAAGTAGACCTCGGCCCCAGTTCAGTTCGGTTTAAATCGGTTCGAGAAAGTTTGAACTCAACCATTATTGACCGAACTGTTAAAACCAGAAATAGTATAAACTGATCATTTAAACTGCGATACTATTTAAATTAAATCACGAAATGAATAAGTAAATCATTTTAAAAAAATTAACTTGAACCACTTTAAACCAAACTGTATAAATTATGGTCCAAACCGACTGAACTGAATAAAGATTAATTCATAATCTACAAGAAAATATCTTGAGTAAAAGTTATATATAATGTTTTGAAGATATAAATTATTTTGAACTACGGTTTGAACTGTTTAAATCCAGTTCGAACCATCTGGACCTGAATTGAATCTACTTTATTGAATGTTGAACCAAGTCGATTTTAAACCGAACTGTCTAAATCTGAAATCATTATAAACCGAACTATATAAATTATGTTCAATTTAAACCAAACCAAATAGTGATTAACCTAACCTAAACTGCTTTAAACTACAATTTCGTGGTCGGTTTGAATCGAACCGAATTGGGGCCGAGGCCTAGCTAAAAGCCTAAAACTCCTCGTCGCAGGTTCGCACTCCTCTCACCGGTACTGTACTGAATCCTGGGGGTCCTTTACTGGATGTGTACGGCGTGAGCCATACCAGCTTTCCGCGTCGGATACGGCAGCTCGTGACACGCGGAAGACATCCAAAGGACGCTAACCATTACACGGATTACCTCCTCCTTTTACCTATATGCTTCCTATCTGACATGAAGACCTCGCAGCGAATGAGGAAGTTCCAGCGCTGTTGAGGGAGCAATATCAAGTGGTGACAGAAAATGCTTTTTATGACGTATCCGCTAGAATCACTCTGCAAGACAAGCTCCAACCTTTAAGGTCGGCCAAACCTATAAATTTGCTATTCACACAAGCCGTACGGTACGGCTTCCAACCAGAGGAGATAATACTGGGAGGCAAGTGGAATTGAGTAACCTCCACCGTGAAGAAAAGCAGTATATATATCTAGCTGACTGGAGCATATGATAAGGAAGCCTATGAAAGCTTTCTTCTCGCTGTCCTTTATGCTGTCTCAGAGCCAACATCCGGGCCTGCCAACGTTTGCAGAGTTCCTGTTTGTCGAATTCTGCGTCCACTGCGTACCTGTCCGTGACATGTCGAATGAGGTTGCCATCCTTCTCGCATCTCGTACTTTTCTCAGAGATGAAAAACTGCATCCTAACCTTGAGCTTTAGCAGCAGTCAGTGTTCGAAGAGAGGCGAAGAGTAGAGATTCGAGAAGCGCACTACTGAAGAGATTCTACCTCTAGGATTCTACATCAGGGCGCATATATTGTCATATGAGTTCCGGAGGAGGGAGGTCGGCACCAGATGAGGTGGAAATTGGCACTAAATGAACCAGATTTTGTTCCTGTCAAGGAAGTGCTGAACATGATCTTCAACTGACAGAAAAGAATCAAATGGACACTTTTTGGGTGCCAGTTGCTGGGGTGGGAAGTTGATGATCAGGTAGTCAACATGCGTTCCACGACTTACTTCAAAAAGGTTCTTCTTTGCATGCCACAGACTATGCCACCATAGTCAGGCTTTACCACATCCGAAAGTCTCGAAACGGGCGAAATACTAGTTGCCTGCTTTCGGCTACTGTGGGTTCAGGACCGAAATCATTTTAACACCCGTTTAGATCTTATCGGAATTCATCTATCCGTCTATGATTAAAAAAAAAAATTTGGAATTAAAGACTTTTGTCCCTTTGAAATATATGTACTAGGTAATCACCGACCTGGAATTGGGATAGTGCCAACCTGTATCTTGGCAGAAATTTTGCCTTGCCACGTGGAGGAAAGGAGTCGCCAAGTCTGGGCCGGCCAATAACAAGCTACACGTAGACGCATTCTCATATGCTCCTCGTCACTCCGCCGTCCATTTGGGGAAATCTTCTGTGATCTGCTGTGCCAAAACATGTAACGGATCCGGTCGAAGCCAGCACGATAAACAGCTTGCCAGCCAAATATCCGTCACCGTTGACTCAACAGGTTGCGGATAGTTCAACACTTCAACTTAGACAGCCGGTTACCAGGAGAAACCTTCGAAGTTCGGACCTGCATTGACTGACGGCAAGCTTTCATGTGCGAGTCACTGCGAGAGCGAGCGTGAGGACTGAGGTGATGAACAACAGGCTCTACCGTCTCTGCCCCTGCGTGCCGAATCCGGAATCCGAATCGTAACATGGTCCCCTCCTTCGTTATCTGTCAAGAATCGAGTGGTAGTTGCCACTGCTGAGCTACGATCATCGTGTGTTGGCTGCTTCGTGGCTTGAGACTCGGTAGAGAGAGAACGATGCACTCGATCTCCATGATTCTCCACTTGGTTCCGAACTTTGGGGCATGTTCCGATCTTTTGCTTTCTTCGTCCTTCATGTGCTCATGGTCTGAGATGACTTCTGAGACTGCCATCGACACCTTTTCACGTATATCCACGTAGAATCGCATTAACTCCGAACTCGAGTCTAGTTACGTAACTAGTCATGCTTGCTAGGAGAAGTACTTTATCGAGTGTCAAATTTGTTGATAAAATTCATTAAATTTATTCATCCTGCTCGCCCAACGTGCTTGCAAGACTTTGCACACGCAAGACTTTAATGCAATTCCTGGGTCGAATAATGTACAGGCCACCCAGGCCAAATATGCATGCTCTATTAACTTCTGAGAGCTTTTGTTTGTTTATTATTATCACAGAAATATATAAGTATTAAAAGAAAAATATATAGTAAGTAGACGTAAAAAATTCTATAAACATTATTTGTTAACTCATGTTTGGAAACACGAGGAGAGCAAGAGAAAAACCAGAAGTGTTGACTTGATTCTCGTGATTCAGAAGGTACAAGAGTGGGAAACTATACTCATGAATATATTAATTTATTCAGACGTTTAATTTAATACCTAACCTTTCCTGCAAGAAGGGTTAGGTATTAAATTAAACGAATATGCATATTTCCCCCTCATTATATGCATCCAAAGTCTGGTTTTCTTATACCTGTCTGAATCCTAGGCTACCATAGATTTTATTATACTCACATTATTAAATACAGTCTATATAAAATATATAATATTATACACTAGAAAATTGACATATGTGACTTTCGTACTGTAAGGGTCATAGTTGTCTCTTATTCACGTCTCACATATCATGATGAGATGTCGTGAACGCGGTTACTTGTTAGAGTTTATGGTTTAATTTCTAATGCCAGTTGAGCGATATTACTGTCTGATTGTACTATAGTAGGTGAGATATGGCTTCCATATATGGTACTATATGTTTAGATCAAATCATTGAGATGTTTTATTCACTTGTAGTTCCTACCACTATCATTACATGCTCTACCGAATAACTTTGTGGAATCACGTGGAGTCAAGAGGTATTTCAATATTTTATTTGCATTTTAAAATATATTTAATTAATATTATACAATAAATTTAGTCTTCATTCTGCTGTACTAAATCAGTATTTTGCTTTAAAAATTCATTCAGAAAATTTATTATGTTTTTATTTATCTTTTATTCGAAAAATTTATATAATAATCAAACATATCGTATTTTCACTTCCAAATTGTTTTTACAAATTCCATTGGTGAACTCCGAGCAATACATGTCAAAAACTCGTTACACTAAGGACATCTAGCTTTTCGGTCAATGCAATGTATTGACCGAAATGTTCAATGTATTTAAAATATGTCATATTTTTAGTAGGATAGAGTACGATAGAGAAGTACACAAGTAAGGTAAATGTGTAGTTTTATCGTATCATGCCCTTAGGCTACTTTCTTCAAACAACTTTCTTTGGTTTTCAGGTTTTGTTCATAATCCTGATATGTTCACTGAATCTATCGTAGTATGCGCTCAGTATAGCGTACACGTCATGTCGACAAAATGCATTAATTTGATATATCGTACGCTTTCTAGTCATTTTTCAACAGTACCTACCACTTACGTAGTACCACGTAATTTTAGTTAATTTTGGAAGTCAGATTCAAACGTCATGAAGAGGTGTAGTTTGCTCTGAATAACCTAAAGGTCTGCATTTCACATCTGCGGACGTCAAAATATGACAAGTCGGGTAACCCATATCCTAAGTATCAAGAGTGGGGATTTTAATTTTACTGAATTTTTAACCTAAAAATAAGTTCAGTAACAAAAGTTGTACTAAAATATGAAACCTCTACCAAATGACAATCTGAATTGGATGGAATTCTGGACTCCGCTGTCTAAAGTGGAACTAAAAATGTCCTATTTCAATTACCAATTGTTCTTCAGAAATTGGAGATGCTCTTGTAAAAAACACAAAAAACACACATAAAAAATATGATGTAGATTATCCATTAGTATGATAAACCTCATAAGTAGATATTAACTCTCAGCAACTTGGATTAAAAGACCAAGACAAGACTATTTTCAATATATGATGAGTTTTTGGAACACTTCATCAATTTGAAGTTAGGAATTTTGTAACTGCTTGCTTGAAGATAGATGTCTCAAGTGATTTAGCTCATAGTTCTCTAAGAGAAAGATTGTGAGTTCAATCCCTTGCGGGTATGGTTGGAAGAGCATGCTATTGCAAATTCTTAATGGAGCTTCTTGTCCGAATCCCGCTGTGGTAGACTCACATGGACAGTCCCATGGTCCACAAAAAATCCAAAGGACAGGTAATAATATTTATCATTAGTAACTCAAATTAAAAGATCAAGAAAAGATAATTCTCAGAATCTGATGATTTCTGAGACACTTAGATCCTATTTATTTATTTTTATAGGATCTAAGTGTCTAGAAATCTGAAAGTGATTAAAATTCTGTATTATGTTGTATTAAATATCATATAGTTTTGATACAACCTACATAAATCTTGTTCTAAATAAAAACTGACTTTATGTCGTGAGCCGAAGTGATATATCCGAGAGTTTTAGTATTTATGCACAAATGACAGTGTCATGCATGATCAGTATGAGCTTTAGTTAGTCACTATATTTTGTTGTAAATACTAGGGCCTTTTTAGGCCTTTAAGTTAAACATTCCGAAGACACAAAGTAAATCCGGAAGTTTTGGCAATGACTATAAAGTTTTCACCTTGACTCAGGCAAGCCTGCATATTCACCTCTTCCATCTGAAGATGGAAGAGGTCATAAATATATTATTTATTACCTAACCCTTCCGACGGAAAGGGTTAGGTAATAAATGAATGTATTTATTAATATTTCGTTTTAGTGTTGTAGACTCCTGCACTTGTACCTTCTGAAGCGCGTAGAGGTGCATAGCACTTATGGGTTTTTCAACAACATCTCTACTGTTTTTGGATAACTAACATATAATACTTAATTTATTAATTTTGATTTTTATTATACTAAGTCTAGAATATTCATATAACTATTATAAAATTTCATGTAACATAAAAACGTACCGCATCGAGCATGCTTCTTCGTACAGTTTTATTGTGACTCATACTGTATGTGTTCGTTTTGTACAGGTGTCGTAAGACTTTATTTATAAAAATGAATAATTCAAATATTTAAAAACAAATCTCATTTTGAAAACTGAATAGTCTAGGTGTTCATTTGCTTTGACTTTATTATAAAAATAGTTTAAATTTACGTTTCTAATCTGAAGCTGGTCTATCTCGTCTCGTGGATATTTTCTCCCCGATACCTCTTTGCTCGAACAAAAAATTTTTGTTCTTTCCTAAATACATTTTATCAATACTCAGAAAACCGAAATGCAGTCAGAAAACCAGAGATGCACGAATCACGAACAAGAATTTCTAAACGCTTTTCCCGCTTGTCCTTGCCTTCCCTCTGAACGGAACCGCCACTGCTATGCATATTTCCATACCTCAAATTCATTTAAAATGTATATGATGCATTTTGACACACATTGAAGAGGGGGCATGTTGAGTTTATGGTATTTAAAGACGGTGTATCGGAGGACTATATTAACCCTAATGATTTATGTGGCTTGTCCTAAGAGAGGTCGCATGACAAGTAAACGTTTTCTCACCAAGATAAAAGGAAACACGTGACCATAAAGACGTAAGTTTACTTCATCAATTTGTTAGTGAACAAGGAAGGAATAAATATCTTCATGGATGTCGGTATAAAAGTATTGTGCTTGATTTGCGATGCTTATTGTGAACCTAGAACGTGCCAAATAGACTTTGCTCGCGCTTTAATGGAGACTTTGGTTCCAACATCTATACAATGAATGATAGATAAGTCAAAACAAATGCTATAAGTTTCTGCCTGTTATATACTCTGCTCATGTTCTTAAGTCGGGTTTGAGTCGAAATGTCTTTTAAAGTGGAGTGAAGGTAACTCAACATACAAATTACTTGATTTAAAAAAAATATTACGTAACTCAATTAAAGTTGAAGAATTATGTTTTACTTATAGATATTTAAAATATATATGTCTTTTGAGAAATTGCTTCAAAAAATGATTCTAATCAAAATGCTGCTCACATATGTTTTAGACAAATAGATTGATATGAACCCTTGATATTTAGACCGAAACTATTTGAATCATTACGATGACTATTCTAATAGTTGCAAGAACATCCATTCAAAGCCATATGCCCTTACTCTTCACAGAAGTACCATAATACCTGAGAACGAATTGTAAAGTAATTGTAATAATCTAAAGTTTTATTGTTAATACCTTAATGAGAAAACAATATATAAATTTTTATAGTACTTTAAGATTTTGTGTATTTTATAATGTAGAATTATAAATAAATACTTATAATTTTGATTACTATATTCTATCAAATTTAAATATTCGTACCTCTTGATTATACTAAAAGAAGAACACGCACGACATCGGGTCGCAAGACAATGATAACAAGTATACAGTGTCATAAACAAACTATAGTTACCGGTTTTATTCGCTAACCAATGTTTTTATAAATATTTATCTATATTTCAAGATCTATTGAAATACACTTTTTAACTTTTAAACCTTGAATATGAATATAAAAGCATAAAATAAAATATTCTTTTTTCCTTGTAGTGTTCTCTGAGTTGAAGAAATATTGTGTTCTGCTCCAACCCATGTTTCAATTGTATGATTCCCCTGCAAGATGCCAGTTGGAAACATCGAGACCAAGAAGACAATTTAAAACAGAAATCATAATATATACCACCGAAGTAATCAAAGGAGGAACTCATGCTTGTGCTCAGTTATTTGCTAGTAATCCATGACAAATACTTCAGTTTAAAAAAAAAAAAACAATTGGAACAAAATCTGGCATAGTTGTGACCTAGAACGATAGTTTCCTGTAAGCTGAAATCCAAATGAACTTTAATGTTAATTACTATTCCTTTTTTTATATATTTGTTTACTTAATTAATTCAAATTATAACTATAACTTCTCTCCCATTGGGCCACGCTACATGTATGAAGGAGGATCTAATCCTGCTTTGCATCCCTCCTTTGTTTTCATTTAAACCGAAGAGTGAAAACTAGAAAAGTAGTGTTTAAAAAATTCACTTTCTTATAAATTTAAATTGTGAATATTGAAAACAATGCGGTTAAAGGAACCCAAGAAGGTTAGATGCTATGTTACTCGTGATCTACACTAGAACGTAAGAGTCTCTTATCAATCGATCCAAACATTGAATTCACTATCAATCATGCATTCAGATTCAGTATACAAGTTTCTCCCAAAACTATAAACCCTCTCTATACATAATTTCTCTATACACTTGATTGATTGATAAAAAATGCGATCCTCAGAGACAAGACCCCTTATATACTAATCGTTTAGCAACACGTTTATAGACCGTTAGGTCAAGATCAAGAACTATCTAAATATCTAATCGTTGGATGTATCCAAATATCAATCCGTAAGAATAACCATCCGGGCTAATCCATATCCGGTAACCACTCCAAAAATACAATACAATTTTGGACAATCTTACTATATCCATCCGAACATTTTTCCAGTATTAATTTGTAATGACATCCGGATGATACCTTCTGGATCGTCCGATAAGTTTTAGATGAAGACTAAGATAGCATTTACCTCCTTCTTTGATTGATGACATTCTTTAGTCATCCGTCTTCTTTCTTACCAAATCGTCTTGATTCGTCGAAAATTTTGGTCACTCGGAAGGTTAAGATTCTGCATCGTTTCCTCCCTTCTGTCTACAGATGATATGTTGGATGATCTCCCGTAGCTCTTATTCGTGATCCCTTTTTGGATCCATCAAATCCATTAACTCGTATAGTGTCTGAACAAACATTTTGATATCTGCTATTATATTAGTTAAATGCGCGATTGTTCAACCCGCAAATACTAACTCTTTTCATAGTCGATTGAGGGCTTTGTCTTGCATCAGATTGAAGATACACATATATAATTGAACAACATCTAAGTATTCTTTGTGAATATTTGATATCGTTCTTATAATGGAAGTGATAACTTGATGAGTTCATTTTCTGTACCAAAAATCTCATCCACTCCGATCTTTTGTCATTGATTCACCGCATGATCGTACAAGTTCATATGTCTATGTGTTGGTACACCAACATGTGCTTCGTTCAAAACGGATACCATATTGTCTATCTCTCTTGTCCTTCGAGCTTGTTTAGACATCCGGATTAGATATTCATCCTCGATCATACTCAATTTTGCATTTTTATCCACATCTTCTTGTAACTCTATTGTCGTAAGACAAGAGCGATACTTGAAAAAAGACAAAATCTTCTAGTTATGATCAGTTGTGAGTTGTTGCAACTAGTGCTCTCTAAGGATGGACGTGAGAGTTTTTCCAGCGAACTTTGGCACTTGGTAGAGATAATTTTGGTACGCACTCGGTCTAGAACTTTGTGGGATGATACATTGCATTTCACATGGTCCCCTTCGCTAAGTCTGGACTCTCTCAAGCAAATAAATTGTAGACTACAAGCCAAGTGCAAAACTATCATGAAATGTGTAAGTTTCGATGCTGTGAGATTTTCAACATGCTGTATCACGAAAATGCTTGAGAACCTTAAACCGTAAACCGTAAACCCTTGCGTGAGATTGAAAAGAGAATAGAAGATGAAGATCAGAAATAGAATGTCGATGACTATCTCATTGAATATTGGAAGAAAATTTCAGAGATGCTTGAAGACGGTTGGGATATAATGGAAGGTAAACGACTACAAGATGGTTTCTGATCATGTACCAACCATGGTATTGGGTTTAAAGAAGAATCATCTATGAGAGAAACATCAAGAACACAGCAAGGAGAGGATATGTTAGCTCAGAGATGGTCGAAGAGTTGATGTGGAGAGATGAAATCTTCGTGGGAAATCCAAGTGAAAGAAAACAAAATTATTTTGTTCCTTTTATTGACGTCGAGCCACAAATGATGATTATCGTTCGTCCTTCTGAAGACTTTGAAGTCCAAGTTTGCATCTCACAGTCTCTATCTCACTCAACTCTTCTTTGTCAAGGTCTTTTTCCACTGTTGGTCGAGGAAACAAGTCAATAGCACTAAGTTGATGTAATGATTCCTCTCGACCGAATCTTTCATCATCCGACGAGGATTTTTGATCATAAGAATCTCTCGTATCTACCTTTGAGACACTCTGATCACTTTACGTATCAGATTCTCTATTGTCACTAGGGGGTCTATCAACGTTAGAAGTCACAACTCCAACACTTGAGAGAGGTACTATCACTTTATGATCTCTAGGCCCAAACCATAAATATTCTTTGTGCCACCTAACTATGATACGCATAGCTCTCAACCAAGACATACCTAGGAGCAAATCATAACTAGAGTCCTTTAGCACTTGGAAGGACATCAATGTTTGTACTCGCATCACAGACACAACCACCTCCTCTAACACACCAAGAGGTCTTACTCGTTTCTTGTTAGCCATTCTCACAACAATGCTAGCCGGACGAGTTGGTTCCATCCTCAACTTCTTCATCAACCTCTCGGATATAGCATTTACAGCCGATCCTCCATCCACCAACACGTTAGAGACATAGTGATCATTCAACCGGACATCAATCTTTGAAGCCCTAGTGCATACCTCAGAAGCATGCACATCCACCACACCAACTTTCACGAGCTTTGATGTCTTACGCTTGGATTTTTTCTTCTTACTTCTCTTAGAACTCAGTCCTCCTCCGAGTTCTCTTCGCAAACTGGGATTGAGTGCAATCAGTCGTCCAATCGTGATGTTGGTTTTTTGAGCACCCACATCTTCAACCACATCATAACCCGTTTGAAAAGACGAAATAGTGAAATCCGCCATCCTCAACTTCCTTCTTGGTTCTCTTGGTGTACACGAAACATTATTTGCGCGAGTACTTCTACTTGGTGACTCCTCCATGAACACCGATTTATCAGAAAATCAAGTTCTTTTTCTTTTCTTGAGCTAGAAGCTCCACCGGTGCATGAGAAGAGTTCGAGCTTTCTTTTTTCTCATAGATGAGATCTCGCACTACATCAATAGTAAACTCTCTTGTCTCGTGCTTGTGATGGAGTTCTTCCACCAACATTCATTCTAACAGTTTTAGTAAACCACCTTGCTTTGTTGTTAAGACATTTTTGTTGGAGATGAGAATTTCTACAAGTCTAGCATGTGGTTGCCTCCAAAGTTACCTTGATTTTCTCAGTTGGGATTGTTGTCATAATCCCTTTGACCTTCTCCTCCATCTTTGTACCTCCATTCTCGTAGCTGCACCACGTTTATCTTGAGATCAGCAAGAATATCAGTGATGCTCTTCAACTCGGCATGAAAATCTGAGATGGTAGTAGACATCGCTGTAGGGACAAACGGTCGTGACACCACCGTTGGAATATGAGATGACGTTGAAGAGATCACCAATTGTGATGATGCATATGTTATCGTTGTGGATACACCAAGAGTCAGAGTCGACACCAAAGCGGCATGATGAGGTTGGATGAGATCTCTTTCATCTAAACTCTCCTCCATATTTGTCGCAATCTTGATGACCTCCGCTTTGGTTGTTGACTTCTCATACCTCACTTGGGTTTAAACGAGGGCCTTAATCCTCCCACCAAGTTCTTGGTCAGCACTGCTCCAATCCTCGCCATCGTTAGCTCCACGTTGTCTCCACTCTTTTGTAAGACTGTATGAAATCGTTGCTCCAACTTATCCATCATTTCGACATACTATCGAACTTTCTCGTCATCCCGTTGCTTCAGATGAGTGAGCTCCATGATGAACTTTTCATCACTCTCTTTTGGAAGCAACTCTTCGATGAGTGCGTTATTCAATGTCTCTCATGTGTCCTCAACTACATCATGTGTTTTGCTCTTCACTCGGTCTTCATACCACGTGAGAGCAAAATCTTCCAAAATCTTCCACGTAGTAACAACACCCACTCTTCTTTCCTTCTCACATTATTTTTGATGCAACTCCTCTTGAAGTCTTGAACAAACAGCTCTACATCTTTATTGTCCTTCCCATGAAACGCTAGTAGTTTCCTCATCTTGTAACTAATTTTTGTGCTCTTCTAATCTTTACTCAATAACGACTCGCTAAAAGAGTACAAACATCACCAATTTCATTCGAGAATAATCTACCATAGATAAAATGAAAGAAAATGATTGTAACAACACCTCTTTTGTCCTTTTTTCTCCCAAGGTAATCATGAGCTTGAGTTGCATTACCATCTTCTTCGTCATCCAAATGACGATCTCCATCATAACTCAGCCGAGTCCTCCTTTGAAGTCGATAACTTCTCCGTCTCAACTCTCTGAGTCTCGTCTAACTTCTCAACTACTAACGTAAGTAGAGTGATCACATCTACGCACTTGTGTCCTCTTGACAGATCACCCAACTCCACAACTTGGACAAGGATTATCTCTTAGAAGATTAAATGGAGATGACAAAGATGGATCCACTCGAAGACTCAAATCAGTAAACTCTCGCTTTCCTTTAGATCTCTCTGCTCTGATCCTAGTTGGACAATTCAACACTTTATGTTCCAATCCTCTACAGAAATAACACCATAAGTCGATTTCTATTCTTCTCCTAGAAGATTCTACTTGAGTTTTTGTGCTAGTGTCTTCAAACTCAACGGTAATCTATCTTGAGCTCTCACCGACACTTACTATGACATCTAAACCTTGAGGAATGTTTATAACTCTAATTTTCTAGTCCTTTGAACTTCTATTCATGTTGTTGCATCTTCTCAACCATTGAGTGGACAATATACTTTTACCCGCATTATATACCAAGTGAGAGTTTTATCCATTAAGTATGATCGAGCAAACATTCTTGTGACATATGTGACAAATGCATGTTCATCCTCAAGATCCATCCTTCTAATTTTCCTTTCACTCGACTTCTTTAAGGGGCTCAACTTTACATGTCTTGCTCATTCGTGATAGTAATGTAGATTGATCTTCCATCTCCTTGACTCTTGTTGTCGCTTGTGTCTCTTGTTGTCTCCTCCTAGACGTTTCTTTTGTTTCTTCTACCTCCCCTTGAGGTTGATTATCCAACTCCATTGCTCCTTTGTTGGACTTCACTAGAGCAATCTCATTCGCAATAATTGCATACTGTTAGGATTGTCTTGAACTGCCATCTTCAGGTCATTCAGTCCTTGGACCATTAACGCTAGGACTGACCATCCAAGTCATCTTCTTTACTTTCTCACACTCTCACAATCTCCTAACTCTCAATAAAATACACAAACAAAAATTTGTCAATTCCGGACGAATGATGCTACACGGTAGTGGTGACACTATCACTCTTTGAAAAATTCCCTCTCCAAACTGTCTCACAATGAACTCTCGAAATTCCACCTTTGTCTTACAAATATAATGAATATGACAGGCGGTGTTAAAACTCTTAGAAGGTGGTCTGTTAAGATCCATCTATAACTAAATGAACAAAACACAATTCCATGTTGCTCCGTAGGTAACCATGGGCAAAATGATGAGAAACGGTGACTCCATGACTTAGATCATGAAGACAGCTCCAAAGTTGACGACCAAGAACTGACAAAATCTAACTCTCTCACAAGAAATAAACCTCACAAGAAACTCATTAGGAAATGAAAAATCTAGTGCTTCTCTCAATCTCTGTCTGTCGATTTCTTGCATCTTCAATTATCCACTCTCTCTCTACTTGCATCTCATTGATCACTATCAGTCTCTAACAAACTCTCACTCATATGAAAAATGAACTAGCTCTGATATCAATTGTAACACTCGAGTAAGAGACAAACCAGTAGTGCACAACTAACACACTAACTAGCACACGGATTGCTAACGTGTACTAACACAACTAACACACGAATTGCTGACATGACATCTTATCCATCTAGCAAGAGAGATCTACCTACTAGTACATGGATTGCTGATGTATCACATGATTTCATCAACAAGTGAGATCCACTTAGCCGATGTTGAGCTTTTCTAGCTCTAACTATAGCTACTAATGATGGTTACAGATAGATTAGCTCAGTATGAGCTGAGTTACGGCAGCAGTGGTCACGTATGGTGATGGGGTTTTGGTTTTAGTGCTTAGTTTGAAATAGTTAGTTCTGTAACGATCTATGTTACATATAGGAAGATTATCTATTAGTAAGGTGTTTAGTTATAACTAAGTCTGGAAAATGTTTATTTGCTGCCCAAGTACTTTAAGGATGTATCAAGTTAGCCATGACTAGCTAAAGTTAGTTATGATTAAAATTAGATGTACTTTTGGACAGAATTCAGATATTTTCTAAATAGTGAACACTACTATCTTGGCATCTTGTCTAAAAGATAAAAAGGAGGTGGGAAATATTCCTTATCTCTTTTTTCACTTGATATTAGTGATGGGAGTCTCCTACAGTTATTGACTTTGTGGGTATTAAAAACAAGAAGAGATTCCACATGTAACCTTTTTAGTGAGTCTTAGTGTAGAGAGGGGTAGAAATTCAAGATTTCTTGAAAATATTACAAAATCTTTTTAGAAGTTGTTGACTTCTAAGGAATAAACCTATGTGATTAATGCTTTTATCTTAGATAATATTTTAGTAAAAACTCGACAAAAATAGTTACAACTCAGTTACCAGAAGATACTAAAGTAACAACCTATAATGTATAAATAGAGGAGTAAAGAAGAGCTCCTCGTCCTTGTTTTCACATCGTCGTAATGGCATTCTAAACAATATAGAGAGAGTGAGATTGTAAAAAGTGAGAACTTGAGAGACGTCGTATGAATGAAGAATTTTAGTTTATAAGTTTATGGGTGTGTGAATGATTGAATTTAGCATTTTTCTCTTCAAGTTAATGGTGTGCTTCCATCAAAGCCACCAGTGGTGACCCTTGAGTGAGAGACATGCCTGACATGTTGCAGATTGATCGATGACTATCGTAGAGGTTGAGAGATTAGGGATAATTGATCGATAAGACCGCTGAGAGTTCTGGTTCTAATGTCGAGATCTCACTTGAAGAGATCGTTGAAGAATATTTAGAGTTCAGTTCTACATTCGTCAAAAAGAGATCATGCGAGAGCACATGGAGCAAACGTTCGTGGGAGAAAGAGCTAACACGATGTTAGTCATTTTAGAATCTTTCGTGTATCTCGTAGTAATCTATGACGCGTTCGAGGTCGTTCTTTATATCTTATTTACTTAGAAAAGATTTGAGGAGAGTTCAGAGTGGATGCAACAAGAGTTTTAGAGAAAGGAGGAGAAAGAAGTTACTAGAGGAGGAAAATTAAAGAGTTTAGGAATTTTACTCTCTGAAAATCTGTACAGTCATTGTCATATTTTCTGTCTTTTTAATTTCTCTGTGAAAATTTCCTGAGTTGTAGCTTGGCTAATAAGCTATCAAGAACAACAGAAATCATGAGAAGAGGTGGTCTAGAAAAAGAGATATGATATTTCAAAAATTAAGGGATTTATTCATGAGATTTAGAGATTCTGCTCGCTGAAAATTATGTACAGTCGCTGTCAACTTTTTTTTGAAAATTTCAAGGATTGTAGCTTGGATGATAAGCTATTAGTGACAACAAACATCATGAGAAGAAGAGGACTAGAGAGTGAGATATAAATTTTCAAAGTTGAGGGATAGACGTTCGTGAGTGAAATCAAAACATACAAATTTCAGTTCTCTAGAAATTTGTATAGTCAGCACCATTTCTTCGGATTAGGAAATTTTCTGTTCAGATTTCATGAGTTAGTAGGTTGGAGGTTGAGTTACTGGAAGTCACAAAAATCTCGGAGAGATCTCTTCCCGACTAAGAGATATACGTTTCGGTATACAAAGGGTCTTGAATATATTTCATGAGGAATCGAGTTGAGTGCCGAGGGGGAAGAAGAGATGTTTAGAAGTTCGAACGGAGACGGAGAAGTGAAAGTTAAATATAGATGAGTTGCGAACATGCATCTATAGCACTTGGGGTGATCTCTTTGCTCGATATCGCGAAGCTTCTGAGACTATCAGAGCAGATGTGAAGAAGGTGGAGTTTCAAAATTGTGGAGGTCACAAATGCTTATGATGAAGTATAGTATACAAGAGTGACTTTAAGTTATCTGCTAAGATTAGTAGTGACAATGATCATGAGATGATTATCTTAGACAATTGATTTTAGATTAGATTTTATTCGTGTATGACATATATAATACATGATTTTCCAATATAAAACTTGAAAGAGTTAAGTAAATGATGTAGATTTGTTTTTGAACTATCACTCATTGCTCGAGAGACGCACATCTCATGGAGCGATATGCAAGAAGGTTTGATCCAAAGCTTTCAAGTGGTAGATGCAGTCCAAACAACACGAGTAAGATTATGAGATCCACTTCTCAAGGAGAGCATCCAAGAGTATGTGAAAGAATTCCAAGACTTGCAAGTGTCGATCATTGACACGAGCGAAGCAGAAGCCCTTGATGTGTTCAAAAGAAGATTGAAGGGGAAGATACAAGCCGAGATAATGATCAAAAATTCGCTCAACAAGGATCTTATGGAGCAACACGAGGAGAAGTGATGAGCAATCATTACAATCTTGACGGACCTGTTCCTATGGAATCAGAAAACCTTCGACATCAAGATGGATATAGACGTCCACATACAGAGAGGGACGTAGAAGAGACCAAATCAAGGAGATATGCCACTCAAGAGAACAGATCAGCAACAGAGAAATGAACCTGGAAGAGATGGAGCATACCGACTAAGAAGTGGAGCGCTTGCTGCTATAACTATGGCTTAATATATCACATTGCTGCATTTTGCAGAACATGTGTACTTGCAAGACGAGTTCGATGACCACAATGGAGGGGCCTAAATCATCTTGGTGAAGGAGACATAAGACCAAGAAAACGAAAACCACCAGTAACTTTGACTCGCGATGTTATTGATTCTTCCAAGAGGAGAAAAGACGAGAAGAGATGCAAAAAATAAGAAGTAAATAAATTGCAGATAAAAAGCACACGATTGATTGTTGCGAACTGAGAACTAAAAACTCAGAAGGTGAGAGTTCTATTGGATCCAAGAGCTACCAGAAACTTCTTTTCATGTTTTGTTGCATCAAGAATGGGTTTGTAGTTAGACAAGGATCAAGAGGAAGAGGTAGAATTTCCAAACGGATAGACTAAAACAATTGAGACCCTCTTTAGGAGTGTAGGTTTGGCCATAGGCAAGTACAAGGAGAAGATCGGGTGACAAGTGATCAGATTAGCTCGTTATGATGTTATTTTGGGCATGTCGTGGTTTGAAAAGCATAATCTAGAAGTAGACTGGAGGAGAAAAATTGTGAAGAATAGTGAATGGACAGTATTTGGAGACAGGGTTTGGTTGCAACCAAGAAACATGTCTCTATATGTCATAGGAAAATCTGCTACTGATAGCGGTGAGAGATGTGATTCCCTCTGAAGAAAAAACAGACATACGGTTCGAATTGAGTGATGTGTTGGAGGATTATAAAGATGTGTTTGTAGATGATCTACCACCAGACTTGTCACCAAAACGTCGGATGGATCATCGAATTGAGGTGCTACCGGGTAGTACACCATCGTATAAGGCCTCATATCGTCTAACATCTAACAAGTTGGAGGAATGCAAAGCTCAAGTGGAGGAGATGTTGGAAAAGGATTTCATTCAATTGAGTGTGTCCTCGTATAGAGCTCCAGTATTGTTCGTGAAGAAGAATGACAGTATGAAGATGTGTATCGACTACCGAGCCTTGAATCAACAAACAGTCAAGAACAAGTACCCTCTACCACGAATGGACGATTTGTTTGACCAATTGCAAGGTGCAAAGTACTTCACAAAGTTGGATCTATGGAATGGATACAATCAAATCAGAATTGCAGAGAAAGATGTCCCCAAGACTACTTTCCGTATCCGATATAGTCATTTGAGTATTTGGTGATATCTTTTGATCTCATCAATGCTCCGATCATCTTCATGGGTCTCATGAATGATATCTTCCGACCTTACTTAGATAAGTCAGTCATTGTGTTATTAGATGACATCTTGGTGTATAGTACCACACTAGAAGAGCATATGCAACAACTTCACGAGATACTTCAGATTTTACGTGAGAACAACTTGTATGCCAAGGCTTCAAAATGTGAATTTGGCAAATCTGAAGTAGATTATTTGGGCCGTAGAGTGAGTGTTAAAGGTATTCAAGTAATGAGTGATAAGATAGATGCCATACAACAGTAGATGGCACCAAAGGACCAGACTCAACTCAAGAGCTTTTTGGGACTTAGGGGGTTCTATCGGCGCTTTGTGAAATCTTTTGCTCGGATTGCTCAACCATTAACAAATCTGTTAGATAAGGGACAGAAGTGGAAATGAGGAGCAACACAAGCAATTGTCTTCCAAGCTCTCAAAAAGGCTCTTGTACATGCACCAATACTAAAGTGATACGATCTCACTCGATCCATCAAGCTGACGATGGATGTCTCGGGATCAGCAATTGAGAGTGTCTTGGCAACCAAACATTGGAAGCATTACTTGGGCGATAATGAGTTCATGGTGGAGACTGACCATAAATCATTGGTGTATTTGGAGACGCAGAAGAATCTCTCCAAACGACAAGTTCGATGGGCAGAATGGTAACAACAATTCAACATGAAGATTGTCTATGTAGAGAAGAAAAAGCAATTGGCGGATGTCATATTGTTTCGTGTTAACAATATGACAGAAGTACAGATTCATTCAAGTTGGTGAGAGAAGTTGGCTGCAGCCACAAAGGAGGACGATACAATTGGTGTAGCATGTGCAACGAAAAAGACCAAGAAAGTTCAGAGTATAACTTTTCTTGATGGCAAGATATGGATTCTTCAAGATGATGAATTGCACACCATAGTGCTAGCCGAATGTCACGACTCGGCTATTTCAAGATATGTAGGGGTCGAGAAGAGAATCTTCAACGGGTGTACTACTGACCAAAGACGCACGAGGATTTTGTGGTCTATGTTTAGAGCTGCTTAGCATGTCAACAAAATACGGCAAGTAATAAAAACATGCAGGATTGTCACAACCACTCCTTTCTCCAAAATGACGTTGGGAACATGTTAGCATGGATCTTGTATGTGAGTTATCTCTTACTTCCTCGAGTTTTGATTCAATAGTAGTTTTTGTGGACAAATTGAGCAAAATGATCCACATTAGATCAACAACTAGACATGTCATTGCTCTAGATTTAGCATGCCTCTACTTAGACGCCGTGTTTGCACAACATGATCTCTCTTGAGTTCTTATCACATATAGAGGATCTCAATTTAGTAATCTCTTTTGGAAGACCTTATTTGGATTCTTCAATCCTAAGCTTGTCATGTCTATTGTCTATCACCTTCAAAGTGATTGACAAATCGAGAGAGCAAAAAAGACAATTGAAGATATGCTACGTGTATTCATTAGAGATCAGCAAGAAGCATGGAATACGTTGTTACTAGTAGTAGAGTTTGCTTATAATAACTCGGTAAATGCATCCACAAATACAACGTATTTTTCTACTGTACGGAGAGTACCCTCTCACACCATCTAGCTTTGCTAAAGTGGACAAGCTACCACATTGTTCCACAAAGACAGCAGTCGTTAACGAGTTTGTGGACCACATTCATCAAGGAGTACAACATGCTAAAGAGAAATTAGCAATAGCTCAAAATCGGCAAAAGTAGTATGCCGATGCTCATCGTCGAGATATGGAGTTCCACGAGGGCAATCAAGTATGACTATCCACTAGCACGAAAGATGAATCTTCGCTTCATCCACCCATTTACTATATCAACAAAGGGTGGGAACAGTGACCTACACACATGAAAATTCATCTCGTGTTTCATGTATCACTCTTTCATCAATATGTTGCACTTCCTCAATGTTTCACCAATAGCTCTAGGTCTCCACCACGCGTGGAGCTCATCGACGGAATCGACGAATTTGAAGTTAGGAGGATTTTACAAAAATGAATTAAGAGACGACATCAAGTTGAGTACTTGGTTCAGTGAAAACGTTATTCACTTTATGAAGCCACATGAGAACCGACAGCACATTTAGTTCATGCACCATTAGTAATACAAACTTTTGAGGATCCTTACAACGAGGACATTGTGTCTGAACAGGGGGAGGTTTGTAACCATCATTGGTAGCTATAGTTAGAGCTAGAGGAGCTCAACATCAGCTAAGTGGATCAAACTTGTAAATCGATGTATAACAACACAACGAAGTGTGAATGATACCAAACAAAAGAATTATTCTTTGAAGATCAAGTTAGACCTACTGGACAAACAAGAGAAAGGAGTGAAAGACAAAAGATGGATGCCGTTGTCAAAGAAATACTACAACATCTGTTTTATCTTGCTGGTGGAGTAACCTTGAAAGATTGTATGTAGCTTTCATGATTCTAACATACAGATCAAAATGATTAGAAGTCTTTTATGCGATAGTCTAAGAAATAAGATCGAATATATTTATCTTGAAAAGGCGTTGTATGATTAGATCCGAAGAAAAAACTCCAAAAGATTGTACGTGAAATATCAGTATATCCAACTAAAAGCACTAAGTTTGTATAAACTCTCAACAGATTACAGATCATATGCATGAAGCTACGGAATTACAGAATATGTCTTCAAAGCGTTAAACGGATGACTTCGTCGGTTCAATCTCATTAGTCTTGGTTGGGAAAAGAATTTCAGAAATCCTGCTTCCACTGTTATGTTAAGACCTTCCATTAGGAACAGAGTTAACTCAAAATCTGATTAGCAGTTCGAAGTACAGTTCACTGGTATCATGCACGGAGGAGATTATGGTGTGGCAGAGATATGCAGGAAATTGAGTATTATATCTCTTGGAGAGTAGGTACATGCTTGCTTATTTGTTCAGATGGGAGGGGGTACCAAGCTTCATTTATTACTTCTCGATGAAACGGGTAAGGTGATTCATAAATATCTGGACTAAAGTAATGTAAATTTCAACCATCTTTCATTCATAGATTTTATAAAATATTGACAAACTCACAATTGTAGTTTCAACAGTGCGTGCGTCCACACTTGCTTTATGTATTATGTCTAGATGTGCTCGGACCTGGAGGTACATCATTTAACAATTAGAGAATAAATTAAATATTTTATAACAACCAAGCAAATGTTTAACACATCTGCAAATGGATTCTCCAAAAGCCTGATTGCCACAGAAGGAAAGATATATTTGGTAGATGGATTTTCCTCTTGGCCGGGTGAGGAATCCAGTGAGTTGGCATTGACTGAAAGGGGAACATGCATATCCAAAATACCCATATAGACCAAAAGACAACAGAATCGATCTTTGTCGTCATCCAAAATCCATGGTTTCAGCCCCTGTAATTCATTCCTACATCCGAAAAGCCGCGACTATCCACTCCCCTCCAGTGTTTTCACTGCAGGTTCTTTCTGTTGAGGATGCAGTTTTAAGTTCCAGGACTAAATAGTTAGTAATATTCTTCGACAATGATAGCACCGATTTTAATGTCAAGATCTCAAGCATTGAGTCAAGAGATTCCGAAGAAATCCCTTCTCTTTGTAATTAGTCTCTTCATGATCCGAATATTAGGGACTCCCAGGAAATCTGTTTTCCTGTACAGCCTCGTCATGTTACTCATTTGAGGATTGCTGAGACACCCTCGAGGACTCTATATGTTTATCACTTCACCATACCACCATGGTTTCTTACGAGGATTACCGAAAACATACGTTTCGAACTTAAGGTCATACGTCAAAGTCGGTGTAACCTCGAAAACCAAAAGAGCTGATCAACCGGTGAGGATATAGACAGACTTTTTAAGACAAAAAGGTTTGTACACAACGTTAATCGCTCTTTTATTTATAAAACAAAACTGTACATGATCCATGTCGAGTAGCAGACAGGAGCCAGTCTTATGAGGTAGAGTGCATCCGTAATCGAGACCCATACTCTACAGTCACCAAAGGTCCGCCAGCCTACTCCCAACATCAGTCGTGTAGAACAGTGCAAAAATGGGGTACTGCCCGATCTCCTCCCGGCGCAACAGCTCTGCGGAGTTATGACGGGTCCGTGTAGTCAAGGAACCATCGGGATGGTTTTACTGGACAGATGCCATGTGCAAGACGAGGTCCACCACTCGGTTACTGCACAGCAACACAAACAAATGATAATCGATTCGATCGGTTAGTACACCTCCAGCCTAGATATAACTATATGTGGTGCTTCAGAAACTGAACTGAACTGAACTGCTCCTCTTCTCGTGGAAACCGTACAAGCAATACAGTAGTGGAATCAGCCGCGAAGAGTAAAAGGAAAAGCGAGACACACCTGTAGCCCCACTCGTTGTCATACCAAGCTACTAGCTTTACGAAATTGTCGTTCAGAGCAATTCCGGCCTTAGCGTCGAAGATGCTCGACCTGTGATCAACCAACGAGTACGTTCTCGTTACATATAACTACGAGCGCTCACAGTACATACTCCACCTTGCACTACCAGGACTAACACATAATGACAGAGACTTCTTCTACCAATTCCAAGCAAAGAAATCATGCCCAGCTGATGGTTGAGTGGTGCAAGTTGAGTGGTGCAAGTCCCTGGAACGTACCTGCTGTCGCCGACGAAGTCGCTGGAAACAACATCATCTTCAGTGTAGCCCATGATACCCTTCAACTCGCCTTCAGATGCGTCCCTGTTGTTCCACACACAGGAATGTCAGTGCAACTTTCTGCACGTGGAAATGTTCGAACGCAGACCGGCGAAAACGAACCCATTCACTCTGTGAAAACGAACCTATTCACTCTGTCTAGTGGTATTTCACAGAAACTAGACTTACTTAATTGCGGCCTTGATGTCGTCGTATCCCGCCTTCTTCTCTAGTCGGACTGTAAGATCGACGACAGATACGTCTACTGTGGGTACTCGGAATGACATGCCTGTGAGCTTGCCGCTCAATTCTGGCAGCACTTTCCCTACTGCCTGTTCACAGAAAATCCGATGATCGCACGAAGGTCTTAACAAACGAATAAATGCTCGACAAACCTAGAGAAGTGTTTATTGTTCCTGTTCCAATATCAACCATCTCGCCATGTCATGAGTTCAAGAATTCCTGAGGGATAGATATGAACAAGGCAGCACCTTAGCAGCTCCAGTGGAGCTGGGAATGATGTTGAAGCTCGCAGCACGTCCACCTCTCCAATCCTTCGCTGAAGGTCCATCGACTGTCTTCTGTGTAGCTGCGCAAGTGTCATGAACAGGCCCACACATTCGCATCAGAACCAAGATCCAACGCCTAATTGGGCTACAACAAACAATTACAATCGTTCACGAAAACCCCATGAATCAACCGAGCCTCACTCACCTGTAATCGAGTGTACAGTTGTCATAAGGCCTTCAACAATCCCGAATTTATCGTGAATGATCTGCAAGCTCCAGCCATGGTCAACCATCCACACACGAAATGGTTGAAAACAGAAACACAAATATAAAAGTCCAGTACAACAGAATTCCATGCGGGTCGTCAGTTCACGCAACGACTCTAACAGTGCCGTGCACGCAATCAACGAGACCAGTATACATGAATTCCAAAGCTTCCAGTCATTGTACTGGAAAGAGAGAGATCTAGAGACGTGGGACGTAATATCAACTTGAGGAGATTCCCACCTTGGCGAGGGGGGCCAGGCAGTTGGTTGTGCAGCTGGCATTGGACACAACGTCGACGTCGGGGGTGTACTTCTTCTCGTTCACTCCCATGACGAACATGGGCGCGTCTGCACTGGGAGCTGTGATGACGATCTTCTTCGCTCCCCCCTGCAGCTCACCGAGTCCATGTAAGATACACGCCCACATACTCTTCGTAGCATATGCCCGTCAGTCTCACCGGCCATAGTGATAGAGTTGACGTCGTAGCCCTGTGTAATCAAAACGTCCAACCACGGCTAAATCACGTACCTTGAAATGAGCAGCGGCCTTATCCTTCGTGGTGAAAACTCCCGTGGACTCGACCACGTACTCTGCGCCAGCTTTGGCCCATGGGATCTCAGTTGGGTCCCTGCATTTATGAATCGAACCAAATTACGATAGCAGCTCAAGCTTTAGAGAAGAGCTCCTTCCCGCTGCGCAAGCTCTCACTTCTAATCTCCAAGTGGACATAATCATCGCTTCTTGGAGAAAACATCGGTAAACCTTTTTGCAGTACAGACAGCAGTCACTTCCCATGAGGAGTTTATTTAACCATGCCACTAACTCACTTGCACTGGAAGACGGCGACGGGGAACTTCCCGAAGAGGAGAGTGTTGGTGTCTTTGGCTTCGATGGTGTTCTTCGTGTATCGTCCGTGGACAGTGTCGTATTTGAACATGTAGGCCTGCATGAACCAACCGCGCCACATGAGCAACAGAGAGAGAAAACATGCAGTACCCGTTTCGACCGGCCTGCTCATGATCGCCAATCAATATCCTACGGCAAGTTCTTTTCGCTAGCTTGCGATAAGTTAGAATCTACTCACTGGTGAGGAAACAACGACCTGAGTATATGTAATTAGAGTCAATTAGTCGAGCTCTGTTTCTTTTGAACGCGTCAAATGCAGAAGTTAAAGTGCCTCTTTCTCGCTCGAGCAATTTTCTCTTACCATGTACTCAGTGGTGATAAAAGGATCGTTCACGGCAACCAATTCGATGTCATCACGCTCCAAGGCAACACGTGCCACCAGTCGTCCGATCCTACCGAAACCTGTTTCAGTACACACACAGTCCGGGTGGTCAATACCGGTTGTGTCACTGGCTGAGAACAGTGTCTGATGCGGACTCTTACCATTGTGGGGACCTCATACGAGTCCTCAAATAGCTTTTGAAGCTTGAAGACAACAAGCTTGAAGTCCACCCAGCACACTACATACAACTAAAACGAGCCTGCTCTGAAGACTGTAAGCCTTAACAACAACATGCAGTTTGTTGAACGGGAAGGAGCAACGCCCATAATCTCTGACCATCGGAGGAAAATCAGTCCTTGCAATCATCCTCCAAAGTCCTTTGGGTCCTCTCCTCGACAATTTTATCGTGTGAGCCTGCTCGTGGCCTAGAGAGATGAATGCTTTCGAATACTTAGGGTACCCATACACCTCTGCTAGCTACAATCAACAGCTTCCTCGGACCTCGTTCCAATCCGACATACCATTGATTCCGATCTTTACTTTCTTCGAGCTGATCGTAGATGGCTCCGTTGATCCTGCTGGGGAACAAATGAAAACAGAGTTCCTATCAGTCTATACGGTCGAACACTGGGCAAACGCGACTTGCAAGTGAACCTTTCCAACTGAAGAATCCTGATTATACACCGCCAGAGTCGATATGTTCTGTCATCAACTCGATCATCTACATTCGTGTAAGAATTTTAACCCAATACCCACACCGCAACGTCGTATCCCCTACCATTCCGAATTCGACGCACTCACCCATTTCTTCAAGACTGGGGTTCAGAGCGGATGATGCTCGATGAGGAGCACAAACGTCGGAACTGGTGATTTGACAACGTAAGACGTATCGATGAAGAACAGCTAGCTGATTGACGTTCGGAGCTGAGTTTCACTGATTTCAAGCATGCCTCTGTATAAATATGTTGGGAAGCCTCGAAGGCCAGCTGAAGCTGTAGCTGGAGAGGAGCAGGTGTGGAGGCAGATTATAGTGCCACGGCGGTCTCTGAGGTGGCGCGGAGTGGCTTGCGTGGCAGCATCGCATAACGGGAGGCAGGCCGTCATTTTCGTGCAGTGCCAGTTCTCTGTAAAAGCGTCAACCCCATCGAAACCGTCAACTCTGAACTATCCCCTGAATTCGAATTAACTTGTCATTGTATTGGTCAGATCCTTTCAGTAGTTGAGTATAAGTATAATCAGCAGACACCAGCTCTTTGGGAAATTGGCTTGATCATACCCCCAGTAGGTTTCGTGAGCTTGATCATACCCCTCTTACGATGTCCGGCTTGATCACACCCCTGACCGGCTGTTTCCTGTAAAACCAGTCACTTTGTGATGTTATTCAGGGTTGAAACTGCACATATTAAAGAAATGAGAATATAGATAGTATAACGCATCTTTAATGTCAAATATTTTGAATTACAGTGATATTTAGTCGAGGTTGAAAGTACTAAAATGATGAACCAAAAAATAAAATGACCGGTTCGACTGTCAATAATCCGTCAAGGGTATGATCAAGCAACCAAACGTTAAGAGGGGTATGATCAAGCTCACGAAACCTACTGGGGGTATGATCAAGCCAATTTCCCCCAGCTCTTTGGCATATCTCTGTAGCCATTTTTGTTATTTCATATTAACATTTTTAAAACTAAATTAAATTGAAAACATGAAAATATCCATACGTCATATTCTGAAAGATAGTATAATGACCAGAACCGATTCAAAGCGTTCAGGATTTAAACCCGAACTGCGTTAAACACAGATGTTCCCAGCATGAATACGTGGGTTAAGAGTCGAGAAGATAAATTAAAATATGTTCTCATTTCTTTTTCGTATGTATTTATAAGTGTAAATTATAAATCTCCACATATTACTATAAAAAGAATATTTATTTGATCACTGTGGACCCATGAGTTGAAACACAAACCCATAAAGCGTTAATGCGAGAGGGAAGAGTCCCACTTCGCAACGTGGAGGTATAAGCTTGATCCTCCGCATCTATATGACCGAAGGACATGGAGAAACTTCGTGACCGGGTAGGTTCAATTTATGAACAATGAAAGTAAAATCTTTTTTTGCTGCTGAGTATCAAGTTTGATAATAAACTTCAGGATGATAAAATACTGAACTAAAAATAAACTTGAAAATAAAATAAAATTACAATACAAAGAAGAAGTCATGATCAGGATATGCTCGCTGCCAAGACCCTTAGAGAGAACGTGAGAGAGCGGTGCGTGAAGTAACTCGAGCGCAAGTTAACTCTCGAGGCATAAAGTTCGCCGAGGCTCATGACTACTTGGACTTACTCTCTCGACGTGACACCATGCTTTACCTAAGATAGAACTAATCAGTCCAAAGGTTCCAGATCTCGGTCCAGTTTCACGCCATACTTACAGCCAATCCCTTCGAATTAAGGTCCATGTTTAGGAGTGAGTTTCCATGATTATCGCTCACAGTCTGGACAAGTTGTTTACATTTTAGACTTTTGGGCTAGAGTTATAATAAAACCAACTTGATTTAGGATCGAAGGTGTATATATAGCTGTGCAAAAGTATACTGTAAGGACAGTGTACAGTCCTTTTTCTCTATTCATAGGTTCGTCTACTTTATTTGGCCGAAGGGAGATGCCAAATCCTCCCCTCCAGTTGGAACAGATATGCCGCATACTTCCTTCCTTCGTTCGGAGCCATCAATGTAATTAGTAATGGAGGTTGGACTGAAGTCTTCCTCCCAACAACTGTAGCAATATTCGTCCGCCACTGAAGATGGAGAGCCAAGTTTAGTTTAAGGTTCAATGTTTTTTACGTATAATCTAATAATAATAATTCTTTTTTATTTTTGATAATGGAAGAAATCTATTTATCTATATTTCTGTAGTAGATAATTTTAAAAAATAGTCGGAGAGCTAGGATACCAATTGACTGCAGATCTAGAGAGTGACCATTTCTCTGAAGCAGTTGTTGGTACTCTGCCCCCGATAACTTCCGGCAAATCAAAAGTTTTAAACCATAAGTATGGAAGAATCATTCTCTCCTCCATAATTCTTAACTTGGGTGGCATCTGGCAATTTAAGTGTTAATTGATTTGACAAGAATTTTCGATTTCCAAAGTGCGTTGAAATTCAGTAGAAAATAGTCCATTCTAAAAGCAACCTTCCAGTGTGAATGTGGATGGTTTCTGACTGAATTGTAATATTTTGCGGAATTGTTTCTTTTCTCTCGATAATATACCGCATTTCCCGAGAGAGTTTTCCGATTATCGGCTAGGAACATTTTAGGCAGGTAGAGTTTATAGTTTATATCCGATCCGAACCATAGGTGCAACTCTGCTCTTCTTGCAAGTAGTTTGCATAGTTTTTCTAATATCTTTACCTATAACACCTAAAATGATGGGTTTAGGGTTTAAGTACCCGTGTACCCAAATATTCTTTTAAAAATCAATGGAAAAGACTGAAACTTCAAGGAAATACTTCTATTTCCGCTTTTAATAAAAGTGATTGATATTCAGTGCAACTGAGGGAGATCTTTTGCTGCACATTTTGATGTACAATATAGCCATAATGGTTTAACTGATCAAAGGTCATTGTTTCATGAACTCTTGCACTTTAATTGTCCAAAGAGTTCCACACTCGTCTACACTCCACTGTTCTCGACAAGTCACATAGAGGTAATATATCCACTTTTGTGGATGAAGACTTCCAGTCTGATCTTCTTCTGAGAGAATATAATTTGTGAGAACTATATCAAAACTTTTGAAGAAACCTACAAAGCGTACCTCTTCTCTTTGAATATGCATGCTCGATGAACTTCTGGCCGAAGAGAAGAAATAGACAAAAGTTTATACAACCTAGAAAATTATCAGGAATAATTGATTAGTAATTATATTTAGAAAATTTAGTGAAAAATAACATAGAATAAATCGCAGACTTAGCGGAAAAATACAGGACTGATGCTCGACTAGCTCTGAAAATATATTTTAGAGAGAAATATTTTATTCTAAATTATTAAACTAAATTTAAATTACTAATTTAAAAAATCTATAACTGATTTAGCTAACTTGATTACACATGGCCGTTGCAGTCACAAAACGCATAAATAACTTATGTAAACTGATCTTTTTCTTGGTATAAAGATTTCTCTTTTGAACGAGTAAAAACTTTTTCAATCTAATCATTTTAATTTATAACTTAACTCTTCCAAGAGGAAAAGTTAAGACATAAATTAAATTCCCTACAAGAGGGTAGAGCCCAGCACGAGCATCATGCTGTTTAGAGGAGTATGGAACTATCACTCAACTACATGAAACGCAATACAAGAGCTACATCTACTCGAAAGAATCAACTTTATAAAAAACCTAAAAACCAACTTTCACCTTAGAGCATCTCCATCGTTATCTACATATGTTTGTCGATCCAACTAATTAAAAATCAAACCTGCACTTACAGAGAGAGTGCACTTACAACTCTGTAAGTGCAGTGTTTAAATCCAGATGAAGACTGAAATTCTCCAAGTCAAAGACCAGAAACCATTCATGTTAACTAATAAACATCCCAAACGGCTTGGGGAAAACCGTTGTGCCGGAGGGAACTAATTCTGTATTTAGTCTTCTTCAGACGTTAATTATCAGACGTCAGAGAAGTAATTATCGTTTTGTAAAAAATTTGAGATCCTTGCCTGCATTTATCACTTGTTCCATGAAGTTTTTTATTTCAGGAACGGGAGCCATTCTTTTTATGTTATAAGAAATATTATAATTATTATTTAAATTTTCTACATAAGTTAACAAAATCAAAATAATAATTTAAATGTTATATGTTACTTGTTCCTAGAAACGTAAAAATGTTGTTTGAAAACCCATAACTGCAGTGTAGGACTTTGCGCTTTAGGGGTACAAGTGCGGGATATTATTTCATCAGAATCATACATTAATTAATACATTAATTTATTATATAAATTAAGGTTACAGCCTTCTTCCATTTTCAGATGGAAGAGGAGAATCATCATCCCCATCTGCGAGGAGAGACATAAACGAGAAAATGGGTTAGTTGCCGCGAATGTAGCTGTAACATAATATCGCGCACTGAAAAGACCCCGACATTCTCTACATGCAGGTGAAGTTTTTTATTTCGAGAGCGGGAGCCATTCTTTTTATGTTACAAAAAATATTATAACTGTTATATGATTTTTTAGTTAAACTTAAAAAATATTAAAATAATAATTTAAATATTATATGTTAATTATTCTTAGAAACGTGAAAACGTGATTTGAAAACTCATAAGTGCAGTGCAGGACTTTGCTTGCAGGGGTACAAGTGCGGGAGACTACTTCACCAGAATCATACATTAATTAATACACTCGGATGGGTTAGGTAATAAATTAAGGTTGCAGTCAAAGGTGAATAAGCAACCATAAGAGTTAACTATAAAGCATGAACTGATGAGCAGTGAAACGTCAATCATTTGGAAGGGGTCATCCCCACTTCACATCAAACGTCAGAAGTGAGGCAACGACTGCAGGCGGGAAGGTTGCAAGTCAGAAGGCCTAGAGAGGGTCATGAAATAATTACTCTTACGTACACATGCTCGCTAAAAACTAAACGATAGGTTCTCACATACGAAGATTCCGTGTCGATTCCTTTGCACGAAAGGGATGGGAACATGCAAGAAAGAGTGTAAAAACGGGCCAGTTGGAGAAGAAAACGTGTCTCGTAGTGGGATGGCATGGAGTCCTCTCTCGCCGTCGGTGACTCAGCTCTAGAAAGTGAGAGAGTATAGCAAGAAAGAGGGGGCATTAGAGAACCTTCATGACGATGAAGAGACAGAAGAAGAGGAGAATTATTATTCTCCACGAAGAGGAGAATCCACGCTCAATCAACTTCTGTACCTTTTGGAAATGTTATAAGTAATATATAAATATTCTAGATTAAATTTAATAAAAATCAAAATAATAATTCAAATATTATATGTTAATTATTCCAAGAACGTTGTTACAAAACTCTTAAGTGGAGTGCAAGAGTATCCGCTTCAGGGGTACAAGTGCAGGAGACTACTAGACCAAAACAATACATACATAAATACATTAAGTTATTACCTAACCTTCCCTTCGAGAGGGTTAGGTAATAAATTTAGCTTCAGATGGAAGAGAGGTGAATAACCATGAATAGGAAGAAGAGGGGGGGGAAGAAATTTCTCAGTCTCGTGTGTGTGTGCCCCAGTCTCTGTTATCGAATGATGGTGACCTTCTCCGGTTACGACAGGACAAGCTGACGAAGTTCTTTTCGGGTGCGTAGTGATGAACGGACGTTTGTACGGTCCGCAAGAGTATAAGAAGACGGTTTCTCCACGAGGAAACGGTTGTTTAGTCTTCGCGCAAGAGCCTTGGCCTTCTAAATATGCTGTCTATGTTCCTGCAGAATGTCTTCCAGGAAACAGTTTCAGCCCGAAAGGAATGGAATATAAGTCTTCAGTTGATGCATATATCTATATGTTATTACCGAGAGTACTCTGGATAGTAGCAGATATCAGTTTCCAGTTGACTTGCGTGCAGTAATAATCTTCTCCATGATATTGCGGCAACACTTGTTTGACAGCGAGAGAGATTCTTGAGCACAAAGTGTGCCACTTTCTTATGTTAATATATGTCTCACTCTTTTCCGCATAACCTTCTGTCTTGGGACTCGGTTTGCATATATTAGATGCTCTTTTCCCTTTTTCCTGATGGATGGTGTGTAACCGTCCACCGTGTGTTACTGGAGTCTAGATTAAGAAGGATTAAATGATCATAGGCTCCCTGCACGACTTTAGAACCGACGGCACGCTGGTCGAGTTCAAGCAAATTCCGGGTATGTGCAGATGGTATACGAATCCTATCCGAACAGTTGCTTGTTTTGACTGTTTGCTGAGATCAGGGAATCTGGCAACGGATCAAGATGATGACACTCCACTTCTGACTGTCTTTTCGCTCTCCGGCCTTTCGCTTTCGAAGCTCTTCAATCACCTTCTCCCTCCCTTACTTACACTGTACGTTCTCGGCTCTGCGTTCCAGGCCATGAAACCTTACCATTTCCTCTCGAACTTCATCAAGGCTATATCTCGAGATACAGTTATCACAATGGGAGGAGTTCCCGTGTACTGTGCTGTTTCGCCATTTTGGATGAGCAAGTAGAGACGAAGTATGAACTGATGTCATGGACAGATGAGCGACCAGATCTGGTGTTCTGGATCTGAATCTGCCTAGCTAATTAGTCAGGCCTTGAGAATCCTGCCTACGTACTGCGCCGCCAAGTTACAGCAGCACACTGGATCGCGGATACAGGATACAGCAGCACCTTATAGGATAAATAAAAAGTCGCGGAGCATAGCATTGCTGACGGATAGATGAGAGCAGAGACAGTCGTTGTTAAACAGCAGCGAGAAACTGATGAGAGCTTAAGCAGTCTTCTCACACACAGATTGAATGTATTCACAGTGTGCTGTAATATAAAGGTGCGATTTTTTCCTCTTGCTTTTTCCTTTTGTACATAAAAGTTATTATTTTGGCTCTTTACTCATTATTTATATTGTTCTCTTTGAGAACATTACCTTTGCCTTTTTTTCTCTCTTGTGTTCTTTGTTAGCATTACAAAGTAACGTTTTGTTACACTGCAATCCCAAAAAAGCATATACAACACACTGGGACAAATCACATATTGGACTGAGCAGACCTCTCGAAGGTAGAGACCAAAATCTGCAGCATAAGAAGAAAAGTTGCACCGATCACTAATAACTTGAACCGATGTGCGCACCGAATGTTGCTAGTACGACCCATCGGCCAAAGTTCATTGGCACGAATTTTCAGCTGCGGAAACATACTCCGTCTTCGAGATTTGAGGCTGAAGACTCATTCGATGTGCTTCACAGACTGAGACAGAGACCAGTCGCCTGTGCCAGAGATTCCCAGGAGGAACCGCAATCCCAACCACTTGGAAAGGAGGCATATACAGCACATTGGGACAAATCAAACCTGATCGCAGCAATCAGTGAAATCAACAAGCGCTGTTGAAACAGCGTGGCGTTTTACACATAATTACATTCAAGACCAAGCTTGCGATTAACTTGCGAAGCTCTTTGTCACACCAAGACCTGGATGTATTTCAAAGACAGGCTCTCGAACTTGAAGATATCACTTGCTATTCTTTTTATACAATGCTCCCTTTACACCTCGACTATACCAGCCCTAGCTCGATGATGTCACCAAGAGGAACCGGAGGCCGGTTCAGAGGTCGGATCAAAGCTCAAGAATTAACAGATGTAGAAGCACTGAAACATCGAGATCTGGTTCAACTATGGGACCTTTATGTGAACCAGGTGGTCCATGAAGCCCAATTTTTAACCTCGGCCCAAGCGCTCACATCTAAGACTAAGGACGACCAAGAGTGGAGGGTCTGCCCAAGGCTTCGTCAGAAGAAGTCTTACGTACCTGATCAATCAAGAGGCGAAGTTCTCGCCGTAGACCGATCTCGAACATCGCTGCCAACGATCACCAAATTCAATGTTGGATTATGCGTATCTGACACAGATGTGATGCTTCACTTTTATCCGAATTCTAAATTCCATAGCGGGAGGGTGGTCCCGTTGCTGAATCTCTAAAGAGATGGAAAGTTAGATTTCTGCAAGACTGCATAGACATTGAGATGATCAAACAATTTCCAAATGCGTATGAGATGTGGTCCTCGATCGAATTTGCTAGAAAATGACAGTTGAAGACCAATGCAACAGATGAGTTCTCCAAAGCATTCTGTAAATTGCTGTGGGCCAAGGTCTATTTGCCCCACACCCGATTGATTTCAGCAATGAGAAGATAGTCCGTTCTACTGAGTCACGGCTAAGCAATGAGCATACTTCAGGGTCAAGTATTAAATTGTCTCAATTACGGCAGGCTGGTTTAGAGAATCGTTCGCAAGAGCGTGCGGATCTAATCAATAGCCCTCCACGGTCTCCTGCTGATATTGCTATCCAACGACCACTTCTACTCGGTGACATTGAAGGGCGTCAGGTTAAAGCTGGACCTCCAGCCAAGAGGCTGAGCGAGCAAGGGCCAAGTAGTCCGGTTATATCTTAGCAGACAGGTATAGAAAAGCGTTCAGCGGAGGGCGCTGTTCGAATCAGTAGTCCACCACTTCAGGATTATGGTTTAGGTAGTCCTCCGTCTACACAGTCTCCTGCTGATAGTGGTACTCGTCCTGGCCTTCGAGGCCGTACGGTTGAAGGTGGAGCTGCTGGAGACATGCCAAATCCAATGCGGATCCATTTGCCTGACCCTAATGTGGTTTAGTGCGAAGTTGATACAAGCAGCACATTTCTTAGATGCCGCAATAAGAGAGATGGAAACCACTGAAATGTTGAAGAGATTATTACCAGAAGAAAGTGACATTCGAACGAAGTTGTTCTCAGCCAAGGACGTAACGGTACAATTGAAACAAGAGAAGGCTCAACTGAGAGACATGTTGAGTTACCGTATCGAGTCATCTCTGGTCCGGTCCAAGATTTAGAGGGGCAATTAACTGGACGAGATGAGACGATTAAAAGATTGAGAGGAGAAGAGATGGATTGAATGAAAGCGTATATAATGCTCAAATGTGTAAAAGTTTGGAAAGGCTGAACAAAGCACTTCTTACCCAGAAAGAAAGAGATGACACGAGTATTGCAGCTTCGAGAGGTGCTGCAGAAGCAACGGACATAATCGACTGCATCTGAAGAGCAGATGCAACAAGAGATCAAACAACTCTCAAAAGAACGGGAGAAACTGGAAGTTGGCATCCGTACATATAGGCGGATAAGAAGCAGCAGCCAAAAAATCACGCATGTGGCGTCCGGCTGACCTATTGGATCATAGAAGGCTACGCGAGTCGAGAACTAAATTCCAGAATAATCCAACCAATCCCATCCTCGGTGATGTGGTGATGGCTTTTAGACAAACAAATGGCATTGGTTAGTCGTGAGAGATCTTTTGTACAGAGGATGAAGAGCGTTAACAGAGGAGAGGTTGGGAATCTAACCGACTTGAACAATATTAAAATTTTGCTTTACAGACCTCCAAGGACGATGATGACAAAATAAAAGAGCAGTAGTTCAACAGCAATATTTTAGGATTCTATCCGAACTGGAGGTCCATGTCAGTTTCTGAAGTTTCTGTCAGTATAATACTCCAAACATTCCAAGTCTGTTGATTTTGTTGGGACCGATGGGTGGATACCTTACATGAACTTGCGAACACATGATCCACCTTGACTGCTTACTCAAAGTCCTGGGACGGAAATAAGATTTGTCTTGCTTGCGAGATGCCCTACCGCAGCCAGCTAAAATGGTTTTTCTTTCTAGAAACCATTCAACCGTTCCAGTATCCAAGAGGAATCCAAGCTTCCCGGCAGGCGTAAGACGTAAAGCCCTCGTTGTCTCGTTCTTGCTACGGGCGTTGTCAGAGTACAAGGAACTGTACAGGCGAGACCGAGCTCCACAAGAAAAGAAGGAGCTGAAAGATGTGATCGTTCGACGAATACAAAGTACTTTCCCAGACATCAGTCTTAATCTGAAAGTCAGAGAAGGCGAGGGAGGATATAACTTGAGAGTTAAGATAAAAGCGTTTTAGAGAGTTTATACTGACATTGCAGTCGCTACTAGGGAAAGATATATGCTGAATATCAAGAGGACGTGGAGAGTATTGTGGATGAACACTAGCCACCTTCCTTCTGGAAACCAGTACGAGTGATCACCGTAAAAGACTAGTACTGTTTTGATGTATGCGTAAAGCCTCTAATCCAACTGGGACTTGAATGGTAGGGCATACCAATCCTCTAAACACGTGGGCTTTCGCGCTGGTGAATTCCTTCTCGTAAAGAAATTCGTCGAATCAGCTAAGGTTGGAGCATTCTGCTTTGTCAAGCGAACAACTTGTTCTTGGTGATGTGAAACGCTAAAGGTTATATAAGCAATTGCATGACCTTGAATGATCACATTGGGTTGCTCAATTTTGGATCAAAGAATCCGGAAACAGCTGTGTGTAAGATAGTTACAGAGTGGTGTCAAGAAGTTAGCACAGGAAGAACAAACGAGAGGTCATAAGTCTGAAGCTGAAGATGGTGAATCCAGCCAGTTTCCTGTAGAACTTAGTTTGATTAGTCCCCCAGTAGTTTCTGTGATGAATTCAAGACAGCAATACTAGGTATGAATAGCTTGGAGAAGTGTAACAATGCAGGGGATCGCTAGAAGGCTGTATTCCATTTAGACTCCACTGAGTCTAACAGCGATTTTAGTGATCCTGAGAGTGGACTGTTAGAGCCTCTTCCTTACTGTACGTACTGTCACCCACGGGGTTTGTTCATTGAACTTTATTCCTCATTGTATACAATCTCTCTCAGCAAGTTTTATCAGTTACCTGCGTATCATAGTGTCGCTGACTCCAGAAATTATTAAGCAGGACATCAGGAGATGGTGAAGTCTATTAGGAACACGTGATAAACAGAAAAGGTAAGCATCCATTGCACTTGCACATCTGAACCAGCGGTCGAATTCCCTGAACGAACAGAGCATCCAGATTCCACAAGGAGTAGCTCAGAAAGTGCATGACGTTTTCAAAAGGTGACAGAAGACTATTAAGAAAGATACCCAGTCCCCGCGTTCTTATGTAGTTGTAGGATCGGCGATTTGTGCTAGTTCTTACCCGCGGTAACTGAGGTACAGGTCTTTGATCTCGGTTTGAAGTGCTTGACTTCATCGTTTAATGTTTTCTGAGCAGGAGAATCCTTCATACTGGGAGCGGAAGTGGGTCGGTACAGGATTCAACACGGTAGATATGCATAATAGTCTGATTTGATGTCTAAGTGCCGTGAGGTAACGCTTCTGCATTTTAGCGTACAATTGTTGTTCTCGTCTCGTGTGTAACTACAAGTTTCTATCTTGAAGCATGGTGCGATCGAGTTTAGTTGTTCAGATACATCTGCCTGAAGCTCTTCCTGAGTACGAACTTCAGCTTCCCCCAGAGCCCATTTGAGCAACCATTGGTTGCCTTTAGTTTTAGAAGTTCATCCTTTGATGTTTAAGCTTGGTTGAATACAGTGCAAGCTAACTATGCTCTGTTTGCTAACTAGTTAGTTTAGGATATGAGGACCCAACATTAGTTCATCCCTTCTTTGTCTCTTTCTCCTTTTCACTAGTAAAGAGGGACTGATGACCCTCGACTCACTCTTGTGTGAATTTTCAGACTCTCTGCCTCCCTTCAGTTTAGGCTTAGTCCATGGATGTCTTGTTATATGAATGCTTACAGTTCCCTCAATCTCAACAAGCTTGTAGCGGTCCATTGTCTGGTTTGTAGCGTTAAGCGCGCGCTAGTGTGTTAAAGCCATCTCGGGGATGTCAACCAACGAAGGGAAGGATAAGAAGGAAGTAAACTCAAAAATGTCTCGATTGCTACAAAGAAAAATTTCGAAAGGATGGTTCCAAGCTCTACGGGCAGTACTCGACTTAAGCTTCGAACACTAGACTTTCTGTCATTGGTGTATCTTGTTCGGAAAGGAAGAGAGTTGGCTTTAGGTTGCAGTCCAGAAGGTGAGAGCTGTAGAGCAAAAACGCTAGTAGTGAATTATCTAGCTCTAGTTTGAGTTACCACGTCCTAATATACGACTCACTCACTAGATGAAGAAAAATTGATCAGCAGGACAAATACTGCGTGGAGACTTCCAGTATTAAGCAAATTAGAAGCCACCATGTGGAATCAGAACTACAGCAGAGAGAAAAGCAGAGAGAAAGCTGTGTTCCTTCAGCTGTTCGATTTGAGAAAATTGGAGTTTGAAGTAACTAGAAAGCGAGAAAGATTGTTCGAGGAGTATTCTAAAGTATTAGCAGAGGAGATTGATATTCTACAGTAGGGAAAGAAAAAAACGTAATAATGTCCCTGGGATCGCAGAGGGAATCGACTGCTGTTAGACCTCGGATCGAAGAGAATGTAGAAGAGCCTCAACAGGGTCTGCTAAGTAGCTTTCAAGATAATTTTGTTGAACTGCAGGAGATGAAATTCCAACGCAAGCTAGGCATCATACTTCTTCGTTTAGAAAGGGTAACAACTGAAGAAAGATCTTGAAGATTCGGAGCAAAGTCTGGAGGGAGAAAACGTCGGAAAGGTTTCAACTCAAGACAGATCTTGAGAATTTGGAGCAAAATCTCGAGTTAGAGAGGGAGGATACGCTATGCCAAATATGTTTCGCAAACACGTGGAATGTTCTGATACTACCACGCATGCATTATCTTTATTACAAGATTGTCTCCCACCCACCAGAAAAGAGTAACGCTTGTCCTACCTGTAGAGGAACAATGACAGCACTATTGCTCTGCAAACTCGGTACTGATCAGTAGGCTGTGAAGGTTTTTAGTACTTTCTACAGAAACTTTCTTACTAATCCTCTGTGAATAAGGCCGTCAGGGGCTTTCTTGGCCTGGCGTTTCTGGTATTACTTACTTTGTACACATTTGCCCAGATTTCTGCTGAGTGAAGCCATGCACGGGGCAAGTGGTCTGAACGGCAATGAATAACCAAGACTACTTTGGTACCAGCCTTTCATGCTTCTTTGTATGCTGACGTTGTTGCAGCAAATGCTGTCTGAAGCATTCTAGTTTAATTCCAACCAGAGGAAGGCACTAAACAAGAATTAAACAAACTTGTAGTGCTTGTGTGGTGTATGCAACATCGCAGTGCAGATACTTGAGCTCTTCTACAGAGTGTGCACACAGTACGAAGTAACTCTGTTACTCTGTCATCAACTTGCACACTATAATAGAGAGTTCATGTCCACTGTAAAAGGTTGGTCATCGCATCTCGAATTCCTTTCCTTATAGATGTAACCGTCAACTGTAAAGAGAATGTTTATCACGATATTTGAGTTCTTCGGATCATCATCATTACGAGCTCACTTCTGCCATTCACCTCTTTGCATCACAAGATATTTTTTCCATTCCAACTCCAGCCACACACAACCGACAATAGGGTTACAATGAGTAAATTCATTAGTCAGCCGATTTCATAAATAGTGCAGATTAGTCATGACGTATTAAAACTGTATTTACAAGACACTGTGATCTATATTCTTTTCACATTCACACATGGTATATGTGATGAATTGCGCCAAAGATGAATGGGACTAAGAGCAACTCCACTGGAGCACTGGAAAGTGCTCAGGACACTAAACTTTCCGTGTATTCAGTCATCTATTTGAGGCACCCGTGAATATTCACCTCTTCCAGAAGAAGCATATATGTAAAAGTTTAATTTATACCTAAATAAATTATTTGTTATTCTTTGCCAGCTTCTCGAATAAGTACTTCCTAAAGAGCATCCGTCCGTGTTTCCATTATGGGTTAAGTATGGACCACCCCCAAGTCTAGATGCACTTAACATTTAACACTTACTATAAAATTTGATTTGTCTATCAGTTTAATGCAAAATTTCTCGCATAACATTATATATTTTCCGATAATAGAAAATGAACAAAAGTTCTCTAGCAGTGCATGCATTTCCTCATGTAGAAGAGCATGCATATTCATCTCTTCCAAGTTCGGAAAAAGAGAATAATACACGTATTTTCATTTATGCCTTAACTTTTGTCTTGGAAGAGTTAGACCATAAATTAAAAGTACTCAAATTGAATTTTGTTACTCAACAGGATGGTTCTTTATGGCAGTGTGATAGCTGCTCTGCACACAGCATTTGTGGGTTCTCTCTGTAGGAAGATCGATACTTCGAGGACACTCCAAGAAGAGAGAGAGCGAGTAGACAAGGAAGTAAAATAGGAATGAGATGAGAGAGGCTTTGCCTCTCTCTGTATATATAGTGGAGGTGAGTACAAGGGAAACCCTAATGGTGGGTTAGCCCTCTAACTAACTCTAACAACCCTAACCACTCCGGCTAATGATAGCCGTCGATCTACTAGAGCTTGGGACTATATCAACACTCCCCTTCAAGCTCATCTCTACATCCTGTACTCCTAGACAATGTCTGAAAGCATCAAACTTATCTCTAGGCAACGCCTTAGTGAAGATATCGGCAACCTGATCTCCTGTGCTCACATAACTGAGCTCAATCTCTCCTGCAAGGACCTTCTCTCTAATAAAGTGATAGTGCACCTCAATGTGCTTCGTCCTAGCATGGAAAACAGGATTACTAGCTAACTTCATGCTGCTAATGTTGTCTGTATATACAACAACAGGATCTGTACACTCCACACCAATATCAGATAGCAGACATCGAAGCCAAATCGATTCGCATGTTGCGTTCGTTGCTCCTCGATACTCTGCTTCCGTGGATGACAAAGCAACTGTGGGTTGCTTCTTAGAAGCCCAGCTTATAGCAGCGCTTCCAAGTCCAAAAGCGTAACCTGACGTGGATCTCCTGTCGGCACTTCCTGTCCAATCAGCATCTGTGTAGCCATGTAACAACAATGGTCCACCGTATCGATAGTGAAGTCCGTACTGCATGGAGAACTTCACGTAGCGGAGGATCCGCTTGACAGCCTCAAAATGTGATCTCCGTGGTGACTGCATGAATTGACTAATCAGACCGACAGCATAGCTCAAGTCTGGTCTGGTGATGGTCAAGTAGATAAGACTCCAAACCATCTGTCTGTACATGCGTGGATCATCCAGCAACTCACCATCCTCTGCTCCTAGCTTTACCCCTTGCTCTAATGGTGTAGCAATGGGTTTGCAATCAAGCATACCAAATCTCTCAAGCATACTGAGAGCATACTGTCGCTGTACAAGCCAAACATCCTTCCCATCTCTAATGAACTCCACAGCAAGGAAGTACTTGAGTTCCCCTAAGTCCATCATCTCGAACTCGGATTTCAAGTGATCCTTGATCTGGGAAATAAGCTCCTCAAAGTTACCGGTAATGATCAAGTCATCAACATAGATGGTGATCACAACAATCCGGTCTCGTATTCTCAATGAATACAAGGTAGAGTCTGAACTACACAGGTGGAAACCAAGAGACTGCAAGTAAGAATTGATCTTTGCATACCATGCTCTTGGTGCCTGTTTCAGACCATAGAGAGCCTTCCGTAACTTACATGCACGGGAAGAGAACTTAGGATCCTCATAACCAGGAGGTTGCTGCATGTAGACCTCCTCCTCAAGATCGCCATTGAGGAAGGCGTTCTTGAAGTCCATCTGGTGCATCTTCCAACCTTTCTGAGTTGCAACTGCAACTGCTGTTCGAATAGTCACCATCTTCGCAACAGGAGCAAAGGTCTCCTCAAAATCCACTCCATGTTGCTGTGCGTAGCCCTTAGCTACCAATCTGGCCTTGTACCGACACACGGTACCATCAGAGTTGCGCTTGACCTTGAAAACCCACCTGCAACCAATCGCTTTCTTACCCTGAGATAAGTCTACCAACTCCCAAGTCTGTTGGTGATGAAGCGCAGCAAGTTCAGCTTCCATAGCACTTACCCATTGGGCCTTGTGCATCGCCTCCTCAAACGAACTCGGTTCCTGTTCCTGAAGAACATTGGCCATATATGCATGGTGCGCAGCAAGAAAACCTTCATGCATATACCTACTCACTGGATGTTTTGGCCGCTCAGATCTGCGAGAGGTAATCGGTGCACTAGTCACCTCCCCTTGCAACTGATCTGACGTAGACGCCAAGGTCTGGGACAAAGTATCCAGGGGATGTGGAAGATCCACATATCTGGATGAGTCAAACATACGCTGCAATAGCACGCGCTCATCCTGTGTAGAAACTACACTAGTTCCACTAGGCTGTGTTACGTGGACTCCAGCGTTAACAACAGCTCTATGTGCAACAGATTCTGATATGGAATCAGTGATTTCTCCAGATCCTCCACTCAACGTACTACTCTGAGGTACTACAGTGGACTGACTCCTTGGTTCTACAGTAGGTACAAGGATGGCTATCACAGGTGCAGGTGCAAACCAAGACTGTAGCTCATCAAACACGACATCTCTACTGATATAGAACTGCTTGGACGAAGGATTGTAGCACCTATATCCTTTCGTATCAGAAGCATAACCAAGGAAGATACATCTATCTGGTTTCGGATCTAGTTTCTTACGTCTTTCATCAGGTATGTGCACATAACAGATACATCCGAAAACTTTAAGGAAAGAGTAATCAGGCTTACTGCCTGTGAAGACCTCCATCGGTGTCTTGCTGTGGACTGCCGCTGTAGGCGTCCGGTTCATCAGATACACCGCACATGAAACAGCTTCTGCCCAGTAAGGTCTAGGCATGGTCTTCTCGTTCAACATCGCACGAGCAGCTTCTGCTATGTGTCGATTCTTGCGCTCCGCAACCCCGTTCTGCTGCGGACTGTAACTGCAGGTCTTTTGGCGTCGGATACCATGCTCACGCAGATATGCATCGAACTCTCCAGAAAGAAACTCGCCTCCTCCATCAGATCTCAAACAGAGGATAGATGCTCCAGACTGTTTTTCCACCAACTTGCGGAAAGTCTGGAACGCTGACAGTACTTCGGCAGAGGACTTGTTTCTCAACAAATAGATCCAAGTATAACGCGAATGATCATCAATGAACGACACGAAGTACTGGAAACCGGTCATACTTGGCTGAGAAGCAGTCCATACATCAGTGTGAACAAGCTCCAGAAGCTTGTTCGCCCTACTGCCTGATCCCTTAAAGGGCTGTCTAGCTTGCTTGCCGAATTGACATGCTGCACAGACTCCAGTGGGCTCACTGGATTCGAATTTGGGCAGACCTGTAACCAGGTCAGAACTCGGAAGGCTTTTCAGCCTCTGAAAGTTCATGTGCCCAATTCGCTTGTGCCAGATGTCAATATCAGACACTACTGGACCACTCTGTCCATACATGGCAGCCTGTAACTTAGGCGCAGATGCATCTAGTTTGAACAGCCTACCACTCTTGATACCTCGAGCTATGACAGTGCCATTCGAATCTTCAATAAAGCATCCATCTTTATTGAAGCGCACTTGCAGACCCTGCTCTATCAACTGTCCTACAGATAGCAGGTTTCTAGTCAATGTAGGTACATGTAAGACATTCCGTATACCAGTAAACGTTGAGGTAGGAATGTCAAGTGGAATGTTACCCTTGTGCTGGATCTTGTGCTTGGTGTCATCTCCTGTCACCATAAACTGTGGAGTCTCCACAGGCTCGAGTGAACTAAACCACTCCCGATGGGGAGTCATGTGACTGGTGGCGCCGGAGTCGATCACCCAGTCAGTCTGTGGCTCGAAAGCCGCATAACTCTGATGCGTAGTAATCAGCAATTGTTCCGAATAGACATGCTCAGTGACTGCATAGCCTTGCTGGTTGCTGTTACCTTGTTGGGGGTTGTTGTCGTGTTGTCTCTGATCGTTCTGCTTCTTCTTTGCCTCTCTCTGTATATATAGTGGAGGTGAGTACAAGGGAAACCCTAATGGTGGGTTAGCCCTCTAACTAACTCTAACAACCCTAACCACTCCGGCTAATGATAGTCGTCGATCTACTAGAGCTTGGGACTATATCAACACTCTCATTCCGTCATCATCCATGTGTAGTTTTGTTAGGAATCAAAAGTGTATGCTAGATATCTTATTCCTAAATTATAGCAAAAGATATTACTTTATGAAACCAAGCCGTGATGGTGATTTCAGAAGCGTTCTTAGTCTGTTAGATTCTCACGTTACGGGTTGATCAGACCCACCATGTGTTCGGGGAATTTGCACAACGCTGCCAGGAGGTATTCTCTTGATCCAATCCGCTTACAGACATGATCCGGTGAGGTTCACCCTTCTCTTATCCTTCGTATTTCACCGGTGTCGTATCTTCGTTTCCATGAAAGATGCGCCTAGGTATACACGAGATATCTGGCTGTTGTCGTGCGCATACACATCGCTATACAACATACATCGTTGTCCGAGGTACACCACACATACACATAACACATGGACGATGTCATACACATACACAAGTGTACCACAATAATCTGAATAGAGAAATTACCATCTCCAACACTACAACAAAGATCACTCACAAACGGTCAAGCCAAACCCACTCTAAGCACAAAGAGAATCCGGGTTACACTCAACTAGACTATCCACCATAGCCTGGAGCTTGAAGACTCAACTCAAAGAACTAAGGCCTCCAAGCCCTACCTGCGAAGTTTACCCCTAGTGGACTCTCCCACCAACTCGCCCTAACGGCACTAACGGCCTTATCGGGATGCGCCACTTCGCACTCGGTCAACCTAGCCGAGGTGCCCAAACTGACGTGACAGCTGTCGTGCGCATACACATCGCTATACAACATACATCGCTGTCAGAGATACACCACACATACACATAACACATGGACGATGTCATACACATACACAAGTGTACCACAATCGCCCCCCTAACTGGCGGTTAGGTCCCTCTAACTCCAGATAGCTCCATATCCCAACTACGTGATATACACCTTCATGGGTGCAAGGATCAGGAGACCGGGTGCTACATCGCCCCATCGTTAGTCGCCTGCCTGCAATCCATACCACGCAAAGATCTAATCGACTATCTCCGCTATATACATCGAGGACAAACCCACCGTCCAGTAGGAACAACACAGAGAGGTGGAGTCAAACATGACATGTGCCAACCTCTCGAACAACCATCACACACCAACATACGGGCTGCTCCACCAGCAGACCCATACAACATACACCTCAAGCACGCGCGTACAACTGCTAAGCTTGGGTCAACGGTATCATCAATGTTGGGAAGATGACATGGCGTGCAATTACGCACATGGTCCTTCCACACAACACCATCACGGTCCTCTAACATGAGTACTCCAGAAGGTAACACCTCACGCACTCGTAAAATAGTACGCCCTGTGGTCACGTCCAACGTCATCGGTGCAGTCTGCTGTAGATAGATATAATCGCCAGGATGAAATCTGCGAATCGACGGTCGATAAACTCATCCTCGGATAGTCGCATATCGCAACGTGTCTCTATGCTGGGCAATCGCTAGGTTCTCAAAAGCCATAGGCATAACTCTCCGAAATGTCTCTGCTCGTTGAGAACATGCTCTCACCCACATATCCGGGTCATCAAGGTTCAACACCTCAGTAGAATCACGACGAATGACCGAAGGTAGATCTGGATCTCGGCCATACAATAGAAAATACGGTGAGAAGGAAGCCAAAGACGCTTGTCGGCTGAAACGGTAACCCATAGCCAACCATGGTAACTGCACATCCCAGTCTCCCAAGTGGCCTTGCTGCAAGCCATACTTGCGCAATCCTCTCTTCACCGTCTGAACTACCCTCTCCGCCATCCGCCTCAGGATGATCTCGAGATGTAGTCCGATGATCAATCAGCGCCTGATCACACAAGGCCTGAAACTCACCAAGGAACTCTGTACCTTGGTCTGTCAGCACTTCAGCTGGTGCTCCAAAACGACTCAGCACTCGATCTAAGAACGCGTACGCTGTCCCTTCACTCGCCTTGTCTGATAATGCCACCAACTCAATCCACTTAGAGAAGTGCTCCACCATCACCAACACATACCGGTGGTGACGTACGGTCAACGGTAAAGGTCCCGCAAAATCCAAACTCCAACGGTAACCCAACCCCATAATCGGTAAGGGGTGTAACTGTGGAGTAGGAGCATTAAATGATGCTCGTACTCGATCACAAACCACACATCGTGCGACAAACTGTTGCACATCGACGTGCATACCACGCCACCAATACTGTCCTTGGAGTAAGCTATGCGTACGCTTCACTCCAAAATGTTCCAACTCCTCATGGGCATGTCGTACTAACTGTGCCCTCTGGGCTGGATGTGGTACTATCCGTACTCTCTCATCATCTCACACTCGAAGTACATGTCGTCCTTCTCGTCGAAATCTCTTCGCTCGTTGACGGACACGATCTCGCTCCTTGGCACTTACTGTGCCTACTACCACACCAGTACGTAGATACTCCATCACGATCACATCATCATGGATATCTCGCTGGTCTGCAACACCATCTCCACCCTCAGGATCTGGAGACTCGTCATCTACTCTCTGACCAGAGAAAGATACGACTTGGCCCTCCCTACTAGAGTTCATGGCCAACACACAAAGAAAGACAAATGCATGCCACCCTGGCACTATCTCCTCATCAACCTCGTCATGCCACCGAGCCCCAGTCTGATCCTACTGACTCGTGCACGGTGTCGAGTTGAGAGTCTTTCTTGGGGAGGGCGGACCTCCTGACTGTGATCGATCAGAGAAAAATGACCAGAAAAGAAAATAGGTTGCTGCTGACGATGTGATCTCAAAACACTGCTCCTTGTGCTCACCAATTACAAAAACAAGCACTCAAACACACCCTGGGTACACACATAGGTCTCTCAAGATTCAATTAACTTTATTACAGTGTCGTCTGCACCACCAATTTCTCCAACTGTACAGAAAATCTCTCTCTTCCTCTCCTGCGCACCTGTCTTCACCCGTCAAGCCAAAAGTCTACCCAGTACGTCTCAATCTGAACCTAATAGAGAAATTCGGACCCCTGAATCTTATTCCTCTCCTTGCCCCAACTGAAACTCTCAGAAATTTGATCCAACGTCGATCAAAAGTCCCCTGTAGATTTCCAAACGATCTCTCAATAGAACCGTCTCCTGAGAGTAATTTCTCCCCAGAATAGTTTATTTAAACAACGTCCAAGCCTAAAACTCATGCCTCTCTCTCTTATGATGCTCTCCCAATTCAATCTGTCCCCAATTTTATCTTTCCCCAGCTTCTTAGCTTCTCCTGCGTGTTCCGCTCCAGCTCTCTCAGAAAACATTCCTTTGCAAAAACTGTCCTCCGATCCCCAGTCGCCGTAGGTATTTTACCTAAAAGTTAAGGCCCCAGCTTAAGCTGCCCCCTGCTGTCCTTATAAGCGCAGTCACTTATCAGAAGCAGGGCCTTAGCTAAGCTGCCCCCCTCTTTAAACTCTAATTCTCCTCCTTCCGCCTCAGCTGTAATCTTCCGCTTCAAGCTTCTGTTGTAATCTTCCGCTTCCACTGTAATCTTCCGCTTTAAGCTTCCGCGGTAATCTTCCGCTTCCGCTGTAGTTTTCCGCTTCAAGCTTCCTCGGTAATCTTCCGCTTCCGCTGTAGTTTTCCGCTTCAAGCTTCCGCTTCCACTGTAGTTTTCCGCTTCCGCTGTAATATTCCGCTTCAAGCTTCCGCGGTAATCTTCCGCTTCCGCTGTAGTTTTCCGCTTCCGCTGTAATATTTTGCTTCAAGCTTCCGCGGTAATCTTCCGCTTCAGTTTTCCGTTGTAACCTTCCGCTTCCGCTGTAATCTTTCGCTTTAATTTTAAGGCCCCATCTAAAGCTGTTCCTCTGCTATCCTTATGCGTACATAATAATCAGCAAAAGTTTTCCGTGCCCTCGATGCCATCTTGATGCCACCCTGAATATGCTACAAGCCATCCAATGTAGGCCGAAGCCCCAACACTTATGGGGCAGCCACTGTAATCTTCCGCTTTAAGCTTCCGCGGTAATCTTCCGCTTCCGCTGTAGTTTTCCGCTTCAAGCTTCCGCTGTAATCTTCCGCTTCAAGCTTCCGCGGTAATCTTCCGCTTCCACTGTAGTTTTCCGCTTCCGCTGTAATATTCCGCTTCAAGCTTCCGCGGTAATCTTCATCTTCCGCTGTAGTTTTCCGCTTCCGCTGTAATATTCCGCTTCAAGCTTCCGCGGTAATCTTCCGCTTCAGTTTTCCGTTGTAACCTTCCGCTTCCGCTGTAATCTTTCGCTTTAATTTTAAGGCCCCATCTAAAGCTGTTCCTCTGCTATCCTTATGCGTACATAATAATCAGTAAAAGTTTCCCGTGCCTTCGATGCCATCTTGATGCCACCCTGAATATGCTACAAGCCATCCAATGTAGGCCGAAGCCCCAACACTTATGGGGCAGCCACTGTAATCTTCCGCTTTAAGCTTCCGCGGCAATCTTCTGCTTCCGTTGTAGTTTTCCGCTTCAAGCTTCCGCGGTAATCTTCCGCTTCCGCTGTAATCTTCCGCTTCCACTGTAGTTTTCCGCTTCCGCTGTAATATTCCGCTTCAAGCTTCCGCGGTAATCTTCCGCTTCCGCTGTAGTTTTCCGCTTCCGCTGTAATATTCCGCTTCAAGCTTCCGCGGTAATCTTCCGCTTCCGCTGTAATCTTCCGCTTCAGTTTTCCGTTGTAACCTTCCGCTTCCGCTGTAATCTTTCGCTTTAATTTTAAGGCCCCATCTAAAGCTGTTCCTCTGCTATCCTTATGCGTATATAATAATCAGCAAAAGTTTCCCGTGCCCTCGATGTCATCTTGATGCCACCCTGAATATGCTACAAGCCATCCAATGTAGGCCGAAGCCCCAACACTTATGGGGCTGTCCCACAGGACTTACAGCCCCCCCATATGCGCACCAGGTATCTCCCATAGTATATTCAGGATGGCATGCGGAGGCTTAGGTCAGGAAGCCCACGATTAAGGGAGATACCGGTCTCCCGCCCCTAGATATGCAGGACGTGGCTGCATATCCAACATAGACTCCCTTCCAGGAGGCCAACATGCCGGAATAGGAACCAGAGGCCAGGGGGGATTGATCCTGAGACCACTTCCCTCCTAGGCAGGCGCCCTATCACTGGGATGGCCTTTGGTTCCGTTCAAGAAGGTAAAAACTTGTGTACATATGTTTACCTGAGAAATTTTTCTGTAAAATCTTTACTAGTCTTTCCTACACTAACTTCTCTATACAACTCCGTTTTTAATGAACAAGGAGTCAAAACTATAGTATTTGTGAACACCTACACGCTCACGCTATCCGATTCTGAGTTCGAGTCACGAACCAGAATCGACAGATTTCCCTCTTTCACATATTTCACAGCTTAAAACTCGTACTAACTATTGCTTAAAACACTTTCTGTCAAAACTAGAAGCATGAGGTCGCTCTCCTCGTCGAGCTTCGCATTCTGGTGTCTTTCGTCTCCTTTAGGGGTGATATTCCAACCCAAGCTAAGAGGCAGCTTGTCAAGCATAGCCCCAGCTTAGCTCCCGCCTAGCTTGTTAAGCTGCAGGGCAGCTTCCTTTACACAATATAGAAAAAAATCTCTCTGCAATACTTTTCACTGTATAGACCTATGTACAATACGACAACGGGTTGCGACTCAACCCATCAGCATCTAGATTTGCAACTCCAGGTCTATGTACTACTTGGAAGTCATACTCCTGTAAGATCAGAGCCCATCGTGCAAGCTTCCCTGTAAGCTTGTCGGACTCCATCAACCACTTGAGCGGCTGGTGATCAGTGATGAGAGTAAAGGGGTTCCCAAACAGGTAACATCGAAAGTGTGCAACAGCCCACACTGCAGCTAAACACTCCCCCTCGTACGAACTGTACCTCGCCTCTGTTGAATTGTTGGAGCGACTGGCATACGTCATCACGAACTCCTTTTTCTCATCATCATGCTGAGTCAGCACTGCTCCAAGTCCCAACATACTCCAATTGGTGTGCAGTTAGAAAGGACGCCCCCTAACGAGTCTCCTCAAGATGAGAGCAGATGTCAACCTATCCTTGAGCTCTACAAAAGCTCGCTCCTGCTCATCTTCCCATTGCCACTCCTGGTCCACCTTCATCAATGTGGTCAACGGCTTCGCAATTGCACTAAATCCCTTCACGTATCGACGATAAAAGTTCGCCAAACCAACAAATGCTCGAACTCGACTCACATCTGTGGGGCGTGAGATACGTGCAATAGCCTCAACCTTCGTCTGTTGAACACCCAATCCACCTGGATAGATGGTGTGACCTAGATACTCTACCAACTCCTGGAAGAACTTACACTTCCCAGGGTGTAGCGTCAACCCATGAGCTCTCAACCGCTCAAACACATCTCGTAAGTGTCACTCGTGCTCCTCCATTGTAGCACTATAGACTAAGATGTCGTCAATATAACATCTGACAAAATCCAATCCTGCTAGGATTCTGTCCATCACCCTTTGGAACTCAGCAGGGGCGTTCTTCAACCCAAATGGTAAGAACTGCCACTGATACAAATAATCCTTGCCGTGAGAGTCAATCCTCCAGAATGTTGTCTTGGACTTATCTTCTTCTCTCACTGGCAACTGATGATACCCTGCTCGAAGATCCAAAGTACTGAAGACCTTCACATGCCCCACTGCATCAAAGATCTCCTCAGGTGTCGGCATGGCATATCTATCGAACTTCGTCTGCCGATTGATAGGACGGTAGTCCCCACACATACGTCTATCCGTGTAGTTGCCATACATATCTTTCTTGACTGGCATAACTATGGCAGATGCATACTCTTCATGTGACATCTCCACCAACCCAGCCTCCAACAAGTCTTGAGTCCTACTCTGGATCAAGGCTCTCTCCATATCACTGTATTTGTAAGGACGTCGAAAGATTGACGTGTCATTAGCCAAGTCAATCCGTATACCAGGTCCCTTCAAGGTACCCAAATCCTTCATACTGAAGGCAAAACAATTCTTGTAGCTCTTCAGGAATCTTTGGACTCTTCGTCTCTCCTCTCCTATAAGCTTGGGTCCAATCTCCGGCTCCCAAGTATCCTTTGTCACCATGCTAGAGGTAGAAGACGAAGTCGTTGACTGCTATCTTGCAGCCTCTGGAGCAGTTTCCTTCTGCTCACCACCAACAACCTCCACCGCTACTGTGCGTAAAACTTCTGTAGTTCTAGCTGCAAGCTCCACACTCTCTCCTATGACATCCCATGATGTCCAAGGATGACGAACTCCACGTGCCTCGCCCCCAGCCTTTGTCTCCACCGACCCGGTAGGCAAAGAGCTCAAGAGTGCTCGAGCAGTAACACCCGTCGATCGCATCCGACGCTGCTCAGCCAATCCAAGGCTAACAATCCATGTCAAGCAATTCAAGTCCATTGCTTGACCCAATACTTGATGACATGAAGCCTCCGACACCGAAGCTACAGCCGTCGTATCCGTAGCGAAACCCATCGCTCGCTCTCTCTCATCGGCATTGGGCTCCATCAACTGCCGTAATTGAGCATCCCACACAAGCCCAGGTCCTCCATCTCTGTAAGCATGTGACGCTGGAAAGCTTACCAAAGTGGGTAACGCTACCATGGGCCGTCCCACTAGGTTCACCACTGCCATGGGTGACCTATCGACGACTCTCACTACTTGAGATCGTCGTCCTGCATCCAAGATGCTATCAATCGTGAGATGTGCTGGTCGTCTCACTCCATCGTGTGCGCGCTTAAGCACCTCTCTCGGTAATAAATTCGTCCACCACAATCGTGGACGATGTGCACGAGATCCTACTCTCGCTGCATCCAACAACACTGCTGGTCCAACCCAAGACCGCACTTGGTGCACACTTGTCATCATCTGTGTACGAGCATCACCCAACAAAGGAACGTTCTCCAAGATGTACGCAGAAGAATCCACCTGATGCATCTGGAGATGTCGTAGGATCCGTAACATCTCCCAGAACATCTTAGATCGCGGGTTATGTAAACCCTGACCTCTCCCTGCACGCGTGTGACCTTGACATGGCCATCAGGCTATCACCAAGTGAATGGTGCCCACAAACGTAAGATCCTGCGCCCCCAGCAGCGAAATATCCGACAGTAATGCTTGCTGGTATCCTCTAACAGCTGATATGGGCAGCAACTCAGGATATCTCTGCACCAAACGTGTCACATGTAGCAATGAGATGCGCCTCGCAATCTCATCTCTCTCCACATACAAGTATCGCTGTACTTGTATACCTGCCTGCAATACCGCAGCCAAACCTGTGCTGATCCCTCCAAACAGCTCCAGCACACATACAGCCTCCTCTGGATACTGCCACACAATGGGAGTCGTATCTAACGGTGATAAGGTCACAGGGCCAGTAGCAGAAACAACCTTTTGTTCCTCTACTGGTGGTACAAAGGCTTCACTCCAAGCATGCTACACCAACTGATTAGCATACTGCTGCAACTCTCCACTCGAACTCCATAGTGGAACATCCAAGGCAGATGGTACTAACGTAGACATGCTAGGCATGTCCTCCACCCCTTCATAGATCGGAGTATCCTCCGCATGGGCATTGCCCTCCAACAACTCGTCCGGTCAAGTGATGACCGAACTGAACCTTGCCACGGATGCCATCGTTCCTGGTGTAGGCTTCGTCGTCCCAACTCTAGCACTGAACCGCACTGGTAAGCGGCTCACTCGTCCCTCACCGGACTGCCAACCTGGTCTGTAAGATGTTGTCTCCGTCCAATAGTCAATCACGAACCCCATAGGGTACAACACAGCACCTCCCACCAATACATCATAAGACTCTGCGGCTGTAACGATGGCCTTGGCCTTCACCATAGAGCCATCCGTGGGGTGATCTGGCCGAACTCTCACCGTCAACATCTCACGTGTCATGTGTAGAGCCGTACCTCCTGATCCCCCTAGAGATGTCTGCAACTGGAATGGACATCTCTCTATCTCGGACTTCTTCATACCCAAACCAATACACGCCGCCTTTCCCAACATCAACGGTTGGGCTCCAGAGTCTAACAAGACCTTCTGGGGTCGATACACTTTCCCTGAAGGTGCCACCAAACAGAAGATACCACTTCTGTTGTCCAACAACACCACACCTGGTGCCAAACCAGCACGGTCAATCGCCGGCCTAGCTGGTAACTCATCTAACCTAGCAGCCGCCGCTTGCCAAGTACCACTGGTAGCTGTCCTGATCCTCGACTCCATGGACACGTCTACCGTCTCTCGCTGAACTACTTCAGCACTAGAGGTAACTACATCCTCGCTCTCACTGAGCGTGGCCGCCAACTAGAACACAGGAGCCAAGTTGACTCCCAATGCTCTCATATCCGTGGCTGAGAATAGTGGGGTCGCAAAACTGCTGTAGCCGCCCCCAACATCGGATTCGACGTCATATCCACAGACGTCGAAGGTGGACTCACATCACATCCACTCCTGGATGTCGATGTCTCCAACTCTACTGCACCATCGATAGATCGTTTAGGAACCATAGATGTGGTCCTCAACGCCTCTGATAACGTGAACGATTGGGGAAGCCTGGCCTGTCTACCAGCCTCCCCGCGTTGTGGATCCAACTCCACTGACGCATCTCGTGGCTCAGAGACACGTGCTGCAGATCGCAGATGCCTCAATCTGCGCCACATCAGCCATGAAGTCGAAGTCACCTCCTTCTCCTCCATAAGACGTGGAAGCCTCTGTTCCACCTGATCTCCGCTGGGCCATAGCCATACTAGCTATCCTCTGCTCCAACTGCTCAATCCGAGCAGCCATACCTGCTTTTGATGTCGTAGCAGACGGTGGACCGACCGGTCCTCTCCCAGGTGCTGGACCTCTACCTCCAGCTCGACCACCACGGTCTCCTTGAGCTCCTCCGCTCCTCCGCTCGTCCACGATCAGCCTTCCCTTGTCGCAACTCGGGATGGAGATCAAAACAACGTCCGCAATGTCGTCCGCAATGCTCACATTGCCTAGGTACTGCTGGAGATGTCCTTAATGTCCTTGACGTCTCATAACCTCTCCTCTGTGGACAGTCCCTCTGCTGATGAGGACCATCACACGTCCAGCAAGGACCCGCTTGCTGCTGACTAGAGAAGGACGGCATGGGCTTCTGCCCACCAGATCCTCCAGCACCTCCCTGAGATCGTGACTGCTCCGCACGATCCTTACCACCACCACCACCACGCTGTTGCGTAGCTTGTGATCCTCGAGAAGAGGTGGTCGCTCCATGTGGTGTCTCCTTGCTGAACCCAGCAACTACCACCCTCTCCTCCACCATGTTGAGCTCAATCCGCTCAGCAAGACTAAAGACAACCGCCAACGTCGGAACGGTATCTCTAAGGAGAGTAGCATCTCTAACTCTCCTACGCAGCTCTCGGTCTAGTATCCCATACCAGAACTGAACTGCCTGTGCTTCCGTCACCCCTTGGGTAACACTGATCAACCGCCTCATGCGAGTAAACGCCTCGCGTAGGCTCTCTCCAGTCTTCCGCTGGAACTCCTACAGACTCTTCAACTTGTCGGTCCGCACACCCTGATAGTTCTTCCTCAAACATTGGAAGAACTGAACCACAGGGTTAAACCCTGGTGGTATCCCGCTCACACTACCACCTGCTCCACTACTTGTGGACGCACCGGTAGTAGGTATTCCGCCACTTGTGGCTGTACCACTGCTACTGGCACCCGAACTCGCAGGTGCTGCGCCTCTCGAAACTGCGTCAGTAGTGATAGAAACGTAGTTGGGAGACCAATGTTGTCTCCACAACTCGATCTCAACACTGTAATCTCGTCTGAACTCATGATAATCGTCCATCAGCGGTCCCTCCAAGTGCTAGAACAAACCCTTCCACGCCATGAAGGGTGTAAACAGCTGTGGGTTCCGCATCTGCTGCAGATCGCACCAACTGTCGAACTCCTGGATGAAGTCATCCAGCTCAATGGTACCAACTGTACCCGAGTAACGTTGAGGCCTCTTCGTGGTCCCATAGATCTCGTCCATGTCTCACAACAACGGTGTGGTGACACTAGACTCACCACCAGAAAACGCGCTGACTGCGTCTGACTCGTCCTCTGGAACAACCGACGGCAATGGTGTAGATAGTCGGTACCTCACCCCACTCCGTGTATACCCACTATCCGAGAAGTCCCCATCAGAACCTCCCGAGAACTCCGTGATGAGAGAATCCCGCTAACACACTCCCCGTTACCACCACTTGCCTAACCCTGCTCCTACTGAGCTCACCTATCCTCTACTAGGACAGTCAAGGAAAGAGCAACCTGTACCTGCCATCACCACAGACAGCCTCTCACAATCTGTTGGTCATCACTCCAATCGCACCGTGAGAGAGACAAAGGTAGTCTGACTGGTCCGCAACTCCAGCCTCACTACCGACAGCACACTGGAGTGAACTCACTCCGGAAATCAAGCGCCAACACAAGCAAACGCGGCGCACAAACAGGAAGCAGAGTATGGAGGGGTTCCAACCACAAGAAGTCCAAACGATAACCCTCCACACTCAAACATTCACATAAAGAGAAACCCAGCCCCACCCGGACTGACGACTCTTTGTCGGTGACCACATGCACAATATATGGTCACCAACTGTCGTAACTGAAACTGGAGGTCACTAACTAGATGTCCACACCTCTAGTAGCTCCAAAAACATCCACGTGATAGCTCTACTAGCTCACCCAAGACAACTGCCACCAATTGCCTCCATACGCGTCTCTACGGTGTAGGCAAACACTACCACAACTATAGCTTCCACCTAATACTGTGGAGTCGCCCTACCCCTCCTCTAGGGACGTGCGAGAAGGTCTCCTACTACCTTATACAAGTCCATAAGTACTTGCACGCATCCCTGTAGGACACCAAGAGCTATTGGTCTAGTGGTAAAGCCAAAGCTAAGACTACAGAGTCAGGAGTCCAGGTCCAGGAATAGTGTTGGGATGGGTGACCAGCTGGTTTTACCCTTCTCACACAACTGAAGCTTGGATACCTCTCTCACGCACGCCAACAAGCTGACTTGCGGGGGGCACGGGCTCAGGCTCAGCTCCGCTCCGCCTCCGCACTCTCGCACTCCGCTCTCACGTCTCTACACTCACGCACCTCTGCTCCTCGAAGCCTCTAAACGCCTCCTAACACCCACTCCACACCTCGACACTCTCGCTCACTCTCCGCTTGCAGTAGAGTAGAACAGGTACAACACACCACAAAGAGACTCGGCTCCACCTCGAATTGCAGAAGATTGCACCAAAACAGCCTCCAAAACAGCGAAAAGCTTGCGGATGCACACGGGTAACCCAAAATCTGACGTAAAACAGCAAGAACACCCAAAGCCAACCCGAAAACCACCACAACAGATTTGCAAATGCACCACACACACTTAGCGAATGCACACACACACAAAACAACTCCTAAACTCGAGTTTCCACACGAAATTGAGCCAAAATCTGACGTAACTAGCCTTTTTGTGCTTTCGGGTGACACGGCAGCGAACTTCGACATGCCATAACTTCTTCAATCCTTGGCCAAACTCCACGAGACTTAGTGCGCTAGAATCGTCTCTCCAATGCGCTTCCAAAAAGCCCACTCCAGCCCGACATTGACAAGTATTCCGTCTGCCACGCCCAAACGCGCAATCCGGCTCCAACAACACACTTCAAGAACATTTCGCAAAATTTCTGCAGTGCTTCCGCATGACAGAAATCTCCACTCGACCCCAACAACAGCAAATCGATCTGCGACCAGTAATGTAGCATGCGCCCACACACCTCGATCACGACTCCAACAATCAAGCACGAACGACAACGCCCGAAGATACCAGCGGACGATTTCAGATCAGCGGGTTCCTACTGAACTCCATCTCGACCTGCACTCAGTTCTTTGAGTAATCTGAATAGAGAAATTACCATCTCCAACACTACAACAAAGATCACTCACAAAAGGTCAAGCCAAACCCACTCTAAGCACAAAGAGAATCCGGGTTACACTCAACTAGACTATCCACCATAGCCTGGAGCTTGAAAGCTCAACTCAAAGAACTAAGACCTCCAAGCCCTACCTGCGAAGTTTACCCCTAGTGGGCTCTCCCACCAACTCGCCCTAACGGCACTAACGGCCTTATCGGGATGCGCCACTTCGCACTCGGTCAACCTAGCCGAGGTGCCCAAACTGACGTGACACTGTAGAAAATTTGCAGAGGTCGATAGTGAAAAAATATACAATGACGCACAAGTGCAAATTGTCAACCCAAAAATTAAAGTATTTATACTTATTATGCTTCCACAAACACGGAATGTACAACAGACTTTAAATAATCTGTATAGTCTTTTCCCAATGCTCTAAACCTTAATCTGATCCTTGCACTGCATAGCTCTCAAAAAATCATTTCCATCAATACCCAACATGTCTCCAAATGGACTTTCTTACAAAGAATTATTTGCTTTAGAAGTATCCTTGCACACTAAGTATCCTTAAGTACTATCATTTACAGTAAACTTTGCTCCTTCATAAGTTCCAAATGCAGTGATTTCAATTGTGATGGAAAGCCTCTCTCCACTGCTTTCTCAAGGAGAGGGGCTTTTCATCAATATATATATAATGATACATGTATTGCTATGAAATGATCCTCGCAGTGAAAGTTATATCTGTTCAAAGTTCATGGATTATTTTTTTGTTTATTTTCTCCGTCTCGATCTGAAATGTTTTTACAAGATCGAGGTCCGCCTTGATGTTAGCCCTCCCAAAGCCTTTGAATGTAAAAACAGTTATATTGGTATAGATATTGATATTATGAGTTCTGTTACAAGGATTTTTTAACTACCGTAGAATCATCTAGTGACAAGTCGTCTCATCTGGAGGTAAATATTGTACACATGTAACATATTTACTCACATTAATCCCAAAAAGTTACATGTACGTTATCTCAGTTTAAATATTTATTTGCTAGAGAAAAATATAGGAGTTTTGATCGAATAGACTAATCATCGGGCCAATCTCAGTTTGTTTTGCTCATTCTTATTGGTCCATGTGGTAATTTATTTCTTGTATTTTACCCAAGCATTTTATCACTATTCAATCTAAGGATATAGATTACCTATGTTGGTATAAATATTGGTATTATCAGTATCGTTATAGAGATTTTTGAAATATCCTCAAATCCTGTAGGGACACGCAATCGTGCATCTGCAGACGAGTATTGTGCACGTGTACATGTTTATCCATATTAATCCTGAGAAATTACCCATATAATATCTCGGTATAAATAATCGTTTGCTAGAGAAACATAAGGGAGTTTCAGATCATATGGACTAATCATTGGAGGACAAGTCCGCTTGTTTTGCTATTTTTTATTGGTCCACGTGACAATTATTTCCTATATTATAATCCTATCATTTTACACTCTTCAATATAGAACACATATATTGGTATAGATGTAAGTATTATGATTATCTTTATAGGTATTTATAGAAAATACTCCAAAACACCTAGTGACACGTAGTCTCCTTTGCAGAGGAATATTACGAATGTCTACATATTTATCCATATTAAACCCGAGAAATTTACCTATATGGTATCTTCATTTATATAATCATTTTCTAAGGAAACAAATAGGTGTTTAAAGTCATGTAGACTAATCATCGGGGGACACATCCGCTTGTTCTGCTGGTTCTTGGTCCACGTGGTAATTATTTTCTATATTATATCTTATCATTTTATCACTATTCAATCTAGGGATGTAGAAGAAATATGTTCGTATAAATGTAAGTATTGTGATTATTTTTATAGAGATTTTCGAAATTTTATCACATCGTCACATCTGTACAAGAAAATTACACACGTGTACATATTTATCCACCTTGAACCCGAGAAACTTACCTTTATGGTATCTTGGTTTAAATGTTCGTTTTCTGTTTGAGTTTTGAATAACTGTTGTCATGGGAAAACTAGGCTTCTCCTTTCATTTCTGTAAATGTTGAAGTTACTGTAGGTACGTAAGGACGAGCCTTCGCAATCTTCTTTGTCTACATGTACATATCAATCCGTTGATTCATTGGATGTTTTAGGTGAACTACTGTGAGAGCGAGTCGAGGTTTTCTCAGTAATATGGATCCGGAGCGGCAGCTGTACGGTCGTATACGCAGTCGCACAGCCAAGTATGACTTTCCGTTTGAGATTATTAGACATCGTGTATTTCAACTCTTCCGACAACTGCCTAGTACCCCATGAGACTAGGAGAGGTGAAGTCTAACTTGGTCACCGAGCAAGTACTCTCCAAAGGTTGACTTGTACAATAGTCCGCTGCTACGGGAAAGTTGTAACTTTATATAATATTGAAAAAGCTCTGGAACATGAGCGCGTAAAAGGCTCATACAGTCAGGATTCAACTTCACATAGTAGCTCCTACACTCACCTGGATAATCTTGCTAGTCCTAGACATCCTTATTCTCCATGCTATACATGTCGTTTCCACTTTGTCTTTCGTGACGCAGAACTTTGACTTAGAAATGCCGCTGTACAGTTCACATATTTGTACCCTGAGGTCACAAAGTACAGTGCATGCATGGATCCAGGTGCCATGCAGTGGAACCCAGGCCTCAAATTTTCTTAGGGTAGACTGAATCGCTTTTGCGCACCAATGGAAGCGTACACTGATATGCAACGTTTGAAGATTTGTGTTCTGCTCACAGAGCGTCAACAAGACCCATTGTTTGTCGGTCCAGTCAATTCTTGATATGCCTAGGCCTTGAGGTAAAAGACTTCATCTGCGAACCTCGTGATGCTCATTGAATGCATCGGTTTGTGGCAGGGTTCTCTTATAGCCTCTGGATAATCGATCGCGCTGAAGTACTGGTATGCGGCGATTTGGACGCCTTAGGTCCGACATAGATCTTCCTGCAACCTGCTCAGTGCTCTCCCGACGCCTCTCGTGAACAAGCGTCTGCGCTGGGTTCACAAGCTCCTTCTACAAGAACGAAAGACAGTTGTGTGACAATGATCACGTTTCTCAACATTATCCCCACAGTCTTCGCCAAAGGCTATCTATTTCACAGTAGTAAACAACGTCCAGGGTCACTAAACAACGTCCAGGGTGTGACACGTGAAATGAATGAAACTGAAAGGGATACACAGCACAATGTGATATAAATCGATGAGATTCAACTGCTCAAGGTGAAGACATTAGATCTAAAAGCTCACCATTATCATCAATACTATATATGACTCACTTCTGTTCTTCCAGGGGAGCAAGAGATCATGACGTTGCCATCATTACTGTGGGACGAATTACTGGACAGGTATTTACCACGCATATAATGGCAGTGAAAAGTGACAAAACTTTGAAATCTAAACAGTGTCGTGATCACCTCTGATTCCAAGGTAGAGAATCAAAGTGAGGATTTACCACAATGCTTATCATGAAGTTCTAAGATTCCTCGTGCTTTCTGTCATCGATGAGAAAAGCGTACGCGCATCGGCACAGTAATATGTGAATAAATTACAGATTACAATCTTAGTGTGTCCAGTAGTAGATGATAGTTGTTATCCAGTAATGAGGACCTAAGCGGATATGGTAGGATGGACAAACCGGAAAGTGCACTTGCTCCATGGTCCTGGCTGCGCGGAATTGTTGTTGTTGATCAGTCGTACCGTCTGGAAATCTGACGGGTTTCTTATCGCCTTTCTGCGCGTGCTAGTGCAAAAAAGAATCCAGCATCAAGGTATATATACAAACAAAGCAATTTGCTATTACAGTAGTCAACTATACGTTTCTTAAGTCGACATCGTATGTCCATACCCGTCCTTTCCTAGGATGTACATCAACCAAAATCTGGCTTATATGGTGGAAAATGTTTCTTCCGACGGAAATCTTCTAGTGTCAAGCCTAGAGTGAATCAGCAACCAGGACGTACCGGGTCGATGAACATTCTCACTGGAGTATAACCTTCGTCTTTCGGGCTGTTTGCACGCAAGCTAAATTCAATCTCGTGGCTGGAAAGAACAGGCAGCCCGAGTTCTCTTAGTCTCGGCAAACCATTCCCTGTTTGTCTGCTACTCCGCACTGAATGATCTCCTCGATGCCAGTTCTTTCCGCCCTCCCAGTACTCAAAAGTCGGCTTCCAGAGATGCTGGGATAGCTCAGCGGTGAGTGCGACATACCCAACTGTTAACAAAATGAAGAGTACAAGGCCGAGGAAAACGCAACCGACAGAGCCGATAATTTTCGCATAGCGCTGTCTCTGAACCCCCGATGATTTCGGTAACACATCGCGGTTCGCCTCAGTCTCTGATTCTTCCTGCTTACATTTTTTTCCACCATGGAACAACCATGTACATAAACTGCCGAGGTTCAGCATTGTCTGACTTTTGTTCGAATTCCGGTTCCCTGAAACGGATGCTGCTTCAACTCACTTACGAACGAATCCGGAAACTCGACCAACGCAATCTGTGCAAATCCAAGGAAGGACAGCCGTAACGACCAAAAGAACTGCGAACAGCTCAAGAAATATTGCAATTGTCATCAATTTAGACATCAGCCCCTAATGTCCATCGAGACTTCTCAGCATTGATTTAAGGTTCAGGATTTGCAGATCGCAAGAAGTTCTCCCCTGGGAGATCGGCTGAAAGAAGAAACTCGAAGGACTTGGGCGATTCTTCCCAACCTAGCTACCTTCAAAGCATTGGTCCGTTCAACATCCTTAGACGCTCCTCTTAAGCTTGCAAGCGCCCAGACAATTCGAATTAACCTACAACGTTAACCTCGATCTGAAAGCGGTATCGGTTGACGTTCCGTTCCCCCAAGCTCTTTGTCACGCAATTCTCGCATGACGAGTTTGATATGCAGCCGTCAGGTTTATCATTATAAGGAACTTTCATCAGACCTCGAACGGAACTCTGTCGATCAAAGATCTACCATGCGGCGCTTACAAGTACCAACTCACACCAAACATTTGATCATGATACGATTCAAAACATTCAAGACTCATGCGTCTTTCGAACCAGTACTGTTCGCTCACAGCGGTGCTGTAATCCCTTCGGAGACCATTCGAACTGTAAGTATTCTTGTCTACTTCAGTACTCTTGCAAGCGTAGCCCTACTGGGATTGTTATGACGCCGTGCACGTTGCTGTTTCAAAATACAGTTCGAGTTTGCCTTCCGCGCAGGCCAAGGAAGTTGTCTGTTCTGTAATTAAACTGTTATTTCCATTTCACGGTTTATCCTCAGTGCGGGTATATAAAAGAAAATAAGGGAAAATAACATTTCTACTCTGTGTAGTTTAGGTTAGAGAGGAATTAAACTATTTTGTTCAAAAAACCACTAAAAAGTGGTTGTAATACTTTTAACCTATATCCTAATAATTAGTTCTGAAGTGAATCACATACAGCTCTGGGAGAGTTTTGAATGTGTTTAACTCCTAGATGGGAGTATAAAGGTGAAGAAAAGTATATTCTGTTTTCCGTGAGAGATACCGTTTGTTCCCAAAAAAACCATCAAATTTTCGTTTCAATATTAGTCGTCTTAATCGATATTCAATAATTATTTTTGAAATTAATCACATAGTGTAAATCTTAGGGAGAGTTTTGAATTAAACCCCCCTTGCATACATGTTCTCCTGGTGATACCGAGCATCACTTTCCGCATGTCTGTTTCGAGAACTCAGAAATTTTACGGATATGTAGAAAATGTTTTGGTGATTACGTATTTATTAGAGCATAGAATCTATGAAGTAAAGAATTAAATTAAAGCTCTTGGCTAGCTTTACAAGTTGTAGTTCATCTCAAACAGTTCATCTGCTTAATGTTTATAGAGACTGAATGAAGATTTCAGTGTGTCTTGGAACAGAATAGAATCTTTTCTTCAAGCTCAAAGTACACTAAAAGGAAAAAAGAATGTTTCCATGATTTTTTACCCATATCGTGGGTTTAATTCATTATTTAATAGATTTCTTCTCGTAGGAAATTTCTATCAACAAAAGTATTTTGAGTATATTGATTAAACTTCTTTGTTTGCAGACAGCTCATCCGTAGAATTAGCGTTTTCTGGTTACGAGCATATTTCTAGAGTACCGGAGGTTTAAGATGGTTCGTAACGGATTAGATCAAATTATATATATATATTTGTAAATTTATTTGCTTTGTATTGAAATATAAATACTAATTTAAGAAAAAATGTTACCAAATATTGTATATAGATGATCTGCTAGAGTATAGACAACACTGTACCTTTATAGTCACAACTAAGAGAAATCGGAGACATTCTCCTGCGAACATATAATCAAAATGGTCGAGAAATTATCGGTGATTAATAAATGAATTTACTTTGTTTTCTAAAACTTTTTTCTTTTGTTTGTTTTCTGTATTTCAATCAAGTGAAGGTTTGTATTTCCCCTTGATGTAAATCATACAATGTGTACGAGTTAGAGAAAACAGTCTTCTGGTTGCATTTGCTTCGTTAGTCGTCAAGGTTGGGTTCCACCGCGCGGGTTAGGTTTGAACTCGTTGAATCTTAGAGGACATCAACGGATTTAACCTCCGGTAACCTTCGATGTCTCATTACTATAGTGAAACGGCAAGATGACTCTTTCATGGCACAGCAGTAAAACTCTTCTTCATCTTCCCTTTGTACCGTTTTTCTTCCAGCGTGATTCTACAAACGATTTAGTCTGACAAAGGTAAAAGATGAGCTTCAAACTGCGATATGAACATTTATCTCCGAACCTGAGTTAGTAACCAGTCCCACCGGTTACTGCATACAGAGAATATGCATACAAAGCGTACTTTCGGCCGGGGACGGGAAAACGCCAAGCGACGAGTACAGCTGGTTCTCGGTTGGTGGGCTCCGCGTAGGGAGGGGTTGATGGATTTTTCCGTAAAAGGATGGCAGTGCGTAAGGATGGTGTCAAGACGTATTAAAGCGTTAGGACATTTAATTTTTGAACTGAACGACTTCTTCGATGTTCACGTCTATACAAAATATGTCAATTAAATAATATAAAAAAGATTTTTTTAAAAAAATTAATATAATCTAAATTTATCTGTGTCATACCGTGACTTCCGGAGATAACCCGTAAGTCTTGTGCGTGAAAACGCGCTTCAAGAGCAATAAGTCCGCCGTCCTGTCCTATAAACAAATAGATTATTTGTAGACTTTAATTTATCACCTAACCCCTCTCACCGGAAGGGTTACGTGATAAATTAAAGCTCCCTGCATTATCACTGCTTCCGAACTTGGAAGCAGTGATAATGCATAATGCAACGAAGTCAGAGAATAGGGGTGTCAAAGTTGAAACGTTTTTGAAATATTCTGTACCCGTATGATTTCGATCAGATATTAGCAGTTGTTTTTTTGCAGTTAACAGATTTTCATTCCTTTCGCTCGTCCTATTTTGCAGTAAAAAATCTACTGCTATGAATAGTTATTCTCAGTGTCAAAACTGCAAAAAAATTAATAAAAAGATCATAATATACATTTACAAAGGCGACCCAAAATAAATATATCAAGTTGTTGCTGATTTCAATGTTTCATGCTTTTTGTTCCTTAGTCCTTACTAGAGCATCTCCATCAGCATACTATATAGTGATTTAAAGTTATGTTTCCAGTTAAGCGGAGTGTTTCCCTCTAGCGGTATTTTCTATGTCGTGTATTGTGCGAGATGTCGATTCCAGTTGTAGAACTTGATTTCTCAGAAGACTGATATTCTTAATTGAAACAATAACAAAATAAAGTCCATACACGCTCGAAGATTATGAGAATGATTAGAGATACAGTAAACCAAACTCTAAAATAGAGATTTCAATAATGCCTAGACTTTTGGAATTGCATTAGGGTTTAGTTTACAGTCCAAAATTGAGTTAGCGTATGAAAGAGGGTTGCCAATTTGCCAGAAAATATCTCCCCCTAACAGCAACTCCAGTGGAAACTTAGGGGGAGATATTTTCTGGCAAATTGCAATGCTACATCGGTTTTGTTGGCAAAAGACGTCGAATACAGAAAATATTTCTCGGAGTCCATGCATATTACAAGTTTTTTTTCTTGCGATATCTTCTTCATCCATTTGTGCATCCAAACTGATCTGTAGAGAGAAGAAGTGAAAAAAGACAAACATAAAGGAGAGAGATAATTCATCTCTACTATTGGTTGCAGTACATATAGGAGAAAAAGTATACTATTATGAGCATGATGTGTAATAAATAGAAATCGAAGGAAAACAATTCGACAATAGAAAAACTAAATCTAATTCTATATTTTGAACTGTTCAAAGAAAAAGAACAAACCAAGTTTAATTTTATAATTCTTTTAAATGAAACGATAATCATCTAGATGCAGACAGAGGAGAAACGAAAAATAGAAATATAAATGCAAGAACAAGAGTTTCTCTTGCTCCGGAATAAATTCTCTTTTCTTTTTAGATAAAAAGATTTGCTTTTGCTTTTGTTCTCTTTTTCTAGAAATAATTTCTAAGGTGGTTAAAAGAGTAGAGGTAAAAAGAAGAGATTAGCATTGAGACACAAAGCAGTTGTTATTGCAGAAATAGATACTACTTCATATATTTACTATTCGCTTCTACAAGCGTGTAGTAGGGAGCCTCATAGTTCTGGATTAGGGTAAAAATGTCATAACAGACACATGTTATGACACAAATGTTTGAGAGAAGTTTGTAAATTCGTTCACATTTCCGGGACTCTTTTTACAGTACGCTTCAAACCTTGGCTGTGAAGTACAAGGATTTCTAAGCATCCGCCGTGCAGAAGAGAATTATACGTCATCTCCAAGCGGCATTGACATTTCGAGTGCTTTATGTAAAACTTGGGGTTGTTTTCTTTATCGCCCGTTGGCTCAGCGGGTGTTAGTGGTCAAAATTTATCTCTCGCCGTAGCTTCCGCCGTTTCTTCGGGCGCGTTCTAAACATCTTTTTTCGTGGATGAACGACATACGAACGACGGTGAGGCCGCTCATGTGAGGACATGCGTGATAACAACCTGTCTTTTTTCACTGTCATTTTGAACATCGACATCCAAACGACGGCGGGACCGCTCATGCAGGGGTATGCGTGCTAGCACTTGCTCCACGATGGCTGTTGCCGCTAGCTCGAGAATTCCTCGCGATTGCTTCAAGTTATGGACGTGCTGGTGTTGTCGTGCTCGGTGATTCGTGCGCATTTCTCGACGCTTTCGTGTTTGTGATCTGCTGCTCGGGGATTGCTCTGATTGCAAGGGTTGTCGTCGAGTTCTTTTGTTCGATTCTTGTGTCATTTTCCTTCGTATCGCATTCGTCCAAGTTTTCATCTTGCTGGTGTGGTGCTCGAGGATTGCTGTGATTGCAGGAGCTGTCGTGCTCGCCGATTCCAGATTTTTTCTTTCGTCGCTTGCTTCGATTTTGCTTAGATCAGAAGCAAGATGCTGATAGTGTTCGTTTTTCGTTTGCTCGGTTCTCCTATCGAGGAAAACCGAGCAATCGAGAAATCTTTTCTCCTTGGTTCACATTTGGCGTCCTCTAGTTGTTCGTCACGGTACAAATCAGTTTTTCATCTTTCTGCCCTTCCGTCGCGCTTAACTGGAGGGGGGCATGTTCTTTCTTCGGTGGACGGGGATAGACGGCTTGGATCTTGCTGCTTCATGAAGAAACAGCCGGTTTTTTCATCTTCGTGTCCTTTGATCGTGATTCATCAGATGGAGGCGAGCTGTGTCTGCGTTCGGGCCGTGTCTCTCGCTTCTTGCACCTTGACGGGTTCCAATGGCTTCCGATGAATTATCGTCTTCTTTTAGGATTGTTCGTGTTTGCGTAGGGATGACGAAAGCAGCTTCGAAACCTACTGCGATATAGATATCGATGGGGTGGACGGTTCTTTGCATTGTAATTGCATGTTTTTCTTTTATCGTCCTTCGAGGTACTTCTCTTTACACATATTTGTGTTTTTGTCCGATGGCTAGTGAATCTGAAGGCAAGGATGGAACCGATGATGAGCAAGTTGCCTCTCCTCGCCTCTCGCCTAACCATTCTCTTGCGTGCAGTCCTTTAGTTATACCGTTGAGCCCTTTGATTGTACCGTCTAGTCCTTTAGTTATTTTGTCGAGTCCTTCTTCTCCAGCGTCATCGGATCTCTCCTCTTGTGTGTCTCCGCAGTCTTTGTCAGTGTTAGACAGTATTCATATGTTTTGTAACCATGGTATCAAGGGTTACAAGTGCCAAGTAGATCAGTTTGATGTTCCATCCATTCGTCCTCCTTATCCCTTGCTCTCTTCAGGTTATCTCTCGTTTTCTGAGACGGAGCTGTACCTGAGCATGAGCTACATTTACATCAATTTCCAATTCTGCTTGAAGCCGCCTGAATTCTTGTTGCTTGGGTAAGATTACGTGAAAGTATCTTATGCTTTCTCCGAGATGATCGAGTGTTTCTCGTGTATAGTCGGTCCTTTCTTATATGTGGAATCGAAAGAGTTGTGGTTGATTCTGAAGGATAGACCGTCCACACTTTTTTCTATCCTAAGTTCATCCGTCACCAACAGAATGACAGTCTGAAGTCAGTCGTTTATTCTATGTTTAGACAGTAATCTGAAACTTACGTATGCCAGGCAGTGAACAGTCGGATTTACAAGATAGGTTGCAAGCACAAATCCATCACTTCGAGTGTTTCTCGTTCGAGTTGGACAGTAATCAAAAGTCTTGAGGTGTCAGTGACAGTTGATCAAACAGGAGGCGACCTTGATCTTGCTTGTTGGGGCCCGTTATGCAATTTTCTGCAGCGTGAATGCGAGACTGATCTCATATCTGTGGAGAGAAGGGGCGCTCTGTTGCACATTCACATCCAAGGAATCTTATGTTTGCGGACCTCCAGTCCTGTAGATGTTAAGAGCAGACTCATCGCCGTTCTAGGTTGGGAAGGAAGCAGTAGACCACTAGGCGCATAGGTTTGCGTGAAGAGACTTAATAATTGAGGCTTTCATATTTTTGTCAGTATGGTTGGGTACTTTATGAAGGATAAGTCTAAGGTTCATCACCGTTCTTGCATGAAGAATATCACTGATTCGATGCTTGCAGATGAGGACGAGCTTTTCACTCTGATGGGTGCAGCGGTCACTAAGAACCTTGCAGTTTAACAAGTACAAGTGTAGGCATCCTCTTGGAAGTACATTGCGATCTTCACTGTGGTCCATGGTTCGATCTGGGAAGTACTCTCCTTTGTGCAGGTGGCTTATAGATTACAGAACACAACGTGTCAGAAGTGATGCATTGTAGAAGTCATTGTACACCCCGAGACTATCACTATGAGAGATATAGACACCATATTCTTTTCTAACCAACAGGCTCGCAGACATTACTTCGACGCGGTCAGTCCAGAGGAGGAGGAGCGCTTGCAGAGTTTACCATCCCCCAGGATAGACACAGCCTGCCCATTGTTTGAGTATGTGCATGCTTTCCCTGAGTATATGTCATTATGCAGTGCAATCCTTCATGACATGACGGCGAGACGAGCGGAAGATAATCGTCGGCACGCAAGGAGCTGTTTCCTGTTCTCGGTTTTTCGCTTTTCTTGTTTGCATCAGTATGTTTTCTCAGCTTTTCGTCATTGACACAGACGAGACAGCCGAGGAGGGATCCTCGACCACGCACCAGCGAACTAAGTGCAGGAGTTAAAGTTTCCAACTGTACATACGGGAGTTTGGGACTGTACATAGTTTACTACCTCAGCACGAGATGTTAGTGGCAGAGGTGTAGTTTAGTGTTACAAGTTACGAGAGCTTTCCAGAGAGGCCTAGCTTATGAGGGCCATCTCGGTAATGTATGTAAACTTATAATTTATCGAATAAAGTTTCAATGGCCGACCGTGGTCTTTTCGTTCGCAAACCCGTGTATAAACCTTGACAGAGTCCCGAAAAAACCCATCCACGAGCAAAGAGTTCGCACTACGTCCCAAAGATGGAAGCACGACAAACACAGAGCGGCCATGTAGGAGTCCAGTAATTCGCGGGCAAGTCAGGCTTGGAGAGGCGAAATGAACCCCAGCATAGTCTACAACGTATTGGAAAAAAAACAAAAACCCCCCGACTCCTCCAAACCCAAGGCGAGGAGGGGAAATATGGAAAGAGAAAAGTCTGAAGTTCCTGAGCGCAGGCTAGGTGAATAAATAAGCAACAGAGTGTAATCCCCCAAAGATGGAGGAGGTGAATATGTGACTACGAACACCATATCAGCGAAACGAAACAAGGTACCTAGAGGTTCTACATTTACCCACAAACTTTAGTTTCGGAAACGATAGTATCGTTTTACGGCTAAAGCTCTGAAACGCCCTAGTAAGGCGTTTCAATCCTAGGGGTTAGGGAAGAGGAGTCATTTCAGAGTCTCTTGAAAACTCCCTTGTACTCCAGTAACCTTCCATCTTCCTGCTTCTGTTGAGTAAACTAGTTCGGTTACAGTATAAGATTGATGCAGTGGATATGAAGGTTGTAGAAACGAGAACTTCGTCCACGAAGGAGTTCTCGGTTTCCTTGTTCAGTTTGCAGTGACTCGCTGCTTTGCTAACGGTATATTGACTGTACTGTGAGCACTTTTTATCGTAGTCTTTACATTTCTCGATCAATCCTTATCAGTTTGTGTCAAGTGAATTACAAAGAGTAGAACTCGTGGAGCACTTTGATTCAGTTACTGAGATCACAGATTTCGTTCTTGCACGAAAGTTTAAAAGTAAAAGCCATTTATGCTTCAGGGTTAAATTTATTGGTTCTCTGCAAACGAACCCGCAAAAAGAGGTTTCTGGTTACCAGGACTACTTATAAGGGCACTTGGGGTTAAGGGCACTTGGGGTTTAAGAACCTTTCCCCCGCTGAAACAATCTTACCCCGCTGTCATTCTCCTGAAACAGTGATTTTACACCTGCAGACTGTTTCCCGTTTTCGAGTAAATCAGTTCGAGATCAAGCCGTACAGATCCAGTATCAGTTTTGTGAGTTGCTTGTTCACCTCTGCGTCCACACTCGACAAAAGACGAGGTTTCTAAAATCCGTCGTTACCGTGCAGTCAAGCATGAGTAACCGAAAATTGCGAAACGCAGAGTGATATCAGTAAATCTAATCTCCCAGGCACAGAACATACTTGACGACGTCTCAAATACTAACGCGTAACGGAGTTACAAACCACATTCTGCCTGTCCTAAATCTCCGGAAAATGGAATGAAGATGTACATAGAACCGAGAAGATGCAACAGGGAGCGTTCCGAAGTTTCCAGTTATCTTACAAGCAAAACAGCTCTTCCAACAAGGGCGATCCATCTGCCACATCTCTAAATCTAGCATCAGGGAGGGGCATGTACTACGGTATATTCATACTCTGCTCTCAAAATGTACTCTCCCTACTCCTGTGTGAATGCAAAATATCGTTAGACGACATGAGAGTTTCGCCTATTTGGGACTGGAACTTTTGTTGACAGGATCTTGTATCTTCTAATCCGATCAGTCCTCTTGCTCATCTTAGGTTTCATCTTACTTCTTGGGCTTCTTTGACGGGCGGTTACTTGGCTTTCTGGGTTCCGTCTCTGCTCGTTTCTCAACAGGAACCGATTTTGCCCGACTCGCTCTCTTCTTGTTTGCTTTAGCAGACGGCTCCTCCTCCTCCTCCTCTACTACAGCTGGCTTTGACTGGGTTACTCGCTTCTTTTCCACTTTGGCTGCCTGAGCATTCTTTCGAACATCATTCCCATTAACGCCAGTTCTAGACCTCGTGACTGAGGTCTTCGTATTAGTGGCCTTGCTTTTATCCCCCTTGGCACCGGGTGTTCGCTTCTCCTTCTGCTGGCTAGATTGACTCTTGGTCAGTTTCGGCGGCTCCCCACTTTCTTCATCATCCACAATTTTCTTTCCACCTTTCGCAGCTCTCTCCTTCTGCTGGCTAGATTGTTTCTTGGTCACTTTGGAAGGCTCCTCACTTTCTTCATCATCAATAATTTTCTTGCCACCTCTAGCACCTCTCTTTCTATCCTGCTTCTCCGCGGGAGCTGTTTTTTTCTCAGCAGCACGCTTCTTAGTACCGTTAGTAGCTTGTACCTTCTCCATGATGTCGCCTGACGAGTCCAGCAACGGAGGCTCAACTTCTCCCATACTGCATATCCTTTTCCAGACGTTCTCTTCAACAGGGACCACTGACAACCTTGGCTGCCTGAACATCAGAAAGTCCACAATCTCCTCGTCCTCCTTCATCTGCCCCAGAGTGACGGGGCTCTTCAAGGGTAGAACCTCTTCTACGTCTACAGCTCCCCATTTTCCAGTGTCGTCCGTGGGGTCGGGGTAGTATGTCTTCACAACTCGCACAATTCCGGAAACCTCCTTGAGCTTCCCGGTGTGGTAGAAGAAACATAGATCGCCCTCGACCATATTTCTCATGGCCTTCTGCGCCTGATGGTTCCTCACTCCATCCCAAACCGAGAGTCCCTTGTTGGCAGTCTGATTATCCCAAGACCAGCAGTCTGGTTCCGTTTTCAGTAACCAGTAATTCCCCATGTCAAGCTGCTTCTTATGCACGACACAGAGCCGACGAGGCCCACGCACTCCAATGCTGTGAAGTCTACTGGCGACTATATTCGTGAGCTCCCGGCTGCGCAAAACGACGACAAGACAAATACACTTGATGGAAAGCATAAGTCTAACAACTTACGACGCCATTCACAGTTCTTCCATGTGAAGAAGGTTCTGTGATTCTCTCGCTCTGCTCGCTCTCACTGGTGTACTCGATCATGGCCGATTCTTGACCGCTAGGGAAAGGACCCGGAATATGCAGTACCTGGCTCAGATAATCACCGATCGCGTCTAAAGAAACGACCTCGGAAGTCCGCTCCTCTCCTCTGCTCATTCTCATTCACTCTGGTCAGTCCACGCTAGCTCTGGTCCAAATGGCCGAAGACACAGCATGTCGATGAGAAGGAACGATGCTGCTGTGGTAGTTCCACGCCCTACAACAGAACTGCACATACCAAGTTGGAGAGCCGGAGTCTCTTGATTGCTCCATGTTTGTGCTCAGGGCAGAGGAGAGCAAAGAAAGCAAAGAAAGCAAAGCAGAGAGTCATATGCTGCCGTCATACGAGCCCGTCTAGCGAGCCCCTTAAACCCTGAGCCGGGGCGCTTGATATGGTTTGGAATTGCCCGAATCACGCTGTGCAGTACTGAGTAACGAACCTGGGGTTCGATGACCTCTTCTGCTCGCTCAAACCTTCCACAGTCGACCTAAACTACGGTATCATTTGATGGAGATTAGGCAAAGAAGAGGGCATACTGATGTGTAAGGGGCTGTCACATCAAAAAATGCATGGTCAGACGAAATACATGAAGAAAGGAAAGGAGTGCAGTTTCTGTACGATGATCTAATTTCTCATTTATTTATTTACACGTCATTTCAGTCCGACGTGACATGCAGTATCATAATCTGAATAAACAAAGAAGTGGAGAGTAACTGAGCAAAGAGAATAGTCACTCGGATTACTAGGGGATTAGGTATTTAATATTATCTTAATACTGTTATCACGACATTTCTTATTACATTTCTCCTTGCTACTGGAAAATACATATACCGTAATGCTAAAACTATTCTTGCACCTTTTTGAGCCAAAACCATATTCAAAACTCCAAAGCGTGATCTGGCAAGATCAAGAATATACATGAGAAGATCATGCAATTGTAAAAGGTTGTCTCATCATTTCGGAAATTCGAATCCATTATGTCTATAACTTATGCATTTCTTTTCTAAAATGTTTTGACAAGTTTGTGTTTTCATTGTTTTCAAGAAGTAAAACATTCACGCATTGGATTTTTTATGAGAAACTAGCTAAATCTCCCTTTAATCGATGCTCCCATGTCTGGGTATGGAAACTGGAATGAAAAATTAGTCGTACCACGAGCAGGCACAACGGCATCATAAAGGCAACTCACAGCAGTAAATTGCACTCTCTTTTTAAGCTCAAACAAAATTGATCACCAAACCCTTGGGGATACATGCAAATAAGTCTGAATAAGTGATTAAATGTTTGCATGCACACAAGTTACATGAAACTCATAATGTCTCTTAACTTCCTTGCATATTCACCTCCTCCAGGTTTGGAAGAAGGGAATATGCAAAGAGCTTTAAATTATTTCCTAAACTTTTCTCTTGGAAGGGTTAGGTTATAAATTTAAGCTTAAAAATTAAATATATTTTCACTCGGGGGAGGCATATGTATTTATACCAGACACAGGTTCTTTCTGCATGAGTTACTTACGGGTTTTGTGTAATCAAGTTTACCAAGTGAGTTTTCATTTTAATGATTTAAATTTAGTAAAGCAAAGTTAGAAAATTTTGTCATAATCATAAAAAGGTTACGTCACTTTGTTACAAAACAATCAAGTCAAGCACCACTGTTCCTCGTAACTCTATGTTTTAGTAAACTATATTTTTCACTAAACTTGAAAATAATTGTCAACTAGTTACTTAATGATTATTTTATTACATCTTTAAATGTTTATTTTTTTCCTCTATTCGAGTACAAGTGCACTTTGGATGCATATTTATTCTCTCAAAGTGAAACTAGAACGAGATTTGAACCTGACATTAGACAGCTCTAGGAGCATTAGTTCTATATTAGAAAACTATGTAATAGAGAACAAAGTCCTACTATTCTATACTGCTCTATCTTCTACCACAAAAAGAAAAAGGACAATTAAGAACAGAATGAAAACTACAAACTCAACATCACCAAATATAATCAACTCTAAAATCGGATGCAACACTATGATATTTAGAGATTGGTAGTATATTATTTCGTGCAGTGTATCTCCAACATCGATTCTTGCTTGAACCTTTGTGTTCTTCGAAAAACCCAAAAAATATCGCGCGCAACGTCCACGGACCCTTGCCACCAGATTTGTAATGTTTTTGCTCTTTAGTGGTTAAACCTTAGTGTTTATAGCGGCAGATTAATTTCAAGCGTTTGATCGTTTTCCAAACAATTTAGCTCATTCAATATGCATGCTGGAATAACTCTTGGAACTTTTGCTCGCTTAAGGATATCGGGAATATAGATAAATGTTAAGTAAAAATATATATTAAGTAGATATAAAAAATTAAAATATTTTATAAATATTATCTATTACATATGTCTGGAAACACGAGAAGAGTAGGAGATAACCCATAAGTCTTGTCTTGAGTGTCGCGCTTCACAAGGTACAAGTCCGGGATTCCACACTCGTTAATATATTAATATACTCTTGTGTTAATTTAATACCTAACCCTTAGGCAGGAAGGGTTAGATATTAAATTAACCACCTGTATATTTGCCTCCTCCATCTTCCGATGGAGAAGTTGATTATAATCTTACGCGTAGATCTAATGCAATATACAACTTGTATCATCCCCTGGAGAGAGGTTTGCACTCCAACGTCACTATAGAAGAAAGCCAAAAGAGAAAACGCATCAGTCGGTTCAGATCTGATGTAAAAGGAAATTAAAGGGCCTATCAAGAATGCGTTACACTGCTTCGCCTAAATTTCCGTTATTTTACCTTTGCCTCGCTACTCTATATGCATGCTACATGAACTTTTGGGGGATACTTGTCCCCTTGCTGTTATAGGAAAACATTTAAATATTAAATAATTTGTATATTAAATGTTTATAAATGTTTAAACAGAAGCAACTCAGTGATGCTTTCCACAATTATGTTGGTATTTAGATGGAGGGTATGAACTCACATAGGATAGGATATTCACTTGTTGTACATGATAGCTTCGGAGGTTGGAATAAATAAATGGTAAATATCAATTATTTTCTGGGAAGCAACAATAACACATTCAGAGGGTTTTTGCATGCATGTCATGTTAGGCCGCTTGCTCACTTTGAGCACTTGTCGTACATGATAGTTTCAGAGGCTGGAATAATTAAATGACAAAGAAAAAGACTCACTTTGTGCACTTTGAAAAATGCTGCAACGAGCCCACAATAACTTTATTCAGTTGAGAACAGAAGGTAATTACATTTGCGAATGGTAGTATGCGCTCTACTCTGACTGCATCAGAATAGCATACATAGTATGTCCTCTACTCTAAGGGAATTCCAATAATATATCTATTACACTATGACTGACAGAAGTGGCACGACATGCTCTAGTTTTAATTATGATGTAGTACACTATAATTGACTGTCTCTATATAATGGTTGAAGATCGAGATATACTTCGGTCGGAACACGTCTGGACTCCGACTGAGGGTCGAGATGGAGGTGAGGCGAGGGGGGTTAGAGGTGTCAGGGACGTTAAGCATACTAATGTCGCTGCTTAGGGCAGAGTGGCAGAATTACGAAAGAAAGGGTAATTAGCGGACAAGGCGATGGCTAGGGTTGCGGAATTAGGCCGGGCGCCTGCGCTAATCAATGAGGGAGAGAAGAAAGGGGAGAGCTTAGGATTTGAGACGATGAAAAGAACTGAGTTCGTGGAGTTCAAGACCACCAGAAACGACGTGAAGAACTCTGAAACTGAGCTGGAGAAAAAACGTGGACGCCGGGAATCCCTCAATCTGGTCGACTCGAGGAGGACAGGAAACCCTGCAAGAAACAAGATTACCGTCGAGGACCTTCTGCATTCGCAGAAGAAACGGAACACGGCGAGCATGAATAGACCTGACACTGACGGTGGTTGGAATCAGGAGAAAGATGCTCTGTAACGACCTATGTTACACATAGGAAGTTTGTCTATTAGTAAGGTGTTTAGTTCTAACTAAGTGTTGAGAATGTTTATTTGCTGCCAAAGTACTTTTAGGAGATATCAAGTTAGTCATGACTAGCTAAAAGTTAGTTATGGTTAAACTTAGCTGTACTTTTGGCAGAATTCAGATATTTGCTAAAGAGTGAGCACTACTATCTTGTCATCTTGTCTAAAAGGTAGAAAGGGGGTGGAAAGTATCCCTTATCTCCTTTTTGACTTGATATTAGTGGTTGGATTAAAGTTGTGGACTTTGTGGGCATTAAAAACAAGAAGAGATTCCACATGTTTCCTTTTTAGTGGGTCCTAGTGTAGAGGGGGGGTGGAAATTCGAGATTCCTTGAGAATATTCCAGAATCCTTCTAGAAGTTGTTGACTTTGAAGGAATAAGCCCATGTGAAAAGGTAAAAAGCCCATGTGATCAATGCTTTTACCTTAAGTAATATCTTAGTAAAACCCGGTAAAAGTAGTTACGGCTGAGTTACCGGAGGATACCAAAGTAAAAACCTAGAATGTATAAATAGAGGAGTAGAGAAGAGCTCCTCATCCTTGTTTTCACATCGTCGTAATGACAACTTGAGTAATATAGAGAGTGTGGGATATTTTTAGCATGTGAGAACTTGAGAGACGTCGTTAGAATGGAGGATTTTAGTGGATGAGATTATGGAGATTTTAGTTGATAAGTTTGTGGGTGTATGAATGAGAGTGAACTTAGCATTTTTCCCTTCAAGATTCATGGTGTGCTTCCATCAAAGCCATCAGAGGTGACCCCTGAGTGAGAGACAGGCCCGACAGTTGCAGATTCGTGGATGACGATCGTGGAGGTTGAGAGATCGGGGGGTAGTTGATCGTTAGGACCGCGGAGGGTTTACATTTTTGGTTCCGTTGCCGGGACCTCACTTGAAGAGATCGTTGAACGATGTTTAGAGTTCAGTTCTATATTCGACAAAAGGAGATTATGAGAGAGCACATGGAGAGAACGTTGAGAGGAGAGAGAGCTAACGCGATGTTAGCAACATTAGAACCTTTCGTGTATCCCGTAGTGATATATGACGCGTTCGAAGTCATTCTTTACATCTTGTTCACTTAGAAAGGGTTTGAGGAGAGTTGAAAGAGGGTGCAACAAGAGTTGTAGAGAAAGGAGGAGAGAAAAGTTATTAGAGGAGATAAATTTGTGAGTATAGAAATTCTGCTCTCTGGAAAATTTGTACAGTCGCTGTCAACTTTTCTGTGAATTTTATTTTCTTGTGAAACTTTCCAGTGTCTTAGATTGGCTGATAACCTATCTAAGACAAAAGAAATCATAGGAAAAGGTGGTCTAGAGAGGAAGCAATGAATTTTCAAAGTTGAGGGGGTCTATTCGTGAGAGTTGAGGAATTCTGTTATCTAAAATAATTTACAGTCATTGTCAGATTTTCTGTGAATTTTATTTTCCTGAGAAACTTTCTAGTGTTTTAGAGTGGCTGATAAGCTATCCAGGACAAAAGAAATCATGAGAAGATGAGGTCTGAAGAGGGAGAAAGGATTTTTCAAAGTGGAGGGGGTTGACAACCATGAGGGAAGTGAAAATATACAAATTTCAGTTCTCTGAAAATTTGTACAGTCATCACCATCTCTTCTGATTAGGGAAGTTTCTGTTGAAACTTCATGATTTAGTAGCTTGGAGGTTGAGCTACTGCAGACCACAAAAATCTTGGAGAGATCTCTTACCAACTAAGAGATATACGTTTCGGCATACAAGGAGGTCTTGAAGATACGTCATGGGGAATCCAGTTCGAATGACGAGGTGGAAGAAGAGACGTTTAGGAGTTCGAACAGAGACGGAGAAGCCCAAGTTAAGTATAGATGAGTTACGAACACGCATCTATAGCACTTGGGGTGCTCTCTTTACCCTATACGAAGAAGCTTCCGCGACCATTGGCACAGATTTGAAGAAAGTCGAGTTTAAAGCATCATTCACTATGGAGGCCACGAATGCTCCTGGTGAAATAGAGTTGGATCCTTACAAGAGTGAGTTCAAGATGTCTGTAGTGATGAGTACAAACGAGGGTGAGGAGGATCATATCTTCGATAGTTAATTTTAGACTGGATTTTATTTCGTGTATATCATGTATAATACACGATTTCCAATATAAAGCTCGGAAGAGTTAAGAAAGTGATGTAGAATTATTTTCCTCTATGATATTTTGTCCACTTAATGGTTGAGAAGGTGCAACATGAGTGGAAATTCAAAAGATTGGAAAGTTAGACTTAGAAACCTTCCTCAAGGTTTAGATGTCATAGTAAGTGTCGGAGAAAGTTCGAGAGAGATTATCGTCGAGTTTGAAAACCCTAGTACTAAACCTCAAGTAGAATCTCCGAGGAGAAGAGTAGAAACCGACTTGTGGTGTTATTTCTGTAGAGGGTTGGGACACAAAGTAGTGAATTGTCCAACTAGAATCAGAACCGAGAGAGCTAAAGGGAAGCGGGAGTTTACTGATTTGAGTCTTCGAGTGGGTCCATCGTCACCAGCGCCAATTCATCTTCTAGGCGAAGATCCTTGTCCAAGTTGTGGAGTGGGTGATCTATCAAGAGGACACAAGTGCGTCGATGTGGCCGCCCTACTTACGTCCGTAGTCGAGAAGTTGGACGAGACTCAAAGAGCTGAGACGGAGAAGTTGTCGACTTCAAAGGAGGACTCGGCTGAGTTGTGATGGAGATCGTCATTCGGATGGTGGAGAAGGCGGTGATGCGACTCAGACTCATGATTACCTTGGGAGAAGAGATGGCACAAGAGGTGTTGTTACAACCGTTTCCTTTCATTTTACCTATGGTAGATTATTCGCGAATGGAATTGGTGATGTTCGTACTCTTTTAGCGAGTAGTTATTTCACAAAAATTAGAAGGGTAGAAAGAATAGTTACAAGATGGGGAAGTTACCAGTGTTTCATGGGAAGGACAACGAAGATGTAGAACCATTTGTACGAGACTTCAAAAGGGGTTGCATCGGAAACAACGTGAGAAGGAAGGAAGAATGGGTGTTGTTACTGCCAGAGTTTTTAGAAGATTTTGCTCTTACGTGGTATGATGACCGAGTGAAGAGCAAGACACCTGGTGCAGTTGAGGACACATGGGAGACGTTGAGTAATGCACTCATCGAAGAATTTCTTCCAGAAGAGAGTTATGAGAAGCTCATGGTGGAGCTTACTCATTTGAAGCAACGAGACGACGAGAAAGTTCGGCAATATGCCGAAAGGGTGGATAAGTTGGAGCAACGGTTTCGGACGGTCCTACGGAAGAGTGGAGACAATGTGGAGCTAACGATGGCGGGGATTGGAGCAGTGTTGACCAAGAACTTGGTGGGAGGGTTGAGGCCTTCAATTCGAACCCAAGTGAGGTACGAGAAGCCAGCAACCAAAGCGGAGGCCATCAAGATTGCGACAAACATGGAAGAGAGTTTGGATGAAGGAGATATCATCCAACCTCATCATGCTGCTCTGGTGTCGACTCCGACTCCTGGTGTAGTCACAACGATCGCACCTGCACCATCACAATTGGTGATTGCTTCAACGTCAACTCCTACTCCAACGGTGGTGCCAAGACCGTTTGTCCCAACAACGATGTCTACTGCCACCTCTGATTTTCATGCCGAGCTGAAGAGCATCACCGATACTCTTGCGGATCTCAAGATAAACGTGGTGCAGTTACGAGAATGGAGGAACAAAGATGGAGGAGGAGGTCAAAGAGGTTACGACAACAATCCCAACCGAGGAAATCAAGGTAACTTTGGAGGCAACCAAGGTAACTTTGGAGGAATCACTTGTTGGACGTGTGGAGGTTCTCATTTCCAGCGAAATTGTCCTAACAACGGAGCAAGAGGTGCCGAAACCGTCAGAATGAATGTGAGTGGAGGAAATCCATCACAAGGACGAGACAAGGGGGTGGCTACTATCGATGTCGTACGAGATCCCATCTACGAGAAAGGAGAGAGTTCAAACTCTTCTCATGCACCGGTGGAGCTTTTAGCTCAAGAAAGGAAAAGAACTCGATTTTCTGATGAACCGGTTTTCATGGAGGAGTCAGCAAGTAGAAGTACTCGTTCGAGTAATGTTTCGAGTACACCAAGGGAGCCAAGAAGGAAGCTAGGGATGGCGGATTTCACCATTTCATCTTCCCAAGCGGGATATGATGTGGTTGAAGATGTGGGTGCTCAGAAAGCCAACATCACTGTTGGACAACTGATCGCACTTAATCCCAGCTTACGAAGAGAACTCAGAGGAGGACTGAGTTCTAAGAGAAGCAAGAAGAAGAAACCCAAGAGCAAGACATCAAAGTCAGTGGGAGTTGGTGTGGTGGATGTGCATGCTTCAGAGGTATGCACTAGGGCTTCAAAGATTGAAGTCCGGTTGAATGATCACTACGTCTCTGACGTATTGGTGGATGGAGGGTCGGCTGTAAACGTCATATCGGAGAGGTTGATGAAGAAGTTGGGGATGGAACCAACTCGCACGGCTAGCATTGTTGTGGGGATGGCTAACAAGCAACGGGTAAGACCTCTTGGTGTGTTAGAGAAGGTGGTCGTGTCTGTGATGGGAGTTCAAACATTGATGTCCTTTCAAGTGTTAAAGGACTCTAGTTATGATTTGCTCCTAGGTAGGCCTTGGTTGAGAGCTGTGCGCACCACTGATAGGTGGCACAAGGGATATTTACGGATTGGGCCTAGAGATCATAGAGTGATAGTTCCTCTCTCGGGTGTTGGAGTTGTGACTTTTGACTCTGATAGACCCACTAGTGACTACTGGGAATCTGATACGGAGGACGATCAGAGTGTCTCAGAAGTAGATACCGGAGATTCTTACGATCAAGAATCCTCGTCTGAGGACGAAGGATGTGGTCGAGATGAATCATTACATCAGCTTAGTGCTATTGACTTGTTGTCTCGACCAGCAGTGGAGAAAGATCCTGACAAAGAAGAGTTGAGTGAGGCAGAGATTGTGAGAAGACTCTCTACCTTGAAGTTTGGTATCAATGTCACTCAAGAGGAGAAAAGTAGATTCCTAGATATATTTCGAAAATATATCCATGTGTTTGCTTTCAGCTACAAGGATTTGAAGGAGGTGACTCTCGAGACTCATCGAATCGAATTGGAGGAGCACGCAAGACCAGTTCGACAAAAGCAGAGAAGGGTCAATCCCACAACGGCAATGATGGTCAAGGAGGAGATAGACAAGTTGAAGGAGGCAAGTTTCATCTATGAGGTGGAGAACTCAGAATGGGTTTCACCCATTGTGATTGTCAAGAAGAAGAATGGTAAGCTGCGAGTGTGCATAGACTATAAGAAGCTGAATGCAGTTACCAAGAAGGACTATTATCCTCTACCATTTATAGATGAGATTTTGGAGGAAGTTGCCGGTCATGAGTGGTACAGCTTTGGTGATGGTTATAGTGGATACAACCAGATCAAGATAGCACATGAGTACCAGCAGTTGACTACTTTCACTACTCCTTGGGGAACATTTGCATTTCGAGTGATGCCATTCGGACTGTGTAATGTTCCGGCCACGTTTCAGAGGTTCATGAACAAGGTGTTCGAACCATTCATAGGAAAGTTTGTTCGTGATTTCATTGATGATTTCTGTGTGTACGGAAGAAAGGAGGACCACTTTGATCATGTGATCAAAGTTCTGCAGCGGTTGGAGCAAGCTAACGCTTCTCTGAATCCAGAGAAGTGCATCTTTGGCTGCGAAGAAGGTCTGCTGTTAGGGCACATCATTTCCAAGAATGGGATTGCGGTAGATCCTGAGAAGGTGAAGAAGATTGTGGATCTTCCATTTCCGATCAACTTGACAAAGTTGAGGCAGTTTCTTGGCATGGTTGGATATTATCGTAGGTTTGTCTTTTCCTTCTCAAACAAAGCAATAGCTTTGACTATGTACATGAAGAAGGGAGTTGATTTTGACTTGATAGTGCATGATCAGAAGGCAAAGGAAGCATTTGAGGAGCTGAAAAAGGCATTGGTGACAGCTCCTATACTTGCTAAACCTGAGTGGAGTAAAGCATTTATTCTGTATACGGATGCCTCCAATGTAGCAATCGGATGTACATTAAGTCAGCTAGATGGAGATGGGCATGATCATCCTATAGCTTATGCTAGTAGGCAGATGGTTCCAGCAGAGAAGAATTACTCCGTGACTGAACGAGAAGGATTAGCGGTGATCTTTGGATTGAAGAAATTCCGACATTACTTGCTAGGAGGGAAATTTTCCATAGTCACAGATCACAAGGCTTTAAAGTATATCTTTAATAAGCCTAATGCCGAAGGTCGTATTGCTCGTTGGAAGATCCTTCTAACAGAATACGATTATGTGATCGAAGATAGACCAGGGAAAAAGCATGCGAATGCTGATCTTTTGTCGAGGGCTTATGATGATGAGGGAGAAGAACCATTTGACGATTCGTTTCCAGACGAGCATCTGATGACCATCACAAGCATTGAGGAGATACCGGACGAGTATAAGGAAATCTGGAGTTTCCTTGCAGATGGCTCTTTTCCGGAAGGTATGCATACCCGAGAACGTAACGCGTTGATCAAGAGATGCAAACCTTACACCATGGTAGAGGGAATTCTGTTTCATCAAGGAGCAGATGGGTTACTAAGGAGAGCAGTTGGTCAGAAGGAGGCATTCAAGCTAATGCACGAGTTTCACGACGGAACTGTTTGCGAAGGTCACTTTGCTGGTAAGATAACAGCCTTCAAGATTTTGGATGCGGGTTACCACTGGAGAGGGATTTTCAAAGAGTGTTTAGACTATTGCAAAACTTGCGACGTATGTCAAGCATTTGCTCTGAAGTCTACTAGAACACCTCCGTTAAGATCAATTCCCGTGTTAGGACCATTTGAGAAGTGGGGTATTGACTTTGTAGGTCCTCTTAATAAGACACCTCGAGGCAATAGATACATTGTAGTCGCCACTGACTATTGTACCAAGTGGGTAGAGGCTAGACCTTTGAGAGAGACCAATGAAACAGAAGTCGGTAGATTCTTATGGGAGAGGATCATCACAAGATTTGGATGTCCGTTAGAGTTGGTCTCAGATAGAGGAGGAGAGTTTGTAGGGAGCATGACTACTGCTATGCTACAACACTTTTCTATCAAGCCACGAGTAACGACCTCATACAAACCAAATGCTAATGGTCTTGCGGAGAAGACCAATCTTACACTTTGTATGATGCTCGCCAAAGATGCTGGTGTTGAGACTGCGAAACATACTTGGGATAAGAGGCTACATGCCATCTTATGGGAGTATCGAACGACAACAAAGACTTCTACTGGGTACTCCCCATTTCGACTGGTTTATGGAGTGGAGTCCAAGTTGCCGATCCAATTCGAATTGGATACTTTTCAAACTATTCAACGAAAGTTGAAGAGGTCGAGAGGAGAAGACGTGGTCAGATCAAGAAGGGAGCAACTCATGGAGTTGGAAGAGACCCGAGCGGTAGCAATGATCCGGATGGAACGAGCTCAGGCGTATCAAAAGAAGAGTTACGACAAACGGTTGGACAAGAGGGAGGTAAAACCTTTTCAAGTCGGAGATTGGGTTATGTTGTATGATGCTATCAGATTCAAGAGGGCTAGGAAGAAGTTTCTTCCGAGATATTTTGGTCCTTTTGTTGTAGATAAGGTGTGGAGCAACTTCACATATGACCTTCAGGAGCTGGGAGGAAGGAGATTCGATCGGGTCAACCATGACAAGTTGAAGTTGTTTCATCGACGGAAGTTCTCTCTTCACTCCGAGGACGGAGCGAAAATTTAGTCCGGGGGTAAAATGTAACGACCTATGTTACACATAGGAAGTTTGTCTATTAGTAAGGTGTTTAGTTCTAACTAAGTGTTGAGAATGTTTATTTGCTGCCAAAGTACTTTTAGGAGATATCAAGTTAGTCATGACTAGCTAAAAGTTAGTTATGGTTACACTTAGCTGTACTTTTGACAGAATTCAGATATTTGCTAAAGAGTGAGCACTACTATCTTGTCATCTTGTCTAAAAGGTAGAAAGGGGGTGGAAAGTATCCCTTATCTCCTTTTTGACTTGATATTAGTGGTTGGATTAAAGTTGTGGACTTTGTGGGCATTAAAAACAAGAAGAGATTCCACATGTTTCCTTTTTAGTGGGTCCTAGTGTAGAGGGGGGTGGAAATTCGAGATTCCTTGAAAATATTCCAGAATCCTTCTAGAAGTTGTTGACTTTGAAGGAATAAGCCCATGTGAAAAGGTAAAAAGCCCATGTGATCAATGCTTTTACCTTAAGTAATATCTTAGTAAAACCCGGTAAAAGTAGTTACGGCTGAGTTACCGGAGGGTACCAAAGTAAAAACCTAGAATGTATAAATAGAGGAGTAGAGAAGAGCTCCTCATCCTTGTTTTCACATCGTCGTAATGACAACTTGAGTAATATAGAGAGTGTGGGATATTTTTAGCATGTGAGAACTTGAGAGACGTCGTTAGAATGGAGGATTTTAGTGGATGAGATTATGGAGATTTTAGTTGATAAGTTTGTGGGTGTATGAATGAGAGTGAACTTAGCATTTTTCCCTTCAAGATTCATGGTGTGCTTCCATCAAAGCCATCAGAGGTGACCCCTGAGTGAGAGACAGGCCCGACAGTTGCAGATTCGTGGATGACGATCGTGGAGGTTGAGAGATCGGGGGGTAGTTGATCGTTAGGACCGCGGAGGGTTTACAGCTCAGCAGCCGGAGGAAGTAGGAACAGGGACGGCGTCGTATCCGGATTCGCTGGGGGGTGCAGCATTGGTGGACCTCGGGCGGAGCGCCTCCGCTGACACCCCAGAGAAGCCCGGCGAGGTTAGGACGAGTGGGACGGGCTCGGTGGGAGTTCTTCACCTCGACTGAAGAGACACGATACTCAGCTGCAGGCAAAGTCCTCCACTGCTGCATGGGGTCCTGGAGCCCCTACATCCACAAAGACAAACAACGGAGGGGATGACCAGGAAAAGAATAAACAAGGAGGCACAAACAGAGGAAGAGAAGGCGTTAAGAACAGGTAAGAGAGATCGTTAAAAATTCTGGAGAAGGCGGGACGGAACCCGTACCTGGAGGGCTTGAATTCGCTGACGGGGGCAGGTATGCCTGACGCTGAATTGGTGGAAGTGATCAAAAACATACAGAAAAACCAACAAATAGGAGAACATAAGAACGGGGTGTGTGTCAACCTGGACCGAAATCTTGTAGCGTGTCGCCTGGCTCTGCTCAAATCGTCTGCAGTGGTGCTATCGACGGTGGACTGCAGCCCCTCCTGAGATGCTTTTGATCACTGGGTCTCATGGAGGCTGGGGCAGGGGATGGGCGTACAGGTGCCCAACTTAGAATGCTGAGCCGGAAAAACTTTCTGCTGGTGCTAGCAACAGCGGAACAACGAGATCAAGTTTTCAGGGAGGCACCCCTTTTCATTAATGGGAGGATCGTTCTGGCCGCACCTTGGACACCTAGCTTCTAAACCCAATCCGAAAATCCTAAAGCAGTGGCCGTCTGGGTCGACCTCCCACTGGTGGACCTGACTTTTGAAATCGGTGCTGACGCAATGCTGGCGGCGATAGGGCCCGTACTGTACAAAGCAACAATGAGGACAACGAACACCTACTCGAACATCCGAGGCTGTGTGCTGATCGACCCTGATTCAGAACTGAGGGATCACCTGCAAATTAAGCTGGGGGTGGGAGAAACGATAATCCAGCCTATAATTTATCAGTCTCTTCCGGATGCTTGCTTCGTTTGCAAAAAAAAAAGGCCATCAAGCGAAGAACTGCCCAGACAACGCCAAGAGAGTAGAAAGGGCTCAGGCCGGGAGACCTGGGAGTTCGGCCCCAACGCCCAACACCGTTGCTGGTCCTGGCTCGGACAAGGCCTTAATGAGTGATACGGGAAATGGCTATACCCAAGTTACTAGGAAGAAGTGGTCCAGACCAGTTAACAAGTGGGTAGAGGTAAAAAAGCCCTCCAACCGCTTCGACGTGCTGAGCAAAGAAAGTGCGTTGCCGGAAGAATCAGCCAAGGAGTGTAAGGAGGGAGGGGAACAAGGAGGGCCAGGTGGGGGAAGAGAAGGCGAGATCGGAGAAGGAGAACTAGACATTTTCCATGGCGAAGGGCTCAGACGAGACTCTCTAATCCCCCAGGGGTGCGATGCGGGTACCAGTGCTGGTGGACTGAAAAAGCCGGACGAGATGAAAGATGTCGTTCCGGATCTGAACGTGAGTGCGGGGTGCAAGACACTGACAGAAGACAGAAGGAAAGAAGACAGAGAAGGGGATAAGAGAGAGGAAGCTACCGCAATGCACACGGAGAACTGTGGAGAGGTGGAAATCAACGCAACATAGAAAGGTGATGAAGTTCCAAACAACGCAAGCAAAGAAGGGGAGAAGGAAGAAGAAAGGGAGGACAAAGAGGAAATCACTGGAGGTAAAGTGAGCGAGAAAGCTGACGGAGAAAAGACAGAAGGGAGAGAAGACGGTAGGGAAGGAAGCTCGACAGGAGGCGAAGAACTAGAAGGAGCGGAGGAACAACAGAGGAAGAACAGAGAAACCGGGCAGTAGTAAGTTCGGGGCAGCCATGGCCGAAGAGGAAGGGACAAATGTCGGGTCAGTGAGACCCGCTTCTCGGAGAAGAGGAGAAGGGGACGGAGCGAACGAAGAACTCAGAACGGAAGGGGAATGCAGGGGTGGACTTTGGCTGGACAAGCCAGGGCTGTGGGGTGGACCAGCAGAAATCAACCAGGTGTCGGTCTCACCCCTTAGGAACATGGAACGGGAGGCTCTTCTGGATCTTGATCCCAACCTGATTAGCAGCAGGTGGGGGGACGAGAAAGGAGGTGACCTCGAAGGCGGCAGTGGCACAAGTGAAGTCACCGGGGGAGGGCATCCGGAAGCCGACGGCAAACAAAGGGAAGTCAGTTAAAAAAGAGGACCTGACGAGGACACGGGACCTTTTGACTTCTATGAACGGCACCAAGTAGGAGAGACGCGCAAGGGGCTCACAAGGATGACCAATACAAATTAGTTACAAAATGCAGCACACACTGAAAATTACAACCTGGAACGTTAGGGGACTTGGCGACCCGCATCGCGTTACCATCCTGCACAGGTGGCTGGGGAGAGAGAAACATCAAGCTGACATCATCGTCCTACAGGAGCTTAAAACAGAAGAGCAAAAGCTTGAGATAAATCTGGAGTCCCTGCTACCAAGAGGGACCAGAATAGTCGATTATACGGAGGGGGGGAGGGGAGGAGCGGCCCTACTCTTTAGGGAACACCTTCCTATTCTGGACCAAGGGGTACGCGAGGACGGCTCGGCGGCCCGGGGGATTTTCGACTCGGGTATAGAGAAAATCGGTGTCGTCTCTATTTATGCCCCGAATCGAAGAGAAGGGAGGAGGGGTCTGTGGGAATGGCTAAGCACAAGGACAAGAGAGGGGAGATGGATGGTGCTGGGGGACTGGAATATGATCGAGTTACCGGACGACAGCCTCGGCCCATCCCCTCTTCTACACGGCAGCGAGCTTAGATTGTGGAGGAATACCCTGCTACAGTCTGACCTGGTGGATGCTTTATTCTGTGCTCTCAGAAGAGAGGGTCCGATCTTTACTCGACAAGCTAGGACGGGGGGAAGACTCGATCAGGCTAGGCTGGACCGGTGCTACCTTAACGACAGCGCGGAATGGTGTGCCGGAATCACAAAAATCGTCCACGATGGGAGGCAGACGCTCTCAGACCACATTCCGATGACGGTTATCATGAAGCTAAAAGAGGAGGATGGTAGACCAAGGATTAAAAAATCCACATACTTTAAAATGGATGCTACCATGATGAAGGAATCGAGAATCAAAGCACGAGTGGAGACTGCCTGGAGAGAACAGCAAAGGAGAGGAGGGGACCCTAGAACGATGTGGACCGTGGGGTGGGCTCAAATCAGGAGAATCCTGATGGAAGAGAAAAGGGCGGCGGGGCAGAGAGAACCACCCCGGGCTGCTATGGAGGCGGAACTTCAAAGACTGAGAATACAGGCTAGGGAAGACAGCTCGGAAGACTTCCGGGTCAGGCTGCGGGTAGCAGAGGAGAAACTCAGGAGGAGAGAGCACCAAGACGCGGTGCTATGACGAAAGAGGAGCCGGATAAGGTGGTTGAAGGAAGGGGACGCACCCTCTCGTTATTTTTTCGCGCAACTCAAGGCTAAGCATGGGAGAGAGGCCCTGAAAGGAGTGACCATGGAGGACGGGAGAATATCGGAAGACCACGCTGAGATTTTGCAGAGGGTAAATCAGTACTACACTGATCTTTACAAGGAAGCAAGGAGGTCACTCTGAACCAGACTAAGAGGAGGGGTATTTTGGGACTCACTTCCAAGTGGCTGACGGCGGAAGAGAATGCTCAGCTAACGGCCTCTCCCTCGATTGAAGAAATTGAGGGGGTGGTCCTAGGCTTCCCCCAGGAAAAATCCCCAGGGCTGGACGGAGTCACGTACGAAATGCTGCAGGCGTGTTGGCCCTTCATAAGAGAGGAGTGCTCGGCGATGGTCCTTGAGTTTTGGAGGACGAAAAAAATAGACGACAAGACCCTGCAAGAGGTCATCAAGCTAATTCTGAAAGGGGAGTTAAGCACGACCTGGGGAATTGGAGACTGATCTCTTTGCTCACTGCTACCTACAAGGTTCTGAGCAAGCTACTGGCGGAGAGGTTGAAAATGGTAATAAGAAACGTAGTGGATGAGTAACAGACGGGCTTTATTCAAGACAGAGACATCTACGATAACATTCTAAGCTTCAAACTTGGACAGGAGGCGACGGAAGCAAAGAAGTGGCCCTCTCTGTTCCTAAAAGTTGACTTCACAAAGATCTACTACAGGGTGTCGCAATCGTACCTATGGGAGACTATGCAGAGCATGAGATTTGACGATCACTTTGTGGGGCTACTGAAAGGGCTGTCAGAATATGGCCGGTCGAAAGTGCACCTGAACGGAGGGTTCACTGAGGGGTTTGCGCTGGAAAGAGGGGTGAGGCAAGGGTGCCCGGTGGCCCTTTTTCTGTTCACCATTGTGACCCAATCCTAGATGAACATGCTGAAGAGGGCAAGGGAACAAGGGGCGATAGAGGACTAAGCACAGGGGGAAGGTCCTCTCTTCTACATCAGCTATTTCGGACGATACGGGGCTCGTCATCGAGGGGTCGGATGTATAGTAAGCATCGAATAGAAGCTGAAAATGCACTTATCTTCGAAGGCTCTGCTGACTCCATATTCCGTTCCAAAGCTCTACAAACAAGCATATGCTTTGAAAGTATGTGCATGTCTTGAAAGTTAAACACTTTTCTGTTCCACTGCAGTGTGGATGAAGCTGCAAGTATGCACTCTTCCTCTTGAAGAATTTCTGCATCCGGTTGCTCCATAGTGAAATAACGTGCACGTGTTTGAGCAAAGAAAATATTATCTATATCGACGATGGTTATAGTTTCTGATCAAACAATTGATTTTCACAGACCGTCACTACGCGTCTTCTATATGCCACACGTCATAAGTCATCTACAAGACGACGTATACTTATGAATCATATCATAGATCTTACACATGTTCGAAGAGTCGTACCTAAGGGATGTGTACTATGATACTTATTAAATTGCAAAGCACGCTGGAGGACATTCGTGTAGTTTAGTTCCACTCAGTTCTTCATATCTGCAGCACCAAATAAAATAAATAACTCTTAGTCATCCTCCAACATAGCATCTGATATGTTTTTCATCGCCGGTTGATGATGTGTCTCGACTTTGTCTTTCATACAATAGCTGATCATATGAATGAAGATAGGAGAGACCTCTGTTACTGGGCTGCTTGATGCAAACTTCTCGGTCCATCGGTTTGTCTACAGCACTTTCTATCCAAAAATTGCCAAGAGTGATTGTTTAACTTGTATCGTGCTAGTGGCTTGGAGAGAAATCACTCCGTGTACATGTAAATGTAGCAAAGTTCCGTCCTCTCAATAGATAGCAACCCAATGATACATTCATTTTTCAGAAATTGACACAGCGTCGGTCAATAACACATATCTAGGTCTCATCCGGTGCTATTGATAGTGACAGACAATTTTGAGAGTTCTGAAACTAGAACTGTAGGTGTATCCGATGTCGGCGTTGGAGCGTTGGCATGTTTAGCTCTAGCTGCTTGTCACAACAACATCTGAAGGATAGAGGTAGTGTTTACAGCCACATCGAGATAATCTCGGTTGGATGCCTTCACAAATACAATAGACGTAGTTCAGACGACATAGAGCATGCACAGTTGGCTTCGGAAGATGAGGATCAATGGGAGACTGCAAGAATTTAAGATAAGAGAAAATGGAATCAAGCAAGACTAACCAGCTTCCCTCAGAATGTGGATGGAGTGGAAGGGATCAATGACTTCCCGAAGACAACAAATGATGGTGGGAAACAATTTGCAGATGAGTACAAAGTCGAGGTCTGGGATGAGAAATTCATGTGAAACGGAGCAGAAGTCAAAATCAATATAGATATAAGCTCTAAGTCTATACAGTTTAGTATTTGCAAAAATTAATGTTCCACTATAAAGTGGATATTGGCGATAAAGTTCGGCTAGATATCCCATAAGTAAAGCGCTTGAGCACTCTTACTTCCAAAATTACAAGACTGGGATGTGGTATCAAAGAGGTATAATTAATGATAAGCATTAACTTATTCACTAACCCTTCCCAAAAGAAATGTGGTAATAAATTCTGCTAGAAAGGGCGAATATGCATGCCTCCGGAAAGTGATCTGTTCAGAAATGTACTGACTCGATAAGCATTAGAAACCAACTGAGTACATATATCATTCCTCTATGTACTTAGATGGGATGAACTCTAAAAGTCTTTTAGAACGTTTCCTAGTCCGTCAGCAAGTACTGATCTGAAATAATCAGATCAGTACGTATTCTGCGTTGAGTATGCCTAGCTCAAGATCTATAACATCATGAATTTTCAAGCTGTCCAAACAATTCTAGACAAATTTCAGAAATGTACTGACTCGATAAGCACTAGAAACCAACTGAGTACATATATCATTCCTCTTGATATATGTCTTAGATGGGATGAACTCATTCATTCACTATCATTGTCTATAATAAATCCAATCAACAGTAATATACATTCTTCTCTACTTCACAGTAGGGGAGCTTAATGTCTCTAGCATACAGGGGCATGCAACAGAAATGGACATGACAATGTCCTTTTCAAATGGATCAGCTACACTAAAATATATCTTATGATGCTCAAAAGGTATTTGGAAGTTGAATACAAGTTACTTAAAATGTACCATGCAAATATTTGGACTTTTTTGGTGATCTTTATAAGATATGATGAGGGTTTGCACGGTAAGTGAAATCGCCATTTTATGTTTATAGAATCTTTCTCGTATGGTTGGAGGATTGTTCACGTTCGAACCAATAACAGTTATTCTCGCGATAGGCTGTACTTACTTTTTGGTCAAAGAACATCTTCTTTGATGAGACGATCTTATCTTCTTCATGCCGGCTACGGTAGGTTTTCTCTCGCTTTTGATGGTGTTTTTACAAGAAAATATTTCAGTAAATACGACTTGCTTCGCTTGATGACTCACCGACTGTCACCCAATGGCCGGTTGCCAAGTCGTCGATGCAATTTGGCTTCTCATATAAAGTCTCATGAGTCGGGAATCTGATGGCGAGAGAGCCATGCATCTAATGAAAGTCTACTCGGTATCTTTGGGATTTGAAGAACGCCACTCCTTCTCGTATGGTTCTTTCCCTTTATCCACCAAGTTATCGGGCGACACGAGCGAATCTGACGGGTCTGTTGGCGGCATTGCTCTACATTCGAAGGTTCGACTGTGGTGTCCATTCTGCAGCGAACCGCAGGTTAGCATATATACCGTAGACTCGTCTGGAGGAGCGTTTCTGAGTTGGTTCCGTGACGCGAAACTGTTCCCTCACACGCTGTTTCTAGCATAACAGAAGAAAACTTTAACTTAACGGGAAGGGCAAGTTGGCGTCAACCGCGTTGATTTTCTCTACTGTCTAAGTTGCAGTAAACATAAAATATAAGAAGAGAACTGGGCAGGGCAATCGGACCGGGAAGTGAGTGGAAGGGAGCTGGTTGCTGGTTACCGTTTCGTGAGAGGACGAAGGACAAAAATCCCGTGAGCTCTCTGTGTCCGGGCAAGTTTCTCTGTCGATTTGTTGGTGTTGCTTGCGGCTTCATTCAGATCGTGGCTGGACTGGTGGGGAAATAACTTGTTGTCTCTGGCGGGTGTAAATTTGTCGGCTACCATGCCTGGATGGATTGATGCGATCGTTTCCAAATTCTCGACAGGGGACTCTCTCCCGTGGACCGATGCCGAAGTGATTCATGTGAGTTTGGGCGCACCTTTAACTTCCTTTCGTTTTGTCGATGTTTGAAAATTCTGTGCTTGGCGCCAGATTCTCGTGTTTGATCTTGCCGGTTCAACTGCCTTTGCTGAGTTATAATGTGATGGTGTTGAGGAGATTGATCGGTTGCTTTAGGGCTCTTTCTGAGGTCCCATGAGTTCCCCGTTCGGAGATATGTGGCACCAGTCTGTCAAGCTTCTACGATTTGCCCAAGCGAGCCCTTCTACGTGCCACTGTTATGCGCCAATCATCGATAGAAGGTGTAATGTGTCGTGTTGGCTATGATAGCTTGGAACCAGACTGTAGTAGTGTTGTACTGTTGTAGCACGCTAACGGCGAGTTCTGTGTCGTTTGAGGAAATCGGCATGAACTATCGATAATAGTGAGGTTGAGGCATTATCCGAGGGAACCATGGAGCGTTCATTCATAGAGTAACTAGTAGATTTACTTGAGATTTAGGGCTGGGCGTGAATAAGAAACCGAGAATAGTTTTTGTGAGGTGGTTTCTGTCACGTACAAAACGTTGTGGTCAATAATGCCCAGAGTTTCGCTACCGGGAGCTAGAGAGAGACGAAAAATTGCTAGTCGGATGTTGGGGGCTCTTGGACCACTTAACTGAACTTCCGCATTTCTCTACGTATCTTGGTTCTTGAGTTCTGAAGTTATTCGCAAGTGAATGGTTGTGCAGTTTTAAGGGCTCGAATGAGTTAAGTCTGCCAGGCAGCTAAGCTAAGAGTCTAAGAAACTATTACGTTGTATTTTTCTGGGATGCTCAACACTCCGAGGGAATCGGAGAATTATGTGGAACAGAATAGGGTAGATGTAAGGTCGGAGAAAAGTCAATGAAGTTTCAGTCAGCCAAGTTACGCCCAGCTGATTGGCGTTCGTAGGTGGATTATGAACTGTATCCGACGTGGGTGATCGAATAGAAGCGCCAGCTAAAATTCAAGGTTCGTAGTACTGTACCTTCGATTTTCGTTGGTTTGGTTAGCTTACTGTGTGGTTGTTTGTACCTTAAAATTCCAGAGCTGTGAGAGGGAGGCAGCCCAAGAAGGACAAGGAAATGACAAAAGTGAGAGCATCATGAGACTCGCTTGGGCTCTTGTCCACTCAAGGGACTCTGCTGATGTGCAGCGTGGCATCGCTATGCTGGAAGGTAACGAGCCAGTGCTTGAACCACATTGGTTTCCAGAGTTGGTTGGCAATTCTGCATCTCTGCGTTTCTTCGAGTCTGAACTTTCTGGGTGAAATTTTGTGACCATATATTTTGAGCTTACAGCATCTCTGGGAGGTCATGGTGGACCGCTTCAGAAGAGGGAGATTTTATACCTACTAGCTGTGGGCCACTATCGGGCGGGTGATCTACCGAGATGTCGTCGTTTGGTCGATCAGGCGCTTGAGGTACGTGAAGTCCTTTCGTCTCTTGACTGGGAAGGTCCGAGTTTGGGTAATCTTCAGATCTCCTTTTCTGTCTTCCAACAGGAGCAAGATAGGTAATGTTTCGGGATCACACGTCTGATGCCTGTCAACTTTAGTCTTGACTTGGCCATGACTTGTCACACGTCTGCTGGGATTCACGCAAACCTCCACTGGTCTTCCGGAAAACAGAGAAGACCTTCTAGAGTTTTCCCCGACTAGCGAGGACTAATGAACTTTATTCCTTTGGAGTCTTACCGAAGAAATGTCCACTTAGATGTTTCCAGCGCACACGTGGATGCTATCTGGCGGTACTCCTCGTTTTATGATTCTCATTGGTTTCGCAGATTGCTCCAGATTTCAGGCAAGCCGTAGCTTTGAAGAAAATGGTCGAAGACAAGATTGCACAAGGTAATGTTTGATATGAGGTGAATGTTTACCGTCACCGTGTACAAGAGCTGCTGTTTTCTTTCTTGGTGCTCTTGTTTCTTTGCAATGAAAAGACTCCAGTTTATGCTGTCTGAATCCTTACGTCGAAGCTGTACTTCGTCAAGAACTATTTTTGATTTTTCCTTTTTCTGTAAACAGAGGGAGCTATCGGAGTAGGAATTGCTGCAGCGGCAGTGGGTATTGTTGCAAGTGGAGTTGCTGCTCTGCTGATTCGCAAGAAGTAGTATGCTCATGGAAAGTTAAACAGCTCATGGAAATAGAACTTGCTCATTGCCGTGGGTGGTTGGGACGAAGATGGGAAGAGGAGCAGTTATAGCTCTTGGTATTTATTTCCTACGTTAATTTCTCGAGGGCACAAGGAGCATAGATTGTAAAACAGTCGGTTGAAACAAGTGTACAGTACTACCTTGCGCAATAATTTTCCAACAACAGGTCAGGTCGCGTTGCATTTTTCAGAGCGAGAAGAGATGTTCAAATAAAGCCTTGTATAACTCAAGTTGATCAGCTCAGTCCGGTCCTGAAGGGAGTAAAGTAATTCCTGTAAAGAAGCGTTCGCACGAGTTGAAGAATTCATGAACGAGTGTCTGTATACGCGCTGAAGCAATTCTCGATCCCATTCTTTCATCACTCACAGGGCTTTTGGCTGGTTCATGGGCGAGTCAATGTTGAGAGCCTTGAACTTAGCACTTAATGCTAAGCTTCAAGGCTTCGTGAACTCTTGATTGGTGAGGATTAGGTGAGTTTGAGATTGAGATTGGGGACATAATATTCCCCTTTGAGCTCAAGGGGGAATACGACTTATAATATCCATTTCAAATAAATATCTTCCTGGATGAGGCACCTGATCACTTGTGGTTTTCATGGGATTCTCTTGACTTTGATGTTCACGGAGTCCACTAGAGTTCGCACAGTAGGATGCACGTTTATGATGGAGTGACAGTAAAGGCCACGTAATCACAGTGTTTCTCTTTGACCGAAATCGAGAGTTTGAAGTTTGGAACCTGAGGGTGCTTGAATACATGGTAATATTAATGTTTAGGTCGGAGCTTCGTGCCAGGCATTGTGGTTTTACTCTTTCTGAAAGATTGGCTTGTACTTCTGCTTCGCTCGGTACCAAGGTCATCATTGAGATCGATCGTTACACCAGAAGGTGCAGGAAACTTCTGTCACGTGGTTTCTTGGTACATCCATGATAATCTCTACATCCATAAATCTTCAGGAACATCTACTTACAGGAATGTCTACGTACTTCTCTGTTTGTTTACCTCAGGCTGTTGTGGAAGAGTTCCTTAATTCCTTTTTCTTTTTCGAGGTGTAGGCCAGAATAGCCGAATTGTATTCCCGTGTTTTAACAGGGATTCCAGCCCACTAACACACGTTCCCTAGCGGAACTGGACTTGAGGGCCCGCTTCTATACTATACTCGCTGAAACTATTGTTTGATTCTGTCGGCTCGATTTCGCACTGAGTACTGATTGTTATGCACACTGCCTCTACCTGCAACTGGTTAGTACTTTGTGTCTGGTCACGCACGCTTCGTTATGTTTTTTTTATGAAAATGGGCTATTGCTAGAATAAGTTTTGTTAGGTAACGCACGCTCCGTTATGTTTTTTTTTGGTTTACTATTGTTAGAGTAAGTTTCATTAGACTCATTGTTGAAAATGGACTATTGTTAGAATAAACCGAGGTAAACCTCTATGTCACAACATAAGGTTCACACTCATACTGCGAGAGAGAGAACTGCTAGAGAAAAGTGTAGATCATACTGCGAGAGAGAGAGAGCTGCTAGAGAAAAGTGTAGATGGAACCAAGCAAATGAATTATTTAATTATGCTCATACTGCGAGAGAGAGAACTGCTAGAGAAAAGTGTAGATCATACTGCGAGAGAGAGAGAGCTGCTAGAGAAAAGTGTAGATGGAACCAAGCAAATGAATTATTTAACGCATAATTACTTTGGGTACGAATAACACAGTCCGGGTTTTGAATTATTTAACGCATGATTACTTTGGGTACGAATAACACAGTCCGGGTTTTGGAGTTGGTGATTGGGTTTTGGATTTGGTGACTTTAAGAAAAATCATCATCTAATATTTTGATTCTTTTGCTGAATGTATGTTAAATATTGATTACTAAGCATTGGAAGTACTATTTGGGAGATAAAGAGTTGGTGATAGAAACAAACCATAAACCATTGGTTTACTTGTAGATGCAAAAGGATTTTTCCAAATGTCAAATTCGATGGACGGAATTACGATAACGCTTCAACATGCATATTATATATGTGGAAGAGAAAAAGTAACTTGTTGATACGTTAACTCGAATGCCACAACAACTAAGCACACCAAGCTTACCAAGATGCATGGGTTAGCATTCAAAGACGGCAAAGTCTGAGTTCTCAACAATCCAGAGCTTCGTAGGACTATCTTGACAAAACATCATGATTCAACGGTTGCCAGTAATGTCAGAATAGAGAAGACTTTGGAGGCGGTGCAACGCACTTATTATTGACAAAAAATGCACGATGATGTGATAGGGTACATCAAAATTGTATTGCTTGTCAACAGAACAAGGCAATCAATCAAGCACCGGCAAGATTACTCCAACCATTATCTATTCTTACTATGTTAGAAAACATATGAGTATAGATTTAGTGTGTGAACTATCTCAAACTAGTGCTAGATTTGATTCTATTGTAATTTTCGTTGATAAGTTGAGCAAAATGATTCATATTCGTCTAACCAAGAAGACTGTTATTGCACTCGAGTTGCCTCAAATATACTTAGATGATGTTTTTGTCCAACATGATCTTTTAGAGTCTTAATTAATGATAGAGGATTATATTTTACAAGCATGTTTGAAAAACCTTATTCGAGTTATTCAAAACTAGCTTGCCATGTCCACAACTTACCATTCTCAGAGTGATGAACAAACAGAACGGGCTAATCGGATGATAGAAGATATGTTACGAGCTTTTACGTTTGAAGAGCAAACGAGATGGTATGAACTTCTACCTTTAGTAGAGTTTTCATACAATAACTTTGTGAACGCATCGACAAAAGCTACACCGTTCTACTTGATGTACGGTGCATATCCGCTTACTCCTTCAAGTTTTACTAGATTTGATCAAGACAAGAATCAACAACCAAAGTTGCTACCGTCAATGAATTTGTGCAGAAGATTCATGCAGATGTTCACCAAGCCAAGGAGAAGATTCAAATCGTCTGAAGCAATACGTAGATGCTCATCGTCAACATGTGGAGTTTGACATTGGGGAGAAAGTGTGGTTATCTACCACTAACTTGTTGTTAGTAGGTGTTCGAAAATTTAACCTCTAGATACATCAATCCATTCACCATCCTACGACGAGTTGGAGCTGTGGCGCACAAATTATAACTTCCGGTGCATATGCCCATGCACCCAATGTTTCATGTTTCTTTATTGAGGAAATATGTTCCACGTTCTCTTCGTTTCATCAATCCTCATATAACACCACCATTGTCAAAAATAGTGGATGACCATGAGGAATACGAGGTAGAAAGCATACTGAACAAATGTCTTCGTGATTACTCGATATCCCAAGATAGAATACTTGGTGAAATGAAAAAGATATCCATTATATGAGGCTTCTTGGGAGCCACTAGGAAATTTGACTAACGTCGACTTGTTAGTTCAAGCTTATGAGCATTCTATCGTCAACGAGGACGTTGCGACTTAAATGGAGGGAGGTTTGTAACCATTCATAGTTAGAACTATGTATAGAGTTGACTATAGCATGCACAATTATCTATACTCATAGTTAGAACTATGTGTGGAGTTGACTATAACATGCATAGTTAGCTATACTCGTAGTTAACTATACTCATAGTTAGAACTATGTGTAGAGTTGACTATAGTGGGACCATGAAATGTGAGATCATATAAGAATGTTGTGGTGTTGATATTTGATTGGTAGTTGATTGTGTGAGTTGCATGAAAGTCATGTCATCAATCCGTGTGAGGATTGATGAGTGGTTAGTATGGATTGAGATGTGCACTTCTCTAACTACATAAAGAACGAGAATGGTCCTTGAAAGACATTCCACTTAAGTTGAGTCAAGAGTTCTTCCGTCTACTCATGAGTGTTCTTGAGGATCGTGACTGAAGTTTTTGTAGTGTTACAGCACACAAACGAGACAAATATTCTCAGAGAGTAGGAAAGAAGAGAGGCCAATAACGTACCTGCGGTGACTCAGCTTGTGGACTCAATGATGGTTGATATGACCGAGTCGTTGATGCCACAAGGTGGAGAGGTTGCTTGTAGTAATAACGAGAGTAGAGGGTCGAGGAGGCTTCAGAAAAAGAGTCCGGCAGCCTGATGTAAAGCCTTGGAGAGCGTCTAAGAAACTGGAAAGAGTTGAAGACGTGTTATGTTCATCTACATCATGGTCAGAGAGATTGAAGAATGAGTTCAAGAGCTAGACAAGTGAGCAGGAACGTCTCTAGTATGCTCGAGCAGCAGCTGAAACATACTGAGCAGGGCAGCCGCCTGCTCGGAGTTGTGAGGAGGTCAAAGTGTCTGACGGGCAGCTACAAGAAAGGACTGAACATGTCGAAAAATGGACTAGGGATGTAAGCCGAATCGGGAAGGCTACATCGCGAGTCGGATAGAAGGATGTGTAGATCGTGAGGCGGCTGCTCATGCATAAAAGTTGATGCGGTTCCCAGAGAGACTGCGTAAATGACAGCATGTGCGGATCTTGAAGAGACCGTGCAAGTGCGGTCCAGTGCGGGTCCTGAAGCGACTGTGTGAAAGAGAGCATTGAGGATGCGGATCTCATAGAGATTATATTAGAGCCCTTCTTAAACGAGGACTCTCGGTCAACAGAGGTTAGAGTGACCTTCTGTGACTTTGGAGGTCTCGAGCGATCACCGAAGTGTGCAAGGAGAGAGAAAGTACACGAGGGAGGGGGAGTGGACCCCAAGGAGGAGATCAAAGAACCTACCTCAAGAAATGAGGGGTCTAAGGTGTGCGGAGAGGATCATCGAATGGTTCATACCAGTCAATGATCAATGCATGCACAAGGTCGGTCCGTGCAATAGGAAGGAAGTGATAGGAGCCACGATTCATGTGAGGGAGCGCACCGTGCGCTCATAGGACCACGTGTTGATGTCTATCAAATCAAGGGTTGCGCTCGAGCTTGGAGGGAGACCAGCGAGAGGAGAACGGATGGAGAAAATGTCAAAAGATATCATCGGTAGGTCGGTTTGAAGAGAGATGGAGGTCAACTGAGAGAAAAAATTACCCTCATTATCTATTTCCACGACCTCTGTCAATGATTGAGCTGAAATACTTGATCTTTGTGTTTGCTCTGAAAACAAAAGAGAAAATGTCCAAAAATTGACCGTATGTTCTTCCTCTTGGTTGTGAGCACTCCGCGAGACTGAGTTGGATTTGGACCTTGAGAAGCTTAGTATTTGTAGGTTACAATTAGCAAGAGAGATGCTAGTCCATTGGCTGAATCGTGATCTTGGTCATAGTAGAGGTCCATATCTCTAGTTGTGGGATAAAGTATGTACTATTGAAGTCCTCAAAGCTGAGCCAACAAGTGTTGTTTGGTCAGCGACGGGGAATGATTCTTGAGCATGTATAGATCATCAACAGTAGGACATGAGCTAATACTTGGTCAAATCTGTCCTCGAGGTGATAGAGTACCACATAACCAATTGCAGCGATGAATTTTCACTCCAAACTTGAGCTTTGTGTGGAATCTTGTTTTCTCACAATCTCTTTATATTCTCGCTAGAGATGTATATAAAATGATATAAACTATATGTCTATTAACACTATGCACAAACGTTATCTTTAGACTAAATCTTTGTCAGGATTCTCTTCCAAAAATAATCCAATGTCGTCTTGAATATTCTGACTCTCAAACAAACTTCACTCTATTCTCTCTATTCTGATCTATCCAGTCTTTGTGGACAGTGAGAAACACCACCATCTAGAGTCTATCTTTCTATACAATTAACTTCTACACAATTAAGTAATATGTTAGGTGATATCAGTCTACCCATGAAAATGAAGCTAGTTTACATTTCTGGGATATTTGAGAGAAACTTTGTAGGACAAAGTTTTTAGACTGTAGGACATTTCGATCACAAAAATAAAATTTTCCAAGAATAATTTTGAGATTTTAATTTATTCAGTTTGACCTGATTTTTGAAATAAAAGCATAAACTCAATGAAAATAAAATATAGTCGACGAGCTCAAAAATCTGAAACAATAAATCATAAAATATTATATATTTATCGAAAAACTTCATAATCTATGCTGCAAATATTCTACGGGTTCTCAAGATGAAATCCAATAAGACAGTAATCCAACAACCAACAACTTTAAGTCCCTCTTCCAACATATGACCACTGCTGGACTAGTAGTGGACAACGAGGAGCAAGTCGTCTCGTTGATGAATAGCATGCCCAACAACTACCAACTTTTTCTGCAGGCGATGAGAACTAGTCCGAACCTCTCGTTGCAGAACTTTGTCACTTTTCTCATCCAGGAGAAAATGATAGGGCGTAAGCTATCAGTTGAGCCTTCTACCGCTTTGTTTGCAAGACATCGGCAAGGAGGACGTAACAACAATAACCGGCGCAACAATGACAACAATCCGAGAGGGGGTAATCAGTCACTGAAAATGTCATCAGATCTTAACGAGAAGTGTTTTCAATGTAACAAAATCGGACAATGTATTACTAAGTGTCCGAACAAAGCAAGCAGCAGCAATGATAATTCTAAGCTCGTGGAACAACATAAAGACTCGTCGGGTCTTGGTGGTCCAATGCTCGTCTGCAGCTGATCCTTACTGGTATGTGGACACGAGTTGTCACACACCACATGCCCCACAATCGATGACAGTTCGTCGAGTACCCATCTGATGTACTAGCTGAGAACATCAAGAACAATGTTATTCTACTCGATAATAGCACAACCACCGATTAGGTGTCGGTTATGACATGATGGAAGTACGTCTGCTTGATGATGAGAATGTGTACATACATGACGTTCTTCATGTGCTCGTCTTGAAGAAAAATCTATTTTCAGCTCAGCAGTTTGGTGCATGGCTGATGTCTAATCGACAAGTAACTGGTTACGTGGTACAAGTAACGATCCTACAGATTTGCTGACAAATGTCATGCAAACATAGGAGTCCGTGCTTTAATATCTTTTGGTTCAGATTACAGCTTGATTTGTGTACCAAAGAGGAATCATACGTGCCTTAGGGTAGTGATTACTCTGTTGTCTTGCAATTACTTTGATCATATATTCATGCTTCCAATGAAGTATCTAACGTTACCTGTAGTATCTTTTTGCTCGCATGTTTCGATTTAATGTCTGGCAGTGGAAGTGATGTCCATTTATCTTCAAGTCTGGAACAATCCTCGTTTGTGTTTTAAGATCTTAGATTGGAGCCTAAAATCCATAGATGACTAATCAAGTGTTCCAAATAGGTTTAGGGATTATCACACTTCCTGCGATCATCAATGGAAGGTCTATCAAACCAAATCTGAAGACCAAGAAAATATTACGATCTTGAGGAAGGTGCATGTTCCTTCGATGACCGAATCACTACCAACACGAGATTATATGTCGAGATCTATGATCAGACGGTTCATGAATATACTGTGTACTGTTAGAATATGAGAATACAGGAATGACTTTAAATACCACGGAAGAGTACTAGTAATCAAGATCATTTAATGTTTTTGGTAGTTTTGGAAAAAAGAATACACAATAAGTTAGTAAGCAAAATGAAAGCCACTTGAGTCTTGAGGGAGGTGAATTGATAACGATAAACTTTTCTACAAAATAGTGGAATAACTCGCTAGATTTCAACCAGTTTCGATGAAATGAGAGTTTTTCACAACATGATGACTAAGTTAACTTAATATGCAACTTGATAGTCGATTTCTTTCCTCTTGAACATGCATTTCATATAGAATATTTCCCTCAATACTTTGTTGAACAGGTGATTTCTGCATGATATTTAAACTCACTACGGTACATACTACATATACTGTACAAAGAGTGCTGGAGGTTGCAGTATATGACCAATACAAAGAAGATAGCGCATATCATATTCACCTCCTTTTACGGTGAAAGAGATAAATATGTAAATTTATTACGTGGATTAAATTAATGTGTGCATGTTAACCGCCTCAGCCAAATTGTTATTTCCGAACAGATTTGACCGTATTCGCTTTATAAGTTATATATGGATCGATCGTGACACTAGTACGATTATCTTAAACTTATAATTGTATATAAAATGCACATAACATTTAAGTCTTCTCTGATAACGAAAAGCGATCAAAAATTCCCCGAAAGCTGATCTAGCATACATATCATATTCCGCCTGTTCCGCCTGATGTATCCTTCGGCTCCAGCATCAGATTTGCACACGAAGGTACAGCATCATGCGTACAAGAATGTTTCATCGTTTTCCTCGGTCTCGAGGGATTGAGAACGAAGACACGGTTGCACTCTGGAGTTCTTCCTTGGGATGGAGTTCGTCAGAAACGGCATGACGTGTGTGTGCAGCATGGCGGCCCGATTAGAAGAGCTCCGAAGGGAGTGACTCGCGAACTCTTTAACGAGCAAAGTTGGCGTCTCGCCAAGAAACAAGGGCAGATTTTGCTGACCTTGTGGACATTGCGTGACAGGTCGGAGCGCAAGTTAAAGAGTCGGAATAAGCTTTGCGATTGACGTATCAGTGACAAGAAAGTGAAAGACGCCGACTCTGCGAGAAATGTCCTGTGCTGTGCAGAACAAGCAGGTTGAGGTATTTTGGTAAGCATTCCGATGAGCCTGAATCAAGTCTTGTGGTTCGTCCAGCAACGTTGACTTGTAAACTGAAAGTGGAATCGATCTTTCGGCCTTTGTACTGGATAAGTAACAGATATGAGTGGTGTCTCAGCCCTAGGTCGCCGGGCGTACTGTTCGCTCTTACGAGAATCCACGACTTACGAGTCACTTTGTTGATATGCCGTGCGTGGTGGTCCACTAAAATTGATGTCCTATTCTCACTTGTTTCAACGTGCCTTGGAGAGACGGTAGCTCGCAGCCGTGCAGGCTGTCGAGACTGTTTCTCGGTACCGGAGACCTGGATTTGGTGCAGAGCATACTCCACGATCTGGGCTCTCGTGAGATGTAAACACGAGGCACTATCTAGACATCCGTTGAGTGTTGACGTTGTGCTGTCATAGTCGGCAAGAAATATAGCAGTACAGTCTGGCTAGTAACATCGCAACCTCGAAAGTTGAAATAGCAACTTTCTCGCCACCGGCGCGACACACTTCTCTTGTGTATTTAATACATTGCATGCAGGTAGTATCGTCACTATCGTGTTTTGAGTCATGTTCCCGTGCAACAAGTACAAGTACTTTAGTAACGAGATGGGCACGATGCACTTGTTTTAACCTTTTCTTTAATTTGCTGTATCAGAAGATGGATTCTCAAATCGAACATATGATATCTCAGACTCTATATGTTCACTTTGATCATTTTCATTTCAACATCGAAGTTATTCCTGTCTAGTGATAGGATACTTTAGTATTTGAATACCAAATCTAATTTTATTAAGAATCAAGATAATATATTATCATCGCGTTCCTTAATAGGACGACAAGTATCCTTAAATCTTTGGAGAGTCAAGAACAATATCGTTGTGCTATTCTCCTAAACCCGAAGTGGATAATGAATAATCAATTTTGAGTGAAATTAAGGTTTCACCTCGCCAGATTAAGATATAATGAAGTTTCATTCCCTTGAGATATTTATTGTTACATTTTGTGGGCCCGAGAAGTATTAACTTTTTCTAATGCTCTCAACTGTGAATTAACGGAAAGGTTTGAAGTTTTCAGTGCTTCAATAATTTAACGTAATAAAAGTTAAAGTTTTATCTTTTCATTTCACACCCTACATAATTTCTTAAGAATCGCTCCACGTGGACAACATTACACAAACTGATTGTCCATCAGTTGAATTAGTATTTGTTTGCTAACCGAAAGAACACTATGATAGTCTCAATTGACTTTGTCAGTGACGATGGTAAAGTCTTGTGGGTAGATACCCAAAGTTGGTGAGTGATCATCTTTCTTCTGTTATCTGTTGTCACTTGCAGCATAACTTACTAGTCATTACGCATCTCTGTGTCTAGTAAGATGCTTCATTCAGTTTGTGACTATCTCATGGTTCTTCAAAATGACCTCGATAGATTACTTTGATTAAATACTGTATAACATATACCTCAATCATTTAATTTGTATTGATCATCTTTGGAATAAGAAATCAGGAAAACTACGATGATAAATCAAAATGTTCTCAACCATAAACTGGAAGTTTGTTTTCAAAGTCATAATCTGTCAACGAGCGTTACTGATCAGATTGATATCGAGTTGATTCGAAATCATGAAACAGTTACTAATCACTAGCCTAATGGCTCATAACTGCATTGTCAACATGTACTAATTTTACCTTGATTTGATAGAACTATGAAGATGGTATTAACTGTTAGATTGCGAATTATGAACTATCTATTATGATGGAATGCAAAGCGTTTTCACAATGTACAGTGTACATAGTAAGTTTATACTTGAAATAAATCTTAACGGATAATAAAATTCCATAATGCATTCTTATAAGACAAGAAATAAACACAAACTGAAAATATCAGCTAATTCTTTTAAGGGAAAAAGTTTAAACCATATATATATGTATACTATATTTTGACTTGATTTACACTATAATGAAACTCTCACGATAATGTAACACCCGTACAACTTTATGTGACTCTGCAACTGCCCAGACTGCAAAGTAACGTTCGACTGTTCATTTCTCTACGAAATGCGTAAACAGCTGTAGGTACAAGATGAGGTACACTCCACTGCGAAAACAGCTCTTAAAAGCAAGACAGGATGAATAAATGATCTTTTTCATGATCAGCTGACTGCCACCGGAAGAAGATTCGGTTGATCTTTCTGCATTGTTTCACAGCTTCAAGAGCCTAAGCCTCACGGAGAATCCTATTATAAATGAATGTAGCTGATGCAATCATCAGCTACATCAAGCTGTCGTTCACTTTATCTCGATGAGTAAGCATCTACGAGCTGATTGGGTTGCTTGGAACGTCATGGTATGGACCTTCACTCTCAAACTCTGTCATTTTTCAATCTACTACTTTGACAGTTGAGCTCGCTTGAGTTTCACCACACTTATGCGTCTGGCCGTGGCAATGTTCAGGACATCTGAGGATACCCGGCTCTTATGATGCTACAAGCGGAAGAGTGCTCTGACGGAGCTTGAAACAGAGAAAGTATTCGATGTCGACAAGCACATGCAATCGCGTCGCTACGAGCTTGTGGTGAATCAGCTTTACGTTCCAGACGCGGGACACGAGTTAACGACCAAAGCAAGGAGAGCTTTTGATATCAATATTTAATTACTTTGACAGACTTATGACGCAACGAAAGATATGTGTGTTGAGAAGAGCCTGAAGCATATAGTAACGTAACCAGTGAACAAAAATACCGCGTGCTTCTTCGCTTTTTACGCATAATCATGGTGAACCTCTCGAGAAAATCCAAGTCAGACAATCGTTCCTCTTCCCTGAACAGCAATGCCCAGGCCAAGAATCCTCTCGTGCCATTATATTCGAAGCTCGCTTGCGCGCTCGTTGTGATTCTTGCACCTGTCCTCATCTACTTCTTTTACATGTCCAGTCCAGCTGGGCCGGATCCTTTGCCTTCACCGAACCACAGCGAGACGGAAGATTCAGTCCTTCCTTTCTGTAAAAGTCCCTTCAACTTTCTCTCAGAATACTCTCTCCTCGACTGTGCAGCAAGAACAGCGCGCCTCCACGAGAAGATCACGAGAAATGCTGAGAGCAGACTACAAAGACTCGCCTTTCTCTTCATCAGCAGAGACCATCTTCCTCACGAGCACTTATGGCGGCGCTTCTTTCGTGGTCATGACGAGCTTTATTCCATCTATGTCCACACTCGTCCCAGCTTCAAGTTCCCGAACAGCTCTCTGTTCCACGGTCATCAGATACCCAGCGAGGCAGTGGAACGCATGTCCATCAGCCTGGTCGATGCCATGCGGCGCCTTCTAGCCTACGCCGTGCTCGATCCTGAGCACGGGCCTGAGAACTCTTGGTTCGTATTCGCTTGCGAGGTCACCATTCCAATCCGCTCCTTCCTGTTTACGTATGAATATCTGACGAAGTCACGACACTCTTTCGTCGAGTCGTTTGCTCCTGTCCGGAGGTACTACAGGTGGGAGACGCGGCCAGAATTTGAACGCCGGCTTTTGCGCAAGGGGGAGATCTGGATGGCGCTTCGGCTCCGCCATGCGTCTATGCTTCTTTCCGACTGGTCTATATACTTCAAGTTCCGATCGCATTGTTCGTGGGGCTGCAATCCGGACGAAGCGTATATGCAGACTTTGCTCGGTGAGTCCCGATCGCTTTGGCTTCAGTCCTTGCATCTGTCCTTTATCCGCCGTGTTAGGGCCATTGTACTCGACACACCGCAGGAGAGTATGAGCACTAGACGTTAGAATTTATCAGGATGTCCTTTGCTGGTGGATTTCATGGCCACTTGCTATTAAGATTGGCACATCCATCTTGGGAAGAAGCTTTTATGTACTTGCATTAAACTATCCCAAAGTATGCTGTTTGTTATGCACCGGTTCTGAATCATCACCTACTCCAGGATCAGTGAATTGTTCGGTCATCATTGGTCACCTCTTCTCACTGCTCAGAATCTGATGCTATTATAGCACATGTGATTAAATAACTGAACATGAAGTAGCTGTAACGAGTCCGTATGTTGCAGAATGAGGTTCAAAATTCTTTCCGTGATCGAAATAGTTACATCTTTAAGTCGTAAGTAACTCATAACCGGAGTTTTCTTTGCAGGTTTAGTGGATCCAGAAGGAATAGCGAACCGAACAATCATGTATGTGGACTGGACTGGTACGCACACTTCTTCACCAAAGAAATTTCAGGCTCGGGATGTGTCACCAGAATGGGTGCAAGAGATTCAAGCTCGAAGAGTCGACAGCGACGGTCAATATCATGATACCTCATTAGATACGGAACTCACAAACGTGAGCCATGTGACTAGAACATGCTATTATAATGGGGTCGCGGATTCTCCTTGCTTCCTCTTGGTACGAAAAGTGGCAAAGAGTGCGTCTCCCGTACTTGGGAATTTCACTCAGAATATCCTTGGCTATTGAGTTAGAAGCGCACTCTGAACTTCTGCTGCCTATCTACTCCTCTTCTAAAACGTGACATCCATCCAGCCTCCCGGTCCGATATACTTGCCTCCCGGTCCGATATACTTACGATCAGAAACCGAGATGCCGTCTGAGACATGTAGGGGAGGTCGATATGAGCCCAGTAGAGTAATCGGAACAGCCACTAAAAACTATCCAGCAAACGAGCAAGAAAGATAGCTGACTAGGCCGGCAAATTAGTGTCTCCTGGTTCGATGCAGCACTCAACTAGTACTAGTGAAGAGAAATAACCGTCTCCAACTGATGAGGTTCCTGTGTAGATTGAGGCGGGAGAGATAGAAGTTGGAGTAAATGTAACGCTAGCAAGACGGCCGTCCTCGGTGATAGAGGTGCAGCTGACCGATTAAATGCCAGGTAGCAACACAAATTCGAGCACTGACGCCAAGAGACCGTGACCATGAGCAGTAGCCCGGCTTGTTGCATGAGTAGACTACTAGCCATGAGAGCTTGAAGTAGAAGTGGAAGCGGAGCCCCCGTATAATGGAGGTGACCTCTGTCGTGTAACCTGGGAAAGCTTTCAGCCAAGTATGCCAAAAGCGTTACCTCCAGGGGCAACGCGAGAGGATATGTGAGATATCCTCTACTTGCCCGCCACAAGCAACACATGGATGATCCTGCCACCGGATACATGAAGCGCGATCATCAGTGAAGAATGTTTTATGCATTACCTTCCGTAAGAAGTCTTATCACGACGGCGCAGGGCAGACTGAGAAATGAATTGTCACAGCTTAGCCCAGTAAGCCGAGCCCCAATCCAGTCCCCAGCGGCGATCCAATAGCAGATTCGTAGAGTCTTGTGCCAGAAGAAGATGAAACTTGTATACTGTTGCAACTTAGAAGTGGAAAGTCGTAAGCGGCGAGCTAAGTGCTCCCTTGATTTTAGTCGTCATGTGGCCGGGTCTGTCCAGTCAGATCCGTGTTTACTGGGTAATGACACAAGTTGTGGGAATTCTGGAGGATAACAGGGGGAAGAGAGCTCACAGGGGAGTTGCAAAGACAACGAGAGAGAAGAGATAGTAAGAATGTTAACCGCCAAAGCCAAAGCCAAAGGAAGGGACGAGGCTAGATACACATCATAGGGACTCTAGACCAAGCGAGCCCAAACTAACAGGCACGCTTGCAAAATGCGAGAAGCTGTACAAGATAGGTCAGCTGCTCCCAGGGAGAGGTCAGCAGAGCTGCTGGGAGAGCAGTCACAAGAGATGAAGAAAGTTGAAGCAATAAGATGGAGGTCCAGATGGAGTACGGATCACCAGAAAAGAGACTAGAGAGAAGTTAAGAAAATAATGCAGTCTGAAAATGCCTCAAGTTGAGTATTCCAAGCCCCTTTGCATTTCTGGTAGAGTAATGTAATCCCATTTAGCCAGCGCGACTTTCGGTTTACCAGTCTAGGTAGTACTCCATAGAAATTGACGTTGTAGAGGCTGAAGAGACTGCAGCTGAGACGATCGCAGAGAAAGAGTGGATAACGGGAACACCGACATTCCCTTGTAATAAGAACCGGAGGAGAACAGCGCAAGCATGAAACTTTAAGGAAAGGAAGAGAAAAGGGTAATGAGCCGGGTGGCAAGAGAGTGCAGACAAAAGGCCCAGGCGCCAGAGAGACGAATTTCGGAAGCAATGGGGACGCCCAAATAGCGGATCAGCTGATAGCGCGACGCAAGCTTGTAGGGATGCTGGTACAACCAAGCGGGAGGGGAAGTATACTTACCTGTGAGTAAAAGCGGAGCGGACAAGTTGACTTGGACAAGTTGACCTTAGACCCGGACGCCGGCTGAAATAAAGCGAAGCACTTAAAAATCGGAACGAAGGAGGGTCCAGCTCCAACATAACGTAGTATCGTCAGCAAAACAGCATGCCCCAAGGGTTACACCAGGAGCGAGGTTGACTGTTTGCAGGAACCCTTGCCAGTTGCACTAGAGACCATGTGAAGGAACGGTATGGTGGAGGGGGCGAAGAGTCGTACATCCCTCAATATAGGGAAAGAGTATGTAAGACAACCAGCATATTGTACCCACCTTGTTGCTCCAGTGGAGAGCCCGACCAGAAGGTTGACGAACTCCTGCTCGAACCTCAGTTGGAGTAATAACTCCCAGAGATATGTGTGAAAGAGCATGTCATAGACTTCTTCGAAATCCAGCATGAGCATCCCTGCAGTTCTCCTATGCCGCTTCAAGTACTCATGTGCCAAGTAGAACGCCAGTATACAGTTATGCACCGACCTGCCTGTAATGAACCCATAGGCACCAACCGGAGAAGAAGCAATGCTAGTCTAGATGCAATAACCTTGGCTATTAACTTGTTAGCAGAGAAAGCAAAGTAACTGGCCGCCAATCATGCAAAGAGGATGGGAAAAGTTGTTTAGGAAGCGGCACTATGATCCCTTGAAGGAATGAGGGGGGGAAGGTTTTAGTTTTCCACCATTCTTGTACTAAGTTATAATAGGCAGTACCTAGAATGGGCCATGCCACGCAGAGGGCATCAGCGTTAAAACCATCCGACCCTGGGGACTTAGCGTAGGCGTGGCAAGAGAGCCTGAACCACGTCTTCAAAGGAAGGGCACTCCATCAGAAAAGTACGTTCTGCGGCAGAGACCATCCCAGTGACCTGGGCTAAGACCGTATTCAAATCCTTGCTGTTTTCTGTAGTAGTGTGCACGTGGGAGGATACATACGGTTGCGAATAAAAAGTATAGAGTTCCGCTCCTACCTCCTCTACGCTGGTCAGCTCCCTGCTGTTTGTCGTGGTAAGGCGTGCGAGGTGGAGCCGAGCCCGCTGTCTTCGATGTTTGCGAAAAGAATATTGTGACTTGGTATTCCCTTCTGCCAAATAGCGGTCCCTGGTCCACAAACGAAGCTTATGATCCTGAATAGCCTCCAGCCGTCGGATATCTTAGGCCATTGTAGAAATACTGAGTGAATCCGGGGACCCCAAACAGGTGATTTCTAGAGCGCAGCGAACACTGCTTTTTTTTTTATGAAGCAAGGGAAGCTCCCGAGATTCTGCATACTGAAAGGACTTAACGTAAGAATGAAAAGGATACCATGTTTGCAAGTAGTTAGTTGTACGCGACCGCCCGTCGTCCTGATATATTTTGTTCAAGAGGGCTTGAAGCTGAGTGTTAATTTTGGGTAGCGCTAAGAGACATGCGCCGACCTTAAAAAACATAGAAGAGAATTGCTTTACCGAGTCAGGGAGCGCATGCTGGAGAACCACAAGCACTGGAAAATGATCACTAACTAGGAAATCTGCATGATAAGCTAGTACTTGGACCAAGGGGCAGTTGATATCCTTACGGGGCCTCGGATTTCAACCCTGTCCAGCACTAACGAGGAGCTCCGACCTTCCTCAAACCAAGTCTTTAGCTACCAGACGGGCATCTTGCAGATGGAAGGAGAGCTTAGAACGATAAAATTCCCCAGCTTCTTGGCCTTGGAGGAGTTTAGAAGCACCAGACGAGTCCTCCCCCAACTCCACAGAATTCCTGTCACCTAGTATAAACCATGGCCGTATAGAGAATTGTGTCCTCAAATATAGCCAGAACTGACGCGCGTCGGCTGAGCAGTCCAAGGTATATATAGTGACCACCGCCAGAACAGCCCCGTTGACCCGAAACACACACCACACAAGTCGAGAAGAAATGAAGGAATCCAAAACCTGACACTCATTATGTACAAGTCGAGCAAGATCGCCTCTCATCCCTACAACATCTGCTGCTAGCACTTGATACTATGTAGTATCAGTTGACATCAGGAAGGTTAACCGTGCGGCTGGCAAATCTGCAACGCAAGAACTTGGGATGATGAGCAGTAAGAAAGGCACGTACTGTGTATTTACGATGGAGGATACGGAGACCTCAAATATTCCATGAACTCAGCACAACAGCCGAGAGAGGGACTCGGATGCACGATGGGGAAGTCATGCTGCTAGTTGCGGAGGCAGCGGGGCCTCCCTCCCGAAGCACATCATCCGAAGATGTGTAAATAGCTTCAGACAGTCAGAGTCGCTCAGTAGCAGGAAGAAGCGGAAGCTTCTTGCGGAATTTCAGCCACTCCCTGTTTCGACGTGAAAGAATAGAGACATCCATGGCCACCAAAGAGTTAGACGGGTCCGAGGATTCTCCCACCGTCCTCTTTAGCGATGCCCCCAAAGTAATTGGTAGGCGAAGAGTATCGTGAAACTCCCTCGAGGACGAATCGAGAGACAATGCAGAAGGAGATGAAGAAGTCATTACGATTGGCAATTGTGGGGCAATGGGAGGGGGTCGATCCTGAGTGGGGACGGCCCCATCCGATCGACGGGGCCCTCTGGTGTTTCCTCTTGAACCTCGAGATCAGAAAATCAAATTTGAATCTGGAGAAACCGAGAACTAAACTCCAAGCATAGAAACCTCGGTGGGGCATGGCGAGGGTCCCACAGAATGAGACCTCGCGCGGTAGAATAAGAAAGTAGCGTAGAGGCCCACTGTAGTGACATGGTTATGACAAAAAGAAGAGAAATTTTTTCAAAAGAATGAAGGAAAAGAGAAGTAAGTTCTACCTCGTGTCTGTCGTACAGACTAGATTCTCCTTCCCTCCTGACGCTTCGTGTTAACACCCACGGGGGATAGATTATCTTTCTGCTGCTCCCAGTCGACTGTAAAAACATTTCTGTGGAACACAATTCCTCGTAAAGACGAAGTTCTGAATACTAAGGTCTACCAAGCCGTGTACTCATAAACATTACTCAAGTGTAGAAAAGATCCTACCTGCGTGTCACCTGATCTGTATTAACTTCTGGAAATCTGCCACGAACAAAATTACTGCAGTCTGAGCTCTGGCTCGTGTCACCTAGTATCTCGATAGTGCCATGGTGTACTTAGAATATATCCTCTACTCATCCCGTTAAAACTCCCGTCCATGTACTAGAGTCGAGCCTCTACACAATTCCTCCACGTCCGACCGTTTTTACCCCGGCCTGTGTACTGAATCTTGGTTGTAACCGGAAGGCTTCCCAATCGCGTCTCCCAATTGCTTCGTGATCTTCCGGAGTTTTACATCCCCATCTAACTTCGGTGTAGCTTGTCCTGATAAAAGAAACCACGAGAAGCACCTTGGATAAATCTGGGTCTCATAGAGTGCCAAAGAATTTTGACTTCGCCTTCGTCTGCACTTCCAGGCGTTTCAAATTAACAAGGCAACACTTTACTCTGAGTAGTACGGGGTCCCTCGTTCCTTCTGGCGGCTGCCTATTTCCATCGTCAGGTGGTAGGCTGGTTTACAAGGGAGGAGAAAACAGAAAACAAGCTGGTGATCGATCACCAGCTTGTTTGCTGAAGTGGAGGAGTGGTTTACCGCGGGACCCACATCAGAGTATACCTTCAATTCGTTGAAGGTATCGCGATCTGCCGGATCCGGCAGATCGCGCCATTCTCGTAAGTGGTCATATCATTAGATGTGACCTTGACTCTTTAATATACTCTGATGTGTTTTGCAAGCATAAAGCTGTCCTGGGTAAAATACTTTCTAACTTCCCTGTTCTATTCCTAAAAAACCGGACCTAATTCTCCTCATCTTTGGGTCCGTCCGCACCACCCTGTTGCCGTGGAAAGCGCCTACTTTTTCGTCTAGTCGGAGCCCCACTGACACAATGCACAATTTTGTGAAAATACTAGAAAATGATATAGTATCTCCGCACTATACTTTTCAAGCATGGACTGTTCGTAATGGAATGAATGTAATGTTCCGTCTGACGTCCACGTGGAATCACTGGGTGAGTCCTCAGGAATGTACTTGTGAATGTCACTCCCGCGTGAAAATCTAAATGTTGTCTGAAGTTCCCGCTCGAGAAGTCTGTTGTGGCGAGTACGTCTGACAGTAAACAGTGAAATATATACTAAACTCGGACTCATGCCGTATATTTCGCAAAGAGAAATTTTTCACTACATTTAGAACCCGAAATGCACGAAAGGAGTAAAGTGAGTGAATATGGGAAAGTCACAATGTGCCGAACCTACGTGTCCCTAAAATACCGTGCGCTCTGACACCCTGAAGAGGGTGGTGCGGACGGACCCAAAGTGTCCGTCCGCACCACCCTCTAAGACATGCCCTTAGTGTAGGACACGCGGTCATGGGTACAGAAAGGCATATGTCACTAAAGGGATGGGTAGGTACCCTCCTAGCTATATCAGGCGGATACTCATACTTTTGTTGCAAACTGTTTCAATCGGTTGGGATTCTGTTACCTCACTTAATAAGTTCTCTGTACTAAACGTCCTTATGGTTCCCTTGTGTTCAATTTACTTCGGAATGTTATATCCGATATAATAGGGGTGTCAAAGTTAAGAGGAAATATTTTTCAACGGTGAAAAAATAATTGATTGTAAAATTATCACAATTAATTTTGTATACAAGCGCGACTCATTATGGATCGAGCATATGATTGAACATGATGATTTTATCATTTATTCTTTTTAGTTTATATACTCGAGATAATTACTCAAAACAGTAGACAATCCATTGCAAAAGAAAGAGGTGAAACAAGTAGAAAACCATTAAAGAAAAGCTCTTGGTGTTTTCCTGCGAGTACTTCTGGAAGTGCCGCATGAACCACTGACCGAAATCTGGACGTAATCATAACTCACTTCAGAGAGTCTAGAATCTTTCAGAAAGTTACTACTATTACACCCTTCGGTTCATGCCTATTGAGTCTCAACGTCTTCAGATACAACTTCTGCTTTCTACAAGGGAAGACTAAATTTCCATTTTCCCCATGATAGCAAGGTAAGAGTACTACTTACTCCACTTAAAGTACTTTGGCTATCAACAAGGGTATTCTTCGTCCCATGACTGATCTTATTTTCCTATATCTGGTAGTTAGACTAATATAGTCTACATAACCCAGTCGTCCCCTAATGCTCCATTGCATCTTTCGGTTCTCAAACATCAAAACCATCACCCTGGATATACAACTTCTAAACGCTAGAGTATGAACATACCTCAAGCTACAAGACGCAATCCTCGAGAGCATAGTGTATCGTAGCTCAACGTCCGGATGGAACCAGCTTAGGAAGGTATTTTCTCGAGATACCTTCATTACATAAGTCTTAGTTACTTTATATTATAAATATATAAAATGTATAAAAAATAAAGTATAAAAATTCAATTTTTTATACATGTGGTCATCATATATTTCTATATATGATGAATAATCATACAGTGGAAGGTTTGCCAAGGATGAAGTCATCAACTACTGGAGATATATGTTGACCAATGAACAAGAATTGTTGGCCTTGGTCCATTCAGATGTTTAGACCTATGTAAAGAAGCTCTATTGGAAGATGTAAGTACTTTCTGCATTTATTGATAATGGGAGCAAAAAGACATGAATATATTTTCTGAAACTAAAATCTGAAGTATTTAAATATTTCAAGAAGTTTAGTTTAATTCCCTTGTAGAAAATCAAAGTGGCAAGAAGATTTAACTCTCAGATTGATACCTCGCCAAGTCGATGTTTCTGCATCCACCTTCCACTTGAATGACTCTTTTATCTCGAGAACCATAGAGTATCCAATGCTCCGAACAGCAGCTTGTCTTTTGCATATGCTTGGAGCTCATATCTCTCCAGCAGCTCTCTGAGAAAGTTTGAAAGGTTTTTTCATTAAGAAGGACGTGTTTGGAAGACTAGGAATCTAACGAACGTGATTTTAAATAAGACGACGTGGCATGCAATGTACGAATTTGGAAATATCAAACATGACCACGAGGTGAAAACAACGAGGTTTGCCTCTTAAAATGAAGTGATAATTTGAATTCAAGTTTAGATTGGATAGTGGAGATGTGAACTCAGATTTGCTGATGCGTAACAACTGAATTCGAACAAGCTACAAACACACGTGCAGAGCATGCGTTATCTAAAATCAAGATAAATGAATACTCCATTATTTGCTTCTGGCTATGATCGAGAAAACATCACGCTTCAAGATGCCTTTGATTATATATATATACTCATCATCCTTATGATCCGGTGGTTTCTCTTGCACATGTAGACGAACGTAAGTTTTCAGCTGCTGCCACGCAGCAAGTTAGCAAGCTTGCCAGATCCGGGATCTATAGCTCTTATCCACAACATCTTCCAGTGTGGTCCCAGTAATCCTAGACTCAACTGATCATGAGATCCAGAGTCCTGTTGGTAGAATTTGGATGAGAATCCTCTTCAGAGTCTAGCATCAAGATCGGACGAGATCTGCTTCCGGCATGGACTAAATTTCAGCTAAAAGCTTAAGCTAGCTAGAAACGTGAACATGCATGCTCGTGGTGGGAGGCTTGTAGGAAGAATTTAAGGTGATCATGACTAGCTACAACAATAAATTCTTCTCCTGATCAAGCAATAAAGGGACAGCCTTCGGCCCTTCTAGGCTCGTTCTATACTTTCGGGTCTCCGCTATGCATCTTCATAAAGCAGTTATGAAGATACAGAGCTCTTCATCGACTGTTACTTTTTGCAAGACAAAATGGCTTTACAGCGATCAAGCTGCCCTGGCTCGTAAATAGTCTTTCTTTTGAGTGTCCGGACAATGAGGGGATTCAGGGATGTCTCAGGAAGCAGCTTCATGTTTCGTTCTTCGTATTACCCCTCCCACGATCGAGACCTTGCAATCCATGAATCAACCACCAGGCTTCGAATTGAAACTAGAGATTCATGCAAATTCTCACGGACCAGGTACAGAATAACGAACACAATGCATGTACACTTCCAGGCACATGCACCGAGTTTAGTCGGTCCTCTTACGAATCCGGTGCCCGAATATATATGTACACGCTAGCTCGCTTCGATAACCTCATTCTGTTCATTCTCAACTATTGTTCTCTACACAGTATTCAATAATCCTTTGTGATACCCCTATCAGTTCTGTAGAGCCCCGGAACCTGAATCTCCAACAACCTCACGTTAGTTAATGATGCTGAAACGCAGCATTCTAGTTTCCAAAGTCTTGAATGGGCAAACGTTGCAAACTGGAATATCTAAACTCTCTGAATTATGAATGGCATCAAGCAAAACAAACATCACATGATGAGGTAGAAGAAAACAGATGATGATGCAGGCATTGTTGGAATGTGACACTCATCGTAGGTGCCACCTTTTTTCTAGTAATTGAGATATACATGTCACCGAGCCGGAATGTCTGTCTACTCTCTAGCAAGATTTTGATCGCCTCTTCGAATTAGTAATCTACTTCTGTTGCATAAATGGTTCAGACAGATTAAACTCATATACGTAAAGGATTCAGGGCATTTCCCATTTATGTGGGTGTAAATGTAGTGGATGTCTTCTTGAATCGTAGCCTAGAGTGCATTCACAAGATCGCCTTGCGTTGCGGAAAAGGAGTGAATTTGAAGTGACCTTACTCTGTTAACAAGTAACTGCGTGTGCTGTAGCTGGCGGGAGCCGCCAGTGAGTGAGCGATCAGAATGCCGAAATAGCACTTGCACGAGATATGGAATCAGTAGGAGCAAAACGCATCTCCCTCGGGCTTCAGATGATCAAGTTACGGCCTGAAATTTCTGTCTTCGAACTCGGCTAGGTGGGCGGCGTAGAATGTTATCGTATCTGATGCATCTCCACCGGCACTGTGCTAATCAGGGCAAATCACACTGCGCTGGCCTGCGTATGTTCAAAGCTCCGGAGTTTGAATCCATATTCGACTCTGCTCTGGCTGGAAAATGGACAACCCGGGTGGTTGCTACTCCACTCGTGCAAGGATCATCACACCTAGTCACGATCAATACCGTGCATACCCAGAGGTTTGAGCCATAGTCGGAAAGATAATAAAAGTATGATCTAAATTCATCGTGTGCAGAAACTCTTCACTCGGTCCGCAAGGATGATGCCACTCCATGGCCACTGCATTCCAGGCAGCTTGCAACAGATCGAAGAGGTTTGTACATCCTTCTCTTGCTCTTGCTCCTCCACGTCTTGTATCAGCGCGATGCTTAGAACATTCGAATTCTCCAAGCTACTGGTGATTTGGCCAACAACAACCGGGTAGCTTCCAATACTGCGTTGCACAAACGGCGATTCAGTGCAAGAGCCACTCGACTTATTCTCGGCAGTCGAGTGGATGGATAAAGATTTGAACATGCCATTCCTCGGCATTGACACGCTTCCGTATTTCGGTGAATGTATCCCATGAGGTAGGAGAAGAGGTTTGTACATCCTTCTCTTGCTCTTGCTCCTCCACGTCTTGTATCAGCGCGATGCTTAGAACATTCGAATTCTCCAAGCTACTGGTGATTTGGCCAACAACAACCGGGTAGCTTCCAATACTGCGTTGCACAAACGGCGATTCAGTGCAAGAGCCACTCGACTTATTCTCGGCAGTCGAGTGGATGGATAAAGATTTGAACATGCCATTCCTCGGCATTGACACGCTTCCGTATTTCGGTGAATGTATCCCATGAGGTAGGAAGTGTAGAGCACACCCGCAGTGTCGATGATAGGGACGCCGAGATCCTCTTGCAGCGCAACAAGTAGCCACAGCGTTGTAAGCGACCCATAAACCGGTTGATGAAGAAGCCATAACTCCTGACGAAAACAAAGGAAAAATCTTCGGATGTAACTGATCGGAAGTTCTCCGTAAATTTGCCTCCAATCGCTCTGAAATGAAAGCTGCAGCTGTGTTGCCTTCTGGTCGTGAAGTCCTGGAAAATATAGGTGGTGGATCCGGAAAGGCGACACACAGAGAGAAGACTGGCAGGAGTTCTACAAGCCTTGGATCTCCAGTTTCAAAATGTTTCATGAACTCCACCCGTTTAACTTCAAAGCAAAAACTGTTACAGCGAATTCGAATTAAATTTGCTCAAGGGTTTCAGCTCGTTGGAGTAAAGTGTCACTCAGCTTGTACAGTTAAAGCTTACAGTTGCAGTAGGGCTTCTCAGAGACAAGTAGATACGAGTATATTTTGTATCTTACCTCACTCTTGAGTCTAGACCGCCAACTGTTCCTATCCGTCGTCTTAGTTCTGAAACTGCGCGCGTACTTCCTTCAACCAACACCAAGAGTAGAGAAGGAGTGGAATTTCTTGATCCACCTGTTCTCATGCTCAAGGTGGAGATACATAAAACCTGCTGACTTCCAAGGTTCTATGTTTGATGTGTGCTTAATGAACGACAACCGAAGCTATTTTGGTGTTTAAAGTCTCGCGAATAGAGTACATTCAACCATTAACGCTGCTAATTTATGGTCCAGTGATACACAAGACTACAATTCCAAGACCGTGGGCTGTATTGAAGCTCTAAAAACTGCAGAAAACCTGCAGTATGACCTCTGCCGTGGAATTAATCGTTCGCAAACTGATATAGGATATGCATTCAACGACCTCGAAGTGTCAACATGTTCCTATTTCGTCGCCTTAATTCTGAGACTGCACACGCGGACTTCCTTCGACCAACAGCAAGAAGTAGAATTTCTCGACGCAGCTGTTTTCATGCTAAAGGTGGATATATAGAACTGCTGACTTTGGGTATCATGACTTGGGTGTATGAGTTTGATATGTTATTATCGAATGACAACCGAAATGTTCCGTGTATAAATCCTTCGCCAATAGGGGTACATTCCACCAAGAGTGCTGCTAATTTATGCTTCCGTGCTTCTCAAGACTACAATTGGAAGACTGTGAGGCTCTATTAATGCTTTTTGAACTGTCTAAGAATGCAGAGATTCTGCGATGTGACCTCCGCTCTGTGCTCCGATAATCACTAGACCCCGACTGTTCATCGGTTCATCAGTACGTTTGAAAGGTTTGGAGTCCATACTTAGCACGGGATGAAGGATCCGGAGCTACCCAGACCGCACCTCAGGTCTGGCTCCTCAGAGATGCTGTGATCCTTAGAGTTCTTTCCAGACTCCAGCACCAGTACGAGACCCCTAATGTTTAGTACAGAAAGAGTGGAATTTCTCGACGGACCAGTTCTCATGCGCAAGGTGGATATATAAAACCTGCTGACTTTTGAGGTATGTGTTTGAGATTTGATTACTGGGTGGCATCCGTAGTGTTCCGTGTTTAAATTCTTCGCGAATAGCAGTATGACTATATCGCAAGTATTCATTCCCGATATTATACTCTTGTATGACTATTAGCAGGACCTCATTATCAGGAGATGGTGATCATGAAATCTATGAGCTTTCTGCAGCTGGAACCCGTTAGCATCCGTTGCACTTGCACCTCCATGTCGCCGGGTCAAATCAAAGTGAAGATATGAACCACAGTCGAAATTCTTAACGGACCAACCAACCTTATTCACAAGTTTGGACCCTAGAAGTATTCCACAAGCTTGTTTGCAGATGCAGTATTCAAGTTGAATCATGTTGGCGTGAGGTACTGCTGGGGCTTTGGGCTTTCAACATCCAAATTAGACACTTGTTTTAAAGTATAAATACCAATATTAAATTCTTTAAATGATTTTTAGTATTCTTTAGGTATTTCATGGATTTATATTAGAGTTTCAATATACCTTGAATTCAGCATTAAATCATAACATTCTGTACACTAATACCACACCTAAGCTTTGAGCAATATTGACCAAATGATGAAGAAACTAGAAAATTTCCTTGAAGAAATTTTTTGAAAATGATCCATCCATTTTATTTTATTTCTGTTCTAAAACTCAAAGATTAACACTTTTAGCTTGCTGTTAATAATATTGAACAAATCTAAACTTAAAATTCAAATTGTCAAGGAGTTTGAGAGGGCAAACAGATAAAATTTGAAAAGAAACTTCCTAAACAGGTTGCTCTCCCCTCGTGACAGTGTTTGATATTTTCAAATTCTGATATTACATGCCATGTCATCCTGTTTAAAATCAAAGCACGTTAGTTAGATTTCTCGTCGTCCAAAAATGTATTGCCTAATGAGAAAAAGCTTCCAAACTTTCTAGACACTTGTCTTAAGGTACATTATGAATATTTAAATTCTTTAAATGACTTTTAAAACTCTTTAGGTATATCATGGATTTATCGAATAGAATTTTACAGAGTTTTTATATCTTAATTCAGCATTCAATCATAGAAACATAATTCTCAAGATCAGACCGTCCATATTGTAAAAACATACAAAGCACACGTGGAAAATTTCGTCAAGATCTGATAGTCGAAAGTCACTTTGTAGAGAAAAAATCAAAATCTCGAAATGTTATAACGTGTTCTCAGTTCGCTTTACACTAGTAACAAATCTAAGCTTGGAGTAATATTGTTCAATGATGAAATAAATCATCATGCTTCTTTAATTATTTGTGCATTCGTGATCGACTCTCACTTTTGTGATGGAAAATAATCGGAGGTCATGTGAGACATCTGTTGTATCGTCTTTTGACTTCGTTTGGTTTGAAACCGTCGCCGTTGTATCTTTGAAACAAATGAGTGAAATGAAAAAGCGTGTGCATGTGAAGTGATGCTGCTGCTCATCAAGTTGGAAATGAGCTTGTTTCTTGGCAGGACAAGTACAAACAGGAGCTCGCGCCACAGTCTAACGATGGAGTAGCATTAGCATTTCATCACATTCGAGTCCCAGAATCGTTTACCCGCAAGGACATTGTGGGAGAAAAGGGTGAAGGATCAAGCTCTGCTGACGTAAACTCAGGCTTCTTGTTCATTCTCGCAACCATGGACGATGTGCAGGCTGCTTTTACAGGCCATGAATGACCCGTAAAGCAGCAACGGATCTTAAACGATTACTGTGGTGCAACGGCAGGTGTGTTCGTGTGTTACTCTGGTGGATTCGGCTACCATGCTTATGGACGAGCTGGGTGGCCAACACGCTCAAGGGTCATTACTACTTACCTTCGTGGAGAAGCAGCAAGCTGGGAGGACGTTGGAAGAGACTAGATGATACAGATTTCACCAAAATAGATGAGGAAATCCTATACACCAATTATATGTCCTCGAAGAACAAACGAATACGAGGGGATAATAAGTAAAGGACTGAAAGCCGAAAACTTCGTACTTTTGCTGGGAGAGTTTCAAAAACTGATCTTTCTAAGGACGGAAGCAATAAAGCACATGTTATAGTAATTTCTGTCGAAATCCGAAGATACTTCAGACGAAAGTTGGACTGGGTACTAGTCCTTGATGAGCTCCAGTCGGACACACCACATGAAACATGTTCTCTGTCCCACGCAAAACTTCTCAAGCACAAAGTCGTCTTAGCTAATTATTGCAGTCTGGTACGTGCATTTGATACCGAAACAGCAATGGATAAAACATCGATCTTCTCTTCCATACAGACGAAAGATGTGCCATCAGCAACCATGCAACCATGGAAAGGAGAAGTTCGTGGGGATGGACCTCAAGATTCCGACAATCCATGTACACCACCATAATTTTTGGATGAAGAGCATTTTGGAACGCAAACCAAAGTGAAAAAAATATAATTTTTAGGCTTTTCTTGAAGAAATTTTTTGAAAACATTCCATCTACTATTTTATAAGCTCAAAATTCAAATATTAAATTTTTCTTGAACAAATCTAGCTAAACTTACAATTCTAGTTTTCACCTTCTTTGAAAGAGTAAATGGAAAGATTTTGAGAAAAAAACTTCTTAAACAGGTTGCTCTCCCCTTGTGACCGTGTTTGATGCTTTCATATTCTAAAATTGCATGTCACATCATCCTCTTTAAATCAAAGCACGTTTGTTAGATTTCCCGTCGTCCAAAAGCGTAGTTCTCATTGAGAAAAAGCTTTCAAACCTTCTAGACATGTGTCATAAGAACAGCCACAACAACCATGTACTCTCTAATTGATTTCAGTTTTGACTTTCATGAACCTTAACTTCAGAGGGGGTAATTTTTTTTAAGTTCCAAATCATATATATTTTACTAAGATATAAAAAATTGCACTGCATTTCACATATTTCATCATGATCAATCACTACTTTTTTTTCAACAAATCTAGCTAAACTTACAATTCTAGTTTTCACCTTCTTTGAAAAGACAAATGGAAAGATTTTGAGAAAAAAGCTTCTTAAACAGGTTGCTCTCCCCTTGTGACCGTGTTTGATGCTTTCATATTCTAAAATTGCATGTCACATCATCCTCTTTAAAATCAAAGCATGTTTGTTAGATTTCCCGTCGTCCAAAAGCGTAATTCTCATTGAGAAAAAGCTTTCAAACCTTCTAGACATGTGTCATAAGAACAGCCACAACAACCAAGTATTCTCTAATTGATTTCAGTTTCGACTTTCATGAACCTTAACTTCAGAGGGGGTAATTTTTTGAAACTTCCAAATCATATATATTTTACTAAGATATAAAAAATTGAACTGCATTTCACATATTTCATCATGATCAATCACTAAAAAAGAATAATCACAACTGATCAATAAAAATAATCCACATTTAATCCACATTTACTTCAAATCAAAAATATGTATATAAAATGACATGTCATGATACAAGAGTTTAAACAATCAACTGAGCAGATGATCATTATAGAATCTGCAACACGTATAGGATTCTCTATCGACTCGTTTGCTACGTGACTCTCAAGAACTGAAGGCTGAACTTCCGGATCTGAAGAAGTGACGACTTCATTCTACAATCCCAAGTGTATATCCTCTCCCTCAGCCACCTCTTCAAAGTAATCTACATCTTTAAACATAGCCGCATCTTCTCCAAACACATCAAGTAATATCTTCATGCTGAAAATCTAGTAGGGATGTACATGGAGTGACATCTATTAATCTCCACTGTAATACAATGCTCACTAGTCTATAATGCACACACCAAAGTCTTCCTAGAACTACAACAAAGATCCATGATCCAGTCTCCTTCTCTTGAAAAATAACAGATAAGTTTACTAATCACAACCTAAGACTTCTAGTAAACATTCATAGGTTTACCATCAGACAACGAGATCTTGCAACTGCAAGCTGGAGCTACAATTCCAATCTCTAGATACCCAATACCTGAATCAAAAATTTTCCATATCAGAATTCTGCTGTCTAGTACTCATGGTCCATTGTTACTCTAGGTCCAGGTGTACTTTTATAGTAGGAAAAAGTAACAAAATATGAAGAAGTAATGAAGTACGAAGATGAAGAAAGTTCTTCGACGGCTGAAGTATGAACAAGTCATTTCTCATCGTCTTTGTCGATTCTTAAATCCTTGGTAACTTCGTCATTCAGACTCCGTTTGTCTCGCACAACAATCATTAGAAAGCTCTTCGTCCAAAGAATCCATCCATGAGAAAATTCCATCCAAACTGACTTCACAACGTCACTTCATTTCTTAAGAGTAGATCTTCTTCACTAAACTTCTAATCTTGGGAGTGTGGCATTAATTACTTCAGCACCGGGTTTTTCATATTGAAACACAAGGTTTAGAAGAAAGAGAACAACAAGTTTGGGAAAGTGACCTTTTGGAAGTAAAATATTTTCACGATTAAACAAGCCAATCTTGACCTTTTGCTAGAGACGATTAACACTATCTTCTACTACATATTTTTCTTATTTACTCTACAACTAGTCATAATTAACAAAAAGAAAAATCAAGACTTCACAAGAATTGAGCTTCTTGCACAATATCAGGGTTGTTATCAACAACTACGTGTAACTGTATTGTTTACATCAGACTTACAAAGAGTGAAGGAGTGTTGTTTGCTGACGATACCGTTCATACGGATGTATGACGTAAGTACATCTTCAATCAAAAAGTGGAGTATTATCATCAGCAGTTCACAAAGAGTAAGAAGATTGGAGAGAGTATGATTGCCTTGAGGAAATGTTTGACGGTGGAGATCATTAGCGTCCAAGCTAAAGATGAACTCCAAAAGAACATGTTGACTTTGGAGAATACCTTCCAAGTAACTTTCTGAGTGAGATCTCTATGGGAGGTCCAAGAACGTATATTTCAAAAGTGGGAGCAACATGAGATCAAAAGATAAAAGTCTCTCACCAAAGATGGAAAGACAAAGAAGCGTGATGATGATGAGATGAAAGAAGTCTCATGACGAGCAGTGTAGAGTGTGATCGATGATCGTAAACTCTCTATCTTTCATCACGTCGATTAAGGACAACTTTCAATGGATGAGATGCAAAAGGAGTACAAGAGGTGTCGTGTCATCGATTGTATCTAAATGGCCGTGGTGCAGATGATTAGTATTAAGACTAGACCGAAGCACAAGTGAAATTTGTCCTTACACTGAAGAAGAACGACTCCGTTCTTTGTTCTTTACATGTTTTACTTGTAAGAAAATTCTTTTCTATTATCTATTTCAGTTTTCATCTTACTAACAGTCATCATGATAGCCCATGAAGTTCATGGCTTGCTCTGAAATTTTCTTCTTTATTATCTTGTTGATTAATACAATTTCTTTTCATTCTACCAAAAAACCTTTCTCATCTCAATATTTTGTCAAAACAACTATTTATCGCTGAAGAACCGAGTGAAGAAGGGCATGAAAAACATCCTTCGAGATGAAGACTTTGTTGAAGATTTTATGGTCAGACTTTTTGGAGTATGTTATGCATGCTTGAGAGTACAAGGAGGCGGAAGAAAAAGGTGAAGCCGGATATCTCATGTAGTTGGTGCAAGGAAGGTGAGGAAGAAGAGTACAACTAGGAAGTATATCTTATGGTCGAGAGGAAGATGTCTTTCGATTGAGAAACAGAGGTTCACATTGGAGATCGCAGATATTCCGTATAAGTTTCAACTCAAGAACTGTTCATATGATGATTCAAAGATATTTTCTAAAACAAATATGATTCATATGTTGATGCATTTCGTTCAACTCTCAACGTCGAAGTATTGGACAACGATCGTCTTCTATAGTCTTGAACAAACAGCAGATGTTGGACAAGCTCTACGCGACTATGGATGTAGAGTTTCTCCTGGTATAGGTGCAAGATGCAGACTGCAAAAACACCACGACTCCAACATTAAATGTTAACTATGCAAGACTTCGGCGATACAAGAGACGGCAGAACTTCGGATAAAGTTGATGAAGTATTGACTTCATACTTCATCAACGAGCTCGACACTTCAGAGAAAGAGCTACTGATGCGACTTCGCACAGAGATGACAACATCAGCAGATCCTTCAGCGGAGAGTATGATAGTTAGAGTAATTGAGAGGATAGGTAGGGAGATGAAGGAGATTAGGGAGACCATTAAACTAACATTGTGTAGTATAGCTAGGAAACTACGGTCAGATGTTAATCCTTCTTCTTAGGAAGTGAGATCCGTCATCTTCGGGTGAAGCTATATATAAGAAGTTGTGTTGTTCGTTTTCAATACCTCTATGTGTTTGTTATTTTGGATTTCTATTTTCAGAAGTTTATGGAGTCATTGTGTACTTGTCTTCTTCGAGATTTTATCTATGAAGTTTTGTAGTTTGTTGTGTAGGAGTGAGATTGGATGACGAAGTTCTTTGTCATTGAAATTCAAAATCTGAGTAGGAGTTTGAGACGAAGTCTGAGAATAGACCAGCAACTACAAAGTTTGTTTTGCTATGAAGATAATTTTGGAGCGAAGTTTGTTTGGAGGAAGTGATTATTTCTGAAGTTTCTTTGTTGGATAAGTTCTTCTCAGTAAGGAACTTAGTACTTCATATTTCGTGTGGAGTGAGAACTTCGTATTTACAAGAGTAATAGTAATAGAGCAACTTAGTGTGAAAATACTTAGCGTTTATGGTGATAGAAGCTACTTAGTAGCACTTCAGCAATACTTCTCTATTGAGACTTGTTATCTGTTGCTCAGTATTCTTGTTGTTTATTTATTTCTCTGATTTGTTTAGTATCAATTATGTTATTTGTCAAGATTATCAACTCTGTCTTATTAGATAGATTTGAGCTTGATCTCTACCTGAACTGATTTCTGCCTGTGAGAATAAAAGACAACTATAAAGAATCACTTTTGTCACTTGTTTACTACATTTAGATGATATTTACTTGTATCTTGGTGGATTTGATCTTTATATTACTACTTTCGAGCATTTTTTGGTTTTTTAGTGTGTTACGGTTCTTGCCAGCACAATATATATGATTATCCCCGATGATGCAAAAGTGCATCTATGAGGAGGAGGTGAAACTTAGACAGTCTTCATCAGACAATTGGAGAATCAACAACAATCAACAAGTTGTTGTAGTGAGCATATGCATTTCTCCTACATCGCTTTCTTCAATCTCTCAATGAATAAATGGCTTACAACTCGAATCTGATACGGTCCTCATTTGTAGAAAGCTTACCAAAGCGTTGTGTATTCCTGGAGAAGCAATGTAGATGAACTAAGAAAGGTGTTGATCTCGTCTTCGAACACGCCCTCTGCAAGAAACCTTTCGGTGCTCCGATCGACAAGCTTCTACTAAACATTCAAAAATGTTTACATGAGAGTACAAATGAATACAAGTACACGAACTTTTTACTCCAGAAAACCTCAGTTACATGTTATCGAGCTTCTCGATAATTTCTTTGATTTTCTCGAATGACTTTCTTGCTTTATGCAATTCCACAAACAAAGAGGTATGTCTTTTCCTACTCTATTCCTTCTCGTGGCTTTCTCTCGATCTTTTTTTCTCTTCCAAGGAGGCCATCTTGTATTTCAACAAACACTTTCATATACTGTGCCTTCTCTCTTATACTCTCATCGTACAAATTCAACACTCTTCCTTTTATATTCACTCTGCTGTTGCTGACTCTTGATCTCTGATTTCTAGACATTTCCTACACGGACTCTGGTACTGCTCCTCTGCTCATCTCCTTTTCTCGATCCGGGCTCATCTTATCTCCTCCACCACCTCTTTCTTCATTAATTGTTCTCTCTTCATCGATCGGACTCATTTCATCCTCATCGCAGTGAGAAAAATATCCATATCTCCATCGTGTTCTTCAGGCTGCAATGTATTATTCGATCGAGGAAGAGTACTCTCTGCTTGAAACTGAAAATCATATCCCATAAATTCTTCTTCTGATGGAATCCCAAATGCAAGAATAGCGGGAGGATCAATGTTAGTATGACTACCAAAAACAACATTCATGCGGTAAAAGTGAGCACACTTCCCGTTCAACTTCTCTTCTAACGTCAATTCGTGCAACATTTCATCTTCATTCAGTCCTCCTCCCGTACTATCTTGAATCTCTTTTGCTTTCTTGTACATGTCAACGTATCTGTCAATCGTTTTTTCAATTCTACACCTGTCACAACAAGAAATCCATTTTTCTCAGAAAGTTGTGCCGCCATGATATCAAATGGAGTGGCTTTGCTCAAGCACTTTCTCGCACCAACTTTTGTTTTTCGACCTGATCTGTGCAGTGCAACAAAATTCTCTTCATCCTTGATACAAGCAACTGTCTTCTCATAATCTTCTTAATTCAGACGAATTCGTGATTTCTTCTACACCTCTGAACTTCTCGGAGCCATCGCACTGCGAATAGAGTCTACTTCAACATCCCCTTCATCACTTATACTGGTCATTTCATCACCTATACTGCTCATCGTTGTCGTGATGTGAATCATTTTACATTGTAAATAATTCACCTCTCTGTCAAGCGTTAGTCTCTCTGAGTGAAATTAGGACCTCACAGAAGTCGACTCTGGAGGATGTTATATATTTTTGAGTCTTAGTAGGTTGATTACCATGTAGATGGAGTTAAGCTCATGGGTTGTAATTTCATGTCGCCCATGCATGCTTCCTAGCGAGATTAGGTTATCTTTCGGGATTACGTGTCGTTTTACATGTCTTCGCATGTAGTTTAGGGTCTATGTTGGCACTTTAGGGGCTTGACATGGTAGCCTATGTGTAAATTCAAGTCACCACGTGGTTTGGGACACAAAAGGACAGGGGAGTGAAGCTATGAACTCCCATTGGTCCAATTTTGTCTTTGTGTACTGCTAAACTTAGTAGTAAGAGTCTTAAGAGGAGTTCGAGCATTTGGTGAGAAATGTTCGAAATCTGAGAGCACAGGGAGATAGGGTTCGTCGTGCCAAGCACTGTCAGCGAAATTTTTGATCGATTTGAAGCAATAAAGAAGGAGTTATGGCTGATTGAAGTTCAATTTGTGCCAGAATTGCAGCACTTCTGTTGATTTTGGGGTTTTCGGTGTCAATCGCAGTAGATTTGAGAAAATCGCTTCAAACCTTCGAGGTCGCGTTCATTGGCAGTAGGGCTACGTCTGTCCCCAAATTTTCATGTCAATTGAAATTGTGAGTAATTCAGGGCGACCGCTGAAGCAGAGGGGGTCCGAAAAGCTCTCAATCTAGAGCACCAACTTCAGAGAGCGAGATCTGGAGTTCTGTGTACAATCAGGAGGCCCAACTTCACAGGAGTGTTCAGCAAGCTGTTTACTGCAAATCCTGTAAGAATCTTCGAAAGTGATCGAGCCAATTCTCTGTTCTAGGTCGAAATAGCTGTCTGGGTACCAGAAATTGCCATAATTTCTCTGCTCAGAACGTTTCTGCCCATATCTCGACACTCTGATTTGATCTCAAGCTGAAACTTCGTGTGTATGGTCAGTAGGGCCTCACTTACATGTAGGAGGAGTTCTGAAGTCTGAACCATCGTATGTTTCTGATTCTGGACCGTTAAAGTTCGCTGTCTGACCTTATTACTGCTAGTCTGATCTGATCTTCGCTTCCTGAACATACTGGAGGGTCCATTCAACCTGAGTGAGTGTCTATAGTGCCCTTTATGACCTGAACCCTACCTCTGTATAGTAAGCAACCACAGCTTGAAGCCCAACGCTTCCTTGAGTAGACCGAACATAGCCTTCAAGATCATATCACAGCCAGAAGGTTCCGCCCTTCCCAGGAAAACTCTCAACTCGACATCTGGTGCTTCCACTGAGAGCTCTTGGGGTGATTGATTGAGAAGGTTGAGTTCACTACAAGGAGAAGAGATGGATCGCAAGAGTGCTGCTGCTGCTACTTCTACGCCTACTGCATCTACGTTTACTGCAGCTCCTTCTGTAGCACCAGCGGCTACAACGACGTGTGCACCTGATCTGGATACGGCTGAGATTCTGAAGACACTTGCGGCCCTGGTCCAACAACATCCGATCATTGGAGGGGGTGAGTTGAAGTCTACCAAGGCTTTGCAAGCAATTGTGAATAGATGCGATAGATTTGAAGGTAGAGATATTTCTAGATACCTGCGTGAATACAGAGGAGAGATGGAACTAGTTAGAGTTACTGATGCTGAGATGATAGGGAGTTTCGAGTTAGTTGTAATCTCTGAGTTGCGGGACCAGGTTAGGGATGTACAGAGAAGAAATCTAGGTGTCTGGATGAGTTTCGAACGATCTCTTCGAGAGGAGTTTCTCGAAGAAGATTCAGAGAGAGTCACTAGAAGAACGTTTCTGGACTGGGTTGAGCAGCAACCTGGTCGTATGATGAACCTGAATGAGATGCTGAGAGAGTTTGATCGGAGATACTGACAACTCTCAACTCTTGAGAGGATAACCTTAGATGCTAAGAAAATTGAGCTTTTCCTGCAAGCTACCGATGATACTACGGCAGATCGGTTGTGCTTTATGTTGGCCGATCGATCTGCTGAAGGAGGAGTTACTACTGATTGGGGGAGAGTTGAGGATGCTGTTGCTGTATTGACGAGACAAAGGCATGGAAGAGTGGCTGTGAGAGGACGTCCGCTTGCAGAAGTGGCCGCTCAACCTCGCACTGCTCCTCAAGTACAGCAACCTCCGGCTCCTGCTCCCAGACCTGTTGTATCGGCTGCAGTACCTTTGATACCAGTGGTGCCAGTTCCTGCACAAAGGGCACCGGTTCAGAGACCTACAGAGAACCATGGACAGTAGAACCAGATCGAAGACCTGATTCGGCAGATGAGAGAACTGAAGGTGGAGCTAGCTGGTCTGCAGAGAGAGCAGCCACCGATGCCTGCTGCTGCACGTCCAGGAGGTGCTCCTGTTTGTAGATGTATCTGGTGTGACAGTCAAGATCATTTCCGAGGGGAGTGTCAAGAGCTCACGGCTGCTCTACGAGATGGTGTGGTTCGCTACCAGAACGGTAGGCTGCATCTTTCTTCTACTGGAGAGCCGCTAAGCACGTAGTTTGGACGAGGAGGCATGAGGAGTCTACCTCAGATTACAGCTGCTGCAACTGTACATGCATTGATGGCACCACCGGTAAATCCTGATGTATATGCCGGTCACATTGAAGTTTCTTCTAGTCCTACGTTGCTAGATAGGACTACTGAGAAGAAACCTGTTCAAGTTTCTTTTGAAGTACTGAAGAGAGGAGCAGAAACTATCCGTAGGGTCACAGGGTGGGGAGATCCTGTTGATGCTGCGTCTATCAAAGCATTCTTGGACGTGGATAGACACGTTCATTGGCAAGATGCTTCTGTGGAGGAGAAGAGGCGGCGAGAAGCCTCAGAACTTGATACTGGAGCTCCAGAAGAGGCTGGGGACAGACGAAGAGTCACAAGGAGGCGAGTAGCTCTTCCTGAAGACATCCCTTCTACTTCTGCAGCTCCCCCACCTGCACCAGGTCTGATGGAGGACGTGCAGAGATCCCAGCAGGAGCCAACGACTGCTGGTAGACGGTTTACTGCCCAAGAGAAGGAGAAGGGACCGGCTTACAAGTTGGCAGCAGATATTGAAACTTCTACTGATCTCAAGAGCATCTTGGAGCAGAGAATACTTGACACGCGAATCGAGTTTTCTCTTCGAGAAGTTCTTGGTATTGCGAAGAGGGAGTTTCACGAACTGATCATCGACATCATCAAGCGGAAGAGACAAGTGATGTCCGAGCAAGTTGAAAGTCAGATGATAGATGTAGTAGGAGCTTCTGTTAATGATGCAGAGTTCGGCAAGGTGCATTTTCAGGAGGCTGTTGATACAGAGTACCAGCAAGAAGCGTTGGTTGCTGGTACCAATACTGCTGAATTCGATGATGATGAAGCTGGCGATGAGAGTCCAGCTGCTGATAGTGACTTCACGAAGAGACACTGGGCTCGTGCTACGACGGCTACACGAGTTCGTCTCGGAAGTCTTGAACCTGTTGTTGCGTTAGTTGATCACGGTTCAGAGATCAACATCATGTCACGAGAAGTGTACGAAAGAGGTCAGTGGCCTATCGAACTGAACCATGGTTGGGTGCTACGAGCTGCAAATAACCAAAAGGGTGAGTTATACGGCGCTTGTCCTAACGTGAGAGTGAAGCTAGGTGATGTGGAGGTAGATCAGCACTTCTTCGTGCAGTCTTCTGCTTCATATCCTGTGATTCTTGGTCAGCCTTATATCACCGCAGTTAGAATGGAGACGAAGGTGATGGACGATGGATCTCACTATGCTAGAATCCGTAGTCCAGATGACAGATGTTCTGTGCAGTTTCTGACCGTTCGTACGAACCACGAACAAAATAGACAGACTTTGAGAGATTCTCCTATCTGTAGGGGCAAGGATTTTCTGAAACCACTCTTGTAGGACGGGATATCAAGAGTGATGGATCTGATACTACTATGATCCCGCTTGAGCAGCCTGTGGGGTCACAGCAGACTGATGAAGAGGTTGCTCAAGATTCTGAAAATAGCTGCACTGTACATAGTTGGAAATCTGGTTTGATGGCTTTCAGTTCTGATGATTGGAGTGAGTTCACGCGAGTAGAGGATTTGACTGAGAAGAGTAGGAGGCAGATGGAGAAGTATGTAGAAAATCTGCACTGTACAGGAGTTCTGAACGAAGGTGAGATGATTTCTGGTGTTTACGAGGAGTTTGTAGGTGTACAGTCTTTTGTTCGTTGGCTGGATGATGTAGATAGGTTGATGGAACAGATGGGAGGAAGGGTGGTGATCCCTATCCACTCTCGTAAAGTCTATGAGGAGGTTGTCTTGTGCTTACAATCTCGTCCTCATCCGAGACTAGAGAGTGGATGGAAGGATGCAATCTGCTGGTGTGGCTCTCGTGAAGAAGCAGAGGTTCACACCAAATACAAAACTGTAGCGAAGAAAGTGAAACCAGTGGCGACCCAGTTACCTGTTGATTCACGACAGCAGATGGAGTTAGCAGCCACTGAGCCTGTACTGAGAGATCCTAAACAGATAGGACACGAGTTTACTCAAGAGACACTCGAGCAGCTCCAGATAGGAGGGGGTGGCTTCTTGACTGAAGTGGAGAAACGAGCTTTTGAGCAGATGATAGTTAGTCATGGTAAGGCATTTTCTTTCTCAGCTGGAGAGATTGGTTGTGTGGATCCTAGTGTGATAGCTCCGATGGTTATCTTCACTGTTCCTCACGTACCTTGGGACTTGAAGCCGATTCCAGTCCCTCGTGCCTTGCTACCGAAGGTTATTGAGTTATTGAAGGAGAGGATGCGGATGGGTATTCTTGAACCATCTATGGCTCCGTACTCTAGCCGATGGTCACAATACCTAAGAAGATAGGACCTTTACGCTTCATCCAAGACTTACAGCCTGCTAACAACATCACGATTCGAAATGTTGGAACAGGACATGTGGTTGATGAAGTAGCCGAGGCATTTGCTGGAAGATCTATCTATTCTATTGGAGATCTGTTTTCAGGTTATGATCAGTTTCAGCTTGCTTTGGAGAGTAGAGACTTGACTACCATGCGTACACCTTTGGGGTTGATGCGGATGTGTACTCTTCCTCAGGGTGCGACAAACTCAGTAGCTCATATGCAAAACGCGATGCATAAGGTGTTACGAGAGTTTGTACCTGAGGTTACCATCCCATTTCTTGATGATATCCCCATGAAAGGCTGTCCGATGGAGGACAAGGACGAAACTATGACTGCTGATGGTTGCAAAAAGTTCGTTGCAGACCACATCCGAGATGTGGAGAAGATTTTGATGCGCTTGGAAGAGGTACACCTTATTCTGTCAGGTACCAAATATCGTTTTGGAATGTCAAAGATTGTGGTGGTTGGTCACTTATGCGGTACTTTTGGAAGACGGCCGAACCCAGAGAAGGTAGATGCTATAGCGAGGATAGCAGACTGTACCAACATTATTGAGGTTCGACGATCCTTAGGAGCTTGTGTGTTCTTTCGTGTGAGTATTCCTCATTATGCACACATTGCCGAGCCTCTGTATGCACTCCTGAGGAAGGGAAAGAGGTTTACTTGACGGCAAGAACATCACGAGACGATGGAGCAGTTGAAAGAGATTCTGAAGTCTCCACCTGTACTAAGGAGACTTAGCTATGAGAGTGGAAGACCTATCATACTGACTGTTGACACGAGTCCAAAGGCGATGGGATGGGCAGTCGGTCAAGAAGATGCAGAAGACGTGCGGTTTGTTTCTAGGTTTGGAGCTCGAATCTTAACAGATAGGCAACGTAACTATCCTCAAGTGAAGCGTGAGTTGTGGGGAGCTGTTACTGCTATGAAGGTAGATTGAGAGTTCTTGATAGGTGCCCGTGTGATAGTAGAAACAGATTATTTGCCTTTGCTAGGTATGATAGCAAACTGTAATACTCCTGACATAGCAGTGCTACGATGGATTGCTTATATCCGGAGTATGAACCCTGAGCTGAAGCATATAGCAGGAAAGGATAATCCTGTTGCAGATATGTTATCTAGAGCTCGTTATACAGATGAAGAAGAGATGTTTACAGAAGTCGAAGATGAAGAAAAGAGAGATGTTTGGTGCCAAGTTGGTCAGCAGACTTCAGACTTGGAACCACTGACGTTCTACGAGGAGTTCTACACGGAAAAGTTCCGCGATATCGGCTATTATCTGAGTTTATTATGCAGAAGAGAAGGATGGAGTGATGCAGAGTTCAAGGAGATCAGAAGAAAAGCGTACGGTTACCTTCTACGTGAAGGTTATCTGTGAAAACGTCCGAAGAGAAGAGATGGGATGCTTGTGAGAGTGGTGGATGATCAACCGACGGAGCTGAATCTGCTGAAGGAGTTTCATGACACCTTGTGGGCTGGACACCGTGGAGTTTAGGCTACGTACACGAAGATGAAGGAGCGATACTGGTGGAAGGATTTGTATCAAGACGTAGTGGATTTTGTTGGGTCGTGTCTGCACTGCCAGTTCTATTCTAAAATCCGTTACAGAGATGGACTTATACCTACCTACCCACCTAGTATTCATTTTTCGTGGGTCCTTGATCTTGTGATGATGCCGCCGGGGCTATGGGGGATGCGCTACTTGGTATTAGCTCGGGAAGATCTCTCCAACTACGTGGAGGGACGAGCACTACGGACGAAGACTACAGAGAACATATGTAGATTCGTGCTTGAAGATATAATCTGTCGTTATGGATCTGTTGGAAGACTACGAGCAGATAGGGGCGAGCTGAGAGGTGCAGAAGCGAAGGAGTTCTTTGCTCGTTATGGAGTAAAGCTTCGGCTTACTACTGCCATGAATCCGGAAGGGATTGGTAAGAGTGAACGAGGACACCCTTCTATTGTTCACGCTTTAGTAAAAGCATGTGATGGCAAGCCTAGGGAATGGCCGAGACTACTTCCATTTGCTTTATGGGCTGATAGAACTACACACTGTACCACGACTGGCTATATGCCGGTTGAGTTTATGTTGGGGCAAAAACCGATCATGCCTGCTGAGGAGGACTTCCCTACGTGGGCTATGCTACCGTGGGAAGATGGTATAGATCATATTTCACTCCTTGCTTTACGAACTAGGCAGTTGGAGCGAAGGGAGGAGGATCTTGCTGAGGCGCAAAAGAAGCTGAAGGTGGCTCGAGTCAGAAACAAAGAGCGTTTCGGCAAGACTCACCGACTACGACCAAAGCCAATACGTGTTGGTGATTGGGTTCTGGTGTATGATAGCACGCTGGAGAACCAGCATTCTACACTTCGTAAGTTCTCGCGAAGATGGTTCGGGCCTTATGTTGTGTTAGATGTATACGAGAATGCTACTTATAGTTTACGAGAGCTAGATGGTACTCCTTTGAAACTATCTGTGGCCGGCAAGCGAGTGAAGTTGTTCAAACAACGTGGAGGATCAGTAGATTTGTTCAGTTTTCTGGAGCGTGAGCAGAGGATGCCAAGGGACGAAGACGACTCGGCTACTGAAGAGGCTGAGGCAGGGGAGAGTGATGATGATGAAGAACATACTGAAGACAGAAGAGGTTGGCACATGCCGGAGGATGTGCAGGTTTGGAGGGGGTGGATGTCGTGATGTGAATCATTTTACATTGTAAATAATTCACCTCTCTGTCAAACGTTAGTCTCTCTGAGTGAAATTAGGACCTCAGAGAAGTCGACTCTGGAGGATGTTATATATTTTTGAGTCTTAGTAGGTTGATTACCATGTAGATGGAGTTAAGCTCATGGGTTGTAATTTCATGTCGCCCATGCATGCTTCCTAGCGAGGTTAGGTTATCTTTCGGGATTACGTGTCGTTTTACATGTCTTCGCATGTAGTTTAGGGTCTATGTTGGCACTTTAGGGGCTTGACGTGGTAGCCTATGTGCAAATTCAAGTCACCACGTGGTTTGGGACACAAAAGGACAGGGGAGTGAAGCTATGAACTCCCATTGGTCCAATTTTGTCTTTGTGTACTGCTAAACTTAGTAGTAGGAGTCTTAAGAGGAGTTCGAGCATTTGGTGAGAAATGTTCGAAATCTGAGAGCACAGGAAGATAGGGTTCGTCGTGCCAAGCACTGTCAGCGAAATTTTTGATCGATTTGAAGCAATAAAGAAGGAGTTATGGCTGATTGAAGTTCGATTTGTGTCAGAATTGTAGCACTTCTGTTGATTTGGGGTTTTCGGTGTCAATCGCAGTAGATTTGAGAAAATCGCTTCAAACCTTCGAGGTCGCGTTCATTGGCAGTAGGGCTATGTCTGTCCCCAAATTTTCATGTCAATTGAAATTGTGAGTAATTCAGGGCGACCGCTGAAGCAGAGGGGGTCCGAAAAGCTCTCAATCTAGAGCACCAACTTCAGAGAGCGAGATCTGGAGTTCTGTGTACAATCAAGAGGCCCAACTTCACAGGAGTGTTCAGCAAGCTGTTTACTGCGAATCCTGTAAGAATCTTCGAAAATGATCGAGCCAATTCTCTGTTCTAGATCGAAATAGCTGTCTGGGTACCAGAAATTGCTGTAATTTCTCTGCTTAGAACGTTTCTGCCCATATCTCGACACTCTGATTTGATCTCAAGCTGAAACTTCGTGTGTATGGTCAGTAGGGCCTCACTTACATGTAGGAGGAGTTTTGAAGTCTGAACCATCGTATGTTTCTGATTCTGGACCGTTAAAGTTCGCTGTCTAACCTTATTACTGCTAGTCTGATCTGATCTTCGCTTCTTGAACATACTGGAGGGTCCATTCGACCTGAGTGAGTGTCTATAGTGCCCTTTATGACCTGAACCCTACCTCTGTATAGTAAGCAACCACAGCTTGAAGCCCAACGCTTCCCTGAGTAGACCGAACATAGCCTTCAAGATCATATCACAGCTAGAAGGTTCCGCCTTTCCCAGGAAAACTCTCAACTCGACATCGTGTTGCTTCTATTATTCAAAGACTTCGATTATTCAAACGCTTGTTCACTCGAAGATCGATCTATCACTCGCTCCACTACTTCAGGACGGATTGAATGTGGAATTCTGTTCCAGTGTCTCTCATCATTCTAAGTATGATCGCATTTAAACACAATGTACTTTATAAATAACACGGGTAAGCTTGAAACGTCTCCTCTTATAGCCGCAGCTATAGGTTGTAGTTCACCTACTAAGTTACCCGCGGTTAATCCCAGACTAACCCGTCGTCGAGTTATGGAAAATATTCCACTCTCCGTTATCGAATAATTCCCCCAAACTTTGACACCTCTTATTAAGTATTACTAGTTTTGACTGTGTATTAGAGAGTCATACAAGAGTTTAATATCGGCGATGAATACCTCGTCGATATATTACAGTCACTTCACACACGGTACGCATCAGTGAATAGTGCCTCGGTCCCGGCCAACGTTGCCTTCTGTTCTAGATAGAAACTATAAGTTGAAGGACATCAGTACACTCCGTTAAGTATTTTGGTTTTGTTGGTCTTCTGACTCTGGGCGGTGTAGCGGCTGCCTGTGACCCAAGCGTGAGTAACTATAAGAGAGTGAGGAGTATGAGATCTCCTGGAAGACCGGTGAAATCATGTGGAAGGCACGTCCACCTGTAGCGCAGAGTCTCTTCCGGGTCCTTCCACGGAAATGAGAACGATTCGGGGAGATTGGGCAGAGCGGAGGCGCGCGACCGAGCAGCGATAACCTTTCGCTCTTCGCTTCCCAGCGATCATTCTTCAGTGAGCAGCTTGGCCAACCTCCCGCTGGTCTTTTGCTAGCCATGGCACTCTATACATTGACTCCCAGCTGCCGTCGCTGTCGCTTAATAAGCTTAGGTCCGGACCTACGCTTCTTATGCTGTTTTCTCACGAGCGTTCTTGAAATGCTGGGATAAGGTATATATTGAATTCGTTAGAATGTCGGAGAGCTGCATATTTAATCTGAAATTAGATTATATAATGTTAATGTATATTTGTAGAGAGCTAATATAAAAGTATGATTCATGCGTCCAATCGGAATATGTAAGTCTTTAAGAATGTATCAGAGATCAGGAAGTTCTGATCTCTCGTTCGGAGTCTTGGTATCAACGCTGCTCGATATCCTTCACCATTCTATTGAGTAGATATCATATCTCCAACAAAGACGGTTACATTTCGGTTCCGCCCACTTCTTTGGGAATAAGAGTAGTGTTTGCACAACAAACTTCTTCAGAAGTTCTCCGTTAACTGGTTAAACCAAAACGTGTTGAACCCGTCTGATCCAAAGCAGCCGGTCATCTTTGAGTAAGCATCCACATGTGCTGATGCTCAAACATCACGAGTCTCGTACCGAAAGTCACTGATGCTAGAGTCCGGGAAGAACTCTCTAAGGATCACATCATCTCTGAGGTGTGGTCTGGCTGGAGCGTATCGTGGTGAGTATTCACCCAAACCTTTCAAACGGACCGATAAACCAACGAACAATCGAGGTCTAGTCATTATAGGGAGAGCAGAGCGAAGGTCGCACTGGAGTATCTCTGCAATCGTGAGACAGTTCAAAAAGCATTAATAGAGCTCACAGTCTTGCAATTGTAGTCTTGTGAAGCACGGAAGCATAAATTAGCAGCATTCTTGGTGGAATGTACTCCTATTTCGGAAGAATTTAAACACGGAACACTACGGATGTCACCCAGTAATCAAATCTCAAACACATACCTCAAAAGTCAGCAGATTTTATATGTCCACGTTGCGCATGAGAACAGGTTCGTCGAGAAATTCCGCTCGTTCTGTACCAAACAACAGGGGTCTCGTACTGGTGCTGGAGTCTGGAAAGAACTCTAAGGATCACAGCATCTCTGCAGAGGAGCCAGACCTGAGGTGTGGTATGGCTAGCTCCGGATCCTTCATCCCGTGCTAAGTATGGACTCCAAACCTTCCAAACGTACTGATGAACCGATGAACAGTCGAGGTCTAGTGATTATCGGGAGAGCAGAGCCGAATCACATCGCAGAATCTCTGCATTCGTGCGACAGTTCAAAAGCATTAATAGAGCCTCACAGTCTTGCAATTGTAGTCTTGAGAAGCACGGAAGCATAAACTAGCAGCATTCTTGGTGGAATGTACCCCTATTAGCGAAGGATGTATACATGGAACATTTCGTTTTCATTCGATAAGAACATATCAAACACATATACCCATCATGATACCCAAAGTCAGCAGTTCTATATATCCACCTTTAGCATGAAAACAGCTGCGTCGAGAAATTTTACTTGTTGCTGTTGGTCGAAGGAAGTCCGCGCGTGCAGTCTCAGAACTAAGGCGACGAAATAGGAACATGTTGACACTTCGAGGTCGTTTAAGACATATCGTATATCAGTTTGCGAACGATTTCTTCCACGGCAGAGGTCACACTGCAGGTTTTCTGCAGTTTTTAGAAAGTTCAAAAAGCTTCAATACAGCCCACGGTCTTGGAATTGTAGTCTTGTCTAGCACTGGACCATAAATTAGCAGCATTAATGGTTGAATGTACTCCTATTCGCGAGACTTTAAACACCAAGACAGCTTCGGGTGTCGTTCATTAAGCACACATCAAACATGAAACCTTGGAAGTCAGCAGGTTTTATGTATCTCCACCTTGAGCATGAGAACAGGTGGATCGAGAAATTCCACTGCTTCTGTACTCTTGCTGTTGGTTGAAGGAAGTCCGCGCGCAGTTTCAGAACTAAGACGACGAATAGGAACAGTTGGCGGTCTAGACTCAAGCGTGAGGTAAGATACAAAATACACTCGTAACTACTTCTCTCTGAGAAGCCCTACTGCAACTTTAAGCTTTAACTGTACAAGCTGAGTGACACTTTACTCCAACGAGCTGAAACCCCTTGAGCAAATCGAATTCGAACTCGCTGTAACAGTTTTTGCTCTGACGTTCAACGGGTGGAGTTCATGAAACATTTTGAAACTGGAGCTCCAAGGCTTGTAGAACTCCTGTCAGTCTTCTCTCTGTGTGTCGCCTTTCCGGATCCACCACCTATATATTCCAGGACTTCAGGACCACAAGGCAACACAGCTGCAGCTTTCATTTGAGAGCGATTTGCGGTTAATTTACTGACAACTTCCGAAGATTTTCCTTTGTTCTCGTCTTTTTAGGAGTTATGACTTCTTCATCAACCGGTTTCTGGGGTGCTTACAATGCTGTGACTGCTTGTTGCGATCCAAGGGGATCTCGGCGTCCCTATCATCGACACTGCGGGTGTGCTCTACACTTCCTACCTCATGGCATTCATTCACCAGAAAACAGAAGCGTGTCAATGCCCAGGAATGGCTTATTCAAATCTTTGTCCATCCACTCGACTGCCGAGAATAAATCGAATGGCGCTTGCATTGAATCGCCGTTTGTGCAACGCAGTATTGGAAGCTGCCCGGTTGTTGTTGGCCAAATCATCAGTAGCTTGGAGAATTCGAATGTTCTAAGCATCGCGCTGATTCAATCGCCGTTTGTGCAACGCAGTATTGGAAGCTGCCCGGTTGTTATTGGCCAAATCATCAGTAGCTTGGAGAATTCGAATGTTCTAAGCATCGCGCTGATTCAAGACGTGGAGGAGCAAGAGTAAGAGAAGGATGTACAAACCTCTTCGATCTGTTGCAAGCTGCTTGGACTGCAGTGGCCATGGAGTGGCATCATCCTTGCGGACCGAGTGAAGAGTTTCTGCACACGATGAATTTAGATCATACTTCTATTATCTTTCCGACTATGGCTCAAACCTCTGGGTATGCACCGTATTGATGGTGACTAGGTGTCATGATTCTTGCACGAGTGGAGCAGCAACCACCCCGGTTGTCGATCTTCCAGCCAGAGCAGAGTCGAACATTGTTGATTCAAAGCTCCGGAGCTTTGAACATACGCAGGCCAGTCCAGCTGGCCCGGCCCTTATTAGCACAGTGCAGGTGGAGATGCATCAAATACGATAACATTCTACGCCACCTACCTAGCGGAGTTCGAAGACAGGCCGTTACTTGATCATCTGAAGCACGAAGGAGCTGCGTTTTGCTCGTACTGATTCCATATCTGGTTATCTCCTGCAAGTGCTATTTCAGCATTGGGTTCGCTCAGTCAGTCACCGCCAGCTACAGCACACGCAGTTACTTGTTAACGGAGTAAAGTCACTTCAAATTCACTTCTTTTCGGCAACGCACGGCGATCTTGTGAAGGCAATCTAGGCTACGATTCAAGAAGACATCCACTACATTTACACCCGCATAAATGGGAAATGCCCTGAATGCCTTACGTATTTGAGTTTAATCTGTCTGAACCATTTATGCAACAGAAGTAGATTACGAATTCGAAGAGGCTATCAAAATCTTGCTAGAGAGTAGTAGAGTGGATTGTACAAATTTTCCCGAGACAGACATTCCGGCTCGGTGACATGTATGATCTCAATTACTAGAAAATAGGTGGCACCTACGATGAGTGTCACATTCCAACAATGCCTGCATTATCATCTGTTTTCTTTGGCCTCATCATGTGATGTTTGTTTTGCTTGATGCCATTCATAATTCAGAGAGTTTAGATAGTCCAGTTTGCAACGTTTGCCCATTCAAGACTTTGGAAACTAGAATGCCGCGTTTCAGCATCATTAACTAACGTGAGTTTGTTGGAGATTCAGGTTCCGGGACTCTACAGAACTGATAGGGGTATCACAAAGGATTATTGAATACTGTGTAGAGAACGATAGTTGAGAATGAACAGAATGAGGTTATTGAAGCGAGCTAGCGTGTACATATATATTCGGGCACCGGATTCGTAGGAGGACCGACTAAACTCGGTGCATGTGCCTGGATGTGTACATGCATTGTGTCTGTTATTCTGTACCTGATCCGTGAGAATTTGCATGAATCTCTAGTTTCAATTCGAATCCTGGTGGTTGATGCATGGACTGCAAGGTCCCGATCGTGGGAGGGGTAATACGAAGAACGAAGCATGAAGCTGCTTCCTGAGACATCTCTGAATCCCCTCATTGTCCGGACACTTTAAAAGAAGGACAATTTACGAGTCAGGGCAGCTTGATCGCAGTTAAGCCATTTTGTCTTGCAAAAAGTAACAGTCGGATCTGAAGAGCTCTGTGTCTTCATAACTGCTTTATGAAGATGCATAGCGGAGACCCGAAAGTATAGAACGAGCCTAGGGGCGGAAGGCTGTCCGTTTATTGCTTGATGAGGTATAGAAATTTAGTTTTCTAGCTAGTCATGATCACTTTAATTTCTTCCTAGAAGCCTCCCACCACGAGCATGCATGTTCACGTTTCTAGCTAGCTTAAGCTTTTAGCTGAAACTTAGTCCATGCCGGAAGCAGATCTCGTCCGATCTTGATGCTAGACACTGAAGAGGATTCTCATCCAAATTCTACCAACAGGACTCTAGATCTCATGATCAGTTGAGTCTAGGATTAATTGTTTCCACTGAGATGTTGTGGATAAGAGCTCTAAGTTCCCGGACCTGGCAAGCTTGCGAGCTTGCTGCGTGGCAGCAGTTGAAAACTTACGTTCGTCTACATGTGCAAGAGAAACCATGGTTTCTCTTATCCGGTGGCCACCGGATCATAAGAGATCATGATCATGAGTATAAATATATAATCAAAGGCGTCTGGTAGCGTGATGTTTTCTCGATCATAGCTAGAAGCAAATAATGGAGTATTCATTTTGTCTTGATTTTAGATAACTCATGCTCTGCACGTGTGTTTGTAGCTTGTTCGAATTCAGTTGTTACGCATTAGCAAATCTGAGTTGGGATGTAGGAAGCCCAGAAGCAGTATCTCACACCACCATGATACAGCTTGAAGATTGCAACTGCAAGCAAGCTTGTGGGATACTTTCTAGAGCCCAAACTTGTGAATAAGGCTGGTTGGTCCGGTCACAATTTCGTCTTCTGCGGTTCACATCTCCACTATCCAATGTAAACTTAAATTCTTAATCATTTTAAGAGGCAAACCTACAAATTGTGACATGAAACTTCTTAAACAGGTGGTTTTCACCTAGTAGTCGAGTTTGATATTTCCAAATTTATGCATTGCATGCCAGGTCATCTTATTTAAAATAACGTTCGTTAGATTCCTAGTGTTCCAAACACGTGGTCTTAACGAAGAAACCTTTCAAACTTTCTAAACACTTGTCTTAAAGTATATTACCGATATTAAATTCTTTAAATGATAATAGTACTCTTTAGGTATTTCATGGATTTATTTAATAGATATTGTAGAGTTTCAATATACCTTGAATTCAGCATTAACTCATAACATTTAGTACACTAATACCACACCTAAGCTTTGAGCAATATTGACCAAATGATGAAAAAACTAGCAAATTTCCTTGAAGAAAGTTTTTGAAAATGATCCATCTATTATATTTTCTGTTCTAAAATTCAGGTTAACACTTTTAGCTTAGTGTTAATAAAATTTTGAACAAATCTAAAGTTAAAATTCAAATTGTCAGCTCGTATGAGAGGGCAAACGGACAAAATTTGAAAAGAAACTTCCGAAACAGGTTGCTCTCCTCTCGTGCCCATGTTTGATATTTTCAAATTCTGGAATTACATGCCATGTCATCCTCTTTAAAATCAAAGCACGTTCTTTAGATTTTCTGTCGTCCAAAAACATAGTTCCTGACGGAAAAAAGCTTCCAAACTTTCTAGACACATGTCTTAAGTTAAATCATGAATATTTAAATTCTTTAAATGAGTTTAGAACTCTTTAGGTATCTCATGGATTTATTGAATGGAATTTTATAGAGTTTTTATATCTTAATTCAGCATTAATCACAGAAACATGATTCTCAAGATCGGACCATCCACAATGTAGAAACTAACACACAGAGCACAGGTGGAAATTTTGCCAAGATCTGATGGTCGGAACTCACTTTATAGAGAAAAAAATCAAAATCTCAAAATGTTATAACTTTTTCTCAGTTCTCTATACACTAATAACACATCTAAGCTTGAAGTAATATTGTTGAAGTGATGAAATAAATCATCATGCTTTTTTAATTATTTGTGCATTCTTGATAGACTCTCACTTTAGGATGAAAAAGAATTGGAGGTCATGTGAGACATCTGTTGTATCGTCTTCTGACTTCGTTTGGTTTGAAACCATTGTAGATGCATCTTTGAAACAAGAAATGAAAAAACCTTGTAAAAAATGATGTATGTTGTATGATAGTATGTACAGTGAAAAATGATAACAAAAGGATTTCTCTTCCAATGTGTACGTAGTTGTAAAAGAAGCTAAACTGTGCTAAGCTAAGGCCAAGCTAGACAAGCTGCCCTCTAACTTATATTCCAAATAACTACCAAGAAGTCGTGAAGATAACATGTCGAAGCTCTTCTTTATTGGAGCAAGCAAGTGTTCTCATTTATGAGTAACAAGGTTATACATAGATGTTTGCATCATTTTAGTTTTAAAAAGTGACAAAAGAGAAAACTCTGTCATTTTCTCTTGACCTAAGTTTCCGCATGCAACCGAGATTATAAGCTAGGAGAAACCTGATTGAACTATGAGAGTTGTAAGCCTTGTGGGGTGGTCTTCTAACCATGATTCGACCGTAAAATCATGACTTAGTTATAATCTGAATTGCATCAAGATGGCATCGAGGACTTAGAAATTTTTATTAAACATGGAACTAGCTTAGCTAGAGGTCTGGTTGATAAGTAAATATGTGTGGAAGGACATAAAAACCTCAGGCTTAACTAAGGGGCTACTTAGCAAAGGACTTGTTTTCTAAGTAAATCGACGTATGATGAGAATTTGGAAAGACATTATAGAGAATTCAAGAGAGTGGAAGAGACCACATGCGCGCGAAAGAGAAAATGAGAAGATTGTGATCATTGAGGATATTCAGTAGAAAATTTGAGGAATTATAATTACGTTTTTTGAGTCTTGGAGGGCTCATTTACACTGATTTGAACGTCTCATTTTAGTAACTACAAGAGATTGTGTTTGAGCTCTGGTTACTGACAACAATCACAATCAATCACAAACATGAGATCTTTCCTCTTCAATAAAATCTGATGGGGATATATTGTTAGAGGGTCTCCAAGACTATCTCAAGAAGTAGAGAAATAAGTTACTGGTGTCACTGTCTTTGGCTGTACGGATAATCCTTTATATGATCCTAGATAATTAACTTTTAGAACACAAAAGTTGTATATACCAACTTTCTCTTCTCACGCTTCATTATCAAACCAATTAGCATCTTACCCTGTAAATTTATCTAAGAGAGATAGAAGTCTCAAACATCTAGTCCATCTATAATAAAAATCTCTTCTTGTAATACACAACCACATCCTCCTAAGCTATATTTTTTTTTGTCATTGCACACACAGAGACAAGTAGAAGATACAGAACTTGCCTTTAAAGCAAAGCAAACAGTTACTAAGGTGTGATAACAACAATGCAGTTGGAAGATCATTTTCGCATAAAGTACCTCCTATGTCTATCTTCTAAGGGGATGGTCGTCAACTACCAGCTATCAGAAAAAGCAAAACTTTCTCCTGACAAGTATCACCCTAAGATCTACCCATACATCTATATATGCACCGGACAAAACTGAAGACCCAGCCTTATACCCTCACACAAAACTAAAAAGACCGAACGTCCATCATAGAGACCTGAGAGACCGACACCGTCTATAGACAACATAGTAAATAGTAGTTATTATTCCAAGTAAAAATACTTGAGATGGTTGAAATCTATCCAAGGGTATCCGACATATGTACACACAACCGAGCCTATAAAAATAAAAAGATAATGGTGATCTCCCTAGTGGTCAAGAGAGCCACCTGGGTAATTTCTCCCTCTTCTTGAGATGGGGAGGCGAGAGATGTTGATATCTTCTCCTGGGGAGTGATCTCTGGTTGACTCACTCTATCTATTACTTGACTAGCAGATGATTGTGTGGCTACTGGAGCATATGCTTCCATCTTTGTACTTCCATGACTGCTGTAAAGATAAACCACTGAAAATTTATTTATTTTAGCGAATTTCCTCTCTAGTTTTTGTGCTTGCTCAGAAAGTACCCACCCAGACGCTGCTACCCTGTAAGGCAGTCCGAATCTTCTTCTCTATAAGCTCTTGCATCCATTGGAATAGTAACTCCATTACCTCCACTCGCTTGGTATTAGCTACCACCTTTGTTTTCTTGAGAAGACTTTCCTTTGGATCCATAATGTGGGTGTATGTCATTGCAAGTTTCTTCTTAAGTCCTTTGGCTTTCTAGATGGTTGCATCTTGGGAGGCTTCCAACGTCTCTTTAGCTTTTTGTAAAGAAGAGACCTCCTCCTTAGCTCCCTGAGATGTCCCTGTAATAGTGCTATTTGCTTATGTCTTGTACCCAACCTCTACTGCTAACTCTCGCTTCTTCACAGCTTCAAAATCTGGACGGTCAAACGCTGTCAAGCGTTTCAAAATCTGGACGGTTAGACTTGAAACTCTTAGTGGATGGTTACAAATCTGGTGTAAGGATGACATTGATGGTAAAGAAGTTGGTGCTCGATTGCTAATAGGGGGTGTCAAAGTTAAAGAATCTCTGAAATATTCGGTTGTCGCGGGCGTGAGTTACGGATTCGGCAACACAGCGGCCAGTGTTTCTTGCGGGTACCTCCGCAGAAAAACGCCGCGAGCGTTTTCTTAACGGCTATTCACTGGTTTTTTCTGATTCTTTTTGTAATGGATTCTTTGTTACTTTGAGTACTTATCTTTTTGTAATGGATTCTTTGCTACTCTGAGTACTTATCTTGAGTGTAGAAACGAAAAAATAATCAATGGTAAAAAATTGATGTTCAATCTCATCTTGATCTAGAATGAACCGCGGTTATATACAAACTTATCGATGACAATTTTACGTCCAGTTAGCTCTCATCCGTTGAAGAATCTTTCTTCTAAACTTTGACACCCCTAATAGCTCTATTGGGTCACCGTGAACGTCTTTCTCTACAGACGTTGGAGTTCTTGCATCACAAGATCTATCTCCTTTTGGAAGTAGACTTGAAACTCTTTGTGGATGGTTACAAACCTGGTGTAAGGATGTGACATTGATGATAAAGAAGTTGGTGCTCGATTGTTTAATATCTCTATTGGGTCACCGTGAACGTGAGATGAACATCTCCGATGTTGATCTCTGACTCTCTACTGCATCAGACTCCTCTGGTCCTCTTGGAATAATCTAGTTATTAAGTAATTGAATCTACGACCTCTTGCTAAACATTGCCAGCTGAAAGAACCCAAGAGAGGACTGTGATGGTACTCACTGCCCTTATAACAAATACATCTTCGTGCATGAGGCACTCTGTACCTTAATCCCCGTGCGGGTATAACGACCCGAAGGATACTACTTTGACTTTCCGAAAAAAAAGCACGGAGAGGAGTATTCCGTACTTTTTCACCCTGTGTACTTTAAATTAGGGAGAGATTTTACTATTTTGGTTAAAGAACATTTCTCAATCAAGACCCTATATTCGAAACGAGTTGCAAGGGTGAAAAGATCTCCAATTTACAAGAGTGTCAAACTCTTTGAGAGACTTATATCAAGACTCTCCCAAGAGCTTTACACTCTTGTGAATTGGAGAGCTTTTTTAAGTCTTTATTTGTAAGATAATATTCTCGCAAGAAAATTCTATCAGCAAAGAGAATTTTCTTGCGAGACAAACTTTTGTTGGCAAGACAAACCTACCCGCAAAAGAGTTTCTCCTGGTTATCAGCAATATTGCTACGGGCACCGGGGGCTTAAGACTCGCATTATCTGATGATAGAGAATCTCTTCTGCACGTTGTCGCGTCATTTGGCGGCTACATGCTTGACTTCTACTCCGACGCTTAGGTTTGGTAGTTCTAGAAGTTAGCTCATATTACTTCTAGTCCTTTATGTATATGTTTGACACCTTTGCATACGGTATTACACACTATTTTGAGTCCTAGTAGGCTGATAGTATGTTAGTTATCTTGTTCAAGCATTTGTGCGCTTGTGCAAGTGACTTCTTACTTGTCTATGACGTTCAATATACATAACTTAGGATTTCCATGCTGATAGGGGTTTGAGCTCATGGGTTGTACTTACTTGTCGCCCATGCACGCTTTCTAGCTGATTTAAGTTAATTTTCGGGGCTACGTGTCGTTTTAGGTAGTTTAAGTTTTACGCTGGCACTCTAGGGGGCTTGACGTGGTAGCCTATGAGTGTAGATAAGTTACCAGGTAGTTTAAGGCAAAAAGGACAGTCAAGTGGAGCTATGAACTCCCATTGGTCCATTTTTGTCTTTTGTAAAACTCTAAGTTTAGAAAACGAGCTCTAGAGGAGAGTTCGAGCAATTGGTGAGGTATCTTGGAAATCTGAGAACACAAGTAGAGAGAGTTCGTCGTGCCAAGCACTGTCAGTGAAATTTTTGCTCGATTTGGATCAATAAACAAGGAGTTATGCCCAATTGAAGTTCGGATTGTGCCAAAACTGCATCACTTTTGTTGATTTTGGGGTTTTCGGTGACAATTGCAGCAGAATTGAGGAAATCACTTCAAAACTTCGTGGTTGCGTTCACTGTCAGAAGGGCTACGACTGTCCGAAAAGTTTCGAATCATTTGAGTGATTGAGTAATTCAGGGCGGCCGCAAAAGCAGAGGGGGTCTGAAAAGCTCTTAATCTAGAGCAGCGACTTCAGAGAAGGAGATCTGGAGTTCTGTGTACATTCAGGAGTCCCAACTTCACAGGGATGTTCAGCATCCTGTAGACTTCAAATACTGTGAGAAGATTTGAAATTCATCCAGCCAATTCTCTGTTCTAGGTCAGAGTAGCTGTCTAGGTACCAAAAATTGTCATAATTCTCTTACTCAGAACTTTTCTGTCAACATCTTGGTGCTAGAATTCAATCTCAGGCTGAAATTTCGTGTGTGTGTTCAGTAGTGCCTCATTTACATGTAAGGGAAGTTTAGAAGTCTAAACCTTCATAGTTTTCCTTTCTTTGAGTGTCAAAGTTCACCGCTTAAACCTATTACTACTAGTTAAACCTAAATTTCACTTTTTGAACATATAAGAGGATCCTACACTCCTGTGTGAGTGTTTATAGCTCCTGTTGTGACCTGAAAGCCAACCTCTTGAGTAAACAACCACAGCCAGAAGCCCGGCGCTTTCCTAGGTAGACGGATCACACTCCGACATATTCTCTTTTTTGGTGAACTCGACGTGAAACACCTAGGGTGGGAGTTTTCTTGAGAGTGTTACAGGATCAGATATCATGGCCAACCAAGGATCATCAAGTGGAGGTGCTGCTGCTGCTCAGCAACCTGTTCAGTTTGATGCTGCTACGATGAAGATGTTCCAGGCTTTTTTCATGTTCATGCAGCAGCAGCAGAGCACAGAGAGGAAGGAGGTATTAGCAACCAAGGCGTTGCAATCTGTGGTGCATCAGATGGACCAGTTCAAGGGGACAGATATTTCCAAGTATGTGCGATACTATGCTAGGGAGATGGAGGTGAACAAGGTACCTGAGAAGGAGATGGTGGAGAACTGTGAGCTTGCTGTTGTCCCTGAGATTCGTGGGCGTGTGAAGGAGCTCAAGCAGCAGCAAGGACAGAGTTGGGAGAGCTTTATGCGAGCTTTGAAGGAGGAGTACGACACTGAAGATTCAGAGAGGGTGACCAAGAGAACGTTCTTGGAGTGGGTGGTTAAGCCTAACAAAGGTTTGTCTGTAAATGAGTTGTTAAGGGAGTTTGATCGTCAGTATGCTCAGCTTTCTAGGACAGAAAAGCTTACACTGGAGGTGGAGAAGACCGAGCTTTTCCTACAAGCAGCGGACGTGACTATTCAAGAGAAGCTTGAGTTGTTGCTGGAAGACAAGAGTGAGGAGAGAGGATTGAAGACTGACTGGAAGGAGGTTGAAGAAGCTGTCTCTTTGCTGACCAAGAGACAAAGAAGAAGGGACAAGGTGGTGGTAAGTGAAGCAGCACCTTTGATAATTCCTGTCAAGCAGTTGCCTACTAAACCCGCTTTGGTAATTGCTAGAGAGGAAGACTCACCGCTTGATGAGTTGATTAAGAGTATGAAGGAGCTTAAGCTTAAGCTCACTAGGTTAGAAGAGAAGGAGCAGAATGTACAGCCTGCTATGCAGAGACCTCAGATGAGAGAATGCTTTGTTCATCGTTGTATATGGTGTGATAGCCTAGACCATGTAAGGAGAGATTGTGAAGAGTTTTCAGATGCATTGAGGAAGGATCTGATCTTCTTCAAAGATGGTAAGATCCATCTGAGAGAGACTGGGATGATGTTGGGAACCAACTTTGGCAAGGGTGGTATGAAGAGACTTGTGAATGAGATATCAGCATCGCATGCTGTTTCTCTTGTGAATGCTGCTACTTGTGGAGTGAAAGTGGAGATGGAGAGAGAGAAAGGGACTGCTGGGTTGTGGTATGATGTAGTGCGGTCCGTAGCAAGAACAGAGCGACACAAGGATGTGCTACGAAGGGTTGGCAACTCAATTCGAGAAGCTACAGGATGGAATGATCTTGTGGATACTATGTCAGTGCATGCTTATGTTGCAAGAAGTCAGCATGAAGCTGTACTAGAAGAAAAACGCAGGAGGGAGGATGCAGGTGAGGCTTCTACAGCCAAACGAGCTGCTACAAGGAGTGAAAGGGCTAGACCAGAGACAAGGCAGGAGACAACACCTACTCGGGAGGAGACTATGGAGGATCTACCATCTACAACACCAAAGGAGAAGGAGAGAAGCAAGGAGAAGGGTAAGATGCTTGCATACAAACTTCAGTCTGACATTGAGATTGCTACAGACTTGAAGCAGGTGTTAGAGAATCGTATCTTGAATGGGAAGGTTGAGTTTACTCTGGGTGAGATTCTTGAGATAGCAAAGCGTGAGTTTCATGAGGTTATCATAGATATCATCAAGAGGAAACGTCAGATTTAGGGTGAAGCAGCTACGCTTAACGCTCTAAGGACCAAACTGTCGGAGGATGAGGAAGATGAGATTGCAGGTTACTGCTCTCAAGTATCAGAGGGGAGTTCGTATCAGCACGTGAGGTTTGAAGATGAGGTGGAAGCATCGCAGAAGAGCCATTACTCTCACAACCATTGGGCAAGAGCAACCACAGAGACCTTAGTGAAGCTGGGAGATCTAGAGGAACCTGTGGTGGCGTTGATTGATCACGGCTCAGAGATTAATCTGATGTCTAAGGAGCTGTACAAGCGTGGGAGATGGTCCATAGACACCGACCATGGATGGCTTATCCGTGCTGCCAACAACCAGAGGGGAGAACTCTATGGTGCTTGTCCCAACATCAAGGTAACTGTGGGTGACATCAGTGATGTTCAGAATTTCTTTGTGCAAGACATGTCAACCTATCTTATCATTCTAGGGCAGCCTTACATTACTGCTGTTAGAATGGAGACACGAGTTATGGATGATGGTTCAGCCTATGCTAGGATACGTAGTAGAGACGGCAAAAGAGCTGTTCAGTTTTTGACCGTTGCTGCAGAACATGAGAGGAATCGTGACAGCTTGAGAGACCGTCCATTACCCAAGATTACTCAGGAGTTTAGAGAGTCTAGGGGTTTTGGCAGAGTACCATTGAAGAGCGAGACTTCAACGGTACTGTAGAGATAGGATTCTCGCCTGATCCAATAGAGCATGAAGCTTTATCCACTAGCTTCTTAGGGTTGACTTCATGTGGATCAGTGTGTTATAGGAAGGTTGAGAATCTGAAGAGGTTTGAGAGGCAACATGTGAAGTGTGTACAGCAGTCTTTGTGGGACAGTGGAGAGTTAGGAGGAGATGAATACATATCTGGAGTGTTTGAAGAGCAGTATTTGGTAGATACCATAGGGGAGTTGAAATCTATAGTAGAAAGTTCTATAGATGATGTAGATAGAGTGGTGAGAGTGAGCTCCAAGGAGCTTTATGATGTAATTGATAAGTTTATACATCGACAAGAGGTGTATGTGGAGACCAAGTACAAGTCAGTGGCAAAGAAAGTCAAACCAGTGGCTTTGCCTTTAGCACTCGATTACAATCAGAAGATGGAGCAAGCTGCACGAGAACCGACGCTCAGAGGACCGAGAAGAATTGAGCACCAGTTCACAGAAACAACACTGAAGGAGCTGAGGATTGGAGGTGATGGATTTCTTACTGAGCAAGAGAAGAAGAGCTTCAAGGAGATGCTATCTAGGCATGGTAAGGCGTTTGCATTTGAGTCACATGAAGTAGGATGTGTAGATCCAAGTGTAGTTGCACCTATGGTAATCTTTACTATACCGTATGTGCCTTGGAATCTACGTCCTATCCTTGTGCTTAGAGCTCATCTGCCAAAGTTGATAGACTTGCTCAATGAGAGAATTAGGATGGGTATCTTGGAACCATCTATAGCTCCCTATTCTAGCAGATGGTTTACTGTTCCGAAGAAGAGTGGAGCTTTGAGATTCATTCAAGATATGCAGCCAGTTAACAAGGTGACTATCAGGAATATGGGTATAGGACCTATTGTAGACGAGTTTGCAGAGGCTTTTGCTGGTCGTGCTATCTATTCAATGAGAGACTTATATTCAGGGTATGATCAGTTTCAGTTATCCTCTGAGAGTAGAGACTTGACTACAATGAGGACACCTTTGGGATTACTGAGGATGTGCACCTTGCCACAAGGTGCTATCAATTATGTAGCACATATGATGAATGGCATGAACAAAGTTTTGAGGGATTTCATTCCTGAAAAAACTATGCCATTCCTTGATGATGTGCCGATCAAAGGGTGTGCTGAGGAGGAGAAGAATGAGGTAATGGATCAGAGGGGGTGCCGCAAGTTTGTTGCAGATCACATAGCTGATTGTGATAAGATACTGAGTCGACTGGAGGAGGTTCATTTGACTTTATCAGGAGCAAAGTCTGTATTTGGAGAACAAGAGGTGTTGATTGTGGGGCACCTATGTGGATCTTATGGTTGGAAACCTTGTCCAAACAAGGTTGACGCCATTCGAAGGATGAAGGAGACGTGTGGATCGGTTACTGAGGTGAGAAGATTTCTAGGTGCATGTGTGTTTTATCATATATGGATTCCACACTTTGCACATGTAGCAGATCCGTTGTACAAGTTGTTGAGGAAGGGGCAAAGATTTCAGTGGCAAGAAGAGCAAAGCGAGTCTATGAGGAAGTTGAAGGATCTTTTGGCTTCACCACCAACTCTACGGAAAGTAACATATGAGTTGGGCAGATCTGTTATCATTACTGTTGATACTAGTCCTATTGGCATTGGATGGGCTATAGGACAAGATGATGAGGATGGAAATAGATTTGTGGTGCGTTTTGGTGCTAAGGTATTAAGTTCACGTCAGAGAGACTATCTCAGGTCAAGAGAGAGCTATGGGGAGTAGTTACTGCGATGAAAAGTGACAAAGAATACTTGATAGGAGCACATGTGGTTGTGGAGACAGATTGTTTACCTCTCTTGGGAATGATCACTAGCTGTACAACTCCAGATATTGCTATGTTGAGGTGGATAGCATATATCAAGTCCTTGAACCCAGAGTTTAGACATATTGCAGGAAAAGACAATCCTGTGGCAGATATGTTATCAAGGGCTAGATATTACGGTGAGAAAGAAATGATAGATGATCAGGAGGATGTGAGAACAGAGTTCTATTCTAGTGTTCTTGCTAGAAAGGACAGAAGCTATTTTGCAGCTCCATTGGAGTTATTTGAGGAAACTATGTATGATGGCGAGTGGTTGGATCTTGGGCGCTATTTGAGTTCATTGGAAAGGCAAGAAGGCTGGTCTGATGCAGATTTCAGGAGGATCCGTAGAACAGCTTATGGGTACTTTTTACATGGAGGACATCTATGGAAGCGCCCTAAGCTACAAGGAGGTATACCGCAGCGGGTGGTATGTGACTTGGAATTGCAGCAGAAGCTGATCAAGGAGTTCCATGAGAGTTTATGGGCCGATCATAGAGGAGTTTGGGCTACATTTGCCAAGATGAAGGAAAAGTATTGGTGGAAGGGTATGTATAAGGATGTAGTACAGTTTGTTTCATCCTGTATACTCTGCCAGATGTACTCCAATGTACGTCATCGTGATGGATTGCATCCTACTTATCCTTTAGCCATTCATTATAAATGGGTAGTTGACCTGGTAACTATGCCATTTAGACTTGGACAAATGAGATATCTAGTCTTGGCTAGAGAAGATCTATCTAACCAAGTCGAAGGCCGTGCTCTGAGGACGAAGACCACTGCTAGTGTCTGCCGCTTTCTACTTGAAGATGTTATTTGTAGGTATGGGTGTGTGGGAAAGATCACTGCAGATAGGGGTGAGATGGATGCACAAGAAGCAGTTGAGTTCTTCAAGCGATTGGGAATCAAGTTGGCGTTAACCACTGCTTACAATCCTGAAGGGAATGGCAAGACCGAAAGAGGTCATCCGTCAATCATCAAAGCTTTGGTAAAAGCTTGCAAGGGTAAGATCCGTGAATGGCCTAGACTGCTACCATTTGCTTTGTGGGCAGATCGTACAACTCATAGTACCGTTACAGGTTACATGCCAGCAGAATTGATACAAGGGTAAAAACCTGTGATGCCGATTGAGGAGGTTGTGCCTACTTGGAATGTTTTGCCATGGGAAAATGGTAGAAGTACGGAGGATCTTCTTGCATTAAGGATCCAGCAGTTAGAACAAAGACCTGAGGATATTGCCAAAGCTGTGGAAAGGTTAAAGACTGCTAGAGAGAGAAACAAAGGCAGATTTGATAGAATGCATAGATTACGACCCAACCAGTTAAGGAAGGTGATTGGGTGTTAATCTATGATAGTAGTCTTGATAATCAGCATAGCGCTATCAGAAAGTTTTCCAAGAGATGGTTCGGACCTTATGTGGTGTTAGAAGTTTATGATAATGCCACATACTCTTTGAGAGAGTTAGATGGTGCAGTGCTCAAGATACCAGTCGCAGGGAAGAGAATCAAGCTCTTTAGAAGGAGAGGGGACGACCAGAACATTGCAGAGCTTACTGAAGATGAAGCTGAAGACTCAATGGAAGTTGAAGATGAATTTGAAGCTGAAGCTGAAGAGTCTTAATCTGGATCTGGCACATACCGGAGGATGTGCAGGTTCAGAGGGGGTGGATGTCGCGCCATTTGGCGGCTACATGCTTTGACTTCTACTTCGATGCTTAGGTTTGGTAGTTCTAGAAGTTAGCTCATATTACTTCTAGTCCTTTATGTATATGTTTGACACCTTTGCATACGGTGTTAACACTATTTTGAGTCCTAGTAGGCTGATAGTATGTTAGTTATCTTGTTCAAGCATTTGTGCGCTTGTGCAAGTGACTTCTTACTTGTCTACGACGTTCAATATACATAACTTAGGATTTCCATGCTGATAGGGGTTTGAGCTCATGGGTTGTACTTACTTGTCGCCCATGCACGCTTTCTAGCTGATTTAAGTTAATTTTCGGGGCTACGTGTCGTTTTAGGTAGTTTAAGTTTTACGCTGGCACTCTAGGGGGCTTGACGTGGTAGCCTATGAGTGTAGATAAGTTACCAGGTAGTTTAAGGCACAAAAGGATAGTCAAGTGGAGCTATGAACTTCCATTGGTCCATTTTTGTCTTTTGTAAAACTCTAAGTTTAGAAAACGAGCTCTAGAGGAGAGTTCGAGCAATTGGTGAGGTATCTTGGAAATCTGAGAACACAGGTAGAGAGAGCTCGTCGTGCCAAGCACTGTCAGTGAAATTTTTGCTCGATTTGGATTAATAAACAAGGAGTTATGCCCAATTGAAGTTCGGATTGTGCCAAAACTGCGTCACTTTTGTTGATTTTGGGGTTTTCGGTGACAATTGCAGCAGAATTGAGGAAATCACTTCAAACTTAGTGGTTGCGTTCACTTTCAGGAGGGCTACGACTGTCCAAAAAGTTTCGAATCATTTGAGTGATTGAGTAATTCAGGGCGGCCGCAAAAGCAAAGGGGGTCTGAAAAACTCTTAATCTAGAGCAGCGACTTCAGAGAAGGAGATCTGGAGTTCTGTGTACATTCAGGAGTCCCAACTTCACAGGGATGTTCAGCATCCTGTAGACTTCAAATACTGTGAGAAGATTTGAAATTCATCCAGCCAATTCTCTGTTCTAGGTCAGAGTAGCTGTCTAGGTACCAAAAATTGTCATAATTCTCTTACTCAGAACTTTTCTGTCAACATCTTGGTGCTAGAATTCAATCTCAGGCTGAAACTTCGTGTGTGTGTTCGGTAGTGCCTCATTTACATGTAGGGGAAGTTTAGAAGTCTAAACCTTCATAGTTTTCCTTTTTTTGAGTGTCAAAGTTCATCGCTTAAACCTATTACTACTAGTTAAACCTAAATTTCACTTTTTGAGCATATCAGAGGATCCTATGCTCCTGTGTGTATCAGAGGATCCTACACTCCTGTTGTGACCTGAAAGCCAACCTCTTGAGTAAACAACCACAGCCAGAAGCCCGGCGCTTTCCTAGGTAGACGGATCACACTCCGACAACGTGCAGTACTTTTGTGTCCCCGCTTGTGAAGTACATATTCAGGACTCGCTGGTAGTTACACAGTAGTTGTATGTCTGCATTTTACATGTTCTTGTGATCTCTTGCAGATCTTCCGTGTCCGTGTAATGATAATAAATAACGTTCATCCCTTGTCCAGCAAGCTCAAGATGAAGAAAGAAGGAAGACAAGAACATGGAAAGAGGAGAAGGGTGTAAGCTCACAGACGACAAGACGCGAAACACATTAAATATAAGAATGTCCCTCTTGCTATTGAACAAATAGAACGTCTTCTGGTTCTATCCGTTTGAAAGCTCCTTTCGGAACAGATTTTGATCGAAGTTTAGGTGTCCCCTTCTTGCGGAACACAAAGACAAGATAAATGTAGGCTGCCTCCCATTCATCATCAGAAATATTGTTTCCTTCCGTCCCGTCGCCAAGAGCTCCAAGTTTTCGCATCAGTTCTCCAAATTCAAGCTTTTGGATGTACTGATTCACAAACTCGTGAAAATTCTGCTTCATCACTAACTCCAACCCGTACTCCTCTGCAAGGGCTACAAATTTAGAAAATGGAACGAGCCACTCAGGCAGTCCACAACATCCTCGAGATGAAAATGGTACTGTATCCCAAAAGGCGGACTTAGAAACTTTTTTTCGCTGTACATCTCTCCGAATTCTATTTAAAACACGCTGTTCCCAAATTCAAGTCCATCCGCATCCCGCAGCTTCCGAACAATTACGTTGGCATCAGGCATCGTTCCAATGAACATACCTCCAGGCAAAAGCATGTTTGTCACATTATGCAAGGCTTGACGAGCACGTTCTTCGGTCGACCAAGAGTAATGAAGTGTGAACTGGCAGCTGCAGACATCAAATTGTGGAACGTCTTTGAGAGCTTCGTCAAGGGAGACTTCATAACAGTCTGCACAGACAAAGCGCGCTGGAAAGGAGAAAACCTTGCGATTTTGAGCATGATTTGTGTCTCCGTTGTACCTGTTCCTGGCATACTCTATGGATCCTTTAGCTATGTCTACTCCAACATAGTAACTAATGCTTGCCTTATCCCACTTTATCAGGTCTCCACCTTTGCCACAACCTATGTCAAGTACTGCATCCCCTCGCTTGGCGTACAGATGGATCAAAACGCTCTTTATCCAGTTATTCAGCTTCTTCAGATGAATAATAGGGCTCGTCTCACGCTCCTCCCGTGTTTGATTACTGCGATTGCTGTAATGTTCCGCGATCTGACGAATGATTTTCGAGTCGTCCGGCTCCTCACTTGTCGAGATGCGAGCTCAGGAAGCAGCACCAGAAGGAGACGACTCTTCTCGATCTCTCTTATGGCTGTGTCTGCTCATCGTGAGTACCTCCCAAACATACTCGTTTTCATTCTATTTGTCGATCAGCGACTAATAAACATTTTCAAACGACTGTGATTCTGAAATCCCTAAAACAACAACCATTCGTGATCAGTCATGATCCTCGGAATCCATAGAGGAAAATCCGCTAAGAGAAGTACATCACTGAAGATTCAGGAGATCACGTTGGGAAAACGAAGGACACACGTTGAAGACAAAGACAACTCTATCCCGGGAGTTAGTAACTGTATTATCTCTATCGTTCCAGTAGATGAAGAAAAACTTACCCTGCTCGTCTGCGAGGACTTTGAATCGCACAATTGCCGCTCTGCACACATTGCTCCTCCTCTTCCTGCCATGTCTTGGTTTCACTTACAAGACGGACAAATGCCACAGGACCGTCCTCCCGTTCTATCTGAACTCCTTCCTTCGGGCTCGATTCTCGCCTTCCTTCTCCACCTTCCCTGACCTCTCGACTTAGCTTTAGCTTTAATCGGTTTACGTGCAAAGACTCGTAGTGGACTCTAAACTTCTTCCCGTGCGAATCCCAAAGGGGATTCGCGAGGGAGTAAATCTCCGAGGGTTCGCGCGAGGGAGTATACCTCCCTGCCACGCGAACGCGTGGGGTCGCACGTACAAGGTGCGACCCTGGCCTCTCTTCGCGACTCGCCAAAGGGCTCCCTCGCGTGCGAACCCCAAAGGGGATTCGCGAGGGAGGGAGGGAGAGGTCGCACGTACAAGGAAAGGGCGGAGGACGGGGTCGCACGTAGAGGGAAAGGGGGGGATCGCACGTACTTGGAAACTCCCTCCTTCCTTCTGTTCTTCAGAAGGGAAAAAATCCTCTTTGTGAAAGCACGATAAGGCCTCAAAGGCTCTATACTCACACTTCTTTTGTATTTCTCATTAGCCGGGTGTGACTTCCTTTCACGTTATCACAGGAGAGTGAGGGAGAGTCTTCATAGAGTGTGACACTTGCTTTTTTTCTCTTCAAATTTTCCAGAGTTGGTTATCATTTAGTCCTATATGGACCTCCGGACTGATAGGGTAATCTTTATTTTCTTGTTTTGATTATTTCTATATATTTATTAGTTTTGTAGTCATTTATAGATATTTTTTTATTTTGGATATTTTTATATATTTATTAGTTTTATAGTCATTTATAGATGCCTCCTAGGGTGCATCCTAGGCGACCCGGAGATCGGCACTTACCTAGAGGATGTCCGGAGGTCCCGGGAGAGAAAGTGAGGGTCCCGGAGTCATTATTGGTTAGGTATGTACAGCTGATGAGACTCCTAGGACCTGGAGCTGGCCACACGGCAATTTTCCACTTCCTTTTTGCGAATGAGAGTGGACGTATAGATCAAATGGCGAGGGAGGCAGAAGCAAGAGTTGTCACGGCTGATGTAATTCTAGAGGAGGGTGATCAGGAGAGGGAAGATGTGGTTGATACAGCTGAAGACTTCATAGCTGAACCGGACGTACTCCAAGCACTAGGCATTTCGATGGAAACTACCGAGGTATGTTTATTATTAGTGCATGTCTTGACTTATGTATGTTTATATGATGCTTTATTGATTAGTGCAATTTTCTGTTGCATTCAAACAGACATATGTTGATGCTAGAGGGATGAGTGCTGGTTTAGCCCCAAGAGTCGCGGATCATGACTCACAAGTCCCAGTACGAGAGTCTCCTACAGCTGCTAGTATGGACACTACAACGAATGTGCTTGTTATGGACTCACAAGACCACGTACGTGCACCCCCCATTCAAGTTGTGGATGAAACTCTTTCTCATGATCAGCTACCCTTGGATGATTCACTGCCTATGTATGCCTTTGTAGCTTTGTCTAGACTTAGGGAGTTCTTTCGAGACTTCAAGGTCAGATGTCCTCATCATGGATGCGAAGAGTTCTTCTCGCTTCCGATAATCAATGTCATCCATCAGACGTGGTCATTGAAGTTAAAATGTCCTAGTCGACACACTTATGGATGGAGATCTTGTGATGGAGTTATACAATGGCATCCCTGATGTTATCCATTGCCTTTATCATGCTGTATTGAATGCGGGATTGGGCTACACTACACTAGATAGTGTTCTTCGAGAGGTGGGATTAGCTCCTAGCTCCCGGACCCATTTCTTCAACTTCCAAAATGGAAAGACTCGTCACGTTGGTTGGATCCAAGCTGCAATGGAAAGTTGGGCCATCGAGAAGGAGAAGGTTCAAGCCAGTGCCTTAGCACGGATCTTTCCCGACTTGAACGAACTCCCAGTTGGAGGTTAGTTTATACGATGTCCATACTATGAAGCATTCGCTTGTGAGTTTTTACATGTTTATTACGTGCCATTGTTGCTTATATCCTCTTCTCACGTTCATGTACTGTCATTAGGAAATTTTGTTCTGTATGCGGACTTGCGTTATGATTCACGTCGCAATGGATACAATGAGACATGTGCTTTCATCGATTCCCATGACGGTCGTGTAGTCGAGATGGTGAATATGACACGAGTTGAATGCGGAAACAACTCGTGGTTGATAGAGGACCGTGCGTTTGAGGAAGGAGTGCGTAGGTTGATAGCGCGTGGGTTGGTCCCGGATGAGGTGGTTCATGACGACAAATCATCAGTTGATGCTATCTTGTCTCGCTACGGCATTGTTAGCCAAAAAGACTTATGGCACAAGTGCAAGAATGTCATAAAGAAGTTCTTGGTTGAGGTTCAGAACAAGAAGCGTCCTCCTTGTAGCGTCGATGATGCCGAAATCATCCCTGATCTGGAGCTCCTCACGAAGAGACAATTGGTGGACTGGCTCCGTGCTCAAGGAGCGAATGCAGCTAGGAACAAGCCTGATCTAGTCTGTCGAGTGGCCTCCATACGTGGGTTGAAGGAAGGAGAGATCGTCGTGTCACGACGGTTTATGTATCCAGAGCTTCAACAGCATGGGTTAGTCGACAAGTTGAAAGGGTGGATATACACGTGTTGTCAGTTGAATGCTAGGAGAACGGTCGGTGCAGATGGTCGTTATCCGCAAGAGCAAGATGATGCGAGAGTATTGGTTTTGGATATAATAAATGCCGCAGACCATTGGGCAGGAGACCATACAGCTTGTAGAGACTTGCCCGGAGACCGACCTTGTTGTACGATTCCAGACATCAACCGCCCAGCCTCTGACGTATACTATACACCATGTGAGTTACATCGTAGGTGTGGCTCTTGATTTACACTTTAGGGATGAGTTTATTACAATTACGGACTCTGAATGTGACAACTTGTATCTCCGTATTGGATGATTTATTGTGATCACAACTATTAGGTTCGTCCACCCATCGGGCGTTGGTGTCCTTCTTGGCCAAGGCTATAACTCCGACCAAGATGAGATTTTATACAAGAGCTCGTGAGAATTATATGTCGGAGACGTTCAACTCTGTCATCAACAAGTTCGCATCAAAAAGGATCTATTATCCTAATACACACGAGGCTAGACTCGCCGCTTGCGCGTTGGATTGGAATGAGAATATCACACGTGAGCCGCTAAAAATTTTGGAGCGTCGACCTGTACACACTGCTGTTCGACACAGGACATCAACAGTACGAGTGTTACCCCCACGGACAACGAGGTGGAAAGCAGAGCTGCGTGAAAGCTTATTTGGCGAGAGATCAGCAGATGCATCGGCATCTCTAAGGTAAATACTGCTCTTGTTATATTTATTCTAAATGTTTCTTTAAAATATTTATTATATTCTAAAAGTTTGGTTTACTCTAAATTTATATCATTAATATTTTGAACCAATGTTTTCTCTGTTTACTTTCAGGAATGAAGATACGGAGTAAAGAGTTGTATATATACAACGAAATTTTGATATCCTCTTGTTCGTTGTATCTCCGAGTTGTTTAAACTGTTCTAAACCACTTTAAATTTTAATATTATTTATCTTTCATTTGAAGGGTTGAGCCCCCTTTCTAGATAAATACTTTCATTTTATGATATTTCGAATATTAAACTATTTATTTGCTTTCATATATTATTTCTTTGCTTTCACATCAATTTCATTCAGATCTTCCTCCTTCATTATTTCTGATTTCCTTGAGGGTCACTTAGATGTATTAAAACACAATGTGCATATAGGTCCATGAATAATTACAATTAATTCTGAACATAATGGTTCCATATGGATTAGGGTTTAAGATTCGGGTCCCAACTGTCGATCACAAAACCCTAAAAGAAGCTACTCTTCTTTTACCCTTATTTCTCTTACGGTTTAGGGCAAGTTTTTAGGGTGTAGGATAAGAGATTAGGGTTTAGAGGGTAGGATAAGAGGTTAGCGTTTAGGGTAAACTTTGGTTTACCCTAAACGCTAACCTCTTATACTTCATGACGGGGTTACGTGTACTCAAACCAAAAAACAATAAAGATAAATAAATAATCATTTGTACACACTTGAATGGCTAAATTACTAAATAAGCCTAAGATGGTTTATGCCACCTGTTTTGCTTCCAAACAGGTTTTCGAAACCTGTTTGCCAGGTTTCAAACAGGTTCAAACCTGTTTGGACAGGTTTACTGCTATAACTTTGTACTATTTCCTTCTACTAATTTCTCAAATTCCAGAGGAATAATTTCAACTACTTGTTGCTAATATCTTTTCAGTATTTCCTTCTACGCTTTGTCAGAAAAATAAATTGAATATTCTTCTTCACTTTTTAGGTTGCTTTGTCACTTCTATAACTTTATCTTTGTCAAAACATCTCCTTTTAATATTTCCTTATACGAACTAGGCTCGCACTTACTCGCGAAACAATTAGCTTCGAGGGGGTCGAGCAATTGTTCACCCTCCTCCTCTCGATATTCATGATTTGTTAATGTTGCTACGGCTCTTGATATCCCATTCCTTTGACGAAAACGCAAATAAATATTTGGCCCAAGGGCCTTTAAGCCTTAATTTAAAGACCCCATGTAACTATTTTCGTGGAGCCCGATGGAATTTTCTTTCCCGATTGTGTTCTACGGCTCCCGATAGAGCGATGCTTTCATGCTGCGATGGCTCCCGATGAACCTGTTCCCAAACAGGTTTCGAAAACCTGTTCCAGTTCCAAACAGGTTTCGATAACGTGTTTGGACAGGTTTAAACCTGTTCCAATTCCAAAACAGGTTTCCGAAACCAGTTAATAATGCAAAACAGGTTTTCACAACCTGTTTCGACAGGTAGAGAAATTGGGAGTTTTAATCTTCCGACAACCTGTTTCAACAGATTTCGAAACTTTTAAAAAACATTTTGCAAACAATGACTGTAACCTAAACTTTCTAACTGCGATGGAAAGACCCGAAATCACTATCGAAAGCACTCTCGAGGGGAGTTGAACCCCTTGGACTGCACCGGTTGCAGCGAGAGTTCACCCCTCTCTTCCCATTGACAACTACTGTCAATGGATCCTTGAGAGGGGGAGGCCTACTGCCAAAATAAAAACCCTACACCCACATGTCTAAGCAGCTATGAAGCCTACGTGAACTTCCCCAGGTGACTCCCAAGTTTTCTGTATTGCACTCTGTAAATCGTCTGAGAAAGCAGTACGTTCCACAAAACCCACAACTTTCGCAAGCTGCCTATAGACTTTGAACCGCTGCCGCTTCCGCTCAGTCTCCATGTATGAGAAACAAGCACATGTCAACAGAGGCGTCACATCGATCTGAAGCTCTCTCGCAAAATTATCGCATGCAGTACAGTATGATGAAAAAAGACCTCTCAGTCGTTCCTCATTGAAAAGTCTAGACCTACGGCTCCTCTCTGTCCCGCTCTCATAGTTTGGCCACGAAAATCTCCAAAAACCGTCGATCAGTATATCAAGTCGGGGTTCGACCCAAGAACGGCTACTGACATCAAGAACCTCATAAAAGACCTCATCGTCATGGCTCGATCATCCTCACCGAGAGAAGCCAAGACTCTTCAGCCAGAACTGTGGAACCGTCTGTCCAAAAAGGAATCACTTTGATGAAAGTACACTATCGGAGAGCGGTACCGAGGTAGCAGCAGCGGCAGATAGGTGAAGTCGTAGCCGTACCCTATTCAGCGGTAGCGGTAGCAGCAGCGGCAGATAGCTCAAGTCCACACTGTGACTGTGTAGATGAACGACGGCAACAGCGGCAGATAGTTTCAAAGAATATTAGCTAAACTCCAATGAGATGGTCAGTACTCATGAAAAGAGCAAAAATACTCACAGTAAACGCAAGCGAAATGGAGCCAAGCGCACAAAAATAGATCAAAGACGAGTTGAGAAAACCAGCGAAAACAGAAGAGGTAATGCCATCACTAGCAAATGATTACAGAAAGTCACAAAGTGCATCCTCTACCAGCCGCCAGGTGATCGAGTGCACTTAGAGCCAAAGCCGAGCCACAGACGAGGTAATTCCATCGCATGCAAATAGTAAGCGAATAAACAAAGTGCATGGACTAATGGCCGCCAGGTGATCGAGTGCACTCATCGGCGAAGCCGAGCCAGAGAAAAGGAAAACGCCATGGTGCAGAGCCGACGCCTAGCCAGAAAGCATCCACAATGATCGAGTGCATAGGGAGGCCGAAGCCGTGTCCATCTGACCCCACCAGTTCACGGCCGGAACCCTAATACAGACCGTCGGGAACTGAGGTCAGCGCTCCGGCTCCTGGAAAAAAAATTGCTACAGTGACCAAAAGGCCTACGAGAGGGTGGGCCTTTTATACTGGGAGTTGTGGTTTAAAAGACGATGTGCGCTAACATAGTAACATGATGAAAATAATAACGCCAAACAAGTGGAAGGAAGAAATTATGTAGAGCGAATGCTGATCAACTCGTGCCATGATTTATTGTATCCGGCACAACCGATGATTGGAATATACACAAATATGTTCAAAATTTGCGTACTAACTCAAATTGTATTGGGATGGGGACGGCCCACGGAGGACTAATCGAGCTATTAAGTAATTGAATCTACGACCTCTTGCTAAACATTGTCAGCTGAAAGAACCCAAGAGAGGACTGTGATGATACTCACTGCCCTTATAACAAATACATCTTCGTGCATGAGGCACTCTGTACCTTAATCCCCGTGCGGGTATAACGACCCGAAGGATACTACTTCGGCTTTCCGAAAAAAAAAGCACGGAGAGGAGTATTCCGTACTTTTTCACCTTGTGTACTTTAAATTAGGGAGAGATTTTACTATTTTGGTTAAAGAACATTTCTCAATCAAGACCCAATAATTATATTCGAAGCGAGTTGCAAGGGTGAAAAGATCTCCAATTTACAAGAGTGTAAAACTCTTTGAGAGACTTATATCAAGACTCTCCCAAGAGCTTTACACTCTAGTGAATTGGAGAGCTTTTTTAAGTCTTTATTTGTAAGATAATATTCTCGCAAGAAAATTCTATCAGCAAAGAGAATTTTCTTGCGAGACAAACTTTTGTTGGCAAGACAAACCTACCCGCAAAAGAGTTTCTCTTGGTTACCAGCAATATTGCTACGGGCACCGGGGTCTTAAGACTCGCATTATCTGATGATAGAGAATCTCTTCTGCACGTGCAGTACTTTTGTGTCCCCGCTTGTGAAGTACATATTCAGGACTCGCTGGTAATTACACAGTAGTTGTATGTCTGCATTTTACATGTTCTTGTGATCTCTTGCAGATCTTCCGTGTCCGTGTTATGATAATAAATAACGTTCATCCCTTGTCCAGCAAGCTCAAGATGAAGAAAGAAGGAATACAAGAACATGGAAAGAGGAGAAGGGTGTAAGCTCACAGACGACAAGACGCGGAACACATTAAATATAAGAATGTCCCTCTTGCTATTGAACAAATAGAACGTCTTCTGGTTCTATCCGTTTGAAAGCTCCTTTCGGAACAGATTTTGATCGAAGTTTAGGTGTCCCCTTCTTGCGGAACACAAAGACAAGATAAATGTAGGCTGCCTCCCATTCATCATCAGAAATATTGTTTTCTTCCGTCCCGTCGCCAAGAGCTCCAAGTTTTCGCATCAGTTCTCCAAATTCAAGCTTTTGGATGTACTGATTCACAAACTCGTGAAAATTCTGCTTCATCACTAACTCCAACCCGTACTCCTCCGCAAGGGCTACAAATTTAGAAAATGGAACGAGCCACTCAGGGCAGTCCACAGCATCCTCGAGATGAAAATGGTACTGTATCCCAAAAGGCGGACTTAGAAACTTTTTTTCGCTGTACATCTCTCCGAATTATATTTTAAACACGCTGTTCTCAAATTCAAGTCCATCCGCATCCCGCAGCTTCCGAACAATTACGTTGGCATCAGGCATCGTTCCAATGAACATACCTCCAGGCAAAAGCATGTTTGTCACATTATGCAAGGTTTGACGAGCACGTTCCTCGGTCGACCAAGAGTAATGAAGTGTGAACTGGCAGCTGCAGACATCAAATTGTGGAACGTCTTTGAGAGCTTCGTCAAGGGAGACTTCATAATAGTCTGCACAGACAAGACGCGCTGGAAAGGAGAAAACCTTGTGATTTTGAGCATGATTTGTGTCCCCGTTGTATCTGTTCCTCGCATCCTCTATGGATCCTTCAGCTATGTCTACTCCAACATAGTAACTAATGCTTGCCTTATCCCACTTTATCAGGTCTCCACCTTTGCCACAACCTATGTCAAGTACTGCATCCCCTCGCTTGGCGTACAGATGGATCAAAACGCTCTTTATCCAGTTATTCAGCTTCTTCAGATGAATAATAGGGCTCGCCTCACGCTCCTCCCGTGTTTGATTACTGCGATTGCTGTAATGTTCCGCGATCTGACGAATGATTTTCGAGTCGTCCGGCTCCTCACTTGTCGAGATGCGAGCTCGAGAAGCAGCACCAGAAGGAGGTGACTCTTCTCGATCTCTCTTGTGGCCGTGTCTGCTCATCGTGAGTACCTCCCAAACATACTCGTTTTCATTCTATTTGTCGATCAGCGACTAATAAACATTTCAAACGACTGTGATTCTGAAATCCCTAAAACAACAACCATTCGTGATCAGTCATGATCCTCGGAATCCATAGAGGAAAATCCGCCAAGAGAAGTACATCACTGAAGATTCAGGAGATCACGTTGGGAAAACGAAGGACATACGTTGAAGACAAAGACAACTCTATCCCGGGAGTTAGTAACTGTATTATCTCTATCGTTCCAGTAGATGAAGGTAAACTTACCCTGCTCGTCTGCAAGGACTTTGAATCGCTCTGCACACATCGCTCCTCCTCTTCCTGCCCTGTCTTGGTTTCACTTACAAGACGGACAAATGCCACGGGACCGTCCTCCCGTTCTATCTGAACTCCTTCCTTCGGGCTCGATTCTCGCCTTCCTTCTCCACTTTCCCTGACCTCTCGACTTAGCTTTAGCTTTAATCGACTTACGTGCAAAGACTAGTAGCGGACTCTAAACTTCTGTTAGGTTTACGTCAGAGACACCTCCGAGTTCCTTCCCGAAAGTAAGTCAATTCATTAATCTGGAATCATCAGAATTACAGTCATCCCTGCATACGTGCATACTCAGATAAGTAATATGCCACCCAATGAATAGCAAACTTAGGATCGAGTGACTCGTCCCCTTAGACATTGAGCTTCTTTGATATATACTTTTAGGGATCTGCGATCTTGTCTTACTCTTTGGTCTCTAAAAGCTATATTGCCACTTGATCACATATTTGACTATAATTTTCAGCTCTGATGTAAACTTGAGGAGTTCTCGGTATCATTACAAAGCCCTCACCAAGACTTTTCTAATGATATCTCATTCATCTCGAGATCTATCTAGAGTTCTGTCCTCGACTTAAAATGTTGCTAGACCTTCAACATTTCGAGTTTTTTTTTGAGAAATTGTGATCCAACGGCAGACTTTGATCTATGGTTTGGAAGAATAGTCGACTAGCGTCCGTCTCGACCCGACCTACATTTTTTATCTGCTTCTAAACTTGTCCCCTTAGATCAATGTTTGTCTAAGATTCATTTAGGAGAGATATCTATATCTTTATCCAACGTTCCAACCTTGGTTCAGAGAACCACTTGAGGTTCATCTCTTCTTGACTTCTCGGCCAAGCCGTGAGGTCACAGTCTTAGTGTTCAGAACCTAATGCAAGTTAGCTAGGGTTCTATTTTCGAACATTTGCGCATGATCTTGCATTAAGGGTCATAACTCTAAAGTTCGCGACAATCACAATGGTCATCTTTTTTTTTGTTCGGGTTTAGACTATTTAGGTAAATAGTTCGGTTCAATCTTGAGTCAATACGGTTCAGTTCAGGTTGATGATTGAACTGTGGTTTAAACGGCTCAAACTGTAGTTTAGATGATCTGTAGTATCAAAACACTAATCTCCAGTTTTGATCTCGAGACCTCTTGCATTACAAATTATGAGATAACCAACTCACATTCAACATATTCATTAATGTTCCTTAATGAATATGGAATCTTAAGAGTTAATAAGAATAACAGGTAGGTAGGGAGAAGAGGTAACCACATTCTGCTAGACTTCTTCAACGTATTTCATGGCGAAGGAATAGGAAAACGGTGTGGACAAGCTCTATCCAACAGCCTAAGGTCGTTTGATATCTCTCTTCTGCTTTTGATCACTATATGTGATGGTGGTAATGATGCTTGCGTAGCTAGAAAAGGCCTTGGTAGATTATCACATGATCATCACGGTTAAAAAGAATTGATCCCAATCACATGCTGCAATGTATAGTCCATACTTTTCAGCTTGGACAAAATATAAGTTGGAAGTGATTTCGCCTAGTACGGAGAGACTTCGGAGTACTTCGGTGGATGAAGTAGTGTTAATCAACAACCCTGAAGTGATTCTTTCTTCATTGGTGTCATATTACTTCCATTAGTCGTCAGTAAATCTACTTACTTTGTCATCCTCTATGGTATACGAACATATGAATTCCTTCGCCAAAAGGACAACTTCTGTAGTCAGGCCCAAAACGCTCAAATCTGTTAGCTGGCTCTTCCTCATGTCCACATAATGTATCCGAGTGATTGTTATGATTTGTAACCAATCATGCTCACTTGTGTTATAAATATAACACTAAACAGTGTAATTACCTTGCTCTTATCGTTAAAACGAAGGATATCTCGACATGGTTCAGACTACACGTTGTTATGTAAATACACTATATGATCCTGATAACTTCACAATAACAAGGATACTTCCACTAGGAAGTACAGGTTTCTAATATGTAACTGCGCGTATAGTCTGTAGGACAAACTCTTCGGTACTTTACATGGTATAGAGCTCAATAGCACATCCTGGGTGGAAAACTCCCTCAATCCATGGACTATGAGCTCAAAACATCCTTGAAACCCGTCTCATGATACGAATCCAGTTTAAGATGGTTTTGCCTTCTGCAAAGAGAACCTCTGGGGTGACTGAAAGTGTCTTGCTTTCATGTAAACAGACTGCAAGTGTGCTCTAGAGTAAACCCACGAAACGAATCTGACGAACATTAAACATGACTGGGATCGAAATGTTTATAACGTGATGTCCTGCGACTTGTCCTAACGCCGCTCCAGACGCTCCGCTTGGACAGCTTGAAACAATTGCTTCAATCAATGGACATAAACTACCCGACTGCATTGGGCTCAGCTCCAAGACCATAAGAAGCGAGCTTTCAGTCTGACAATGGAGTTAACATCTTTGAACTCCAAAAAGAATGCAACGTGAGAATTTGCGACGGTGACTTCAACTGGGCCTTACAACAAAACATGTATCCGAATGCAATAACATTTTCTACGTTTCGGACAGTACGCATCTGGCCGACAAGGCATCCCAACAGGTAAGGTCTTGCAACATGCACCATCAACACGCCTTCTCCAAGTTCTCATCCGGCAAATGGGCTTGAGGATGAGGGATACTCCTGGGACCTTCGTGAATTGGGGCGATCAAATCCATCTGAAAGACTTCAGCAAATTCAGAAAGTAAGGACTGATGCACACGGTCGAGGATTTCTGCATCTCTCAGTAACTCGTGGCGTGCATCGCCTTCAAAAGTTTCCAATGGTCCGGAACCTTGTGCACAACTCAATCCCATGGTGTGACGAAGGTGCTTGATGCTTCCAACTGGCCGATCACCTATTCCACAGGGAACAATATTCTGGAAAGGGGCAAGGTCGGTATTTACGTTCAAAGCTAGACCATGATACGTAATCCATCGAGAGACACGCACGCCTATCGCTGCAACTTTCGCATCACCTAGATGGACAGTAAGAACAAGAGGTAAGCCCACTCTCAAAGGATGAAAGACAGCAGCATTTCAATGCCTGATCAGCGCATTTGATATACGATGTAGCTTAACCCAAACGCCACATAAGAAGAGTTTTTATCACGACATATGCTGTATTTATCTGGTTAGCAGCGAGATATAAGAACAAGCACATATACGTAAGGTAACTTGTGACTTGGAACCGAGAGAACTACATCACAAATAAAAAGGTGGCATGGATCTGTGCTAAAGTTTTACCGAAAGGTACGCATGCGAAGCATGATCACAGCGCGGGCAAGCAGCGTAGATCGATGTCCCAGGCGATCGGCCTTCTGCCGAATTTTACTGCAACTCGTGGTTTCTCACAATACTCACTTTGTGAGAAATTTGTGCGGCCAGATAGCTACAGCTTGCCCCTGAGACACATGTGCGTTGTGGAATAGGGAGGAAAGATAATGACGTACCAACCCAAACACCGGTGAGCCCATCAACACGCGAAGCTCGAAGACAACATGCGGACCAGAGAGCACGAATTACAACCTCCTCCAACATGCGCAAATACCAGTGTAGATCCATCTTATGATGCCTCAAATTCAGCATGGGATACATAACGAGCTGCATAAAATCCACATGGCTCGTTAGTCAATCAACTGCGACAATCTTCTAGAAGTCATAAACAAAATGGTGAGTGCAATTAAATTGACCCACACGTTGTGACCTCGTTCTTTCGGACCGAGTTGGAAATACTGTCTAGAAACGCCTTCAAAGAAAGATTCCACACCTCGGTATAAGATCACGTTCTTGCTAAACTGTAAGAATCAAACCACAAAGCACAACAGTACCTGGCCAGGTCCGTGATACGTGACCTCACCACCACGTTCGGTCCGGTGAAGCTCAAAGGGTGGATGATCCTTGTTAAAGCGTAAGTAGGCTTCAGAGCTTCGGGTTCCCATGGTGTACACTGGAGGATGTTGAAGCAAAACCACCGAGTTCGGAGCCTCCTCCCCTTTTGAGAGTGATGTGCAAATTCGGTCCACTGTTCCCTTCTGCCATCTCCAGGCCTCGACATACGGCACAAGATCTTCAAACAAGTCATGACACTCACACCTGGCCACAACAGTCTAATCAGTCACATAGTCAAGGGTTAACTGTGACGAATCGAGGAGCACGTTTCTTTTGGTGCTTTAAGATGATAAAAAAGAAGCGAAACAAACAAACTCGGACTATCCTAACCGAGAGTAAGACTACAAGGTGTACAGATGCGGCAAAAATTTACACCATTCTTCACAAGAAGAAAAGGGACCAGAGGAGAAGCGGGTCATACGAGTTACGCTTCCGTTCCTTCCGTACGTTTCTCTCCTCGGGTCTTCAGAAAATTTGCCGATGAAAACTCAGTGGAAACGAGCACTAAAAGAGACTGAAACAATGTTCTACCTCACCACAAGATTAGTTGCAGGATGAGCAAAACGTACGGGCGACGCTGACTGTGGCCTGAACCGTGCACAGCCTGGAGAGAACTGGGAGGCCGACGCGCGGATCGTGTAATTTGCGGTACGTACGGGTTCTTGAAATATGTAGACCTAATGGACGATGGTTGTTGGATCGAAAGAGAACACAGCGTTTGAATGCCCAAAATAGCGACCATGGTTGTGTATGGAGCCGATAGCTTTGAGCATCCACAAGAAGGAGAATGCTGAAACGGAAGAATTCTTGCCCAACTGATGTCAACTCAGCACCAAACTGTTGGAGCAGAACACCTTTCCGTAATCAAACGAAGAAGATCCAGGTTCCCAATTGCAAGCTGCACAGGATCCCGCTCTGGGCGGCAATGTCACTCAACGCATAAGCATGGATTTTGCTCGGTCGCTATATCCGGACAGGCCCGGCCGGCTTATCGCATTCCTGCTTTGTCCCCCATGTGTCCCCAGAATAATCTCGGACCTCAGTGCTGAAGTTTCTCGCAGCTTCAATATGCGGTTCTTCTAACAGTTCTAAGCGGTTTCAATATGTATGGTGGGATATCGAATTTCTTTGGCCTTCATCATCGTGTATATGCACCGAGTGAGTGCTTTGCCCTCTATCACCAGAAGTTTCGTACTTAAGGGCGACTCTCTTTCCGCCGCAGTAGACTTCAAGCGGACCGCTACGGCATCAAAGACGCATTTGTCCTAGAAAACAAGCACCGCTCTGTTTTGGAATCCTCGGTAGGACTTTTTCTACTGATGTTCACAGACTATCTCTGTGAACATCAAGTATATGTGTGACTGCTAAACTGGCGAGCAATCAAACCTTTCGAACCGTGATGTCTCGTGGTGATGACTAGATGGTTTTTACTTTCCCTATCTGTAATTTGTGACCACGCTCAAAATGACTCGGAGTAACCAACCAGTCCTTTAACTGGTAATCGGCAAAACTTTGTCTTTCTGGAATTGTCGTACTCTTCACGTCCAAAATTCGGCAAAACTTGCAAAAGTCCAAGTCACTAGTACAGCCGACCTCAGTCTGGCCCTCAACAAGGCTAACGGATAGCGGAGAATTGGGTCAGTCATATTGCCGTCATCCTCATACCTACACAAAGGATCAGTTTACCTCAAACAAGGTTACTCAAACTAAAGGAGAGTCGTACTACTGCAAATCGACGCTTTGACACGAGATATTTGGTTCAAATACCAGCTCCACAGCTCAGATGAATGAATTATGTGTGTAATCGTGTGTAAATGGAGCGGAATCAACTAAATTCATCTAACAAAAAATGTCCTCTCTAACTGAATCAATTCCGTTGCTATCTAAACGCCTGTCTGAGGAGTCCAGCATATCCTCCGAAAACCCAACCTGCCTCAAAGCTTCGTAAATACCAATCCGAGCTGCAAACCGACAAATTGAGACAACGGACATACGTCTCGTCTATTGGGATACGCACAGTTCCACCACCATATTTATGATTTGCGCACTCTGTCAGGACCGCCTGTGGGAAACCATCAGTTTCTGATCCAAACATAAGCCAGTCCCCTGGTCGATACTTTACGTCCTACAAACCACCAGTAATAATAAACACGAATCAGATCCTCTTAGCATCTTGAAATCGGACTCGACTAATGGGTCAGACTAGGAAACAAATTGATAGTACAGTATGTCAGACGATGTGCTCAGTTCGATTCATATGACAACATTGAGACAGGTCCAAAGTGGACTGGAAGGTCTTTGCTGCAGTCCCTACAGCTGTGGAAAACTGTGCAGCACACTGCACTCAGTGAACGTTGGCATATAGCTTACTTTTTTCTATAACGTTGAGAGAAGAGGAAACATCAAAGATGTCTCAACTGCCCTCGCCCATCTACACAGGAAACGGCTAACGTCCAATAAGAGTACGGATCTTTCATATGATCAGTTCTCAGCTAAACCCTAAACCCAGAAAGTCCCAGGGCCATAACCCTAAACCGTGAGTTCAGGGTTATGGCCCTAAACTCACGGTTTAGCTAATTCAGTCAATTCGCAGGACGAGTGACTTTCAGTAAGGAAACAGTAGAATCCTAAGAAAATGCAGACGCAGAAACATACACTTGAAACAACAAGGAAAAAACGGGAAGTCGTACCGTGTGCGGCAGAGTTCCTTTCTTGGTAAACCCGAGTAGCCTCTTATCACCCTCCTACGGCCACAATAATAATATGAGTGCAAGAAGTATTACAGAACTGGAGTTCCATGGTACAACATAGTTCTGTCAAACCGTATTAGCATGAACTACGACAAAAGTCCATGAAAGTTGATAAATGATATATTAGGCAAGAAACAAGAGAGGGTAAATAGAGGAACTAACCTGTTCTTGAAAATACTTCAAAAACTCGGCCCAGTTACTATGCACTTTGACAACAACGTATCTAGATAACTCATCTTTGACAGGAAATACAGTGAAACCATTCTCTGGAGGTAATCCGTAGAACGAATCCGAATTTACGCGTATGGTGTATAGGTTACAAAATTGACTATTTACGCGACAGATTTGTATATGCAACAGTAAGCATGGTCGCTAGGTACGACACATCAGAAACCGAGCACTGGGCACGCAAACCAACTGGCGACGCTATATGAAACGACCTAAGCATGGAACAATTCAAACGTGTAAACAGCTTATCCGTTCAACGAGGTGAACAACTACAGTCAAATCACAAAGACAGACCTTGGCACATCGAACATAAGAAAGTCCGGGCATGTAACCCCTAAGCAGACTGACCAAACAAACACTGCTCAAAAGGATGGCCGAAAAGTAAGAGAGACTTTTATCGGGTCCGAGAGACTCTTGCTAATCAATTCCCAAGAGGTTAATCGTTAATAAAGAGCACCGAAAACCGCTTGATTAAGGTTGGTCTTACGGTACAACTCATGCACCGTACGATATAAGATGCAAAGTCTTAGATCTTCCAGTGCATGAGTTGTACTCGACAGCAAACATCCTTCTCATAACTCTAATGGATAAGAGCAGAATTAGAGTAGAAACTGTAGACGTCAGTGTACATTAATCAGATCAAGGATACGGCCAGTAGTCCAATCCGGCACGTTTCAACTTGGCGCTGTTTATCTCGAAACCAAGTGGCTGCGCAGCGACAGAACGGTGAATACTAGTTAGAAATAACATCCAAACACCGCATTGGCCACAGTATTCGTCCATGATATAGCAGTTCGAAGCAAGAACTATACTCACGCACACAGGTAAAACGCAAGAAATGAACCCAGTAAAGTACAGATTTCGGTCCCTGAGTGTAGCAGTTCGATGCAAGAACTATCCTCCTACACTTAAAGTAACCCCAAAAGTTGACCCAGAGAACCCAGTGACGTACATAGTAAGTAGCAAACAGGGGAGAATGTGTGCTAACTTCAAATGTCAAGTTAGAGAAATTCTGTAACCAAAGGGACAGACCAACGGGATGTATAGTACGTGAAATATGGCCACACAGATAGGCAAATACGTGTCACGTAAATAATATCGGCGTATGTGCCAAGTGAAGGTTGAAAGGTGTTAATTTTTCGGCACAAGCACAGCCGGAGTCATGTAGAGTGATCATAATGATCTGCCATTTATGTCACGAGAAGAAGCTGCTGAGCCTCAGCAACACACGATTCACAACTACCGAAATCAGTTTCACCATATATATATACCTTCTGCTTTATCCAAACTAGAGCGGTCCTGTCCTGAGGTCCCTAAAAATGGTGATTTACTGAAGCGAAGAAAAGAAAGAGACATTTTGACAAAACGTCAAAAGAAAGAAAAAATTGAATAAAAGAGAAAATTGTGTAGAATTCGGTTGCTCGCGACGAAAAATGTTAACGTCTAGTCAGTCTGCGCTGTGACTCATAGGGCTGGCTTGGGCCATCACTAGCGAGCGACCTCATCAGCTCCTCCCGCTGGCTTTGGTTAAATGGCAAAGATGTGCAAAGTTTGATTAGGAGCAGACCTAGACTTCCTTAAAGAGTTGGCCGACGGACTTGCAGGCGATACTTCGAAGGCTTACAGAACGAGCTTACAGAAACCACTCATTCGTATTAAACGAACGTGAAAGCGAGGATAGGAAAAGAATTACCGAGTAGATCTGAGAGAAGGGCACAAAACCTCTCAGCCCCTCCACTCTCACGACGAGACCGCCCCGGTTAGCGGAAAGAACCTGCGTTAGACCAAGAAAGTATCCACCTTCTTCAGTGACTACGAACAATTTACTGCAAACAGGGCAAAGAGAAGAACCTAAAACGAAGCAAGTCCTGATGGTGTATAGGACTAACAGACGAAAGAAAGGCCTGTAACTCATCTCATATGGCTACCCGTTGACATGAAATTATGTCCTAGAAGCAAGTCAGGGCGAAATCCAACTCAACGTGCATTGAACAACGAACATGTAAACTATCATAAGGCAATGACAATCCCGCCAGAGAACAAGAACCCACACTCAAGAAAGAAAGGCATGCGGGAAACGTGGGCACACATATCCGCACTGTAGATTTGGGCTTATCTTCAACAATGACCAGTGACACTATTGCCATGTTCATACAGACACTCGGGACAGGAATCTCAGAGACAATCTTTACCCCTCAGAGAAAATCCTACCTTCCCTCTTACTGGACAATCATCAGCCTGCAGTTGCCTGCAGCGCTCCCAAGATATATCATACTGGAGCTTCCGAAGGCTAACAATTACACGGCCATTGTCGTCATCTTCCTGAACTATCATAAACTCCTCCTGAGTTCATCTGTTTGCATCTCAATAGCATCTGTTTGCTATTCATTGGGTGGCATATTACTTATCTGAGTATGCACGTATGCAGGGGTGACTGTAATTCTGATGATTCCAGATTAATGAATTGACTTACTCTCGGGAAGGAACTCGGAGGTGTCTCCGACGTAAACCTAACAGAAGTTTAGAGTCCGCTACGAGTCTTTGCACGTAAGTCGATTAAAGCTAAAGCTAAGTCGAGAGGTCAGGGAAGGTGGAGAAGGAAGGCGAGAATTGAGCCCGAAGGAAGGAGTTCAGATAGAACGGGAGGACGGTCCCGTGGCATTTGTCCGTCTTGTCAGTGAAACCAAGACAGGGCAGGAAGGGGAGGAGCAATGTGTGCATAGCGACAATTGTGCGATTCAAAGTCCTCGCAGACGAGCAGGGTAAGTTTACCTTCATCTACTGGAACGATAGAGATAATACAGTTACTAACTCCCGGGATAGAGTTGTCTTTGTCTTCAACGTGTGTCCTTCGTTTTCCCAACGTGATCTCCTGAATCTTCAGTGATGTACTTCTCTTGGCGGATTTTCCTCTATGGATTCCGAGGATCATGACTGATCACGAATGGTTGTTGTTTTAGGGATTTCAGAATCACAGTCGTTTGAAAATGTTTATTAGTCGCTGATCGACAAATAGAATGAAAACGAGTCTGTTTGGCAGGTACTCACGATGAGCAGACACGGCCATAAGAGAGATCGAGAAGAGTCGCCTCCTTCTGGTGCTGCTTCTCGAGCTCGCATCTCGACAAGTGAGGAGCCGGACGACTCGAAAATCATTCGTCAGGTCGCGGAACATTACAGCAATCGCAGTAATCAAACACGGGAGGAGCGTGAGGCGAGCCCTATTATTCATCTGAAGAAGCTGAATAACTGGATAAAGAGCGTTTTGATCCATCTGTACGCCAAGCGAGGGGATGCAGTACTTGACATAGGTTGTGGCAAAGGTGGAGACCTGATAAAGTGGGATAAGGCAAGCATTAGTTACTATGTTGGAGTAGACATAGCTGAAGGATCCATAGAGGATGCCAGGAACAGGTACAACGGGGACACAGATCATGCTCAAAATCGCAAGGTTTTCTCCTTTCCAGCGCGCCTTGTCTGTGCAGACTGTTATGAAGTCTCCCTTGACGAAGCTCTCAAAGACGTTCCACAATTTGATGTCTGCAGCTGCCAGTTCACACTTCATTACTCTTGGTCGACCGAGGAACGTGCTCGTCAAGCCTTGCATAATGTGACAAACATGCTTTTGCCTGGAGGTATGTTCATTGGAACGATGCCTGATGCCAACGTAATTGTTCGGAAGCTGCGGGATGCGGATGGACTTGAATTTGGGAACAGCGTGTTTAAAATAGAATTCGGAGAGATGTACAGCGAAAAAAAGTTTCTAAGTCCGCCTTTTGGGATACAGTACCATTTTCATCTCGAGGATGCTGTGGACTGCCCTGAGTGGCTCGTTCCATTTTCTAAATTTGTAGCCCTTGCGGAGGAGTACGGGTTGGAGTTAGTGATGAAGCAGAATTTTCACGAGTTTGTGAATCAGTACATCCAAAAGCTTGAATTTGGAGAACTGATGCGAAAACTTGGAGCTCTTGGCGACGGGACGGAAGGAAACAATATTTCTGATGATGAATGGGAGGCAGCCTACATTTATCTTGTCTTTGTGTTCCGCAAGAAGGGGACACCTAAACTTCGATCAAAATCTGTTCCGAAAGGAGCTTTCAAACGGATAGAACCAGAAGACGTTCTATTTGTTCAATAGCAAGAGAGGGATATGTATTCAGAAACAATTTGCTGCAGAATCATAGAGACTGTGAGTAGAATGTGTATCGGGAAATTTTCTCCAAACGGGATTGTGCATATCGGTGTAGCACATTAACTTTGACTGGCTCTTATCTGGTATACTCTACTTTCGGTGGTGACTTTATGGACACTGATGGTTGTTGCAATCTTGGTTCCCAGTTGGCTGTATCGAATAAAGCCATCAGTGACTCATGAGCCCTTCTCTCCTCGGCAACCTCACCACAGTAGTCTCGTCAGTGATTTCACGGAATCGTCAAATTCCTTTGTGACGCCTACCCAGTTGCGCTGGAAACCTGAGGACATTCCAGACGTGAAAACAGATTTCATAGATGGACTCTACACTATTTGTGGAGCTGGCAGCGCCTTCCTTCGACACGGTTATGCTGTTCGCATGTAAGAATATTGTCCGAACAGTAAATTTAGTGTAGAGATTGGGGGTTCAGCCGAATGTCTGCATCTGGTATTTCAGGAAGTATCATATTCTCAAGGCATATTGTTCTTCTGGAAATCTACCGGCTGTAAGAGATCGTGCATTTGTACTGGTCTGTAGATATTTGAGTTTTCAGGTATGCAGCGAACGCTTCTATGGAACATTGTGCGTTGGCAAATGCAGATGGCGACTTTCTTATTGTTCCACAGCAAGGAAGTAAGCTTATGAGTATAACTACCTCCAAAATGCAACTGAGAGAGCAGACACTAAGCGGGGCTTTTGAGTTAATTGCAGTTAGTATCCGCGTTGGAAGCCATAGGGTCTGATAAATCCTAAATCGCCTTGACCGACGTTACAACTTTAGTTACAAGCACTTGGTTCTGAGGTGAACTTGAGGTTCCTTAATTTTTCGGTGCTTGCAGAGTCAAAGGGTTGATGCAACAAAGTCTGGTTTTATCAGGATTCCCTCCGTTGTCTTATAGAGGAGAGATCCATTAATTGACTAGTTATTACAGAGTCTTAGTTTCGACGCGTTCTCCGCTTTCTTCGTCTGATGTGAAGTTTGAATTGCTCAAATATTGTTTGTCCAGGGTTGTGGATCAAAACAGAGTGTGGAAAACTACAAGTCTCTCCGGGAGAGGTCGTTGTGCTGCCGCACGGTTTCAGGTTTTCCATTGATTTGCCAGATGGACCTTCTCGGGGTTACATTGTTGAGGTTTACAGTGGTCATTTTCAGCTTCCGGATCTGGGGCCAATAGGTATACACGGCTGAAGAATTCACTGTTAACGTTTTGGACTGACGATTTGCTTATGGATCGCTGTACCTACCAAAGGTTTACATTCCTGTTGCTCTATTCTGCTGTGCAGTGAGTTAACAGTGGTCCATTATCACTTACGCGCTTGCAGCTCATTCCTTTAGGCAGTAACGGGTATCCACTTCGCACGTTCTGTAGGAGCCAATGGTTTAGCAGAGCCGAGAGACTTTTTTTCACCGGTGGCGTGGTTCGAGGACAATTGCGTTCCGGGGTATACTATTATCCACAAATTTGGTGGACAACTCTTTGAGAGCAAACAAGACTTCTCACCCTTCAACGTTGTGGCCTGGCAGGGAAACTATGCACCGTACAAGGTACCGGCTAGCTCGGCTCAGCTGTTAACATTCATATTGGTTTTTAGTTCGGCCTTTGACTACTTAGCACGTACAAGGACCATGTCACCATTCGCTTAGTTAGTTTGTCCTAGGACAGATAGGATATGGTTTCTGAGAGAGGTTTTCTGCTCTAGAGATTTCCCATCTTTATTATCTTCGTGATATTGGGCTTAATCTGCACTTTACCGGTAAAGGGAATACCGGCTCTTTCATCTGAAGTCATCATATTGTCAGAAAGTAATGATCGTCTAGATGGTACTAAGTGTTTGAATGTTTCCAACGATATTCTGTTCTACGACCTGTGCAGTATGATTTGAGGAAGTTTTGTCCTTACAATACAGTACTCTTCGATCATGCGGACCCCAGTATAAATACAGGTAGAGGAACTATTTCTCCTCACCAAGGACACCGTTTGAAATGTACATTTATACCACTGAGAATTAGTTTTCTCTGCATCCAACTTGGAACGTTATTTCTAGCCTTATTTGCGTCAAATATATTGTTGCCGGGAAGTGTCTCTTACCACGTGGTTTATACGATGTTCGATAGTGCTTATTGTCAATCAACTTGTCTCGATGCAGTCTTAACAGTCCCATCAGAAAGACCTGGAGTAGCTGTGGTGGATTTGGTAGTGTTCCCACCCCGCTGGTTGGTGGCAGAGCATACTTTTCGGCCTCCATATTTCCATCGCAATTGCATGAGTGAATTCATGGGATTTATCTGCGGCACATACGAGGTAACGGTCCTGGGCCTCACCTCAATACTGGAGGATTCTCATGAGACGCAAAGCGTAACGCAAGATAAAAGAATCGGGCAGATAAGTGAATAAACGTGGAACAGCTGAAGTTACTTGATTCTCACCTTTGGCTTTTGCGCCAACCGTTAAGGAGATGGATGTGCGTTGAAGATAACCGTCTTAGCTTGACACCACGATAGTACAGCGGTTTTTTTCTGCTTTATCGACACGGAACTTCGGTTACTTTTAGACTGTTGTCTAAAAGTAACCGATGATCTACTTCGTCAGCGTCAGCTTCCGGCTCATTGGTCGGATGGTTTCCTACCTCTAGCTTCAGATTTGAAGAGCTGATAGACAAGTGTCTTTTTGTTTTGAGAGGTACAACTCTAACCGGATAGCTGCTTAAAAGTTCTGGTCTGTGCTTGTGTCAAAGATGCTAGTTATAAATGCTTAGAGTTTCCTGCACTTGCGTACAAACCTGAGTAACCTGGAACCAGTACGGGCCTGTGTTGCAGGGCAAAGCAGAGGGATTTCTACCTGGAGGTGCTAGCTTGCACAGTTGTATGAGTCCTCATGGTGTGGATACAGCTACATACGAGGTGAGATCATTTATTTATGCATGTACTGGACCCCTCAGTATACTCAGTTTAGTAATACACTTGCTTCTATGTAGCGGCTTCCTCGTGTCTGTACGGTTACTACTTTTGTTCTTGGGTCAAACCCTGTCTGCGGCATATCTTTGCTCACGGGTAGTCTAACAAAGTACTTCAGCACAGAAAAGGTACTTTGTTTCTGGTGATCCCTTTCTGGTTATATGCGTTGGATCTAGAGTGGAAATCCTTATTTTATTGGTGTGTTTGATATATTGAGTGCAACTACAGTGTCTAACGGTTTACCAGTTTGACCCGGTTTGGATGAACAAACTAGTGCAGTCGCTCTAATTATCGTACTACCATACGTGCAGAAAGCAATTTCAGAAGAACCGAGACCAGCTAAGATTGAGGGAGATACTCTTGCTTTCATGTTTGAGTCGTGTTTGATGCCTCGAGTAACAGGCCGAGCAATGGAGTCTCCTAAGCGTGATTTGGACTACTACAAAGGTTGGATCGGTCTGCGTTCACATTTTGACCGCAATAACACTCCGGAGGCAATTAACGGAAGGACTGGGAAATGAAAAACGTCCTCCCGTAACCTCGTGTAAAAGTAGGTGGAAATTTGTGCATAAAGCTTGCTAGCCACAGTGCAGTAGGCATCATGTAAGTATTTAGTTCTCATCATGTTCTTACGAAAGTGAGCATTGTATGTATATAAGTCAAATTGAATTGAGTTGGACCTTACCACCATGATATCACTGGTCACTTCTTCGGAGAAAGTGTGTACACCTGTAAGTCTGGGTCTACTTACGTAGCCTTTACAAGAACCAGTGGAAGTCACCTTTGAAAGAATAGAGTGGTACATGATACAGGATGCGATTGTCAGTGCGCTGTGACCGGAGGAAACACTTGACACGAGTGTCACGTGGATATTATACACTTCTTTTGCAAATGTTATGATAGCCACCTTCATATCGTGTTTGAACCACCGGGCGGTGCATGACGGTTCTAGTGGTTTATCAGGCCATGACATTATGATGATCATCATCGCTTTAGTCGGTCAGGAGCGCGTGTGTTGATGGTAAGTTGTAAGTACAGTGTGAGGCAATCGAATGTTTCCCTACAGCATTATCATCAAGGGACCGGAAACTGCAGACCGGAGATTTATCTCTTATGTATTATGTAATATGGGGTGTCAAAGTTCAGAGGAAATATTCTTCAATGGGGGAGAGTTAACTGGACGTAAAATTGTCACACATAACTTTGTTTATGTATTCTGGATGGCATCTCGTTAAGAAAACATCCACGGCGTTTTCCTCCAGGTACTTCCGGAGGTGTCGGTTTCATTCCGGAGGTGTCGGTTTCATGTCGTAATCTGGCCGAAGTCGTAAATTACTCCCGCGGCTGTCGAATCTTTGAGAAGGTTTTTAACTTTGACATCCCCTAATACCTCGTGATCCTGTCATAAAGTGGCGATCTCTATATTCCCCTAAAGAGGATTAAGTATTGCCGCTGAATTCTCTTATTTTCCAAATCATGGAAAGTTCCAATGTCTCACTGGTGTGAGGTCCAGGGCTCGACCTCTGCCCTCGTCGAAGGATACTTTCGGCCAGGGCCCGTGGGTTTGCGGACGACGTTTGTTTCGCCGGCACGCTTCCTTCTTTCAGGTTCGTAGATGTCTAGTGTGTTGACACTTGGTGCTGCAGGCGGTGACTAGCTTTGAGGTTTGGTGGTCAGGAGTTGTGCATGACTCGTTAGAAGACTTAACCGGTGACAAATTGCTAGATATAGACTAACATCGAGCCAATACTCTGGAGTACTTAATTTGCTGGTGCTTAAACTCACCAGAATCTAGAGCGAACATAAACAAAAAATTTCCCAAGAAATTTTATCATACCTTAGTTGGTGATTGGAGAAATTTGTGACGAAGGGTCACTCTATACATATCATATGTACCTAATAACGGTTAGTAATGTGTAAATGTGTCTACAATTGATGTTTTGTATGGGATCGGTTAAGTTATTCTGGGAAAAGCATTTATTAAGCTTTTCTCTGACAAGTAAAATTGATACAAACAAAAAGAGATGAAGAAAGTGAGATCCTGAACAACAGTCAAAGTAACAATATCTTTCTTTGACCAGATAACTTTTAACCTAAGTTCAAATTAATAAATTCTAGCTAGATTTAAGTATTGATGAATTCTAATGCTAATTTTAATATTCAACAGGAAAGTAAAATGTAACTGTTGCCTAGTATGTCGAAAGGCACGGTTAAAAGTAACCCTCCTTGTTGAGTGCAGATGGAGTAAGAGAGCAGGTTGAGGTTTCATTTACGACGGGAGAGTGTTTTATTGCAAGCTCTACGTGTATCTTGTGGTATTTAGGTTCTTGAGTGTACTTTTTCATTACTTACCGCTGCGTCAGTTACTTCTTTGCTTTAACTTGTTCGTATATCTTTCTGGTTGACAGGTACTTTTGATTTGTAGATATATTTTCATAGTGAAATATATTTTGAAAGGATTATTACTTTAGTTTTAACTTGTAGAATCTAATTAAGGTTCACTCGACCCGAAATATATGCTTCTTCGCTTGTTGTTTAGTACTATATCTAACATTAGTACTAAATCGGTCAAAATATCATGTTTAACATGAATAATTTAACAAAGTAAATTTAGAAAAGAAAAGACTCTTAATCATATATATGGATAATAGATCTATTCTGCAAAGATGAGTTCAATATCATATACGTTGATATACAACGTAGATCCAAGTAGTATATATATGAGCATGCATATACAGTCTAACTTCAAGTGATTAGAATTGGAGTGCATTTTGGCAAGATATGCATTCTGTAAAAACTCTCTGAACAAGAAGCCAGAAACTTTGGACTAGTCTTCTCGTAAAACTTTCATTCTCTTCATAGTTGCTCTAACTGAAGCTATTGTCTTCGTCAAAGACGAAGAGCCAAAAGAACGTAGAGAGATTCATGAAATAAGTTACCAAAGCGAACATCTGGCCGGGGGCTGGATAACGCCAAGCAGGGAGAGCGGGTCATTTTCGGTTGGTGTGTGTCACGTGTAGGGAGGGGTTAGGTCACTTTTTCAAAATAAGCACTGTGGGGTTAGTCGTTCGGCGGATGGAGTTAACGCGTATTATTTTGGATGAGCTCGTGGTGGAGGCTGTTTGTGACTTAACGATGGCTATCGGACCCTGTGGGGTTAGTCGTTCGGCGGATGGAGTTAATGCGTATTATTTTCAGCGGGTTCGCGGTGGAGGCTGATTGCGAACGATGGCTTAATTGTCATCGTTAGGTCATTTTGGTTGCTGTTGCAGGCGTGATGATTTCGCTCGTCGCTCGTTCTTCGTGCTTTGACGTCGGTCGTTGTGCTTGATTTGTTCGTTGTCATGTTACTATGTTGGGCGTTGAATTCCTGGCTCGGTTGCGCATGTTGTTGCTGCTTGTTTCGTAGCGTGCAGGTGGTGTGTTTGTCATCGCTTGCTCACTATGGTGTGCGGTTTGTCGAGGATCGAATGGTTTTCGCTCTCCTGGTTGACAGTCAATGCGACGGGTCGTGGCTGTGCTGCACGGTTTGTCGAGGATTAAATGGTTTGAGGCTCCGCTCCATGAGTGGGAGCGATAATGATTTCGTGGACGAGACTGTGTGCTTTGGTTCGTTATGGTGCGCGGTTTGTCTAGGATCGAATGATTTTGGATCCTCTCTATGTGACACTCAGTCGAGCGGACGTGGTGGATGTGTTGCGTGGTTTGTCGAGGTTTGGGGCTGGTGCTGATTGTGCGATTCATGAGTGAGAGCAGTGATGGTTTCGATACCGCGATCCAATGGTAGTGACATGCAAGATGAGACTAGCCTGCTGGTGTCGTAGTATGTACTAGTTCTTTCGCTTTCTTTGTTGACGATGGCGGTTTTCTTTGCATTGTTGTCGTAGTTTTCTGCTGAGTCTGCAATGTCTGAGGCTAGCAAGCGTTGCGAAGCTGTGGTTGACAGTGAAGAAGTTGGTGATACTCTCGACAGTGGCGAAGAAGTGAGCACTGTCGAGCATACTGTCGATCCGGATTCAAGCTTTGAGTTCTTGGATGTCAGTGGTGGTACTCCCTGTTTTCCTCCATTGTGGTCTGCACCACCTATGCTTTCGTTCGAACAGCGGTTCTTGGAACTCACGTGCACTTACATTTATCTGCAGTTGGGTTTTTCGCAGGACCCTCCAGAGTTTTTGATGAAATTAGATTATGTTCTCATAGGCAGAACATGTCATCTTTGTGTTTTGCATCCTATTCCATTGCAGAAGTTGGCTGGACCATTTTGGTTTTTCTCCTATTCGGTTGATAACTTTTATTTGTACATGCAGGACAAGCGGTACCGGATGTTTTCTTATCCTGCGTATTTTAGTCGTGCTGATGGTTCTTTAAGGTCTACAGTGCATGAAGTTTTCCGCTTTTATTGTCATCTTTGTGTATGTACTCAGGTTGATCTTGAAGACAGTGTTGTGATGTGCCGTCATTTCTCTCCGACCCAGCGATGTCTCTTCGTTGAGAAGCAAGAGCTAGGCGTCCTAACCTAGAGGTTTCTGTCATTGTCTGTACAACTGATGCTAACCTTGATGTTGCATATTTTTCTCTTATTTGTGAGTTTCTGAAAAAGCAGTGTGTCTCCAACATATTTCCGACAAGAGGAGTGGGTCGCTTCTTCATCTCCACTTCTAGGGTGTTATTTGCATATATGAGAAGTCGTCCGTGGAGGTAAAGAAGCGGATCTACCAGACCTTGGGTTGGAACAAGGAGCGACCACTCAGTGCAGAAATCTGTGTAAAGCAGCTGTCCAACAAAAGTATCCATACCTTTGTTGGCATGGTCTATGTCTCAAGGATGAAGACCAGGAGCATCACCGGGCTATGAGTAAAAATGTTACTGAGTATGGTAGAGGACGGCAAGGAGCTATTTATGCTCATGGGGACGGCCGAGACAAAAAATTGGATCGAGTTGACTTACTTGAACATCATTCCACGGGCTCTGCAATACAACAGATACAAGAGCCCCAATCCTCTTTCGGTTATCTTTCCTCGCTGTTTAGGAGCGATGCTGACGTCCGACAAGTACACAACATCTCTCCGTTGGTTGACCCAGTCAGGTATCCAGAAGAGCTAGTCGGATTCTCTATGGAATTTCTTCATCAGATCTCAAGACGTTACCGTAGGCGATATTGATAACATTTTCTTCTTTAGGGACAGTGGTCGCTGCCCTCATTGCTCACGGAGGTACTACAGCTCAAGCACGGCCAGCGAGCAGCATGAGACGGGAGTGAAGCTTCCAGCGGTATCCGAGTAGGAGGATGTGGGCGCCAACGCTGACAGTCTCTTAGAGGAAGCAGACGATATGTTCACTGTAGAGTTGCTTCCGAAATACATTCCCCTTGCCGATGCTATGACTCGCAGCACATGACACGAAATGGGCTTAGGACCAGCGTAGAGAAAGCAGAGTATTACATATATAGAGTATTATTCACAGTGTAGCAGTGTGTATAGAAAGTAGCATGTAGTTTGTCCGAAAGTACTGTACTTGGTTTTTTTTATAAATAAAGCCGTGTGGGTCACCGTACCCCTTTCATCTTTAAATTCAAAACTCCCCCCTTGCGGAAGTAACAAAGATCCCTTTCGGACGTAGCCGAGTGATGGAGTCCCAAAAATACAACATTCGGAAACAAAGGACAACATAAATTTACCAGTCGAACTCTGGAACAACTATAATGCAACGAAGTATGTATACAGTGAATATACATCCAAAGCGTGCTTTCGTGCACAGGTCGGAACAGATAAAGCATGACCGGAGGGATGAAAATTCGAGGTCAAGACAAGACCTTTCGAGCCATCAGAACACGGGAGGGGGTGGACAAGAAAAAGTTTATTTCGTTAGTTCAGAACATGGAAAGAGGTGGACAAGAAATTTTATCTCGTGGTCCAAACATGGACTAAGACATGAAGAGGAAATAACTTTTGAGAATTATTCCACTTAATCTAATACAACTACTACTCCTAACCCAGTATTTTTTGCATGCGGGTGTCCTACACGGTCCACGAGTGATTCTAATGATATACTCTTGTCGCTCTCATCACCTTTGAAGAAGAAATGACATCTCCTTATTTCTCCATTAACACTTTCACAGTTTAGGTACTGAACATAGATGCTGCGGGTATTAGCTCAAGGGTACCAGTTGCAATTTTCACCTTTTGATCTCTTGGAACGAGATCTGGAAGGAGATTCTGATGTCCGAGTCTCGTGCTTGGGGATTATTTATGCTATTTTACTCTATTTGGCCGGTCTAGGAGAATTTCAATACTGGTTTCTCTTCAGCAAAAATGCTCGATCGTCTTCACACCTTGGGTATTGCTATGATGCTTATCCTCTCGTAAGATATGTGTGCTTATGTGACCTCAAGGTAGTGAAATCTATGTTGTCTTATGAAAAAAATTCAGTTTCTTAGACCTTTTCCATGTCTTGTGAATTCTTTGTGTTTTTTGATATTGATTCATACTATATTTATCAGTTGATCATCTCGTCAGATCTTGTACCTATCTACCAAGTGCAACCACAAATCTAATAAAAATAGTTCATTTTTAATAAATAAATACAAAAAAACATAGATACTAAAAATGAAAATAAACGCTATGCAATACATTGTGTGCAAAGGATCCCGGTGTGGTAGTAATATGACGTGTGAAAATATTCTCTGTTCACCGTATTGAGAGAAACCTGAGAGCATGCTATAAATTGACCCAGATTACCAGAACTAATTGTCTCCATACAAACAGGAGAGCAGCAGTGCTATCTGGTGTAGTCTCACACCTTAACGTAAAGCACTCATGTCATTTCTGTAAGAATATACAAAAACTGCGGTAATCGGTCGCTTCCCGGAAGTGTTCTCTTTCCATGATCGCTCGACATTTTCGATCCAAAGGTTTATGCACATTCGGCATGCTCTGAAAATCGAGGCTTACGGTTCAAACTTCACCCCCTAAATTACGCGGTGAAGTTTGATGCGGGTTGTTGTGTCCATGTTCGCTGGACGTAGTACGTAAGTCGAACTCTGCTGTACTGACGTAGTTAACTAGACGAATCTGTATTTCAAACAGGACGACTGCAGAAAAACAGTCCGGAAGATTCTTTTGCTGTTTGAAGCACCCGAAGCCAAGACAGGATCTGTTCCACGTCTGTCACCGGCGATTTAGTAGAACCTGCTTTGTGGCGCTGCAGTTGATGGCTGGTTGAGTATGGCCGTGCAAGGTGGTGTCGTTGCACTCATGTTTTCTCCTAAGGTCAGGTTGTCATCTTTCCATGATACCACCGCAACACTACAGTTTCTGAAAAGACGTCCACGCGTATCATTTGCCTACTCTCCTTCTGTACGCAAACTTCCTAATTCGAAGAGAAGTTTTGAGTTTCCTTGTTCTGGAAATGAGTTGCTGAGGCGGTGCACAGTGGACGGGCGTAATGTCACACCCCGACTCTCAAAGTTTTTGGCAACTCATAGAAGAGAGGTGGTGCGGACTTTTACTTCAGGTATTTGCTGGTCTTCAACTCGTCTGTCTTTCTGTATATACTTCTTAATCCGTGTTCGGTTTGTCTTCGATATCACCTTATTCGGTATGGAAACTGAGAGTCAAGCTCCTACCAGTAGAAGTCGAATTGAATTCTCACCGAGTTTTTATTGGATTTGTGTTTGCTTTGTAATCTCGAAATTTACATAAGTAACCGGCAGCAGTTGACGGAAATTCCAAGCTAACTGGCTTTGCCTTTGTTGTTTCCTCGAGGAGCACTAGTTGTCTCTTCTACACTTCCGTGAAATGTGTGGTCTCAGATACTTCATCAACTGCCAGCTCTTTCGAGTTTTTGGCCGTGCTTCTTACTCGATGAAAGCGAGTCACTTCTCTGTTCACATACTTGGTAACTGCACTGTCTTCGTCCAACAGCGCTGCTTGACGGAAATGGTACTCGACCAGGAGTTACTGGAGAATCTGCCAAATCGAGTCAAAGAAAGGTTGACCTGCAAGTTGTCTTAGTATCACCACAGGTAATCTCACCGTCTCGTGGATGTGTGCTCTTCTCTTTGTTTGGAGTTGGACAGGTCGGTTTGCTGTAACCTTCAGGCGAAGTTCATCGTCGTAAATCCGCTTGACAAGCTAGGGTTTCCTTAATATTATTCACGTCCTGTTAGTTTGCGCTGCATCTAGTACATGTCATCTATCTTCTTCCATACCAGGGGTCCCTGCTCCTGGAGATATGCTGTTTGCAACACACTCCCTACATCCTTGCCCCAGGTTAGAAATTTCCGCGCAATATATGAACGGTCTTAGCGTGCATTCACCCTTTCATTCTTCGTTGTAGGTACTTTTCTGGGTTCTACTGTCACGGGTTACTTTAAGTGTATGTTGGTAATTCTTGCATTGCGCTGCTATCCACGTCCTGCTGTAGAGTAGGTTGAAGAAGAATTGAATGTTAAAGTGTATGCTTTCGCTCTTCAGGTCGTTGTTTAACCACGGTCGTGCTATGTTACCGGCAAGATGAGTGGTCAAGTGCAAAGTATGCACTTTAGTGTCGACTTTGCACTTGACGACACTAAAGTGCATACTGTATAGTCTAACTGTGTCACCATTTCAACAGAGAATATTTTCTTGCTTCCAATGTTGAACTTCCTCTTTTGATTGCTCTTCAGCTGCTGTACTTGCAACCCACTTTTTCAGTGCGTGTTCTTGGGGTGTAGCTGTAGTGCTATACTACTTATACCCTTAACCCATTATCTTAAGTAATTCTTCTGAGAAGATGTCGCCCACATGGGCCCTGCGAAGTCACAGTTTGACAGGAGATTACAAGTGCAGAACCAGATTATCTATTGTACTTCTGTTCACGTCATTTATTTGTGGCAGATTCCTGGAAATACTGGATGCATCGCCCGGACTTGCGCTGCAGCCGCAGTTGGGTTGCACCTTGTTGAGGTATGTTACGCTTCACGCTGTGGTGATGCATGGCTGAAAGTTCAGTACTGTCCTTCTGTTTTTCCTCGGATTCCTACAGTTTTTAGGTCTCAATGAATTATGTTTGCACATGATCTTCTATGTATGTTTTGTAAGCCTTCGAAGTATCGCCTGCAAGTCCGTCGGCCAACTCTTTAAGGAAGTCTAGGTCTGCTCCTAATCAAACTTTGCACATCTTTGCCATTTAACCAAAGCCAGCGGGAGGAGCTGATGAGGTCGCTCGCTAGTGATGGCCCGAGCCAGCCCTATGAGTCACAGCGCAGACTGACTAGACGTTAACATTTTTCGTCGCGAGCAACCGAATTCTACACAATTTTCTCTTTTATTCAATTTTTTCTTTCTTTTGACGTTTTGTCAAAATGTCTCTTTCTTTTCTTCGCTTCAGTAAATCACCATTTTTAGGGACCTCAGGACAGGACCGCTCTAGTTTGGATAAAGCAGAAGGTATATATATATGGTGAAACTGATTTCGGTAGTTGTGAATCGTGTGTTGCTGAGGCTCAGCAGCTTCTTCTCGTGACATAAATGGCAGATCATTATGATCACTCTACATGACTCCGGCTGTGCTTGTGCCGAAAAATTAACACCTTTCAACCTTCACTTGGCACATACGCCGATATTATTTACGTGACACGTATTTGCCTATCTGTGTGGCCATATTTCACGTACTATACATCCCGTTGGTCTGTCCCTTTGGTTACAGAATTTCTCTAACTTGACATTTGAAGTTAGCACACATTCTCCCCTGTTTGCTACTTACTATGTACGTCACTGGGTTCTCTGGGTCAACTTTTGGGGTTACTTTAAGTGTAGGAGGATAGTTCTTGCATCGAACTGCTACACTCAGGGACCGAAATCTGTACTTTACTGGGTTCATTTCTTGCGTTTTACCTGTGTGCGTGAGTATAGTTCTTGCTTCGAACTGCTATATCATGGACGAATACTGTGGCCAATGCGGTGTTTGGATGTTATTTCTAACTAGTATTCACCGTTCTGTCGCTGCGCAGCCACTTGGTTTCGAGATAAACAGCGCCAAGTTGAAACGTGCCGGATTGGACTACTGGCCGTATCCTTTATCTGATTAATGTACACTGACGTCTACAGTTTCTACTCTAATTCTGCTCTTATCCATTAGAGTTATGAGAAGGATGTTTGCTGTTGAGTACAACTCATGCACTGGAAGATCTAAGACTTTGCATCTTATATCGTACGGTGCATGAGTTGTACCGTAAGACCAACTTAATCAAGCGGTTTTCGGTGCTCTTTATTAACGATTAACCTCTTGGGAATTGATTAGCAAGAGTCTCTCGGACCCGATAAAAGTCTCTCTTACTTTTCGGCCATCCTTTTGAGCAGTGTTTGTTTGGTCAGTCTGCTTAGGGGTTACTTGCCCGGACTTTCTTATGTTCGATGTGCCAAGGTCTGTCTTTGTGATTTGACTGTAGTTGTTCACCTCGTTGAACGGATAAGTTGAACGGATAAGCTGTTTACACGTTTGAATTGTTCCATGCTTAGGTCGTTTCATATAGCGTCGCCAGTTGGTTTGCGTGCCCAGTGCTCGGTTTCTGATGTGTCGTACCTAGCGACCATGCTTACTGTTGCATATACAAATCTGTCGCGTAAATAGTCAATTTTGTAACCTATACACCATACGCGTAAATTCGGATTCGTTCTGCGGATTACCTCCAGAGAATGGTTTCACTGTATTTCCTGTCAAAGATGAGTTATCTAGATACGTTGTTGTCAAAGTGCATAGTAACTGGGCCGAGTTTTTGAAGTATTTTCAAGAACAGGTTAGATGGATGATTACCTTTTGTTTATCACGTGTTCCTAATAGACTTCACCATCTCTTGATGTCCTGCTTAATAATGTAGAGTGAGCGATACTATGATACACAGGTAACTGATAAACCTTGCTGCGAGAGAACGTATACAGTGAGGAATGATAGTGAGGAATGATAAAAGGTACGATAAAAGGGTTGTAAGGTACGATAAAAGCGAGAAGTGAAGTGATTATTAAGTCAGATCCTACATAATCTGATCCTGCGGTAATCTTAACATCTGGGCGATGTAGCAGCTGCCTGTTAACCAAGCGGGAGTAAGAGAGTGAGGAACTGCTCCTCTCCTCGAGGACCGATGGGATCATTCCGTGTTTATCATGGGTTGAAGAAACCAACGATACTAGACGTCACCATCTCCTCATGTCCTGCTTAATAGAAACAGTGGTTTCACAGTAATCACTTGATGAATAGTGCTTTAGTTCCAGCTGATTACCTGATGAATAGTGCTTTATTCACAGTAATCACCTGATGAATAGTACTTTAGTCTCAGCTGATTATTGATGAATAGTGCTTTATTCACAGTAATCACCTGATGAATAGTGCTTTAGTCTCAGCTGATTACCTAATGAATAGTGCTTTATTCATAGTAATCACCTGATGAATAGTGCTTTAGTTCCAGTTGATTACCTGATGAATAGTGCTTTATTCACAGTAATCACCTGTTGAATAGTGCTTTAGTCCCAGCTGATTACTTGATGAATAGTGCTTTATTCATAATAATCACCTGATGAATAGTGCTTTAGTCCCAACTGATTACTTGATGAATAGTGCTTTATTCATAATAATCACCTGATGAATAGTGCTTTAGTCCCAGCTGATTACTTGATGAATAGTGCTTTATTCACAGTAATCACCTGATGAATAGTGCTTTAGTCTCAATTGATTACCTAATAGTGCTTTATTCACAGTAATCAACTGATGAATAGTGCTTTAGTCCCAGCTGACAACTTGATGAATAATGCTTTAGTCCCAGTTGATTATCTGATGAATAGTGCTTTATTCACAGTAATCACTTGATGAATAGTGCTCTAGTCCCAGTTGATTACTTGATGAATAGTGCTTTATTCACAATAATCACCTGATGAATAGTGCTTTAGTCTCAACTGATTATCTGATGAATAGTGCTTTATTCACAGTAATCACCTGATGAATAGTGCTTTAGTCCCAACTGATTACTTGATGAATAGTGCTTTGTTCACAGTAATCACTTGATGAATAGTGCTTTAGTCTCAATTGATTACCTAATAATGCTTTATTCACAGTAATCAACTGATGAATAGTGCTTTAGTCCCAACTGACAACTTGATGAATAATGCTTTAGTCCCAGTTGATTATCTGATGAATATTGCTTTATTCACAGTAATCACCTGATGAATAGTGCTCTAGTCCCAGCTGATTACCTGATGAATAGTGCTTTATTCACAGTAATCACCTGATGAATAGTGCTTTAGTCGGAGTTGATAACTAGATGAATAGTGCTTCATTCACAGTAATCACCTGATGAATAGTGCTTTAGTCCCAATTGATTACTTGATGAATAGTGCTTTATTCACAATAATCACCTGATGAATAGTCTTTAGTCCCAGCTGATTACTTGATGAATAGTGCTTTAGTCCCAGCTGCCTTGTGCTATAACATATAAACAACAAGTGAAGTGAATATGAATTCAGAGGATACTAAACGTCACCATCTGCTCCTGTCCTGCTTAACAGAAATAGTGGTTTCACAGTAATCACCTGATGAATGGTGCTTTAGTCTCAGCTGGACAACGCTGCCTTGTGCTATAACATATAAACAATAAGTGAAGTGAATATGAATTCAGAGGATATTAAACGGCACCATCTCCTCCTATCCTGCTTAATAGAAATAGTGGTTTCACAATAATCACTTGATGAATAGTGCTTTAGTCCGAGTTGATTACCTGATGAATAGTGCTTTATTCACAGTAATCACATGATGAATAGTGCTTTAGTCCCAACTGATTACCTGATGAATAGTGCTTTATTCACAATAACCACTTGATGAATAGTGCTTTAGTCCCAGCTGTACAGCGCTGCCTTTTGCTATAGCATATAAACTACAAGTGAAGGTGTATATGAATTCAGTGCCTTCTGCTATAGCATATAAACTACAAGTGAAGTGAATATGAATTCAGTGCCTTTTGCTATAGCATATAAACTACAAGTGAAGTGAATATGAATTCCTACGATACTAAAGATCACCATCTCCTCATGTCATGCTTAATAGAAACAGTGGTTTCACAGTAATCACCTGATGAATAGTGCTTTAGTCCCAGCTGATTACTTGATAAATAGTGCTTTATTCACAGTAATCACCTGACGAATAGTACTTTAGGCCCAGCTGATTACCTAATGAATAGTGCTTTATTCATAATAATCACCTGATGAATAGTGCTTTAGTCCTAGCTGATTACCTGATGAATAGTGCTTTATTCACAGTAATCACCTGACGAATAGTGCTTTAGGCCCAGCTGATTACCTAATGAATAGTGCTTTATTCATAATAATCACCTGATGAATAGTGCTTTAGTCCCAGCTGATTACCTGATGAATAGTGCTTTATTCACTGTAATCACCTGACGAATAGTGCTTTAGGCCCAGCTGATTACCTAATGAATAGTGCTTTATTCATAATAACCACTTGATGAATAGTGCTTTAGTCCCAGCTGATTACCTGATGAATAGTGCTTTATTCACAGTAATCACCTGACGAATAGTGCTTTAGGCCCAGCTGATCACCTAATGAATAGTGCTTTATTCATAGTAATCACCTGATGAATGGTGCTTTAGTCTCAGCTGATTACCTGATGAATAGTGATTTAGTCCCAGCTGGACAACGCTGCCTTGTGCTATAACATATAAACAACAAGTGAAGTGAATATGAATTCAGAGGATACTAAACGTCACCATCTCCTTCTGTCCTGCTTAATAGAAATAGTGGTTTCACAGTAATCACTTGAATGATAAACGGTACGATAAAAGGGTTCTACGGTACGATAAAAGCGAGAAGTGAAGTGATTATTAAGTCAGATCCTACATAATCTGATCCTGCGGTAATCTTAACATCTGAGCGATGTAGCAGCTGCCTGTTAACCAAGCGGGAGTAAGAGAGTGAGGAGTTGCTCCTCTCCTCGAGGACCGATGGGATCATTCCGTGATTATCATGGGTTGAAGAAACCAACGATACTATACGTCACCATCTCCTCATGTCCTGCTTAATAGAAACAGTGGTTTCACAGTAATCACCTGATGAATAGTGCTTTAGTTCCAGCTGATTACCTGATGAATAGTGCTTTATTCACAGTAATCACCTGATGAATAGTACTTTAGTCCCAGCTGATTACCTGATGAATAGTGCTTTATTCACAGTAATCACTTGATGAATAGTGCTTTAGTCTCAGCTGATTACTTGATGAATAGTGCTTTATTCACAGTAATCACCTGATGAATAGTGCTTTAGTCTCAGCTGATTACTTGATGAATAGTGCTTTATTCACAGTAATCACCTGATGAATAGTGCTTTAGTCCCAGCTGGACATAGCTGCCTTCTGCTATAGCATATAAACAACAAGTGAAATGTATATGAATTCAGTGCCTTCTGCTATAGCATATAAACTACAACTGAAGTGAATATGAATTCAGCGCCTTCTGCTATATCATATAAACAACAAGTGAAGTGAATATGAATTCAGACGATACTAAACGTCACCATCTCCTCATGTCCTGCTTAATAGAAACAGTGGTTTCACAGTAATCAACTGATGAATAGTGCTTTAGTCCCAGCTGTACAGCGCTGCCTTTTGCTATAGCATATAAACTACAAGTGAAGGTGTATATGAATTCAGTGCCTTCTGCTATAGCATATAAACTACAAGTGAAGTGAATATGAATTCAGTGCCTTCTGCTATAGCATATAAACTACAAGTGAAGTGAATATGAATTCCTATGATACTAAAGATCACCATCTCCTCATGTCATGCTTAATAGAAACAGTGGTTTTACAGTAATCACCTGATGAATACTGCTTTAGTCCCAACTGATTACCTGATGAATAGTGCTTTATTCACAGTAATCACTTGACGAATAGTGCTTTAGGCCCAGCTGATTACCTAATGAATAGTGCTTTATTCATAATAATCACCTGATGAATAGTGCTTTAGTCCCAGCTGATTACCTGATGAATAGTGCTTTATTCACAGTAATCACCTGACGAATAGTGCTTTAGGTCCAGCTGATTACCTAATGAATAGTGCTTTATTCATAATAATCACCTGATGAATAGTGCTTTAGTCCCAGCTGATTACCTGATGAATAGTGCTTTATTCACAATAATCACCTGACGAATAGTGCTTTAGGCCCAGCTGATCACCTAATGAATAGTGCTTTATTCATAGTAATCACCTGATGAATTGTGCTTTAGTCTCAGCTGATTACATGATGAATAGTGCTTTAGTCCCAGCTGGACAACGCTGCCTTGTGCTATAGCATATTAACTACAAGTGAAGTGAATATGAATTCAGATGATACTAACCGTCACCATCTTCTCCTGTCTTGCTTAATAGAAACAGCGGTTCACAGTAATCACCTAATGAATAGTGCTTTAGTCCCAGCTGATTATCTGATGAATAGTGCTTTAGTCCCAGCTGATTACCTGATGAAGAGTGCTTTATTCACAGTGATCACCTGATGAATAGTGCTTTAGTCCCAGCTGGACAACGCTGTCTCTGCTATAGCATATAAACTACAAGTGAAGTGAATATGAATCAGAGCGTAGGTACTCTGGTCTTGTGACGAGTCTAACATCTGGGTTGTGTAGCGACTGTCTGTAATCCAAGATTGCGGAGTGATCTTGGATTCTTCATGTGGAAGGCATGTCCACCTGAAGCGTGGAGTCTCCGGCTCTTCCACGGAAGTGAGAAGGGTCCTGGGAGGTAATGTAGACGGCAAAGCGTGAGGCGGGTAACCGCGTGCGATCACCTCTCGCTCTACGCAGTCAGGGGATAGCGTGCTTGAATGCTTGCCAGCGATCACAGAGAGATGATCGCTAGCAAGCATTAAATCGATCAGCGATCATCCCTATGTGAGCAGCTGCCTACGAATTTTGTCTGTTCTTTTTCCACTCCAGAGAAGCTGTAAACTGGAACTCGTAGGAAGCTTTTGGCACTCGTCGAATTGTTCTTTCTCGGTGCCGTAGTGGTTGTTTGCTGGAAAGTGGAGTAGAACGATCCAAATGCCAAGCTAGACGAGTAGCCAAGAGCTGTACAGAACAAATTCAATTCAAGCTTAGCAAAGAGCTCAGCTCAGCTGTTTGGTTCCTTCCTTTGCGCCTTAGGATTCCTAGCACTATCCTTCATTTCTGTATAGTCGTCATCGTTAGAAACAGACTTTGGTCACAAAATCAGACTGAATCGTTGGTGAGATCAATAGTCGTGTTCACAGTGGTCTTACCAGAGCTCAATGGTCGTCTGAAATGACGATAAGGTCACTTTCTCTTACTTCTCATAGGCGGAGGAAGCCGTAAAGGCACATTGAACGTAAGGGTCACTAGCTAAGAAGAGCCCACGGTCACCGATTTCAATGTTATCCCCAGACAGTATCTGGGTGGTCCAAATGCAGATTCTGTAACACGAGTTGATATATCTCTCTTCAAAATCTCTGCCGAACAGATCGTCATCCTGAAAGTCTTTGTGTATCATTGCTCTTAGTAAAACGAACCTTGTGTTGTCGCCCGTTTCCACCTACGAGCCAGTAGCACCGACGTTTAGTGACTCGTAATGTAGAGAATAAATGAACTGCTTATTATTCTAATCATTAGCTCGTGAAGTCTTGTACCCTTGATTAGTCTATATAACCTTCCAGAACCATCGACATTGAATGCCGAGGTTCTAAGAGTATCTACTATGAAGCTCCAGAGGATGGCCCGGACAAGAATTTCCCATGCTACCATATTGATTACCGGGTACAGTAGAAAGAGTATAATGGCCGATGTTCCACTGACCTGAGCCTACCGAGTTACTCAAGGCTAATAAGCTACGCAGCCATCATCATTGAACAGCTTATGATGAGACCTACGAACGAATCGTCCCTCCTTGCAAAGCAGGTAAGAGACCTCTTCCCGGCTCCGATCACGAGTTTCCTCACAACCGCAACAACAGAGCCCGGTTTAATTTCCAGGTTGATGCCTTGCGAAGTCGATGTTTCTGCATCCACCCCTTTCTCTCGAGAACCACAGAGTCTCAATGTTCCAAACAGAAGCTTGTCTTCGACATCTGCTTGGAGATCATATCTCTTCAACAGCTACAGAGAGACAACAACTAGCTTGGACAACTGCTACTACTTTGAACAACTGTTTCCATGCTTGAGAGTTTGGGTTTTTTAACCGGGATTCTCGGATCTTTAGAAACTAGCTCCGGTTTCATTATGTTCATCTTTTGTCATCGGTCGTTTACAAAGGTTACGTACTTGTGTAATTCATGTGGAATCTGGCTGTTGCGTTGATTCGACCAAGATTCTATCTGTCATTCTTATGCTCACCTTTGGTTAGAGCGGAGACATGGAGGTGCAAGTGCAAAGGATAGTAACCGTTTCGGTCTAATACTGGTTCAAGAATACTACTCAGACCATCTACCAATGTCCTTCTTAGTACTCATGCTAGGGTATGAATATAAGCTATATAAGCCAAATAATAAACTAGTTATAAGATTTATGTGATTTTATCTTGTCATATCCACTCACACATAGTTAGAAAGGTCACCTACCACTAAGCAGCTTATGAATCATTGAGAAAATTAGAGTTTGAAGTAACTAGAAAGCGAGAAAGATTGTTCGAGGGGTATTCTAAAGTATTAGTAGAGGAGATTGATATTCTAGAGTAGGGAAAGAAAGAAATGGAATCATGTCTCCGGGATCTGCAAAGGGAATTGACTGCTTTTAGACCTCGGATCGAAGAGAAGGAGTCTGAGTCGAAAGAAGCTCGTGCAAAGGTACAAGAATCTCAACAAGGTCTTAGTATATTGTAAATTAAATCAATGAATCTGATCAATACTTTTTCATCATCCGTTGATATAGATTAATTTTGTAAAGGTTTTAAATTTACTTCGTATAGAAGATACTTGTGTATATATATGAATACAACACACGTTGCACGTTCTATCTAGACATAGCGTATGTACGATACGTCCGGTAGTAGACTAGGTCTGATACCGGGCACAACTGCAGTGTCATTATCACTTCTTTTGAGAAATATAAATTTCTTCTTCGTTAGATATTTTCAAGAACTTGATCACAAGCAAAACATAAATTTTGGTGAGAAGAATCTTTTAAACTTACAAATAGAAAAGATTCGAATTTTGTGACACATACCCTAGATTCAGATCTTTCTTTTAGTTCCTTTTAACAGCCGATAACAACAATTAGGTACCGCTAACCAAAGCAGGAGAACTCGAGGAGGATTGCAGAATTTCAGGAACCTACCTAGCCGAGAACCTGGTCAAAACAGAAAATTGTGTACTTAGATTGATGTAAATTTTACCAGATTCATCCATCAGTTTCAGAAACTTAATTACATTTTGATAGAAATGATTAATACAATTAGGCCATCGGGTCTATTGTCATAAGAACTGAAGTACCCTAATTCATACAGATTGTCAAAACTTGATAAAATCTTACATATCTTGTTTGCAAAAACTAGAGATTCATCAATGTATGCCAAATTGATTAATATGAAAGAAACAAGACCAGACATATATTTTACAGAAGATGAGAGAAACGTAAAATAGAAAAATTTTCCAAAGAGAAAAGATGATTATCAGTCATCTAGGTTCTTAGGAACGTAAGTTATGAGAGCTAATATTCTTAATTTTTTAACAAATGTCTTGCATAAGGTATATTGATACATATGTCATCCATGAAGTTCATGGACGCCTCATAGTCTTGTATTTCTCTTGTATCATTTTTTGTTCAGAGTATCATGCAGAAGTTAGCTTGATAACTTTAAAGTTAAAATAACTTTATCTTTGACAACAATAGTCATTAGTCCTTAGGTCTCGAGTCTACATAGTTCCTCATTCAACCTTAAGACTTGAATTCTTCTATACTATACAAAAAAAAATTATGCATTTCATTATGTGTACATCATTGTTTTATTTTAATATGCGTTGTTTATTTTGACTTGCATTCTGTCTTATTTTAACATCGCAGACATTGTTCAGTTCAGTCAGAAGTGCAGACCAAATTGATTCGTAGAAAGAGATTTTTATTGCATCCTTGCAATAAAATCCTTGCAATTTGACACTTGTCACCATTTGCATCCATCCAACCTGACCAAATGTTAATGAGTAGTATTCTCAATTTTTACATGGTCGAAAAATATTTACTTTGCTAGGATGGCATTTCATCAACACATTCTACTATGAAAAGTTTTATGAACTTTGAATATGTGAGTCTTTGGGGACAAGTTGATTCAATAATCTTCATCTACTTTGCTAGGATGGATTGATGAAAGGCATTCGGTCAATGATGGAGTTGTGGACACGTGTGAAGTATATAATGATCTTGATACATTTATCAATTACAGATTTATATTGGAGCCTAGCATTGATATGAATGATGCATTCAACAAAAACTATCATTATCATCATATGGATAACTCAAATGACATTCATCTCTAGATCGATATTTGCAAGAATACAGAGAAGTGGTTAGAGATCATCATGTCACTTGAACTATGGTTTGATAACATCTTCGTCAAAAGAAGCATTGGGATATAACATATTTGGCTGAGACATATATTTTTGTAGTTTATTAATATTTAATATCCAAGTACGTGTTATATTATTGAAAATATTCTTAATGATGGGTCATTGTTTACAATGAGCATGTGTCTCAACAAGCAAAGATGTATGATTGCGATCTTCATATGCTGTTCCGTCTTAGGAAGTCTGGGGAGGCCGAGCGATTCTCCGTTTGCCATCGCCGTCTTCCCAAGACGGAACTACGCGAGAACAGCAGCCAAAAGGCTGACCGATCTCGAGCAATCCCGCCCATCAAAGTGAGAGGATCAATACGACTCGAACTGCACATGACTCACGTTACTAGCGTTCACGTACTCGAGGCCCCTAAATCACTTTCCGATCCAATGATTCACTTCGCTCGACGATCAACAGTGTCAAGAACAAGACAATCACGAAGTGAGGGCCTTGAAGCCAACGCGGCATCTCGCTGAACTTAACGGGGACGAAAATACCATGGCCTAGTCACAAGCTTCATCCACAGCACAACTCGGAACCTACGACACTCATCAAATCACAAGAAATTCAGAGGTTTCGGGTGGTACGGCAAAGTTCATGAGTTATCGGCAGGAGCTCCGCTTCCAACCGTCTAAATGCCCGTCGGTGTTACAACCTTCTTGTATCGATACAACCCCGCGAGGAGACCAGAAGATCATGATTCATCAAATGAAGAAGCGCGAGATCAATTAAATGAAGCTTTAGACAACAATGCTTTAGACACTTAGTATGATGGAGGATGCTTTACGGTTAAGATGTGCTCTATCTGAACTTCCGTGCAAAAATATTTCATCAAGTACACATTTTAAAGCTTTGATGAAATGATGCTTTATAAAATAATTTGACTGAATTTTGACGCATGCTTGTATTACGTATATTCAAATTAAACTCACACAGTGAACATTGCACACATTATATGAAATTATAATAGTCAACCATGATTATCACACAACATTGTCTAGAATGACAACATATTGATAATAATAACATATACAAATAACAACTTGTTGTTGTTATTTGCAAGTTGTTGTTATCTGTATAAGCTAAAGACGTCGATCTTTTGAATGATCGCCTATGAGTGCTCTTATTTGAATCATCGTTAACTTCGGCCGTTCTACAATGAGCGATCGATGATCTTATGCCTCAGTCGTCTTTATCTCCAATCGCTCTACCATGAACGTTGGACATCTTTAAACGATCATCCAGCAATAAGCGTTGGACGTCTTTATCATATCATCTGATAATGAGCGATCGGTGCTGATAAAGAGACACTCATGATAAGACGTACGTCATAAGTAGTCACTAGATAATGAGCGGCCGGCGTCCTTTAATGAGCACCCTTGTATGGACGGGCGTCCTTAAACAATCATCCGGTAATGAACAGCTACTGCTATAAGATAAACTTCCATAAACGGCCATTCGACAAGACATCTCCGTTCAACGAATATCCATGAAGAGACGGAGTCGTATTGTGGTGCAAATTTTATGTGAAATTCTCGTAAGACTTAAGTAGTATTTCTTTTTTGTGTTATAAAAACCTTCTCGTGTAATTCACCAGAAGGTATATTATGTACCACGTTCATGATTATCTGGGATGTGAGATTGCATGATAATGAGACGTGTCAGCTGAGTGATCCATGAGCATTCACGTGAGTGAATGCCCATTGATCATAAAATTTGAGTATAAGATAGAGGGTTGAAGGTTCGGCATAAGATACATAGAGGGGAACCAAAAGCATAGAACTAGCACAAACGGTCCCAAGGGTCGAAGACAAAAGATGACTTGACTTGTAATTGCTTCAAACAAATTTTATTTCAATATATATTATTCCAAAACAACTGCAATCGCCCTGCATGTTCATGATCACGTGTCCAGCTAGCTCGAAGCTTCAAGCTGAATTTGAAGTGATCACTGATTGTCTTAGGAAACAGCTGGCTGTTCAAGAGGAAATACAAGTATTGGAACTGACTTCGCAATACTTTAGCCACGTTGTAGTCCAGCAACCACCAGCCTTGCAAGTACTTACAGCTTGTTCATATAGATATGCTGGTCCTGAACAAACGGACCAGGTGCATGTATATAATTGTCAGGCGTCACTAAGATGGAATGTCGACTTGGATTTACTGTCGTCTGTGGAAGATGGTTGGTATTTGAGAAGCAGTTTTCTGCAAGCTCCCGTCTATGTTCAAAGCGGCAGGTGATGATTTACAATCTGCATAACAGTCTGTTGCTTTCTCAGCAACCGTAGCATCATCGATCATCAATTGGTGATGAGCTTGTTTCAATGCAATGCAAATCATATAGGATAACATATACTATGCGAGAATAAGAGAAATTAATGATTGATATAGTGTGAAGCTGATTGGCAAATACACACACGAGATAGCATTTTCTCAAGCTAATATCTTCGCGCTCATTGCCATTTTGTGCAAAATGATTCTCTGTTCTTATCAGTTGGTTCAGGTTCTTGCACATGTCAAATTTCTTCTTTAGGTGGCGATGGACCTCATCTGCATTTCTCAAGCTTCATTCCATAGATCATGCGAAAGTGTGTCTTGAATGTCTCCAATAAATGCTAAGCAAAACAACTCCTTGAATTGATAATTAGGCATTTGGATTGCATGTGCATCATGTTTTGCTCCACAAGAATGTGATCCCAGTGAATGTCTTGCTTGGGTACGTGCACTTCTTTAACTATCGGAGTAAAGCTGCAAAATTGATAAGGAGTATGAGTGAATTCTAGCTTGATACTCAGTCTACTGCCATTCAATCATAATCCGTGATCTAGAGCACGGTGTCGTGTTGCACGTGGGGTCTGTACAGTGAAGACTAGCAACAGAAGGATTTTCTTTTCATTGTGTATGTAGTTGTGAAGGAAGCTTCCTTGTAGCTTATCGAGCTGAATAGGAGCTATGCTAGGGCTATGCATGACAAGCTGCCCCTAGCTTGGGATGAAAATTCACCCTGAAGGAGACGTTAAGTTCCAGAATGCAGAAGTCGCTCTCCGTCGAGAAGAGTGACTTCATACTTTCAGCTTCGAGAAAAAGCGTTATAGGCGATAGTTAGTACAAGTCTTAAGTTCTAGGAAAATTTTAGGGTTTAGAAAATTTAGGAGTTTTCTAGAAAATTTTCTAGAAAATTTTTTATCTCGATCGACTACTATGAATGTGGGAATGGAGTTAGAAAGTGATGAGAGTGAAGAGGTGGAACTATCCAATGGACAAATTGAGAAGATTGAATCCCTACCTCGAAAGATAGAACTTATGTTAGGCGAATATCGTGAAGATATTGAGTGGCGAGTGATCAATTTAGCCCGTTATGATGTCCTATTGAGAATGCCGTGGATGGAGCAGTATAATCTCGAAATGGATTGACGAAGAAAAGTGGTGAAAACCAAACAGTGGAAAATCTTCGGAGATAGAGTGAGATCTCGAAGACAAAACTTGCCTTTGTATGTAATAGATACGAGTGCTATACGAAATAGCGATGTCTGTTTTCTGAGTTTAATAAGAGAAGTCTCGAGTGCACGGCTCGACGGGCAGGTTCCAGAAAGCTTGACAGAGGTGATAGCAGAATATGGGGATGTCTTTCCCATGATCTTCTTTCAGGGTTACCACCAAAATGAAGGATTGATCACAAAATCAAGGTGATTCCAGAGAGCACTCCTCCTTGTAAGGCCTCATACAGACTAGCACCACATGAATTGGAGGAGTGCAAGGCACAAATCGAGGAGATGTTGCAAAAAAGGATCATCCAACCCAACGTGTCACCATATGGAGCTCCAGTCCTTTTTGTGAAGAAAAAGGATAACAGCCTACGGATGTGCATCGATTACCGAGCATTCAATCATCAAACGGTGAAGAATAAGTATCCACTACCTCGGATGGATGACTTGTTGTAACACACAAGAAAATCAAAAGATACTCGAAAGTAGTAATTTAAAGATCGAACCCACAGAGATGCAAGTAAAGATCATCCAGAAGTAGTAAACATGTGATAAAGATGATTCTTTATGATTGTATTTTATTCTCATGGGCAGAAATCAGTCCCGGTAGAGATCAAACTCAAGTCTATCCAACAAGACAGAGTTGACAATCCTGACAAATAACGTAACGGATACTAAACAGGTCAGGGACCTCAAGAAATAGATAAACAACATAGAAAACAGAGCCACGGACGGAAATGTCACACGAAGAAGTACTACTGAAGTGCTACTAGGTAGCCTCTAACATCATAAACACTAAGTATCTTCACACTAAGTTACTTTAACTACTACTGCTCTCGGAAAACTCTGACGAAGAAGACTCTTCTTCCGCTGAAGTTCCCGATTGAACTTCTTCCTAAGTGTTCACCAAAGAACAACTTCTTCCGAAGTCAACTTCGCCCAAAAACGTCTTCGTAGGTAAACTAACCTCGCAGATGCTGGTCTATTCTCAGTCCTCGTCGCAAATGTTCTACTCTGATTTCAAATGTCGACAGCAAATCCTTCGGCACCCAGACTAATTTGTACCACAACAAACTATGATACTTCGTAGATAAATCCCCGAAGAAGATAAAAAACGCAATGGCTCCGTAAACTCAAGAAATAGAAAATGTAAAATAACAAAACACAATAGAGGTCCTGAACACGAACAACACAGCGTTTATATACAGATTTTCCCGAAGATGACGGATCTTCTTCCTAAGAAGTCGGGCCTCCTTCTGGACCGTCGGATGAAGCTATTGTGCCTAAAACGACACCAGTACCTATCGCTAACTCCCTAGCTATCTCACTAAGAACTCAATAGTCGCTCTAACCTTACGGAGTTCTCTAACTATCCGTTGTCCTAGTATAGCTACTCGGTTCTTCCCCGAAGAACTCTCTACATCTGCAGCTACAAACTCCTCTCTAATATCTCGGAGAAGTGTTAGCTCCAAAGTATCCAAATCAGTGGCGAAGTCGTTCTTCAACGTAGGCTCGACTCTGCTCCGAAGTTGAGCTGTCTGTTCCTCGCTCCTCATACATCGCCGCTTCAGATCTTCGATCTCCTTTGTCATCTCCGCGACAACGTCTTGGTTCTTGTCTCGATGAAGGCGCATCTCGTTCAGCTCCTTCCTCGTCAGCGAAAGAACCTTCTCGTGTTCTTTCTCTTGTTCCAACTTCTGCCGAAGAAGCTCCTCGCGCTCCTGAATCAGACTCTTGATTTCGTCATCCTTCATCTTGATGTCCTTCTTCGTCTGAAGAACGGTTGCTCGCAAATTCTCCTTCTCATGTAGCCAATTTCCTCGGCCGAAGTTCATCATCTGCACCAACTCCGCTAAGTTCAGCTGCCGACCTATGACTTCCTCGTAGACTCCCTTGTTACTCTCTAAAGCAAAGAGCAACAATACCACAACGTCATGAAGATACTTCGACGAAGAATTGAGTTGTTCGATCGCCTCCATCGTCGACGAAGAAGTAGAAGTCTTTGGTGTAACTTCCTCGTCCTTCTTCTCCTCATGAGGAGTATCTTCTTCCTCAGTATCAGCTTCTTCGGTACAGGTCGTCCTCGTCATCTTCATCTTCTTCCACGACTTCTGCACCGATCTTGGAGTTTCCTCTACAACCTTCTTCCTTCCGCTATGTCTGATCCGTGGCGGAGGTACCTCAACCACATCGTCGTCCTCGGCTGGGGCTGTTGTCTCGACAGCTTTGGATGGAGCCGCCTCTGAAGTAGACGCTGTCTGATTTCTCGCTTCATCGGCCGATGCGTCTTCAGCTGCAACTTCGTCGAAGAACCTCTCCAATTGCACATCTCTTACTAGAGTCGGTACAACTTCGAAATGTTCTTCCGCTGCTGCGGTGGAGCCCAACTTCTTCTGATCGGCTTCGGTTAAGAACCCCATGCCCATCTAGAAGACTGATACGAAGGCTCCAATGTTAACCATATCTTCGGCTTCCCAGAGCTTCTTCACATGATGATGCATGATCCTCGCTCAATGTGCTCTTCTCCCGTTGTCGCGCTACTTGGCGGCTACATGTTATATTTCTACTCCGACGCTTGAGTTTAGTAGTTCTAGAAGTTAGCTTATATTACTTCTAGTCGTTTATATATATGTTTGACACCTTTGCATACGGTGTTAACACTATTTTGAGTCTTAGTAGGTTGATTACCATGTTGATAGGACTTAAGCTCATGGGTTGTATTTGCGTGTCGCCCATGCACGCTTTCTAGCTGATTTAAGTTAATTTTCGGGGCTGCGTGTTGTTTTAAGTAATTTAAGTTTTACGCTGGCACTCTAGGGGGCTTGACGTGGTAGCCTATGAGTAAAACTAAGTTGCCACGTGGTTTAGGGTACTAAAGGACAACCAAGTGGAGCTATGAACTCCCATTGGTCTGTTTTTGTCTTTAGTTTAACTCTAAATTTAGAAACAGAGCTCTAAAGGCGAGTTCGAGCATTTGGTGGGGGATCTTCGAAATCTGAGAGCACAGAGAGAGAGGTCTCGTCATGCCAAGCACTTCCAGTGAAAATTTCGATCGATTTGAGTCAATAAAGACGGAGTTATGAGCAATTGAAGTTCGGATTGTGCTAGAATTGAATCATTTTGGTTGGATTTAGGGTTTTCAGTGTCACTCGTAGCAGATTTGAGGAAATTGCTTCAAAACTTCGAGGTTGTGTTCTCCGCCAGCAGGGCTACGATTTCACAAAAAGTTTCATATCGATTGAGCAACTGAGTAATTCAGGGCGGCCGCTGAAGCTGAGGGGGTCTGAAAAGCTCTTAATCTAGAGCAGCGACTTCAGAGGAGGAGATCTACAGTTCTGTGTACATTCAGGAGTCCCAACTTCACAGGGATGTTCAGCACCCTGTAGACTGCAAATCTTGTAAGAAACTTCGAAATTGATGGAGCCAAACTCCTGTTATAGGTTGAAATAGCCAGCTAGGTACCAGAAATTGCCGTAGTTTCTTGCTCAAAACCTTTCTGTTCATATCTCCGTGTCAGAATTTGATCTCAGGCTGAAATTTCGTCTGTGAGTTCAGTAGTACCTCATTTGCATGTAGGGGAAGTTTAGAGGTCTAAACCTTCATAGTTTTCCTCTCCGTGAGTGTCAAAGTTCACCGCCGAATCCTATTACTGCCAGCTAGACCTGAATTTCGCCTTCTGGATATATTACTAGATCTTACACATCTGTGTGAGTGTTTATAGCCCTATTGTGACCTGAAAGCCAACCTCTTGAGTGAACAACCACAGCCAGAAGCCCGGCGCTTTCCTAGGTAGACGGATTATACTCCGACATACTCTTTTTTTTGATGAACTCGACGTGAAACACTAGGGTGGGAGTTTTCTTGAGAGTGTTACAGGATCAGATATCATGGCCAACCAAGGATCATCAAGTGGAGGTGCTGCTGCTGCTCAGCAACCTGTTCAGCTTGATGCTGCTACGATGAAGATGTTCCAAGCTTTTTCCATGTTCATGCAGCAGCAGCAAAGCACAGAGAGGAAGGAGGTATTAGCAACCAAGGCGTTGCAATCTGTGGTGCATCAGATGGACCAGTTCAAGGGGACAGATATTTCCAAGTACGTGCGATACTATGCTAGGGAGATGGAGGTGAACAAGGTACCTGAGAAGGAGATGGTGGAGAACTTTGAACTTGCTGTTGTCCCTGAGATTCGTGGGCGTTGTCGTAGGGCGTGAAATATGGTCTGGGAATACACGGGGTATCTGGCTGTAGAGAGATACAACTGGATCTATGACCTAACCGATGAAAACTTATGCTCTCAATATCTAATCTATCAGTGTTTTTTGTAGGTTACTAGCGAGCTAACTTGACCCAAGTGTAGCACATGTGCATCACACAGATGACTCGGAGCTCGATTCCACTCTAGATAAAGGCAAGGCTCATACACGGTACGTGTCTGCTTTAGATCCCAAGCACTCTTCATACAATCTCTCATCCACATCCGCTTCACTACTTCTTCTCGACAAACTACCTAATTGTAGCCTCTGACCTTCTATTGTTCGCTGATACGAGTTTGCTCAGGAAGATGTCCACAGCAAGGACCGCCTACTACACAAGCTTCCCAACGATACAAGACATATCGGCAGCAAAACAGCTAGAAACTCGGGGCGTGATACCGAGGATAACGGTACCTCAGCTTCAGCAAGACGTGGCACCTCCACTGAGCGTGATCGCCGTACCAATCTCACAATACAGCCTCCTTGTCATCCACACGACACCTCCAAGAAGCACACCTCCCATCTTCAAGTCGTTTTTGTTCAACTCCAACCAAGAGATTTCAGCAAAATCTCTCTACGTCTTTCTCGCCTCGCTGCAAACTGAACTTTGACACTCTCGTGCCTTCACCTCGATTATCCAATCAGGCTCAAACTCCACAGGACATCCCCTCTGACCCTTCTCTACTACTGTATGAAATTTCAGTCTCAGATCTGACCCCCAACTGTTCGCGATGAATCAAGCCACCCGCCTGTGCTAACTTCTGAGCTTTACAGATCTCGATGGCCAAAATCCTAGATCTCCACACATTCTCTTACCCAATTGAACTGAAATTTCACATGTGACTAGCTGATAGGGCACACTCTCATTCTGGAAAGTTTCACTCAGAGATCCAATCCCATGTGCACGGAGCAACTCAAGCTTTAAATCCAAAGAAAGCGGGTTTTCTCATACCTCTCAACTGTAACAGTCAACTTCAATTGATCATTTCAGGAGCAAATTCAACCCAAATGTAAGATTTTTTTACATCAATACAACCAACACGGAGTGAACTACTCGATCCCCTTGACAGCTCCTAAAGATCACCTCTCAAACTCCCGGATCACTCCAAAACGTGGCTCGGGGTACCGATTTGACCCCCCTGACTTTCAACGTCCATCACTCTCTCCTCAGAATTCCAAATCGCCTGATCTTTGTCTCTAGAGTGTAGCCCGTCTCGAGAGCTTTCCAACAAGACCATTCACTCCTCAAATGACCCCCGGGAAGACCTCCAAAACCCTAAAGCCGTCTGCAGATCTGGAATGGCGTTGATTGGTCGAAAATAGACCAATAAGAAACAGATCTGGAAACCTCTTTTGTCCTTTACTTGGTACCCTAGAACAACTATGACCTAGCTACCCTCTCATGCCTTCAAGGCATTGGTCCCAACCTTAGTTAATTACCCTCGTCAAACTATAGAGATCTTACTTAACACTTAAGATTCAGTACAAGGTCAAGATGACGACCTGGAACCGATTTACAATGAAAGGTACTACAAAAGGAAATGGAGAAGCCATCACTTGATTACAGTACTCCTCCCCAAAGTTCCTTGCGATCCACGCACGATGATTGATCTTCCGCCGACAGTGACACCGAACATCCACCCAGACGTTGAAAGGGATGTTGGCTGGATAATTCAAGTCCATTGGCCCTCCTCAAAGTAAGATGTACACTGTCAAGTCCCAGTCTTCTCCATACGTGACGATTGGTAAGATCATCGGAGTAGGCGAGTCCATCATCCTCCCCATGAACTCTTCTCCAAAGTGGGCTACGAACCACTGTCGAAAGTGATCGCGGTGGATCAAGTGAAGCTTGATATGGAACGGGTTCGGAAATGGCAGATTTGGAACTCGATTCAATCCTCCATCCATGAATACAACACTTGCCGCTCTTTCTTATCACGTAAGACACTAAGACACACTCATGAAAACTACCCCAAAGAAGAATGCCTCACAAACCCCCAACCTACTATCTTATACCTATGTTGACAACAAGAGCCATTCACGCGAACGTTCACGGATCATTGAGTCGGCACATCTCGTTATCGTGCGATCTCACATCCAGATCTCTGTGAACGTGACACCTAATACTCTCTCATGCGAACTACACAAAAGGTTCACCGAACACAAAAGAAAACACAACACCCGTTCTACACTGAATTCACATGTGGGACGTCTCACAACACGACATCCACCCCCTCTAAACCTGCGCATCCTCCGGCATGCGCCACAAACACTTACAAGTTGTGGACGGCATCACACCACGTCTTCGTCGTCTTGAATGATGTCATCGTTATCAGCATCCTCAAGAACCAAATCATCCTCGTCGTCGTCCAAGAGATCAAACTCCGCTCCGACTTCTTCCACGCTTATCTCTTCATCTCGCTTCTTGAAGAGTTTCACACGCTTTCCTGCAATGGGAACTTTGAGCTTTGATCCATCGAGCTCCCGAAGTGAATATGTAGCATTGTTATGTACAACAAGAACCACATATGGTCCAAACCACCGCTTAGAGAATTTTCTAAGAACACTGTGTTGGTTGTCCAAGCTACAATCATACACCAACACCCAATCGCCTTCCTTAATCTCCTTTGGCCGCAACCGGTGACGCTCATCAAACCTGCCCTTATTCTTCAACCGAGCCTTTCTCAACCTATCAACTGCAATCTCTATGTCCTCGGGTCTTCTTTCTAGTTGACGAATCCGAAGCGCAAGAAGTTCCTCCTTAGACATATTATCCTCCCAAGGTAGAACGCTCCAAGTAGGAATGTGCTCCTCAATGAGCATGATAGGTTTTTGCCCTTGCATTAGCTCTGCTGGCATGTACCCAGTCACTGAACTATGTGTGCAGCGATCAGCCCATAAAGCAAAAGGTAAGAACCTTGGCCACTCCTTCACCCTTCCTCTACAAGCTTTCACAATGGCTTTAACAATAGGAGGATGACCTCGCTCACTCTTAGCATTCCCTTCTGGATTGTAGGCCGTAGTAAGAGCTAGTTTCACCCCGCATCTCTTAAAGAACTGCTTAGCTTCGAGAGTATTCAGCTCTCCACGATCTGCTGTAATCTTCCCAACACACCCGTACCTACAGATCACGTCCTCCAACAAGAATCTGCAAACTCCTTCAGTGGACTTTGTACGTAAAGCTCGTCCTTCCACTTGATTGGATAGATCTTCTCGTGCAAGAGCCAGATATCGCATTTGTCATATCCCCACTGGCATGATAACCAGATCTACTACCCATTTGTAATGGATTGCAAGCGGATACGTAGGGTGCAAACCATCTCGATGTCTGATCTCTGAGTACATCTGACAAGTCTGACACGATTCTACAAACCTCACAACATCTCTATACATATTACGCCACCAGTACCTCTCCTTGAGCTTTGTGAAGGTCGCATAAATACCTCGATGTCCAGCCCATAAACTGTCATGGAACTCTCGAATAAGTTGCGTATGCATCTCCTTCTTACACACAACTCTTTGTGGTGAATCAACATCTCGCTTAGATCGCTTCCAGAGATAACCACCTTGTAATAGGTAGTTGTATGCCTTCTTCCTGACCTGTTTGAAGTGTATATCACTCCACTCATGGTGCTTCAGCAACGTGCTAAGATAACGCCCAATATCTATCCATTCACCTTCGTACAACTCCTCTTCGAATGGTTTTGGATACACTGCTTCTCCCTTTTGCGCTCTAGAAAAGACGGTAGTGCCAACATCCTCTGTGTCCTCGATCATATCTTCCTCTTCTTCATACCTTGCTCGAGACAACATGTCTGCTACTGGATTATCCTTACCGGCTATGTGCTTGAATTCAGGATTCAGTGATTTGATGTACGCTATCCACCTTAGCATAGCAATATCAGGAGTGTTACAATTCGTAATCATTCCCAACAATGGCAAACAATCAGTCTCCACAACCACCGATGCTCCAATCAGGTAATCTTTCTCAGCCTTCATAGCTGTAACCACCCCCCATAGTTCTCGCTTCACCTGTGGGTACTTCCTTTGTCGCTCACTCAACACCTTTGCGCCGAACCGCACAGCAAACCTGTTCCCTTCTTCATCATCTTGCCCCACAGCCCATCCAATTGCTATAGGACTACTATCAACAGTCAGAACTACAGATTTACCCCCTTCATAGCTGACTCTACGAAGTACAAGCGGGGAAGACAACAGTTCTTTTAGCCTTCGAACTGCCTCTGAGTGCTTCTCGTCCCACTTAAACTTCTTGCCTTTCCGAAGCAAGCCGTATAAAGGATCAGCAACATGTGCAAAGTGAGGAATCCAAACATGATAGAATACACAAGCCCCTAAGAACCTCCGTACTTCAGTTTGCGAACTACATGTATCCTTCATCCGTTGGATGGCATCTACCTTACTTGGATCAGGCCTACGACCAAACCATCCACACAAATGTCCCACAATCACAACCTCTCGCACTCCAAACGAGGACTTAGCTCCTGATAACGTCAAGTGGACTTCCTCAAGACGTGATAATATCTTATCAACATCTGCAATGTGATCAACAACAAACTTACGGCACCCCCTCTGATCTGTCGCTTCATCCTTCTCCTCCTCTGGACAACCCTTGATTGGAATGTCATCCAAGAACGGCATTGTCTTCTCCGGAATAAAATCTCGTAAGACTTTATTCATCCCATTCATCATGTGCGCCACTGAGTTAGTAGCCCCTTGTGGTAATGTGCACATCCTTACCAGTCCCAACGGAGTCCTCATAGTGGTGACATCCCTACTTCTTTCGGCAAGTTGAAATTGATCGTATCCGGAGTAGAGATCTCCCACAGAATAGATCGCTCTTCCAGCAAATGCTTCAACACTCTCCTACAATCGGTCCTATCCCTGTATTCCTGATAGTCACTTGGTTTACTGGCTGCATATCTTGAATGAAGCGTAACGCTCCACTCTTTTTCGGAACTGTAAACCAACGACTGGAATACGGTGCAAATGAAGGTTCGAGAATCTTCATCTGCATTTTCTCCTTTAGAAGCTCCATAAGCTTAGGTAGATGAGCCCTAGGTACAGGGATTGGCCTCAAGTTCCAAGGTGCATGCGGCACTGTAAAGATAATCATTGGAGCTACTACGCTCGGATCCACGCATCCTATCTCCGAAGCTTCAAAAGAAAAAGCCTTCCCATGCTTACTCAACATCTCTTTGAACTCTCGCTCTTCAATAGGAAAGAGAAAATCTGCGGATCCTACCTTCAACTCCTTGAGCGTAGCTGCAGTAAACTTGTGACCCACTTGGCGAGGATCCCTTAAGCTCTTCTCCTTCGAAGCTTGCTGAACTTGGTTGTTGGAGTCATCGGGTAAAGGTTGAGCTACAGGCTTAACCTTTCTATCTACCGTTTTGTACTTGGTTTCAACCCTGACTTCTGGTTTCTGGAATGACTCTATGATCGAATAGAGCTCTCTAGAATTTATTTCCACCAGTTGATCTTCACTCCTTTTCTCAATCTTGGTAAGTTCCTCCAAAGGATCCTCTAATCCCATCTCCACGTAAACACCCGCTATTCTATCCTCCTCGTCAAGTACACACACTCTTTTTAGATCTTTCTCAACTCTTTCCATAGCCTTCCGCTCCCACTTCTGTAGATCAACAAGCTGCGTATATAAAGCAAATCCACCCTCAGAAAATCCCACAACTCCTGTACAAAAGGCCCCTTCGCTGGCGAGAGTACCTCCTTCTGTGTATCGGTATCACCATACCCTCGCTCTATGGTGACCCTATGCGAAAATCCTTAAACTCTTCAGTGACTTTAGGAAGAGAACCACTCCGCAAGTTCTCCCGATTGCGCTCATGGTTAGGCGGTACAGTTAGAAACTGCACTGCTCTCTTACCGTCTTGATTTCTGATCCTAGCATATGCAGACCCATCATCCAGCACCTTGGTCTCCATCCTTACAGCCGTAATGTATGGCTGTCCAAGAATTACCGGATACGAAGTAGTGTCTTGAACAAAAAAGTTTTGCTCTATGACTACATCTCCAATCTTTACCCTTACATCCGGACAAGCACCGTAGAGTTCTCCCCGTGTGTTGTTCGCTGCCCGGATCATCCAACCATGCTCTGTGTCAATGGGCCACTTCCCTCGCTTATAGACATCTTTAGATACGATGTTAATCTCTGATCCATGGTCAATGAGAGCAACCACCGGATCTACCAAATCTCCTATCTTCACCAAGGTCTCCGTAGTACCTCTAGCCCAATGTCCCCTAGTATAATAACTGGGAACCCTATCATCTCCCTCATCTTCATCGACAGCAAATCGAACCTTATGACTGGTGCAATATTTAGCTAACTCTTGCTCCTCCTCCTTCGTTATTCTCGTATCTAGAGCGTGTGTCATAGCAGTCTCTCCTGTCAACTGCCTCTTCCTCTTGATGGTGTCAATAATGACATCATGGAACTCCTTCTTTGCTATTCCAAGGATCTCTCGTAAAGTAAACTCAATCTTCACGTTGAGCACTCAATCTTCACGTTGAGCACTCTCTCTTCTAACACCCCCTTCAAATCTGTAGCAGCTTCAATATCCGACTGCAGCTTATAGGTAGCAGGCTTACCTTTCTTACTCCTTTCTAACCTCTCTGTAGTAGATGGTGAGACTTCTTCCATAGTCTCCTCTCGCACCGGTGTTGTATCTAGCCGAGGTTTCTCACCTCGTAACTGCCTCTTAGGAGTACTCCTCTCCTCACTAGGACCAGCATCATCCCTTCTACGCTTCTCCTCCATGAGAGCCTCATGTTGACTCTTTGCCAAGTAGGCGTGTACAGACATTGTATCTACTGGATCACTCCATCCAATAGCACCTCTGATTGTCGTGGCCACCTTGAGTAACTCACCCCTTGTTGCTTTTCCTTTCTCCATTGTGGTCACAGCATGACTCCATATTTCACTCGCCTTTACTTCCTCTTCAGAAGTACTATCTCTATCTTTCACTATCTCAACCCCATATGTAGCGGCTTTTACTGATACCTCAGCATGTTGTGAAAGATAATCCTCTAAAACTTGTCTCATCCCTCCTCTTCCAAAGTTAGTTTTGAGGATCTCACCTGTCTCCTTCAAGGCAACCTTCCCCTCCTTCCAGTAGATCACTCCTTGCCGTAGGATGTCAGCAAAGTCTCCGCACTCCTTCCGGTGATGTTCAGTGCTATCGCACCACATACATCTCTGCACATACCCTTGCTTTGGAGCGGTTTTGCCCTCAAGTACTCCTCCTTTCTCCTCTAGCCTTGCTAGCTTAATCTGCAAGTCTCTCATCCCTTTTACCAATTCCTCTATTGCATCTTTTTGAGGTGCAACCATAGGGGCAGGAACAGCAGGAAATGAAATAGGAGGTACTTGTACCGTAGGTGCTTGTACATTAGGCATTGTTGGTTGCCTACGGGGTAGTACGATTGGCGGTGGTCTCACTTCTTGCCTTACCACCACCTTCCCTCTCCGATACTCCCGCTTCGCAAGTACACCCACTGCTTCAGAAACCTTCCTCCAATCAGCCGTGAGCCCAGTATCTTCCATCCTGTCTTCCAGAAGTAGTTCCAACTCCCTCTGTAGCTCATTGTTAGCTGCTTGCAGAAACAGCTCCACTTTGTCGTTCTCCAAAGTGAGCTTCTCCATCCGAGACAACTGAAGGAACTGTCTCTCGAACTCCCTAAATAGCTCTGTAGCAACAAGCCCTTTATTGGGTTTGTTTACTCACTACATGAATGACTTCTTAGTCACTCGATCTGCGTCTTCTAGAGAGTATTCTTCTTTTAATTGAAAAGTAAACTCCTCCCATGTAGCGCCATGAGAGTGGATGATCTCTTTCACATGCTCTCGTATCTCTGGTACGACAGCAAGCTCAAATGTATTGACCATCTCTCTCTCCGGCACTTTACTCAACTCCATCTCCCGAGAATAGTACTTGAGGTACTTGGAGATGTTCTTTCCATCAAACTGATCCAATAAACCCACAACAGACTGCAAAGCTCTAGTAGCCATTGCCTCCTTTCGTTCAGCGGCTTGTTGTTGTTGCATGATCAACGCGAATGCCTCAAGCAATCGCATATCAGACCTTTTTAGTGGGTTCACCCTCGGGGCCTCTCCAGACGTCGAAGCCTCATCTATGAATTGAGATAGGCTCTCAGCGTCCATGGTTGGAAAAACGTATCTCTCAACCCCAGACGTTTCACGTCGAGTTCACCAACTGTCGTAGGGCGTGAAATATGGTCTGGGAATACACGGGGTATCTGGCTGTAGAGAGATACAACTGGATCTATGACCTAACCGATGAAAACTTATGCTCTCAATATCTAATCTATCAGTGTTTTTTGTAGGTTACTAGCGAGCTAACTTGACCCAAGTGTAGCACATGTGCATCACACAGATGACTCGGAGCTCGATTCCACTCTAGATAAAGGCAAGGCTCATACACGGTACGTGTCTGCTTTAGATCCCAAGCACTCTTCATACAATCTCTCATCCACATCCGCTTCACTACTTCTTCTCGACAAACTACCTAATTGTAGCCTCTGACCTTCTATTGTTCGCTGATACGAGTTTGCTCAGGAAGATGTCCACAGCAAGGACCGCCTACTACACAAGCTTCCCAACGATACAAGACATATCGGCAGCAAAACAGCTAGAAACTCGGGGCGTGATACCGAGGATAACGGTACCTCAGCTTCAGCAAGACGTGGCACCTCCACTGAGCGTGATCGCCGTACCAATCTCACAATACAGCCTCCTTGTCATCCACACGACACCTCCAAGAAGCACATCTCCCATCTTCAAGGGTTTTTGTTCAACTCCAACCAAGAGATTTCAGCAAGTCAGCAGATTTGTACACTGTCAAGTCCCAGTCTTCTCCATACGTGACGATTGGTAAGATCACCGGAGTAGGCGAGTCCATCATCCTCCCCATGAACTCTTCTCCAAAGTGGGCTACGAACCACTGTCGAAAGTGATCGCGGTGGATCAAGTGAAGCTTGATATGGAACGGGTTCGGAAATGGCAGATTTGGAACTCGATTCAATCCTCCATCCATGAATACAACACTTGCCGCTCTTTCTTATCACGTAAGACACTAAGACACACTCATGAAAACTACCCCAAAGAAGAATGCCTCACAAACCCCCAACATACTATCTTATACCTATGTTGACAACAAGAGCCATTCACGCGAACGTTCACGGATCATTGAGTCGGCACATCTCGTTATCGTGCGATCTCACATCCAGATCTCTGTGAACGTGACACCTAATACTCTCTCATGCGAACTACACAAAAGGTTCACCGAACACAAAAGAAAACACAACACCCGTTCTACACTGAATTCACATGTGGGACGTCTCACAACACGACAGCGTGTGAAGGAGCTCAAGCAGCAGCAAGGACAGAGTTGGGAGAGCTTTATGCGAGCTCTGAAGGAGGAGTACTACACTGAAGATTCAGAGAGGGTGACCAAGAGAACGTGCTTGGAGTGGGTGGTGAAGCCTAACAAAGGTTTGTCTGTAAATGAGCTGTTAAGGGAGTTTGATCGTCAGTATGCTCAGCTTTCTAGGACAGAGAAGCTTACACTAGAGGTGGAGAAGACCGAGCTTTTCCTACAAGCAGCGGACGAGACTATTCAGGAGAAGCTTGAGCTGTTGCTGGAAGACAAGAGTGAGGAGAGAGGATTGAAGACTGACTGGAAGGAGGTTGAAGAGGCTGTTTCTTTGTTGACCAAGAGACAGAGAAGAAGGGACAAGGTGGTGGTAAGTGAAGCAGCACCTTTGATAATTCCTGTCAAGCAGTTGCCTACTAAGCCCGCTTTGGTAATTGCTAGAGAGGAAGACTCACCGCTTGATGAGTTGATCAAGGGTATGAAGGAGCTTAAGCTTAAGCTCACTAGGTTAGAAGAGAAGGAGCAGAATGTACAGCCTGCTATGCAGAGACCTCAGATGAGAGAAGACTTTGTTCATCCTTGTATATGGTGCGATAGCCTAGACCATGTAAGAAGAGATTGTGGAGAGTTTTCAGATGCATTGAGGAAGGATCTTATCTTCTTCAAAGATGGTAAGATCCATTTGAGAGAGACTGGGATGATGCTGGGAACCAACTTTGGCAAGGGTGGTATGAAGAGACTTGTGAATGAGATATCAGCATCACATGCTGTTTCTCTTGTGAATGCTGCTACGTGTGGAGTGAAAGTGGAAATGGAGAGAGAGAAAGGGACTACTGGGTTGTGGTCTGATGTAGTGCGGTCCGTAGCCAGAACAGAGCTAGACAAGGATGTGCTACGAAGGGTTGGCAACTCAATTCGAGAAACTACAGGATGGAATGACCCTGTAGATACTATGTCAGTGCATGCTTATGTTGCAAGAAGTCATCATGAAGCTGTATAGAAGAAAAACGCAGGAGGGAGGATGCAGGTGAGGCTTCTACAGCCAAACGACATGCTACCAGGAGTGAAAGGGCTAGACCAGAGGCAAGGCAAGAGACAACACCTACTCGGGAGGAGACTATGGAGGATCTACCACCTACAACACCAAAGGAGAAGGAGTAAGATGCCTGCATACAAACTTCAGTCTGACATTGAGATTGCTACAGACTTGAAGCAGGTGTTAGAGAACCGTATCTTGAATGGGAAAGTTGAGTTTACTTTGGGTGAGATTCTTGGGATTGCAAAGCGTGAGTTCCATGAGGTTATCATAGATATCATCAAGAGGAAACGTCAGATTTTGGGTGAAGCAGCTACGCTTAACGCTTTAGGGACCAAACTGTCGGAAGATGAGGAAGTTGAGATTGCTGGTTATTGCTCTCAAGTATCAGAGGGAAGATCAGATCAGCACGTGAGGTTTGAAGATGAGGTGGAAGCATCGCAGAAGAGCCATTATTCTCACAACCATTGGGCGAGAGCAACCACAGAGACCTTAGTGAAGCTGGGAGATCTAGAGGAACTTGTGGTGGCATTGATTGATCACGGCTCAGAGATTAATCTGATGTCTAAGGAGCTGTACAAGCGTGGGAGGTGGCCCATAGACACCGACCATGGATGGCTTATCCGTGCTGCCAACAACCAGCGGGGAGAACTCTATGGTGCTTGCCCCAACATCAAGGTAATTGTGGGTGACATCAGTGATGTTCAGAATTTCTTTGTACAAGACATGTCAACCTATCCTATCATTCTAGGGCAGCCTTACATTACTGCTGTTAGAATGGAGACACGAGTTATGGATGATGGTTCAGCCTATGCTAGGATACGTAGTAGAGACGGCAAAAGAGCTGTTCAGTTTTTGACCGTTGCTGCAGAACATGAGAGGAATCGTGATAGCTTGAGAGACCGTCCACTACCTAAGATTACTCAAGAGTTTAGAGAGTCTAGGGGTTTTGACAGAGTACCATTGAAGAGCGAGACTTCAACGGTACAGTAGAGATAGGATTCTCGCCTGATCCAGTAAAGCAGGAAGCTTTATCCACTAGCTTCTTGGGATTGACGTCATGTGGATCAGTATGTTATAGGAAGGTTGAGAATCTGAAGAGGTTTGAGAGGCAACATGTGAAGTATGTACAGTAGTCTTTGTGGGATAATGGAGAGTTAGCAGGAGACGAATACATATCTGGAGTGTTTGAAGAGCAGTATTTGGTAGATACTATGGGGGAGTTGAAATCTATATTAGAAAGCTCTACAGATGATGTAGATAGAGTGGTGAGAGTGAGCTCCAAGGAGCTTTATGATGTAATTGATAAGTTTATAGATCGACAAGAAGTGTATGTGGAGACCAAGTACAAGTCAGTGGCAAAGAAAGTCAAACCAGTGGCTTTGCCTTTGCCACTCGATTACAATCAGAAGATGGAGCAAGCTGCACGAGAACCGACGCTCAGAGGACCGAGAAGAATTGGGCACCAGTTCACAGAAACAACACTGAAGGAGCTGAAGATTGGAGGTGATGGATTTCTTACCGAGCAAGAGAAGAAGAGCTTCAGGGAGATGCTATCTAGGCATGGTAAGGCGTTTGCGTTTGAGTCACATGAAGTAGGATGCGTAGATCCAAGTGTAGTTGCACCTATGGTAATCTTTACTATATCGCATGTGCCTTGGAATCTACGTCCTATCCCTGTACCTAGAGCTCATCTACCAAAGCTGATAGACTTGCTCAATGAGAGGATTAGGATGGGTATCTTGGAACCATCTATAGCTCCCTACTCTAGCAGATGGTTTACTGTTCCGAAGAAGAGTGGAGCTTTGAGATTTATCCAAGATATGCAGCCAGTTAACAAGGTGACTATCAGGAATATGGGTATAGGACCTATTGTAGACGAGTTTGCAGAGGCTTTTGCTGGTCGTGCTATCTATTCCATGGGAGACTTATATTCAGGTTATGATCAGTTTCAATTATCCTCTGAGAGTAGAGACTTGACTACAGTGAGGACACCTTTGGGGTTACTAAGGATGTGCACCCTGCCACAAGGTGCTACGAATTCTGTAGCACATATGATGAATGACATGAATAAAGTTTTGAGGGATTTCATTCCTGAAAAAACTATGCCATTCCTTGATGATGTGCCGATCAAAGGGTGTGCTGAGGAGGAGAAGAATGAGGTAAAGGATGAGAGGGGGTGCCGTAAGTTTGTTGCAGACCATATAGCTGACTGTGATAAGATATTGAGTCGACTGGAGGAGGTTCATTTGACTTTATCAGGAGCAAAGTCTGTATTTGGAGAACAAGAGGTGTTGATTGTGGGGCACCTATGTGGATCTTATGGTCGGAAACCTTGTCCGAACAAGGTTGATGCCATTCGAAGGATGAAGGAGACATGTGGATCAGTTACCGAGGTGAGAAGGTTTCTAGGTGCATGTGTGTTTTATCATATATGGATTCCACACTTTGCACATGTAGCAGATCCGTTGTACAAGTTGCTGAGGAATGGGCAAAGATTTCAATGGCAAGAGGAGCAAAGAGAGTCTATGAAGAAGTTGAAGGATCTGTTGTCTTCACCACCAACTCTACGGAAGGTAACATATGAGTTGGGCAGATCTGTTATCCTTACTGTTGATACTAGTCCTATTGGCATTGGATGGGCTATAGGACAGGATGATGAGGATGGAAATAGATATGTGGTGCGTTTTGGTACTAAGGTATTAAGTTCACGGCAGAGAGACTACCCTCAAGTCAAGAGAGAACTATGAGGAATAGTTACTGCGATGAAGAGTGACAAGGAATACTTGATAGGAGCACCTGTGGTTGTGGAGACGGATTGTTTACCTCTTTTGGGAATGATCACTAGCTGTACAACTCCAGATATTGCTATGTTGAGGTGGATAGCATATATCAAGTCCTTGAACCCAGAGTTTAGACATATTGCAGGAAAAGACAATCCTGTGACAGATATGTTATCAAGGGCTAGGTATTACGATGAGAAAGAAATGATAGATGATCAGGAGGATGTGGGAACAGAGTTCTATTCTAGTGCTCTTGCTAGAAGAGATAGAAGCTGTTTTGCAGCCTCGTTGGAGTTTTTTGAGGAAACTATGTATGATGGCGAGTGGTTAGATCTTGGGCGCTATTTGAGTTCATTGGAAAGACAAGAAGGCTGGTCTGATGCAGATTTCAAGAGGATCCGAAGAACAGCTTATGGGTACTTTTTACATGGAGGATATATATGGAAGCGCCCTAAGCTACAAGGAGGTATACCGCAGCGGGTGGTATGTGACTTGGAATTGCAGCAGAAGCTGATCAAGGAGTTCCATGAGAGTTTATGGGCCGGTCATAGAGGAGTTTGGGCTACATTTGCCAAGATGAAAGAAAAGTATTGGTGGAAGGGTATGTATAAGGATGTAGTGCAATTTGTTTCATCTTGTATACCTTGCCAGATGTATTCCAACGTACGTCATCGTGATGGATTGCATCCTACTTATCCTTTAGCCATTCATTACAAATGGGTAGTTGATCTGGTAAGTATGCCATTTGGACTTGGACAAATGAGGTATCTAGTCTTTGCTAGAGAAGATCTATCTAACCAAGTCGAAGGTCGTGCCCTGAGGACAAAGACCACTGCTAGTGTCTGCCGCTTTCTACTTGAAGATGTTATTTGTAGGTATGGGTGTGTGGGAAAGATCACTGCAGATAGGGGTGAGCTGGATTCACAAGAAGCAGTTGAGTTCTTCAAGCGATTGGGAATCAAGTTGGCGTTAACCACTGCTTACAATCCTGAAGGGAATGGCAAGAGCGAACGAGGTCATCCGCCAATCATCAAAGCTTTGGTAAAAGCTTGCAAGGGTAAGATCCGTGAATGGCCTAGACTGCTACCATTTGCTTTGTGGGCAGATCGTACAACTCATAGTACCGTTACAGGTTACATGCCAGCAGAGTTGATACTAGGGCAAAAACCTGTGATGCCGATTGAGGAGGTTGTGCCTACTTGGAATGTTTTGCCATGGGAAGATGGTAGAAGTACGGAGGATCTTCTTGCATTAAGGATCCAACAGTTAGAACAGAGACCTGAGGATGTTGCCAAAGCTGTGGAAAGGTTGAAGACTGCTAGAGAGAGAAACAAAGGCAGATTTGATAGAACGCATAGATTACGACCCAAACCAGTTAAAGAAGGTGATTGGGTGTTAGTCTATGATAGTAGTCTTGATAATCAGCATAGCACTATCAGAAAGTTCTCCAAGAGATGGTTTGGACCTTATGTGGTGTTAGAAGTTTATGATAATGCCACATACTCCTTGAGAGAGTTAGATGGCGCAGTGCTCAAGATACCAGTCGCAGGAAAGAGAATCAAGCTCTTTAGAAGGAGAGGGGAGGATCGGAACATTGCAGAGTTTACAGAGGATGAAGCTGAAGACTCAATGCAGGTTGAAGATGAGTTTGAAGCCGAAGCTGAAGAGTCTTGATCTGGATGGCACATACCGGAGGATGTGCAGGTTCAGAGGGGGTGGATGTCGCGCTACTTGGCGGCTACATGTTATATTTCTACTCCGACGCTTGAGTTTAGTAGTTCTAGAAGTTAGCTTATATTACTTCTAGTCGTTTATATATATGTTTGACACCTTTGCATACGGTGTTAACACTATTTTGAGTCTTAGTAGGTTGATTACCATGTTGATAGGACTTAAGCTCATGGGTTGTATTTGCGTGTCGCCCATGCACGCTTTCTAGCTGATTTAAGTTAATTTTTGGGGCTGCGTGTTGTTTTAAGTAATTTAAGTTTTACGCTGGCACTCTAGGGGGCTTGACGTGGTAGCCTATGAGTAAAACTAAGTTGCCACGTGGTTTAGGGTACTAAAGGACAACCAAGTGGAGCTATGAACTCCCATTGGTCTGTTTTTGTCTTTAGTTTAACTCTAAATTTAGAAACAGAGCTCTAAAGGCAAGTTCGAGCATTTGGTGGGGGATCTTCGAAATCTGAGAGCACAGAGAGAGAGGTCTCGTCATGCCAAGCACTTCCAGTGAAAATTTCGATCGATTTGAGTCAATAAAGACGGAGTTATGAGCAATTGAAGTTCGGATTGTGCTAGAATTGAATCATTTTGGTTGGATTTAGGGTTTTCAGTGTCACTCGTAGCAGATTTGAGGAAATTGCTTCAAAACTTCGAGGTTGTGTTCTCCGCCAGCAGGGCTACGATTTCACAAAAAGTTTCATATCGATTGAGCAACTGAGTAATTCAGGGCGGCCGCTGAAGCTGAGGGGGTCTGAAAAGCTCTTAATCTAGAGCAGCGACTTCAGAGGAGGAGATCTACAGTTCTGTGTACATTCAGGAGTCCCAACTTCACAGGGATGTTCAGCACCCTGTAGACTGCAAATCTTGTAAGAAACTTCGAAATTGATGGAGCCAAACTCCTGTTATAGGTTGAAATAGCCAGCTAGGTACCAGAAATTGCCGTAGTTTCTTGCTCAAAACCTTTCTGTTCATATCTCCGTGTCAGAATTTGATCTCAGGCTGAAATTTCGTCTGTGAGTTCAGTAGTACCTCATTTGCATGTAGGGGAAGTTTAGAGGTCTAAACCTTCATAGTTTTCCTCTCCGTGAGTGTCAAAGTTCACCGCCGAATCCTATTACTGCCAGCTAGACCTGAATTTCGCCTTCTGGATATATTACTAGATCTTACACATCTGTGTGAGTGTTTATAGCCCTATTGTGACCTGAAAGCCAACCTCTTGAGTGAACAACCACAGCCAGAAGCCCGGCGCTTTCCTAGGTAGACGGATTACACTCCGACACCGTTGAAGAGCTGCTCGATGAAATTGATCTGCCAATTCGACATGTATGTCGTTATTCTTGGTCTGAAGATCGCCATAATCGCATCGGCAACTTCCCTCTTCTTCAGATCGCAGTAATCGCTCGTTCTGTATCAGTTTCTCCCTTGAGGTAATTCCGTGAAAAGGTTGGGGAAGTTCTTCACTACTTTGGACGAAGCAGCCGCCGAAGCACTGTCAAAAAGAATGTCGCCCTCCTTACCTGCATCATCTATCCCTAGAACGTGACTCTATTTCCTTCCGTCCAGTTGCTCGGTCTCCCTTACGAATCATCGGCCGGATGCTCCTTGCAGACCTTCAGCTCGCGCACTAACTTTGAAGAAACCATTCCCCGCCAAGGAAGTAAGAGGAATGCCAAACCCGTCTCCTCCAATTCCTTCTCATAGCGATGAAGTCTCGCTCGATTAACTTCTAGTGCGCGGAGCCTCGGATGCCTAGACGTCTACATCCCCCTCATATGCCGAAGACTAGCTACAACGAGGATACGAAGAAGATCGCTTCTTCACCACTAACTGAGTTCCTCGCCAATAACCCTCTCCTTGTTGCAAACGGATTCCTCATCGTTCGCAGACAAACTGCTTCTTCGTCAGTAACTCTGTACTTCGTCGATCAAGAAATGCGACGCGCTCCGCTACTGCGATCGCTCTGGAATCAATAAGATAATAAGAAAAATAGGTTTGTTTACTCGAGTTATATCTCGTGGTAACTATCCCACACGTACTGAAGTTAGGTTTTCTCCTCCTTCTCAACTTCGGCTCTTCGGCGCTCGCAGGTGCGATAATGTTCTTCTTCTCTAACTGTAGTGCATCTTTGATCTGTTGTAACTTCGTCGTTCGATCTCCGGTTGCCCGCAGAACATATCGTTAGAAAGCTCTTCGTCTGAAGAATTCAACTAAGAGGAAATCATATCTTAAATGTCTTCATAGATTCGATAGATTCCTCCAGAACACACATTCTTCACTAAACTTATAATTAACACTTTTCTACTCATATCTTCTATCTTCTATCACCTATTCTTTTTATTTACTTTACAACTAATCAACTAATAAACAAAAATGAAAAATCAAGACTTCACACTTGTTCGATCAACTCGAAGGAGCAAAATACTTCACGAAGCTAGATTTACGGAGCGGGTATAACCAGATTCGAATCGCTGATGAAGATGTGGAGAAGACAGTCTTTCCAACAAGGTATGGTCACTTTGAATAATTAGTAATGTCATTTGGTCTCACAAATGCACCTACCACCTTCATGGGACTGATGAATGATATATTCCGCCCGTACTTAGACATATCAGTCGTTGTATTTCTTGACAACATCCTAGTCTATAGCAAAACTATGAAGGAACATGTGCACCATTTGAGAGAGGTTCTCCAAGTACTCCGCCAAAATAAATTGTACGTCAAAATTTCAAAATGTGAATTTGACAAGACGGAGGTGGACTACTTAGGACACAGAGTGAGTGCAGAAGGCATACAAGTAATGGCAGATAAAATAGCTGTCATCGAACAATGGAAGGTTCCAGAAGATCAGACTCAACTTAAGAGCTTCCTAGGATTGACAAGATTTTATCGTAGATTTGTTAAGCATTTTGCCAAGCTTGCGCAACCACTAACTGCCCTGTTAGGCAAAGGAAAGAAATGGATGTGGAGAACAGCGCAAGAAGTGGATTTTCAAGCACTGAAGACCGCACTACTACATGCTCCGATCCTCAAGTGGTACGACCCGAAGAAACCTATCAAGTTAGCAACGGACGCATCAGGCACGGCAGTAAGGGCGGTGTTGCAGCAAGAATGAAAGGATGTTGGCATCCAATTGCATACTTCTCTCGGAAGTTGTTACCAGCAGAACAGAACTATCACACCACCGAAAGAGAAGAATTGGCGATAGTCCTCGTCACTAAGCATTGGAAGCACTATCTAGGGGAGAAGGCTTTTGTGGTCGAGATAGATCACAAACCTTTAGTCTATTTGGAGACACAGAAAGATCTCTCAAAGAGACAAATCTGTTGGGCAGAATGGAGATAGCGATTCAACATGATCATCACGTATGTTGAAGGCAAGAAGTAAATTGCTGATGCATTAACCCGCATGCCTATAGTGCATAACTTAGTCTCTGAAGTCAAGGTGAATTCTGACTTCTGTACAAAATTGATCGAGGGCACAAGATCAGATGCACAGATTATTGCAGCAAAACTTTCAAGAACCATCACCCACAACCACGGTTTGGTATTCCATGAAGGGAAGTTATGGATCCCAGATGATCCAGAACTACGTACCACCATACTAACTGAATGTCACTATTCAGCCACTGCAAGATACATGAGGACAGAAAAGACATTGGAAGCAGTCCAACAAGTATTCTATTGGTCCAAGATGGCAGAGGATGTTGCAGTATACACTCGGAGTTGTGCAATGTGTCAAAAAATAAGACTACAAATCAAGCACCCTCCGGTCTCCTTCAACCCCTCCTGATCCTTTCCAAACGTTGGGAACATGTTATGATGGACTTAGTGTGTGAACTTCTCATGACCAGCTCAGGTTTTGACTCAATAGTCGTCTTCGTCGATAAGCTCAGCAAGATGATCCACCTTCGACCAACCACGAAAGACGTCTCAGCATCGCAACTTGCCCAGTTATATTTGAACACCATTTTTGCTCAGCACGGTCTATCGCGGGTGCTTATAACAAATAGAGGTCCTCAGTTTACGAGCCTGTTTTGGAGAACCCTATTTGGTTTGTTCAAGACCAAACTTGCCATGTCTACTGCTTATCACTCACAAATCGATGGACAAACTGAAAGAGCCAATCGCACAATTGAAGACATGCTACGAGCCTTTACTCTGGAAGAGCAAGCGAAGTGGGACACCTTACTCCCTTTGGTAGAATTTGCCTACAACAACTCCCTCAATGCATCTATGCGTGAAATGCTTTTTTATCTCATGTACGGCGAGCACCCCCTCACACCAGCAAGTTTGACACGACTCGGCACGACGTCGTCAGTCAACACCAAAGTGGATGCTGTCAATGAATTCGTTGCACGAATTCAACAAGGAGTGAAAAAGGCTAAGGTGAAACTACAAGTTGCTCAGAATTGACAAAAGCAATATGTCGATGGACACCGTCGACATGAAGAGTTCGCGATTGGTGATCAAGTTTGGTTATCCACAACCAATCTTACTCTGATCGACAGTCGTAAATTTAACCCTCGCTTCATCGGATCTTTCTCTATTGTTCGTAGAATAGAGGACTAGCACCCATGAATTAGAGGAGTGCAAGACACAAATCGAGGAGATGTTGCAGTCAGTTTATCGAGTCCCGCGTGTTATCATATGGAACTCCAGTTCTTTTTGTGAAGAAAAAGAATAACAGCCTACGAATGTGCATCAATTATCGAGCACTCAATCAACAAACGGTGAAGAATAAGTATCCACTACCTCGGATGGATGACTTGTTCGATCAACTCGAAAGAGCAAAGTACTTTATGGAGCAAGACTTACGGAGCGCGTATAACCGATTCGAATTGCTGATGAAGATGTGGAGAAGATTGTCTTTCGAACAAGATATGACCACTTCGAATACTTAGTGACGCCATTTGATCTTACAAATGCATCAGCCACCTTCATGGGTCTGATGAATGACATATTCTGCTCTTACTTAGACAGATCAGTCGTTGTATTTCTTGACGACATCCTAGACTACAGCAAAACTGTGAAGGAACATGTGCATCATTTGAGAGAGGTCTTCCAAGTATTCGGTCAAAATAAATTGTACGTCAAAATTTCAAAATGTGAATTTGGCAAGACGGAGGTGGATTACTTAGGGCACAAAGTAAACAGAGTGCAGAAGGTAAACAAGTAATGGCAGATAAAATAGCTGTCACCCAACAATAGAAGGCTGCAGAAGATCAGACTCAACTTAAGAGCTTCCTAAGATTGACAGGATTTTATTCTAGATTTGTTAAGCATTTTGCCAAGCTTGCACAATCACTAACTGCTCTATTAGGCAAAGGAAAGAAATGGATGTGGAGAACATCGCAAAAAGTAGGTTTTTAAGCACTGAAGACCGCACTACTACATGCTCCGATCCTCAAGTGGTACGACTCAAAGAAATCTATAAAGTTAGCAATGAACGCATCAAGCACGACAGTTAGGATGATGTTGCAACAAGAATGGGAAGATGATTGGCATCCAATTGCATACTTCTCCCAGAAGTTGTTACCAGCAGAACAAAACTATCACACCATCAAAAGAGAAGAATTGGCAATAGTCCTCGCCATGAAGCATTGAAAGCTCTATCTAGGAGGGAAGACCTTGTGATCAAGACAGACCACAAACCTTTAGTCTATATGGAGACGTAGAAGGATCTCTCAAAGAGACAAATCCGTTTGACATAATGGAGACAGAGATTCAACATGACCATCACGTATGTTGAGGGCAAGAAACAAATTGCTGATGCATTAATCCATATGCCTACTGTGCATAACATAGTCTCTGAAGTCAAGGTGAATTCTGACTTCTGGATAAAACTGATCGAGGACACAAGATCAGATGCACAGATTATAGCAGCCAAACCTTCAAGAACCATCACCCACAACCATGGTTTGATATTCCATGAAGAGAAGTTATGAATCCCAGAAGATCCAGAACTACGTACCACCATACTAATTGGATGTTACGATTCAGCAATTGCAAGGCACATGGGGGGCAGAAAAGACACTAGAAGTAGCCCAACGAGTGTTTTATTGGCCCAAGATGGTAGAGGATGTTGCAGTATACACTTGGAGTTGTACAATGTGTCAACAAAATAAGGTTATAAATCAAGTACCCTCCTGTTTTCTTCAATCTCTCTCGATCCCTTCCAGACGTTGGGAACATGTTAGCATGGACTTAGTGTGTGAACTACCCATGACTAGTTTCAGTTTTGACTCCATAATCGTCTTCGTCGATAAGCTCAGCAAGATGATCCACCTTCGATCAATCACGACAGACGTCTCTACACCGCAACTTGCTTAGTTATATTTGAACATCATTTTTGCTCAACACGGTCTGTCTCGGGTGCTTATCACCGATAGAGGTCTTCAATTTATCAGCCTATTTTGGAGAACTCTATTTGGGCTATTCAAAACTAAACTTGCCATGTCTACTGCTTATCACCCACAAACCGATGGACAAACTGAAAGAGTCAATCGCACAATTGAAGACATGCTACGAGTCTTTACTCTAGAGGAGCAAGCGAAGTAGGACACCTCACTTTCTTTGGTAGACTTTACCTACAACAACTCCCTCAATGCATCTACCAGCGATACGTCTTTTTATCTCATGTACGGAGAACATCCTCTCACGCCAGCAAGTTTGACATGATTCGGTACGTCATCTTCAGTCAACACCAAAGTGGATGTTGTCAATGAATTCGTTGCATGAATTCAACAAGGATTGGAAAAAACTAAGGTAAATTACAAGTTGCTCAGAATCGACAAAAACAATATGCCGATGAATATCGTTGGCATGAAGAGTTCACGATTGGTGATCAAGTTTGGTTATCCACGACCAACCTTACTTTGATCGGCAGCCATAAATTCAACCCTCGTTTCATCATACTTTTCTCTATTGTTTGTAGAAGTGGAGCAATGACATATCAACTTGAACTTCCACCCCACATGAAGATTCATCCGATTTTTCATGTGTCTTTATCACGACGATATACACCATGACCTCATCAATTTAGCAATTCGCAAGAGTCACGACCTCTTCCTCAAATTATCCATGGCGAGGAAGAGTTTGAAGTGAAAAGCATCTTAAAGAAGCATGTCCGTGAGACTCGTTATCAATGGATAGATTGGTGAAGTGCAAAAGGTATCCATTACATGAAGCAACATGGGAACCTGCAACTAATCTTGCACACGCGCCACTCATAGTGAAAGCTTTCGAACAACAGTTGAGCAATGAGGACGTTGCTTCTTAAAAGAGGGGAGGTTTGTAATAAGTAGAACTCTACTTATCAACAAGAGGAGAAATTGGTTAGGTACAAGTATTTGGTATAAGAATTAGTTACGACTAAGTTAGCCTGAGAATACATGCAGCAAAAAAGTACTTCTACCAATAGACCGGAGCGCCAAAAGTCCATCGGGAAACTTCCAAAAGGAAGCTTTAGAAGGAAGTTTTGAGAAATTTCCAGCGGGCTCTAACGTGGCTCATTCTGAACCCTCTAGATGTTATTTCAGATCTAAGGCTGCATATAAGCCACGTCAGCGATCCGTGTGCTTACTTTGAGAGGTCAACATTGGCCGGAAGCTTATCATGTACTATTCCTCTCACTATATAACGGAGGTGAATGCACCTCCATGGTGTTGTGATGTGAATCATTTCACATAGTGAATAATTCACCTCTTAGTTAGAAGTTAGTCTCTCTGAGTAACCTAGGACTTCAAAGAAGTCGACTTTGAAGGAAGTGAGCATTTGAAAATCTGAAAACACCATGGCGTAGGCCTCGTCGCGCTGATCACAGTGGTATGTTCAAAAGTTATAAATGGAGTTCCAAGCGAAAAGTTTCTTGGAGTTCTTCTACAAGATTTCTGATACCGAGAAATTTACCAAAAATCTGAGTGAGTTCAAAAATATGTTTTAGATTTTTCTCATGTAGATTGTAGTGTGTAGTATTTGTTTAAAATTGGAAATGCAGAAAAAAAGCATGTATAGAGAAAGTTATGGCACTTCGTGTAAGCAAAGGGAAGACGAAATACTGCACTTTGTTAGCATATTAGCTTAGAAACTAGTCTCCAAAACCAATTGTGAGATCAGCTTCCGTGGTGTAGCTGAGAAACTTGTTGGGAGGAGGTCTCCGGATCAAATCCCTTCAGACTCACAACCGGCTTGGAGTAGGCTGGCCCCTTCGGGAGAATATGAGAGACACCAAGTTGCCTAGGGGCGGGACACTAGATGTCTCTTAAAGGTACCGTGAATGCGGGACGCCTCCGTCTACCCCTGCACTAGTGCAGGCACATGGTGTGGATGCTAGAGAGAGATTACCACCGGATTTTGAAATGGACCTCTCGCCTTCGGGTTGCCGGGGTCACTAGTACGGATTCGGTTGCGCCCTTCTAAGTCCTGGGGTAGCGAGATGGCATCAAAGATACTCCAAGTCGGTACCAAATCTTTTGTAGAAAATTGTAGAGCTCGACATATTATTCACTTGAGTTGAAAAATCAAGTGAAACTGACACCTGAGGCAATACTTACAGCATTTTGAAGTTTAAGGGAGCCAGAAAACGACAATGATGATAACTCGGGATCCACGTGTCAGAATGGGGTGTGGTCAGAGGTAGCCATGGTGGAGTTACTTCGGATGGAGGTGTCAAATGCTGATTGTATGACCGACTCGGTGGTCGTTGTCGTGTCGGATATTGCGTGAAGGATGTCCAGGAAAACGCGAGGTTCCTGGCTGTGGAGATGTTGTGTGCTGAAACAGAGACAAGACAGAGAAAAACAACCACAAAAACGAACGCTGCGATATATACACTCCAAATGTATGTACACTGCCGGTTCTTTCTCCTAAGAGCAAAGGACTGAGAACCAGACCAGAGCGGTCTGTAACCTGCTTCAAAAGCCCCTAAAAGCAACCCTTGAATCAGAACCCTGACCCAAAACCACCGAAGCGTAGCTCAAAGCAAGAGAAACTTCCCTTTGCTAACAAACAGAGCCACAGCAGTATCACGCGATTCAAACTCAAGTCCAAACCACATCTATGTATAAGCTCTTAGCTAAAGCTAGCTACCACAAGCTGTATACAGCCAACCAGAACTCTAACGAACTCAAAAGAGCAAAACCCTTAGCGAAGAAACCGAAAAAGACCTATCTGTGCACTTCCTCCTTTCGCTGAACGGACTTCAGATGTCGATAGGGTCTCCTCTGCTGACTCCGTTAACCCAAGAAACCTTCAGATCCGACTCCTGATAGCCGAGGTCTCGCTGATTTTCGGTCGCAGGTGACCGAACCTTCAAAAATTGCTCCATGCGGCTTAAAACCGCACACCACGCACAAATGGATCGCCTAAACTGATATCCGTCTTCTCTGGTAGGTAGATCTAGCTACCCTGAATCCAACAAGACTCCAAACAAGTCGTTTGGAGTTCCTCTTGCAAAACCACGCAAGAAATTGGTCGCAGGTTGCAAAAAACTGACGTAAATCAGCTCCCTGCGGCTCAAATTCGCTCACCACACCCAAACCAACAATCCAATTCCCTTACAGTCTTCTCCTATGCGTACATGAAGACTCCCTGATCGCGTAGGCACCAAGAACGAAGAGCTTGGCTCACCGATCGCGGAGTACAGCCCAACCTCAAGTCGCATGTGAACGAAAATCTGATGTAAGCGGTTCCCTGCGAGCCAATTTCACTCAGAACTTCCAAACCGCCCGATGAAAATTGGTATCGTCTTCAATTCCCTGTAGAACTCGGTGTTCTGATCCCATTGGATCCAAGGACAGCAAGTTTGGACTCCGGAATGGCCTGAACGGTGTCGTAGGGCGTGAAATATGGTCTGGGAATACACGGGGTATCTGGCTGTAGAGAGATACAACTGGATCTATGACCTAACCGATGAAAACTTATGCTCTCAATATCTAATCTATCAGTGTTTTTTGTAGGTTACTAGCGAGCTAACTTGACCCAAGTGTAGCACATGTGCATCACACAAATGACTCGGAGCTCGATTCCACTCTAGATAAAGGCAAGGCTCATACACGGTACGTGTCTGCTTTAGATCCCAAGCACTCTTCATACAATCTCTCATCCACATCCGCTTCACTACTTCTTCTCGACAAACTACCTAATTGTAGCCTCTGACCTTCTATTGTTCGCTGATACGAGTTTGCTCAGGAGATGTCCACAGCAAGGACCGCCTACTACACAAGCTTCCCAACGATACAAGACATATCGGCAGCAAAACAGCTAGAAACTCGGGGCGTGATACCGAGGATAACGGTACCTCAGCTTCAGCAAGACGTGGCACCTCCACTGAGCGTGATAGCCGTACCAATCTCACAATACAGCCTCCTTGTCATCCACACGAGACCTCCAAGAAGCACACCTCTCATCTTCAAGTCGTTTTTGTTCAACTCCAACCAAGAGATTTCAGCAAAATCTCTCTACGTCTTTCTCGCCTCGCTGCAAACTGAACTTTGACACTCTCGTGCCTTCACCTCGATTATCCAATCAGGCCCAAACTCCACAGGACATCCCCTCTGACCCTTCTCTACTACTGTATGAAATTTCAGTCTCAGATCTGACCCCCAACTGTCCGCGATGAATCAAGCCACCCGCCTGTGCTAACTTCTGAGCTTTACAGATCTCGATGGCCAAAATCCTAGATCTCCACACATTCTCTTACCCAATTGAACTGAAATTTCACATGTGACTAGCTGATAGGGCACACTCTCATCCTGGAAAGTTTCACTCAGAGATCCAATCCCATGTGCACGGAGCAACTCAAGCTTTGAATCCAAAGAAAGCGGGTTTTCTCATACCTCTCAACTGTAACAGCCAACTTCAATTGATCATTTCAGGAGCAAATCCAACCCAAATGTAGGATTGTTTTACATCAATACAACCAGCACGGAGTGAACTACTCGATCCCCTTGACAGCTCCTAAAGATCACCTCTCAAACTCCCGGATCACTCCAAAACGTGGCTCGGGGTACCGATTTGACCCCCCTGACTTTCAACGTCCATCACTCTCTCCTCAGAATTCCAAATCGCCTGATCTTTGTCTCCAGAGTGTAGCCCGTCTCGAGAGCTTTCCAACAAGACCACTCACTCCTCAAATGACCCCCGGGAAGACCTCCAAAACCCTAAAGCCGTCTGCAGATCTGGAATGGCGTTGATTGGTCGAAAATAGACCAATAAGAAACAGATCTGGAAACCTCTTTTGTCCTTTACTTGGTACCCTAGAACAACTATGACCTAGCTACCCTCTCATGCCTTCAAGGCATTGGTCCCAACCTTAGTTAATTACCCTCGTCAAACTATAGAGATCTTACTTAACACTTAAGATTCAGTACAAGGTCAAGATGACGACCTGGAACCGATTTACAATGAAAGGTACTACAAAAGGAAATGGAGAAGCCATCACTTGATTACAGTACTCCTCCCCAAAGTTCCTTGCGATCCACGCACGATGATTGATCTTCCGCCGACAGTGACACCGAACATCCACCCAGACGTTGAAAGGGATGTTGGCTGGATAATTCAAGTCCATTGGCCCTCCTCAAAGTAAGATGTACACTGTCAAGTCCCAGTCTTCTCCATACGTGACGATTGGTAAGATCACCGGAGTAGGCGAGTCCATCATCCTCCCCATGAACTCTTCTCCAAAGTGGGCGACGAACCACTGTCGAAAGTGATCGCGGTGGATCAAGTGAAGCTTGATATGGAACGGGTTCGGAAATGGCAGATTTGGAACTCGATTCAATCCTCCATCCATGAATACAACACTTGCCGCTCCTTCTTATCACGTAAGACACTAAGACACACTCATGAAAACTACCCCAAAGAAGAATGCCTCACAAACCCCCAACCCACTATCTTATACCTATGTTGACAACAAGAGCCATTCACGCGAACGTTCACGGATCATTGAGTCGGCACATCTCGTTATCGTGCGATCTCACATCCAGATCTCTGTGAACGTGACACCTAATACTCTCTCATGCGAACTACACAAAAGGTTCACCGAACACAAAAGAAAACACAACACCCGTTCTACACTGAATTCACATGTGGGACGTCTCACAACACGACAACGGTCCAACTCTCCTTCACAGGTAACTGAAAAACTCCAAATCTGCTTCCTGTGTCTCAATTTCACTCAGTACACACTCCTCGATCCGTCTCTTCTCAAACCGTTTGAACCAGTGCGTAGCCTGCACAGATCTGAACCCAACGACGCCTTGCGCGCTTGCGTTGGACTCTTAAATCTCCCGAACCGTCCGTTGACAAGTCGCAGGCGCAAGCTAGCCCCTAAGCAGCCCCCTTGTTTACAGTCTGTTCGTACGAAGTTCAACCCTCAATAATAAGAAGCAGACCCCTTGCGTCTTTGATATAACGCCTGAAGCCCTAAATACCCAGTCAGCAAGTAACTAGGGGCCTAGCTTGATTTTACCTTCTTTCGAATAGCATAACTTTTTCTCTGGATGTCCAAACGAAGTAAACAAGATGCCCACGGAAAGCTGACAACGAGCTCTACCCATCTATGTGATGAAAGTGAAGATCCAAAGTTGCGCCAAAAGCCCGTAAGCTGGGGCCTAGCTTGTTTTCTCCATCTTTCGAGTCTTGTAACTTTTCCACTAGACGTCCAAATGAAGTAGATGAAGTGCCTATGGAAAGCTGACAAGGAGCTCTATCCACTGGTGCAATAAAAACAAAGATCCGAAGTGGTGCGAAAAACCCGTAAGCTGAGGCCTAGCTTGTTTTCTCCATCTTTCGAGTCTTGTAACTTCTCCACTAGGCGTCTCAACGAAGTAGACAAAGTGCCTATGGAAAGCTGACAAGGAGCTCTATCCACTGGTGCGATAAAAACGAAGATCCGAAGTGGTGCCAAAAACCCGTAAGCTGGGGCCTAGCTTGTCTTCTCATGAGTGTCTTTGGAGAGACAAGCATCAAAGTTTGAATTTCAGGTAGGAGCCGGTCCACGACACGACACCGTCTGTATAGATGAACCTGCGAAGCTTAGGGAAATAGTCTCCTTACGTGTTGATTTATTATCAGTGATTTATTTTCTGCTGCCATCTGTTTAGGGCGTCTTTTACCTCTGCCAGGTGACACTGAAGGTTACGTACGGTGGAGGAAAACCCAGAGGGATGTACTCTGGAGGGAGAGAATTATGATAGAATTATCACAGAGCAGAAAATTGTAGAGCTCGACATATTATTCACTTGAGTCGAAAAATCAAGTGAAACTGACACCTGAGGCAATACTTATGGCATTTCGAAGTTTAAGAGGGCCAGAAAACGACAATGATGATAACTCGAGATCCTCGTGTCAGAACGGGGTGTGGTCAGAGGTAGCCGTGGTGGAGTTACTTCGGATGGAGGTGTCAAATGTTGACTGTAGACGGACTTAGTGGCCGTCCATATAGATGAACCTGCGAAGCTTAAGGAAATAGTCTTCTTACGTGTTGATTTATTATCAGTGATTTATTTTTCTGCTCCCATCTGTTTAGGGCATCTTTTACCCCTGTCAGGTGACACTGAAGGTTACGTAGGGTGGAGGAAAACCCAGAGGGGTGTACCCCGGAGGGAGAGAATTATGAGAGAATTATCACAGAATAGAAAATTGTAGAGCTCGACATATTATTCACTTGAGTCGAAAAATCAAGTGAAATTGACACCTGAGGCAATACTTACGGCATTTCCAAGTTTAAGGGGGCCAGAAAACAACAATGATGATAACTCGAGATCCACGTGTCAGAACGGGGTGTGGTCAGAGGTAGCGGTGGTGGAGTTACTTTGGATGGAGGTGTCAAATGCTGACTGTAGAAGGTGGCCGTCCGTATAGATGAACCTGCGAAGCTTAGGGAATAGTCTTCTTACGTGTAGATTTATTATCAGTGATTTATTCTTCTATTGCCTTCTGTTTAGGGCGTCTTTTATCCCTGCCAGGTGACACTGAAGGTTACGTAGGATGGAGGAAAACCCAGAGGGGTGTACTCCGGAGAGAGAGAATTATGAGAGAATTATCACAGAGTAGAAAATTGTAGAGCTCGACATATTATTCACTTGAGTCGAAAAATCAAGTGAAACTGACACCTGAGGCAATACTTACGGCATTTCCAAGTTTAAGGGGGCCAGAAAACAACAATGATGATAACTCGAGATCCACGTGTCAGAACGGGGTGTGGTCAGAGGTAGCGGTGGTGGAGTTACTTCAGATGGAGGTGTCAAATGCTGAATGTAGAAGGTGGCCGTCCGTATAGATGAACCTGCGAAGCTTAGGGAATAGTCTTCTTACGTGTAGATTTATTATCAGTGATTTATTCTTCTATTGCCTTCTGTTTAGGGCGTCTTTTATCCCTGCCAGGTGACACTGAAGGTTACGTAGGATGGAAGAAAACCCAGAGGGGTGTACTCCGGAGAGAGAGAATTATGAGAGAATTATCACAAAGCAGAGTTTGTCGATCATCGAGCAGTGTAGAGTTTACCGTGCAAAGACCATCGAGTAGAGAATCGAAGAGGTAGGAGAAGTTTTACAGAGACTTCGTCTGAAGAGAATTTCTGAGTGATCTGAGTTTTGATATTGAAGGATTGAGATTAGTAGACGTAATCGAGTAGATAGCAGACCTACAACTTGTACGCACATTTTTCTGAAGAGAAAACGGGAAGCTTCTAGGTGAACGCGTTGTCGGTGTGATCCGTCTACCTAGGAAAGCGCCGAGCTTCTGGTTGTGGTTGTTCACTCAAGAGGTTGGCTTTCAGGTTACAACAGGGGCTATAAACACTCACACAGGTGTGTAAGATCCTGTAATATGCTCAGAAAGCAAAATTCAGGTCTAACTAGCAATAATAGGATTCAGCGGCGACCTGTGACATTCACGGAGAAGAAAACTATGAAGGTTTAGACTTCTAAACTTCCCCTACATGTAAATGAGGTACTACTGGACACACACGTAAGTTTGAGCTTGAGATCAAATTGTAGCACCGAGATGTTGACAGAAAAGTTCTGAGTAAGAAAATTATGGCAATTTTTGGTACCCAGATAGCTATTTCAACCTAGAATAGAAGATTGGCTCGATCAATTTCAAATATTCTCACATGATTTGAAGTCTGCAGGATGCTGAACATCCTTGTGAAGCTGGGACTCTTGACTGTACACAGAACTCCAGATCTCCTCCTCTAAAGTCGCTGCTCTAGATTAAGAGCTTTTCATACCCCCTCTGCTTCAGCGGCCGTCCTGAATTACTGAGTCACTTAATCGATATGAAACCTTTTGAGAAATCGTAGCCCTGTTGGCAGAGAACACAGCCACAAAGTTTTGAAGCGATTTTGCTCCTCAAATTTGCTGTAAGTGACACTGAAAACCCTAAATTCAACAAAAGTGATTCAATTCTAGCACAATCTGAACTTCAATTGGTCATAACTCCATCTTTATTGCCTCAAATCGATCAAGGATTTCACCGAAAGTGCTTGGCAGGACGAGCTATACCCTCCTGTGCTCTCAGATTTTGAAGTCCCCCCACCAAATGTGCGAACTCCTCTTTAGACCCTTGCTTCAGAGTTTACAAATTTTTTACAAAAGACAAAAAATGGACCAATAGGAGTTCATAGCTCCACTTGGTTGTTTTTTAGTGCCCTAATCCACGTGGCAACTTAACTTCACTCATAAGCAACTTAACTTCGCTCATAAGTAACTTAACTTCACTCATAAGTAACTTAACTTCACTCATAAGTTACCACGTCAGTCCCCTTAAAGTGCCAAGAAAACCTTAACTTTCATGCGAAGGCATGTAGAACAACACGTAATCCTGAAAAATAACTTAGCTAGAAAGCAACTTTCTAGCTAAGTTATTTTTCATGCATGCATGGGCGGCATGTAAGTACCACCCACGAGCTTACACTCTATCTACATGGTGATCTAAAGTTATGTATTTTGATAACATAGATAAGTATGAAATCACTTGCACAAGCGCATGAGTGCTTGAACAAGATAGATAACATACCACCAACCTACTAGAACTCGAAGTATATAACATAATGGTGTTAACACCGTACGCAAAGGTGTCAAACATAATCATAAAAGACTAGAAGTAATATGAGCTAACTTCTAGAACTACTAAACTCAAGCGTCGGAGTAGAAGTCAAGCATGTAGCCGTCAAGTAGCACGACAGCGTTGGTGTTTCACATGAGTAGTTTTCTGATATTTTGAGTTACTGAGCGTGAGATTTTCAGTCTGATTGATCTGAGTTGAAGATTTATTTGCGTGCCGTGTGTTTCATCTTGGCCGCATCGAAATCGTGATGGTGTGTTTCCTTGCGATCCGTATTCCGTGTGTGGTTTTCGTCCTCCTCTTCACGATCGTATCACAGCTAGAAGGTTCCGCCCTTCTTAGGAAACTCTCGCCTCGACATACAATCTAGTGCTTCCACTGAGAGGCTTCCTGGGGTGATTGACAGTGAAGTTGAGTTCCAAGACGAAGAAGAAGATGGATCGAAAGAGCGGAAGCGCTGCTGCTGCTACTTCTACGGCTGCTACATCTACGTCTACTGCATCACCTTTGGTAGCACCTGCCACGACAACATCTGGTCTTGATACGACTGAGATCTTGAAGACACTTGCGGCCCTGGTCCAACAGCATCCGATCGTTGGAGGGGGTGAGTTGAAATGTACCAAAGCTTTGCAAGCGATAGTTAATAGATGTGAAAGGTTTGAAGGAAGAGATATTTCTAGACGTCTACGTGAGTACCGAGGAGAGATGGAACTAGTTAGAGTTATTGACATAGAGATGATAACCAACTTTGAGCTAGTTGTTATTCCTGAGTTGCGAGACCAAGTTAGAGATACACAGAGAAGAAATCTGGGTGTCTGGATGAGTTTCGAGCGATCTCTTCGAGAGGAGTTTCTCGAAGAATATTCAGAGAGAGTCACTAGAAGAACGTTTCTTGACTAGGTTGAGCAGCAACCTGGTCGTATGATGGGCCTGAATGAGATGCTGAGAGAGTTTGATTGGAGATATCGACAACTTTTGAGTCTAGAACGCATAACTTTAGATGCTAGAAGGACAGAGCTTTTTCTGCAAGCTGATGATGCTATGACAGATCGGTTATGCTTTATGTTGGTTGATCGATCCGCTGAAGGAGGGGTTACTGCTGATTGGGGAAGAGTCGAGGACGATGTTGCTGTACTAACAAGACAGAGGAGGGGAAGAGTGGCTGCGGGAGGACGTCCGCTTGTAGAAGTGACCGCTCAACCTCGCACTACTCCTCAAGTACAACAACCCCATGCTCTAGCTTCTAGACCTGCTGTCTCGGCTGCAGTCCCTCTGATGTCAGTTGTGTCAGTTCCTGCACAAAGGGCACCGATTCAAAGACCTACGGAGAACCATGGAAAACAGAACCAGATCGAAGACTTGGTTCGGCAAATGCGAGAACTGAAGGTGGAGCTAGCTAGCATGCAGAGAGAGCAGCCACCGGCACCTGCTGCTGCACGTCCAGGAGGTGCTCCTGTTCGTAGATGTATCTGGTGTGACAGTCCTGATCATTTTCGAAGACATTGTCAAGAACTTATGGCTGCTTTACGAGATGGTGTGATTCGCTACCAGAACGGTAGGCTGCACCTTTCTTCTATCGGAGAGCCGCTGAACACGGAGTTTGGACGAGGAGGAATGAGGAGTCTATCTCAGATTACTACGGCTGCAACTGTACATGCATTGATGGCACCAACGATAAATCCTGATGTATATGCCGGTCACATTGAAGTTTCTTCTAGTCATACGTTGCTAGATAAGACTACTGAGAAGAATACTACTCACGTTCCTTCTGAAGTACTGAAGAGAGGGACAAAAACTATACGTAGGGTCACAAGATGAAGAGATCCGGTTGATGCTACGTCTATCAAAGTATTCTTGGATGTGGATAGACACGTTCACTAGCAGGATGCTTCTGTAGAAGAGAAGAGGCGGCGAGAAACCTCTGAACTTGATACTGGAGTTCTGGAGGAGATTGGAGATAGACGGAGAGTCACGAGGAGACGAGCGGCTCCTCCCGACGACATCCCTTCTACTTCTGCAGCTCCTCCACCTGCACCAGGTCCGATGGAGGACGTGCAGAGATCCCAGCAGGAGTCAACGATTGTTGGTAGACGGTTTACTGCCCAAGAGAAGGAGAAAGGACCGGCTTACAAGTTGACGGTTGACATAGAAACTTCTACTGATCTCAAGAGCATCTTGGAGCAGAGAATACTTGATGCACGAATTGAGTTTTCTCTTCGGGCGGTTCTTGGTATTGCGAAGAGGGAGTTTCATGAACTGATCATCGACATCATCAAGCAGAAGAGACAAGTGATGTCCGAACAAGTAGAGAGTCAGATGATAGATGTACTAGGAGCTTTTGTAAATGATGTAGAGTTCGGGAAGGTGCATTTTCAGGAGGCAGATGATACAGAGTACCAGCAAGAAGCGTTGGTTGCTGATACCAACCACTGCTGAGTTTGATGATGAAGAAGCTAGCACGAGAGTCCAACTACTGATAGCGACTTCAGAAAGAGACACCGGGCTCGTGCTACGACTGCTACACAAGTTCGCCTTGGGAGTTTGGAACTTGTTGCCGCTTTGGTTGATCACGGTTCAGAGATCAACATCATGTCACGGGAGGTGTACGAAACAGATTAGTGACATATCGAACTGAACCATGGTTTGGTGCTACAAGTTGCAAACAACCAAAAGGGTGAGTTATACGGTGCTTGTCCTAACGTGAAGGTGAAGATAGGTGATGTGGAGGTAGATCAGCACTTCTTCGTGCAGTCTTCGGTTTCATATCTTATCATTCTTGATCAGCCATATATTACTACAGTTAGAATGGAGACGAAGGTGATGGATGATGGATCTCACTATGCTAGGATCCGTAGTTTGGATGATAGACGTTCTGTGCAGTTTCTGACCGTTCGTACGAACCACGAACGAAACCGACAGACTTTGAGAGATTCTCCTATCTGTAAGGGCAAGGGTTTTCTGAAACCACTCTTGTAGGACGGGATACCAAGAGTGACGGATCTGCTACTACTATGATCCCGCTTGAGTAGCTTGTGAGATCAGAGGAGATTGACGAAGAGGTTGCTCAAGATTCTAAAAATTGCTACATTGTACATAGTTGGAGATCTGGTTTGATGACTTTTAGTTCTGATGATTGGAGTGCGTTCACGCGAGTAGAGGATATGACTGAGAAGAATAGAAGGCAAATGGAGAAGTATGAGAAAATCTGCGCTATACAGGAGTTCTGAGTGAAGATGAGATGATTTTTGATATTTACGAGGAGTTTGTAGGTGTACAATCTTTTGTTCGTTGGCTGAGTGATGTAGATAGGTTGATGGAGCAGATGAGAGGAAGGATGGTGATCCTCATCCACTCTCGTAAAGTCTATGAGGAGGTTGTTTCGTGCTTACAATCTCGTCCTCATCCGAGACTAGAGAGTGGATGGAAGGATGCAATCTGCTGGTGTGGCTCTCGTGAAGAAGCAGAGGTTCACACCAAATACAAAACTGTAGCGAAGAAGGTGAAACTAGTGGCAACCTAGTTATTTGTTGACTCACAACAACAGATGGAGTTAGCTGCCGCTGAGCCTGTACTGAGAGATCCTAAACAGATTGGACACAAGTTTACTCAAGAGACACTCGAGCAACTCCAGATAGGAGGGGGTGGCTTCTTGACTGAAGTGGAGAAACGAGCTTTTGAGCAGATGATAGTTAGTCATGGTAACGCATTTTCTTTCTTGGTTGAGGAGATTGGTTGTGTGGATCCTAGTGTGATAGCTCCGATGGATATCTTCACTGTTCCTCATGTACCTTAGGACTTGAAGCCGATTCCAGTCCCTCGTGCTTTGCTACCGAAGGTGATTGAGTTACTGAAGGAGAGGATGCGGATGGGTATTCTTGAACCATCTATGGCTCCGTACTCTAGTCGATGGTTCACAGTATCTAAGAAGACAGGAGCCTTACGCTTCGTCCAAGACTTGTAGCCCGCCAACAACATCACGATTCGAAACGTTGGGACATGACTTGTGGTTGATGAAGTAGCTGAGACATTTGCTGGAAGATCTATCTATTCTATTGGAGATCTGTTTTCAGGTTATGATCAGTTCCAAGTTGCTTTGGAGAGTAGAGACTTGACTACCATGTGTACATCTTTGGAGTTGATGCGGATGTGTACTCTTCCTCAGGGTGCAACAAACTCAATAGCCCATATGCAAAACATGATGCATAAGGTGTTACGAGATTTTCTACCTGAGGTTACTATCCCATTTCTGGATGATATCTCCATGAAAGGCTGTCCGGTGGAAGACAAAGACAAAGCTGACTTCAAAAAGTTCGTTGCAGACCACATTCGAGATGTGGAGAAGATTCTGATGCGTTTGGAAGAGGTACACCTCACTCTGTCAGGTACCAAGTCTCGTTTTGGAATGTCAGAGATTGTGGTGGTGAGTCATTTATGCGGTACTTTTGGAAGACGGCCGAACCTAGAGAAGGTAGATGCTATAGCAAGGATAGCAGACTGTACCAATATCACTGAGGTCGACGATTCTTAGGAGCTTGTGTGTTCTTTTGCGTGAGTATTCCTCATTATGCACACATTGCTGAGCCTCTCTATGCACTTCTGAGAAAGGGAAAGAGGTTTACTTGGCGGCGAGAACATCACGAGACGATGGAGTAGTTGAAGGAGATTCTGAAGTCTCCACCTATACTAAGGAGACTTAGCTACGAGAGCGAGAGACCTGTGGTACTAACTATTGATACGAGTTCAAAGCAGATTGGATGGGCAGTTGGTCAAGAAGATGTAGATGGTGTGCGGTTTGTTTCCAGATTTGGAGCTCGCATCTTAACAGATAGCCAACCTAACTATCCTCAAGTAAAACGTGAGTTGTGGGGAGCTGTTACTGCTATGAAGATAGATCGAGAGTTCTCGATAGGAGCTCGTGTGATACTAGAAACAGACTGTTGTCTTTGCTAGGTATGATAGCAACTCTAATACTCCAGACATAGCAATGCTACGATGGATTGCTTATATCCAAAGTATGAACCTTTAACTGAAGCATATAGCAGGAAAGGATAATCTTGTTGCAGACATGTTATCTAGGGCTCGTTATACAGATGAAGAAGAGATGTTTGCAAAAGTTGAAGATGAAGAGAAGAGAGACGTTTGGTGCCAAGTTGGTCAGCAGACTTCAGACTTGGAACCACTACCATTCTACGAGGAGTTCTACACAGAAAGGTTCCATGATATCGGATTCTATTTGAGTTTATTATGCAGACGAGAGGGTTGGAGTGATATAGAGTTTATGGAGATTAGAAGAAAAGCGTACGGTTACCTTCTACGTGAAGGTTATCTGTGGAAACATTCGAAGAGAAGAGATGAGATGTTGGCTAGAGTGGTGGATGATCAACCGACGAAGTTGAATCTGCTGAAGGAGTTTCATGACATCTTGTGGGCTGGACACCGTGGAGTTTGAGCTACATACACGACGATGAAGGAGCGATACTGATGGAAGTGCTTGTATCAAGACGTGGTGGATTTTGTTGGATCGTGTCTGCATTGTCAATTCTACTCCAAGGTTCGCGACAGAGATGGACTTCTACCTACCTACCCACCTAGTATTCATTTTTCATAGATCTTTGATCTTGTGATGATGCCGCCGGGACTATGGAGGATGCGTTACTTGGTGTTAGCTCGAGAAGATCTCTCCAACTACGTGGAGGGACGAGCACTACGGACGAAGACTACAGAGAGCATATGTAGATTCGTGCTTGAAGATATCATCTGTCGTTATGGATCTGTTGGAAGACTACGAGCAAATAGGGACGAGCTGAGAGGTGTAGAAGCGAAGGAGTTCCTTGCTCGTTATGGAGTAAAGCTTCGACTTACTACTGCCATGAATCCAGAAGGGATTGATAAAAGTGAACGAGGACACCTTTCTATTATTCACGCTTTAATAAAAGCATGTGATGGTAGGCCTAGAGAATGATCGAGACTACTTCCATTTGCTTTATGGGCTGATAGAACTACTCACTGTATTGGGACTTATGTTGGGACAGAAATCGATCATGCTTGCTGAGGAGGACTTCCCTACGTGAGCTACGCTACCGCGGGAAGATGATATAGACCATACTTCACTCCTTGCTTTACGAACTAGACAGTTGGAGCGAAGGGAGGAGGATCTTGTTGAGGCGCAAGAGAAACTGAAGGTGGCTTGAGTCAGAAACAAAGAGCGTTTCGACAAGACTCACCGACTATGACCAAAGCCAATACGTGTTGGTGATTGGGTTTTGGTGTATGGTAGCACGCTGGAGAACCAGCATTCATCGCTTCGTAAGTTCTCGCGAAGATGGTTCGGGTCTTATGTTGTGCTAGATGCTAGATAAGAATGCCACTTAAAGTTTATGTGAGTTAGATGGTACTCCTTTGAAACTATCTGTGGCTGGCAAACGAGTGAAGTTGTTCAGACAACGTGGAGGATCAGTAGATTTGTTCAACTTTCTGGATTCTGAGAGGATGACGAGAGACGAAGACGATACTACTGAAGAGGCTGAGGTGGAGGAGAGCGATGATGATGAAGGACAGATAGACGGATGAAGAGGTTGGCACATGCCATAGGATGTGCAGGTTTAGAGGGGATGGATGTCGTGATGTGAATCATTTCACATAGTGAATAATTCACCTCTCAGTTAGAAGTTAGTCTCATTGAGTAAGCTAAGACCTCAAAGAAGTCGACTTTGGAGGAAGTGAGAATTCAAAAATCTGAAAACACCACAGCGTAGGTCTCGTCGCGCTGATCACCGTGGTATGTTCAAAAGTTGTAAATGGAGTTGCAGGCGAAAAGTTACTTGGAGTTCTTCTACAAGATTTCTGATACCGGGAAATTTACCAAAAATCTGAGTGAGTTCAAAAAATATGTTTTAGATTTTTCTCATGTAGGTTATAGTGTGTAGTATTTGTTTAAAATTCAAAATGCAGAAAAAGCATGTATAGAGAAAGTTATGGCACTTCGTGTTAGCAAAGGGAAGACAAAATACCGCACTTTGTTAGCATATTAGCTTAGAAATTGGTCTCCAAAACCAGTTGTGAGATAAGCTTCCGTGATGTAGCTGAGAAACTTGTTGGGAGGAGGTCTCCGAATCAAATCCTTTCAAACTCACAACCAGCTTGGAGTAGGCTGGCCCCTTCGGAGGAATATGAAAGGCATCAAGTTGCATAGGGGCGAGACACTAGATGCCCCTTAAACGTATCGTGAATGCGGGACGCCTCCGTCTACCCCTGCACTAGTGCAATCACCTGGTGTGGATGCTAGAGAGAGATTACCACTGGATTTCAAAATGGACCTCTCGCCTTCGTGTTGTCGGGATCACTAATACGGATTCGGTTGCGCCCCTCTAAGTCTTGGGGTAACGAGATGGCATCAAAGATACTCAAAGTCGATACCAAAACTCTTTTAGAAAATTGTAGAGCTCGACATATTATTCACTTGAGTCGAAAAATCAAGTGAAACTGACACATGAGGCAATACTTACGGCATGTTGAAGTTTAAGGGGGCCAGAAAACGACAATGATGATAACTCGGGATCCACGTGTCGAACGGGGTGTGGTCAGAGGTAGCCGTGGTGGAGTTACTTCGGATGGAGGTGTCAAATGCTGACTGTACGATCGACTCGGTGGCCGTTCGTATAGATGAACATGCGAAGCTTAGGGAAATAGTCTTCTTACGTGTAGATTTATTATCAGTAATTTATTTTTCTGCTGCCAATCTGTTTAGGGCGTCTTTTACCCCTGCCAGGTGACACTGAAGGTTACGTAGGGTGGAGGAAAACCCAGAGGGGTGTACTCCGGAGGGAGAGAATTATGAGACAATTATCGATCATCGAGCAGTGTAGACCTTACCGTGCAGAGACCATCGAGTAGAGAATCGAAGAGCTAGGAGAAGTTTTCCAGAGACTTCGTCTGAAGAGAATTTCTAACTGATCAGAGTTTTGATATCGAAGGATTGAGATTAGTAGACAGAATCGAGTAGATATGAGACTTACAACTTGTACGCACATTTTTCGAAGAGAAAACGAGGAGCTTCTAAGTGAACGCGCTGGTGCTTCACAAGAGCAATTTTCTGATATTTTGAGTTACTGAGCGTGAGATTTTCAGTCTGATTGATCTGGAGTTGAAGATTTATTTGCGTGCCGTGTGTTTCATCTTGGACGCATCGAAATCGTGATGGTGTGTTTCCTTGCAATACGTATTTTGTGTATGGTTTTCGCCCTCCTCTTCACGATCGTATCATAGCTAGAAGGTTCCACCCTTCCCAGGAAACTGTCGCCTTGACAACGGGCATTCGAGTTTTGAGTTCACTCTAGAGCTCCATCTTACTGTTCTACTCAACGATGCTATATAAGGATGATCTCGTGTCAACTTATCCGCCTTGCATTCACTTTCAATGGGTTCTCCACTTGGTGGTAATGCCTTCGTAGCCATGAGGTATGCGATATTTGATTTTGGCTCGTGAGGATCTCTCCAACTTTGTGGAAGTACGAGCTCTAAGGACGAAGATCACAGAGAGAAAATGTACGTTTGTTTTTGAGGATATTATCTATAGATATGGATCTGTACGAAGGCTACGGGCAGACAGGAGAGAACTACGTGGTATAGAAGCGAAAGAGTTTTTTGCTCGATATGGTGTGAAGTTCAAGCTTACTATTGCAATGAATCTAGAGGGGATTGGCAAGAGCGAACGAGGACATACATCAATAGTTCATGCATTGGTGAAGGTGTGTGACGATAAGCATAGAGAGTAACCTAAGTTACTCCCTTTTGCTTTATGGGCTGATAGAACAACTCATTGTTCTACGTTCTGTACGGATATATGCTTGTTGAATTAATGCTAGGACAGAAACCGATGATGTCAGCAGAGGAAGACTTTTCCTACCTGGGTTACCTTGCCATGAGAAGACAATATGGATTCTGTACAACTTCTCTCATTATGAATCACTAGAGAAGAGGATCTCGTAGAAGTGCAACGAAGGTTGAAGACGGCTCGACTTGGGAACAAGGAGAGGTTTGATAAGAACCATTGCCTTCGATCAAAACCGATACAAGTTAAAGACTGGAGGTTGGTATACGACAACACATTGGAGAACTAGCACTCTACAGTTTGAAAGTTTTGGAGGAGATGGTTTGGTCCATACCTTGTCTCAGATGTACACCAGAATGCTATCTATTCTTTGTGAGAGCTAGATTGTACGTCTTTAAGACTTCTTGTTGCTGAAAAACAAGTGAAGTTGTTCAGAAAGAGAGGGGAGACAGTGGAACTAGTTGACTTCTTAAGATCAAACCAGACAATAAGTACAAATGAAGACCTTTCTGAGACAATTGAGTAGAGTGAAGACGACTTGGAGAATCACGAGGATCAGTGACGGATTGATACATACCAGAGGATGTGCAGATTTGGAGGAGGTGAATATCGTGTTGCACGTGGGTTTGTATAATGAAGACTAGTAACAGAAGGATTTTCCTTCCATCGTGTACGTAGTTGTGAAGGAAGCTGCCCTGTAGCTTATCAAGCTGGACAGGAGCTAAGCTGGGTTGTGCTTGACAAGCTGCCCCTTAACTTGGGATGAAATATCACCTTGAAGGAGGCAAAAAGTTCTAGAATGCAGAGCTCGTCGAGAAGAGCGACTTCATACTTCCGGTTTTGAGAAAAAGCGTTATAGGCGATAGTTAGTACAAGTCTTAAGTTGAAAAAAATGCAAAAGAGAGAAATCTGTCGATTCTAGCTCATGACTCGAATCCATGATCTGAGAACATGAGTGCGTAGGTGTTCGTGAGTACTATAGTTTTGACTCCTCATTCACTAGGTCACACTGCAGTTTTTAGAGCTTCAATACAACCCACGGTCTTGGAAGTGTAGTCTTGTGTAGCACTGGACCATAAATTAGTGGTTGAATGTACTCCTATTCATGAGACTTTAAGCACCAAAATAGCTTAGGTTGTCGTTCATTAAGCACACATCAAACATGAAACCTTGGAAGTCAGCAGGTTTTATGTATCTCCACCTTGAGCATGAGAAATTCCAGTCGTTCTGTACTCTTGCTGTTGGTTGAAGGAAGTTCGCGCGCAGTTTCAGAACTAAGACGACGAACAGGAACCGTTGGCGATCTAAACTCAAGACTGAGGTAAGATACAAAATATACTCGTATCTACTTCTCTCTGCGACGCCATACTGCAACTGTAAGCTTTAATTATACAAGCTGAGTGACACTTTACTCCAACGAGCTGAAACCCCTTGAGCAGATTGAATTCGAACTCGCTGCAACAGTTTTTGCACTGAAGTTCAAAGGGTTGAGTTCATGAAGTATTTTGAAACTGGAGCTCCAAGGCTTGTAGAACTCCTGTCAGTCTTCTCTCTGTGTGTCGCCTTCTGGATCCACCACCTATATATTCCAGGACTTCACGACCAGAAGGCAACACAACTGCAGCTTTCATTTGAGAGCGATTGGTGGTTAATTTACTGACAACTTCCGATTGAGTTTATCTCCGAAAATTTTCCTTTGTTCTCGTCTTTTAAGGAGTTATGGATTCTTTATCAATCGATTTCTGGGGCGCTTACAACACTGTGACTGCTTGTTGCGCTGCAAGGGGATCTCGGCGTCTTTATCATTGACACTGTGGGTGTGCTCTACACTTTCTACCTCATGGCATCTATTCATCGATAAACGAAAGTGTGTCAATGCCCAGGAATGACATGTTCAAATCTTTGTATATTCACTCGACTGCCTGTGGAAGGATAATATAAGTTCACGTTCTTTTTCTTTTGAGTGTTCATTTATCTCCGTGTAGTGAATACCTGTCCCTATGATCTCTCAGTTCCTTTCTCCCTCTTCTGTTTCTGTTCGTATCTCCCTCTAGTGTATCTGTGTTGTAACTCCTTCTTGTTTCCCTGTTGTCTTGTTCCCTGTTCAGATTGGAAGTACACATTGGAAGAGAAATCTTTTTGTTATCATTTTTCATTGTACATACTATCATGCACATACATCAACTTTTACAAGGTTTTTCATTTCAGTAATTTGTTTCAAAGATGCATCTACAATGATTTCAAACAAAACGAAGTCAAAAGACGATATAACAGATGCCTCACATGACCTCCGATTCTTTTCCATCCTAAAGTGAGAGTCTATAAAAAATGCAGACAAAATTAAAGAAGCATGATGATTTATTTCATCATTTCAACAATATTACTCCAAGCTTAGATGTGTTACTAGTGTATAGAGAATTGAGAAAAAGTTATAACATATCGAGAGTTTGATTTTTTTCTCTACAAACTGAGTTCAGACCATCAGAACTTGGCGAAATTTTCCACCTGAGCTCTGTGTATTAGTTTCTACATTGTGGACGGTCCGATCTTGAGAATCATGTTTCTATGATTTAATGCTGAATTAAGATATAAAAAATCTATAAAATTCCATTCAATAAATCCATGAGATACCTAAAGAGTTCTAAACTCATTTAAAGAATTTAAACGTTCATAATTTAACTTAAGACATGTGTCTAGAAAGTTTGGAAGCTTTTTTCCGTCAGGAACTATGTTTTTGGACGACAGAAAATAAAGAACGTGCTTTGATTTTAAAGAGGATGACATGGCATGCAATTTCATAATTTGAAAATATCAAACATGGCCACGAGAGGAAAGTAACCTGTTTCGGAAGTTTCTTTTCAAATTTTGTCTGTTTGCCTCTCAAACGACTTGACAATTTGAATTTTAGGTTTAGATTTGTTCAAAATTTTATTAACACTAAGCTAAAAGTGTTAACCTTTAAATTTTAGAACAGAAAATATAACAGATGGATCATTTTCAAAAACTTTCTTAAAGGAAATTTGCTAGTTTCTTCATCATTTGGTCAATATTGCTCAAAGCTTAGGTATGGTATTAGTGTACTAAATGTTATGAGTTAATGCTGAATTCAAGGTATATTGAAACTCTACAATATCTATTCAATAAATCCATGAAATACCTAAAGAATACTAAAATCATTTAAAGAATTTAATATTGGTAATATACTTTAAAACAAGTGTCTAAGAAAGTTTGAAAGGTTTCTTCGTTAAGAACCACGTGTTTGGAAGACTAGGAATCTAACGAACGTTATTTTTAAAATAAGATGACGTGGCATGCAATGCATAAATTTGGAATATCAAACTCGACTACTAGGTGAAAACCACCTGTTTAAGAAGTTTCATGTCACAACTTGTAGGTTTGCCTCTTAAAATGATTAAGAATTTAAGTTTAGATTGGATAGTGGAGATGTGAACCGCAGAAGACGAAATTGTGACCGGACCAACCAGCCTTATTCACAAGTTTGGGCTCTAGAAAGTATCCCACAAGCTTGCTTGCAGTTGCAATCTTCAAGCTGTATCATGGTGGTGTGAGATACTGCTTCTGGGCTTTCTACATCCCAACTCAGATTTGCTAATGCGTAACAACTGAATTCGAACAAGCTACAAACACACGTGCAGAGCATGAGTTATCTAAAATCAAGAGAAAATGAATACTCCATTATTTGCTTCTAGCTATGATCGAGAAAACATCACGCTACAAGATGCCTTTGATTATATATTATACTCATGATCCTTATGATCCGGTGGTTTCTCTTGCACATGTAGACGAACGTAAGTTTTCAGCTGCTGCCACGCAGCAAGCTCACAAGCTCGCCAGGTCCGGGATCTAGAGCTCTTATCCACAACATCTTCCAGTGTGGTCCCAGTAGTCCTAGACTCAACTGATCATGAGTCTAGAGTCCTGTTGGTAGAATTTGAATGAGAATCCTGTTCAGGACCCTGAGAAGATCGGACGAGATCTGCTTCCGGCATGGACTAAATTTCAGCTAAGAGCTTAAGCTAGCTAGAAACGTGAACATGCATGCTCGTGGTGGGAGGCTTGTAGGAAGAAATTAAAGTGATCATGACTAGCTAGAAAAATAAATTTCTGCTCCTGATCAAGCAATAAAGAGACAGCCTTCGGCCCTTCTAGGCTCGTTCTATACTTTCGGGTCTCCGCTATGCATCTTCATAAAGCAGTTACGGAAACAGAGCTCTCACGGGCCAGGTACAGAATAACGGACACAATGCATGTACACTTCCAGGCACATGCACCGAGTTTAGTCAGTCCTCTTACGAATCCGGTGCCCGAGTATATATGTACACGCTAGCTCGCTCCAATAACCTCATTCTGTTCATTCTCAACTATTGTTTGTTATGATGTATGGCAGCAAGAACACAATTCATAACACCACTCCAACAAGGGAGGAAAAACCTTCAAACAAGGAAGGAGGCTCTCGCAGTCTTCACAAGAGGAAAAAAGAAGGAACAGAGTATCACTAAAGAGACTTACATGGGGGCAGAGCCCCTTCTCAACATATAGGGAGAGCCAACAGACTTTTGGGGTTGGGTCTCCGTGACATAGTTGTCTTACAGGACTTGTGCACAAAGTCCAAAGTCTTACAGGACTTGTGCACGGGGTCTTACAAGACATCATGAGCTTGTCTTACTCAGTTTGTCAACAGTCCCCCTCAAGCTCATATCAATATCCTTAACACCTAGACATAATCTGAAAATATCAAATTTATCTCTAGGTAAAGCTTTAGTGAATATATCAGCAACTTGTTCACATGTAGGTACATATCTTAGATCTATCTCTCCAGCCAATACTTTTTCTCGAATAAAGTGATAATGAACCTCTATATGCTTGGTCCTAGCATGGAAAACAGGATTACAAGTAAGTTTAATACTGCTGATATTGTCCATGTGTAAAACAACAGGGTCTGAAAATTTCACACCCATATCTTTCAGTAAGGTGTGAAGCCAAACGGATTCGCACGTAGCATTAGTGGCACCTCTGTATTCTGCTTCAGTTGATGACAGAGCAACTGTAGGTTGCTTCTTCGATTGCCAACTAACAGCAGAGTCTCCAAGGCTGAAGACAAAACCTGACGTAGATTTTCTATCTTGAGCACTTCCTGCCCAATCTGCATCAGTAAAACCATGTAACAAGAGAGGACCACCCGCTGCGTAGTGAAGTTCATACTGGATTGTGAACTTCACGTATCGTAGAATCCGTCGAACTGCATCAAGATGAGGTTTCCTAGGTGCCTGCATGAACTGACTAACTAGACCTACAGCATAACTTAGATCAGGTCTAGTAATGGTCAAGTAGATCAGGCTACCTACAATTTGTCTATAGAAATTAGGATTTGCTAATAGCTCACCATCCTCAGCATTCAACTTCAGAGAAGATGCAAGAGGGTAGAGATAGACTTACAAGCTGTCATCCCAAACTGTTCTAGCTTATTCAGAGCATACTGTCTCTGTAACAGCCATGTATCACCTCTATCCTTGATGAACTCAATAGCTAGAAAGTACTTCAGCTCATCTAGATCTTTCATATCAAACTCTCCTTTCAGTTGATCTTTCACTTGCTTGATAAGGCTCTTAGAGGTACCAGTGATAACAAGATCATCTACATAGATGATGATCAGTACTGTGTTATCATCGACCTGCAAAGAGTACAATGAGGAGTCTGAACTACAAAGACGGAAGCCAAGCAATAGTAAAGATGAGTTAATCTTGGCATTCCAAGCTCTTGGAGCTTGCTTAAGCCCATACAAGGACTTCTGGAGTCTACAAACTTTATTTGGATACCTTTGGTCTTCGTATCCAAGGGGTTGCATCATGTAGACCTCCTCCTGCAGATCTCCGTTTAGGAAAGCATTATTGAAATCCATTTGATGCAGTTGCCACCCTTTACTTGTAGCCAATGCCACAAGGGTACGTATCGAAGCCATCTTGGCTACCGGACTGAAAGTTTCCTCAAAGTCAAGACCATACTGCTGCGCATATCCTTTAGCCACAAGTCTCGCCTTATGCCTGTGGATTGAACCATCTGAATTTCTCTTGACCTTGTAAACCCATCTACAACCAATAGCTTTCTTACCATAAGGTAAATCAACCAGCTCCCAAGTCTGCTGATTGTGCAAAGCTGAAAGCTCAACTTGCATGGCTTGCACCCATTCTTCCTGATGCATCGCCTCCTCAAGAGAATTCGGTTCCTGCTCATGTACAACATTCACCATGTATGCATGATGTTGAGCCAAGAAACCTTCACACTGAAAACGTTGGACAGGATGTCTTGCTCTGGTGGACCTCCGCAAATCAGATTGACCCGATGGTCCAGCTTCATATTCTTGATTTGACTGGGAGCTACTGACATGGTCGTCAAAAGCATGCACAATATCTGCACTTCGCTGCTCATTGATCATCTGCTGCAACACTGGAGAGCTGTTGGAATGTGCAGCCTGTATAGGTTGAACAACAGGTGGAGGGACATGAACTGAAGGTATAGCAACTACGGGGACTTGGCCAGACCAAGGAGTTCTCACGCGCACTGGATCAAATACAACACTATTACCACTACCTGAACTAGTGGCTTGAGTTGTTGTAGAACCAACCTGAAGAGGTTGGACAGAGGATAGAACAGGTGAAATAGCAACAGACCTTGACGTAGCCTGATACCAAGATAACAACTCATCAAAAACAACATCTCTACTGATGAGCAGTCTCCTCAAAGTTGGGATATAACACCTATATCCCTTCGTATCAGAAGCATAGCCTAAGAAGATGCACTTCTCAGCTCTCGGGTCCAGCTTGCTGCGCCTTTCATCTGGTACATGTACAAAACATATAGAACCAAACACTTTGAGACATGAGAGGTCTGGTTTCTTGCCTACCAATATCTCATAGGGGGTTTTCTTATGTACCGCTGCAGTTGGTGCACGGTTCATGAGATAGACAGCACAGACAACAGCTTCCGCTCAATAACACTTAGGCATGGACTTCTCGTTCAGCATTGCATGTGCTGACTCCGCAATGTGTCTGTTCTTCCTCTCTACTACACCATTCTGTTGCGGACTGTAGCTGCACGTGACCTCTCTTTTGATCCCATGCTCTTGCAAAAAAGTGTCAAAGTGACGAGAGATGAACTCGCCTCCTCCATCTGAACGCAGCCGTAGGATGCAATGGTTGTACTGCTTCTCAACTAGGATCTTGAATGTTTGAAACACAGCAAAGACGTCTGACTTGACCTTGAGGAAGTAGACCCAAGTAAATCGCGAGAAGTCGTCTATGAATGAGACGAAGTATTGAGAACCATTCAAGCTTGCTTGAGATGCAGTCCATACATCAGAATGTATCAACTCCAACACCTTGGAAGCTCTAGTGCCCTGATGGCGAAATGGTTGCCTAGCCTGCTTGCCAAACTGACAAGCTTCACAAATCTGAGATGGGATAGGAGATGTGAACTTGGGAAGACCTGTAACTAACTCTGACGTAGGTAAGGTCTTCAACTGCTGATAGTTCATATGACCTACTCTCTTATGCCACATCTCCAAATCTGAGACTCCAGAGGTATGAACAAACATCGCAGCTTGAATTTGAGGTTGAACAACATCCAATTTGAACAGCCTTCCTACTCTTGACCCTCTGGCAACTACATTGTTATCACTGGTTTCAACAATACATCCCTTGCTGTTGAACCGAACTTGATAACCTTGCTCCACCATCTGACCTACTGAGACTAGATTCCTAGTAATGGTGGGCACATATAGTACAATCTCCCAAAACAGAAATGTTTGAAGATGCAACAGATAGAGGAACTGTACCCATATGTGTAATGTTGTGCTGGGTATCATCACCAGTATAGACTATTGCTGGTGTCTTCAGTGGCTCCGTCTGACTGAACCATTCACCATGTGCTGTCATGTGGTTCGAAGCTCCAGAATCAATAAACCACTCATCAGCAGGTTTGCTCATGGAACCCATGACATGTGTCATCGTTAGAAGACTGCCATCTGAAAAAGGTTCCTCTGTCGACACATAGTTTTGCTGTGGAAGCTTACCAGACCTGATGTCTGCTTGCCTCTTGAAGCAAGTCTTGATCACATGACCTTTGGTTTTGCAGTATGCACAGAACCGCTGCTCACCCCCGCCTTTAGCTTGCTGTTGCTGATGGTCAGGTCGAAGGTTCTGTTGCTGCTGAGAGAACTGACCTCGACCAAAAGAACCAAATTGATTCTTACCTCTACCACCGAAGCTCTTTCCTCGTCCTCTGCCTCTACCTCCAGCAAAGAAAGCTTGCTCTTGTGATGAGACAGAACCACCATTGCCCCGAAGACGAATCTCTTCTGACACTAACATAGGAATCAACTCATCGAACTTGGGAAAAGTATCCCTAACAGCAATGGAAGTCTCGAAAGGTTTGTACTCTTTCCCAAGACCATTGATGGTGTGTAGGATGAGATCATCATCTTCGACTTTCACCCCTATGCTGTTAAGCTGCTCAACTAGACCTCGCACTTGATAAAAATAATCTGTAATGCTCAATGAACCCTTCTTAACATCTAAGAGTTGCTGCTTGAGTTGTAACTTACGAGCTTTGGTAGATGTCTGGAAAACATTAGCTAGTGCATCCCAGACCTCTTGGGGGGTATCGACAGACTGTATGTAACCAAACATGGAAGGTGAGACACACAAAGAAAGATAATGCACAGCTTGACAAGCTCGTTTGTTCCATGCATCAACATCAGGATCTGTATCAACTCCAACGGGTTTCGCATCTGTCCCTGTGACCAAGCCAAACAGCTTTGGTCTTTCAAGAAGGCGGACATGCGATACTTCCATATGGAGTAGTTGTTTTTGTCTAAAGGCTCACCAGTAATGGCTGAAAACGTATCTATTCTACTCATGATGGATTAGACGTAAGAAACGAAGATACAGACAGTGTCTCTGAACAAATCTGAATTTCACACAGTGATAGAAATGTTGGTTCTAGGATTATATAGATGTAGGTCTGGACGTAGGTCTGTGTGATGCAAACTGTCAAAAAGTCTAAAAGATGTCGTTTACATCTTCAAATATGTGGTCAAAGTACAGTTGACTGTATACCCTAAAATGAAATAGCTCGAAATGAGTCCATAAAAATTTTGTTGGGTAGATATTGCGAAATCTTTACTCCAAAGGCAAAGCCTTCTGGTTTGGGTATGATTTTGTCCGTTTTGGCTAAAAATGAGTAGAAGACCCTAAAAAATGCAGTCAAAGCTTGTTGACTGACTATAATTGTGAAAACTCTCACAAAAACACACAACAAGTACAGCAGAGAGACAATTCGAAAATTCAGAACCTGTCACCAACCCTGTCATTCCTCGCTGCACCAGAAAAAAATGATGTTTGATTTTCGAAAGTAGCTCCAAACAGCAAGGACGCCTATTAGAGTTTCGCCTCAAGAGAAATCTCCATGTGCAAAAGATTGCAGCACCTCCACTTGCAATCTGAATCCTCTGTATGCCTCCAATCTCTAATTCCTTCACTCAAGCTCTGATACCATGTTATGATGTATGGCAGCAAGAACACAATTCATAGCACCACTCCAACAAGGGAGGAAAAACCTTCAAACAAGGAAGGAGGCTCTCGCAGCCTTCACAAGAGGAAAAAAGAAGGAACAGAGTATCACTAAAGAGACTTACATGGGGGCAGAGCCCCTTCTCAATATATAGGGAGAGCCAACAGACTTTTGGGGTTGGGTCTCCGTGACATAGTTGTCTTACCGGACTTGTGCACAAAGTCCAAAGTCTTACAGGACTTGTGCACGGGGTCTTACAAGACTTCATGAGCTTGTCTTACTCAGTTTGTCAACATTGTTCTCTACACAGTATTCAATAATTCTTTGTGATACCCCTATCAGTTCTGTAGAGCCTGAATCTCCAACAAACTCACGTTAGTTAATGATGCTGAAACGCAGCATTCTAGTTTCCAAAGTTCTGAATGGCCAAACGTTGTAAACTGGACTATCTAAACCGAATTATGAATGGCATCAAGCAAAACAAACATCACATGATGAGGCCAAAGGAAACAGATGATGATGCAGGCATTGTTGGAATGTGACACTCATCGTAGGTGCCACCTTTTTTCTAATAATTGAGATCATACATGTGACCGAGCCGGAATGTCTGTCTCGGGAAAAGTTGTACAATCCACTCTACTACTCTCTAGCAAGATTTTGATAGCCTCTTAGAATTCGTAATCTACTTCTGTTGCTTAAATGGTTCAGACAGATTAAACTCATCTACGTAAAGGATACAGGGCATTTCTCATTTATGCGGGTGTAAATGTAGTGGATGTCTTCTTGAATCGCAGCCTAGAGTGCCTTCACAAGATAGCCGTGCGTTGCCGACAAGAAATGAAAATTTGAATTGACGTTACTCTGTTAACAAGTAACTGCGTGTGCTGTAGCTGGCGGTGACTGACTGAGCGATCCTAATGCTGAAATAGCCCTTGCAGGAGATAACCAGATATGGAATCAGTACGAGCAAAACGCAGCTCCTTCGGGCTTCAGATGATCAAGTTACGGCCTGAAATTTCTGTCTCTGAACTCGGCTAGGTGGGTGGCGTAGGATGTTTTCGTATTTGATGCATCTCCACCTGCACTGTGCTAATCAGGGCTGGGCCAGCTGCGCTGGCCTGCGTATGTCCAAAGCTCCGGAGCTTTGAATCAATGTTCGACTCTGCTCTGGCTGGAAGATCGACAACTCGGGTTCTTGCTACTCCACTCGTGCAAGGATCTGACGTATGAATCCTACTTTTATATTAGTTCTCTACAAACATACATTAACACTATATAATCTAATTTCAGAATAAATATGCAGCTCTCCGACATTCTAAAGATTCAATATGTACCTTATCCCAGTATTGGAATAGCCAGCGCATTTCAAGAACGCTCGTGAAACAGCATAAGAAGCGTAGGTCCGGACCTAAGCTTATCAAGCGACAGCGACGGCAGCTGGGAGTGAATATATTGAGTGCCATGGCTAGCAAAAGGCCAGCGAGAGGTTGTGCCAAGCTGCTCATTGAAGAATGATCGCTGGGAAGCTTTCAAGCACACTATCCCCTGTGACTGTGCAGAGCGAAAGGTTATCGCTGCTCGGTCGCGCGCCTCCGCTCTGCCCTCCGCACTATCTACCCGAATCGTTCTCACTTCCGTGGAAGGACCCGGAAGAGACCCTGCGCTACAGGTGGACATGCCTTCCACATGATATCACCGGTTCTTCAAGAGGTCTCGTACTCCTCGCTCTCTTATAGTTACTCGCGCTTGGGTCACAGGTAGCCGCTCTATGGAGAGAGACCTAGAGTAATCTCACCTTCTCGTGTATCTATTAGAGCAAAGCTTGCTGTGGATTATAAACCTCAACTAGAGTAGAATATTCAGTATTAAGAATTTTGACTGTATACTAGAGAATTTACACAGTCCCATATACATTTTATGTCTTTCTGAAAATCTATACAATAGTGTTCAACGTCCACGTATGACTAAAGTTTCAAAATATGAAACAATATGGAGTCCACTCATAAGAGCGTCATAGATAACTACTCAAAGAGTGACCAGCGCTTTTAAATAATAACAATGTGTTATTTTCACTTGTGTAAATATCATAATGTTTTCATTCTAAACAGTATAGATTATCCACATAAAGATGACAATCGTCTATTTATAAGCACCTATTTAAGGACGTTGGTCGCTCATCCCAAATTGACCGTTTAAGGACATTTGTCTATTCATTGGCGATCGTCTAAAGATGCCAACCCCTCATTATCGAATGAATGTTTAAAGACGTCTGTTGGCGTATAACATGTTTTTTTATGTCTGCGAATACACTGGGTATACGGTTGTGAAGAGATATGTGGCTTGAACAAATTGACTTTGAATCTCGATCTTCCAACCGAAATGTTCTTCTAACTATTAGCTTCTCGTCAATCCAACTACCATAACTCTATATATTATAACCAAAAGATGCTCTAGTGCAACATAGTCACATGTAAGACTTCCAGAACTCAACCAAATTTTGTGTTCATATCTATAAACCAATTGAGTTTCAGTACAACTTGTTGCACACCTTGGTCTCCTAAATATTCCAGCAAAGAATCTTGTACTTGCTGCAGATTCTTGATCAAACTCTTGTATCATGAGTTGTCATTTTATATACAAATTTTTAAATTTGAAGTATTCAAATGTGGATTACTTTTATTGATCAGTTGTGATTATTCTTTTTAGTGATTGATGATCATGATGAAATATGTGAAATGCGGTGCACTTTTTTATCAGTTAATAAAATATATATGATTTGTACTTTTCAAAAAATTACCCCCACTGAAGTTAAGGTTCATGAAAGTCGAAACAGAGTTAGAGAAACCAATTAGAGAGTACCTGGTTGTTGTGGCTGTTCTTATGACACATGTCTAGAAAGTCTAAAAGCTTTTTCTCAATGAGAACTACGCTTTTGGACGACGGGAAATCTAACAAACGTGCTTTGATTTTAAAGAGGATGATACGACATGCAATTTTAGAATATGAAAGCATCAAACACGGTCACATGGGCGTTAACCTGTTTAAGAACCTTTTTTCTCAAAATTGTTCCGTTTGCCCTTTCAAAGAAGGTGAAAACTTGAATTGTAAGTTTAGCTAGATTTGTTGAAGAAAAATTTAATTTGAGAATTTTGAGCTTATAAAATAGTAGATGAAATGTTTTCAAAAAAATTCTTCAAGAAAAGTTGCTCTCTGCAAGGTGAATCCATCCATGCCTAAAAATGTATTCTTTTTTCACTTTGGTTTGCGTTTCAAAATGCTCTTCATCCAAAAATATGGTGGTGTACATGGATTGTCGGAATCTTGAGGTCCATCCCCACGAACTTCTCTTTTCCATGGTTGCATGGTTGCTGATGGCACATCTTTCGTCTGTATGGAAGAGAAGATCGATGTTTTATCCATTGCTGTTTTCGTATCAAATGCACGTTCCAGTACTGTTAGTACCCAGTTCAACTTTCTTCTGAAGTATCTTCCGATTTCGGCAGTAATTACTATAACATGTGCTTTATTGCTCCGTTCTTAGAAAGATCAGTTCTTTAAACTTTCTTAGCAAAAGTACGAAGTCTTCTGCTTTCAGTCCTTTACTTATTATCCCCTCGTATTTGTTTGTTCTTCGACAAACGAATTTGTCTACAGGATTTCCTCATCTGTTTTGATGAAATCTGTATCATCTAGTCGCTTCCAAGTTCGAATAGATTCAACGTCCTCCCATCTTGCTGCTTCTCCACGAAGGTAAGTAGTAATGACCCTTGAGCGTGTTGGCCACCCAGCTTGTCCATAAGCATGGTAGCCGAATCCACCAGAGTAACACAAGAACACACCTGCCGTTGCACCACAATAGTCGTTAAGATCCATTGCTGCTTTTACGGGTCATTCATGGCCTATAAAAGCAGCCTGCACATCGTCCATGGTTACGAGAATGAACAAGAAGCCTGAGTTTACGTCAGCAGAGCCTGATCCTTCACCCTTTTCTCCCACAATGTCCGTGAGGATAAACGATTCCGGGACTCGAATGTGATGAAATGCTAATGCTGCTCCATCGTTAGACTGTGGCGCGAGCCCCTGTTTGTACTTGTCCTGTCAAGAAACAAGCTCATTTCCAACTTGAGGAGCACCAGCATCACTTCACATGCACACGCTTTTTCATTTCACTCATTTGTTTTAAAGATACAACGGCGACGGTTCCAAACCAGGCTTCAGCTTAGTTTGCTCCTCCGAGACTTCACTTTCTCTGACGACAACTTGCATGGAGACTTCAGTTTGCCGAAGAGTGTCTGCAGGTTGATATTGCTCAAGTGGGACTGATACAAAATCTACTTCCCGACAGATTCTCACATGAATCAGGATGTGAGTTAGAGCCATGCCCAAAAACGTCTCCATAGTTTCGCTTTTCTTCTATTGCTTCACATGTTTTTGAACATGTAAAATCTCTCGTTCCAAGTTCTCCAACATGAGCTGTGTCCAATCAAAATCTATCTCCAGACTTTCTACTTTTTACTTGACATATAATGCCAATTGTCCTATCACAGTTTTGGATCTCTTCCTCGCAAGAAAAACAGCATTGAGACATTGAAATACTGCTCTCCACCCCTCATAAGCACATTCTCTTGCGGAATAACGCTTTCCTACTCTGTCATACTCAAGAAATCAATCTGCAATTCGTACATGTCTCACAAACGATGACATGAGAGTAACACCAGAAAAGAGTGCGAAAGCTTCCCTGATTAGTTCCAGCGTGAACTGGATCGTGGTTGACCCCACCTTCTTAATCCTCGTTTCAGGATCATAAGAATATAAAAAAGATTTAACAAACAAACATGTAATTCATAATGTTAATTCACATAGCCTTAAACTCATCTAAGATATATTAACTATTCCTCGATTATATAAGAAAGAGGAGAACAAAACAGAGCATGAAAACACATAAACACATAAGAAAGAAGATAATCCTTACATCTGGAGGAGCAAAATCAAAAGATAAGGCTATCAACAAGCCCAACTTCTCGACCTCCTCTTCATCTACTCCGTTCAAGGCTCTCCATATGTCATGCTTATCCGTCCGGGGCCACTTTATGCGATCTTGGATATCGTCTTGCGTACTGGAAAAAGATAAGAAAAGATCCTTCTTCTTTTCTCATGTTTGCCATAGAAATACTAATCTACACAAGACACTATGACAACAAACCCGAGGTCGCACGACAGAGGTTAGTGCGATTTAGAGCACTTCACTGATAGCCCTAAACTGGATTCCGCTCCAGTCGCACTTTTGATATACAGCACGATTGAAATCACAAACCCTAAACCTAAACTCAGGTTGCCTTGAGTAATTTCAAATCTCATAGTAATCTGAGACCCGCTGTGCCCAAAGCTCGCTTCCCCGACTCAGTGCAACCCGCTGTATGCAAATTTCACCTCTCCGACTCGATGCGATCTGCTTTGTCTTCCTCACTCAATGCGACCCTAACACTAATTTGCACTAAACACATTGATTTTATCTCCTACTCAGTGCGACACGCTTTCTCGACTCTAAATCTCACGCACTGAGATAGGCTCAATACGACACGCTGTGCCTAAATCCCACCTCTCTGACTCAGTGCGACACGTTGTATCCAAATCCCACCTCTCCAACTCAGTGCGACCTGTTGTGTCTTCCCGGACTCAGTGCGACCTTAACCTTAAATCGCACTAAACACTTTGATTTTATCCCCCGCTTTTCTGACTCAGTGGGATCCTAAGACCTCAATCGCATAAAACACTTCGATTTTATCTCCCGCTTCCTCGACTCAGTGCGATCATAAGACCTCAATTGCACTAAACACTTTGATTTTATCCTCGACTCAGTGCGATCTTAAGACCTCAATCACACTGAACACTTTGATTTTATCCCCGACTCAGTGCGATCCTAAGACCTCAATCGCAGTGAACACTTTGATTTTATCCCCGACTCAATGCGACCCACTTTCTCGACTCAGTGCGACTCTAAAACATAAATTGCAGTAAAGAATGAGAATTTACCAAAGCTTACTCCAGTTGGAAAGCTTACCAAAGCGTTGTGTGCTCCTGGAGAAGCAATGTAGATGAACTAGGAAAGGTGTTGATATCTCACAGTCGAAGTTGTGAAACTCCGATATATGTTTCGGTCACAATATCATCCTTTCGTATCTCTCTAACTCGTCTTTGAACACGCCCTCTGCAAGAAATCCTCCGGTGATCCTATCGACAAGCTTCTGCTAAAAGTTCAAAAATATTTACATGAGAGTACAAATGAATACAAGTACAAGAACTTTTTACTCCGGAAAACCTCAGTTACATGTTATCGAGTTTCTCGATAATTTGTTTCACTTTCTCGAATGACTTTCTATTTTATGCAATTCCACAAACAAAGAAGTATGTCTTTTTCTACTCTGTTCCTTCTCGTGGCTTTCTCTCGATCCTTTTTTCTCTTCCAAGGAGACCATCACGTATTCAACAAACACTTTCCTATACTGTGCCTTCTCTCTTATACTCTCCTCGTACCAATTCAACACTCCTCTTTTTATATTGACCATGTTGTTGTTGTCTCCGGATCTCTGATTTCTAGACATTTCTTGCATGGACTTTGGTACTGTTCCTCTGCTCATTTCCTCTTCTCGATCCGGGCTCATCTCATCTCCTCCACCACCTCTTTCTTCATTCATTCTTCTCTCTTCATCGATCGAACTCATTTCATCCTCATCGCATATAATATCCATATCTCCATCATGTTCTTCAAGCTGCAATGTACTGTCTGATCGAGGAAGAGTACTCTCTGCTTGAAATTGAGAATCATATCTCATAAATTCTTCTTCTGATGAAATCCCAAATGCAAGATTAGCGGGAGGATCAATGTTAGCATGACCACCAAAAACAGCATTGATGCGATAAAAGTAAGGACACTTCTTGTTCAATTTCTCTTCTTACGTCAATTCGTGCAACATTTCATCTTCATTCAGTCCTCCTCCCGTACTATCTTGAATCTCTTTCGCCTTCTTCTACATGTCAACGTGTCTGTCAAATGGTTTTTTTAATTCTACACCTGTCACAACAGGAAATCCATTTTCTCAGAAAGTTATGCCGCCATGATACCAAATGGAGTGGCTTTGCCCAAGCACTTTCTCGCACCAACTTTTGTTTTTCGACTTGTTCTGGGCAATGCAGCAAAATTCTCTTCATCCTCGATATAAGCAACTATCCTCTCATAATCTTCTTGATTCAGACTGATTCTTGATTTCTTTTGCACCTCTGAACTTCTCGGAGCCATCGCACTGCGAATAGAGTCTACTTCAACATCCCCTTCATCACCTATACTGGTCACTTCATCACGTATACTGCTCATCGTGTTGCTTATGTTATTCAAAAGACTTCGATTATTCAAATGCTTGTCCACTCGAAGATCGATCTACCACTCGCTCCACTACTTCAGGATGCATTGAATGCGGACTTCTGTTCGCCTGTCACTCATCATTCTAAGTATGATCACATTTAAGCACAATGTACTTTATAAATAACACGTGTAAGTTTAAAACGCCCCCTCTTATAGTCGCAGCTAGAGGATGTAGTTCGCCTACAAAATTACCCGCGGCTAAACCCAAGCAATGCCCGTTGTCGAGTTACGGAAAGCATTCCACCCTCCGTTATCGAATAATTCCCCCGAACTTTGACACCCCTATTAAGTATTACTAATTTTGATTGTGTATTAGAGAGTCGTACAAGAGTTTAATAACGGCGATGAATACTTCGTCGATATATTACAGTCACTTCACACACACAGTACGCATCAGTGAATAGTGCCTCGGTCCCGGCCAACGTTGCCTTCTGTTCTAGATAGAAACTATAAGTGGAAGGACATCAGTACACTCCGCTAAATATTTTGGTTTTGTTGGTCCTCTGACATCTGGGCGGTGTAGCGGCTACCTGTGACCCTAAGCGTGAGTAACTGTAAGAGATTGAGTATGAGATCTCCTGGAAGACTGGTGAAATCATGTGGAGGCGCGTCCACCTGTAGCGCAGAGTCTCTTCCGGGTCCTTCCACGGAAGTGAGAACGATTCGGGGAGATTGGGCAGAGCGGAGGCGCGTGACCGAGCAGCGATAACCTTTCGCTCTTCGCTTCCCAGCGATCATTCTGCAGTGAGCAGCTTGGCCAACCTCTCGCTGGTCTTTTGCTAGCCATGGCACTCTATATATTGACTCCCAGCTGCCGTCGCTGTCGCTTAATAAGCTTAGGTCCGTACCTACGCTTCCGTTCTTGAAATGCACTGGCTATTCCAATACTGGGATAAGGTATATATTGAATTCGTTAGAATGCATATTTAATCTGAAATTAGATTATATAATGTTAATGTATATTTGTAGAGAGCTAATATAAAAGTAGGATTCATGCGTCCAATCGGCATATATAAGTCTTTAAGAATGTATCAGAGATCAGGAAGTTCTGATCTCTCGTTCGGAGTCTTGGTATCAGCGCTGCTCGATATCCTTCACCATTCTAATGAGTAGATATCATATCTCTAACAAAGACGGTTACATTTCGGTCCCGCCCACTTCTATGGGAATTAGAGTAGTGTTTGCACAATAAACTTCTTCAGAAGTTCTGCGTTTACTGGTTAAACCAAAACGTGTTGAACCCGTCTGATCCAAAGCAGCCGGTCATCTTTGAGTAAGCATCCACATGTGCTGATGCTCAAACATCACGAGTCTCGTACCCAAAGTCACTGATGCTAGAGTCCGGGAAGAACTCTCTAAGGATCACATCATCTCTGAGGTGTGGTCTGGCTGGAGCGTATCCTGGTGAGTATTTACCCAAACCTTTCAAACGGACCGATAAACCAACGAACAATCGAGGTCTAGTGATTATCCGGAGAGCAGAGCGGAGGTCGCACTGGAGTATCTCTGCAATCGTGAGACAGTTCAAAAAGCATTAATAGAGCTCACAGTCTTGCAATTGTAGTCTTGTGAAGCACGGAACATAAATTAGCAGCATTCTTGGTGGAACGTACTCCTATTTCGGAAGAATTTAAACACGGAACACTACGGATGTCACCCAGTAATCAAATCTCAAACACATACCTCAAAAGTCAGCAGGTTCTATATATCCACCTTGCGCATGAGAACTGGTTCGTCGAGAAATTCCGCTCGTTCTGTAGTAAACATCAGTGGTCTCGTACTGGTGCTGGAGTCTGGAAAGAACTCTAAGGATCACAGCATCTCTGAGGAGCCAGACCTGAGGTGTGGTCTGGCTAGCTCCGGATCCTTCATCCCGTGCTAAGTATGGACTCCAAACCGTTCAAACGTACTGATGAACCGATGAACAGTCGAGGTCTAGTCATTATCGGGAGAGCAGAGCCGAAGTCACATCGCAGAATCTCTGCATTCGTGCGACAGTTCAAAAAGCATTAATAGAGCCTCACAGTCTTGCAATTGTAGTCTTGAGAAGCACGGAAGCATAAATTAGCAGCATTCTTGGTGGAATGTACCCCTATTAGCGAAGGATGTATACACGGAACATTTCGTTTTCATTCGATAATAACATATCAAACACATACACCCATCATGATACCCAAAGTCAGCAGTTCTACATATCCACCTTTAGCATGAAAACAGCTGCGTCGAGAAATTTTACTTGTTGCTGTTGGTCGAAAGAAGTCCGCGCGTGCAGTCTCAGAACTAAGGCGACGAAATTGGAACATGTTGACACTTCGAGGTCGTTGAAGACATATCCTATATCAGTTTGCGAACGATTTCTTCCACGGCAGAGGTCACACTGCAGGTTTTCTGCAGTTTTTAGAAAGTTCAAAAAGCTTCAATACAGCCCACGGTCTTGGAATTGTAGTCTTGTCTAGCACTGGACCATAAATTAGCAGCATTAATGGTTGAATGTGCTCCTATTCGCGACAGCTTCGTTGTCGTTCATTAAGCACACATCAAACATGAAACCTTGGAAGTCAGCAGGTTTTATGTATCTCCACCTTGAGCATGAGAACAGGTGGATCGAGAAATTCCACTGCTTCTGTACTCTTGCTGTTGGTTGAAGGAAGTCCGCGCGCAGTTTCAGAACTAAGACGACGAGTAGGAACAGTTGGCGGTCTAGACTCAAGAGTGAGGTAAGATACAAAATAAACTCGTAACTACTTCTCTCTGAGAAGCCCTACTGCAACTGTAAGCTTTAACTGTACAAGCTGAGTGACACTTTACTCCAACGAGCTGAAACCCCTTGAGCAAATTGAATTCGAACTCGCTGTAACAGTTTTTGCTCTGACGTTCAACGGGTGGAGTTCATGAAACATTTTGAAACTGGAGCTCCATGGCTTGTAGAACTCCTGTCAGTCTTCTCTCTGTGTGTCGCCCTTCCGCATCCACCACCTATATATTCCAGGACTTCACGACCAGAAGGCAACACAGCTGCAGCTTTCATTTGAGAGCGATTTGCGGTTAATTTACTAACAACTTCCGATCAGTTACATCCGAAGATTTTCCTTTGTTCTCGTCAATCCGAAGATTTTCCTTGGTTCTCGTCTTTTGAGGAGTTATGGCTTCTTCATCAACCGGTTTCTGGGGGGCTTACAACGCTGTGTCTGCTTGTTGCGGTCCAAGGGGATCTCGGCGTCCCTATCATCGACACTGCGGGTGTGCTCTACACTTCCTACATCATCATGGAATCCATTCACCGACAAACAGAAGCGTTTCAATGCCCAGGAATGGCATGTTCAAATCTTTCTTCATCCACTCGACTGCCGAGAATAAATCGAATGGCTCTTGCATTGAATCCCCGTTCGTGCAACGCAGTATTGGGAGCTGCCCGGTTGTTGTTGGCCAAATCACCAGTAGCTTGGAGAATTCGAATGTTCTAAGCATCGCGCTGATTCAAGACGTGGAGGAGCAAGAGCAAGAGAAGGATGTACAAACCTCTTCGATCTGTTGCAAGCTGCTTGGAGTGCAGTGAACTCATCCTTGCGGACCGAGTGAAGAGTTTCTGCACACGATGAATTTAGATCATACTTCTATTATCTTCCAACTATGGCTCAAACCTCTGGGTATGCACGGTATTGATGGTGACTAGGTGTCATGATTCTTGCACGAGTGGAGCAGCAACCACCCGGGTTGTCGATCTTCCAGCCAGAGCAGAGTCGAACAGAGTTGATTCAAAGCTCCGGAGCTTTGAACATACGCAGGCCAGCGCAGCTGGCCCGGCCCTTATTAGCACAGTGCAGGTGGAGATGCATCAAATACGATAACATTCTACGCCACCCACCTAGCCGAGTCCGTAGACAGCAATTTCAGGCCGTAACTTGATCATCTGAAGCACGAAGAAGCTGCGTTTTGCTCGTACTGATTCCATATCTGGTTATCTCCTGCAAGTGCTATTTCAGCATTGGGATCGCTCAGTCAGTCACCGCCAGCTACAGCACACGCAGTTACTTGTTAACAGAGTAACGTCACTTCATATTCACTTCTTTTCGGCAACGCAAGGCGATCTAGGCTACGATTCAAGAAGACATCCACTACATTTACACCCGGATAAATGGGAAATGCCCTGGACCTTTAAGTACATGAGTTTAATCTGTCTGAACCATTTATGTAAAACAGAAGTAGATTACGAATTCGAAGAGGCTATCAAAATCTTGCTAGAGAGTAGTAGAGTGGATTGTACAAATTTTCCCGAGACAGACATTCCGGCTCGGTGACATGTATGATCTCAATTACTAGAAAAAAGGTGGCACCTACGATGAGTGTCACATTCCAACAATGCCTGCATCATCATCTGTTTTCTTTGGCCTCATCATGTGATGTTTGTTTTGCTTGATGCCATTCATAATTCAGAGAGTTTAGATAGTCCAGTTTGCAACGTTTGCCCATTCAAGACTTTGGAAACTAGAATGCTGCGTTTCAGCATCATTAACTAACGTGAGTTTGTTGGAGATTCAGGTTCCGGGGCTCTACAGAACTGATAGGGGTATCACAAAGGATTATTGAATACTGTGTAGAGAACGATAGTTGAGAATGAACAGAATGAGGTTATTGAAGCGAGCAAGCGTGTACATATATATTCGGGCACCGGATTCGTAGGAGGACCGACTAAACTCGGTGCATGTGCCTGGATGTGTACATGCATTGTGTCCGTTATTCTGTACCTGGTCCGTGAGAATTTGCATGAATCTCTAGTTTCAATTCGAAGCCTGGTGGTTGATGCATGGATTGCAAGGTCCCGATCGTGGGAGGGGTAATACGAAGAACGAAGCATGAAGCTGCTTCCTGAGACATCCCTGAATCCCCTCATTGTCCGGACACTTAAAAAGAAGGACTATTTACGAGTCAGGGCAGCTTGATCGCAGTAAAAGCCATTTAGTCTTGCAAAAAGTAACAGTCGAATCTGAAGAGCTCTGTGTCTTCATAACTGCTTTATGAAGATGTATAGTGGAGACCCGAAAGTATAGAACGAGCCTAGAAGGGCCGAAGGCTGTCCCTTTATTGGTTGATCAGGAGCAGAAATTTATTTCTCTAGCTAGTCATGATCACTTTAAATTCTTCCTACAAGCCTCCCACCACGAGCATGCATGTTCACGTTTCTAGCTAGCTTAAGCTCTTAGCTGAAATTTAGTCCATTCCGGAAGCAGATCTCGTCCGATCTTGATGCTAGACTCTGAAGAGGATTCTCATCCAAATTCTACCAACAGGACTCTGGATCTCATGATCAGTTGAGTCGAGGATTACTGGGACCACACTGGAAGATGTTGTGGATAAGAGCTCTAGATCCCGGACCTGGCGAGCTTGTGAGCTTGCTGCGTGGCAGCAGCTGAAAACTTACGTTCGTCTACATGTGCAAGAGAAACCACCGGATCATAAGGATGATGAGTATATATATATAATCAAAGGTATCTTGAAGCGTGATGTTTTCTCGATCATAGCTAGAAGCAAATAATGGGAGGTTTTTAGTTAAACAGCACCCGCAGACAAGAGTACAGCTTGAACGGCATCACAGTCTCATTATTTAGTTAAACAGCACGCGCAGGTTAACAAGTCGGGTCGGGTGACGGAGTGGAGCGGGCCGGGGTCGGGTCGCTGGGTCGGGTTGGCCCACTGGGCTCGGTCGGTTTTGTGTTGTGGGTGGCTCCCCCGTGAGAGTTTTCTGCCGCGGGCCAGTGCCTCTATCATCGATAAACATTATTCCTCCCTCGAACTTTTACCTAAACCATGTTCATGCCTCAACAGCCGACTATTATAAACTTGGATACCACCATTTGAAGCGTGATGCGGTCATACCAGGGCCACGCCACCAGATCCCATCAGAACTCTGCAGTTAAATGCCCTTGGGCCGGAGTAGTACTGGGATGGGTGACCTCCCGGGAAGTCCCGGTGCTGATCTAATTCTTTTTTTCCTTTTTTTACGAATTAATTCTTTGGCAATCGAACAAATATATTATGCTACCAGGCACTAAACTAATTAATTACTCGTATGTTCTTTTCCTTGTTGGACGTGAATTGATTCTTTGGCACCGAATAAATTAATTGCTTGTATGTATGTATGTATGTTGTCTGTTTCTCTTTCTTTCCCCATGAAATGACCTTGAATAGGGAACCCATTAGTTTATTATAATAAATCCAAATACCGTAGTACTTCGTTTTCTTGACAAGGCAATAAAGCGCCTGGAGGTCGGTCTCCTTAACTCTTAAAAACAAAACACAAAAAACAAAACAAAAAGAAAAAGTAAAGTAAAGTAAGGTCTCTAATGGATCAGCGGGTAGACCAAATCTGGAACCACGTAACTCACAACCGCTCTTCGGGTGGGTGGGTTGGGGTAGTGGAGGGTGTAATGATGGTCTTCCTTACAAAAGGTGGGGGTGCTGTTTAACTAAAAACCTTCAACCACAACCCATCCGACCGTGGTTGCCTCTGTACGTACCAGGTTGCCAGCGGTACTAACTAGGTTGGAGCTCGCCTTCGTACGTGTGACGTGGCCCAATGAGAGAGAAGTTACCGTTATAATTTGAATTAATTGAGTAAACAGATAATTGGACAGACTTTAATCTAATATTTAATGTAATTATTATAAATTAGTTGCTTTGTACGTGCCGAATCTTCTGAAAATAATCCATAAAGCATGTGGACTGCGACGCACAATAGGAAGAGAAAAAGAAGACTATATCGTGTGAGAAAATCAGTTTTTGGAAGTTTTAATTTATCACTTTATATTCACTTTATTTATCATTTTTTATTCATAATTGTATTCACTAAAAGATTATTAGTTTAAACTATGTATTTAACAACATGAATAAATCACAAGGAGGAGGAAAACCATAAGGATGTTAGGCCACCAGAATAGTTCCGTCGAGTAAAATTAAAACCTAAAGGCACTGAAGTAAATAATTATTTATGTTGAAGTCAATGGAAAATTATTTTGAATTAGAAGGGATCGGCTTAAACCAGAGAAGTTCGTTAAAGGAAATATTTAAAATTAGAGGTAACTTGAGAAGTGAGACTGAGATACTTGAGAAGTCATCTTCTTTTATAGAATGCCATGAAAGGTACCCCAAATGGGTTGTCCTTAGCGTTTGTGGTTTTTTCGAACATGTCAGAACGAGTTAAAATTTTGAGATATGATGTATATGCTATGTGTATCTTACTGACAGAATTTCATGTCGTTCTGAGATACTTGAGAAGTCGTCTTCTTTTACAAAATGCTCTCAAAGGTTACCCAAATGGGTTAGCGTTTGTGGTTTTTTCGATCATCTCAGAACGAGCTGAAATTAGGTCAATATGATGTATATGCTACATATATCTTACTGACAAAAGCTCAGCTCGATCTGAGATACTTAAAGATTCATCAAGAATTTTGTCATAGAGTATCTAATGTTTGAAATTATACGCAAAAAATATGAACTATTTTCGGCATATTAAAACCTGAATCAGCGCTCACATCCGAAGCTGGAGGTATACCATTTTTGGTCTTTAACCGCATGGATCTATATCATCGCTATGCGTTTCGAGCACCAAACAGACTCGAATCAGAATAATGCGTCCAACCTCCAAGAACTGAGAGATCTTTATTTTCTCGCGATGGTTTCCTCCTCATCTCGATATTAATTAATTTTGATTTTTCCCTGTGATTTTTAGAAGGAATAAATTAAACTAACCTTATTAATTAATTGCTACAACTTAGAATGAACATTTTTGCTATTGCTTATTTCTTTCTATGCTATTTTTAGAATATTAAATTAAACCATTTGCTTCACTTTTATGTTTATCTTATTTATGTTTACCTTTAATTTTAAAATTTATGTTTACCTTTAATACCTTTAATTTTAAAATTTTAAAATTTATGTTTATCTTAAATACCTTAAATTTTAAAATTAAATTAAATATTAGATTAAAGTTGAAATTACTGAATATTTTCTCTTTAACTCTTATGGAATTCATGTTAACATCGGTTGTACTCTCACTGTGGTGTTCGATCCAATGGAAGTTTTAGATTTCACTTTTATTTTTCCTCCGTTTGGCCAAAAGTGTACTTTGGATGTATATTGTTTGAAGTATTGGACGATTTCATTTTGGAAGATGAATCTGTAGAAAATTTAACAATACAAAAAACTGAAGTGAGGACAGGAAGGAGGAAACGGAATTGTTTATTAGTGAAAGTAATAAAGAAGAAAAATGAGACCATTGTTCTACTTAAGAAACGGTTACATTTTGCTTTTCTGAGAGTATGTATATTTACTTCTTCCATGTTAAGAAGGAGGAGATATATGTCCACTTTTTAATATTAAAATAAAGTTATTAAAAGTTATTTGGTATTATTTAATTACTACACTTTTTCTCTTCGAATATTAGATTATAAATTAAAAGATATTTTGATTAATTTATTTTAAATATTAGTTTTATAGTAAAATCAGGACCGTTCTGTACTTTCACTTACAGTTTTTTTTAGTCATTAACAATTAAGTGTAACATGATAATGAAGTTAGTAAGTTCAAAACAGAATTATTTAAATTTAAAAAATAATTTTAGATAAAGTAGAAGTATAACTTTAGAATAATTCTCACTTTATCGCCCTTCATGGTAATCAGTAGTTCACGGTGATTTTTGTGGATTTGATCAGGTTTACAATTTTTACTTTATTATAATATTATTTTATTTATTTATACTTAATTTTTATACTATTATTCTTAAATTTTTTTTCTGTCCAATTATCTGTTTACTCAATTAATTCAAATTAAAACGATAACTTCTCTCTCATTGGGCCACGTCACACGTACGAAGGCGAGCTCCAACCTAGTTAGTACCGCTGGCAACCTGGTACGTACAGAGGCAACCACGGTAGGATGGGTTGTGGTTGAAGGTTTTTAGTTAAACAGCACCCCCACCTTTTGTAAGGAAGACCATCATTACACCCTCCACTACCCCAACCCACCCACCCGAAGAGCGGTTGTGAATTACGTGGTTCCAGATTTGATCTACCCGCTGATCCATTAGAGACCTTACTTTACTTTACTTTTTTTTTTGTTTTGTTTTTGTGTTTTGTTTTTAGGAGTTAAGGAGACCGACCTCCAGGTGCTTTATTGCCTTGTCAAGAAAACGAAGTACTACGGTATTTGGATTTATTATAATAAACTAATGGGTTCCCTATTCAAGGTCATTTCATGGGGGAAGAAAGAGAAACAGACAACATACATACGAACAATTAATTTATTCTGGTGCCAAAGAATCAATTCACGTCCAACAAGGAAAAGAACATACGAGTAATTAATTAGTTTAGTGCCTGGTAGCATAATATATTTGTTCGATTGCCAAAGAATTAATTCGTAAAAAAAGGAAAAAAAGAATTGGATGCAGCACCGGGACTTCCCGAGAGGTCACCCATCCCAGTACTATTCCGGCCCAAGGGCATTTAACTGCAGAGTTCTGATGGGATCTGGTGGCGTGGCTCTGGTATGACCGCATCACGCTACAAATGGTGGTATCCAAGTTTATAATAGTCGGCTGTTGAGGCATGAACATGGTTTAGGTAAAAGTTTGAGGGAGGAATAATGTTTATCGATGATGGAGGCACTGGCCCGCGGCAGAAAACTCCCACGGGGGAGCCCACCCACAACACAAAACCGACCGAGCCCAGTGGGCCAACCCGACCCAGCGACCCGACCCCGGCCCGCTCCACTCCGTCACCCGACCCGACTTGTTAACCTGCGGGTGCTGTTTAACTAAATAATGAGACTGTGGTGCCGTTCAAGCTGTACTCTTGTCTGCGGGTGCTGTTTAACTAAAAACCTCAAATAATGGAGTATTCATTTTATCTTGATTTTAGATAACGCATGGTCTGCACGTGTGTTTGTAGCTTGTTCGAATTCAGTTGTTACGCATCAGCAAATCTGAGTTTGGACGTAGAAAGCCCAGAAGCAGTATCTCACATCACCATGATACAGCTTGAAGATTGCTACTGCAAACAAGCTTGTGGGATATTTTCTAGAGCCCAAACTTGTGAATAAGGTTGGTTGGTCCGGTCACAATTTCGTCTTCTGCGGTTCACATCTCCTCTATCCAATCTAAACTTAAATTCAATTATCACTTCATTTTAAGAGGCAAACCTACAAATTCTGAAATGAAACTTCTTAAACAGGTTGTTTTCACCTCGTGGTCGTGTTTGATATTTCCAAATTCATACATTGCATGCCACGTCATCCTATTTAAAAGCACGTTCGTTAGATTCCTCGTCTTCCAAACACGTGGTTCTTAATGAAAAAACCTTTCAAACTTTCTAGACACTTGTTTTAAAGTATATTACCAACATTAAATTCTTTAAATTGTTTTTAATATTCTTTAGGTATTTGATGGATTTAGTGAATAGATATTATAGAGTTTCAATATACCTTGAATTCAGCATTAACTCATAACACTCGGTACACTAATACCACACCTAAGCTTTGAGCAATATTTACGAAATGATGAAGAAACTAGCAAATTTCCTTGAAGGAAGTTTTTGAAAATGATTCATCTATTATTTTTTCTGTTCTAAAATTCGAAGATGAACACTTTTAGCTTAGTGTTAATAATATTTTGAACAAATCTAAATTTAAAATTCAAGTTGTCAAGTCTTTTGAGAGGGAAAACAGACAAAATTTGAACAGAAACTCCCTAAACAGGTTGCTCTTCCCTCGTAGCCTTGCTTGATATTTTCAAATTCTGAAATTACATTCCATGTTATCTTCTTTTAATCAAAGCACGTTCGTTAGATTTCTCTTTGTCAGAAAACGTAGTTTCTAAAGAGAAAAAGCTTCTAAACTTTCTAGACACATGTCTTAAGGTACATATGAATATTTAAATTCTTTAAATGACTTTTAGAACTCTTTAGGTATCTCATGGATTTATTGAATAGAATTTTATAGAGTTTTTATATCTTAATTCAGCATTAAATCATAGAAACATAATTCTCAGGATCTGACCCTCCACACTGTAGAAACTAATACACAAAGCACACGTGAGAAATTTCGTCAAGATCTGATGGTTGAAAGTCACTTTGTACAGAAAAAATCAAAATCTCAAAATGTTATAATCTTTTCTCAGTTCGCTATACACTAGTAACAAATCTAAGCTTGGAGTAATATTATTTGGGCATTCGTGATCGACTCTCAATTTTGGGGGGAAGAGAATCGGAGATCATGTGAGGCATCTGTTGTATTTTGGTTTGAAATCGTCTCCGGTGCATGTTTGAAATAAATGAGTGAAATGAAAAAACCTTATAAAAATAACCAAGACAAAGTCAGATACTCATGAAACTTTCCAAGGAATAAGAAAGATCGCAGTTCAAGATTCCAAAAATCTATGTGCACCACCATACTTTTTGGATGAAGACCATTTTTGTACGCAAACCAAAGTGACAAAAATTATTATTTTTAGGCATGGATGGATTCACCTTGCAGAGAGCAACTTTTCTTGAAGAAATTTTTTGAAAAAATTTTATCTACTATTTTTTTAAGCTCAAAATTCAAAAATTATATATTCTCTTAACAAATCTAGCTAAACTTACCATTCAAGTTTTCACGTTCTTTGAGAGTGCAAACGGAACAATTTTGAGTTGAAGCTTCTTAAACAGGTTGTTCTCCCCTTGTGACCGTGTATGATACTTTCATATTAGTTACTTTGAATTGTACGGCTTTTACTAGTGATGATATTTTTCTTGACAATTTGTGATCTATCGCGACAGATCACTTCTTTTCCGGGTTCGGTATGTTTAGCAATTTTCTTTTGTCACTTTCGCACATGCGTCCAACACTTATCATCCACCACTTCTTAGAGAAGTAATCGAAAGATAACTTCTTCTTTCAGTTCTGAAAGTTGTTTCTGATGCTTCTTGGAAAAGTGATCGGTTTGGTACTTCCTTTGGACGATATCAGATTCTGAAAATGTGTCTTATTTTAAGGTTTGAATGTAATGTTTGCTGTTAGATATAAGCGCCAAGTGATCTACGGTAGCCATTGATTTCCAAAACGTAGAATTTTCACAGACGTTTTCATGTTATTCTTTTTTGAAATACAGAAGTAAGCTCAATCCGCGTTTGTACTTCCCTGTTAATCTGCCATAGTGTTATTGCACAAGCTGAATCATCATGTTAGTGTAAGACATCGCTTCTGGACTTTGTACATCCAAACTCAGATTTGCTGATACGTAACAAGTGAATGAAGATGAAGAAGCCATAACTACTCAAAAGATTTTTGGATGTAAACTGAATCGGAAGATTGTCAAAAAATTAACCTCCAATCGCTCTCAAATGAAAGCTGCAGCTGTGTTGCCTTCTGGTCGTGCAGTCCTGGAATATATAGGTGGTGGAAAGGCGACACACAGAGAGAAGACTGACAGGAGTTCTAGAAGCCTTGGAGCTCCAGTTTCAAAATGCTTTATGAACTCCACCCGTTAGAGCAAAAACTGTTACAGCGAGTTCGAATTCAATTTGCTCACGGGGTTTCAGCTTGTTAGAGTAAAGTGTCACTCAGCTTGTACGGTTAAAGCTTACAGTTGCAGTAGGGATTCTCAGAGAGAAGTAGATACGAGTGTCAACATGTTCCTATTTCGTCGCCTTAGTTCTGAGGCTGCACGCGCGGACCTCCTTCGACCAATAGCAAGGAGTGGAACTTCTCGACGCAGCTGTTTTCATGCTAAAGGTGGATATATAGAACTGATGACTCTGGGTAGCATGATTTGGGTGTATGTGTTTGATATGTTATTATCGAATGACAACCAAAAAATTGCAAGACTGTGAGCTCTATTAATGCATTTTGAAATGTCTCACGAATGCAAAGAATCTGCGATGTGACCTCCGCTCTGCTCTCCCGATAACAACTAGACCTCGACTGTTCGTCGGTTCATCAGTACGTTTGAAAGGTCTGGAGTCCATACTTAGCACGAGATGAAGGAGCCAGACCGCACCTCAGGTCTGGCTCCTGATCAGAGATGCTGTGATCCTTAGAGTTCTTTCCAGACTCCAGCACCAGTACGACACGCCTGATGTTTAGTACAGAAGGAGTGGAATTTCTCGACGGAACAGTTCTCATGCGCAAGGTGGATATATAAAACCTGCTGACTTTTGAGGTATCTGTTTGATATTGGACTACTGTCTTTAGTCCAGAAAACGAAAACCTGTAACACTGTCCGTTCTTCATGTCAGTCGTGAGTGTCCAAATCATTGGTTGACGTCGTTTGGCATCGTTCGCGAACCTCGGGCTTGGAATTCGTAATCAGGAACTATCCCTCTTTAGTAGTCTTCTGTCATCTTTTGAAAACGTCATGCATTTTCTTAACTACTCCTTGGGGAATCTGGCTGCTCTGTTCGTTCAAGAAATTCGACCGCTAGTTCAGATGTGCAAATGCAATGGATGCTTACCTTTTGTTTATCACGTGTTCCTAATAGACTTCATCATCTCGTGATGTCCTGCTTAATAATGTAGAGCGAGCGACACTATGATACACAGGTAACTGATAAACCTTACTGCGAGAGAATATATACAGTGAGGAATGAAGTTCAATGAACGTACCCCGCGGTACGATAAAAGGGTTCTACGGTACGATAAAAGCTAGAAGTGAAGTGATTATTAATCCAGATCCTACATAATCTGGTCCTGCGGTAATCTTAACATCTGGCGATGTAACAGCTGCCTGTAAACCAAGCGGGAGTAAGAGAGTGAGGAGTTGTTCCTCTCCTCGAGGACGGATGGGATCTTGTGGAAGGCATTTCGTGTTTATCACGGGTTGAAGAAACCTACGATACTAAACGTCACCATCTCCTCATGTCCTGCTTAATAGAAACAGTGGTTTCACAGTAATCAGCTGATGAATAGTGCTTTAGTCCCAGCTGATTACCTGATGAATAGTGCTTTATTCCCAGCTGATGATGAATAGTGCACTATTCACACTAATCAGCTGATGAATAGTGCTTTGTTCACAGGAATCACCTGATGAATAGTGCTTTAATCCCAGCTGATTACCTGATGAATAGTGCTTTATTCCCAGCTGATGATGAATAGTGCACTATTCACAGTAATCAGCTGATGAATAGTGCTTTAGTCCCAGCTGATTACCTGATGAATACTGCTTTGTTCACAGGAATCACCTGATGAATAGTGCTTTAATCCCAGCTGATAACCTGATGAATAGTGCTTTATTCACAGTTATCACCTGATGAATAGTGCTTTAGTCTCGGCTGATTACCTGATGAATAGTGCTTTATCCACAATAATTACCTGATGAATAGTGCTTTAGTCCCAGCTGGACAACGCTGCCTTCTGCTATAGCGTATAAACTACAAGTGAAGTGAATATGAATTCAGTGCCTTCTACTATAGCATATAAACTACAAGTGAAGTGAATATGAATTCAGTGCCTTCTGCTATAGCATATAAACTACAAGTGAAGTGAATATGAATTCAGACGATACTAAACGTCATCATCTCCTCATGTCCTGCTTAATAGAAACAGTGGTCTCACAGTAATCACTTGATGAGTAGTGCTTTAGTCCCAACTGATTACCTGATGAATAGTGCTTTATTCACAGTAATCACCTGATGAATAGTGCTTTAGTCCCAGCTGATTACCTGATGAATAGTGCTTTATTCACAGTAATCACCTGATGAATAGTGCTTTAGTCCCAGCTGATTACTTGATGAATAATGCTTTATTCACAGTTATCACCTGATGAATAGTGCTTTAGTCCCAGCTGATTACCTGATGAATAATGCTTTATTCACAGTAATCACCTAATGAATAGTGCTTTAGTCCCAGCTGGACAACGCTGCCTTCTGCTATAGCATATAAACTACAAATGAAGTGAATATGAATTCAGTGACTTCTGCTATAGCATATAAACTACAAGTAAAGTGAATATGAATTCAGAGCCTAGGTACTCTGGTCTTGTGACGAGTCTAACATCTGGGCTGTGTACCGACTGCCTGTAACCCAAGCGGGAGTAAGAGATTGCGGAGTGATCATGTGGAAGGCATGTCCACCTGAAGCGTGGAGTCTCCAGCTCTTCCACGGAAAGGAGAAGGGTCCTGGGATGTAATGTAGAGGGCAAAGCGTGAGGCGGGTAACCGAGCGCGATCACCTCTCGCTCTACGCAGTCAGGGGATAGCGTGCTTGAATGCTTGCCAGCGATCACAGAGGGATGATCGTGGGAATGATGATGCTCACAGATGATCCTCTGTGAGCAGCTGCCTACGACTTGTCTCTGTCCTTTTTCCACTCCAGAGAAGCTGTAAACTGGAACTCGTAGGAAGCTTCTGGCATTCGTCGAATTGTTCTTTTTCCGTGCCGTAGTGGTTGTTTGCTGGAAAGTGGAGTAGAACGATCCAAATGCCAAGCTAGACGAGTAGCCAAGAGCTGTACAGAACAAATTCAATTCAAGCTTAGCAAAGAGCTCAGCTTAGCTGTTTGGTTCCTTCCTTTGCGCCTTAGGATTCCTAGCACTATCCTTCATTTCTGTATAGTTGTCATCGTTAGAAACAGACTTTGGTCACAAAATCAGACGGAAGCGTTGGTGAGATTAATAGTCGTGTTCACAGTGGTCTTACCAGAGGTCAATGGTCGTCTGAATTGACGATAAGGTCACTTCCTCTTACTTCCCATAGGCGGAGGAAGCCGTAGAAGGCACATCGAACGTAAGGACCACTAGCTAAGAAGAGCCCACGGTCACCGATTTCAGTGTTATCCCCAGACAGTATCTGGGTGGCCCAAATGCAGATTCTGTAACACGAGTTGATATATCCTTCTTCAAAATTTCTTCCGAGCAGACCGTCATCCTGAAAGTCTTTGTGTATCATTGCTTTTAGTAAAGCGAACCTTGTGCTGTCGCCCGTTTCCATCTGCGAGCCAGTAGCACCGACGTTTAGTGACTCGGTAATGTAGAGAACAAATGAACTGCTTATTATTCTAATCATTAGCTCATGAAGTCTTGTACCCATGATTAGTCTATATAACCTTCCAGAAACCATCGACACTGAATGCCGAGGTTCTAAGAGTATCTACTATGAAGCTCCAGAGGATGGCACGGACAAGAATTTCCCATGCTACCATATTGACTACCTGGGACAGTAGAAAGAATATAATGGCCGATGTTCCACTGACCTGAGCCTACCGAGTTACTCAAGGCTAATAAAAGCTACGCAGCCATCATCATTGAACAGCTCATGATGAGACCTATGAACGAATCGTCCCTCCTTGCAAAGCAGGTAAGAGACCTCTTCCAGGCTCCGATCACGAGTTTCCTCACAACCGCAACAACAGAGCCCGGTTTAATTTCCAGGTTGATGCCTTGCGAAGTCGATGTTTTCTGCATCCACCCCTTTCTCTCGAAAACCACATAGTCTCCAATGCTCCAAACAGAAGCTTGTCTTCGACATCTGCTTGGCGATCATATCTCTTCAACAGCTACAGAGAGACAACAACTAGCTTGGACAACTGCTACTACTTTGAACAACTGTTTCCATGCTTGAGAGTTTGGGTTTTCTAACCAGGATTCTCGGATCTTTAGAACCGTCATCGGTCGTTTACAAAGGTTACGCACTTGTGGAATGCATGTGGAATCTGGCTGTTTCACGTTGGTTCGACCAAGATTCTATCTGCAATTCTTATGCATGTGGAATCTGGCTGTTACACGTTGGTTCGACCAAGATTCTATCTGTCTTTCTTATGCCCATATTTGGTTAGAGCGGAGACATGGAGGTGCAAGTGCAAAGGATAGTAACCGTTTCGGCCTAATACTGGTTCAAGAATACTACTCAGACCATCTACCAGTGTCCTTCTTAATACTCATGCTAGGGTTTGAATATAAGCTATATAAGCCAAATAATAAACTAGTTATAAGACTTATGTGATTTTATCTTGTGTATCCTTCTAACGTATAGTTAGAAAGGTCACCTCCCACTAAGCAGCTTATGAATCATTGAGAAAATTAGAATTTGAAGTAACTAGAAAGCGAGAAAGATTGTTCGAGGGGTATTCTAAAGTGTAGAGGAGATTGATATTCTACAGTAGGGAAAGAAAGAAATGGAATCATGTCTCCGGGATCTGCGAAGAGAATTGACTGCTTTTAGACCCCGGATCGAAGAGAAGGAGTCTGAGTCGCAAGAAGCTCGGGAGAAGGTACAAGAATCTCAACAAGGTCTTAGTATATTGTAAATTAAATCAATGAATCTGATAGATGCTTTTTTCATCATCCGTTGATATAGATTAATTTTGTAAAGGTTCTAAATTGTACTTCGTATAGAAGATACTGTGCGTATAATTATGAATACAACACACGTTGCACGTTCTGTCTAGATATAGCGTATGTACGTTATGTTCGGTAGTAGACTAGGTCTGATGTGGCGTTTGTGCTTGCAACTCATCTCTATAGCGGGCACAAATGCAATGTCATTATCACTTCTTTTGAGAAATATAAATTTCTTCTTCGTTGAATATTTTCAAGAACTGGAATCAAAACCGAAACATAAATTTTGGTGAGAAGAACTTTTTAAACTTACAAATAGAAAAGATTTGAACTTTGTAACACATATCCTAGATTCAGATACTTCTTTTAGTTGCTTTTAACAGCCGAGAACAACAACTAGGTATCTGCTAACCAAAGCAAGAAATCTCGAGGGGGATTGTAGAATTTCAAGAACCTACCTAGTAGAGAATCTGATCAAAACAAAAAATTGTGCACTTAGATTGATGTAAATTTCACCAGATTCATCCATCAGCTTCAGAAACTTAATTGCATTTTGATAGGAAAGATTAATACAATTAACTCATCGGGTCTATTGTCATAAGAACTGAATTACCCTAATTCATACAGATTGTCAAAACCTGATAAAATCTTAAATATCTTGTTTGCAAAAACTAGAGAATCATCAATGCACGTCAAATTGATTAATGTGAAGAAACAAGATCGAACATATATTTTACAGAAGATGAGAGAAACATAAAATAGAAAAATCTTCCAAAGAGAAAAAATAATTATCAATCATCTAGGTTCTTGGGAACGTAAGTTATGAGAGCTAATATTCTTAATTTTCAAACAAATGTCTTGCATAAGATATATTGGTACATATGTCATCCATGAAGTTCATGGACGCCTCAAAGTCTTGTATTTCTCTTGTATCATTTTTTGTTAAAAGTATCATGCAGAAGTTAGCTTGAGCAATAAGAATTATACACATATAAGTTGGACAACTTTAAAGTAAAAATAACTTTATCTTTGACAACGATACTCATTCGTCCTTAGGTCTTGAGTCTAGATAGGTCATCATTCAAACTTAAGACTTGAATTATTCTATACTATACAATTTTTGTTATGTATTTCACTATGTGTACATCATTGTTTTATTTTACATATGCATAGTTTATTTTGACTTGCATTCTGTCTTATTTGAACATCACGATCAAACTTCGCTGATTAATTTTTTGTGTATTTTCTCCTCCTCGACCTCGATTTATTTATTTGACAATTTCCAAGACAATGACTTCTCTACCCCTTCAGTTCCAACAATTCTCCATAAGATTCTCAAGCACTCAAAAAAACCATGCAAGAGTTGAAAAGGAAAAAGGTGAAACACAACGACGAGAACAAGGTGGATTCAGATGATGAGAAGAATGAGGATTTTGTAACTGATCTATACATACAAAAATGAGAGATATTGGAGCAGGAGATGAGAGAGTTGGATGCAAAATTCCTTGAGGAAAGATTATCAAAAGTCGCATTAAATGAACTGACATTTGTTCAGAAGAGTCGAAAGCTCTGGCAATTGGTGGGGGCGTATATTCATCTTATTGTCACCCTCGGTTTGGAAGGACCTAGTTCGGTCCAGAAGAGGAAGATGTCTAACTTGGACTCAAGTAACAATACTGATGTTCAGTTTAGAGTTTGCACAAGTACTAATATTTTGAGACCAAATAGTAGTAGTAGTGACGGGAGAGTTGGCGTCATGGTTCATTCTTCATGATCTACTATCGCAATTTTATGTAGTAATCAAGAGGATGTAGATGTAGGGTGAACTAGAGTGATATCACCTTCTCTTAGAGCAAAGCTTGCTGTGGATTTTAAATCTCAACTAGAATAGAATATTAAGTATAAAGAATTTTGGCTGTATATTAGAGAATTTACAGTCATATATACAGTTTATATCTTTCTGAAAATCTGTGGAATGATATGCAACATCCACGTATGAGTCAAGATTCAAAATATGAAAATGTATGAAAGCTATGCATAAGAGCGTCATAGACAGTCACTCAAAGAGCGGCCGGCATTTTTGGTTTATACAAATAACAAGTTGAATAGCAAGTTGTTATTTCATTTATGTAAATATCAAATTTTTACCGTTCTAAATATTATGGATGTCAAACATAAAAGTGACGACTGTTTATTTATGAGTATCTATTTAAAGACATCGGTCTTTCATCCGCAAATGATCGTTTAAGAACATTCGTCCATTCATGGACGTTAGTCTGAAGGTGCCAACCCCTCATTGTTATTTAAGGACTTCCGTTGTTGTATAACATGTTCTTATGTTTACAAATACACTAAGTATATGACTATGAAGATGTATGTGGTTTGAAAAGATTGGCTATGAATCTCGATCTTCCAACCCAAATATTTCTCTATTTATTAACTTCCGGTCGATCCAATTATCACAACTCTATCTATTACAATTGAAAGATGCTCTAGTGCAACATACTCACATGTATGATTTTCAAAACTCAATCAAACTTGTTCCAATACATCTTGGTCTCTTAAGCGCTCCAGCAAAGTATAGTATGCACGCCCCAAGGTACTAGATTCACAACATCGCACAAACGATGATAGTATCTTGTAGCTCTAAAAACTTAAAAAACAATTTTTAATTCATCATAACTCTTTGCTCCTTTCCCACTTAGAGCTGAGATCAACCTCACACATTCACAATGTAAACTTCTATGCTACTATGGAGTTTCAGCAACAAACTCTTCCTCAATTGCTCAAAAGAACCAAAAACGACAATAGATATGATTGAAAGTTAAGGTGCCATTAGAGATCCCATTCTCTATGTTTTTGCCACTCTAGAGAAGCTATAAACAAGAACTCGTAGGAAGCTTCAAATTCAGTAGTAGTTTAGTGGCTCGGTAATGTAGAGAACAAATGAACTGTTTATTATTCTAATCAGTACGTCATGAAGTCTCATACAGTAACCCTTCGTGAGTCGATATAACCTTCCAGATACCTTAGCCATTGAATGTCGAAGTTCTAAACGTATCTATTAGGAAGCTCCGGAGGATGATCCGGACAAGATTTTCCTCTTTTACCGTACCGGTTCCACTAACCTGAGTCTACCGACTCACTCAAGGCTAATAAGCTATGTAGGAGTCCATCATCATTCAACAGCTCATGATCGACAGATGAACGAACTATACTGTACTGTCTGAGAGTTTGAGCATCCCTCCTTGCCAAGCAGGTAAGAGACCTCTTCCCGGCTCCGATCATAGAGATTCCCACAACCGCAACAACAGAGCTCTGTTTTAATTCCCAGATTGATGCCTTGCCAAGTCGATGTTTCTGCATCCACCTTCCACTTGAATGACTCTTTTCTCTCGACAACCACAGAGTCTCCAATGCTCCGAGCTTGTCCTCGACATCTGCTTGGAGGTCATATCTCTCCAACAGCTCCAGAGAGGCCCTAGTTTGAACAACTGTTTCTATGCTTAAGAGCTCGGATTTTTAACCGGGATTCTCGTATCCTTAGAAACTAGCACTGGTTCCATTGTGTTCGGCTTCTGTCATCGGGCGTTTACAAAGGCTTCGCACTTGTGGAATGCATGTGGAATCGGGTTGTTTCACATTGGTTCTACCATGATTCTATCTGCAGTTCTCATGTCCATCTTTGGTTAGAGCGGAGACATGGAGGTGCAAACGCAATGGATAGTAACCACTTTGACCTAATACTGTGTTGAAAGCAGTATCTCACGCCAACATGATTCAACTTGAAGAGACTGCAACAGTTACGGCAAACAAGCTTGTGGAATACTTCAAGGGTCCAACTTGTGAATAAGGCTGGTTGGTCCATTAAGAATTTCGACTGTGGTTCACATCTCCACTTTTGATTTGACCAGGCGACATGGAGGTGCAAGTGCAACGGATGCTAACGGGTCCCAGCTGCAGAATGCTCACAGATTTCATGATCACCATCTCTTGATAATGAGGTCCTGCTAATAGTCATACAAGAGTTTAATATCGGCGATGAATACTTCGTCGATATATAACAGTCACTTCACACACAGTACGCATCAGTGAATAGTGCCTCGGTCCCGGCAAACGTTGCCTTCTGTTCTAGATAGAAACTATAAGTTGAGGGACATCAGTACACTCCGCTAAATAATTTGGTCTGTTGGTCCTCTGGCATCTGGGCGGTGTAGCGGCTACTTGTGACCCAAGCGTGAGTAACTATAAGAGAGTGAGGAGTATGAGATATCCTGAAAGACCGGTGAAATCATGTGGAAGGCACGTCGACCTGTAGCGCAGAGTCTCTTCCCGGTCTTTCCACGGAAGTGAGAACGATTCGGGGAGATTGTGCAGAGCGGAGGCGCGCGACCGAGCAGCGATAACCTTTCGCTCTTCGCTTCCCAGGCGATCATTCTTCAGTGAGCAGCTTGGCCAATCTCTCGCTGGTCTTTTGCTAGCCATGGCACTCTATATATTGACTCCCAGCTGTAGTCGCTGTCGCTTAATAAGCTTAGGTCCGGGTTTCACGAGCGTTCTTGAAATGCACTGGCTATTCCAATACTGGGATAAGGTATATATTGAATTCGTTAGAATGTCGGAGAGCTGCATATTTAATCTGAAATTAGATTATATAATGTTAATGTATATTTGTAGAGAGCTAATATAAAAGTAGGATTCATGCGTCCAATCGGAATATATAAGTCTTTAAGAATGTATCAGAGATCAGGAAGTTCTGATCTCTCGTTCGGAGTCTTGGTATCAGCGCTTCTCGATATCCTTCACCATTCTAATGAGTAGATATCATATCTCCAACAAAGACGGTTACATTTCGGTTCCGCCCACTTCTATGGGAATTAGAGTAGTGTTTGCACAATAAACTTCTTCAGAAGTTCTGCGTTTACTGGTTAAACCAAAACGTGTTGAACCCGTCTGATCCAAAGCAGCCGGTCATCTTTGAGTAAGCATCCACATGTGCTGATGCTCAAACATCACGAGTCTCGTACCCAAAGTCACTGATGCTAGAGTCCTGGAAGAACTCTCTAAGGATCACATCATCTCTGAGGTGTGGTCTGGCTGGAGCGTATCCTGGTGAGTATTTACCCAAACCTTTCAAACGGACCGATAAACCAACGAACAATCGAGGTCTAGTGATTATCGGGAGAGCAGAGCGGAGGTCGCACTGGAGTATCTCTGCAATCGTGAGACAGTTCAAAAAGCATTAATAGAGCTCACAGTCTTGCAATTGTAGTCTTGTGAGGCACGGAAGCATAAATTAGCAGCATTCTTGGTGGAATGTACTCCTATTTCGGAAGAATTTAAACACGGAACACTACGGATGTCACCCAGTAATCAAATCTCAAACACATACCTCAAAAGTCAGCAGGTTTTATATATCCACCTTGCGCATGAGAACTGGTTCGTCGAGAAATTCCGCTCGTTCTGTACTAAACATCAGGGGTCTCGTACTGGTGCTGGAGTCTGGAAAGAACTCTAAGGATCACAGCATCTCTGCAGAGGAGCCAGACCTGAGGTGTGGTCTGGCTAGCTCCGGATCCTTCATCCCGTGCTAAGTATGGACTCCAAACCGTTCAAACGTACTGATGAACCGATGAACAGTAGAGGTCTAGTGATTATCGGGAGAGCAGAGCCGAAGTCACATCGCAGAATCTCTGCATTCGTGCGACAGTTCAAAAAGCATTAATAGAGCCTCACAGTCTTGCAATTATAGGCTTGAGAAGCACGGAAGCATAAATTAGCAGCATTCTTGGTGGAATGTATCCCTATTAGCGAAGGATATATACACGGACCATTTCGTTTTCATTCGATAATAACATATCAAACACATACACCCATCATGATACCCAAAGTCAGCAGTTCTACATATCCACCTTTAGCATGAAAACAGCTGCGTCGAGAAATTTTACTTGTTGCTGTTGGTCGAAGGAAGTCCGCGCGTGCAGTCTCAGAACTAAGGCGACGAAATAGGAACATGTTGACACTTCGAGGTCGTTGAAGACATATCCTATATCAGTTTGCGAACGATTTCTTCCACGGCAGAGGTCACACTGCAGGTTTTCTGCAGTTTTTAGAAAGTTCAAAAAGCTTCAATGCAGCCCACGGTCTTGGAATTGTAGTCTTGTCTAGCACTGGACCATAAATTAGCAGCATTAATGGTTGAATGTGCTCCTATTCGCGAGACTTTAAACACCAAGACAGCTTCGGTTGTCGTTCACTAAGCACACATCAAACATGAAACCTTGGAAGTCAGCAGGTTTTATGTATCTCCACCTTGAGCATGAGAACAGGTGGATCGCGAAACTCCACTGCTTCTGTACTCTTGCTGTTGGTTGAAGGAAGGCCGCGCGCAGTTTCAGAACTAAGACGACGAATAGGAACAGTTGGCGGTCTAGACTCAAGCGTGAGGTAAGATACAAAATACACTCGTAAGTACTACTTCTCTCTGAGAAGCACTACTGCAACTGTAACCTTTAACTGTACAAGCTGAGTGACACTTTACTCCAACGACCTGAAACCCTTTGAGCAAATTGAATTCGAACTCGCTGTAACAGTTTTTGCTCTGACGTTCAACGGGTGGACTTCATGAAACATTTTGAAACTGGAGCTCCATGGCTTGTAGAACTCCTGTCAGTCTTCTCTCTGTGTGTCGCCTTTCCGGATCCACCACCTATATATTCCAGGACTTCACGACCAGAAGGCAACACAGCTGCAGCTTTCATTTGAGAGCGATTTGCGGTTAATTTACTGACAACTTCCGATCAGTTACATCCGAAGATTTTCCTTTGTTCTCGTCAATCCGAAGATTTTCCTTGGTTCTCGTCTTTGAGGAGTTATGGCTTCTTCCTCAACCGGTTTCTGGGGGCTTACAACGCTGTAATTGCTTGTTGCGGTCCAAGGGGATCTCGGCGTCCCTATCATCGACACTGCGGGTGTGCTCTACACTTCCTACCTCATGGCATCCATTCACCGACAAACAGAAGGGTGTCAATGCCCAGGAATGGCATGTTCAAATCTTTGTTCATCCACTCTACTGCCGAGAATAAACCGAATGGCTCTTGCATTGAATCGCCGTTTGTGCAAGGCAGTATTGGAAGCTGTCCGGTTGTTGTTGGCCAAATCACCAGTAGCTTGGAGAATTCGAATGTTCTAAGCATCGCGCTGATTCAAGACGTGGAGGAGCAAGAGCAAGAGAAAGATGTACAAACCTCTTCGATCTGTTGCAAGCTGCTTGGATTGCAGTGAACTCATCCTTGCGGACCGAGTGAAGAGTTTCTGCACACGATGAATTTAGATCATACTTCTATTATCTTTCCGACTATGGCTCAAACCTCTGGGTATGCACGGTATTGATGGGGACTAGGTGTCATGATTCTTGCACGAGTGGAGCAGCAACCACCCGGGTTGTCGATCTTCCAGCCAGAGCAGAGTCGAACAGAGTTTATTCAAAGCTCCGGAGCTTTGAACATACGCAGGCCCGGCCCTTATTAGCACAGTGCAGGTGGAGATGCATCAAATACGATAATATTCTACGCCACCCACCTAGCCGAGTCCGTAGACAGCAATTTCAGGCCGTAACTTGATCACCTGAAGCACGAAGAAGCTGCGTTGCTCGTACTGATTCCATATCTGGTTATCTCCTGCAAGTGCTATTTCAGCATTGGGATCGCTCAGTCAGTCACCGCCAGCTACAGCACACGCAGTTACTTGTTAACAGAGTAACGTCACTTCATATTCACTTCTTTTCGGCAACGCAAGGCGGTCTAGGCTACGATTCAAGAAGACATCCACTACATTTACACGCGGATAAATGGGAGATGCCCTGGACCTTTAAGTACAAGAGTTTAATCTGTCTGGACCATTTATGCAACAGAAGTAGATTACGAATTCGAAGAGGCTATCAAAATCTTGCTAGAGAGTAGTAGAGTGGATTGTACAAATTTTCCCGAGACAGACATTCCGGCTCGGTGACATGTATGATCTCAATTACTAGAAAAAAGGTGGCACCTACGATGAGTGTCACATTCCAACAATGCCTGCATCATCATCTGTTTTCTTTGGCCTCATCATGTGATGTTTGTTTTGCTTGATGCCATTCATAATTCAGAGAGTTTAGATAGTCCAGTTTGCAACGTTTGCCCATTCAAGACTTTGGAAACTAGAATGCTGCGTTTCAGCATCATTAACTAACGTGAGTTTGTTGGAGATTCAGGTTCCGGGGCTCTACAGAACTGATAGGGGTATCACAAAGGATTATTGAATACTGTGTAGAGAACGATAGTTGAGAATGAACAGAATGAGGTTATTGAAGCGAGCTAGCGTGTACATATATATTCGGGCACCGGATTCGTAGGAGGACCGACTAAACTCGGTGCATGTGCCTGGATGTGTACATGCATTGTGTCCGTTATTCTGTACCTGGTCCGTGAGAATTTGCATGAATGTCTAGTTTCAATTCGAAGCCTGGTGGTTGATGCATGGATTGCAAGGTCCCGATCGTGGGAGGGGTAATACGAAGAACGAAACATGAAGCTGCTTCCTGAGACATCCCTGAATCCCCTCATTGTCCGGACACTTAAAAAGAAGGACTATTTACGAGTCAAGGACTATTTACGAGTCAGGGCAGCTTGATCGCAGTAAAAGCCATTTAGTCTTGCAAAAAGTAACAGTCGAATCTGAAGAGCTCTGTCTCTTCATAACTGCTTTATGAAGATGTATAGCGGAGACCCGAAAGTATAGAACGAACCTAGAAGGGCCGAAGGCTGTCCCTTTATTGCTTGATCAGGAGCAGAAATTTATTTCTCTAGCTAGTCATGATCACTTTAAATTCTTCCTACAAGCCTCCCACCACGAGCATGCATGTTCACGTTTCTAGCTAGCTTAAGCTCTTAGCTGAAATTTAGTCCATTCCGGAAGCAGATCTCGTCCGATCTTGATGCTAGACTCTGAAGAGGATTCTCATCCAAATTCTACCAACAGGACTCTGGATCTCATGATCAGTTGAGTCGAGGATTACTGGGACCACACTGGAAGATGTTGTGGATAAGAGCTCTAGATCCCGGACCTAGCGAGCTTGTGAGCTTGCTGCGTGGCAGCAGCTGAAAACTTACGTTCGTCTACATGTGCAAGAGAGACCACCGGATCATAAGGATGATGAGTATATATATATAATCAAAGGCATCTTGAAGCGTGATGTTTTCTCGATCATAGCTAGAAGCAAATAATAGAGTATTCATTTTATCTTGATTTTAGATAACGCATGCTCTGCACGTGTGTTTGTAGCTTGTTCGAATTCAGTTGTTACGCATTAGCAAATCCGAGTTTGGACGTAGAAAGCCCAGAAGCAGTATCTCACATCACCATGATACAGCTTGAAGATTGCAACTGCAAACAAGCTTGTGGGATACTTTCTAGAGCCCAAACTTGTGAATAAGGTTGGTTGGTCGGACACAATTTCGTCTTCTGCAGTTCACATCTCCTCTATCCAATCTAAACTTAAATTCAAGTTATCACTTCATTTTAAGAGGCAAACCTACAAATTCTGAAATGAAACTTCTTAAACAGGTTGTTTTCACCTCGTGGTCGTGTTTGATATTTCCAAATTCATACATTGCACGCCACGTCATCCTATTTAAAAGCACGTTCGTTTAGATTCCTCGTCTTCCAAACACGTGGTTCTTAATGAAAAAACCTTTCAAACTTTCTAGACACTTTGTTTTAAATTATATTACCAATATTAAATTCTTTAAATTGTTTTTAATATTCTTTAGGTATTGATGGATTTAGTGAATAGATATTATAGAGTTTCAATATACCTTGAATTCAGCATTAACTCATAACACTCGGTACACTAATACCACACCTAAGCTTTGAGCAATATTTACGAAATGATGAAGAAACTAGCAAATTTCCTTGAAGGAAGTTTTTGAAAATGATTCATCTATTATTTTTTCTGTTCTAAAATTCGAAGATGAACACTTTTAGCTTAGTGTTAATAATATTTTGAACAAATCTAAATTTAAAATTCAAGTTGTCATGTCTTTTGAGAGGGAAAACAGACAAACAGACAGACAAAATTTGAACAGAAACTTCCTAAACAGGTTGCTCTCCCCTCGTAGCCGTGTTTGATATCTTCAAATTCTGAAATTACATTCCATGTCATCCTCTTTAAAATCAAAGCACGTACGTTAGATTTCTCGTTGTCAAAAAACGTAGTTTCTAATGAGAAAAAGCTTCCAAACTTTCTAGACACATGTCTTAAGGTACATTATGAATATTTAAATTCTTTAAATGACTTTTAGAACTATTTAGGTATCTCATGGATTTATTGAATAGAATTTTATAGAGTTTTTATATCTTAGTTCAGCATTAAATCATAGAAACATAATTCTCAAGATCTGACCCTCCACACTGTAGAAACTAATACATAAAGCACACGTGAGAAATTTCGTCAAGATCTGATGGTTGAAAGTCACTTTGTAGAGAAAAAATCAAAATCTCAACATGTTATAATCTTTTCTCAGTTCGCTATACATTAGTAACAAATCTAAGCTTGGAGTAATATTGTTCAATGATGAAATAAATCATCATGCTTCTTTAATTATTGTGCATTCGTGATCGACTCTCAATTTTGGGTGGAAGAGAATCGGAGATCATGTGAGGCATCTGTTGTATTTTGGTTTGAAACCGTCTCAGGTGCATGTTTGAAACAAATGAGTGAAATGAAAAAACCTTATAAAAATAACCAAGACAAAGTCAGATACTCATGAAACTTTCCAAGGAACAAGAAAGGCACGTTAGGATCCCGATCACAGTTCAAGATTCCAAAAATCCATGTGCACCACCATACTTTTTGGATGAAGAGCATTTTGGAACGCAAACCAAAGTGACAAAAAGTATTATTTTTAGGCATGGATGGATTCACCTTGCAGAGAGCAACTTTTCTTGAAGAACTTTTTAGAAAACATTTTATCTACTATTTTTTTAAGCTCAAAATTCAAAAATTTTATATTCTCTTAACAAATCTAGCTAAACTTACAATTCAAGTTTTCACGTTCTTTGAGAATGCAAACGGAACAGTTTTGAGTTGAAACTTCTTAAACCCTTGTGACTGTGTATGATACTTTCATATTAGTTACTTTGAATTGTACGTCTTTTACTAGTGATGATATTTTTCTTGACAATTTGTGATCTATCCCGACAGATCACTTCTTTTCCGGGTTCGGTATGTTTAGCAATTTTCTTTTGTCACTTTCGCACATGCGTCCAACACTTATCATCCACCACTTCTTAGAGAAGTAATCGGAAGATAACTTCGTCTTTCAGTTCTGAAAGTTGTTTCTGATGCTTCTTGGAAAAGTGATCGGTTTGTTACTTCCTTTGGACGATATCAGATTCCACAGGAAGACATTTTCAAGTTGCCCAAGTGCTGATTAGAGGTACAATGGGTGCGGAAGGAGAGAGAAGGTGCAAATGACGCAATGTCCGATATGCACTCAGCTGCCTTGTTTCTGTTAAGTGCACAATCTTGCATCTTAAAATATAACACCAGAGTTTTCTCCTTCTAAATGCGTACGTATAATTCTATAAAATTATCACCTTTCTCACAGATGGGCATTTTTTCAATCAATTGAAATAGCACCTATAGTATTAGCACCTTCTTGACATATAGTCATTTTCAATCGTCGAAAGAGCACCTATAGTATCGAAGTGCGATTTTGGAATTGCCCTCAAGATCACCTATAGTATAATTAGCACCTTTTGACAGATAGGCACTCTCAATAGTTCGAAAGAGCACCTATAGTATCCAAGTGTGATTTTAGAATTGCCCTCATATCACCTGTACGTAGCATTATCACCTTTTGACGTACAGATAGGTACTTTCAATCGTTCAAAAGAGCACCTATAGTATCCAAGTGCGATTTTGCGTCCTGAAGCTGAAGTGCTTTCCAAGTTCAAGCTGGTGCTTGGTTTTCATTAATTGTAACATGCATATATATATATATATGCAGGATTCATAAAATCTCACTTGGTAAAGAAACTGCACCGAGACGAGATTCACTTTTCTCAGACAACATTTGCACTGTGTAATATACATATGAGCACCATGACTGATAATGAGAGTCCTGTGTGGATCGCTGCGCTCGAGGTTGAGATTCACTAGCTTGAACAGTACTTTTAAATTGCCAAGAATTTTCATTCCGAGTAGATAGACACGACCAGGTTGTTGTACAGACAGTATCATTTTTACTGAGATTTGAAACTTACATGCTGTTTGCACAGTCGGATGACACCATTCACAGATAACGGTGGGTTGACAATAACTATCTTATGATCTAAAGCCCACAAGACTAATCGATCAAGTAACATCTCGTTAGAATCGGCAGAAGGACCAACAAAAGGTTGTCTCTTCATTCGTTTCCCATCGATGCTAGATATTAATTTATTAGCTTGATTGTTTTCTTGAGCCATGAACGTTTTCAGATTGCTGTAAACATCCTGTTTTCGACTCAATCCCATTGCAAACATCGCAATGGTCAACTTGCTTTCCCGGTCGAATAATTTGAAGACCAGATCTGGGTCTGCAACTATCTGTTTAGAGAAAACAAAACATGTTAAGAACTAGATTCAAGCTAGATTGAAGAAACAGATTTAAGAACTAAAAAAGAAGAATAGATATTACCTTCACTTGAATTAAAAGATGCTTCTTGATACTCAAAGAACTCAAGGAAACATATCTAGTCTCAAGCTGCACTGCCCAAATTCGTAACGTAGTCTGTAAGGCGGATCTAAAGATCGATATGCATGAGGTTTAGAACATGTTTACCTCTTGGGTCGCTTGAAAAGGAGGAAGGTTTGGATCAACCGCTTGTAATACAGGCCGGCTAGGTCTCGAAACAGTAGAGATTTGACAATTCTCCAGTAACGTTGATCACGATCGTATCACAGTTGACTGACAATTCTCTAGTAACGTTGGTCGTGATCGTATCACAGTTGGCGATGATTGTGCATCCCATCTTACAATTCTGCAATGCAATCCTGATTAATATTGAATCTTAAATGTAATTTTGCACAAAACTATCTACTATATCTAATACAGGGATGTTCGCTTTTACAAAATTGTATGCTAACTTGTACATACCTAGAAGGTGCTCCACTGGGCCAGCTATCGTTGAACTGTGACTTGTTTTGATTCATTCTTGGATCCAACTGTAACTTCCGCATTGGTTGTGGAATGTGACATGCTTTTCTCTTAAACAAGAGTGTAGACGATGCAGTCCTACCCGACACTTGAACATTAACAAAAGGCTCTGTCTTGTTATAGATATCCATGATTGGTCTTTTGCCTTGAGCTATCTTGCTGGTAGTATCAGTGTCAGCTGACTCAAGAGTAGTTTCACTGTCTGGAGAAGAACGTGGCGAAGAAAGCAACAAGGGTGCGTGTATGCTACGTATATATGTACTTTCTGGAGTCAACTCTTTATAGTTTTCGTGCCCATACACAAAGGGAGAATGAAACACAGAGCTTGAATTTCCTTCATGGTCACCAGCCTTCGGAGACAGAAGCTCTCTATCCCCTGATGAACTTGACCTTGGTAATTTTTCATCTACAGTTTTGCTCACCACAGGCAACTGTAAATGAGAAGAAGAAACTATAGAGGAGGGAGGGAGAGGATTTGTAGCGTGCAAGAATGAATCACGGAAAGTGACTATAGACTCATGTATTGATGAACCCAAGGGGATGGCAGATCTGCATGCACGAATAAGTATTTTATCCTCGGCATTGGTCCTAAACTAACCATTGTATCACTAGCACTCCGGGGCATTGCAACAGTACAAGGATCTCGTACTTCAACAATCGGAAGAGCAACACGATCTGGCGGAATAGTTGATGCAGCAGGTACCTTATTATTTTGAAGACAAATGTCAGTACTTGTATCAGGTCTTGATGACAACCACTCATGATCAAATGAACTTTTCATATTGCATGGATTAGACTATGGAGACCTACCATCTGTGTTCGTGGAACCTTGCAATCAGCTGCAGTCATGGACAATTCGTCTGCATCATTAGAGTTATCAACTCCGATCGAACGAAGATCTTTGCTGGAGTTGGAGTTATCAATGTTTCCGATATCAGCATCCGAATCAGAGTCTTCATCCTTGGATGGCCATGCTATAGTCGTCGTAACCAACTGTAATGGATCCGTTAAGTAAATTGCTGGAAACAGTATAATATTACCCTGTACAATAATTCAATATCAGTACCACCTAGAAGCAGAAGCAAAAATTAGTGCAAACCATCGCAACATGTAAAGTACTAACATTAACTTCAAAGACACGGTACGTATCATGAAAACACAAACAGTATCATGAAAACATAAAAGAGAAGAACTAACTACATCGGCTTGTTTAGTGTCATACCACAGAAAGAGTAGAATATCATTTTGCATGATCTCGTCTCCATTGTTCTCCGCATGGAACATATAACTGAGAAGGTGTATTGTTTCTGTCATATCCAGATCTAGACTCGTGGTTTGGATAAATTTCCATAACTTGGATGCTAAATACTAGATATGGAGTTCTTCGGATAACACTAACAGCTTTACCTTTCCCGAACGCGTAAGAAGTTGGGAGCAAAGCATGCCACAATTTGTGTACACTGTCAGATGAAATACATTTCATCAACTCTTTGTTTAAGACAGATATATATTCACATGGAACTTGCATGACAACACCTCTCAGTTCTACCAATGCAATGTTAGGAAATATGTCACTGGAAATATCTTGTGTATCATCCATATTACAAATATGATTCTCCGAGTCTAATTTCTGACATTGCGCATCAAGAGACTTTTTGTTATATCGACCGTGTTTTTTATGATCCTTGAACCAACCTTTCAACAGATCATATGACTGACAATGAACAACGACACTGATCCCTTGTACTTGGAAAACCAATGGTTCCAATGACTCACAAACTTGCGTGATATAGTCTAACGTGACCTTTTCTGCTTTTGAGTCTGTACGAAAGTTAGAACTGAATGCAAGTTCGACTACTGGATTGGATCTATCACTGAATGCACTTTTGAGCAATCTGATAGTACGATTATAAACATGCTTAGTCTGAGGATGATACTTTGACACATACGCACTACCCCACTCAGCCTTGGGTACACCAGGCGGCTTTGGACTCCAGACGCGCTTATATAACAACTCAGTCAATGGACAACTTTCTAAGGTCATGGCAACAGTTATTGGATCAGAGACACATTGGTCTAACGACTCTTCAACCAAGTGACGAGGTTGTATTACATCTCTCGGTCTGGACTGACCCATCGGAGACTGACATATATCACGGTTAACCACTCTGGATGGAGACGACACTCGATGCAAAGTCCCTCTAAGAAGAGAACGAGAACTAGTAGATAGTTGAGAAGAGGATGTGAGAGTTTTCCGAATAGGCTGGTATTTCTCTCTGTGAACTTGAAGTTCTTCTCGAGCATCTGCTAGGATTTGTCGATCGAGTTTTTCAACAATGCGTTAACTCTACTCTCAAGAATCGTGGCACGTCCGTATGTACACTTCAAAATATTTTGAAAGTCAATCCTCCGCAGCTCTGCAAGTACAGTCCCAGTGATTTCCTGGACTTCCATCTCTTTCACTTCTTCTGAAGTGAAATCAGCATGAATATGTAACAATGATGCTACATCCTCACAAGTCCACTCAGCCGAATTGTTGCTGCTCATCGTGCATATACAATCAAAGATCTTATCCACCACTACACTCAGGGAATGTAAAGTCGACAGAATAAGATGAAAAGACACTACTTCTTCTAGATATAGTTGAAAAAGCTGAGCGGAAAGAGATGTGATCATGAGAAGGGAAGACGGTTTCAAAGTTAACTGAAAAAGGCAGTACCGGAAGGCATCAAAAATGGGAGGACAGAAGGGTATCTCAAAATTAACCGCGAAAACACTCAAAATTAACTGCAAAAACTCTTAGCGTTGCAAGGACAATACCAAGCAAAATGAGAACTGTGAGGATGAAAGAGAGATTTCAAAGTTAACCGCGAAACTCGTAGCGATGCAAAGACAATACTAGGCGATATGAGAAATGTGAAAGTCAGACAAGGATTTCAAAATCAACCGCGAAAACTCTCAGCGCTGTAAAGACAATAACAGCCAGAATGAAAGATGTGAGAAGAAGGGAGATTTCAAAGTGAGCGCTGCAAAGACAACACTGGCAGAATGAGAAATTAACAAGACATAGATCTTTCAAAATTAGATGGCGCGCAGTTGAATTCGACCTCTTCGTAGCTAGATCGTTCAAGAGTAAAGGTGGACTAGAATTACTTGTTTCTGTATGTTGACGGCGCATTAAAGATGTCGATGAATGATGCATACTCACTGCGAAAGCAGTTGAATTGAACCTCTTTCTAGATCGTTCAGGAGTATAGATCGTTCAGCAGTAAAGGTGGACTAAAGTTACCTGTTTTTGTACATTGGCGGCACATTGAAGATGTCGATGAATGATGCGTACTTACTGCGAAATCAAGAATCGTAGGTGAACGATGTGAGGGACAATTACTGCAGAAAATATCTATAAGGTGGACTTCAACTCTCGTCGTAACAGCCAACAGAAGAGAAGCGATGGACCCTTTCTCTTTGTACTATGACTGCGACTTTCTCTTGTACTGTGAACGTGCCTAGAAACCTGAAGGAACATCGGCTACAATATGAAACACCTCTAAAATCTTGCGAACCATGCAAGCTAAAGTTAGAGCAAGTACTCTAGCCTGTAGCTTAACTGCAAGCTTAACGTCAGATGGAAGACCCCAATTAATATAACACGTCAGTTTGTTTCAGACTTGATGAACTCATGACGATGTTACTTCATAGCGAAAAAAATATTATCTAGAGAAAAGAAAGAGATGATATACAATACGTGAGCCAATCAATGAACCTCACATAGCAGTTGGAACGGAAAAGATGGAGAGAAGTGAACCTCGGATGCCATATCTAGGTCCATGTAGGTCCTACAAACCTATGGCGCAGCAAGAACAAAATTCACAACTATGAGTCAAACAACAAAGTGAGCAGTTAGAATAAAGAATGAGGTAGTGGTCGGTTACTAGATCATAGTAACCATAACTAACACCAGCTTTTCGCTGTTGCACTTGCTAAATAAGATACACAAACGACCTGATCCTATTCGACCGCGAGAGTAGATCTAGATAGTTGGGTTCATTCCTCCTCGAGTATGTACATTGCTATACAAATTGCTATACAGTGCTATACAAATTACATTTGCTATTTGATTTTTGATCAGTTTTGAGGAAGTCCAAAGTAACCGACAATAATTTAATTTCCTAAGTGAAACTTGTCAACAGCGTGGTAATCACAAAAGATAACTAGTGAAGTCCAACTCTAAAGAACAAAAGAGGAACTTAGCGAACTTAGTCGTATGTACATCCTAGACAAGTACACATGAGCTACTTCAGGATTCCTCTCTTCTGCAAATAGAAGGAATGCGTTGTGTTCACATGTTACGATCAACTCTCAAGATTAAATGCGATCAACTCTCAAGTGGCTGAAGCCATTCAAATAAAGAAAGTTTAGAAGTAAAAATTATAACATGCTCAAGTCCAACTCTATTCAAGATCTAAGTCGATATTCTCGAAATGAAACTATACTCTAGATCCTTTTAAGGCCTTTGGCGATATAAGACAAGGAAGAAAAACCTTGATTTACGATGAAGGGTGAAGTTGTGAGAATTATTCTATAGTTATACTTCTATTTTTCTGAGATTATATTTTAGATTTAAATTTTAGAAATAAAATAATTATATTTTCAACTTACTAATGTTACACTTAGTTGCTAATGACTAAAAAAAATTGTAAGTGAAAGTATAGAATGTCATCAATTTTATATATAAAAATAATATTTATGATGAATTAATCTTATGTCTTTTTTTTATAATCTTGATCTCTATTATATCTTTATCTCTATATATCTATAATCTTCTTTTTATCTTATATTTTTACTTCTTTTTATCTTGAAATATTTTTATTTATAATCTAAATCTTTTAAGAGAAGAAATCAAGTAATAAAATATTACTAAATAACTTTGAATAAATTTGCAAACCGTGCCATGACAGTCAGCATTCGTTAGCTGAATCATATCTAGATGAGGACCGATCTGTCTCGATGTTTCGCTTGTTCCTACCATGCGTTCAATTGTCCTAATTACCTAATTGATCACACACGTGTTTGTATGGGAGCTTGCAGAATAATAAATTAAACGGTATGGTTCCTGACTGCATATGGAGTTCCGAATCGGTTCTTGTTCACTTGTAAGTTCTTCATCTCCAACTAATACATTATAACTGTAAGACTTTGGATTCTGTTATATTACTTAGCTGTCTTAGAAAATGGGAACTAAAGTAAATGACCTCGATGCATTGTTTAGCTATTTGTCGACAGACCTTTTTCTTGTTATTCGGCTCATTCATTTTTATGAGTGGACATTATCTTTGGTACCCCTTTGTTCTTCAGTCTTGCTCATGATACTTAGGCATTGGCTTATGGACATGCGTTTGACTACGAGAGAAAGATTCTCGGATGTAAACAGATGAACCTGATGTAATGTTTTCCGATATCACTTTTAACATGTAGCAAATGCACATGATACAGATCTCCATTGCATGGATTAGAATTTTCATAATGAAAATCATCTCTTGACAAGGTAAATTGGCATCTCTCCATAGGTAAGTTTTTTAGTTTCTGTTGATTTTTGAAAAAATTACAAGTGTTCCTAGTTTCGTTGTTGTCTAAAAAGAATAAATGCAAAAGCACCTAAGAGAATATTCAGCTAGATCTATGAGGATTGAATCTTATTAGATAGAAGCGAGAAGTTAAAAAAAAACCACTTTATTATCACCTTATAACAACAACTCGAGCGAAAGAGAAAGCGGAATTATTGTGATAAAATAAATTTATTTAAAGCAAAAAAAAATAATTTCCAAAAACCCAAACAACACTAAGAAGAAAAATAAATATTATTTCTATACTTTTATATTCATATAAAAGGTTTAAGAACAAATGTGAGACAAAGAAAGCTTTTAGTAATACATAAAAATGTAAAGATAATAATAATCAAGATTTCTTAAAATAAAAAATGTCTTTTCTTTCGACTAGGACTAGTGAAAAAGATAAATCGTAGTTGTCGATATAGCTATAAAAGCTATATTTTTATTCTTGAAAAAGCTTTTCCCAATGTATTATTTATTGTACATCCGGCCGCATATACATCTTCAGTATTGTTTGAAGATCTATAAGTAGTACAATGAGGTATATCTCCCCTAAAAAAAAATATCTCCATCTCCTAAAGGTATCTGAACACCTAAATTTGGTAACAAAAAACTACCATCATTCGTATTATTTGATGGATTTGAAACTAAAACAACTGTGTATTTACTATCGTCTTGATCTGTGTGAAGAATATTACAATAATTCTTTGTAACAAATAAAGGATAAACTGATATATAAGAAAATAAAAATTTCTCTTCATTATCTCTAGAAATCAATACTGATTCTTCCGTACTAAAATACGGAGAATGTATCTTGAAAAAATCTTCCACAACAAAAGGAAAATCTTCACAAGCAGCAACTAAAATAGTTTCAAGTAAAACATGATGATAATATTTCTCTAAAAAACTATCAAATCCCTCTATAATATTAGCAAGTTTTTTGTACTTACGACTATTTTTGAAGAACGTCACTGTATCTGGACCTCGTCGTTCGTGTCAATTATGCAATGGCCCTACAACACGCATTGTTTCCTTCAAGGAAACTCGAGCATCTCCTCTCCTCAATATGTGCTTCATATCGTAAATAGCTTTGATACTGTTGCAAGTATATCGAAGAGATTGTGAGAAGACTCTCTACCTTGAAGTTTGGTATCAATGTCACTCAAGAGGAGAAAAGTAAATTCTTAGATATATTTCGGAAGGGATTTTTATCCTCTGCCATTTATAGATGAGATTTTGGAAGAAGTTGTTGGTCATGAGTGGTACAGCTTTGGTGATAGTTATAGTGAGTATAACCGGATCAAGATAGCACAGGAGTACCAGCAATTGACTACATTCACTACTCCTTGGAGAACATTTGCATTTCAGATGATGTCATCCGGATTGTGTAATGCTCTGGCCACATTTCATGAACAAGGTGTTTGAACCATTCATACGAAAGTTTATCCGTGATTTCATTGATGATTTTTACGTGTACGGAAGAAAAGAGGACCACTTTGATTATGTGATCAAAGTTTTGCAGCGTTTGGAACAAGCCAACGCTTCTCTAAATCCAAAGAAGTGCATCTTTGGCTGCGAAGAAGATATACTGTTGAGACACATCATTTCCAAGAATGGGATTGCAGTAAATCCTGAGAACGTGAAGAAGATTATGGATCTTCCATTTCTGATCAACTTGACAAAGTTGAGGTAATTTCTTGACATGGTTGGATATTATCGTAGGTTTGTCTTGTCCTTCTCGAACAAAGCAATAGCTTTGATGATGTACATGAAGAAGGGAGTTGATTTTGACTTAATAGTGCATGATCAGAAGGCAAAGGAGGCATTTGAGGAGCTGAAAAAAAACATTGGTGACAGCTCCTATACTTGCTAAAACCTGAGTGGAGTAAAGCATTTATTCTGTCCTCAATGTAGCAATCGGATGTACATTAAGTCAGTTAGATAGAGATGGGCATGATCGTCCTATAGTTTATGCTAGTAGACAGATGGTTCCAGCGGAGAAGAATTACTCCTTGACTGAACGAGAAGGATTAGTTGTGATTTTGTATTGAAGAAATTTTGACACTACTTGCTAGGAGGGAAATTCTCGATAGTCATAGATCACAAGGCTTTAAAGTATATCTTTAATAAGCCTAATGCCAAAGGTCGTATTGCTCGTTGGAAGATCATTCTAACAGAATACGATTACGTGATCGAAGACAGGCCAAGAAAAAAACATACAAATGCCGATCTCTTGTCGAGGGCTTATGACGATGAGTGAGAAGAACCGTTTGATGATTCATTACTAGACGAGCAAGTGATGACCATCACGAGCATGGAGAAGGTACCTGACGAGTACAATGAAATCTGGAGTTTTCTTGCAGATGGCTCTTTTCAAAAAAGAATGTATATCCGAGAACGTAATGCGTTGATCAATAGATGCAAATTTTACACCATGGTGGAGGGAATTTTGTTTCATCAAGGAGAGCAGTTGGTCAGAAAGAAGCTTTCAAGCTAATGCACGAGTTTCAGGACGATACTGTTTGTGGAAGTCACTTTACTGGTAAGATAACAGCCTTCAAAATTTTGGATGCGAGTTATCATTGGAGAGGTATTTTCAAGGAGTGTTTAGACTATTGCAAAACTTATGACGTATGTCAAGCATTGGCTCTAAAGTCTACTAGAACACCTACGTTAAGATCAATTTCAGTGCTAGGACCATTTGAGAAATGGGGTATGTAGTGACGCAGGATTACTCCTTTTGCCCATTTAGTATACAAGATATCGTTCCCACAGAAGATTTATGCAAGTAACGCTGCTCTAAGTTCTAGGATCTGTTCAAACACACGGGTTTTGCCTAGAAATCACGTCTTCTCACAAAACCACGCGTCTTCCAGATACGCCAAAGTGTACTCTGGATCTAAATAAACAACTTCTAACTAAAATATCACACAACTATTCACAGAGAAGCTCGGGAAGACGATCTTCCTACTTCCAGGTCACTTCTTCCGGTCTTCTCGATACCGTCTTCCCGAAGCGATTCTCGTCTTCTGGGGATTCAGCTCGTCTTCTCACACATCCAGAAGATTGTCCTGCTCCACAGAAGTCGACTAGCAACGGTCGTTACACCTTACTCTTCCATTCACATCACAACGGTTTAGATTAATCACAAGGTGTTGTCCCCTGTAGCCTTCTCAGGCTTCTGCCTACGGAAATGATCTTCCTGCAGCACTACAACGACATTCACCTTCACGGTGTCGTGTCGTGGACCGGCTCCTACATGAAATTCAAACTTCGATGCTTGTCGCTCCAAAGACACTCATGAGAAGACAAGCTAGGCTCCAGCTTATGGGTTTTTGGCACAATCTCAGATCTCCATTTTCATCGCATAGATGGGTAGAGCTCCTTGTCAGCTTTCCATATGCACTTTGTCTACTTTGTTTGGACGCCTAGTGGAAAAGTTACAGGACTCGAAAGATGGAGAAAATAAGCTAGGCCCCAGCTTACGGGTTTTTGGCACCACTTTGGTTCTTCGTTTTTATCGCACCAGTGGATAGAGCTCCTTGTCGGCTTTCCATAGGCACTTCATCTACTTCGTTTGGACGCCTAGTGGAAAAGTTACAAGACTCGAAAGATGAAGAAAACAAGCTAGGCTCCAGCTTACGGGCTTCTGGCGCAACTTCGGATCTTCACTTTCATCACATAGATGGGTAGAGCTCGTTGTTTGTTTTCCATGGGCATCTTGTTTACTTCGTTTGGACATTCAGAGAAGAAGTTATGCGATTCGGAAAAAGGTAAAATCAAGCTAGGCTCCTGGTTACTTGCTGACTAGGTCTTTAAGGCTCCAGGCGTTATATCAAAGACGCAAGGGGCCTACTTCTTATTATTCAGGAGAAAACTGTGCGTACAGAGACTGTTGCAAGGGGGGTGCTTAAGGGATTAGCTTGCGTCTGCGACCTGTCAACGGACGGTTCGGGAGATTAAGGAGTCCAATGCAAGCACGCAAGGCGTCGTTGGGTTCAGATCTGTGCAGGCTACGCACTGGTTCAAACGGTTTGAGAAGAAACAGATCGGGGGTTGTGTTCTGGGAGAAATTGGGACGCAAGAAGTAGATTTGGAGGTCTTCAGTTACCTGTGAAGGAGAGTTGGACCGTTCGGGCCGTTCCGGAGTCCAAACTTGCTGTCCTTGGATCCATCGGGATCAGAACAACGAGTTCTTCAGGAAATTGAAGACGATACAAAGTTTCATTGGGCGGTTTGGAAGTTCTGAGTGAAATTGGCTTGCAGGGAAGCGCTTACATCAGATTTTCGTTCACCTGCGACCTGAGGTTGGGCTGTTCTTCGCGATCGGTGAGCCAAGCTCTTCGTTCTTGGTGCCTACGCGATCAAGGAGTCCTCATGTACGCATAGGAGAAGACTGTAAGTGAATTGGATTGTTGGTTTGGGTGTGGTGAGCGAATTTGAGCCGCAGGGAGCCGATTTATGTCAGTTTTTTGCAACCTGCGATCAAATTTCTCAAGTGGTTTTGCAAAGGGAACTCCTAACGACTTGTTTGGAGTCTTGTTGGGTTCAGGGTAGCTAGATCTACCTACCAGAGAAGACGGATATCAGTTTAGAAGATCCGTTTGTGCGGTGTGTGCGGTTTTAAGCCGCAGGGAGGAATTTTTGAAGGTTCGGTCACCTGCGATCAAAAATCGGTGATATCTCGGCTGATGGGAGTCGGATCTGAAGGTTTCCTGGGTTAACGGAGTCAGCGGAGGAGACCTTATCGACATCTGAAGTCCGTTCGGCGAAAGGAGGAAGTTCACAAATAGGTCTTTTTCGATTTCTTCGCTACGGGTTTTGCTCTTTTGAGTTCGTTAGAGTTCTGGTTGACTGTATACAGCTTATGGTAGCTAGCTTTAGCTAAGAGCTTATACATGGATGTGGTTTGGACGTGAATTTGAATCGCGTGATACTGCTGTGGCTCTATTTGTTAGCAAAGAGAAGTTTCTCTTGCTTTGAGCTACGCTTCGGTGGTTTTGGGTCAGGATTGCGATTCAAGGGTTGTTTTCAAGGGCTTTTGAAGCAGGTTACAGACCGCTCTGGTCTGTTTTTCAATTCTGTGCTCTTAGGAGAAAGAACCGGCAGTGTACATACATTTGGAGTGTATATATCGCAGCGTTCGTTTTCGTGGTTGTTTTTCTCTGTCTTGTCTCTGTTTCAGCACACAACATCTCCACAGTCAGGAACCTCGCGTTTTCCTGGACATCTTTCACGCAAAACGTCTGACGCGACATAGGTGGTGAACTCGACGTGAAGGTTTGGGGTGGAGATATTTGTGTGTTAGAACTGAGCAGAAGAGGTCAGCAATCATGAACGAGGATGAAGATGGATATGGTTGTTCGGGAGGATGTTGCGGACCTGGGATGATGGAATTCTAGACAGTTGGGATCATGGGAGGATGGGAGGATGGGACGAGCCATGACTGTGGACGGGATGGATGGATCAGAGGGTATACCAGGGATGCAGTTGGATGCAGCAACTGCACGATTGTTTTAAGCCTTCACTTTGTTTATGCGACAAGAGCAAGAGAATCAACAAAAGGAGGCTTTGGAGAAGAAGGCGCTTGGAAGGGTGATCGACAAGCTCGATCTATTTGATGGGGAAGACATCTCAAAGTACTTGAGATGTTACAAGACGGAGATGGATTTGGATCAGGTATCGGAGAAGGAGATGATCGAGACATTCGAAGTCGCTGCGGTGCCTGAGATAAGGGAGCATGTGAAGGGTCTGACAAAGCGTTTTGGGAGGAACTGGGATACATTTTCACATGCACTGATGGAGGAGTATTTCTTGGGAAACTCAGATCGAGTAACCAAGAAATCTTTTTTGGGATGGGTCAACGGATCCAGCAAGGGTTTACAACCTGCAGAGCTGTTAAAGGAGTTCGAGAGACAATTCTCTCAACTACCTCGGATGGACAAGCTAACCTTGGAGAGTTACAAGACGGAGCTGTTTCTTCAAGCTGCGGATGAACCATGGCAGGAACAGTTGGAACTACTTCTGGAGGATGGGGATGAAGAAGAAGGGTTAACAAGAAATTGGGAGGTTGTGCATGAAGCTGTTGAGCTTCTTGTCCGGAGATAGACAAAAGAAAGGGTTACAAGGTCGGCACCTGCAGCGTTGACTACCACACCAGTTTAGGTAGTATCTGAGGTTCAACCTCCAGTTGTGGTTGTAGAGGAGAAGGATCCAACCATCGAGGACCTACAGCAAAAGATGCAAGATCTGCAAGCTAAGGTTATTAGGTTGGAGGATAAGAGATCATCGACCAAGATGGAGCTTGTACCCAAACCAGCTTGGGTACATCACTGTCTGTGGTGTGATGGTACTGATCATCATCGGGACGATTGCATCGACTTTACAGAGTCTTTGCAACGAGAGGTAATTTCTTGGGAGGATGAAAAGGTTGCATTCAGAAGTTCGGGTACTCTCCTTCAAGCCAACGTTGATAAAGGAGGGATGAAGAAGTTTGTGGATGATTACTTTGCGGCACATGCAGTTGTAGCTATCGAAGCTACAAACTATGATGCTAGGGTGGAGGAGATTGAGCATGATCTCCATAGAGATGGTTTGGATGAGCATGTGGGTCCAAGCGAGCTCAAGTTGGATACTGCATCCACGATGCAGAGCGAGAAGAAGGGACAAGAAGAGACTTCTTCAGGGAAACAAGCTGGGGAGGATAAGGTTCAACTGGAAACCATTTTTCTTGAACTGGCAATGGAGGACGATCCTTCACAACCGGAGGAGATGGTTGAGGTGCAGATAGCGGATGTGGTTGATCTGATTGCATGCAAACAACAACCAGATATTGAGATGATGACGATGGATGTGAAGGGAGGTTGGGAGGAGTGCATTCGAGATGCAAAGGTTGGGTTCATTTCACGGGAGGTCTTGGATGCGACTACAAGGGAAGTCCATGATGCTTACATTGGCATCATCAAGGACGAACAACTTGCTGAGGGTGAAGGAGAAGGGATGGTTGCTCTGGAAGCTACGGGTATAGGATGATGGGTAACGATGGCTTACAGGGGAGAAGCCATTGCTGAAGGTGATTTGGGTTGAGTGAATGATGCTTGGGAGGTTGTGAGGATTTTCAGAAGAAGCAGTCAGGGAGGATGATGGTTGAGGAGGATATCATATACAGTGCAGTGATGATTGGGGTTGAGGATTTTGGTTGCAGCAGTGTGGTTCTTTTTTTTCAGAAAAGAAAAAAGAAGAGTTGGAGTTGAGTTACAGTCAGGATATGCGGTGGTGATTGAGAGGATGGGTGATGTCTACTACGACATTTGGATCACAAACCTCGATGATGAGGTTCTACAGAGCAGATGAAGACAATTCTATGGTATGATGGATTATTCTTTCTATGTCTTCGCATATTGAAGATGTGTAGATTTAGAGGGGGTGATTGACTGAGAAGTTCGAGGTGAAGGTCGATGAGCATGGATCTAGGGAGGATCATGGTAGGGTAACAACTTCAAGATGACGATCGAGTTGCGGACTTGAGGATGAGGTTGATTGAGATGGGAGGGAGGATAACAAGATGGGAATGAGTGTGCGTGTCGGTCCACTCCTTGGTTGGTATCTCTGGTGCATACCGGAGGATGCACAGGTTTGGAGGGGGTGGATGTCGTGTCGTGGACCGGCTCCTACATGAAATTCAAACTTCGATGCTTGTCGCTCCAAAGACACTCATGAGAAGACAAGCTAGGCTCCAGCTTACGGGTTTTTGGCACAATCTCAGATCTCCATTTTCATCGCATAGATGGATAGAGCTCCTTGTCAGCTTTCCATAGGCACTTTGTCTACTTCGTTTGGACGCCTAGTGGAAAAGTTACAGGACTCGAAAGATGGAGAAAATAAGCTAGGCTCCAGCTTACAGATTTTTGGCACCACTTCGGATCTTCGTTTTTATCGCACCAGTGGATAGAGCTCCTTGTCAGCTTTCCATATGCACTTCATCTACTTCGTTTGGACGCCTAGTGGAAAAGTTACAAGACTCGAAAGATGAAGAAAACAAGCTAGGCCCCAGCTTACGGGCTTCTGGCGCAACTTCGGATCTTCACTTTCATCACATAGATGGGTAGAGCTCGTTGTTTGTTTTCCATGGGCATCTTGTTTACTTCGTTTGGACATTCAGAGAAGAAGTTATGCGATTCGGAAAAAGGTAAAATCAAGCTAGGCTCCTGGTTACTTGTTGACTGGGTATTTAAGGCTCCAAGCGTTATATCAAAGACGCAAGGGACCTGCTTCTTATTATTCAGGAGAAAACTGTGCGTACAGAGACTGTTGCAAGGGGGGTGCTTAAAGGACTAGCTTGCGTCTGCGATCTGTCAACGGACGGTTCGGGAGATTTAGGAGTCCAATGCAAGCGCGCAAGGCGTCGTTGGGTTCAGATCTGTGCAGGCTACGCACTGGTTCAAACGGTTTGGGAAGAGACGGATCGGGGGTTGTGTTCTGGGAGAAATTGGGACGCAGGAAGTAGATTTGGAGGTCTTCAGTTATCTGTGAAGGAGAGTTGGACCGTTCGGGCCGTTCCGGAGTCCAAACTTGATGTCCTTGGATCCATCGGGATCAGAACAACGAGTTCTTCAGGAAATTGAAGACGATACAAAGTTTCATCGGGCGGTTTGGAAGTTCTGAGTGAAATTGGCTTGCAGGGAAGCGCTTACATCAGATTTTCGTTCACCTGCGACCTGAGGTTGGGCTGTTCTTCGCGATCGGTGAGCCAAGCTCTTCGTTCTTGGTGCCTACGCGATCAGGGAGTCCTCATGTACGCATAAGAGAAGACTGTAAGTGAATTGGATTGTTGATTTGGGTGAGGTGAGCGAATTTGAGCCGCAGGGAGCCGATTTACGTCAGTTTTTTGCAACTTGCGACCAAATTTCTCAAGTGGTTTTGCAAAGGGAACTCCTAACGACTTGTTTGGAGTCTTGTTGGGTTCAGGGTAGCTAGATCTACCTACCAGAGAAGACGGATATCAATTTGGAAGATCCGTTTGTGCGGTGTGTGCGGTTTTAAGCCGCAGGGAGGAAGTTTTGAAGGTTCGGTCACCTGCGACCAAAAATCGGTGATATCTCGGCTGATGGGAGTCGGATCTGAAGGTTTCCTGGGTTAACGGAGTCAGCGGAGGATACCTTATCGACATCTGAAGTCCGTTCGACGAAAGGAGGAAGTTCACAAATAGGTCTTTTTCGATTTCTTCGCTACGGGTTTTGCTCTTTTGAGTTCGTTAGAGTTCTGGTTGATTGTATACAGCTTATGGTAGCTAGCTTTAGCTAAGAGCTTATACATGGATGTGGTTTGGACTTGAATTTGAATCGCGTGATACTGCTGTGGCTCTATTTGTTAGCAAAGAGAAGTTTCTCTTGCTTTGAGCTACGCTTCGGTGGTTTTGGGTCAGGATTGCGATTCAAGGGTTGTTTTCAAGGGCTTTTGAAGCAGGTTACAGACCGCTCTGGTCTGTTTTTCAATTCTGTGCTCTTAGGAGAAAGAACCGGCAGTGTACATACATTTGGAGTGTATATATCGCAGCGTTCGTTTTCGTGGTTGTTTTTCTCTGTCTTGTCTCTGTTTCAGCACACAACATCTCCACAGCCAGGAACCTCGCGTTTTCCTGGACATCTTTCACGCAAAACGTCCGACGCGACAACGGAAGCTCAATAGAAGTCTCGGAAGCTCACTAGAAGAAGGTAAGAAGATGGGGAAGATGAGAGAAGATGGGGAAGAAGAGGAAATCCAAACAAGAGAAAACAAGATAAAAAAGGGAAATTAAGATTCTGACAGGCTTCTAGTCCGTATCCTGACTAACAAGCCATCCCTGCTTGTAATAGTTTGAGGAGGAAGACAACAAACATGTGTACTGTTGCACCGTCTTCCACTCGAGGATGTCGTCTTCTGTTGCGAGAAGAAGGCTTCTTTCTTCTTCACTTCGCTGCTCTGACTACTCTGTCTTCTGGGATCCCTTATCCATAAGACCGTTCGTACGCAGATCCCAAGTGCTCTACTGAACGAGTCAAGCTACACTTCCACAACTGTTGACATTCATCGCCACTCAAGAAGAACACTTCTCATGCACAATTGAGAGCGAATTCAAGGAAACCCACCACCCAAAAGACATGAACAAAGCTTCTGCACTCAAATCCACAATCTATTCTCCGAGAAGAAGTCACAATGGCATTGGGAAGCTCACTCCCTCTACTTCTTGCGTCTACTCCTCGACACACTAGTCTAGTCAACAGGACTGCACGAGGATGCCGTTCCCTGTTCCTAGACTGTCCACTACCTCTATCTACATCTCCGAACCACTGCTGGTATGAGCATGCAGACCCCTCTTGTGTATTCCCAGACTGTTCGTATGTTTCCAACAACGGGTGTAGTGTGCGAAGAATTGTCTATCATGTGTCTCCTCTCTAATGTGTCTCGTCTGCCTGCACCATCGAATCAATATGTGGGTGCAGTCGCTACAGAACTCTATCTCGTACTCTTCGATCCTACTTATGTCGCTGCCATGAGAACCAGGGGAGACGACCATCAGAGGGAGAGAGGCGCTGACAGGAGGTTGTCACCCCACATGCAAGCGGTTCCCTTTCCTAATTAGCCATCCACCTTGTTGCTCCTACGCTACCTATGCTGCCACATGGTATCCTAACTAATTTTACACTGAAAACTGCCACCCTTAAGATAGCCTGTTTTGGTGCTACTAAATCTAGAATAGTCAATTGGGTTACTATCTACTCTGATTGCTCGGAGGTAACCTCTACCTGATATGCTCCTATCGGAGCTCCTAACGCGGCTTCTGATAAGCTAGAAAGCCCTGCAGTTACCTCGGGTGTCACTGAGGTGGCTTCCTCCTCATCATCCTTTGCTGACCCTGCTGTCGCTGCTGCTGCGTCTTCCTCGGCTTCGGCTTCTGCTTCGGAAGACAGAAGCGTCTTCTGGGAAGCGGAGTCGACCGGTGCTTCTTCCATTTTCTGAGGCACTGGTGCGGGACTAGGGATCATGACGACCTCATAGGGGCTCGGGGAAGTCGCTTCCTCCACGCGGAATACCTGGGAAGACGGCTCGTCTTCCTGTCTTCCAGAAGACATCTTGTCTTACGGGGCGTCTTCTGGTGTCTTCTCGGCTTCCAACGCTGTCACTATCAAGTGCACAGCGAGATCGAACTCCTCCTTCTCCATTCCGGATCCAGTCGATGGTGCTGGAGCGTGGGAAGATGCGGTTGCAGGTGTCGGAAGCGAGGGAAGATCATAAAGTGTCTTCACTCTTTCTATCTGTCGATCCAAGTACCTGAACATGCTCTCTCGGCATTCCATCAACATTGTCTTGGACTCGCTGTCCCATCCTCTAGCCAAGGTAAGTAACTTCCTACCCGCGGTGAAGTTGAACTTCTTCCGAAGCGCATCCACCGACTGTGCTAGCATCTCCTGTGCACGAGCCTCCGCTGCTTCCCGCTGCGTCTTCTCAACTGCAACTCGCGCTTCTGTGGCCTCCTGCTGCCTCGCCCATGTCATCTTCTTCTCTGCGAGGGCGGTGATCTTCTCCCGCACTCGGAAGACCTCCTGATCGCGATGCTGTACCCGCACCTGCATCTCCTGGTTGTTCTTCCGAAGCTGCACCAGCTCCTTGGCAGAAGCGGCTGCTTCCGTCTTGTACCTGGCTGCAAGCTTCTCCGTGGTGCGGAGACTGGCTTCCAGTGACTTCGTCTTCTTCTGGTCTTCTTCCTGTCGCAGCAAGGTGCGCAGACCGAATCCAGGTTGCAAGGGCCTCTCCTGAGCCTTCGCTCTCTTCTCCAGCAACTCCATAGCTGGCTGGATCTGTGGAAGAGGGGGAAGTAGGCGCTGAACATCCTTGTGGAAGTAGGCGCTGAACTCCTCCAGTCGTCTTCCTGCGGAAGATAAGTTCATCTCCACCACTCGCTCTGAGGTGTCGACTTCGTCTTCCAGAGGCAAGGAAGCCTTTTCCACCACAATGGCCTTCATCTTCTGCGCACGAGAAGAAGCTACTCTTCTCATCTTCCGGGGTGGAAGATCCCTCATGGCAGGAGCGGGTCTCTTCACTGCGCTTCCTCGCATCGCAGTAGGAGTATCCCTTCTTCTCTTGTCTTCTGGAGTCTTCGAAAGACTCCCAGGTGTTGCAGAAGCGGTCTTCTGCTCCGATCGGGTACTCAGTAGTTCTTCTTCCGAGTCGGACTCCGATCCTGAATGAATGAGGGAGATGGGTATCTTAGGTACACTTCTAGGACCCATCTTCCTCGGTGGCGTGGCATCTTCTGACCCACTAGACTCGTCTTCTCTCATCAGAAGCGTCTTCTGGTGAGAGCCGGGCCTCAGCTGTGACATCAGAGTGGGAGGGGCGTTGCGGCTGCCGCTCGGTCATCGTCTTCCGAGGTCTCCTCCTTCACCTCCTGTTGCCTTGTTGGCCCATACTCTGCCAGCTGATCTTCCTTAAGATCCCTCTGGCTACATACAAGTAGCAGAGGAAGGGTGTCAAGTGTCCTCCCGCCGGGGTACCCAAGTACACTAGCTCCGTCTGTACATAGTTGTGGATGTATGTGCCCCAGTAGATAGGCACTCTGTCATCCCACACTGATTCTAGGAACTCCACGTCCTGATCTCCCAAGTACCTCGTCTTCTGCGCTTTCCCTTTGGGAAAGAGATGCAGAAACAGCTTCGCCAGAAGTCGCTTCTTCGGCTCCCGGTAAGATTCTATCTTCCAACCGTTCCTCCCCTACATGTCTTCCATGAAAAGGCAGGTGGTGCTCCCAGGCACATGCCACGAACTCACGATCTTGAGCAAGATCTTCTTCTCGAACCAATACCCTCGGTTCTCTGATTCTGGTCTGTGGAAGACCTTGCGCCACCAATCTTCAGTCCAGGAAGATGGTCTTCCTCGAGCTACTCCTGCCTTCGCAGGTACACGGTTGCGAGGTGGCAACGCTGCCACACCTCCTCTAGAAGTCCCTGCTCTGCGAGGTTCTAATTCCATAGGAAGAAATCGAGACCCAACTCCTTGAGGAAGGGCGTGGCCTCTGCCAACTCCGCTGCTAGTAACACCAACCCTCGAGGATGCATCGACATACTAGAAGATCTGTTGCACTAAGCCACAAGCACCTACTATGAGATGAAGGCTCAGTCCTTCCCAAGTGCCCACAGTCTAGCTTCTACTTCTCAGAAGACGAAACTAGTCTTCCAGAAGACAGCTACTCCGTCTTTCGGGGTTCTAACAGTACTTCCTAGATAGCTCTCGTCTTCCGAGCTATATCTAAACAATCCTATCTAAGCAAGGTTTCGCATGGATCACCCAGAAGACAACCCACCTTGCATTACATCCTACTTCCTATCAGAAGATACAAGATTCGCGAAACATAAAGTGCATAACAGGTTCGGAAGATGGTTGCGGACTCCTGCGGTGACAGTGGCCTCTGGGAAGACACTCGAGACAGTTTCCGATTCAATGTCTTTCTCGGAAGACCTCCCGAAGTCAGACTTCCCTTCACTGGTCTCACCTGTCTTCGTCTTCCTACGCGCAATCTATCCTCGCAACAGACTCAAGACAATTGCACTCTGTTCTTCTGACTTCTCACCTCTCATACGCACTCAGAAGAAGCTTGCTGCTCGGTGGGAAGACATGACCCTCGATCATTCTCTCCAGATTCTGCTAGCAAGTCTTCTCACGACTCTCTTCTAAGTTTGGAAAGAAGAAGAAACGGCTGCTATGGGTCGGACAGAAGAGACCCGAAATAGACCCTCACGTCTTCTCGCTCATTTTGCCAGCCTTTCAGTCTTCTAGTCTCTCTAGGAAGATGTGGAGTTGAGAAGCTTGGAACACCGGGAGGCACATACCTAGTTCCCGACTTCCAACTTCTCGAACTAACAAAAGAACTCACCACACCACTCAGGATTCGTACCAAGCCTCTCTTAACACAAAAGCAACACAAATCCACTCTTGATACGAATTGGTTATAGTCGACTTTCGAAGACAGTCTTCCGAAGACAGTCAAGTTTAAGAAGCGTCTTCCGAAGATGTTCTCATCTTCCGAAGCGTCTTCTGTTCAAGGTTTCGGGGGTAGAGGGGTAGTAGGGTAGGGAACTTGATGGCTAGGATCGTCAATTTGGGGACGAGGTGTAGGGAAGCTCGAATTGAACTTAGGAAGAAGTAGGAAGATGTCTGACAGAAATTGGGCAGCGCTTCCGCACCCAATGTCACAATAGGAAAAATGGGGGTGGGGGTAATCGATCAGGCTGTCTGCAACCAACCGGGGAAGCGCGAGGAACACACACAGAGGCGAGAAGTAGTGGGAAAGGAGAAGAACATGGGAAAAACCTCTACAATCTTTTGTCTTCTTCCTGAGGTGTCTTCGACCCTCGCGCGCTACTGGCTCTGGTCCTAGCTCCAATGCGACTCCACACGACTGCTTCCGCTGTCCGTTTCTGGCCACGCTTCAATTCCACCTTCGATTCTACTCAACTACTCTCCAATGTCAGCTTCCCGGGAGCTCACAAAAACGCCTTCGCTCCCTGCCTTCCGTGCTTCAGCAATTCTGTCTCGTCTTTCGCCTAGCTGCCAACTGGTTCTCACCTCGCTCGATTTCCTCACTCGATTTCCTCTCGCGAAGCTCACTCTGCTGAAATCGATCTTCTCAAGCGCGCTATGCTGCGGGAAGTTGGAATGCGCTAATGCGCTTCCTGCGCATCTTCCCCGCAGATTAGGGATTTCGACCCTATGTGTCTTTCCCGACCTACCTACCACCTGTGTGTTACCTAGTAGGTACACCTACTCTTTTATCTGGAAACTCGTGGTTAGGCCTTCGCGGTCGCTGTCTTCCGGAAGATAGGTGTCTTCCGCCGTCTTCTCGTCTTCCGTCGTCTTCCCGTCTTCCGAAGACGCAACTGAGAAGACGCTTCCCGGAAGACGGTCGTCTTCCGAAGAAGTCAACTTCTTATTCAAAAGCTCATAAGATCATCTTCTCTCTAAGGAAGTAGTAATCTTAAGTAACAACGCTTCTTCAGTTATACAAACAAGTTATTTAATCTTAAAAACTTAAAAATTCGTGAATCCTGTAATTTGTGGGCACCACAAGGTATTGACTTTGTAGGTCCTCTTAATAAGACACTCGAGGCAATACATTGTAGTCACCACTGACTATTGTACCAAGTGGGTAGAGGCTAGACCTTTGAGAGAGACTAATGAAACAGAAGTGGGTAGATTCTTACGAGAGAGGATCATCATAAGATTTGGATGTCCGTTAGAGTTGGTCTTAGATATAGGAGGAGAGTTTATAGAGAGCATGATTACTGCTATGTTGCAACAATTTTCTATCCAACCACGAGTAACGATGTCATACAAACCAAATGCTAATAGTATTGCAGAGAAGACCAATCTTACACTTTGTATGATACTCATCAAAGATGCTGGTGTTGAGACTGCGAAACATACTTGAGAAAAGAGACTACATGTCATCTTATGAGAGTATCAGACGACAACAAAGACTTCTACTAGATATTATCCATTTTGACTTGTTTATGGAGTGGAGTCTAAGTTGCGGATCCAATTCGAATTGGATACATTTCAAACTATGCAACGAAAGTTGAAAAGGTCGAGGGGAGAAGACGTCGTCAAATCAAAGAAGGAGCCACTCATGGAGTTGGAAGAGACTCGAGCGGTAGCAATGATCCAGATGGAACGAGCTCAGACGTATCAAAATAAGAGTTACGACACACGATTGAGCAAGAGGGAGGTAAAACCTTTTCAAGTCGGAGATTGGGTAATGTTGTATGATGCTATCAGATTCAAGAGGGCTAGGAAGAAGTTTTGCTTAGACATTTTGTTCCTTTTGTTGTAGATAAGGTGTGGAGCAACTTCACATATGACCTTCAGGAGCTAGGAGGAAAGAGATTTGATCGCATCAACCATGACAAGTTGAAATTATTTCATAGAAGAAAGTTCTCTCTTCATTCCGAGGACGGAGCGAAAATTTAGTCCAAGGTAAAATATAACGACCTATGTTACACATAGGAAGTTTATCTATTAATAAGGTGTTTAGTTATAGCTAAGTGTGGAGAATGTTTATTTGCTGCCAAGTACTTTATGGAGATATCAAGTTAGTCATGACTAGCTAAAGTTAGTTATGGTTAAACTTAGCTATATTTTTAGGCAAAATTCAGATATTTGCTAAAGAGTGAGCACTATTATCTTGTCATCTTGTCTAAAAGGTAAAAGAGAGGTGGAAAATATCCCTTATCTCCTTTTTGACTTGATATTAGTGGTTGGATAAAAGTTGTGGACTTTGCGTGCATTAAAAACATAAGAGATTCCACATGTCTCCTTTTTAATGGGTTCTAGTGTAGAGGGGGTGGAACTTCGAGATTCTTTGAGAATATTTCAGAATCCTTCTAGAAGTTGTTGACTTTGAAAGAATAAACCTATGTGAAAAGATAAAAAACTCATGTGATTAATGCTTTTACCTTAAGTAATATCTTAGTAAAACTTGGTAAAAATAGTTACGGCTGATTTACCGGAGATACCAAAGTAAAAACCTATAATGTATAAATAGAGGAGTAGAGAAGAGCTCATCATCCTTGTTTTTACATCGTGGTAATGATAAATTAAGCAATAAAGAGAGAGAGAGTGATATTTTAACATGTGAGAACTTCAGAGACGTCTTTAGAATAGATAATCTTAGTTGATGAGTTTATGGGTGTATGAATTAGTGAACTTAGTTTTTTCTCTTCAAGTTCATGGTATGCTTCTATCAAAGTCATCAGAGGTGACCATTAAGTGAGAGATAGGCTCGACATGTTACAGATTCATCGATGATGATCGTGGAGGTTGAGAGACTGGAGAGTAGTTAATTGATAGGACCGCGGAGGGTTTACAAGCCTAGCTTGTTTTACCCATCTTTCGAGTCTCGTAACTTGTCCACTAAGCATCCAAATGAAGTAGACAAAGTGCTTAGGGAAAGCTTACAACGAGCTCTACCCCATTGATGCAATGAAAGTGAAGATCCGAAGTGATGCCAAAAGTGTGTAAGCTGGGACCTAGCTTGTTTTACCCATGAGTGTCTTTGGAGTGATTTTTTGAAACTAGATATTGAAGTAGGAGCCGGTCCACGACACGACACCGTGCATATTCAACTCTTTCATCTCTCAATGGAGGAAGCATATATGTAAAGGTTTAATTTATATATATATAAATCATTTATTATTCTTCTCCTGACTTGACCTGCTTACAAACATGATCAGGTGAGGTTCAATCTTCTCTTATCCTTCAAATTTAATGCATCTTCATTGTCCTTCCCATGAAACACTAGTAGCTTCCTCATCTTGTAACTACTCTTTCTACTCTTCTAATCTTCGTGCAATAACTACTCGCTAAAAGAGTACGAACATCATCAGTTCCATCCGAGAACAATCTACCATGGATAAAATAAAAAGAAATGGTTGTAACAACACCTCTTGTGCGATTTCTTCTCCCAAGGTAATCATGAGCCTGAGTCGCATCACCGCCTTCTCCACTATCCGAATGACAATCTCCATCACAAATCAGCCGAGTCCTCTTTTGAAGTAGACAACTTCTCCGTCTCAGCTCTCTGAGTCTGGTCCAACTTCTCGACTGCTGATGTAAGTAAGATGTCCACAAGTCATTCAGGAGTCCAAACTTGTTGTCCTTGGGTCATCGAGATCAAAACGTCGAGTTCTTCAGAAAATTGAAGACGATACAAAGTTTCATCGGGTAGTTTGGGAGTTCTGAGTGAAATTGACTCGCAGAGAAACGCTGGCGTCAAATTCGTTTTGAAGGTTCGATCAAGGCACCTTAAAATCATACACATCGTCCAAACGGATCGTCTTTACTGATATCCGTCTTCACTGGTAGGTAGATCTAGCTACCATAAACCCAACAAGACTCCAAACAAGCCGTTTGGAGTTCTCTTTGCAAAACTCCTCCTTAAAATCAAATCTGAAACTCCTTTTGAAGGTTCAGTCATCTACGGTCAAAAATCAACGATATCTCGCCTGTCAGGAGTCAGATCTTATAGTTCTTGAGGCTAACAGAGTCAAGGAAGAAGACCCTATCGATATTTGAAGACCATTGAACAAAAGGAGAAAGTTTTCAGATAAGTCTTTTTCATATTCCTTCGTTACGATTTTCATCTTTTTTAGTTCGTTGGAGTTCTAATTGGTTATGTATAGCTTGTGGTAGCTAGCTTTAGCTAAGAGCTTGTACATGAACGTTGTTTGGACTTGGGTTTGAATCGTGTGATATTGGAGGAGCTCTTTTTGTTAGCAAAGGGATGTTTCTCTTGCTTTGAGGTACGCTTCGATAGTTTTGGGTCAGGGCTGAGATTCAAGGACTCGTTGTAGAGGGTTTTGAAGCAGATTGTAGACTGCTCTGGTCTGTTTTTCAGTTTTGTGTTCTTAGGAGAAAGAACCGGCAATGTATATGCGTTGAGAGTTGGTATATATAGCGACGTTCGTCTTCGTGCTTGTGTTTCTCTTTCTTGTTTGTCGATCGATAAGACGGTAGTCTCCACACATCCGTCTATCCGTGTAGTTGCCATACATATCCTTCTTGGCTGGCATAACTGTGGCAGATGCATACTCTCCATGTGACATCTCCACCAACCCAGCCTCCAACAAGTCTTGAGTCCGACTCTGGATCAAGGCTCTCTCCATGTCATTGTACCTGTAAGGACGTCGAAAGATTGACGTGTCATTAGCCAAGTCGATCCGTATACCAGGTCCCTTCAAGGTACCCAAATCCTTCATACTGAAGGCAAAACAATTCCTGTAGCTCTTCAAGAATCTTTGGACTCTTCGTCTCTCCTCTCTTATAATCTTGGGTCCAATCTCTGGCTCCCAAGTATCCTCTGTTACCATGTTAGAGGTTGACTGCTATCTTGCAGCCTCTGGAGCAGTTTCCTTCTGCTCACCACCAACAACCTCCACCGCTACTGTGCGAAAAACTTTTGCAGTTCTAGCTGCAAGCTCCACACTCTCTCCTACGACATCCCATGATGTCCAAGGATGACAAACTCCACGTGCCTCGCTCCCTACCTTTGTCTCCACCGACTCGGTAGACAAAGAGCTCAAGAGTGCTCGAGCAGCAACATCTGTCAATCGCATCCGACGCTGCTCAGCCAATCCAAGGCCAACAATCCATGTCAAGCAGTTCAAGTCCATTGCTTGACCCAACACTTGACAACGTGAAGCCTTTGACACCGAAGCTACTACTGTCGTACCTGTTGAGAAATCCATCGCTCGCTCTCGCTCATCAGCATTGGGTTCCACCAACTGTTGTAATCGAGCATCCCACACAAGCCCAGGTCCTCCATCTCTGTAAGCATGCGACGCTGGAAAGCTCACCAACGTGGACAACGCTACCATGGGCCGTCTCACTAGATTCACCACTGTCATGGGTGATCTATCGACGACTCTCACTACTTGAGATCGTCGTCCTGCATCCAAGATGCTATCAACCGTGAGATGCGCTGGTCGTCTCACTCCATCGTGTGCGCGCTTAAGCACCTCTCTCGGTAACAAGTTCGTCCACCACAATCATGGACGATGTGCACGAGATCCTACTCTCGCTGCATCCAACAACACTGCTGGTCCAACCCAAGACCGCACTTGGTACACACTCGTCATCATCTGTGTACGAGCATCACCCAACAAAGGAACGTTCTACAAGATGTACGTTGGAGAATCCACTTGATGCATCTGGAGATGTCGTAAGATCCGTAACATCTCCCAGAACATCCTAGATCGCGGATCATGTAAACCCTGATCTCTTCCAGCACACGTGTGACCTTGACATGACCATCCGGCTATCATCAAGTGAATGGTGCCAAGAAACGTAAGATCATGCGCCCCCAGCAGCGAAATATCTGACGGTAATGCTTGCTAGTATCCTCTAGCAGCTGATATGGGCAACAACTCAAGATATCTCTACATCAAACGTGCCACATGTCGCAATGAGATGCGTCTTGCAATCTCATCTCTCTCCACATACAAGTATCGATGTACTTGTATGCTTGCTTACAATACCGCAGCCAAACCTGTGCTGATCCCTCAAAATAGCTCCAGCACACATACACCCTCCTCTGGATATTGTTACACAATAGAAGTCGTATCCAACGGTGATAAGGTCACAGGGTCAGTAGCAGGAACAAAAATTTGTTCCTCTACTGATGGTACAAAGGCTTCACTCCAAGCCTGCTACACCAATCGATCAGCATACTACTGCAACTCTCCACTCGAACTCTAGAGTGGAACATTCAAGACAGATGGTACGAATGTAGACATGCTAGGCATGTCCTCCACCTCCTCAAAGACTGGAGCATCTTCCGCATGGGCATTGTCTTCCAACAACTCGCCCGGCCAAGTGATGACCGAACTGAACCCTGCAACCGATGCCATCGTCCCTGGTGTAAGCTCCGTCGTCTCAACGCTAGTACTGAACCGCACTAGTAAGCGGCTCACTCGTCTCTCACCGGACTGCCAACCTGATCTATAAGATGTTGTCTTCGACCAATAGTCGATCACGAACCCCATAGGATATAACACATCATCTCCAACCAATACATCATAAGACTCTGCGGCTGTAACGATGGCCTTGGTCCTCACCATAGAGCCATCCATGGGATGATCCGGCCGAACTCTCACCGTCAACATCTCACGTGTCATGTGTAGAGTCGTACCTCCTGATCCCCTTAGAGATGTCTACAACTGGAATGGACATATCTCCACCTCAGACTTCTTCAGACCCAAACCAATACACGTCGTTTTTCCCAACATCAACGGTTGGGCTCCAGAGTCTAACAAGACCTTCTGTGGTCGATACACTTTCCCTGATCCCCTTAGAGATGTCTACAACTGGAATGGACATCTCTCCACCTCGGACTTCTTCAGACCCAAACCAATACACGTCGTTTTTCCCAACATCAACGGTTGGGCTCCAGAGTCTAACAAGACCTTCTGTGGTCTATACACTTTCCCTGAAGGTGCCACCAAACAGAAGATACCACTTCTGTTGTCCAACAACATCACACCTGGTGCCAAACCAGCACGGTCAATCACCGGCCTAGCTGGTAACTCATCTACCTTAGAGTTGTCGCTTGCCAAGTACCACTGGTAGCTATCCTGATCCTCGACTCCATGGACACGTCTACCGTCTCTCGCTGAACTACTTCAGCACTAGAGGTAACTACATCATTGCTCTCACTGAGCGTGGCCGCCAACTAGAACACTGGAGTCAAGTTGACTCCCAATGCCTTTATATCCGTGGCTGAGAATAGTGGGACTCGCAAAACTACTGTAGCCGCCCCCAACATCGAGTTCGACGTCGCATCCACAGACGTCGAGGGTGGACTCACATCACACTCACTCCTAGATGTCGATGCCTTCAACTCTACTGCACCATCGATAGGCCGTTTAGGAACTATAGATGTGGTCCTCAACGCCTCCGATAACGTGAACGACTGGGGAAACCTGGCCTGTCTACCAGCCTCTCCGCGTTGTGGATCCAACTCCACTGACGCACCTCGTGGCTCGGAGGTACGTACTGCACCTCTAGTCACTGCCGCAGATGTCTCAATCTGCGCCACGCCAGTCATGAAGTCGAAGTCATCTCCTTCTCCTCCATAAGACGTGGAAGCTTCTGTTCCACCTGATCTCCGCTGAGCCATAGCCATACTAGCTATCCTCTGCTCCAACTGCTCAATCCGAGCAATCATACCTGCTTCTGACGTCGTAGCAGGCGGTGGATCGATCGGTCCTCTCCCAGGTGCTGGACCTCTACCTCTAGCTCGACCACCACGACCTCTCTGAGCTCCTCCGCCTCGTCCATCCGCAACTCGGGATGGAGATCAAAACAATGGTCACTATTGTGACCAGGTCGTTCGCAATGTTCACATTACCTAGGTACTGCTTGAGACGTCCCTGACGTCTCATAACCACCTCTCCTCTGTGGACAGTCTTTTTGCTGATGAGGACCATCACACGTCCAGCAAGGACCCACTTGCTGCTGATTAGAGAAGGACGGGATGAGCTTCTGCCCACCAGATCCTCCAACACCTCCTTGAGATTGTGACTGCTCCGCACGATCTTTACCACCACCACCACGCTGTTGCGTAGCCTGTGATCCTCGAGAAGAGACAAAGGTAGTCTGACTGGTCCGCAACTCCAACCTCACTACCGACAGCACACTAGAGTGAACTCACTCCGGAAATCAAGCGCCAACACAAGCAAACGCGGTGCACAAACAGGAAGCAGAATATGGAGGGGTTCCAACCACAAGAAGTCCAAACGATAACCCTCCACACTCAAACATTCACATAAAGAGAAACCTAGTCTCACCCGGACTGACGACTCCTTGTCGGTGACCACATGCACAATATATGATCACCAACTGTCGTAACTGATACTTGAGATCACTAACTAGATGTCTACACCTCTAGTAGCTCCAAAAATATCCACGTGATAGCTCTACTAGCTCACCCAAGACAACTGTCACCAACTGTCTCCATACGCATCTCTAAGGTATAGGCAAATACTACCACGACTATAGCTTTCCTCTAATACTGTGGGGTCGCCCTACCACTCCTCTATGAACGTGCGAGAAGGTCTCCTACTATCTTATACAAGCCCATAAGTACTTGCACGCATCCCCGTAGGACACCAAGAGCTATTGGTCTAGTGGTAAAGCCAAAGCTAAGACTACAGAGTTAAGTGTCCAAGTCCAGAAATAGTGTCGGGATAGGTGACCAGCTGATTTTACACTTCCCACACAACTGGAACTTGGATACCTCTCTCACGCACGCCAGCAAGCTGGCTTGCGGCGGACGCGGGCTCGGGCTCAAGCTCCGCTCCGCCTCCGCTCTCACGCATCCGCACTCACGCACCTCTGCTCCTCGAAGCCTCTAAACACCTCGACACTCCCGCTCACTCTCCGCTCCGCTCCGCTTGAAGTAGAGTAGAACGGATAATCTGAACAGAAAATATTCGAGTAATCTGAACGGAGAAATTACCATCTCCAACACTACAACATAGATTACTCACAAACGGTCAAGCCAAACCCACTCTAAGCACGAAGAGAATCCGGGTTACACTCAACTAGAGTATCCACCATAGCTTGGAGCTTGAAGGCTCAACTCGAAGAACTAAGACCTCCAAGCCCTACCTGCGAAGTAAACCCCTAGTGGGCTCTCCCACCAACTCGCCCTAACGGCACTAATGGCCTTACCGGGATGCGCCACTTTGCACTCGGTCAACCTAGCCGAGGTGCCAAACTGACGTGACAATTTCCTCATGTAGTAGAGCATGCATATTCACCTCTTTCATGTTCGGAAGAAGAGAATAATGCATGCACTTTAATGTATGCCATCACTTTCTTCTTCGAAGAGTTAGACCATAAATTAGAAAAACTCAAATTGAATTTTGTTACTCTGCAGGATGATTCTTTATGGCAGCGTGAGAGCTGCTCTGCACACAACATTTATGGGTTCTCTCATTTTATCAACATGTTAGGAACTCAAAACATATTTATCTTTAGATAATATCAAAAGATATTACTTCTACCAACCCAGGTTTAGATGGTGATCTCGGACGCGTCCCTAGTCCACTAGATTCTCATTCTCTAGATTCTTGATCAGATTCGTCATGCGTTCAGGAAATTTGCACGGCGCTGTCAAGAGGTATTCTCCTGACCTGATCCGCTTACATCTATGATTAGGTGGGGTTCAACCTTCTCTTATCCTTTGAGTTTCACCGGTGTCGTATCTTCATTTATGCGAAAGATGCACCTGAGAATAGACGAGGTATCTGGCTGTACAAAATTTGCAGAAGTAGATAGTGAAGCAATGACGCATAAGTGCGAACAATGCCAACCCAAAACTAAAGTACTTACACTTATTATGCTTCCACAACCACGGAATGTACAATGAGATTTATAATAGTTTGTATGAACTTTTCCTAAGTGCTCTAAACCCTAATCTGACCCTTGCATTGCATAGCCCTTGTAAATTCTTTCCAACCATACCAAACATGTCTCAAATAGACTTTTCTACAGAGAGAGTATTTGTCTTAGAAGTCTCCATACACGCTATGTATCCTTAAGTATTATCAAATTTACAGCAAACTTTGCTCCCTCATAAGTTTTACATCGAGCTCCAAATGTAACGATTTCAATTGTGATGATAAGAGCTTCTCCACATCTTTTCAATGATACTCATAGTGCTACGAACTAACCCTCACACCAAAAGTTATAGCTGTTCAAAGTTCACTGATTAATTTTTTATTTATTTTCTCCTCCTCGATATTTATTTGACAATTTGCAAGACAAGGACTTCTCTACCTCTTTCAATTCCAACAATTCTCCATAAGATTCTCAAACACTCAAAGAAGCCATGCAAGAATTGAAAAGAAAAAGGATGAAACACGACAACGAGAAAAAGGTGGATTTAGACGATGAGAAGAATGAGGATTTTATAACTCGTCTATACATACGATATGAGAGATGTTGGAGCAGGAGATGAGAGAGTTGGATGCAAAATTCCTTGAGGAAAATTTATCAATAGTCGCATTAAATGAACTGACATTGTTCGGAAGAGTCAACCACCAGGCTTCGAATTGAAACTAGACATTCATGCAAATTCTCACGGACCAGGTACAGAATAACGGACACAATGCATGTACACATCCAGGCACATGCACGAGTTTAGTCGGTCCTCCTACGAATCCGGTGCCCGAATATATATGTACACGCTAGCTCGCTTCAATAACCTCATTCTGTTCATTCTCAACTATCGTTCTCTACACAGTATTCAATAATCCTTTGTGATACCCCTATCAGTTCTGTAGAGCCCCGGAACCTGAATCTCCAACAAACTCACGTTAGTTAATGATGATGAAACGCAGCATTCTAGTTTCCAAAGTCTTGAATGGGCAAACGTTGCAAACTGGACTATCTAAACTCTCTGAATTATGAATGGCATCAAGCAAAACAAACATCACATGATGAGGCCAAAGAAAACAGATGATGATGCAGGCATTGTTGGAATGTGACACTCATCGTAGGTGCCACCTTTTTTCTAGTAATTGAGATCATACATGTCACCGAGCCGGAATGTCTGTCTCGGGAAAATTTGTACAATCCACTCTACTACTCTTTAGCAAGATTTTGATAGCCTCTTCGAATTCGTAATCTACTTCTGTTGCATAAATGGTTCAGACAGATTAAACTCATGTACTTAAAGGTCCAGGGCATTTCCCATTTATCCGGGTGTAAATGTAGTGGATGTCTTCTTGAATCGTAGCCTAGATCGCCTTGCGTTGCCGAAAAGAAGAGAATATTGTTAGAATTTACAAATCGTCAGTTCAATCCATGGATTGCAAGGTCCCGATCGTGGGAGGGGTAATACGAAGAACGAAACATGAAGCTGCTTCCTGAGACATCCCTGAATCCCCTCATTGTCCGGACACTTAAAAAGAAGGACTATTTACGAGTCAAGGACTATTTATGAGTCAGGGCAGCTTGATCGCAGTAAAAGCCATTTAGTCTTGCAAAAAGTAACAGTCGAATCTGAAGAGCTCTGTCTCTTCATAACTGCTTTATGAAGATGTATAGCGGAGACCCGAAAGTATAGAACGAACCTAGAAGGGCCGAAGGCTGTCCCTTTATTGCTTGATCAGGAGCAGAAATTTATTTCTCTAGCTAGTCATGATCACTTTAAATTCTTCCTACAAGCCTCCCACCACGAGCATGCATGTTCACGTTTCTAGCTAGCTTAAGCTCTTAGCTGAAATTTAGTCCATTCCGGAAGCAGATCTCGTCCGATCTTGATGCTAGACTCTGAAGAGGATTCTCATCCAAATTCTACCAACAGGACTCTGGATCTCATGATCAGTTGAGTCGAGGATTACTGGGACCACACTGGAAGATGTTGTGGATAAGAGCTCTAGATCCCGGACCTAGCGAGCTTGTGAGCTTGCTGCGTGGCAGCAGCTGAAAACTTACGTTCGTCTACATGTGCAAGAGAAACCACCGGATCATAAGGATGATGAGTATATATATATAATCAAAGGTATCTTGAAGCGTGATGTTTTCTCGATCATAGCGAGAAGCAAATAATGGAGTATTCATTTTATCTTGATTTTAGATAACGCATGCTCTGCACGTGTGTTTGTAGCTTGTTCGAATTCAGTTGTTACGCATCAGCAAATCTGAGTTTGGACGTAGAAAGCCCAGAAGCAGTATCTCACATCACCATGATACAGCTTGAAGATTGCAACTGCAAACAAGCTTGTGGGATACTTTCTAGAGCCCAAACTTGTGAATAAGGTTGGTTGGTCCGGTCACAATTTCGTCTTCTGCGGTTCACATCTCCTCTATCCAATCTAAACTTAATTCAAGTTATCACTTCATTTTAAGGGGCAAACCTACAAATTCTGAAATGAAACTTCTTAAACAGGTTGTTTTCACCTCGTGGTCGTGTTTGATATTTCCAAATTCATGCATTGCATGCCACGTCATCCTATTTAAAAGCACGTTCGTTAGATTCCTCGTCTTCCAAACACGTGGTTCTTAATGAAAAAACCTTTCAAACTTTCTAGACACTTGTTTTAAAGTATATTACCAATATTAAATTCTTTAAATTGTTTTTAATATTCTTGAGGTATTTGATGGATTTAGTGAATAGATATTATAGAGTTTCAATATACCTTGAATTCAGCATTAACTCAGTACACTAATACCACACCTAAGCTTCGAGCAATATTGACGAAATGATGAAGAAACTAGCAAATTTCCTTGAAGGAAGTTTTTGAAAATGATTCATCTATTATTTTTTCTGTTCTAAAATTCGAAGATTAACACTTTTAGCTTAGTGTTAATAATATTTTGAACAATTCTAAATTTAAAATTCAAGTTGTCAAGTCTTTTGAGAGGGAAAAGAGACAAAATTTGAACAGAAACTTCCTAAACAAGTTGCTCTTCCCTCGTAGCCGTGTTTGATATTTTCAAATTCTGGAATTACATTCCATGTCATCTTCTTTAAAATCAAAGCACGTTCGTTAGATTTCTCGTTGTCAAAAAACGTAGTTTCTAAAAAGCTTCCAAACTTTCTAGACACATGTCTTAAGGTACATATGAATATTTAAATTCTTTAAATGACTTTTAGAACTCTTTAGGTATCTCATGGATTTATTGAATAGAATTTTATAGAGTTTTTATATCTTAATTCAGCATTAAATCATAGAAACATAATTCTCAAGATCTGACCCTCCACACTGTAGAAACTAATACACAAAGCACACGTGAGAAATTTCGTCAAGATCTGATGGTTGAAAGTCACTTTGTAGAGAAAAAATCAAATCTCAAAATGTTATAATCTTTTCTCAGTTCGCTATACATTAGTAACAAATCTAAGCTTGGAGTAATATTGTTCAATGATGAAATAAATCATCATGCTTCTTTAATTATTTGTGCATTCGTGATCGACTCTCAATTTTGGGTAGAAGAGAATCGGAGATCATGCGAGGCATCTGTTGTATTTTGGTTTGAAACCGTCTCCGGTGCATGTTTGAAACAAATGAGTGAAATGAAAAAACCTTATAAAAATAACCAAGACAAAGTAAGATACTCATGAAACTTTCTAAGGAACAAGAAAGGCACGTTAGGATCCCGATCACAGTTCAAGATTCCAAAAATCCATACGCACCACCATACTTTTTGGATGAAGAGCATTTTGGAACGCAAACCAAAGTGACAAAAATTAGTATTTTTAGGCATGGATGGATTCACCTTGCAGAGAGCAACTTTTCTTGAAGAAATTTTTTGAAAACATTCTATCTACTATTTTTTAAGCTCAAAATTCAAAAATTATATATTCTCTTAACAAATCTAGCTAAACTTACCATTCAAGTTTTCACGTTCTTTGAGAGGGCAAACGGAACAATTTTGAGTTGAAACTTCTTAAACAGGTTGTTCTCCCCTTGGGACCGTGTATGATACTTTCATATTAGTTACTTTGGATTGTACGGCTTTTACTAGTGATGATATTTTTCTTGAAGTTTTCACAGAAGTTTTCATGTTATTCTTTTTTGAAATACAGAAGTAAACTCAATCCGCGTTTGTACTTCCGTGTTAATCTGCCATAGTGTTATTGCACAAGCTTTGTTTGCACTAACTGTTGCAATCTTCAAGCTGAGTCATCATGTTAGGTGTAAGACATCGCTTCTGGACTTTGTACATCCAAACTCAGATTTGCTGATACGTAACAAGTGAATGAAGATGAAGAAGCCATAACTACTCAAAAGACGAGAACAAAGGAAAATCTTTGGATGTAAAACTGAATCGGAAGATTGTCAGAAAATTAACCGCCAATCGCTCTCAAATGAAAGCTGCAGCCTTCTGGTCGTGCAGTCCTGGAATATATAGGTGGTGGAAAGGCGACACACAGAGAGAAGACTGACAGGAGTTCTAGAAGCCTTGGAGCTCCAGTTTCAAAATGCTTTATTAACTCCACCCGTTAGAGCAAAAACTGTTACAGCGAGTTCGAATTCAATTTGCTCACGTGGTTTCAGTAAAGTGTCACTCAGCTTGTACAGTTAAAACTTACAGTTGCAATAGGATTCTCAAAGAGAAGTAGATACGAGTCTCAACATGTTCCTATTTCGTCGCCTTAGTTCTGAGACTGCACGCGCGGACCTCCTTCGACCAACAGCAAGGAGTGGAACTTCTCGACGCAGCTGTTTTCATGCTAAAGGTGGATATATAGAACTGATTAATCTGGGTATCATGATTTGGGTGTATGTGTTTTATATGTTATTATCGAACGACAACCGAAATGTTCCGTGTATAAATTCTTCGCGAATATGCACCAAGAATGCTGCTAATTTATGCTTCCGTGCTTCTCAAGACTACAATTGCAAGACTGTGAGCTCTATTAATGCATTTTGAAATGTCTCACGAATGCAGAGAATCTGCGATGTGACCTCCGCTCTGCTCTCTCGATAACCACTAGACCTCAGACTGTTCGTCGGTTCATCAGTACGTTTGAAAGGTCTGGAGTCCATACTTAGCACGAGATGAAGGAGCCAGACCGCACCTCAGGTCTGGCTCCTGATCAGAGATGATGTGATCCTTAGAGTTCTTTCCAGACTCCAGCACCAGTACGACACCCCTGATGTTTAGTACAGAAGGAGTGGAATTTCTCGACGGACCGGTTCTCATGCGCAAGGTGGATATATAAAACCTGCTGACTTTTGAGGTATGTGTTTGATATTGGATTACTGGATGAGATCTGTAGTGTTCCGTGTTAACCCTAACAGTAACAGACCCTAACAGTCCACTCTCAGGATCACAACAAATCGCTGTCAAAAGAAACATATAGAAACTTTAATACTACTGTCTTTAGTCCAGAAAACGAAAACCTGTAACACTTATAGGAAAAGGAGAGAGAATCGATGTGAGAGAGACCAAGTATAAAAAAACTTGTTTACTGAAATGCTACCATCTCTTGAGTAGGGCAGTACTTCACTTCAATTATCTTGGATGTAACTTGATCCTTAATGAAGTGGTACCGAATATCTATGTGTTTCGTCCTGTCACAAAAAATTAGATCCAAAAAATCACTAATGCATAGCCTCGCAATTCCACTGCAAGGGAACTCCTTGTTTACTAGTTATGCATATTCACTTGCTCCATCTTTTGATGGAGGAGGCAAATATACAGAGTTTAACTGAATGCCTCTTTAAAACCTCAATACTTTGCTTGCAATCTCTCTCAAACATACTGTAAGATTACAGAAGAGCCTCCTCCATCTCTCTCTTTATGGTTATGCCGAGATCTTTCTGTGTCTCTAGGTTCTTCTAACATTTAACATTTCTTAATATTTTAATATTTTAAATTAATTTGATATAAATTTTTTAGTTAACATTTATATATTTTCTGATAATCACAAGCGGGCAAGAGTTCCCCGGAAGTTCATGTTGCATGCATATTTACTTGGTGCATACTTTAACTCAGGCGAATAGGCTCGACTAAATAAATAATTGCGATATCATACATAGTTAGTGTCTAGGCTCGAATAAGTAATTACTGCAGTTACCGGGTAGTATGCTCTGGGGTCGACCAGAGTAAAGAAGTAGATTTGTAGAGACCACACCTCCTGCAGAAGCCGCATCAGCTTCTAAACTCGAGCTAGCAGTGGTACAGCACATCACGACAGAAGAAGAAGATCTTGAGTATTGTATGGATTGTCTCCATATAGAGGAAGATGAACCAGACCCCGAGAAGCGCGAAGAAAAAGAACCTCAGCTGTAGAAGTGCAGAGTCATCATGGCTGTCACTGCTAGTTGTTGGGATTGCCGTTTCCAGGCTGGACCCCGCTTGTCACCTATGGTGGGCAAAATTTATTTTTTTTCAGCTCCGTGGAATGCCGTGGTCCGTTATCGAAATGCTCGACAACTCTATTATGCATGTATATTTCAAGTGTACTTCCTTGCATATTCATCTCTTCCGAATCTCCAAGAAGAGAATATGCAAAGATTTTTAATTTATGTCATAATTCTTTTCTCAAGAGGAAAGGTTAGATTATAAATTAAAAATATTTTACTTGTGGGGTGAAAAGTTTATATACGAAAGAGTTGTTTTGTTCGTGTGAATCATTTATGAGTTTTGTATAACTGAAGTGAACATGTGTAATGTAGTTACCCGGTGGAATTTAAATTCAGTGAAGTCAATTTGTAGAACTTCGATACAAATAATGATTTGCAATTGTCTGTTAAATATTTATTTCTTTTTTCTTTTTTCCTAGAAGTGCAGTTTGGATGTATATTTACTGTTATAGCGTAAGAGGACATGAACTGCTAGGGCGTTTGAAACACATATATATTGTTCGTTTGTAGAGAAGTAGTGCATCCGACCTCGTCGAGCTAAGAGGCACTAGGTAAACTATACACTTCGAGCAGAGTTGTGAACTACTGGAGATCTTAGTTTTGCGTAGAGACGGTGGACCGAGGTGTTCATTTCTGGTAACTCTTCACTTCTATTTTTGTTCTATATCTACTATTCTCGAGGTTCCATGAGAGCTCGTCTATAATGACTCTCACTATATTATCTGCACTATTATGCATGTCTTGTGAGAGGTGCTCTGTTTGTAGATAAAATCGGTCACAAGTATCAGAAAGCATATGTCAGAGCTGATCGACCGCAAGAAGACATTTGCAAGAGGAATGTACTCCAATAATATCTGCTCCTCGTCTTGATGCCGTCCGTGGATCTCGGGCCTTGCATGGTCTTCTTCCATAATGTCATTATGCTTGTTTGGAAGGTACTCTCTTCTATCATAATTTCTATCATAGTATATGTGTTTCCAATGGAAGCAATGATTGTTCTCCTTGTAAAATAATATATTGTCCAAGTCTTCCGGACTTATGTCTTGTGGTCTGATCAGAGAGTTCCACAATGCATCGGATCTCCTCCTTTGGATCCCATATTGCATCAACCACCTCGGAGATGTCATGTATTTTTTTGACTCGAGGATCACATGCAAGCAGCCAGGAAAAGTTGTAGAGAGGAGATATGAGCTTTTATACCTATTGAATTAAAACGCTCTGTGTAGGATATTGTTATACGTGAGTTCTACACGATTTTTGGTGTCCATCACCCCAATTAGCATGAAGAGCTCCGTCAGTAATCATCAAATATGTGATATTCTTCTTGGTAGCAAGGTGATGTTCTTCCTTGTCATCTTTAAATCTAGTTGTAGTAGCAAATGAAGACCAATGAAATAGAACATTCATCACACCAAGAAGAGCTTTTGTATATGTGAAGATACCTTCAGCACAACCGACAATTTAAACTAAGTTTGAATCTAGAGAAATGTATCTTTTGGATTAGTTCAGGAATACTACTTGGTCATATCATATGCAAAGAAGGAGTATTGATGTATCCAAAGAAGGTGGAGAGAATTGTATCACAACCAGCTCCAAAGAACAAAAAGGAGATATAGAGATTTTTTGGCATGACTAACTACTATCGGAGGTTTATTCATCAATTTGCAAAACTGATTCCAACCAATCAGTTAGTTGGTGCTATTTAAGGACATCGGTCGCTCATCCGCAAATGACTGTTTAAGGACATCCGTCCATTCATAGGCATTAGTCTGAAGGAGCTAACCCCTCATTATCGAATGATAGTTTAAGGACGTCTGTTGTTGTACAACATGTTTTTGTGTTTGTAAATACACTGAGTATATGGCTGTGAAGATGTATGGGGCTTCAACATATTGGCTCTGAATCTCGATCTTCCAACCCAAATGTTTCTCTATCTATTAGCTTCCCGTCAATCCAACTACCACAACTCTACAACTCTATCTATTACAACCGAAAGATGTTCTAGTGCAGCATAACTCACATGTGCAATTTTCAAAACTCAACCAAATTTCATATTCACATATATAAACCAATTGAGTTCCAATACGGCTTGCTGCACACCCTAGTCTCCTAAGCATTCCAGCAAGGTATAGTATGCATGTCCAAGGTAATACTCGATTCACAACATCGCATCAACGATAGCAGTATCTAATAGCTCTGAAAACTTAAAAAACAATTTTTAATTCATCACAACCCTTTGCTCCTTTCCCACTTAGAGCTAAAATCAGCTTCATACCTTCTCAATGTAAACTTCTATGCTAGCATGGAGTTTCAGCAATAAACTCTTCTTCAATTGCTCGGAAAGAACCAAAAGGTGACAATAGATATGACTGAAAGTTAGGGTGCCATTAGAGATCTCATCCTATGTGTTTAAACCACTCTAGAGAAGCTATAAACTAGAATGATAAGAGGTCATTTATCTCTTATTGCTAGACCACTTGGTCAGGAGACGAATCCGTCCAAGAAAGATCAAACTGTTGTACACCTTGAATCTAGTTTCGACTTCGAATCATAGGTTAGTGACGATAATACTTCAGACAAACATCACTCAGAGTTGGAATTGTCTTTGGAGAGAGTTGTACTAAGGTTGACGACAGCTGCAAAACAGTTAACAACACCCAACATCAAGTTGTTTGGATTAGCAACAAAAGGAGCCTCAATTTGATGTCAGTTCCTCATATACCTCATAGGAACTGACATCAAACCTATGAGGTATATGAAAATATACTTGCTCTTTGTGTGAGTTGGATGGTATTGAATTGAAGCTGCCAGTGGCTTGTAAGCGAGTTAAGTTGTTCAGAAGACGAGAAGGATCTGTTGAGTTAGACGAGTTCTTACAAAGGGAACGTGTGCAAGTTTGGAAGGGGTGAATGTCGTGTTGCAAGCTGTTTTGTTTGTGAAAAATATGTGCTGTTGTATGTGGTTAGAATGCGAGCAAGGCCTTTAGACAGCTGCCCTTTAGCTTAAGCTAGGCCTTTGGTTAGCAACCACAAATGGTCACTTCTCGATATGAATTGCATACAATCGTCTTTCGAAGACAGTCATGCTTCCGAAGCATTTTCCGAAGACAGTCAGGCTACAGAGACGTCTTCCGAAGATGATCAGATCTTCCAAAACGTCTTCTGTTCAAGGTTTCGGGAGTAGAGGGATGGTAGGGTAGGAAAATTGATAGCTGTGATCTCTAATTTGAGGACGATGGTTAGGGAAGCTCGAATTGTACTCGGGAAGAAGCAAGAAGGTGGCTATCGGAAATTGGGCAGCGCTTCCGGCCCAATGTCTCAGAAGGAAAAACGTGGGGAGGGAATCCATCGATCGGGTTGTCTACAAACAACCGGGGAAGCGCGGGGGATACCAAACAAAAGGTGAGAAGCAGTGGGAAGGAAAGAGAACATGGGAAGAACCTCTACAGTCTTCCGTCTTCTTCTCGGCCTTCCTTCGGTCTTCTGCGCACTTACGAATTCGTCCCAAGCTCAAATGCGACACCACCAAGCTGCTGCTGCTGCTAATGCTTTGCCACTCCTCAATCGAATAAGGTTTCTCCTCTGATTCCTCGCAGCTGCCCTTCAATGTCTGCTTCCGGGAGTCTTCAGAAGACTCCTTCAGCTCGATGTGCTTCCTACCTTCAGCGATTTGTCTTCGCCCTTTTCTCTAGCTACGAATTGATCTTGACTCTGCTCAATTCCACTCTGCTGACCTTCACTCAACTCGATCACCTTCAATTCGATCGTCTAGGTCCAAAACAATCTCTCGATGCGGGAAGCGGGTAAGGTTCTGTGCTAATGCGCTTCCTGCGCATCTTCTCGTGCAGTTTAAGGGTTCGCAACCTAGATGACCTACCTGACCTACCTAACCTACTCGGTGTTACCTGGTGGGTACACCTACTCCTTTACTTGGAAATACGTGGTTAGGCTTCCGCGGTTGCCGTCTTTCGGAAAATACGTGTCTTCTGTCTTCCATCTTCCGCCGTCTTCTGTCTTCCGTCTTCCGCCGCCTTCCATTGTCTTTCGTCTTCGGAGGACACAACTGAGAAGACGCTTCCCGGAAGACGGTCGTCTTCTGAAGAAGTCAACTTCTTATTACAAAAAGATCGTAAGATCATCTTCCTTCTAAGGAAGCCGTAATCTTAAGTAACAACGCTTCTTCAGTTATACAAACAAGTTATTCACCTTAAAAATTTCAAAATTTCGTGAATCTTGTAAATTGTGGGCACCACAGAGCCAAGAAGAAAGTTGGAGATGGTGGATTTCACCATTTCATCTTCCCAAGCGGGATATGATGTGGTTGAAGATGTGGATGCTCACAAAGTCAACATCACTGTTGGGCAATGCCTTGAAGGCTCAACTCGAAGAACTAAGGCCTCCAAGCCCTACCTGTGAAGTATACCCCTAGAGGCTCTCCCACCAACTCGCGCTAACGGCACTAACAGCCTTACCGGGATGCGCCACTTCGCACTCGGTCAACCTAGCCGAGGTGCCAAACTGACGTGACAATTTCCTCATGTAGTAGAGCATGCATATTCACCTCTTTCATGTTCGGAAGAAGAGAATAATGCATGCACTTTAATGTATGCCATCACTTTCTTCTCCGAAGAGTTACACCATAAATTAGAAAAACTCAAATTGAATTTTGTTACTCTGCAGGATGATTCTTTACGGCAGCGTGAGAGCTGCTCTGCACACAACGTTTATGGGTTCTCTCATTTTATCAACATGTTAGGAACTCAAAACATATTTATCCTTAGATAATATCAAAAGATATTACTTCTACCAACCCAAGTTTAGATGGTGATCTCGGACGCGTCCCTAGTCCACTAGATTCTCATTCTCTAGATTCTTGATCAGATTCGTCATGGGTTCAAGAAATTTACACGGTGTTATCAAGAGGTATTCTCCTGACCTGATCCGCTTACATCCATGATCAGGTGGGGTTCAACCTTCTCTTATCCTTTGAGTTTCACCGGTGTCGTATCTTCATTTATGCGAAAGATGCACATGAGAATAGACGAGGTATCTGGCTGTACAAAATGCTGGTGGATTCTAAGTGCTCTAAACTCTAATCCGACCCTTGTACTGCATAGCCCTTGAAAAATCTTTTCCAACCATACCTAACATGTCTCAAATGGACTTTTCTACAAAGAGTATTTGTCTTAGAAGTCTCCATACACAGACTCCTGCTTGCACTTGCTGTCGAGAGAGATTGAGAAATAGAGCAGAACTAGCGTTAAAACTGCTATTTTAAATGATGATCTCAAGAAGACTATGTAGATGGATATGCCAGAAGGGTACAAAATGGAAGGCAAGCTCTGTCGTCTCACGAAAGCTCAATATGGTCTAAAACAAGCTCCTAGAGCTTGGTATGAGAAGTAAGATAATTATCTGGAACAGAAGCTTCCACGTCTTATGGAGGAGAAGGAGATGACTTCGACTTCATGGTTGGCGTAGCGCAGATTGAGGCATCTGCGGCAGTGACTAGAGGTGCAGTACGTGCCTCCGAGCCACGAGGTGCGTCAGTGGAGTTGGATCCACAACGCGGAGAGGCTGGTAGACAGGCCAGGCTTCCCCAGTCATTCACGTTATCGGAGACGTTGAGGACCACATCTATAGTTCCTAAACGGCCTACCGATGATGCAATAGACTTGGAGGCATCGACATCTAGGAGTGGGTGTGCAACAGTCATCCAACTACCATTGTGATTTTTGAATTTGCTGTTCCTAGCTCGACACACGATGTTTGTCATTTCTCGTTGCATCATAGTCTTCTTTGTCCAACTTGGAGAGTCGAAGTTGCTTCCTCTCGCCCTTCTCACACGTGTGACTGTGAAAAATTCTCACCGGTCTGCCAAACATGCCCTTTTGCCAACCAGCCTCCCAGACAGACGAAAAAGAGTACGGCGCTGCTATACCGGCTTGTGAAAATTGAAACTGGTCTCAGTGCAGTGTACAACCTTATTCCCTATCCCATTGATCTCATGAGCCAGCCAAACACAAAAACCTCTTTTGTTAACTCGAGTACAACCACGTCCTTAGTTGTCATGGATGGAAATAATAGCACACCGTTACTTATTTGGTGCATATTTTAACATATCGTTATTGCTATGCAGTAGTATAATTATGAGTCGGTTGTGAGAACTGGAAAAAAAAGAACTCCTTCTTTATTGCTTCAAATAGATCAAAATTTTCACTGACAGTGTTTGGCACGACGCTAGATAGATGACCCAGATGTTGAGAAGACCTTCCAATTTATAGTATCTCTAGAGTGACAAAAGGACAGAGAGAAGTCGTGGGCAGCTGCTCACATAGGGATGATTGCTGGTAAACATAAAATGAACAAAAGTTCCCGAGCAGGACATGCATTTCCTCATGTAGTAGAGCATACATATCACCTCTTTCATGTTCGGAAGAAGAGAATAATGCGTCTTCTCCAAAGCTGCATTCTTGTCTTCTTCGAACTCCACAAAGTTCAGAAGACGCTGCTCCTGGCTTTCCTCCTTTCACTTCAAGTACTGAACCAAACTAAATTTACTCAAGCTGATTGCTTGTACTTATTGTGCGCTATACATTAACAAAACTGAAGGATATTCAAGACTTTTCGAAAAAGTTCACCTATAAGAGAAGCTCCTGAAATTCACAAAACAACAAGATAAATAACAAAAACCGAATAGTAGAAATATGCTATACTTTTTTCATGATTCATGTAAATAAAGTGAAACTAAGACTCTCAAGAGTCCTTATCTACGCTTTCAATATTCTCTAATGCTTCACCACTTGCTATCTCATATCCATATTGATCTTCAATGATATACGTCACCATCAGTATGTGTTGGTGATGGTGAAGCACTTCTCCAAGTGGATTAAATTGGTGGCATTACAGGACAAGGCGAGTGAAAGGACAACGTATGCATTCTTAGATCTAGTGCTGAGTCGTTTTGGAGCACCAGCTGAAGTGCTGACGGACCAAGATACAGAGTTTCTTGGTGAGTTCATGTCTTGTGTGATAAGGCGGTGATTGATCATCGGACTACATCTCGAGATCATCCTGAGGCGGATGGTTTGGCGGATAGGGTTGTTCAGACGATGAAAAGAGGATTGTGTAAGTATGGCCTGCAGAAGGGCCACTTGGGAGACTATAAATTGCAGTTACTATGGTTGGTTATGGGCTACCGGTTTAGCCGGTAAGCGTTTTTGGCTTCATTTTCACCGTATTTTCTATTGTAAGATCAAATCTGTCTTCGGTCATTCATCATGATTTTGCTGAGGTGCTGAACCTTGATGACTCAGATATATGGGTGAGAGCATGTTCTCAACGAGCCGAGACATTTCAGAGAGTTATGGACAAGTTGCGATATGCGACTATTCGAGGAGGATGTTATCGTTCATCGATTCACAATTTCATCTTGACGATTATATCTATCTATAGCAGACTTGCTTTTTTTTCCAGATTACACTGACGACGTTGGATGTGAGCACATGGCGCACTATTAAGAGAGCGATTGTGATACACTTGTGTATGTGTACGAGATCGTCCATGAGTTATGTGTATGTGTGGTGTACCTACTGAGCAGCCTTCTTCTCTTGCTTATGACAGAGAAGATCCGAAGTACTTTACTCCTGACATTAGGCAAGAAGTTGAAGTGATCATGCAAGAAGTGCTGGAGAAGCGACGGAAGATAGTACAGCAGCTTCCTCCACCGACTACGGCAGCCCTTGTCTCACGGGAACAGCTTCCAGTCGAGAGAAGACACCATTTGGATCTTCCACCCAAGGAAGCAGCTCCTACATCTTCTCTGTTGGAAACACCAGTCACTATTCAGAAGACTTGTTATATGTGGCTCAATATTCTTGTTGTTTATTTATTTCTGGAGGTCCTTGACTTGTTTAGTATCTGTTATGTTATTTGTCAAGATTATCAACTCTGTCTTGTTAGATAGACTTGAGTTTGATCTCTACCTGGACATATTTATGCCCGGGAGAATAAAAGACAACTATAAAGAATCACTTTTGTCACTTGTTTACTACATTTGGATGATATTTACTTGCATCTCAATGGGTTTGATCTTTATATTACTACTTTTGAGCATCTTTTGGTTTTCTTATGTGTTACCGTTCTTGCTAGCACAATATATATGATTACATCGATGACGCAGAAGTGTCATCTATGAGGAGGAGGTGAAACCTAGTCAGCCTTCATCAGACAACTAGAAGATCACCAACAATCACCCTTATGACTTCTTGCAAGGTTTGTGGAATCAGAAGGCAGATGTAACCTTCCAACAGCTTTTGGATGACAATGCTGATTACAGATAACTGTTACAATTTGTCCTTCGAGGATTGAGGAAGAGAAGAACAACAAAACTTCCCCAGAGTACCCCAATCCTAAGGATAGAGCATGAGGACTTGAGAGCCCCATAACTTGATATGGAGATCCATGACTGCCTTCTGAAGAAGGTATCCATTGATTCCGGCTCCGGAGTTAACATCATGACTGAAGAAACTACGCATGCCCTAGGCTTCACTGAGGTCCAACCTACTCCGAGAATCCTCAGAATGACGGATCAAACCAGAAGACGACCTTTGGGACAACTGAAAGATGTCTTGACGGTAATTGGGGGAGTATCTTTTTACCTCACTTACATCATTTTACGACCTGTAGCTAAGCTTGGATATCAGGTTTTGATAGGAAGACCATGGCTGTATGCTGCAAATGTAAATACCGATTGGAGAAGACATTGTTTGAGGTTTCTCAATCCTACACCCAAGCCGGGTGAGAAGACCAAAGTCTCACTCCATTGGATGAAGATTGGACATCAAGGTGAAACTCCCTCTATGACTAAGGGGTACACGTCAGAAGACTCAGCTGCGTCTTTGGACATTGATGAACGATATGATGAATTTATGGTGAATAACTTGTGTACTACAGAAGTAACAGAGATAGCAGAAGAAGTGATCTGTGGATATATTGAGTGATACGAAATTGCGAAGAAGAGCTTCCAGAAGACGAAAGTATCGTCTTCCTTTTGGAAGACCACTTAGATGATCTTCCATAAGATGAATCTGACTCGGAAGAAGCTCCCAAACTGAAATATTGTGATGCCAGTCAGTACAGTCACACTGAAGGAATGATGAACCCTGATGATCTTCAAGAAATGGAGGTTGCTCCTGGGAAGAAGCTGAAGCTTTCTAAGGTGATCGAGGGTCAGCAGTTGGAAGACTTTAGAGAACTTTTGACAGAGTTCCAGGACATCTTCGCTTGGATCATAGAAGACATGAAGGGCATACCTCGAGAACTGGGAGAGCATCGTATTGACTTGCTGGAAAGCGTTGTTCCTACACGGCAGAGGCAGTATCGACTCAACCCCAAGTACTCGCTTCTGGTGAAGGATCAGATCGATCAATACCTGAAGGCATGAGTCATCTTCCCAATACTTAGTAGTGAGTGGGTAACTCCTATTGTCATCGTGCCGAAGAAGCAGACAAGTAAGATCCGAGGGTGTCAAGACTTCCGGAAGCTGAACTTGGCTACGAAAAAGGATCACCATCCTTTACCCTTCACCGATTCTGTGTTACATGAGTTCTGAGTTCTATAGCTTCCTAGATGGGTATTCTGAGTACAACCAAGTTTCAATCAGAGAAGAAGACAAGTCAAAAACCACTTTTATCACTGATTGGGACACGTAAGCGTACAACCAAATGCTGTTTGGTTTATGCAACGCACCCGTCACATTTAAGAGACTGATGATCACGATCTTCAAAGAGTATCTTCGCACTTTCATGGAGATCTTCTTGGATGACTTTTGTGTGTTTGGATCGAAAGAAGATCACTTGATATTTCTAAGGAAGTGTTTTTTGAAGTGTAGAGAGCATCGCCTGGCTCTTCACCCTGAGAAGTGCTTCTTTGGTATGTCAGAAAGAATTTTGCTAGGACATAGGAATTTTGGAAGAGGTATAGAAATCGACTGTGCTAAGGTGGAAGTTATCATGAAACTTCACCCACCTGCTAACCTGACTCAGTTGAGAAGTTTCTTGGGCAACGTAGGATACTACAGGAGGTTTATTGACAGGTATGCAGAAGTAGCCGGAAGACTCACCAAGTTGTTGAAGAAGGACGAACCTTACATTTGGTCTTCTGAGCAGCAGGAAGCGTTCGAAGAAATGAAAAGACTTCTGTCAGAATCTCCTATCCTAAGACCGCTTGATTGGGAGAGAGTCTTCCACATTTACGTGGATGTTTCTGTTTTTGTCATAGGGGTGGTATTGAGTCAGAAAGATGAGAAGAAGAAGGATTATCCCATCTACTATGCGGGAAGACATCTCAATGATGCAGAGAAGAAGTACTCTACAACTGAAAGGGAGTGTCCTGGCATGATTTAGTCCTGTAGGAAGTTTAGACACTATCTTTTGGTAAACCCATTTGTCTTCTATGTGGATCGTTTTTCTTTGAAACATCTAGTAAAGAAAGCATGTTTGTCTAGTAGGATAGCTAGGTAGATTCTTTTACTCCAGAAATTTACTTACACAGTGGAGTACAGACCTGGAAGACAGCATGTTTATGCTGACTACCTATCCATATTAGAGACAGACGACGAGAAGATGAAATGGAAGACGAGTTCTCTGACGAGAAGCTGTTTTCAGTTTCTGCAGAGACACTCTCATCTGAGGGGGGCGTACCGCTTGCTTTCCAGAAGACGAGACTAGGTCTTCTGATCCGGTCTTTGTGATTTCCACAGAGGAATCAATCTTCAAAGACTTGAGGAAGTTCTTGGAAGATCAAATGTACCTCGAGGGATTGGATGCCGAGCAGAGGGCTGTCTTCTTATACAAGGCAGACCCCTACGTCATCTTCCAGGATATCTTGTTTAGGAAGGGACATGATGAGAAGCTAAAAAGATACCTTGAGCCTTCAGAGATTAAGCCAGTGATCACGGGTCTTCACTACGAAGATGCTGGGGGTCACTATGGACTGAAGATCACGGTGAAGAAGATGTTGGACGCCGGCTACTGGTGGCCGACCATGTATAGAGACATTTTTCAAGAGATCAGAAAATATGATGCGTGCTTGAGGGTGGGAAGACCAACAGCTACTACTAGGTGGCATCTTACTCTCATTCTTCCGCTTGCTTTTTTTGAAAAGTGGAGAATCGATTTTGTTGGGTCTATCACCCCGATGGCTAGAAGAATGCGAGCACGGTGTCGGAGTGTGATCCGTCTACCTAGGAAAGCGCCGGACTTCTAGCTGTGGTTGTTTACTCAAGAGGTTGGCTTTCAGGTCACAACAGAGGCCATAAACACTCACACAGTTGTGTAGGATCCTCTAATATGCTCAAGAGGCAAATTTTAGGTTTAACTAGTAGTAATAGGTTTAAGCGGTGAACTTTGACACACAAAGAGAGGAAAACTATGAAGGTTTAGACTTCTAAACTTCCCCTACATGTAAATGAGGTACTACTAAACACACACACGAAGTTTCAGCCTGAGATTGAATTCTAGCACCGAGATGTTGACAGAAAAGTTCTGAGTAAGAGAATTATGACAATTTCTGGTACCTAGACAGCTATTCTGACCTAGAACAGAGAATTGGCTCGATGAATTTCAAATATTCTCACAGTATTTGAAGTCTACAGGATGCTGAACATCCTTGTGAAATTGGGACTCCTGAATGTACACAGAACTCCAGATCTCCTCCTCTGAAGTCGCTGCTCTAGATTAAGAGCTTTTCAGACCCCCTCAGCTTCAGCGGCCGTCCTGAATTACTCAATCACTCAAATGATTCGAAACTTTTTGGACAGTCGTAGCCCTCTTGACAGTGAACGCAACCACGAAGTTTTGAAGTGATTTCCTCAATTCTGCTGCAATTGGCACCAAAAACCCCAAAATCAACAAAAGTGACGCAGTTTTGGCACAATCCGAACTTCAATTGGGCATAACTCCTTGTTTATTGATCCAAATCGAGCAAAAATTTCACTGACAGTGCTTGGCACGACGAGTTCTCTCTTCCTGTGTTCTCAGATTTCGAAGATCCCTCACCAAATGCTCGAACTCCACTCTAGAGCTCTGTTTCTAAACTTAGAGTTTTACAAAAGACAAAAATGGACCAATGGGAGTTCATAGCTCCACTTGACTGTCCTTTTGTGCCTTAAACTACCTCGTAACTTATCTACACTCATAGGCTACCATGTCAAGCCCCCTAGAGTGCCAGCGTAAAACTTAAACTACCTAAAATGACACATAGCCCCGAAAAATAACTTAAACTAGCTAGAAAGTGTGCATGGGCGACAAGTAAGTACAACCCATGAGCTCAAACCCCTATCAGCATGGAAACCCTAAGTTATGTACATTGAACGTCATAGACAAGTAAGAAGTCACTTGCACAAGCGCACAAATGCTTGAACAAGATAACTAACATACTATCAGCCTACTAGGACTCAAAATAGTGTTAACACCGTATGCAAAGGTGTCAAACATATACATAAAGGACTAGAAGTAATATGAGCTAACTTCTAGAACTACCAAACCTAAGCGTCGGAGTAGAAGTCAAGCATGTAGCCGCCAAATGGCGCGACATCCACCCCCTCTGAACCTGCACATCCTCTGGTATGTGCCAGATCTAGATCAAGAATCTTCAGCTTCAGCTTCAAATTCATCTTCAACCTCCATTGAGTCTTCAGCTTCATCTTCAGTAAGCTCTGCAATGTTTTGGTCGTCCCCTCTCCTTCTAAAGAGCTTGATTCTCTTCCCTGCGACTGGTATCTTGAGCACTGCACCATCTAACTCTCTCAAAGAGTATGTGGCATTATCATAAACTTCTAACACCACATAAGGTCCGAACCATCTCTTGGAAAACTTTCTGATAGCGCTATGCTGATTATCAAGACTACTATCATAGACTAACACCCAATCACCTTCCTTAACTGGTTAGGGTCGTAATCTATGCGTTCTATCAAATTTGCCTTTGTTTCTCTCTCTAGCAGTCTTTAACCTTTCCACAGCTTTGGCAACATCCTCAGGTCTTCGTTCTAATTGCTGGATCCTTAATGCAAGAAGATCCTCCGTACTTCTACCATCTTCCCATGACAAAACATTCCAAGTAGACACGACCTCCTCAATCGGCATCACAGGTTTTTGCCCTAGTATCAACTCTGCTGGCATGTAACCTGTAACGGTACTATGAGTTGTACGATTTGCCCACAAAGCAAATGGTAGCAATCTAGGCCATTCACGGATCTTACCCTTGCAAGCTTTTACCAAAGCTTTGATGATTGACGGATGACCTCTTTCGCTCTTGCCATTCCCTTCAGGATTGTAAGCAGTGGTTAATGCCAACTTGATTCCCAATCGCTTGAAGAACTCAACTGCTTCTTGTGCATCCAGCTCACCCCTATCTGTAGTGATCTTCCCCACACACCCATACCTACAAATAACATCTTCAAGTAGAAAGCGGCAGACACTAGCAGTGGTCTTCGTCCTCAGAGCACGGTCTTCGACTTGGTTAGATAGATCTTCTCTAGCCAAGACTAGATACCTCATTTGTCCAAGTCCAAATGGCATAGTTACAAGATCAACTACCCATTTATAATGAATGGTTAAAGGATAAGTAGGATGCAATCCATCACGATGACGTACATTGGAATACATCTGGCAAGGTATACAGGATGAAACAAACTGTACTACATCCTTATACATACCTTTCCACCAATACTTCTCCTTCATCTTGGCAAACGTAGCCCAAACTCCTCTATGACCGGCCCATAAACTCTCATGGAACTCCTTGATCAGCTTCTGCTGCAATTCCAAGTCACATACTACCCGCTGCGGTATACCTCCTTGTAGCTTAGGGCGCTTCCATAGATGTCCCCCATGTAAAAAGTATCCATAAGCTGTTCTACGAATCCTCTTGAAATCTGCATCAGACCAGCCTTCTTGCCTTTCCAATGAACTCAAATAGTGTCCAAGATCCAACCACTCGCCATCATACATAGTTTCCTCAAATAACTCCAATGGAGCTGCAAAACAGCTTCTATCTTCTGTAGCAAGAACACTAGAATAGAACTCTGTTCCCACATCCTCCTGGTCATCTATCATTTCCTTCTCATCGTAATACCTAGCCCTTGATAACATATCTGCCACAGGATTGTCTTTTCCTGTAATATGTCTAAACTCTGGGTTCAAGGACTTGATATATGCTATCCACCTCAACATAGTTGTACAGCTAGTAATCATTCCCAAGAGAGGTAAACAATCTGTCTCCACAACCACAGGTGCTCCTATCAAGTATTCCTTGTCACTCTTCATTGCAGTAACTACTCCCCATAGCTCTCTCTTGACCTGAGGGTAGTCTCTCTGCCGTGAACTTAATACCTTAGCACCAAAACGCACCACATATCTATTTCCATCCTGATCATCTTGTCCTATAGCCCATCCAATGCCAATAGGACTAGTATCAACAGTAAGGATAACAGATCTCTCCAACTCATATGTTACCTTCCGTAGGGTTGGTGGTGAAGCCAAAAGATCCTTCAACTTCCTCATAGACTCGCTTTGCTCCTCTTGCCACTGAAATCTTTGCCCCTTCCTCAACAACTTGTACAACGGATCTGCTACATGAGCAAAGTGTAGAATCCATATATGGTAAAACATACATGCACCTAGAAACCTTCTCACCTCAGTAACTGACCCACATGTCTCCTTCATCCTTCGAATGACATCAACCTTGTTTGGACAAGGTTTCCGACCATAAGATCCACATAGGTGCCCCACAATCAACACCTCCTGTTCTCCAAATACAGACTTTGCTCTTGATAAAGTCAAATGAACCTCCTCCAGTCGACTCAGTATCTTATCACAATCAGCTATGTGATCTGCAACAAACTTACGGCACCCCCTCTGATCCATTAGCTCATTCTTCTCCTCCTCAGCACACCCTTTGATCGGCACATCATCAAGGAATGGCATAGTTTTTTCAGGAATGAAGTCCCTCAAAACTTTGTTCATGCCATTCATCATATGTGCTACAGAATTGGTAGCACCTTGCGGCAAGGTGCACATCCTTAGTAACCCCAAAAGTGTCCTCATTGTAGTCAAGTCTCTACTTTCAGAGGATAACTGAAACTGATCATAACCTGAATATAAGTCTCCCATCGAATAGATAGCACGACCAGCAAAAGCCTCTGCAAACTCGTCTACAATAGGTCCTATACCCATATTTCTGATAGTTACCTTGTTAACTAGCTGCATATCTTGAATGAATCTCAAAGCTCCACTTTTCTTTGGAACAGTAAACCATCTGCTAGAATAGGGAACTATAGATGGTTCCAAGATACCCATCCTAATCCTCTCATTGAGCAAGTCTATCAGCTTTGGCAGATGAGCTCTAGACACAGGGATAGGACGTAGATTCCAAGGCACATGCGGTATAGTAAAGATTACCATAGGTGCAACTACACTTGGATCTACACATCCTACTTCATGTGACTCAAATGCAAACGCCTTACCATGTCTAGATAGCATCTCCCTAAAGCTCTTCTTCTCCTGCTCAGTAAGAAATCCATCACCTCCAATCCTCAGCTCCTTCAGTGTTGTTTCTGTGAACTGGTGCCCAATTCTTCTCGGTCCTCTGAGCGTCGGTTCTCGTGCAGCTTGCTCCATCTTCTGATTGTAATCGAGTGGTAAAGGCAAAGCCACTGGTTTGACTTTCTTTGCCACTGACTTGTACTTGGTCTCCACATACACCTCTTGCCGATCTATAAACTTATCAATTACATCATAAAGCTCCTTGGAGCTCACTCTCACCACTCTATCTACATCATCTATAAAACTTTCTACTATAGATTTCAACTCCCCTATAGTATCTACCAAATACTGCTCTTCAAACACTCCAGATATGTATTCATCTCTTGCTAACTCTCCACTATCCCACAAAGACTGTTGTATATACTTCACATGTTGCCTCTCAAACCTCTTCAGATTCTCAACCTTCCTATAACACACTGATCCGCATGACGTCAATCCTAAGAAGCCAGTGGATAAAGCCTCATGCTCTACTGGATCAGGCGAGAATCCTAGCTCTACTGTACCGTTGAAGTCTCGCTCTTCAATGGTACTCTGCCAAAACCCCTAGACTCTCTAAACTCCTGAGTAATCTTAGGTAGTGGACGGTCTCTCAAACTATCACGATTCCTCTCATATTCTGCAGCAACGGTCAAAAACTGAACAACTCTTTTGTCATCTCTACTACGTATCCTAGCATAGGCTGAACCATCATCCATAACTCGTGTCTCCATTCTAACAGCAGTAATGTAAGGCTGCCCTCGAATGATAAGATAGGTTGACATGTCTTGTACAAAGAAATTCTGAACATCACTGATGTCACCTACAGTTACCTTGATGTTGGGACAAGCACCATAGAGTTCTCTCCTCTGGTTGTTGGCAGCACGGATAAGCCATCCATGGTCGGTGTCTATGGGCCACCTCCCACGCTTGTACAGCTCCTTAGACATCAGATTAATCTCTGAGCCGTGATCAATCAATGCCACCACAGGTTCCTCTAGATCTCCCAGCTTCACTAAGGTCTCTGTGGTTGCTCTTGCCCAATGGTTGTGAGAGTAATGGCTCTTCTGCGATGCTTCTACCTCATCTTCAAACCTCACGTGCTGATACGAACTCCCCTCTGATACTTGAGAGCAGTAACCAGCAATCTCATCTTCCTCATCCTCCGACAGTTTGGTCCTTAGAGCGTTCAGCGTAGCTACTTCACCCAAAATCTGACGTTTCCTCTTGATGATATCTATGATAACCTCATGGAACTCACGCTTTGCTATCTCAAGAATCTCACCCAGAGTAAACTCAACCTTCCCATTCAAGATACGATTCTCTAACACCTGCTTCAAGTCTGTAGCAATCTCAATGTCAGACTGAAGTTTGTATGCAGGCATCTTACCCTTCTCCTTGCTTCTCTCCTTCTCCTTTGGTGTTGTAGATGGTAGATCTTCCATAGTTTCCTCCCGAGTAGGTGTTGTCTCCTGCCTTGTCTCTGGTCTAGCCCTTTCACTCCTTATAGCAAGTCGTTTGGCTGTAGAAGCCTCACCTGCATCCTCCCTCCTGCGTTTTTCTTCTAGTACAGCTTCATGCTGACTTCTTGCAACATAAGCATGCACTGACATAGTATCCACTGGATCATTCCATCATGTAGCCTCTCGAATTGAGTTGCCAACCCTTCGTAGCACATCCTTGTCTAGTTCTGTTCTAGCTACGGACTGTCAACCCTCCGCGGTCCTATCGATCAACTACCCCCCCCGATCTCTCAACCTCCACGATCGTCATCCACGAATCTGCAACATGTCGGGCCTGTCTCTCACTCAGGGGTCACCTCTGATAGCTTTGATGGAAGCACACCATGAACTTGAAGGGAAAATGCTGAGTTCACTCATTCATACACCCACAAACTTATCAACTAAAAATCTCCTTAAACACCTTAACTAGAATCCTCCATTCTAACGACGTCTCTCAAGTTCTCACATGCTAAAAATATCCCACACTCTCTATATTACTCAAGTTGTCATTACGACAATGTGAAAACAAGGATGAGGAGCTCTTCTCTACTCCTCTATTTATACATTCTAGGTTTTTACTTTGGTACCCCCGGTAACTCAGCCGTAACTACTTTTACCGAGTTTTACTAAGATATTACTTAAGGTAAAAGCATTGATCACATGGGCTTTTTATCTTTTCACATGGGCTTATTCCTTCAAAGTCAACAACTTCTAGAAGGATTCTAGAATATTCTCAAGGAATCTCGAATTTCCACCCCCCCTCTACACTAGGACCCACTAAAAAGGAAACATGTGGAATCTCTTCTTGTTTTTAATGCCCACAAAGTTCACAACTTTAATCCAACCACTAATATCAAGTCAAAAAGGAGATAAGGGATACTTTCCACCTCCTTTCTTCCTTTTAGACAAGATGACAAGATAGTAGTGCTCACTCTTTAGCAAATATCTGAATTCTGCCAAAAGTACAGCTAAGTTTAACCATAACTAACTTTTAGCTAGTCATGACTAACTTGATACCTCCTAAAAGTACTTTGGCAGCAAATAAACATTCTCAACACTTAGTTAGAACTAAACACCTTACTAATAGACAAACTTCCTATGTGTAACATAGGTCGTTACATTTTACCCCCGGACTAAATTTTCGCTCCGTCCTCGGAGTGAAGAGAGAACTTTCGTCGATGAAACAACTTCAACTTGTCATGGTTGACCCGATCGAATCTCCTTCCTCCCAACTCCTGAAGGTCATATGTGAAGTTGCTCCACACCTTATCTACAACAAAAGGACCAAAATATCTCGGAAGAAACTTCTTCCTAGCCCTCTTGAATCTGATAGCATCATACAACATAACCCAATCTCTGACTTGAAAAGGTTTTACCTCCCTCTTGCCCAACCATTTGTCGTAACTCTTCTTTTGATACGCCTGAGCTCGTTCCATCCGGATCATTGCTACCGCTCGGATCTCTTCCAACTCCATGAGTTGCTCCCTTCTTGATCTGACCACGTCTTCTCCTCTCGACCTCTTCAACTTTCGTTGAATAGTTTGAAAAGTATCCAATTCGAATTGGATCGGCAACTTGGACTCCACTCCATAAACCAGTCGAAATGGGGAGTATCCAGTAGAAGTCTTTGTAGTCGTTCGGTACTCCCATAAGATGGCATGTAGCCTCTTATCCCAAGTATGTTTCGCAGTTTCAACACCAGCATCTTTGACGAGCATCATATAAAGTGTAAGATTGGTCTTCTCCGCAAGACCATTAGCATTTGGTTTGTATGAGGTCGTTACTCGTGGCTTGATAGAAAAGTGTTGTAGCATAGCAGTAGTCATGCTCCCTACAAACTCTCCTCCTCTATCTGAGACCAACTCTAACGGACATCCAAATCTCGTGATGATCCTCTCCCATAGGAATCTACCGACTTTTGTTTCATTGATCTCCCTCAAAGGTCTAGCCTCTACCCACTTGGTACAATAGTCAGTGGCGACTACAATGTATCTATTGCCTCGAGGTGTCTTATTAAGAGGACCTACAAAGTCAATACCCCACTTCTCAAATGGTCCTAATATTGAAATTGATCTTAACGGAGGTGTTCTAGTAGACTTCAGAGCAAATGCTTGACATACGTCGCAAGTTTTGCAATAGTCTAAACACTCCTTGAAAATCCCTCTCCAATGATAACCCGCATCCAAAATCTTGAAAGCTGTTATCTTACCAGCAAAGTGACCTCCGCAAACAGTGCCATCGTGAAACTCGTGCATCAGCTTGAATGCCTCCTTCTGACCAACTGCTCTCCTTAGTAAGCCATCTGCTCCTTGATGAAATAGAATTCCCTCCACCATGGTGTAAGGTTTGCATCTCTTGATCAACGCGTTACGTTCTCGGATATGCATACCTTCTGAAAAAGAGCCATCTACAAGGAAACTCCAGATTTCCTTGTACTCGTCCGGTATCTCCTCGATGCTTGTGATGGTCATCAGATGCTCGTCTGGAAATGAATCATCAAACGGTTCTTCTCCCTCATCATCATAAGCCCTTGACAAAAGATCAGCATTCGCATGCTTCTTCCCTAGTCTATCTTCGATCACATAATCGTATTCTGTTAGAAGGATCTTCCAACGAGCAATACGACCTTCGGCATTAGGCTTATTAAAGATATACTTTAAAGCCTTGTGATCTGTGACTATGGAAAATTTCCCTCCTAGCAAGTAGTGTCGAAATTTCTTCAATCCAAAGATCACCGCTAATCCTTCTCGTTCAGTCACGGAGTAATTCTTCTCCGCTGGAACCATCTGCCTACTAGCATAAGCTATAGGATGATCATGCCCATCTCCATCTAGCTGACTTAATGTACATCCGATTGCTACATTGGAGGCATCCGTATACAGAATAAATGCTTTACTCCACTCAGGTTTAGCAAGTATAGGAGCTGTCACTAATGCCTTTTTCAGCTCCTCAAATGCTTCCTTTGCCTTCTGATCATGCACTATTAAGTCAAAATCAACTCCCTTCTTCATGTACAGAGTCAAAGCTATTGCTTTGTTTGAGAAGGAAAAGACAAACCTACGATAATATCCAACCATGCCAAGAAACTGCCTCAACTTTGTCAAGTTGATCGGAAATGAAAGATCCACAATCTTCTTCACCTTCTCAGGATCTACCGCAATCCCATTCTTGGAAATGATGTGCCCTAACAGCAGACCTTCTTCGCAGCCAAAGATGCACTTCTCTGGATTTAGAGAAGCGTTGGCTTGCTCCAACCGCTGCAAAACTTTGATCACATGATCAAAGTGGTCCTCCTTTCGTCCGTACACACAGAAATCGTCAATGAAATCCCGAACAAATTTCCCTATGAATGGTTCAAACACCTTGTTCATGAACCTTTGAAACGTGGCCGGAGCATTACACAATCCGAATGACATCACCCGAAATGCAAATGTTCCCCAAGGAGTAGTGAAAGTAGTCAACTGTTAGTACTCCTGTGCTATCTTGATCTGGTTGTATCCACTATAGCCATCACCAAAGCTGTACCACTCATGACCAGCAACTTCCTCCAAAATCTCATCTATAAATGATAGAGGATAATAATCCTTCTTGGTAACTGCATTCAACTTTTTATAGTCTATGCACACTCGCAGCTTACCATTCTTCTTCTTGACAATCACAATGGGTGAAACCCATTCTGAGTTCTCTACCTCATAGATGAAACTCGCCTCCTTCAACTTGTCTATCTCCTCCTTGACCATCATTGCCGTTGTGGGATTGACCCTTCTCTGTTTCTGTCGAACTGGTCTTGCGTGCTCCTCCAATTCGATTCGATGAGTCTCGAGAGTCACCTCCTTCAAATCCTTGTAGCTGAAAGCAAACACATGGATATATTTTCGAAATATATCTAGGAATCTACTTTTCTCCTCTTGAGTGACATTGATATCAAACTTCAGGGTAGAGAGTCTTCTCACAATCTCTGCCTCACTCAACTCTTCTTTGTCAGGATCTTTCTCCACTGCTGGTCGAGGCAACAAGTCAATAGCACTAAGCTGATGTAATGATTCATCTCGACCAAATCCTTCGTCCTCAGACGAGGATTCTTGATCGTAAGAATCTCCGGTATCTACTTCTGATACACTCTGATCATCCTCCGTATCAGATTCCCAGTAGTCACTAGTGGGTCTATCAGAGTCAGAAGTCACAACTCCAACGCCCGAGAGAAGAACTATCACTCTATGATCTCTAGGCCCAATCCGTAAGTATCCCTTGTGCCACCTATCAGTGGTGCGCACAACTCTCAACCAAGGCCTACCTAGGAGCAAATCATAACTACAGTCCTTTAACACTTGAAAGGACATCAACGTTTGAACTCCCATCACATACACGACCACCTTCTCTAACACACCAAGAGGTCTTACCCGTTGCTTGTTAGCCATCCCCACGACAATGCTAGCCGGACGAGTTGATTCCATCCCCAACTTCTTCATCAACCTCTCTGATATGGCGTTGACAGCCGATACTCCATCCACCAATACGTCAGAGACGAAGTGACCATTCAACCGGACTTCAATCTTTGAAGCCCTAGTGCATACCTCTGAAGCATGCACATCCACCACACCAACTCCCACAGACTTTGATGTCTTGCTCTTGGATTTCTTCTTCTTGCTTCTCTTAGAACTCAGTCCTCCTCTGAGTTCCCTTCGTAAGCTGGGATTAAGTGCGATCAGTTGTCCAACAGTGATGTTGGCTTTCTGAGCACCCACATCTTCAACCACATCATATCCCGCTTGGGAAGATGAAATGGTGAAATCCGCCATCCCTAGCTTCCTTCTTGGCTCCCTTTGTGTACTCGAAATATTACTCGAACGAGTACTTCTACTTGCTGACTCCTCCATGAAAACCGGTTCATCCGAAAATCGAGTTCTTTTCCTTTCTTGAGCTAAAAGCTCCACCGGTGCATGAGAAGAGTTTGAACTCTCTCCTTTCTCGTAGATGGGATCTCGCACGACATCGATAGTAGCCACCCCCTTGTCTCGTCCTTGTGATGGATTTCCTCCACCCACATTCATTCTGATAGCTTCGGCACCTCTTGCTCCGTTGTTAGGACAATTTCGTTGGAAATGAGAACCTCCACACGTCCAACAAGTGATTCCTCCAAAGTTACCTTGGTTGCCTCCAAAGGTACCTTGATTTCCTCGGTTGGGATTGTTGTCGTAACCTCTTTGACCTCCTCCTCCACCTTTGTTCCTCCATTCTCGTAACTGCACCACGTTTATCTTGAGATCCGCAAGAGTATCGGTGATGCTCTTCAGCTCGGCATGAAAATCAGAGGTGGCAGTAGACATCGTTGTTGGGACAAACGGTCTTGGTCCCACCGTTGGAGTAGGAGCTGACGTTGAAGCAATCACCAATTGTGATGGTGCAGGTGCGATCGTTGTGACTACACCAGGAGTCGGAGTTGACACCAGAGCAGCATGATGAGGTTGGATGATATCTCCTTCATCCAAACTCTCTTCCATATTTGTCGCTATCTTGATAGCCTCCGCTTTGGTTGCTGGCTTCTCGTACCTCACTTGGGTTCGAATTGAAAGCCTCAACCCTCCCACCAAGTTCTTGGTCAACACTGCTCCAATCCCCGCCATCGTTAGCTCCACATTGTCTCCACTCTTCCGTAGGACCGTCCGAAACCGTTGCTCCAACTTATCCACCCTTTCGGCATATTGCCGAACTTTCTCGTCGTCTCGTTGCTTCAAATGAGTAAGCTCCACCATGAGCTTCTCATAACTCTCTTCTGGAAGAAATTCTTCGATGAGTGCATTACTCAACGTCTTCCATGTGTCCTCAACTGCACCAGGTGTCTTGCTCTTCACTCGGTCTTCATACCACGTAAGAGCAAAATCTTCTAAAAACTCTGGCAGTAACAACACCCATTCTTCCTTCCTTCTCACGTTGTTTCCGATGCAACCCCTTTTGAAATCTCGTACAAATGGTTCTACATCTTCATTGTCCTTCCCATGAAACACTGGTAACTTCCCCATCTTGTAACTACTCTTCTACACTTCCAATTTTCGTGCAATAACTACTAGCTAAAAGAGCGCGAACATCACCAATTCCATTCGCGAATAATCTACCATAGGTAAAATAAAAGGAAACGGTTGTAACAACACCTCTTGTGCCATCTCTTCTCCCAAGGTAATCATGAGCCTGAGTCGCATCACCGCCTTCTCCACCATCCGAATGACGATCTCCATCACAACTCAGCCGAGTTCTCTTTTGAAGTCGACAACTTCTCCGTCTCAGCTCTTTGAGTCTCGTCCAACTTATCGACTACTGACGTAAGTAGGGCGGCCACATCGACGCACTTGTGTCCTCTTGATAGATCACCCACTCCACAACTTGGACAAGGATCTTCGTCTAGAAGATGAATTGGCGCTGGTGACGATGGACCCACTCGAAGACTTAAATCAGTAAACTCCCGCTTCCCTTTAGCTCTCTCGGTTCTGATTCTAGTTGAACAATTCACGACTTTGTGTCCCAACCCTCTACAGAAATAACACCACAAGTCGATTTCTACTCTTCTCCTCGGAAATTCTACTTGAGGTTTAGTACTAGGGTTCTCAAACTCAACAATAACCTCTTTCGAGCTCTCTCCGACACTTACTATGACATCTAAACCTTGAGGAAGGTTTCTAAGTCTAACTTTCCAATCTTTTGAACTTCCACTCATGTTGCGTCTTCTCAACCATTAAGTGGACAAAATATCATTGAGGAAAATAACTCTACATCACTTTCTTAACTCTTTCGAGCTTTATATTGAAAATCGTGTATTCTACATGCTATACACGAAATAAAATCCAATCTAAAATTAAGAGTCCATGATAATATCCTCATGACCATCGTCTGTACTAATCCTAGCAGACATCTTAAAGTCACTTTTGTAAGGATCACACTCTACTTCGCCAGGAGCATTCGTGGCCTCCACAGTGAATGATACTTTAAACTCAACCTTCTTCACATCTGCGCCGATGCTCGCAGAAGCTTCTTGATATAAAGCAAAAATATCACCCCAATTGCAATAGAAGCTTGATCGCAACGCCTCTATACTTAACTTTGGCTTTTTCGTCTCCGTTATAACTCCCAAACGTCTCTTCTTCAACTTCGGCACTCGAACTGGATTCCCCATGAAGTATCTTCAAGACCTCCTTGTATGCCGAAACGTATATCTCTTAGTTGGTAAGAGATCTCTCCAAGATTTTTGTGGTCTCCAGTAGCTCACCCTCCAAGCTACTAAATCATGAAGTTTCAACAGAAACTTCCCTAATCAGAAGAGATGGTGATGACTGTACAAATTTTCAGAGAACTGAAATTTGTATATTTTCACTTCTCTCATGGTTGTCAACCCCCTCCACTTTGAAAAATTCTTTCTCCCTCTTCAGACCTCATCTTCTCATGATTTTTTTTGTCCTGGATAGCTTATCAGCCAATCTAAAACACTGGAAAGTTTCTCAGGAAAACAAAATTCATAGAAAATCTGACACTGATTGTAAAATTTTTGCAGAGAACAGAATTCCTCAACTCTCACCAATAGACCCCCTCAACTTTGAAAAATCATTGCTCCCTCTCTAGACCATCTTTTCCTATGATTTCTTTTGTCTTAGATAGGTTATCAGCCAATCTAAAACACTGGAAAGTTTCTCAGGAAAATAAAATTCATAGAAAATCTGATACTGACTGTAAAATTTTTCCAGAGAACAGAATTCCTCAACTCTCACGAATAGACCCCCTCAACTTTGAAAAATCATTGCTTCCTCTCTAGACCACCTTTTCCTATGATTTCTTTTGTCTTAGATAGGTTATCAGCCAATCTAAAACACTGGAAAGTTTCACAGGAAAATAAAATTCACAGAAAAGTGGACAGCGACTGTACAAATTTTCCAGAGAGCAGAATTTCTATACTCACAAATTTATCTCCTCTAATAACTTTTCTCTCCTCCTTTCTCTACAACTCTTGTTGCACCCTCTTTCAACACCCCTCAAACCCTTTCTAAGTGAACAAGATGTAAAGAATGACTTCGAACGCGTCATATGTCACTACGGGATACACGAAAGGTTCTAACGTTGCTAACATCGCGTTAGCTCTCTCTCCTCCCAACGTTCTCTCCATGTGCTCTCTCATAATCTCCTTTTGTCGAATATAGAACTGAACTCTAAACATCGTTCAACGATCTCTTCAAGTGAGGTCCCGGCAACGGAACCAAAAATGTAAACCCTCCGCGGTCCTATCGATCAACTACCCCCCGATCTCTCAACCTCCACGATCGTCATCCACGAATCTGCAACATGTCGGGCCTGTCTCTCACTCAGGGGTCACCTCTGATGGCTTTGATGGAAGCACACCATGAACTTGAAGGGAAAATGCTGAGTTCACTCATTCATACACCCACAAACTTATCAACTAAAAATCTCCTTAAACACCTTAACTAAAATCCTCCATTCTAACGACGTCTCTCAAGTTCTCACATGCTAAAAATATCCCACACTCTCTATATTACTCAAGTTGTCATTACGAAAATGTGAAAACAAGGATGAGGAGCTCTTCTCTACTCCTCTATTTATACATTCTAGGTTTTTACTTTGGTACCCCCGGTAACTCAGCCGTAACTACTTTTACCGGGTTTTACTAAGATATTACTTAAGATAAAAGCATTGATCACATGGGCTTTTTACCTTTTCACATGGGCTTATTCCTTCAAAGTCAACAACTTCTAGAAGGATTCTAGAATATTCTCAAGGAATCTCGAATTTCCACCCCCCCTCTACACTAGGACCCACTAAAAAGGAAACATGTGGAATCTCTTCTTGTTTTTAATGCCCACAAAGTTCACAACTTTAATCCAACCACTAATATCAAGTCAAAAAAGAGATAAGGGATACTTTCCACCTCCTTTCTTCCTTTTAGACAAGATGACAAGATAGTAGTGCTCACTCTTTAGCAAATATCTGAATTGTGCCAAAAGTACAGCTAAGTTTAACCATAACTAACTTTTAGCTAGTCATGACTAACTTGATACCTCCTAAAAGTACTTTGGCAACAAATAAACATTCTCAACACTTAGTTAGAACTAAACACCTTACTAATAGACAAACTTCCTATGTGTAACATAGGTCTTACAGGACCGCACTACATCAGACCACAACCCAGTAGTCCCTTTCTCTCTCTCCATCTCCACTTTCACTCCACAGGTAGCAGCATTCACAAGAGAAACAGCATGTGATGCTGATATCTCATTCACAAGCCTCTTCATACCACCCTTGCCAAAGTTAGTTCCCAACATCATCCCAATCTCTCTCAGATGGATCTTACCATCTTTGAAGAAGATCAGATCTTTCCTCAATGCATCTGAAAACTCCCCACAATCTCTTCTTACATGGTCTAGGCTATCACACCATATACAACGATGAACAAAGCCTTCTCTCATCTGAGGACTCTACATAGCAGGTTGTACATTCTGCTCCTTCTCTTCTAACCTAGTGAGCTTAAGCTTAAGCTCCTTCATACCCTTAATCAACTCATCAAGCGGTGAGTCTTCCTCTCTAGCAATTACCAAAGTGGGCTTAGTAAGCAACTGCTTGACAGGAATTATCAGAGGTGCTGCTTCACTTACCACCACCTTGTCCTTTCTTCTCTGTCTCTTGGTCAGCAAAGAGACAGCCTCTTCAACCTCCTTCCAGTCAGTCTTCAATCCTCTCTCCTCACTCTTGTCTTCCAGCAACAGCTCAAGCTTCTCCTGAATAGTCACGTCCGCTGCTTGTAGGAAAAGCTCGGTCTTCTCAACCTCTAGTGTAAGCTTCTCTGTCCTAGAAAGTTGAGCATATTGACGATCAAACTCCTTAACAACTCATTTACAAACAAACCTTTGTTAGGCTGCACCACCCACTCCAAGAACATTCTCTTGGTCACCCTCTCTGAATCTTCAGTGTAGTACTCCTCCTTCAAAGCTCGCATAAAGCTCTCCCAACTCTGTCCTTGCTGCTGCTTGAGCTCCTTCACACGCCCACAAATCTCAAGGACAACAACAAGTTCAAAGTTCTCCACCATCTCCTTCTCAGGTACCTTGTTCACCTCCATCTCCCTAGCATAGTATCGCACGTACTTGGAAATATCTGTCCCCTTGAACTGGTCCATCTGATGCACCACAGATTGCAACGCCTTGGTTGCTAATACCTCCTTCCTCTCTGTGCTCTGCTGCTACTGCATAAACATGGAAAAAGCTTGGAACATCTTCATCGTAGCAGCATCCAATTGAACAGGTTGCTCAGTAGCAATAGCACCTCCACTTGACGATCCTTGGTTGGCCATGATATCTGATCTTGTAACACTCTCAAGAAAACTCTCACCCTAGGTGTTTCACGTCGAGTTCACCAAAAAGATAGTATGCCGGAGTGTGATCCGTCTACCTAGGAAAGCGCCGGGCTTCTGGCTGTGGTTGTTTACTCAAGAGGTTGGCTTTCAGGTCACAACAGGAGCCATAAACACTCACACAGTTGTGTAGGATCCTCTAATATGCTCAAAAGGCGAAATTTAGGTTTAACTAGTAGTAATAGATTTAAGCGGTGAACTTTGACACACAAAGAGAGGAAAACTATGAAGGTTTAGACTTCTAAACTTCCCCTACATGTAAATGAGGTACTACTGAACACACACACAAAGTTTCAGCGTGAGATTGAATTCTAGCACCGAGATGTTGACAGAAAAGTTCTGAGTAAGAGAATTATGACAATTTCTGGTACCTAGACAGCTATTCTGACCTAGAACAGAGAATTGGCTCGATGAATTTCAAATATTCTCACAGTATTTGAAGTCTACAGGATGCTGAACATCCTTGTGAAATTGGGACTCCTGAATGTACACAGAACTCCAGATCTCCTCCTCTGAAGTCGCTGCTCTAGATTAAGAGCTTTTCAGACCCCCTCAGCTTCAGCGGCCGTCCTGAATTACTAAATCACTCAAATGATTCGAAACTTTTTGGACAGTCGTAGCCCTCTTGACAGTGAACGCAACCACGAAGTTTTGAAGTGATTTCCTCAATTCTGCTGCAATTGGCACCGAAAACCCCAAAATCAACAAAAGTGATGCAGTTTTGGCACAATCCGAACTTCAATTGGGCATAACTCCTTGTTTATTGATCCAAATCGAGCAAAAATTTCACTGACAGTGCTTGGCACGACGAGTTCTCTCTTCCTGTGTTCTCAGATTTCGAAGATCCCTCACCAAATGCTCGAACTCCACTCTAGAGCTCTGTTTCTAAACTTAGAGTTTTATTAAAGACAAAAATGGACCAATGGGAGTTCATAGCTCCACTTGACTGTCCTTTTGTGCCTTAAACTACCTCGTAACTTATCTACACTCATAGGCTACCATGTCAAGCCCCCTAGAGTGCCAGCGTAAAACTTAAACTACCTAAAATGACACATAGCCCCGAAAAATAACTTAAACTAGCTAGAAAGTGTGCATGGGCGACAAGTAAGTACAACCCATGAGCTCAAACCCCTATCAGCATGGAAACCCTAAGTTATGTACATTGAACGTCATAGACAAGTAAGAAGTCACTTGCACAAGCGCACAAATGCTTGAACAAGATAACTAACATACTATCAGCCTACTAGGACTCAAAATAATGTTAACACCGTATGCAAAGGTGTCAAACATATACATAAAGGACTAGAAGTAATATGAGCTAACTTCTAGAACTACCAAACCTAAGCGTCGGAGTAGAAGTCAAGCATGTAGCCGTCAAATGGCGCGACAACGGTACATCTTGATAGCTTCCGACTATGCTACAAAGATGGTAGAGGGCGAAGCCACAAGGAAGAACGACGTCGCAGTGGTGGTCAGGTTCCTTTGGCACAACATCATCACTCGATACAGATGCCCGCTGGAACTAGTATCAGATAGGGGTACTCATTTTTTAAATGAGACTATTTTTCTCCTGATCCAGTACTTCAGGATAATACCAGAGTCATCCAAGATGGACTTGTCCATCTATTCTGCAATTACGATGGGTAAAATCTATTCATAGTTCTTTATTGAATAAATGAATTTTACTTGTAGCAACTTATCAACTCATTCCTTCACTTTCTATGCATAATTCGGAGTCATATATGATCGTTGGGTTACAAGTGTTGCTCCGAAACTATCCACTTCGAAGTTGACAGATATCCAACGGTGTTGACGATGTTGACAAATATCCTTTCATGTCTTCAAAACTCCATGCGAAGATGTCTTCAAATTCCTTCAATAATTTGATCAAGTCTTCTTTCTGCATGGAATTTATAACTTTTTTGATCTCCAGTATTCTAAGTTCTCTTTTTTCTCAGATATTGATATCTTCATAGTCTTCTTGTGGTGTTATCGTCCGTCTCGCTACTTCACTTACTAGGGATTCATGTGTTGGTTGATTCTTTAATCATCATATTCTGTGACATGATCCAATTGCTGCACCACTACTAACATTGTTATTCCCGCATTCTTCTCTCTGTTGATCAATTTTTTTGAGCTTGTCCTAACCATGGTCATCCTAAGATTATTTGAGTGACTTGCAAGTTTAGATTGATCTTCGATACTCTACATCAATTCATAATGTTATACATGTAATGACTGTACATACATTCTGTATGAGTCCCACTTGTAATACCTTCGTTGATATATCATCTTGTGATTGAATGATGATGATGTAATAGTACATGTTTCAACTTTTGATACAACTCCTCGCTGATCACATTGGCTCTTGATCCATCAAGCAGTGCATTCTTCACATGCAATCCTTTCATTATTACTTGGAGCATCGGTCCTTCATCCTTCCATGGTTTTTCTTCTAACTGTAATGACAGAACTGCTCTGTAACGACCTATGTTACACATAGGAAGTTTATCTATTAGTAAGATATTTAGTTATAACTAAATGTTGAGAATGTTTATTTGCTTCCAAAGTACTTTAAGGAGGTATCAAGTTAGTCATGACTAGCTAAAAGTTAGTTATGGTTAAACTTAGCTGTACTTTTGGTAGAATTCAGATATTTGCTAAAGAGTGAGCACTACTATCTTGTCATCTTGTCTAAAAGATAGAAAGGAGATGGAAAGTATCCTTTATCTCTTTTTTGACTTGATATTAGTGGTTGGATTAAAGTTGTGGACTTTGTGGGCATTAAAAACAAGAAGAGATTTCACATGTTTCCTTTTTAGTGAGCTTAGTGTAGAGGGGGGTGGAAATTCGAGATTCCTTGAGAATATTTCAGAATTCTTCTAGAAGTTGTTGACTTTGAAGGAATAAACCCATGTGAAAAGGTAAAAAGCCCATGTGATTAATGCTTTTATCTTAAGTAATATCTTAGTAAAACCCGATAAAAATAGTTACGGCTGAGTTACCGGAGGGTACCAAAGTAAAAACCTAGAATGTATAAATAGAGGAGTAGAGAAGAGCTCCTCATCCTTGTTTTCACATCGTCGTAATGACAACTTGAGTAATATGGAGAGTGTGGGATACTTTTAACATATGAGAACTTGAGAGACGTCGTTAGAATGGAGTATTTTAGTTGATGAGTTTATGGAGATTTTTAGTTCATAAGTTTGTGAGTGTATGAATGAGTGAACTTAGCATTTTTCCCTTCAAGATTCATGGTGTGCTTCCATCAAAGCCATCAGAGGTGACCCCTGAGTGAGAGACATGCCCGACATTTGCAGATTCATCGATGACGATCGTGGAGGTTGAGAGATCGGGGGGTAGTTGATCGATGGGATCGTGGAGGGTTTACATTTTTGGTTCCGTTGCCGGGACCTCACTTGAAGGGATCATTAAAAATGTTTAGAGTTCAGTTCTATATTAGACAAAAAGATATTATGAGAGAACACATGGAGAGAACGTTGAGATGAGAGAGAGCTAACGCGATGTTAGCAACATTAGAACCTTTCGTGTATCCCATAGTGATCTATGACGCATTCGAGGTTATTTTTTACATATTGTTCACTTAGAAAGTGTTTGAGGAGAGTTGAAACAACAGTTGTAGAGAAAGGAGGAGAGAGAAGTTATTAGAGGAGAAATATTTCAGAGTTTAAGAATTCAGCTCTCTAGAAAATTTGTACAGTCATTGTCAGATTTTTTGTGTATTTTATTTTCCTGTCATATTTTCTAGTATTCTAGATTGGCTGATAACTTATCTAGTACAAAAGAAATCATGAGAAAAGGTGGTCTAGAGAGGGAGCAATGAATTTTCAAAGTTGAGGGGTTTATTCACGAGAGTTGAGGAATTCTGTTCTATGGAAAACGTTTACAGTCATTGTAAGATTTTCTGTGAATTTTATTTTCCTGAGAAACTTTTCAGTGTTTTAGAGTGGCTGATAAGCTATCTAGGACAACAGAAATCAGGAGAAAAGATGGTATGAGAGAGAGCCATGAATTTTCAAAGTTGAGGGGGTTTATTCACGAGAGTTGAAGAATTCTGCTCTCTGGAAAATTGTTACAGTTATTTTCAGATTTTCTGTGAATTTTATTTTCCTGTGAAAACTTCCAGGATTGTAGCTTGTCTGATGAGCTACTAGAAGAAACAAAAATCATGAGAAGAGGATGTCTGAAGAGGGAGATAGAATTTTTCAAAGTAGAGGGGGTTGAAAGCCATGAGAGAAGTGAAACTATCCAAATTTCAGTTCTCTGAAAATTTGTACAGTCAGCACCATCTCTTTTGATTAAGGAATTTTCTATTGAAACTTCATTAGTTAGAAGCTTGGAGGTTGAGCTACTGGAGATCACAAAAATCTTGGAGAGATCTCTTATCGATTAAGAGATATACGGTTCGACATACAAGGAGGTCTTGACGATACGTCATGGGGAATCTAGTTCGAGTGCCGAGGTTGAAGAAGAGACGTTTGGGAGTTAGAACGGAGACGGAAAAGCCAAAGTTAAGTATAGAGGCGTTACAATCAAGCATCTATTGCAGTTGGGGTGTCATTTTTGCTTTATATCAAGAAGCTTCTGCGAGCATCGGCACAGATGCGAAGAAGGTTGAGTTCAAAGTATCATTCACTGTGGATGCCACGAATGCTCCTGGCGAAGTAGAGTGTGATCTTTACAAAAGTGACTTTAAGATGTCTGCTAGGATCAGTACAGACGATGGTCATGAGGATATTATCATGGACTCTTAATTCTAGATTGGATTTTATTTCGTGTATAGCATGTATAATACATGATTTTCAATATAAAGCTCTAAAGAGTTAAGAAAGTGATGTAGAGTTATTTTCCTCAAAGATATTTTGTCCACTTAATGGTTGAGAAGGTGCAACATGAGTGGAAGTTCAAAAGATTGGAAAGTTAGACTTAGGAACCTTCCTCAAGGTTTAGATGTCATAGTAAGCGTCGGAGAGAGCTCGAAAGAGATTATACATAACAAAACCTCATACAACCCTAAACCTAGTACAAAACCTCAAGTAGAATCTCTGAGGAGAAGAGTAGAAACCGACTTGTGATGTTATTTCTGTAGAGGGTTGGGACATAAAGTAGTGAATTGTCCAACTAGAATCAGAACCGAGAGAGCTAAAAGGAAGTGGGAGTTTACTGATTTAAGTCTTCGAGTGGTTCCATCGTCACTATCGTCAATTCATCTTCTAGGAGAAGATACTTGTCCAAGTTGTGGAGTGGGTGATCTATCAAGAGAACACAAGTGAGTCGATGTGGCCGCCCTACTTACGTCAGTAGTCGAGAAGTTGGACGAAACTCAAAGAGTTGAGACGGAGAAGTTGTCGACTTCAAAAGAGGACTCGGTTGAGTTGTGATGGAGATCGTCATTCAGATGGTGGAGAAGACGATGATGCGACTCAGGCTCATGATTACCTTGGGAGAATTAAAATGCATGCATTATTCTTTTCTTCGAAACATGAAAGAGGTGAATATGCATGCTCTACTACATGAGGAAATGCATGTCTTGCTCGGGAACTTTTGTTCATTTTATGTTTACCAGCAATCATTCCTATGTGAGCAGCTGCCTACGACTTCTCTCTGTTTTTTGCCACTCTAGAGATACTATAAATTGGAACTCGTAGGAAACTTATGGTGTAGCTTGCGGAGCTTTATGGCATCCGTCAAAATTTCCAGTTACGCAGTCAGGGGATAGCGTGCTTGAATGTTTACCAGCGATCATCCCTATGTGACCAGCTGCCTACGACTTCTCTCCGTCTTTTTGTCACTCTAGAGATACTATAAATTGAAACTCGTAGGAAACTTATGGTATAGCTTGCGGAGCTTTATGGCATTCGTCAGAATTTCCAGTTATTCACGGTTCCAGCTGTTTGGTTCCTTCCTTTGCGTCTTAGGATTCTTAACACAATTCTTCATTTCTGCATAGTTGTCATTGTTAGAAACAGAGTTTGGTCACGAAATCAGCCGGAAGCGTTAGTGAAATTAATAGTCGTCTTCACATTGGTCTTACCAGAGGCCTATGGTCGTTTGGAGAGCTTTTGAAGAGCCCATGGTTACCGATTTCAGTGTTATCCCCAGACGGTATCTGGGCGGCCCGTGCTGCAGATTTCTGTAGCACGAGTTGATATGTACGCCTTCAAAACCTCTGCCGAGCAGACTGTCATCCTGAAAATCTTTGTTGTATCATTGCTCTCTCTTGTGTTGTGGCCGTTTCCATCTGCGAGACAGTAGCACCGACGTTTAGTGGCTCGGTAATGTAGAGAACAAATGAACTGCTTATTATTCTAATCATTAGCTCATGAAGTCTCGTACCCTTGATTAGTCGATACAACCTTCCAGAAACCATACACTGAATGCGGAGGTTCTAAGAGTATCTACTATGAAGCTCCAGAGGAGTGGCCCGGACAAGATTTTCCCATGCTGCCATGTGCATTACCTGGTCCAGTAGAAAGAGTATAATGGTAGAAGTTCCACTAACCTGAGCATACCGAGTCATTCAAAGCTAATAAGCTATGTAAGAGGCCATGATCATTGAACAGCTCATGATCAGACAGATGAACGAATTCTACTGGACTGCCTGAGAGTTTGAGCTCCGTCCCTGCAAAGTACGTAAGAGACCTCTTCCCCGCTCCGATCACGAGTTTCTCCACAACCGCAACAACAAAGCCCGGTTCAATTTCCAGATTGATGCCTTGCCAAGTTTATGTTTCTGCATCCACCTTTCACTTGAATGACGCCTTTCTCTCGAGAACCACAGAGTCTCCAATGCTCCGAACAGCAGCTTGTCCTCGACATCTTCTTGGAGCTCATATCACTCCAACAGTTCCAGAGAGACCCCAGTTTGAGCAACTGTTTCCATGCTTGAGAGGTTGGGTTCTTAACCGGGATTCTCGGATCCTGGGAAACTAGCACCGGTTTCATTATGTCATATTCTGTCATCGGTCGTTTACAGAGGCTACGCACTGGCTGTTCCACGTTGGTTCGACCAGGATTCTGTGTTCAGTTCTCATGTCCACCTTTGGTTAGACTGAAACATGGAGGTGCAAGTGCAATGGATGGTTCAAGAATACTAATCAGACAATCTACGAGTGTACTTCTTAATACTCATGCTACGTTTTAAATATAAGCTATAAAAGCCTAATAATGAATTAATTATAATGACTTCTGTGACTTTATCTTGTCATATAGTTCTAACGTATAGTCAGGAAGGTCACCTCCACTGAGGAGCTTATGAATAGTGCCTCAGTCCTGGCCACCATTAACTTCTCTTATACCGATCGAACCATATGTTTTGGGTACATTCAGTTTCAAGACTACATGTTCTGGTCTTACCGAGGCTTTGACATCTGGGCGGCGTAGCGGCCGTCTGTGACCCAAGCGGGAGTAAGAGAGTGACGAGTCGTAACCCTCCCTGAGGACCGATGGGATCATGTGGAGTGCATGCCCACCTGAAGCGCCGAGTCTCCTCTGGCTTCTTCCACAGAAGTGAGAAGGGATCGGGGAGATAGTGTAGAGGGCAAAGCGTGAGGCGGGTGACCGAGCAGCGATCACTTCTCGCTCTGCGCAGTCAGGGGATAGTGTGCTTGAATGATTTCTAGCGATCATCCTCAGAGAGCAGTTTCTAACGACCACACTCTGCTTTTTCCCGTACGATGTCACTTTGATAGTGTGCTTGAATGATTTCTAGCGATCATCCTCAGAGAGCAGTTTCTAACGACCACGCTCTGCCTTTTCCCGTACGATGTCACTTTGCTGCATCTGCCAACTGCCAAGTCAAATTCAGTCACAGTTCAAGACACGAGTTAAAGAAATGATCCTCTGGCTTCTTCCACGGAAGTGAGAAGGGATCGGGGAGATAGTGTAGAGGGCAAAGCGTTAGGCGGGTGACCGAGCAGCGATCACTTCTCGCTCTGCGCAGTCAGGGGATAGTGTGCTTGAATGATTTCTAGCGATCATCCTCAGAGAGCAGTTTCTAACGACCACACTCTGCCTTTTCCCGTACGATGTCACTTTGATAGTGTGCTTGAATGATTTCTAGCGATCATCCTCAGAGAGCAGTTTCTAACGACCACGCTCTGCCTTTTCCCGTACGATGTCACTTTGCTGCATCTGCCAACTACCAAGTCAAATTCAGTCACAGTTAAAGGCAGGAGTTAAAGAAATGATCCTCTCGCTTCTTCCACGGAAGTGAGAAGGGATCGGGGAGATAGTGTAGAGGGCAAAGCGTGAGGCGGGTGACCGAGCAGCGATCACTTCTCGCTCTGCGCAGTCAGGGGATAGTGTGCTTGAATGATTTCTAGCGATCATCCTCAGAGAGCAGTTTCTAACGACCACGCTCTGCCTTTTCCCGTACGATGTCACTTTGCTGCATCTGCCAACTGCCAAGTCAAATTCAGTCACAGTTAAAGGCAGGAGTTAAAGAAATGATCCTCTCGCTTCTTCCACGGAAGTGAGAAGGGATCGGGGAGATAGTGTAGAGGGCAAAGCGTGAGGCGGGTGACCGAGCAGCGATCACTTCTCGCTCTGCGCAGTCAGGGGATAGTGTGCTTGAATGATTTCTAGCGATCATCCTCAGAGAGCAGTTTCTAACGACCACACTCTGCCTTTTCCCGTACGATGTCACTTTGATAGTGTGCTTGAATGATTTCTAGCGATCATCCTCAGAGAGCAGTTTCTAACGACCACGCTCTGCCTTTTCCCGTGCGATGTCACTTTGCTGCATCTGCCAACTGCCAAGTCAAATTCAGTCACTGTTAAAGGCAGGAGTTAAAGAAATGATCCTCTGGCTTCTTCCACGGAAGTAAGAAGCGATCGGGGAGATAGTGTAGAGGGCAAAGCGTGAGGCGGGTGACCGAGCAGCGATCACTTCTCGCTCTGCGCAGTCAGGGAATAGTGTGCTTGAATGATTTCTAGCGATCATCCTCAGAGAGCAGTTTCTAACGACCACGCTCTGCCTTTTCCCGTACGATGTCACTTTGCTGCATCTGCCAACTGCCAAGTCAAATTCAGTCACAGTTAAAGGCAGGAGTTAAAGAAATGATCCTCTGGCTTCTTCCACGGAAGTGAGAAGGGATCGGGGAGATAGTGTAGAGGGCAAAGCGTGAGGCGGGTGACCGAGCAGCGATCACTTCTCGCTCTGCGCAGTCAGGGGATAGTGTGCTTGAATGATTTCTAGCGATCATCCTCAGAGAGCAGTTTCTAACGACCACACTCTGCCTTTTCCCGTACGATGTCACTTTGATAGTGTGCTTGAATGATTTCTAGCGATCATCCTCAGAGAGCAGTTTCTAACGACCACGCTCTGCCTTTTCCCGTGCGATGTCACTTTGCTGCATCTGCCAACTGCCAAGTCAAATTCAGTCACTGTTAAAGGCAGGAGTTAAAGAAATGATCCTCTGGCTTCTTCCACGGAAGTAAGAAGCGATCGGGGAGATAGTGTAGAGGGCAAAGCGTGAGGCGGGTGACCGAGCAGCGATCACTTCTCGCTCTGCGCAGTCAGGGAATAGTGTGCTTGAATGATTTCTAGCGATCATCCTCAGAGAGCAGTTTCTAACGACCACGCTCTGCCTTTTCCCGTACGATGTCACTTTGCTGCATCTGCCAACTGCCAAGTCAAATTCAGTCACAGTTAAAGGCAGGAGTTAAAGAAATGATCCTCTGGCTTCTTCCACGGAAGTGAGAAGGGATCGGGGAGATAGTGTAGAGGGCAAAGCGTGAGGCGGGTGACCGAGCAGCGATCACTTCTCGCTCTGCGCAGTCAGGGGATAGTGTGCTTGAATGATTTCTAGCGATCATCCTCAGAGAGCAGTTTCTAACGACCACACTCTGCCTTTTCCCGTACGATGTCACTTTGATAGTGTGCTTGAATGATTTCTAGCGATCATCCTCAGAGAGCAGTTTCTAACGACCACGCTCTGCCTTTTCCCGTGCGATGTCACTTTGCTGCATCTGCCAACTGCCAAGTCAAATTCAGTCACTGTTAAAGGCAGGAGTTAAAGAAATGATCCTCTGGCTTCTTCCACGGAAGTAAGAAGCGATCGGGGAGATAGTGTAGAGGGCAAAGCGTGAGGCGGGTGACCGAGCAGCGATCACTTCTCGCTCTGCGCAGTCAGGGAATAGTGTGCTTGAATGATTTCTAGCGATCATCCTCAGAGAGCAGTTTCTAACGACCACGCTCTGCCTTTTCCCGTACGATGTCACTTTGCTGCATCTGCCAACTGCCAAGTCAAATTCAGTCACAGTTAAAGGCAGGAGTTAAAGAAATGATCCTCTGGCTTCTTCCACGGAAGTGAGAAGGGATCGGGGAGATAGTGTAGAGGGCAAAGCGTGAGGCGGGTGACCGAGCAGCGATCACTTCTCGCTCTGCGCAGTCAGGGGATAGTGTGCTTGAATGATTTCTAGCGATCATCCTTAGAGAGCAGTTTCTAACGACCACACTCTGCCTTTCCCGTACGATGTCACTTTGATAGTGTGCTTGAATGATATCTAGCGATCATCCTCAGAGAGCAATTTCTAACGACCACGCTCTGCCTTTTCCCGTACGATGTCACTTTGCTGCATCTGCCAACTGCCAAGTCAAATTCAGTCACAGTTAAAGGCAGGAGTTAAAGAAATGATCCTCTGGCTTCTTCCACGGAAGTGAGAAGCGATCGGGGAGATAGTGTAGAAGGCAAAGCGTGAGGCGGGTGACCGAGCAGCGATCACTTCTCGCTCTGCGCAGTCAGGGGATAGTGTGTTTGAATGATTTCTAGCGATCATCCTCAGAGAGCAGTTTCTAACGACCACACTCTGCCTTTTCCCGTACGATGTCACTTTGCTGCATCTGCCAACTGCCAAGTCAAATTCAGTCACAGTTAAAGGCAGGATTAAAGAAATGATCCTCTGGCTTCTTCCACGGAAGTGAGAAGGGATCGAGGAGATAGTGTAGAGGACAAAGCGTGAGGCGGGTGACCGGGCAGCGATAACTTCTCGCTCTGCGCAGTCAGGGGATAGTGTGCTTGAATGATTTCTAGCGATCATCCTCAGAGAGCAGTTTCTAACGACCACACTCTGCCTTTTCCCGTACGAAGTCACTTTGATAGTGTGCTTGAATGATTTCTAGCGATCATCCTCAGAGAGCAGTTTCTAACGACCACGCTCTGCCTTTTCTTGTACGATGTCACTTTGCTGCATCTGCCAACTGCCAAGTCAAATTCAGTCACAGTTAAAGACAGGAGTTAGAGAAATGATCCTCTACTATTCCGTTAAACACTCCCAATTAATGTGGAGTTAGAACTACTCCCATTTCTTCTCTACATTTGTGATGGTTGTCCTTGTCAAGGTTCTTGGTTAAATACATCTGTTGCCATATTAGCAGTCGAACAGTACTCCAACTTAACCACATTTTCTTCTTCCTTCTCTTCAAAGAAGTGTCTTCTAATCCTGATATGCTTGGTATTGGGATGATGCACTAGGTTTTTAGCTAGACTGATACTCTCAGTTTTATCACATAGGAGTTTAGTTGGTCCTTCCTGTTTATACCTCAACTCTTCTAGCAACCTTTCAACTCAATCCAGATTGCTTCTTGAACAGCAGCTGAAGCCGTCATAAACTCAACTTCAGTGGTAGACATAGCCATTGTAGCTTGTTGTTTGCTCCGTCAACTGACTGCACATCCATTCAGAGTAAATAGTAACCCACAATCCCACAGTCGATCTCCGTTCTCAACTTATTCTATCATGAATTTATCTTCCCCGATCCAGACATAGTACAGATGTAGAAAACATGAGCACGCTACACCCATACCTACATCGTTCACCACCGCAATCTCCACACCCATACCTACATCGTTCACCACCGCAATCTCCACCACCGCACTCAAGTGACATTGAGATGGCATCGTCTCCTCCCACTGAGATCCAAGCACCACCACCACTCCAGCGATCAACACGTCAGTCCAACCCTCATAATCACGATCTAGCTGAAGGTTACGACACAACAACTTTGATACCGAAGGCACGAACAAGTAAGAAGTGTGCGCTAATGGTGACTTTGAGACCAGTCCCGATGGAGCGCAACTCCTATCAGGAGGCTCTATCATCTCCAGATGCTGCTCGATGGTCCGAGGTCATCACCGAAGAGCTCAAGTCCCACGAGGAGAACGGTATATTTGTCCGTGTGACAAATTTATCACACGGACGAAGGCTCATAACCAACAAGTGACCTTCAAGTTGAAGCTGAATTCAGATGGGTCCATCGTCCGATACAAGGCACGGCTGGTGGCTCGAGGATTCACTCAAGTGTATGAGCTCGATTACACTGACACCTTCTCCCCTGTGGTCCGTATGCAATCAGTGCGATTGATATTAGCAATCGCAGCTCAACACAACCTCCACGTCCATCAGATGAATGTGAAGACAGCCTTCCTGAATGGAACGCTGAGTGAAGAAATCTACATGGTAGTCCCTGATGGCATCAACGCCTCAGGAACTGGTAAAGTGTGCAGGCTACTTCGTACACTTTGTGGATTGAAGCAATCTTCTAGAGAATGATATTTGATCATAGATAAGTTCTTACTTTCTCTTGGGTTCAGTAAGTCAGGAGCTGATGATAACGTATATTACATTCATAAGGATAATCAGTTTGCCATCCTAGCACACTACGTTGATGACACAATCATAGCAAGCAGCAGCGAAGGATTGCTAACATACATCAAGAGCAAGGTTCAAGATGAGTGACATCGATAATATCCACCATCGCTTGAGTATAGAGATAAACCAAAATCAAGCAGAAGGATGGATCAGACTCAATCAAACCTTGTACCTGACCCAAAAGTTATTCCAGTTTGGCTTAGAGAATTGTCAACTTGTCAGTACACCGTTGACCCCAGGAGAAAAGTTCTCAACTGAAGATTGTCTTGCTATTACTGAAGAGAAGGTGCAATGTGCTTCTTATCCATATCAGAGTGCAACAGGCTCCATCAACTGGACTGCCGTCTGCACTCGTCCTGATCTAACCTTTAGCATTAGTGTATTATCTCAATACATGGCTAACCCAGGATTACAACACATCACCTCCATAAAGCGCACATTTTGCTTTATCAAGGGTACTTTATACCAGTACTTAGAATACAAGTACTCGTCTCAACCGATTTCTCTATTTGGCTACATTGATGCTAACTGGGGAGGTCACATCGAGTCACGACGTTCAACTTCTGGAAATTGTTTCATCACAAGGAGCAATCAGTTGGTCATCGAACAGACAGAAATCTGTTGCACTATCAAGTACTGAAGCTGAGTACATGGCACTCAGCGCATGTTCATCAGAAGCAATGTGGCTTCGACAACTCTTAGCTGATATAGGTTTAGCTGAGAATGAGACTACTACTTTGTATTGTGATAACCAGAGTGCGATAGCATTCGTAGAATCGTCCAAGTTTCATGACAAAACGAAACACATAGATATTCGAAATCACTTCATTAAGGATCAAGTTATATCCAAGACAATTGAAGTGAAGTACTGCCCTACTCAGAAGATGATAGCAGATGTCCTAACTAAAGACCTATCGGCTCCTAAGTTGGATTACCTTCTACCAAGACTAAGATTGAAAGTTTAAATCTATAAACAACTAGTCGCTGAGTGGGAGTGTTATAATAGACTGTACAGTATGAACCTGAGTACAAGAACTAGTTTAGGCTATTTGGGCTCATGACCTTGTACCAAAGTATAAGTACTTGGCCTTTGGGTCTACTACCTCATTATTCATTTCAGTAAACAAGCTTACTCATACTTTGTCTCTCTCACATCGATTCTCTCTCTCCTTTTCCTATAGTCTTGAATTGGCAAACGTTGCAAACTGGACTATCTAAACTCTCTGAATTAAGAATGGCATCAAGCAAAACAAACATCACATGATGAGGCCAAAGAAAACAAATGATGATGCAGGCATTGTTGGAATGTGACACTCATCGTAGGTGCCACCTTTTTTCAAGTAATTGAGATCATACATGTCACCGAGTCGGAATGTCTGTCTCGGGAAAATTTGTACAATCCACTCTACTACTCTCTAGCAAGATTTTGATCTACTTCTGTTGCATAAATGGTTCAGACAGATTAAACTCATGTACTTAAAGGTCCAGGGCATTTCCCATTTCTCCGAGTGTAAATGTAGTGGATGTCTTCTTGAATCGTAGCCTAGATCGCCTTGCGTTGCCGAAAAGAAGTGAATATGAAGTGACGTTACTCTGTTAACAAGTAACAGCGTGTGCTGTAGCTGGCGGTGACTGACTGAGCGATACCAATGCTGAAATAGCACTTGCACAAGATAACCAGATATGGAATCAGTACGAGCAAAACGCAGCTCCTTCGGGCTTCAGATGATCAAGTTAAGGCCTGAAATTTCTGTCTTCGAACTCGGCTGGTGGGTGGCGTAGAATGTTATCGTATTTGATGCATCTCCACCTGCACTGTGCTAATCAGGGCCGGGCCAGCTGCCCTGGCCTGGACTGCGTATGTTCAAAGCTCCGGAGCTTTGAGTCAATGTTCGACTCTGCTCTGGCTGGAAGATCAACAACCCGGGTGGTTGCTACTCCACTCGTGCAAGGATCATGACACCTAGTCACCATCAATACCATGCATACCCAGAGGTTTGAGCCATAGTCGGAAAGATAATAAAAGTATGATCTAAATTCATCGTGTGCAGAAACTCAGTCGGTCCGCAAGGATGATGCCACACCATGGCTACTGCATTCCAGGCAGTCTGCAACAGATCGACGAGGTTTGTACATCTTGCTCTTGCTCCTCCACGTCTTGAATCAGCGCGATGTTTAGAACATTCGAATTCCCCAAGCTACTAGTGATTTGGCCAACAACAACCGAGCAGCTTCCAATACTGCGTTGCACAAACGGTGATTCAGCCAACAACAACCGAGCAGCTTCCAATACTGCGTTGCACAAACGGTGATTCAGTACAAGAGCCATTCGATTTATTCTCGGCAGTCGACTGGATGGATAAAGATTTGAACATGCCATTCCTGGGCATTGACACGCTTCCGTTGGTCAGTGAATTGATACCATGAGGTGTAGAGCACACTCTCAGTGTCGATGATAGGGACCCCGAGATCCCCTTGCAGCGCAACAAGTAGTCACAGCGTTGTAAGCGCCCCAGAAATCGGTTGATGAAGAAGCCATAACTCCTCAAAACACGAAAACAAAGGAAAATCTTCGAATGTAAACTGAATCGGAAATTGTAAGTAAATTAACCGCAAATCGCTCTCAAATGAAAGCTGCAGCTGTGTTGCCTTCTGGTCGTGAAGTCCTGGAATATACAGGTGGTGGATCCGGAAAGGCGACACACAGAGAGAAGACTGACAAGAGTTCTACAAGCCCGTTGAACTTCAGAGCAAAAACTGTTTCAACGAGTTCGAATTCAATTTACTCAAGGGGTTTCTGCTCGTTGGAGTAAAGTGCCACTCAGCTTGTACAGTTAAAGCTTACAGTTGCAGTAGGGCTTCTCAGAGAGAAGTAGATACGAGTATATTTTGTATCTTACCTCACTCTTGAGTCTAGACCGCCAACTGTTCCTATTCGTCGTCTTAGTTCTGAAACTGCGCGCGGACTTCCTTCAACCAACAGCAAGAGTACAGAAGGAGTGGATCTCTCGATCCACCTATTCTCATGCTCAAGGTGGAGATACATAAAACCAGCTGACTTCTTTTATATATCCACCTTTCGCATGAAAACTGGTTCGTCGAGAAATTCCGCTCGTTCTGTACTAAACATCAGGGGTCTCGTACTGGTGCTGGAGTCTAGAAAGAACTCTAAGGATCACAGCATCTCTGAGGAGCCAGATCTGAGGTGTGGTCTGGCTAGCTCCGGATCCTTCATCCCGTGCCAAGTATGGACTCCAAACCGTTCAAACGTACTGATGAACGGATGAACAGTCGAGGTCTAGTGATTATGGGGGTGAGCAGAGCCGAAGTCACATCGCAGAATCTCTGCATTCGTGCGATAGTTCAAAAAGCATTAATAGAGTCTCACAGTCTTGCAATTGTAGTCTTGAGAAGCACGGAAGCATAAATTAGCAGCAGCACCCAAAGTCAGCAGTTCTACATATCCACCTTTAGCATGAAAACAGCTGCAGCTGCGTCGAGAAATTTTACTTGTTGCTGTTGGTCGAAGGAAGTCCGCGCGTGCAGTCTCAGAACTAAGGCGACGAAATAGGAACATGTTGACACTTCGAGGTCGTTGAAGACATATCCTATATCAGTTTGCGAACGATTTCTTCCACGGCAGAGGTCACACTGCAGGTTTTCTGCAGTTTTTAGAAAGTTCAGAAAGCTTCAATACCGCCCATGTTCTTGGAATTGTAGTTTTGTCTAGCACTGGACCATAAATTAGCAGCATTAATGGTTGAATGTGCTACTATTCGCGAGACTTTAAACACCAAGACAGCTTCGCTTGTCGTTCATTAAGCACACATCAAACATGAAACCTTGGAAGTCAGCAGGTTTTATGTATCTCCACCTTGAGCATGAGAACAGGTGGATTGAGAAATTCCACTGCTTCTGTACTCTTGCTGTTGGTTGAAGGAAGTACGCGCGCAGTTTCAGAACTAAGACGACGAATAGTAACAGTTGGCGGTCTAGACTCAAGCGTGAGGTAAGATACAAAATACACTCGTAATTACTTCTCTCTGAGAAGCACTACTGCAACTGCAAGCTTTAACTGTACAAGCTGAGTGACATTTTACTCCAACGAGCTGAAACCCCTTGAGCAAATTGAATTCGAACTCGCTGTAACAGTTTTTGCTCTGACGTTCAACGGGTGGAGTTCATGAAACATTTTGAAACTGGAGCTCCATGGCTTGTAGAACTCCTTTCATTCTTCTCTCTGTGTGTCGTCTTTCCGGATCCACCACCTATATATTCCAGGACTTCACGACCAGAAGGCAACACAGCTGCAGCTTTCATTTGAGAGCGATTTGCGGTTAATTTACTTACAACTTCCGATCAGTTACATCCGAAGATTTTCCTTTGTTCTCGTCAATCCGAAGATTTTCCTTGGTTCTCGTCTTTTGAGGAGTTATAGCTTCTTCATCAACCCGTTTCTGGGTGCTTACAACGCTGTGACTGCTTGTTGCGCCCTATTATGGACACTGCGGGTGTGTTCTACACTTCCTACCTCATGGCATCCATTCACCAACAAACAGAAGCGTGTAAATACCCAGGAATGGCATATTCAAATCTTTGTTCATCCACTCGACTGCCGAGAATAAATCGAATGGCTCTTGCATTGAATCGCCGTTTGTGGAACGCAGTATTGGAAGCTGCTCGGTTATTGTTGGCCAAATCACCAGTAGCTTGAAGAATTCGAATGTTCTAAGACGTGGAGGAGCAAGAGCAAGAGAAGGATGTACAAACCTCTTCGATCTGTTGCAAGCTGCTTGGAGTGCAGTGAACTCATCCTTGCGGACCGAGTGAAGAGTTTCTGCACACGATGAATTTAGATCATACTTCTATTATCTTTCCGACTATGGCTCAAACCTCTGGGTATGCACGGTATTGATGGTGACTAGGTGTCATGATTCTTGCACGAGTGGAGCAGCAACCACCCGGGTTGTCGATCTTCCAGCCAGAGCAGAGTCAAACAGAGTTGTTCAAAACTCGGGAGCTTTGAACATACGCAGGCCAACGCAGCTGGCCCGGCCCTTATTAGCACAGTGCAGGTGGAGATGCATCAAATACGATAACATTCTACGCCACCCACCTAGCCGAGTCCGTAGACAGCAATTTCAGGCCGTAACTTGATCATCTGAAGCACGAAGAAGTTGCATTTTGCTCGTACTGATTCCATATCTGGTTATCTCCTGCAAGTGCTATTTCAGCATTGGGATCGCTCAGTCAGTCACCGCCAGCTACAGCACACGCAGTTACTTGTTAACAGAGTAACGTCACTTCAAATTCACTTCTTTTCGGCAACGCACGGCGATCTTGTGAAGGCACTCTAGGCTACGACTCAAGAAGACATCCACTACATTTACACCCGCCTAAATGAGAAATGCCCTGAATCCCTTACGTATATGAGTTTAATCTGTCTGAACCATTTATGCAACAGAATTAGATTACGAATTCGAAGAGGATATCAAAATCTTGCTAGAGAGTAGTAGAGTGGATTGTACAAATTATCCCGAGACAGACATTCCTGCTCGGTGACATGTATGATCTCAATTACTAGAAAAAAGGTAGCACCTACGATGAGTGTCACATTCCAACAATGCCTGCATCTGTTAAAGAAACAAACCAAGTGAATACTCTCCACTGTAGAAGATATATCACTAAAAGGATAAGTGGACTCATCATCTCCAGAGAGGGGTTGTTATATACTCTAACCTATGGACAAGAGGTTAGTCACTAGTCAGTCATTAGTCATAGAGATGTGCCTCTAGATGTGACTATTGAGGTGACTATAGACTAGATATTATTTTTAACACATCTTTTAATGTCAGTGGTATTGAATATACACCAAGTTCAAGTATCAATTTTTGAAACCTGTCTGAAGACAAAGGTTTGATGAATATATCAGCAGTTTGGTCATCAGTTAGAACTTGCACTTCAATGTGCTTTGTTTTAGCATGATGCACTGGGTTTTCGCCAATGCTATTGCACTCATGCTATCAGTCTAGATTACTATTGGAGTGTCTTGATTGACATCCTCCAACATCCATCATAGCCAAATGGCCTCTCGTGCTGCACTACACAGACCACGATATTCTGCTTCAGAGGAGGATAAAGCAATAGTTGGCTGCTTCTTACACTGTCAAGTGATGGCACCTCTTCCCAGCATAAATGCGAATCCAGACATTGATTTACGATCTGCTGAATCGCTTACCCAATCAGCATCCAAGTCCAAGTGACTTATCTGAGCTATATCTGAGCTCATAACTGGTAGTTCCCCTGAGGTAGTGCAAAACTCTCTTTGCTACCCTCATATGCATAATTGTGAGAGACTCCATATTCTGACTGAGTTTGCTGACTACATACGAAATATCTGGTCTTGTATTGACAGCCAGATAAATTAACTTCCCTATCAGCTTCTTGAACTCTGATACCATGTTAAAGAACCAAACCAAGTGAATAGTCTCCACTGTAGAAGATATATTAGTAAAGGGATCAGTCAACTCATCATCTCCTAAGAGGGGGTTGTTATATACCCTAACCTATGGACAAGAGGTTAGTCACTAGTCAGTCATTGGTCATAGAGATGTGTCTATAGAGGTGATTATAGATGTGACTATAGACTAGACATTATCTTTAACAGCATCATCATCTGTTTTCTTTGGACTCATCATGTGATGTTTGTTTTGCTTGATGCCATTCATAATTCAGAGAGCTTAGATAGTCCAGTTTGCAACGTTCCCATTCAAGACTTTAGAAACTAGAATGCTGCGTTTCAGCATCACTAACTAATGTGAGTTTGTTGGAGATTCAGGTTCCGGGGCTCTACAGAACTGATAGGGGTATCACAAAGGATTATTGAATACTGTGTAGAGACCGATAGTTGAGAATGAACAGAATGAGGTTATTGAAGCGAGCTTGCGTGTACATATATATTTGTGAAGCTTTGGTTTTTTGTTTTGTTAATTAATTGATTAATTGTAAAGTAAATAAGAAGAATAGATGATAGAAGATAAACGATATGAGTAGAATAGTGTTAATTAGAAGTTTAGTGAAGAATCCCAGTTCTGGAGGAATTTATCGAATCTATGGAGACACTGAAAGATGATTTTCTCATAGATGAATTCCTCGGGCGAAGAGCTTTCTAACGATATGTTGTGCGAGGCAATCGGAGACCGAATGACGAAGTTACAACCGACTGAAGAATGTCAGTCGTCAAGAGGAAAACCCTAACTTCGGCACGTGCAGGAAAGTCTATCGCGGGATATAAGCAAGGTAACAAGTTGTTTACTTTACTGTTTTACTATTCCCAGAGCGAGCGATAGCAGGGCGCAGAGAGCCGCATTTACCGAACGCCGAAGTACATCAGTTACGGGCGAGGAAGCCAATTCGCGAGTGATCGGCGAGGAAGCCAATTTGCGAAGAAGTACATCAGTTACGGGCGAGGAAAGGATTGCAGCGAGGAATCCGTTTGTAGCGAAGATCGTTGCAGTGATCCTAGGGATGCGCGGGATGCAGACGACTAAGGCGCCGAGGCTCCGAGCCTTTGAAGTTAATCGACTAGCTCTTCGCCGCTATGACAAGGACCTCGAGGAAATGGGGTTATCGTTCCTCTTGCTTCCTTGGTGGGGGATGGTTTCCTCCAAATTGGTGCATGAGTTGAAGATGTGCAAACAACATCCGGCCGATGATCACTATGGGCGACCCTGTAACTGGACCGAAGCTCACTGGACCAGTGTCTTGGGAATCGACGATGCGGGACGAGAAGGTGATCTTCTTTTTGACACCATAGCTGCCGCTGCTTCGCCCGAAGCAGTGAAGACCTTCCCGAATCTGTTCAAGGAATTACCTCTAGGGAGGAACGGTTACCGGACAAGCGGTTACTGCGATCCGAAGAAGAGAGAAGTAGCCGATGCGATTATGGCGATCTTCAGACCACGAAGAACGACATACATGTCGAACTGGCAAATCAACTTCATCGAGCAGCTCTTCGCCGGACGAAGAGCACATTGGGCGAGGATCATCCACCGACATGTGCTGAAGCTTTGGAACGCGAATGACTTGGCGTACATAGGACCCTTTGTATCGGTGTTCTATATGGGGATGGGGTTGCTATATGAGGCACAACAGACGAAGTTAGGCTTTACCGCAATTGCCGAGGATGAAGAATTTCAAGTAGTGCAGACTCCAGCCCGAGACGCGCAACTTGAGAAGCGCTTCGATGAAATTGAGGCCGAGGAAGCAGCGCCTGAAGCAGCGACCGAAGTAGCGGCTGATACTACGCCGAGGCAGGAGGCATCGACTTCAACACCAGCTGCAGAGAAGACGCCCGAAGCAGTTACTCCGGCCGAAGACGAAGATGTAATCGAGGTATCTCCTCCGATTCGCAAGAGTGGAAGGAAGAAACCTCTGGAAGAGACGCCGAGGTCTGTGCAGAAGTCTCGGAAGAAGATGAAGATGACGAAGACGGTTCGGACCGATGATGAAGCAGTTGAAGAGGCGACCGAGGAAGCCGAGGAAGGGAGTACTCCTCAGATGGAGAAGGACGTTGCCACTACACCGAAGAGCGCTGTTTCTCCATCGACAGTTGGTGAGATCAAACGATTAGCTTCTTCGGCGGATTACCTCAGGGATGTAGTCGTACCGCTACTGCACAACTTGGAAGCGAATCGCGGGACCTACGAGGAAGTTGTCGGTAGGAAGCTGAACCTGGCAGGGTTAGTGCATACGATGCACTTCGGCCGAGGTAACTGGAAGGAAGAGAAGGAGAATCTGAGAGCTGCACTTCGCATGGCCCAGAAAGAGGCGTAGACGAGGACCGATGAACTGAAGAGTGTGGCATCAGAGAAGGAGGAACTTCTTCGGCAGAAGATTGATCGCGACAACGAGCATGAGAAGGTTCTGTCTTTGACGAAGAAGAAGTTGGACGAGGTACGACTTCAACGGGATAGGAACCTGGATGTTGTCGCGGAGATGACGCAGGAGATCGAGGATCTGAAGCGACGCACAATCAAGGCCGAGGAGCTAAGTGCTCAACTTCGGAGTAGGGTCGAGCCAGTGCTGAAGAACTACTTCGCCTTTGAGCTGGACACCGAGGAAGTGGGATTTCTTCGCCAGGTTAGAGAGGAGTTCTTAGCTGCAGATGCGGAGGGTACTTCAGCTAGGAACCGGGTAGCTAGGTTAGGACAGCGAGTAGTTAGAGAGCTTAGGGAGGTTAGAGCAACCGTAGAGTTCTCAGTTTGTGAGATAGGTAGAGAGTTAGCGATAGAAAGCGGTGTCGTTCCTGGTGTCGTTTCGGACACAGGACCTTCATCCGACGGTCCAGAAGTACGCCCGACTTCTTAGGAAGAAGATCCGTCATCTTCGGGAAAATCTGTATATAAGCGTTGTGTTGTTCGTATTCAGGACCTCTATGTGTTTTATCATTTTTGAGTTTTCTATTTCCTGAGTTTACGGAGCCATTGAGTGTTTTGTCTTCTGCGAAGGATTTACCTACGAAGTATCGTAGTTTGCTGTGGTAGGAATTAGTCTGGATGCCGAAGAATTTGCTGTTGACATTTGAAATCAGAGTAGAACGTTTACGGCGAAGACTGAGAATAGACCAGCATCTGCGGAGTTAGTTTCCTACGAAGACGTTCTTGGGCGAAGTTGAGTTCGGAAGAAGTTGTTCTTTGGTGGAACACTTAGGAAGAAGTTCAATCTAGTTCTTCGGTGGAAGAAGAGTCTTCTTCGCCAGAGTTTTCCGAGAGCAGTAGTAGTGAAAGTAACTTAGTGTGAAGATACTTAGCGTTTATGGTGTTAGAGGCTACTTAGTAGCACTTCAGCAGTACTTCCTCGTGTGACATTTCCGTCCGTGGCTCTGTTTCTCTGTTGTTTATCTGTTTCTTGAGGTCCCTGACCTGTTCAGTACCTGTTATGTTTGTTTGTCAGGATTATCAACTCTGTCTTGTTGGATAGATCTGAGTTTGATCTCTACCGGGACTGATTTCTGCCCGTGAGAATAAAAGACAACTATAAAGAATCACCTTTATTACGTGTTTACTACTTTTGGATGATCTTTACTTGCATCTCTGTGGGTTCGATCCTTAAATTACTACTTTCGAGCATCTTTTGGTTTTCTTGTGTGTTACATATAGAAGACTGAATAAATTTTGGCGCCGCTGCCGGGGATGCGAATGCTGAAATTATCCAAGATCAGTGAACAGAAGTTCAGAGACATGTATGTCGACGGGCAAGCCTGATCCTCCTGGAAACGTGCAATCTGAGAGAGACAGGAGGCGAGAAAGACGAGTAGAATATCGAGAACAGATTCTGAAAGAAGCTCGTCGGTTGAAAGAAGAGCATAAGAAGAGAGAACGAGGTTGGAGAACACCTAACTCAAAAGAATGGAAGAGGAAGGAACCAAGCCTTGGTGAATCAAGTTCACCCCGGACACCAAAGTCATTACCTCCAACCCCTTTCGAATCTGCTCAAAGAGAACTTGACTTCGAAGAAGTTACCACTCGACTAAGTGCTGAGAACGAACATCCAGAAAGTGAAGTAGGGTGGAAACCTTTCCCCGAAGTCAATACCGTTTTATATCCGCAGTTGTTTACTCCTGACCCAGAGATAGGAAGTACTTCTGCAGATCAAGATCAGTTTACTTCTTCGAATGAAGAAGCTGCGACTAAGGCAGTAGAAGCGGTTACTACCTTAGTGGAACTTTTACAGGCGCAGGAACTTATTCCTCAAGCACTGGTGCGGGAAATCCTTCCGTTAACTCCAGTGACTCAGAAAGACAGCGCTGCTCCTTACTTACAGCCAGCCACAGGACCGTCCATATTCAAGAAGAGACAAGCCCAAGCAGCTGCTGCTGCGGGTATTGCCCCTGCTGTCCTCGTTCAAGCTGCAGTACTAGCGCCGATTCCAGCCCCTGCCAAGATAGCAACTCAAGTTCCAAGGGCTCCTTTTGTTCGAAGTATGGCAGGCCAACCCATCACGAAACATGGTTACCCAAAGTTCAGAGGAGGATCTTCAGATGACGATGAGGATGCAGATGCTTACATTAAATTGTTTGAATCTGTATCTGTCACTAATAAGGAAGATGCTGAACCAGATCGTCTGCGAATCTTTCCGAGTCTTCTCAGGAAGAGAGCACGCAGCTGGTACAATCATGCAAATAGAGTACCAGGAGACATCGATACTTGGGACAAGCTGAGGACAAAGTTCTTAGAGCGATTCCGGGAAATTGGGTACAACCGTCAAGTTTTAGGAAAGCTGACCAGACTGATCAGAGGAAAGAAAGAGAGCTTAAAAGATTATGTTCAAAGATTCTACAATCTACTGGACAGAATACCGAGGATGGGTACAGCCAACCCATACTCTATGGATCAAGCCACAGAATGGCTAGTTACAGGCTTACCGATTGAGATGGAGATCTGGTGTCGCAGAGGAAAGATGGACGCCATCGAAGAGGTTGTTGCTTCAGCAGAAGCATTTGAAGCGTCCACCCTCGGAAGTAAAGGAGGATGGATAAAAGGGAAGAAGAAAGGAAAGAGAGAAAGGAAGGAAGGTAAAACGACTCGAAGGAAGAAGCAGAAGAAGGGTCGCAGAGAACCTTCTTCCTCCGAGGAATCTTCTGACGATGAGTCTTCTTCGGCCGAAGCCGAAGAGTCTTCATCGACGAGTTCATCTTCTTCGAGCGAAGAAGAACGAAGAATGAAACGCAGTTCTTCGTCCAAAGAAAAGAAAAGCTCGAAGGAAAAGAAGGGCAAGAAAAAGGGGGATAGTAATCAACTCATGGAGGAGATGATTAAAGGGTTTGCAGACTTGAAAGTGCAGATGGTACGATCTCCTGAAGGGAGAAAATCACCTGCTACATCTCGTTCAAGTTTATGGTGTACGACATGCGGTAAATCAGGACATGCTAATACGGAATGTAAGAACAACAGAACATTTCAAGCACAATCGCTTGAATGGGCACCAGCATTCGAATCATATTATAGCTCATTCTTTGTGGAAACTCCGGACGAAGTATATGGAGTATTAACGAATCCACCCCCAACAAGCCAGCAATTACCCCAATTCAACCCATACCAATTCAAAGGTTTGCACCAAAAGAGAGGGCCCTGAATGTATCTCAGAAACGTTTGATGAGTCCGCCAGGAGCAAATAAACCACCACCCCATGGGTCTTGTTTTAATTGTGGTAGTTTGGAACATTGGTCACCAAACTGCCCTCAACCAAAGAAATCGATGGGATATGTAGCACTTTGTGGAAGGTGTCATCAGCCAGGACATGCCACAGCAGATTGTACTAACCCACCCGCAGAGAAGAGAGGGGTTCGCTTTGATCCCAAAACAGAACGTCCTGGAGAAGCTCAACTGCACAAGGTAGACTTGGAAGAATGGAAAGCCGCTGGAGATGAAGGATGGCCACCAGAAGAAACTTGGGTTTGTAAAGTGGACACCAGAAGCTCTTTCAAGACCAAGCGAAAGGCAGAAGAAGCGCCCATAAAGACTCAATCGAAGAAAGAGCTGAAGAAGCAGAAGAAGGCTGCGGAGAAAGCCAAGAAGAAGATTGTTGAGGAGGAAACTGAGGAAGAGGAAGAAGAAATACTGAAGAGCGTAAATCCTCCGAGACTACCAGTTGACATTACGGACGAAGTCCGCGAACTCCTGAAGAAGGAGTTACTACGAGCAGGAACTTCGGCAAGAGAAGCTGATACAACTTCGGCCGAAGTACCAGAACAATCAACTTCGTCCGTACCCAAGATTTTCCGTTCTTCGGCCACTGAAGACAAGACTGCAGCCAAGAACGAGGAGGTTCCGAAGAAGCACAGTCGACCGGAACCTATGAAGAAAGAACCTGTGGCAGTACCACACTATGATGTGGTAGCTGATCTAGAAACACAGAAGGCTAACATAAGTTTCAAACAGCTGATTGAAGATAACAAAATTTACAGAAAATTGTTACTTCAAGCACTGAAGAAACCCACTAAAGCAAGAAGATCAAAGTTGCCTTCTCTGTTTCACATCGAGGCAGAAGACCTGGGATCTCCAGAAGTGGAAGTGGAGGTTGCAGGCTGTGTAATTAGGAAAGTGCCAATTGACTCCGGATCAGGAGTCAACATAATGACAGAAGACACGGCACACGCGTTGGGTTTCAGTAAGTTTGAAGAAACTCAGCGGGTGTTACGACTGGCAGATCAAACGAGAAGATGACCACTTGGGCTACTGCGCAACATTCCCACCTTGATAGGCAGAATTTCTTTTAAACTCACCTATGTTGTGCTGCGCCCTTTGGTTAAGTCTGGTTATCAAATTTTGATTGGGAGGCCATGGTTGTATGGTGCCAAAGTACTAACAAATTGGTACCGGCACCGTTTACAGTTCAAAGATCCACAGAAACCAACTGATAAGGCTGTGATGGTTTCCTGGAAGAAGATAACACATCAGGGCGAAACAGAGTCGACTGATGAAGGTTACACTTCGGGATCTGATTCATCAACAAGTAGCGCAGGAGAAAGGAAAGGAGACCCTTATTCGATGGTCAACTATCTACAGTGTTATGAAATTGATGAAGAAGAAGATATGAACGAGGCCGAATAGCAATCACAGCTAGGTCACGGGAGTGCAGAGACCAGTCATACAGATGGTATAGTCCTTCCAGGAGCATCCCAAGACTTACTAATAAGCGAAGGTAAGAGCCTCAAGATTTCTGTTGTGGTACAAGGAGAAGAGTTGGAAGTGTATCGTCAGATGCTGATCCATTACCAAGATGTCTTCGCCTGGACTGTGGAGGACATGAAGGGGATACCTGCACAGTGGGGAGAACATCGTATCGACCTCATTGAAGGATCAGTACCTGTACGACAGAGGCAGTATCGACTCAACCCAAAATACTCTTTGATGGTTAAAGACGAGATAGATAAGTACCTAAAGGCAGGTATTATTTTCCCTGTGTTAAGCAGCGAATGGGTAGCACCCATAGTGGTGGTACCCAAGAAGCAAACAGGAAAGATAAGAGTCTGTCAAGATTTCAGAAAGCTGAATGCAGCAACCAAGAAGGATCATCACCCTTTACCTTTTACTGATACCATTTTGGATCATGTATCTGGAAAGGAATGTTACAGCTTTTTGGATGGGTTTTCAGGGTACAATCAAGTGTCCATAAGAGAGCAAGATAAGGACAAGACTACCTTTACTACAGATTGGGGCACTTATGCTTATCACAAGATGCCTTTTGGACTATGCAATGCACCAGCTACTTTTCAGAGGATGATGACCTCAATTTTCCAAGATTATTTGCGAAAATTTTTAGAGATCTTTATAGATGATTTTTGTGTTTTTGGCACACGTGAAGAACATGCAGCGTGTTTAGCGAAAACCTTTCAGAAGTGTAGGGAAGCCCGACTTGCATTACATCCTGAGAAGTGTTTCTTCGTGATGACTGAAGGAATACTTCTTGGACATAGAGTATCAGGTCGAGGCATAGAAGTAGATGTAGAGAAAGTTAAAGTGATACTATCCCTACAGCCCCCTACTGACATCAGCGAGTTGAGAGCCTTCCTAGGACATGTTGGATATTACAGAAGGTTCATCAAAGATTACGCCATACTTGCTGCGCCACTGACAGAATTGCTGAAGAAGACGACAGAGTACCATTGGCACGAGAAACAGCATGAGGCGTTTGAAACGCTGAAGAAGAAGTTGGCAGAAGCACCTGTCATGCGACCCCCAGACTGGGAGAGACCTTTTCAAGTGTATGTAGACACTTCTGTGTTTGCTATTGGAGTGGTGCTCAGTCAGAAAGATGATGAAAAGAGAGACCACCCAATCTACTATGCGAGTAGACAACTTTCAGCAGCAGAAAAGAACTACACCACTACTGAACGTGAAGCGTTGGGAATGGTGTACTCAGTAAAGAAGTTCAGACATTACCTTCTTGGCTATGAGTTTGTTTTTCATGTGGATCATTATGCATTGAAGCATCTAGTACAGAAGTCAGACTTGTCAGGAAGGATAGCAAGATGGATGTTGTTACTTCAAGAATTCACTTTCACAGTTCAGACCAGACAAGGGATTCATCATGAGAATGCTGATTACTTGTCTCGACTGAGAACGGGAGAACGAGTGGATACAGTGGCAGATGACTTCCCAGATGAGGAATTGTTTCAGCTGACCGTAGCACCTGCTACGAAGTACTATGATCTGTACAGATATTTACAGACTTTGTAGTGCCCAGAAGAAATGGACGCTGAACAGCGAACAGTCTTCATACATCAGGCGGGACCCTACGAGATGAAGAACGGGATATTGTTCAAAAGAGGGCCTGATGAAGAACTTCGAAGATGTCTAGAAACGCATGAGATACCACAAGTGGTAGGAGCACTACACTCGGAACCTGAAGGTGGACACTATGCACTGAGAAACACTGTGAAGAAGATCCTCTCAGCTGGATACTGGTGGCCAACGATGTACAAAGATGTTCAGGAGATCATCAAGAAGTGTGATAACTGTCAACGAGTGGGTAAGCCTACGCCAACCACTTAGTGGCCGTTACATCCGATACTCCCATTAGCACCATTCGAGAAGTGGGGGATTGATTTTGTAGGACCTATACAACCTGCAACACGCCGCACAAGAAGAAGGTACATACTGATAGCTACTGATTATGCAACGAAGATGGTTGAAGCAGCAGCTACCAAGAAAGACGATGCAGCCACTGTGGCTGAGTTTCTGTACACACAGATCATTACTCGATATGGATGCCCACTGGAGTTGGTGAGTGACCGAGGTACACATTTTTTAAACAAGATGATAGAAGAACTGACAGATTACTTTGGTATAAAACACCGGAAGACAACACCGTACAACCCAAAAGCTAATGGATTGACGGAGAAGTCTAACGGAGTGTTATGCAAGATTCTGAACAAGGTGACAGTGAACCATGCATATGATTGGGATACAAAGTTACCGGCTGTCTTATGGGCATTTCGGAATGCAGAGAAGATTACAACTCGACAAACACCCTTTTTCCTAACATATGGCATGACACCGATTATGCGAGTTGAATTTGATGTGCCTACTTACAGAATCCTGTCTGAAGATAGATTGTCAGTGGAGGAGAGCCAACTGTTACGACTCAAGAGTCTGATTACACTTGAGGAAGACCGTGAAGAGTCTAAACGACTAACGGAAATCATTCAAATGAAGCGGAAAGAGAAGCACGATAAGAAGATCCGCAAGGTGGACATCAAGGATGGTGATTTAGTACTGCTGTATGACAGTAGGTACACCAAATTTCCAGGGAAGTTACACTTACGTTGGATGGGTCCTTACAAAGTAACGCGTCGTTATAGTAATGGTTCGGTTCAGTTGGAAGAACTCGATGGAACATTGTTAGCCACCCGAGTCAATGGGTGGAGAATTAAGAGATACTACTCTTAAGTGTTCGCGGGGTCGCTTCACAATTGAGAAGGGGAGTATGTGAAGCCTTGGTTTTTTGTTTTGTTAATTAATTGATTAATTGTAAAGTAAATAAGAAGAATAGATGATAGAAGATAAACGATATGAGTAGAATAGTGTTGATTAGAAGTTTAGTGAAGAATCCCAGTTCTGGAGGAATTTATCGAATCTATGGAGACACTGAAAGATGATTTTCTCATAGATGAATTTCTCGGGCGAAGAGCTTTCTAACGATATGTTGTGCGAGGCAATCGGAGACCGAATGACGAAGTTACAACCGACTGAAGAATGTCAGTCGTCAAGAGGAAAACCCTAACTTCGGCACGTGCAGGAAAGTCTATCGCGGGATATAAGCAAGGTAACAAGTTGTTTACTTTACTGTTTTACTATTCCCAGAGCGAGCGATAGCAGGGCGCAGAGAGCCGCATTTACCGAACGCCGAAGTACATCAGTTACGGGCGAGGAAGCCAATTCGCGAGTGATCGGCGAGGAAGCCAATTTGCGAAGAAGTACATCAGTTACGGGCGAGGAAAGGATTGCAGCGAGGAATCCGTTTGTAGCGAAGATCGTTGCAGTGATCCTAGGGATGCGCGGGATGCAGACGACTAAGGCGCCGAGGCTCCGAGCCTTTGAAGTTAATCGACTAGCTCTTCGCCGCTATGACAAGGACCTCGAGGAAATGGGGTTATCGTTCCTCTTGCTTCCTTGGTGGGGGATGATTTCCTCCAAATTGGTGCATGAGTTGAAGATGTGCAAACAACATCCGGCCGATGATCACTATGGGCGACCCTGTAACTGGACCGAAGCTCACTGGACCAGTGTCTTGGGAATCGACGATGCGGGACGGGAAGGTGATCTTCTTTTTGACACCATAGCTGCCGCTGCTTCGCCCGAAGCAGTGAAGACCTTCCCGAATCTGTTCAAGGAATTACCTCTAGGGAGGAACGGTTACCGGACAAGCGATTACTGCGATCCGAAGAAGAGAGAAGTAGCCGATGCGATTATGGCGATCTTCAGGCCACGAAGAACGACATACATGTCGAACTGGCAAATCAACTTCATCGAGCAGCTCTTCGGCGGACGAGAGCACATTGGGCGAGGATCATCCACCGACATGTGCTGAAGCTTTGGAACGCGAATGACTTGGCGTACATAGGACCCTTTGTATCGGTGTTCTATATGGGGATGGGGTTGCTATCTGAGGCACAACAGACGAAGTTAAGCTTTACCGCAATTGCCGAGGATGAAGAATTTCAAGTAGTGCAGACTCCAGCCCGAGACGCGCAACTTGAGAAGCGCTTCGATGAAATTGAGGCCGAGGAAGCAGCGCCTGAAGCAGCGACCGAAGTAGCGGCTGATACTACGCCGAGGCAGGAGGCATCGACTTCAACACCAGCTGCAGAGAAGACGCCCGAAGCAGTTACTCCGGCCGAAGACGAAAATGTAATCGAGGTATCTCCTCCGATTCGCAAGAGTGGAAGGAAGAAACCTCTGGAAGAGACGCCGAGGTCTGTGCAGAAGTCTCGGAAGAAGATGAAGATGACGAAGACGGTTCGGACCGATGATGAAGCAGTTGAAGAGGCGACCGAGGAAGCCGAGGAAGGGAGTACTCCTCAGATGGAGAAGGACGTTGCCACTACACCGAAGAGCGCTGTTTCTCCATCGACAGTTGGTGAGATCAAACGATTAGCTTCTTCGGCGGATTACCTCAGGGATGTAGTCGTACCGCTACTGCACAGCTTGGAAGCGAATCGCGGGACCTACGAGGAAGTTGTCGGTAGGAAGCTGAACCTGGCAGGGTTAGTGCATACGATGCACTTCGGCCGAGGTAACTGGAAGGAAGAGAAGGAGAATCTGAGAGCTGCACTTCGCATGGCCCAGAAAGAGGCGTAGACGAGGACCGATGAACTGAAGAGTGTGGCATCAGAGAAGGAGGAACTTCTTCGGCAGAAGATTGATCGCGACAACGAGCATGAGAAGGTTCTGTCTTTGACGAAGAAGAAGTTGGACGAGGTACGACTTCAACGGGATAGGAACCTGGATGTTGTCGCGGAGATGACGCAGGAGATCGAGGATCTGAAGCGACGCACAATCAAGGCCGAGGAGCTAAGTGCTCAACTTCGGAGTAGGGTCGAGCCAGTGCTGAAGAACTACTTCGCCTTTGAGCTGGACACCGAGGAAGTGGGATTTCTTCGCCAGGTTAGAGAGGAGTTCTTAGCTGCAGATGCGGAGGGTACTTCAGCTAGGAACCGGGTAGCTAGGTTAGGACAGCGAGTAGTTAGAGAGCTTAGGGAGGTTAGAGCAACCGTAGAGTTCTCAGTTTGTGAGATAGGTAGAGAGTTAGCGATAGAAAGCGGTGTCGTTCCTGGTGTCGTTTCGGACACAGGACCTTCATCCGACGGTCCAGAAGTACGCCCGACTTCTTAGGAAGAAGATCCGTCATCTTCGGGAAAATCTGTATATAAGCGTTGTGTTGTTCGTATTCAGGACCTCTATGTGTTTTATCATTTTTGAGTTTTCTATTTCCTGAGTTTACGGAGCCATTGAGTGTTTTGTCTTCTGCGAAGGATTTACCTACGAAGTATCGTAGTTTGCTGTGGTAGGAATTAGTCTGGATGCCGAAGAATTTGCTGTTGACATTTAAAATCAGAGTAGAACGTTTACGGCGAAGACTGAGAATAGACCAGCATCTGCGGAGTTAGTTTCCTACGAAGACGTTCTTGGGCGAAGTTGAGTTCGGAAGAAGTTGTTCTTTGGTGGAACACTTAGGAAGAAGTTCAATCTAGTTCTTCGGTGGAAGAAGAGTCTTCTTCGCCAGAGTTTTCCGAGAGCAGTAGTAGTGAAAGTAACTTAGTGTGAAGATACTTAGCGTTTATGGTGTTAGAGGCTACTTAGTAGCACTTCAGCAGTACTTCCTCGTGTGACATTTCCGTCCGTGGCTCTGTTTCTCTGTTGTTTATCTGTTTCTTGAGGTCCCTGACCTGTTCAGTACCTGTTATGTTTGTTTGTCAGGATTATCAACTCTGTCTTGTTGGATAGATCTGAGTTTGATCTCTACCGGGACTGATTTCTGCCCGTGAGAATAAAAGACAACTATAAAGAATCACCTTTATTACGTGTTTACTACTTTTGGATGATCTTTACTTGCATCTCTGTGGGTTCGATCCTTAAATTACTACTTTCGAGCATCTTTTGGTTTTCTTGTGTGTTACAATATTCGGGCACCGGATTCGTAGGAGGACCGACTAAACTCGGTGCATGTGCCTGGATGTGTACATGCATTGTGTCCGTTATTCTGTACCTGATCCGTGAGAATTTGCATGAATCTCTAGTTTCAATTCGAAGCCTGGTGGTTGATGCATGGATTGCAAGGTCTCGATCGTGGGACGGGTAATACGAAGAACGAAGCATGAAGCTGCTTCCTGAGACATCCCTAAATCCCCTGATTGTCCGGACACTTAAAAAGAAGGACTATTTACGAGTCAGGGCAGCTTGATCGCAGTAAAAGCCATTTTGTCTTGCAAAAAGTAATAGTCGAATCTGAAGAGCTCTGTGTCTTCATAACTGCTTTATGAAGATGTTAGAATACCGTACACAGTGTGAATACCCCTTTTACAGTAAGCAGTTCAGGCTTTTAGATGGTGACTTTTCGAAAGGTCACCAAGGCCAAGACCCAAGGTATATTATTCAGGCCCAAGGCCATTGTACATTATTGAGTATTCATTTACTTGGTTTTTCCTACACTCTCTTGAGGAGCTCTCCCACACTCTCATATTGTCCTAATGCCGTGACTTAGAGTTTTGCCTTAGCCTATTTTACTAGCAGTCCATTTCCAACATGGTATCAGAGCTTTGCATTGTTGATGTACTAGCACAATAGCATAGGCACTAGGTAGGCCTTCGATCCTTAGGTGAGAGCAGTTGGAGGACGCTTCAGCTGCTGCGAGAAGGACGCTTCAATGTCTGCCCCCTTTGACACCAAAGGTTGGGCCAAGTTCGACGGCACATACTTCACGCTTTGGAAGCACAAGACAACCTTGCGGCTCAGGGCCCATGGTGTTCTTGATATCGTGGAAGGGAACGTGCAGAGACCACGTGCCACGACACCCGGAGGTACTGCGGTACCTATCCCTCCCCCTGCTATCGGACCCGGTAGCATCGCAGATTGGGATCAGCGTGATGTTAACGCGCTCGCAGCAATCAACGAATGCTTCGAAAACAGCGTGGCAGAACATCTAATGTCTTGCACCACGTCGAACGATGCATGGTCCACCTTGATCAGACACTTTGCAGGTCAAGACATGGTGACCAAGATGCACTTAAGAGAGAAGTTGCGGGTTTTAAAGATGAAACCCAACGAGACTGTCACCCAGCACGTAAACAACTTCAAGTCTCTCATCCAGCAGATGACTTCAGCTGGATTGATAATCACCAACGAGGAGCAAGTCCTCGCGTTGATGGGCAGCATGTCCAACAACTACCATCTATTCTTGCTGGCGATGAGAACGAACCCAAATCTCTCGCTACAGGACCTCATCACCTTCCTCATCCAGGAGGAAACGATCGGACGCAAGTTATCGATGGAACCATCCACTGCCTTGTTTGCAGGTCGCCGGCAAGGAGGACGCAATGGCAACAACCGGCGCAACAATGGTGGCAACCGACAAGGCGGCAACCAGCCACCAAAGAGACCGCCAGATCCTAACGAGAAATGTTTCCAGTGCAACAAGCCCAGACACCGCATAGCTGAGTGTTCGGACAAACCCAGCAGCAGCAACGAAAACTCGAATGCTGGCAACCAGAACAAGAAAAGGAACAAGAATCGTCGTTCCCAGAACAACAACGGCAACACTCGTCGAGTTCTGGTGGCACAATGTTCGTCTGCAATCGTGCAGACAGCTGATCCTAACTAGTATAAGGACACGGGTGCCACACACCACATGGCGCATAATCGACGACAATACGTCGAATACTCACCCGTCTCTACAGAGAACACCGAGAATGATGCGATTCTACTCGGTGACAACACCACCATCCACGTTGCTGGTTCCGGCATGGTGGAAGTGCGCCTGCTCAACGGCGAGCATGTGTACATACGTGACGTTCTTCACGTGCCCGCCTTGCAAAAGAATTTATTCTCAGCTCGGCAATTTGATGCCAATGGCGGCTGGTGCTTAATTGGCAACGGATTCTGTCACCTAGAAGATAGATTTGGACAAGTGCTAGCTCCCTGTCCCACTGTCGACGATCTCTACATGCTCGGGAATTCAATTTTGGTCACTGACCAAACCGCGCTTGTAGCTACAGCTGGTAGGACTTCAGTAGTCCACACACTACCACCTAGCAAGAGATCAGGACCGCGCCTGCGAGCTAGACCGCAATCTAACCAGCGGACTAGCACCTCACTATTCAACCGCAACATGCGCAGGATCCGCTTCCCACGGTCCAGGCCCAGCCCGCCTCACAGAATGCGCACACCCAAGCTGAAATTCAACCAAGTCACTCATAGAATTTTCAAATCCCTAATTCGGAGCATAGGCTCACTAGTGAAGTCCTCCCCACTCCACAAAATTCGGATGTGTCCTACTTGAATAATGAGGACCCAATTTCAGTCATCGCGGCCTCTACCCCCTTCACTATGACACCCCTTGGTCAATTTCCCGTAAGGACACCACCCCTTGGCATGCCTCCTCAAACATGCACACGGATCGAGTCCCTTCTCCTCACGCGGATCGACTCAATTCACACACCCTTTGAAAGCCCCGCACCTGCACGCCTAACGGTCAATACTCGGCCACAACGGTTAGACTGGGAAGATTCCACATCCGAGGACTCCCACGCGCACCCCCTGACAATCGCACCGATCCAGGAAAGAGATGGGGACCCCATCCGGATGAGGATGGGATCCCCATCCGTGCGGCATGTGCCGTCTCTCCGCATAAGGGAAAGTGCGCATCCCATGCATGAGGACGCACACTTCACATCTCCGCACAGACGGGGATATGAAGGCGGCCCCCCATCGGGGGTGCCGCCCCCTCAACACCAAGGAGATCACAACCGCACGGATGGGGCACCACCCCATCTCCACGGACTGCCTCCGCACGGAGGCAGTCAACCTCCAAGGGCGCGAGAGGTCGCCGCGACCCCCGCTGACCTGGGAGGTCGGGACGTCAGCTTAAGCGGCGGCGCGCACCCCGCGATGCTGCCCTTGCACCATCAAGGCACCCCCACATCGGGGGTGCCGCCCCCGCATCCCTGCAGTGAGGATGCACGTGCCCACATAAGAGATCGCGCATCTCCGCGCGGAGGGGCCGGCAGGCCAACCGCCGCGGACTGCCCTGTTGGCAGTCCGTCCGGGGCCAGCCCCGACGGCCGTCCGTTCCCCACGGACTGCCCCGACGGCAGTCCGTCCAGGGACTAGGGGGACGATTCCTCTGATAGGGACATAGTCCCCCAAGGAGGGACAGAGGGCCTTCTTGGCCCTCGTCCCTATAGTCCTTTTTTTGTTCACCTGGTCTCATCTCGGATTCCCTTTGGTGAGCAGTCGGGTTCTTTTTTTTCTCGACCTGGGTCTCCTCCGCATTTGTTGGCAGGCCTTCAGGGTTTCACATCTGGCAGTCGGACTCCTCCACCGACGCCACCTAGACCCTGTGCCCTTGTTACTACGACGGGCGATCTCTCTACCTTGTGGCATCAGCGACTCGGTCATATCAACCATCATCGCGTCCATGAGCTGAGCCACCGCAGGTATGTTACCGGCCTCCCTTCCTTCCCGCTCTCTGAGGATATTTGTCCAGCTTGTGCACACGGCAAGCATGAACGCACTAAATTCCCACGTGCCAGCTCCACTCGATCCACTCGTCCTCTGGCACTGGTCCATTCTGATATTAGTGGTCGCATCTCCCCTTGCACGTTTTCTGGCTATGAGTATTTCATCACCTTTATTGATGACTACTCGCGCTACACTGTCACTCGTCTTCTCTATTATAAGAGTGACTGTTTTGCTGCTTTCCGGGACTATCTAGCATTTGCTGAGCGCGCCACTGGTCAATCTCTTATCACTTTGCGATCTGACAATGGCGGAGAATATCGTTCACCTGCTTTTGACGCTTTCTGTCGCGAGCGTGGCATCCAGCGTCAGTTCACAGTCCCTTACTCTCCTCAGCAGAATGGCATTGCTGAACGTAAGAACCGCAGCTTGCTTGATGCTGTCCGTTCTATGCTTTACACTTCCAAGCTCATCAAGCCCTTCTGGGGTGAAGCAATCACTTGCGCCACCTCCCTCCAGAACCGGTGTCCGTCTAAGACTATCCCGTCTATGACCACACCTTATGAACTCTAGCACTCCTATGCCTCCACAACTCCTCGTCGACCCGATCTCTCCTTTCTGCGCGTCTTTGGCTGTCGCGCTTTTTCCCAGGTCCCCGAGGTTGAGTGCACAAAGCTCGATGATCGCTCTCACGAGTGTATCTTCCTTGGCTATAGCGGCCAGAGTAAGGGTTACCGTCTCCAAAGAAAATCTGACGATCATACCTTCACTTCTCGTGATGTTATCTTCGATGAGTCTTCCTCGACTCTCCCTCTCACATCCAACCCCTCTGCTGATCTCCACTCACTCAAGCATCTTCTGAGACCGACGTCTATTTTTATCATACTATGCCCGCCCCTTCAGCTGGTCCAGCTTATGTCCCGTCCGTCTCTCCCGGTTTTTCTTTAGTGGAGTTCCTCTGCCATCTCCTGCCGGTCCAGCTCCAACCCCATCCGTTGGCCTTGGATCTGGAGGAGGAGTCCCTAGCAGTCATGGCCTTGGCGGAGGAGTCACCAGCAGTACACAGTCCAGTGGGAGCAGTCGTCCTCCACGTTCTCACTCCTCAAGCCATCACTCTCCCCCTGCAGAGAACTTGAGCCCGCGCCATCCTTACCTTCGGCGCACATCACCACGCTCACCACGAGTTTCCGGCCCCACCCACAGCGAGTCCTCTCTTCCTCCATTGGATTTCTCACCGCCTCCATTGAGACGATCAGCTCGACATTCAGTTCCTCCACAACGGAACCCAGATGAAGGCTACGACCCTTCATCGCTGATCCCGAAGTCTCGGAAGAACACCAAGCGTGCATTGATGGTAACTCTCAAACCAGTGCCAATGGAACCTGTTTCTTACACAGAAGCAATATCTTCTCCTGATGCCGATCAGTGGAAAAGAGCAATAGAGGAGGAGCTAGATTCCCACGAATCTAACGGCACCTGGAAGCTCACCGACTTGCCACAAGGACGCCGACCAATAACATGTAAGTGAACCTTTAAGTTAAAACTTAATACCGATGGTCCATTGCTCGTTATAAGACGAGACTAATGGCTCGTGGTTTCACCCAGATCTACGGGTTGGACTACACAGAAACCTTTTCTCCTGTAGTCCGCATTCAGTCAATACGGCTCATCCTTGTCATCTCAGCGCAGTATAATCTACATGTACATCAAATGGATGTTAAAACTGCATTTCTGAATGGAACACTTAACGAAGAAATATACATGAGTGTTCCGGAAGGCGTGACTACAGCAAGGCGCAGTCAAGTATGCAGATTGCTCAAGACTCTCTACGGTCTTAAGCAATCATCAAGAGAATGGTACTTGATCATCGACAATTTCTTGCTTTCTCTTGGATTTGCTAAGTCCGGTGCAGACGGAAACGTTTACTACTTGCACCAGAAACAGCACTTCGTCATCCTTGCCCTCTACGTGGATGACACTGTGATTGCCAGCAGCAGTGAGGCTCTACTGTCTCATGTAAAAGGGAAACGGAGCTCACGGTTCAACATGAATGACATCGGTCCAGTCCATCAGTGCCTTAGCATTGAGATTAATCGTGATCCATCTTCTAGCACTATCAGACTTAGTCAAACTTTGTATTTGACACAGAAACTATTTCAGTTTGGCTTACAAGATTGCAAACCCGTAAGCACCCCTCTAGTTACAGGTGAGAAACTCTCCTCGGATGACTCCCCTGTCACTGAGGATGAAAAGAAGCTATGTAATAGTTATCCTTACCAGAGTGCAGCTGGCTCTATTAATAGGACCGCAGTATGCACTCGTCCTGATTTGTCTTATCCCATTAGTGTACTCTCCCAGTTCATGAGTAGTCCTGGACCTAAGCACATTGCCGCTATGAAGCGGGTTTTCCGTTACATCAAGGGAACTTTAAATTTGTACCTTGAGTATGCTCACTCACCCAGCCCTACTCTCTGTTCGGTTACACCGATGCTGACTGAGGAGGACACGCGGAGACAAGACGATCCACATCAGGTCACTGTTTCATTTACTCTGGAGGAGCCATCAGCTGGTCCTCCAAGAGACAGAAGTCAGTAGCCCTGTCAAGTACAGAGGCAGAATATGTAGCTCTTAGCACGAGCTGCTCAGAGACAATCTGGTTACGTCAGCTCTTGACCGACATCGGATTGCATGACAAGGAGCCGACCGTTACATATTGTGACAACCAAAGTGCTATGGCCCTTGTCGACACCAGCAAGTTCCACGACCGTACGAAGCACATCGACATCCGATATCACTTCATAAAGATCACGTCGCTGGAAAAGTTATAGAAGTTAGATATTGTCCTACTGAGGACATGGTTGCAGATATTCTGACAAAGAGCTTACCAGCTCCCAAGTTGGATTATCTACTACCGAAGCTAGGAATGTTTTCTAACTAAGTAATATTTTTATCCGAACTGTTATTGAGTGGGAGTGTTAGAATACCGTACACAGTGTGAATACTCCTTTTACAATAAGCTGTTCAGGCTTTTAGATGGTGACCTTTCGAAAGGTCACCAAGGCCAAGACCCAAGGTATATTATTCGAGCCCAAGGCCATTGTACATTATTGAGTATTCATTTACTTGGTTTTGCCTACACTCTCTTGAGGAGCTCTCCCACACTCTCATATTGTCCTAATGCCGTGACTTAGAGTTTTGCCTTAGCCTATTCTACTAGCAGTCCATTTCCAACCGAAGATGCATAGCGGAGACCCGAAAGTATAGAACGAGCCTAGAAGGGCCGAAGGCTGTACCTTTATTGCTTGATCAGGAGCAGAAATTTATTTCTCTAGCTAGTCATGATCACTTTAATTTCTTCCTACAAGCCTCCCACCACGAGCATGCATGTTCACGTTTCTAGCTAGCTTAAGCTCTTAGCTGAAATTTAATCCATTCCGGAAGCAGATCTCGTCCGATCTTGATGCTAGACTCTGAAGAGGATTCTCATCCAAATTCTACCAACAGGACTCTGGATCTCATGATCAGTTGAGTCTAGGATTACTGGGACCACACTGGAACATGTTGTGGATAAGAGCTCTAGATCCCGGACCTGGCGAGCTTGTGAGCTTGCTGCGTGGCAGCAGCTGAAAACTTACGTTCGTCTACATGTGCAAGAGAAACCACCGGATCATAAAGATGATGAATATATATATATAATCAAAGGCATCTTGAAGCGTGATGTTTTCTCGATCATAGCTAGAAGCAAATAATGGAGTATCATCTTATCTTGATTTTAGATAACGCATGCTCTGCACGTGTGTTTGTAGCTTGTTCGAATTCAGTTGTTACGCATCAGCAAATCTGAGTTTGGACGTAGAAAGCCCAGAAGCAGTATCTCACATCACCATGATACAGCCTGAAGATTGCAACTGCAAGCAAGCTTGTGGGATACTTTCTAGAGCCCAAACTTGTGAATAAGGTTGGTTGGTCCGGTCACAATTTCGTCTTCTGCGGTTCACATCTCCTCTATCTAATCTAAACTTAAATTCAAGTTATCACTTCATTTTAAGAGGCAAACCTACAAATTCTGAAATGAAACTTCTTAAACAGGTTGTTTTCACCTCGTGGTCGTGTTTGATATTTCCAAATTCATACATTGCATGCCACGTCATCCTATTTAAAAGCACGTTCGTTAGATTCTTCGTCTTCCAAACACGTGGTTCTTAATGAAAAACCTTTTCAAACTTTCTAGACACTTGTTTTAAAGTATTACCAATATTAAATTGTTTGAATTGTTTTTAATATTCTTTAGGTATTTGATGGATTTAGTGAATAGATATTATAGAGTTTCAATATACCTTGAATTCAGCATTAACTCATAACACTCTGTACAGTAATACCACACCTAAGCTTTGAGCAATATTGACGAAATGATGAAGAAACTAGCAAATTTCCTTGAAGGAAGTTTTTGAAAATGATTCATCTATTATTTTTTTTTGTTCTAAAATTCGAAGATTAACACTTTTAGCTTAGTGTTAATACTATTTTGAACAAATCTAAATTTAAAATTCAAGTTGTCAAGTCTTTTGAGAGGGAAAACAGACAAAATTTGAACAGAAACTTCCTAAACAGGTTGCTCTCCCCTCGTAGCCGTGTTTGATATTTACAAATTCTGAAATTACATTCCATGTAATCTCTTTAAAATCAAAGCACGTACGTTAGATTTATCGTTGTCAAAAAACTTAGTTTCTAATGAGAAAAAGCTTCCAAACTTTCTAGACACATGTCTTAAGGTACATTATGAATATTTAAATTCTTTAAATGACTTTTAGAACTCTTTAGGTATCTCATGGATTTATTGAATAGAATTTTATAGAGTTTTTATATCTTAATTCAACATTAAATCATAGAAACATAATTCTCAAGATCTGACCCTCCACACTGTAGAAACTAATACACAAAACACACGTGGAAAATTTCGTCAAGATCTGATGGTTGAAAGTCACTTTGTAGAGAAAAAATCAAAATCTCAAAATGTTATAATCTTTTCTCAGTTCGCTATACACTAGTAACAATTCTAAGCTTGGAGTAATATTGTTAAATGATGAAATAAATCATCATGCTTCTTTAATTATTTGTGCATTCGTGATCGACTCTCAATTTTGGGGAAGAGAATCGGAGATCATGTGAGGCACTGTTGTATTTTGGTTTGAAACCGTCTCCGTTGCATGTTGGAAACAAATGAGTGAAATGAAAAAACCTTATAAAAATAACCAAGAGAAAGTCAGATACTCATGAAACTTCCCAAGCAACAAGAAAGTCACGTTAGGATATCGATCACAGTTCAAGATTCCAAAATCCATGTGCACCACCATATTTTTTGGATGAAGAGCATTTTGGAACGCAAACCAAAGTGTAAAAAACTATTATTTTTAGGCATGGATGGATTCACCTCGCAGAGAGCAACTTTTCTTGAAGAAATTTTTTGAAAACATTCTATCTACTATTTTTTAAGCTCAAAATTCAAAAATTATATATTCTCTTAACAAATCTAGCTAAACTTACAATTCAAGTTTTCACGTTCTTTGAGAGCGCAAACGGAACAATTTTGAGTTGAAACTTCTTAAACAGGTCGTTCTCCCCTTGTGACCGTGTATGATACTTTCATATTAGTTACTTCGGATTGTACGGCTTTTACTAGTGATGATATTTTTCTTGACAAATTGTGATCTATCGCGAGAGATCACTTCTTTTCCGGGTTCGGTATGTTTAGCAATTTTCTTTTGTCACTTTCGCACATGCATCCAACACTTATCATCCACCACTTCTTAGAGAAGTAATCGAAAGATAACTTCGTCTTTCAGTTCTGAAAGTTGTTTCTGATGCTTCTTGGAAAAGTGATCAGTTTGTTACTTCCTTTGGACGATATCAGATTCTGAAAATGTGTCTTATTTTAAGGTTTGAATGTAATGTTTGCTGTTAGATATAAGCGCCAAGTGATCTACGGTAGCCATTAATTGCCAAAACGTATAATTTTCACAGAAGTTTTCATGTTATTCTCTTTTGAAATACAGAAGTAAGCTCAATCCGCGTTTGTACTTCCCTGTTAATCTGCCATAATCTGCCATAGTGTTATTGCACAAGCTTTGTTTGCACTAACTGTTGCAATCTTCAAGCTGAATCATCATGTTAGGTGTAAGACATCGCTTCTGGACTTTGTACATCCAAACTCAGATTTGCTGATACGTATCAAGTGAATGAAGATGAAGAAGCCATAACTACTCAAAAGACGAGAACAAAGGAAAATCTTTGGATGTAAAACTGAATCCGGAAGATTGTCAGAAAATTAATCGCCAATCGCTCTCAAATGAAAGCTGCAGCCGTGTTGCCTTCTGGTCGTGCAGTCCTGGAATATATAGGTGGTGGAAAGGAGACACACAGAGAGAATACTGACAGGAGTTCTAGAAGCCTTGGAGCTCCAGTTTCAAAATGCTTTATGAACTCCACCCGTTAGAGCAAAAACTGTTACAGCGAGTTCGAATTCAATTTGCTCACGGGGTTTCAGCTCGTTGGAGTAAAGTGTCACTCAGCTTGTACAGTTAAAGCTTACAGTTGCAGTAGGGATTCTCAGAGAGAAATAGATACGAGTGTCAACATGTTCCTATTTCGTCGCCTTAGTTATGAGACTCCACGCGCGGACCTCCTTCGACCAACAGCAAAGAGTGGAACTTCTCCACGCAGCTGTTTCATGCTTAAGGTGGATATATAGAACTGATTACTCTGGATTTCATGATTTGGGTGTATGTTTTTGATATGTTATTATCGAATGACAACAGAAACGTTCCGTGTATAAATTCTTCGCGAATATGCACCAAGAATGCTGCTAATTTATGCTTCCGTGCTTCTCAAGATTACAATTGCAAGACTGTGAGCTCTATTAATGCATTTTGAAATGTCTCACGAATGCAGAGAATCTGCGATGTCACCTCCGCTCTGCTCTCCCGATAACCACTAGACCTCGACTGTTCGTCGGTTCATCAGTACGTTTTAAAGGCTTTGAGTGTTTGAGAATCTTATGGAGAATTGTTGGAATTGAAGGGGTAGAGAAGTCGTTGTCTTGCAAATTGTTAATTAAATAAATCGAGGTCGAGGAGGAGAAAATAAATAAAAAATTAATCAGTGAACTTTGAACAGCTATAACTTTTGGTGTGAGGGTTAGTTCGTAGCACTATGAGTATCATTGAAAAGATGTGGAGAAGCTCTTATCATCACAATTGAAATCACTACATTTGGAGCTTGATGCAAAACTTATGAGGGAGCAAAGTTTGCTGTAAATTTGATAGTACTTAAAGATACATAGCGTGTATGGAGACTTCTAAGACAAATACTCTCTCTGTAGAAAAATCCATTTGATACATGTTTGGTATGGTTGGAAAGAATTTTCAAGGGCTGTGCAATGCAAGGGTCAGATTAGGGTTTAGAGCACTTAGGAAAAGTTCCTACAAACTATTATAAATCTCATTGTACATTCCGTGTTTGTGGAAGCATAATAAGTGTAAATATTTTAGTTTTGGGTTGACATTGTTTGCACTTGTGCGTCGTTGCTTCACTATCTACTTCTGCAAATTTTGTACAGTCAAGAGTACCAGCAGTTGACTATTTCACTACTCCTTGGGGAACATTTGCATTTCGAGTGATGCCATTCGGACTGTGTAATGCTCCGGCCACGTTTCAGAGGTTCATGAACAAGGTGTTTGAACCATTCATAGGGAAGTTTGTTCGTGATTTCATTGACGATTTCTTTGTGTACGGAAGAATGGAGGACCACTTTGATCATGTGATCAAAGTTTTGCAGCGGTTGGAGCAAGCCAACGTTTCTCTAAATCCAGAGAAGTGCATCTTTGGCTGCGAAGAAGGTCTACTGTTAGGGCACATCATTTCCAAGAATGGGATTGCCAACGTTTCTCTAAATCCTGAGAAGGTGAAGAAGATTGTGGATCTTCCATTTCCGATCAACTTGACAAAGTTGAGGCAATTTCTTGGCATGGTTGGATCGTAGGTTTGTCTTTTCCTTCTCAAACAAAGCAATAGCTTTGACTATGTACATGAAGAAGGGAGTTGATTTTGACTTGATAGTGCATGATCAGAAGGCAAAAGAAGCATTTGAGGAGCTGGAAAAGGCATTGGTGACAGCTCCTATACTTGCTAAACCTGAGTGAGTAAAGCATTTATTCTGTATACGGATGCCTCCAATGTAGCTATCGGATGTACATTAAGTCAGTTAGATGGAGATGAGCATGATCATCCTATAGCTTATGCTAGTAGGTAGATGGTTCCAGCGGAGAAGAATTACTCCGTGACTGAACGAGAAGGATTAGCGGTGATCTTTGGATTGAAGAAATTTCGACACTACTTGCTAGGAGGGAAATTTTCTATAGTCACAGATCACAAGGCTTTAAAGTATATCTTTAATAAGCCTAATGCCGAAGGTCGTATTGCTCGTTGGAAGATCCTTCTAACAGAATATGATTACGTGATCGAAGATAGACCAGGGAAAACACATGCGAATGCTGATCTTTTGTCGAGGGCTTATGATGATGAGGGAGAAGAACCGTTTGATGATTCATTTCTAGACGAGCATCTGATGACCATCACAAGCATTGAGGAGATACCGGACGAGTACAAGGAAATCTGGAGTTTCTTTGCAGATGGCTCTTTTCCAGAAGGTATGCATACCCGAGAACGTAACGCGTTGATCAAGAGATGCAAACCCTACACCATGGTGGAGGGAATTCTATTTCACCAAGGAGCAGATGGGTTACTAAGGAGAGCAGTTGGTCAGAAGGAGGCGTTCAAACTAATGCACGAGTTTCACAATGGTACTGTTTGCGGAGGTCACTTTGGTGGTAAGATAACAACTTTCAAGATTTTGGATGCGGATTATCATTGGAGAGTGATTTTCAAGGAGTGTTTAGACTATTGCAAAACTTGCGACGTATGTCAAGCATTTGCTCTGAAGTCTACTAGAACACCTCCGTTAAATTCAATTCTAATATTAGGACCATTTGAGAAGTGGGGTATTGACTTTGTAGGTCCTCTTAATAAGACACCTCGAGGCAATAGATACATTGTAGTCGCCACTGACTATTGTACCAAGTGGGTAGAGGCTAGACCTTTGAGGGAGACTAATGAAACAAAAGTCGATAGATTCCTATGGGAGAGGATCATCACTAGATTTGGATGTCCGTTAGAGTTGGTCTCAGATAGAGGAGGAGAGTTTGTAGGGAGCATGACTACGGCTATGCTACAACACTTTTCTATCAAGTCACGAGTAACGACCTCATACAAACCAAATGCTAATGGTCTTGCGGAGAAGACCAATCTTACACTCTGTATGATGCTCGCCAAAGATGTTAGTGTTGAGACTGCGAAACATACTTGGGATAAGAGGCTACATGCCATCTTATGAGAGTATCGAACGACAACAAAGACTTCTACTGGGTACTCTCCATTTCGACTGGTTTATGGAGTGGAGTCCAAGTTGTCCATCCAATTCGAATTGGATACTTTTCAAACTATTCAGCAAAAGTTGAAGAGGTCGAGAGGAGAAGACGTGATCATATTAAGAAGGGAAGGGAACAACTCATGGAGTTGGAAGAGACCCGAGCGATAGCAATGATCCGGATGGAACGAGCTCAGGCGTATCAAAAAAAGAGTTACGACAAACGTTTGGACAAGAGGGAGGTAAAACCTTTTCAAGTCGGAGATTGGGTAATGTTGTATGATGCTATCAGATTCAAGAGGGCTAGGAAGAAGTTTCTTCCGAGATATTTTGGTCCTTTTGTTGTAGATAAGGTGTGGAGCAACTTCACATATGACCTTCAGGAGTTGGGAGGAAGGAGATTCGATCGGATCAACCATGACAAGTTGAAGCTGTTTCATCGACGAAAGTTCTCTCTTCACTCCGAGGACGGAGCGAAAATTTAGTCCGGGGGTAAAATATAACGACTTATGTTACACATAGGAAGTTTGTCTATTAGTAAGGTATTTAGTTATAACTAAATGTTGAGAATGTTTATTTGCTGCCAAAATACTTTAAAGAGATATCAAGTTAGTCATGACTAGCTAAAAGTTAGTTATGGTTAAACTTAGCTGTACTTTTGGCAGATTCAGATATTTGCTAAAGAGTGAGCACTACTATCTTGTCATCTTGTCTAAAAGGTAGAAAGGAGGTGGAAAGTATCCCTTATCTCCTTTTTGACTTGATATTAGTGGTTGGATTAAAGTTGTGGACTTTGTGGGCATTAAAAACAAGAAGAGATTCCACATGTTTCCTTTTTAGTAGGTCTTAGTGTAGAGGGGGGTGGAAATTCGAGAGTCCTTCTAGAAGTTGTTGAATTTGAAGGAATAAACCCATGTGAAAAGATAAAAAGCCCATGTGATTAATGCTTTTATCTTAAGTAATATCTTAGTAAAACCCGGTAAAAATAGTTACGACTGAGTTACCGAAGGGTACTTAGCATGTGAGAACTTGAGAGACGTCGCTAGAATGGAGGATTTTAGTTGATGAGTTTATGGTGATTTTTAGTTGATAAGTTTGTGGGTGTATTAATGAGTGAACTTAGCATTTTTCCTTTCAAGATTCATGGTGTGTTTCCATCAAAGCCATCTGAGGTGACCCCTTAGTGAGAGACAGGCCCGACATTTGCAGATTCATCGATGACGATCGCGGAGGTTGAGAGATGGGGGGGTAGTTGATCGATGGGATCGTGGAGGGTTTACAACTCTTTCTTCTCTTGTCCCGGATGCTACACCGTTGTTTCTGCTGCATCTGGTTCAGAAAATTAGATACAGACTGTGCATAAGTTTATCTGTTATATTCTTTGCATTTTCTTTCAAACTTTGTAATTTGTTGGATTGTTGTCGGGAGATTCTTCGAGGTAGAATCTCCCGACTGGAGTTGAGGGGCATGACACATAAAAGCCGAGTGATCACTTGGATTGTGTTCCCGCCACTAACCCCGCTTATCGTTCGGACTCCCCACTACGCTTTTACGCACAGTCTCTTTGCTACTCTACGGTGAGTCGTGGTGAGAGAGAAGAACCTTGCAAGATAGAAATCCAGAGATGATTGATCTTTACATCATAAGATATTATCCAGAGAGACGTAAGATCTCTGGTGGTAGAAGAATACATGCACTCTACAACAAGAGTTAGATATTTCAGAAGTACAAATATTAGCTTCTGATTTTATTCTCACCACGAATAACCCACTGCGTAAGACAACCGTAATCCAAATAAGGAATTCGCAAGAAGTTCAACTTCACCACGGGTAGGAAGCTTCTCACTCTAGCTAGGGAGTGGGATGATGAATCCAGAGCGATGCTAGTGGAGTGCAAGGAGAGTATGTTCCGTTACTTGGATCGGCAGATTGAGGGTTTGAAGACGCTTTATGATCTTCCTTCGATTCCACCACTAGCGGCTACATCTTCTCATACTCCAGGACCAACGATCGGGACAGATTTGGAGAAGAAGGAGTTCGACCTCGCTGTCCATTTGGTAGTGACAGCGTTGGAAGCCGAGAAGATTACAAAAGAAGCCCCGGAAGACAAGGTATCTTCTGAAAGACAGAGTTGTCTTCTAGAAGAAGAAGAGTTGTCTTCCCAAGTGTTTCGAGTGGAGGAGGTGACTTCTTCGGACCACTGCGAGATCACCACAGCTCGAATCAGTACCACAGAAGAGCGAGGAAGAACAAGTCGACTCAACTTCCCAGAAGACGCTTCCGTCTTCCGAAGCCGCATCAGCTGAGCCAGCCACGAATGTTGAGGAGAAAGCTACCTCAGTGACACCCGAGGTACTCGCAGGACTTCCCATCTTATCAGAAGCCGAGTTAGGAGTTCAAGTAGGAGTAGATCATGAGGGGATCACACCCAGCGAATTAGAGTAGACAACAAGTCAAGAAGACAAGTGACTTGTCTTATTTTGATAGGAACCAAAATTGCTATCTTAGGAGGTGACAGTTTAACTGTCATTTTAGTGACTGTCCATCTGGCGGTGTCGGAGTGTAATCCGTCTACCTAGGAAAGCGCCGGGCATCTGGCTGTGGTTGTTCACTCAAGAGGTTGGCTTTCAGGTTACAACAGGGGCTATAAACACTCACACATATGTGTAAGATCTAGTAATATACCCAGAAGGCAAAATTCAGGTCTAGCTGGCAGTAATAGGATCCGGCGGTGAACTTTGACACTCACGGAGAGGAAAACTATGAAGGCTTAGACTTCTAAACTTCCCCTACATGCAAATGAGGTACTACTGAACTCACAGACGAAGTTTCAGCCTGAGATCAAATTCTGACACGGAGATATGGACAGAAAAGTTCTGAGTAAGAAAATTGCGGCAATTTCTGGTACCCAGCTGGCTATTTCACCCTAGAACAGAAGATTGGCTCGATCAAATTCAAATATTCTCACAGTATTTGAAGTCTACAAGGTGCTGAACCTCCCTGTGAAGTCTGGACTCCTGAATGTACACAGAACTCCAGATCTCCTCCTCTGAAGTCGCTGCTCTAGATTAAGAGCTTTCCAGACCCCTCCAGCTTCAGCGGCCGCCCTGATTTACTCAGTCACTCAATCGATGCGAAACTTTTGGGAAATTGTAGCCCTGCTGGCAGAGAACACAACCTCGAAGTTTTGAAGCAATTTTGTCAAATCTGCTGCAAGTGACACTGAAAACCCTAAATCCAACAAAAGTGATTCAATTCTGACACAATTCGAACTTCAATTGATCATAACTTCGTCTTTATTGACTCAAATCGATCGAAAATTTCACTGGAAGTGCTTGGCATGACGACCTCTCTCTCTCTGTGCACTCAGATTTCGAAGATCCCTCACCAAATGCTCGAACTCCACTCTAGAGCTCTGTTTCTAAATTTAGAGTTTAACAAAAGACAAAATGGACCAATGGGAGTTCATAGCTCCACTTGGTTGTCCTTTAGTACCCTAAACCACGTGGCAACTTAGTTTTACTCATAGGCTACCACGTCAAGCCCCCTAGAGTGCCAGCGTACAACTTAAATTACTTAAAACGACACGTAGCCCCGAAAAATAACTTAAATCAGCTAGAAAGCGTGCATGGGCGACACGCAAATACAACCCATGAGCTTAAGCCCTATCAACATGGTAATCAACCTACTAAGACTCAAAATAGTGTTTAACACCGTATGCAAAGGTGTCAAACATATACATAAACGACTAGAAGTAATATAAGCTAACTTCTAGAACTACTAAACTCAAGCGTCGGAGTAGAAATATAACATGTAGCCGTCAAGTAGCGCGACAGCGGAGTAGGAAACGCATGAGTAGGAAGTAAGTTTCTAAACCAAGAGAAGGCACAGTAAGTGCCAAGGAGCCAGATCGCGTCCTCTAATGAGCGAAGAGATTTGACAAGAAAGACGACATGTATTTTGAGCGTGAGACGATGAGAGAGTACGGACAGTGCCACATCCATCCTAGAGAGCACCGTTAGTACGACATGCTCATGAGGAGTTAAGGCATTTTAGAGTGAAGCATACGCATAGCTTACTCCAAGGACATTATTGGTGACGTGGTATGCACATTGATGTGCAGCAGTCTGTCTCACGATGTGTGGTTTGTGATCGAGTACGAGCATCGTTAAATGCTCTTACTTCACAATTACACCCCTTACCAATTATAGGGTTGGGTTATCGTTGGAGCTTAGATTTTGAGGGACCTTTATCGTTGACTATGGGAATCGAAAGAAGATCATAAAGCGTCTTCAAACCCTCAATCTGCCGATCCAGGTAACGGAACATACTCTCCTTGCACTCCACTAGTATTACTCTGGATTCGTCATCCCACTCCCTAGCTAGGGTGAGAAGCTTGAACTTCTTGCGAAGTGCTTCCACCGTCAGTGCTAGCAATCCTTGCGCGTGAGCTTTTGCTACTTCCCGCTGCGTCTTCTCTGTTGCAGTCTGTGCTTCTGCAGCTTCCCGTAGTGTCTTCCACGTTGTCTTCTCCTCTATGAGGATGATGATCTTACCTCTGACCCGCAGAATCTCCTGGTCACGTTGCTGTAGACGTGCTTGCAACTCCTGGTTGCTCTTCCTCAGCTCTGCTGACTCTTTGGCAGAAGCGGCTGCTTCCGTCTTGTACTTCGCCGCAAGCTTCTCTGTGGTGCGGAGGTTAGCTTGCAGCGCTTCTACCTTCTTCTGGACTTCTTCCTGCTGCATCAGGGTGCGCAGACCGAATCCAAATAGCAGTGGCTTCTCCTAAGCCATCGTGTGCTTCTCCACTAACTCCATAGCTGGCTGAATCTCCGAATGGAAGAAGGCGCTGAACTCCTCCAACCTTCTTCTCGCAGAAGACAGATTCATCTCCACAATCCGATCATAGGTGTCTTCTTTGTCTTTCAAAGACAAAGATGCCTCTTCCATCGCTGTGGTATTCTGCTTCTGCGCGCGAGAAGACACTACTCTTCTCATCTTCCGGGGTAGAAGATCCCTTCCCATGGCAGAAGCGGTTCTCTTCACTGTGCTTCCTCGCGTTGCAGTAGGAATGTCCATCCAACCTTCGTCTTCTGGAGTCTTCGAAAGACTCCTTGTAGTTGCAGAAGCGGTCTTCTGCGCAGCTCGGGCACTCAATGGCTCCTCCTGAGAGTCGGACTCCGATCCAGAGTGAATGATCGGAAGGAGGTGGTCTTCCTAGGTACGCTCCTAGGTGGTGTCGCGTCTTCCGAACCACTAGAGTCGTCTTCTCTCACCAGAAGCGTCTTCTGCCTGACCTCATCTGCGGCACTAGAGTGGGAGAGGGAGTCATGACCGCGGCTCGGTCGTCTTCTCTCGAGGTCTCCTCCTTTATCTCGTGCTGCCCTGTTGGTCCATATCTCGCCAACTGGTCTTCTGCTAAGTCCCCCTTGGACACGTACAGATAACAGAAGAACGGAGTAAGATGTCCTCTTGTCGGGGTGAATCCCACAGGAAGAAGTCGAGACCCAGCTCCTTGATGAGTTTGGCCTCGGTCAACTCTGCTGCCGGTAACACCAACCCTCGAGGATGCATCGACATACTTCAAGCTCTGTTACACTAAGCCACACGCATTTACTGTGAGCCGAAGGCTCAGTCCTTCCCAAGTCCTCACAGTCTAGCTTCCACTATCAGAAGATGAATCTAGTCTTTCCAGAAGACAACTATTCCGTCTTCCGGATACTAACAGTGCTTCCTAAGTAGCTCTTGTCTTCCGAGCTATATCTAAATAATCCTAACTAAGCAAGGCATCGCATGGATTCCCAAGAAGACAACCCATCTTGCATTTCATCCTACTTCCTAACAGAAGATACAAAATATGAAAAAAGCAAATTGTATGAGAAGTTCAGAAGATGGTCGTGAGCTCCTGCTGTGACAGTGACCTCCAGGAAGACTCCCGGGACAGCTTCCAATTCAATGACGTTCTCGGAATACTTCCCGCGGCCAAGCTTCCTTTCACTGGTCTTATCTGTCTTCTGCTTCCGACACGCAATCTAACCTCACAACAGACACAAGACATTCATACTCTATTCTTCCGACTTCTCACCTTTCGTACACACTAAGAAGAAGCTTGCTGCATGACGGGAAGACATGACCCTCGACCATTCTCTCCAGATTCTGCCAGCAAGACTTCTCACAACACTCTTCTATGTTCGGGAAGAAAAAGAAGGAATAGGCTGCTATGGGTCGGACAGAAGAGACCCGTAAAGGACCTTCACGTCTTCTCGCGCATTCTGCCAATCTTTCCAACCTTCTAGTCTCTCTAGGAAGATGTGGATTTGAGAAGCTTGGAAGATCAGGAGGCACAGGCCTGGTTCCCAACTTCCAACTTCTCGAAACAACAAACAACTCACCAAGTCACTCAGGATTCGTACCAAGCCTCTCTCAACACAAAATCCAATCCAATCCACTCTTGATACGAATTGCATACAGTCGTCTCCCGAAGACGTTCAGATGTCTAGAAGCATCTTCCGCAGATGTTCAGATCTTCCGAAACGTCTTCTGTCCAGAGGTTCAGGAGAAGAGGTGCGGTAGGATAAGGAAATTGAGAGCTGCGGGATCGAATTAGAGAATGAGAGACAGGGAAGCTCGATTACAGCTCGGGAAGAAGCGAGAAGATGGCTGTCGAAAATTGGGCAGCGCTTCCGCGCCCAAGTTCACAGAGGGAAATTTCGGGATGGGGAAAGCGACCGATGAGCTTCCTGCAAACAAGCGGGAAGTGCGGGGAAGCGCGGGGAACACTAAACCAGAGACGAGAAGCGGTGGGAAAGAAAAAGAACATGGGAAGAACCTCAAACAGTCTTATGGCTGCTTCCTTAATCGCGCAGTGCTCCACCTTCGGTACTTCTTCAATCGTCCTTCAATGTCTACTTCCGGGAATCTACATGGGACTCTTTCTGCTCGATGGTGCTTCCTGCTCTCACATAATCGCCCTCTCGTTCTCTCATTAGCCTCGATTCGATCCTTGCTATCCACAATTTCATTACTCCTTGCTTGTAGATCCAATTCGACACCCTGATTGCAATCGACCTCTTAATGCGCAATTGTCTTTCGGTGCGAGAAGCAGTCAGCTGATTTCGTGCTAATGTGCCTTCTCTCGTATGTTCCTTGCGCGATTAGGGGTTCGACCTCCTTGACCTACCTACTACCATGGTGGATACCTGGTAAGTACACCTACCTCTCTCCTAGGTGGTGCGTGGTTGATGTCCATGCAGTCGCGGTCGCTGTCGCTGTCTTCTGGAAGACACGCGTCTTTTGTCTTTCGTCTTTCGTCTTTCGAAGACTTGGTCGGAAAGACGTCTTCTCAGAAGAAGTCAACTTCGTAGGAAACTTATGGTGTAGCTTGCGGAGCTTTATGACATCCGTCAAAATTTCCAGTTACGCAGTCAGGGGATAGCGTGCTTGAATGTTTACCAGCGATCATCCCTCTGTGACCAGCTGCCTACGACTTCTCTCTGTCTTTTTGTCACTCTAGAGATACTATAAATTGGAACTCGTAGGAAACTTATGGTATAGCTTGCGGAGCTTTATGGCATTCGTCAGAATTTCCAGTTATTCACGGTTCCAGCTGTTTGGTTCCTTCTTTTGCGTCTTAGGATTCCTAACACAATTCTTCATTACTACATAGTTGTCATTGTTAGAAACAGAGTTTGGTCACGAAATCAGCCAGAAGCGTTAGTGAAATTAATAGTCTTCACATTGGTCTTACCAGAGGCCTATGGTCGTTTGGAGAGCTTTTGAAGAGCCCATGATTACCGATTTCAGTGTTATCCCCAGACGGTATCTGGGCGGCCCGTGCTGCAGATTTCTGTAGCACGAGTTGATACGTACATCTTCAAAACCTCTGCCGAGCAGACTGTCATCCTGAAAATCTTTGTTATATCATTGCTCTCTCTTGTGTTGTGGTCCGTTTCCATCTGCGAGACAGTAGCACCGACGTTTAGTGGCTCGGTAATGTGAAGAACAAATGAACTGCTAATGAAGTCTCGTACCCTTGATTAGTCGATACAACCTTCCAGAAACCATACACTGAATGCGGAGGTTCTAAGAGTATCTACTATGAAGCTCCAGAGGATGGCTTGGACAAGATTTTCTCACGCTGCCATGTGCATTACCTGGTCCAGTAGAAAGAGTATAATGGCAGAAGTTCCACTAACCTGAGCCTACCGAGTCACTCAAAGCTAATAAGCTATGTAAGAGGCCATGATCATTGAACAGCTCATGATCAGACAGATGAACGAATTGTACTGGACTGCCTGAGAGTTTGAGCTCCGTCCCTGCAAAGTACGTAAGAGACCTCTTCCCCGCTCCGATCACGAGTTTCTCCACAACCGCAACAACAAAGCCCGGTTCAATTTCCAGATTGATGCCTTGCCAAGTTTATGTTTCTGCATCCACCTTTCACTTGAATGACCCCTTTCTCTCGAGAACCACAGAGTCTCCAATGCTCCGAACAGCAGCTTGTCCTCGACATCTTCTTGGAGCTCATATCACTCCAACAGTTCCAGAGAGACCCCAGTTTGAGCAACTGTTTCCATGCTTGAGAGCTTGGGTTCTTAACCGGGATTCTCGGATCCTGGGAAACTAGCACCGGTTTCATTATGTCATATTCTGTCATCGGTCGTTTACAGAGGCTACGCTGTCGGATTGAGAGTCTTCCTGGGAAGGGCGAACCTTCTGGCTGTGATATGAGCTTGAAGGCTGTGTTCAATCTACTCGGGGAAGCGTTGGGCTCTTGGCGGTGGCTGGTCTACTCACAGGATAGGCTTCAGGTCTCAAGGTGATACTGAAAACACTCATATAAGTCTCTAGGCTCTTCTGATATGTTCAGGAAGCAAAGTTCAGGCTTAACTAGCAATGATAAGATCAGATGGCGAACTTTGACACTCAGGATTGAGAAATATGTGAAGGTTCAGGTTTCAGAACTCCTCCTACATGTAAATGAGGTTCTACTGGATACACATACGAAATTTCAGCTTCAGATCAATTCAGAGCACTAAGATATGAGCAGAAACTTTCTGAGTAGAGAAATTACGGCAGTTTCTGGTACCCAGACAGCTATTTTGACCTATAACAGCGAATTGGCTCGATCAAATTCAAAGTTTCTTACAGGACTTGCAGTACACAGCTTGCTGAACACTCCTGTGAAGTTGGGCCTCCTGATTCCACACAGAACTCCAGATCTCGCTCTCTGAAGTTGCCGCTCCAGATTGAGAGCTTTTCGGACCTCCTCTACTTCAGCGGTCGCCCTGAATTACTCACTGACTCAATCGACAAAAAAATTTGGAGACAATCGTAGCCCTGCTGACAGTGATCACAGCCACGAAGTTTTGAAGCGCTTTCCTCGATTCTGCTGCAAATGACACTCAAAACCCCAAATTGAACAGAAGTGCTTCAATTCTGACACAAATTGAACTTCAAACAGCCATAACTCCTTGTTTATTGCCTCAAATCGATCAAACTTTTCGCTGATAGTGCTTGGCTCGACGAGCTCTATCTCCCTATGCTCTCAGATTTCGAAGTGCCCTCACAAATTGCTCGAAATCCCCTTTAGAGCTCTGTTTCTAAATTTAGAGTTAACAAAAGACAAAAACAGACCAATGGGAGTTCATAGCTCCACTTGGTTGTCCTTTAGTACTCTAAACCACGTGGCAACTTAGTTTTACTCATAGGCTACCACGTCAAGCTCCCTAGAGTGCCAGCGTAAAACTTAAACTACCTAAAACGACACGCAGCCCCAAAAAATAACTTAAATCAGCTAGAAAGCGTGCATGGGCGACACGCAAATACAACCCATGAGCTTAAACCCTATCAACATGGTAATCAACCTACTAAGACTCAAAATATATAACATCCTCAAGTGTCGACATCTCTGAGGTCCTAACTCTACTCAGAGACACTAACGCTTGACAAAGAGGTGAATTATTTACAATGTAAAATAATTCACATCACGACATCCACCCCCTCCAAACCTGCACATCCTATGGTATGTGCCAATCTCCTCAGTCTTCTGTTTGATCTTCATCATCATCGCCCTCCTGCGCCTCAGTCTCATCAGACACTGGGACGTCTCCGTCTCTTGTTGTCCTCAGCTCCGACTCCAGAAAGTTGAATAACTCAACTGACCCTCCGCGTCTCTTGAACAGTTTCACACGTTTGCCTGCCACAGATAGCTTCAAAGGAGTACCATCCAACTCACGCAAACTATAAGTGGCATTCTCATACACATCTAGCACAACATAAGGCCCGAACCATCTTCGAGAGAACTTACGGAGTGTAGAATGCTGATTCTCCAACGTGCTATCATATACCAGAATCCAATCACCAACATGTATTGGCTTCGGTCGTAGTCGGTGAGTCTTGTCAAAACGTTCCTTGTTTCTGACTCGAGCCAACTTCAACCTCTCCTGCGCATCAGCAAGATCCTCCTCTCTTCGCTCCAACTGCCTAATACGTAAAGCAAGGAGTGAAGTACGATCTATACCATCTTCCCATGGTAGCGTAGCCCATGTAGGAAAGTTCTCTTCAGCAGGCATGATCGGTTTCTGCCCCAGCATAAGTTCAACTGGCATATAGCCAGTCGTAGTACAGTGTGTAGTTCTATCAGCCCACAAAGCAAACGGAAGTAGTCTCGGCCATTCTCTAGACCTACCATCACATGCTTTCACTAAAGCATGAACAATAGAAGGATGTCCTCGTTCACTCTTACCAATGCCCTCTGGATTCATAGCAGTGGTAAGCCGAAGTTTTACTCCATAACGAGCAAAAAACTCCTTCACTTCAGCGCCTCTCAACTCGCCTCTATCTGCACGTAATCTCCCAACCGATCCATAGCGACAGATGATATCTTCAAGCACGAACCGGCAGATATTCTCTGTAGTCTTCGTCCGTAGTGCTCGTCCCTCCACATAGTTGGAGAGATCCTCTCGAGCCAACACCAAGTAACGCATCCCCCATAACCCCGGTGGCATCATCACAAGATCAAGAACCCACTGAAAATGAATACTAGGTGGATAAGTAGGTACAAGCCCATCTCTGTAACGGACCTTAGAGTAGAACTGGCAGTGCAGACACGACCCAACAAAGTCCACCACGTCTTGATACAAACCCTTCCACCAGTAACGCTCCTTCAGCTTCGTGTATGTAGCCCAGACTCCACGATGTCCAGCCCACAAGGTATCATGAAACTCCTTCAGCAGATTAAGCTTTGTCGGTTGATCATCCACTACTCTAGTAAGCATCCCATCTCTTCTCTTCGGACGTTTCCACAGATAACCCTCACGTAGAAGATAACTATACGCCTTCCGTCTGATCTCCTTGAACTCTGCATCACTCCATCCTTCTCTTCTGGATAACGAACTCCGATAAAATCCAATATTGCGGAACTTTTCTGAGTAGAACCCCTCATTGAACGGCAGTGGTTCCAAGTCTGAAGTCTGCTGACCAACTTGGCACCAAACGTCTCTCTTCTCTTCATTCTCCACCTCTGCAAACATCTCATCCTCATCTGTATAACGAGCCCTAGACAACATATCTGCAACTGGATTGTCCTTTCCTGCTATATGCTTTAGCTCAGGGTTTAGACTCCGGACATAAGCAATCCATCGTAGCATTGCTATGTCTGGTGTATTGCAGTTTGCTATCATACCCAACAAAGGCAAACAATCTATTTCTAGTATCACATGAGCTCCTATCAAGAACTCTCGATCTACCTTCATAGCAGTAACAGCTCCCCACAACTCACGCTTCACTTGAGGATAGTTACGCTGTCTATCTGTTAAGATCCGAGCTCCAAACCTTGAAACAAACCGCACACCTTCTGCATCTTCTTGACCAACGGCCCATCCAATCGCCTTTGGACTCGTATCAACAGTCAGTACCACAGGTCTCCCGCTCTCGTAGCTAAGCCTCCTTAGTATAGGTGGAGACTTCAGAATCTCCTTCAGCTGCTCCATCGTCTCATGATGTTCTTGCCGCCAAGTAAACCTCCTTCCCTTTCTCAGAAGTGCATATAGAGGCTCGGCAATATGTGCATAATGAGGAATACTCACACGAAAGAACACACAAGCTCCTAAGAACCGTCGAACCTCAGTGATGTTGGTGCAGTCAGCTATCCTTGCTATAGCATCTACCTTCTCTGGGTTCGGACGCCTCCCAAAAGTACCACACAGATGACCTACTACCACAATCTCTGACATCCCAAAGCGAGATTTGGTACCTGATAGAGTGAGGTGTACCTCCTCCAAACGCATCAGAATCTTCTCCACATCTCGAATGTGGTCTGCAACGAACTTTCTGCAACCATCAGAAGTCACTGCTTCGTCCTTGTCCTCCACCGGACAGCCTTTCATGGGAATATCATCTAGAAACGGGATAGTGACCTCAGGCACAAACTCTCGTAACACCTTATGCATCGCATTTTGCATATGAGCTACTGAGTTTGTCGTACCCTGAGGAAGGGTACACATCCGCATCAATCCCAAAGGTGTACGCATGGTAGTCAAGTCTCTACTCTCCAAAGCAAGCTGAAACTGATCATAACCTGAAAACAGATCTCCAATAGAATAGATTGACCTTCCAGCAAACGCCTCAGCTACTTCATCAACCACAGGTCCTGTTCCAACGTTTCGAATCGTGATGTTGTTGGCAGGCTGCAAGTCTTGGATGAAGCGTAGAGCTCCTGTCTTCTTAGGTACTGTGAACCATCGGCTAGAGTACGGAGCCATAGATGGTTCAAGAATACCCATCTGCATCCTCTCCTTCAGTAACTCAATCACCTTCGGTAGCAAGGCACGAGGGACTGGAATCGGCTTCAAATCCCAAGGTACGTGAGGAACAGTGAAGATAACCATCGGAGCTATCACACTAGGATCCACACAACCTATCTCCTCAGCCGAGAAAGAAAATGCCTTACCATGGCTAACTATCATCTGTTCAAAAGCTCGTTTCTCCTCTTCAGTCAAGAAACCACCCCCTCCTATCTGGAGCTGCTCGAGTGTCTCCTGAGTAAACTTGTGTCCTACTTGTGTAGGATCTCTAAGCACAGGCTCAGCAGCCGCTAACTCCATCTGCTGCTGAGAATCAACAGGTAACTGGGTCGCCACAGGTCTCACCTTCCTCGCTACAGCTTTATACTTGGCGTGTACTTCCGCTTCCTGATGTAAGCCACACCAACAGACTGCATCCTTCCATCCATTCTCCAGTCTCGGATGAGGACGATATCGCAAGTACGAGATAATCTCCTCATAGACTTCACGAGAATGGATGGGGATCACCACCCTACCTCCCATCTGTTCCATCAACCTATCTACATCATCCAGCCAACGAACAAAAGACTGTACACCTACAAACTCCTCATAAACTCCAGAAATCATCTCATCTTCCTCCAGAACTCCTGTACAACGCAGATTTGCTGCACACCTCTCCATCTGCCTTCTACTCTTCTCAGTCAAATCCTCCATCCGTGTGAACTCACTCCAATCATCAGAACTGAAAGTCATCAACCCAGATTTCCAACTATGCACAGTGCAACTACTTTCTGAATCTTGAGCAGCCCTTCCATCAACCTCCTGTGATCCCTCAGGCTGCTCAAGCGGGATCTTAGTAGCAGTAGATCCATCACTCTCGCTATCCCGTCCTACGAGAGTGGTTTCAGAAAACCCTTACCCCTACAGATAGGAGAATCCCTCAAAGTTTGACGGTTTCGTTCGTGGTTCGTACGAACGGTCAGAAACTGCACAGAACGTCTATCATCTGGACTACGGATCCTAGCATAATGAGATCCATCATCCATCACCTTGGTCTCCATACGAACCGCAGTGATATAAGGCTGACCAAGAATCACAGGATATGAAGCAGAAGATTGCACGAAGAAGTGCTGATCTACATCCACATCACCTATCTTCACCTTCACGTTAGGACAAGCGCCGTATAGCTCACCTTTCTGGTTGTTTGCAGCACGTAACACCCAACCATGGTTCAACTCGATAGGCCACTGACCTCTCTCATACACCTCTCGTGACATGATGTTGATCTCTGATCCGTGATCAACTAAAGCAGCAACAGGTTCAGCCAAACTTCCAAGACGAACTCGTGTAGCAGTTGTAGCACGAGCCCAATGCCTCCTTCTGAAATCACTATCAGTAGCTGGACTCTCCTCGCCAGCTTCCTCATCATCGAACTCAATAGTGTTGGTACCAGCAACCAACTCTTCTTGCTGGTATCCCTTGTCATCAGCTTCCTGGAAATGCACCTTTCCAAACTCTGCATCATTCAGAGAAGCTCCTACTACATCTATCATCTGACTCTCTACCTGCTCGGACATCACCTGTCTCTTGCGCTTGATGATGTCGATGATTAGTTCGTGAAACTCCCTCTTTGCAATACCAAGAACTTCTCGGAGAGAAAACTCGATCCGTGCATCCAGTATCCTCTGCTCCAAGATGCTCTTCAGATCAGTAGAAGTTTCAATATCCGCTGCCAACTTGTAAGCCGGTCCCTTCCCCTTTTCTTGGGCAGTAAACCGCCTACCAGCAGTCGTTGGCTCCTGCTGGGATCTCTGCACATCCTCCATAGGACCTGGTGCAGATGGAGGAGCTGCAGAAGTAGACGGGATGTCTTCAGGAAGAGCTGCTCGTCTCCTTGTGACTCTCCGTCTATCCCCAGTCTCCTCAGGAACTCCAATATCAAGGTCAGAGGCTTCTCGCCGTCTCTTCTCCTCCACAGAAGCATCCTGCCAATGAACGTGTCTATCTACATCCAAGAATGCTCTGATAGAAGCAGCATCTACAGGATCTCCCCATCCTGTGACCCTACGAATAGACTCTGCTCCCCTCTTCAGTACTTCAGAAGGAACGGGAGCAATACTCTTCTCAACAGTCCTATCTAGCAACGTAGGACTAGAAGAAACCTCAATATGTCTAGCATATACATCAGGATTTACCGGTGGTGCCATCAATGCATGTACAGTTGCCGCCGCAGCAATCTGAGGTAGACTCCTCATGCCTCCTCGCCCAAACTGCGTGCTCAACGGCTCTCCAGTAGAAGAAAGGTGCAGCCTACCGTTCTGATAGCGAACCACACCATCTCGCAAAGCAGCTGTGAGCTCTTGACAGTCTCCTCGGAAATGATCAGGACTGTCACACCAAATACATCTACGAACCGGAGCTCCTCCTGGACGTGCAGCAGCAGGCGCCGGTGGCTGCTCTCTCTGCAATCCAGCTAGCTCTACCTTCAGCTCTCGCATCTGTCGAATCAGGTCTTCAATCTGGTTCTGTTGACCATGGTTCTCCGCAGGTCTCTGAACAGGTGCCCTTTGTGCCGGTGCTGGCACAACTGGCATCAAAGGAACTGCAGCTGGGACAACAGGTCTGGGAGCAGGGACCAAAGGCTGCTGTACTTGAGGAGCAGCATAAGGTGGAGTGACCACTTCTGCAAGCGGACGTCCTCCCACAACCACTCTTCCTCTCCTTTGCCTCGTAAGTACAGCCACAGCATCCTCAACTCTCCCCCAATCCATAGTAACACCTCCCTCAGCAGATCGATCGGCCAACATAAAACATAACCGATCTGCTGTAGCATCATCGGTAGCTTGCAGGAAAAGCTCTGTTCTCCTAGCATCTAGAGTTATTCGCTCTAGAGTTGAGAGTTGCCGGTATCTCCGATCAAACTCTCTCAGCAACTCGCTCAGACTCATCATACGACCAGGTTGCTGCTCAACCCAGTCTAAGAACGTCCTCCTAGTAACTCTCTCTGAATCCTCCTCAAGAAACTCCTCTCGAAGAGATCGCTCAAAACTCATCCAGACTCCAAGATTTCTTCTCTGTACATCCCTAACTTGGTCTCGCAACTCAGGAATGACAGCTAACTCAAAGCTTGCTATCATCTCAGCATCTGTAACCCTAACCAGCTCCATCTCTCCTCTATACTCACGCAGATATCTAGAAATATCTCTACCTTCAAACCTTCCACACCTATTCACTATCGCTTGCAAAGCCTTGGTGGATTTTAACTCACCCCCTCCAACGATCGGATGTTGTTGGACCAGGGCCGCAAGCGTCTTCAAGATCTCAGCCGTGTCCAGACCAGATGCAGATGTCGCTGTAGAAGACGCTGGTGCAGTTGACGGTGCAGCAGTAGACGTTGATGCTCCAACTCCAGAGGCAGCAGCAGCAGCTCCGCTCTTGCGATCCATCTCTTCTCCTTGTAGCAACTCAACCTTCTCAATCAATCACCCCAAGAGCTCTCAGTGGAAGCACCAGATGTCGGATTGAGAGTCTTCCTGGGAAGGGCGAACCTTCTGGCTGTGATATGAGCTTGAAGGCTGTGTTCAATCTACTCGAGGAAGCGTTGGGCTCTTGGCTGTGGCTGGTCTACTCACAGGATAGGCTTCAGGTCTCAAGGTGATACTGAAAACACTCATATAAGTCTCTAGGCTCTTCTGATATGTTCAGGAAGCAAAGTTCAGGCTTAACTAGCAATGATAAGATCAGATGGCGAACTTTGACACTCAGGATTGAGAAATATGTGAAGGTTCAGGTTTCAGAACTCCTCCTACATGTAAATGAGGTTCTACTGGATACACATACGAAATTTCAGCTTCAGATCAATTCAGAGCACTAAGATATGAGCAGAAACTTTCTGAGTAGAGAAATTACGGCAGTTTCTGGTACCCAGACAGCTATTTTGACCTATAACAGCGAATTGGCTCGATCAAATTCAAAGTTTCTTACAGGACTTGCAGTACACAGCTTGCTGAACACTCCTGTGAAGTTGGGCCTCCTGATTCCACACAGAACTCCAGATCTCGCTCTCTGAAGTTGCCGCTCCAGATTGAGAGCTTTTCGGACCTCCTCTACTTCAGCGGTCGCCCTGAATTACTCACTGACTCAATCGACAAAAAAATTTGGAGACAATCGTAGCCCTGCTGACAGTGATCACAGCCACGAAGTTTTGAAGCGCTTTCCTCGATTCTGCTGCAAATGACACTCAAAACCCCAAATTGAACAGAAGTGCTTCAATTCTGACACAAATTGAACTTCAAACAGCCATAACTCCTTGTTTATTGCCTCAAATCGATCAAACTTTTCGCTGACAGTGCTTGGCTCGACGAGCTCTATCTCCCTATGCTCTCAGATTTCGAAGTGCCCTCACAAATTGCTCGAAATCCCCTTTAGAGCTCTGTTTCTAAATTTAGAGTTAACAAAAGACAAAAACAGACCAATGGGAGTTCATAGCTCCACTTGGTTGTCCTTTAGTACTCTAAACCACGTGGCAACTTAGTTTTACTCATAGGCTACCACGTCAAGCTCCCTAGAGTGCCAGCGTAAAACTTAAACTACCTAAAACGACACGCAGCCCCAAAAAATAACTTAAATCAGCTAGAAAGCGTGCATGGGCGACACGCAAATACAACCCATGAGCTTAAACCCTATCAACATGGTAATCAACCTACTAAGACTCAAAATATATAACATCCTCAAGTGTCGACATCTCTGAGGTCCTAACTCTACTCAGAGACACTAACGCTTGACAAAGAGGTGAATTATTTACAATGTAAAATAATTCACATCACGACAACGCACTGGCTGTTCCACGTTGGTTCGACCAGGATTCTGTGTTTAGTTCTCATGTCCACCTTTGGTTAGACTGAAACATGGAGGTGCAAGTGCAATGGATGGTTCAATCTACGAGTGTACTTCTTAATACTCATGCTACGTTTTAAATATAAGCTATAAAAGCCTAATAATGAATTAATTATAATGACTTCTGTGACTTTATCTTGTCATATAGTTCTAACGTATAGTCAGGAAGGTCACCTCCACTGAGGAGCTTATGAATAGTGCCTCAGTCCTAGCCACCGTTAACTTCTCTTATACCGATCGAACCATATGTTTTGGGTACATTCAATTTCAAGACTACATGTTCTGATCTTACCGAGGTTTTGACATCTGGGCGGCGTAGCGGCCGTCTGTGACCCAAGCGGGAGTAAGAGAGTGAGGAGTCGCAACCCTCCCTGAGGACCGATGGGATCATGTGGAGGGCATGCCCACCTGAAGCGCCGAGTCTCCTCTGGCTTCTTCCACAGAAGTGAGAAGGGATCGGGGAGATAGTGTAGAGCTCAAAGCGTGAGGCGGGTGACCGAGCAGCGATCACTTCTCGCTCTGCGCAGTCAGGGGATAGTGTGCTTGAATGATTTCTAGCGATCATCCTCAGAGAGCAGTTTCTAACGACCACGCTCTGCCTTTTCCTGTACGATGTCACTTTGCTGCATCTGCCAACTGCCAAGTCAAATTCAGTCATAGTTAAAGGCAGGAGTTAGAGAAATGATCCTCTACCCGTACGATGTCACTTTGCTGCATCTGCCAACTGCCAAGTCAAATTCAGTCACAGTTAAAGGCAGGAGTTAGAGAAATGATCCTCTACTGATAACTACGCATTATTCCGCATTATTGTGATGGTTGTCCCTGTCAAGGGACTTGGTTAAATACATCTGTTGCCATATTAGCAGTCGAACAGTACTCCAACTTAACTACATTTTCTTCTTCCTTCTCTTCAATGAAATGTCTTCTGATCCTGATATGCTTGTTGCGGGGATGATGCACTGGGTTTTTAGCTAGACTGATACTCCCATTTTTATCACATAGGAGTTTAGTTGGTCCTTCCTGTTTATACCTCAACTCTTCTAGCAACCCTACAAAACAGAATTGTTTCTTCAAGCTGCTGATGAACCATGACAAGAGCGGTTGGAGCTACTTCTGGATGATGGGGAAGAAGAAGAAAGGTTGACAAGGAATTGGGAGGTTGTGCATGAAGCGGTTGAGCTTCTTTTCTGGAGACATACAAGGGAAAGGGTTACAATGTCGACACTTGTGTCGCTGACTACCACACAAGTTCGGGTAGTATCTGAGGTTCAACCTCCAGTTGTGGTTGTAGAGGAGAAGGATCCAACGATCGAGGACCTACAGCAAAAAATGCAAGATCTAAGCTAAGGTTACTAGGTAGGAGGATAAGAGATCGTCGACCAAGACGGTGCTTGTACCCAAACCAGCTTGGGTACATCAGTTCGTGTGGTGTGATGATACTAATCATCAACGAGACGATTGCATCGACTTTACAGAGTCTTTGCAACGAGAGGTTATTTCTTGAGAGGATGGAAGTGTTAGATTCAGAAGTACATGTACTCTCCTTCAAGCCAACGTTGATAAAGGAGGGATGAAAAAGTTTGAGGATAATTACTTTGCGGCACATGCAGTTGTAGCTATCAAAGCTACAAGTTATGGTGCTAGGGTCGAGGAGATTGAGCATGATCTCCATATGGATGATCTGGATGAGCACGTGGATCCAAGCGAGCTCAAGTTGGAGAGTGAGAAGAAGAGACAAGAAGAGACTTCTTCAGTGAAGCAAGCTCGGGAGGATAAGGTTCAACATAAAACTATTCTTTCTGAACTGGCAATGGAGGATGATCCTTCACAACCGAAGGAGATGGTTGAGGTGCAAATAATGGATATGGGTGATATGGCTGCATGCAAAGAACAACCAGATATTGGGATGATGACGTTGGATGTGAAAGGAGGTTGGGAGGAACACATTCGAGATAGTAAGGTTGGATTCATTTCACAGGAGGTCTTTGGTGCAACTTCAAGAGAAGTCCATGATGCCTACATCGACATCAGGAGGATGAAGAGAGGATTACTGCGGATGAAAAGAGTGGACAGATGCTCTCTAGGCTACGGGTATAAGATGATGGATAAAGATAGCTTACAGGGGAGAAGCCATTGCTGAAGGTGATTATGCTTGAGAGGTTGTGAAAGTTTATAGGTGATTAGGGTTGGGAGGATGAGGCTTGACAGGTTGTAAAGGTTTTCAGAAGAGAAGACAAGGGAGGATGATGTTTGAGAGGATACTATTGTACATCGCAATGATGGTTGGTGTTGAGGATTTTAGTTGCAGCAATGTAATTCTTTTTTTTCAGAAAACAAAAAAGAAGAGATGGATATGTACGATCACATGTATAGGTTGAGGTTGAGGGTTACAGTCAAGACATGTGGTGATAATTGAGAGGACGCATAAACATCTTTCAGTATGCGAAGACATAGAAAGAATAACTCATCATACCATAGAAATATCCTTCCATCCATCTTGTAGAATCTCACCGTCGAGGTTTGTGACCCAAGTGTTGTAATAGACATCTAAGGGGGTGATTGGATGAGATGTTGAAGAAGAGCGTCGATGAGCATGGATCTAGAGAAAATCATGACAGAGTTGCAACTTCAAGTTGACAATCAGATTGCAACCTTGAGGATGAGGTTGATTGAGATGGAAGGGAAGATGACAAGATGGTGTGAGTGTCGATCCACTCCTTGGTTGGTATCTTTGGTGCATATCGGAGGATGCACAGGTTTAGAGGGACTGGCTGTCGTGTTGTGGACCAGCTCCTACTTGAAAATCTAATTTTGACTGTTATCACTCCAAAGACACTCATGGGTAAAACAAGCTAAGCCTCAGCTTACAGGTTCTTGGAACCACTTCTGATCTTCACTTTCATCGCATCAATGGGTAGAGCTCGTTGTCAACTTTCCATAGGCACTTTGTCTACTTCATTTGGACGCCTAATGGAGAGTTACGGGACTTGGAAGAAAAGAAAATCAAACTAGGCCCTAGTTTACTTTTGCTGACCGGGTATTTGTAGCTCCTAGCGCTATACTAAGGACGCAAGGGATCTACTTAAGGGGTTAGCTTGCACTTGCGACCTGTCAGTGAACAGTTCGAGAGATTTGGAGGTCAATGCAAACGCGCAGGCGTAGTTGATTTCAAATCTGTGCAAGCTATCCATTGGTCAAGACGGTTCGTGAAGAGACCGATCGAGGAGTGTGTTCTCGAAGAAATTGAGACATAAGGAGAGGATTTGAGGAGCTTCAATTACATGTGAAAGAGAGTGGGACTGTTCGGATCGTTCCGGAGTCCAAACTTGTTGTCTTTGGATCCATCGGGATCAAAACGTCGAGTTCTTCAAGAAATTGAAGACGATACGAAGTTTCATCGGACGGTTTGGGAGTTTTGAGTGAAATTGGCTCGCAAGGAAGCGCTTGCGTCAGATTTTTCATCGTCTACGACTTGAAATTAGGCTGTTCTTCACGATTGGTGAGTCAAGTTCTTCGTTCTTGATACCTACACGATCAAGGAGTCTTCATCTACGCATAGGAGAAGACCATACGAGGATTGGATATGTGGTTTGGGTGTGGTGAGCAAGTTTTAGCCGCATGGAGTTGATTTACGTCAGTTTTTTGTGTCCTGCGACCAAATTTCTTGCGTGATTTTGCAAAGAGAACTCCAAACGGCTTGTTTGGAGTCTTGTTTGGGTTCGTGGTAGCTAGATCTACCTACTACTGAAGACGGATATCAGTTCAGACGATCCATTTGGACGGTGTGCGTGGTTTTAAGCCGTTGGGAAGAGTTTTTGAAGGTTCTGTCATCTGTGATCGAAAATCAACGATTTCTCGGCTGTCAAGAGTCAGATCTTATAGTTCTTGAGGCCAATGCAGTTAGGGAAGAAGATCTTATCAATATCTGAAGATTTTTTGGTAGCTAGCTTTAGCTATGAGCTTGTACATGAACGTTGTTTGAACTTGGATTTGAATCGTGTGTTACTGGAGCAGCTTTTTTTGTTAGCAAAGGGATGTTTCCCTTGCTTTGAGCTACACTTCGATAGTTTGGGTATGGTTTGAGATTCAAAGACTCGTTGTAGAGGGTTTTGAAGTAGATTATAGACTGCTCTGGTCTGTTTTTCAGTTTTGTGTTCTTAGGAGAAAGAACCGGCAATGTATATGCGTTGAGAGTTGGTATATATAACGACGTTCATTTTCGTGCTTGTGTTTTTCTTTCTTGTTCTCTGTTCAACACACTAAATCTCCACAACCAGGAGCCTCACGTTTTCATGGACATCCTTCACGCAAAAATCCGACACGATAACAGGTGCCTCAAATAGATGACTGAATACACGAAAAGTTTAGTGTCTCGAGGAATTTCTAGTGCTCTGATGGAGATGCTCTTAGTCTCATTCATTTGTGGCGCAAATCATCACATATACCATGTGTGAATGTGAAAAAAATATAGATCACACGGTGTCTTGTAGATACAGTTTTAATTCATCATGACTAATTTGTACTATCTGTGAAATCGGCTGACTAATGAATTCACTCATTGTAACCCCATTGTCTCTTGTGTATGTGGTTGGAGTTGGATGGAAACAATATCTTGTGACGAAAAGAGGTGAATGGCAGAAGTGAGCTCGTAATGATGATGATCCAAAGAACTCAAATATCGTGATAAACATTTATCTTTACAGTTGACGGTTACATCTGTAAGGAAAGGAATTATAGATGCGATGACAAATCATTTACAGTGGAGATGAACTTCTCTTTCATAGTGTGCAAGTTGATGAGAGTAACAGAGTTACTTCGTACTATGTGCACACTCTGTAGAAGAGCTCAAGTATACTGAACTGCGATGTTGCATACACCACACAAGCACAAGAAGTTTGTTTAATTCTAGTTTAGTTCCTTTCTCTGGTTGGAACTAAACTAGAATGCTTCAGACAGCATTTGCTGCAACAACGTCAACATACAAAGAAGTGAAGTACGGAAGCACGAAAGGCTGGTATCAAAGTAGTATTGGTTATTCATTACCGTTCAGACCACTTGCAGTTGTGATGATAAGAGCTTCTCCACATCTTTTCAATGATACTCATAGTGCTACGAACTAACCCTCACACCAAAAGTTATAGCTGTTCAAAGTTCATTGATTAATTTTTTGTTTATTTTCTCCTCCTCGACCTCGATTTATTTATCTGACAATTTGCAAGACAACAACGGTCTGCTGTAGATAGATATAATCGTCAGGATGAAACCTACGAATCGACGACCGATAAACTCCTCCTCGGATAGTCACATATCGCAACGTGTCTCTATGCACAGCAATCACTAGGTTCTCAAAAGCCATAGGTATAACTCTCCGAAATGTCTTTGCTCGTTGAGAACATGCCCTCACCCACATATCCGGATCATCAAGGTCTAGCACCTCAGCAGAATCACGACGAATGGCCAAAAGTAGATCTGGATCTCGGCCATACAATAGAAAATACGGTGAGAAGGAAGCCAAAGACCTTGTCGGCTGAAACGGTAGCCCATAGCCAACGATGGTAACTGCACATCCCTGTCTCCCAAGTGGCCCTTCTGCAAGCCATACTTGCGCATTCTTCTCTTCACCGTCTGAACTACCCTCTCCGCCAAACCATCCGCCTCAGGATGATCTCGAGATGTAGTCCGATGATCAATCAGCGCCTGATCACACAAGGCCTGAAACTCATCAAGGAACTCTGTACCTTGGTCTGTCTGCACTTCAGTTGGTGCTCCAAAACGACTCAGCACTCGATCTAAGAACGCATACGCCGTCTCTTCACTCGCCTTGTCTGGTAGTACCACCAACTCAATCCACTTGAAGAAGTGCTCCACCATCACCAACACATACCGATGGTGACGTACAGTCAACGGTAAGGGTCCCCCAATCCAAACTCCAACGATAACCCAACCTCATAATCGGTAAGGAGTGTAACTGTGGAGTAGGAGCATTAAACGATGCTCGTATTCGATCACAAACCACACATCGTGCGACAAACTGTTGCACATCGACGTGCATACCACGCCACCAATACTGTCTTTGGAGTAAGCTATGGAGTACGCTTCACTCCAAAATGTCCCAACTCCTCATGGGCATGTCGTACTAACTGTGCCCTTTGGATGGATGTGGCACTATCTGTATCCTCTCATCACCCCACATTCGAAGTACATGTCGTCCTTCTCGTCAAAATCTCTTCGCTCGTTGAAGGACACAATCTCGCTCCTTGGCACTTACTGTGTCTACTACCACCCCAGTATGTAGATACTCCATCACGGTCACATCATCTTGGATATCTCGCTGATCTGGAACACCATCTCCACCCTCAGGATCTGGAGACTCATCATCTACTCTCTGACAAGAGAAAGATACGACTTGGTCCTCCATACTAGAGTTCATGGTCAACACACAAAGAAAGACATATGCATGCCACCCTTACACTATCTCTTCATCAACCTCGTCACGTCATCGAGCCCCAGTCTGATCCTGCTGACTCGTGCACGGGTTGCGACTCAACCCATTGGCATCTAGGTTTGCAACTCCAGGTCTATGTACTACCTGTAAGTCATACTCCTGTAAGATCAGAGTCCATCGTGCAAGCTTCCCTATAAGCTTGTCGGACTCCATCAACCACTTGAGCGGCTGGTGATCAGTGATGAGAGTAAAGGGGTTCTCAAACAGATAACATCGAAAGTGTGCAACAGCCCACACTGCCGCCAAACACTCTCCCTCATACAAACTATATCTCACCTCCGCTGAATTGTTGGAGCGACTGGCATACGCCACCACAAACTCTTTTTTCTCATGATCATGCTGAGTCAGCACTGCTCCAAGTCCCAACATACTCCAATCGATGTGCAGTTGGAAAGGACGCCCCCTAACGGGTCTCCTCAAGATGGGAACAGATGTCAACCTATCCTTGAGCTCTACAAAAGCTCGCTCCTGCTCATCTCCCCACTGCCACTCCTGGTCCACCTTCATCAGCTTGGTCAACAACTTCGCAATTACACTAAATCCCTTCACGTATCGACGATAAAAGTTCACCAAACCAACAAATGCTCGAACTCGACTCACATCTGTGAGGCGTGAGATACGTGCAATAGCCTGAACCTTCGTCTGTTGAACACCCAATCCACCTGGATAGATGATGTGGCCCAGATACTCTACCAACTCTTGGAAAAACTTACACTTCCCAAGGTGTAACTTCAATCCATGAGCTCTCAACCGCTCGAACACATCCCGTAAGTGTCTCTCGTGCTCCTCCACTGTAGCATTATAGACTAAGATGTCGTCAATATAACATCTGACAAAATCCAATCCTGCTAAGATTCTGTCCAGCACCCTTTGGAACTCAGCAGGGGCGTTCTTCAACCCAAATGGTAAGAACCGCCACTGATACAAACAATCCTTGCCGCGAGTGTCAATTCTCCATAATGTTGTCTTGGACTTATCTTCTTCTCTCAATGGCAACTGATGATATCTTGCTCGAAGATCCAAAGTAATGAAGACCTTCACATGTCCCACTGCATCAAAGATCTCCTCAGGTGTCGGCATGGCATACTTATCGGACTTCGTCTGCCGATTGATAGGACGGTAGTCCTCACACATCAGTCTATCCGTGTAGTTGCCATACATATCCTTCTTGGCTGGCATAACTGTGGCAGATGCATACTCTCCATGCGACATCTCCACCAACCTAACCTCCAACAAGTCTTGAGTCTGACTCTAGATCAAGGCTCTCTCCATGTCATTGTACCTGTAAGGACGTCGAAAGATTGACGTGTCATTAGCCAAGTCGATCCGTATACCAGGTCCCTTCAAGGTACCCAAATCCTTCATACTGAAGACAAAACAATTCCTGTAGCTCTTCAGGAATCTTTGGACTCTTCGTCCCTCCTCACTTATAATCTTGGGTCCAATCTCTGGCTCCCAAGTATCCTCTGTTATCATGTTAGAGGTAGAAGACGCAGTCGTTGACTGCTATCTTGCAGCCTCTGGAGCAGTTTCCTTCTGCTCACCATCAACAACCTCCACCGCTATTGTGCGAAAAACTTTTGCAGTTCTAGCTGCAAGCTCCACACTCTCTCCTACGACATCCCATGATGTCCAAGGATGACAAACTCCAAGTGCCTCGTCTCCAGTCTTTGTCTCCACCGACTCGGTAGGCAAAGAGCTCAAGAGTGCTCGAGCAGTAACATCCGTCAATCACATCCGACGTTGCTCAGCCAATCCAAGACCAACAATCCATGTCAAGCAGTTCAAGTCCATTGCTTGACCCAACACTTGACGACGTGAAGCCTCTGACACCGAAGCTACTACTGTCGTACTTGTTGAGAAACCCATCGCTCGCTCTCGCTCATCAGCATTGAGCTCCACCAACTGTTGTAACCGAGCATCCCACACAAGCCCAGGTCCTCCATCTCTGTAAGCATGTGACGCTGGAAAGCTCACCAACGTGGACAACGCTACCATGGGCCGTCTCACTAGGTTCACCACTGCCATGGGTGACCTATTGACGACTCTCATCCAAGATGCTATCAACCGTGAGATGCGCTGGTCGTCTCACTCCATCGTATGCGCGCTTAAGCACCTCTCTCGGTAACAAGTTCGTCCACCACAACCGTGGACGATGTGCACGAGATCCTACTCTCGCTGCATCCAACAACACAGCTGGTCCAACCCAAGACCGCACTTGGTGCACACTCGTCATCGTCTGTATACGAGCATCACCCAACAAAGGAACGTTCTCCAAGATGTACGTTGGAGAATCCACTTGATGCATCTGGAGATGTCATAAGATCCGTAACATCTCTCAGAACATCATAGATCGCGGGTCATGTAAACCCTGACCTCTTCCAACATGCGTGTGACCTTGACATGGCCATCCGGCTATCACCAAGTGAATGGTGCCAACAAACTTAAGATCCTGCGCCCCCTGCAGCGAAATATCTGACGATAATGCTTGCTGGTATCCTCTAACAGCTGATATGGACAACAACTCAAGATATCTCTGCACCAAACGTACCACATGTCGCAATGAGATGCGTCTCGTAATCTCATCTCTCTCCACATACAAGTATCGATGTACTTGTATGTCTGCTTACAATACCGCAGCCAAACCTGTGCTGATCTCTCCAAATAGCTCCAGCACACATACACCCTCCTCTGGGTACTGCCACACAATAGAAATCGTATCCAACGGTGATAAGGTCACAGGGCCAGTAGCAGGAACAACCATTTGTTCCTGTACTGGTGGTACAAAGGCTTCACTCCAAGCCTGCTGCACCAATCGATCAGCATACTGCTGCAACTCTCCACTCGAACTCCAGAGTGGAACATCCAAGACAGATGGTACGAATGTAGACATGTTAGGCATGTCCTCCATCTCCTCAAAGACTGGAGCATCCTCCACATGGGCATTGTCCTCCAACAACTCGTTCGGCCAAGTGATGACCGAATTGAACCCTGCAACGGATGTCATCGTCCCTGGTGTAGGCTCCGTCGTCCCAACTCTAGCACTGAACCGCACTGGTAAGCGGCTCACTCGTCCGTCACCGGACTGCCAACCTGATCTATAAGATGTTGTCTCCGACCAATAGTCGATCACGAACCCCATAGGGTATAACACAACACCTCCAACCAATACATCATAAGACTCTGCGGCTGTAACGATGGCCTTGGTCCTCACCATAGAGCCATCCGTGGGATGATCCGGCCGAACTCTCACCGTCAACATCTCACGCATCATGTGTAGAGTCGTATCTCTTGATCCCCTTAGAGATGTTTGCAACTGGAATGGACATCTCTCCACCTCGGACTTCTTCAGACCCTTCTTCAGACTTTTCCAACATCAACGGTTGGGCTCCAGAGTCTAACAAGACCTTCTGTGGTCGATACACTTTCCCTGAAGGTGTCACCAAACAAAAGATACCACTTCTGTTGTCCAACAACACCACACTTGGTGCCAAACCAGCACGGTCAATCGCCGGCCTAGCTGGTAACTCATATAACCTAGCAGCTGCCGCTTGCCAAGTACCACTGGTAGCTGTCCTGATCCTCGACTCTTGTTCGGAAGAGTCAAAAACTCTGACAATTAACGGGAGCGTATATTCATCTTATTGTCACCCTCGGTTTGGAAGGACATAGTTCGGTCCATGTCTAACTTGGACTCAAGTAACAATACGGATGTTCAATTTAGAGTTTGCACAAGTACCAATCTTTTGAGACCAAGTAGTAGTGACGTGAGAGTTGACGTCATGGTTCACAATTCATGATCTACTATTGCAATTTCAGGTAGTAATCAAGAAGATGTAGATATAGAGAGACCTAGCGTGATGTCACCTTCTTGTGTATTTCTTAGAGCAAAGCTTGCTGTGGATTATAAATCTCAACTAGAGTAGAATATTAAGTATTACTAATTTAGAATGTGTATTAGAGAGTCATACAAGAGTTTAATATCGGCGATGAATACTTCGTCGATATATTACAGTCACTTCACACACAGAGTACGCATCAGTGAATAGTGCCTCGGTCCCGGCCAACGTTGCCTTCTGTTCTAGATAGAAACTATAAGCTGAAGGACATCAGTACACTCCGCTAAATATTTTGGTTTTGTTTGTCCTCTGACATCTGGGCGGCTACCTGTGACCCAAGCGTGAGTAACTGTAAGAGATTGAGGAGTATGAGATCTCCTGGAAGACTGGTGAAATCATGTGGAGGCGCGTCCACCTGTAGCGCAGAGTCTCTTCGGGGTCCTTCCACGGAAGTGAGAACGATTCGGGGAGATTGGGCAGAGCGGAGGCGCGCGACCGAGCAGCGATAACCTTTCGCTCTTCGCTTCCCAGCGATCATTCTTCAGTGAGCAGCTTGGCCAACCTCTCGCTGGTCTTTTGCTAGCCATGGCACTCTATATATTGACTCCCAGCTGCCGTCGCTGTCGCTTAATAAGCTTAGGTCCGGACCTACGCTTCTTATGCTGTTTCACGAGTATTCTTGAAATGCACTGGCTATTCCAGTACTGGGATAAGGTATATATTGAATTCGTTAGAATGTCGGAGAGCTGCATATTTAATCTGAAATTAGATTATATAATGTTAATGTATATTTGTAGAGAGCTAATATAAAAGTAGGATTCATGCGTCCAATCGGAATATATAAGTCTTTAAGAATATATCAGAGATCAGGAAGTTCTGATCTCTCGTTCGGAGTCTTGGTATCAGCGCTGCTCGATATCCTTCACCATTCTAATGAGTAGATATCATATCTCTAACAAAGACGGTTACATTTCGGTTCCGCCCACTTCTATGGGAATTAGAGTAGTGTTTGCACAATAAACTTCTTCAGAAGTTCTGCGTTTACTGGTTAAACCAAAACGTGTTGAACCCGTCTGATCCAAAGCAGTCATCTTTGAGTAAGCATCCACATGTGCTGATGCTCAAACATCACGAGTCTCGTACCCAAAGTCACTGATGCTAGAGTCCGGGAAGAACTCTCTAAGGATCACATCATCTCTGAGGTGTGGTCTGGCTGGAGCGTATCCTGGTGAGTATTTACCCAAACCTTTCAAACGGACCGATAAACCAACGAACAATCGAGGTCTAGTGATTATCCGGAGAGCAGAGCGGAGGTCGCACTGGAGTATCTCTGCAATCGTGAGACAGTTCAAAAAGCAATAATAGAGCTCACAGTCTTGCAATTGTAGTCTTGTGAAGCACGGAACATAAATTAGCAGCATTCTTGGTGGAACGTACTCCTATTTCGGAAGAATTTAAACACGGAACACTACGGATGTCACCCAGTAATCAAATCTCAAACACATACCTCAAAAGTCAGCAGGTTTTATATATCCACCTTGCGCATGAGAACTGGTTCGTCGAGAAATTCCGCTCGTTCTGTACTAAACATCAGGGGTCTCGTACTGGTGCTGGAGTCTGGAAAGTACTCTAAGGATCACAGCATCTCTGAGGAGCCAGACCTGAGGTGTGGTCTGACTAGCTCCGGATCTTTCATCCCGTGCTAAGTATGGACTCCAAACCGTTCAAACGTACTGATGAACCGATGAACAGTCGAGGTCTAGTGATTATCGGGAGAGCAGAGCCGAAGTCACATCGCAGAATCTCTGCATTCGTGCGACAGTTCAAAAAGCATTAATAGAGCCTCACAGTCTTGCAATTGTAGTCTTGAGAAGCACGGAAGCATAAATTAGCAGCATTCTTGGTGGAATGTACCCCTACTTCTCTCTGAGAAGCCCTACTGCAACTGTAAGCTTTAACTGTACAAGCTGAGTGACACTTTACTCCAACGAGCTGAAACCCCTTGAGCAAATTGAATTCGAACTCGCTGTAACAGTTTTTGCTCTGACGTTCAACGGGTGGAGTTCAGGAAACATTTTGAAACTGGAGCTCCATGGCTTGTAGAACTCCTGTCAGTCTTCTCTCTGTGTGTCGCCCTTCCGCATCCACCACCTATATATTCCAGGACTTCACGACCAGAAGGCAACACAGCTGCAGCTTTCATTTGAGAGCGATTTGCGGTAAATTTACTGACAACTTCCGATCAGTTACATCCGAAGATTTTCCTTTGTTCTCGTCAATCCGAAGATTTTCCTTGGTTCTCGTCTTTTGAGGAGTTATGGCTTCTTCATCAACCGGTTTCTGGGGGGCTTACAACGCTGTGTCTGCTTGTTGCGCTCCAAGGGGATCTCGGCGTCCCTATCATCGACACTGCGGGTGTGCTCTACACTTCCTACATCATCATGGAATCCATTCACCGACAAACAGAAGCGTTTCAATGCCCAGGAATGGCATGTTCAAATCTTTCTTCATCCACTCGACTGCCGAGAATAAATCGAATGGCTCTTGCATTGAATCCCCTTTCGTGCAACGCAGTATTGGGAGCTGCCCGGTTGTTGTTGGCCAAATCACCAGTAGCTTGGAGAATTCGAATGTTCTAAGCATCGCGCTGATTCAAGACGTGGAGGAGCAAGAGCAAGAGAAGGATGTACAAACCTCTTCGATCTGTTGCAAGCTGCTTGGAGTGCAGTGAACTTATCCTTGCGGACCGAGTGAAGAGTTTCTGCACACGATGAATTTAGATCATACTTCTATTATCTTTCGACTATGGCTCAAACCTCTGGGTATGCACGGTATTGATGGTGACTAGGTGTCATGATTCTTGCACGAGTGGAGCAGCAACCACCCGGGTTGTCGATCTTCCAGCCAGAGCAGAGTCGAACAGAGTTGATTCAAAGCTCCGGAGCTTTGAACATACGCAGGCCAGCGCAGCTGGCCCGGTCCTTATTAGCACAGTGCAGGTGGAGATGCATCAAATACGATAACATTCTACGCCACCCACCTAGCCGAGTCCGTAGACAGCAATTTCAGGCCGTAACTTGATCATCTGAAGCACGAAGAAGCTGCGTTTTGCTCGTACTGATTCCATATCTGGTTATCTCCTGCAAGTGCTATTTCAGCATTGGGATCGCTCAGTCAGTCACCGCCAGCTACAGCACACGCAGTTACTTGTTAACAGAGTAACGTCACTTCATATTCACTTCTTTTCGGCAACGCAAGGCGATCTAGGCTACGATTCAAGAAGACATCCACTACATTTACACCCGGATAAATGGGAAATGCCCTGGACCTTTAAGTACATGAGTTTAATCTGTCTGAACCATTTATGCAACAGAAGTAGATTACGAATTCGAAGAGGCTATCAAAATCTTGCTAGAGAGTAGTAGAGTGGATTGTACAAATTTTCCCGAGACAGACATTCCGGCTCGGTGACATGTATGATCTCAATTACTAGAAAAAAGGTGGCACCTACGATGAGTGTCACATTCCAACAATGCCTGCATCATCATCTGTTTTCTTTGGCCTCATCATGTGATGTTTGTTTTGCTTGATGCCATTCATAATTCAGAGAGTTTAGATAGTCCAGTTTGCAACGTTTGCCCATTCAAGACTTTGGAAACTAGAATGCTGCGTTTCAGCATCATTAACTAACGTGAGTTTGTTGGAGATTCAGGTTCCGGGGCTCTACAGAACTGATAGGGGTATCACAAAGGATTATTGAATACTGTGTAGAGAACGATAGTTGAGAATGAACAGAATGAGGTTATTGAAGCGAGCAAGCGTGTACATATATATTCGGGCACCGGATTCGTAGGAGGACCGACTAAACTCGGTGCATGTGCCTGGATGTGTACATGCATTGTGTCCGTTATTCTGTACCTGGTCCGTGAGAATTTGCATGAATCTCTAGTTTCAATTCGAAGCCTGGTGGTTGATGCATGGATTGCAAGGTCCCGATCGTGGGAGGGGTAATACGAAGAACGAAGCATGAAGCTGCTTCCTGAAACATCCCTGAATCCCCTCATTGTCCGGACACTTAAAAAGAAGGACTATTTACGAGTCAGGGCAGCTTGATCGCAGTAAAAGCCATTTAGTCTTGCAAAAAGTAACAGTCGAATCTGAAGAGCTCTGTGTCTTCATAACTGCTTTATGAAGATGTACAGCGGAGACCCGAAAGTATAGAACGAGACTAGAAGGGCCGAAGGCTGTCCCTTTATTGCTTGATCAGGAGCAGAAATTTATTTCTCTAGCTAGTCATGATCACTTTAAACTCTTCCTACAAGCCTCCCACCACGAGCATGCATGTTCACGTTTCTAGCTAGCTTAAGCTCTTAGCTAAAATTTAGTCCATTCCGGAAGCAGATCTCGTCCGATCTTGATGCTAGACTCTGAAGAGGATTTTCATCCAAATTCTCCCAACAGGACTCTGGATCTCATGATCAGTTGAGTCGAGAATTACTGGGACCACACTGGAAGATGTTGTGGATAAGAGCTCTAGATCCCGGACCTGGCGAGCTTGTGAGCTTGCTGCGTGGCAGCAGCTGAAAACTTACGTTCGTCTACATGTGCAAGAGAAACCACCGGATCATAAGGATGATGAGTATATATATATAATCAAAGGTATCTTGAAGCGTGATGTTTTCTCGATCATAGCTAGAAGCAAATAATGGAGTATTCATTTTATCTTGATTTTAGATAACGCATGCTCTGCACGTGTGTTTGTACCTTGTTCGAATTCAGTTGTTACGCATCAGCAAATCTGAGTTTGGACGTAGAAAGCCCAGAAGCAGTATCTCACATCACCATGATACAGCCTGAAGATTGCAACTGCAAGCAAGCTTGTGGGATACTTTCTAGAGCCCAAACTTGTGAATAAGGTTGGTTGGTCCGGTCACAATTTCGTCTTCTGCGGTTCACATCTCCTCTATCCAATCTAAACTTAATTCAAGTTATCACTTCATTTTAAGGGGCAAACCTACAAATTCTGAAATGAAACTTCTTAAACAGGTTGTTTTCACCTCGTGGTCGTGTTTGATATTTCCAAATTCATGCATTGCATGCCACGTCATCCTATTTAAAAGCACGTTCGTTAGATTCCTCGTCTTCCAAACACGTGGTTCTTAATGAAATAACCTTTCAAACTTTCTAGACACTTGTTTTAAAGTATATTACCAATATTAAATTCTTTAAATTCTTTAGGTATTTGATGGATTTAGTGAATAGATATTATAGAGTTTCAATATACCTTGAATTCAGCATTAACTCATAACACTCTGTACACTAATACCACACCTAAGCTTTGAGCAATATTGACGAAATGATGAAGAAACTAGCAAATTTCCTTGAAGGAAGTTTTTGAAAATGACTCATCTATTATTTTTTCTGTTCTAAAATCCGAAGATTAACGCACTAAAATCCACGTCGAACAAATCTAAATTTAAAATTCAAGTTGTCAAGTCTTTTGAGAGGGAAAACAGACAAAATTTGAACAGAAACTTCCTAAACAGGTTGCTCTCCCCTCGTAGCCGTGTTTGATATTTTCAAATTCTGAAATTCATTCCATGTCATCTTCTTTAAAATCAAAGCACGTACGTTAGATTTCTCGTTGTCAAAAAACGTAGTTTCTAAAAAGCTTCTAAACTTTCTTGACACATGTCTTAAGGTACATATGAATATTTAAATTCTTTAAATGACTTTTAGAACTCTTTAGGTATCTCATGGATTTATTGTATAGAATTTTATAGAGTTTTTATATCTTAATTCAGCATTAAATCATAGAAACATAATTCTCAAGATCTGACCCTCCACACTGTAGAAACTAATACACAAAGCACACGTGAGAAATTTCGTCAAGATCTGATGGTTGAAAGTCACTTTGTAGAGAAAAAATCAAAATCTCAAAATGTTATAATCTTTTCTCAGTTCGCTATACATTAGTAACAAATCTAAGCTTGGAATAATATTGTTCAATGATGAAATAAATCATCATGCTTCTTTAATTATTTGTGCATTCGTGATCGACTCTCAATTTTGGGTGGAAGAGAATCGGAGATCATGCCTGTTGTATTTTGGTTTGAAACCTTCTCCGGTGCATGTTTGAAACAAATGAGTGAAATGAAAAAACCTTATAAAAATAACCAAGACAAAGTCAGATAACTCATGAAACTTTCTAAGGAACAAGAAAGGCACGTTAGGATCCGATCACAGTTCAAGATTCCAAAAATCCATATGCACCACCATACTTTTTGGATGAAGAACATTTTGGCACGCAAACCAAAGTGACAAAAATTAGTATTTTTAGGCATGGATGGATTCACCTTGCAGAGAGCCACTTTTCTTGAAGAAATTTTTTGAAAATATTCTATCTACTATTTTTTAAGCTCAAAATTCAAAAATTATATTCTCTTAACAAATCTAGCTAAACTTACAATTCAAGTTTTCACGTTCTTTGAGAGGGCAAACGGAACAATTTTGAGTTGAAACTTCTTAAACAGGTTCTTCTCCCCTTGGGACCGTGTATGATACTTTCATATTAGTTACTTTGGATTGTACGGCTTTTACTAGTGATGATATTTTTCTTGACAGAAGGAGTGGAATTTCTCGATGGACCAGTTCTCATGCGCAAGATGGATATATAAACCGCTGACTTTTGAGGTATGTGTTTGATATTGGATTACTGGATGAGATCTGTAGTGTTCCGTGTTTACCCTAACAGTAACAGACCTTAACAGTCCACTCTCAAGCTCACAACAAATCGCTGTCAAAAGAAACATATAGAAACTTTAATACTACTGTCTTTAGTCCAGAAAACGAAAACCTTATAGGAAAAGGAGAGAGAATCGATGTGAGAAAACCAAGTATAGAAAAGCTTGTTTATTGAAATGAATAATGAGGTAGGAGGTCCAAAGGCCAAGTACTTATACTTTGGTACAAGAGCCCAAATAGCCTAAACTAGTTGTTGTACGCACGTTCATACTGTACAGCCTATTCTAACACTCCCACTCAGCGACTAGTTGTTGTAGATTTAAACTTTCAATCCTAGTCTTGGTAGAAGGTAATCCAACTTAGGAGCCGGTAGGCCCTTAGTTAGGACATCCGCTACCATCTCCTGAGTAGGGCAGTCCTTCACTTCAATTGTCTTGGATGTAACTTGATCATTAATGAAGTGGTACCGAATATCTATGTGTTTCGTCCTGTCATGAAATTTGGACGATTCTACGAGTGCTATCGCACTCTGATTATCACAATACAAAGTAGTAGCCTCATTCTCAGCTAAACCTACATCAGCTAAGAGTTGTCGAAGCCACATTGCTTCTGATGAACATGTGCTGAGTGCCATGTACTCAGCTTCAGTACTTGATAGTGCAACAGATTTCTGTCTCGTCGACGACCAACTGATTGCTCCTTGTGAGTAGATGAAACAATTTCCAGAAGTTGAACATCGTGATTCGATGTGACCTCCTCAGTCAGCATCAGTGTAGCCAAATAGGGAAATCGGTTGAGGCGAGTACTTGTATTCTAAGTACTGATCTAAAGTACCCTTGATAGAGCGAAATGTGCGCGTTATGACGGTGATGTGCTTTAATCCTGGGTTAGCCATGTATTGAGATAATACATTAATGCTAAAGGTTAGATCAGGACGAGTGCAGACGGCAGCCCAGTGGATGGAGCCTGTTGCACTCTGATATGGATAAGAAGCACATTGCGCCTTCTCTTCAGTAGTAGCAGGACAATCTTCAGTTGAGAACTTTTCTCCTGAGGTCAATGGTGTACTAACAGGTTGACAATTCTCTAAGCCAAACTGGAATAACTTTTGGGTCAGGTACAAGGTTTGACTGAGTCTGATCCATCCTTCTGCTCGATTTCGGTTAATTTCTATACTCAAGCAATGATTGATATTACCGATGTCACTCATCTTGAACTTTACGCTGAGGTTACTCTTGATGTATGTCAGCAATCCTTCCCTGCTACTTGCTATGATTGTGTCATCGACGTAGAGTGCTAGGATGACGAACTGATTATCCTTATGAATGTAGTATACGTTACCATCAGCTCTTGACTTACTGAACCCGAGAGAAAGTAAGAACTTATCTATGATTAAATACCATTCTCTAGAAGATTGCTTCAATCCATAAAGTGTACGAAGTAGCCTGCACACTTTATCAGTTCTTAGGGCGTTGATGCCGTCAAGGATTGCCATGTAGATTTCTTCACTCAGCGTCCCGTTCAAGAATGTTGTCTTCACATCCATCTGATAGACGTGGAGGTTGTGTTGAGCTGCGATTGCTAGTATCATATGTATTATGTCATATGTATTGCGATTGCTAGTATAATTATGTCACCATCGACATGTGTTTGGACAGAATTCAGATATTTGCTAAAGAGTGAGCACTACTATTTTGTCATCTTGTCTAAAAGGTAAAAAGAAGGTGACAAATATTCCTTATCTATTTTTTGACTTGATATTAGTGGTTGGATAAAAGTTGTGGACTTCGTGAGCATTAAAAACAAGAAGAGATTCCACATTTCTCCTTTTTAATGGGTCCTAGTGTAGAGGGGTGGAAATTTGAGGTTCTTTGAGAATATTCCAGAATCTTTCTAGAAGTTGTTGACTTTGAAGGAATAAGCCCATGTGAAAAGATAAAAAGCTCATGTGATTAATACTTTTATCTTAAGTACTATCTTAGTAAAATTTGATAAAAATAGTTATGGTTGAGTTACCGAAGTACCAAAGTAAAAACCGAGAATGTATAAATAGAGGAGTAGAGAAGAGCTCCTCATCCTTGTTTTCACATCGTTTTAATGACAAATTAAGCAATATAGAGAAAGAGAATGATATTTTAGCATGTGAAAACTTGTAAGACGTCGTTAGAATGGATAATCTTAGTTGATGAGTTGATGGGTGTATGGATTAGTGAACTTAGTATTTTTTCTTTCAAGTTCATTGTGTGCTTCTATCAAATCCATCAGAGGTGACCCTTGAGTGAGAGACAGGCTGGACATGTTGTAGATTCATCGATGACAATCGTGAAGGTTGAGAGACTGGGATAGTTAATTGATAGGATCGCGGAGGGTTTATAGGCCTAGCTTGTTTTATCCATCTTTTGAGTCCCGTAACTTCTCCACTAAGCGTTCAAATGAAGTAGACAAAGTGTCTAGGAAAAGCTCACAATGAGCTCTACTCCATTGATGCAATGAAAGTGAAGATCAGAAGTGATGCCAAAAGTCCGTAAGCTGAGGTCTAGCTTGTTTTATCCATGAGTGTCTTTGGAGTGATAACAATCGAAATTAGATTTTCAAGTAGGAGCCGGTCCACGACACGACACCGTGCATATTCAACTCTTCCATCTCTCAATGGAGGAAGCATATATGTAAAGGGTTTAATTTATATATAAATAAATCATTTATTATTCTTCTCTTGACTTGACATGCTTACAAATATGATCAAGTGAGGTTCAATCTTCTCTTATCCTTCGAATTTAACCTGTGTTGTATCTTCATTTGTGTGAAAGATGCACCTTGGAATAGATGAGGTATATGGCTGTACAAAATTTGCAGAAGTTGATAGTGAAGTGTGCAAGTGTGCAACAACGTCAACCAAAAACTAAGTATTTACACTTATTATGCTTCCAAACGCGGAATGTACAATGAGACTTAAAATAGTTTGTATGGTCTTTTCCTAAGTGCTGTAAACTCTAATCTGACCCTTGTACTGCATAGCCCTTGAAAAATCCTTTCCAACCATACCTAACATGTCTCAAATGGACTTTTCTACAAAAGTATTTGTCTTAGAAGTCTCCATACACACTATGTATCTTTAAGTACTATCATATTTACAGCAAACTTTGCTCTCTCATAAGTTTCACCTCGAGCTCCAAATGCAGTGATTTTAATTGTGATGATAAACGCTTCTCCATAACTTTTCAATGATACTCATATTGCTACAAACTAACCCTCACATCAAAAGTTATAGCTTTTCAAAGTTCACTGATTAATTTTTGTTTAGTTTCTCCGCCTCGACCAGATTTATTTATTTGACAATCTCTACCCCTTCAATTCCAACAATTCTCCATAAGATTCTCAAACACTCAAAGAAGTCATACAAGAGTTGAAAAGAAAAAGGATGAAACACGACGACGAGAACGAGGTGGATTCAGATGATGAGAAGAATGAGGATTTTGTAACTGGTCTATACATACAGAGATGAGAGATGTTGGAGTAAGAGATGAGAGAGTTTGATGCAAAATTCCTTGAGGAAAGATTATCAAAAGTCGCATTAAATGAACTGACATTTGTTCAGAAGTGTCGAATGCTCTTACAATTGGTGGGGGTATTCATCCTATTGTCACCCTCGGTATGGAATGACCTAATTCGATCCAGAAGAGGAAGATGTCTAACTTGGACTCAAGTAACAATACGGATGTTTAGTTTAGAGTTGCACAAGTACTAATCTTTTCAGACCAAGTAGTAGTATTGACGTGAGAGTTGGCATCATGGTTCATTCTTCATGATCTACTATTGCAATTTCAGGTAGTAATCAAGAGGATGTAGATGTAGAGAGATCTAGCGTGATATCACCTTCTTGTGTATCTCTTAGAGCAAAACTTGATGTGGATTATAAATCTTAACTAGAATAGAATATTAAGTATTAAGAATTTTGACTGTATATTAGAGAATTTACACTCTCAGATATACATTTTATGTCTTTCTGAAATCTGTGCAATGGTGTGCAACGTCCATGTATGAGTCAAGATTCAAAATATGAAAATGCATGGAGGTTATGCATAAGAGCGCCATAGACAGTCACTCAAAGAGCGGTCGGCGTTTTTGGTTTATACGAATAACAAGTTGTTATTTCATTTGTGTAAATATCAAAATTTTGCCGTTCTAAAAAACATGGATTTCAAACATAAAAGTGATGACCATTTATTTATGGATATCTATTTAAAGACATCGGTCGCTCATCCGCAAATGACTGTTTAAGGACATCCGTCCATTCATGGGCATTAGTCTGAAGGAGCTAACCCCTCATTATCGAATGATAGTTTAAGGACGTCTGTTGTTGTACAACATGTTTTTGTGTTTGCAAATACACTAAGTATATGGTTGTGAAGATGTATGGGGCTTCAACAGATTGGCTCTGAATCTCGATCTTCCAACCCAAATGTTTCTCTATCTATTAGCTTCTCGTCAATCCAACTACCACAACCTATCTATTACAACCGAAAGATGCTCTAGTGCAGCATACTCACATGTGCAATTTTCAAAACTCAACCAAATTTCATATTCACATATATAAACCAATTGAGTTCCAATACAGCTTGCTGCACACCCTAGTCTCCTAAGCATTCCAGCAAGGTATAGTATGCATGTCCAAGGTAATACTCGATTCACAACATCGCATCAACGATAGCAGTATCTGATAGCTTCGAAAACTTAAAAAACAATTTTTAATTCATCACAACCCTTTGCTCCTTTCCCACTTAGAGCTTAAATCAGCTTCATACCTTCTCAATGTAAACTTCTATGCTAGCATGGAGTTTCAGCAACAAACTCTTCTTCAATTGCTCGGAAAGAACCAAAAGGTGACAACAGATATGACTGAAAGTTAGGGTGCCATTAGAGATCTCATTTATGTGTTTTAGCCACTCTAGAGAAGCTATAAACTAGAATGATAAGAGGTCGTTTATCTCTTATTGCTAGACCACTTGGTCAGGAGACGAATCCGTCCAAGAAAGATCAAACTGTTTTACACCTTGAATCTAGTTTCGACTTCGAATCATAAGTTGGTGACGATAATACTTCAGACAAACATCACTCAGAGTTGGAATTGTCTTCGGAGAGAGCTGTATTAAGGTTGACGACAGCTGCAAAACAGTTAACAACACCTAACATCAAGTTGTTTGATTAGCAACAAAAGGAGCCTCAATTTGATGTCAGTTCCTCATATACCTCATAGGAACTGACATCAAACCTCTGAGGTATATGAAAATGTACTTGCTCTTTGTGTGAGTTGGATGGTATTGAACTGAAGCTGCCAGTGGCTTGTAAGCGAGTTAAGTTGTTCAGAAGACGAGAAGGATCTGTTGAGTTAGACGAGTTCTTACAAAGGGAACATGTGCAAGTTTGGAGGGGGTGAATGTCGTGTTGCAAGCTGTTTTGTGTGTGGAAAATATGTGCTGCTGTATGTGGTTAGAATGCGAGCAAGGCCTTTAGGCAGCTGCCCTTTAGCTTAAGCTAGGCCTTTGGTTAGCAACGACAAATGGTTAGATTTGTAGAGACCACACCTCCTGCAGAAGCCGCATCAGCTTCTAAACTCGTGCTAGCAGTGGTACAACACATCACGGGGTAGAAGAAGAAGATCTTGGGTATTGTACGGATTGTCTCCATATAGAGGAAGACGAATCAGACCTCGAGAAGCGCGAAGAAAAGGAACCTCAGTTGCAGAAGACGAAGTCACTTGAGGCAGCTTCATCTTTCACTTTGGCGGATGGCACTATGTGGAGCCCTTGCCCGGATTCAGACATCTGGTCTCCAGAAGAAGTCTTGGATGAAGCAGTATTCAAGGTAAGTACCAGAAGCAAAAGGAAGTCAGAATCCCGTCAGAAAGAGATCAAGAAGAAGAAGCAGCGTAAGGAGAGGTCTTCTTCCCTTGAGCGGCCTTCTTCTCTTGCTTATGACAAAGAAGATCCGAAGTACTTTACTCCTGACATTAAGCAAGAAGTTGAAGTGATCATGCAAGAAGTGCTGGAGAAGCGACGGAAGATAGTACAGCAGCTTCCTCCACCAACTACGACAATCCTTGTCTCACGGGAACAGCTTCCAGTCGAGGGAAGACACCATTTGGATCTTCCACCCAAGGAAGCAGCTCCTACATCTTCTCTGTTGGAAACACCAGTCACTCTTCTGAAGACTTGTTATATGTGGCTCAATATTCTTGTTGTTTATTTATTTCTGGAGGTCCTTGACTTGTTTAGTATCTGTTATGTTATTTGTCAAGATTATCAACTCTGTCTTGTTAGATAGACTTGAGTTTGATCTCTACCTAGACAGATTTATGTCCGGGAGAATAAAAGACAACTATAAAGAATCACTTTTGTCACTTGTTTACTACATTTGGATGATATTTACTTGCATCTCAATGGGTTTGATCTTTATATTACTACTTTCGAGCATCTTTTGGTTTTCTTATGTGTTACAGTTCTTGCTAGCACAATATATATGATTACATCGATGACGCAGAAGTGTCATCTATGAGGAGGAGGTGAAACCTAGTCAGCCTTCATCAGACAATTGGAAGATCACCAACAATCACCCTTATGACTTCTTGCCAGATTTGTGGAATCATAAGACGGATGTAACCTTCCAACAGCTTTTGGATGACAATGCTGGTTACAGAAAACTGTTACAATTTGTCCTTTGAGGATTGAGGAAGAGGAGAACAACAAAACTTCCCCAGAGTACCCCAATCCTAAGGATAGAGCATGAGGACTTGAGAGCCCCAGAACTTGATATGGAGATCCATCACTGTTTTCTGAAGAAGGTATCCATTGATTCCGGCTCCGGAGTTAACATCATGATTGAAGAAACTACGCATGCCCTAGGCTTCACTGAGGTCCATCCTACTCCGAGAATCCTCAGAATGACGGATCAAACCAGAAGACAACCTTTGGGACAACTGAAAGATGTCTTGACGGTAATTGGGGGAGTATCTTTTTACCTCACTTACATCATTTTACGACCTGTAGCTAAGCTTGGATATCAGGTTTTGATAGGAAAACCATGGCTGTATGCTACAAAGGTAAATACCGATTGGAGAAGACATCGTTTGAGGTTTCTCAATCCTACACCCAAGCCGGGTGAGAAGACCAAAGTCTCACTCCCTTGGATGAAGATTGGACATCAAGGTGAAACTCCCTCTACGACTGAGGGTACACGTCAGAAGACTCATCTGCGTCTTTGGACATTGATGAACGATATGATGAATTTGTGGTGAATAACTTGTGTACTACAGAAGTAGCAGAGATAGCAGAAGAAGTGATCTGTGGATACATTGAGTGCGAAGAAGAGCTTCCAGACGAAAGTATCGTCTTCCTTTCAGAAGATCAGTTAGATGATCTTCCATAAGACGAATCTGAACCGGAAGAAGCTCCCAAACTGGAATATTTTGGTGCTAGTCAGTACAGTCACATTGAAGGAATGGTGAACCCTGATGATCTTCAAGAAATGGAGGTTGCTCCTGAGAAGAAGCTGAATCTTTCTAAGGTGATCGAGGACCAGCAGTTGGAAGACTTTAGAGAACTTTTGATAGAGTTCCAAGATGTCTTCGCTTGGACCATAGAAGACATGAAGGGCATACCTCGAGAACTGGGAGAGCATCGTATTGACTTGCTAGGAGGCGTTGTTCCTGCACGGCAGAAGCAGTATCGACTCAACCCCAAGTACTCGCTTTTGGTGAAGGATCAGATCGATCAATACTTGAAAGCAGGAGTCATCTTCCCAGTACTTAGTAGTGAGTGGGTAACTCCTATTGTCATCGTGCCGAAGAAGCAGACAAGTAAGATCCGAGTGTGTCAGGACTTCCGGAAGCTGAACTTGGATACGAAAAAAGATCACCATCCTTTACCCTTCACCGATTCTGTGTTACATGAGTTATGAGTTCTACAGCTTCCTATATGGGTATTCTGAGTACAACCAAGTTTCAATCAGAGAAGAAGACAAGTCGAAAACCACTTTTACCACTGATTGGGACACGTACGCGTACAACCAAATGCTGTTTGGTTTATGCAACGCACCCGTCACATTTAAGAGACTGATGATCACGATCTTCAATGAGTATCTTCGCACTTTCAGGGAGATCTTCTTGGATGACTTTTGTGTGTTTGGATCGAAAGAAGATCGCCTCATATTTCTGAGGAAGTGTTTTTTGAAGTGTAGAGAGCATCGCTTGGCTCTTCACCCTGAGAAGTGCTTCTTTGGTATGTCAAAAGGAACTTTGCTAGGACATAGGAATTTTGGAAGAGGTATAGAAGTCGACTGTGCTAAGGTGGAAGTTATCATGAAACTTCACCCACCTGCTAACCTCACTCAGTTTAGAAGTTTCCTGGGCAACGTAGGATACTACTAAAAAGGCTGAGGCCAAATTTACTCTCAGAATTGCCTAATTCGATCTCCTTCTCCTCTAAAAATGCAGTCAAAGGTGTTTTGACCGGAAAATTTTTCTCCTTCTTTCTCTCTTTTCTGTTGAAGGTGGTATGTTCACTCTTTGTCTTTTTCACTCTCTGGTTCCTCAATCTCTTTGCTGATGCTCTAACCTGAGCTATGATATCATGTTAGAGAACCAAGCGAAGTGAATACTCTCTCCTGTAGAAAAGATATCAGTAAAGAGATCAGTAGATTCATCATCTTCTAAGAAAGGATTGTTATATACTCTAACTTATGGACAAGAGGTCAGTCATTAGTCATAGAGATCTGACTGTAGAGGTGACTGAACTTAGATGTGACTGAGATTAATATACTAGACATTATCTTTAACAGGACAAGAGTTACTTTTTTCTGGTCGGTAGGGAGACAATCTTGCAATAAAGATAATACATGCGTGGTAGTATCAGAACATTCCACATGTTTGCAAAACATATTTGGCATAGCATATCCTCCCTCTCTAACTCGAGATTTTGCTCCAAATTCTCAAGATCTGTCTTGAGTTTAAACCTTTCCGACGTTTTCTACCTCGCTAACTCCAGACTTTGCTCCGAATCTTCAAGATCTTTCTTCAGTTGTTACCCTTTCTAAACGAAGAAGTATGATGTCTAGCTTGCGTTGGAATTTCACCTCCTGCAGTTCAACACGATTACCTTGAAAGCTAATAAGCAGACCATGTTGAGGCTTCTCTTCGATCCGAGGTCTAAAAGCAGTCGATTCCCTCTATGATCCCGGGGACATGATTCCATTTCTTTCTTTCCCTACTGTAGAATATCAATCTCCTCTGCCGATACTTTAGAATACCCCTCGAACAATCTTTCTCGCTTTCTAGTTACTTGAAACTCCAATTTTCTCAAATCGGACAGCTGAAGGAACACAGCTTTCTCTCTGCTGAGTTGATTCCACATCGTGGTCTAAAATTTGCTGAATACTGGCAGTCTCCTCGCAGTATTTGTCCTGCTGATCATTTTTTCTTGATCCAGTGAGTGAGTCGTATATTAGGACGTGGTAACTCAAACTAGAGCTAGATAATTCACTGCTAGCAATTTTGCTCTACAGCTCTCACCTTCTGGACTGCAACTTAAAGCCAACTCACTTCCTTTCGAACCAGATACATAAATGACAGAAAGCCTAGTGCTCGAAGCTTCAGACGAGTATTGGCCGTAGAGCTTGGAACCATCTTTCAAAATTTTTCTTTGTAGCAATCGAGACATTTTAAACTTTGCTTCCTTCTTATCCTTCCCTTCGTTGGTTGACATCCCCGAGATGGCTTTAACACACTAGCGCGCGCTTAGCGCTACAAACCAGACAATGGACCACAACAAGCTTAAACATCAAAGCATGAACTTCTAAAACTAAAGGCAACTAATGGTTGCTCAAATGGGCTCTAGGGTAAGTTAAAGTTCCTACTCAGGAAGAGCTTCAGTGCAGATGTATCTGAACAACTAAACTTGATCGCACCACGCTTCAAGATAGAAACTTGTAGTTACATACGAGACGAGAACAACAATTGTACGCTAAATGCAGAACCCTACCTTACGGCACTTAGACATCAAATCAGACTATTATGCATACTTTCCGGAAACGGTCTCTTCCTTCAGAAGAATCTGGTACTCTCCTCCTGCTACTGGAGATTGATCATCTACAACGGTTTCTACGACACGCAACTGGCTGTGCGCACGCGTAGCAGTACGAGTCGAAGTTGCTGGAACACTTGAGGGAATTCAGTCGTTCCATACCTGTTTCCTCCCGCAGCCTCCTTCAAATCCTCACTGGTTTGCGGTTTGCGCAAAAACGAATGTGTTTTCTACCGTGTTGAATCTTGTACCGACCCATGCTTCATGCACTTTCTGAGCTACTCCTTTCGCAATCTGGCTGCTCTGTTCGTTCAGGGAATTCGACCGCTGGTTCAGATGTGCAAGTGCAATGGATGCTTACCTTTTCTGTTTATCACGTGTTCGTAGTAGACTTCACCATCTCTGATCTCCTGCTTAATAATTTCTGGAGTCAGCGACACTATGATACGCAGGTAACTGATAAAACTTGCTGAGAGAGAATGTATGAACTTGCTGTGAGGAATAAAGTTCAATGAACAGACCCTGTGGGTGACAGTAAGTACAGTAAGGAAGAGGCTCTAACAGTCCACTCTCAGGATCACTAAAATCGCTGTAAAAAAGGAACATATCGAGGCTTTAATACTATGAGACGTAGAGTACATGACGGAGGAAAATGTTCCTTCCCCATGTGCTATGTGCAACTCCCTCTCGTGTTTAGCAAGGGGTGAAGAATCCTAGTAAACTTCACCATCTCCTCATGTCGTGCTTAATAATGACAGTGGTTTTACAGTAAGCAGCTGATAAATAGTGCTTTAGTTCCAGCCGGACAACGTTGCCTTCTGCTATATCATATAAACCACAAGTGAAGTGAATATGAATTCAGAGACTGCATGCTCTGGTGTTGCGACGGTTTTGTCACCTGGCCGTGCCGTGACTGCCTGTAACCCAAGCGGGAGTAAGAGAGTGCGGAGTGGTGACTTACCCTAAAGGCCGAAGGGATACATGTTGAAGGCATGTCCACCTGAAGCGTGGAGTCTCCTTTGGTCGCCACGGAAGTGCGAAGGGTTCTGGGAGGTAATGTAGAGAGCAAAGCGTGAGGCGGGAACGGAGCAGCAATCACCTCTCGCTCTACTCAGTCAGGGGATAGCGTGCTTGAATGTTTACCAGCAATCATCCCTATATGAGCAGCTGCAGCTTTTTGCCACTCTAGAGATACTATTAATTGGAACTCATAGGAAACTTATGGTGTAGCTTGCGGAGCTTTCTGGCATTCGTCAAAATTTCCAGTTACGCAGTCAGGGGATAGCGTGCTTGAATGTTTGGAAGCGATCATCCTTATATGAGCAGCTGCCTACGACTTCTCTCTGTCTTTTTCCCACGCTAGAGATACTATAAATTGGAACTCATAGGGAACTTATGGTGTAGCTTGTGGAGGTTCCTGGCATTTGTCAAAATTCCCAGTTACGCAGTCAGGGGATAGCGTGCTTGAATGTTTGCAAGCGATCATCCTTATGTGAGCAGCTGCCTACGACTTCTCTCTGTGTTTTTGCCACTCTAGAGATACTATAAATTGGAACTCATAAGAAACTTATGGTGTAGCTTGCGGAGCTTTCTGGCATTCGTCAAATTTTCCAGTTACGCAGTCAGGGGATAGCGTGCTTGAATGTTTGCAAGCGATCATCCCTCTGTGACCGGCTGCCTACGACTTCTGTGTGTCTTTTTGCCACTATAGAGATACTATAAATTGGAACTCGTAGGAAGCTTATGGTGTAGCTTGCGGAGCTAGAATTGCCACTCTAGAGAAACTAAAAGTTAGAACTCGTAGGAAACTTATGGTGTAGCTTGCGAAGCTTTCTGGCATTCGTCAAAATTTCCAGTTACGCAGTCAGGGGTTAGCGTGCTTGAATGTTTGCCATCGATCATCTCTCTGTGACCAGCTGCCTAGGACTATTGTGTGTCTTTTTGCCACTATAGAGAAACTATAAATTGGAAGTCGTAGGAAGCTTATGGTGTAGCTTGCGGAGCTTTCTAGCATTCGTCAGAATTTCCAGTTATTCACGGTTTCAGGTGTTTGGTTCCTTCCTTTGCATCTTAGGATTCGTAACACAATTCTTCATTACTGCATAGTTGTCATCGTTAGAAACAAAGTTTGGTCATGAAATCAGACGGAAGCGTTGGTGAGATTAATAGTCGTCTTCACATTGGTCTTACCAGAGGCCTATGGTCGTCTGGAGAGCTTTTGAATAGCCCATGGTCACCGATTTCAGTGTTATGCCCAGACGGTATCGGGGCGGCCCGTGTTGCAGATTTCTGTAGCACGAGTTGATATGTACATCTTTAAAACCTCTGCCGAGCAGACTGTCATCTTGAAAATCTTTGTTGTATCATTGCTCTCAGTAAAACGAACCTTGTGTTGTGGCTCATTTCCATCTGCGAGACAGTAGCACCGACGTTTAGTGCCTCGGTAATGTAGAGAACAAATGAACTGATTATTATTATAATCTCGTACTCTTGATTAGTCGATATAACCTTCCAGAAACCATACACTGAATGCGGATGTTCTAAGAATATCTACTATGAAGCTCCAGAGGATGGCCCGGACAAGATTTTCCCCTGCTGCCATGTGCATTACCTGGTCCAGTAGAAAGAGTATAATGACAGAAGTTCCACTAACCTGAGCCTACCGAGTCACTCAAAGCTAATAAGCTATGTAAGAGACCATGATCATTGAACAGCTCATGATCAGACAGATGAACGAATTGTACTGGACTGCCTGAGAGTTTGAGCATCCCTCCCTGCAAAGTAGGTAAGAGACCTCTTCCCGGCTCCGATCACGAGTTTCTCCACAACCGCAACAACAAAGCCCGGTTCAATTTCCAGATTCATGCCTTGCCAAGTTGATGTTTCTGCATCCACCTTTCACTTGAATGAACCCTTTCTCTCGATAACCACAGAGTCTTCAATGCTCTGAGCTTGTCCTCGACATCTGCTTGGAGCTCATATCACTCTAACAGTTCCAGAGAGACCCCAGTTTGAGCCAACTGTTTCCATGCTTGAGAGCTTGGATTCTTAAACAGGATTCTGGTTAGGAGAGTTCGAGAAACTAGCACCGGTTTCATTATGTTCATATTCTGTCATCGGTCGTTTAAAGAGGCTACGCACGGGCTGTTCCACGTTGGTTCGACCAGGATTTTTTCTTCAGTTCTCATGTCCACCTTTGGTTAGACTGAAACATGGAGGTGCAAGTGCAATGGATAGTAAGCTAGGTTTTAAATATAAGCTATAAAAGCCTAAGTATGAATTAATTATAGTGAATTCTGTGACTTTATCTTGTCATACAGTTCTAACGTATAGTCAGGAAGGTCATCTTCGCTAAGGACCTTATGAATAGTGCCCCAGTCATGGCCACCGTTAACTTTCCTTATAACGATCGAACGATAAGTTTCGGGTACATTCAGTTTCAAGACTACATCTTCTGGTCTTACCGAGATTTTGACATCTAGGCGGCGTAGCGGCCGTCTGTGACCCAAGCGGGAGTTAGAGAGTGAGGAGTCGCAACCCTCCCTGAGGACCAATGGAATCATGTGGAGGGCATGCCCACCTTAAGCGCCGAGTCTTTTCCACAGAAGTGAGAAGGGATCGGAGAGATAGTGTAGAGGGCAAAGCGTGACGCGGGTGACCGAGCAGCGATGACTTCTCGCTCTGTGCAGTCAGGAGATAGTGTGCTTGAATGATTTCCAGCAATCATCCTCACAGAGTAGATTCTAACGACCACGCTCTGCCTTTTCCCGTCGTCTTCTGGGAAGCAGAGTCGTCGGTCTTCTGAGGCACGGGTACGGTACTAGGGACCATGGCGACCTCATAGGGGTCCGGGGAAGTCGCTTCCTCCACGCGGAATACCTGGGAAGACGGCTCGTCTTCCTGTCTTCCGAGACGTCTTCCAAAGTCTTCTCGGCTTCCAACGCTGTCACCACCAAGTGCACAGCGAGGTCGAACTCCTCCTTCTCCATTCCGGATCCAGTCGATGGTGCTCGAGCGTGGGAAGATGCGGTTGTAGGTGTCAGAAGCGAGGGAAGACCATAAAGTGTCTTCACTCCCTCTATCTGCCGATCTAAGTACCTGAACATGCTCTCCCGGCATTCCACCAACATTGCTTTGGACTCGCTGTCCCATCCTCTAGCTAAGGTAAGTAACTTCTTACCCGCGGTGTAGTTGAACTTCTTCCGAAGCGCTTCCACCGATTGTGCTAGCATCTCCTGTGCAAGAGCCTCCGCTGCTTCCCGCTGCGTCTTCTCAACTGCAACTCGAGCTTCTACGGCTTCTCGCTGCGTCTTCCAAGTGGTCTACTCCTCTGCGAGGGTGGTGATCTTCTCTCGCACTCGGAGGACTTCCTGATCGCGCTGCTGTACACGCGCCTGCAACTCCTGGTTGCTCTTTTGAAGTTGCACCGACTCCTTGGCAGAAGCGGCTGCTTCCGTCTTGTATCTGGCTGCGAGCTTCTCCGTGACGCGGAGACTAGCTTCCAGCGACTCCGTTTTCTTCTGGTCTTCTCCCTGTCGCAACAAGGTGCGCAGGCCGAATCCAGGTTGCAAGGGCCTCTCATGTGCCTTCGCTCTCTTCTCCAGCAACTCCATCGCTGGCTGGATCTCCTTCAAGAAGTAGGCGCTTAACTCCTCCAGTCGTCTTCCTGCGGAAGACAAGTTCATCTCCACCACTCGCTCGGAGGCATCGACCTTGTCTTCCAGAGGCAAAGAAGCCTCTTCCACCACAATGGCCTTCATCTTCTGCGCACGAGAAAAAGCTACCCTTCTCATCTTCCGGGGTGGAATATCCCTCATGGCAGGAGCGGGTCTCTTCACTGCGCTTCCTCGCATCGCAGTAGGAGCATCCCTTCTTCTCTGGTCTTCTGGAGTCTTCGGAAGACTCCCAGGTGTTGCAGAAGCGGTCTTGTGCTCTGTAAACCCTCCGCGGTCCTATCGATCAACTAACCCCCCCCCCCCCCGATCTCTCAACCTCCACGATCGTCATCCACGAATCTACAATATGTCGGGCCTGTCTCTCACTCAAGGGTCACCTCTGATGGCTTTGATGGAAGCACACCATGAACTTGAAGGAAAAATGCTAAGTTCACTCATTCATACACCCACAAAATTATCAACTAACAATCTCCATAAACTCATCCACTAAAATCCTCCATTCTAACGACGTCTCTCAAGTTCTCACATGCTAAACATATCCCACACTCTCTATATTACTCAAGTTGTCATTACGACGATGTGAAAACAAGGATGAGGAGCTCTTCTCTACTCTTCTATTTATACATTCTAGGTTTTTACTTTGGTACCCCCGGTAACTCAGCCGTAACTACTTTTACCGGGTTTTACTAAGATATTACTTAAGATAAAAGCATTAATCCCATGGATTTTTTACCTTTTCACATGGGCTTATTCCTTCAAAGTCAACAACTTCTAGAAGGATTCTGGAATATTCTCAAGGAATCTCGAATTTCCACCCCCCTCTACACTAGGACCCACTAAAAAGGAAACATGTAGAATCTCTTCTTGTTTTTAATGCCCACAAAGTCCACAACTTTAATCCAACCACTAATATCAAGTCAAAAAGGAGATAAGGGATACTTTCCACCTCCTTTCTACCTTTTAGACAAGATGACAAGATAGTAATGCTCACTCTTTAGCAAATATCTGAATTCTGCCAAAAGTACAGCTAAGTTTAACCATAACTAACTTTTAGCTAGTCATGACTAACTTGATACCTCCTAAAAGTACTTTGGCAGCAAATAAACATTCTCAACACTTAGTTAGAACTAAACATCTTACTAATAGACAAACTTCCTATGTGTAACAAAGGTCGTTAAATTTTACCCCCGGACTAAATTTTCGCTCCGTCCTCGGAGTGAAGAGAGAACTTTCGTCGATGAAACAACTTCAACTTGTCATGGTTGACCCGATCGAATCTCCTTCCTCCCAACTCCTGAAGGTCATATGTGAAGTTGCTCCACACCTTATCTACAACAAAAGGACCAAAATATCTCGGAAGAAACTTCTTCCTAGCCCTCTTGAATCTGATAGCATCATACAACATAACCCAATCTCCGACTTGAAAAGGTTTTACCTCCCTCTTGCCCAACCGTTTGTCGTAACTCTTCTTTTGATACGCCTGAGCTCGTTCCATCCAGATCATTGCTACCGCTCGGGTCTCTTCCAATTCCATGAGTTGCTCCCTTCTTGATCTGACCACGTCTTCTCCTCTCGACCTCTTCAACTTTCGTTGAATAGTTTGAAAAGTATCCAATTCGAATTGGATGGGCAACTTGCACTCCACTCCATAAACCAGTCGAAATGGAGAGTACCCAGTAGAAGTTTTTGTTGTCGTTCGATACTCCCATAAGATGGCATGTAGCCTCTTATCCCAAGTATCTTTCGCAGTCTCAACACCAGCATCTTTGGCGAGCATCATACAGAGTGTAAGATTGGTCTTCTCCGCAAGACCATTAGCATTTGGTTTGTATGAGGTCGTTACTCGTGGCTTGATAGAAAAGTGTTGTAGCATAGCAGTAGTCATGCTCCCTACAAACTCTCCTCCTCTATCTTAGACCAACTCTAACGGACATCCAAATCTGGTGATGATCCTCTCCCATAAGAATCTACCGACTTTTGTTTCATTAGTCTCCCTCAAAGGTCTAGCCTCTACCTACTTGGTACAATAGTCAGTGGCGACTACAATGTATCTATTGCCTCGAGGTGTCTTATTAAGAGGACCTACAAAGTCAATACCTCACTTCTCAAATGGTCATAATATTGGAATTGATCTTAACAGAGATGTTCTAGTAGACTTCAGAGCAAATGCTTGACATACGTCGCAAGTTTTGCAATAGTCTAAACACTCCTTGAAAATCTCTCTCCAGTGATAACCCGCATCCAAAATCTTGAAAGCTGTTATCTTACCAGCAAAGTGACCTCCGCAAACAATGCCATCGTGAAACTCGTGCATCAACTTGAACGCCTCCTTCTGACCAACTGCTCTCCTTAGTAAACCATCTGCTCCTTGATGAAACATAATTCTCTCCACCATGGTGTAAGGTTTGCATCTCTTGATCAACGCGTTACGTTCTCGAGTATGCATACCTTCTGGAAAGGAGCCATCTGCAAGGAAACTCCAGATCTCCTTGTACTCGTCCGGTATCTCCTCAATGCTTGTGATGGTCATCAGATGCTCGTCTGGAAATGAATCATCAAACGGTTCTTCTCCCTCATCATCATAAGCCCTCGACAAAAGATCAGCATTCGCATGCTTTTTCCCTGGTCTATCTTCGATCACGTAATCGTATTCTGTTAGAAGGATCTTCCAACGAGCAATACGACCTTCGGCATTAGGCTTATTAAAGATATACTTTAAAGCCTTGTGATCTGTGACTATGGAAAATTTCCCTCCTAGCAAGTAGTGTCGAAATTTCTTCAATCCAAAGATCACCGCTAATCCTTCTTGTTCAGTCACGGAGTAATTCTTCTCCGCTGGAACCATCTGCCTACTAGCATAAGCTATAGGATGATCATGCCCATCTCCATCTAACTGACTTAATGTACATCCGATAGCTACATTGGAGGTATCCGTATACAGAATAAATGCTTTACTCCACTCAGGTTTAGCAAGTATAGGAGCTGTCACCAATGTCTTTTTCAACTCCTCAAATGCTTCCTTTGCCTTCTGATCATGCACTATCAAGTCAAAATCAACTCCCTTCTTCATGTACATAGTCAAAGCTATTGCTTTGTTTGAGAAGGAAAAGACAAACCTACGATAATATCCAACCATGCCAAGAAACTGCCTCAACTTTGTCAAGTTGATCGGAAATGGAAGATCCACAATCTTCTTCACCTTCTCAAGATCTACCGCAATCTCATTCTTGGAAATGATGTGCCCTAACAGCAGACCTTCTTCGCAGCCAAAGATGCACTTCTCTGGATTTAGAGAAGCGTTGGCTTGCTCCAACCGCTGCAAAACTTTGATCACATGATCAAAGTGGTCCTCCTTTCTTCCGTACACACAGAAATCGTCAATGAAATCACGAACAAACTTCCCTATGAATGGTTCAAACACCTTGTTCATGAACCTCTGAAATGTGGCCGGAGCATTACACAGTCCGAATGGCATCACTCGAAATGCAAATGTTCCCCAAGGAGTAGTAAAAGTAGTCAACTGTTGGTACTCCTGTGCTATCTTGATCTGGTTATACCCACTATAACCATCACCAAAGTTGTACCACTCATGACCAGCAACTTCCTCCAAAATCTCATCTATAAATGGTAAAAGATAATAATCCTTCTTGGTAACTGCATTCAGCTTCTTATAGTATATGCACACTCGCAGCTTACCATTCTTCTTCTTGACAATCACAATGGGTGAAACCCATTCTGAGTTCTCCACCTCATAGATGAAACTCGCCTCCCTCAACTTGTCTATCTCCTCCTTGATCATCATTGCTGTTGTAGGATTGACCCTTCTCTGCTTCTGCCGAACTGGTCTTGCGTTCTCCTCCAATTCGATTCGATGAGTCTCGAGTCCTTCAAATCCTTGTAGCTGAAAGCAAACACATGGATATATTTTCGAAATATATCTAAGAATCTACTTTTCTCCTCTTGAGCGACATTGATACCAAACTTCAGGGTAAGAGTCTTCTCACAATCTCTGCCTCACTCAACTCTTCTTTGTCAGGATCTTTCTCCACTGCTGGTCGAGGCAACAAGTCAATAGCACTAAGCTGATGTAATGATTCATCTCGACCAAATCCTTCGTCCTCAGACGAGGATTCTTGATCGTAAGAATCTCCGGTATCTACTTCTGAGACACTCTGATCGTCCTCCGTATCAGATTCCCAGTAGTCACTAGTGGGTCTATCAGAGTCAGAAGTCACAACTCCCACACCCGAGAGAGGTACTATCACTCTATGATCTCTAGGCCCAATCCGTAAGTATCCCTTATGCCACCTATCAGTGGTGCGCACAGCTCTCAACCAAGGTCTACCTAGGAGCAAATCATAACTAGAGTCCTTTAACACTTGAAATGACATCAATGTTTGAACTCCCATCACAGACACGACCACCTTCTCTAACACACCAAGAGGTCTTACCCGTTGCTTGTTAGCCATCCTCACGACAATGCTAGCCGGACGAGTTGGTTCCATCCCCAACTTCTTCATCAACCTCTCCGATATGGCGTTTACAGCCGACCCTCCATCCACCAATATGTCAGAGACGTAGTGACCATTCAACCGGACTTCAATCTTTGAAGCCCTAGTGCATACCTCTGAAGCATGCACATCCACCACACCCACTCCCACTGACTTTGATGTCTTGCTCTTGGGTTTCTTCTTCTTGCTTCTCTTAGAACTCAGTCCTCCTCTGAGTTCCCTTTGTAAGCTGGGATTAAGTGCGATCAGTTGTCCAACAGTGATGTTGGCTTTCTGAGCACCCACATCTTCAACCACATCATATCTCGCTTGGGAAGATGAAATGGTGAAATCTGCCATCCCCAGCTTCCTTCTTGGCTCCCTTGGTGTACTCGAAACATTACTCGAACGATTGCTTCTACTTGCTGACTCCTCCATGAAAACTGGTTCATCAGAAAATCGACTTCTTTTCCTTTCTTGAGCTAAAAGCTCCACCGGTGCATGAGAAGAGTTTGAACTTTCTCCTTTCTCGTAGATGGGATCTCGTACGACATCGATAGTAGCCACCCCCTTGTCTCGTCCTTGTGATGGACTTCCTCCACCCACATTCATTCTAATAGTTTCGGCACCTCTTGTTCCGTTGTTAGGACAATTTCGCTGGAAATGAGAACCTCCACACATCCAACAAGTGATTCCTCCAAAGTTACCTTGATTTCCTCTGTTAGGATTGTTGTCGTAATTTCTTTGACCTCCTCCTCCACTTTTGTTTCTCCATTCTCGTAACTGCACCACATTTATCTTGAGATCCGCAAGAGTGTCAGTGATGCTCTTCAACTCGGCATGAAAATCAGAGGTGGCAGTAGACATCGTTGTTGAGACAAACGGTCTTGGCACCACCGTTGGAGTAGGAGTTGACGTTGAAGCAATCACCAATTGTGATGGTGCAGGTGCTATCGTCGTGACTACACCAGGAGTCGGAGTCGACACCAGAGCAGCATGATGAGGTTGGATGATATCTCTTTCATCCAAACTCTCTTCCATGTTTGTCGCAATCTTGATGGCCTCCGCTTTGGTTGCTGGCTTCTCGTACCTCACTTGGGTTCGAATTGAAGGTCTCAACCCTCCCACCAAGTTCTTGGTCAGCACTGCTCCAATCCCCGCCATCGTTAGCTCCACATTGTCTCCACTCTTCCGTAGGACCGTCCAAAACCGTTGCTCCAACTTATCCACCCTTTCGGCATATTGCCGAACTTTCTCATCGTCCCGTTGCTTCAAATGAGTAAGCTCCACCATGAGCTTCTCATAACTCTCTTCTGGAAGAAATTCTTCGATGAGTACATTACTCAACGTCTCCCATGTGTCCTCAACTGCACCAGATGTCTGGCTCTTCACTCGGTCTTCATACCACGTAAGAGCAAAATCTTCTAAAAACTCTGGCAGTAACAACACCCACTCTTCCTTCCTTCTCACGTTGTTTCCGATGCAACCCCTTTTGAAGTCTCGTACAAATGGTTCTACATCTTCATTGTCCTTCTCATGAAACACTGGTAACTTCCCCATCTTGTAACTATTCTTTCTACCCTTCTAATTTTTGTGCAATAACTACTCGCTAAAAGAATATGAACATCACCAATTCCATTCGCGAATAATCTACCATAGATAAAATGAAAGGAAATTTGTAACAACACCTCTTGTGCCATCTCTTCTCTCAAGGTAATCATGAGCCTGAGTCGCATCACCGTCTTCTCCACCATCCGAATGACGATCTCCATCACAACTCAGCCGAGTCCTCTTTTGAAGTCGACAACTCTCCGTCTCAGCTCTTTGAGTCTCGTCCAACTTCTCGACTACTGACGTAAGTAGGACGGCCACATCGACGCACTTGTGTCCTCTTGATAGATCACCCACTCCACAACTTGGACAAGGATCTTCGCCTAGAAGATGAATTGGCGCTGGTGACGATGGACCCACTCGAAGACTTAAATCAATAAACTCTCGCTTCCCTTTAGCTCTCTCGGTTCTGATTCTAGTTGGACAATTCACTACTTTGTGTCCCAACCCTCTACAGAAATAACACCACAAGTCGGTTTCTACTCTTCTCCTCGGAGATTCTACTTGAGGTTTAATACTAGGGTTTTCAAACTCGACGATAATCTCTCTCGAACTTTCTCCGACACTTACTATGACATCTAAACCTTGAGGAAAGTTTCTAAGTCTAACTTTCCAATCTTTTGAATTTCCACTCATGTTGCACCTTCTCAACCATTAAGTGGACAAAATATCATAAAGGAAAATAATTCTACATCACTTTCTTAACTCTTCCGAGCTTTATATTGGAAATCGTGTATTATACATGCTATACACGAAATAAAATCTAATCTAAAATTAACTATCGAAGATATGATCCTCCTCACCATCGTTTGTACTAATCACAACAGACATCTTGAACTCACTCTTGTAAGGATCCAACTCTACTTCATCAGGAGCATTCGTGACCTCCACACTGAATGATGCTTTAAACTCGGCTTTCTTCAAATCTTTGCCAATGGTCGCGGAAGCTTCTTCGTATAGGGTAAAGAGGGCACCCCAAGTGCTATAGATGCGTGTTCGTAACTCATCTATACTTAACTTGGGCTTCTCCGTCTCTGTTCGAACTCCTAAACGTCTCTTCTTCCACCTCGTCATTCGAACTGGATTCCCCATGAAGTATCTACGAGACCTCCTTGTATGTCAAAACGTATATCTCTTAGTTGGTAAGAGATCTCTCCAAGATTTTTGTGGTCTCCAGTAGCTCAACCTCCAAGCTACTAAATCACGAAGTTTCAACAGAAACTTCCCTAATCAGAAGAGATGGTGATGACTGTACGAATTTTCAGAGAATTGAAATTTGTATATTTTCACTTCCCTCATGGTTGTCAACCCCCTCCACTTTGAAAAATTATTTCTCCCTCTTCAGACCTCATCTTCTCATGATTTCTTTTTTCCTGGATAGCTTATCAGCCACTCTAAAACACTGGAAAGTTTCTCAGGAAAATAAAATTCAAAAAAAATCTTACATTGACTGTAAACTTTTTCCAGAGAATAGAATTTCTCAACTCTCACGAATAAACCCCCTCAACTTTGAAAATTCATTGCTCCTTCTCTAGACCACCTTTTCCTATGATATCTTTTGTCCTAGATAGGTTATTAGCCAATCTAAAACATTGGAAAGTTTCTCAGGAAAATAAAATTCACAGAAAAGTTGACAGCGACTGTTCAAATTTTCCAGAGAGCAGAATTTCTAAACTCACAAATTTCTCTCCTCTAATAACTTTTCTCTCCTCCTTTCTCTAGAACTCTTGTTGCACCCTCTCTTCAAACCCTTTCTAAGTGAACAAGATGTAAAGAATGACTTCGAACGCGTCATATATCACTACGAGATACACGAAAGGTTCTAATGTTGCTAACATCGCGTTAGCTCTCTCTCCTCCCAACGTTCTCTCCATGTGTTCTCTCATAATTTCTTTTTGTCTAATATAGAACTGAACTCTAAACATTTTCAATGATCCCTTCAAGTGAGGTCCCGGCAACGGAACCAAAAATGTAAACCCTCCGTGGTCCTATCGATCAACTACCCCCCCCTCGATCTCTCAACCTCCACGATCGTCATCCACGAATCTACAACATGTCGAGCATGTCTCTCACTCAGGGATCACCTCTGATGGCTTTGATGGAAGCACACTATGAACTTGAAGGGAAAATGCTAAGTTCACTCATTCATACACCCACAAAATTATCAACTAACGATCTCCATAAACTCATCCACTAAAATCCTCCATTCTAACGACGTCTCTCAAGTTCTCACATGCTAAACATATCCCACACTCTCTATATTACTCAAGTTGTCATTACTCAAGTTGTCATTACGACGATGTGAAAACAAGGATGAGGAGCTCTTCTCTACTCTTCTATTTATACATTCTAGGTTTTTACTTTGGTACCCTCGGTAACTCAGCCGTAACTACTTTTACCGGGTTTTACTAAGATATTACTTAAGGTAAAAGCATTAATCACATGGGCTTTTTACCTTTTCACATGGGCTTATTCCTTCAAAGTCAACAACTTCTAGAAGGATTCTGGAATATTCTCAAGGAATCTCAAATTTCCACCCCCCCTCTACACTAGGACTCACTAAAAAGGAAACATGTGGAATCTCTTCTTGTTTTTAATGCCCACAAAGTCCACAACTTTAATCCAACCACTAATATCAAGTCAAAAAGGAGATAAGGGATACTTTCCACCTCCTTTCTACCTTTTAGACAAGATGACAAGATAGTAATGCTCACTCTTTAGCAAATATCTGAATTTTGCCAAAAGTACAGCTAAGTTTAACCATAACTAACTTTTAGCTAGTCATGACTAACTTGATACATCCTAAAAGTACTTTGGCAGCAAATAAACATTCTCAACACTTAGTTAGAACTAAACACCTTACTAATAGACAAATTTCTTATGTGTAACATAGGTCGTTACAGACAGAGAAGTCGAATAGTCTTCTTTGTAATATTATGAATAAGGTAACTGTTAACCATGCGTATGATTGGGACACGAAGCTGCCGTATGTGTTATGAGATTTCAGGATTTCACCTAAGGTCACGATCCAGAAGACACCCTTCTACCTAACTTATGGGATGACACCTGTTGTTCCCATTGTTAGAGGTCCCTACTTACAAGTTAGCCGTTACCGAACGCATGGAAGAAGAGGAAAGCCAGGAGCAGCGTCTTCTGAACTTTGTGGAGTTCGAAGAAGACAAGAATACAGCTTTGGAGAAGACGTACGAAGTACAAGCACAACGTTGTCGAAGTGTAATCCGTCTACCTAGGAAAGCACCGGGCTTCTGGCTGTGGTTGTTCACTCAAGAGGTTGGCTTTCAGGTCACAGTAGGGCTATAAACACTCACACAGATGTGTAAGATCTAGTAATATACCCAGAAGGCGAAATTCAGGTCTAGCTGGCAGTAATAGGATTCGGCGGTGAACTTTGACACTCACAGAGAGGAAAACTATGAAGGTTTAGACCTCTAAACTTCCCCTACATGCTAATGAGGTACTACTGAACTCACAGACGAAATTTCAGCCTAAGATCAAATTCTGACACGGAGATATGAACAGAAAAGTTTTGAGCAAGAAAACTACGGCAATTTCTGGTACCTAGCTGGCTATTTCAACCTATAACAGGAGTTTGGCTCGATCAATTTCAAAGTTTCTTACAGGATTTGCAGTCTACAGGGTGTTGAACATCCCTGTGAAGTTGGGACTCCTGAATGTTCACAGAACTGCAGATCTCCTCCTCTGAAGTCGCTGCTCTAGATTAAGAGCTTTTTAGACCCTCTCAGCTTTAGTGGCCGCCCTGAATTACTCAGTTGCTCAATCTATATGAAACTTTTTGTGAAATCGTAGCCCTGCTGGCGGAGAACACAACCTCGAAGTTTTGAAGCAATTTCCTCAAATCTGCTGCGAGTGACACTGAAAACCCTAAATCCAACCAAAATGATTCAATTCTAGCACAATCCGAACTTCAATTGCTCATAACTCCGTCTTTATTGACTCAAATCGATCGAAATTTTCACTGGAAGTGCTTGGCATGACGAGACCTCTCTCCCTGTGCTCTCAGATTTCGAAGATCCCTCACCAAATGCTCGAACTCCACTCTAGAGCTCTGTTTCTAAATTTAGAGTTTAACAAAAGACAAAAATGGACCAATGGGAGTTCATAGCTCCACTTGGTTGTCCTTTAGTACCCTAAACCACGTGGCAACTTAGTTTTACTCATAGGCTACCACGTCAAGCCCCCTAGAGTGCCAGCGTAAAACTTAAATTACTTAAAACGACACGCAGCCCCGAAAAATAACTTAAATCAGCTAGAAAGCGTGCATGGGCGACACGCAAATACAACCCATGAGCTTAAGCCCTATCAACATGGTAATCAACCTACTAAGACTCAAAATAGTGTTAACATCGTATGCAAAGGTGTGAAACATATACATAAACGACTAGAAGTAATAAGAGCTAACTTCTTGAACTACTAAACCCAAGCGTCGGAGTAGAAATATAACATGTAGCCGCCAGGTAGCACGACAACGTAAGGTGAACTATGATGACAAACTGAAAAAGGTGAATGTCGTGGATGGAGACTTGGTTCTTCTGTACGACAACAAACATCTCAAGTTGCTTGGGAAGCTTCATCTTTGCTGGATGGGTCCTTACCGAGTCTTGGAGGTCTTCAACAATGGCTCCTTGCAGCTAGAAGAGTTTGATGGTACGTTGATGACCACCCGCATTAATGGGTGGTGTCTCAAGAAATATTGGGTGTGAACCAGCTCTGTTGTTTGCGGGGACGTAAACATGTGAGGGTGAGCGTATGTGGTGCTCACAATTTACAGGATTTACGAATTTTCGAAATTTTTGAAGTTAATAACATGTCTGTGTAATTGAAATAACCTTGTTGCTTAAGATTACATCTTGCTTAGAAGAAATATGGTCTTAAGAACTTGTTGTAAAAGAAGTAGACTTCTTCTGAGAAGACGTCTTTCAGACCAAGTCTTCGGAAGACGAAAGACGGAAGACGCGTGTCTTCCAGAAGACAGCGACAGCGACCATGACTGCATGGACATCAACCACGCACCACCTAGGAGGGAGGTAGGTGTACTTACCAGGTATCCACCATGGTAGTAGGTAGGTCAAGGAGATCTAACCCCTAATCGCGCAAGGAAGATACGAGAGAAGGCACATTAGCACGAAATGGAAACAGATGTATTTAACCAAGTCCTTGACAGGGACAACCATCACAAATGTAGAGAAGAAATGGGAATAGTTCTAACTCCACATTAATTGGGAGTGTTTAACGGAATAATGCGTAGTTATCAGTAGAGGATCATTTCTCTAACTCCTGCCTTTAACTGTGACTGAATTAGACTTGGCAGTTGGCAGATGCAGCAAAGTGACATCGTACGGGAAAAGGCAGAGCGTGGTCGTTAGAAACTGCTCTCTGAGGATGATCGCTAGAAATCGTTCAAGCACACTATCAAAGTGACAGATGCAGCAAAGTGACATCGTACGGGAAAAGGCAGAGCGTGGTCGTTAGAAACTGCTCTCTGAAGATGATCGCTAGAAATCATTCAAGCACACTATCAAAGTGACATCGTACGGGAAAAGGCAGAGTGTGGTCGTTAGAAACTGCTCTCTGAGGATGATCGCTAGAAATCATTCAAGCACACTATCCCCTGACTGCGCAGAGCGAGAAGTGATCGCTAGAAATCATTCAAGCACACTATCCCCTGACTGCGCAGAGCGAGAAGTGATCGCTGCTCGGTCACCCGCCTCACGCTTTGCCCTCTACACTATCTCTCCGATCCCTTCTCACTTCCGTGGAAGAAGCCAGAGGAGACTCTGCGCTTCAGGTGGGCATGCCCTCCACATGATCCCATCGGTCCTCAGGGAGGGTTGCGACTCCTCACTATCTTACTCCCGCTTGGGTCACAGACGGCCGCTACGCCGCCCAGATGTCAAAGCCTCGGTAAGACCAGAACATGTAGTCTCGAAATTGAATGTACCCAAAACATATGATTCGATCGGTATAAGAGAAGTTCACGGTGGCCAGGACTGAGGCACTATTCATAAGCTCCTCAGTGGAGGTGACCTTCCTCACTATACGTTAGAACTATATGACAAGATAAAGTCAAAGAAGTCATTATAATTAATTCATTATTAGGTTTTTATAGCTTATATTTAAAACGTAGCATGAGTATTAAGAAGTACACTCGTAGATTGTCTGATTAGTATTCTTGAACCATCCATTGCACTTGCACCTCCATGTTTCAGTCTAACCAAAGGTGGACATGAGAACTGAACACAGAATCCTAGTCGAACCAACGTGGAACAGCCAGTGCGTAGCCTCTGTAAACGACCGATGACAGAATATGACATAATGAAACCGGTGCTAGTTTCCCAGGATCCGAGAATCCCGGTTAAGAACCCAAGCTCTCAAGCATGGAAACAGTTGCTCAAACTGGGGTCTCTCTGGAAATGTTGGAGTGATATGAGCTCCAAGAAGATGTCGAGGACAAGCTACTGTTCGGAGCATTGGAGACTCTGTGGTTCTCGAGAGAAAGGGGTCATTCAAGTGAAAGGTGGATGCAGAAACATCAACTTGGCAAGGCATCAATCTGGAAATTGAACCGGGCTTTGTTGTTGCGGTTGTGGAGAAACTCGTGATCGGAGCCGGGAAGAGATCTCTTACGTACTTTGCAGGGACGGAGCTCAAAGTCTCAGGCAGTCCAGTACAATTCGTTCATCTGTCTGATCATGAGCTGTTCAATGATCATGGCCTCTTACATAGCTTATTAGCTTTGAGTGACTCGGTAGGCTCAGGTTAGTGGAACTTCTACCATTATACTCTTTCTACTGGACCAGTGTATGGTTTCTGGAAGGTTGTATCGACTAATCAAGGGTACGAGACTTCATGAGCTAATGATTAGAATAATAAGCAGTTCATTTGTTCTCTACATTACCGAGCCACTAAACGTCGGTGCTACTGTCTCGCAGATGGAAACGGGCCACAACACAAGAGAGAGCAATGATACAACAAAGATTTTCAGGATGACAGTCTGCTCGGCAGAGGTTTTGAAGGTGTACATATCAACTCGTGCTACAGAAATCTGCAGCACGGGCCGCCCAGATACCGTCTGGGGATAACACTGAAATCGGTAACCATGGGCTCTTCAAAAGCTCTCGAAACGACCATGGCCTCTGGTAAGACCAATGTGAAGACGACTATTAATTTCACTAACGCTTCCGGCTGATTTCGTGACCAAACTCTGTTTCTAACAATGACAACTATGCAGTAATGAAGAATTGTGTTAGGAATCCTAAGACGCAAAGGAAGGAACCAAACAGCTGGAACCGTGAATAACTGGAAATTCTGACGAATGCCATAAAGCTCCGCAAGCTATACCATAAGTTTCCTACGAGTTCCAATTTATAGTATCTCTAGAGTGACAAAAAGACAGAGAGAAGTCGTAGGCAGCTGGTCACAGAGGGATGATCGCTGGTAAACATTCAAGCACGCTATCCCCTGACTGCGTAACTGGAAATTTTGACGGATGCCATAAAGCTCCGCAAGCTACACCATAAGTTTCCTACGAGTTCCAATTTATAGTATCTCTAGAGTGGCAAAAAACAGAGAGAAGTCATAGGCAGCTGCTCACAGAGGGATGATTGCTGGTAAACATAAAATGAACAAAAGTTCCCGAGCAGGACATGCATTTCCTCATGTAGTAGAGCATGCATATTCACCTCTTTCAGGTTCGGAAGAAGAGAATAATGCATGCACTTTAATGTATGCAATCACTTTCTTCTTCGAAGAGTTAGACCATAAATTAGAAAAACTCTAATTGAATTTTGTTACTCTGCAGGATGATTCTTTACGGCAGCGTGAGAGCTGCTCTGCACACAACATTTATGGGTTCTCTCATTTTATCAACATCCATGTAGTTTTGTTAGTAACTCAAAACATATTTATCCTTAGATAATATCAAAAGATATTACTTCTACCAACCCAGGTTTAGATGGTGATCTCGGATGCGTCCTTAGTCCACTAGATTCTCATTCTCTAGATTCTTGATCAGATTCGTCATGGGTTCAGGAAATTTGCACGGCGCTGTCAAGAGGTATTCTCCTGACCTGATCCGCTTACATCCATGATCAGGTGGGGTTCAACCTTCTCTTATCCTTTGAGTTTCACCGGTGTCGTATCTTCATTTGTGCGAAAAATGCACCTGAGAATAGACGAGATATCTGGCTGTACAAAATTTGCAGAAGTAGATAGTGAAGCAACGACGCACAAGTGCGAACAATGTCAACCCAAAACTAAAGTATTTACATTTATTATGCTTCCACAAACACGGAATGTACAATGAGATTTATAATAGTTTGTATGAACTTTTCCTAAGTGCTCTAAACCCTCATCTGACCCTTGCATTGCATAGCCCTTGAAAATTCTTTCCAACCATACCAAACATGTCTCAAATAGACTTTTCTGTAGAGAGAGTATTTGTCTTAGAAGTCTCCATACACGCTAAGTATCCTTAAGTACTTTCAAATTTACAGCAAACTTTGCTCCCTCATAAGTTTTGCTTCGAGCTCCAAATGTAGTGATTTCAATTGTGATGATAAGAGCTTCTCCACATCTTTTCAATGATACTCATAATGCTACGAACTAACCCTCACACCAAAAGTTATAGCTGTTCAAAGTTCACGATTATTTTTTGTTTATTTTCTCCTCCTCGACCTCGATTTATTTATTTGACAATTTTCGAGACAACAACGGTCTACTGTAGATAGATATAATCGCCAGGATGAAACCTGCGAATCGACGGTCGATAACCTCCTCCTCGGATAGTCGCATATCGCAACGTGTCTCTATGCAGAGCAATCACTAGGTTCACAAAAGCCATAGGCATAACTCTCCGAAATGTCTCTGCTCGTTAAGAACATGCTCTCATCCACATATCCGGGTCATCAAGGTCTAGCACCTCAGCAGAATCACGACGAATGGCCGAAAGTAGATCTGGATCTCGGTCATACAATAGAAAAGGTGAGAAGGAAGCCAAAGACGCTTGTCGGCTGAAACGGTAGACCATAGCCAACCATGGTAACTGCACATCCCAGTCTCCCAAGTGGCCCTTCTGCAAGCCATACTTGCGCAATCCTCTCTTCACCGTCTGAACTACCCTCTTCGCCAAACCATCCGCCTCAGGATGATCTCGAGATGTAGTCCGATGATCAATCAGCGCCTGATCACACAAGGCTTGAAACTCACCAAGGAACTCTATACCTTGGTCTGTCTGCACTTCAGCTGGTGCTCCAAAACGACTCAGCACTCGATATAAGAACGCATACGCCGTCTCTTCACTCGCCTTGTCTGATAGTGCCACCAACTCAATCCACTTGGAGAAGTGCTCCATCGTCACCAACACATATCGATGATGACGTACAGTCAACGGTAAGGGTCCCGCAAAATCAAACTCCAACGGTAACTCAACCTCATAATCGGTAAGGGGTGTAACTGTGGAGTAGGAGGATTAAACGATGCTTGTACTCGATCACAAACCACACATCGTGCGACAAACTGTTGCACATCGACGTGCATACCACGCCACCAATACTGTCCTTGGAGTAAGCTATGCGTACGCTTCATTCCAAAATGTCCCAACTCCTCATGGGCATGTCGTACTAACTGTGCCCTTTGGGATGGATGTGACACTATCCGTACTCTCTCATCACCCCACACTCGAAGTACATGTCGTCCTTCTCGTCAAAATCTCTTCGCTCTTTGAAAGACACAATCTCGCTCCTTGGCACTTACTGCGCCTACTACCACATCAGTACGTAGATACTCCATCACGGTCACATCATCACGGATATCTCGCTAATCTGGAACACCATCTTCACCCTCAGGATCTGGAGACTCATCATCTACTCTCTGACCAGAGAAAGATACGACTTGGTCCTCCATAGTAGATTCATGGTCAACACACAAAGAAAGACAGATGCCTGCCACCCTGACACTATCTCCTCATCAACCTCGTCATGCCATCGAGCCCCAGTCTGATCCTGCTGACTTGTGCACGGGTTGCGACTCAACCCTTCGGCATCTAGGTTTGCAACTCTAGGTCTATGTACTACCTAGAAGTCATACTCTTGTAAGATCAGAGTCCATCGTGCAAGCTTCCCTGTAAGCTTGTCGGACTCCATCAACCACTTGAGCGGCTGGTGATCAGTGATGAGAGTAAAAGGGTTCTCAAACAGATAACATCGAAAGTGTGCAACAGCCCACACTGCCGCCAAACACTCTCTCTCATACGAACTATACCTCGCCTCCGCTGAATTGTTGGAGCGACTAACATACGCAACCACAAACTTCTTTTTCTCATCATCATGCTGAGTCAGCACTGCTCCAAGTCCCAACATACTCCAATCGATGTGCAGTTGGAAAGGACGTCTCCTAATGGGTCTCCTCAAGATGGGAGCAGATGTCAATCTATCCTTGAGCTCTACAAAAGCTCGCTCATGCTCATCTCCCACTGCCACTCCTGGTCCACCTTCATCAGCTTGGTTAACGGCTTCGCAATTGCACTAAATCCCTTCACGTATCGACTATAAAAGTTCGCCAAACCAACTCGAACTCGACTCACATCTGTGGGGCATGAGATACGTGCAATAGCCTCAACCTTCGTCTGTTGAACACCCAATCCACCTGGATAGATGGTGTGGTCCAGATACTCTACCAACTCCTGGAAGAACTTACACTTCCCAGGGTGTAACTTCAATCCATGAGCTCTCAACCGCTCGAACACATCCCGTAAGTGTCTCTCGTGCTCCTCCACTGTAGCACTATAGACTAAGATGTCGTCAATATAACATCTGATAAAATCCAATCCTGCTAGGATTCTGTCCATCACCCTTTGGAACTCAACAGGGACGTTCTTCAACCCAAATGGTAAGAACCGCCACTGATACAAACAATCCTTGCCGCGAGAGTCAATTCCTCAGAATGTTGTCTTGGACTTATCTTCTTCTCTCACTGGCAACTGATGATACACTGCTCGAAGATCCAAAGTACTGAAGACCTTCACATGCTCCACTGCATCAAAGATCCCCTCAAGTGTCGGCATGGCATACTTATCGGACTTCGTCTGTCGATTGATAGGACGGTAGTCCCCACACATCCGCCTATCCGTGTAGTTGCCATACATATCCTTCTTGGCTGGCATAACTGTGGCAGATGCATACTCTCCATGCGACATCTCCACCAACCCAACCTCCAACAAGTCTTGAGTCTGGATCAAAGCTCTCTCCATGTCACTGTATCTGTAAGGACGTTGAAAGATTGGCGTGTCATTAGCCAAGTCGATCCGTATACCAGGTCCCTTCAAGGTACCCAAATCCTTCATACTGAAGGCAAAACAATTCCTGTAGCTCTTCAAGAATCTTTGGACTCTTCGTCTCTCCTCTCCTATAATCATGGGTCCAATCTCTAGCTCCTAAGTATCCCCTGTTACCATGTTAGAGGTAGAAGATGAAGTCGTTGACTGCTATCTTGCAGCCTCTGGAGCAGTTTCCTTCTGCTCACCACCAACAACCTTCACCGCTACTGTGCGAGAAACTTCTGCAGTTCTAGCTGCAAGCTCCACACTCTCTCCTACGACATCCCATGATGTCCAAGGATGACAAACTCCACGTGCCTCGCCCCCAGCCTTTGCCTCCACCGACTCGGTAGGCAAAGAGCTCAAGAGTGCTCGAGCAGTAACACCCGTCGATCGCTTCCGACGCTGCTCAGCCAATCCAAGGCTAACAATCCATGTCAAGCAGTTCAAGTCCATTGCTTGACCCAACACTTGACGACGTGAAGCCTCTAACACCGAAGCTACTATTGTCGTACTTGTCGGGAAATCCATCGCTCGCTCTCGCTCATCAGCATTGGGCTCCACCAACTGTTGTAACTGAGCATCCCACACAAGCACGTTGGAAAGCTCACCAACATGGACAACGCTACCATGGGCCGTCCCACTAGGTTCACCACTGCCATGGGTGACCTATCGACGACTCTCACTACTTGAGATCGTCGTCATACATCCAAGATGCTATCAACCGTGAGATGCGCTGGTCGTCTCACTCCATCGTGTGCGCGCTTAAGCACCTCTCTCGATAACAAGTTTGTCCACCATAACCGTGGACGATGTGCACGAGATCCTACTCTCGCTGCATCCAACAACACTGCTGGTCCAACCCAAGACCACACTTGGTGCACACTCGCCATCATCTGTGTACGAGCATCACCCAACAAAGGAACGTTCTCCAAGATGTACGATGGAGAATCCACTTGATGCATTTGGAGATGTCGTAACATCCGTAACATCTCCCATAACGTCCTAGATCGTGGGTCATGTAAATCCTGACCTCTTCCAGCACGCATGTGATCTTGACATGGTCATCCGGCTATCTATAAGTGAATGGTGCCAACAAACGTAAGATCCTGCGCCCCCAGAAGCAGAATATCTGACAATAATGCTTGCTGGTATCCTCTAACAACTGATATGGACAACAACTCAGGATATCTGTGCATCAAACGTACCACATGTCGCAATGAGATGCGTCTCGTCACCTCATCTTGTAGTGTCGCAAGATTACTCCTTTTGTCCATTTAGTATACAAGATATCGTTCCCACAGAGGATTTGCACAAGTAACGCTGCTCTAAGTTCTAAAATATGTTTAAACACACAAACACACGGGTTTTGCCTAGAAATCCCGTCTTCTCATAAAACCACACGTCTTCCAGACTCGCCAACAGGTGCTCTGGACCTAAACAAACAACTACTAACTAAAATATCACACAACTATTCACATAGAAGCTCGGGAAGACGCTCTTCCTGCTTTCAGATCACTTCTTCCGTTCTTCTCAGTACCGTCTTCCCAAAGCAATTCTCGGCTTCTGGGGTTCAACTCGACTTCTCACACCTCCAGAAGACTTTCCTGCTACGCAGAAGTCGACTAGCAACGGCTGTTACATCTTACTCTCGTACTCACATTCCAACGGGTTAGATTAATCACAGGGTGTATGCCCTCTGTAGCCTTCCCAGGCTTCTGCCTACGGAAATGATCTTCCTGCAGCACTACAACGACATTCACCTTCACGGGAGCTCAATAGAAGTCTCGGAAGCTTACTAGAAGAAGGTAAAAAGATGGGGAAGATGAGAGAAGATGGGGAAGAAGAGAAAAATCCAAACAAGAGAAAACAAGATGAAAAGGAGAAATTAAGATTCCGACAGGCTTCTAGTCCGAATCCTGACTAACAAGCCATCCCTGCTTGAAATAGTTTGAGGAGGAAGACAACAAACGTGCGTACAGTTGCACCGTCTTCTACTTGAGGATGTCGTCTTCTACTGTGGGAAGAAGGCTTCTTTCTTCTTCTCTTCGCTGCTCCGACTACTCTGTCTTCTAGATCCCTTACCCATAAGACCGTCCGTACGTAGATCCGAAGTGCTCTACTGGACGAGCCAAGCTGCAATTCCACAACTGATGACAGTCACCGCCACTCAAGAAAAACACGTCCCATGCACAATTGGGAGCAAATTCAAGGAAACCCACCACCTAGAAGACACGGATTAAGCTTCTGCACTCAAATCAGCAATCCATTCTCCGAGAAGAAGTCACATTGGCATTGGGAAGCTCACTCCCTCTACTTCCTGCGCCTACTCCTCGACAACAGTCTAGCCAACAGGACTGCACGAGGATGCCGTTCCTTGTTCCTAAACTGTCCACTACCTCTATCTACATCTTCGAACCACTGCTGGTAATGAACATGCAGACCCCTCCGATATAATCCTAGTCTATTCGTATGTCTCTAACATCGGGTGTAGTGTGTGTGTAACTAACTAGATTTCTTACTCTTCGATCCTACTTATGCATCTACCACAAGGAAACAGAAGAAACCACCACCAGGGAGAGAAAAGCTACCCCTCCACATGCAAACGGTTTCTCCTTCCTATTCTTGCGCTTCCTATTCTGCCACATGGCTGCCTAACTAATTTTACACTGAAAAACTGCCACCCTTAAGATAGCATGTTCGGTCCTACTAAATTAGGATAAGATTAACTTGTCTGCGGTGCTTTCTGCCTACTCTGATTGCTCGGTGGCAATCTCTACCTGATCGGCCCCTATCGGAGCTCCTAACTCGGCTTCTGATAAGCTAGGAAGCCCTGCGATTACCTCGGGTGTCACTGAGGTGGCTTCCTCCATAGTCGTCGCTGGCCCTGCTGTCGCTGCTGCTGCTTCTTCCTCGGCTTCGGCTTTGGCTTCCGACTCTGCTTCTGCTTTTGCTTCGGAAGACGGAAGCGTCTTCTGGGAAGCTGGGTCGACTTGCGCTTCCTTGCTCTTCTGAGGCACTGGTTCGGTACTAGGGACCATGGCGACCTCATAGGGGTCCAGGGAAGTCACTTCCTCCACGCGGAATACCTGGGAAGACGGTTCTTCTTCCTGTCTTCCAGAAGACATCTTGTCTTCCGAGGCGTCTTCCGAGGTCTTCTCAGCTTCCAACGTTGTCACTACCAAGTGCAGAGCGAGGTCGAACTCCTCCTTCTCCAATTTGGATGCAGTCGATGCTGCTCGAGCCTGAGAAGATGCAGTAAGATGACAAGGGGGTGAATAATACATTCTTGTCTTATGCGTGACTGATTTTTATTGGTTATAGAGACTTAAGGTCAAACAATCAAGAGGGTTGTTGACCTTTTTAGCTCAAATATGTGTTAGTACTTTGTCTTATAAGGAGCAATCCGAGATTCTTTTTCAAAGATTCTTTTCTACTTCTAGAAAGATTCAAATTATTAGAGTAGAGTCAAAAGTAGAGACATCTACTCTTGACTTAGGACTTTTATCTTTGACTTGGTCTCGGTAAACTGCAATAAATCGAAGACCATAGAGTGTCTTCACTCCCTCTATCTGCCGATCCAAATACCTGAACATGCTCTCCTTGCACTCTACCAACATCGCCTTGGACTCATCGTCCCACTCTCTAGCCAGGGTAAGCAACTTCCTACCCGCGGTGAAGTTGAACTTCTTCCGAAGTGCTTCCACCAACTGTGCTAGCATCTCCTGTGCACGAGCTTCCGCTGCTTCTCGATGCATCTTCTCGGCTGCAACTCGCGCTATGTCTTCCATGTTGTCTTTTCCTCTGCGAGGACGGTGATCTTCCCCCGCACTCGGAGAACCTCCTGGTCGCGCTGCTGTAAGCGTGCCTGCAACTCCTGGTTGCTCTTCCGAAGCTGCACCAGCTCCTTGGCAGAAGCGGCTGCTTCCGCCTTGTACCTCACTGCGAGCTTCTCCGTGGTGCGGAGACTAGCTTCCAGCGCTTCTGTCTTCTTCTGGTCTTCTTCCTGACGCATCAAGGTGCGCAGACCGAATCCAGGCTGTAGCGGCCTCTCCGGAGCCTTCTCTCTCTTCTCCAGCAACTCCATAGCTGGCTAGATCTCTACGTGGAAGAAGGCACTGAACTCTTCCAGTCTTCTTCCTGCGGAAGATAGGTTCATCTCCACAATCCGATCGGAGGTGGCGACCTTGTCTTCCAGAGACAAGGATGCCTCTTCCACTACTATGGTCTTCATCTTCTGCACACGGGAAGAAGCTACTCTTCTCATCTTCCGGGGTGGAAGATCTCTCCCCATGGTAGAAGCGGTCCTCTTCACTGCGCTTCCTAGCATCTGAGTAGGAGTATCCATCCATCCTTTGTCTTCTGGAGTCTTCGGAAGACTCCCTGGTGTTGCAGAAGCGGTCTTCTGCTCCGATCGGGTACTCAACGGTTCTTCCTGCGAGTCAGACTCCGATCTCGAATGAATGAGGGAGGTGGTCTTCCTAGGTACACTTGTAGGACCCATCTTCCTCAGAGGCGTGGCGTCTTCCGACCCATTGGAGTCATCTTCCCTCACCAGAAGCGTCTTCTAATGAGAGCCGGGCCTCAACTGCGGCATCAGAGTGGGAGGGGGAGTCATCGCTCCTGCTCGATCGTCGTCTTCCGAGGTCTCCTCCTTCTTCTCCTGCTGCCATGTTGGCCCATACTTCACCAGCTGATCTTCCATGACTACGCGTACAAGTAACAGAGGAAAGGTGTCAAGTGTCCTCCTGCCGGGGTACCTAAGTACTCTAGCTCTGCCTGTACATATAATGCACCCCAGTTGACGGGCACTCCTTCATCCCACACTGCTTCTAGGAACTCCACGTCCTAATCTCCAAGGTACCTTGTCTTCTGCGCTTTCCTCTTGGGAAAGAGATGTAGAAACAGCTTCGCTAGAAGTCGCTTCTTCGGCTCCCGGTAAGATTCGATCTTCCATCCGTTCCTTCCCTGCATGTCCTCCATAAAGAGACAAGTTGTGCTTCCAGGCACATGCCACTCGCTCACGATCCTGGGTAAGATCTTCTTCTCGAGCCAATACCCGTGGTCCTCGGATTCTGGCCTGTGGAAGGCCTTGCGCCACCAATCTTCAGTCCAGGAAGATGGTCTTTCTCGCGCTACTCCTGCCTTCGCTGGTACACGGTTGCGAGGTGGTAGAGCTGCCCACACCTCTTCCAGAAGTCCCTGGTCGGCGAGGTTCCAATCCCACAGGAAGAAGTCGAGACCCAACTCCTTGAGGAAGGGTGTGGCCTCTGCCAACTCCACTGCCGGTAACACCAACCCTCGAGGATGCATCGACATACTGGAAGATCTGTTGTACTAAGCCACACGCACTTACTATGAGCTGAAGGTTCAGTCCTTCCTAGGTGCCCACATTCTAGCTCCTACTTCTCAGAAGACGAAACTAGTCTTCCAGAAGACATCTACTCCGTCTTCCGAGATTCTAACAGTTCTTCCTAAATAGCTCTCTTCTTCCGAGCTCTATCTAAACAAACCTAACTAAGCAAGGCCTCGTATAGATTACCAAGAAGACAACCCTCCTTGCATTACATCCTACTTCCTATCAGAACATACGAGATTCGTGAAGTGTAGAGTGCATAACAGGTTCAGAAGATGGTTGCGGCCTCCTGCGGTGACAGTGGCCTCTGGGAAGACTCCTAGGACAGCTTCCGATTCAATGTCTTCTTCGGAAGACCTCCTGAAGTCAGGCTTCTCTTCACTGGTCTCACTTGTCTTCTTCTTCCTATGCGCAATCTATCCTCACAACAGACTCAAGACATTTGCACTCTGTTCTTCTGACTTCTCACCTCTCATACATACTCAGAAGAAGCTTGCTGTTCGGTGGGAAGACATGACCCTCGACCATTCTCTCCAGATTCTGCCAGCAAGACTTCTCACGACTCTCTCCTAAGTTTGGGAAGAAGAAGGAATGGGCTGCTATGGGTCTGACAGAAGAGACTCGAAATGGACCCTCACGTCTTCTCGCGCATTTTGCCAGCCCTTCCAGTCTTCTAGTCTCTCTAGGAAGATGTGGATTTGAGAAGCTTGGAAGATCGGGGGACACAGGCCTAGTTCCCGACTTCCAACTTCTCGAAATAACAAAACAACTCACCAAGCCACTCGGAATTCTTACCAAGCCTCTCTTAACACAAAAGCAAAACAAATCCACTCTTGATACGAATTGCGTACAGTCGACTTCCGAAGACAGTCAAGCTACTGAAGCGTCTTCCGAAGACACTCTTCCGAAGATGTTCCAATCTTTCGAAGCGTCTTCTGTTCAAGGTTTCGGGAGTAGAGGGGTAGTAGGATAAGGAAATTGATAGCTGGGATCTCCAATTTGAGGACTAGAGGTAGGGAAGCTCGAATTGAACTCGAGAAGAGGCAAGAAGATGTCTGACAGAAATTGGGCAGCGCTTCCGCGCCCAATGTCACAATAGGAAAATAGGGATGGGGGAATTGATCGATCAGGTTGCCTGCAAACCACCGGTAAAGCGCAGGAGATACCAAATAAAGGCGAGAAGTAGTGGGAAGGGAAAATAACATGGGAAGAACCTCTACTATCTTCTGTCTGCTTCCCGAGTTGTCTTCTTCTTCCGCGCACTTCCGGCTCTGGTTCTAGCTCCAATGCAATCCCACTGAGCAGCTTCCGCCGTCAGCTCTTGACTACGCCTCAATCGATTAAGCTGTCCACCTTCGATTCCACTCAGCCGTCCTCCAATGTCAGCTTCCGGGAGTTCACAGGAAACGCCTTCCACTCACTATGCTTCCTGCGCTTCGGCAATTCGACCTCGTCTTCCTTATAGCTTCTAATCGATCTTAACCTCACTCAATTTCACCTTGCTGCCTCGCTGCCTCCTCACTCAAAGCTCACCCTCCAAATCGATCTTCTCAACCAAGAAGCGCTCCTGCTGCGGGAAGCTGGAAATCTGCTAATCCGCTTCCTGCGCATCTTCCCCGCAGTTTAGAGGTTTCGACCTTAGATGACTTACCCGACCTACCTAGCTTCTTGGTGTTACCTAGTAGGTACACCTATTTTTTTACTTGAAAATCCGTGGTTAGGCCTTCGCGGTTCGCCGTCTTCCGGAAGATGCGTGTCTTCCGCCGTCTTCCGTCTTCCGAAGACATCACCGAGAAGACGCTTCCCGGAAGACGATCGTCTTTCGAACAAGTCAACTTATTATTACAAAAAGCTCATAAGTTCATCTTCCTTACTAAGAAAGCCGTAATCTTAAGTAACAATGCTTCTTCAGTTATACAAACAAGTTATTAATCTCAAAAATTTTAAAAATTCGTGAATTCTGTAATTTGTGGGCACCACACATCTCTCTCCACATACAAGTATCGATGTACTTGTATGCCTGCTTACAATACCGCAGCCAAACCTGTGCTGATCCCTCCAAACAGCTCTAGCACACATACACCCTCCTCTTGATACTGCCACACAATAGGAGTCGTATCCAACGGTGATAAGGTCACATGGCCAGTAGTAGGAACAACCATTTGTTCCTCTACAGGTGGTACAAAGGCTTCACTCCAAACCTGCTGCACCAACCGATCAGCATACTGCTGCAACTCTCCACTCGAACTCCAGAGTGGAACATCCAAGACAGATGGTACGAATGTAGACATGCTAGGCATGTCCTCCACCTCCTCAAAGACTAGAACATCCTCCGCATGGGCATTGCCCTCCAACAACTCGTCCGGTCAAGTGATGACCAAACTAAACCTTGCAACGGTTGCCATCGTCCCTGGTGTAGGCTCCGTCGTCCCAACTCTAGCACTGAATCGCACTGGTAAGCGGCTGACTCGTCCTTCACCGGACTGCCAATCTGGTCTATAAGATGCTGTCTCCGTCCAAGAGTCGATCACAAACCCTATAAGGTATAACACAACACAACACCTCCAAACAATAATCATAAGACTTTGCGGCTGTAACGATGGTCTTGGCCCTCACCATAGAGCCATCCGTGGGATGATCCGGCCGAATTCTCACCGTCAACATCTCACGTGTCATGTGTAGAGCCGTACCTCCAGATCCCCTTAGAGATGTCTGCAATTGGAATGGACATCTCTCCATCTCGGACTTCTTCAGACCCAAACCAATACACGTCGTCTTTCCCAACATCAACGGTTGGGCTCCAAAGTCTAACAAGACCTTCTGTGGTCGATACACCTTCTCTGAAGGTGCCACCAAACAGAAGATACCACTTCTATTGTCCAACAACACCACACCTGGTGCCAAACCAGCACGGTCAATCGCCGGCCTAGTTGGTAACTCATCTAACCGAGCAGCTACCGCTTGCCAAGTACCACTGGTAGCTGTCCTGATCCTCGACTCCATGGACACGTCTACCGCCTCTCGCTGAACTACTTCAGCACTAGAGGTAACTACATCCTTGCTCTCACTAAGCGTGACCGCCAACTGGAACACTGGAGCCAAGTTGACTCCCAATGCCCTCATATCTGTGGCTGAGAATAGTGGGGCTCGCAAAACTGCTGTAGCCGCCCCCAACATCAGGTTCAACGTCGCATCCACAGACGTCGAGGATGGACTCACATCACACCCACTCCTGGATGTTGATGCCTCCAACTCTACTACATCATCGGTAGGCCGTTTAGGAACCATAGATATGGTCCTCAACGCCTTCGATAACGTGAACGACTGAGGAAGCCTGGCCTGTCTACCAGCCTCTCCGCGTTGTGGATCCAACTCCACTGACGCACCTCGTGGCTCAGAGACACGTACTGCACCTCTAGTCACTATCGCAGATGCCTCAATCTGCGCCACGCCAGCCAAGAAGTCGAAGTCACCTCCTTCTCCTCCATAAGACGTGGAAGCCTCTGTTCCACCTGATCTCCGCTGAGCCATAGCCATACTAGCTATCCTCTGCTCCAACTGCTCAATCCGAGCAGCCATACCTGCTTCTGACGTCGTAGTAGGCGGTGGACCGACCGGTCCTCTCTTAGGTGCTGGACCTCTACCTCCAGCTCGACCACCACGGCCTCCCTGAGCTCCTCTGCCTCGTCCACGAATAGCCTTCTCTTGCCGCAACTCGAGATGGAGATCAAAACAACGGTCACTACTGTGACCAGGTCGTCCGCAATGCTCACATTACCTAGGTACTGCTTGAGACGTCCCTAACGTCTCATAACCACCTCTCCTCTATGGAGAGTCCTTTTGCTGATGAGGACCATCACACCAACAGCAAGGACTCGCTTGCTGCTGACTAGAGAAGGACGGCATAGGCTTCTGCCCACCAGATCCTCCAACACCTCCTTGAGATCATGACTACTCCGCACGATCCTTACACCACCACCACGCTGTTGCATAGCCTGTGATCCTCGAGAAGAGGTGGTCGCTCTATGTGGTGTCTCCTTGTTGAACCCAGCAACCACCACCCTCTCCACCATGTTGAGCTCAATCCGCTCAGCCAGACCTAAGACAACCGCCAACGTCGGAGCGGTATCTCTAAGGAGAGTAGCATCTCTAACTCTCCTACGCAGCTCCCGGTCTAGTATCCCATACCAGAACTGGACTGCCTGTGCTTCTGTCACCTCTTGGGTAACGCTGATCAACCGCCTCATGCGAGTAAATGACTCGCGTAGACTCTCTCCAGTCTTCCGCTGGAACTCCTGCAGACACCTCAACTTGTCGGTCCGCACACCTTGATAGCTTCCTCAAACATTGGAAGAACTGAACCACAAAGCGGGATACCACACCCTGGTGGTATCCCGCTCACACTACCACCTGCTCTACTACTTGTGGACGCACCACTGGTAGTAGGTACTCCGCCACCTGTGGATGTACCACCGCTATTGGCACCCAAACTCGCAGGTACTACGCCTCCTGAAATTGCACCAGTAGTGATAAAAACGTAGTTGGGAGACCAATGTTGTCTCCACAACTCGATCTCAACACTGTAATCTCGCCTGAACTCATGATAATCGTCCATCGGCGGTCCCTCCAAGTGTTGGAACAAACCCTTCCACGCCATGAAGGGTGTAAACAGCAGTGGATTCCTCATCTACTGCAGATCGTACCAACTGTCAAACTCCTGGATGAAGTCATCCAGCTCAATGATACCAACTGTACCCGAGTAACGTCGAGGTCCCTTCGTGGCCTCATAGATCTCGTCCATGTCCCACAACAACGGTGTGGTGACACTAGCCTCACCACCAAAAAACGCACTGTCTACGTCTGACTCGTCCTCTGGAACAACTGACGACAAGGGTGTAGGTAGTCGATACCTCACCCCACTCCGTGTATGCCCACTGTCCGAGAAGTCCCCACCAGAATCTCTCGAGAACTTCGTGATGAGAGAATCTCGATAACACACTCCTCAACCGAAATGTCGCAATCTCCGTCACCACCGTAACCATCACTTGCCTAACCCCGCTCCTACTGAGCTCACCTATCCCCCTACTAGGACGGTCAAGGTAAAGATAACCTGTATCTGCCATCACCACCGGTAGCCTCTCACTGTCTGTTGGTCGTCACTCCAACCGCACCGTGAGAGAGATAAAGGTAGTCTGACTGGTCCGCAACTCCAACCTCACTACCGACAGCACACTGGAGTGAACTCACTTCTGAAATCAAGCGCTAACACAAGCAAACGCGGTGCACAAACAGGAAGTAGAATATGTAGGGGTTCCAACCACAAGAAGTCCAAACGATAACTCTCCACACTCAAACATTCACATAAAGAGAAACCCAGCCCCACCCGGACTGACGACTCCTTGTCGATGACCACATGCACAATATATGTTCACCAACTGTCGTAACTGATACTTGAGATCACTAACTAGATGTCTACACCTCTAGTAGCTCCAAAAATATCCACGTGGTAGCTCTACTAGCTCACCCAAGACAACTGTCACCAACTGTCTCCATAAGCATCTCTACGGTATAAGCAAACACTACCACAACTATAGCTTCCTCCTAATACTATGGGGTCGCCCTACCACTCCTCTAGGAACGTACGAGAAAGTCTCCTACTATCTTATACAAGCCCATAAGTACTTGCACGCATCCCTGTAGGACACCAAGAGCTATTGGTCTAGTGGTAAAGCCAAAGCTAAGACTACAGAGTTAAGTGTCCAAGTCCAGAAATAGTGTCGGGATAGGTGACCATCTGGTTTTACACTTCTCACACAACTGGAACTTGGATACCTCTCTCACGCACGCCAGCAAGCTAGCTTGCGGCGGACACAAGCGCGGGCTCAGGCTCCGCTCCGCCTCCGCACTCTCGCACTCCGCTCTCACGCCTCCGCACTCACGCACCTCTACTCCTGAAACCTCTAAACACCTCGACACTCCCGTTCACTCTCCGCTCCGCTCTGCTTGAAGTAGAGTAGAACGGGTAATTTGAACAGAGAATATTCGAGTAATCTGAACAGAGACCATCTCCAACACTACAACATAGATTACTCACAAACGATCAAGCCAAACCCACTCTAAGCACGAAGAGAATCCGGGTTACACTCAACTAGACTATGGAGCTTCAAGGCTCAACTCGAAGAACTAAGGCCTCCAAGCTCTACCTGCGAAGTATATCCCTAGTGGGCTCTCCCACCAACTCGCCCTAACTGTCTTATCGAGATGTGCCACTTCGCACTCGGTCAACCTAGCCGAGGTGCCAAACTGACGTGACATTTCCTCATGTAGTAGAGCATGCATATTCACCTCTTTCATGTTCGGAAGAAGAGAATAATGCATGCATTTTAATGTATCCGTCACTTTCTTCTTTGAAAAGTTAGACCATAAATTAGAAAAACTCAAATTGAATTTTGTTACTCTGCAGGATGATTCTTTACAGCAGCGTGAGAGCTGCTCTGCACATAACATTTATGGGTTCTCTCATTTTATCAACATGTTAGGAACTCAAAACATACTTATCCTTAGATAATATCAAAAGATATTACTTCTACCAACCCAAGTTTAGATGGTGATCTCGGACGCGTCCCTAGTCCACTAGGTTCTCATTCTCTAGATTCTTGATCAGATTCGTCATGGGTTCAGGAAATTTGCACGGCGCTGTCAAGAGGTATTCTCCTGACCTGATCCGCTTACATCCATGATCAGGTGGGGTTCAACCTTCTCTTATCCTTTGAGTTTCACCGGTGTCGTATCTTCATTTGTGCGAAAGATGCACCTGAGAATAGACAAGGTATCTGGCTGTACAAAATTTGCAGAAGTAGATAGTGAAGCAACGACGCACAAGTGCGAACAATGTCAACCCAAAACTAAAGTATTTACACTTATTATGCTTCCACAAACACGGAATGTACAATGAGATTTATAATAGTTTGTATGAACTTTTCCTAAGTGCTCTAAACCCTAATCTGACCCTTGCATTGCATAGCCCTTGAAAATTCTTTCCAACCATATCAAACATGTCTCAAATGGATTTTTCTACAGAGAGAGTATTTGTCTTAGAAGTCTCCATACACGCTATGTATCCTTAAGTATTATCAAATTTACAGCAAACTTTGCTCCCTCATAAGTTTTGCATCGAGCTCCAAATATAGTGATTTCAATTGTGATGATAAGAGCTTCTCCACATCTTTTCAATGATACTCATAGTGCTACGAACTAACATTGACACCAAAAGTTATAGCTGTTCAAAGTTCACTGATTAATTTTTTGTTTATTTTCTCCTCCTCGATATTTATTTGACAATTTGCAAGACAACGACTTCTCTACCCTGTTCAATTCCAACAATTCTCCATAAGATTCTCAAACAATCAAAGAAGCCATGCAAGAATTGAAAAGAAAAAGGATGAAACACGACAATGAGAAAGAGGTGGATTAAGACGATGAGAAGAATGAGGATTTTATAACTGGTCTATACATACAGATATGAGAGATGTTGGAGCAGGAGATGAGAGAGTTGGATGCAAAATTCCTTGAGGGAAAATTATCAATAGTCGCATTAAATGAACTGACATTGTTCGGAAGAGTCAAAAACTCTGACAATTAACGGGAGCGTATATTCATCTTATTGTCACCCTCGGTTTGGAAGGACATAGTTCGGTCCATGTCTAATTTGGACTTAAGTAACAATACGGATCTTCAGTTTAGAGTTTGCACAAGTACCAATCTTTTGAGACCAAGTAGTGACGTGAGAGTTGACGTTATAGTTCACACTTCATGATCTACTATTGCAATTTCAGGTAGTAATCAAGAGGATGTAGATATAGAGAGACCTAGCGTGATATCACCTTCTTGTGTATCTCTTAGAGCAAAGCTTGCTGTGGATTATAAATCTCAACTAGAGTAGAATATTAAATATTACGAATTTTGACTTTGTATTAGAGAGTCATACAAGAGTTTAATATCGGCGATGAATACTTCGTCGATATATTACAGTCACTTCACACACACAGTACGCATCAGTGAATCGCTCTTCGCTTCCCAGCGATCATTCTTCAGTGAGCAGCTTGGCCAACCTCTCGCTGGTCTTTTGCTAGCCATGGCACTCTATATATTGACTCCCAGCTGCCGTCGCTGTCGCTTAATAAGCTTAGGTCCGGACCTACGCTTCTTATGCTGTTTCACGAGTGTTCTTGAAATGCACTAGCTATTCCAATACTGGGATAAGGTATATATTGAATTCGTTAGAATGTCGGAGAGCTGCATATTTAATCTGAAATTAGATTATATAATGTTAAATGTATATTTGTAGAGAGCTAATATAAAAGTAGGACTCATGCGTCCAATCGGAATATATAAGTCTTTAAGAATGTATCAGAGATCAGGAAGTTCTGATCTCTCGTTCGGAGTCTTGGTATCAGCGCTGCTCGATATCCTTCACCATTCACCAATGAGTAGATATCATATCTCCAACAAAGACGGTTACATTTCGGTTCCGCCCACTTCTATGGGAATTAGAGTAGTGTTTGCACAATAAACTTCTTCAGAAGTTCTGCGTGTACTGGTTAAACCAAAACATGTTGAACCCGTCTGATCCAAAACAGCCGGTCATCTTTGAGTAAGCATCCACATGTGCTGATGCTCAAACATCACGAGTCTCGTACCCAAAGTCACTGATGCTAGAGTCCGGGAAGAACTCTCTAAGGATCACATCATCTCTGAGGTGTGGTCTGGCTGGAGCGTATCCTGGTGAGTATTTACCCAAACCTTTCAAACGGACCGATAAACCAACGAACAATCGAGGTCTAGTGATTATCGGGAGAGCAGAGCGGAGGTCGCACTGGAGTATCTCTGCAATCGTGAGACAGTTCAAAAAGCATTAATAGAGCTCAAAGTCTTGCAATTGTAGTCTTGTGAAGCACGGAACATAAATTAGCAGCATTCTTGGTGGAACGTACTCCTATTTCGGAAGAATTTAAACACGGAACACTACGGATGTCACCCAGTAATCAAATCTCAAACACATACCTCAAAAGTCAGCAGGTTTTATATATCCACTTTGCGCATGAGAACTGGTTCGTCGAGAAATTCCGCTCGTTCTGTACTAAACATCAGGGGTCTCGTACTGATGCTGGAGTCTGGAAAGAACTCTAAGGATCACAGCATCTCTGAGGAGCCAGACCTGAGGTGTGGTCTGACTAGCTCCGGATCCTTCATCCCGTGCTAAGTATGGACTCCAAACCGTTCAAACGTACTGATGAACCGATGAACAGTCGAGGTCTAGTGATTATCGGGAGAGCAGAGCCGAAGTCACATCGCAGAATCTCTGCATTCGTGCGACAGTTCAAAAAGCAAGACAGGATGAATACATGATCTTTTTCATGATCAGCTGACTGCCACCGAAAGAAGATTCGGTTGATCTTTCTGCATTGTTTCACAGCAGTATGAGTTTCAAGAGCCTAAGCCTCACGGAGAATCCTATTATAAATGAATGTTGCTGATGATTGAAGCTGTCGTTCACTTTATCTCGATGAGTAAGCATCGGTTGATTTCGTTGCTTGGAACGTCATTGTATGGACCTTCACTCTCAAACTCTGTCATTTTCCAATCTACTACTTTGACAGTTGAGCTCGCTTGAGTTTCACCACACTTATGCGTCTGGCCGTGGCAATGTTCAGGACATCTGAGGATACCCGGCTCTTATGATGCTACAAGCGGAAGAGTGCTCTGACGGAGCTTGAAACAGAGAAAGTATTCGATGTCGAGAAGCACATGCAACCGCGTCGCTACGAGCTCATAGTGAATCAGCTTTACGTTCCAGACGCCGGACACGAGTTAACGACCACAGCAAGGAGAGCTTTTAATATCAATATTTAATTACTTTGACAGACTTATGAAGCAACGAAAGATATGTGGAGCGTACCCAGTGAACAAAAATACAGTCCCGCGTGCTTCTTCGCTTTTTACGCATAATCATGGTGAACCTCTCGAGAAAATCCAAGTCAGACGATCGTTCCTCTTCCCTGAACAGCAATGGTACGTCAGGCCAAGAATCCGCTCGTGCCATTATATTCGAAGCTCGCTTGCGCACTCGTTCTTGCACCTGTCCTCATCTACTTCTTTTACATGTCCAGTCCAGCTGGGCCGGATCCTTTGCCTTCACCGAGCCACAGCGAGACGAAAGATTCAGTCCTTCCTTTCTGTAAAAGTCGCTTCAACTTTCTCTCAGAATACTCTCTCCTCGACTGTGCAGCAAGAACAGCACGCCTCCACGAGAAGATCACGAGGAATGCTGAGAGCAGACTACAAAGACTCGCCTTTCTCTTCATCAGCAGAGACCATCTTCCTCACGAGCACTTATGGCGGCGCTTCTTTCGTGGTCATGACGAGCTCTATGCCATCTACGTCCACACTCGTCCCAGCTTCAAGTTCCCGAACAGCTCTCTGTTCCACGGTCATCAGAAACACAGCGAGGCAGTGGAACGCATGTCCATCAGCCTGGTGGATGCCATGCGGCGCCTTCTAGCCTACGCCGTGCTCGATCCTGAGCACGGGCCTGAGAACTCTTGGTTCGTATTCGCTTGCGAGGCTCCTTCCTGTTTACGTATGAATATCTGACGAAGTCACGACACTCTTTCGTCGAGTCGATTGCTCCTGTCCGGAGGTACTACAGGTGGGAGACGCGGCCAGAATTTGAACGCCGGCTTTTGAGCAAGGGGGAGATCTGGATGGCGCTTCGGCTCCGCCATGCGTCTATGCTTCTTGCCGACTGGTCTATATACTTCAAGTTCCGATCACATTGTTCGTGGGGCTGCAATCCGGACGAAGCGTATATGCAGACTTTGCGATCGCTTTGGCTTCAGTCCTTGCATCTGCCCTTTATCCGCCGTGTTAGGGCCATTGTACTCGAAACACCGCAGGAACGGTAGAACTTATCAGGATGTCCTTTGCTGGTGGATTTCATGGCCACTTGCTATTAAGACTGGCACATCCATCTTGGGAAGAAGCTCTTATATACTTGCATTAAACTATCCCAAAGTATGCTGTTTGTTATGCACCGGTTCTGAATCATCACCTACTCCGGGATCAGTGAATTGTTCGGTCATCATTGGTCACCTCTTCTCACTGCTCAGAATCTGATGCTATTATAGCACATGTGATTAAATAACTGAACATGAAGTAGCTGTAACGAGTCCGTATGTTGCAGAATGAGGTTCAAAATTCTTTCCGTGATCGGAATAGTTACATCTTTACGTCGTAACGTAACCGGAGTTTTCTTTGCAGGTTTAGTGGATCCAGAAGGAATAGCGAACCGAACAATCATGTATGTGGACTGGACTGGTGCGCACAGTTCTTCACCAAAGACATTTCAGGCTCGGGATGTGTCACCAGAATGGGTGCAAGAGATTCAAGCTCGAAGAGTCGACAGCGACGGTCAATATCATGATACCTCATTAGATACGGAACTCACAAACGTGAGCCATGTGACTAGAACATGCTATTATAATGGGGTCGCGGATTCTCCTTGCTTCCTCTTGGTACGAAAAGTGGCAAAGAGTGCGTCTCCCGTACTTGGGAATTTCACTCAGAATATCGTTGGCTATTGAGTTAGAAGCGCACTCTGAACTTCTGCTGCCTATCTACTCCTCTTCTGAAACGTGAGATCCATCCAGCCTCCCGGTCCGATATACTTACGATCAGAAACCGAGATGCCGTCTGAGACATGTAGGGGAGGTAAATATGAGCCCAGTAGAGTAATCGGAACAGCCACTAAAAGCTATCCAGCAAACGAGCAAGAAAGATAGCTGACTAGGCCGGCAAATTAGTGTCTCCTGGTTAGTACTAGTGAAGAGAAATAACCGCCTCCAACTGATGAGGTTCCTGTGTAGATTGAGGCGGGAGAGATAGAAGTTGGAGTAAATGTAACGCTAGCAAGACGGCCGTCCTCGGTGATAGAGGTGCAGCTGACCGATTAAATGCCAGGTAGCAACAGAAATTCGAGCACTGACGCCAAGAGACCGTGACCAGCAGTAGCCCGGCTTGTTGCATGAGTAGACTACTAGCCATGAGAGCTTGAAGTAGAAGTGGAAGCGGAGCCCCCGTATAATGGAGGTGACCTCTGTCGTGTAACCTGAGAAAGCTTTCAGCCAAGTATGCCAAAAGCGTTACCTCCAGGGGCAACGGAAGAGGATATGTGAGATATCCTCCACTTGCCCGCCACAAGCAACACATGGATGATCCTGCCCCCGGATACATGAAGCGCGATCATCAGTGAAGTATGTTTTATGCATTACCTTCCATAAGAAATCTTATCACGACGGCGCAGGGCAGACTGATAAATGCATTGTCACAGCTTAGCCCAGTAAGCCGAGCCCCAATCCAGTCCCCAGCGGCGATCCAATAGCAGATTAGTAGAGTCCTGTGCCAGAAGAAGATGAAACTTGTATACTGTTGCAACTGAGAAGTGGAAAGTCGTACGTAGCGAGCTAAGTGCTCCCTTGACTAGTCGTCATGTGGCCGGGTCCGTCCAGTCAGATCCGTGTTTACTGGGTAATGACACAAGTCGGAAAAACAACGAGAGAGAAGAGAACGTATGAAGAGGCCCAGACGCAGACGGGAAAAAGTTGATTTGGCAGAGGCAGAAGTTAAGAGGTGGGTAGTACTAAGAATGTTAACCGCCAAAGCCAAAGGAAGGAACGAGGGTAGATACACCTCATAGGGACTCTAGACCAAGCGAGCCCAAACTAACAGCCACGCTTGCAAAATGCGAGAAGCCGTACAAGATAGGTTCAGCTGCTCCCAGGGAGAGGTCAGCAGAGCTGCTGGGAGAGCAGTCACAAGAGATGAAGGAAGTTGAAGCAATAAGACGGAGGTCCAGATGGAGTACGGATCACCAGAAAAGAGACTAGAGAGAAGTTAAGCAAATAATGCAGTCTGAATATGCCTCAAGTTGAGTATTCCCAAGCCCCTTTGCATTTCTGGTAGAGTAATGTAATCCCATTTAGCCAGCGCGACTTTCGGTTTACCAGTCTAGGTAGTACTCCATAGAAATTGACGTTGTAGAGGCTGAAGAGACTGCAGCTGAGACGATCGCAGAGCAAGAGTGGATAACGGGAACACCGACATTCCTTGTAATAAGAACCGGAGGAGAACAGCGCAAGCATGAAACTTTAAGGAAAGGAAGAGAAAGTTGAGGGTAATGAGCCGGGTGGCAAGTGAGTGCAGACAAAAGGCCCAAGCGTCAGAGAGACGAAGTTCGGAAGCAATGGGGACGCCCAAATAGCGGATCAGCTGATAGCGCGACGCAAGCTTGTAGGGGTGCTGGTACAACCAAGCGGGAGGGGAAGTGTACTTACCTGTGAGTAAAAGCGGAGACTTGGGCAAGTTGACCTTAGCCCCGGACGCCGGCTGAAATAAAGCGAAGCAGTTAAAAATCGGAACGAAGGAGGGTCCAGCTCCAAGTATAACGTAGTATCGTCAGCAAAACAGCATGCCCAAGGGTTACACCAGGAGCGAGGTTGACTGTTTGCAGGAACCCTTGCCGAGTTGCAGTAGAGACCATGTGAAGGAACGGTATGGTGGAGGGGGCGAAGAGTCGTACACCCCTCAATATAGGGAAAGAGTACGTAAGACAACAAGCATATTGTACCCACCTTGTTGCTCCAGTGGAGAGCCCGACCAGAAGGTTGACGAACTCCTGCTCGAACCTCAGTTGGAGTAATAACTCCCAGAGATATGTGTGAAAGAGCATGTCATAGACTTTTTCGAAATCCAGCATGAGCATCCCTGCAGTTCTCCTACCCCGCTTCAAGTACTCATGTGCCAAGTAGAACGCCAGTCTACAGTTATGCACCGACCTGCCTGTAATGAACCCATAGGCACCAACCGGAGAAGAAGCAATGCTAGTCTATTAACTTGTTAGCAGAGAAAGCAAAGTAACTGGCCGCCAATCATGCAAAGAGGATGGGAAAAGTTGTTTCGGAAGCGGCACTATGATCCCTTGAAGGAATGAGGGGGGGAAGGTTTTAGTTTTCCACCATTCTTGTACTAAGTTATAATAGGCAGTACCTAGAATAGGCCATGCCACGCAAAGGGCATCAGCGTTAAAACCATCCGAGCCTGGGGACTTACGCGTAGGCATGGCAAGAGAGCCTGAACCACGTCTTCAAAGGAAGGGCACTCCATCAGAAAAGTACGTTCTGCGGCAGAGACCATCCCAGTGACCTGGGCTAAGACCGTATTCAAATCCTTGCTGTTTTCTGTAGTAGTGTGGGGCGGCGCATACAGTTGCGAATAAAAAATATAGAGTTCCGCTCCTACCTCCTCTGTGCTGGTCAGCTCCCTGCTGTTTGTCGTGGTAAGGCGTGCGAGGTGGAGCCGAGCCCGCTGTTTTCGATGTTTGCGAAAAAATTATTGTCACTTGGTATCCCCTTGTGCCAAATAGCGGTCCCTGGTCCACAAACGAAGCTTATGATCCCGAATAGCCTCCAGCCGTCGGATATCTTAGGCCATTGTAGAAATGCTGAGTGGATCCGGGGACCCCAAACAGGTGATTTCCAGAGCGCAGCGAACACTGCTTTTCTTTTATGAAGCAAGGGAAGCTCCCGAGATTCTGCATACTGAAAGGACTTAACATAAGAATGAAAAGGATACCATGTTTGCAAGTAGTTAGTTGTAGGCGACCGCCCGTCGTCCTGATATATTTTGTTCAAGAGGGCTTGAAGCTGAGTGTTAATTTTGGGTAGCGCTAAGAGACGTGCGTCCACCTTAAAAAACATAGAAGAGAATTGCTTTACCGAGTCACGGAGCGCATGCTGGAGAACCACAAGCACTGGAAAATGATCACTAACTAGGAAATCTGCATGATGAGCTAGTACTTGAACCAAGGGGCAGTTGAAATCCTTACGGGGCCTCGGATTTCAACCCTGTCCAGCACTAACCAGGAGCTCCGACCTTCCCTAAACTGATGTCTGGTAAAATTCCCCAGCTTCTTGGCCTTGGAGGAGGTTAGAAGCACCAGACGAGTCCTCCCCCAACTCCACAGAATTCCTGTCACCTAGTATAAACATGGCCGTATAGAGAATTGTGTCCTCAAATATAGCCAGAACTGACGCGGGTCGGCTGAGCAGTCCAAGGCATATATAGTGACCACCGCCAGAACAGCCCCGTTGACCCGAAACACACACCACACAAGTCGAGAAGAAATGAAGGAAGTCATTTCTTCATGACACTCATTATGTACAAGTCGAGCAAGATCGCCTCTCATCCCTACAACATCTGCTGCTAGCACTTGATACTATGTAGTATCAGTTGACATCAGGAAGGTTAACCGTGCGGCTGGCAAATCTGCAACGCAAGAACTTGGGATGATGAGCAGTAAGAAAGGCACGTACTGCGTATTTACGATGGAGGGTACGGAGACCTCAAATATTCCATGAACTCAGCACTACAGCCGAGAGAGGGACTCGGATGCACGATGGGGAAGTCATGCTGCTAGTTGGGGAGGCAGCGGGGCCTCCCTCCCGAAGCACATCATCCGAAGACGTGTAAATAGCTTCAGAGTAATTGGTAGGCGAAGAGTATGATGAAACTCCCTCGAGGACGAATCGAGAGACAATGCAGAAGGAGATGAAGAAGTCATTACGATTGGCAATTGTGGATAGAGTATTGCAGTAAACGCTCACTTCTCCACAGAAATCTTGACGTAAACGAAAACGTCTGAACGTCCATCGTGAAAAAAGGACACCGATGTCTGAAATAATCCGCGTCTAACGTCTAGTCGAATGATATCTCGAGAACATGAACCTGTTAAAACAGCAAACCAAGCAAACAACGGTCCCCTTCCCCGCTCTCCCTCTCGGTTCATAGACAAAGGAAGGAAAGAAAAGATCAGAAAACAAGAATTCGAATATCCTCCCTCCTATATTACGTTCATATGTGGGGAATTCTAAATCGCTCCAAGCTCTGATCCCTAGGGAATTAGCCTCCGGTTTCTGAAAAAGAACTATTATCTAAGAACAGTATTTCAGTCCTGGAACGGAACCCTTGGTTCCTCTCGGTAAGTAGATTTCGGCTCAGATTTCCTGGTACTTCTGTAAACTTAAGTCAGAAGCTACAGTATTGGTTCCAGTAAGGTTATGTTCGTGGTTCTCTGGAAGTTCTATGAATTCCAAATTGCAACTGCGCTTACCACGGTTGGAAGTAAAAGGGCAAAAGAAGACGTTTCTTTCACTTAAGAAGAAGAAAGCTTCTAATTAAGGTATTCAAAAGCTTGCGGAGTATTTCAAGTTGAACGACTGGTTGTCACTTCAAGGAATAATTGACATCGATGTAGGATCGAGTCATCTCCAAGAAAGTTTTACTCCTCGAGATGGCTAATGAGAGAGAAGTTCAAGGTGTTCAATAAAGTGGAGTGCTTTTTCATGCAACAAGCAAATATTCCTAATTGATCAACGTGCGTGGAAATGTTTCCATAGGAAACTAAACTTGAAAGACTCCAGTATTTTGTTTTCATTCTCAAAGATCACGTAAGTATTAATTTTTTGCATGCTTCATTTTTCCTTTAAAGCGCTTTGACATTCTATTGAAATGTGTTTTACTAATTTATCTTCATGTTTGTTTTGTTCAGATTAAAGTTTGTAAAAAGGAATAGAGAAAAAAATCCAAAGAGATCAAAAAAGTAGACGAAGAGTCCTTATCAGTTGATAATTATATCTGGATATATTTTGAACTATGTTCTCAATTATATCTCTATGGACAAACGTTATCAATGATCCTTCTTCTTCTTTAGACACCACATTCGAGGAGTTTAAGCTACGAAGAAATGTTATTTCTTTGTGGTTTGTATTCTGTAATGATGTTTTGCGACAGTCTTTACATCTTTCTCGAAAGAAATATTCGTTGAATAATCAAACCAACTCCTTATCACTTCTTGAATTTAAGATATCATCCACATATACGATGAGTATGATTCTCTGTGAATTATCTTTCAAGATGTAGAGATTTGGATAGACATTGATTTCCTCGTCTTAGACTCCGCTTTTCCGCTCCGCACATGATCTTCTTCAATGTGGAGGCACTGCAATGACTCTGCCTATTCCTCAAATCAAATGTACTACAGATACATTCGAGTTGAGGAAGAGTATCTGGAATCTCTTCCTTACAGATTTGTCTGCTACTCACGAAATCTAATCTCACAACTGGTTCTAGAGACCAGTTTCTAAGCTAATATGCTAGTAAAACACGTTATTTCATCTTCCTTCACTAACTCGAACCATTATAATTATCTCCACAAGTGTTCGTATTTCATATTTTAAGATGCAAACATATACTCATAAATTTTGAACTCACTCAGATTTATTATATACTTCTCGGTTTTAGAAATCTTATAAAAGTACTCCAAATAACTTTTCGTTGCAATTTTTTTATATCTTTTTAACATGTGCATACCACGGTGATCAATGTGATGAGACATACACCGTGATGTTCTCAAATTTTCAAATGCTCACTTTCTTCAAAATCGACTTCTCTGAGGTCTTAACTTGATTCAGAGAGTCCAACTTTTGACTAAAAGATGTATTTTTCACCTTGTAAAATAATTCATATCATGACAATGAGATAAGAGTAGTTTCTACCTCAACCTGGTAACAAACTTCTCCATCTGGATCATAATAATTTCCTTCCGCTTCAACTTCTCCTCACTCTACTTATTGTATGTTAGCTTCTGCCTTGGGACATGTAGAGTGAACATGACATGACTCCTTGCAGATTGTACACCACAAGTTAGGCCTTGACACCATAGGAACTCTTCTTCTCTTTAGATCACACAATCTGGACTTTCAGATCTCTCATTTTTTTGAGCAGTTCCTCATACTTCGACTCTGACTTCTCCTCAAGTCTTCACCCTTGGCGGTGGAGGTGCACGTACCTCAACTACAGTAACCTCCTTCTTGTTTTCTTTCTTCTTTTTCTTCTTTTTCTCCTTCAGAGACTCAAAAGAAGACTCTGCACTAGAGGACACCTTATCTTCAGATGGAACTCTCCTTTCTGACGACTTGTTGTTGTTAGAGTCTGAAGAGTCTTTCTTCTTCTTGTCCTTGGATCTCTTAGACTTGTCTCTCACTGCCTTCCTATTTAGGACTGAGGCCTCATAAGCTTCTGCGTGTAGCATCACTTCATCCAAGTCATTGGAGGTGTTTTTCTTACAAAATATCTCCATCTTCTTTGATAACCCAATCATGAACCATAGCTAGCTTGCTCTAGACAGTATATAGCTTGCTTTGGACAGTAGGATAAAAAGTTACCTCCTCCCTTTAGAACTCTATCAAATAGATCACCTTCTATCTCTCTGTATAATCTCCTCGAGTTTCCTTCTTCTAACGCTTCAATGTTCTCAACTTAGTGAGCACCCTCAGGTTGTAGCCTACTCCCCTGAAATGTTGGAGAAAGGCTGCCTTAAAGGTATTCTACGTAATGTAATCTTTTGAAGCAATATCCATCCAATGAAGAGCTCTTCCCTCATCAAACTGAGGAAAACTCTCATACGATCCGTGACATCATCCTCTTTATTAGCTACTGATAGTGTCTCAAAGAGGGTGATGTATGCATCAGCATCTTCATCTTCAGAGACACCTTTGAAACGATGATATATTTGTCTAGTGATGACAGTAGCCATCTCTCCATCTTGTTGAACTGTTGATACTACGAGATCTATTGGGTATGTAGGATCTGTAAGATCTGTTCCTTCTTTTACTTCAGTAGGATCAACCATATCCTAAACCTCAAACTCAAAAGTCTGAGCTTCAATTTGGTTTACATATGTGGTTGCCACATTTATCAAATTTATCAAATTTTTTATTTTTTACAGAATATTGATTAAAATCATGGGTATGAACCTATTACTATACAGGAAAACATCGAGTTAAAGACAGTACGAGGATCTTCGGATACTCACTTAGCCGGGAAGTAAACATTGCTAGATACACATGTACCGTTATGTATTTTAAGGTGGCATTTCCTAGGAAGGGAGAAGTCCTCTGACTAAATAGACGACAGAAGGTGACGTCTACGTGAGGATGGTGGGCGCTATGGCCTCTTGGACAAAGAAAGCGGAAATAGCACCTACCGTCCAAAAGTAAGCAAGTTGAAAGGTTAAACGTCGGAGGGTACTTAGAGACAATTAAAGAAAATCTTTAAAAAATTTGTTTTCCTATATCTATGGCACTGACCTCAGGAGTCGACCGCGTCCTATGATTTCACAGTTATTATAGCACAAATTCAAGGTGTATCTATGTATACACATCCATATGCATGTGCATAAGTAAGCGGAAGAGAGGTCAACTGGCTGGTGGAAGGACCATAGCCGTAGTGAAGACGAAAGGAGAGTAGACATAAGCGGCCACTCACCTATCCTCGTACGACTGAGAGGCCACTTACTCCTTAGCTGTACTATCTCCACTTGCTACCTACCGAACTTTGGTCTTGAGTTCTAAGCACTTAGACCGGTACCGCGGCGCGTCCCTTTTACCCAAATTGGTTGCTGCTGTAATACAGGGAGCTGCCACATGTCATGCTGGACATAGGCAGTTCAAAAGAAGTAGTTCCAGCTAAACACTCCAGGCTGAAGGCGCTTCCGAAGTTTTCCTTCTAACGTTTTGAGAAGGAATGTTTTTGAGCAGCGGAAGAGACTTCACAGCTCGTTCACGTCTTTTGAACAAACCTCGTAGCCAAGGGGAGGTTGCAGCTGGGAACGTTTCTCAGTTACTCATAAGACGATCGCGGAGCAATCCGCGTGCTCGTTGAAATCAGGGAGTCATAGAGACCTTCGAGAGTACGCCTGAGAGAACTTAGTAGATCTTGTACCTACCTACAATCAGTAACGGGATAGCTGCGAGCCTCTTTCTTGAAGGTGGACGGAACGTTCTACACAGCAAATGTCATACTCCTGAAGTATCGTATAGCACAGATGAACGGACGTAGTACTGGACAAGCCAGACACAGGGGTGAACTGAAGAGCAGACGGGAAGAAATTTTAGTTTCTCGAGGAAAGCTCGATCGATATCCCAGGTGACAGGAAGCAACCTGATTTTTCTTTTTAGGAGGATTGAAGAGTAATAAAGGGACGTGGCCAAGATATAGAAACTCTAGGGATGGAGCTCATGAATTAATACGCAAAGGAAGTAGTGCTCCGTATTGAGTAGGAAAACTCGCAGGATCATCGACTGGTCCACGTGCATCGTCCGAAGAGAAAGAGTCGGGGAGTTGGATTAAAGAGTGGCAGTACTAAGGAGCGGGCATTACTTGTCTAGAGAAGCTCTAGACAGGTGGAGAAACTCAAGAATGTCAAGCGGATTGGAGTTTGCATTCAAGTCTGTGATTCTATTCCAATAGAAGGGGCAGCCTCTGGATTATTTTCCTTCTTCAGACCTGAGTAAACATCACCTATTCCTCCCTAGGATACTTCTTTCTTTCTGTGAGTTACTGCTTGAATTGATGTGCATTTTGAAAATCATATCTTGCAATCCTCACATATGTTTGTTCCTAAAAGCAAACTACAACAATGGATCATGTTTTTGTACATTTTCTTGTCACATAACACTCTTTCGTTTGCTGTAGAGCATACCCGTAGTGTCTATGATAGAGATTGCGAGATCCTCTTGCGGCGCAACAAGCAGTCATAGCGTTATAAACGCCCCAGAAACCGGTTGATGAAGAAGCCATAACTGCTCAAAAAATGAGAACAAATGAAAGTATTCACAAAAGAGAAGGACATAGGAGAAGTGATCGCCCCATCCTCTCTCGAAAGCAAAAGGATAAGGAAAAGTGATAGTCCGATCGTTTCTCACTCACAGTGGATGGACAAAGATTTGAACATGCCATTCCAGGGCATTGACACGCTTTCGTTTGCCGGTGAATGAATGCCATGAGGTAGGAAGTGTAGAGCACACCTGCAGTGTCGATGATAGGGACTGCAAGTGGAGTTCATGAAGCAAGTGGAGTTCATGAAGCATTTTGAAACTGGAGCTCCAAGGCTTGTAGAACTCCTGACAGTCTTCTCTCTGTGTGTCGCCTTTCCGGATCCAACACCTATATATTCCAGGACTTCACGACCAGAAGGAAACACAGCTGCAGCTTTCATTTGAGAGCGATTGGTGGTTAATTTACTCACAATCTTCCGATTCAGTTTACATCCGAAGATTTTGCTTTGTTCTCCTCTTTTGATGAGTTTATGGCTACTTCATAAACTGGTTTTCAACGCTGTTATTGCTTGGGGCGCTTACAACGCTGTCACTGCTTGTTGCGCTGCAAGGGGATCTCGGGTCCCTATCATCGACACTGCGGGTGTGCTCTACACTTCCTACCTCATGGTATCTATTCACCGACAAACGAAAGCGTGTCACCGACAAACAAACGAAAGCGTGTCAATGCACAGGAATGGCATGTTCAAATCTTTGTCCATCCCCACACTACTGCCGAGAATAAATCGAATGGCTCTTGCACTGAATCGCCGTTTGTGCAACGCAGTCTCGGAAGCCCGGTTGCTGTTGGCCAAAGCACCAGGAGCTTGGAGAATTCTAATGTTCTAAGCATCGCGCTGATAAAAGACCTGGAGTAAGAGAAGAGTAAGAGAAGGATGTACAAACTTCTTCGATCTGTTGCAAGCTGCCTGGAATGCAGTGGCCATGGAGTGGCATCATCCTTGCGGACCGAGTGAAGAGTTTCTGCATACGATGAATTTAAATCCTACTTTTAGTATCTTTCCGACTATGGCTGAAACCTCTGGGTTACGGTATTGATCGTGACTAGGCGTCATGATCCTTGCACCAGTGGAGTAGCAACCACCCGTCGGATCGATCTTCCAGCCAGAGTAGAGTCGAACATTGATTCAAGCTCCAGAGCTTTGAACATACGCATGCCAGCGCAGCTGGCCCAGCCCTGATTAGCACAGTGCAGGTGGAGATGCATCAAATACGATAACATTCTACGCCACCCACCTAGCCGAGATCGAAGAAAGAAATTTCAGGCCGTAACTTGATCATCTGAAGCCCGAAGGAGCTGCGTTTTGCTCGTACTGATTCCATATCTTGAGATCTCCTACAAGTGCTATTTCAGCATTCGGATCGCTCAGTCACTGGCGGCTCCCCGCCAGCTACAGCACACGCAGTTACTGGTTAATAGAGTAACGCTTCTTTTCGGCAACGCACGGCGATCTTGTGACTCTAGGCTACGATTCAAGAAGACATCCACTACATTTACACCCGCATAAATGGGAAGTGCCCTGTATCCTTTACGTACATGAGTTTAATTTATCAAAATCTTGCTAGAGAGTAGTAGAATGGATTGTACAAATTTTCCCGAGATCGACATTCCGGCTTGGTGACATGTATGGTCTCAAATACTATAAAAAAGGTGGCACCTAGGATGGGTGTCACATTCCAACAATGCATGCATTAACTAACGCATCAATCTATTTTCTTTGGCCTCATCATGTGAAGTTTGTTTTGCTTGATGCCATTCATGATTCATAGAGTTTAGGTAGTCCAGTTTGCAACGTTTGCCCATTCAAGACTTTGGAAAGTAGAATGCTGTGTTTCAGCATCATTGACTAACGTGAGTTTGTTGGAGATTCAGGTTCCGGGACTTTACAGAACTGATAGGAGTATCACAAAGGATTATTGAATACTGTGTAGAGAACGATAGTTGAGAATGAGCAGAATGAGGTTATTGAAGCGACTAGTGTGTACATATATATTCGGGCACCGGTTTCGTAAGAGGACCGACTAAACTCGGTGCATGTCCCTGGAAGTGTACATGCATTGTGTCCGTTATTCTGTACCTGGTCCGTGAGAATTCGTATGAATCGCTAGTTTCAATTCGAAGCCTGCATGGATTGCAAGGTCTCGATCGTGGGAGGGGTAATACGAAGAACGAAGAACGAAGCATGAAGCTGCTTCCTGAGACATCCCTGAATATCCTCATTGTCCGGACACTTAAAAGAAGGACTATTTACGAGCCAGGGCAGCTTGATCGCAGTAAAGCCATTTTGTCTTGCAAAAAGTAACCGTTGAATCGTGAAGAGCTCTGTGTCTTCATAGAACGAGCCTAGAAGGGCTGAAGGCTGTCCCATTGCTTGATCAGGAGCAGTATATTTTTGAAGCTATTCATGATCACTTTCTTCCTACAAGTCTCAGCCTTCACCCACCACGAGCATGCATGTTCAAGTTTCTAGCTAGCGTAAGATCTCAGCTGAAATTTAAGTCCATGCCGAAAGCAGATCTTTCCTCGTCCGATCTCTGATCATGATGCTAGACTCTGAAGAGGATTCTCATCCAAATTCTACCAACAGTACCCTAGATGTCATGATCAGTTGAGTCCAGGATTACTGGGACCACACTGGAAGATCTTGGAGGATAAGAGCTCCTAGATCCCGTACCTGGCAGCTTGCGAGCTTGCCGCGTGGCAGCAGGGCTTGAAAAACTTACGTTCGTCGTCATGTGCAAGAGAAACCACCGGATCATAAGTATACACAATCAAAGGCATCTTGAAGCGTGATATTTTCTCGACCATAGCTAGAAGCAAATAATGGAGTATTCATTTTATCTTGATTTTAGATAACGCATACTCTGCATATGTGTTTGTAGCTTGTACGAATTCAGTTGATACGTATCAGCAAATCTGAGTTTGGATGTACAAAGTCCAGAAGCGATGTGTCACACCAACATGATTCATCTTGAAGATTGCAACTGCAAACAAGCTTGTGGAATAACACTATGGTCGATTAGCAGGAAAGTATGACCACAGATTGATACTACTTCTGTATTTCAGAAAAAGACATGGAAACTTCAGTGAAAATCATATGGTACAGCGATCAATGTCTACTATGCATCACTAGGCACTTATATTTAACACCTAACATTACGTCCGCGAACATTTTCAAGATTCGATAATGTTCGGGAGAAGTGATCACTTCTCCAAGAAGCATCAGAAGCAAAAATCCAGACGCATGCGCAAGTACGTAACCAGAGAACGTTAGCAAGATTTACAACTTTCAGAATCGAAAGAAGAAGTGATCTCTCGATCACTTCTCTAAGAAGCAATGGGTGGTAAATGTTGGATGCATGTGCGAAAGCTACAAAATAATATACATAAGAGGAAAGAAAATTGCTAAACATGAAGAACCGAGGAAAGAAGTGATGCTTAGATCACTAATCACATTTATCAGGAGAAAGATCGTCACTAGTAAAGCAGTACAGTCCAGAATAACCCAGTCAGATAATTAGTTACCACAGTAGATTAATTGTAACTTGCGGCACGAAACTCAGTTCGAAGAAGGTTCAATATATAACCCCGAAGATTAACTAAACCGATGTGGTTCATTACACAAAGGGAGGAATCGCAAGATTCAATTCAAAATTATGTGGAGAATGTGCAATGTGACGCCAAGTACAAAGTTTAGAGAAAAAACGAGCACTTAGTATTTAATGCCAGGAGGCTCAATCAATGATATTTCATCTGTAACAAAAGCAATTAAAAAGTACTTTTTCTAATAATAAATAAACACTAAATCTCGCAAAGTCAAAGAACAAAGAAGATTAGAAGGAATTTTCATAAAAATGATCAACAATGACAGAGTGTAAATAATAATTAGAGTGAGTAAGGGTCCTAGTAACAATTAAAAAACAAACATTACTTAATAAAGTCAAAAAATTAACTTCACAAGATAATATATTGGTTAAAGTTGGAAACTACATTATCCATATAGCCTAAAGAATGTCAAGCTGAACCGTACCATTCTGATCTAATAAAAACTTTTCTCAAATGTGGTCGTTTTCATTACCAGAAGACAAATCATCTGCAGCTTCTGATTCAGTGTGATTCGTATTGTCCCACTTAAAGACGGCTTCTTTCAAAAGTTTCACATCTCTTGTGAGAATGGTCTTGTTTCTATTCAACTTGATATTGTACATAAATATTTGAGTATCAACATATGTAGGTACTCGTCAATATTTAATCTCCTCTTTTCTTATTCTACTTTTAATTCTGGTTAGTAAGCACCATCAAATGAATCCACTGCTTGTGTTGTGTATCCCGTAATCTTGATCAAAGCCGGTATGTCTTCAACAATCGTAAGAATTTTATTCACTGTAGCTAACCAAAATGGATATTTTTGCAATCTTTGTAAGGAGCAAGAGCACTAGGAGGTTTTATACAAAACACTAGATACAATCACCATATCGATATAGGTAAGAGAAAATCTTCCCTGTGATATATAAGTTCCCTAGTTAAAAAAGTGTTAAGTACATTTTTCCTGCATATAAACACACATGGTATTTATCATTCTATACATCTCCTGTGAAAAAGTAGGAAATTATTAGAAACTGAGAGCATATATGTGTATATAAACCAGGGGATTAAATATCTAGGTATGAAGACAAGCCTCGAAACCATTTTCACCACAGGTACGTTCCACTGAATTATGACTAACAGCCTGTAAGCGTCGGTGTCCTTCAAAAACACTTGACGAATTCGGGAGGACAGCCGAGGGAAGGTCCATCACGAGGTTATTATCAGTCGATCAGATTCTCCGCAAGCCTCGCATGGAGATGATGCAGCCGGGTTCATGACAAAGCTGTCAGTTGTCAAGGAGCCCGGACATATCATCGAGGCACGTTATTATTTCCTATGGCAGCAGAGGTTCAACGTGACTGCCTCCGTCGAACAGAGGAGAGAGGTGACGACGTGGACCATCACCTTGGCCTTTCCGCAACAGGATCGGATTGCGGGCGGGTTGCAGATCGGATTGCGGGCGGTTCTCATGGCAACATTTATGCTTTCTTGCCATCCCAGCTTAACTCTGGTTTGCCGTTTTTAATCAACGCCGATTTTCTGCTGGTAAGCTCACGGGAAACGCTCAAGTTCGACAGCCCTTGGAATCAAGGAATACTCAGCTGCGTTCCTACAGCATTCTGCGAAGCAATGGGATTCCTACAGGGGAAATCTGATTCAGCTCGCGCAAGCTCGACTAGAAGCTCGGCGCCACTCGTTTAATTACAAGTTCTTCCCAGTGAAAGATTGTCTTTTCCACTTCAAGAGTGTAAGGAATAAGATTCTGAGTGACTTCGAAGGGCAGGACTGCATTCTCGTGGCTGTGAACGTCGGCTCCAGAATCGAAGATCTTTGCAAGCCATCTGTGAGCCGACGTGTTGACGAGCGTTTCAGGAGAATACTCGAGGCCGCGTTTAATGAGCAAAGTGCTTCTCCAACTATCGGCAGCTCAAATTGGTTTCTTGTAGATCGATCTGTACAGGAAAAGTATTCGGAGGTGCTTGACCAATTGAGAGTACCTTAGATGAAAAGCTCAAAATACCTATAAATTTTGGACGACTCGAATTGGTTGCTTACACTTACTGACGATCTGTACCTTCAGGTTCTGACATTTGTGTCTGCTCTGCCTTCCGTACAGGCACCCACGGAGATGTGGGTCGATCTCAGACCCCAAATTAACTCTCTAAAACTGTAAAATACGAGGATTCGGGCACAGTCAGACTTATCTCCATAGATGAGATCATGAAGTCGAAGATGGCAATGAACATTTCACCTCCACAGCAAGGGAACCACCTGAGCAATTGGATGGATAGGTTTGACCCTTGGATCCCCTATCGTTTCATGCCGCAGCAGACAGTTGTCTCCATGGAAAGAGCTGGGACTCACCATGCCGGTGTGAACTGGTTGAGAAGTAGTGCATCAGTTCGCAAAGTCGACGTCGTAACTTTTGCCTCGGAGCTCGTTAGAATATGCACCTCAGACCAAAACTCCAAGAAGCCTGTAATTGCAGCCGACTTCCTCCTCCTCGTTTGGAGGTTTGTGTACACATCCATTCAGGAAGGAAAGCTGAGGGAGTTTCGTCCAGAAACATGGATCGCGACTTTGCTGTGGTCGATGAGAGCGGTCACGTCCGGTGGGTCAAGGTGAAGGGGAATTCGCAATCGACGGAGCCCCTGGTACCGGTGTTATTACCCCGTAGCTGCAGCAAGTGGCCATTGTTACTGACACACAAGAAATGGTCCGAGCACCCTGAGCTCATCATCAGACTGTCTGATGATTACTTGAATCTTTACGATAATTCCCAACGTGGGGCCTACGAGAGAGAGTCATGCCGAGTCTTCCTCCAAGACACTTTCGGCGCTACCGATCTGCCGGATCTTCCATTACCCAACATTTCATTTCCGGAGCTGACAAGTCTAAGCTCGGAACAGAGCCGACTATTGCTTCAATGGTTGAACAGATTACGGGAATGCATTCCAATCTCTTGCAGATTCTGGAACAGCTTGGAAACTACGGCATGGCTGCACACTGAACAACATGGGCTTCAATGTCCAAAGATGTGACTAGAGATCTAGTATCAGATTACAGAGAATGATGTTTACAAAAGCTTTTTGAGAAGTTTAATGTTCTGTCTTTCTATCTGTAATCTTTTATCTATCATTCTTACTTTTCCGATGAAAGTAAGATATTTCTCATCTAACGCCCATCTCACAATCATTTCAAGTTTTTTTTCTAGATTATGCTTGGCATGACCCACGAAGACCTTTTTACTCTATTGCGTTTGTTCTGACGAGCAATAAAACTGTTTACATTCATGGCGAGTTGATCAATTGTTTTCACATCCACAAGAACCAACGCTGCAATTTTCAATGCATCTGAAGAAAGTTTGTCCACGATGTTCTGCAAGAACAAAACAAGAAGTGAGATTGTGCTTAGATAACTGAATGATGTTTACACACAACTGGTCATGCTTATTCATCATCACTATCATGACTAACGACATACCTCGAGAAGCTCAAGCTCAAATACAGTGTCACACTGTAAGTTAATGCGATTGGTAATCTGCAGATTTTCCCAAAATACAATAAGTACTGGAACTTTAAAAAGAATTCATAATAAATAAGCAGAGTATTAACTAGTACCCTTTGCTTTGCTTGTAACAGCTTATGTCCGAACAGACAAGACAACAAGTCAGATGAACAACAGTACAAGACCATGAACTTGCTAGAATCTTGCCAACTAATTAAAATACAGTAGTAACAAAATAAATATGATACAATCGTAAACAAACTTACCTCTGTCAATGGTTTACTTCTTTTTGGTCGACTCATGATGTCCAACTCATTATCTGCGCTCCTCAGTGAAACTTCAGAAGTTGGATCGACTGGTAAGTTAACTTCCAAATTTACAGTGGGAGACGTATTCTCACTGCAATCTTTCCTCTCTTGATCATATGTATCAGGAGCAAAGTTTTCACTTCCAGTCTTTTTCCTTCTATGAAGGAAGACGTTAACCTCCCCATGGTCAAAAATCTCTTTATTGTCACTGGTAGGAAGTTCCATATGAAGCTTTCTACTCCCTTCTGCGTGTAAGGTTTTCTCTGTACAGTCTGTTCTAAACGATGATTTCTGAACACCCTCATTACTGCACATGTTTGCTTCAGTTGGAGATTCTAAAATCTCAGACTGTTTAGTAATCCATGTTGTAGAATGGAACAGTTCAAAATCATTTGACTCTGTCACTAGTCGCACATAGGACCGTGCTATTTTGACCACAACATTCTGCACAGTACAGTAGCACCGTATGACGATTTCAAAACATTACATGGATATGATATCAACCATCCATTAAGTTACAGAGCAAAAATATCACGGACGAAAATAAACACACGTACCAGTTGTAGATCATGTACTTGAGAAGGATTATTTCTCGTTGTAACACAGTGGGGTAGAAAATATGCAGCTATAGGAGATTTGGAATAGCCCCGTTCCAAATGGGTCACTCAAATAAGAAAAGTAACGTATGGAAATTCTTGTCCCAAACCTTCAAGAACTCCCATTCCAATAAGTTTGACTTTGTCATTTTTCTGTCCGGGCAAATCAGACTCACGACCGATCAATTGCTCTGAGGTAGGTCTATCTTTAAGACCAAAAAAGGAAATCTTTCCCCTTTAAATACCTCAGCCATCAGCTCTGGTTGTTTATTCATCAATCGCGCCAAAGGATCACACTGTTTCTGCACTTTCACTTCCTTGTGTATCTTATCTGATAATGATACAAAAATTCAAATAAGTAGACAACGAACACTGAAACTGACGGGTACTTATAAATAACGATCTACTTGGAATCTACCATACCAATAATAAAACTGAAACTTCATCATTATCACATATCACTCTTATGTGCTGTTTGAGGCAACCTGCATGCACTTTTACAAGAAGGATATAATCAATATTACCAGAAGAAAAATAGAATCAATACCTGATGATAAGGAAACTTGTTTGCGTTTCAAACTTTTCTTGAACTCCTGTCTGTGAGTAATAATGTGCACATATACTGTATGATGCTTCCATCTCATAGTATATGTATCTGTCTCATTACCAAACACCAACCGTGGCAACTCCTGTAACTTACTCTGTATGAAATCGTTCAGAAGAGCTTTCATATCAGGTTGAATTTTAAAATCTAAATGCAGAATGTCATGTAACAAACTCTCCTTCTCATAATCTTTGAACCATGAGCGGATTACAGCATGACCTCTGTTGAGATCTCGCAATGCGTTTGGGAACTGAGCTTTCAACAATCGTTTTCCAGCTGCACGATGCTTGAAAATATCATCGTAAGAAGACCACTGCGTACTGTGAAAAACCTGTCCCAATCAAACCATAAGTAAATGGAAGTAAATGACAGTAAGAAGGCCACTGCGTACTGTGAAAAACCTGTCCCAATCAAACCATAAGTAAACGAAAGTAAATGACAGTAAGAAGGTCACTGCGTACTGTGAAAAACCTGTCCTGATCAAACCATAAGTAAACGAAAGTAAATGACAGTAAGAAGGTCACTGCGTACTGTGAAAAACCTGTCCCGATCAAACCATAAGTAAACGAAAGTAAATGACAGTAAGAAGGTCACTGTGTACTGTGAAAAACCTGTCCCGATCAAACGATAAGTAAACGGAAGTAAATGACAGTAAACTCATTATCCAAAAGTAAAACAATTGATAAAAATAAGAATGAGTTACTTACATCTCTCGTACTTGACATATGGACTGATGATGCTCTTCAAAATCATACTTTGAATGCAGAGAATTACAATCGTTTGGTGAAGATTTCCTATCTCGTATCATAGGAACAGACGACGTTAGCTGCTCTAAATCATATTTCGGATATAGAGAAGTAAGCTCGTCCGGTGAACCTTTCTTATCTACTCTAACATTTGGTTCCATCTTGACAGTGCACGACTCCTTTCCGAAAAGACAAGTTTTGACTTGTACTTCTCCTCTCGCAGGAACAAGGACTCCTCTCACAAGAACATGGACTTGTAGTTGCGTCGTATCTAGATCAGACGTTTGAAAGAAGTTGTGCAGTTTTAGCACATGGCCAAGCTTTGTTATGCCAAAATGCATCAACTCATCTTTCGAGTTGGCTAGGAGCCGTAAGCTCTCACCGTCAATTGCTTGACTTTGAACCAACTCAGAATACTCTGATGTGCTAAGAAACTTACTCAACCACTTCACTGTTGTTTCAGTATCTGCAACATTTGGACCTAGTGTCTCTAACATAGACGATGTGGTAGTGAACAGTGAAGTATCAAGTTCTATGGAATGAAGCTGATCCATCGGAATTAAAGTGACCCAAGAACTAGCAAAGTCAACACTCCTCCATATCGCATTAGACAAAGAAACATGACTCTTATGTAGATGATCAATGCAACAAAGAGTAAGACAACTCTGCAGGTCGGTTCAGTCAGTGCAAGGGCAGCAGCAACGTCCAACTGCATAAAACCTCACTGCAAAAACAGACTTAGACATTGACCTCACGACTCATGAACCTAAGTTGCCTAACTCGCATCTTGTCTGACAAAAGCCAGTAATACTGTCAGAACAGATAGTGGAAAGTACTGACTGCGGATGCTATTTAATAACTACCATTTCCACGTGCCAAATGAAAAGTTAGACAAAATCTAAGCACTATTGAGTGCTAAAGTTTAGCGGTAAATTTGAACATGGAGCAGAGTTCAGGCATTGCCGTAGGATTCGAATCCAACGCTCTGACGAAGAGACTAGGACATCCATCTTTCCCCGCAAAATGTAGTTAGAGTAGTTGAATGTATCACAGAAGAAAATAGCGGCAATGGTTATAATAAAGTGTCATCAAACAGGACTATAAGTTGTGGCGTCTCATCCATCATAGATTCGATATAGTGTACGGGAGTAGCATTAGACAGACTATCCACATAACTAAACCTCATAACTGAAGTCTCCTTGAAGATACACCCACCTCTTGAAGATACACCCACACTCGGAGTTCAGGTACACGCACAGTCCGATTTCAAATGATGGAAGCTAATCTCTTACTGTCCTGATCGTCGATGCGCAGCAACTCTACCTCTATTTGGCATTGGGCTTCAGCTCCAGCAGCATCCTGACATGAAGCGAATCTTGGACAGTAATGACGAGAAGTACAACAAGTGGAACTCTATGCGAAATATTACTCTAGAACCCAAACCCTCAGTCACGACACCTCAGCTTGAAGTTCACAGTCTTGGACAATAATGACGAGAAGTATAACAAGCGTAGCTCCGTGCGAGCCCTCACAACTTCACGAGTCACGAGTCACGAGTCACGAGTCATGACACCTCAGCTTGAAGTTCACTCTAGAAGTCAGTTGTTCTCTAGTGTTCTGATCTAATGCATAAATATGAGTATATATCATATATACTTGAGAAATACAGCTGTTTTACGGATACACATGCCAGAAGCTCTTGAACCAAACTGCATAAGAGGACCCAGAGAAATAACAACTTGGGGTTAAGAGGGTAAGTGCAAACCTATTCATTATACAGTATTTTTTCGGAAGTGATTAAATTAACGAGCACAAGGTGTCGGACACATCTATAAGTGATGAGCAGGTGTGCAATGAAATATCCAATTATCTCAACAGAGTATGCAGATAGAACACACATCCCGCTGCATGCACCTCAACCTGCTATCTTGATAATATATGTAGCCATGCACCTCGACTTAGTCTCTGACTTCATCTACACTCAATAGAGAGGGTTAGGCCTATAGGGGAAAGAGGAGAAACGAACAAACTTGAGAACTTTTGTAAATCACAGGAGTTTGGGCATAATAAGGTATATAACTGTATATAGGAATGGCAGATCAGACCACGCCTAGACACTAAATACAATCCTCAAACGTAATACGTATTTAGTAGTAAAGGTGGGTGTGGGTAGCTTATCTTCAGGTCTAAGATCTGTAACCAAACGGTCTACGTCCAAGAAAAGTTTCATAAAAGAAACAATGCTTGAGATGGTACTCCCAAGTAGCGAAGCCTAGAAGCCTGATGTTCTCTAATGCAGAAATGTGAAATATAAGGTCACATATAACACATCTATAAGTGATGACAGGTGTACACTGAAATATCCAAATACCTCAGCCGAGTATGCAGCTAGAACACAAATCTCATTGTATGCACCTAAACCTGCTGTATGGCTTCATCAGCACGCAATAGCGAGAGATTAGGTTATAGATGCACAAGAAAAGTGGTCAGTTAAAGATTTTGGACATTTCCAACTCCAACGAAACTCGAGGCTACTCTTAACTCATGTCTTTGTGTATAGGTAGGCGTACTAAAGCCAAGAGAAATCTTCACTATGATGATTTGATCTGAGTGAGACACTGCATAAGCCAATGAAAATCCTCACTCTGAGAAGCGAAACCAGAACTTGGCAGGGTATATTTCCTGCAAGAACGAAGGAACATCGTTGTCAGAAGGATCGCAGTCTCATTCAGATCCTCGAGGAACGTGAGGTTTCCTAAGAAGTGGACCTCCAAAAAATGATTATTAGCTAGTTGTAATTGGCAGCCTGATTGACCATAGCTGCGGCGACATGCGGTTAGTCGTCCTCGCAGGAGGTTCATAAACATTCAACAACAGACTTGGCTTTCCTTTCCAAACGGTGACATGTGGGAAGACCCTGAGGCAAACTTAAAATTAAACCAATTGTCACACATGGAACGCGCGCTCACATGGACACCTGACAACAGTGCTCGTACATAACGGCAGTCCGCAGTTCATTTCTACGATAGAGGCTGGTGGAAAATTAAGACTACAAGCTAGAGAACTATTTCAAGAAGTGAAAAGAAAAGAAAGCGACGGTTAGGTGTGAATGCAAAACTTACACTTATCCAAGAAAATGATAACAACCTTGCGTGAGCTTCGTCCATCCTGAACCTCGATACAACCACATACGGTGCCTCAATGCATCAATGCTCGTGCAAACTTTATGGCTCCATAGCTCATCACAATCCTTCAATAGAAGTCTGAATACAACCTAGTTACATCTCTTATCTTCGATCCTAGTTCTTATAGGGTTTTTTGTTGAATTTTTGTCCCAATCTACGAAAAAACAGTCTCGGTCGAACTTCATCAGCACGTAGGAGTGAGAGGTTAGGCTATAGATGCACAAGAAAAGTTAAAACTTTTGGATATTTCCAACTCACCAGGGCCTCGTCTTTCCAGAGTTCACATTTAGTTCCGAAGTCGAGGCGCGCTAACCGTAACTCTTGTCTTTTTGTATAGGTAGGAATCCAAAGCAGATTACACAAAAATGACAGAGTAAACGGTAGTACAGAAACTGCAGTCAGAACAGAACAAAGTCATAACAGAGAGTTAATGCATTAACCTCGGGAAGAGTTAATGCATTAACCCCGGGAAGAGTTAATGCATTTTTCTGCCAGAACCGATGAAAGATAGATCTCCAAAAGTTGAACACAACTCTGAAATCACTTGCGGGAAAGGACAAACAAACAGATATCAAAAGTATAAGTTGCTCCCAAGTGAGAATCCTGGTTGACCTAGCAGCCGTAAAGTTAGGATTCCAAACGTCCACACGCGTCACCAAGCTGAGAGCAAGAAGGTTGGTTCTTAGGAATCACTACCAACACCAGATATCCACCATATTTAGTCTAGTTGTGTTTCTCCTGCCTCGCTTAATCCCGCTGAGCCTTACCCTGCTGTTCGCTGAAAAAAAAGATCTCAAAATTGTCACAATAGCGATAACGAGATATTTCAGTTTGTGCCGTCAATGGTATCAATGCCATTTGGCGTACTATTTATGCAAAAAACCAAAACCACTTTTTGTATAACAGTTTCTCAGTTCTATAAAAGCTAACCCACAAAATAATGTCTTTGTGGTTCACCAGGGGCACTTGTAGTCATACTATAGCTTTAAGAAAATTGATATTTTCAAGTATTGTTCGAAAAAATCATAATATATATACCGATGACATGGAATATAAATTTTTATTCACAAGACACTTTATTTTAGAGGTTCAGAGTCTTAGATTACTTTTCACTTGCAATCTATATTTGCTATCAAATATAGATCAAATCCTGCTGCCCTTACCCTGCTGTTCGTTGAATAAAGAAAGATACCAAAATTGTCACAATAGCGATAACGAGATATTTCAGTTTGTGCTTTCAGTGATATCAATGCCATTTGGCATACTAAAACCAAGAGAAATCCTCACTTTGATGATCCTGAGCAACGCGTGACACGTAAAGAAGATTGCAAAAGTCAATGAAAATCTGCACTCCGAGAAGCGAAACCACAACTTGACGAGGTATATTTCTTACAGAATGAAGGAACTTCGTTGTGAGAAGGGGAGTCTCATTGATCCTCAAGAAGCGCGAGATGTTCTATCAAGTTCAAATTGGATGATGATGGGCACACTTGGTAAGAAAAGGGTGATTCTTTGAGGTCCGTGAGGTAAACTTAAACACCAATTCGTCACACATAGAACGTGCGCTCACATGGACACCCGGTAACACTGCTCGCATGGCACATAACGGTAGCCCGTAGGATGGGTGCTCACGTTTAGTTTTCTCATGTGAATTAAAAAGCCACGAGGTCCACTGAATTTCAAGCTTTTTATACTAAGTACTTAAGGTCTTAAGAAAATCGATATTTGTTAATTGTTCTTTTAACTTGATATTGCTGTACATTTCCTTTTAAGGTATATGGATACCTAGTTTTCCAAGTGAATTTTGAAGCCACTAGGTCCACTGATTTCAGATCTTATACCAAATGCATAGGGTTTTAACAAAATCGATATTTGTTTATTGGTATATTAATTTTTTAATTTACTATTACTACCGCTTTCCTTTTAAGGTATTTGGACATTTAGCTTTCTCAAGTGAATTAACAAGCCATGAGGTCACTGAATTTCAGGTTTTATTCAAAATGCATAGGGTTTTCGACCTCGAGTATGAGTATAAAACCATGAAAGAGAATAGCCTCTTTTCCTCTTAGTGTATTTTCAGTATGAAGAAATGATTGCTTTTGTTCCAAGAAAGCAAGAAATCTACATCTTAACATTTCTCTATTAGTACTCAATGGCTTGTTTTGAGATGAATCATAACATGTAAAGCTGATGAATAACTTTATCGTTATTTTTTATTTCACAGTTTCCAAGTTGGGATGAAGATATAGTAACCAAAACCACTTTTGGTATAACAGTTTCTCAGCTCTATAAAAGCAAACCCACAAAATAATTTCTTTGTGGTTCACCCGGAGCACTTGTAGTCATACTCTAGCTTTCAGAAAACTGATATTTTGATTAGTCTATTACTTTTTAGTTTAACAATTTATAGATATTCAAGAATTATTGATCTCTTTTTAAAATGAAGCACTTGTATTTTATAAACAAATTATTCGTCGTTCAACATCCCAGAAAACGTTTAGTGCTACTATCACTTTATAGGAGACACTTGAGTTCTTCACGGTTCAAACCTTGAGTACGACTACAAGTGCTCAAGGTCACCGAGTATTATTTCACTGAACTGAGAAATTTAACCGGTATGTGAAAACTACTTTGGTGATTAATATTACATATTCATCCCAACCCAAAATCATTTCTACTCTCAAAGTTATAGAGAAATATACATATAAATTGAATATTTAAGAAAAATTGATTATACTTAAGACATTGAAAAAGCTACACATACATTCAATTTTGCACATATGTGTCATTGAGAATTCATCTTGAGAAAAAATAGTTTTTATTTTTGAAACTGAAAGAGAATTATTTCTTTGAGTATTAAACTTCTTGACAGAAAAATTTCACTACAGAAACGACTGAAAGGCAAGTAAAAAACGGCAGCAGATCCTGGCTGAACTAAAAACTCCCCCCTCCAAGCAGGAATATTCGAGTAAGGTTAGTCTCTTTGACACCTCCTAATATCTTTATGGTGCATCTCTTTTCCATCTTCAGATGGAAGCGACGAATATGCATCCAGAGTCACGTTTTGACAGAGGAAAAGAAAACAAACTTTGGTTGAGATGAGAAATCGATCATAAATAAATGGCTTTCAACTGGTAGTTTTTTCGATTATTTTTGTTCCTGGAAAATAAATCCTGCAGACTACAGGATGATCTAGAATGACAATCTATGTTTGAATGAAATTCTTGGACTATATCTTTACGTATTTATGTATATTATGTATATAATATATGTACCATATATAGACTATGTAAACACCAAACTGTTTAAAACGGAATCATTTAGAGAAAATCTTAACCCAAAAATTTTTGGATTACTGATAGAGAAATGTTGAAATGAAGATTTCTGGGTTTGTGGAAACAAAAATAATCATTTCTTCATACTCAAACACAGGAAAAAATTTCATCATTGTCCATGGTGTAGAAGTAGTCATATATACACACAAACTTCAGTTAGTGGTGTAAACATGCGCAGCTTCCGCTTACACCTGTGGAAAGGCATTCTTAATGTAGATTATATCCTCACCAAAATGCCTCACTGTTCAGATATCCTGAATCAGATACACAAACATGTTTCACCAGATCGCGTACATGTTAATTAAGCTATTTCTGATCGACTGTAACTTAGAGTCACTAACGAAAAAGATGAAGATTACAAGACTTGGTCATAAATAAATTAAAAAACTTTTGAGAAGCAAACTGTCATGAAAAGTTCGTATCTAGCATGCTAGTCAAAGAATTAAAATCTTAGAAAACTTCGTTGGCATTCTGTACCTTCTCTGTTTCTTCAATAATCGCATCCTTGTTCGCATTCATCAGACTGAGCATGGGTTCTGTTCTCTGTAATAGAAGAGAAAACCAAACCATAATTAAATTGGAGATATATTAACTTACTGTAAAATGTATGCAGATGTGCATAAAACAAGTCAAAAAAGGAAACTGATATAGAACTTCAAGATATATGTACGTACGCACCTTAACAATGACTTGTTTGACTTTGTTGGAAGAAGCATTCAGATGCTCATTTTCTTTGTCATCTGAGAATTTCACTTTTTTCTGTTGAACAGAACATTGAATCATAGTTACATTATCTACCACTCGAATGGGAACTCCAAGTGCTCCGTCGATAGAATTATAAATACTTGTTAGTTCTCGTTTTCCTCGAGGAGGAACAACGCTCATGCTCTCTAGCAACTTCACGACTCTGTTAACCCTAACAATCAAAAGACTCTTTGTCACCTCCACGTAAGATGTACCGGGAAAGTTCTTATGATATTCTTGATACAAAAGTGTTAGAAGAATTTTAGTGCAAAAATCTGTTATGATATGTTCTTCTACTAGCCATATTACCGACAACTGGTTGATGCGTCTTACTCTTACTGGTAATGTCAGTCAAGCCCAAGGGTTGACAAAAAAACTTTTGAACTGTTGAGGTTGACCAAGTCGTGAAGTTGCTGGAGGGGGCTGACTAAGTAGATTTCTGACCTGAAGGTCGTCTAAGCGGGAAGTGTCCATCCTCACTTGTACGATTGTCTCACTTGAAACGGAGGAAACTGGTACCCATCATCAATTCTTTCTACCAGTATTGGGCAAACTTTCCTCGCAAACGGATTGGAACTGGTTCGAAAACGTCTCCGTCAGTAAATCTCTAACTCCCGGATTCCCGGGCTTCACACTGCAGTTCGAAAGTTCCTTCACTTTCTGCATACTCTTACCACGGTGGACATTTGAGGCTTACAGGTTTAAACCTTAACTGAGACATCCTGTACATGTTAGGGGGTCTCTAACATCGATCGTAAAGTAGAGAAACGTCAAAAGGTTTGTTGGCCGTAAACTTTCAAATATAATCACTCAGACATAGAACTATGAGTATCGTTACAGGAGTACCGTTAAGATAAATAAATGCTTTACATAAATCAGGACTTGGGTCAGCTTTTTACTCCCTCAGTCCCCCGCAGGAACGTTAGAGCTCCCTAAGTCCCTCGAAGTTGAAATTTTCTTCCTCAGTCCTTTGACCGATAACAAGCAGTTTTACTTCCCGGTCTAACCTGTTTTGGTAAAATCACAGTTCGTCTATAACTGCGTGGGTGCAAGTACCGGTGATCCTCCTTAGTTTTAGCGGGAGTAGACGTTTTTGCTTAAACAGCACCCGCAGACAATAATACAAGTTAAACGACACCACCGTCAAATTATTTAGTTGAACAGCACCCGGTAAAGTTAATTAACTCGGGCGTCAGTATTCCGGTGGCGTAACATCCCGATGGTTTCCCTTGTCCAACTGATTTATTAATGTTGCGGAGGAGTCCCCGGTATTCCATTCCGATGACCCAGAAGAATAACAACATATTGTAATTTAAAACATCCGGTTTTCGCACAGCGTTCTCGCACGCGTCATATTCGCACGTGCAAATAGAAAATAACAACCTGCTGTTATTTAAATCTATTTTCTGATAAGGTTTTTTTTGCAGAAGAGCCCCCATTTTCGCACGCGTGCGAAAATGTAAATAACATCCTGTTGTTATTTATTTCTGATAAGGGTTATTTCGGAAAAGAGCCCCGGGTGTTCACACGTGTGTACTGTAAATAACAGAATGTTGTTATTACATTTATTAGGTGTTTTAATAACAAGATGTTGTTATTTTCACTTAGCACGTTGTTCTAGATCGGAATTTGCCTTCACCCAATCGAAGGTGAAGTTCGATAAATGCGGGAGTCCTTTCCCACGGTCCCGAAGCCACTCGTCCTTCACACATCCTCAGTCTCGTGAAGCCTCACCCGCTCTGCAGTGTACACTGTAGAACGCAGTTCAGCCCCCGATTTGCCGGTGCCCTCTTGTTTCAACTATGACTGCAGTAGCTACCGGGACTCCTGCCGGTAAGGGACTGAGACTTAAGAAGACAGCCGCTTTCCTGTTTTGTCCTTGTTCAACTGATACTAGCCGTTGATGATGAGGATTTAGGGTTACAGTATAGACGCGTTCAATACCTCGGACTTAAATACGTGTCTTTCAGAGAAACTGAAGGAACCCTCTCTTCTCATTGTGAAGATTGGAGCGAGTGAAGCGAGTACGCGAGCTTCTCATTGGCAAGACTGTAGTCCAGTGAAGCGAATACACTGAAGGAGCCGTCTCTTCTCATTGTGAAGATTGTAGCGAGTGAAGCGAGTACGCGAGCTTCTCATTGGCAAGAATGTAGTCCAGTGAAGCGAATACACTGAAGGAGCCGTCTCTTCTCATTGTGAAGATTGTAGCGTGTGAAGCGAGTACGCGAGCTTCTCATTGGCAAGACTGTAGTGGTTCATTCAGACGAGGTTCGAAGATTTATCAGGTGAGTCGCTGCATCCAAATATCCATGCATTTCGCTAGCACCCAGAACATTATACGTTGAGTAGTTCGCTAGGCCCAGAACATTGTACGTTGAGTAACTACCCGACCATCACGCGGTTATGAGAGCGTGGTGTTTCCAGGGGATGATGAGATTCTAGTCTCGGTGTCCTGTATGGTGGGACGTGTGTGTCTGGGAGGACTGATCTTATGATGTCTGCACGTGTAACTGAATCTGACGGGTACTTCTACACTCAGCTGGCACATGCGGGTGAGGATCGATATAGTGAATCAATGATAGACGTACATCTCGGATCACCCTTTGCAAACTGGAACAAAGGGTATTCAGAGACCATCTCGGTACTCATGAGTATTTATGTCCGTCCTGGATCTCGTAAGCATTGTCGGAATTTTTGTCCGACCTATGCCGATGGCGACTGCAGAATGACAATAGGAAGGATTCTTATCGTGCAGTCTCGCCAGTAGATTGCTCACGACATTACAATCATCCATCGATTCCAGTGAGGGCCTCCTGCCGTACGGATACGTCACGAATCGTGGGACAAAACCAAGTAGAGTTACCTGTCTTCCTCTCTGCCACATTCTTCCTTCCTTCTTGTGCGTTTGACGTTGCAAATCATCGTGGGCAGCACGGGTTTGCGTGTTAGTTCTGCTCTCCTCGGAACGAAGGAAGTTTCATAAGATCCCACGCTAGCCGTAAGATCCACTTTATGACAGATCTTAGATCCATCAGTATGTGTGGTAGCGATCTCCTCAGTACGACCAGAAGTCCACTCCCGCTAGGAGACGTAAAGGTACAGAACTCCATCTGATGACTTACGAGGAACGAGAATCTAAGGAACCGCGTCCGCGTAGGATAGTATTGGGTGATTGCTTGTTTTTCTCTCAAACTAGCAATCACTTTACGCTTTCTGATTGAGGCTTAGGTAGATCGTGTACGTCTTTAGTTTTCGGCATCTCATAGTGAGACCGGACCATCCTGTAGTGCTCCTCGAAGGTAAGTGATGTCACGACGGATTAGTGATGCTCACTGAAAGAGAACTTTGACGTCTGTACAGTAAGGCTCTCCGCCGTGAGGCTTCAATCGCAGCAGTCACAGTCTCATGCCGCCAACATATCTACTCCCGGTTGACCCCAGAGGTTCGGCAGCTATTATTGGATTCGTACATTCTCCATGTTATTATGTTATTGTGCTCTTCGATATGACAGTGGTCCACTTCCCTCAGCTATGAGTACAGTAGTATTCCTGAAAACAAAAAATATTTCTGCCCGCTGGAGCTGACCGAAACCTGTTCAGAACTCCCAAGTAGCTCCCAAGTCATTCTCGAACTTGAGCATGCGCAAGCCAGCTCGAGCTGCAGCAGCAGCATTGGAGTTTATGAGCTCGCACTACCTGTCCCCGGTCCAACAAAACCGTCCTTGTCGAAGCCCAGCACTTATGTATCGACTGCTTAGCAATCACGCGGATTGAAAGACCTCAGTACTCCCCGCGCGCCCTTCCTCCTAGGCTCCTACTATTGCCATCCTCGTAAACTACAACGTACCTGATAGTGATAGCAAGTCGCAGCGCTTCTGCATAGAGCATGTACTTTGGAGTGCCACAATAGAAGATATAGAGCTCTGACAACAAGTTTCTCACCATCGTGTGACAGCATGTTCAGCAACGCTTTTCCATTAGAATGGATAGGTCTCAGGTTGGATTTTCGAGTTTTTACTCTCTTTAGAAATTTAGCCTATGAGCACAGTTCAACATCCATGTACTGCCGATGATGGATCCACGACTCCAACAATCACCTTATCCGTGGACGGGATTAGCTCTAGTAGCGATTGCTCGAGATCTGGTGAAGAGATCGATGCGGAGGTCGAGTGGAGAGTTGAGGGTCAAGTCAACCGAGAGGTCGATTGGGAGAGCTATGATGCTAAGAGACTCTATACCTTTCATGAATATCTAGAGAACTGGTAGCGCCGAGATGCATTGATATTTCATGAATATCTAGAGAATAGTCTATCGGTCGATGATTTAGCTTCAGACGGGAGGGCTGTAGTTGGTTAGAACATGCATAGTTCCCTTGAGCTGAGAAGAATAACGCCGGTATATTTCATTGGACCATCCAGATCGCCCCCTTTGCAAGAGAGACCATATATCCTTATACCCTCCGCTACCCTAACCCCCGACTCGGATCCCTTTGCAAGGGAGACTTTATATCCTTATACCCTCCGCTACCCTAACCGCCGACCCGGATCAGCAAGGGTTTAGGCCCCTTTGCGAGGGAGACTATATATCCTTGAACTCTCCCTTAGGATCTTTGATGGAGATGGTATAAATTTCCGAAGAAGTTCACCCTTGTTTATTGCAAAGTGACCCGTGCCTTCGAGAAGTAAAATGGAGCGTTTCTATACGAAGCCTGTTACCTGGCTTTATCAAAATAATAATCAAATCGACTTTCTAATCTCACTGCTATCTCTAGGAACTGATGTCTTCTTTAGGTACTGATGCGCAGATTGATTACTGATTGATTTCATCTAAGTTATGTTAATCTCTCTTGTTGTTTTTGTTTATTGCATGTAAGTTTCTTCAGTGTTTTATGTTAATTTCGAAGTTGGAGTATCGTAACTGATATCACGGAGATTGTATCAGTCTTCGAATCACAGAAACTTTGAGGTAACTTTTATCAACCCTCGTTGATTTTTGCTGCATTATAGCGTATGTTTATTTAGATGATTTTATTTTATATTTGTTTTAGATTTTATGTAATATGTAAATTTAGAAAAAAAACATACAAAGTATATTTTTTATTTATTAAATATTTCTGTGGAAAATAAATGTTTATATAAGTCTTTACATTCTAAGGTATGACCTTAACCGGTCTGCAACGTGAATGTCATCGATAATAAACATATATATTCCTCAATAAGTATTTAATAAATAAAGTTAAAACATGTTTATCCACATCTTTACATTCTAAGGTAAGACCTTAATTGGTCTACAGCGTGAATGTTATCGATTGTAAACATATAAATTAAAGACAATATTCAAGAAATTAAATAATAAAATAAAATCAGTTTTTTAGTTTCTTGAATATTAATAATATCAAGTTACATTGGTTTTTAATATATTATTATCATTTTTTTTTGTATATGCAGATCTTTGAAAATGGAGAAGGAAAATGTCGAGGATGTCCTTTTCTTTTATGACATGGTCAATGTACTCATTTTAATGAAAGGAAAATTTTTAGAAATTTTTCTGACTTGGGTTCTCGGAGAAATTTATTTTTTCGACATAGTTACAAGAATGTTACTATGTGGTAGAGTGATAAGATCACGAGAAAGTTTTATGAGAGGATATGATATATTAGTCGAAACAACGGGAGCTGGAGATCATTGGACACACTTTTTTATGAAAAGTTGCTGGAATAGGATTTGTCTGTGTATCGATTCGAGATTGAATATTAATATTCTTCCGAAGAAGATACAAAAAAAATTAAGACAGTTTCGGAAAGATCCTTCAGAATTTTTAGAGTATCATCTTTCTTCATATGATAGAAAACGGGTAGAGAAAATATATTTTGAATATTCTGATCAACAATTTTCAGAATGTTTTTATTATCATGAGAGTACAGATATTAGTGAACTTATTTATAGACGACGAATAGAAACTATCAAAGGGGAATTAGCTCAAATAGATAAACCTCTTTGGTGCATAGTACCTTCTTCTTTTTACACTATTGTTTCAAAACAACAAATAGAACTTATTTATACATCTGAAGGTCAGATTGTTGCAGGAAGAAAGAAGATGAAATTTAGAGGTGCCCTTATGTTATATTTACGACAACATATCAAAGCCATCTATGATATGAAGTACATATTGAGAAGAGGAGATGCACGAGTGTCATTGAAGGAAACGATGCGCGCTGTAGGGCCATTGCATAATTGGCGTGAGCGGCGAGGTCCAAATTCAATGACATTTTTCAAAAATAGTTGTAAGTATAAAAAATTTACTAATATCATAGAGGGATTTGATAGTTTTTTAGAGAAGTATTATCATCGTGTTTTACTTGAAACTCTTTTAGTTGGTACTTGTGAAGATTTTCCTTTTGTCATGGAAGATTTTTTCAGGATACATCTTCCATATTTTTATACGGAGGAATCCATATTAATTTCTAGAGATACTGAGGAGAAGTTTTTATTTTCTGATATACCAATTTATCCTTTATTTATTACGAAGAATTATTGTAATATTCTTCACACAGATCAAGATGATACTAAATACACAGTTATATTAGTTTCAAATCCATCGAACAACACGAATGATGGTAGTTTTTTGTTACCAAATTTAGATATTCAGATACCTTTAAGAGACGGCGATTTATTCTTTTTTAGAGGAGATATACCTCATTGTACTACTTATAGAACTGAAAGCAATACTGAAGATGTATATGCTGCTGGATGTATGATAAATAGTACATTGGGAAAAGTTTTTTCAAAAAATAAATAAATTATTTTTCAATTATATCCATGATTATGATTTATTTTTTTCACTAGTGTTCAATATAAAAAAAAGACATTTCTTTATTCCAAGAAATCTCGATTATTATCATCTTTACATTTCTCTTTATTACTAAGAGCTTTTTTGGTCTTACATTTGTTTTGAAACCTTTTATAAAATTATAAAAATAATACATATTTTTTCTTCTTAGTTGTTTGAATCTTTTTGGATGGGTTACCTAGAACACTTCTAGTCATACTCTATCTTTAAACAGCACATTATTTCTATTAGTTATCTTTAGTCGTGCCAACTTCTTGTAGAATACTGCTTCTGTCTTTGCAAGGACTAAGCATAGACGAGAAGAGATTCGTTGATGGATATGATGCAAATGGAACACATGTTATAGTAATCTTCTACGAGATTTTCCACTAATGAATAACCGTAAGCATGGAGAAGGTAATTTCTCTAGAAATGAAAAATGTGTGACTCTGCATCATCAACTACTCGGAGGTAATAGAGATGTCATGGATAATTTCATTCTACACAGTGCAACTCTGTAAACTGCACCAATAGTTTACACCATGGAGAAGGTAATTTCTCTAGAAATGAAAAATGTGTGACTTTGCATCATCAACTACTGAGAGATAATAGAGATGTCATGGATAATTTCATTCTATGCAGTGTAACTCTGTAAACTTCATCAACAGTTCGCACCATGGAGAAGGTAATTTCTCTGGAAATGACTTTGCACCATCAACCTCTCCGAGGTAATAGGGATGTCATGGGTAATTTCATTCTACACAGTGCAACTCTGCAAACTTCACCAACAATTCGCACCATGGAGAAGATAATTTCTCTGGAAATGACTTTGCATCATCAACCACTCCGAGGTAATAAGGATGTCATGGGTAATTTCATTCTACATAGTGCAACTCTGCAAACTTCACCAACAGTTTGCACTATCGAGAAGGTAATTTCTCTAGAAATGAGAAATGTGTTACTTTGCACCATCAAACACTCACTGAATGGTGTGGTTTCTTTTTAACTCAGGCGCAATCAAGCTTTTTTTTCCTGTGAAAATACACTAACAGGAAAAGAGGCTATTCCTTTTCATGATTTTATACTCATACTCGAGGTCGAAGAACCTATGCATTTTATATAAAACCTGAAATTCAGTGACCTCGTGGCTTGTTAATTCACTTGAGAAAGCTAAATGTCCAAATACCTTAAAAGAAAAGCGGTAGTAATAATAAATGAAAAGAATAATATAGCAATAAACAAATATCGATTTTGTTAAGACCCTATGCATTTGGTATAAGATCTGAAATCAGTGGACCTAGTGGCTTCAAAATTCACTTGGAACACTAGGTATCCATATACCTTAAAAGGAAATGTACAGCAATATCAAGTTAAAAGAACAATTAACAAATATCGATTTTCTTAAGACCTTAAGTACTTAGTATAAAAAGCTTGAAATTCAGTGGACCTTGTGGCTTGTTAATTCACATGAGAAAACTAAACGTGAGCACCCAGCCGGCCAGTCGGAGACCAGACAAAACAACCACTGAACATCCTACGGACTGCCGTTATGTGCGAGTAGTGTTGTCTGGTGTCCATGTGAGCGCGCGTTCTCTATGATAGCGATTGATTGGGGGTCCAATTCTTAGGAAACCTTATGTTCCTCGAGGATCTGAATGAGACTGCGATCCTTCTGACGACGAAGTTCCTCCGTTCTTGCAGGAAATATACCTTGCCAAGTTCCGGTTTCGTTTCTCGAAGTGAGGATTTTCATTGGCTTATGCAGTGTCCCGTTCAAGATCAAATCATCAAAGTGAAGATTTCTCTTGGCTTTAGTACGCCAAATGGCATTGGTATCATTGACGGCACAAACTGAAATATCTCGTTATCGCTATTGTGACAATTTTGAGATCCGGGTTAATGCATTAACTCTCTGTTTATGACTTTGTTTTGTTCTGACTCCAGTTCCGTGATACCGTTTACTCCATCGTTTTTGTGTAATCTGCTTTGGATTCCTACCTATACACAAAGACAGGAGTTAAGGTTAGCGTGTCTCGCCTTCGGAACTAAATGTGAACTCTGGAAAGACGAGGCCCTGGTGAGTTGGAAATATCCAAAAGCTTTAACTTTTCTTGTGCATCTATAGCCTAACCTCTCACTCCTGCGTGCTGATGAAGTTTGACTGAGACTGTTTTTCCCTAGAGTGGGACAAAAACTTGGGACAAAAATTCAACAGGAGATCCTATAAGAGCTAGGATAGAAGACCAGAGATGTAATTAGGTTGTATTCAGACTTCTATTGACGGATTGTGATAAGTTATGGAGCGATAAAGTTTACGCGAGCTGATGCATTGAGGCACCATATGTGGTTGTATCGAGGTTCAGGATGGACGAAGCCCACGCAAGGTTGTTTTCATTTTCTTGGATAAGTGTAAATTTTTCATTCACACTTAGCTGTCGCTTTCTTTTCTTTTCACTTCTTGAGATAGTTCTCTAGCTTGTAGTCTTAATTTTCCACCAGCCTCTACCGTAGAAATGAACTGACTGAAACAAGGGAGTCCAAAGCAAGATGTCTTGTGGTGGTGTATGACATGCTTGTCTGAAGAGAAGGTTAGACCTTTCATTTTTTGCGGTATGCAGTCTTTTGATTATTTTATGTCTTTTGATGCATGATATCAGGTTTAGGCACTAGATTATTGAGCATATATATAAGTGGAAGGAGCTACAGTTACGAGCTGTGCGGTTTGTCTCATGACTTCTGAACTGACGTTTACGTCCACGACCTCCACCTGATAAGCTACGGGGCAGAAGTAGGTATGTACAAGCATCTTCATCAGATCATCTGTCATGCTGACTCGGAAGTTGTGCGCAGGCTTGTTCCAATTTAATGACCGATCTAGGCACCGAAAGTACAGCTAGCTCTAGAGTTAGCACGTACCTAATCTTCCACGATGGAGAAAAGAAGATGAATCCGTTTGAAAACTTGCGACTACGGTGTAGTATCAAAAGTCCTAGATCCGAGGTTAGTTCAGGTTTGGAAGCCTGAGTGGTATCACTTACCTTAGTCCTCGTAGTCCTCGAGAGAGAACTTAATCTTGTGATCGTGAAGGTCCGCCAGAGACAAGTGAGGGATCTAGCAGAGAGACTCCTGGAGGAGGGATCAAGTCACAATTCAGTTTCATTCGACACTCTTCACGTACACTTTCGTTACAATTAGAGGTAGTTCATTTGCAGCTAGAGAGCGTTACTGGTGTAGATGTGTCATAGAATACAGATTACGACTTCGCTCCGTGGTACCCTCAATTCACTCGATGCACTGAGTAATTTGGACTTTTCTGTGATCGACCATGGACTTGAGAGAGTCCAGAGAGAAATGCGATTGTGAGTATATGTGTAGGAGAGCTCGTCCCGACAGGAGATATCAATTCGTCAGCAGTCGTACTTTACGTCGACATAAACAGAAAGATCGTTCAAGAGAACTGGCCTCCGAGATTGCAGTGGAAAGAGAGAGAGTCAAAAGTCATGCAGAGAACGTTCTCATAAGGGATGGTTCAAGACCATCAGAAGTTCAAGCAAGACTTCAATCCTACCACTCAACGTTATGGAGGTATTCTCAAATGAGGTATGTGATGAGAAGTTTTGATCCAAACTTTTTTGAGAGCGAACAAGATGAAGTTACAAATCCAGTGAGCTTAGACGTGAGCTTGGACGAGATCCCGCATCCCATAAGTTTTCCCATGGTTAGGTCTGTTTCGGAAGCTGTGTGCTTGTCTGTGTACACCCCTACTCTCGATGAAGCCATCTATAGGGAGACATGGAAACTTCAGTTTACGTTGGACAAATGTAAGATTGCTATTGAGGTGCAGGATGAGATCTTCAAAACATTGTTTGGGAAATGTAGTACACCTATACTTCCAAAACATCCTCCAGATTATCAGCATATGAAGCTCGGTTGTCTACTTAGATATGCTGGTGATGAATGGAAGGGAGGAGAGATGGGATTAAAATCATTGTCCAGCTTTGATTCTGTCATGAATACTTACATAGCAGCAGGTATGCCCCAACCAGTTCGGTGGAGATTGTGCTGGGGACAGAATGATGGTATACATGATTCTATTCCTTATGGACCTAGTGAACAAGAAAGATATAGAGCACATGCTCAGAGATGCATGTGTTTGACGAAACCCAGATCCGGGTTGAAACGAGATTGTGAATCTTGCGGTGAGAGGTGTGAACGCATGGATTGTACTGTCTTGAGGAGAAACATGTTACCATTTGATTACATTCCAGTTGCTGGGATATTCAAGAAGCTTTGTTCATCACGAACCTTTTGCCATGAAATGCTGAGAATGTGGCGATCAAAAAGTCATTGGTTTAGCTCATCCGCATCCACAGTACATGTTGAATATCTCCCACATTTCCCCGTAAAGGAATGGTGGGATGGGACAAAAGCAAAACAAGTTTCTTGGTTTTGGGATTCTTCCCATGAGTTTGAAGTCTCAGTGCTTTGTCGTACATGTTGGGAGGTATATTCAACTATATACCCTAGATGCGAAGAAGTAGATAATCCAAGAAATTTTGATGTTGAAACTGAGATGTACAGTTTTCTCTGTAAAAACTTTGGGACTCGAATCTGCACAAAACGAAAGACAACCAAAGTATGTACACTTTCATCCTACTACTTCTGTTATTTAAATGATGTCATATGCGTTTTGTTTGTTTTTTATAGAATCGACCTGATGTTTTGAATGTAACATATGTGTTTGTTGTTTTGCAGGGAGACCCACGTAATATAGCTCTCTTGGCTTACTGGGATGGTTATCAGTCTGCCACAACGACATACAGAAGCACATGGACAGTGGTACTGAAAATACTGAATGCGGGTAGTCGTTGTATCTTACCCGAAATGCCGATCTTGTTCATACCAGCTACTAGAGATGATGCAAGAGCGAAGGCAGATTCTCTGGACATTTTCTTGGAACCAATCATTCAAGATCTCCAGAAGTTTTTCGTTGATGGAATTGAGATTGAGTATGCATATCCTACTAGCTTGATTGATGCTGTTGGAGACCTTTCTAAGAGATTCGTGTTACGAGGGATGTTGGTGTTGTTTGCTGGGGATCACCCGGCACAATGTAAGTTTGGAGGATTTACAAATGGTGGAAAGTCGGGCTGTAGACGATGCTGGGTGCCAAGCCAGTGGAGAGTTACGCCTGGAATAGGAGTGGGAGGAGTGTTTGAATATGGAGGTAACAGAAAGCTGATGCGTTATCCACCGCCGAAGAAAAGCATTGTAGAGTTATCTAGCGCAGTCTCTGAATTAGCTCTGTGTGAAAGTCTTACTCACAAGAAAGCAGTATCTGTACGCTCAGGCATTGTAGGAAAATCGTCTGCTTGGAGATTATTCAAATTGTATAAATTTGATCTTCCTTTAGATCTGATTTATGATCCAATGCATGTGCTTGCATTGGGTTTATTCAAAAAGTTTGTTGAAGCTCTGAAGAAAGAGACAGAGATATCTCCAGAACGAAAAGAAGTCTTTTTAGTAGCACTGGCTGAAGTCACTCGCAAAAGACCACGAGGTTTATCTGGTCGATGGTCCATTCTCTCGACTAGGATACTTCAAGGCTGAGGAGTACACACGGTTTGTTATCTTCTGTGTCCCTCATATCTTACATATGTTGGGCTACAATACGGATCACAGACTTGGTGCCCTTGGAGTGCTAGTAACAGAGATTGGTCGCATGTTTTATCTTCAGTCTCGATCAGAAGTCGGTTGGACAGAAGTCATGCTGGCCAGAAGTAAGATGTTGTTTGCATCATGGAGAATACGAGTAGAAGAATTTCTTGGTGCGAATGGATCTATACTGGAGCATGTGGCAGGTAAGATTAACAGTTGTTTTACCTTCTCACTATGTGCACCTTCATGATCTCTTCTTGATCTGTCTCTTTGACTAGTAATACTATACTTTATGTTGCTCTGATCATTTGCTTTCTGTTAGATCCGATCATGACTTTGCTCGTATTTTGCATTAGTTGTGATTTTTTGGGTGAACTAATGTTCTATGCTTTTCAGGAAATGAAGAAATGATAGACGATATTCATCGTCATGGACCATCTTACGTATACTGGTGCTACAGTTTTGAGAGGATGGTATCGGGATACAATAATGTCAGCACGAATCGACAGAACATGGAAGCTACTTTAATAGCCCATCACGCACGGGTGTTTTTCAGTGCCTGTTGTGCACAGATATGGACAGACGACGATGGTTTGTTGCCATATCAGAGGATACAACAAAAGATACATCAGTATCTTCATGGTGTTGGCGGTTTTTCACAGACTTCAACAGTGTGTCAAGAGTCACATATGAAGCACATTGTACTAGTGCCAACGCAAGATCTAGCACAATCTATTTGGAACGCTGTTTCAGTTGAAGCATTTACTAGTTCTTGTGTGCAGGTACTTAGGAAAGGAATAGCTGTAGGGTCTAAGATACCGAAGCGAGGTGAACTCAACCACAGAGGACTGAGAGATTATTTGATGAAGTTTTGGAGTTCGAGGTTTATAGTCTCAGATATAGAGAATATTATCTTAAGTGAGAATGTTATAGCTCTGAAGTCTGTCATGATGAGAGGGGTGATCTTTCGCCCAGGTGATTATGTTGTTGTACTAGAAGACAACAACAAAGAAATCGCCTTTTATTGGAACTGGAAAGCAAGAATCGTGCGTTTCTTTTATCACAAATGTCAAGATATGACTGAGATCTTCTTTGAGTGCAGATGGCTTTTCAACATCACAACATGCACCGCCAGGCCTGCTGTGGAGACGGAAGAGCCAAAGATTGATGAAATTTCAGGCATGCAGCTCTTGGATGCCAGGGAGAAGAGTTTTGAAGCAGATAACTATAGACCAATCTCTCAACTCGGGTACAAATTCATTCCATTACAGAGACAGCGGCCAAATGAAGTATTGGCTCTGGAGATGGAAGACCATCGACCTCGTGACTTCATGTATAGAGTTGGATGTGTGACCCATCCTCCACCATACCCTGAAGTAGCAGATGTAATGTTAGCACAACATTTAGAAAGATGTTCTATCAGTGCCTTAGAATTATGTGTTGTCAAAAGTGTGGATATTCAAGTGGATACTATGCAGAATACAATCTCGACGGATGGAGATGAAAATTTGAATACAGATTTGAATCTTATACAGGAGGACTCCTGTAACAGTGATGCAGTTACTCGTCGATCATTATTAGGTGGAGAACCGTCTCTGTTATCTGGTTGAGGAAAACAAATTTGGGTGAATGGGTATTAAAATCATCTGGCTGTTGCCGTGAGCTTAATTTTCATCATTTACGACAACTTTATACACAATTCAAACCGATACAGTACAGCTCAAACCATCTTGTAAAATGGACTGAAGCTTAGTAAAGTGTCTCATGATTTTATTATCGTTACTTTGGCGTTTACTATTCTGTTCTACTTCAGTCTTCACTGTTATTCGAATCAAATCATTCTAGATCTCATGGGTTTTTTCATATCAAGTTCTCCATATGTGCGGATAGAATATAAAACATCACGATCAGTAAATGCTATCAGTAAATGCTATCTAACGAAGTGAAAATTGAGAAAAAATTTGAATTTAAAAATTAAAAATGTTTACGTGGTTCCATCTCGGGTAGGGAATGTTTTACCTTCCCTACAAAGCATTTTATGTTTATTTGAAAACCTATATTGGTATATAACCTATACCTATAAAACTTATATATTTCTATGATGTAGGAAAATTACGAAATCATAAAACCTACATCTCTGAAACTGTGAAAAAATTTTCCTTAACATAAGAAATTTAAAATTTTTTTCCTAGATAAAATATTAAACGTACTATATTTTCCTTGATGACCAGTTTCCCTACATACGTGTATTTCATATAGTGAAAACATTAAATTTCCCTACATTTAAACTTCCTAGTGGAGCAATTAATGATTTCTCTTCTAAATCTTTGATGTCCCCAAGTGTTGGTATGTGAATCATTTTGTCTTGTATTAGAGTACAATGAAAGAGACTGTCCAGCAATTCATTCCAACAATTCTTCTTCCGCTTCTTGTTCTTCTTTAATCACTTGATCTGTATTATTTGTTGTCGAGTGGACTTCAGAATCTGCATTATGTGGTTCATGCCAACGAAACATAATATTACATTGTCCTTCTTGCATAAAATCTTCAATGATATTCTTCTGTTGTTTTAAAAACGTATACCAAATCTTCTCCTCCTCTATTACCAACCTCTAAAGCTTTGTTGTAGCTCTCCAAAATCTTTGAAGCATCATCTTCATCACCAAGTCGCACTTCCTTCAGTGCAGCAAGTGGGCTTCTGAAATTATAGTCCCCAAACGTAGATGAGGAATTTCACAAGAGCTCTCCAATCTTGAGTAGTAGATAAACGTTTTGCGCACAATCCGGTTTCTTCCGACTGTGCTATTTTCAAGAATTTGAATTGTCGTTGAAATTTAACGTTGTGCAGAACTTCAATAGTGCGTGGACTTGAATCATTCGGAAAAAATTTTGAAGTTGAACATCTCCGTCAGCAAATGACAAGTAGGAAGTGGTGTGTATGACTATCAATGACTTCTTGAAGCGCTGATAGTGTGAATTCTTTGATCCTACTCAAAACGTTTAGAAATGCTACTAAACATTTGGTCAATTTGACCATGTGTATAACCTACTAAGAGAAATCCAAGTTTGCTCCTTTGGAATATCTTTTTCTCAACTAGCATAATGAGATAAGCAAGAACATGTTTGTTCTTGTTTTTCTCTTGCAGTGTTATCGAGTTGAAGATACAACACTTTTGGAAGTAGACCTTCTCAAGTAGAAATGATATCATGGAGAACAGTAATTTTCAGGTTAGAGTCATTGTGAATATTAGGATAATTGAATATACTTCTGCACAGAAGTTACAATTGAAAACCAAGCAACCCACATCGTGAACTTAGATGAAGTACTTTTCATCCATGTTTTTCAGAACACAAGTAAAATGAGTAACATTTTACTCTGGTCCATCTTGTCAATCTGACAAAAAACATACTTCTTTGGTTCCACGAGAGTCTTTTTTTTATTCTTAGTTTGCTTCCCTTCCTCAATCATTTATTGGAGACGATGAGCATGTAAATATCTTGCAAATTTAGCTGTCACATAATCAAATGTGAAATATATCAGATTTATTCATTACAAAATGTGCAACAATTTTATTTCCAATAGATATAAAATTAAAATTAAAATATAACTAACTAGAAAAATATTTTATCTCCAAAGATTGAATTATATATTAGGACAATGTGAATGATAAAGAACCTAGAACAATTATTAATGTAATAAGAAAATTATTAACTTCAACTACTGAACCAAACTAAATTTACTCAAGCTTATTGCTTGTACTTAATGTGCTCTATACATTAACAACACTGAAGGACATTCAAGACTTTTTGAAAAAGTTCACCTACAAGGGAAGCTCATGAAATTCATGGAACAACAAGATTAAAAACAAAAAAGGAATAGTGAGATATGCTCTACTCTTTTCATGATTCACGTAAATAAAATGAAACTAAGACTCTCAAGAGTAAGTGTCGATGCCTTCAATGTTCTCTAATGCTTCACCACTTGCTATCTCATGTCCATATTGATCTTCAACGATATCTTCATCTTTCCTCTACTTCTTCCCCATCATTATCATCTGTAGGTCAAATGTCTGCTTCAACTACTATCTCTTGTTCTAGTTGAAACAACTCATTCCTTATTTGGATTATGGTTGTCTTACGCAGTGGGTTATTCGTGGTGAGAATAAAATCAGAAGCTAAAATTTCTACTTCTGAAATATCTAACTCTTGTTGTAGAGTGCATGTATTATTCTATCACACGAGAATTTATGTCTCTCTGATAATATTTTATGATGTAAGGATCAATCATCTCTGTTGCATACCACTGGATTTCTATCTTGCAAGGTTCTTCTCTCTCACCACGAGTCAAAACTAGTAACACTTTACAGATCAAAAAGGACTAGTCGTCCTCCACAAGACAACAAGTAGTTGATTCTCTCCTAAATCTTTAACATCACCAATCTTGTGTAGACAGTTATATGCAATGCTTCATGATGTCCCTTGTCGATTTTTTTGCATACAATGATCTTCTTTCACCAAACACTCGTTGTTCCAGTCCACCAGCAGTTATCACTACGTTCGAGACAACTATATCTCTATTATTAATATTGTCTAAAGGAGTTTCAGACCAGATCTATGTCTCATCAATGAAAATGGGCATCCAATTAATATTCTTGCTCTTGATTGTAGAATCAATAGTTTCATCATGTTCTTTCAGACTCATCAAAAGAGATATTCTGGATATCTCTTTTGATGTTGAGGACATTATGTAATGCGTTAGGTCCACTTTCTTCTCTTTCCCCTGATCTCTCTAATGTAATTTTGTCACATTTTGCTTTCGAGTAAGACTTCAATGGTAGCAGGTCTGATGCATGTATTTCTCGTCTGGTTGGAAAGAATTCCAATTGGCGAACTCCTTCAGTTTGGATCCAGTTGGCATTAGTCGAGAACTTTTTACTCCATATCTGAACCTCCCCGATTTCATCTTTTTTATTTTCAATAGTTGCGTGTAAGTGATATCATGAAAAGGTCGAGATTGGACGAGGTGCTTCTTCAATAAAATGCTTGAAGTTGTAAGTTTCCTCCAGAAGAGTAACTTGAGACCACGAGTGTATGCTTGTCTGATGACATACAATGAGTTGTGACAAGGTAAAAGCATTCTTTGACTGGAGAGTTGTGGAGAATCTACTAAACATTCGATCAACATGATCATGAATTTGTCTAGATAAAACCTACTTTTATTTTCTTGAAAATCTACCTATGTACTAACATAGAAAGATAAGCAAAATATATATTCTTTTAGTTTCTCATATTGTGTTATCTAGTTGCAAGTATAAAACTAATGGCAAAAAGACCTTCCCGTTCAGATATCATACGGTGTAGAATAGAGATAGTCAATTAGAATAAGACTTAATATTTTTTAAAGTAAGGAAGACTCTGGATTGAAATGTCTCATTAAAAATTAATCCACCTACAAGATGAACTCTTATCACAGAAGAACCATCAACTGCTTTCGGAACTTTAGAGAAATATGGAATGCATGCCTTCGCCTGATCCATTTCATCTGTGATTAGTTTACATAATCTTTGGATGAAGATAGAGCTTTCTTTTTTCTCTTTGCGCTAGTATCACGTTGGTCAACTTTTTGACGATGATCAATCGTTAAACCAATTATAGTAAACTTTGTAAAACATATAGTAAGTCAGACAACATCTCGACACAATGTTCACCCATGGACCTCATGGATTGCTCTTGTAAATATATATTATTGAAAGCTACGCTATTCTTCATCTAGCTCGTAGAACTCACACCCTGAAAATTATTGTGTCATGGTATTCTCACCAAAGGATACTACTAATGCCAATATCGTGTTAACAAAGAAAAACACAAAAGCTTCATCTTGTCCTCGTCAGCCGGAGAGGACATGTTTGTCTTGTAGTAATCATAAACTTCACTTTTAGACAGATTGTTGAGAAGACGGTAATTTGGTTGCATTGGATTGTCTCTCACAATGCGATAAGAAATAAGTCCAACTATTCTTGTAGCAAAAAACCTTGAGCACTCTTCTCCAATAAGTAAATGTGTTTAGAGGCTGGATGACAATTGAGATCGCTTTGGATTCTATGTAGACAATCATTATCTACATAAAAAAAGCTTGAAAGCTTGACGACACGTATTACTTCCGCTATAAAGAGTATACACTCTCTGGTTTGCTTGTTCTAGGGAGTCACTTCTTGGACATCTGAAATTTAGAGAAATAGACTTTTCTTTTGTTTCAAACGAAAATAACGTTCACGTTCTAGTTTCAGACGATCAAAATCTGTGCTCCACAAGTATACTTTTGTACAACAAAACTTCCTTCCATCTCTCTTTATAATATAAGAATTTACTTTACAATAGATGAAGTTTTCATCAACGTTTCTAAGGGGTGCAAGTTTGGATGGTTGATCTGAACTTCTCTGAGAAAGTGAATTGCCTCGTAAGGTTTCTCTGAAGAATTGCATCTCTCAACTCTGGTGAACCATTTGTAGGGTGTGAATCCTTTGATTGATCAAATGAGTCACTTATATCTCTTGGAAGAATAAATGACTCATTTGATGCAGTCACAACTGTAGTTGTTGCCTCTCTCAGACAAAGGACCGAAGTCTAATTCTGGTGACAAACCTCACCTACTTGATTATGTAGATCATCCACGTCGTCAATTTCTTCGGTAGATGAGGAGAAATTTCTGACTGCATTTGCTTGTTCGGTTCTACACCCATCAGATATAAGTAAACATGAAGACGTAGGAGAGAACTGAAATGATGTTTTTTTTGTTGCTTATCCAGACAACTTGATGTTGGGTGTTGTTAACTGTTTTGCAGCCATCGTCAACCTTAGTACAACTCTCTCCGAAGACAATTCTCACTCTGAGTGATGTTTGTCCGAAGTATTATCGTCACTAACCTATGATTCGAAGTCGAAACTATATTCAAGATGTACAACAATATGATCCTTCTTGGACGGATTCGTCTCTTGACCAAGTGGTCTAGCGATAAGAGATAAACGACCTCTTATAGTTCTAATTTATAGCTTCTCTAGAGTGGCTAAACACATAGAATGAGATCTCTAGTGGCACCCTAACTTTCAGTCATATCTATTGTCATCTTTTGATTATTTTCGAGCAATTGAGGACGAGTTTGTTGTTCCTTGCTAGCATAGAAGTTTAAATTGTGAAGGTGTGAAGCTGATTTCAGCTCGAAGTGAGAAAGGAGCAAAGGGTTGCGATGAATTAAAAATTGTTTTTCAAGTTTTTGGAGCTACCAGATACTGCTGTCGTTGGTGCGATGTTGTGAATCGTGGTAGGATGTGCATACTATACCTTGCTGGAATGCTTAGGAGACTAAGGTGTGTAGCAAGCTGTATTGGAACTCAATTGGTTTATATATGTGAATATGAAATTTGGTTGAGTTTTGAAAATTGCACATGTGAGTATGCTACACTAGAGCATCTTTCGGTTGTAATAGATAGAGTTGTGGTAGTTGGATCGACGGGAAGCTAATAGATAAAAACATTTGAATTGGAAGATCGAGATTCAAAGCCAATCTGTTCAAGCCTCATACATCTTCACAGCCATATACTTAGTGCATTTGTAAACATAAAACCAGTTATACAACAACGGACGTTCTTAAATGATCGTTCGATAATGAGGAGTTGGCTCCTTCGGACTAACGCCCATGAATGGACGGATGTCCTTAAATGGTCATTTGCGGATGAGCGATTGATGTCTTTAAATAGATTATCATAAATAAACGATCGTCACTTTTATGTTTGACATCCATGTTGTTTAGAATGGCAAGATTTTGATATCTACACAATTGAAATAACAACTTGCTATTCAGCTTGTTATTTGTATAAACCAAAAATACCGGTCGCTCTTTGAGTGATCGTCTATGGCGTTCTTATGCATAGCCTCCATACATTTTCATATTCTGAATCTTGACTCATACGTGGACGTTGCACACCATTGCACAGATTTCAGAAAGACATAAAACGTATATCTGACAGTGTAAATTCTCTAATATACAGTCAAAATTCTTAATACTTATTATTCTTCTCTAGTTAAGATTTAGAACCCACAGCAAGCTTTGCTCTAAGAGATACACAAGAAGGTGATATCACGCTAGGTCTCTCTACATCTACATCCTCTTGATTACTACCTGAAAGTGCAATAGTAGATCATGAAGAATGAACCATGATGCCAACTCTCACGTCACTACTACTACTTGGTCTGAAAAAATTAGTACTTGTGCAAACTCTAAACTAAACATCCGTATTGTTACTTGAGTCCAAGTTAGACATCTTCCTCTTCTGGACCGAACTAGGTCCTTCCATACCGAGGGTGACAATAGGATGAATATACCCCCACCAATTGTCAGAGCTTCCGACACTTCTAAACAAGTGTCAATTCATTTAATGCGACTTTTGATAATCTTTCTTCAAGGAAATTTGCATCCAACTCTCTCATCTCCTACTCCAACATCTCTCATCTATGTATGTATAGACCAGTTACAAAATCCTCATTCTTCTGATCATTTGAATCCACCTCGTTCTCGTCGTCGTGTTTCACCTTTTTTCTTTTCAACTCTTGTATGGCTTTGAGTGTTTGAGAATCTTATGGAGAATTGTTGGAATTGAAGAGGATAGAGAAGTCGATGTCTTGCAAATTGTCAAATAAATAAATAGGGGTCGAGGCGGAGAAAATAAAATAAAAAAATCAGCGAACTTTGAACAGCTATAACTTTTAGTGTGAGGGTTAGTTTGTAGCAATATGAGTATCATTGAAAAGCTATGGAGAAGCGCTTATCATCACAATTGAAATTACTATATTTGGAGCTCAATGCAAAACTTTTAAGGAGCAAAGTTTGCTGTAAATATGATAGTACTTAAAGATACATAGTGTGTATGGAGACTTCTAAGGCAAATACTGTTTGTAGAAAGTTCCATTTGGGACATGTTGGATATGGTTGGAAAATATTTTTCAAGGGCTCCGCAGTGCCTTGAAAAATGATCTTTCTTGCAGCACTCAAGAACCTATATCTTTTTTTGCTTGCTGGATATCCTATGAATGTACAGATCTGAGATCTATAATCAAACTTTTGGAGTAGTTTTTTAGGAGTTATAGCATATGCTTTACATCCAAAAATTCGTAGGTTAGAGAGGTCAGGTTTCTTCCATGTGAAAGCTTCGAATGGAGTTCTGTTGTTCACAACATTTGTTGGACTTCTGTTAGAAGGTAAATTGCAGTATTCACAGCTTCAGCCCAAAGGTCTTTTGGAAGATCTTGTTCAAGGAGAAGACTTCTTGCCTTCTCCATGACAGTTTTGTTCTTCCGTTCAACTACTCCATTTTGCTGAGGCATGTAAGCCGTAGTCAACTGCCGCAGTATTCCCTTCTCAGCAAAATATTTATCAGCAGCTTTGGAAGTGAACTCTCCTCCTCTATCACTTCGCGGACTCTTCACTAGCTGTCCAGTTTGTCTTTCCATCATGTTCACAAGCTGTTGAAGATGTGAGAGTGCTCCAGACTTTCTTAACAAGAAGAAATCCAAATATATCTATAACCAGCATGAAGTACTTAGAACCTCCAAGCAAAATAGTCTCAGTAGGTCCACAGAGATCTGTATGTAGTAGCTGAAGGATTTTTGATGCTCGTGTTGCAATAGATTTGAAGAACTTCCTTCGAACCTGCTTAGACTTGAGACAAACTTCACACGGAGTGTTAACAAAGACGAGTTTGAAAAACACCAAGGATCACGTCCTCATGGAACAACTTCTGCATTTTCTTGATAGTGTAAGTGTCCAAGACGAAGATGTCATAATTGACTCGTATCTGTTACAGTAGCTAGAACTGGAGCAACCAATGATAAGGCTTGTAACTCATACAAGTGGTTACCACTGTAGCTACCACAGATGTGGTAGCTACAAAGCTGAAGTGGATTTCAACTATCATCAAATAGATTTCAAATGATAGTTGAAATCCATTTGCAGCAAGTTTATCAACACTCAAAACATTGTGCACCACATCCGGTACAAACCAAACACCTCCAATGGTTCTAATCAGACCTGAAGGTAGCTTAATACAGATGTTACCTTCCCCCTAGACTTGATATCTCTTTCCATCGTTTAGTCGTATCTCAGGTCCATTCAGAGGATGAAAAATCTTGAAATCACTCCTTCTTTGATGTGATGTGGTCCCGATCTCTAGAATCAATCCACCATTGTTGGTCATGAACGTCTGTATACGTGGTAGTGAAGAAAATGTTCTCGTTACGATCAGATGTCTGTATGAAGATGCCTTTGTTGGTGTTTGAACGTTGATCAAATGCCTTCTTTCGGCACTCATATGCGAAGTGAACACATTGCTTAAAGTAGTTGCAATTCTCAAGTTTTCGTTTGTTGGAGTTGTCCTCTGAGTCTCGTTTGTTGAACTTGCCCTCTGAGTCTCGTGTAGAACTTCCTCGCTTGTTCTCCCAATGCTCGTTGTGTCTAGATTGTGAGTCTTGAGGTCTACCACGTTTCTGATCTCTCCTCTTGGAGAAGAAAGCAGCATTAGTGGCAGTTGCTTGAGTGGACTTAGTCTCAATATTCATAGCTTCTTGCAAAGCTAAGGTCTGTAGTTCTTTGAATGTGACAGGCTCCTTGCGTACATCCACAACTTTGACAAAATGCTCGTATGGTTCTGGTAAGCTCTGGAGCACTATCAACACCAAGTCATCATCGTCTATACCTCCACCCAGATTCTTCAGTTGTTGTACCAAACTTTTAATTGTATTCAAGTGCTTTTCAAGTGAGATGCTTGATGTCATTTGCAAAGTATTCAACTTTTTGCCTAGCATTCTCTTCCTCCCTCGAGCTGCTCCTTCGTGCTTTTTGGTGAATGTATCCCAAGCCTCTTTTGAAGTTTTAGCCTCCAAGATATCTAAGACTTCCGAGTCTTTGATGGTCATCTTGATGATGACAAGTGCTTGTTGATCTCGTTTGTTCTAAGGTTTGACAACTATTGGTGATCCAAAAGGTCTTTCTTCATCACCTAGCACTATGTCTCACAAGTCGTAATTCCGGAAGATGACCTGAACCTTGAAACATCATATTGGATAGTTTGTGTTATCCAACTTATGATGATCGTGAAGTAAGTTATCACTAACGTTAGCCATCGATAGAATATAAAGTAGTTGAGAAAAATCTGGAACTCCCCAAAGTGGTTGTGGAGGTGGAAGTAGTGTCCATATTGTAATTCTTTGTAATCTTGACCAGCCAAAAATGCCAAAATCGATCATTAAGGTCTTCAAAAATGCAGTCAAAGTTTCGTTCACCAAGAGTTCGTCAAAGTGTAACCGCTTTATACGAGCTCCGTTTGGGTCAAAAGTTGAACTGTTGGAAAGCTACTTCCGAGCGGAGAGAGTTCACCTTAAAAAGGCTGAGGCCAAATTTACTCTCAGAATTGCCTAATTCGATCTCTTTCTCCTCTAAAAACGCAGTCAAAGGTGTTTTGACCGGAAAATTTCTCTCCTTCTTTCTCTCTTTTCTGTTGAAGGTGGTATGTTCACTCTTTGTCTTTTTCACTCTCTGGTTCCTCAATCTCTTTGCTGATGCTCTAACCTGAGCTCTGATATCATGTTAGAGAACCAAATGAAGTGAATACTCTCTCCTGTAGAAAAGATATCAGTAAAGAGATCAGTAGACTCATCATCTTCTAAGAAAGGATTGTTATATACTCTAACTTATGGACAAGAGGTCAGTCATTAGTCATAGAGATCTGACTGTAGAGGTGACTGAACTTAGATGTGATTGAGATTAATATACTAGACATTATCTTTAACAGGACAAGAGTTACTTTTTTCTGGTCGGTAGGGAGACAATCTTGCAATAAAGATAATACATGCGTGGTAGTATCAGAACATTCCACATGTTTGCAAAACATATTTGGCATAGCATATCCTCCCTCTCTAACTCGAGATTTTGCTCCAAATTCTCAAGATCTGTCTTGAGTTTAAACCTTTCCGTCGTTTTCTACCTCGCTAACTCCAGACCTTGCTCCGAATCTTCAAGATCTTTCTTCAGTTGTTTCCCTTTCTAAACGAAGAAGTATGATGTCTAGCTTGCGTTGGAATTTCACCTCCTGCAGTTCAACACAATTACCTTGAAAGCTAATAAGCAGACCATGTTGAGGCTTCTCTTCGATCCGAGGTCTAAAAGCAGTCGATTCCCTCTATGATCCCGGGGACATGATTCCATTTCTTTCTTTCCCTACTGTAGAATATCAATCTCCTCTGCCGATACTTTAGAATACCCCTCGAACAATCTTTCTCGCTTTCTAGTTACTTGAAACTCCAATTTTCTCAAATCGGACAGCTGAAGGAACACAGCTTTCTCTCTGCTGAGTTGATTCCACATCGTGGTCTAAAATTTGCTGAATACTGGCAGTCTCCTCGCAGTATTTGTCCTGCTGATCATTTTTTCTTGATCCAGTGAGTGAGTCGTATATTAGGACGTGGTAACTCAAACTAGAGCTAGATAATTCACTGCTAGCAATTTTGCTCTACAGCTCTCACCTTCTGGACTGCAACTTAAAGCCAACTCACTTCCTTTCGAACCAGATACATAAATGACAGAAAGCCTAGTGCTCGAAGCTTCAGACGAGTATTGGCCGTAGAGCTTGGAACCATCCTTTCAAAATTTTTCTTTGTAGCAATCGAGACATTTTAAACTTTGCTTCCTTCTTATCCTTCCCTTCGTTGGTTGACATCCCCGAGATGGCTTTAACACACTAGCGCGCGCTTAGCGCTACAAACCAGACAATGGACCACAACAAGCTTAAACATCAAAGCATGAACTTCTAAAACTAAAGGCAACTAATGGTTGCTCAAATGGGCTCTAGGGTAAGTTAAAGTTCCTACTCAGGAAGAGCTTCAGTGCAGATGTATCTGAATAACTAAACTTGATCGCACCACGCTTCAAGATAGAAACTTGTAGTTACACACGAGACGAGAACAACAATTGTACGCTAAATGCAGAACCCTACCTTACGGCACTTAGACATCAAATCAGACTATTATGCATACTTTCCGGAAACGGTCTCTTCCTTCAGAAGAATCTGGTACTCTCCTCCTGCTACTGGAGATTGATCATCTACAACGGTTTCTACGACACGCAACTGGCTGTGCGCACGCGTAGCAGTACGAGTCGAAGTTGCTGGAACACTTGAGGGAATTCAGTCGTTCCATACCTGTTTCCTCCCGCAGCCTCCTTCAAATCCTCACTGGTTTGCGGTTTGCGCAAAAACGAATGTGTTTTCTACCGTGTTGAATCTTGTACCGACCCATGCTTCATGCACTTTCTGAGCTACTCCTTTCGCAATCTGGCTGCTCTGTTCGTTCAGGGAATTCGACCGCTGGTTCAGATGTGCAAGTGCAATGGATGCTTACCTTTTCTGTTTATCACGTGTTCGTAGTAGACTTCACCATCTCTGATGTCCTGCTTAATAATTTCTGGAGTCAGCGACACTATGATACGCAGGTAACTGATAAAACTTGCTGAGAGAGAATGTATGAACTTGCTGTGAGGAATAAAGTTCAATGAACAGACCCTGTGGGTGACAGTAAGTACAGTAAGGAAGAGGCTCTAACAGTCCACTCTCAGGATCACTAAAATCGCTGTAAAAAAGGAACATATCGAGGCTTTAATACTATGAGACGTAGAGTACATGACGGAGGAAAATGTTCCTTCCCCATGTGCTATGTGCAACTCCCTCTCGTGTTTAGCAAGGGGTGAAGAATCCTAGTAAACTTCACCATCTCCTCATGTCGTGCTTAATAATGACAGTGGTTTTACAGTAAGCAGCTGATAAATAGTGCTTTAGTTCCAGCCGGACAACGTTGCCTTCTGCTATATCATATAAACCACAAGTGAAGTGAATATGAATTCAGAGACTGCATGCTCTGGTGTTGCGACGGTTTTGTCACCTGGCCGTGCCGTGACTGCCTGTAACCCAAGCGGGAGTAAGAGAGTGCGGAGTGGTGACTTACCCTAAAGGCCGAAGGGATACATGTTGAAGGCATGTCCACCTGAAGCGTGGAGTCTCCTTTGGTCGCCACGGAAGTGCGAATGGTTCTGGGAGGTAATGTAGAGAGCAAAGCGTGAGGCGGGAACGAAGCAGCAATCACCTCTCGCTCTACTCAGTCAGGGGATAGCGTGCTTGAATGTTTACCAGCAATCATCCCTATGTGAGCAGCTGCAGCTTTTTGCCACTCTAGAGATACTATAAATTGGAACTCATAGGAAACTTATGGTGTAGCTTGCGGAGCTTTCTGGCATTCGTCAAAATTTCCAGTTACGCAGTCAGGGGATAGCGTGCTTGAATGTTTGGAAGCGATCATCCTTATATGAGCAGCTGCCTACGACTTCTCTCTGTCTTTTTCCCACGCTAGAGATACTATAAATTGGAACTCATAGGGAACTTATGGTGTAGCTTGTGGAGGTTTCTGACATTTGTCAAAATTCCCAGTTACGCAGTCAGGGGATAGCGTGCTTGAATGTTTGCAAGCGATCATCCTTATGTGAGCAGCTGCCTACGACTTCTCTCTGTGTTTTTGCCACTCTAGAGATACTATAAATTGAAACTCATAAGAAACTTATGGTGTAGCTTGTGGAGCTTTCTGGCATTCGTCAAAATTTCCAGTTACGCAGTCAGGGGATAGCGTGCTTGAATGTTTGCAAGCGATCATCCCTCTGTGACCGGCTGCCTACGACTTCTGTGTGTCTTTTTGCCACTATAGAGATACTATAAATTGGAACTCGTAGGAAGCTTATGGTGTAGCTTGCGGAGCTAGAATTGCCACTCTAGAGAAACTAAAAATTAGAACTCGTAGGAAACTTATGGTGTAGCTTGCGAAGCTTTCTGGCATTCGTCAAAATTTCCAGTTACGCAGTCAGGGGTTAGCGTGCTTGAATGTTTGCCATCGATCATCTCTCTGTGACCAGCTGCCTAGGACTATTGTGTGTCTTTTTGCCACTATAGAGAAACTATAAATTGGAAGTCGTAGGAAGCTTATGGTGTAGCTTGCGGAGCTTTCTAGCATTCGTCAGAATTTCCAGTTATTCACGGTTTCAGGTGTTTGGTTCCTTCCTTTGCATCTTAGGATTCGTAACACAATTCTTCATTACTGCATAGTTGTCATCGTTAGAAACAAAGTTTGGTCATGAAATCAGACGGAAGCGTTGGTGAGATTAATAGTCGTCTTCACATTGGTCTTACCAGAGGCCTATGGTCGTCTGGAGAGCTTTTGAATAGCCCATGGTCACCGATTTCAGTGTTATGCCCAGACGGTATCGGGGCGGCCCGTGTTGCAGATTTCTGTAGCACGAGTTGATATGTACATCTTTAAAACCTCTGCCGAGCAGACTGTCATCTTGAAAATCTTTGTTGTATCATTGCTCCCAGTAAAACGAACCTTGTGTTGTGGCTCATTTCCATCTGCGAGACAGTAGCACCGACGTTTAGTGCCTCGGTAATGTAGAGAACAAATGAACTGATTATTATTATAATCTCGTACTCTTGATTAGTCGATATAACCTTCCAGAAACCATACACTGAATGCGGATGTTCTAAGAATATCTACTATGAAGCTCCAGAGGATGGCCCGGACAAGATTTTCCCCTGCTGCCATGTGCATTACCTGGTCCAGTAGAAAGAGTATAATGACAGAAGTTCCACTAACCTGAGCCTACAGAGTCACTCAAAGCTAATAAGCTATGTAAGAGACCATGATCATTGAACAGCTCATGATCAGACAGATGAACGAATTGTACTGGACTGCCTGAGAGTTTGAGCATCCCTCCCTGCAAAGTAGGTAAGAGACCTCTTCCCGGCTCCGATCACGAGTTTCTCCACAACCGCAACAACAAAGCCCGGTTCAATTTCCAGATTCATGCCTTGCCAAGTTGATGTTTCTGCATCCACCTTTCACTTGAATGAACCCTTTCTCTCGATAACCACAGAGTCTTCAATGCTCTGAGCTTGTCCTCGACATCTGCTTGGAGATCATATCACTCTAACAGTTCCAGAGAGACCCCAGTTTGAGCAACTGTTTCCATGCTTGAGAGCTTGGATTCTTAAACAGGATTCTGGTTAGGAGAGTTCGAGAAACTAGCACCGGTTTCATTATGTTCATATTCTGTCATCGGTCGTTTACAGAGGCTACGCACGGGCTGTTCCACGTTGGTTCGACCAGGATTCTTTCTTCAGTTCTCATGTCCACCTTTGGTTAGACTGAAACATGGAGGTGCAAGTGCAATGGATAGTAAGCTAGGTTTTAAATATAAGCTATAAAAGCCTAAGTATGAATTAATTATAGTGAATTCTGTGACTTTATCTTGTCATACAGTTCTAACGTATAGTCAGGAAGGTCATCTTCGCTAAGGACCTTATGAATAGTGCCCCAGTCATGGCCACCGTTAACTTTCCTTATAACGATCGAACGATAAGTTTCGGGTACATTCAGTTTCAAGACTACATCTTCTGGTCTTACCGAGATTTTGACATCTAGGCGGCGTAGCGGCCGTCTGTGACCCAAGCGGGAGTAAGAGAGTGAGGAGTCGCAACCCTCCCTGAGGACCAATGGAATCATGTGGAGGGCATGCCCACCTTAAGCGCCGAGTCTTTTCAACAGAAGTGAGAAGGGATCGGAGAGATAGTGTAGAGGGCAAAGCGTGAGGCGGGTGACCGAGCAGCGATCACTTCTCGCTTTGTGCAGTCAGGAGATAGTGTGCTTGAATGATTTCCAGCAATCATCCTCACAGAGTAGATTCTAACGACCACGCTCTGCCTTTTCCCGTACGATGTCACTTTCACTTTGCTGCATCTGCCAACTGCCAAGGACAGAAATAAATTCAGTCACAGTTAAAAACGAGCTTTTGCTCCATTTCGTGCACGTCCAATTACAACCGTTCATATAAACATACTTCTGTCCCGTGAAGAAACAAAGTAAACTGAAGACTATCAATCCAAGACGATCGATCACCTACTGAAGACAATCAATCCAAGACATGTCATATTATGTTTGGAAGTGTACATGCATCATGTGCGTTATTCTGGACCTGGTCCACGAGAATTTGTATGAATCTCTAGCTTCAACTCGAACCCTGGTGGTTGATGCATGGATTGCAAGAATTTGTATGAATCTCTAGTTTCGATGCCTGGTGGCTGATGCATGGATTGCACGAAGTTGTATGAATCTCTAGTTTCAATTCGAAGCCTGGTGGTTGATGCAAGGATTGCAAGGTCTCTTACGTGGGAGGGGTAATACGAAGCATGAAGCTGCCGGGGACTAAGACATCCGTGAATACCCCTCATTGTCCGGACTCTAAAAACAACGACTGTGTACGAGCCGGGGCAGCTTGAGCGCAATAAAGCCATTAGGTCTTGCAAAAAGTAGCAGCTGAATCGTGAGGTTACTGAAGAACTTTCTGTCTTCATAACTGCTTTAGGAAGATGCATAGCGGGAACCCAAAAGTATAGAACGAGCCTAGAAGGGCCGAAGGCTGTTTCTTTATTGCTTGATCAGGATCAGACCACGAGCACATGTTCACCTCTAGCTCAGCTGAAATTGAAGTCCGTGTCGAGAGCAGATGTTTCATCGTTTCGATCTCTGAGGCTAGACTCTGAAGAGGATTCTCATCCAAACTCTACCAACAGTGCTCTAGACCTCATGATCAGTTGAGTTTAGGAATACTGGGACCACACTGGAAGGTGTTGTGGATATATGCTAAAGATCTTGGACCTGGCAAGCTCACGAGCTTGCTGCGTGGCAGTAGTACAGAACTTACATTCGTCGACATGTGCAAGAGGAACCACCGGATCATAACGATCATCGAGTATATGTGAACTGCTTATGTCCATGTCTGACGACTCAACATCACTCAGAACTCAAGACAATAGAATAAATTAACAAAATACTGATTCTGCACAAGAGAACACTAGGTGACAGAAATCGAAGGGACGATAAGGCAGGAGTTAGAGAAATGATCCTCTATTGATAACTACGCATTACTCCATTAACACTCCCAATTAATGTGGAGTTAGAACTACTCCCATTTCTTCTACTACATTTGTGATGTTTGTCTCTGTCAAGGACCTTGGTTATCTCTAGCAATGACCTTGATTAATACATCTGTTGTCATATCAGCCATCGAACAGTACTCCAACTTAACCACATTCTTTTCAAAGAAGTGTCTTCTGATCCTGATATGCGTGAAATGGGGATGATGCACTGAGTTTTTCCACATAGAAGTTTAGTTGGTCCTTCCTGTTTATACGTCAACTCTTCTAGCAACCTTCCAACCCAATCCAGATTGCATATTGAACAGCAGCTGAAGCCGCCAGAAACTCAACTTCAGTGGTAGACATAGCCACTGTAGCTTGTTGTTTGCTCAGTCAACTGAATCCACCTCCACTCAGAGTAAATATGTATTCACTAGTTCAACGACTGTTGTCTTTGTCATCTCTCCAACTTCAATCTGTGAAGCCAATCAAATGAAGATAACAATTTTGTTTTCTTACTAACTGACAACTTTCTATACTAAATCTTTAGAGTTCTTTGCCAACTAAGAACCCATTACAAGTTGTTGTACTAAAAGGAAACACAAGAAGGGTTAAAGCTTTTATCTTCTTGAGTTTTAAGCATCATTCACTGCTTCTAGTCTTCATATCTTTGCCACCTTAGATCCATTCTTGCCCTTTAAAATTTCTATGGGTACTATGTACTACAACCTACGTTTCAGAACTTCAATATTGATAATCCGATGTCCTTACCACTATCTGCACAATTCTCTAAAATATATTTTTATTTAATTACAAATAACAGATTTTTCTCATCGGAGACTATTTTCATAAATTTGAACATGCCACTACGTTCATCTCAATGAGCACCACAACATGGTACCTTCACATTTTATAGGTACAATTTTTTCTTTTTTCAAGCGTCGGCGTAGCTTGCCCAAGGCCCCAGCTTAAGGGGCTGCTAACCAAAGGTCTAGCTTAAGCTAGGGGGCAGCTGCCTAATAGCTTTGCTTGCATTCTAACCACATACAACAGCGCACATTTTCCACACATAAAACAGTTTGCAACATGACATTCATCCCCTCCAAACCTGCACATGTTCGCTTTGTAAGAACTCGTCTAACTCAACGGATCTTTCTCGCCTTCTGAATAACTTAACTCGATTACAAGCCACTGTCAGGTTCAATTCAATACCATCCAACTCACACAAAGAGTAGGTACATTTTCATACACCTCATAGGTTTGATGCCAGTTCCAAATCTTTTTTTCTCCTATCAATTTCACATCAAGGTTCATTGCATCTACCGCGATCACTTTCGACAATGCTTAATTTCATATTTTGATGATATTCATAAGAAAGATGATGGACTTACCGCTTCCGATGATTGGGAGAGACTTGTGAGAGACTTGAGATATGACGGTGTACATCTTGTTGTGAGAAAGAATGGATCTCAACTATCTAGCCAACGTTTCTTTCAACGGTTGGGTCGAGATTCAATGTCACTGCAGACAAAAGATCAATCATGGTGCATGGATTGTGAGGAGCTTTGGAGAAGAGTATTTCAACTGAATTGGTGGTTATTTCATGTGCCGTACCTCACTGCCAAGAGAGAAAAGGAGGTTTGTGAGGTTCATTCACAATATCGTCGATAAGAGAAGCTGCGAGAGAGAGACAGAAGGATCAAAGAGCATTCTGGAGAGAATACGTATACTACTGAGAAAGACGATACTAAGAAGGAGGAAATTGAGAAATTGATGTACTTGAGAAGACGATACTAGTAAAGTGATCCTTATCGAAAGAAGGAGACTTCTTAAATTTTGCATGAGAGCGTGATTACACACTCGTGTGACTTGTGTCTTGGCTGTGTATCAAGATGTTTGATTTTTAACATTTGTTTTTGATTTGTGATTGAAATTGACATTGAGGGGAGTCGTGTTAGCATCATTCCATCATTCACAGGTGTATCTCGACACACAGATCGTTCACAGCTAGACGCTCCCGTCTTTCTCAAGAAAACTCTCACTCAACATAATATCAGGTGCTTCCTCATAGCCCCTTGGGGTGATTGATCTTGTTGAGACGATTTATGATGCTAACGAGATATGGATCGAGCAAATGCTAATGTGCTTGCCGATACTTGTCCTGCTACTGCTGCTAGTGTCGCATCATCTGTGGCAGCTTCTACTTCTGCGAGAACGAAGACATTGAACATGGATATCACTGAAATTCCTAAGACGCTTGCGGTCTTAGTCCAATAGCATCCTATTGTTGGAGGGGGTGAGCGAAGGCTCTTCGAGATTCTTCAAGCGATCGTGAATCGTTGTGCTTGATTTGAAAGTAAAGACATTTGTAAGTACCTATGCGAATATAGAGAGATGGAGCTTGATAAAGTCACAGATTATGAGATAATTGTAAGTTTCGAGTTGGTTGTGATCCCGAAGCTGAGGGATCAGGTGAAACAAGTACATAGAAGACATCTAGGAGATTGGGCGAGCTTTAAGCGTGCTCTTAGGGAAGACTTCCTCGAGGACGATTCTAAAAGAGTTATTGGAAGGACTTTTCTCGATTGGGTTGAACAACAACCTGAGCGCACGATCGGACTGAACGAGCTGATCAGAGAGTTTGATAGGCAATACAAGCAACTCTCCACACTTGAGAGGATGACTTTGGATGCCAAAAGAACTGATGATGCAACACCAAATACGCTATGTTTTATGTTGGCAAACCAATCAGCAGAAGGAGACGTTATAGTGGACTGAGGAAGGGTGGAAGATGCAGTTGCAGTTCTTACTAAGCAACGATGAGGAAGAATATAGTGAGAAGTCTTCTATTTGCACCAGTTGTCCTTGCTGTTGCTCTTTTAATGATACAATCTCTGACTCCTGTTGCACATGTTGTGGCACCTGTAGTACCAATTGCTCTTGCTTCTGCACCTCCTGCACAAAGGGCACTTAGACAACGGCTTGCAGAGCAGCAAAATCAGATCGATGATTTGATACGGCATATGCACGACTTGAGAATTGAGTTAACTAGCTTGCATAGAGAACCTACACCGATGACAAGACGTCCAAGAGGTGTTCCTCTACATACATGCATCTGATGCGATATTCTTGACCACCTAAGAGATGAGTGTCTAGATCTGACAGTCGTTTGCGAGAGAACGTGATCCATTATTAAAATAACATACTACAACTCATCACTATTGGAGAGCTATTGAGCACTCAGTTTGGAAGAGGAGGTATGAAGAATCAACCCTTCAACGTCTCAAAGAAATACTAGACACGACTAAGACTAGAAGAAATCATAAAATCCTTGAGACATGTTGAAAGATTCTTTGTGGAACATAAATACACAGAAGTGCTCAACTACAATGAGACAATTGAGTCACCAATTAATACAAAGTGAATATTACAATCTAAAAATGATCTACAATGAAAGATACAATAAAATAAAATAGTGAAACAAGCAAATAGATGCTAAAAATAAAGATAAAAATAAAACTATATGCTGATGTGTCTTATGACCTTAGTAGGCGAGCAACTAGCGTAAGATGAAGACAATGGTGGATGAGTAGCTGACCTAAGTTATAAGAGACAATACGGCTCTAGTAGACGAGCAGCTCGCATAACACACACACAAAAATTATTTTGAAGTCAAAAGTTTGAGAGTTTAGAACTCTCAAAGTTTTGACTATTTTTAACAACAGTTGCTACTTCGCAACTGCTGTTAGAGTTACGATCATATATAATCACTTTGGTTTTTAAGTCATCATGTTGTATCATGTTAAGACCATAGAACGAACAGCATATGATGCAACTCATACATACTACATTTAAAAGAGATAGTCTCTCGTCTTTAAGTGTAATTGCAATTACACTCATCGTAATCTCTCTTACGAGGCTTGATATGGAATGGTAATCATTTACTCACAATTGGATTTGAAGTCTGGACCTCTTCATTTTCAAGCTAAGCCTTAAGAGTTCAGTTTCAACCAACAACCCATTATAAGTTATTGTACGGAAAGAAAACACAAGAAGGATTAAGGCTTCAACCTTTTTGAGTTTAAGCGTCCTTCATTACTTCTAGCTTTTATATCTTTGCCATCGTGGACCCATTCATGCCAATTCAAATGTCTATGGGTACAAAATACGCCTCTAAACTTTGATGTCCATAATCTGACTTCCTATCACTAACCTCACAATTCTTTAAAACTCATTTTTTACTTAACTACAAATAACAGATTTTTTTCACCGAAGACTATTTTCATAAATCCGAACGTTCATCTTGACAAGCACTACAACATGGTATCTTCACATTGGTCCAATTTTTTCGTCCGTAAGTCCTAAGTCAGTACGAGGTACGTCGATTTTGAGCCTGACAGTAGAATGTAGGCATATTTTGGTAGCAGTGAGACTGTCTGATACCTTCTATCTCCACTCATTCGAGCAGGATAGTGGTTCATTGTTCAGACATGTAGCGCCTGTCGGATGATTAGTTCCATGGTTTTCAAAGAAAACTATTCAGTGATAGAAACGCTGACACCATACGAGCTGTTTACAAAACGAGGCGCCTAGAACTCGAACCCAAAGTGTTGAAGGATAATAAGTTCACGTTCTTTCTCCTTTGACTATGACCCCTCAGTTCTTTTCTCCCTCTTCAGTATCTGTTCGTAACTCCCTCTAGTGTACCTCCTGCACTGTAGATGTAGGTACTCTTTCTTGTAACAACTCCTTGTAACTCCTTGTTCCCAGTTTTCTTCTCTGAGGCACCCCCAATGACCTCTACTCTGGAGATGATGACAGGTCTATTGTCTGATCCCCTGTACGTAGCTTCAGCTGTAAGTGAGCTCTTGCTAACTCTCATCTTATTCAACATGGTATCAGAGCAAGGCAGCGAGAAGCAAGAGAGAGAGAGTTTTTGCAAGGGGGCTTGACAGGAGGAACGGAAGGTTCCATCTATGGAAAAGAGAGAATGAGTGAGGATGCAGAAGTACTCTTGACTGTGTGAGCAAAAGGCGAATGTGGGCAGCGTGAGTGCTCAAATATTTCATTTTTTTAGACTATTTGACAGTTCCAGAGAGTTTGAAACTCGTTTTTGAGGGGTTTCTGGAAATTTTTTGACGATTTGAAGGGCACCAACCTGTGGTGTCTTGTCAAGAAGGGTCGAATTATGTAGGATACACCCTTTCTTGGATTTTTCGTCATGGTGAAAAGTTACCGAAACTCATCTTTGACCAGCATTTTGAGGGGGTTAGAGACGTTTTCTGCGAATTCTGAGGGCACATTATATGTAGAAAAAGGCTCCACCTCCGATTTTGGAATACCTTTCCAACAAAATTTTTTCCGACCGATTCTGACCTCGTTTCCAAACTGTCAGAAACTTCTATCGAACTTTGACCGTCGTTTTGAAGGCCTTAGAGACCTTTTTTGGGAAAACTAAAATTTTCCAAGGTTGACCTTTGCCATACATCCCCCGCACCTAGAGGTCCTACTTTCACGTTGCCAACACGCATACCAAGCATCATTTCATCTGGAGACTGTTTGGTTAGACTAGGTTCGTGACAGTGCACAATGGCGTCAGTTACCATAATTGAGAACTTACTTTCTGATTCTCATAAGTTGAATACTTCAAACTTTTCTATTTGGAGAGCTAGGGTACAGGCCATACTTGCTGGATATGACTTGTGGAAGTTTGTTACTGGTTTACAAGAGAGACCCATTGTTGCTGAAGAAGCTATCGTTTGGGATAGACGTGATCAGTTAGCACTTTCTGTTATCAAGATGACAGTGAAAGATGCTGAACTAGTTGATATCCTAGATACAAAAACTTCGAAAGAAGCATGAGATATCTTTACTAGGAAACATGAAGTGGCAAAAGAGGGGAAGTTGAGAGTTCTTAAGGGTAAGCTCGCAGCCTTGCAGATGCAAGAGGGTAAGAGCATTGAGGATCATTTTATGGCCCTCAAATCTCTCTTACATGACATCAAAACCTTAAGAGGAAGAGTTGAGAGTTCATAAGCTATTCATTCGTTTCTTGAAAGTCTCCTTTCTGCTTATGAGGCATTTGTGAAGGCTATGGAAGTACGTCCTGGAAAGATTGAGATGGACGAACTGGAGAGTTTGGTGCTACAAGAAGAAATCAACATCGAACAAAAGAACAAAAGAAAAGCAGCAAGCAAGTGACGAATCTGTTTTGCTGCACATCAACAAACAGAGAGGAAATTTTCGAGGGAAGAGGAAACTATTTCCTCTCAACAAAAGGTGGAATAGCAGTGCTGGATCAAGCAACCAAGGAGGAGGCTCTTCCGCACATGCACAAGGTGACAAGAAGCGCAAGAATGAAAACTGTCACTACTGTGATAAACCAGGCCACTTTGCTCATGAGTGCAGATTGAAGGCAAGACACGAAGGTACTGATAAGAGCAAAAACAGAGCAAATCTTGCTCAGGCTAAGTCTACAGGAGAAGATAATGAGCAGCTGTTTTTTACTGCTATGTACACTAGTAAGTTAGATCATCCATGGTGGATAGATTCTGGAGCATCTAACCATATCTCTTCCATTCGAGAGTGGTTCCACAACTTTCAGGAGATCACCAATGGACCAACAGTTGGTCTAGGAGATGGTGAGAGATACGAAGTTAAGGGACAAGGTGATATTCACCTCCAACTACCTACTGGAGCAGTATTTCGAGTTGAGGGAGTTTGGTACATACCTGGTGTGGTGCATAACTTGCTCAGTGTTCGGAGGTTAGTCCAAGCTGGTTTCTACATCAACTTCAACAACAAAGGATGCAACATACAAGACAATCAAGGTGTAGTAGCAAGAGGTAATGTGATAGGTCATTTATATGAGCTTGAAGCTACATCCTTACCTGAAGTTTTGCTTGCTGCTACTGTACAAGAGAAGACGGATTTGTGGCACAGAAGACTAGGTCACATGAGTTCAGATAGAATGAACTTGCTGTACAAGTTCAACCTAGTTGAAGGAGTCCAGAAATTTGATTCTTTGCACAAGCCATGTGAGATATGCTTGAAGGGAAAACAGGTTCGGAAGAAGTTCCCTTCAGCAGCAAGAAGAGCTACAACTCCACTAGATTTATTGCATATAGATCTAGCAGGACCCATTGATCCTCCATCATTAGATAGAGCTCAATATTACCTTTTGATAGTTGATGGTTACTCATGAAAAATGTGGGTGAGTTTTCTGAGAAACAAGAATGAAGCTTTCACACACATGAAAGACTTCATAACTGAAGTTGAGCTTCAGACTAGCAGAAAAATCCAAAACATCAGGAGTGACAGAGGAGGGGAGTTTCTGTCCAAAGCCGCTGAGGCTTTCTACAAGTCCAAAGGCATCATACAACAACTAAGTGCACCTTATGCTCCACAACAAAACAGAGTGGTGGAGAGGAAGAACAGAGTGATTGCTGAAGTAACCAGATGTCTACTCAAGGATGGAGGACTACCTAGGAAGCTGTGGACTGAAGCAGTTAACACTACAATTTACCTTCTCAACCGGAGTCCAACAAAGGTGGTGGAAGGTATGAGTCATGAAGAGACCTTCACAGATATAAAACCTGATATCTCAAATCTTCGAGTTTTTGGGTGTAAGGTCTATGTACTTGTGCCTAGAGAGTTGAGGAGGAAGTTAGACAACTGCGCTAAAGTTTGCACTTTCATAGGCTACTCTGAACAAACAAAAGGATACAGACTACTTGACAGCAAAGAGAAGATTGTCATTAGTAGAGATGTTTTCTTTGATGAGGCAAATCATACTGCTCATCTTGAGGTAGAGAAGAAGGAGACTACCACTACCTCCAATGGTACTAGTCTAGCTTTCAGATTTCCTCTTTCCGATATGTTACAAGATAGTCAGTATGATGAGAACGTACCAGAAGATGTTAGAGGTGGTGTAGATGTTGATGTTGGTCAAACAGAACATACCGTGCACTCACCTGAGTTGGTAGTAGAACTTCCCACACAAGTTACAGTTCCAACTTCAGTACCTGAACATGTGCTTCAACCACTTTCGAATCAAGTAAGAAGATCTACTCGAATCAGGAGGCTACCTGCTCGACTTGCTGAGATGTGGTTAGCAGAGGCGATTAATAACGCAGAACCACTCAAGTTCGAAGATGCTATGAAGTCTGAGAAGCGGACAAAGGCAATGAAGGAGGAGTTTACTGCATTGCAGAAAAACGATACTTGGTTCTTGACAACTCTTCCTGAAGGGAAGAAGTTGATTGGAACCAAATGGATGTACAAAACGAAGTACCATGCTGATGATACAGTTCAGAGATATAAAGCCCGACTTGTAGCCAAGGGCTATCTACAGCAGCAAGGAGAGGACTATGGTGAGACGTTTACTCCTGTAGCGAAGATGAGTTCAATTAGGCTGCTAATAGCATATTCTATGCTTCATAAGTGGAAAGTATGGCAACTAGACGTGAAGAATGCTTTTCTGAATGGTAAGATACAAGAGGAAGTATACATACAGCAACCACAAGGTTTTCAGGTTGCTGGAAAAGAACAATAGTATATAAACTTCGTAAGGCCTTGTACGGCCTTAAGCAAGCTCCTAGAGCTTGGTTTACTAGGATAGACAGTTTCTTAAGGAAGAAGGGTTCTCTTCTACAAGGGGAGATCCTAATCTATATATCCTAGTTACAGCAACAGGGAGAGTAGCGTTGCTGCTGTATGTGGATGATGTAATCCGTTCAGGCAGCGATGAAGAGACTATCTCTTTCGTGAAGTTACAGTTATCTACAGAGTTCGAGATGACTGACTTGGGCAGACTTACCTATTGTCTTGGAGTTCATTTAGTTGAAGATGGAGAAGATCTGTTCTTTGTACAGGATAAGTACATCAACGATACATTGAGGGAGTATCAGATGCAGGACTGCAAGCCAGTGCCTACTCCAATGATACTTTCGAAGGATTGGTCTACTCAGCATGGATTTGACGAAGTGGTTGATAAAACTGAGTATAGGAGACTAGTTGGAAAGCTGATCTACTTGGTTGTAACGACCAGACCAGATCTAGCTTACGCTGTAAGCAAGCTTGGCCAGGAGATGGAGGACCCAAGAGTTCCATATTTGAAGGCAGCGAAACGAGTACTCAGGTATCTGAAAGGTACTGCGTTTCATGGACTGAAGTTTACTTCAATTACTCCTAAAGTTCTAACAGGCTTTACGGATGCTGACTGGGCAGGTGATGTCATAGACCGGAAATCAAGATCTGGTTATGCCTTCCTGCTTGCAGGTGCAGCTGTTACTGGGCAAAGTAAGAAACAAAAGGTTTCTTCTTTGTCATCCACAGAAGCTGAATATCGTGGACTGTGTAATGCAGTTCAGGAACGTGTGGATAAGATGGATGCTGGAAGATCTGAGAGAGGTTCAAAGAGAACCAACTATCATTTTCACTGATAACATGAGTAGCATTGCTCTTGTCATAAATCCAGTCCATCATGCGAGGACAAAGCACATTGAGGTGCAGGTCCATTTTATTCGTGACAAAATACAAAGTGGAGAGGTATGTGTCACTTGGGTACATACTGATGACCAACTTGCAGATATATTCACTAAACCATTGTCTAAACCTCAGTTTGATAAACTGAGAAATGACTTTGGTATATGTGAACTGCCCGTGATCTTACGAGGGGGTGTTGAAGAATAATAAGTTCACGTTCTTTCTCCTTTGACTATGACCTTTGACTATGACCCCTCAGTTCTTTTCTCTCTCTTCAGTATCTGTTCGTAACTCCCTCTAGTGTACCTCCTGCACTGTAGATGTAGGTACTCTTTCTTGTAACAACTCCTTGTAACTCCTTGTTCCCCGTTTCCTTCTCTGAGGCACCCCAATGACCTCTACTCTGGAGATGATGACAGGTCTATTGTCTGATCCCCTGTACTCAGCTTCAGCTGTGAGTGAGCTCGTGATAACTCTCACCTTATTCAACACAAAGCAGCTTCCTTGTTGTCCAACTGATGTTCTTGGCCGATCTACTAAGTTAGGAAACACTGAAGCAATTATCCAGCTCATTTGCTGGACCAGCATATGCATGTGCGCAGCCTTTGAACATCTGTGTGATGTAGTGATGTAAAGTAGAGTACGACGTCTCACTCAAGCGGCAAGACTGGTGAAAGTAGCGCTTCCAGGAAGTCAACTCCAAAGACAGAAACAAATGTGTTGAGGTATCATCAATCGATAAGAAATAAAATCAGCCTAGCTTGGTATCAGCTACCTCCAGGCCGGACTAGCTGGCTCATGTGTTCTTCGAGTTCATCGTCGCGTATTATTTCCAGTGTTTTTCAAGTCTTGGTTGACGGACTATAACGACTATGTGAAGAGAAAGACATGAGATAAACTCATTCTCAGAAGGGCTAACTCTGCCTCCACCTGCACCGTCTCTCACGAAGACGTTTGGACATACGAAATAAAAGCCTGTAACACTATCACCTGTGCATCACTAAATGATCATTTCGTCTTGAATCCAAATGATTGAATAACGGTGTCGCTTGGCATCGTTCACAAGCCTCGGGCTTGGATATTCTTTAGGGAGTTGTTCTTATACGTAATTAGCGGAGTTAATTTTATAGTAATCTTCTGTCCTCTTTTACAAACGCCATGCGCTTGTGAGCTACTCCATGTAGAGGAATTCTGCGGAATCTGCTTGGTGGTTCGGTGAGGATGTGGAGTGCTGGTTCACAAGTCCAGTTTGAACATGGAGGTCCTTTCGTGTTTATCACGGGTTGAAGAAACCTATGATACTAAACGTCACCATCTCCTCATGTCCTGCTTAATAATGACAGTGGTTTCACAGTAATCACCTGATGAACAGTGCTTTAGTCCAGCTGGACAACTTTGCCTTCTGCTATAGCATATAAACTACAAATGAAGTGGATATGAATTCAGAGCCTAGGTAGTCTGGTCTTGTGACGAGTCTAACATCTGCGCTGTGTAGCAACTGTCTGTAACCCAAGCGGGCGTAAGAGATTGCGGAGTGGTGACTTTCTCTGAGGGCCGATGGGATCATGTGGAAGGCATGTCCACCTGAAGCGTGGAGTCTCCTCTCGGCTCTTCCACGGAAATGAGAAGGGTCCTGGGAGGTAATGTAGAGGGCAAAGCGTGTGAGTCGGGGAATCGAGCAGCGATCTCGCTCAACGCAGTCAGGGGATAGCGTGCTTGAATGCTTGCCAGCGATCATCTCTCTGTGAGCAGCTGCCTACGACTTCTTTTATAGAATTCTTTTGCCACTCAAAAGAATTCTATAAAGTAGAACTCTTAGGAAGCTTCTTGCATTCGTTGAAATTTCCAGTTATTTGATCAAGCCCAATGAATCAATGATGTTGTTGACTCAAGTCTGTATTCAATTGTGAAAGGTTAGGGTGCCATTAGGGATCCCATTCGATTCAGTAGGCCACAAGTCGGTTCCTGCCGAATATCCGCTTTGTCGGTTGGGAAATGATAGATGGAAGGCTCTATTTGCTGAAGAATGGGAGACGTTAAGGGTCTTCATCTAGTATGTATCAGACTTGTGGTAGGAAAACTGCATAAGCAGAATCCCAAACCCAGCTTTATGCACCACCATATGCATCTCAGCAGCTTTAGCATCTGGGTGCCGTAGTGGTTGTTTGCTGGAAAGTGGAGTAGAACGATCCAAATGCCAAGGTAGACGAGTAGCCAAGAGCCAAGAGCTGTAAAGAACAAATTCAATTCAAGCTTAGCAAAGAGCTCAGCTTAGCTGTTTGGTTCCTTCCTTTGCGCCTTAGGATTCCTAGCACTATCCTGCATAGTTGTCATCGTTAGAAACATACTTTGGTCACAAAATCAGACGGAAGCGTTGGTGAGATTAATAGTCGTGTTCACAGCGTTGGTAATAGTCGTGTCCACATTGGTCTTACCAGAGGCCCATGGTCATCTAAAACGACTATAAGGTCACTTCCTCCTACTTCCCATAGGCGGAGGAAGCCGTAAAAGACACATCGAACATAAGGGCCACTAGTTAAGAAGAGCACGCGGTCACCGATTTCAGTGTTATCCCCCGACGGTATCTGGGTGGCCCAAATGCAGATTTCTGTAACACGAGTTGATATATCCTTCTTCAAAACCTCTGCCGAGCATACCGTCATCCTGAAAGTCTTTGTGTATCATTGCTCTCAGTAAAACGACCCTTGTGCTGTCACCCGTTTCCATCTAGTAGCACCAACGTTTAGTGACTCGGTAACGTAGAGAACAAATGAACTGCTTATTATTCTAATCATTAGGTTATGAAGATTTGTACCCTTGATTAGTCTATATAACCTTCCGAAACCATAGACACTGAATGAGAGTATATATTATGAAGCTCCAGAGGATGGCCCGGACAAGAATTTCCCATGCTGCCATATTGATTATCTGGTTCAGTAGAAAGAGTATAATGGCAGATGTTCCACTGACTTGAGCCTACCGAGTTACTCAAGGCTAATAAGCTACGCAGCCATCATCATTGAACAGCTCATGATGAGACCTATGAACGAATCGTACTGCACTGCCTGAGAGTTTTAGCATCCCTCCTTGCAAAGCAGGTAAGAGACCTCTTCCCGGCTCCGATCACGAGTTTCCCCACAACCGCAACAACAGAGCCCGGTTTAACTTCCAGATTGATGCCTTGCGAAGTCGATGTTATTGCATCCACCCCTTTCTCTGGAGAACCACGGAGTCTCCAATGCTCCAAACAGCAGCTTGTCCTCGATATCTGCTTGAAGCTCATATCTGTCCAACAGCTCCAGAGAGACAACAACTAGCTTGGACAACTGCTCCTACTTTGAACAAGTGTTTCCATGCTTGAGAGCTTGGATTTTGAACCGAGATTATCGGATCCTTAGAAACTAGCTCCGGTTTCATTAGGTTCATCTTCTGTCATCGGTCGTTTTACAAAGGCTACGCTGGAATGCATGTGGAATCCAGCTGTTTCACGTTGGTTCGACCAAGATTCTATCTGCAGTTCTCATGTCCACCTTTGGTTAGAGCGGAGACATGGAGGTGCAAGTGAAAAGGATAGTAATCGGCCTAATACTGGTTCAAGAATACTAATCAGACCATCTACCAGTGTCCTTCTTAATAGTCATGCTAGGGTTTGAATACAAGCTATATAAGCCAAATAATAAACTAGTTATAAGACTTATGTGATTTTATCTTGTCATATACATCTAACGTATAGTTTGAAAGGTCACCTCCCACTAAGCAGCTTATGAATCATTGAGAAAATTAGAGTCAGAAGTAACTAGAAAGCGAGAAAGATTGTTCGAGGGGTATTCTAAAGTATTAGCAGAGGAGATAATGTAGGTTCTATTTGGATTGAAAACTTAACTTTTAAAATATCAGTTATTAACGGAAAAGTTTAATATAACGCATGTATGTTGTGTTCGGGGAGAAAACGGTAGTGTTTATATGCTCGCACCCAAGGTTTAAGAAAATTGAGAATTTGTACTTCCAGAGACCGTGTCCGCTAATGAGTATGAAAGAAAAACAACTCACGCTTACATTCTTCGCTCTTGGTCCACACCTCCTCATGCTGATGTTTCTCTCAAAGGCAGGACCCATGTAGTATAACATGTTACAGCTTAGAGCAGCGCGAGAAACAGCCCAGGGAGATCCATGCCAGTTTTTCTTGAACTACGTTACCGCATTTTATCATTCACAACGCAAAATAGGCGTCTGGCTACCTGGAAGTTTAGAAGTTTGGTTGGAATATAAAAGTATAATAGTAAATGAAATTCTCGATATACTCTTGATCTCCGAGTTTCAATATTCCCGAACATGTTTATCCATGTAACTAGAGTAGACACTTAGTTAAATCAATGAATCTGATCAATACTTTTTTCATCATCCGTTTATATAGATATATTTTGTAAAGGTTCCAGATTTTACTTCGTATAGAAGATACGTGCGCATATATATATGAATACAACAGACATTGTACGTTCTATCTAGACATAGCGTATGTACGTTATGTTCGGCAGTAGACTAGGTCTGATGTGGCATTTGTGCTTGCAACTCACCTCTATAGCGGGCACAAATGCAGTGTCATTATCACTTCTTTTGAGACATTAATTTTTTTTTTCGTTAGATATTCTCAAGAACTGGAATCAAAATCAAAACATAATATTTGGTGAGAAGAATATTTTAAAGTTACAAATAAAAAAGATTTGAACTTACGTGCGATAAGGGTTAGATTCAGATCTTTCTTTTAGTTCTTTTTAACAACCGCTAACAACAACTAGGTACTTGCTAATCAAAACAGGAACTCGGGGGATTCTAGAATTTCAGTAACCTACCTAGAAGAGAACCTGGTCAAAACAGAAATTAGTGCACTTCAATTGATGTAAATTTATTTCTTTGGAAGAGGAGGTGATGGAGAAGAAAGTAACAGGTTAAGATATAGAACGTGAGAAAAATACGCTGACAATTAGCAAGACGACCATTTCTCTATCCCTTCAATTACAACGATTCTTCATAAGATTCTCAAACACTCAAAGAAGCCATGTAAGCGTCGGAAGGAAATAGGATGAAAAATGATGACGAGAACGAGGTGGATTCAGATGATGAGAAGAATGATGATTTTGTAATTGATCTATACAGACTCGAAGAGTAGGAGATGAGAGTGTTGGATGCAAAAATCTTTGAGGAAAGATTACTCAAAGTCATTGAACGAACTGATATTTGTTCGAAAGAGTGGAAAGCTCCGACAGTTGGTGAAGCGTATACTCATTCTATTGTCAGCCTTGGTTTGGAAGGACCTAGTTCGGCCCAGAAGCGAAAGATGTCAAACTGGGACTCAAGTAACACTACGGATGTTCAATTTGGGTGTGCACAAGTACTAATTTTTTGAAGTCAAGTAGTAGTAGTGACGTGAGAGTTGGCGGTGGGGTTCATTCTTCACGATCTACTATTGCAGTTTCAGGTAGTAATCAAGACGATGTAGACGGAGAGAGGCCTAACATGATATCACATTCTCGTGTCTCTTATAGCAAAGCTTGCTATGGATTATAAATCTCAACTAGAGTAGAATATTAAGTATTAAGAATTTTGACTGTATAGTACAGAATTTACACAGTTGAATATACATTTTATATCTTTCTGAAAATCTATCCAGTGGTGTGCAACGTCCACGTATGAGTCAAGATTCAAAATATTAAAAATATATGGAGTCCACTCATAAGAGCGTCAAAGACTGCTACTCAAAGAGTGACCCGGCGTTTTTAGTTTATAAAAATAATAACACAGGTTGTTATTTCACTTGTGTAAATATCACAATGTTGTCATTCTAAACAGTATGGATGATCCACATAAAGATGATGATCATCCATTTATGAGCACCTATTTAAGGGCGCTGGTCACTCATCCCCAAATGATCGTTTAAGAGCATTTGTCCATTCATGGATGATCGTCTAAAGATGCCAACCCCTCATTATTGAACGACCGTTTAAGGACATCCGTTGTCGTATAACATGCTTTTATGTTTACAATTACACTGGGTATATGGCTGTGAAGGGATATGTGACTTGAACAAATTGGCTCTAAATCTTGACCTTCCAACCTAAATGTTTCTCTATCTATTAGCTTCTTGTCAATCCAACTACCACAACTCTATATGTTACAACCAAAAGATGCTCTAGAGCAGCATACTCACATGTGTGTCGTTCAGAACTCAACCAAATTTCATGTTCATATTTGTAAATCAATTGAGTTCCAATACAGCTTGTTGCACACCCTGGTCTCTTAAGCATTCCAGCAAGGTATATTATGCACACCTCAAGGCAATATTCGACTCACAACATATCACCAACAATGGCAGTATCTGGCAGCTTCAAAAACTTAAGAAACAATTTTTGATGCATCATAACTCCTTCCTCCTTTGTCACTTAGAGCTGAAATAAGCCCCACACATTTGTAATGTAGTCTTCTATGCTAGCATGACAGTTTCAACAACAAACTAGTCCCCAATTGCTGGAAAAAATCAAAAAAGACAATAGATATGACTAAAAATCTAAACCATTAATAATAGAGATTTCAGATGTTGAGACCTCAGTTCTCTCAACTTGATCGGTCAATGTTGAACAAACTTCACAGAAAACTGAACAATTTTCAAGTTGAAGTCTCGGATCCAACTCTCTGATATGGATCAAACCCTAATCTATGCTAACTTAAGAGCTTTACAGACCCAGGTAAGTTTGATCCAAGACCTTAAACAACATATTCAACCATTCAAGATGAAAATTTCCAGATATCTTACTTATAAGACATCTTGGAAAGTTTCACATGGAATTTTGAACTAGAACTCAAGCGAAAATCACATCACTGTTGAAGTTCGCAAGTTGAGTCTCATGTACACTCTTCAACTTTAGTCGATCAATTGACAATCCAGAATGATCAAGAATCAACTACACTCAACATGACCACCTCATCTTTAGCTCTCCAAGCCAACTCATAGCTCCTTAATACCCCTCATTCCTTGAAAACAAAGTGGATAAGAATTTCACCCCCTCCATCAGTTTACATCCAAAGATTTTCCTTTGTTCTCGTCTTTGAGTAGTTATGGCTTCTTCATCTTCATTCACTTGTTACGTATCAGCAAATCTGAGTTTGGATGTACAAAGTCCAGAAGCGATGTCTTACACCTAACATGATGATTCAACTTGAAGATTGCAACAGTTAGTGCAAACCAAGCTTGTGCAATAACACTATGGCAGATTAACAGGGAAGTACAAACGCGGATTGAGCTTACTTCTGTATTTCAGAAAAGAATAACATGAAAACTTCTGTGAAAATTATATGTTTTGGCAATCAATGGCTACCGTAGATCACTTGGCGCTTATATCTAACAGCAAACATTACATTCAAACCTTAAAATAAGACACATCTTCAGAATCTGATATCGTCCAAAGGAAGTAACAAACCGATCACTTTTCCAAGAAGCATCAGAAACAACTTTCAGAACTGAAAGAAGAAGTTATCTTTCGATTACTTCTCTAAGAAGTGATGGATGATAAGTGTTGGACGCATGTGCAAAAGTGACGAAAGAAAATTGCTAAACATACCGAATCCGGAAAAGAAATGATCTCTCGCGATAGATCACAATTTGTCAAGAAAAATATCATCACTAATAAAAGCCGTACAATCCAAAGTAACTAATATGAAAAGTATCATACACGGTCACAAAGGGAGAACAACCTGTTAAGAAGTTTCAACTCAAAATTGTTCCGTTTTCCCTCTCAAAGAACGTGAAAACTTGAATTTTAAGATAAGCTAGATTTGTTTAGAGAATATATAATTTTTTAATTTTGAGCTTTAAAAAATAGTAGATAGAATGTTTTCAAAAAAATTCTTCAAGAAAAGTTGCTCTCTGCAAGGTAAATCCATCCATGCCTAAAAATAATAATTTTTGTCACTTTGGTTTGCGTTCCAAAATGCTCTTCATCCAAAAAGTATGGTGGTGCACATGGATTTTTGGAATCTTGAACTGTGATCGAGATCCTAACGTGCCTTTCTTGTTCCTTGGAAAGTTTCATGAGTATCTGACTTTGTCTTGGTTATTTTTATAAGGTTTTTTCATTTCACTCATTTGTTTCAAACATGCACCGGAGACGGTTTCAAACCAAAATACAACAGATGTCTCACATGATCTCCAATTCTCTTCCACCTAAAATTGAGAGTCGATCACGAATGCACAAATAATTAAAGAAGCATGATGATTTATTTCATCATTGAACATTATAAATCCAAGCTTAGATTTGTTACTAGTGTATAGGGAACTGAGAAAAGATTATAACATTTTGAGGTTTTGATTTTTTCTCTACAAAGTGAATTTCAACCATCAGATCTTGACTAAATTTTCCACGTGTGCTTTGTGTATTAGTTTCTACAGTGTGGAGGGTCAGATCTTGAGAATTGTATTTCTATGATTTAATGCTGAATTAAGATATAAAAACTCTATAAAATTCTATTCAATAAATCATGAGATACCTAAAGAGTTCTAAAAGTCATTTTTAAAGAATTTAAATATTCATAATGTAACTTAAGACATGTGTCTAGAAAGTTTGGAAGCATTTTCTCATTAGAAACTACGTTTTTTGACAACGAGAAATCTAACATACGTGCTTTGATTTTAAAGAGGATGAAATGGAATGTAATTTCAGAATTTGAAAATATCAAACACGGCTACGAGGGGAGAGCAACCTGTTTAGGAAGTTTCTGTTCAAATTTTGTCTGTTTCCCTCTCAAAAGACTTGACAACTTGAATTTTAAATTTAGATTTGTTCAAAATATTATTAACACTAAGCTAAAAGTGTTAATCTTCGAATTTTAGAACAGAAAAAATAATAGATGAATCATTTTCAAAAACTTCCTTCAAGGAAATTTGCTAGTTTCTTCATCATTTCGTCAATATTGCTCAAAGCTTAGGTGTGGTATTAGTGTACAGAGTGCTATGAGTTAATGCTGAATTCAAGGTATATTGAAACTCTATAATATCTATTCACTAAATCTATCAAATACCTAAAGAATATTAAAAACAATTTAAAGAATTTAATGTTGGTAATATACTTTAAAACAAGTGTCTAGAAAGTTTGAAAGGTTTTTTCATTAGGAACCACGTGTTTGGAAGACGAGGAATCTAACGAACGTGCTTTTAAATAGGATGACGTGGCATGCAATGCATGAATTTGGAAATATCAAACACGACCACGAGGTGAAAACAACCTGTTTAAGAAGTTTCATTTCAGAATTTGTAGGTTTGCCCCTTAAAATGAAGTGATAACTTGAATTTAAGTTTAGATTGGATAGAGGAGATGTGAACCGCAGAAGACGAAATTGTGACCGGACCAACCAACCTTATTCACAAGTTTGGGCTCTAGAAAGTATCCCACAAGCTTGTTTGCAGTTGCAATCTTCAAGCTGAATCATGGTGATGTGAGATACTGCTTCTGGGCTTTCTACGTCCAAACTCAGATTTGCTGATGCGTAACAACTGAATTCGAACAAGCTACAAACACATGTGCAGAGCATGCGTTATCTAAAATCAAGATAAAATGAATACTCCAATTTGCTTCTAGCTATGATCGAGAAAACATCACGCTTCAAGATGCCTTTGATTATATATATATACTCATGATCCTTATGATCCGGTGGTTTCTTTTGCACATGTAGACGAACGTAAGTTTTCAGCTGCTGCCACCCAGCAAGCTCACAAGCTCGCCAGGTCCGGGATCTCAGTAATCCTAGACTCAACTGGTCATGAGATCCAGAGTCCTGTTGGTAGAATTTGGATGAGAATCCTCTTCAGAGTCTAGCATCAAGATCGGACGAGATCTGCTTCCGGAATGGACTAAATTTCAGCTAAGAGCTTAAGCTAGCTAGAAACGTGAACATGCATGCTCGTGGTGGGAGGCTTGTAGGAAGAATTTAAAGTGATCATGACTAGCTAGAGAAATAAATTTCTGCTCCTGATCAAGCAATAAAAGGACAGCCTTCGGCCCTTCTAGGCTCGTTCTATACTTTCGGGTCTCCGCTATGCATCTTCATAAAGCAGCTATGAAGACACGGAGCTCTTCAGATTCGACTGTTACTTTTTGCAAGACAAAATGGCTTTTACTGCGATCAAGCTGCCCTGACTCGTAAATAGTCCTTCTTTTTAAGTGTCCGGACAATGAGGGGATTCAGGGATGTCTCAGGAAGCAGCTTCATGCTTCGTTCTTCGTATTACCCCTCCCACGATCGGGACCTTGCAATCCATGCATCAACCACCAGGCTTCGAATTGAAACTAGAGATTCATGCAAATTCTCACGGACCAGGTACAGAATAACGGACACAATGCATGTACACATCCAGGCACATGCACCGAGTTTAGTCGGTCCTCCTACGAATCCGGTGCCCGAATATATATGTACACGCTAGCTCGCTTCAGTAACCTCATTCTGTTCATTCTCAACTATCGTTCTCTACACAGTATTCAATAATCCTTTGTGATACCCCTATCAGTTCTGTAGAGCCCCGGAACCTGAATCTCCAACAAACTCACGTTAGTTAATGATGCTGAAACGCAGCATTCTAGTTTCCAAAGTCTTGAATGAGCAAACGTTGCAAACTGGACTATCTAAACTCTCTGAATTATGAATGGCATCAAGCAAAACAAACATCACATGATGAGGCCAAAGAAAACAGATGATGATGCAGGCATTGTTGGAATGTGACACTCATTGTAGGTGCCACTTCTTTTCTAGTAATTGAGATCATACATGTCACCGAGCCGGAATGTCTGTCTCGGGAAAATTTGTACAATCCACTCTACTACTCTCTAGCAAGATTTTGATAGCCTCTTCGAATTCGTAATCTACTTCTGTTGCATAAATGGTTCAGACAGATTAAACTCATATACGTAAAGGATTCAGGGCATTTCCCATTTATGCGGGTGTAAATGTAATGGATGTCTTCTTGAATCGTAGCCTAGAGTGCCTTCACAAGGTCGCCGTGCGTTGCCGAAAAGAAGTGAATTTGAAGTGACGTTACTCTGTTAACAAGTAACTGCGTGTGCTGTAGCTGGCGGTGACTGACTGAGCGATCCCAATGCTGAAATAGCACTTGCAGGAGATAACCAGATATGGAATCAGTACGCGAAAACGCGAAACGCAGCTTCTTCGTGCGTCAGATGATCAAGTTACGGCCTGAAATTGCTGTCTACGGACTCGGCTAGGTGGGTGGCGTAGAATGTTATCGTATTTGATGCATCTCCACCTGCACTGTGCTAATAAGGGCCGGGCCAGCTGCGCTGGCCTTCGTATGTTCAAAGCTCCGGAGCTTTGAATCAACTCTGTTCGACTCTGCTCTGGCTGGAAGATCGACAACCCGGGTGGTTGCTGCTCCACTCTTGCAAGAATCATGACATCTAGTCACCATCAATACCGTGCATACCCAGAGGTTTGAGCCATAGTCGGAAAGATAATAGAAGTATGATCTAAATTCATCGTGTGCAGAAACTCTTCACTCGGTCCGCAAGGATGAGTTCACTGCACTCCAAGCAGCTTGCAACAGATCGAAGAGGTTTGTACATCCTTCTCTTGCTCTTGCTCCTCCACGTCTTGAATCAGCGCGATGCTTAGAACATTCGAATTCTCCAAGCTACTGGTGATTTGGCCAACAACAACCGGGCAGCTTCCAATACTGCGTTGCACAAACGGCGATTCAATGCAATAGCCATTCGATTTATTCTCGGCATTCGAGTGGATGAACAAAGATTTGAACATGCCATTCTTGGGCATTGACACGCTTCTGTTTGTCGTTGAAGGGATGCAATGAGGTAGGAAGTGTAGAGCACACCCGCAGTGTCGATGATAGGGACGCCGAGATCCCCTTGGATCGCAACAAGCAGTCACAGCGTTGTAAGCCCCCCAGAAACCGGTTGATGAAGAAGCCATAACTCCTCAAAAGACGAGAACCAAGGAAAATCTTCGGATTGACGAGAACAAAGGAAAATCTTCGGATGTAACTGATCGGAAGTTGTCAGTAAATTCACCGCAAATCGCTCTCAAATGAAAGCTGCAGCTGTGTTGCCTTCTGGTCGTGAAGTACTGGTCAAAAGACGAGAACCAAGGAAAATCTTCGGATTGACGAGAACAAAGGAAAATCTTCGGATGTAACTGATCGGAAGTTGTCAGTAAATTCACCGCAAATCGCTCTCAAATGAAAGCTGCAGCTGTGTTGCCTTCTGGTCGTGAAGTACTGGTCAAAAGACGAGAACCAAGGAAAATCTTCGGATTGACGAGAACAAAGGAAAATCTTCGGATGTAACTGATCGGAAGTTGTCAGTAAATTCACCGCAAATCGCTCTCAAATGAAAGCTGCAGCTGGGTTGCCTTCTGGTCGTGAAGTACTGGAATATATAGGTGGTGGATCCGGAAAGGCGACACACAGAGAGAAGACTGACAGGAGTTCTACAAGCCATGGAGCTCCAGTTTCAAAATGTTTCATGAACTCCACCCGTTGAACGTCAGAGCAAAAACTGTTATAGCGAGTTCGAATTCAATTTGCTCAAGGGGTTTCAGCTCGTTGGAGTAAAGTGTCACTCAGCTTGTACAGTTAATTAACTGTACAAGCTGAGTGACACTTTACACTGAACACACATACACTGAACTGTAAGCTTTATATAAAGCTTACAGTTGCAGTAGGGCTTCTCAGAGAGAAGTAGTTACGAGTGTATTTTGTATCTTTCCTCACGCTTGAGTCTAGACCGCCAACTGTTCCTATTCGTCGTCTTAGTTCTGAAACTGCGCGCGGACTTCCTTCAACCAACAGCAAGAGTACAGAAGCAGTGGAATTTCTCGATCCACCTGTTCTCATGCTCAAGGTGGAGATACATAAAACCTGCTGACTTCCAAGGTTTCATGTTTGATGTGTGCTTAATGAACGACAACCGAAGCTGTCTTGGTGTTTAAAGTCTCGCGAATAGGAGCACATTCAACCATTAATGCTGCTAATTTATGGTCCAGTGCTAGACAAGACTATAATTCCAAGACCGTGGGCTGTATTGAAGCTTTTTGAACTTACTCAAAGATGACTGCTTTGGATCAGACGGGTTCAACACGTTTTGGTTTAACCAGTAAACGCAGAACTTCTGAAGAAGTTTATTGTGCAAACACTACTCTAATTCCCATAGAAGTGGGCGGAACCGAAATGTAACCGTCTTTGTTGGAGATATGATATCTACTCATTAGAATGGTGAAGGATATCGAGCAGCGCTGATACCAAGACTCCGAACGAGAGATCAGAACTTCCTGATCTCTGATACATTCTTAAAGACTTATATATTCCGATTGGACGCATGAATCCTACTTTTATATTAGCTCTCTACAAATATACATTAACATTATATAATCTAATATGCAGCTCTCCGACATTCTAACGAATTCAATATATACCTTATCCCAGTATTGGAATAGCCAGTGCATTTCAAGAACGCTCGTTGTTGGAAATGGACTGCCATGATGTGGGGGATGGCTCCATCCGGGTGGGGATGTCTCCATCCCCATCCAGATCCCCACTGTGTGGGGAAGAGTTATCCCCAGTGCGGGGATAATTCAGGTGTCCCCGCACGCTGTGGGGTGCCGGCGCCGTGCGCACCATGCGCGGATGGGGATCCCATCCCCATCTCCGACTAGCACGGGGTGTCTACCCCGCGTTGGGGCGCGTGTGCCAGGGGGCGCGCGAGGAAGGTTCCAGGGTCTAACGGATGTGCAGGTGCGGGGTTTTGAAGAGGTGTGTGAGTTGAGTCGATCCGTAGAGGGAAACGGCTCGATCCGTGTGCTGCCAGTGGACGCGCGTGGGAGAGGTGGAGCACCAAGGGGTGGTGTCCTAACAGAAAATTGTCCAAGGGGTGTCATGGTGAGGGGGGTAGACCCCGCGCGGACTGAATTTGGGCCTTCATTTTCCAAGTGAGACAACTCCGAATTTGGTGGAGTGATAGGGACTTCTCTAGTGAGAGAGTGCTCCGAATTAGGGATTTGAAAATTCCGTGAGTGACTTGGCTGAATTTCTGCTTGGGTGTGCGCATTCTGTGAGGCGGGGCTGGGCCTGGACCGTGGGAAGCGGATCCTGCGCATGTTGCGGTTGTATAGTGAGGTGCTAGTCCGCTGATTAGATTGCGGTCTAGCTCGCAAGCGCGGTCCTGATCTCTGGCTAGGTGGTAGTGTGTGGATTACTGAAGTCCTACCAGCTGTAGCTACAAGCGCGGTTTGGTCAGCGACCAAAATTGAATTGCAGAGCATGTAGAGATCGTCGACGGTGGGGCAGGGAGCAAGCACTTGACCAAATCTGTCTTCAAGGTGACAGAATCCATTGCCAATTAGGCACCAGTCGCCATTGGCATCAAATTGCCGAGCTGAGAATAAGTTCTTTTGCAAGGCGGGCACGTGAAGAACGTCACGTATGTACACGTGCTCACCGTTGAGCAGGCGCACTTCCACCATGCCAGAACCAGCAACGTGAATAGTGGTGTTGTCACCGAGTAGAATCGCATCATTCTCGGTGTTCTCAGCGGAGACGGGTGAGTATTCGACGAATTGTCGTCGGTTATGCGCCATGTGGTGTGTGGCACCCGTGTCCACATACCAGTTAGGATCAGCTGTCTGCACGATTGCAGACGAACATTGTGCCACCAAAACCCGACGAGTGTTGCCGTTGTTGTTTTGGGAACGACGATTCTTGTTCTTATTCTTGTTACCAGCAGTCGAGTTTTCGTTACTGCTGCTGGGCTTGTCCGGACACTCAACGATGCGGTGCCCGGGCTTGTTGCACTAGAAACATTTCTCGTTAGGATCTGGCGGTCTCTTCGGTGGCTGGTTACCGCCTTGTCGGTTGCCACCATTGTTGCGCCGGTTGTTGCCATTGCGACCTCCTTGCCGGCGACCTGCAAACAAGGCAGTGGATGGTTCCATCGATAGCTTGCGCCCGATCGTTTCCTCCTGAATGAGGAAGGTGATGAGGTCCTGTAGCGAGAGATTTGGGCTCGTTCTCATCGCCTGCAAGAATAGATGGTAGTTGTTGGGCATGCTGCCCATCAACGCGAGGACTTGCTCCTCGTTGGCAATTATCAGTCCAGCTGAAGTCATCTGCTGGATGAGAGACTTGAAGTTGTTGACATGTTGGGTAACAGTCTCGTTGGGTTTCATCTTTAAAACCCGCAACTTCTCTCTCAAATGCATCTTGGTCACCATGTCTTGACCTGCAAAGTGTCTGGTCAAGGTGGACCATGCATCGTTCGATGTGGCGCAGGACATTAGATGTCCTGCCACGCTGTTCTCGCAACATTCGTTGATCGCTGCGAATGCGTTAACGTCACGCTGATCCCAATCTGCGATGCTACCGGATCCGGTAGCAGGGGGAGGGATGAGTACCGCAGTACCTCCGGGTGTCGTGGCACGTGGTCTCTGCACGTTCCCTTCCACGATGTCAAGAACACCATGGGCCCTGAGCCGCAAGGTTGTCTTGTGCTTCCACAGCGTGAAGTATGTGCCATCGAACTTGACCCAGCCTTTGGTGTCAAAGGGGGCGGACATTCTGTATCAGATTGATCGCTGGAACGGTGAAATTCTGTTAGCGAAGGTACAGAATATGGGTGCGTGAAACGTCCTTCTCGCAGCAGCTGAAGCGTCCTCCAACTGCTCTCACCTAAGGGCCGAAGGCCTACCTAGTGCCTATGCTATTGTGCTAGTGCATCAACAATGCAAAGCTCTGATACCATGTTGGAAATGGACTGCTAATAGAATAGACTAAGGTAAAACTCTAAGTCACGGCATAAGGACAGTATGAGAGTGTGGGGAGAGCTCCTCAAGAGAGTGTAGGCAAAACCAAGTAAGTAGATACTCAATAATGTACAATGGCCTTCAGCCAGAATAATATACCTTGGGGTCTTGGCCTTGGTGACCTTACGAAAGGTCACCATCCTAAAAGCCTGAACTGCTTACTGCTAAGAGGGGTATTCACACTGCGTACAGTATTCTAACACTCGTGAAACAGCATAAGAAGCGTAGGTCCGGACCTAAGCTTATTAAGCGACAGCGACGGCAGCTGGGAGTCAATATATAGAGTGCCATGGCTAGCAAAAGACCAGAGAGAGGTTGGCCAAGCTGCTCACTGAAGAATGATCGCTGGGAAGCGAAGAGCGAAAGGTTATCGCTGATCGGTCGCGCGCCTCCGCTCTGCCCAATCTCCCCGAATCGTTCTCACTTCCGTGGAAGGAACCGGAAGAGACTCTGCGCTACAAGTGGACGTGCCTTTTACATGATTTCACCGGTCTTCCGGGAGATCTCATACTCCTCACTCTCTTATAGTTACTGACGCTTGGGTCACAGGTAGCCGCTACACCGCCCAGAATATTCTAAGTTTTAATTTTTTAAAACAAACATGTCAGAGGACCGCAAAACCAAAATATTTAGCGGAGTGTACTGATGTCCCTCGACTTATAGTTTCTATCTAGAACAGAAGGCAACGTTGGTCGAGACCGAAGCACTATTCACTGATGCGTACTGCGTGTGATGTGACTGTTATATATCGGCGAAGTATTCATCGCCGATATTAAACTCTTGTATGACTCTCTAGTACACAGTCAAAATTCTTAATACTTAATATTCTACTCTAGTTGAGATTTATAATCCACAGCAAGCTTTGCTCTAAGAGATACACAAGAAGGTGATATCACGCGAGGTCTCTCTACATCTACATCCTCTTGATTACTAACTGAAATTGCAAATAATAAATCATGAAGTGTGAATCATGACGTCAACTCTCACGTCACTACTACTACTTGGTCTCAAAAGATTACTACTTGTGCAAACTCTAAACTGAACATTCGTATTGTTACTTGAGTCCAAGTTCGACATCTTCCTCTTCTGGACCAAACTAGGTCTTTCCAAACCGAGGGTGACAATAAGATGAATATACCCCCCACCAATTGTCGGAGCTTTCGACTCTTCCGAACAAATGTCAATTCATTAATGCGACTTCTGATAATCTTTCCTCAAAGAATTTTCCATCTAACTCTTTCATCTCCTGCTCCAGTATCTCTCATATCTGTATGTATAGACCAGTTACAAAATCCTCATTCTTCTCATCATCTGAATCCACCTCGTTCTCGTCATCGTGTTTCACCTTCTTTTTATTCAACTCTTGCATAGTTTCTTTGAGTGTTTGAAAATCTTATAGAGAATTGTTGGAATTGAAGGGGGTAGAGAAGTCGTTGTCTTGCAAATTTTCAAATAAATAAATCGAGGTTGAGGCGGACAAAATAAACAAAAAGTTATTCAGCGAACTTTGAACAGCTATAACTTTTGGTGTGAGGGTTAGTTAGTAGCAATATGAGTATCATTAAAAAGCTGTGGAGAAGCACTTATCATCACAATTGAAATCACTACATTTTGAACTCGATGCAAAACTTATGAGGGAGCAAAGTTTGCTCTAAATGTGATTGTACTTAAGGATACATAGTGTGTATAGAGACTTCTAAGACAAATATTCTTTGTAGAAAAGTCCATTTGAGACATGTTGGGTATAAGGGTCAGATTAGAGTTTAGAGCACTTAGGAAAAGATCATACAAACTATTATAAATCTCATTGTACATTTCGTGTTTGTGGAAACATAATAAGTGTAAATACTTTAGTTGTTGGTATACATTATTCGCACTTGTGCGTCGTTGCTTCACTATCGACTTCTGCAAATTTTGTATCGTCAGATACCTCTATTCCCAGGTGCATCTTTCGCACAAATGAAGATACGACATCGATAAAATTCAAAGGATAAGAGAAGGTTGAACCTCACCTGATCATGGTTGTAAGCGGGTCAGGTCAGGAGAATACCTCTTGACAGCGCCGTGCAAATTTCTTGAACCCATGACGAATTTGATCAAGAATCTAGAGAATGAGAATCTAGTGGACTAAGGACGCATCAGAGATCACCCTCTCAGCCTGGGTTGGTAGAAGTAATATCTTTTGATATTATCTAAGGATAAGATATCTAGTATACGTTTTCAGTTCCTAACAAAATTACACATGGATGTTGACAGAATGAGAGAACCCGTAATTGTTGTGTGCAGAGTAGCTCTCACGCTGCCATAAAAAATCACCTTACAGAGTAACAAAATTCAATTTGAGTACTTCTAATTTATGGTCTAACTCTTCTAAGAAGAAAATGATGGCATACATTAAAGTGCGTGCATTATTGTCTTCTTTCGAACATCAAAGAGGTGAATATGCATGCTCTACTACATGAGGAAATGCATGTCCTGCTCAGGAACTTTTGTTCATTTTATGTTATTGAAAAAGATATAATGTTATGAGACAAATTCTGTATTAAATTGATAGACAAATCAAAATTTATAATAAGTGTTAATGTTAAGTGCATCTAGACTTGCGGGGTGGTCCATACTTAACCCATAGTGGAAACGCGAACGGATGCTCTTTAGGAAGTACTTATGCGAGAAGCTGGAAAAGAATAATAAATAATTTATTATTCATATAAATTAAAATTTTACATATGTGCTTCCTCCATTGAAAGATTGAAGAGTTGAATATGAACGGGTGCCTCAAATAGGTGACTGAATACACGGAAAGTTTAGTGTCCCGAGGAATTTCCAGTGCTCCGGTGGAGATGCTCTTAGTCCCATTCATCTGTGTCGCAATTCATCACATATACCATGTGTGAATGTGAAAAGAATATAGATCGCACAGTGTCTTGTAAATACAGTTTTAATATGCACTATGCGTCATGACTAATTTGCACTATCTGTGAAATCGGGTGACTACTGAATTTACTCATTGTAACTCTATTGTCGGTTGTGTATGTGGCTGGAGTTGGGATGGAAAAATTATCTTGTGATGAAAAGAGGTGAATGGCAGAAGTGAGCTCGTAATGATGATGACGCGAAGACAGAAAATATCGTGATAAACATTTCTCTTTACAGTTGACGGTTACATCTGTAAGGAAGAGAATTGTAGATGCGATGACAAACCTTTTACAGTGGAGATGAACTTCTCTATTATAGTGTGCAAGTTGATGACAGAGTAACAGAGTTACTTCGTACTGTGTGTACACTGTGTAGAAGAGCTCAAGTATACTGAACTGCGATGTTGCATACACCACACAAGCACTACAAGTTTGTTTAATTCTAGTTTAGTTCCTTCCTCTGGTTGGAAGTAAACTAGAATGCTTCAGACAGCATTTGCTGCAACAACGTCAACATACAAAGAAATGGATTGGTTATTCATTGCGTTCAGACCACTTGCACCGTGCATGGCTTCACTCAGCAGAAATCTGGGCAAATGTGTACAAAGTAAGTAATACCAGAAACGCTAGGAAAGCCATTGACGGCCTTATTCGCAGAGGATTAGTAAGAAAGTTTCTGTAAAAAGTACTAAAAACCTTCAGAGCCTACTGATCAGTACCGAGTTTGCAGAGCAATAGTGCTGTCATTGTTCCTCTACAGGTAGGACAAGCGTTACTTTTTTCTGGTGGGTGGGGAGACAATCTTGCTATAAAGATAATGCATGCGTGGTAGTATCAGAACATTCCACGTGTCCATTGCGAAACATATTTGGCATAGCGTCTCCTCCCTCTCTAACTCGAGATTTTGCTCCAAATTCTCAAGATCTGTCTTGAGTTGAAACCTTTCCGACGTTTTCTCTCTCGCTAACTCCAGACTTTGCTCCGAATGTTCAACATCTTTCTTCAGTTGTTACCCATTCTAAACGAAGAAGTATGATGTCTAGCTTGCGTTGGAATTTCACCTCCTGCAGTTCAGCACAATTACCTTGAAAGCTACTAAGCAGACCATGTTGAGGCTCTTCTACCTTCTCTTCGATCCGAGGTCTAAAAGCAGTCGATTCTCTCTGCGATCCCGAGGACATGATTCCATTTCTTTCTTTCCCTACTGTAGAATATCAATCTCCTCTGCCAATACTTTAGAATACCCCTCGAACAATCTTTCTCGCTTTCTAGTTACTTGAAACTCCAATTTTCTCAAATCGGACAGCTGAAGAAACACAACTTTCTCTCTGCTGTAGTTCTGATTCCACATCGTGGTCTATAATTTGCTGAATACTGCCCCGCAGTATTTGTCCTGCTGATCATTTTTTCTTGATCCAGTGAGTGAGTCGTATATTAGGACGTGGTAACTTAAACTAGAGCTAGATAATTCACTGCTAGCGTTTTTGCTCTACAGCTCTCACCTTCTGGACTACAACTTAAAGCCAACTCGCTTCCTTTCCGAACCAGATACATAAATGACAGAAACCCTAGTGTTCGAAGCTCAAGTCGAGTACTGCCCAGAGCTGTAAAGCTTGGAACCATCCTTCCGAAATTTTTCTTTGTAGCAATCGAGACATTTAAAACTTTACTTCCTTCTTATCCTTCCCTTTGTTGGTTGACATCCCCGAGATGGCTTTAACACACTAGCGCGCGCTTAGCACTACAAACCAGACAATGGATCACTACAAGCTTAAACATCAAACCATGAACTTCTAAAACTAAAGGCAACTAATGGTTGCTCAAATGGGCTCTAGGGTAAGCTAAAGTTCCTACTCAGGAAGAGCTTTAGTGCAGATGTATCTGAACAACTAAACTCGATCGCACCACGCTTCAAGATAGAAACTTGTAGTTACACACGAGAGGAGAACAACAATTATACGCTAAAATGCAGAACCTTTCCTTATGACAATAAGACATCAAATCAGACTATTATGCATACTTTCCGGACACGGTCTCTTCCTTCAGACGAATCTGGTACTCTCCTCCTGCTACTGGAGATTGATCATCTACAACGGTTTCTACGGCATGCAACTGGCTGTGCGCAAGCGTAGCAGTACGAGTCGAAGTTGCTGGAACACTTGAGGGAATTCTGTCGTTCTATACCTGTTCCTCCCGCAGCCTCCTTCAATTCCTCACTGGTTTGCGGTTTGCGCAAAAACGAATGTGTTTTCTACCGTGTTGAATCCTGTACCGACCCATGCTTCATGCACTTTCTGAGCTACTCCTTTTGCAATCTGGCTGCTCTGTTCGTTCAGGGAATTCGACCGCTGGTTCAGATGTGCCAATGCAAAGGATGCTTATCTTTTCTGTTTATCACGTGTTCGTAATAGACTTCACCATCTCTTGATCCTGCTTAATAATTTCTGGAGTCAGCGACACGATACGCAGGTAACTGATAAAACTTGCTGAGAGAGAATGTATACAGTGAGGAATAAAGTTCAATGAACAAACCCCGTGGGTGACAGTAAGTACAGTAAGGAAGAGGCTCTAAGAGTCCACTCTCAGGATCACTAAAATCGCTGTAAAAAAGGAACATATCGAGGCTTTAATACTATGAGACGTAGAGTACATGACTGAGGAAAATGTTCCTTCCCCATGTGCTATGTGCAACTTCCTCTCGTGTTTATCAAGGGGTGAAGAATCCTAGTAAACTTCACCATCTCCTCATGTCGTGCTTAATAAAATATAGTGGTTTTACAGTAAGCAGCTGATAAATAGTGCTTTAGTTCCAGCCGGACAACGTTGCCTTCTGCTATATCATATAAACCACAAGTGAAGTGAATATGAATTCAGAGGCTACATGCTCTGGTCTTGCGACGGTTCTGTTATCTGGGCTGTGTAGCGACTACCTGTAACCCAAGCGGGAGTAAGAGAGTGCAAAGTGGTGACTTCCCCTGAGGGCCGAAGGGATTCATGTTGAAGGTATGTCCACCTGAAGCGTGGAGTCTCCTCTGGGCACTTCCACGGAAGTGCGAAGGGTTCAGGGAGGTAATGTAGAGGGCAAAGCGTGAGGCGGGTAACCACCTCACGCTCCACTCAGTCAGGGGATAGCGTGCTTGAATGTTTGCCAGCGATCATCCTCTGTGAGCAGCTGCCTAAGACCACTCTTTGTCTTTTTGCCACTCTAGAGATACTATAAATTGGACTCGTAGGAAGCTTATGGTGTAGCTTGCGGAGTTTTCTGGCATTCGTCAGAATTTCCAGTTATTCAAGGTTCCAGCTGTTTCGATTCCTAACACAATTTTTAATTACTACATATTTGTTATCGTTAGAAACACAGTTTGGTCACGAAATCAAACGGAAGGGTTGGTGAAATTAATAGTCGTCTTCACATTGGTCTTACCAGAGGCCTATGGTCGTCTGGAGAGCTTTTGAAGAGCCCATGGTCGCCGATTTCAGGGTTACCCCAGACGGTATATGGACGACCCGTGCTGCAGATTTCTGTAGCACGAGTTGATGTGTATATCTTCAAAACCTCTACCGAGCAGACTGTCATCCTGAAATTTATTGTTGTATCATTGCTCTCAGTAAAAGGAACAAATGGACTGCTTATTATTCTAATCATTAGCTCATGAAGTCTCGTACCCTTGATTAGTCGATATAACCTTCCAGAAACCATACACTGAATGCGGAGGTTCTAAGAGTATCTACTAAGAAGCTCTAGAGGATGGCCCGGACAAGATTTTCCCCTGCTGCCATGTTCATTACCTGGTCGAGTAGAAAGAGTATAATGGCAGAAGTTCCACTGACATGAGTCACTCAAAGCTAATAAGCTATGTAACAGGCTGTGATCATTGAACAGCTCATGATCAGACAGATGAACGAATTGTACCGGACTGCCTGAGAGTTTGAGCATCCCTCCCTGCAAAGTAGGTAAGAGACCTCTTCCCGGCTCCGATCACGAGTTTCTCCACGCCGCAACAACAAAGCCCGGTTCAATTTCCAGATTGATTCCTTGCCAAGTTGATGTTTCTGCATCCACCTTTCACTTGAATGACCCCTTTTTCTCGAGAACCACAGAGTCTCCAATGCTCCGAACAGCAGCTTGTCCTCGACATCTGCTTGGAGCTCATATCACTCTAACAGTTCCAGAGAGACCTCAGTTTGAGCAACTGTTTCCATGTTTGAGAGCTTGGGTTCTTAACCTGGATTCTGGTTAGGAGAGTTTGAGGAACTAGCACCGGGTTCATTATGTTCATATTCTGTCATCTGTTGTTTCCAGAGGCTACGCACTGGCTGTTCCACGTTGGTTCGACCAGGATTCTTTCTTTAGTTCTCATGTCCACCTTTGGTTAGACAAAAACATGGAGGTGCAAGTGCAATGGATAGTAACCGTTTCGGTCTAATACTGGTTCAAGAATACTAATCAGACAATCTATGAGTGTCCTTCTTAATACTCATGCTAGGTTATAAATATAAGTTATAAAAGCCTAATAATGAATTAATTATAATGACTTCTGTGACTTTATCTTGTCATATAGTTCTAACGTATAGTCAGGAAGGTCACCTCCACTAAGGAGCTTAATCATATTGCCTCAGTCGTGGCCACCTTAGCTTCTCTTATACCGATCGAACCATAAGTTTTGGGTACCATCAATTTGAAGACTACATATTCTGGTATTACAGAGTTTTGATATCTGGGCGGCGTAGCGGCCGTCTGTGACCCAAGCGGGCGTAAGAGAGTGAGGAGTCGCAACTCTCCCTGAGTTCCGGTGGAACATGTGTAGGGCATGCCCACCTGAAGCGCCGAGTCTCCTCTGGCCTCTTCCACGGAAGTGAGAAGGGATCGGGAGATAATGTAGAGGAAAAAGCGTGAGACGGGTGACCGAAGCAGCCATCACTTCAGAATGTGTAGTCAGGGGATAGTGTGCTTGAATGAGTTCCAGCGATCCATCCTCAGAGAGCAGGTTCCAGTGACCACGTTCAGTTACAACGAAGCATGAAGCTGCCGGCTGCTTCAGTACTGAGGCCTCATTGTCCGGGTCTTGCAAAATATAGCAGTTGAATCGTGAACTGCTACTGAAGAGCTCTCTGTCTTCAGTAACTGCGAGAACGGAAAATTATAGAACGAGCCTAGAAGGGCCAAAGGCTTTATTCTTTATTGCTTGATCAATATCAGATCACGAGCACATGTTCACCTCTAGCTCAACTGAAATTGAAGTCCGTGTCGAGAGCAGATGTCTCCTCGTTTCGAAAAGAAGAAAACAATTCTGTTTTCTGTACTCCAAGTAGGCATTTTTGGTTCCCTTCAAGTATCGTAGAACTTGTTTTACACACTTCTAATGTCTAAGATCATGATTGCTAGTGTATATAGCAAGTGCTCCAATAATGTAGAGGAAAAAGCGTGAGACGGGTGACCGAAGCAGCCATCACTTCAGAATGTGTAGTCAGGGGATAGTGTGCTTGAATGAGTTCCAGCGATCCATCCTCAGAGAGCAGGTTCCAGTGACCACGTTCAGTTACAACGAAGCATGAAGCTGCCGGCTGCTTCAGTACTGAGGCCTCATTGTCCGGGGCAGCTTGAGCGCAGTAAAGCCATTAGGTCTTGCAAAATATAGCAGTTTGAATCGTGAACTGCTACTGAAGAGCTCTCTGTCTTCAGTAACTGCGAGAACGGAAAATTATAGAACGAGCCTAGAAGGGCCAAAGGCTTTATTCTTTATTGCTTGATCAATATCAGATCACGAGCACATGTTCACCTCTAGCTCAACTGAAATTGAAGTCCGTGTCGAGAGCAGATGTCTCCTCGTTTCGAAAAGAAGATAACAATTCTGTTTTCTGTACTCCAAGTAGGCATTTTTGGTTCCCTTCAAGTATCGTAGAACTTGTTTTACACACTTCTAATGTCTAAGATCATGATTGCTAGTGTATATAGCAAGTGCTCCCACTGCATACGCATACGATATGTCCGATATGGCACGGATCATCGTATACATTAGTGTTCCAGTAGCACTCTAGTAAACAAACTGAATGTTGTCAATATCATTCTTTTCTGCTTCTTGGTTTCGATTCAGCTTCCAGCCTAACTCCAAAGGTATAGCAGTTGGTCTAGATTCCTCTAATCGATACTTCTTCAACATGGATTCTATGTAATGTGCTTTGCTTAATCGGATCCAACCTATGATAGTCATATCAAAGGCAGAACACATGCCTTTGATCACTTTCAGAATTTCCTCCTTGTTTCATCCTACAAGCAGCATATTATCTACATAGACTAGAAAGAAAAAAGGTCCAACTTTGGTATGAGCGACATTCAGATCAAAATTGGTATGAGAAAAATCTCTCAGATAATTATCTTACTTCTCATACCAAGCTCTAGGAGCTTGTTTTAGACCATATAGAACTTTCGTGAGACGACAGAGCTTGCCTTCTATTTCGTACCCTTCTGGCATATCCATGTACATAGTCTCCTTGATCCTTGAGATCACCATTTAAAAAGGCAGTTTTAACGTCAAGCTGCTCTATTTCCCAATCTCCCTCGACAGCAAGTGCAAGCAGGAGTCCGTTTGATCCATACTTGATTGTTGGAGCAAAAATCTCAGAATAATTTATTTTTGCCCTCGGATTGTACCCTTTAGCTACCAATCGTGCTTTAGCTACCAATCCAACACTGAATGTCCCATTGCGTGGGACTTGACGTGGCGAGCTAGCCACCCTAGCATGGCTGATTTGAGTATTTTTGTTCACGAATTGACCATTTCTATGCGTTTTGGAATTTTCATTCAGCAGAGAGAGAATAGCAGGCTGAACTTCGATCCAAGCAGCGAGCCAAGGCGATCATTACAACTGAACTAACGTGCGATCGGAGAGAGAGAAAGTTTAAAGGATTAGACGTTTATGGATTGACAGATACCATCGGAGCTGTTTAAAGATTCGGTTGTCTGGAGTTGAAACCCAAAGCAGCTAACTTGTTGTCCAATTCGCTTTGGGGTAAGCCTGACGAAGTTGCTTCTAGAGATGATCTACTTAAATCCTTCGTGCCTGGAAAGTTAGGACGAACGTTCTTTACGGTAAGTTATCTTACTACTAGTTGGTAAGTCTCCCCTTTCTTGAGGTAGCGGTCTTTTCTGCTTGGTCTACTTCTCAACTTAATTGTTGTTTCTAGCCGTCCAGCCAGGGTGTGGGGTTTATGGTCGAAAGGCTACGGAATGCAATTGTGTGCACTGACATCTCTCAAGGAGCTTACTGGCACGATGCTGTTCTTGACTGAATCTATTATCTACTGTGAAAGGTTTGGAAAAATATGGAAGTTAGTAGCTATGTTCAGTTGGTGTATTGCTTGCTTGATGAAACAGTAGAGTACGATGTCTCCCTAAAGTGGGCAAGACTGGTGAGAGTAGCACTCTCGTGACAGAAACAAACTGAATTGCAGCTAAGAGATACGATCAACCTTTGGCCTGGGAGTTACTACGTATACCTACCAGAAGCGCTTGCTGGCCCATTTGTTCTTCGAGTTCACTTCTTATATTCCAGTGTGTCTCAGGAAAAAGAAAACCTGTAACATTATCGGTTCTTTGCCTGTAAAACTGTCCGTTCTTCATTTCAGTCGTGAGTGCCCAAATCATTGGTGTCGATTGCAGTAAGTCAGGAAACCTCGGGCTTGGAATTCTTAATCGGGAACTATCCTTCTTAATAGTCTTCTGTCACCTATTGAAAAACGTCATGCACTTTCTGAGCTACTCTTTGTGGAATCTGGTTGCTCTATTCGTTCAAGGAATTAGACCGCTGGTTCAGATGTGCAGCGCAATGGATGCTTACCTTTTCTGTTTATCACGTGTTCCTAGTAGATTTTACCATCTCCTGATGTCCTGCTTAATAGTTTCTGGAGTCAGCGACACTATGATACGCAGGTAACATAAACCTTGCTGTGAGAGAATGTATACGGTTAGGAATAAAGTTCAATGAACAAATCCCGTGGGTGACAGTAAGTACAGTAAGGAAGACGCTCTAACAGTCCACTCTCTGATCACGAGAATCGCTGTAAAAAAGGAACATATCGAGACTTTAATCCTATGAGTATGTGACGGAGGAAAATGTTTCTTCCCCATGTGGTCTATGCAACTTCCTTTCGTGTTTATCACGGGTTGAAGAATCCTAGTCAACTTCACCATCTCCTCATGTCGTGCTTAATAATGACAGTGGTTTTACAGTAAGCAGGTGATGAATAGTGCTTTAGTTCCAGGTGGACAACGTTGCCTTCTGCTATATCATATAAACCACAGTGAATTGAATATGAATTCAGAGACTACATGGTCTGGTCTTGCGACGGTTTTGCCATCTGGGCTGTGTGGCGACTTCCTGTAACCCAAGCGGGAGTAAGAGAGTGCGGAGTGGTGACTTCCCCTGAGGCCCGATGGGATCATGTGGAAGGCATGTCCAGCGAAGCGTGGAGTCTCCTCTGGGCTCCCCGGAAGTGAGAAAGGTCCTGGGAGGTAATGTAGAGAGCACAGCGTGAGGCGTGTAACCGAGCAGCGATCACCTCTCCCTCTACGCAGTCAGGGGATTGCGTGCTTAAATGCTTGCCAGCGATCATCCCGCTGTGAGGAGCTGCCTACGACTTCTCTCTGTCTTTTTGCCGCTCCAGAGAATAACTGAAACTCGTACGAAGCTTAGGATGTAGCTTGCGGAGCTTTCGGGCATTCGTCGAAATTTCCAATTATTCGGTCAGGACCAATGATGTTGTTCACTCAAGTTTGTAATCAACCGTGGCAATTGTGTGCGCTGACATCTCCAAGGAGCTTACTGGCACGATGGTGTTCTTGACTGAATCTATCATCTACTGTAAAAGGTTTGGAAAAAATTGGAAGTTAGTAGCTATGCTCAGTTTGCTCATTACTGGGTGAGCATCGTAAGTATCCTAAACCCTTTACCCGAAAACTCTAAAGATCATGCATATAAGTTACACTTGGTGAAATAAAGCTACGGCTAATGTAAAATGCAAAGCCCAGCTTTAGTTTCCTGGACCAGCATATGCATGAATGTGCACAGTCTCGAACATATGTGTGGTGTAGTGCTTGCTTGATGAAACAATAGAGTAAGATATCCCTTAAGTGGCAAGACGGGTGAGAGTAGCGCTCTCGTGACAGAAAACACTGAATTACAGCCAAGAGATACGATCAGCCTTGGGCCTGGGAGTTACTGCCTAGCAGAAGCGCTTGCTGGCCCTTTTCTTCTTCGAGTTCATCGTCACTTTTATATTCCAGTGTCTCTAGTCCAGAAAACGAAAACCTGTAACACTGTCCGTTCTTCATTTCAGTCGTGAGTGTCCAAATCATTGGTTGACATCGTTTGGCATCGTTCGCGAACCTCGGGCTTGGAATTCCTAATCAGGAACTATCCTTCTCTAGTAGTCTTCTGTGATCTTTTGAAAACGTCATGCATTTTCTGAACTACTCCTTGCGGAATCTGGCTGCTCTGTTCGTTCAGGAAATTCGACCGCTGGTTCAGATGTGCAAGTGCAATGGATGCTTACCTTTTGTTTATCACGTGTTCCTAATAGACTTCACCATCTCCTGATTTCCTGCTTAATAATGTAGAGTCAGCGACACTATAATACACAGGTAACTGATAAACCTTGCTGCGAGAGAATGTATACAGTGAGGAATGAAGTTCAATGAACATACCCCGCGGGTGACAGTAAGTACAGTTAGGAAGAGACCCTAACAGTCCACTCTCAGGATCACAACAAATCGCTGTCAAAAGGAACATATCGAAACTTTAATACTACGAGACGTAGAGTACATGACGGAGTAAAATGTTCTTCCCATGTGCTATGATCATACCCGGCTAACGCATATGAACCGAAAAACTATGAGGCACGTGCTACTTGGATCGATGAATCCATTCTGAACACTAATAACTAAATAAGGACTGTTATCACAGTGAGTAAGTTTATCGTCTGACATTCAACAACAATGAAAGTCATTCTACTCTCAGGATCATTAGAAATCGCTGTCACAACTAGAACTACAACAATTAAAGTCATTCCACGGTAATCCGCTTATGAATTGTGTTATGGCCCCAGATATCGTTTCCTTCTGTTCTACGGTATGATAAAAGCTAGAAGTGAAGTGAATATTAATTCAGATCCTACAACATCTGGGCGATGCAGCGGCTGCCTGTAACCCAAAGCGGGGGTAAGACAGTGAGTAGTTGCAGCCCTCCTCGATGACCGATGGGATCATGTGGAAGGCATGTCCACCTGAAGAGCAGAGCCTCCTCTGGGCTCTTCCACGGGGGTGAGAAGGGTTTGGGGAGATAGTGTAGAGGGCACAGCGTTAGGCGGGTGACCGAGCAGCGATCACTTCTCTCTCTGCGCTGTCAGGGGATAGCGTGCTTGAAGGGGATAGCGTGCTTGAATGATTCCCAGCGACCATTCCTCTGTGAGCGGGCTTCGCACGACCTCTCTCTGTCCTTTTCGGCAACGATGTAACTTCTACTGAGCGGTATAGTTTATATGTTGTAGTCCTCGTCGTTCAGAAACAGAGTTTGACGGTTAATTAAGACGGAAGCGTTGATGAAATTCGTAGTCGTTGGTAACTCCGAAAGGCTAGTGATCGTCTATAAACGACAATAAGTTCAGTTTCTCTTGCTTCCTACGGGCAGAAGAAGTCCGTACGAGGCACGTCGATTTTGAGCTTGACAGTAGAATGTAGGCATATTTTGGCGGCAGTGAGACTGTCAGATACCTTCTATCTCCACTGATTCGAGCAGGATAGTGGTTCACTGTTCAGAAATGTAGCGCCCGTCGGATGATTAGTTCCAAACTAGTTTTCAAAGAAAACTTTTCAGTGATAGAAACGCTGATACCATACAAGCTGTTTACAAAACGAGTCGCCTAGAACTCGAACCCAAAGCAGCTGCCTTGTTGTCCAACTGATGTTCTTGGCCGATCTACTAAGTTAGGAAACACTGAAGCAATTATCCAGTTCATTTGCTGGACCGGCATATGCATGTGCGCAGCCTTGGAACATCTGTGTGATGTAGTGTTCGCTGATGTAAAAGTAGAGTACGACGTCTCCCTCAAGCGGCAAGACTGATGAAAGTAGCGCTTCCAGGAAGTCAACTCCAAAGACAGAAACAAATGTGTTGAGGTATCATCAATCGATAAGAAATAAGATCAGCCTAGCTTGGTATTAGCTACCTCCAGGCCGGACTAGCTGGCTCATGTGTTCTTCGAGTTCATCGTTGCTTATTATTTCCAGTGTTTTTCAAGTCTTGGTTGACGAACCATAACGACTATGCGAAGAGAAAGACACGAGCTAAACTCATTCTCAGAAGGGCTAACTCTGCCTCCACCTGCATCGTCTCTCACGAAGGCGTTTTGACATATGAAACAAAACACTGTCACCTGTGCATCACTAAATGATCATTTCGTCTTGAATCCAAATGATTGAATAACGGTGTCGCTGGGCATCGTTCACAAGCCTCGGGCTTGGATATTCTTTAGGGAGTTGTTCTTATACGTAATTAGCGGAGTTAATTTTATAGTAATCTTCTGTCCTCTTTTACAAACGGCATGCGCTTGTGAGCTACTCCATGTAGGGGAATTCTGCGGAATCTGCTTGGTGGTTCGGTGAGGATGTGGAGTGCTGGTTCAAATGTCCAGTTTGGTTGAACAACCACATGGAGGTACTTTCGTGTTTATCACGGGTTGAAGAACGATACTAAACGTCACCATTTCCTCATGTCCTGCTTAATATGACAGTGGTTTCACAATAATCACCTGATGAATAGTGCTTTAGTCCAGCTGGACAACGTAGCCTTCTGCTATAGCTATAAACTACAAGTGAAGTGGATATAAATTCAGAGCCTAGGTAGTTTGGTCTTGTGATGAGTCTAACATCTGGGTTGTGTAGCGACTGCCTGTAACCCAAGCGGGAGTAAGAGATTGCGGAGTGGTTACTTTCCTTGAGGGCCGATGGGATCATGTGGAAGGCATGTCCACCTGAAGCGTGGAGTCTCCTCTGGGCTCTTCCACGGAAGTGAGAAGGTCCTGGGAGGTAATGTAGAGGGCAAAGCGTGAGGCGGGTAACCGAGCAGCGATCACCTCTCACTCTACGCAGTCAGGGGATAGCGTGCCTGAATGCTTACCAGCGATCATCCCTCTGTGAGCAGCTGCCTACGACTTCTCTCTGTTATTTTTCCACTCCATTTTTCTACTCTCTAGGAAGCTTCTGGCATTCGTCGAAATTTCCAGTATTTGGTCAAGCCCAACTCTGGAACTCGTAGGAAGCTTCTGACATTCGTCGAAATTTCCAATATTTGGTCAAGCCAAATGAATCAGTGATGTTGTTGAGTCAATCAAGTCTGTAATCAATTGTGAAAGGTTAGGGTGCCATTAGGGATCCCATTCGATTCAGTAGGCCACAAGTCGGTTTCTGCGAATATCCACTTTGTCAGTTGAGAAGTGATAGATGGAAGGCTGTATTTGCTGGACAATGGGTGACGTTAAGGGTCTTCATCTAGTATGGATCAAACTTGTGGTAGGAAAACTGCGTAAGCAGAATCCCAAACCCAGCTTTATGCACCACCATATGCATCTCAGCAGTCTTTAGCATCTAGGTGCCATAGTGGTTGCTGGAAAGTGGAGTAGAACGATCCGCAAAGAGCTCAGCTTAGCTGTTTGGTTCCTTCCTTTGCGCCTTAGGATTCCTAGCACTATCCTTCATTTCTGCATAGTTGTCATCGTTAGAAACAGACTTTGGTCACAAAATCAGACGGAAGCGTTGGTGAGATTAATAGTCGTGTTCACATTGGTCTTACCAGAGGCTAATGGTCGTCTGAAACGACGATAAGGTCACTTCCTCTTACTTCCCATAGGCGGAGGAAGCCGTAAAAGACACATCGACCATAAGGGCCACTAGCTAAGAAGAGCCCACGGTCACCGATTTCAGTGTTATCCCCATACAGTATTTGGGTGGCCCAAATGCAGATTTCTGTAACACGAGTTGATATATCCTTCTTCAAAACCTCTGCCGAGCAGACCCTCATCCTGAAAGTCTTTGTCTTTGAAAGCTGTCGTCCGTTTTAATCTGCGAGCCAGTAGCACTTACGTTTACTGACTCGGTAATGTAGAGAACAAATGAACTGCTTATTATTCTAATCATTAGCTCATGAAGTCTCCTACCCTTGATTAGTCTATATAACCTTCCAGAAACCATCGACACTGAGGTTCTAAGAGTATCTACTATGAAGCGGATGGCGCGGACAAGAATTTCCCCCTGCTGCCATATTGATTACCTGGTACAGTAGAAAGAGTATAATGGCAGATGTTCCACTTACCTGAGCCTACCGAGTTACTCAAGGCTAATAAGCTACGCAGCCATCATCATTGAACAGCTCATGATGAGACCTATGAACGAATCGTACTGCACTGCCTGAGAGTTTGAGCATCTCTCCTTGCAAAGCAGGTAAGAGACCTCTTCCCGTCTCCGATCACGAGTTTCCCCACAACCGCAACAACAGAGCCCGGTTTAATTTCCAAGTTGATGCATCCATCCATTTCTCTCCAGAAACCACGGAGTCTCCAATGCTCCAAATAGCAGCTTGTCGTTGACATCTGCTTGGAGATCATATCTCTTCAACAGCTCCAGAGAGACAACAACTAGCTTGGACAACTGCTACCACTTTGAACAACGGTTTCCATGCTTGAGAGATTGGGTCTTTTAACCGGGTCAACAACTAGCTCCGGTTTCATTATGTTCATCTTCTGTCATCGGTCGTTTACAAAGGCTACGCAGGAATGCATGTGGAATCTGGCTGTTCCACGTTGGTTCGACCAAGATTCTATCTGCAGTTCTTATGTCCACCTTGGTTAGAGCGGAGACATGGAGGTTCAAGTGCAAAGGAGAGTAACCGTTTCAGCATAATACTGGTTCAAGATTATTACTCAGACAATACTCATGCTAAGGTTTGAATATAAGTTATATAAGCAAAATAATAAACTAGTTATAAGACTTATGTGATTTTATCTTGTCATATCCATCTAACGTATAGTTAGAAAGGTCACCTCCCACTAAGCAGCTTATGAATCATTGAGAAAATTAGATTTGAAGTAACTAGAAATCCTCGTAAAACACAAACACCCGAGAAACAAGAAGATTGTACGCAATTCTATAAACTTTATGTAAAAGCTCACAAATACATCAAGGTTTGAATAACAATCCACCAGGCCTCCTATTATGCTCCGGACAAATTCTAAGAAGTCTATTCCTCTGATATATCCCAGTGGCATGGGGTGAGAAAGGTTCTCTCGTCATTGTTTCAGGATCTCTTTCAGATTCTAGAAATAACTCTCCATCTTCCTCGATCCACTCATCTTTATTTTTTAGTAAAAAGTTATGGAGCATCGCGCAACAGCCTACCCATCTAACTAAAAACTATTTCTCTGATTTTTCTTTCAATTGAGTTCTAACTTGTTTTAATGAATGCCAATGAGACTTCAAAATCCCTATACAATGTTCGTTTGTCACCCTAGCATGCGCTAAACAAGTATTGAAATCTTGTTTCTCTTTGTTCCATGAAGTCATCATGAAGGAGGGAATAAGATGTCGCATGGATGAATATTCAGAATCACCAAGTTAATACTGATCTGCCTCAAACAAAGAAGACTCACTGTCAATGTGTTTCCATAAGATAAATTTCCTCAAGCAGGTGATATCTTGGCAACTCCACATACATGTGAAGAAAAAGATTATTCTCTTTTGATGACAACACACCATCTGTGCATTCACTGAATAATTACATTTCTTATCATAATAAGTTTCACCATCCACGAGAGGTCTCTGTGATAAAGATAACAGAGTCTTATCTATCAAACCTATACATCCTAGAAATCTTTTTTTCCCAAAAGCATCGGAGATGACACACCTTTCTTCACGACTTGGCCAACGAATCAATCTTCGAAGAATTGACTCTAAAGCCTGCATCACTCTCTTACTATACACCACCATGGTCTCATGAGCAATGTCTCAAAGAAGCAGCGACCTTCCAAGAGCAACATCATTTCCGTTGTGTCCAAATCTGTCTAAAGCAACAACAAGTTGTAGAGACACTGAGCTTGTTTTACTCGACTCTCATTATAGAAAATAGGATGAGCTTCGTCTAAACTCACCAGTTTCCAAAACTCCATCTATCCATCCTTGTAAGCTGTCTGAAAGAGTTTGTAGGAAAGTTTTCAAAATAATTCTTAAAGAAGTCTTTACTTTTGGAAAATGAAAATCGATCTTGTCTTTCCAAATATCTGGAAGTATAGAGTACTTGGTACAGCTCTAATAATTCTTCGTCGGAATCGGAAGCTTCGTCGGACGATGAAGAACTGGTACGGTCAAGCTTCTGCTTTCTCCTCGAGCTTGAATTGTCCATCGTGTTGCTGTCACTAGATTCATCTGAAGAAGAAGACTCTTTCGAGCTAGAGGAAGCTAACATCACTCTCATCTCTACAATCTCCTCTATATTCCGCAGTAACTGTTTTCTCTCGGGTATTCGCGGTATGACATTCACTATAATGAAGTAACCACTTCTGCAATAGTACACATTCAAGCGTGAGCTGTTCCCTATACCTGAAAACACGGCAAAAGTGAGCGAACACGACACAAGTGAACGCGGATTGATAAACGTGGAGCAAAGCTTCAAACTACGAATCAGAGTCATTTTTGGGAAAGCAAGACACCTCCACATTGAACTCTCGATCATCGAACAAACTTCTACACCGACCCGAGAAGTCTTTGTGGGAAGAACTTTTTTGAATTTTGAATACATGAAAGTACATGTCACATAAACACATGACACGTAGGACAAGACAAATGAACGTGACCATTAATCTATGACCAAAACTGCCATGGGCAGTGCGACGAGACCCGCTGGTCATTTCTATGGGTACCTCCGGACCCACCGCATCCAAGCCGGCTGTTGTCCGGAACTATAGCGCACGGGTCGTGCAATAAACACTACGGTCCTTAACTTTGACACCCACTATTAGCCCAAACTGTTGCTATCCTTTGCACTTGCACATCCATGTCTCCGCTCTAACCAAAGGTGGACATGAGAACTGCAGATAGAATCTTGGTCGAACCAACGTGAAACAACCGGATTCCACATGCATTCCACAAGTGCGTAGCCTTTGTAAAACGACCGATGACAGAAAATGAACATGATGAAACCGGAGCTAGTTTCTAAGGATCCGAGAATCTCGATTCAAAACCCAATCTCTCAAGCATGGAAACAGTTGCTCAAAGTAGGAGCAGTTGTCCAAGGTAGTTGTTTTCTCTCTGGAGCTGTTGGAGAGATATGATCTCCAAGCAGATGTCGAGGACAAGCTGCTGTTTGGAGCATTGGAGACTCTGTGGTTCTCGAGAGAAAGAGGTGGATGCAATAACATCGACTTCCCAAGGCATCAATCTGGAAATCCGGGCTCTGTTGTTGCAGTTGTGGGGAAACTCGTGTTTAGAGCCGAAGAGGTCTCGTACCTGCTTTGCAAGGAGGGATGCTAAAACTCTCAGGCAGTGCAGTACGATTCGTTCATAGGTCTCATCATGAGCTGTTCAATGATGATGGTTGCGTAGCTTATTAGCCTTGAGTAACTCGGTAGGCTCAGGTCAGTGGAACATCTGCCAACATACTCTTTCTACTGTACCAGGTAATCAATATGGCAACATGGGAAATTGTTGTCCGGGCCATCCTCAGGAGCTTCATAATATATACTCTTAGAACTAAATAAGCAGTTCATTTGTTCTCTACATTACTGAGTCATTAAACGTTGGTGCTACTGGCTCGCAGATGGAAACAGGCGACAACACAAGGGTCGTTTTACTGAGAGCAATGATACCGTTTTACTTTCAGGATGACGTTCTGCTCGGCAGAGGTTTTGAAGAAGGATATATCAACTCGTGTTACAGAAATCTGCATTTGGGCCACCCAGATACCGTCGGGGGATAACACTGAAATCGGTGACCGTGGGCTCTTCTTAGCTAGTGGCCCTTATGTTCGATGTGCCTTTTATGGCTCCTCCGCCTATGGGAAGTAAGAGGAAGTGACCCTATCGTCGTTTCAGACGACCATTGACCTCTGGTAAGACCAATGTGAACATGACTATTAATCTCACCAACGCTTCCGTCTGATTTTGTGACCAAACTCTGTTTCTAACAATGACAACTCTGCAGAAATGAAGGATTGTGCTAGGAATCCTAAGGCGCAAAGGAAGGAACCAAACAGCTAAGCTGAGCTCTTCGCTAAGCTTGAATTGAATTTTTTCTGTACAGCTATTGGCTCTTGGCTACTCGTCTAGCTTGGCATTTGGATTGTTCTACTCCACTTTCCAGCAAACAACCACTACGGCACCCAGATGCTAAAGACTGCTGAGATGCATACGCATAAAGCTGGCTTGGGGACTCTGCTTATGCAGTTTGCCTACCACAAGTCTGATCCATACTAGATGAAGACCCTTAACGTCTCCCATTGTTCAGCAAATAGAGCCTTCCATCTATCACTTCCAAACTGACAAAATGGATATTCGGCAGGAACCGACTTGTGGCCTACTGAATCGAATGGGATCCCTAATGGCATCCTAACCTTTCACAATTGAGTACAGACTTGAGCAAATAGAGCCTTCCATCTATCACTTCCAAACTGACAAAGTGGATATTCGGCAGGAACCGACTTGTGGCCTACTGAATCGGATGAGATCCCTAATGGCATCCTAACCTTTCACAATTGAGTACAGACTTGAGTCAACAACATCATTGATTCATTGGGCTTGACCAATAATTGGAAATTTCGACGAATGCAAGAAGCTTCCTACGAGTTCCAATTTATAGCTTCTCTGGAGTGGCAAAAAAACAGAGAGAAGTCGTAGGCAACTGCTCACAGAGGGATGATCGCTGGCAAGCATTCAAGCACGCTATGCCCTGACTGCGTAGAGCGAGAGGTGATCGCTGCTCGGTTACCCGCCTCACGCTTGGTCCTCTACATTACCTCCCAGGACCCTTCTCACTTCCGTGGAAGAGCCCAGAGGAGACTCCACGCTTCAGGTGGACATGCCTTCCACATGATCCCATCGGCTCTCAAGGAAAGTCACCACTCCGCAATCTCTTACTCCCGCTTGGGTTACAGGCAGTCGCTACACAACCCAGATGTTGGACTCATCACAAGACCAAACTACCTAGGCTCTGAATTTATATCCACTTCACTTGTAGTTTATAGCTATAGCAGAAGGAAACGTTGTCCAGCTGGGACTAAAGCACTATTCATCAGGTGATTACTGTGAAACCACTGTCATTATTAAGCAGGACATGAAGAGATGGTGACGTTTAGTATCGTAGGTTTCTTCAACCCGTGATAAACACGAAAGAACCTCCATGTGGCCGTTCAAACCAAACTGGACATGTGAACCAGCACTCCACATCCTGACCGGACCACCAAGCAGACTCCGCAGAATTCCCCTACATGGAGTAGATCACAAGCGCATGGCGTTTGTAAAAGAGGACAGAAGATTATCGTAAAATTAACTCCGCTAATTACGTATAAGAACAACTCTCTAAAGAATATTCAAGCCCGAGGCTTGAGAACGATGCCCAGCGACCACGTTATTCAATCATTTGGATTCAAGACGAAATGATCATTTAGTGATGCACGGGTGACAGTGTTACAGGCTTTTGTTTCGTATGTCAAAACGCCTTCGTGAGAGATGGTGCAGGTGGAGGCAGAGTTAGCCCTTCTGAAAATGAGTTTATCTCATGTCTTTCTCTTCGCATAGTCGTTATGGTTCGTCAACCAAGACTTGAAAAACACTGGAAATAATAAGCGACGATGAACTCGAAGAACACATGAGCCAGCTAGTCCGGTCTGGAGGTAGCTAATACCAAGCTAGGCTGATCTTATTTCTTATCGATTGATGATACCTCAACACATTTGTTTTTGTCTTTGGAGTTGACTTCCTGGAAGCGCTACTTTCATCAGTCTTGCCGCTTGAGGGAGACGTCGTACTCTACTTTTACATCAGCGAACACTACATCACACAGATGTTCCAAGGCTGCGCACATGCATATGCCGGTCCAGCAAATGAGCTGGATAATTGCTTCAGTGTTTCCTAACTTAGTAGATCGGCCAAGAACATCAGTTAGACAACAAGGCAGTTCTAGGCGACTCGTTTTGTAAACAGCTCGTATGGTATCAGCGTTTCTATCACTGAATAGTTTTCTTTGAAAACCATGGAACTAATCATCGGACGGACGGTACATTTCTGAACAATGAACCACTATCCTGCTCTAATGAGTGGAGATAGAAGATATTTGACAGTCTCACTACCACCAAAATGTGCCTACATTCTACTATCAGGCTCAAAATCGACGTGCCTCGTACGGACTTCGTCTGCCCGTGGGAAGCAAGAGGAACTGAACTTATTGTCGTTTATAGACGATCATTAGCCTTCCGGAGTTACCTACGACTACGAATTTCATCAACGCTTCCGTCTTAATTCACCGTCAAAACTACGAATTTCACCAACGCTTCCGTCATAATTTACCGTCAAACTCTGTTTATGAACGACCAGAACTACTATAGACTATACCGTGGAAGTGCTCACGGGAGACTCCACGCTTCAGGTGGACATGCCTTCAACATGAATCCCGCCGGCCCTCAGGAGAAGTCACCACTCCGCATTCTCTTACTCTCGCTTGGGTTACAGGCAGTCGCTACACAGCCCAGATGGCAAAATCGTCGCAAGACCAGACCATGTAGTCTCTGAATTCATATTCACTTCACTTGTGGTTTATATGATATAGCAGAAGGCAACGTTGTCCGGCTGGAACTAAAGCACTATTTATCAGCTGCTTACTGTAAAACCACTGTGAATATTAAGCAGGACATGAGGAGATGGTGAAGTTTACTTAGGATTCTTCACCCCTTGATAAACACGAGAGGAAGTTGCACATAGCACATGGGGAAGGAAAATTTTCCTCCGTCATGTACTCTACGTTTCATAGTATTAAGCCTCGATATGTTCATTTTTTAGAGCGATTTTATTGATCCTGAGAGTGGACTGTTAGAGCCTCTTCCTTACTGTACTTACTATCACCCACGGGGTTTGTTCATTGAACTTTATTCCTCACTGTATACATTCTCTCATTCTCTCAAGGTTTATCAGTTCCTTGCGTATCATAGTGTCGCTGACTCCAGCAATTATTAAGCAGGACATCAGGAGATGGTGAAGTCTACTAGGAACACGTGATAAACAGAAAAGGTAAGCATCCATTGCACTTGCACATCTCAATGGCAGCTTACTACAGGTTAGGGGCAAGCTATTTTTTGGTACCTTCATTGTCAGCACACGATACCACCGGAGTTCCTGTACGATGTTACAGGACTGCAGCGAGAGAAACTCCACGCTTTGAACAATATGCTTCTGAATATACTGAAACGTTATAATCCCGTGTCTCCTCTTTCATATGTCGACAAACGCAAGTTTGTACTGCGTCACGCGCGAACTTGCAAGTTTGATCATTAAAGGTCCGAGAGGTTCTTCCTCTGAACCTGACTAGATGCCATTGCATATAATATCCCCCACATCGTCCTATGGGGGGCAGAATCCGAGACTCAACTGATCATGAGAGTACGGTTAGTAGAGTTTGGAGTCGAATCCTCGGATCTTGAGTCTAGCTAGACTTATTATCTGGTACTCATGAGCTTGTTTCAATGCCTTATGATCAGGTACTCTCGTTCGAGCACCAGAGCTCGAACGAGTACATGTCTGTTTAATTTCCGCCATGGACTTCAAATTCAGCTCGAAGCTTCGAGCTAGCTGGACACGTGATCATGAACATGCAGGGTGATTGCAGTTGTTTGAGTGTAAGTACATATATTGGAATAAATTCTGTCTGAAGCAATTACAAGTCAAGCCATTTTTGGCCTAGGACCCTTGGGACCCTTTGCGCTAGTTCCATACTTTTCGGTCCCCTCTATGAATCTCCTATGACAGTACTTACACAAGACTGGAAGTTCGTCAGCATTCAGTTGGTACGTACTTTTGCAAGAAGTGATGACTTTAGACCTATCTATCGCGTTCATGGCTCCTAGTACATAGTCTTTGTTCGAATTCTTAACGTCTGGACAATGCGGGTTTTATTCATGATCACCGATTGTCTCAGGAAGCAGCCGGCTGTTCAAGAGGAAGTATAGGTACTGGAACTGGCTTCGCAGTACCTTAGCCACGTTGCAGTCCACCAACCACCAGCCCTGCAACTACTTACAGCTTTCATATAGATCTGCTGGTCCTGAACAAATGGACCAGGTGCATGTATATTATTGTCAGGCGTCACTAAGATGGAATGTCCACTTGGATTTACTGTCGTCAGTGGAAGATGGTTGGCCTCTGGGAAGTAGTTCTTTGCAAGCTCCCGTCTAGTGTTCATAGCGGCAGGTGATGATTTCCAATCTCCATACTAATCTGTTGCTTTCTCGGCAACCGTAGCATCATCATCGATCCATTGGTGATGCCTGCAATGCAAATCCTATAGAACAACATATACTATGCGCGAATAGGAGACATTAACGATTCATACAGTGCGAAGCTGATTGGCAAATACACACGAGATAGATTTTCTCAAGCTAATATCTTCGCGCTCGTTGCAATCTTGTGCAAAATGATTCTCTGTTCTTCTCCATCGGCTCAAGTTCTTGCACATGTCAAATTTCTTCTTTAGGTGGCGGTGGACCCCATCTGCATTTCTCAAGCTCCATTCCACAGACTGTGCGAAAGTGTTTCTTGAATGTCTCCAGTTACTGCTAAGCAAAACAGCTCGTCGAATTGATAATCAGTCATTTGGATTGCATGCGGATCATGTTTCGCTCCACAGGAAATGTGATCCCAGTGAATGTCTTGCTTGGGTACGTGCACTCCTTTAGCTATCGGAGTAAAGCTGCAAAATCGACAAGGAGTACGAGTGAATTCTAGCACGATACTCAGTCTACTTCAATCGTAATCCGTGATCCAGAGCACGGGAACTGGAAGAATATCACTATTCAGACTTGTGACTTGTGACTACGACTTCATCTACTGCATAGAACTATATCGCCATTCAACGATTCCATGAATGGTAAAATCATGCAATTCACCATCCTTATGAAGCTGAATGGACGCGGATGCCATTCAGCTCAAGAGGGTCAGAACATGGTGACAGCTTAATGGCACATGGATGCCATTCAGCTCATCATGTCATAAGGTCTTCTTGATGGCTGAATGACGAGTGGATGCTAGTCAACAATAACATTCACATCATTACTTGATCGCTTTAGTCAACAGTTGAATGACGCTCGGTCGTGTTGCAAGCTGTTTTGTGTGTGAAAAATGTGCGTTGCTGCAAGCCGTTGTCTAGGTGCCTTTTGTGCAGGAGCAGGTGCAGAAGCAAGAGCAATTGGTACTGCAGGTGCCACTACATGTGCAACAGGAGACGGAGGCTACATCATTAAAGAAGCAACATCAGAGACAACTGGTGCAAATGGACGACCTCTCACTACTATTCTTCCTAGTCGTTGCTTAGGAAGAACTGCAATTGCATCTTCCACCTTTCCTTAGTCCACTGTAACGTCTCTTTCTGCTGATCGGTTTGTCAACATAAAACATAGTCTATTTGCAGTTGCATAATCAGTAACCTGCAAAAATAACTCAGTTCTCTTGGCATCCAAATTCATCCTCTCAAGTGTGGAGAGTTGCTTGTATCGTCTATCGAACTCTCTGATCAACTCGTTCAGTCTGATCGTGCACTCGGGTTGCTGTTCAACCCAATCGAGAAAAGTCCTTCTAGTAATTCTTTTAGAATCGTCCTCGAGGAACTCTTCCCTAAGAGCATGCTTAAAACTAGTCCAATCTCCTAGATGCCTTCTATGTACTTGTTTCACCTGATCCCTCAGCTCCGGGATCACAACCGACTCGAAACTTACAATCATCTCAAAATCTATGACTCCAACAAGCTCCATCTCTCTACATTCGCACAAGTACTTACAAATGTCTTTACTTTCAAATCGAGCACAAAGATTCACAATCACTTCAAGAGTCTCGAAGAGCCTTCACTCATCCCCTCCAACAATCGGATGCTGTTGGACTAAGGCCGCAAGCGTATTCGGAATTTCATTGGTATACATGCCCAATGTCTTCATTCTCGTTGAAATAAAAGCTGCCACATATGATGCGACACTAGCAGCAGTAGTAGGACCGGTATCAACAAGCACACTAGCATTTGCTCGATCCATATCTCCTTAGCATCATAAATCGTCTCAACAAGATCAATCATCCCAAGGCTATCAGTGGAAGCACTAGATATTATGTCAAGTGAGAGTTTTCTCGAGAGAGACGAGATCGTCTAGCTGTGAGCGATTTGTGTGTCGAGATACACGTATGAACGATGGATAGATGCTAACACGACTTCTCGCAATGTCAATTTCAATCACAAATCAAAAGCAAATGCTAACATCAAACATCTTGATAAACCGTCAAGACACAAGTCACACGAGTGTAATCACTCTCTCATACAATATTTAAGAAGCCCCCTTCTTTTGATAAGGGTCACTTTACTAGTATCCTCTTCTCAAGTACATCAATTTCTCAACTTCCTCCTTCTTAGTATCGTCTCTCTCAGTAGTATATGTATCTCTCCACAATGCTTCTGATCTTTCTGTCTCTCCTTGCAGTCGATGATATTGTGAATGAACCTCACAAACCTCTTTTTCTCTCTTGGCAACAAGGTACGGCACATGAAGTTACCACCAATATAGAAAAAGCAAATGGAGGCTAAAAATAAAAATACAAATAAAACTATATGCTGATGTGCCTTATGACCTTAGTAGACGAAAAACTCGCGTAAGATGAAGACAATGGTGGATGAGTAGCTGACCTAAGTTATAAGAGATAATACGGCTCTGGTAGATGAGCAGCTCGCATAACACAAAAAATAAAATAAATATGAAGTCAAAATTCTGAGAGTTTAGAACTCTCAAAGTTTTGACTATTTTTAACAACAGTTGGTATTTCGCAACTGCTGTTAGAGTCATGATCATATACAGTCATTTTGGTTTTGAAGTCATCATGTTGTATCATGTTAAGACCATAGAACGAACATCATATGGCGCAACGCATACATACTACATTTAAAAGAGATAATGTCTCATGTCTTTAAGTGTGACTGCAAGGGTTTAGGGTGTGACTCATCGTAATCTCTCTTACGAGGCTCAATATGGAATGGTAATCATTTGCTCATGATTGGATTTTAACTCTGGACCTCTGTCTTTTCAAGCTAAGCCTTTAGAGTTCAATTTCAACCAACAACCCATTACATGTTATTGTACGGAAATGAAACACAAGAAGGGTTAAGGCTTCTACCTTTTGAGTTTTAAGCGTCCTTCATTACTTCTAGCTTTTTTATCTCTGCGGTGGCAGAGATAAAAAAGCTAGAAGTAATGAAGGATGCTTAAAACTCAAAAGCGTAGAAGTAATGACGGACGCTTAAAACTCAAGCGTCCTTCATTTGATATGGCATATGCACGACTTGAGAATTGAGTTAACTAGTTTGCACAGAGAGCCTACACCGATGACAAGGTGTCCAAGAGGGGTTCCTCTACGTAGGTGCATCAGATACGATACTCCTGACCACTTAAGAGGTGAGTGTCTAGATCTGGCAGTTGTCTTGCGAGAGAGCGTGGTCCATTATCAGAATAACATACTACAACTCATCGCTACTAGAGAGATGTTGAGCACTCAGTTTGGAAGAGGAGGTATGAAGAATCAACTCTTCAACATCTCGAGGAAATACTAGACACCAATAAAACTAGAAGAAACCATAAAATCCTTGAGACATGTTGAAGGATTCTTTGCGGAACATAAATACACAGAAGTGCTCAACTAGAATGAGACAAATGAACCGTCAACAAATACAAAGTCAATATTACAACCTGAAAAGATCTACAATGAAAGGTACGACAAAAGAAAATAGTGAAGTTATCACTCAGTTGAAATACTCTTCTCCAAAGCTCCTCACGATCCATGCACCATGATTGATCTTTGCAATGACATCGAATATCGACCCAATGGTTGAAAGAAACGTTGGTTTGATAGTTGAGATCCATTTTTGTCAACAAGATGTACATTGTCAGATCCCAAGTCTCTCCCAAGTCTCTCCCAATCATCGGAAGCGGTAAGTCCATCATCTTTCTCATGAATTCATCACCAAAATATGAAACTAAGCATTGTCAAAAGTGATTGCGGTAGACGCAATGAAGCTTGATGTGACATGGATTTGAGAAAGAAAGATCTGGGACTAGCATCAAACCTATGAGGTATATGAAAATGTACCTACTCTCTGTGTGAGTTGGATGGTACTGAATTGAAGCTGCAAGTTGCTTGTAATCAAGTTAAGTTATTCAGAAGGCGAGAAGGATCAGTTGAGTTAGACGAGTTCTTACAAAGGGAACATATGTAAGTTTGGAGGGGATGAATGTCATGTCGTGTTCTAAGCTGTTTTAGGTGTGGAAAATGTGCGTCGTTGTATGTGGTTAGAATGCAAGCAGGGCCTTTAGGCAGCTGCCTCCTAGCTTAAGCTAGACCCTTGGTTAGCAGCACCTTAGGTTAAGCTAGAGCCTTGGGCAAGCTGGGCCGACGCTTGAATGAAAGAAAAATTGGACCTACGAAATGTGAAGGCATCATGTTGTGCTGCTCGTCAAGATGAACGTCGTGGCATGTTCAAATTTATGAAAATAGTCTCTGATGAGAAAAATCTGTTATTTATAGTTAAGTAAAAATTGCATTTTAGAGAATTGCGCAGTTAGTGGTAAGGAGATTGGATTATAGATATTGAAGTTCTGGAACGTAGGTTGTAGTACATAGTACCCATAGAAATTTGAAAGGGCAAGAATGGATATGAGATGGCAAAGATGTGAAGACTAGAAGCAGTGAATGACGCTTAAAACTCAAGAAGTTAAAAGCTTTAACCCTTCTTGTGTTTCCTTTAAGTACAACAACTTGTAATTGGTTGTTAGTGGGCAAAGAACTCTAAAGACTTAGTATGGAAAGGTGAGATTACAGCTGTGAACAAATGGTTGTCATTGCATATCGATCCTCACAAGAGAGATTACGATGGGTGTAATTGTGGTTAAACTTAGAGACGGAAGATGTTATCTCTCGCAAGAGAGATTACGATGGGTGTAATTGCGTTACACTTAAGAGCGAAAGACATTATTTCTCTTAAACAAAGCTTATATGGGAGGTGCCTCCGTATGTTGTTGGTTTCATAGTTTTATATTCTAAAGTTCTCGCAAGAGAAGTTACGATGGGTGTAACTGCGTTACACTTAGAGGTGAGAGATATTATCGCTCTTAAACATAGTATGTATGAGTGGCATCTCGGTATGTTGTTGGTTCTATGGTCTTACATTCTAAAGTTCTTGGAACAAAGTGACTGATCATGACTCTAACACAGTTGGTAAGCACTGCGCATAGCAAGGGTTGTAAACTCACAAAATTTTGAGTTCATTTTTAATTTTTTCTTCGCATTATGCAAGTTGCTCGTCTACCAAGGCCGTACTGTTTCTTATAACTTAGGCCAGCTACTCATCACCAGTGTCTTCACCTTAGACGAGTTGCTCGTCTACTAAGGTTATAAGGCACATCAGCATATAGTTTTATTTTTGTCTTTATTTTTAGTCTTCATTTGCTTGTTTGGTATTGGTGGTTATTTCGTGTGCCGTACCTCATTATCAAAGAGGAAAAAGTGTTTTGGAAGGTTCATTCGTGATATCATCGACAAAGGAAGATGTGAAAGAGAGACAGAGGGATCAGTGAGCATTTTGGATAAAATATGTGTACTATTGAGAGAGAGAATACTAAGAAGGAAGAAATTGAGTAAATCGATGTACCTGAAAAGATGATACTAGTAATGTGACCCTTATCAAAGAAAATAGACTTCTGAAACTTTGTATGAAAAAGAGAGAGATTACACTTATGTGACTTGTGTCTTGATCATGTATCAAGGTGTTTGATTTTAACGTTCAGTTTTGATTTGTGATTGAAATTGACACTGAGGAGAGTCGTGTTAGCAATGAGAAATAAAGCATGTGCTCCAAATCAGACTGCAAATGTTCTACATTTCTTGACTCCAAATTCAAACTAGGTACATCATTTGCGATTACTTGGTCAACTTGAGGATTCTCTACTAGAGCCAATGGAACATGAGTTGTCTGAGATAATGTAGACCTCCCACAAGTCCGCTTGTTATGACTTGTCGAAATCAACAAAGGACCCAATTTTTTCTCCAAGACGTACTCTCGCAGCAACCCCTCGAATGTGATCCAATGTTTGACCTTCAAGATCACGATTCAAAGATGATATTCCTCTCATGTGTTGTCACCAACGTTAAAATGCATCTAGTCCTCACGTTTCAGTATTCACCTCTGGTGTAACTCTCATTTGCTGCAAACCTGTAAGCTGATTCTCTATGGTTTCAGGTGTATCGACATCGGCTGTCTTCATTTTCATATCCATTGAAAATTATTCAATCGATAAACGTCTAATTCATTTAAACTTTCTCTCTTCTCGATCGCACGATAGTTCAATTGTAATGATCGACTTGGCTCGCTGCTTCGATGGAAGGTCAGCCTCTATCCTCGCACTGCTGAATGACAATTCCAAAACTCATAGAAATGTTCAATTCGTGTACAAGAACACTCAAATCAACCATGCTAGGGTGGCTAACTCGCCACGTCAAGTCCCACACAATGAGACATTCAGTGTGGGATTGGTAGCTAAAGCACGATTGGTAGCTAAAGGATACAATACGAAGGCAAAAATAAATTATTCTGAGATTTTTTCTCCAGTCATCAAGTATGGATCAATCAAGCTCTTGCTTGCACTTGCTATCGAGGGAGATTGGGAAATAGAGCAGCTTGACGTTAAAACTGACTTTTTAAAAGATGATCTCAAGGAGACTATGTATATGGATATGCCAGAAGGGTACGAAATGGAAGGCAAGCTCTATCGTCTCACGAAAGCTCTATATGGTCTAAAACAAGCTCCTAGAGCTTGGTATGATGAGTAAGATAATTATCTGAGAGATCAAGATTTTTCTCATACCAATTTTGATCTGAGTGTCTTTTCCAAAGTTGGAACCCTTTTCTTTCTAGTCTATGTACATAATATGCTGCTTCTAGGGAAAAACAAGGAGGAAATTCTGAAAGTGATCAAAGGCATGTGTTCTGCCTTTGATATGACTATTATTGGTCTTGTAAAATTTGTGTTGGGCATCAAAATTGATAGAGATCGGTCACAACGTTGTCGTGTTGAGAGTCTTTCTTGGGGAGGGCGGACCTCCTGACTGTGATCGATCAGAGAAAAATGACCAGAAAAGAAAATAGGTTGCTGCAGACGATGTGATCTCAAAACACTGCTCCTTGTGCTCACCAATTACAAAAACAAGCACTCAAACACACCCTGGGTACACACATAGGTCTCTCAAGATTCAATTAACTTTATTACAGTGTCGTCTGCACCACCAATTTCTCCAACTGTACAGAAAATCTCTCTCTTCCTCTCCTGCGCACCTGTCTTCACCCGTCAAGCCAAAAGTCTACCCAGTACGTCTCAATCTGAACCTAATAGAGAAATTCGGACCCCCTGAATCTTATTCCTCTCCTTGCCCCAACTGAAACTCTCAGAAATCTGATCCTACGTCGATCAAAAGTCCCCTGTAGATTTCCAAACGATCTCTCAATAGAACTGTCTCCTGAGAGTAATTTCTCCCCAGAATAGTTTATTTAAACAACGTCCAAGCCTAAAACTCATGCCTCTCTCTCTTGCGATGCTCTCCCAATTCAATCTGTCCGCAATTTGATCTTCCCCCAGCTTCTTAGCCTCTCCTCCGTATTCCCCTTCCGCTCTCTCAGAAAACCTTCCTTTGCAAAACTGTCCCCCGATCCCAAGTCGCCGTAGGTATTTTACCTAAAAGTTAAGGCCCCAGCTTAAGCTGCCCCCCTGCTGTCCTTATAAGCGCAGTCACTTATCAGACGCAGGGCCTTAGCTAAGCTGCCCCCTCTTAAACTCTAATTCTCCTCCTTCCGCCTCCGCTGTAATCTTCCGCTTCAAGCTTCTGTTGTAATCTTCCGCTTCAAGTTTCCGCGGTAATCTTCCGCTTCCGCTGTAGTTTTCCGCTTCCACTGTAATATTCCGCTTCAAGCTTCCGCGGTAATCTTCCGCTTCCGCTGTAGTTTTCCGCTTCCACTGTAGTTTTCCGCTTCCGCTGTAATCTTCCGCTTCAAGCTTCCGCGATAATCTTCCGCTTCCGCTGTAGTTTTCCGCTTCCACTGTAATATTCCGCTTCAAGCTTCCGCGGTAATCTTCCGCTTCCGCTGTAGTTTTCCGCTTCCGCTGTAATCTTCCGCTTCAAGCTTCCACGGTAATCTTCCGCTTCCGCTGTAGTTTTTCGCTTCTAGCTTCCGCGGTAATCTTCCGCGGTAATCTTCCGCTTCCGCTGTAGTTTTCCGCTTCCGCTGTAATATTCCGCTTCAAGCTTCCGCGGTAATCTTCCGCTTCCGCTGTAGTTTTCCGCTTCCGCTGTAATCTTCCGCTTCAAGCTTCCGCGGTAATCTTCCGCTTCCGCTGTAGTTTTCCGCTTCCACTGTAATCTTCCGCTTCAGTTTTCCGTTGTAACCTTCCGCTTCCACTGTAATCTTTCGCTTTAATTTTAAGGCCCCATCTAAAGCTGTTCCTCTGCTGTCCTTATGCGTACATAATAATCAGCAAAAGTTTCCCGTGCCCTCGATGCCATCTTGATGCCACCCTGAATATACTACAAGCCATCCAATGTAGGCCGAAGCCCCAACACTTATGAGGCCGCCCCACAGGACTTACAGCTCCCCCATATGCGCACCAGGTATCTCCCATAGTATATTCAGGATGGCATGCGGAGGCTTAGGCCAGGAAGCCCACGATTAAGGGAGATACCGGTCTCCCGCCCCTAGATATGCAGGACGTGGCTGCATATCCAACATAGACTCCCTTCCAGGAGACCAACATGCCGGATTAGAAACCAGAGGCCAGGGGGGATTGATCCTGAGACCACTTCCCTCCTAGGCAGGCGCCCTATCACTGGGATGGCCTTTGGTTCCGTTCAAGAAGGTAAAAACTTTTGTACATATGTTTACCTGAAGAAATCTTTCTGTAAGATCTTTACTAGTCTTTCCTACACTAACTTCTCTATACAACTCCGTTTTTAATGAACAAGGAGTCAAAACTATAGTATTTGTGAACACCTACACGCTCACGCTATCCGATTCTGAGTTCGAGTCACGAACCAGAATCGACAGACTTCCCTCTTTCACATATTTCACAGCCTAAAACTCGTACTAACTATTGCTTAAAACACTTTCTGTCAAAACTAGAAGCATGAGGTCGCTCTCCTCGTCGAGCTTTGCATTCTGGTGTCTCTCGACTCCTTTAGGGGTGATATTCTAATCCAAGCTTGGGGCTAGCTTGTCAAGCATAGCCCCAGCTTAGCTCCTGCCTAGCTTGTTAAGCTGCAGGGCAGCTTCCTTTACACAATATAGGAAAAAAGTCTCTCTGCAATACTTTTCACTGTATAGACCTATGTACAATACGACAACGTTGGATCCTATTAAGCCAAGCACATTACATAGAATCCATGTTGGAGAAGTACCGATAGAGGAATCTAGACGAACTGCTATACCTTTGGAGTTAAGTTGGAAGCTGATTCGAAACCAAGAAACAGAAAAAATGATACTGACAACATTCAATTTGTTTACTAGAGTGCTATTGGAGCACTAATGTATACGATGGTCCGTGTCAGATCGGACATAACGTATGCAGTGGAAGCACTTGCTATATACACTAGCAATCATGATCTTACACACCAGAAGTGTGTAAAATAAGTTCTACAATACTTGAAGGGAACCAGCAATGCCTACTTGGATTACAGAAAACAGAATTGTTATCTTCTTTTGATTGGCTTCACAGATTCAAGTTGTGTTACAATGTATGGCAGCAAGAACCCAATTCATAGCATCACTCCAACAGGGGAGGAAAACCTTCTAACAAGGAAGGAGGCTCTCGCAGCCTTCACAAGAGGAAGAAAAGAAGGAACAGAGTATCACTAAAGAGACTGACTTGGGAGCAGAGCCCCTTCTCAATATATAGGGAGAGTCAAAAGACTTTTGGGGTTGGGTCTCCGTAACATAGTTGTGCCCAAAGTCTTACAAGACTTGTGCCCAAAGTCTTACAAGACTTCAGGAGCTTGTATTACTCCGCATGTCAACAGTCCCCCTCAAGCTCATATCAATATCCTTAACACTTAGACATAATCTGAAAATATCAAATTTATCTCTAGGTAAAGCTTTAGTGAATATATCAGCAACTTGTCCACCTGTAGATACATATCTCAGATCTATCTCTCCAGCCAATACTTTTTCTTGAATAAAATGATAATGAACCTCTATATGCTTGGTCCTAGCATGGAAAATAGGATTAGAAGCAAGTTTAATACTGCTGATATTGTCTGTGTGTAAAACAACAGGGTCAGAAAATTCCACACCCATATCTTTCAGTAAGGTGTGAAACCAAAGGATTCGCACGTAGCATTAGTGGCACCTCTGTATTCTGCTTCAGTCGATGACAGAGCAACTGTAGGTTGCTTCTTCGATTGTCAACTAACAGCAGAGTCTCCAAGGCTGAAGATGAAACCTGACGTAGATCTTCTATCTTGAGCACTTCTTGCCCAGTCTGCATCAGTAAAACCATGTAACAAGAGAGGACCACCCGCTGCGTAGTGAAGTCCATACTGGATTGTGAACTTCACGTATCGTAGAATCTGTCGAACTGCATCAAGATGAGGTTTCCTAGGTGCCTGCATGAACTGACTAACTAGGCCTACAGCATAACTTAGATCAGGTCTAGTAATGGTCAAGTAGATCAGGCTACCTACAATTTGTCTATAAAAATTATGATCTGCTAATAGCTCACCATCCTCAGCATTCAACTTCAGAGAAGATGCAAGAGGGGTAGAGATAGACTTACAAGCTGTCATCCCAAACTGTTTTAGCTTATTCAGAGCATACTGTCTCTGTAACAGCCATGTATCAACTCCATCCTTGATGAACTCAATAGCTAGAAAGTACTTCAGCTCATCTAGATCTTTCATATCAAACTCTCCTTTCAGCTGATCTTTCACCTACTTGATAAGGCTCTTAGAGGTACCAGTGATAACAAGATCATCTACATAGATGATGATCAGTACTGTGTTATCATCCTGCAACCTGCAAAGAGTACAATGAGGAGTATGAACTACAAAAACGGAAGCCAAGCAATAGTAGAAACGAGTTAATCTTGGCATTCCAAGCTCTTGGAGCTTGCTTAAGCCCATACAAGGACTTCTAGAGTCTACAAACTTTATTTGGATACCTTTGGTCTTCGTATCCAGGGGGTTGCATCATGTAGACCTCCTCCTGCAGATCTCTGTTCAGGAAAACATTATTGAAATCCATTTGATGCAGTTGCCACCCTTTACTTGTAGCCAATGCCACAAAGGTACGTATAGAAGCCATCTTGGCTACCAGACTGAAGGTTTCCTCAAAGTCAAGACCATACTGCTACGCATATCCTTTAGCCACAAGTCTCGTCTTATGCCCGTGGATTGAACCATCTGAATTTCTCTTGACCTTGTACACCTATCTACAACCAATAGCTTTCTTACCATAAGGTAAATCAACCAGCTCCCAAGTCTGCTGATTTTGCAAAGCTGAAAGCTCAACTTGCATGGCTTGCACCCATTCTTCCTGATGCATCGCCTCCTCAAGAGAATGCCGTTCGTGCTCATGTACGACATTCACCATGTATGCATGATGTTGAGCCAAGAAACCTTCACATTGAAAACGTTGGACAGGATGTCTTGCTCTGGTGAACCTCCGCAAATCAGATTGACCTGATGGTCCAACTTCAGATCCTTGATTTGGCTGGGAGCTGTTGACATGGTCGTCAAAAGCATACACAATATCTGCACTTCACTGCTCATTGATCATCTGCTGCAACACTAGAGAGCTGTTGGAATGTGCAACCTGTATAAGTTGAACAACAAGTGGAGGGACCTGAACTGAAGGTATAGCAACTACAGGGACTTGACCAGACCAATGAGTTCTCACGCGCACTGGATCAAATACAACACTATCACCACTACCTGAACTAGTGGCTTGAGCTGTTATAGAACCAACCTAAACTGGTTGGACAGAGGATAGAATAGATGAAACAACAACAGACCTTGACGTAGTCTGATACCAAGATAACAACTCATCAAAAACAACATCTCTACTGATGAGCAGTCTCCTCGAAGTTGGGAAAGAACACCTATATCCCTTCGTATCAGAAGCATAGCCTAAGAAGATACACTTCTCAGCTCTCGGGTCCAGCTTGCTGCGCCTTTCATCTGGTACATGTACAAAATATAAAGAACCAAACACTTTGAGACATGAGAGGTCTGGTTTCTTGCCTATCAATACCTCATAGGGGGTCTTCTTATGTACCGCTGCAGTTGGTGCACGGTTCATGAGGTAGACAGCACAGGCAACAGCTTCCGCCCAATAACACTTAGGCATAGACTTCTCATTCAGCATTGCACGTGCTGACTCCGCAAAGTGTCTGTTCTTTCTCTCTGCTACACCATTCTGTTGCGGACTGTAGGTGCACGTGACCTCTCTTTTGATCCCATGCTCTTGCAAAAAAGTGTCAAAGTGGCGAGAGATGAACTCACCTCCTCCATCCGAACGGAGCCGTAGGATGCAATGGTTGTACTGCTTCTCAACTAGGATCTTGAATGTTTGAAACACAGCAAAGACGTCTGACTTGGCCTTGAGGAAGTAGATCCAAGTAAATCGCGAGAAGTCATCTATGAATGAGACGAAGTATTGAGAACCATTCAAGCTTGCTTTAGATGCAGTCCATACATCAGAATGTATCAACTCCAACACCTTGGAAGCTCTAGTGCCCTGATGGCGAAATGGTTGCCTAGCCTGCTTGCCAAACTGACAAGCTTCACAAATCTGAGATGGGATAGGAGATGTGAACTTGGGAAGACCTGTAACTAACTCTGACGTAGGTAAGGTCTTCAACCGCTGATAGTTCATATGACCTACTCTCTTATATCACATCTCCAAATCTGAGACTCCAGAGGTATGAACAAACATTGCAGCTTGAAGTTGAGGTTGAACAACATCCAATTTGAACAACCTTCCTACTCTTGACCCTCTGGCAACTACATTGTTATCACTGGTTTCAACAATACATCCCTTGCTATTGAACCGAACTTGATAACCTTGCTCCACCATCTGACCTACTGAGACGAGATTCCTAGTAATGGTGGGCACATATAGTACATCTCCCAAAGCAAAAATGTTTGAAGATGCAACAGATAGAGGAACTGTATCCATATGTGTAATGTTGTGCTGGGTATCATCACTAGTATAGACTATTGCTTGTGTCTTCAGTGGCTCTTTCTGGCTGAACCATTCACCATGTGCTGTCATGTGGTTTGAAGCTCCAGAATGAATAAACCACTCATCAGCAGGTTTACTGATGGAACCCATGACATGTGTCATCGTTAGAAGACTGCCATCTGAAAAAAGTTCCTCTGTCGACACATAAGTTTGTTGTGGAAGCTTACCAGACCTGATGTCTGCTTGCCTCTTGAAGCAGGTCTTGATCACATGACCTTTGGTTTTGCAGTATGCACAGAACCGCTGCTCACCCCCGCCTTTAGCTTGCTGTTGCTGATGGTCAGGTCGAAGGTTCTGTTGCTGCTGAGAAAACTGACCTCGACCAGAAGAACCAAATCGGTTCTTATCTCTACCACCGAAGCTCTTTCCTCGTCCTCTGCCTCTACCTCCAGCAAAGAAAGCTTGCTCTTGTGATGAGATAGAACCACCATTGCCCGGAAGACGAATCTCTTCTGACACTAACATAGGAATTAACTCATCGAACTTGAAAAGTATCCCTGACAGCAATGGAAGTCTCGAAAGGTTTGTACTCTTTCCCAAGACCATTGATGGTGTGTAGGATGAGATCATCATCCTCGACTTTCACCCCTATGCTGTTAAGCTGCTCAACTAGACCTTGCACTTGATAAACATAATCTGTAATGCTCAATGAACCCTTCTTAACATCTAAGAGTTGCTGCTTGAGTTTTAACTTACGAGCTTTGGTAGATGTCTAGAAAACATTAGCTAGTGCATCCCAGACCTCTTGGGGGGTATCAACAGACTGTATGTAACCAAACATGGAAGGTGAGACACAAAAAGAAAGATAATGCATAGCTTGACAAGCTCGTTTGTTCCATGCATCAACATCAGGATCTGTATCAACTCCAACGGGTTTCGCATCTATCCCTGTGACCAAGCCAAACAGGCTTTGACCTTTCAAGAAGGCAGACATGCGATACTTCCATATGGAGTAGTTGTTTTGTCTAAAGGTTCACCGGTAATGACTGAAAACGTATCTATTCTACTCATGATGGATTAGACGTAAGAAACGAAGATACAGACAGTGTCTCTGAACAAATCGGAATTTCACACAGTGATAGAAATGTTGATTCTAGGGTTATATAGATGTAGGTCTGGACGTAAGTCTGTGTGACGCAAACTATCAGAATGTCTAAAAGATGTCGGTTACATCTTCAAATACGTGGTCAAAGTACAGTTGACTGTATGCCCTAAAATGAAATAGCTCGGAATGAGTCCAGAAAAATTTCGTTTGGAAGATATTGCGAAATCTTTACTCTAAAGGCAGAGCCTTTTGATACGGGGATGATTTTGTCCGTTTTGGCTAAAAATGAGTAGAAGACCGTAAAAAATGCAGTCAAAGCTTGTTGACTAACTATAATTGTGAAAACCCTCACAAAAACACATAACAAACACAGCAGAGGGACAATTCAAAAATTCAGAACTTGTCACCAACGCTGTCATTCCTTGCTGCACCAGAAAAATGATGTCTGACTTTCGAAAGTAGCTCCAAACAGCAAGGACGCCTATTAGAGTCGCTTCAAGAGAAATCTCCATGTGCAAAAAATTGCAGCACCTCCACTTGCAATCTGAGTCCTCTGTATGCCTCCAATCTCTAATTCCTTCACTCAAGCTCTGATACCATGTTACAATGTATGACAGCAAGAACCCAATTCATAGCACCACTCCAACAGGGGAGGAAAACCTTCTAACAAGGAAGGAGGCTCTCGCAGCCTTCACAAGAGGAAGAAAAGAAGGAACAGAGTATCACTAAAGAGACTGACTTGGGAGCATAGCCCCTTCTCAATATATAGGGAGAGTCAAAAGACTTTTGGGGTTGGGTCTCCGTAACATAGTTGTGCCCAAAGTCTTACAAGACTTCAGGAGCTTGTATTACTCCGCATGTCAACAAGTTGGAGAGATGACAAAGACAACAGTCGTTCAACTAGTGGATACATATTTACTCTGAATGGAGGTGCAATCAGTTGACTGAGCAAACAACAAGCTACAGTGGTTATGTCTATCACTGAAGTTGAGTTTATGGCGGCTTCAGCTGCTGTTCAAGAAGCAACTGGATTGAGTTGGAAGGTTGCTAGAAGAGTTGAGGTATAAACAGGAAAGACCAACTAAACTTCTATATGATAAAACTGGGAGTATCAGTCTAGCTAAAAACCTAGTGCATCATCCACGTACCAAGCATATCACGATCAGAAGACATTTCCTTGAAGAGAAAGAAGAAGAAAATGTGGTTAAGGTACTGTTCGACTGCTGATATGGCAACAGATGTATTAACCAAGGTCCTTGCTAGAGATAACCAAGGTCTTTGACAGAGACAAACATCATAAATGTAGAGAAGAAATGGGAGTTGTTCTAACTCCACATTAATTGGGAGTGTTAACGGAGTAATGCGTAGTTATCAGTAGAGGATCATTTCTCTAACTCCTGTCTTATCGTCTCTTCGATTTCTGTCACCTAGTTTCTCTTGTCCAGAATTAGTATTTTGTTAATTTATTCTATTGTCTTGAGTTCTGAGTGATGTTGAATCGTCAAACATGGACATAAACCGTTCACATATACTCAGTGATCATTATGATCCGGTGGTTTCTCTTGCATATGTCGACGAACGTAAGTTCTCTACTACTGCCACGCAGCAAGCTTGCTAGGTCCAGGATCTTTAGCACATATCCACAACACCTTCCAGTGTGGTCCAAGTATTCCTAGACTCAACTGATCATGAGGTCTAGAGCACTGTTGGTAGAGTTTGGATGAGAATCCTCTTCAGAGTCTAGCCTCAGAGATCGAAACGAGGAAACATCTGCTTGACACGGACTTCAATTTCAGCTGAGCTAAAGGTGAACATGTGCTCTCGTGGTCTTATCTTGATCAAGCAATAAAGAACAGCCTTCGGCCCTTCTAGGCTCGTTCTATACTTTCGGGTTCCTGCTATGCATCTTCCTAAAGCGTTACTGAAGACAGAGAGCTCTTGAGTAGCAGTTCATGACTCAACTGCTACTTTTTGCAAGACCTAATGGCTTTACTGCGCTCAAGCTGCCCCGACTCGTACATAGTCCTTGTTTTTAATGTACGGACAATGAGGGGTATTCACGGATGTCTCAGTCCTGAAGCAGCCGGCAGCTTCATGCTTCGTACCCCTCCCACGATAGAGACCTTGCAATCCATGCATGAACCACAAGGCTTCGAATTGAAACTAGAGATTCATACAAATTCTTGCAATACATGCATCAACCACCAGGCTTCGGGTTGAAGCTAGAGATTCATACAAATTCTCATGGACCAGGTCCAGAATAACGCACATCATGCATGTACACTTCCAGACATAATATGACATGTCTTGGATTGATTGTCTTCAGTAGGTGATCGATCGTCTTGGATTGATTGTCTTCAGTAGGTGATCGATCGTCTTGGATTGATAGTCTTCAGTTTACTTTGTTTCTTCACGGGACAGAAGTATGTCTTTATGAACGGTTGTAACTGGACGCGCACGGAATGGAGCAAAGACTCGTTTTTTAGTGTGACTGAATTTGTTTCTGTCCTTGGCAGTTGGCAGATGCAGCAAAGTGACATCGTAAAAAGGCAGAGAGTGGTCGTTGGAACCTGCTCTCTGAGGATGATCGCTGGAAATCATTCAAGCACACTATCCCCTGACTACGCAGAGCGAGAAGTGATCGCTGCTCGGTCACCCGCCTCACACTTTTTCCTCTACACTATCATCCGATCCCTTCCCACTTCCGTGGAAGAGGCCAGAGGAGACTCTGTGCTTCAGGTGGGCATGCCCTCCACATGATCCCATCGGTCCTCAGGGAGGGTTGCGACTCCTCAATCTCTTACTCCTCACTCTCTTACTCCCGCTTGGATCACAGACGGTCGCTACGTCGCCCGGACGTCAAAACCTCTGTAATACCAGAATATGGTCTTAAAATTGACGGTACCCAAAACTTATGGTTTGATCGGTATAAGAGAAGCTAAGGTGGTCAAGACTGAGGTAATAGGGGGTGTCAAAGTTAAAGAACCTTCTGAATATTCGAGAGCCGCGGGAGTGAGTTACGGATTCGGCCAGACTGCGGCCAGCTCTTCATGCGGGCACCTCCTGAGGTACCCGTAGGAAAACGCCGCGGACGTTTTCTTAATGGCTACTCACTAATTTCGTCCGTTTTCTTTTGCAACGGATTCTCTTTTGCTCAGAGTAATTACTTTGAGTGTAAAGATAGAAAAATAATCAATGATAAAATGTTGTTGTTTATTCACAGATGCGACCCAGAATGAGTCGCGGTTACATACAATCTTATCTGTGACAATTTTACGGCCACTTACCTCTTTGCCGTTGAAGAATCTTTCCTCTGAACTTTGACACCCCCTAATATTCATAAGCTCCTTAGTGGAGGTGACCTTCCTGACTATACGTTAGAACTATATGACAAGATAAAGTCACAGAAGTCATTATAATTAATTCATTATTAGGCTTTTATAACTTATATTTAAAACCTAGCATGAGTATTAAGAAGGACACTCGTAGATTGTCTGATTAGTATTCTTGAACCAGTATTAGGCCGAAACGGTTACTATCCATTGCACTTGCACCTCCATGTTTCTGTCTAACCAAAGGTGGACATGAGAACTGAAGAAAGAATCCTGGTCGAACCAACATGGAACAGCCAGTGCGTAGCCTCTGTAAACGACCGATGACAGAATATGAACATAATGAAACCGGTGCTAGTTCCTCAAACTCTCCTAACCAGAATCCCGGTTAAGAACCCAAGCTCTCAAACATGGAAACAGTTGCTCAAACTGAGGTCTCTCTGGAACTGTTAGAGTGATATGAGCTCCAAGCAGATGTCAAGGACAAGCTGCTGTTCGGAGCATTGGAGACTCTGTGGTTCTCGAGAAAAAGGGATGCAGAAACATCAACTTGGCAAGGCATCAATCTGGAAATTGAACTGGGCTTTGTTGTTACGGTTGTGGAGAAACTCGTGATCGGAGCCGGGAAGAGGTCTCTTACCTACTTCGCAGGGAGGGATGCTCAAACTCTCAGGCAGTCCACAAATCGTTCATCTGTCTGATCATGAGCTATTCAATGATCAGCTTTGAGTGACTCGGTAGGCTCAGGTTAGTGGAACTTCTGCTATTATACCCTTTCTACTGGACCAGGTAACGAACATGGCAGCAGGAGAAAATCTTGTCCGGGCCATCCTCTGGAGCTTCATAGTAGATACTCATAGGACCTCTGCATTCAGCGTCTATGGTTTCTAGAAGGTTATATCGACTAATCAAGGGTACGAGACTTCATGAGCTAATGATTAGAATAATAAGCAGTTCATTTGTTCTTTACATTACCGAGCCACTAAACGTCAGTGCTACTGTCTCGCAGATGGAAACGGACGACAAGGTTCGTTTTACTGACAGTAATGATTACATAGATTTTCAAGAGGTTTTGAAGATGTACATATCAACTATGCTACAGGCATTGCATTTGGTCCATCCAGATACCGTCTAGGGATAACACTGAAATCGGTGATCGTGGGCTCTTCAAAAGCTCTCCAGACGACCATGGGTCTCTGGTCAGACCAATGTGAAGAGGACTATTGGTGCTTGCAAGTACATTAAGTAGTAATTGCAAACACGCCCTTAAGCTGCTCCTTTGTGTTTCGTCACCATCTGAGAGAAGTGATACCTATATCAATTTTTCTTGCCGTTGTCAAGTGTATCGTCATCTCATACTTCGATCCGTCAAGTGATGCAGATGCACGTGATGTGAATTATTTCACATAATAAATACTTCACCTCTCAGTTAGAAATAAGTTTCTCTGAGTGAAGTTAAGACTTCAGAGAAGTCGATATTGGAAAAAGTGAGCAATCAAAAATCTGAAAACACCATGGCGTAGGTCTCATCGCGCTGATCACCCTGGCATGTTCAAAATTTATAAACGGAGTTGCAAATGAAAAGTTACTTGGAGTTCTTCTACAAGATTTTTGATACCGAGATATATATCATAAATCAGGGTGAGTTCGAAAAAAATGTTTTAGATCTTTATCATATACATTATAGTGTGTAGTATTTTTTTGCAACTCGAAATGCACAAAAAGACCACGTCTAGAGAAAGTTATGGCAATTCGTGTTAGTGAAGAAAAGATGAAATATCGCACTTTACTAGCATATCAGTTTAGAAACTGATCTCTAGAACCAGTGGTGAGATTGACTTCCGTGGGTAGCTGAGTAAACTTGTAAGGATGAGGTCCAAGGATCAAATCCTCTCAGGCTCACAACCGGCTTGGAGTAGATTAGGCCTTCGGGAGAATATGTGAGGCACCAAGTTGTCTAAGAGCAAAACACTAGATGTCCATTAAACGTATCGTGAATGCGGGATGCCTTAGTCTACCTTCGCACTAGTGCAATCATCTGGTGTGGAGCTAGAGAGAGATTACCGTCAGATTCCCAAATGGATCTTATGCTAGAGGACTAACTCGTCTTCAACTGTCGGGGTCACTAGTACGTATTCGGTGAGGCCTTCTAAGTACTGGGGTAGCGAGATGACATCAAAGATACTCCAAGCCGGTAGAAATTCTTTTGTAGAAAATAATAGATCTCGTCATGTGATTTACTTGAAAATGATACCTGAGGAGATACTTACGGCGTTTTAAAATTCAAGGGGGCCGGAGAATGACAATGGCTGTAACTCGAGCTCCACATGTCATTACGAGGTGATTCATGTGACGAGAGATATCCATGGTGGAGTTACTTTGGATGATGGTGTCAAAAGCTGGTCGTACAGCCGACTCGATGGTTGTCCATACATATGAACATGCGAAAGCTTTGTGAACTAGTCTTCTTACGTGTTGATTTATTATCTGTGTTTTATTTTTCTGCTGCGATTTGTCTAGAGCAACTTTTATCCCTGTCAGGTGACAGTGAAGGTTATATCCGAGTTCATTTGTTCCATCATTTGTTCACCCGTGCATATCTTTGATGTAGTTTGTGGTTGTTTTATCCGGATTGGATCAAGTTTGAGTTTTCCTATCAGCACTAGACTTGGTTGTGTCTATAACAACATTTCTTCTTTTTCGTCCGTTATTCTTCCAGTCCAATCTAAATGACAGAAGCTGATTGATCTGAGTCGAGCCTTGTGTCTGTTAACTAAAGGTTTGTGCTTATCTGATGTTGTTCCTCTTGTCAAGTTAGTTCAATCTATTCTCTATTATGTGTCCATTTTTGTTGTAATTTCTAGAATTGTTCTAACCACGATCGTCCTAGTATCATGAGAACAACCTTTTGTTCATCTGTCAATCTTAAAATTCATATTGACAATCATAATACATAATCTTTTGACTATTCAGGTTGGAAGGATCTGAACTGTCATTTTTAAGTTGAACGGTGATGGGTGTAATTCTACGTTCTTAAGTTTTTTGTATAGTTCTTCATTTAATACATTCCTCAACAAAACTCTCTTTATTGTAATTTGAGGGATTGTCCCTTCATCTTCCCAAGGTGGTCATTGGAGTGATGAGATATGTACGTCCGCTATGTCTCGTATCTCTAGTTCCGGATGTTCTTGAGCTTGAAGCTCGTTTGGCTTGAATTGTGGTGAGATGATTCATTACTATTTGCATGGAGTACGGTGCAACTTGAAGAAGTTCTTCTATGCTTACATCCGCTTCTTGCTGCATGATACGATATACTACATGCTTTGCCATGCCTTTTCAACTTGCAAGTTTATCCCGTTATCGTGTCGGATTTTACGTGAAGGATGTCCAGGAAAACGTGAGGTTCTTGACTGTAGAGAACGAACGCTGCAATATATACCAACTCTCAATGTACATACACTGCCGCTTCTTTCTTCCTAAGAACACAAAACTGAAAAACAGACCAGAGCGGCGTGTAATCTGCTTCAAAGCCCCTAAAACAAACCCATGAATCTCAACCCTGACCCAAAACCACTGAAGCGTAGCTGAAAGCAAGAGAAACTTCCCTTTGCTAACAAAAAGAGCTGCACCAGTATCACACGATTGAAACCCTAGTCCAAACCACTTCAATGTACAAGCTATTAGCTAAAGCTAGCTACCACAAGCTGTATATAGCCAACTAGATCTCTAACGAACTCCAAAGGATGAAAACTGTAACGAAGGAATCGAAAAAGAACTATCTAAGAACTTCCTCCTTTCGTCAAACGGACTTCAGATGTCGATAAGGTCTTCTTCTCTGATTCCATTGACCTCAAGGACTATCAGATCCGACTCCCAACAGCCGAGATAACGTCAATTTTCGGTCGTAAATTATCGAACCTTCAAAAACTCCTCTCTACGGCTTAAAACCGCACACACTGCAAAAACGGATCGTCTAAACTCTGTCTTCTTTGATAAGTAGATCTAACTACTTTGAACCCAACGAGAGTCCAAACAAGCTGATTGGAGTTCCCGTCGTAAAACCACGCAAGAAATTTGATCGCAAGACACAAAAAACTGACATAAATCGATTCTCTGCGGCTCAAACTTACTCACCATACCCAACCCAACAACCCAATCCACGTACGGTCTCTCCTATGCGTAGATGAAGATTCCCTGATCGCGTAGGCACCAAGAACGAAGAGCTTGGCTCACCAATCGCATATCGCAGACGAACGATAATCTGACGTAAGCGCTTCCTTGCGAGCCAATTTCACTCAGAATTTGCAAACCGTCTGATGAAACTTCATATCGCTTCAATTTCCTGAAGAACTCGGCGTTCTGTTCTCAATGGATCCAAGGACAACAAGTTTGGACTCCGGAACGGTCCGAACGATCCAACTCCCCTTCACAGATTACTGAAGTCCTCTAAATCTCTCTTCTGCGTCTCAATTTTCTTCAGAACACAATCCTCGATCCGTCTTAACCCACGCGTAGCCTGCACAGATTTGAACCGAATGACATCTTACGTGCATGCATTGGACTTCTCAATTCTCCAAAACGTCCACCGATAGATTACAAGAACAAGCTAGTCTCTTAAGCAGCCCCTTTACGTCAGTCACGGGATTGCTTAAAGGACTAGCTTGTTATATATAGTACGTACAAGTTTTCTCCAATAATGAGGAAGCATACCCCTTGCGTCCTTAGTATAGCGCCTGGAGCTGTAAATACCCAGTCAACAAAGTAAACTATGGCTTAGCTTGATTTTCTCTTCTTCCGAGTCTCGTAACTTCTCCACTAGACGTCCAAATGAAGTAGATGAAGTGCCCATAGAAAGCTAAAGCTGACAACGAGCTCTACCCATCGATGTAATGAAAATGAAGATCCGAAGTCGTGCCAAAAGTCCGTAAGCTAGTGCTTAGCTTGTTTTACCCATCTTTTGAGTCTCATAACTTCTCCACTAGGCGTCCAAACAAAGTAGACAAAGTGCCTATGGAAAGCCGATGAAAGTGAAGATCCGAAGTTGTGCCAAAAGCCTCACTTTTAGTCCTATGAGTGTATTTGGAGCGATAAGAGTACTTAAAACAGTCTACGACACGACACCGTTCTATTGGAATTATACCTCATGTCGTATTGGTGCATACACACTTGTTGGTTGATGTTGAAACGATATCTTGATCGTCTAGATTGCATTTTCTTCCTATTCTCCTCGGAATGTGTATGTTGAGGTTACTTTTATCTGACACAGACTCCTCTCCAGCGAAAAAAAATTCAAACTCTTCACTTGCGAAATGTTCTTCTGATCCATTGCTCTCTGTGGAGTTTTTCTCGTGCATGCAGGTTATCAAGATCACGGAGGACATCTTGTACAATCAGATGTCGTGTTGTGACATGGCTCACATGTGAATTAACGTAGAACTTGTATTGTGTTATTTTTTGTGTTTCATGAACTTTTTCATGTAACTCGTGCGATAGCATATTAGATGTCACATTCACAATTATCTGAGATGTGAGATTGCACGATAACGAGATGTGTCAGCTCAGTGATCGACCAGGCCCAGGCGACTGTTTACCAAAAACACAGGTCATTTTTTTACCATCAATCATGCAAATGAATGGACATTCACGTTAGTGTCTGTTGTTGTCAAGATGAATACCTCACGAACCGCACGAAAGTTCGTGAGTTATTCTTTCTTGCGTGGTGTCTTCTGAGTGTTTCTTAGTGTCTTACATGAAGGGTGAGGAGGCACGAGAGTTATATTTATGGATGGAGGATTGCTCTGAGTTCCGAATCTTTCATTTCTGAATCCGTTTCATATCAAGCTTCACTACATCCATTGTTATCACTTTCGACAGTGGTTCGTTGCCTACTTTGGTGAAGAGTTCATGAGGAAGATGATGGACTTGTCTACTCCAATGACCTTACAGATCGTCACATATGGAGAGAATTGGGACCTGACTATGTACATCTTATTTTGACTAGGTGAATGGACTTGAACTTTCCAACCAACGTCTATTTCAACGTCTAGATTGATATCTGATGTCATTATCGTCGTAAGATCAACCGTCTTGCGTGGATAGCAAAGAACTTTGGTGAGGAATATTGAATCAAGTGATGGTTTCCTCATTTCTTATTTTTTTGTTGTATTTTTCATTGTAGATCAATTCAAGATCATTATCTTGACTTTGTATTGAATCTTGTGTATTTTCATGTCATTGTTATCTCTATCCTCCGGTGAGGGTGATTATTTTATGTTAAGATTGGAGCTCGAAGTATTTGGTTTCAAACCTTGAAGGTGTGAGAGCGTTTTGTTACATTTCGTTCTATAGTGCCAAGTAGAAGATAGCAATCTCTAATCTTTTTTGTCATTGGTCTACTTTTTATCAATCAAGTTCATCCAAGTTCTAAGGACGGTTTTGAGATTTCAGAGACCTTCTCGAGAATCATTCGTGGAATGTAAGTTCTCGTTGGAAAGCTCTCAAGCTGGACAATATGAAGAGACAGATCAGTCGATTGAGAGTTCTGAGTGTGAAGTTATGATCGTTCAAAGTCAAGGGGCTCAAATTGATATCTCGAGTCACGTTTGAGAGATGATCTTTAGTATTGTCAAAGAAATTGGATAGTTGACTTCGTGCTGATTGCAGTTATGTGAATAGTAGTGTTTTCTCATGAAAATAATCAATGTATTTCACTTTTACTTTGTTTATAGTGGATTTATAGATTTTTTAAAGGGGTAGAGAGAAAAATAAAAAGTGTGTTATGAGACATCACTGCAACTTGTCATTGGTCCGTTTTGAAAACAAAAATTATATTTTTGATGCTAACTTGCATCGAACACCAGCTAGATGAATAATTATGCACCCTTATACACACAAAATCAACCGTTTTGTGTTGCTTCTAAAACGGTAGTTTCTTTTGAAAAACCAAAAGAGATCAACTCTTATAGACAAGTTGCTGTCACACCCTTAGAGCATGAACATCATCTTGAGATGACATTTCTCCTAATAGGTTAGGTACTGAGGTTGGTGGAAAAAAATCCATGATAGAATGCATCAGAGTTAAAGTAAACATTTCAAAAAGCTAGGAAAACGTAAAAGTATGAAAATAACTTGTCAGAATCTTTTTAAATACAAGCTATCGATAAATACTATTTTCCTTATAGATGGTGATTATTGTGATTAGATGTCTAGTGAGTTATAGTACGCATTTTCTCCTTCGCATTCACTTGGGGAGAAATATTCCTAGTTGTAAATAAAACACTTCACGTAGAACAAGGTAATGCGCTTGCAATGGAATTGCAAGGTTATGCATTTGAGATTTATCCAAATCTAAACTCTTCCTCCCTTCTTCTAACCTTCATCTAATAGGAAAATATACTCCAAAAAAAAGTTTCTTTTATGGGATTCACAATAGAGGGATTGTCATAGATAACTTTTCCAAGGGAAAGTTCAAAGTATTTTACATGTACAACAAACTATGCTAGATGAATTCATTGTTAAGTGTGATTTGTTAAATTAAACCCTAAGTGTAGGTATAGAAGTGGAAAAAGATATACTTCTTTTTTTCTCCGTTTACTTTAGGTTAGAAAAAAGATATTATTTTGTTTCAACAAATCACCAAAATTTCCTTTATTTATTTTTATTAATATTATATATATATAATGAAACTGAACATATATTGTAAAGCTATGGGAGAGTTTTGATTAAAATCTTAATTTAACAATCTTGTAAAAACTTCTTATCAACAAAAGTAAGTTTAGGTATAAATGTTCACTTTCTTTAATCTGTCTGCAGATAACCCAACCACAGAATTAATTTATAAGGCGTATAACGGGGCACATGGGTTCTCTTGTACTGTTTGTTCACTGAAGTCTGTATGATATAGAAACGACAAAAGAAGCTCATCGTCTCTTCCGACTTTTGTATTCATCTATTTCAGCAGAACATGTAATCTATGCAAATGCATAGCAATAACAATGCAAGCATGAATCATCTCGTTTTTTCAGGATTCTCTCTTTCTTAGATAAATAGACTTACTTTAGGTACATGTGAGAAAGTGAATAAGCATGCTCAATCAACTTTGGTACAAACGTTGTTGTAGAGGACAAGCGGTAGAATAAAAATATGTATTCTTATCAGTGATTGGACGGATATGGCGGTTAGGCACGTTAGCAGTTTCTATCACTTCTTTTATCGCTTCTTCTAGTGCTCCATCGTTGTCATGTTGAGAAATATTTTATTGTTTAGGTCACATCTTCGTACATCCTGACCCTCATGTGTAACGAGGCCGTTTCTTCTTTCGCTCTATCGCTGCGAAAGCTGAGGTCGCTTGGTGTCTTAATGACGAGGCCGCTTGTTCCATCGTTCTGTCGTTGTCGTGTCGTGACGGGGCCGCTTCTTCTATCATGCGAAAGATGAGACCGCTTGCTGTCATAATGACGGAGCCGCTTCTTCTATCCTGTCTTCTCCTGTCTTCTTGTCGAATTGCGATGTGGCCGCTACTTGAGTTTTTTCACTCTTCTATCGCTGGCGTGTGGCGAGACCGAGATGTTGTTCTTTCGCTCTTCTATGGCTTCTTCTATCGCTCTATCGCTGCCTTCTCGTGGCGAGACCGCTTCTTCTATCGCTTCAAAAGACGGGTCGCTTGCTATCTTTATGACGGGGCTGCTTGTTCTATCACTCTATCGCTGCCTTCTCATGACGGGTTGGATTGCGATGAGGCCACTTCTTCTCCAACCGAGCTACGTTTTGTTCCATATTGTCGTCTCTCTCGTGCTTCTTGGTGGATTATGAGGTCGCTTCTTCTATCGCTCCGCTTGTTCTATCGCTCTATCTTTGCTGACTTCGTCTCATGCAAGACATCGTCCAAGACATGCAAGACATCATCTCATACAAGACATCGTCCGTCTTTGTGTCTTCATGACGGAGCCGCTTCTTCTATCGCTGTATCGCAGTCTTCTTGACAGATTATGATGAAAGCAAACTACGTTCTTTTCGTGCTTCTTGGCAGATTATGAGACCGAATGCCTCCTTCACACGGCATACGATGATGATATTTTTCTCGAATCTGCTGAGAACGAAGATCGCTGAGACGATTCTCATGTCCTCGACTTAGGTAAGTCTCATACCTCTCGTCGTCATTTCTGTAAATGATTGAAATGATCTATCACGATTTTTTCCACTAGCTACAGCCACTGACTCTGTTGTTGCTTCTTGCCAGATTCTGCTGTGGAGCAGCTTCTGTGCTTCGACGCGGGAGACGTCTTCCTCTTTAAAAAGTTATGTGTCTTTTTGCTCTCTTATTTAACTTCTTTCTCCTTTTTTCTACCTTATTTCTTTGCTCCGATTGGAACGTAGCTCTGCGTTGATGTCTTAGTCGTCGTCTACCGATGATGAAAAATCACTTCATTTCAATTCTTGCCACTCCTCCCACACTGGACGTATAGTCGAGGCTTAGCTTAGATGATATTCAAGCACAAGGCTTCCATGCTGACCCACAACATCCTTATCCTCTTATCACTTCACGTTGTCTTTCTTTTGATGACTTACAACTATATCGAGAAAGAGATTATATTTACATGATTTCCAGCATTGTCTAGAACCTCCCGAATTCCTATCCCCAGCGTTGGATTACATACTCATCTCCCCCACTTTTACTATCAGTCACTCTTGCTGCTATGCCTTGACCGGACCTTATCATTACATCGAATCACAAGATCACTGGTTGATCTTTCGTGATCGTCATTCTGTGATATTTTCTTATCCTAAATATTTAGATAAGAAAATAAAAATCCTAAACTGCTTAAGTCTATTGTTTACGATGTTTACCGCCTTCGTTGTGTTCATTGCCTCTGTGGTGATATAGACCCTACCTTATTTCGATATGAGTGTAAGCATATCTCTTTTTCATCTGATGTCCTTGATTGCTCAAAACCTTCCCAATTCAATGTTCAATTCAATTCAATGTTGATACAGACGAGCCGCTCGTCTGTATCACGTGAACCCTCTATCAGTGAACAACCCTCACAAACCTTTCAGAAAACCACATGAAGTTTCTTTGACTGTCCCGCAAACAAAGGTGACTTAGATATGGCCTCCTGGTTCATTCTTTTGGGTTTTCTTCATCGAGAGTGCAAGAGCGGCCTTCTTTCTGTTGAGAGGGGTGGGGCACTACTACATTTACATGTACAGTCATGTCTTTGGACGCTACTAGTCAAATAGAAATTAAAAAATTGCATCATTTCTGTTTAGAGTTGGAAAAATCCTGATAGACTCTTGGGAGCAGACGTTTGTGTCAAGAGCCTCAACAATAAAAGCCTTCACATGTTTTTCGATATGATAGGATACTGTATGAAAAATAAGTCTGAGAGTATCATATTTGTTGCATGAAGAACATTTCTAAATCTAGGTTGACAGACGGCAATGAGCTTTTTATCCTACTAGGTGCAGCGATACGACGACAACGCACGAGATGAACAGACACCTCCGCTCCTGGACTCACAACCATCGTCCACAATTTGAGGAGACACTATCTTCGTAACTACCGCTTTGTAGTACCCTCGCTCGAAGTCTTGGACCGGACAGAGCCAGGAAAAATAAACATCCTTGCTGTCAACGTCTGCTTTCATCCTTGAAATATTTGAAGATTTTAACCGTATCAACTTGCCTATGCAGGAGAAGCATCCGGAGAATAAAAAACCATCGTCCGCTCTACAAGGAGAAAAAACATCTTCATCTCTTCTGCACGCTATCATTTCCATCTCGGACACTGCACGTCTGAAGTGTTGCCAGTCTGGACTGTACTGTAGCTGTATTTTTTCGGTTTGCAACCTTCCAGAGTATTTCATTTCAGACACTGCACGTCTGAAGTGTTACCAGTCTCCACTGTACTGTACTTTTTGTTTTATCAGTTTGCAACCTTCTAGAGTATTTCATTTCAGACACTGCACGTCTGAAGTGTTACCACTCTCCATCGTACTGTAGGTTTTGTTTTTTTCAGTTTGCAACCTTCCACAGTCTGGAAGTTTTCTACGTAACTATCTCTAACTATCTGAATGTAAAGCATTTTTCTCTATAAAGCTTGTCTCTACAAGAATCATAAAATGCTACGTTCCAGTTCAAATGATATATGGACGCGAACTCTGTACAGAATTATAAGCATGCAATGTTATCTCCTTGCTTAGACTCGCTACATGATTTTAATAAAGGTACCCACGTCATCCTCCATATTGCAAGCTGATAAGAGATTAATTTAACAGGACCCGTAGTAATAACCTTTAGAGTCACGATGGCATCACGCACGCAGCAATATGCAAATTTGTGGAGACGTAGAATTTATTGCCAAAGTACAACTGAGCCTACGGACCAAATTATATATTCATATACACATTAATTTATTACCTAGACCTTCCTCTCGGAAGGGTTAGGTAATATATTAACTTGCAGCCCTCTTCCATCTTCAGATGGAAAGAGGTGAATAAATAACCATGCACCAGCTAAGTGAATATGCATGGTGCTCTTAAGTTCAGTGGAAAAGCTCTAGTTAATTTTAGTAGTGACAAGTATGGAACTAACTTGTTCTTGCTACGTTGTGTGGGGTCCAATCACCTTCTGATATTTATTTCTTGTTCCTGTGTCGGCTATTATTTTCCATTATCGACTTATTTTGGTTGTATATTTGGAAGAGTGGATTATACAATAATTATTATCTAACATTCTACTAAGAAAAGGTAAATAATAAATTAATATTAATATTAATTCACGTGTATTATGCATCAAGTTTTCGGACTTGTACGTTTGGAAACGCATAAGGGTGCCTTTGCCTTTCTTTCAAACTCTCCGCATATTGCTTTAGTGTAGAATTGATAAGTTATGTTTAATATATATATTTTAATAAAAAAAGTTAATGGCACTTAAAATTGATGGAGCAGGTTTATATTTAACTACCTTTCTTTTTATAATAAGATCAACCTCTTGTCTTAATCTATGACGGTCCAAGTTTTCGCATCCTCCCTACTCGATTTTCTTTTTTCTTCTCTCTGTCGAAAAGCCTATGTTACGCATATTATCTGCACCTTTAGTGATTTTGAACATGAAAAAGTTCTTTATTTTTACTTTTTCTTAGAAATTAGATTTCCATATTATCCGAACAAATTCGTGAGTTCTCGTTACGAGTACTCGGTTGTTGTGAGCGGCTGTTATATCTTATTTGTAATCCTAATTTTTTTATATTATTAATTTGAGAAAAACATGGATGGTGATATATATGTAAATCAAATATATTCATGTTTTGAGAATAACAGATTTATCGAGGGTCACTCTCTAGTACTGCGATAACCCGCAAGTACATGGTAGAATGCAAATCATAATAACAAGGAACTATATTTGCAGGGGAATTATGCGATTATGTGTTAGTAATTTATCCAGATTTATTTTCTCTTTTTTATTTTTCTGTTTTCGGAATTATGCGATTATGTGTTAGTAATTTATCCAGATTTATTTTCTCTTTCTTATTTTTCTATTTTCACAACAATTCCATCTGTCTGTTTCGCTACATGACTAAAAAGTTCTCCCTTTCCTCTTTGGTTTTCACATTCTACATATAGCTATTCTACCGAATAGCAACAACAAACGTAGATGTTTCTATGTCCGTTTCGGAAAAATACTCAGTAGTTAGCAGTATTCAGGAAGTGAAAACACCCTTTCGTTTCTTTCCAGTTTGTCTTCTTTCTGTTTACAATTTGAAAGATTTAACTAAAACTAATATTTCATAGATCAAAGTACCATTTAGTATTTTTCTTATAGGCTCATCACGTATGTACGGACTCCATCCAATACGGACTAAAACTCCTTACCATCAATTGCTAATGAACCAGAATATGGAGGGAATATACATCCCAACGTCGAGAAAGGTAAAACGGAGGAAGACGAAAAGCAGATTTTCGGAGTCAAAAATACAAATGATGGATACGTCAGCAGCTGTGGTCGGGGTTGGGCGTTGGAGGCTGGGTTTTGTATCACCATAAAAATTTTTTTCTGTACGTGCTGGAATAGACTCTTGAGATTTTTTTTTCTCTTATTGTTATCAGAAATCTATATATATTAAGTAAATATAAATATTAAATAAATATTATTCTATAAAATTTATTTGTTAACCCATGCCTGAAAATACGAAAAGAACAAGAGATAAACTATAAACCTTGGCTGGACTGTCGCGCTCCGGAAGGTACAAGACCGGAAAGGTTTACTCATTAATACTACAAAATATACAGTCGTTTAATATAACACCTAACCCTTCTTGCCGGAAGGGTTAGGTGTTAAATTAAACGACTGTTCCTCCTCCATCTTCCGATGGAGGAGGTGAATATACATGTTCTCGAAGGAGGGAATATACGAACAAACGCATGAACAGAACTGCTCAGATCTCAGATAAGTCCTCCCTTCCAACTTGATGGAACAAACAAACATGAACAAGTTTGGCAATGATATAGGGGGAAACAAAGCGGCCGTTTGAACTTGGATGCTACGGTAGGTTTCTGAAAGGTCCGTGACTGAAGCAAGAAAGGGACACGAGTCTCATAACAAGTGAATGAAAGGCCGCTTGAATCGTATAGCTGGCAAGGTAAAGGCGATCTCCGTCGGTGACCACAAAACTTGCAGTGCACGCCCAAAGACAGCTGAGATAGGAACGAGAAACGCTGCAAAGAAATCTGCAGAGCCTCAAGCAATTGACGCGCCATCGAGTACAGAGGAGAGGGCCCTCTCCAGGTGGTGCGTGAGTCCAGCAATTGCTCTTTTCCTTACGAGAAATATTATTTTATCCATTCATAATCATCAGCAGATTTATTCAGTTCATTCTTGGTTCTCGGAAGACACTTGGAAGCGAGAAAGATGAATGTAAGATGTTTAGAAACCAAAGTAGTCTTCTAAGAGGTTTGGACTGAATTTACTTGTGTCAATATGTAGAATTTATCTACGGGTACACCGACAACACCTTCATAAGTTTCTTGCCCTTGATCACACCCTCAGTGTTTTACGTTTGAGCACACTCGTCTTAACGATATACTGCTTAATCACATCGTTGACTGACTATAAACCAGTCATTTTGTCATATTAATGACATGTCTGATATCAACTCTCTAAGCATGTATGTAAGTGGATTTTATGGTTGAAACAATTTGAATAACAGCGACAATATACAAATACACAACAAATACTCTACGGGGAATATGTATGCATGATCGAAGAAATGCGTGTACTACGAGGGAGAGGTTCCTGTGACGAAGAGAAGGACAAGCCTTCCGGAGCCCACCGAACACGAGTCTGTCATCTGCGCGGTCGGGCCAATCAGACAACAGGAACCGCTGGCAAACAGAAAAACATTCAGGCCGGGTCACAAGCATCGTCATCCGGAAATCGGAGGCGAAGCAGAGGAGAAACGACAGTGGCCGCATACCGACAAAGTAGACGGATTACGAGGAGCCTGGAGAATTGTTTCCGAACTTGCTGCTGACGCATTGTCAGATGGAATCTCCTCTGCTTCTGCTGGTGCGCCCACGCATGAGTTCCCTTCCCTTGACTTCCCTCTCACTCTGTCCTAGAGTCCCACATGTCAGATCGCAGTTGCCGGGATGCAGGGCCGGTGTTTTAGGTTGGAAGTTAAATCAAAGTTGTCGAATTCTTGGGAGTTTCAGGGCTTGGATTTGTGCGTTTTGTGATCTTGAGGTATTGGCCTCCGGTGTTGTGATCTAGTGACATCTATTGAGAGGTTGCAGGGTTCTCAACGACAAGAATCTGTCGAGTCCCAGGCCATCTTGAAGTCTTAGATTCCGTTTGTGGCTGTCGTTAGGTGGTATCGGAATTCGTTTTTAGGATTTGGCAGCGGGAGGAGATTTGGTCTTTGTAGCTGTGGAAGTCGATATCTCGGATTCACAGCCGGTCCAGACAACACTCATGTTATTCACTCTGTTTTATTGAGAGATCATACTTGGTTATAACCTTGTACTCAGAATTGCTTCCTCAAGGAACCGGAGAAGGATGCCTCATGGTAGTGGTGGAAGCTTTGGAGGTGGGGATAGTGGGGGTGGATTCAGTGGTGACGGTGGGTACAGTTCATCATCTTTCGAACACGGACGATCTAGCGGAGGTAGCTTCGACAGTCGCCCTCCTGGCGGGGGTAGTCACCATCACCACCATGACCGCTGGGGTCCAGGATATTACTCATCACCACCAGGATATTACTCATCGACTCCTGTGTTTGTAAATACCGTGCAGAGGCCGCCACTTGACAGGAAAACGGAGGCTCTGGCTCAAAACAAAGCGTGTTTTCTCTTCGTTATAATAGCTTCTTTCATGGGTAGGCTCCGATCTCCAGAAAACCTGCTAGAAAAGTACAAGGAACGGAGAGAAGTTTTGCTTATTGTGTGTGGATGACTGATCTTGTAGATGATGAAAGCCACAACATCCATTTCTGGTGAAGTTTTGTCGATGTTTGGATGAAATTTTTAAGCCGGTAGGGGCATGTTAATATGATCCTCTTGACACGTGTTTTTATCTCTGTTGAGGATCTGTGAGTCAAGGGTGTAGCGTTTTGGTTTGGGACTGCCTGGAAAGCCGAACTGAATCCGTTGTGTTGGGGCATTTTGTATTTGATGCACCAAAGTGCGAACCATTGGTGCTATGCATTCTACGATATGAGATTTATCAGACTGCTAAGAGTCAGTGTTGTTGATCTAACAGCTCGAGGTTGATTGGCTTGCACTAGAGAAGTTTCGTTTCTGCAAGATTTTTCGTGGCTATGTAGAGTTTGCTTAGTTGACGGATGCGGTCTACGAAAGCAAGAGAGGAATCTCTGCGTTGGATAAGTATGATGCATTCCTAAGATGATTTATTAGTTTGGTTAATGTATGAGAGTTCTAAACACCGTTCTAATCAGCGTTATAGGGCACTGTCACGGGCTGCCTGGTCTGTGTGAAGGAATAAGATTATCCACGTCAGACAATTGCCCCGGTATTTCTGGTCAGCAAGTTGGTACTCACCTGACAGAGTTTCCGGACCATGTTTTATACCGTTGTCAGTGACCTTTTGGATGCTGTTTGGACCGTATGGATCAACCACGATCGGTCTGGACGTTAATACTTCTCGGCTTATGACGGCTCGTCCGTACTTTGCCAGAACCATGAAGGTACCACTTTGAATTTGAGGCCAGTAGTAGAATGATAAGGTGGTTTGCATGCAAATTCGGATAATATCGTTGACAAACTCGTGTGTACCACATGGTGTTTCCAGTTCACGACTAATGGCGAATTTCCGGGTCCTGTACTCTATAGCCTTCATCGTAAACCGAAACTTGACTCAGAAATTAGCTGGAGCGACTATCAGAACGTCACTTTGAATTACTCGCACCAGGTGACTGCAGACCTCTTTCTTCATTTACAACTACGTAAGAGTTGAAGAGTTTGAGAGTTATAGATATATAACCTAACCTTGTTTGAGTATTGTAAACCTGTTCTCGCTGTCCAGGGTAAAGAACAACTTTGATTTTGAGTTATCTTTAGAGGTATTAATTACGTCCTTTTCCGTCTTGAAGCGTTCTAATATATGAAGGTCAGTTTTCCCGCGAAGTTCTCCATATCGTACGAAATTCGACTAGTTTCATAAGTGGAGTGCTGAGGATGAGACAACCTTTTAAGATACTGAAGAGTCTGAGTCATGATTGTGGAAAGCCAGTGTTGGTTTCTCCGGTTCTGAGCTATAATGGACATGAAGCGCGTTGAAACAACAAGTTCTACGCGGTTGGTTTTGATGTCTGTAATTTGTTGTGGTAGGAATATTACTACTATCTCAATAAAGGTTCTACCGTGAGAATGAAAGCGAATTCGAACACTCCTGAAGGAAATGTTGTTTACTTCAAGGTTATTCGAGGTGCACTACATCTATCATGGATTTTGCGAACTTGAAAATAAACATTTGAATTTTGGGATCCTGTCACGAGCCGTTGCTTTTTGTATATCAGGCGGTGGTTTGTGTCATTGCACCCACTATACTGTAGACCTCCTGTCCTGCGTAATGTCACATCTACCTGCTGGTTTCTTTGTCCAACCTGCTTTCTGGGAATTCGTTTCCAATACCTTTTCTGTTATATCTGCAGGAATGGAGGGTCTGGAAGCATTTCTTGACCGACCTGATGAGGCTTCAATTCGTCTCCGTGGTACGTACCCTACGGAAGATTTCTGAAAATTTACCTCAGATACTCTTGTAGTTTTAGTCGGAAGGAATGTAGGCTTTTAGCCTTTAGGTTTACTTGGTACTGTTGACACTTGAGTCAATTGATTGCAAAGACTGTTGGCTCATGTCTTTTATCCAACAGGAACGAACATTTTTCTAACTAGAATCATCTTCAAAGGTTAAAGCTGGATTCGTGTATATATATCTGATCTGCTTCTGCTTCTTATTTTACAACGAAGAATGGGAGACGTCGGTGATGAATCAAGTTATCCTTGCGCTTTGACTGGGACTGTGCTTCAAAGGAAGCCCAGTCTCGAGGAAGAGAACCACTTTCAGCATGCTAACTGGTCCTGAGATGTCTGTCCCAAGTCAAGAAATTATTTTCTCAGTGGTAGGATTGTTTGCTACGAAGACAGTCTTCGCCTGCGCCGACACAGCCGCCCTTTCTAGGTTTTCACCGTCATGTATTAGTTTCCTGACAACCATCTTGGCTCAGTTCCGGGATTGATGTTCCGTCGGATTCATGCAGGGTACCTTGAATATAAATTCGAGGCATTCGCCGATGACGATTACATTCTTGCTTTCGCCAATGTGCGCCGCGTTGAGGCTGAGGTACGTACGAGTAGGCTAGCAACTATGGATGCTGTAGGTTGTTAAGGTGTCTAAGTTTCTCCTCCGTTGGATTCGACTGTGAAGATTGACCCTACAGTTGAGGGCGCATGCAGTTCTGGCGATGTACGTTTGTCAGGGGGACGTTTCTGTTGTCTTGTTGTAGAGTTCATGACAGAGGAGTTCTTTTCGTCCTCGTATGTCAGGGCTGTACTCATTGTGTTGAATTGGACAAGGTCTTATGAGGTATTTGATACGACTCCGTTTCGGAGACCTGAGGGTGAAGACCCTCGATTTTGTGTAACCTTAAGTTGGTGCCATTGTAGGTAGTTGTGGAGCTGGACATTCAGAGTCGGATATACAATATACGAGGCGCCGTTGAGCGTTGCAGCCTAATGCCTTACTGTGAGCTGAAGCTTTCGCTCTTCGGCTCTAGGTATGGTGTGCTGGAGACACCAGGCGTTGGTAAGGTACGCCAGCGTTCCCTTCTGCGAGTTAAGTTACCCCGTATAGGATAGGTAGACCCGTAATGCAAATTCGGAGCTCTACTCTGGGCTTGAATTCTTCTTTGCACTTTATCGGGAGTATTAGTATATTTATTGAACTAGTACTGGTAAAATAACGTGAAGTGCCGGATTGTTAACCAGACCTTATGTCTTTTCCCTTCTTTTTACAGACGCCAGTCGACAACTGGGAGATAGAAGTCGGTTATGGAACTCGCTGGGGGCCAATAATCTTGATATACGGTACGTCTTGCGCTCAGTCTAGTTTCGTCATTTGCTGTGGACTGTCTACCTTTCTAGAATATGTCATGGGCACTTTGGTACTGATGAAGTAGTGTGGGCTCTTGCAGGCGTGATAGGCCTGATATTCCTGATCCGAAGAGCTAAGATCTTGAGAACTTCCTACGAGATCGAAGATACACATTCCGAGCGCGCACCTCTCGTGACACCAATTGAGGAAGGAGCACCAGCTCCTTCAGCGCCTGTGATGCCAGCTTCCATTCCAGAAGAGGAAGAGTACGCTTACCGACGGGACAAAGAAGTCGCAGAGGATCATCTATGCTCTGTGTGCTTAGATGCACCCAAGGATAGCTTTTTCGTGCCATGTGGGCACCGTGCGACCTGCTTTGCATGTGGGACGAGGTACATGCGGAAACTTTGCTTCCATCGATGTCTATTGTCGTTTTATTTCCGGGAACTTGGTGATTAGTGGATTGAGTTAAAGATTATCGTGGTAGTTTCTAGTTTATTGTCGAAGTAGATACTGACTATTAGATGGTCTACAGGATATCCAAATCAGACCAGCCGACATGTCCCATCTGTCGGCAACCAATTGGTGAAGTGAAGAAAATTTTTGACGCGTAATCGCGTATTGCCAGCTGCTTGTAATTATGAGTTAGTTCTGGCCTGGAGCATTTTTGTGATTAATTCACGACTGTACATTTGGCGGAATGTGAGATCATACCAGGGTTCAGCGGCCATTTCCCCTTCCCTAGTTGATTATTTTCTGTTTCTTGGTGCACTCTGTCATTAGCCGTTTCGATCAGTAACAGTTACGATATCCATCTCGTGGACGAGCAGCTTATTCCTGATTAGGGGCTGACTTCAGTTATTTCACAAAAAGTCTTGTGTTCGCCCACGGTAGCTCTAGACGGTTTGAAGTGCCTTATATTTGGAGAATTACAAGTGCTTAATAGTTGGGCATGTTACGGAATGACTAGGAATATCCTTAGTCATTGCAAAAGGGTTTTGCTTCCGGTTGCAAAAGGGTTATGCATGATCTTTAAGGGGGATGATGCAGCTTGTAATATACAATGTAAGAATGCTGCTTTGTTCGTTGGCAAGCTTGAGTCCTCCGCGTAGGAGACGACGTATCCGATATCCTGTTAGCGGTGTATCTAAGGTTCTTACTACTATGGTCGTTTCTGTAAATGCAACAGAAACGACCATAGAATTCTATCTTCTTCAGACTTGTCCCACTGGATACATCTCGCATGGAATTTCAGTTTTTCTCTGCGACAAACCATTGTTTTTCACAGCTGAGTCGTGTACGTGAGGGCGTGGAGTTGCATGTGTGTGAAACACAAGTCCTGTATCCTTAGCTGACAAGCTAACCAAAATGGTTAGTTCTGATTGATTTACAGATCACAGAAACACTGTAACGTCCGTACTGCTGTCAATGGTTATGCTCCGCGCTGTTTATGAGCTACGGTAATTCCTGTCAGCAGGGTTGTTAGCATTTGTCAAACGGAGAAGTGGGAGATCAGGACTCTGCTATCGTGTACCCGATTCTTAGTACAGGGAATGTCTACGGAAAAGTGTCCAAGTGCTACCACAAAACTGGGAAGTAAGGGTATGATGCAGTCAGACACGAAAGGTGTATCCCAGCTCGAGGCGGTTGTGGAGAAAGGGCCTGGACAGAGTACCATAGAAAGTATTAAGGGGTGCTGTGCTGCTTGTGCTTTATACACCTGGTTAACGTACACAGCCACCGTTTCTGTTTGATCGTACACTGAGGGATTGTGACACTCTCAGATATCGGGAATCAACTCCCTCATGGAGATCATGAATTGTAACTACAATAGGTTGCTCACGTGGCCTCTCTCTAAGGTACTGCGGAGTAACTTGGCGCTTCCACTAAATTCTGGCATCAGAAAGAGTACATGAGCTACACAAGTTCCTTCTCGTGCCATGTGATTTCGCGGTTACCACTTCTCCAGGAAGTGAACAAAACCCGCGCAGACGGCGCTTGCTTTGAGTCTAAGTAAAATGTTAGACTTTTATGGGCGTACTTGTTGCTAACAGCGATGTCCGGAGGAGTTTTGACACATCTGACGGCGTACATGCACTATTTAAATGATTCGAGCTGTAAAGCTCCAAATCTTCCTTCACCGATCTTCTTGAATGATTCTTGTGTGGTGTCCAACGACGCCACAGAGAAGAAAACATGGGAAGTGCATCGAATGCAACGCTGATGTGCCATTCTATTTTGGACGTCGTCGGGGACTGGTCTTGAACAACAGATGTCTGCTTCCGGTAGGTGCTATGGAACAACACTTCGGTGTGGGAGGAGCAATTGGTTGCTAATATGTTGTTTCTCGTACATCCACGGCCGGTCAAGGCTGTAGAAGCTCGGCCTTTCATGCATCAGTATAACCAAGGGCCTGCTTTTAGAAAGCTGAGGAGATCAATTGCATGAATGGCAACTCCAGATGGCTGTATCGGGTCGATGCAAGGCCAGGCAGCAGGTAGACTAAATGACGCTCTGAAATACTGCAGCAGTCCTTCCCCTGCTGCTGGTGGATGTCCAGACCCCAGTTGCCGGGCCTTGGGCTGTTGGTCCACCCGACACGTGATAAATCCTAAAGAGATTGCACTTCCTGAGCAGAAGTACAGACCAAAGCTTGATGCCGATATCATTCGAGCAATGTACGTTCCTCGCGTACGGGCGGGGGATGAGTGTCAAAGTATCAAGTTGATACAAGCCGTGGTAGAAGAGGGTTAGCAGAATCTACTCACATGCAGACGCAAGTGGATTTGGTTTTACTTGACAGAAGTGGATAGAGGAGTTTCATGAGCTTTCGGGCTGGAGGCACCGTACATGTTTGAAGGACCTCGAAATGCTTTCTCTTTGGCCTATTTTATAGTTTTCATTACGTACAAAACTGTAGAGCAAGATGGATCAAGCAGCACGATGCTCCGTCTTCCAGCTCCACGTCTGCGTACGAGATCAAATTAGCATCCAAAGTCAAAATCTTGAAGTTAATGCCGTGCCGTGTCTCCGATGAGATCGGGTCGCCGCAATATCAAGGCCGGTTTCTTTGGCTGATGATATGGCAGCACCGTCAGCAACGAGTCAGAAAGTCCAAACGTGTGCAAAGATTCCAATCCCGCCTCGGCGAAGGCTCTTGCTCTCCCATCCCTCACTTCCGGCCATCCCGTGCAGTCCCGTCCCTGAAGTCATTCGATCTCAGGTCTGATATGGAGCCTTCCGCGACCGTTCTTTCAAAATAGTTTACACAGTACACCATCCTTAGAATCTCTTCTGTTTTGATCCATTCGGAGTCGTCACTTTACGGAGCTTGTACTGGACTATGCAGTTATGGTAGATATTTACGGTCTCTGCAGAAGTCGAGAAATCCCTCGGCAACTCTTCCGATGTGACCTAGAGGAGTAGATGCTCATTTCACGTCTGCGAATTACGTCCGAGGGCTTAAATCACGAGAAAGGAAAGTTCTCAATGAGCGGATCGTAAGCGCTGGATGCATGCCTGACAGAGTTCGTCTGCGGAGAGAGAGAGAGAGAGAGAGAGAGAGAGATTCATCAAGAATTCGAGTGTTTGTTTAAGCAGCTTAGCTGCCTGCGTGAAGGTACGGGATTTGTCGGTGTACTCACCGGGCCAGATAGTGCGCATGACATGTGGAATCCAAACAGTACTGTGAAGAATTGAGTGGGTGGCGGGCCGTTCCTCAACACAAGAGGACAAACATGGCGAGTATCAGAATCATCGGAGTCGTGGGGGCCGGACAGATGGGGTCTGGTATAGCTCAAGTAGTAGCAGCAGCCAAACTTCATGCTGTGCTGGCGGATGTGGACAGTTCAGCTCTGACTCGCGGAATGAAGTCTATATCTTCATCCCTTGCTCGCTTCGTCTCCAAAGGTTCCCTCTCTCAGGTTGAATCCTACTTCCTTACCCTCCGTTGAATCGTTCCTTCGCTCGGGCTGACCTTCTTACCGTCGAGCCTGGATCAGCTAGACAGGTGTTTGAAAGTTCTATGTTCTCTCTTTCTCCTCATTGTCAGAGGTAATCAAATCTGGCTCATACGCTAGATCAAAATGCCTTCTTTCGAGCCTTCTGGTCTGCTGGTTTCCTTTTCCTCTAAGCCTTCCCGATAGCTGGCCGCACTCATGATGATGCTGCGTGAGGGTTTCTTGTGTAATCGAGAAAATGTGTATCATGTCTTCATGATATTCCTCGTTTCTCTTCATACTGTAGACCCTTTCAGTTCATCTGGAAGCTATTGGTAGCTCCACTAGTACTGTGCTGCTTAGACCTACTGTGCAATCAGCTTTCCGTGTTTTCAGTGGAACTCAGCTTACGGATGGCTTCTGTTGCGCTAAGTGACTTTTGGTTTGAGGTAGAATCAACCCGCTATCAGGCTTCCCGTCCGATACCTGACCCTGAGTCAGAAAGTGATGGTCCTCTATGTCAACTCATCGAGAATCCGGCTTTTCTTGTGTGCAGGAAGAGTCTGATGCGACTCTGGCCCGTATCAAGACGACTGTGTCTTTAAATGAACTGCGAGATGCAGATTTGGTTATCGAGGCGGTACCAGAGAGCGAAGAGTTGAAGAAGCGCATCTTCTCTGAGCTCGATCGAGTTGTCAAGCCTTCTGCCATCCTTGCTTCCAACACGAGCTCCATCTCGATCACACGAATTGCCTCGTTCACTCAAAGGCCTCAGCAGGTTTCCAGCTCTCGGGTGCCGCTTTTCAGCTCTAAATACATTAGGTTGTGAACCGTTCGGAGCTTGAAACAGGCTCCTTTGCATGTAGTGGATAACTTGCGGGTTCAAGCGCTTGATTCAAGTCGTGATTGTTCACAAAGTGCACACTCAGTTCTCTTTCACTTCCACTGATATTCGCAGTCTTCCTGCTGTCTCTGCGATTGGTGCGTGTAGGTGGTGGGCATGCACTTTATGAATCCTCCTCCTCTTATGAAGCTTGTCGAGTCTATACGCGGTTTGCAAACAGACGATGCTGTATTTAACACAGTTTGTGAGCTTGCCCAAAGGTATGATCCTCCTCGCCGACCGGTGACCTTGTGCATTGTCTCACTTTCTTAGTGCCATATGAAGATATAGAAATAAAAGAAAAAAAGAAACGAGAAATCATTACCGAGTTTTGCAGTGGATTCGTTGTTGGATGACTTTTGTTGATGTAGATGACGATTTTGTGCAGGCTAGGAAAAACTGTGAGCTGTTCGCGGGATTATCCAGGATTTGTGGTTAACCGAATTTTGATGCCGATGATAAATGAGGCCTTCATAGCTCTCCAAGAAGGTGTTGCCACAGCGGAGGATATAGATAAGGGCATGAAGCTAGGTACGAATCAACCCATGGGTCCACTGACATTAGCGGATTTTATTGGTTTGGACACGTGCTTGGCAATAATGCGGGTGCTGCACCATGGCCTTGGAGACTCTAAGTACAGGCCTTGTCCTCTGCTAGTGCAGTACGTCGATGCAGGTTGGCTCGGACGGAAGAGTGGACGCGGAGTCTATAGCTACAAGTCCACTCTTTGACTGAGCTTCAAGTCCAGGACTCGCTGGCTACTTTGCTCTGCTCTCCTCCTCCTCTCCTCTCCACCCCGGATATGAATCAAAAAATTTGACCCGGGTTGAAGACGCGCGACCAACGGGTATCGAAGAGACCAACACATTTTTGCCCCAAGGGCGCTGCTACTTGTCGAATTTTTTCTCTCAAGATTCCTTTGACCACTGTAGAAATTGTGTATATACTCTGTTGCAGAGTTGCTACATGACTATTAGTTTGTGGGCCACGGTCATGGCTCCACCAGCAGGCTCAATATGTTCTCGTTCACAATCAATGAAGTTTTGCTGTTGCAGCTCTTTGCTTGTTATTCTTGGATCCCATTCTATATGCGTATAAATAATATTCTTGGACCTCATCCACATTACAATGTGTCTGAGTGCACACTTGGCTATAATATGGTACAGGAGGCTTTGTCACGGGTGGTAACACCCCCACGGTGAAGTGTGTCGCACCATGAAACAACACCAGTTGGAAAAATTTGAAACACCACCAGCTGAACAAATGTTAGCTGGTTGCAGGAATTTGGGTGCGACTTTTAGGGGATCCAGACTTTATTGTTGCTAGTTTTACCAGCGTAATATATGTGTTATCCAGTGTGTAGTTGCTGATCCTTAGGAGAAAGCTCGCCGCTTTGAATGGGGATTACAGCCTGTTTACCGTGCGTGACTGATGGTACAGTGAAATTTCCCCTTGGCTATAACTGCAAATCAACTGCCTGCTTATCCGTACCACCGGCAAGGATAGGCTCCAGTGTTTTCACCTCAGTCACGTAATTTGGTTCCGTCAATTCAGGCGAGTTGACCTCTATATAAATTGTCCCCTGTCGGTTCCTTCAGAATCGCCTGGTTTGCGATGGTCTGTTTCTTTCTCCGTGCAACGTTGCTGAAGAGTGTACACGTCGGCGAGGAGAAATCAATTTATACCTGTCCACAATATAGACATATATTGGGAACATCCGATCCCACGAAGTGACATTAATGAATAAACAGTGGTTCGACTCTACCCCATTCAAATTCTTGACTTCACAAGTGTCGAAGATCAAGTCGAAAGATGAAACTGGGAAGAGGTATGAATGTATGTTGGCATGCGTACCCAGCAAAAACCACAATCGGAAGTCAGGACTACACGCACCGTGCAATTCAGACTATACTGCCAAAACTGAACCCCACGAGAAGATGGGGTACACGAGTACGATCCATCTGCACTAGAATTTGCCTTTTCCCGCCAAAGATGAGCCCACCAGTACTCGTGTCCTAGCTCCACTAAGGTAGTTTGGCTGTGCTGCGAGTGCTCTGCGCAGGCGTAGTTGATTACATACGGGACCTACAGCCTTCTTGCGAGGACTTTTGATCTTTCATAAGAAAGACCTTGCCTAACTAGCCAATATGAAGTTAATATCTGCTAAATTCCACTCCATTTTGTGAGTTTTTTCATCTCCTATGTTCATGAGCTTGCTTGAATAAGACGGTCAGAAGTGGTGAGTGGATCTGTCATCCGGAAATTCACCCTCATCAACTCGAAGACGGAGGGAATGGTCGATGACGAGCGGAGGTCGTAGGGCCTGATGCTCTGCCTCTGCTTTGACTCGCGCTTTATACATTTCAACTGTTTCGACCGAGAGAAGGCGCTTTACCTATCAAACAGCAGAAAGGATTGTCAGTTCGTGGATTTTCGGCATTGAGAAATTACTGAATTCTTCACTTTACTGAACATCGACGGAAGCACATACATACGCATTATACATCTTATCTCCTCACCACGGTAGGCTCGGCTAATGCAACATTCGCATTTAGTTGAACTCGCGGATTTTCCCCAGGATACAACAAATACAATTTTGGGGGAAAACCGCTAAGTTGGATTGCCAAACACCACTCGACAAGAATGGTTGCTCAATTACAGGATCAGGATTAAGAGCTGAATGCATCCTCGTGGTATTCGTCTCGACTAGTCAATTCTCCAAACCTCCAGTAGGGCGTTCAATCTGCCGCCTCGAACTTCACCCTTGGAACCCTAAATCAGGGCAGGTAACGCTCTAATCTGGAGAAACACCCTTCACGGGAGTAATTTCTCCCGTAATCACAGCCTATGTTCACTTCCCAAGCCCTCTGAAACCCTGTATACGGTGCCACCTATCTACATGATATCTTCAAAATTCCCAAGAGGAAAGCAAAATCTTGTCAGAGACTAATATGAAGACCGAGCTGGAGCTATAGGAACTTTCGACAGTACTATGATGCTCCACGCGAAGAGAACGATACACACAGGTCAATCACAAACTCAAGCCGGCATCTTGTTGGTGTTCTAAACCAGACAAAACAAGAAATGCGAAAGATCATCATCCTGTAAGGCGAGAGAATTCTTGCATGATCCACAAGTCACGAAGATCTCTCTTTACGATGAGTTACAGTAATCGACAGGTTTGACGGTGAGTCACGGGCAATCGATCACATGAAGGGTCGGCAAACATGTATGATCAAAGAGCTGCAGCAGTACCTGATTGACCATACCCCGGATAGTCGGCGTATTCTCCCGGATCACCATCTGGTTAACCTTGCGCAAGCCTAGAGCTCGAACCGTGCGACGGTGCAACTGCCTGGTGCCTGGAAGACCTCGTACCAGTTGAATCGCAAGCCGCGAGCTCCATGCTGGTGCTGGTCCCGTCATCCTTCCTTCCTAGCTCCTCGTCTTCTCCCTTTCCTTCCCCTCCCCTCACCAAATCATACACTACTTCTCTATCCTGCCTGTCGACGACCTTCAAAACAAACCCCGCGCTACATTCAACTACAGTACTACAGTACGTGGTTATGCTTATCCTACTGCAACTCGGTTCTCGTAATAATGAACCACGTTAATCTCAGATCTTTTATCCTGTTCCATCAGATCTACTAGAACACGTCATCACTTTCGACGCAAGCCTAAATGAAGCGTAAATCACAGACATTTTAATAACGGTAAAACTGTTACGCCCACGATAGCCTAATTAATACATTTGACGAGCAGTTTTTCTCCAGTACGGTGGAGGCACGCCTTGTGTCTCATCAGGGCCTTCCAATCTGATTCTTGATGGTACAGTATGATACGTAATTTTCAACTTGAGGAGAATACAAATAGCTTGGTAAGGAAAGGCAGCGTGCGCTACCAGTCCCGTAAGAACGCTCCCGTTCACTTGGCCGGTAGCCAGTCCCGCGCATAACACAAACCGGGTTACGTCGCTTAACGGAAAACGCGCCGAGTAACCTCCGGTGCGGCGATGCATGCAAACACTGAGTAATGTACAAACTTCGATCCTTTGCGGCTTTTATCTTAACCGTAGCCACCTAGAACAATCTGCTGTTTAGCTCAAGCACCCTGTGATTTTATCCGAAGAAAATTCTACCGTGCCTGCTAAGACTGGCGAGTGCAGTCACGAAACGAGTTCCGGAGGACGCGTGGAAAATGCACCTCGTACTCTCTACTCTCTTAGATTCCGAAGATACTTAGATGTCTTTGCCTGGTGCGCGTTTTTCCCGCGAAGAGCTGAGTTCCTGTGAGAGTGGTGTCGTTTGGACGGTAATCAGTCTAGGACATCCTAAGAGTAAGCTGTGAAGTTTCGGAGCTAGTACTCGCACGTTGAAGGTGTGCGAGATGCGCTCATGCTGGGTTAGTTTCTCGTCGATGATTCGTTAATGCGCGGTCAAATTTGGCCCTTCTCACATGTGACATAACCCCCGATAAATTCATGGAAGAAGGGAATTCTGCTGGTGCTTTTACTAGTCCGGGGAGTTTGAGTCAAGCTCAGAATTTGTTCGAAGAAGAGAAGGCATTTGAAAAGCCGAAACCTCCAGCCCGGCGTGTCCAGAAGAAGAAGGCAGTCCTTCGGCAATTACGGAAGAAACTTAACGAAGCGAAACCAGGACAACCGGGTGTAGCCAGCAATGGCGTGGACGATGGAGGGTTGCATGATTGGCCTGGTCTAGTTTCCTCAACTTCGGCCACAGAGAGCGCGACCGAGGAATACAAGAAGAAGTTGCTAAGTGTGAAGAAAAATGGGAAAAGGGGTATTAATTTTGCCAAATTTGAAGACGCGCTTAGAACAACTCCCTTCGTTTTCCAGAAGAAGCTGTCTCGAATCGACTGGCGCAGACTACACACGATTGACGTTGACAAGATTGTCCGTGAAGTAGGTACGTTGTGAGTTGCCGCAGACTTTTGCCAAAATTTCCAGTACTCATGGACACAAGGTCGATGGCCTCAAGAAGCTGCCAGATTATCATAGTCATCATTTATGAAAGATGTTTACTCAAGGCAAGAGATAGCAAAATGATCCTGCGTAAAGCCGGCAGCTTTACGCAGGATTTACATAATAAGGCCGAGAGACGACCTCGTCTATGTATGCTATCACTGCAACGAATGTCCGAAATGCGCTGGAACACCTTGATCTCGACTTTAAATTACTGAAGCAGTACCGCGGGGTAGGGGCTGATTACCTGATATAAGTAGAACGCACACAAGGCGGGTAGTGTACAAAGCATTCTTGACCTGTTCCCTCAGAAAGACGTATTTGTGCTTTCGAACGATGATCCACGATTTCTTGTGTCAACATCAAGACCTTAACAGACGACTAATGTTTTTCAAACCAATTGTGACCATTAGAATGCTCCAGGGGACTCATCGATATTTGCGTAATTTGCCAACCTTTACACAACGTTGATCCTGATTCTAGAGAGTTTTGTGACACCTGTACTGTTGCTATCGCAGATCTCGATACATTAGAAGCTGTTGTTGATACTATAGCATCTAGTGACATACAAGGAGAAGACACCCGAAACTTCACGGAGGCTAATTTCGTCAAAATATTCCGACTTGCGCAGCTAATGGTAACTGGTCTCTTGCACAGTGTCTTTCCAGAATTAAGCTGGGCAGCTGGCGCTGTAAGAAGTGGCTCCTCTGAGTCCCTTCGTTCGCAACTCGACAAACCTGTTTCCGCATTCATTAGTTCAGTCCCCCTGTTATGGAGTGCAGGAATTCAGCAGACCGGGTGGCCTTGGTTCCACCTGAGTAGCAGAAAACTCTCATTTCCTTGTGCTCTGAATTGCTGCGGGAAGTGACGTATGTTGTTCAAGGTGGTTCACTTACCAGTTCTCTTTCAAACTCAGAAGTCCTCCGTCGGGGTCTATGCTGCAGGTGGAGTATTTGCTGCATGTTCAAGAGCTGTTGGCCACACAGAAATCTCAGTTGTTAGCCGACGGAACAACCATTCAACGGCGCATGGAGAAGCATAAAGAGAGATTTGCCAAGCTTCTCACTGGTCTAACCCAGTGCCGCCACGACCTAAAACAGGCGAAGAAGGTGAATACAGCCTTATTTCTGGCTCCTTGTCAGATGGATGGTAGGTGCGGAAAGAGGTAGTTGAATCCGGAAAGAGCGTCAGTTGCTCCCAGTACATGATTGGTACCAATGTTCCGGCTTTCCTGAATTATAAATCTGATTATGTTGATTGATATGACATCAAACTGCAACAAGAAACACGCTGTAGCTGAACCTCTTGCCGTCCTTGAAAAAGGGTTACATGAGGGAGCACCTAAAAGATGAACTTCTGCTTGGCCCAGACTTTGCGCATCTATGAAGCAATGTTGAAAGTGCAGGGAGAGAACCAGCAACAGCAGCAACTGCAACAAAAGCAGCAGTCAGTAACACAACAGATGGTTTTCTTCATAAACTTCATTGACTCTCACAAACTCTCTGAATGGCAATGCGCATCTTCACTATCCTCTTTACCCGCTAAGCAAACTGGTCTATTGGTCTTGATTGTTGAAGCTAATCGATAAAAATTGATGAAGTGTTGCAGGTTCGCTGTTGTCCCTTGTGTGATAAGTTGTTCGAGTCGTCCTATTATCTGGTGAGTTTCTCTATCTTGAAGAGATATGTCGAAAATGTATCAGCGGCTTTAATTTACCGGTGGGAGTAATCTGAAGAGACTTCGTCAAAAGCTGTCGGGCCTAGTTTTAGGTCACACTTGAGTAAGACACGAACAATTCCGGCCACCTAGTTTAAGCCGACAATGAAGGACTTAACTTTGGATCACTCTTGCCGATTTTCTCCCCCAAGCGCCCCGGATCGACGGCAGGGGTGGTGGTTGGGAGGCGGGGAAAGCAACTTTGGTCTCGTACGAAGTCACCCATTACACGCCTAGTGCTGTAAGGACGGGGAAAAACAGTCCAGGCTCTGGATACTCCATTCATTGTGCCACCTTTCTTCAGCGTTTACAGGGGTATAATCAGAGGAAGGCTACGTTATTCAACTAGGTGTTCCTAGAGTAAAGTTCCTAGAGTCTTCGGACATTTCTAAAGTCTTGTAAGTTCTTGTGTCACTTGTTTTCAGGATCTTCACATTGCTAGAAGGCATCCAAAATCCAACGAAATGGCTGAGGAGAAAATCCTGGCTGTTGTATCAAAGGCAGAGGAAGCAACTGCGGCACGCGTGAGTTTTATTGTCTCTACTTGAGCATTCGTCCCGGAATTTTGAAGTAGCTACTCCATTGCTTTCAGTCTGATAATACTTAGCAGGAAAATTCCTGTTTGTAATTTCTGCGCTCAAATTTGGCGTCCAAATGGAATAATCTGTTGAGCATGATGTTTGAGGAAAAAGAGTGCGTGGAGAGTGAGCCTTGTACTTCGTGTTTCTATTCAGGGTATGTTGAATAGAATTATATCTTAAAGTGTTAGAATACACGGCAGGATGTGAGTGAGCATAAACATACACGAGTCAGCTTCTTGGTCGATCTAGAAGAGTCACTAGATTGCCCGTCGCTTAGCGTCAGTCAGAACTTGTTGTGCGGCAGGTGAAAGCTGAAACGACAGCAGCTCTTCAAAATGAGATACAGCATTTGCGCTCTATGTCCCAGGTACTTATCCGGCTTAAGCTTCTATATCCTCAAGCATTCTCTAAAAACTCATATTCTTCGAGCTCATCCGAAAGAGCAAATAAAAAATTTATTTATACTCAAAATGATTTACAATATAAATCATCAGTTTCTCATCAAATAAATTATAATCAAATTCGTCATTCATAGGCAAGGAACTTGAGCAAACCAACATGGACCAGCAAGTACCAAAACTCCAAAAGCTTATTCTCGAAGAATACGGAGCGCTAACATCTTTCCATAATCATACAAATTATACGCTTCAAGCGTGAAGTTCCATTTGAATAAGACGTTCCTGCTCTCTGAAAGTTGAAGATGGTTGAGGGTATCACGGTGAAACCCAACTTCCACGGAAAGGAGGGACAGCTTCAGTGACAATCGAGGATCTGATGACAGATATACTTCATTCTTTCTGCAGGCTGAACTACAGAGGACTGAAGCGGCAGCCCAGTTTCAGGTATAGCTCTGTTGTGTTGAACTTTGTATGATAGGCTGTATGGATGCAAATGAACACATTTACAGTGCCCTCTTAAAATCAGTCAATCCATAGGGAGGGAGTTCAAACAAATTATCTTCCTCCTTCGATTCTTGGTGCAGATTGCCTCTTTGCAGGCAAGTCTCAGAGAGAGCAATTCCAAAGTTCAGGAAGTTCAAAATAAAGTTGAACAGCTTCTAACACAAGTCCACAATTCCTCAGTTGTGAGTTATCATCCACGAAAACCTGGAGCATGTTTGTGTCCGAGTATGCTACAATCCTCTGCCTAAAAGTTGAATTCGTGCGATTAAGCAGTTCTATAATCCTGCTCATCAAACTCTTTTCATTAACTGGCTTCTAACCATTATCAGTAGAACTCGTTTTACGATCAAAACTAAGGGAGCCTGATGATGTCTAACTTCAGACTGTGCTGGATAATCTGAACAAATTTGCCACTAATCTTTACAGACGGTCCTCCTCCGATAGTTTCTACCTAGAGGGATAGTCGAATCATCGGGACTGTGTCTAGTAGACGTTCTCACAGCTGCAAGCGCTAACAGTACTCAGTGATTTTGACTCAAACTCTACAAGATACTTGCTTCTGCAAGCTTCTAGTTCACAGCTCCAGTTCTGATCTAAATTTTGGTTGTATTGGAGGCTTGGTAAGTCTGCCAGAAAGGAAGTCGCTCCAGTAGGAAAGGAGGTCAAAGATAAGGAGACAGAAGAGGTACAGAATCATCTGAGTCATAAAGATTATGAACAAGTTCATGCATCAGGCATACACCACGAGTATCATGATGTGGGAAAAATATTAAAACGAGCTGCTAATTTGTTCAGGATATTTATCTCGACATACATGGCACAGAGGATTGCGGAAATCTAGAACGGTGATGCAAAACCACATTGTCTAATACAGATCGTCCTACATCCTAATCTGTACGCTTGCAACATGTCGCACAGAAGCTAAAGGAGCTGGGAGATCAGCTAAAACGAGTACAAAATGAACTGAAGGACCTCACTAAGGTAATTTAGTCTTGCTGGCGTTCCATTCTTCGTTTCTATGGTTTAGGTTGAAGTTCCGTGTTACTGGTATTGATACATCATGCTTCCAGGCATTCACTAACCTTTACGTACAACCTTACACTGCAGGAAAAGTCAAACTTGATGAAGGAGCTTGACTCCACTAAATCTGACATACTTCCTCTTGGCACTTCCACCGTGGGTTCACGAAATCTTTATCTTCTTGATTTCTGTCTCATGTTTAGATTTGAAACTGATGAACAACTCTTGTTTGTCCACGGAAGTATGGAGCCTTACAAGATATGTCTTGGCTCAGACACACCTTGAACAGAGATCGCTTCTTTGACTTGAGAGATTCAGAGGTGCTTCTTACGTCTAAGTAACATAGCAGTGGTTGTTCTGAACACAATAATCATCGGACTTTTGTGTTTTGTTTTTCTGCTTGATGGCAAGTAGAGCTCTGATGGTTTTACTTCAACACCAAGAAATGGATCCCTGACCTTGATCTGCAGGCGTTGTAACACTAGAGAGATTAGCCCAAAAGGTGGGCAGTTGGCTGGGTAGTTTATTATGGAGTTTTTACAGGAATGTTTTGCTTGTGCTTCCAGTCTTTACAGCACTCCTTGTCTCCGCATGTTGTTCTGTTGCAGGCAGCAAAGCAAAAAGACGACCGTAAAAATACTCAGGTCGTCGATGTATTTCAACAAAACTTTCTCTTCTCGAACTCTTTCGACTCCCAAATAAATGTTAACTCATATTCCGAAGCGGAATCCCCTCATGTGTACAAGGACAACCTTGTTTCTATACTTATTTTCTTGGTGATAGTCCCCAACTACACAATGACAACACTTGAACATATCAGAGAGGTGCCTAACCAGTTAAAGCATTTTCTTTCAACCCCGTGGGACCTCTCTGATGTGAGTGCCTAACTAACAAGTTAAAGTGTTGTCATTGTGTGGTGGTAATCCTGATATGATATTAGTGCCTAACCAGTTAAAGTGTTTTCTTTCAACTCCGTGGGACCTCTCTGACGTGAGTGCCTAACTAACAAGTTAAAGTGTTGTCATTGTGTGGTGGTAATCCTGGTATGATATGAGTGCCTAACCAGTTAAAGTGTTGTCATTCAACTCCGTGGCACCGCTCTGATGTGAGTGCCTAACTAACAAGTTAAAGTGTTGTCATTCAACTCCGTGGCACCTCTCTGATGTGAGTGCCTAACTAACAAGTTAAAGTGTTGTCATTCAACTCCGTGGCACCTCTCTGATGTGAGTGCCTAACTAACAAGTTGAAGTGTTGTCATTGTGTGGTGGTAATCCTGGTATGATATGAGTGCCTAACCAGTTAAAGTGTTGTCATTCAACTCCGTGCCACCTCTCTGATATGAGTGCTTAACCAGTTCAAGTGTTGTCATTGTGTAGTCGGGGGATTACCACCAAGAAAAAAGGCCTAGAAACAAGGTGAATTTCAGACGTTCCACAATTAGGAGTAATAAGATCTCATGTTTGACCCCCAATAGGCTTTCTCAATCATTTCTATCATTTGCTAATCATATCGATTTACAGCTAATAGTGGTACACTTGAGTTGAAAACACTTTCCGCCTTGTCTTTCAACTTATTCAATCCAGAGAGAGGATCTCATGTAAGGATCTGTTACTGTCTACTCAAAAGATAAACTTCGAGAAAGGAGAAACTGAAGAGTCTGCCAATCTACCAGGGTAAACATATAGAAGACCTAGACGCACTGTCCTCTACAACCTCAGATAGCGAAGATCGGCTTATGGATCACGGGAATTCCTCGAACATATCTTCTAATGAGGCGACTGACGGGAAAGACAAGATCCCTGGGAAACACCAGAAAAGTAGATTATCTCCACCTCTCAAGGTTGGAAAAGAAGACATGCGAAGAAGTCACGCGTCCTCGAAGGACCATTCGGCACCTGAACGGAAGAGGAAACAACGACTGCATGATGATCAAAGCAGTACACCCCAGAGATCTATAGTTCCGACTGAATACAGCGACTCAGCAACCCCTACCCCTAGGGAGCCAGAAAATACAGACTATGAGGTATGCCAGGTTCACCTTTGCCGACAGGAAAATACACAGATTTACTTGAGACTTGGGGGAGACGATGTGATGTTCAGATCTTGAGTTGCAGCGAATCCTGGATTAAACACGATATTTTAGTGGTTCTTTAAAGCGAGAGCAGAGAGGTAAGATTGATAGATCTCTTGTAGAGATCACACATTCTTTTAGAGAAACATGTGTTTCTCTACGTCTTTACCTCGGGTGAGCTCTAGTACTGGAACTGAACCTCATGTCCAAGCCCACTCTTGCATGCGGGTACGCAGAAGTATCGCTGCGCCGATAGAGAACCAAGAAGTGAGCGTGCGACCATTTCAGAGCCATGGAAGCTTCGAAAGCAATCACCCGCATCAAGACAGGTGATGGGCTTTCTTCCTAATAGATTCAAGAAATGCATCCGAAAATACATAGGGCGCAGCCTGGTAGCCGGACACCAAGATTTCATCCACCTGAACCAGATGTCAGATGGGTAGAAGCAAATTTTAGGAGTCTAAGGACACACTCAAAGAGCACATGAAGATGTGAGAAAGCTCTGTACAGAAATGGTGATTGCAGCTGTGTTACATGCTGTTCTCAGAATTTCATGAAGCAAGGACACTGGACATTTCGGTTCATTAGACGAAGCTAACACATACAACGCTTCTGTTTCAGGTTCCAGACAAGCACACGCCTAGGCTATCGGTGAGCAATCATTTTCTTAGGTCTGCTTGATGCAGGCTTTTGTTTCAACGCACGGATCGACCACTGACAATTTATAGACCTACTATTTTGCCTTCTGATTTGAGGGGTAATGAGAGTCTTAGTTGTTAAGGAGGTACTTCCGTTTCTATGTGCCCCAAAATCGAGTTAACTTCTGTAATTAAAAGAATGAAGTTATAACAGACCACGCTTTGCACCTCGCGCAGGCTTCACTCAGATCAGCCGACAAGGAAATACTTGGAGTAGCTAAAGCAGATCTTGAACTAGATCTTGCCCGTGCGGAAGAGAAAAGGTAAGCCTTCGCATGCTTCTACATCTATTGACACCCCCTATTGTGAGACTTCTAAAGGACAAACTGCCCGGTCGGCTTCTTATGTTAAATAATAAGTTCAGATTAGATGCCGTCGACACTCGCATCCCGCAGGTTAGGTTTACAAGAGGTCGGAAAGGTGGCTGCGATTAAGAAGACAAAGCGAGTGACGGGGAGTGCGCCAGGAGGACAGAGGACCACCAACGAGGTTCTTGGCAAACCCTTCCTTATCTTATTCGACACATTCTAAGTGTCTGGGCGAGATGGATCGAATTGTCAATTCAGGGGCTCATGGACCGATACAGTCGCACCGCCAAAAAAACGCCGATCATTTGTATTCTTCCGAAGGGCCCTTGCTCAAGCCACCTTCAATTAGAACCGCAAAAGGCTTCCGTCAGTTTTTGTAATGCTCTGATAACGATGTGGACAGAAACCCAATACCCCAACATTATAACTCTTACCTTTCTGTGAGTTCGGTTGCACTTTAAACTGTATGATAATCAAAGGTGCCCCTCTTCTTGTCCAAGAATCTAAGAGTCCGACCTGGACCAAGAACGGATCTTCTTGAACCTCGTGCTTTTAAATCGCCGCGAGACTGTGTCCCCCAGCAAGCAAGATACCTAAGGTCTCCTTGCATACTCCGCGCAGTCATAGATATCACTACAAAGTTGTTCTGAATGAGCCCTCTGTAAACTAAGTCGCAGTCTGAAACGCTGATACTACAGGAGGACCGGGAGGGTTAGAAATCAAAATCAATCAAAATCAAAATCAAAATCCCAATATCACGACCTGTTGTACGGGAACAACTTTCATAATCAGGTAGGATCATTCCGCTCAAAAGTTGCCGCAGTTCGTGCCGCAACTATTCTTTACTTCCTAAGCTGAAGGATCTCGGCACTATAAATTGTTGGGAGCTACATCCGGGACACTGAAGACGAAGAGTTTTTCGTCGTACAACGTCTCAGCTCACCGTGTGATATTGCTCCGTGCATGTCCAGCAAGCAGAGAGAGAGATTTCAACAGAAGTGTAGAGCAGCGGATGGAGTTGAGATTTTTTTTCTCATGATGAGATTGGGAGAAATATCCTTGTGGACAATGTCCCCGTGCTTTACTTCGGGGTTAGAGCTGTGACAACCAGTCGAGATGCAGCCGGGGACGGATTTGAGAGTTTTATTGTCATGAGGACAGTGGGAGAAATATCCTTCTCGTCAATGTCCCCATGGTTTACGTCCGGCGTCGAGTTAGGACAAGGATTGAACCACGAAATCTAAGTGAGGGGATACTAATGGAGAGAAGAATTTCCCTTTGAAGAGATTGCGTCGAAAGTACATCGCACAAATTTTCATCCTATGAGCTCTTTCGTGTGGAATACCGTTGTATATCGGCTGAGTGTAGTCTGAAGCTCCCAGGGATCTTGCCCGCAATGCGAACGAAGCTGTTAGACCGCTTTTTCTCTAGCTCAGTGACGCTCCCCAGTCATAGAAAGAAGAGATAAGCGTACTGATCCTTCTACTCAAGAATCAAACCGTGTCTTCGTCATGTGTTTAATTGGTTGCTTGCTTCAGAGGTTTATAGGTGGGGAGGTCTTAAAATCGAGAAGATGCCTATTAGTGTAAAAGTTCAGGAACTTGATGAGCATTGAAGAAGGCGAGGATCAGAACACCCCGCATAAGTGACGTTAGGTTCTTGTTGACCCTGATTTGGATGCTGTTTGGATTATGAGTGAGGGGGAGCTACTAGAGTTTCTTTGGATGCTACATTGTCAGGCTGTGAAGTACCGTCCAAGTGCTTTTATCACAGAACTGGAGCTTTCGAACGATTGTGATTCATACGAGACACATTTCGTGCAGAAGGAAACACTGACCCGAGAGAAGAAAAGGCTCGAGGCAGAAAAGGAGATGGAGATGGAAAGGCTTGCGAAGGAAACCGCAGAAGAGGAGGTGGGTAAAATCCGTACCGTGGTAAAAATTTCCCGTCTCAAATCCGTCACGAGGTCGCTTCAGAAACCAAAATGATTTGCTTCTAGATTGCTAAAACTGGTATCGTGTTACGACTCTGTCCAAGTGACACAATAATGACACTGTTCAAAGTGAAATGTAGCTAGAGCACACTCTCCCGGTTCGGCCCAGCGGTTTCTCCTTGATCATGTAGGAGAGATACTTCCTTATTCCTTTCGTTCTCTCGAACAAGCAGTACAAAAGTCGTCTCTGAACCAGAAATCTTGAGCGTGTGATCCACGACGAACCTAGACGCCTGCTGTTGTTGACTGCCTCAACGTGTTCGGGCATAGTGCGCTTTCATAGCCTTCAGCTGCCTTTTCCCACTAAAGCAAGATGTTATGGGGTTGCAAAACTTCATATGCGGGGCACATGAAGTTTTGCAGGTCTTATTTTTCAAAGGGACAGTAGTCCAAGCCTTGCAGTTAAATTACGAACTGAAGTTCTCGCGAACCATGCAGACGACAAGAAGGTTAGAAATTGCTGCTGCAGCCAGCATGGACGTAGGCGAGGATGGTCCCATCATTCCGGTCGCGGAGAAAGAGAAGTGGTTACAAGAGCACCCTTACAAGCCCATTCCTCAAAGGCACGACGACACCTAATTTAAATAGCTGGTAAAACTGAGGCTCTGGCATTTAGAAGTAAAGTAAATGTTAAGTCAAGCAAGATATACGATTCGGGCTCAGTGTCTACAATGGTCACGGTGTAAGTAAGTCCCTTACTCAAGATCAATCCTTGCACATTCCTAAGTCCTAGATTGTCTTCTCAAACTGAATGGATATGGTACACACGTTGGTAGTAACGAAGACTTGAAAGCTAGAGAGCTGTCGAGGATGGATCACTTTGGGTTAGGTCTAACTGAGCTTAATGAAGCTGTTCGAACTGCCCCCTTCGTCCATCTTGCAGGCCTCATATTTTGTCAAAGTATCCGCATCCTCCGAGCGTCTTTGAAGATAAACGTGACGACCTCCTGAATGTGAGTTTCTGCCAGTGGATTTTCTATGATGAAAGCAGATTTGTTGAGAAAGAACGATAACTTCAGTGTCTATTTCTATTCCTGTTTTACAGTATAGGCAAAGGTTGACTAAAGGTGTTGGGTCGACGTCAAGAAGCTAGTCCGAATCTCATCGCGTCAACCCTTTGTGTTCTTTGAAGCATTTATTGACTCCGGAAACTGTAAATATTTGGTTTCGAAACTTGTAGCAACACTTGGTATTCAGCTCGAAATCCAACTTTGAGGACTCATATAGACACCGTCATCGGGTTGACTGTTGAAAACAGCGGCTAGGTGAGCAACTTGGTGGGGAGCTGAAGAAGTTCGGCTTTTCGAGTGATACGGAGGGCATCAGGTCCTAGTGAAAATTGGCTTTATTCTCTCATTTTCTTGATGCACTCTGCAAATATGGCGTCGGTCCATCTTCTGAAAGAATGACGAGTACTGACGTATTGAGATTCCGATTAATATGGTCTCAGTGATTCAATTTATCAAGCAGCAACAGCGGCCTTGGAGAAACAGAATAAGCATCGAGCTAGCGCACTGCAGACGAATCAGAAGAAGTCTCTTGAGTATGAACGAGGTGCAATTGTCTGGCATACACAGGTAATAAATATGCTGGGACCTTTGAAACAAGTTTCGTCTAAATTTTCATCTGGTAGTCGTAGTCTTCTTACAAAAAGCTCAGGTATTCTGCAAGGATGGACCTCGCATAGTTTGTCACCACGTGAGACATCTCGCCCTTATTTCTTGTTCCGCTGGTACCTTCTGGAACATTGAGTTGATTGATGAGATGGCAGGAGTTCGTTTAGATCTACTTGATTAATTTTTTGATTTGGAATTGCATGTTTTAATCTTCGGATTATGTGATTAGAGAGCGGTTCGCGAGCGCGACATTCAGATCATCGAGTCTCACTTTGAAGAGGAAAGTGACGAGGCCTCTTCTACATCACGAGTGAGTGGAGGGGAAGATTCTTCTTTCACTGACGATGAGGACGATGAACATAGCACGGTCTGTACAGCGTCTACCTGAACCATATACATCATATAGTATGTTAAGTTCAGTGTAAATGGTACGTTACAGTAACTGTGGCTAGAAAGTTGTTCGCGTCTAAGCCATTTTCACTGCGAGCGGAGGAGCTAAGACCGTACCTACATTTCATGACTAATAATCGTATGATGATAATTGCGAAACTGGGGAATTGTCACCTCTTGGGAACTAGCTCGTGTCACACAAACGAAGCTACGAAGTTTAGGAGAGTCTGGACTTGCTTTAACACTTTCGTCACTGCATTCGCTTTCTAGTTGCAAATATAAACAGTGTGAACACTTGAATAAATGTGTAGCCTTTGCAGCAGGAAAAGGAAACCAGGAAGACAAGAAACCCTGTAACCCCTCAAATTAAAGATCAAGATTACTACACCAGTGAAAAGTCGAGGCAAGAAGCCGACCTTTCCGGTGAAAGTCAGCCCGGTGTTTTTCAAAGTAACTGGTCAGCTGATAAGAAGCACGTAAATTACAGTGCCAACTCGTATTCCCGGAAGCAAATGAACAGATTTAAAATGCAAGCCCAAAGTCCTAGTGCGGGTGGCTTCAGTTTCAACGAGTTCAAAGAGAACAGTGGAGGCCACACAAAATACTCGCCTCACTGGGCGGAGAGCAAGAAAGATGCAGAAGAAAAACGTTTCGAGGACAATCAGGCGGAAGCTGAGTTCGGCTTAGGTCAGTGGGAGAGCGATGAAGAAATGTCTACACATGTACGGAGGTATGTTTTTCTGGTAGCAATCTAGACGAGAGTGTCAGTTATCTGAATTCTAACGAACACGAGGAGCTGAAGGCTGTAAGGATTGAAACGGTAGCTACGGATTTTGTGCCTTTTGTTCTCCTCCGTGTACTCCAACTAATGGAAAGAACAAACTCGCAGATCAAACTACGTCTCGAACTGTCCTGACGTTGGCAGCGACGACCCAACCTTTAGGTTACGAAATTCCTAGCATAGGAGGTGGAACACCATTCCCGTGGGTGCAATACTTAGCATGAAACACAAACTAGCACGAAGAATCCAGTCACCGCTACTTCAGATCGAGAAGGTACTACGACTTGCTAAGCGTGGACTGGGTGAAGGACACCAAAGATCCGCAAACACCCTGGATGGAAAACTTAACAAATTCTGGCATAGAAGCTGTGAGTATTGGCAGTCAAACAAGGTGCATGTCCACCATCGAGCAGATGTCCTTCCGGGAGTTGCGAGCGTCAGATGACTGGCTGCTCGTCTCCTGAGTGCAATAAAACTGAAATAGAGTTTGCTTCTGAAAATTCCGTCCGTTGTGGACCCAGACTTCCTCAGAAAACGCATTATCCGTTTGGTGAAAAAAAGTTAACCTTGTACAGTTGACCAAGCGAAGAACTGAGTATTCCTGCTTGACAATAGTGTGTTTGTCCTTGACATCGTTCTCGTTCCTTTTAAGATTTCAAGAGGGGAGACCACATGGTAGCTCAAACAAAGCCCGCGTCTGCCCTTCCCTTCTAGAGCAGGGAGTTACCAAGCACAAATTGCACGCAGACTACAAGACTTGGATTCCCAGAGTAGTGGTATCTACAGTTCCACCACCTATACTTCCCAACAGCTGCTGGGGTAAACTACTGCTCTCAACTGACATGCGATGGTTCTGATTTGACAAGCGTTTTCTCTTCTGCCCGGCGCAAGTCGATATTTTATGTCACATGCCGAATGACAACAGAAAGCTGGGTGCGGAGAGGAAGAACTCACACGATTAGAAGACATCACTTCAACATGTTGTGATGCAAGACGTCGGAAATTCGTCAGGATTTCGGCAAGGTTGTTTGCACGATTTTGCTCCACACCCGGATCTCCAGGAAGTGAACAGTCTTTGGACGTACGCCTTTCATCTGCTTCGTGAACTCTAAATTGGGTGTCGGGGACACTATAATAGACACTTTTACTCTTCATCAGAGGGCGCATCTTGCCCTTTCCAACAAGAATATTGACACGCAAACACTCTAATCGGACTCTCGGAAGCTCTTATTCGCCACGTTCAGCTCCTGTATGTTTAAGACAGCTTCCGAGTGAATAAATTTTGAGTGTTAGAACTCAGCAAACTGGTTTCCTACTGAAAGATAGTGAATGGTTACATCACTTAGTTCTTCCTGATATAACCGGGTACACAGGATATTGTTCAGTTTCTTTCTGAAACTACGGGTTGCATCGCTACAGTGCCCTCTTATCTCGGTTGCTTCTGTGTTTGCCTACAGGACCCTCTAATCTCACCTGCTCTGGTGTTGTTTGGCCATGTGAACAACAGTGAGCCTTGCATGAGTGGGATCATGTTGGCGAATTTTACAACTTCCCTGTGCTCTCAAGTTTTGACCAAAAGCAGAAGTTCTGCCCTTCAAATGGGAGAATAACATGTTTCGCAACCTTCTAACGTTGGGAATCACATTTCGATTGTTGGTACAGAAAAGTCGCCAAGGAGCAAAAGGATGAAGGCACTCTTAAGCGGGAGAACTTAAGCGATCGTGGAAGTGATGAGAGTGTGATATTCAGAGAGTTGGACGCAGAGATTGATGAAATTATCCGTCTTTGATAATGAGAACTTTGACCAAGGATACATACGGTAGATAGTTCATTGTTCTATGAACTTTCTCCCCACCAAAGAATTTTGAGACTATGTTGTAGCACTGGAGAGTAGTGCTCCTTTTTCTCATTGTCATACTATCGGTTCTGAATTGAGTAAATATTGCTACAAAAATGATTAATTAGATTTACATGTATGCTTTGATTGTGAAATAATTGGGCAGATATTCTAAAAGAGTACAGTATGTGCTGCCTTGCTGGACAGAGAGCGAATGTCGGCTTCACGATCCAGGTGGGTTGCAATTTCATTTTCTCCCTCACTGAGTATCCATTCACAACCCCTTCGGCCTTCATCCGATCTCCTGGATGCGTTCCTTTTGTAGTTCCCCACCAGCTTCAGCTTGACCCGGTCTGGGGTGTGTGTTTTCGTGCCGTGTGTGCCTGCCGCTAGGCAACAGATGCAACAGCGAGTAGAACGTTTCTTGTTCCTTGCTGACCCTCAATTCTCAAGCAAATCCGATGCGAGAGGACGCCAAACCATGAAGGCTACCCAGTTTGCAGAATAAGTAAGCCATGGCAGCATTTTTCGCTATGCAGCTCGTCCTCCCCTGCTGCGCAGCTCCAGTATCTTGGTGACAGTAAGTTGCAAGTATATATCGCCACATTCGCAGAACACTGCTCAAACTGATAGGAACAGAATCAGTCCATCCCGAACACGGCCCTTTCCTGACGAAAGTCACTTCTCTAGAAACTCTATCTAGACTCAGAGGCCGATGTCATCCGACCCTCTGAATTCTTCCTGAAGATCCTTCAAGAAGGCTGACGGCTTGGATTCTTTCTTCCGATGCTCGGAACAGCTTCTAACCCAAGAACGTCACAACGATGTCATTCATCTGTACAGTACACGATGTTTCATTCGGAGTTCGGACGGGACGGGACGGGACGTACGTAGAAGATCATAACTCCCTAAGGAGCTCGTCCGATAGACATCAGGACAAATGCCATGCGGATGCTGCAATTAGGGGTCGGTTGTGCCATCCTAGTGTGAGGCACCCACTGTTTTCCTCAACCTTGTATCCGTCTCCTGGAAACAAAGTCAGCAGCATACTGGCTTGCTTGAAGGCGTTGGGGCCCAAGTGCCGTTGCTGGAATCCTGCTTCCGTCATGCGTTGCCTCCATTGCACCAGATTCTCATGACGCTCAACCCGGTCGGAACCTTCGCAAGCAACAATGTTGCAGATCTCCCTTCCTACATACATTTCAGCCAGCAGTTGCTCAGAGCTCTGTGCAGAGCTCCCGCATGCTTCCAGCGAGTCGAACATGGTCGAGTAGTAATGCAGGGCTTCCATGAATCGTTCGAGGAATATGGGGCTATTGTGATTGGCTTCCTGCTCAACCAATGTAACAATTTTAGGGTTCAAACTGCGCATGGACTGGAGCACCTCATGCACAGCCGGGACAGAATTGTTCTCATTATTCAGCAAACGGTGAAGCTCCATTACAGAGTTCACACACACTGCCTCTCCTTGGCGCACGTGAAGCATATACGGCTTCACGTCATCCAGTTTCTGGGCATAGACTCCCCGAAATTCAAACTGCACACTTACTAAGTCAGCAAGTTGTGCAAGCTTCATCCCAATCTCCTGCAGTACATCGTTTCCACTCTGATGGGGTGGGCCAATTCCCGTCAACCTAAAGACTGGGGGACCTCCTGGTCGCAGGGCAAGTGCTTGTATAAGTGCCGGCCACTGCAGCCCGTGCATAAGATTGCAGTCGATCACGTGCAGGCGCTTGCAATTTTGCACAGCCTCGAGAATCGCCTGATTGGCGGCGAAGTGAGCGAACTTCAGATAGGGGCACGTTTCATAGAACTGGAAGTGTAAAAGTTCGGACAGAGGATCGCTAGACGGCTCCGCGCTTATTCCAAATATACGCCGGTGAAGAGCCTTTACAAAATGGGCTGCTACTTTGCCCATAGGACCCCGTTGTGGAGTTGCAAGCATTTGAATGCGTCTAACTGTGTGCTCCGCCATTCTCACATCATTTCTCTGCACAGCTTCTGCACAAGCCAGAAGAAGGTGGACCAGACGCACCCCTGATTCCTCCAGTCCTGGGTCGTCCTGAGGGCACAAAGCGCCAGCCATCGAATCGGAGTATTCATCCGCTGTATACACGTCTGGCACGACGGCTGCTGATGAAGGAAGAGCTGGCTGCAGAGTAGGAGCTTGTGAATCCATCGAATCCAAGCTCGACTCCATGGACACAAAAGAAGAATGCGTTGGGGTGGGACTGTGCTGCTGCTGCTGCTGGAACTGCTGCTGCGAATGCAGTTGAGCTTGTGAAGATGAAGGCTGCAGGTCGTCAATCATGCACTCGATCCAACCCGCCAGATCGGATGGATTATCATGCTGCACTGCTTCGGCCGGAAAGTGGGAGACAGAACTGTCCTGGGAAACACCCATACCCAGTACCGTGTCGAGCTGCTCTAACCTTGGACTCATATCTCCAGAGCGCACATTATTATATCCCCCAGCGTGAGGGAAGAGCTGATGATCCACACCGACCCGTCCGCTGTGCTGCCTATACTGATGAGTTGTCACACCTGTGAGGTCTACGGCGGAAGAAGCAGAAGAGCGGGCACAAACTAGCCGAGCATAATCGGCAGAGGAATCCATTAACAGCAGGAAATTATCCCTCGCCGGCTACCAGTTCGTGGAGTGCGAAGAGGCAGGATACTTGAGGAACACTCAAGGATCGCCCGAGCCGCAAAATTCTCGACAGTTTCACCAGTTCCCAAGACAGGACAGGCCCACGAAGAAATCCAAAGGAAAAGATCAAAGGGAAACGAAGTACGTGCTACTTGAGTGGGGAGGTACAATCAATTGTCGCTTGACAACAAGACTGGTCTATTAACGTTTGGTCGACCAGCGAGCGAGTGAGAGGGGATCCCTTTGTGGCTGGAATGGACTCTTGATGCTTGCTGTACGCTCTGAATCACCTGATAGCAGTCCTCGAAGGCGAGGGAAACAAAGCCAGCGGTCGATGTTTCGAGCTCGGTGAAGAGTTGTACGGCCACTACTTGCCTCAAAGCTCTGATTTGAGCTCTTATGAGAGACAAGAGTTAGCTAGCGCAACGACAGAAATTGGATCTTAGTGAGAAAGATGGAGGAAGATGGGAGCAGGGAGGCGTTGCGATTGTCGAGAACATGCGAGGAAAGGAAGACACGAGAGACGTCTCTCAGGGCGCTCTGGCTCTCCGTGTAGAAGAGAGTGAGTAGAATGAATGGAGATGCTGATGAAGTGCGAAGGGGCCAGGAAACGGGACAGGAAGGGGTGTCAAAGTAGACGTCCCTCTTGTTGGTCTGGTCAGCTGGTGCAAGCAGATAGCGGCTTTGTGCCTTGAAGGGAGATACTGGTGCTGGGGAATAGAGTGAGGAAGAAGGATGGCGCAGTGGCGAGAAAAATATGGCCCGGCCAGCGAAAACGGGGATAAGCTGAAGGGGCGCCGAACTCTTCTCCGCGAGTAGAGGAAAGATGGCACAAGCTTCCAACGTCCCAAGACTCTCTGTCCAGTTTGACATCCATCCTCCTTCGGTTTTCCCCTGTCCCTCCCGGAGCGCTGGATAATCATCCCTCACAAGCTGCCGCCGCACCCAAGGATTCCTGTTAACTAAGCTGGACTGGATACAAAGTCATAGTTGAGCAACTTGAGCTCACGCTTCCCCCTCCCAGAGTGGTTACCAACTGCTGCCTACAGGTCTCCGCTTTGCAGCTTTCCGATTTTTATACTCAAGACAACTAACCCTTAACTCATCGTTTCTTGTAGCTCTGACCTCCGGCCAGAGGAAGTGAAATTCCACGAACAGACTGTCGGTAAATACTGGCATGGATGGTACAGGAAATTAGTTGGTTCGAATGTTTACAGGAGATGTTTCCCTCTTCACTTCTGTGTTTCTGTGGATTTGTCTGCGTAACCCAATAGATGTAGTACTCCGAGGAGATTATGTGTTCACAGTCTATATAAGAAAAACCGGGAAAATTTTAAAACCCAAAGTGCGGGCAATAATCAGCACTTGTTCAAATGCAGAGCAGGTAAAAATAACTTGATCCAAGTCATGTACAGCGTTTTACAGGAGCAGGCAGCAGTGGTAAGGTATGTAGTTTCATCCAGCTACAACTTTTGCTTCTGTTGGATGGTTTGCTTGTATCAAGAGGGACACTGCCATGTCCAGGCGACTGGGGAGTGCAGGACGCGAGGTGGTAAAACGGAACGGTCCCTCCTCAGCGAAAGTCTTAGGTTTCCGTGAAATGACGAGCACCCTCTTACCATTATTTTTATATTATCTCCCTCAGAACTCCTTCCAGGCGAGGCAGGCGAGGCAATGGAGCGGAGTGCCTGCTGTGCTGTTTCACCAATCGATGGAGTTGGCATTGGAGCATATCCTGGGAGAGCAGGGACATGTGTGGTAGTAGCATAAGGGTGTGATCTGCCATGTGGCCCCAGCTCCATAGATGGGTTGAGTGGGCAGCAGCAAGTGTAGGAAAGCATCGGAAGCTCCTTTCCCTCTACTCCGGCCGGCCGACTGATCGAGTTCAGCCTTCACTTGACCAGCCGGCCCAGTTCACATCTATTCCTCTTCCTCTAAACAACTGAGCTTTCCACGCTTTCCCTCCCTCCAGCTGAGACCTGACGCCGGCCTTCCCTTGACTCACTCACCGACACAAACTTGGCTCAGGTATATAGTTCAGTGTCGGTTATGTACTAACCTTAGGAGGTACCTAGTGAGTCCCGTCACTTCAGGACCTGCTTTTGACCTACGGCAAACGGAAGCTCATAGCCTACTACTCTACTGACCAACCCCGTGCACAACTATGGAACCCATGTCAGAACTTACAACATCTTCATGACATCAAGGCTCGTGATAATCAGTTTCTAACAAGCTTTCTTCTACTCGCTTTCTCTCGCTCTGTCCAGTATGGACCCCATAAACTTTATGTCCATAAAATACTCGCTAGCTACAGAGAAGGATACTCGTCTAGGGTGAGTTTCCAACGGACCAGAGTTGTAAATTTTAGAGGTGCTTGACGTCCGTCAGAGTGCTTGACGTCCGTACAGAATGGATAGAACCATTCTGTACATGAAACGTCCATGAACTAGTACTGGCAGGCGATGATGAGCTCTGGAACGGAGCAGTAGAAGTCCGTGGGTAGGGCCAGCGTTAGGTTGCCGATCGCAGGAAAGTTTATTTTTAAGCCCTCTTGGAAACAGCGGAGAGTGAGGTACTGGAGTGGTAGTAGTGTACTGCCAGCCCCTCTTTGCTCTTGCTTTTGTGCCCCGACGCAAGCACTTTCTCGAGCTTGGGAATTCAGCGCACGATCAACTTCTGCTGTGCTGAATTTGCGGAATTTTGCGCTCTTGATTCCCCAGTGAATCCCCACTGACCCTCCCCTCACTCGACCGTCGGGTCTGCTGTCAGTCAAGTGAGTCAGTCAGTCATCACAAACTCTTACCACACACAGATTCTCTTTCTTCCCTCTTCCCCCGCTGACCCAAAATGAGTTGACTCTGAGCTAAAGGGCGGAACCTCCCCCAGAGACAAACCCACTACTTCTCACTCCACACTGTCCACAGGAAGGAGGAAGTGCCTGGCTGACCATGAGCTTAAGTAGGCAGAGCGAGATCTTAGCCGGAGGAGGCCATACCTTCTCCAATCCCATAGTTTGAGCAACATCGACCTTTTCCCCACATTTGCTGGCCTCGTTCATAGAATCCAATACTTTTATGCAGCTGGGACCCACCATAGCCTACACCCTATACTCTAACTGTACAGGATGGTATGAGGATATTATTATCTATTCTCGTTTTCGCCAGCATTGTTGGGTACGAGTTTTAGTTTCTGTCCTGATAGTACAGAATATATTTTCCGTGCGAATCCTTGAGAGTACAGTCGAATGTCTAGAGTAAAAACAAGAAGTATTCTGGAGAATGTTTTTTTCGATATATGTCAACGATAAAGAGGAAGGAAGAGAGAAATATTGTTGATAATTATCGAAAGCAAAAGAACCAATTGTGCTCAGCCAGCCAGCGCGTAGTAGGTAGTAACTCTTCTGGCTGCAGCTGCTGCGCGTCTGCTCAGTCTCGTACGTCGTAGCTTCTCTTAACATAGTTGGATGTAAACAGCTTGAGCAAAACCGGATTCTGGTATCAAACCACGGTCTCGTATGGCGCGCACACGGTTTTGCACATTCATTCTTTCTCGATCTTAGGACTTGACATAGGTGTATGCTAGGAATGGTATTAATAGACGCCAGTGCTTTGAGCCAGAAGTCCGTTCACAGGAAGGGTGTGTTGTCTAAAAGGAAGCAAACATCTCAACCTTTTCTACTTCATACCTACTGTTGCATATGTAAATGAGTATTTGTAAACAAAATACCCGTAAATCATTCATGTACATACGGGGCTATAATATCGATCCCCATGTCACGTGAACCGTATTTTGTCTCCGGGAACAATACGCTACAAGCTCTCTTGATGGTTCGTGATGGTACGAGATGTTGTTTCGCTGGTTATTTGAAGCTTACAACGTTATGTTCATCTCAGAACACGAACGGATGGAAGTCAGTGTCATGAAGGTATAAGTATTTGTGCATTGAATTAATCAGCTTCCTGTAGCTTCAACGTTTCACACCAGAGTGGAAGTCGCTGAGAAAGAGCAGAATGTCATTTAATGTTTCTGTAGTGGCTCTGTCTTCCTAATTCAGGCGATGTTTACATCTTCCCTGTGTCATCATCTAGGAGAGGAAAAGATCCGAAATTCAGTGTATGATAGACTTGATTCTCTTCTTCTAGGAGTAATATTGTGGACCATTTTACAAGGAAGACAAGCTATCTACAGTAGTAGAGACACAGTAGAATTTCTCCTGGACTGTTTAGATGAAAGCTGAAAATTTGTTCTTTTCCCTTGTTCATATCAACTCGAGATGTCTTCTTACGTAATTTGCGAAGAGAAGTCATCAGATAACTGCGCTGCATCTCCCAGAGGGAGCCACTTTACAAAACAGTAAGTGGAGTGCGTAACGTTGGAGGCGTTTGACCGCAGAGACAAGCTGTCCTCCTGAAGGATAACATTACGATGTCTACCATCACCAGATTCACCACAGCTTCTCTTCTGTTGTTGCAGAGTTCAGATAGCTGCTGTTTTGCTTTCCATTTTCTTGAATACCGTTGTTCACATACTGTTTGAAGTGCTCTTCCGTGGACCTTGTGTACCTTAGCTATCATATCATGTCATTGCACTTTCATACAGGAGTGATAGACCAGTAAAGATCTGAAGTCAATATCGCAATGTTGCGGAGACTGACGTGAGGAAGGCAGCAACATCACAGTAATTCCTGCCCAATTGGTGTGCTGGAACAAGACAGGCCTGAGGCTGAGGGATACACGCCAGTGCTCTACCGGGTGAACGTGACATAAGCGTTGTCATATATGTGGATAAAAACTTCGTTGCGACTGCTGTTATACTTGAGAAATTCCTCTACAGTTTCTCCTTCATCATCCTCCAGATGGACTCTTCCTCAGCGCAAGACTTCAAGCAGGGAAGTAGTAAGTCATCATAGCATCATCACATCTTACTAGCCGAGATAGCGGCTACAAGAATAGCAGTAGTATTGCATGAAAGTAAGAATTCCTCATATTCTGGATCGCATCTGAACACATTGCTCGCTGCTTACATATTCATCCATAGTTTGCTATGTTCACGCATGACATATTCTAACTGGAAGTCTCTAAAAATTCTCTCCCCTTGCTCTCGCTGCCCGCAAGGCCGCAACTGCCGTACAATGAAGAACAGCAGGAAGTACCCCCTCCCTTTGTCTCATCCTTTGTCTCTCTTTCTTTGTCTCTTTCAGCAAAACGGAGCAGGAAGATCCTCATGTAAACAACGTTTTTACCTTTCTAGATTGGGGGCAGAAAGGTCGCGTTTTACATTTACCTCCCTCGTCTCTCTCTCTGTAGTCCCTTACGATATATTCACAATATATATACAACATATATACACACGTTGACTTGAAATGCTCATGGGGATGCTCGTTGCTGCTAGGATACATTCATTCTGATTCATTTCTCATGGGGATGCTTGGTGGTGCTGGATTCAAACAACTTCGAGCGATTTCGCACATAGTTTTTTGGGTTCTCTTTCTTTGTTTTTCGGTTTTTTTTTAACATTCCAAACTTGGTAGTTGTTGAAAAACAACCAAGGAGGTTGCATGTACCTGAGTTTTACACCGCAATAGAGAGAGAGGTTTCTTTATTTTACTTCATATGATGAAAAACTATAACCCGTTGGAAAAATGCCCGGCTAATACCTTTTCCCAAATGGTAGGAAAATGTACAGACCGGTTTGAAATAGATTTCTCGCAAAAAAACTGGCACAGTCCGGTCCACCTGCTTACACATTCCACACGAGAGACACACCAAAAAACATCTTCAAAAAACTATGTGCAAAGAAGTTCTTTTTACACGATCTTCCTGAACAAGTGATGTATTCTAGTCGCTTGATAATAGAAGAAGTAGTATTGTGAAGTCTATAAGTATATAATAACTAACTGCTACATTTATGTATTGCCTGAATTGTTTGTATCAAACTGTAATTACCTTTCTCTTGAGCACATTATCAACTTCATTTACTAATATGATAGATATGTTCATTAAGATCTCTAGATCCTTATTAGGGTTTTCAGTCTTGGGAGAAACGTGAATGTTAGGGGAATTGGGTCATTTCCGTAAGGTGTGCCCTCGACAAATCCCCGAAAAAGTACTGTATCCGTACAGATATTTGCGCGAATTTAAGGCTCTAAATGGGGGGCGCGTTCCGGCCAACGATTCTAAACAAGTGGTTTTCTTCTTTCTTTTCTCTTTTGGGGAGGTTTATGGGAGCATAAACATTTCGGTGAACTGCTCCGCCTACTCTGCAGCATTCCCGTAAAAGCTTTACTGATATCCTTTACGGGAATAGATATTCTCAAGACGGAAACCTCCTATCTATTATATTGATAATAGGGCGTGTCAAAGTTTGAACCTTTGGAATTATTCGGGCGATTGATACGGTCGTGAATTTCAACGGCAAGCAAGTTTAGTGCTTAGAAAATTTATTATTTTTCCAAAAAGTATCTATAATAATTCAAAAACACCATTTTGAGCGATACACAGCTCCTGACAAAGTTACTTTTGGGAAAACTATAATTATTTTCCTTCTTTACGTTAGAGATTCTTTGATTTTAGCTTTGACACTCCATATTATACACTATACTTCCCGAGTTCAATTCAAACAAGAAATTGCTAGTTAGACCCATAGTCCACTCTTTTTTCGTGACTGCGAATAGTACTCTCGGATAATGCAGTGCTCGGTTTTACGTCCGTTCACTTTTTTCAATTTTTTCCGGAAAGAATGCATAGAAGAGCATGATACAACGTCAGACAAGATGAAACGTTGATATGTTTTTGTTGGAATCATAATATGCACGCTCGGATGAGATTCTCGCCTACAAGAGTACTATAGGGATAGTACTCTTGCAGCTAGACAATTCAGAGAAGAATCACCCAATCTTCTACGCCAGTATATAACTCAGTTCAGCAGAGCACAACTACTTCACCATAGAGTTAGAATATCTGGGAATGATATTTGTTGTGTAAAAATTTCATCACTATTTCTTAAAGAATACATTTGTATTTCATGTTGATCATCAAGTCCTGAAATACCTGGTCAATAAACCAACGAGACCAGGGAGGTTAGCCAGGTGGATGCTGCTCCTTCAGGAGTTCACATTCACAATGGAATAGCGACCAAGGAAGATATATGTCAACGTAGATTTTCCAAGTCAACTAGAAAGAGATCCATTCCTCATGTGTATCAACACCGACCTTGTGAGTTTTCAACTTGTCTTGATACGCAAGGAGACCATTACACGATCCCCATGGATCAAACAGATGAAAGATTAAATGGAGACCGGCAATGTACCAAAGAACTTACCTCCAAATAAAATCAAAACCTCCTATTATGCTGCACTCTCATTCTCTGTCACTGGAGACACACTCTACAAGATGGGAGCTGATAATGTATTCAGGAGGTACATCATCATACAAAAATTCCCGTGGTACTCAAAGCCTGTGACGAGGATGAAACGGAAGGACACTTTGCAAGAGACTTAACGGCCAGGAAGATTTACCTTACTGGCTATTGGTGGCCCACAGTTATCAGAGATTCGCACGATTACGTCAAAAGATACAATGTCTGCCAACAACAAGACAAGCCCACGGCAAATACAAGGTGATGTTGACACCAATCCTAACGACACAGCCATTCCAGGAATGAGACATCGATTTCGTCGGATCAATTAACCCTCCATCAAAAATCATCCACCATAGGTACATCACAGTTTCAGTGGACTATGTAACCAAGTGGGCAGAGGCAGAATCTTTCTCTAGAGCGACCACTCAAACTACGATCCAGTTTCTTCAAAGAAACATCCTTTCCAGATTGGGTTGCATGCATATATATATTCATTTATCAAATCATCAACCTTTACTTGTCTATTTAAGTTCAGACCTATATCCAATGGAACCACGAAGGTTATACAGATAACTTTTGCTAAGATGTAAAAAGATGGATCCATATAGATTTTTGCAAAGATAGATAAAAAGGAAAACATATCTGTGCTTACCTGTACTGTTTACTTGTTACAATATAGATTTCAGATATATAATCCAGAAATGTGAAATAGGATGTAATACATGTAAATTCCATTAGGAGTACATGTATTACATACTTCATTTCTTCTTGAAGTTGTAACGTTCGATCGCAGATCTCGGAACAGATTCTTTAATCTCTAACCAATGAACTGCCGAACGTGAACCTCCCTAGAGACCTGTATACTTTATTTGTGTCTCCAGATCCAGTTCGTTAAACTATCAGCTAATGAGCACCGAGGATTTGATAACTGTTGAACGGGTTTCGAATAACCAACTAGTCTTTTGTAGGTCTCTGGTCAATCTTAGGTTGCTAAATACAGGTGGAACTATTCTAGACCTGGGTTGCATAAAATTTGGGCAGCGCTTCCGCTACTGGTGATCAAGTCGGAACGCCAGGACCCACAAGGAGCAACCGCCAAGACTAGGAGACCTAGTAGATGCTAGGAAGTAGGAAGGCAAAGCAATTACACCGAAATAAAGTCAACACGACACCAGATGCGCCCAACTCAGTTTTGGCACACAACTCAAGCCTATTTATCAGAATGGAGAAAGTCACGGGCTCATATACATTACATGGCATTACTTGCTGACAAGGTCACGCAGCGCTCTTGGACCGGCAATCCTTCACTACTCAGCAACTCCAGAACTAAGACTTCACCAGAGAACCTACTTTCACTCCGAACGCCCTGATTTCTGTTACTCAACAGATCAGACCCCAAGTCAGCGCCCTAATCAACACCCCAAGTCTGCTCTCAAGGTCCCTCTTCAAATCTGCTCTCCAAGGAGCTTGATGTGCCTCAGTTCTAGCTCCTGATTTCTGACCTCAAAGGCAATGTATACTACACTGAAAATACAGTCTCCTCCCTCACTACCAAGAGTGCTCTCTCCAAAACTGAAAAACTGAGAATGGCCTCCTTTAGGGTTCACGACACTCTTTTATCTAGTCTCTTGAGCCTGCCTTGTGCCATGCAGCTGCCACTTTTGATTAATCACTGCCCGAATGCCATCTGGTTTGGGGAAAAAGCAAAAGGTGTTACAATCGCCCCAACCAGCAAAACGCAGTTCTTCCACTGAACTGCGGTATCTACAATACCACATTAGAAACAACACTTCCTCAAATCCAGAGGAACAGTACCCCATCCAAGATAAGATTAAGCCCTTTCTCAAGGCTATGCTCCATTACCGAGCATCCGTTGAAGCTTTCGGGTGAGACAGAACCCTAGCTTCCAGGTGGTGAACTCGTCAGTTTCTTTTTATCCACCTCCTTACTATGATACACCATAGTAGCGTCAGCTTAAACCTGATTGACATCCGACAGCCATAAGCAGTCAGCAGACCACAACTCCACCTTTAGACGAGCAGATTGGCCAGATCTACTCGGTTCCAGTGTCCTTGAAGGGCCCTTAGGCATGACTCTTCTGACTCGATTCAATCCACCGCTTAGCTGGAAGAAACCACTGCAGATTGTCGTCTCACAAAATATCTACGCAGTGGTTCTTGAAACTTGTACAATGCTAGATCATCTAGGTACTCCCAAGCTTCACTTACCAATCCCGGGACTCTACCTGTCCAACGACATAGATATTGAGTGACGGGTTCTCCAGCTCCATCTGGATTCGGTGATGCTCGATGATCTACTATCTCAATCAACTCAAGATCATCAGCTCTTGGTAATGCTTCTAACACTGGATGCCATTTCTGATATCTTCCTGGCAACGATTCTAGTTCTTCACGAAACATTTTCAAGTTAGAAACATGAATGATGGGGTGATAATGTTTCATGCTAGCTGGAAAATGTAACTTATAGGTCACAGGACCTAACTTCTTCTCGATCAGGAATGGTCCTGCCCACTTTGGAAGAAGCTTCTTGGCTAAATCCACCCCTGCTGGGATTCTGAAGTTCTTGGTTCTCAACCAGACTCTCTGCCCTTCTTCGAATTGTAAATCTTGCCTACCACGGTTTGCATACTTAGCATACCGTTGTTGTGCCTTCTCCATTTGTTTCTTGGCTTCTTGAAACACAGTCCCCTGAACACGTATGAAAGTCTCTAGATCTGGAGGATCCTGATTCGACCTTCCTGTGTTTTCATGCCCCTTGGTAGCTAAAGCTATAGGAGTCCAAGGTGCATGAGAGCCCCGATAAACCACTTCAAATGATTTAAATCCTGTACTCGAGTGCTTGGTGTTGTTATATGTAAACTCCACCAAGTCCAAGTGCTCGCTCCAATCACTCTGATCTCGCATGATATAGTTCCTCAACCCTTGCTCTACTATCTGGATCGTCCTTTCCGTCTGACCATCAGTTTCAGGATGATAAGAGGAACTGAACTTGAGGGTAGTTCCGAGCCTTCGAAACAAACCCTTCCAAAAATCAGCTACAAACCTCCTATCCAGATCTGAAACAATGTCTTTAGGCATCCCATGATACTTAAAAACATATCGTATAAACAGTTCAGCGGCACCTCTTGACGTCACTGTTTCCCTACAAGGGATAAGGTGAGCTTGCTTACTGAAACGATCTATAACAACTAACAGAGCATCAAAACCTCCTGATTCGGGTAAACCTGTGCATAAGTCCATACTTATGCTCTCCCAAGGCCCATCAGGTATTGGCAATGGCCTCAGCAACCCTGCAGGTCTCCTCCGCTCAGTTCGTTGTTGCTGACATGTCAAGCAAGTCTGCACGTACTTGATTACATCCTCCAACATGGACGGCCAATAGAACTGCTCTTTAACTCGTTGCAATGTTCTATTTTGTCCTCCATGTCCAGCCAGTTCACAATCATGACATTCTTGCATGACGAGTGTCCTTAGAGATCCAGCTGGAACATAGACCTTGGTTTGCTTGTAAAACCAAAGGCCATTGCGAAATGAGAGATGACGTACCAATGGATCTCTCCCTTGTTGGCTGGTCCAACGTTGAGCCTGAGGATCATCTGGCAATGCTTGTCTGATTCGATCCAAAAGCTCTTCACTTGTGTCTTGGGTTGTTAACGCCTGGACACGTCTGCTTAACACATCCGCTGGAATATTTTCCTTCCCCTTTTGATACCGCCATTCGATATCAAAACGTGCAAGCTCCACTTGCCACCTCTGTTGTTTACGTGACAAACGAGGTTTACTCTGAAAGTATGTATTACCCTCACAGTCCGTTACAACAGTAACTTTGCTTGGTAACAAATAATGCTCCCAACGCTTCAAACAATGGATAACTGCGAACATCTCCTGTTCATGAGCGGGCCATTTTGCCTCAGTCTCTGAGAACTTGTGACTTTCGTAAGCCACCGGATGCTTTCCTTGCATCAACACTCCTCCTATGGCCCATTGAGAAGCATCTGTGTGAACCTCGAAAGGTTCTCCCATCTTTGGAAGAGCTAGCACGGGCATCTCTGTCAGTGCTTGTTTCAATCCTTGAAACGCTCGTTCAGCTGCTGGATTCCAAACAACTTTGGAAGCCTTGCGCAATAAGCCAAACAAAGGTGCGGCTTTATGCGCATACTGATAAACAAAGCGTCGAAAATATGTGGCTAATCCAAGAAAAGATCTGAGCTCATGAACACTCTCAGGTCTCTTTCATTCAACAATGGCTCGAATCTTAGCCCTGTTAGGATGAATGCCCTGCGCATCGATCAAACATCCTAGAAACACTACACTCTCTTGTCCAAAAGAGCACTTGCTCTTCTTGAGATAGAGTTGATGTTCTTCTAGGCGCTTAAACACCATCTCAACATCTACTAGATGCTGATCCCAAGTGGATGAGAAGATGATGATATCGTCTAGATACACGATAACACTCTCATCCAAGAGATCTCTGAAGATCTCGTTCATTAGCCTGCAGAAAGTACCAGGTGCATTGGACAATCCAAACGGCAACACTGTATACTCAAACAAGCCATACCTCGTCCTTACAGCTGTCTTTTCTTCATCTCCTTCTTTGATCCGGATCTGGTGATATCCAGAACGCAGATCCAGCTTGGTGAAGTATCTTCCGGTGGCCAACCGATCGGTGGTTTCATCCATGAGAGGAAGAGGATACTTGTTCTTGACAGTAACCTTATTGAGTGCACGATAGTCCGCACACATGCGAATACCACCATCTTTCTTGGCCACGAACAACACCGGGGCAGCATAAGGTGAGATACTTGGTCGTAAGATACCCTGAGCTACCAACTCTTTCAGTTGAGTCTTCAGCTCTGTCAGCTCATCAAACGACATCCGTCTTGATGGCACTACAGTAGGGGTAGCCCCAGGAACCAGATCAATAGCATGATCCAAGGCTCTCCTCGGCGGAAGTCCTGTTGGTAACTGGTCCGGCATTAGATGAGAATACCTCTCAATCAATGCCTGCATATCAGTATGTATGGGAAGAGCAGCAACACGTTCTTCCTCATCCGTCTCCACCTTGGGTTTAGACATCACTGCAACCCAAGCTTCATCTACTGACTTGATCTGCTTTCCAAACTGTCTAGCTGTGCAGATCTGAAATGCCACCTTTGCTCGTTGGAACCTACGAGCAACATGGTTTGGCTCCTTGGGTCTCTCTTTGATGACCAATGGATGTGGTTGACCCGAGCCCCATCGATCCATGACTATGATGTTCCCTTCTTGAACATCTAGTTTTGCCTTGGTCTCTTGTAACCAAGACCATGACAAGATACCCTCCATCGTGTCACCTAAGCTCATAACTAAAAACTCATGCTTCCTAGTTACCCCTCCAACAGTAATAGGAACACTCATGAGCTTTTCTGTAACGGTTGTGCTGCCTTGCACAAACCTTACCAACAACGGGCTCATGATCTTGGTTCTAGTCACCCCTAAGGTCCTGACTAGTTTTTCATCCAAGACATTCACATCTGCTCCAGTATCAATAAGCAAACAACACCGGTGGTTTCCTATTTTCACTTCAATCCACGGCAGAAAATCCCCATGCTCTACCAAATGCTCACCAGCACATACCTCTGCTTCAGTAGTCGCCTCAACTGGTTCTTCCACACTGGTTGTCTCTTCAGCTGTCAACCCACGAACGTTGCTCGCTGTTGAACGTTGAGGACACTCACGAGCGATGTGACCATCTCGTCCGCATCGAAAACAGATGATCGTCCTTGAAGGTATAGCACTGCTAGCGCCACTGCTCCTAGCACCTGAAGTCGAAGCTTGGTTGGATCCTGCATTGGATGCATAGGATCCAGTAGGTCGTGTCTGAATAGGACCACGAGTGACTCCTCGCTGCTGAGAGCCACGAGAAAATCCCCTTCCAGATGTACCAAATCTTCCACCACCACGTCCTCTACCACCTCTACTCTGAGAGGACGCTATCTGTCCTTGAGGATTACGCCAAAATCCTCGACTAGGCTCATCACCACTTGTTCCACGCTGAAACTTGGAAGGCTGCACGGTGTAATTACGTTCCCTAGTGTTCTCTGCTGCTTCCAGAAATGCAAACAAGTCTTGCATGTCCTCGGACTTGTGAAACATAACCCAGCTATCAAACACACCAGCATAGAAACCCTGCAGACCTTTCTTCAAGTGAAACAGCAAGTCGGTGCGATCCACCATGTGCAAACGAGTAACCAACTCAGAAAATCGCTGGAGATACTGCCTGATACTCCCTGTCTGTCTCAGATGAATGAGCTCCAGCCGAAACTGTGTAGCTTCATCCACCGGTACCAGATGTCTTCTGAGTTCATCCTTCAGTTCCGGCCAAGTGGACATAGGAGTTGTACCGTTCAAACTCCTCATCCGCTGTTGACCTCCATACCATTCCTTAGCCTCTCCTTCCAGTCTACTAACAGCATAGGTGAACCAGCTGCGCTCATCGAAGTTCTCCAAGTAATTCTCCATTTCAGTAATCCATAACTCAAACCTGGAAAAGCTTTTCTCACCGTTGAAGGCTGATGGTGTCGCTGGTTCAGCCCACTTCACTTTCCGCTTGTGCCCTTCTTTGGCTGAGCTGCCTTCCGCAACATTCTCTTGCGCCTTCTGTGACCCATCTTCATTCTTATCTGCTTGAGTAGCATCAACTGCTCCTTCACCCAGCAGTGCTAAATCCTTGACTTGCTCAGTTTGTAGTACAGGGACCTCTGCTTCTTTCTCCTGTGTCGCTTTTGCTTGAGCTAAATCCGCCTTAAGCACCTTGTTCTCAGCTTCCACTTGCTCAAGTCGGCCTTCCAACTTCTTCAGAAACGCCTGCATCTCGTCCATCCCAGTCGGCACGGCTTCCATTGTCGATGGTGTTGAGCAAAGATTCAACCTGAACCTGCTCTGATACCAACTGTAACGTTCGATCGCAGATCTCGGAACAGATTCTTTAATCTCTAACCAATGAACGGCCGAACGTGAACCTCCCTAGAGACCTGTATACTTTATTTGTGTCTCCAGATCCAGTTCGTTAAACTATCAGCTAATGAGCACCGAGGATTTGATAACTGTTGAACGGGTTTCGAATAACCAACTAGTCTTTTGTAGGTCTCTGGTCAATCTTAGGTTGCTAAATACAGGTGGAACTATTCTAGACCTGGGTTGCATAAAATTTGGGCAGCGCTTCCGCTACTGGTGATCAAGTCGGAACGCCAGGACCCACAAGGAGCAACCGCCAAGACTAGGAGACCTAGTAGATGCTAGGAAGTAGGAAGGCAAAGCAATTACACCGAAATAAAGTCAACACGACACCAGATGCGCCCAACTCAGTTTTGGCACACAACTCAAGCCTATTTATCAGAATGGAGAAAGTCACGGGCTCATATACATTACATGGCATTACTTGCTGACAAGGTCACGCAGCGCTCTTGGACCGGCAATCCTTCACTACTCAGCAACTCCAGAACTAAGACTTCACCAGAGAACCTACTTTCACTCCGAACGCCCTGATTTCTGTTACTCAACAGATCAGACCCCAAGTCAGCGCCCTAATCAACACCCCAAGTCTGCTCTCAAGGTCCCTCTTCAAATCTGCTCTCCAAGGAGCTTGATGTGCCTCAGTTCTAGCTCCTGATTTCTGACCTCAAAGGCAATGTATACTACACTGAAAATACAGTCTCCTCCCTCACTACCAAGAGTGCTCTCTCCAAAACTGAAAAACTGAGAATGGCCTCCTTTAGGGTTCACGACACTCTTTTATCTAGTCTCTTGAGCCTGCCTTGTGCCATGCAGCTGCCACTTTTGATTAATCACTGCCCGAATGCCATCTGGTTTGGGGAAAAAGCAAAAGGTGTTACAAAGTCAATTTCTCGAAAGACAAGTACAGTGAATCTTCTTGCTTACGTAGGATTACTAATCTGATACTTTCATCTCATACGAATTTACAAAAATTTACGAATCATGTCACTGCATGATTCTGGTTCAATCAAGGAGCAACTCATTCATAACTGATTGTAGCTTCCATGAAATTCTTATGTAAAATTTAGGACGTAAACTGTTTCTTATCAAATTGCAGTACAAAACTAGATTTTACCTGAAATCTCTTGCAAAACAAGTATATTCTAGGTGATTTCTCTTGTCTCATCTAGAGATTTTCATCTCTTGTTTTCCACTTTCTACTTCACGGTGGTGATTTTACAACCCGTTCTTGAAGTATATTTCCGCTCCAGGTCAATTTGCTATGTCAAGGGTCACGCTAGTCAACTCCGTCTGTTGACGTGAGCTAGACGGCGTGGTCTTCCGGTCTAAACGAAGGTGTAGCCAAGTTTAGCCTTAAATGATCTTTGTTGTCAAGTCGTATTGAGCAAGAAAATGAAATTATTTCACAAATATTTATTCTTGTTTATAAAATCAAGCACGCTTTGCTTCTAAAATGGAATCATCTCGATATAAGGAAACGCAAGAATGCAACCAATGAAATTGCACAGACTCATGGGAAGAATTGGCTTAGTTGTAGGTTTTTATAGAACCCCAAAGGACCCGCATGTCGTTTGGGGTAGAGACAGCAACTTCTTAGATTCCAGAATTTGATCTAGGACGACGAGCAGAACCACGGGAAATGCCGGCAGCGCAGGGAGAGCGGAACCGAGAGCCAGGAGTTGGAAAAGAAACTATAAGCATAGCGCGCCTGCTGAGCCGGTCTAAAAGTTTAGATAATCGAATAAAACGTTTTAACCTTTAATTGCAAAACTCGTGAAAGAGTTCAGTACTAAATTAAACGTGGTTTTTGCTACACGTCGATTGGAAAGAGTAAAAAAGAAACTCTCCAGCATTAGCTCGACAGGTACCAGTGGCGGTTTTCTCTCTACATATCACTGTTCAATTTTGTTCTTTTTTCCAGAAGGGTTCTGGCGTTGGAGTGCTTAGAGGTTGGATATGTTGTCTTATTTTTTTTCTCGATCGAGTTTATAAGAATTTTAATATAGATTTTTATCAAACAGACGTCTGCATACTTTGGGTATTGATGTGATGTATATTTCTTGATAGATATGTGTATTTCTGTAGGAGTTCTAGTTTTTTGTCAAACAAAATATTTGGACGTATGTACGCTTGAGAGTTGGATAGGTTGTCTTACTCTTCTTGGCCTTATCGGGTTCATGAGAATTTTAATATAGTTTTTTCATCAAATAAATTATTCGGTCGTCTGCACATTTTGGATATGGATGTGATGTTTATTTTCTGATAGATATGTCTACCTTACTTTGGGTATTGATGTGATGTTTATTTCTCAATAGATATGTGTCTCTAGAGGAATTCCAAGATATTTTTTTGTCAAATGAAATATTCAACCATATGTACGCTTGGGGGTTGGATATGTTGTCTTACTCTGCTCGGCTCGACCGGGTTCATATAAATTTCCATGTCAAATAAAATACTCGGTCGTCTGCACATTTGGATACTGATGTGATGTTTATTTCTCGATTGATATGTGTCCCTCTATGAGAATTCCCAAGAGAAATTTGTTATCAAACAAACTATTCACTCGTTTGCACACTTTATATATTTGACATTTATTGTTTGATAGATATGTGTATCTCTATGGTCTCAAGATCTATCATCCGATTCTATCGTCGGATACTATATCCATCTATCAAATGTAATAAAAAAATCTTTTATTTAAAAGAAACTAAGAAAGAAAAGGAGAATATTTTATCCTGTAATGGAAACAGAGGGATGAAATCATTGTGAAAACTGAAAAGAGAGAAAAAGATTTAAGTCTAGATAAATCACTAACACGTAGCATTGTCATTCTATTGCAAGGGTTGTTATTGGTTACTCTTATGCATAAGCATAGCTTTTGATCGTGAAAACCGAAAAAGAAAGGGGAACGTTTTGTAGTGTAGAGTTAACAGACGGACGAGTATCAAGAGGAGTGGTTGTGAAACCCAGAAAAGAAAAAGGATATAGATTCTGATTAATCGCTAATACATAACTTCGCAGTTCCACTGCAAACATGACTCCTCGTTTATGTATCTCTGATTTCACAGAGTTGAACTGGAAAGTTGCATAACTAAGCTAATTGTGGAGCATGCATATTCACCTTCCCATGGAAGGGTGAAGAAATAAATTAAAACTATACAAATGTAAACTTTTTTATTGGTGAAAGACCCAGACCTTCCCATACCAAAACGAAGTTCAGTATGCAGGAGTAACATATGGGTTTTCTGTACCTGGATTTACAACATGTAATGAAGTGAACCAAGTGGTTTTAACTTTAGTATTTAAAATTTAGCAACTTAATTTACCAAGTTACATTTAGTCAAATAAATTTAATAAACTTTGTTGTCCACTCATGTTTTCTCAAATGTCGAGCACCATGTTGTTACTGTATTTTTTATTAACATTTTAAAGCTAATTTTTAGCCAATCCCTCATGATAATTTTATTGTTAGTTTGTACGTTTATCTTTTTCTTCTTTTCGGCAAGAAGTGAAGTTCGTATGCATATTTAGCCTAGCGAAAGTTCCAACTGCGTCTGTGTTGCTGGTTGTATTTTCAAATTATTATTACGGTCCACCACTAGCATCACTTCTTCCGGTCCCCTAGGGCGGTTTTCGTTTTTTGGCTTCCCCCTCTTCGCATAGGTACAAATCCTCTGGCTCAACCATGTTTCATTTCACCGGGCCCAGTTTCCAAAATTTTCAAAGACATTTCTATCCCTGTGGCTGGAAAAGTAAACACGTTTGCAAACACGTTTCGATGCCTGTGGCTGGAAAAGCCCAGCGAGACAAAACACAGTACACAGCGCACACCGAGGCTCATTTCATTCAGACAACTGTACAGAGAAAAACTTGGGAATTTCCAAACACGTTTATATGCCAGTGGCAGAAAAAATTACATTCGGACGACTTCACTACATTCGGCCTGGACGTAAGTAGAAATCACAATGCTTCTATACAGCAGTAAATAAGTAGAAGTCGGCCTGCACATAAGTAGAAGTGACAGTGCTTCCTGGCAGGAGAAAATAAGTAGAAATCGCTCTACACATAAGTAGAACAGTAGAGACTGCACAGCAGTAGCAGTTCGCCTGGAGACCACGCTCACATAACCTTTGAGAAACCCAACTGTACAGACTGCACAGCAGTAGCAGTTCGTCTAACTAGAAGAGAGTAACTTGCACACAGCAGTAGCAGTTCGCCCGAAGACTTGTGCACAGTAGTTGACAGAAAACAAGTGCTTCAGACTTCGATGGGAAAAGATCTATCTACACCAGTCGAACGGAGGAAGGCATCCACGAGCAGTATGTAGTCTGGTAAGACGTCAGAAGGGGCCCTCTGCGGTGCTGATGGCGGTTCCGGTTCACATGGGGACTTTGGAGCCTCCTCTCCATCGCCTTTGCCGTTATAATAGTATCTGCGACCGCAGTGTCCGCAACGCTGAGACTCTCTGTAAAAAAATATGTCGTCAATATCCTCAGGACTTATATCAGCGGGTCTAATCAGAGAAGTCCATAGGGCATCGGTCCGTGTCTTGTGTATCCCGTGCTGGAGGAGCCATCTGGGAGACGGGATATACTTACCAGACATCAGCATGGCACGAAGACAACGCGGAAAGGTTGTTGACAATGGATGACGACTTTTATACCTGTTGAACTGCAGCGCTCTCTGTAATATGTTGAAAAACGTTAGCTCCACACGGTTTTTTGTGTCAGACGCCCCAAGTAACATGTACAACTCTTTACCATCTGCCACCATTGACTCGTTTATGTTTTTCATGGTCGCAATGTGGTGCTCCTCCTGATGGTCCTTGAGACAATAACCTACCATTCCCACGAAGGTGTGAAGGCCCTTGTTGGAGAGGACCTTTACACACACTTCGCCCCCCACAGGCTTGTTTTTGTCCCACCCGAGAGCTTGCATCACACGCTTTTTGACATCAATACAAGATTTTGCATGAATAGAGATTACCCCCTGGAAATGCAAGTGGAGCAGGCTGCCTCCACGCTCGACAGAGAAAACCCCTGAGACACAGTGTGCATGGAGAAACTCTGAAATCAAAGGAAACAATGACGTCTCCAGATCAGTGCCGGTCCTGCAGACTGTCACCGACGTCTCCAGCGTCGGTCTCCTGGCTCTCGCTTCCCTCCTCAAAGACATTGTCTCAGGAGAAGGATGAGTAATGATGACAAACAAACCTGAACTGGAAAGGATCCAACACAGAACATCGCACGGAAGAAAGTGATGTCTGTACAAGCAAGCAACAGTGCACTCGAAACTGCTGTCCGGACGTTTAAAGAAGGTAGGGTATGAGAACATCCGATACCTGCAGTCCTGCAAGTAGAGGAAGAGGTTATCAGTCGAGTAGGAAAAAAAACGATATGGACCTGACATGGAATATATCGGACAAGAATGCAACTGGCAAGGAGAACAAGTTCTGCTAATCTTGATGTAGTCGAACTTGAGTAAGAATGGTGGCACTTCTCGAGCAGAAGACAGTTCTAAGTAGGTATATGTCCGGATCAGCTGAAGGCTACTGTCTGAAAACGGGATCATAGGTCGTTTTGAAGACAACAAAGGAAAACGGGGATCAACAGAAGAGAAATGTAGGTGCAAAACTTGGTCACTATGAGGCGGGCTGGACTGTACGTCGACAGAAGAACTGCTCCCACTCGATTCATCTACTTTTTCTGAGGTTTGGTTTGAAGCAGCCATTCAAAAACACTAACGAGAAAGAAACCAGACAGACTGTACTTATCTGATCGTGTACAAGCGAACCCCATGCCGTCCGCATGCTGATGGAAGTCGAACCCACACTGTGTTTTCCTGGCAGCTGACACGACGAGAGACAGACTGTTCTCGCCCTTGTACCGCACCCATTCAAATGTCGTGCCCAGATGAGAAGTAACAGACAAGCCATCACAGGCAAGAACAAATGATACGTGCAAGCAAACATCACAAGCGGACGACCAATGGAACAACGAAACCAAATCTGACCTACCCGCCACACCTCGCCGTGACGGATCAAACCTAGAGGATAAGAGCAAACCGACCGAAATGAAAATCAACAAATGAAATCCTCTGCCACACCTCGCTGCGAGGCAGCAGAACCACAGCACAAATCAGAAACGTGCACAACGTAAGCACGTAAACAATAGCAACCCGGCCGGACAGAACGATCGTCGAGCAAAACTCCTGCAGCACCACCTATACCCGAACACCAGCAGTAGCACAGCCCGCTGCAACATCGGACACAGGACCGCCTGATCACTTCGACACCCAAACGAGAAATGATTCACGATGCCCTAACCGATTATTACACCGTCCTCTCACATAACAGTTCCCTTCCTTCGCATTAATGCCCTAATGTCGTCCCGCTGTTTTTTAAACCTGAAACCCACCTCCCGGCCAACCGTGCCCCGAGATTTTCCGTCCCGACCGCCGTGCTTGTCCTTTTCCGCCACTTCTCCAAAACGGCCGTTTGTATGTATATTTACTTGTCCGGCGAGAACACACAAAGTGCAATTCTAAGTTAGAGGATCCGGAAGGAAATTCTTGGTTTTCTCTCCTGTCCAGCAAAATGAAAAAGAAAATTAGCGGATCCAGTCTCAACCGGATATAGAAGGAGACGCATAGGGTAGTGTACACGGAAGCAAGCATGTGGGACGTCGAAACGTTCTGTGAAGTGTTAACTTTTACCCTAGTCCAAAAACCTTGGACAAGTAACTTAGATTACTGTGGAAAGCTTATTGTTCAACTCTATATAATAGAGGATGTACAAGTAAAAACCTTATATAATCCTCTATCGTATCCTACGGTATAGCGTGGTCCAGCGCCAGCCCAAATCCGGCATCCCGTGTTATGTGCCCCGGCCACTTTTCTAAAAATGCAGGAGAAATAGAGAATGCTCGAATAATTTCTTTCTTAAATATAGAATATAAAAAGATCTTCGAAATTTGTTAAAAATCGCCAGGTGAATTAACACAGTAGTCCGTCAATTGTCAAAAACCGCCGGTAAATTGCAGGTAAGCAGGAAAACCCTGGGCTGGGACTGCCGGCGTGGTCAAGTGGGACGCTGACTCAATTGCTAGTCGGTCAACGTTCTAGATTAGCAACTCTTGGCTTGGCTAGACTCCGCTAGAGAAACAGACGGGAAGAAAGGAAGAGTTGCTAACGCTGATTCGACGGGCGAGAGAAGCTGTTTGCGTCACAAGAGCACCACACGCAAACTGTTACGGGAAACGCGGCTGAAGAAGACTAGTTCCATGAACTTCCTTCCCACTAATAAATTCCCACCACGGTCTAGACTCTAGACTCCAAACTGATACTGCTAACTGACATTGTGACGTGACGCTGATGAACCGTGTTATGCAGGGGTTTAGGGTGGATAAACCGTGGATTGTGTCACCCTAATCCACCTGACGTGAACCCCGGACCTAAAACCGGCGAAACAAAGCCGCGATCCGTGTATTGGCCCAACCGATGGTGTCTGAAGAGTCGCTCAAGCGGAGAGATCTGCGGCGATTGCCAAATCGTTAAACCCCGGGTGCACCTAAACTTGTCCGGATGACCCAGAGCTCTTTTCTCTTTTTTCTTTTTCAATGGAAAGACGACGGAGCGTCTGAAAACTTTATTAGAAAAAGGGAGAAATGTACAACAGGCGACCGAACCAAAGGCCTGACCAACAGCACCCAAGACAGTGAAGGGGCTGTAAGAACAAAACCTGAGGGAATAAACGGACATATGGGAGGAACAAAACAAAAAAGGTCTAAAGCAACCTTGACAAAAAAACTTGTTAATAAGGTGCAATGATAACTGCAAGCTTGTCTTGCACATAGAGCAAAGAGAAATACAAACGCAAATCTTGAACTATCTATTTGTATGATGAAGCCAAGCAGACGCATGACAGACAAAGTAAGAGAAGCGCTTGGTCAAGTGAACAAACGTGGCCACAGATGAAAAGCGAGTTACAAAACCAAATGGAGTGAAAATGCTGATGCAATACCAGTAAAGAGTAAAGAATATTGGAAGTTTCAGATTTGTTGCCAATAGATGGTAGGAAGTAATAAATACAGTAAGTGTATAGAAGGTTGTAAAGATCGGATTGTCTAAAAAAATGATGATCGTGGTGCACCTTGGGTAATAACTTGCATAACTGATTTCAGTTGAGGAATAACAATAGCAAACTTATTCCAATGAACCAAATGTGTAGAGCAAGAAACAAGAAGGTGTTGCAGATCCTCTTGGACACTATGGAAGACCGGACAAAGTTGTGGAGAATTAAAGATGCATTGAACACGACTGCCAAAGAAGAAATCATGTTGCAATATCCGCCATAGGAAAATCGTGTTACGTTGATGAACAGAAGAACTCCAGATATCCTACCAAACCTCCTGTCACTCTGATCATGATCAAGTGAAAGCCTACTTCTTGTTTAGTCGGTGTGCATGGATGGACACGTGTTGTTTCATGAAAACTTGTATGTAAGTTGAACAGGAAGAGTGAAGCTATCCAAGGTAGTGAGCGATGCTCCCCAAGAAAGGACCAAGTAGGAACCTGAGATCAATAAGAAGTATGGGTTAAATGATACAAGCACATAGTCAGAGCCAAATCCAAGAGAATACGAGAGCTTGAAGAAGGAGACAAGGAGGCGAGCTAGAGAAGGGAGGTAATTCCGAGATGATGACAAGCTAGACTTAGAGGTAGGACATGCGAACAAAAGATAATGCAAGCTCTTGCAAAGAGGTTAAGAGAGGAAGAAATAAGCAAGCAAGCGAGCAGAGTATTACGCAGAAGAGCCAAAAGACGGTAGTGATTCTAGAGAACTAGGCCTGCAACATTAGCGTTACCAGAGGAGTGTCAGGTGCACGATAAATGAAGATCGTCAAAAGTGGAAGAGAGTAAGGGGGCTTAACACCCCAAAGGTGAGCAAGGACCGGAGGCCATTGGGCATCCTGCTCGGTATTGAGCATGTTAGAAAGCAAGTGAACAAAAAGAGAGGTTTGAAAAGTAGAAGTATTGAATATGCCAAGTCCTCCATGTGCTTCAGGTTGTGCAAGGCAGTCCAAGTAACCAAGGGGAGCTTGGGTTTGCCCTCTCTCTCTGTCTGCCCCCAAAAGAAAAGGTGATAAAGACGAAGAAAAGTGAGATTTACAAAGAAACGTTGTAGAAAGAGTGAAAAAAATATCTTGTAGTAAAAACCATAGAGCGGAGCTCGAGTAGCAAAAGAGAGGAAATGAGAATTAAGTGCGAAAAGACATTTGGGAAGCAAAGTTGTAAAGTAGCATCAGGCTTCATGAGGCCGTAGATCCGAAGCGAGAGGTATACCCAAATATTGGGTAACTTGATGCTTTCCAAAAATAGAAAAGATATATCTTGGAGCCAGCCCGGAAAGGTGTGGTATCAACGTAACAAAAGAACCTTAGACTTCACGTAGGTGATTTGGGCTCCAAAGACTGATTGGAAATGTGGTCAACAAAGAGACCTCGAGCCAATTGAAAGGAAGAGTGGTCCAGGTTTAAATGACGGTGTCATCAGCGAAGCAAGTAAGGAAAACAACAAAGGTCTAGGACACAAGCGGTACTTGTAAGAGATCTCTAGCAGTAGCTGTGGAGAAATGGAAGAAAAACTAAACAATGACCAAAGCATAAAGTAAAGGAGCCAACGAGCAACCTTGACGGACACCATGCTGAAGTGCTAAAGGTGGGTAAGACTACCATTAACATGTATCCAGCAGAAGCAGAATGTGTTAGGCTGGTCAATAATGAGAAAAGATAAAGAAAATCCCCAAGGAGAGCAAAAAGAGAAAGTGATGCGAGATGTCGTACGCATACACATTGTTACACAACATACATCGCTGTCAGAGATACACTACACATCCACATAACACATGGACGATCTCATACACATACACAAGTGTACCACAATGATAAACAGTATGTATTCACTCCACCATGCCAACGGACACTAAACAATCACTAAAGTCGAGCCAAATCCACTCTGTGCTCGCAGAGACTCCAGATTACACTCGCAAAGACTATCCACCATAGCTAGGAGCTTGAAGGCTCAACTTGAAGAAATAAGGCCTCCAAGCCTTACTTGCAAAGTATACCCTTAGTGGATCATCCCAAGGACTCGCCCTAACGGCACTAACGGCCCTACCGAGATTCGTCACTCCACACTTCGTCAACCTAGCCGGGATGCCAAACTGACGTGACAGTTGTCATGCGCATACACATCGCTACACAACATACATCGCTGTCAGAGATACACCACACATACACATAACACATGGACGATCTCATACACATACACAAGTGTATCACAATCGTCCTCTAACTGATGGTTAAGTCCCTCTAACTCCAGATAGCTCCATATCCCAACTAGCTCCATATCCCCTCATGGGTACAAGGATCAGGAGGCCGGGTGCTACATCGCCCCATCGTTAGTCGCCTGTCTGCAATCCATATCACGCAAAGATCTAATCGGCTATCCATGCTATATACATCGAGGACAAACCCACTATCCAGTAGGAACGACACAAAGAGGCGGAGTCAAACATGACATGTGCCAACCTCTAGAACAACCATCACACACCAACATACGGGATGCTCCACCAGCAGACCCACACAACATACACTTCAAGCCCGCACGTACAACTGCTAAGCTTGAGTCAACGGTATCATTGATGTTGGAAAGATGACATAATGCACAATTACGCACATGGTCCTTCCAAACAACACCATCACGACCTTCTAACATGAGTACTCCAGAAGATAACACCTCACGCACTCGTACTCTGCTGTAGATAGATATAATCGTCAGGATGAAACTTGCAAATCGATGATCGATAACCTCCTCCTCGAATAGTCGCCTATCGCAACGTGTCTCTATGCTGAGCAATTGCTAAGTTCTCAAAAGTCATAGGCATAACTCTCTGAAATGTCTCTACTCGTTGAGAACATGCGTTCATCCACATATCCGGATCATCAAGGTTCAGCACCTCAGCAGAATCACGACGAATGACCGAAGATAGACTGGATCTCGGTCATACAATAGAAAATACGGTGAGAAGGAAGCCAAAGACGCTTGTCGACTAAAATGGTAGCCCATAGCCAACCATGGTAACTGCACATCACAGTCTCCCAAGTGGTCCTTCTGCAAGTCATACTTGCACAATCCTCTCTTCATCGTCTGAATTACCCGCTCCGCCAAACCATCCGTCTCAGGATGACCTCGAGATGTAGTCAGATGATCAATCAGAGCCTGATCACACAAGGTTTGAAACTCACCAAGGAACTTTGTACCTTGGTCTGTGAGCACTTCAGCTGGTGCTCCAAAACGACTCAGCACTCGATCTAAGAACGCATATGTCGTCCCTTCACTCGCTTTGTCCGGTAATGCCACCAACTCAATCCACTTGGAGAAGTGCTTCACCATCACCAACACATACCGGTGGTGACATACAGTCAACAGTAAAAGTCTCGTAAAATCCAAACTCCAACGATAACTCAACCTCATAATCGGTAAGGGGTGTAACTCGATCACAAACCACACATCGTGCGACAAACTGCTGCACATCGACGTGCATACCATGCCACCAATATTGTCTTTGGAGTAGGCTACACGTACGCTTCACTCCAAAATGTTCCAACTCCTCATGGGCATGTCGTACTAACTGTGCCCTCTGAGATGGATGTGACACTATCTGTACTCTCCCATCATCTCACACTCGAAGTACATGTCGTCCTTCTCGTCGAATCTCTTCGCTCGTTGAAAGACACGATCTCGCTTCCTGACACTTACTATGTCTACCACCACGCCAGTACGTAGATATTCCATTAACAATCACATCATCATGGATATCTCGCTGATCTGATACACCATCTCCACCCTGAGGATCTGGAGATTCATCATCTACTCTCTGACCAGAGAAAGATACGACTTGGTCCTCCATACTAGAGTTCATGACCAACACACAAAGAAAGGCAAATGCATGCCACCCTGGCACTATCTCCTCATCAACCTCGTCATGTCATCGAGTTCCAGTCTGATCTTGCTGACTCGTGCATGGGTTACAACTCAACCCGTCGGCATCTAAGTTTGCAACTCCAGGTCTATGTACTACATGAAAGTCATACTCCTGTAAGATAAGAGCTCATCGTGCAAGCTTCCGTGTAAGCTTGTCAGACTTCATCAACCACTTGAGCGACTGGTGATCAGTGATGAGAGTAAAAGAGTTCTCAAACAGATAACATCAGAAGTGTGCAACAACCCACACTGCAGTTAAACACTCCCCCTCGTACGAATTGTACCTCACCTCCACCGAATTGTTGGAGCGACTGGCACACACCACCACAAACTCCTTTTTCTCATCATCATGCTGAGTCAGCACTGCTCCAAGTCCCAACATACTCCAATCAGTGTGCAGTTGAAAAGGACACATCCTAACGGGTCTCCTCAAGATGAGAGCAGATGTCAACCTCGCTCTTGCTCATCTCCTCACTGCCACTCTTGATCCACTTTCATCAGCTTGGTCAATGGCTTCGTAATTGCACTAAATCACGTACCGACGATAGAAGTTTGTCAAACCAACAAATGTCCGAACTCGACTCACATCTGTGGGACGTGGGATACGGTGCAATAGCCTCAACTTTCGTCTGTTGAACATCCAACCCACCTGGGTAGATGGTGTGGCCCAGATACTCTACCAACTCTTGGAAGAACTTACACTTCCCAGGGTATAACTTCAACCCATGAGCTCTCAACTGCTCGAACACATCTCGTAAGTGTCTCTCGTGCTCCTCCACAGTAGCACTATAGACTAAGATGTCGTCAATATAACATCTGATAAAATCCAATCCTGCTAGGATCTTGTCCATCACCCTCTGGAACTCAGCAAGGACGTTCTTCAATCCAAATGATAAGAACCACCTATATGTAGAAATCCTCAAACTGACCTCAGAGCTGAGAAGTATGACCGATCTCATGATCAGGTTGTGATATAATTTTCAAAGACCAAAGAGGAGGGCGAGAGCGGCGATCCCCAGAAGTAATATGAGAGGAGCTCGATGCCTGGGTGGACCAAGACGAGTCACCCGACCTCAGGGTTTGACGGACGGACTTTGGAGGCATGAGGTGATGAATGGGTTAGTACCAAGGTACGTTCTGATCCAGACTTGGACGTCTGGACTTAAGAACAACCTAAGGCTGGAGCAAGGAACGAGACTGCGGGTTAGACCATCGTACGAGAGTCTAGACCTAGATAGACATCACGAACGGTTGGACCGCTAGGTGTGCTAGAGGCACTTCCACCCCAAGGCATGTTGTGACTTGCTCATGTTTTGAGATCGACCTAGTTGGGTCTAGGTTGGGATTTAAGGAAGGTTGAGCTTGAGAGTTAGGGAGACGGTTAAGCTCCAGCCTGGACCAAACGAGACAAAGGTAAGTGGTGCATGAACGCTAACGTGTGATTGTGATTTGCAGGTTACCGTTGTGAGTTCCGTGATCTACTGAGCAAGAGCTTCCGCTTGCGCAACAAGGTGGTAGGTACGCAAAAAGTGATATCACTTCGGTGAGTGAGAACTCGTGATAGGGGTCGAAGATTGGACGCTTGAGGAGGGATGCGAGATACGAAGCGAATCAACGTTTCTAGGAGAACACTTGGAGCAATGATCGGCGTAGGACAGAGTTCAAGGAGGAAGATCAAGAAACGAGTGACGACTGACACCGAGGTCAGATCGACTCGAGCTAGTCCCGAGGTACAGTCAGGAGACGATATACCACAACTTTCATCCCAACGTCAAAGAAGCCCAATACCAGCTGCGGCACTTGTGCAACAAGATGTAGTCTTGCCAACGGTGCTCTACGATTCAAGCGCGAGAAGTCAAGGAGCTTTGTATGCAGAGCTCATCAAGATGATGAAGATCATGTAAGATGATATGATCTCTAGGGATAAACATATCGTTGAGCTTGAGGTAGGTCAAGAGAGTTCTTCGTCTACCATAAAGTTTTGTAAAATAAATTTACCAACCTCGTTGTCAAGTATAGAACGGGCTCGCAAGGTTAAGAATTTCTAAACTGAGTTCGACCTATATTTTGAGACGCAACATGCTAAGGAGTCAGATAAGATGAGAGCGGTGGTTACGTTCCTAAACGATCATGTGCTTTTCTGATGGATTGCATACAAGGACGAGCTTGCCTTGATTATCTCGACGCTTGGTTAGGAAGAGTTCTAGGAGTTGCTTGCGAGATGATTCACTCTAGATTATCAAAAGGATTCGAGATGGTGTTGAGCTAGTTAGGTTGAAGCAAACGAAGGCCTTGATTGAATTGACATCGGAGTTAAGAATTATGGTCGATCCCGTGATCGAGTTGTGGTATAATTTTCAGAGACCAAAGAGGAGGACGAGGTCGCGGATCTCCAGAAGTATATATGAGAGAGGCTCGATGCCTAGGTGGGTTAAGACGAGTCACTCGACTCCAAAGTTTGGCAGGCAGACTCTGGGGGCATGAGATGATGACTGGGTCATTACCAAGGCACCTTCCGGTCCAGAATTGGACGTCTGGACTTAGGAACAATCTAAGGGCTAGGGTAAGACTAGAGAACGAGATGGTGGGTTAGATCATCATACGGGAGTCTGGACCCAAACAGACATCACGGATGGTTGGACCGCTAGGTGTATTGGAGACAACGTTGTCGTGTCGTGGACCAGCTCCCATCTTAAAATCTGTTTGCGACACTTATCGTTATCGCTCCAAAGACACTCATGAGATTAAAAATGGGGCTTTTGGTACAACTTCGGATCTTCACTTTCACCGCATCAATGGATAGAGCTTGTTGTCAGCGTTCCATAGGTACTTTCTCTACTTCATTTGGACGCCTAGTGGAGAAGTTACGAGATTCGAAAGAAGGGTACAACAAGCTAAGCCCCAACTTACGGACTTTTGACACAACTTCAAATCTTCACTTTCATCGCATCAATGGGTAGAGCTCCTGATCAATGGGTAGGCACCTTGTCTACTTCCTTTGGACGCCTAGTGCAGAAGTTACGAGACTCAAAAGATGAGAAAATAAAATTGGACATTAGTTTACTTTTGCTGATTGGATATTTCAGTTCCAGGAGCTATACTAAAGAGGCAAGGGGTCTGCTTCCTCATCATCTGTGAATTCTTGTACGTACAACGTCTGACGTAAGGGGGCAGCTTAAAAGACTAGCTTGTTTCTGTGATCTGTCGGTGGACGGGGAGAATTTAGAAGTCCAATGCATGCGTGCAAAGTGTCATTGGGTTCAAATCTGTGCAGGCTATGTGTTGGTTAAGACGGTTCGTGAAGAGGCGGATCGAGAACTGTGTTCTAGGAGAAATTGAGCGAAGGGAGAGGTTTTTGGAAGCTTCAGTGATATGTGAAGAAGAGTTGGACCGTTTGGGCCGTTCTGGAGTCCAAACTTGCTGTCCTTGGATCCATCGAGTTCTTCAAGAAATTGAAGACGATACAAAGTTTCATTGGACGATTTGAGAGTTCTGGGTGAAATTGACTCGCAAGGAAGCGCTTACGTCAGTTTTTCACCGCCTGCGACCTGAGATTGGGTTGTTCTACGCGATAGGTGAACCAAGCTCTTCATTCTTGGTGCTTATGCGATCAAGGAGTCTTCACCTACGCACAAGAGAAGACCGTGCGTGGATTGGATTGTTGGATTGGGTGTGATAAGCAAGTTTGAGCCGTAGGAAGTCGATTTACGTCAGTTTTTTGCATCTTGCAGTCAAATTTCTTGCGTGATTTTGCGAAGAGAACTCCGAACGGCTTGTTTGGAGTCTCACTGGGTTCAAGGTAGCTAGATTTACCTACCAGAGAAGACGGATATCAGATCAGAGGATCCGTTTGGACGGTGTGTGCGATTTTAAGCTGCGGGAAGGAGTTTTGAAAAGTTCGGTCACCTGCGACCGAAAATCAGAGATATCTCGGCTGTTGGGAGTCGGATCTGAAGGTTTTCTGGACCAACGGAGTCAAGGAAGAAGACCCTATCGATATCTTAAGACCGTTTGACGAAAAGAGAAAATTCTTAGATAGATCTTTTTTGATTCCTTCGCTACGGTTTTCGTCTTTTTGAGTTCATTGGAGTTCTAGTTGGTTATGTACAGCTTGTGGTAGCTAGCCTTAGCTAAGAGCTTGTACATGAATGTTGTTTGGACTTGGGTTTGAATCGTGTGATACTGAGACAGCTCTTTTTGTTAGCAAATGGATGTTTCTCTTGCTTTGAGCTACGCTTCGATAGTTTTGGGTCTGGGTTGAGATTCAGGGATTCGTTTAAGGGGTTTTACAGAAGATTACAGACCGCTCTTGTTTGCTACTCAGTTTTGTGTTCTTAGGGAGAAAGAACCGACTGTGTATATACATTACGAGTTGATATATATTGCGACGTTCATTTTCGTGTTTGTGTTTTTCTTTCTTGTCTCTGTTCAGCACACTACATCTCCACAACCAGGAACCTTGTGTTTTCCTGGACATCCTTCAAGCAATATCTGACACAATACGGTGGTGAACTCAACGTGAAAGTCTGAGGTGGAGATTTCTTCCGTGTTTGAACTTTGAAGAGGAGATTGATAATCATGAGTGGGAGGAGAAAGGTGATGGAGCTAGCGGTTCGGGTGGATTACCGAAGGTGCAGTTGGATCCTGCGACTGCATCGATGTTCCAAGCTTTCACAACGTTCTTAAAGCAACAACAGTCTGATGAGCGGAAAGAAGCTTTGACAACAAAGACGCTTCAAGCGGTGGTCAGCAAGATTGACCAGTTCGATGAGAGAGATGTCTCAAGATATCTCAGACTTTATGTGAAGGAGATGGAGCTCAACCGGATGTCAGCAGATGAGATGATTGAGACGTTTGAGTTGGCAGCAGCTCTTGAGATTAGATATCATCCTTGTTAAAATGTTAACGAAGCATTTTAACAAGGATTGGGAGACGTTTGCTCATGCCTTGATGGATGAGTACTTCTTGGAGGACTCTGATTGGATCACCAAGAAGTCATTCTTGGAATGGGTTGAGCAACCAAGGAAAGGTTTACAAGCTACTGAGTTACTCAGGGAGTTTGAAAAACAGTTCTCTAGGTTGACTAGGATGGAGAAGTTGACGTTGCAGTCCAACAAGACTGAGTTATTTCTTCGAGCTGCAGATGAGAAGCTGCAAGAGAAGCTGGAAGTGTTCCTGGAGGATCAGGAGGAAGATGATGGTTTGATCAGTAGTTGGAAGAAAGACAAGATTGCAGGAGCAGGGATCTACAAGTGGAGCAAAACTTGTTGGGAAGCAAGGTTAGATCCAAAGGTGTATCTGGTGCGATGGTACCAATCATCCATGAAGAGATTGCAAGGAGTTCACTGATATCTTGCAACAAGAGGTGATCTTTTGGAAAAATGAGAAAGTGGCATTGAGAGGTATCGGTGCACTTCTTCAGACCAACTTTGGTAGAGGAGGGATGAAGAAGTTGGTTGAGGACCACATATCAGTGCAAAGGGTTGCGATTGTGGAGACTGGAACTTATGACACAAGGGTTAAAGATCAAGCTGAGAAGAGTTTTAACGAGCATGTTGAGCCGAGTGGATTGTGGTCATCTACCATCTCCATGAAACAGAAAGAAAAGATGGCATGTGAAACACTGTTGAGGACAGCTACTACGATCCGAAGGGATACTAGATGAGATGATCCGATAGAAGCTCTATCAGTACATGCTTACATCGCCAAGAACCAACACGGAGCGTTGTTGGAAGAGAAGAAAAGACGAGATTCAGAGAATGCAGGGGAAGGAACTTCTTCCAAAAGATAGACTCGAGGAGAGAAGGTTCGTCAAGAGCTTCGGGATGCAAGAGCTCAAGACCTACCGATGGATGATGCTCCTTCTCCATCAAAAAAATGAGCAAAAGAGTTTCAGAAAGAGAAGAATAAGCTGGCTGCATACAAACTACTGTCGAACATCGAGGCTTCAATAGACTTGAAGGGAGTCTTGGAAGATCGCATTCTAAATGTGAAGGTGGAGTTTACTTTGAGGGAAGTTTTGGACATTGCTAAGCGTGAGTTTCATGATGTCATCATCGACATTATCAAACAGAAGCGATAGATTACGGGTGAGATTGGTTTATCGCATGCCTTGGATACTAAGATGTCTGTGGACGAGGAGAGAGAATTTGCAAAGTGCAGTGTTTATTCTGCAGAGGAAGAAAGAGATCGAAGACGCAGGGTACATTTTAAGGATAAAGAGGAGGATGAGAAGCAAAGCTCAAGTCATTACAGTCACAGTCATTGAGCTCAAGCTACGACGGAGACGCTGATGAGGATCGAAGACTTGGATGAGCCGGTGGTTGCTCTAATTGACCATGGATCAGCAATCAACATCATGTCAAAAGAGTTGTACAAGAGGAAGAAGTGATCAATCGACACAGAGCATGAGTGGATCATAAGAGCAACCAACAACACAAGATAAGATTTATATGGAGCTTGTCCAGACATTAGAGTGCACATAAGTGACGTTGCTATTGAGCAAAACTTCTTTGTTCAAGAAGCAATATCATACTCGCTCATTCTTGGTCAATCTTTCATCACAGCAACTCGGATGGAGACAAGGGTACTGGACGACGGATCTGCTTATGCTAAGATCTGAAGTCAAGATGGGAAGAGAGCGGTACAATTCTTGACTGTACCGTCCAATCACGAGCGCAATCGAGATCGTCTGAGAGAGAAACCACTTCCAAGGGTGAGTGAAAAGTTCAAAGATTTTTGTTGAGTACCACTATAGAGCGAGATTGTGGTGGCGCGCAGGAAAAAGTACTCTCGCTTGAAGGAGAAAGTGCTTTTTGTGCAGGGTTTGTTGGGTTCTCAGAGTGTGGGATTGCTATTTACAAGAAGGTAGAAGAGCTAAGAACAAAAGAACAAAAACATTTGTGTGATGTTGAGTTGATGTTGAAAGAGCTGGGTGAGCTAGAAGAGGATGAATGGATTTCTGGTGTTTATGAAGAGGATGGATTGGAGGATCCTTTACGAGAGATCATGTCTATTGGATGGGAGGATATGAATAAGGTTGTGCAGATTCATTCAAGAGAGGTCTATTCGGTGATCGAATCATTCCGTACACCTAAAGTTCGAGTTGAGACGAAGTACAAGACAATGGATAAGAAGATAAAGTTAGTTGCTGGTCCTTTGTCGGATGACACTAACCAACAGATGGATCGAGCTTCAAGGAAGAAGAGTTTGAGAGATCTTGCAGTGATAGGACATAAGTTCATGGAGAAGACTTTTGAAGAGCTGAAGATTGGATCCGATGGGTTTCTTCTACCAGAAGAGAGGATGTGCTTCCAAGAGATGCTTTCACGACATGAGAAAGCATTTGCTTTTGAGCCACATGAGATTGGGTGTGTAGGTCCATACGTTGTTACCTCGATGGTTATCTTCACAATATCGTATATGTCATGGAATCTGAGACCAATTCTAGTATCGCGGGCTCACTTGTCTAAACTGGTGGAGTTGTTGAAGGAGAAGATGCGGATGAAGATCTTGGAGCCGTCGTTTGCACCTTATTCGAGCAGATGGTTTACAGTGTCTAAGAAGAATGGATCACTGTGGTTCCTCCAAGACATGCAACCAGTGAACGCAATAACAATCAGAAATGTCGATTGTGGATGAGTCTGCTGAAGCGTTTGCAGTGAGAGCAATTTACTTAATGAGAGATCTTTATTCAAGATATGATCAATTTCAACTAGCGGAGGAGAGCAGAAGCTTCACGACAATGAGGACACCTTTAGGGTTGGTTAGGATGTGTATCTTACCACAAGAAGCTATCAACTCGGTAGCACACATGATGAACGGGATGAATAAGATTCTAAGGGACTTCATCCCTGAAAGACGATGTCGTTCTTGGATGACATCCCCATCAAAGGATGTGTGAAAAATGAGAAGGATGAAGCATTAGATCAGAGAGGGTGTCGATGATACGTCATCGATCACATCACAGACTATTAGAAGATCCTATCTCGACTTGAGGAAGTTCATCTCATGCTGTTAGGTGCGAAGTCTACATTTGAGGTCAAAGAAATTTTGATCGTTAATCATTTGTGTGGATCATTTGGTCGGAAGCCAGACCCGAACAAAGTGGATGCGATTGGGAGGATGAAGGAGGTTTGCAACTCGTTGACACAAGTAAGAAGATTTTTGGGTGCTTGTGTATTCGATCACATTTGGATCCTTCATTATGCACATGTATCGGATCCATTATATGAGTTATTGCGTAAGGGTCATAAGTTCAGATGGGAGGAAGAGCATACCGATGCGGTACGGAAGTTGAAGTCCTTACTATCATCTCCTCTAGTTTTGGGAAGGATTTATTACAAGGGTGACAGGCCGGTGGTTCTTACTGTAGATACAAGTCCGGTTGCAATCGGATGGGCAGTAGGACAAGATGATGAGGATGGAGACAGATTCGCAGTAAGGTTCGGAGCGAAGGTGTTAAGTGCTCGACAACGTGAATACCCGCAAGTGAAGAGAGAACTATGGGATATTGTTTCAGTCATGAAAACTAAGAAAGAGTATTTGATTGGAGCAATAGTGGTGGTTGAAACTGATTGTTTGCCGTTACAAGGGATGATCATGAATTGTACGACTCCTGATATTGCGACGTTGCGATGGATTGCATATATCAAGTCATTGAATCCGGAGTTTAGACATATCGCAGGGAAGGATAATTTGATGACAAATATGTTATCTCGAGTTCGATACGATGAGGAGGATGAGATGGTTGAAGACATTGACGACGTGGATGCAGAGTTCTATTCGATTGCACAGACATGAAGAGAAGATGAGTTATTTGTTGAAGGATTGTATGATGGTGATTTGCTTAACATCGGGAGGTATCTTGGTACGATGGTTAAGCAGACATGTTGGACGGATGAGAGATTTCGAGAGTTCGAAGGAAGGCCTACAACTTCATGTTGCAAGATGGGTTTCTTTGAAAGCGACCGAAGCAGAAAGGTGAGATACCGCTATGAGTGATTTGCGACAAAGAAGATCAGCAGAAGTTGCTCAAGGTATTTCATGAGAATTTTGCTTCACTCGTAGCGTATCTCATCTTTTTGCTAGAGAAGAAAATCAAGCTGAGCCTTAGTTTACTTTTGCTGACTGGGTATTTGCAGTTCAGGCTATACTAAGGATGCAAAGGGCCTGCTTCCTCATTATCTGTGAATTTTTGTATGTACAACGTTTGACATAAGGGGGCAACTTAAGAGATTAGATTGTTTCTACGACTTGTCGGTGGACGGTTTGGAGAATTTAGAAGTTCAATGCATGCGCGCAAGGTGTCATTGGGTTCAAATATGTGCAGGCTACGCGTTGGTTAAGACGGTTCGTGAAGAGGCGGATCAATGATTGGTTCTGGGAGAAATTGAGACGCGGGGAGAGGTTTTTGGAGGCTTCAGTGATACGTGAAGGAGAGTTGGACCGTTCTGATCGTTTTGGAGTCCAAACTTGCTGTCATTGGATTCATCAGGATCAAAACGCTGAGTTCTTCAAGAAATTGAAGACGATACAAAGTTTCATCGGACGATTTGAGAGTTCTGGGTGAAATTGACTCGCAAGAAAGCGCTTACGTAAGTTTTTCACCGCCTGCGACTTGAGATTGGGTGTTCTTCGCGGTAGGTGAACCAAGCTCTTCATTCTTGGTGCCTATGCGATCATGAAGTCTTCATCTACGCACAAGAGAAGACCATGTGTGGATTGGATTGTTGGATTGGGTGTGGTAAGCAAGTTTGAGCCGTAAGGAGTCAATTTACATCAGTTTTTTGTATCTTGCAATCAAATTTCTTGCATGGTTTTGCGAGGAGAACTCCAAACGGCTTGTTTGGAGTCTCATTGGGTTCAGGATAGCTAGATCTACCTACCAGAGAAGACGGATATCAGATCAGACGATCCGTTTGGACGGTGTGTGTGATTTTAAGCCGCAGGAGCGAGTTTTGGAAGGTTCGATCACCTACGACTGAAAATCTGAGATATCTCGGCTGTTGGGAGTCGGATCTGAAGGTTTTCTGGACCAACGGAGTCAAGGAAGAAGACCCTATCGATGTCTTAAGACCGTTTGACGAAAGGAGAAAGTTCTCAAATAAATCTTTTTCGGTTCATTCGTTAAATTTTTGTCTTTTTGAGTTCGTTGGAGTTCTAGTTGGTTATGTACAGCTTGTGGTAGCTAGCCTTAGCTAAGAGCTTGTACATGAACGTTGTTTGGACTTAGGTTTGAATCGTGTGATACTGAGACAGCTCTTTTTGTTAGCAAAGAGATGTTTCTCTTGCTTTGAGCTACGCTTCGATAGTTTTGGGTCTGGGTTGAGATTCAGGGACTCGTTTAAAGGGTTTTACAGCAGATTACAGACCGCTCTGGTTTGCTACTCAGTTTGTAATCTTAAGGAGAAAGAACCGGCTGTGTATATACATTGAGAGATTGCGACATTCGTTTTCGTGTTTGTGTTTTTCTTTCTTGTCTCTGTTCAGCACACTACATCTCCACAACCAGGAACCTCATGTTTTCTTGGACATCCTTCACGCAATATCCGATATGATATCGTATAAGACTCTGGACTTTATGAGAAGTCCGTCTCAAGTCATGTTGTGACTTACTCATGTTTTGGGGCCGACCTAGCTGGGTCTAGGTCGAGACTTAGGGAAGGTTGAGCTTGAGAGTTCTCGGACTGCGAAAAAAAATCTTCTCCTTGATAAAATCGTTGACGTTTCTCCCTCCTCTTCTCTCCTCTCCTCTACTCAAAACCCATATTACTATGAAGTTGGATGACCTTGAGTTAAGAGTCGGCTCTAATTCAATCTCGAAATGGTTTTTGCGGTTTGGTTCAAATTGAGCCAGTTCGGTAACGATTTAGTTTAGAATTGAATTTTGAAACGATTATGTTTTTCACTGACTGGTTTTTAATCAGGTACTCAAATAGATGCTCTTTTAACGGTCAAGTTCTGTAGTATAAAAGATTGACATATATATAGTCTAATAACTAATGTCTTTTTATCATAACAATGTAAGTAATACACAATTTATTAACTGTTTAGTTTGAGTGAAATTATTAGAAGACAATTTGGTCCAAAGATTTCTTTAAATGATTTAGATTCAAAATAGTTCAATTCAAAATTTTGAAAATAATGTAGTCTTAGTTTAGTTCGGTTCCATGTAAAACGGTTCGAGTCAATTGCTACGCGGAGTCTCAAAAAAGATGTAGAATAAATAATAAAATTAAAATTACTACGCGGAGTCTTACAGTTTACATTGTTACACCTTTACCACCCTCTACCTTACACGATTACTTGAATTAGTCTACGTGACATTATTTCCGTGAGGGTTTCTAATATGATATTCTCAAGAGTAGTGTATAGAACAGAGATTCCAACACTATTTGATAAATGGAATACTATTTCAATGGAAACAGACCGAACATGTGTTTTCACGCAATGATATTTTTAGACACGGCAGTGACACACAATACATCAACTGTGCAGCGGGATGAGGTTTCTCCGACACACTTGAAATCATCCACTTACGACAGAAAATGTAAAAGAAAGATGCTTGCTTTAAAGATTCCTCTAGTTTCTTTCTAGTTTAAAAAAATTTTAAATATTCAACTTTAGATCTAAGAAGAAGAAATGATTTCTTTTTGTCTACTAAAGGTACACCGGGGGTTTACTCATCCTGGTTAATTAAAACTCCTTGCGTTAGTTACCACAACAAGGTAGGAACAAAGGCACATGAGAGTAACTCCACATGAACTAGATACATCGGCCATAGGCTGGATGCTCCGCAACTTTCCGGACCAGAGCCAGTCCAATTTAGGGTACAGCCATATTTAAAAAGTTCAGACCGCAGGCACTGCCAGGCAGCCATGGTATGATGGTAGATTGACGGAGATAGCAGTCGCGGCGACTCGTAGTTAACTGACCTTCTAGGTAGGATCCAGATTCCCAATTTGAGCCTCACAGTAGCTCCACTCTGGTTGGATAGAATTACTACAGTGACACTACGTTGATTGCCAACTGACTATCGCAGGCGACTTGTTTTAGCTCGTTCAAACTTCTTTCGATCTTTCAGTTGAATGTTTGTCGAGGACATGGGAGACCAGAACATATGTTCGTTGCTTGCTTCACTTGCTAAAATTGCATCTAGGTTGGTTTCTAAACCCCCTCGAAGGTATAAATAGGGCGACAGAATCATTTGGCAGCTTCTGCCCTTTGACCCCATCCTTTCCGTTTCCCTTCCATGCCGTGTTTCTGGGATCTATCATACCTGGGTTCAAACTCGTCTCCCTGTCAGAACGGGTTACCGTAACAGCGCATTCAGTGCCTCATTCGGCCGAAATGATTGCACGATTATGCCTCCATGTAAAAGTCAACATTTCAGTACAAATAGTCAGGAAAACATTTCTCCTTTTATTTATTTCATTTGGAAGCAACTAAAACTGATAAGATATGTTATACTTCTAAATAGATCTAAATATTTTGTAACAAATTCTTATTAAAACTAGCTAATGCTAACCAGGATAAATATATCTGTTTATCGGACAGTCGACTCTATATAAGGATAATTGTTCTTAAACCCCGAATATGAGTATAAAAGCAAGAACGAGGATATTTCTTTTTTCCTTGTAGTGTTATTTGAGATTGAAAAAATATAAACTGTTTTGCTTTCATTTTTCTGCCAATACTAATTAGTTTTCTTTGAGATTAATCATACTTCTAAAGCTAGTGAATAGTTTTAATTTTATTTTTTATTTCATAGATTTTACATTGAGATGAGGATGTAATGATCATAACCATTTTCTGCATAATGATTAAATTTCTCAGTTCTATGAAGGAAAACCTGCAAAATAAGGTATTCTAGATTACCAGGTGCACTCGAGGTTTAGAGAAATAATACATGTGACCAGTGCGGAGCTGGTTTTGAGTAGCAGAAGTTTAAGCAGAGAAAAACCTTGATAACAAGATGCATGCAAAATGCACTTTTGGCCAAGAAGAAGACAAACGTTTAAACAAGATACAAAATTGTAATTAGCGATTGGTTGACAACTGGTTTCAAAGATATTTAGTGAAAAATATATTAGCAACATGGAGTAAAGCATTTACTTTCAAGGAAAACTGGCGCTCGAGTGGGTTTGAGAAAACATTTTAGACAATGAATTTTTTTCTAAATTTGGTTAACTATATTTAAAATACCAAATTCAAATTGCCAAATTTGATCTGCTAAAATTAATAACCATTTGGTTCACTTGATTATACGTTGTCATTGCAATTACAGAAAACCCATAAGCAACTTCCACAGACTAAACCTCTTTTTGGTATTAAGGCATGTGCCTTCCATGAGTAAAAATATTTTCTAGTTCGTATTTATAACCTATAGTTTAAGGTTTAGGTTATAACCTAAACCCTACCAAGAAAAAGAGTTAAAGACATAAATTAAAAACCTTGTACACTCTCATATATCCGAACTTGGAAGAGGATGAATATGCATGCAATATAAACTTCGGAGAATTTTTATTTAATATTTATTATTAAAATATATATTTATCATAGAAATTTTATACTAAATTTTATTGAAAATAAAATTAATATTTAAATATTAAATATTAACTAAACAAAAAAACTACGGAAAGCTCTCAAAGAACCCATAAATGAAGTCCCTTCTTACGTGAATGCAAAAGAGTTTACGGAAATTGCTTATTCTTGCGCACGAGTGCTATAGGGAGAGGTGCTACGCACTTTGTCGGTCCGAACATTCCAGCTGCATGCTTAATTACATAAATTAAGCATGCAGCTCTCTTCCATCTTCAGATGGAAGAGGTGAATATATATACAGTTATAGTTACTCATGACCAAAAGGAAGAGATTTCAGGAGCTGATGAAATAATTATGTTGAAAGAATGTAGTTTGTTACAGCAAGTAAAATCTTAAATTTTATATGATAAATTAATTAATTATTATGTTGGTGGTTTTCAGGATTAATTATAGAAATGTAAGCAGCGAGCTGCACCACTTGAACTGGAAGTCGAGGAGAAATCCGTAAACGGTGCAACTCTCAGTTTCCTGAGATTTAGCCAGCGTAAACGCATTATAAATTAACAAACTTTATCTTTGCGTCGTTTTGAACTCTTATAACCTTCATCTGGGTCAGGTTTTTCATGATATGAACATTAATGCTGTGTAAAATTGGGTGAAATGTTTTTCTTAAAGCATCAGATGACATGGTTTGGAAGGTGCATTGCAAACCTATATGTAAATAGTATCCAAGAACTTATTTTCATTCAGTTGTCTTCAACTTCTGAATCAAGAGCTTACATGTTGAGGATAGATTTTCTCTAAGAAAACGTTGTATAGATTCTTGGGAGAGAACATTATCGGTGATCCTGGTGACAATTTCGAAGAAAAATGAGATTTATGAGAATGAATGCACGAGAGCTAGAGAAAGTGAATTAAGGGAAAATATCGTAGTTAATAATTGCAGAACATGAATTAAAGGACAATCATCGTAGTAAATCATGAGGAACGTTAATCATAGTTTTCTTTAAGTATCGTTAAAAATAACTCTTACCAACAATTTGCATATCGTAATCTTTTTTACCAATTGATATAATACTACAAACTTATTATCAAAAATTTATTTCACAATTAACTCGGATGAATGAATTGTTCCAAATGAAACAAAATCCAACTACTCTACAAACCAACAAAAAGTTTGTAAAGTGCTTACGCAAGTGTAAGAGAACTACTGTGGTTAGCGTTTCACTAACCCCCGACTAAGATTACAGTCTTATAACAGAGTAACTAATATTAGGTAAATGGCAGAGAGCAATCAGGTAACTTTCCTTCGTTTCATGGAATTCGCCTGCAAGGGCAAGGCACCTCTACTAGGCGCGTGTAGCCACCTTTAGACGAGGCTGTGCGGCGCTGCGTACGGCCTCTAGCTAACCCATCGATTGGCTCCAGGACCGTCCCGTTTCCAAGAGACACAGTTGACCACGGCACAGCGTTACCGAAGTTGTATACTCAACGCGGTTTTCTCCGGCTCGACAACATTCACTATATTCGTCTATGTCTTTTTTTTGCCGAAAATGCTCACATGAGACGAAATTGCATATTTCTGTCCGAGGGGAAAGCCCAAAAAGTCTTTCGGTCCGACCCCTCTAGGAATGCTACTGTGCTACATAGATAACAATGCTATGCATTTGATAAATAAAAGAAAATGAATATTGTTAGAAATATCACAATCAATGGAAATGAATACGGAATCAAGGAACGAAGCGATGATACAGCTACATAGTTTTACTTTTATTAAAAATTATTGTTAAGTATACAAATACATAACAATAAAATATCAAAGTGGAGTTAGAACGTTAGAAAAACCATTCTATAGGTGATGAAACTTTTTGGACAGTCGTAGCCCTCCTGACAGTGAATGCAACCACGAAGGTTTGAAGCGATGTCCTCAATTCTGCTGCAAATGACATTCAAAACCTCAAATCCAACAAAAGTGACGCAGTTTCAACTCAATCCGAACTTCAATTGAGCATAACTCCTTCTTTATTGCTCCAAATCGATCAAGAATCTCTCTGACAGTGCTTGGCATGACGAGCTCTATCTTCCTGTGCTCTCAGATTTCGCAGTCCCCTCACCAAATGCTCGTACTCTCCTTTAGACCTCTGATTATAAATTTAGAGTTTTACAAAAGATAAAAATGGACCAATAAGAGTGCATAGCTCCACTTGGTTGTCCTTTTGTGTCTTAAACCATGTGGTAACTTAATTCCACTCATAGGCTACCACGTCAAGTTCCCTAAAGTGCCAGCGTAAATCTTAAACTACCTAAAGGACACGCAGCCCTGAAAGTAAACTTAAACCAGCTAAAAAAAGCGTGCATGAGCAACACGTAAGTACAACCCATGAGCTTAAACCTTATCAACATGATAAATCTAAGTTATGTACATTGAACATCATAGACAAATAAGAAGTCATTTGCACAAGCGCACAAATGCTTGAACAAGATAACTAGCATACTATCAGCCTACTATGACTCTAAATAGTGTTAACACCGTATGCAAAGATGTCAAACATATACATAAACGACTAGAAGTAATATGAGCTAACTTCTAGAACTACTAAACTCAAGTGTCGTAGTAGAAATATAACATGTAGCCGCCAAGTAGCGCGACAATGAGCGATTGGACCGCTAGGTGTGCTGGAGGCACCGTTTAGGTCCCTGGACTTTATAAGAAGTCCGCCCCAAGTCATATTGTGACTTGCTCATGTTTGGGACCGACCTAGACGGATCTAGGTCAGGACTTAGAATTGCTGAGCTTGATGATTAAGGAGATGGTCCGACTTTGATCTGGACGCTAACTTGTAACTGTGGTTTGCAGGTTAGTGGTGTAAAGTTCATGACCTACTGAGCAAGAGCTTCCGCTGGCGCAACAAGACAGTATAGACGAGAAAAGTGATATCAAAGCCAACGCTTCGGTGAGCGAGAACTTGAGGTAGCAGCTGAAAGCTGGACGCTTGAGGAGGGACACGAGACACGAAGTGGATCAACGTTTCTAAATGAACACTTGGAGCGATGGCCGACGTAGGACAGAGTTTCAAGAGGAAGACCAAGAGACGAGTGACGGTTGACACCGGGACCAGATCGACTCGAGCTAACCTCGAGACACAGTCAGGAGACGATAACAGACAACCTTCGCCCCAATGTCAAGGAAGCCCAGTATCAGCTACGGCACCAGTGCAGCAAGATGGAGTCTTGCCAACGGTGTCCAACGATTCAAGCACGAGAAGTCAAGGAGCCTTGTATGCGAAACTCATCAAGATGATGAAGATCATGCAGGAGGGTATGGTTTCCAAGGATAAACGTATCGCTGAGCTTGAGACAGACCAAGGAAGTTCCTCGTCTACCAGAAAGCTTTGTAAGACGAATTTGCCGACCCCGTTTTTGAGGACGATGACATGGCGGTATAGGACGATGACGTGACGAGAGCCTTTCTTGAGGAGGGCGGACCTCCTGACTGTGATCGATCAGAGAAACAATCAGAAGAGAAAAACGGGCAGTCGCTGACGATGAGATCTCCAAAATCCTGCTTCTTGCGTCCACCGATTACAAAAACAAGCACTCCAACACACCTTGGGTACACAGATAGGTCTCTCAAGATTCAAATAACTTTATTTCAGTGTCGCTGCACCATCAATTTCTTCAATTGTAAAGAAAATCTCTCTCTCTTCTTCTCTTGCGTGCCTCTCTCTTCCATCAATCAGTTCTCAGCCAAAAGTCTACCAAGTACGTCTCAATCCGAACCTAATAGTTAAATTCATGCCCCTGAATCTTATTCCTCTCTTTGTCCCAACTGAAACTCTCAAAATTTAGATCCAGCATCGATCAAAAGTCCTCTGTAGATTTTCAAACGATCTCTCTCAATAAAACTGCCTCCTGAGGTAATTTCTCCTCAGACAGAGCTTTATTTACAAAGTTGGCCCCTTTTTAATACAAGTTTCACAGTTGTCTCCACAAACTCTACCCCTTCACTAATAAAGGTTCTCATAGCCTCACTCCTCATCGCAAGCCGACTCGATGGTTATTTAACTAATTAGCAAAAGTTTCCCGTACTCTTGATGCCATCTTGATGCCACCCTGAATATACTACAAGCCATCCAATGTAGGCCGAAGCTCCAACACTTATGAGGCTACCCCACAGGCCTTACAGCCCCCCCATATGAGCACCAGGTATCTCCCATAGTATATTCAGGATGGCATGCGAAGGCTTAGGCCAGGAAGCCCATGATTAAGGAAGATACCGGTCTCCCACCCCTAGATATGCAGGACGTGGCTGCATATCCAACATAGACTCCCTGGGTGATTAAGAGAGATACCGGTGTCGCGCTACTTGGCGGCTACATGCTTGACTTCTACTCCGATGCTTAGGTTTGGTAGTTCTAGAAGTTAGCTCATATTACTTCTAGTCTTTTATGTATATGTTTGACACCTTTGCATACGGTGTTAACACTATTTTGAGTCCTAGTAGGCTGATAGTATGTTAGTTATCTTGTTCAAGCATTTGTGCGCTTGTGCAAGTGACTTCTTACTTGTCTATGACGTTCAATGTACATAACTTAGGGTTTCCATGCTGATAGGGGTTTGAGCTCATGGGTTGTACTTACTTGTCGCCCATGCACGCTTTCTAGCTAATTTAAGTGAACTTTCAGGGTTGCGTGTCGTTTTAGGTAGTTTAAGTTATACGCTGGCACTCTAGGGGGCTTGACGTGGTAGCCTATGAGTGTAGAAAAGTTACCAGGTAGTTTAAGGCACAAAAGGACAGTCAAGTGGAGCTATGAACTCCCATTGGTCCATTTTTGTCTTTTGTAAAACTCTAAGTTTAGAAACAGAGCTCTAGAGGAGAGTTCGAGCATTTGGTGAGGGATCTTCGAAATCTGAGAACACAGGAAGAGAGAGCTCGTTGTGCCAAGCACTGTCAGTGAAAGTTTTGCTCGATTTGGATCAATAAACAAGGAGTTATGCCCAATTGAAGTTCGGATTGTGCCAAAACTGCGTCACTTTTGTTGATTTTGGGGTTTTCGGTGCCAATTGCAGCAGAATTGAGGAAATCACTTCAAAACTTCGTGGTTGCGTTCACTGTCAGGAGGGCTACGACTGTCCAAAAAGTTTTGTATCATTTGAGTAATTGAGTAATTCAGGGCGGCCGCTGAAGCAGAGGGGGTCTGAAAAGCTCTTAATCTAGAGCAGCGACTTTAGAGAAGGAGATCTGGAGTTCTACAAACATTCAGGAGTCCCAACTTCACAGGGATGTTCAGCATCCTGTAGACTTCAAATACTGTGAGAAGATTTGAAATTCATCGAGCCAATTCTCTGTTCTATGTCTGAATAGCTGTCTAGGTACCAGAAATTGCCATAATTCTCTTATTCAGAACTTTTCTGTTCATATCTCCGTGTCAGAATTTGATCTCAGGTTGAAACTTCGTCTGTGAGTTCAGTAGTACCTCATTTGCATGTAGGGGAAGTTTAGAGGTCTAAACCTTCATAGTTTTCCTCTCTTTGAGTGTCAAAGTTCACCGCTTAAGCCTATTACTACCAGTGAGACCTAAATTTCGCTTTTTGAGCATATCAGAGGATCCTACACTCCTGTGTGAGTGTTTATAGCTCCTGTTGTGACCTGAAAGCCAACCTCTTGAGTAAACAACCACAGCCAGAAGCCCGGCGCTTTCCTAGGTAGACGGATCACACTCCGACATACTCTCTTTTTGGTGAACTCGACGTGAAACACCTAGGGTGGGAGTTTTCTTGAGAGTGTTATAGGATCAGATATCATGGCCAACCAAGGATCATCAAGTGGAGCTGCTGCTGCTGCTCAGCAACCTGTTCAGTTGGATGCTGCTACGATGAAGATGTTCCAAGCTTTTTCCATGTTTATGCAGCAGCAGCAGAGCACTGAGAGGAAAGAGGTATTAGCAACCAAGGCGTTGCAATCTGTGGTGCATCAGATGGACCAGTTCAAGGGTACAGATATTTCCAAGTATGTGCGATACTATGCTAGGGAGATGGAGGTGAACAAGGTACCTGAGAAGGAGATGGTGGAGAACTTTGAACTTGCTGTTGTCCCTGAGATTCGTGGGCGTGTGAAGGAGCTCAAGCAGCAGCAAGGACAGAGTTGGGAGAGCTTTATGCGAGCTTTGAAGGAGGAGTACTACACTGAAGATTCAGAGAGGGTGACCAAGAGAACATTCTTGGAGTGGGTGGTGAAACCTAACAAAGGTTTGTCTGTAAATGAGTTGTTAAGGGAGTTTGATCGTCAATATGCTCAGCTTTCTAGGACAGAGAAGCTTACACTAGAGGTTGAGAAGACCGAGCTTTTCCTACAAGCAGCGGACGTGACTATTCAGGAGAAGCTTGAGCTGTTGCTGGAAGACAAGAGTGAGGAGAGAGGATTGAAGACTGACTGGAAGGAGGTTGAAGAGGCTGTTTCTTTGCTGGCCAAGAGACAGAGAAGAAGGGACAAGGTGGTGGTAAGTGAAGCAACACCTCTGATAATTCCTGTCAAGCAGTTGCCTACTAAGCCCGCTTTGGTAGTTGCTAGAGAGGAAGACTCACCGCTTGATGAGTTGATTAAGGGTATGAAGGAGCTTAAGCTTAAGCTCACTAGGTTAGAAGAGAAGGAGCAGAATGTACAGCCTGCTATGCAGAGACCTCAGATGAGAGAAGGCTTTGTTCATCGTTGTATATGGTGTGATAGCCTAGACCATGTAAGAAGAGATTGTGGGGAGTTTTCTGATGCATTGAGGAAGGATCTGATCTTCTTCAAAGATGGTAAGATCCATCTGAGAGAAACTGGGATGATGTTGGGAACCAACTTTGGCAAGGGTGGTATGAAGAGACTTGTGAATGAGATATCAGCATCACATGCTGTTTCTCTTGTGAATGCTGCTACCTGTGGAGTGAAAGTGGAGATGGAGAGAGAGAAAGGGACTACTGGGTTGTGGTCAGATGTAGTGCGGTCCGTAGCTAGAACAGAGCTAGACAAGGATGTGCTACGAAGGGTTGGCAACTCAATTAGAGAAACTACAGGATGGAATGACCCTGTGGATACTATGTCAGTGCATGCTTATGTTGCAAGAAGTCAGCATGAAGCTGTACTAGAAGAAAAACGCAGGAGGGAGGATGCAGGTGAGGCTTCTACAGCCAAACGACCTGCTACAAGGAGTGAAAGGGCTAGACCAGAGACAAGACAGGAGACAACACCTACTCGGGAAGAGACTATGGAGGATCTACCACCTACAACACCAAAGGAGAAGGAGAGAAGCAAGGAGAAGGGTAAGATGCCTGCATACAAACTTCAGTCTGATATTGAGATTGCTACAGACCTGAAGCAGGTGTTAGAGAATCGTATCTTGAATGGGAAGGTTGAGTTTACCTTGGGTGAGATTCTTGGGATAGCAAAGCGTGAGTTCCATGAGGTTATCATAGATATCATCAAGAGGAAACGTCAGATTTTGGGTGAAGCAGCTACGCTTAACGCTCTAGGGACCAAACTGTCGGAGGATGAGGAGGATGAGATTGCTGGTTACTGCTCTCAAGTATCAGAGGGAAGATCAGATCAGCACGTGAGGTTTGAAGATGAGGTGGAAGCATCGCAGAAGAGCCATTATTCTCACAACCATTGGGCGAGAGCAACCACAGAGACCTTAGTGAAGCTGGGAGATCTAGAGGAACCTGTGGTGGCGTTGATTGATCATGGCTCAGAGATTAATCTGATGTCTAAGGAGCTGTACAAGCGTGGGAGGTGGCCCATAGACACCGATCATGGATGGCTTATCCGTGCTGCCAACAACCAGAGGGGAGAACTCTATGGTGCTTGTCCCAACATCAAGGTAACTGTGGGTGACATCAGTGATGTTCAGAATTTCTTTGTTCAAGACATGTCAACCTATCCTATCATTCTAGGGCAGCCTTACATTACTGCTGTTAGAATGGAGACACGAGTTATGGATGATGGTTCAGCTTATGCTAGGATACGTAGTAGAGACGGCAAAAGAGCTGTTCAGTTTTTGACCGTTGCTGCAGAACATGAGAGGAATCGTGACAGCTTGAGAGACCGTCCACTACCTAAGATTACTCAGGAGTTTAGAGAGTCTAGGGGTTTTGGCAGAGTACCATTGAAGAGCGAGACTTCAACGGTACAGTAGAGCTAGGATTCTCGCCTGATCCAGTAGAGCATGAGGCTTTATCCACTGGCTTCTTAGGATTGACGGCATGTGGGTCAGTGTGTTATAGGAAGGTTGAGAATCTGAAGAGGTTTGAGAGGCAACATGTGAAGTGTGTACAGCAGTCTTTGTGGGACAGTGGAGAGTTAGCAGGAGATGAATATATATCTGGAGTGTTTGAAGAGCAGTATTTGGTAGATACTATAGGGGAGTTGAAATCTATAGTAGAAAGTTCTGTAGATGATGTAGATAGAGTGGTGAGAGTGAGCTCCAAGGAGCTTTATGATGTAATTGATAAGTTTATAGATCGGCAAGAGGTGTATGTGGAGACCAAGTACAAGTCAGTGGCAAAGAAAGTCAAACCAGTGGCTTTGCCTTTGCCACTCGATTACAATCAGAAGATGGAGCAAGCTGCACGAGAACCGACGCTCAGAGGACCAAGAAGAATTGGGCACCAGTTCACAGAAACAACACTGAAGGAGCTGAAGATTGGAGGTGATGGATTTCTTACCGAGCAAGAGAAGAAGAGCTTCAGGGAGATGCTATCTAGGCATGGTAAGGCGTTCGCGTTAGAGTCACATGAAGTAGGATGTGTAGATCCAAGTGTGGTTGCACCTATGGTAATCTTTACTATACCGCATGTGCCTTGGAATCTACGTCCTATCCCTGTGCCTAGAGCTCATCTGCCAAAGCTGATAGACTTGCTCAATGAGAGGATTAGGATGGGTATCTTGGAACCATCTATAGCTCCCTATTCTAGCAGATGGTTTACTGTTCCGAAGAAAAGTGGAGCTTTGAGATTCATTCAAGATATGCAGCCAGTTAACAAGGTGACTATCAGGAATATGGGTATAGGACCTATTGTAGACGAGTTTGCAGAGGCTTTTGCTGGTCGTGCTATCTATTCGATGGGAGACTTATATTCAGGTTATGATCAGTTTCAACTATCCTCTGAGAGTAGAGACTTGACTACAATGAGGACACCTTTGGGGTTACTAAGGATGTGCACCTTGCCACAAGGTGCTACCAATTCTGTAGCACATATGATGAATGGCATGAATAAAGTTTTGAGGGATTTCATTCCTGAAAAAACTATGCCATTCCTTGATGATGTGCCGATCAAAGGATGTGCTGAGGAGGAGAAGAATGAGGTAAAAGATCAGAGGGGGTGCCGTAAGTTTGTAGCAGATCACATAGCTGATTGTGATAAGATACTGAGTCGACTGGAAGAGGTTCATTTGACTTTATCAGGAGCCAAGTCTGTGTTTGGAGAACAGGAGGTGTTAATAGTGGGACATCTGTGTGGATCTTATGGTCGGAAACCTTGTCCAAACAAGGTTGATGCCATCCGAAGGATGAAGGAGACATGTGGATCGGTTACTGAGGTGAGAAGGTTTCTAGGTGCATGTGTGTTTTATCATATATGGATTCCACACTTTGCACATGTAGCAGATCCGTTGTACAAGTTGTTGAGGAAGGGGCAGAGATTTCAGTGGCAAGAGGAGCAAAGCGAGTCTATGAAGAAGTTGAAGGGTCTGTTGTCTTTACCACCAACTCTACGGAAGGTAACATATGAGTTGGGCAGATCTGTTATCCTTACTGTTGATACTAGTCCTATTGGCATTGGATGGGCTATAGGACAAGATGATCAGGAAGGAAATAGATATGTGGTGCGTTTTGGTGCTAAGGTATTAAGTTCACGGCAGAGAGACTACCCTCAGGTCAAGAGAGAGCTATGGGGAGTAGTTACTGCGATGAAGAGTGATAAGGAATACTTGATAGGAGCACCTGTGGTTGTGGAGACAGATTGTTTACCTCTCTTAGGAATGATCACTAGCTGTACAACTCCAGATATTGCTATGTTGAGGTGGATAGCATATATCAAGTCTTTGAACCCAGAGTTTAGACATATCGCAGGAAAGGACAATCCTGTGGCAGATATGTTATCAAGGGCTAGGTATTACGATGAGAAAGAAATGATAGATGATCAGGAGGATGTTGGAACAGAGTTCTATTCTAGTGCTCTTGCTAGAAGGGATAGAAGCTGTTTTGCAGCTCCATTGGAGTTATTTGAGGAAACTATGTACGATGGCGAGTGGTTGGATCTTGGGCGCTATTTGAGTTCATTGGAAAGGCAAGAAGGCTGGTCTGATGCAGATTTCAAGAGGATCCGTAGAATAGCTTATGGGTACTTTTTATATGGAGGACATCTGTGGAAGCGTCCCAAGCTACCAGGAGGTATACCGCAGCGGGTGGTATGTGACTTGGAATTGCAGCAGAAGCTGATCAAGGAGTTCCATGAGAGTTTATGGGCCGGTCATAGAGGAGTTTGGGCTACATTTGCCAAGATGAAGGAGAAGTATTGGTGGAAGGGTATGTATAAGGATGTAGTACAGTTTGTTTCATCCTGTATACCTTGCCAGATGTATTCCAACGTACGTCATCGTGATGGACTGCATCCTACTTATCCTTTAGCCATTCATTACAAATGGGTAGTTGATCTGGTAACTATGCCATTTGGACTTGGACAAATGAGGTATCTAGTCTTGGCTAGAGAAGATCTATCTAACCAAGTTGAAGGCCGTGCCTTGAGGACGAAGACCACTGCTAGTGTCTGCCGCTTTCTACTTGAAGATGTTATTTGTAGATATGGGTGTGTGGGAAAGATCACTGCAGATAGGGGTGAGCTGGATTCACAAGAAGCAGTTGAGTTCTTCAAGCGATTGGGAATCAAGTTGGCGTTAACCACTGCTTACAATCCTGAAGGGAATGGCAAGAGCGAAAGAGGTCATCCGCCAATCATCAAAGCTTTGGTAAAAGCTTGCAAGGGTAAGATCCGTGAATGGCCTAGACTGCTACCGTTTGCTTTGTGGGCAGATCGTACAACTCATAGTACCGTTACAAGTTACATGCCAGCAGAGTTGATACTAGGACAGAAACCTATGATGCCGATTGAGGAGGTTGTGCCTACTTGGAATGTTTTGCCATGGGAAGATGATAGAAGTACGGAGGATCTTCTTGCATTAAGGATCCAGCAGTTAGAACGAAGACCTGAGGATGTTGCCAAAGCTGTCGAAAGATTAAAGACTGCTAGAGAGAGAAACAAAGGCAGATTTGATAGAACGCATAGATTACGACCTAAACCAGTTAAGGAGGGTGATTGGGTGTTAGTCTATGATAGTAGTCTTGATAATCAGCATAGCGCTATCAGAAAGTTTTCCAAGAGATGGTTCGGACCTTATGTGGTGTTAGAAGTTTATGATAATGCCACATATTCTTTGAGAGAGTTAGATGGTGCAGTGCTCAAGATACCAGTCGCCAGGAAGAGAATCAAGCTCTTCAGAAGGAGAGGGGAGGACCAGAACATTGCAGAGCTTACTGAAAATGAAGCTGAAGACTCAATGGAGATTGAAGATGAATTTGAAGCTGAAGCTCAAGAGTCTTGATCTGGATCTGGCACATACCGGAGGATGTGCAGGTTCAGAGGGGGTGGATGTCGCGCTACTTGGCGGCTACATGCTTGACTTCTACTCCGATGCTTAGGTTTGGTAGTTCTAGAAGTTAGCTCATATTACTTCTAGTCTTTTATGTATATGTTTGACACCTTTGCATACGGTGTTAACACTATTTTGAGTCCTAGTAGGCTGATAGTATGTTAGTTATCTTGTTCAAGCATTTGTGCGCTTGTGCAAGTGACTTCTTACTTGTCTATGACGTTCAATGTACATAACTTAGGGTTTCCATGCTGATAGGGGTTTGAGCTCATGGGTTGTACTTACTTGTCGCCCATGCACGCTTTCTAGCTAATTTAAGTGAACTTTCAGGGTTGCGTGTCGTTTTAGGTAGTTTAAGTTATACGCTGGCACTCTAGGGGGCTTGACGTGGTAGCCTATGAGTGTAGAAAAGTTACCAGGTAGTTTAAGGCACAAAAGGACAGTCAAGTGGAGCTATGAACTCCCATTGGTCCATTTTTGTCTTTTGTAAAACTCTAAGTTTAGAAACAGAGCTCTAGAGGAGAGTTCGAGCATTTGGTGAGGGATCTTCGAAATCTGAGAACACAGGAAGAGAGAGCTCGTTGTGCCAAGCACTGTCAGTGAAAGTTTTGCTCGATTTGGATCAATAAACAAGGAGTTATGCCCAATTGAAGTTCGGATTGTGCCAAAACTGCGTCACTTTTGTTGATTTTGGGGTTTTCGGTGCCAATTGCAGCAGAATTGAGGAAATCACTTCAAAACTTCGTGGTTGCGTTCACTGTCAGGAGGGCTACGACTGTCCAAAAAGTTTTGTATCATTTGAGTAATTGAGTAATTCAGGGCGGCCGCTGAAGCAGAGGGGGTCTGAAAAGCTCTTAATCTAGAGCAGCGACTTTAGAGAAGGAGATCTGGAGTTCTACAAACATTCAGGAGTCCCAACTTCACAGGGATGTTCAGCATCCTGTAGACTTCAAATACTGTGAGAAGATTTGAAATTCATCGAGCCAATTCTCTGTTCTATGTCTGAATAGCTGTCTAGGTACCAGAAATTGCCATAATTCTCTTATTCAGAACTTTTCTGTTCATATCTCCGTGTCAGAATTTGATCTCAGGTTGAAACTTCGTCTGTGAGTTCAGTAGTACCTCATTTGCATGTAGGGGAAGTTTAGAGGTCTAAACCTTCATAGTTTTCCTCTCTTTGAGTGTCAAAGTTCACCGCTTAAGCCTATTACTACCAGTGAGACCTAAATTTCGCTTTTTGAGCATATCAGAGGATCCTACACTCCTGTGTGAGTGTTTATAGCTCCTGTTGTGACCTGAAAGCCAACCTCTTGAGTAAACAACCACAGCCAGAAGCCCGGCGCTTTCCTAGGTAGACGGATCACACTCCGACACCGGTCTCCCGTCCCTAGATATGCAAGACATGGCTGCATATCCAACATAGACTCCCTTCTAGGAGGCCAACATGCCGAAATAGGAACCAGAGGCCAGGAGGGATTGATCCTGAGACCACTTCCCTCCTAGGCAGGCGCCCTATCACTAGGATGGCCTTTGGTTCCGTTCAAGAAGGTAAAATTTTCTGTACATATGTTTTCCTGAGGAAATTTTCCTGTAAAGTCTTTACTAGCCTTTCCTACGCTAACTTCTCTATACAACTCCGTTTTTAATGAATAAGGAGTCAAAACTATAGTATTTGTGAACACCTACACACTCACGCTATCAGATTCTGAGTTCAAGTCACGAGCCAGAATCGACGGATTTCTCTCTTTCGCATATTTCTCAGTCTAAAACCCGTACTAACTATTGCTTAAAGCACTTTCTGACAAAATTGGAAGCATGAGGTCGCTCTCCTCGTCGAGCTCTGCATTTTGATGCCCTTCGACCTCTTTCAGGATGATATTTCAGTCTAAGCTAGGGGGCAGCTTGTCAAGCATGGCCCTAGCTTAGCTCCTGCCCAGCTTGATAAGCTAGGGCGCAGCTTCCCGAACAAATGCTGGTTGAGTGTCTTCTGAAGTTCCGTTTCATCATGTGGAATGTCATGCACTACGACATTGACCTCCTCCAAACATGCACATCCTCCGATACGTGCCAACTTTTCCACTAGTCCTCATGGTTCTCTAAATTACCATCGTCCTCCTCATCGCCCTCTACGTCTCCTTCTGGTACGAGATCTGCATCTGCATTCATCATCTGATCTGACTCCAAAAATTCATCTAGCTCAATGGATTCTCTCCTTCTTCTAAACAACTTGATACGCTTACCAGCAACAGGAAGTCTTAGAGGTGTACCATCGAGCTCCCGTAAAGAGTAAGTAGCATTCTGATGTACTTCTAAGACAACATACGGGCCAAACCACCTCCTAGAAAATTTCCGAATCGTAGAGTGCTGATTCTCTAACGTACTGTCATACACCAAAACCCCGTCTCCAGCATGTATGTGCTTCAGTCGGAGCCTGTGGGTCTTGTCAAACCTATCCTTGTTTTTGAGACGGACTTTTCTCAATTTCTGTTGAGCCTCTATAAGATCCTCCTCTCTATGTTCCAACTGCCTGATTCGAAATGCAAGAAGTTGTACATGATCCATTTCGTCCTCCCACGGTAAAATAGCTCATGTAAGAAAGTCCTCCTCTGCCGGCATAATTGGTTTCTGACTCAGCATTAGTTCAATGGGCATGTACCCAGTAGTAGTGCAGTGAGTCGACCTGTCAGCCCATAGAGCAAAAGGGAGCAACCTAGGCCACTGTCTATGCCTACCATCGCATGCCTTTACTAGAGCTTGAACAATTGACGGATGTCCTCTCTCGCTCTTACCAATCCCTTCCGGATTCATAGCAGTAGTGAGTTTGAGTTTCACTCCGTGTTGGACGAAGAACTCCTTCGCTTCCGTACCACGCAACTCTCCTCTATCTGCACGCAATCTCCCTATAAATCCGTACATACAGTTAATATCTTCAAGAACAAACCTACATATCCCTTCTGTGATCTTCGTCCTCAAAGCTCGTCCTTCCACAAAGTTGGAGAGGTCTTCTCGAGCCAACACCAAGTACCTCATACCCCATAACCCAGGAGGCATTGCTACCAAATCAAGAATCCATTGAAAATGGATACTAGGTGGATAGGTTGGCACCAGACCATCTCTGTAACGTACCTTTGAATAAAATTGACAGTGCAAGCATGAACTCACAAAGTTCACCACATCTTGATAAAGTCCTCTCCACCAGTATCTCTCTTTCAACTTTGTGTAGGTAGCCCAAGCTCCTCGATGTCCGGCCCACAAGGCGTCATGAAACTCCTTCATCAACCGTTGCTTGGTCTGCAGATCATCTATAACTCGTAAAAGTGCTCCGTCTTCTCTCTTTGGACGTTTCCAAAGATACCCATCTCGCAATAAGTAATCATATGCCTTCCTCCTTACCTCTCTAAACTCTGCATCACTCAAACCTTCCCGCCTGTTTAAAGAACTCAGAAAGAATCCAATGTCACGTAACCTTCCAGTGTAGAACTCCTCTCTGAACAGCAATGACTCCAAGTTTGTAGCCCGTCGATTGACCTGACACTGAGCATCCTTTCTCTCTTCTTCCTCAACTTCTGAAAACATGACATCCTCATCTACGAATCGAGCCCTTGACAACATATCTACGACCACATTCTCCTTTCCTTTTATATGTTTCAGCTCTAGATTCAAGCTTCTAATATAAGCAATCCAACGTAACATCGCTATGTCTGGCGTGTTACAGTTGGATATCATGCCTAGTAGAGATAGACCATCCGTTTCTAGGACTACATGAGCATCAATCAGAAACTCACGGTCCGTCTTCATCGCTGTCACAGCTCCCCACAACTCACGGTTCACCTAGGGTTAATCTCGTTGCCTGTCCGTCAAGATCCTAGCTCCAAACCCAGAGATAAGTCGTATACCATCCGCATCATCTTGACCTATCGCCCAACCAATCACCTTTGGAATAGTATCTACTGTGACAATGACAGGTCTCCCACACCCGTAGTCTACTCTTCTCAAAATAGGTGGAGACTGTAGAGCCTCCTTCAACCTATTCATAGCTTCTCGATGGACTGAGGTCCATACAAACCTCTTATCTTTCCTCAGTAATGCATACAAAGGCTCAGCAACATGAGCATAATGAGGAATGGATAAACGATAAAATACACAAGCACCTCGACGAAAACATCGAACCTCCGTGATATTCTTACAGTCTGTCATCCTAGCTATGACTTCAACCTTCTCCGGATTTGGTCGCCTTCCAAAAGCACCACACAGATGTCCAACCACTAAAATCTCTGACACACCAAACTTGGACTTAGCTCCTGACAGGGTGAGATGTACCTCCTCCAAACGAGTTAAGATACATTCTACATCTTTGATATGATCTGCAACAAACCTCCTACATCCATTCGCAAGTACTGCTTCATCCTTGTCTTCAACCGCGTAACCTTTTATAGGAATATCATCTAGAAATAGAATGGTAACATCAAGCATAAATTCCCTTAGTACCTTATGCATCGCATTCTGCATATGGGCCACCGAGTTCGTCGCTCCTTGTGAAAGATTACACATCCGCATCAATCCCAGAGGCGTACGCATAGTAGTTAAATCTCTACTCTCCACAGCCAGCTGGAACTGATCATAACCAGAATATAGATCTCCTATCGAATAGATAGCTCTCTCTGCAAATGCCTCTGCTACCTCTTCAATCACAAGACCCGTCCCAACGTTACGAATGATTACGTTATTCGCAGGCTGTAGGTCTTGAATAAAACGCAAAGCTCATGACTTCTTGGGTACAGTGAACCACCTACTAGAATATGGCCTCATATACGGCTCAAGTATCCCCATCTGTACCTTTTCCTTCAACAACTCGATGAGCTTAGGCAACAAAGCACGAGGAACTAAGATCGGTTTCAGGTCCCAAGGCACATGAGGGATTGTGAATATAACCATAGGCGCTATAACCTTTGGGTCCACACAACCTATCTCCTCTGCTGAAAAAGAGAATGCTTTATCATGCCTCACTATCATCTATTCAAACATTGTCTTCTCGACCTCAATAAAGAAATCACCCCCTCCTATCTAGAGCTCCTTCAATGTCTCCTCAGTAAACTGGTGCCCTACTCGTCTATGATCACGCAATATAGGCTCAGTCCTCACTAACTGTACTTGCTGCTGGGAGTTAGCAGGTAGTTGAGCTACTACCGATCTTATCTTTCTCAGTACAGATTTGTACTTCGCATGGACATCTGCTTCCTGAGGGAGTGCACACCAACAACTTGCTTCTCTCTCTTCATTATTCTGCATCGGATGAGGAAGGAACTGCACGTATGTAGCAATCTCCTCATATATGCGTCGAGAAGTGGATAGAGATCACCGCCACACTATTTTTCCCTTCTACCAATCTACTCACATTGTCTAACCAACCGACATTTGATTGTACAGACATAAACGCTTCAAACAAATCAGAAACCACTTCGTCTTCAGGTAGAACTCTTACACGCCACAACTCTGATATCTGCTTTCCCCATATCTTCAACTCTTGTAAATCGACTCCACCCATCTACCTCAAACATCAGCAATCCAGACTGTCAACTTTGTACACTACATCTGTCGCCAGATCTTTGTACATGTCTTGCTTCCAACTCTGACGGGATCTCAACAGTAGGTTCTACACCCCTGTCTTCCCGCTCTACAGGAGTGGACTGCGAAAACACTTACATCTCTTCCTCTGAGAATCTCTAAGGGTTTGTCGATTCCGCTCATGTCTTGAGCGAACCGTCAAAAACTGTACTGAGTATCTGTCATCAGGACTCCGAACTCTGGCATAATGAGACTCGTCATTCATCACCTTTGTCTCCGTTTGAACAGCGTTGATGTATGGTTGGTCCAGTATGACAGGATAGGAGGCAGACGATTGTACAAAGAAATGCTGATCAACCTCTACATCTCCAATCCTTACACGCATATTGGGACAAGCTCTGTACAACTCACCCTTTTGATTATTTGCAGCACGAAGTACCCAACCATGATTCCTTTCGATTGGCCACTGCCCCTTTTCATACACCTCCTTGAAAATGATGTTGATCTCCCACCCGTGATCCACAAGTGCAGGTACTGGTTCAGAAAATCCTCCAAGCAGAACCTGCGTCTCTGTTGTCGCTCTTGCCTAGTGCTTCTCCTTGAAATCGCTATCTGCGCTTGACCTATCCTCTTCAAACTCTTCGTCTTCATTCTCAATAACAGCAGGACCAGCAACCCATGCCTCATACTTATCATCTCTGAACTGATCAACACCAATAGCATCTACTGCTCCAACCATTTGACTACTTACTTGTTCAGTCAATACTTGTCTCTTTCTCTTCATGATGTCTATTATCAACTCATGAAACTCTCTCTTTGCGATACAAAGCACTTCACGAGAGTAAACTCAACTCTAGCATCCAAAATGCGTTGCTTTAGAACAACACGCAAGTCTGTTGTTGTTTCGATATCTACCGCTGACTTGTAAGCTGGAGCTTCCCCTTCTCCTGTGCTGTAAACCTCTTTCTCCGTACTCTATCTGTAGCAGTAGTCTCTTGTGACAAATCTTGTACACCTTCCATAGGATCTACTGCAGGTGGTGGAGCTGTAGAGGTAGAAGGTATATCCTCTGCAGCAAGAAATCTACCAGCTGGTACAGATGGTGATGGTTCCGCTGCTCTCCTCCTCGTAGTCCTCCGACGGTCACTGTCCTCTGGTACTCCTGCATCTAAATCAGAAGCGTCCCGTCTTCTTTTGTCTTCGATCATGACATCTTGTTCACCACTCGTCTCTAAAAACATTCAAATAGAAGTTGCATCTACTGGGTCTCTCCATCTAGTAGCTCTCCTAATGCTTTCAGCACCTCTCTTCATCATTTCAACCGGAACCTCAATAGCCTGCTCAACCATAGTTGGATTAGAGCGCACCTCAACTCTCCCAGTATATACATCAGCCTCCACAGAACCCGCAGTCATCGCTGTAGTATTCACACCAGTAAGTGGTGGAAGAGAACTCCTCATTCCTCCTCTTCCAAAATATTTGTTCAGAGGCTGCCCAGTGACGGTTAGATACAACCTGTTGTTCTGATAGTTGACTACGTCCTCTCGCAAGACAACCGTCAAGTCTTGACAGTCTCCTCTGAGATGATCTAGGCTGTCGCACCAAATACATCTCCTGGTAAAGATTCCTCCTACAGGTCAAGCACCTGGTGCAACGAGTCGTTGATCTCTCCTCAAGTCTGCCATCTCAACCCTCAAATCTCTCAATTGTTGAGTAAGTTTTTCTATCAAGTTATGTTGATTTCGATTCTCAACAGGTCGCTGCTGCTGTCTAGGTCCTCTCTGTGCTAGGATAGGTACTGCAGGCGCTTGAGGAACCACTTGGGGAACCACTATAGGTGCTTGAGGAATCACAATAGGTGCTTGAGGTATTGCAGGAGGAGCTACAGGAACATGAGGAGCTACTCTCTGCTCTGGTAAGGTCTCTAGCTGCAGTACCATCCTACCACGACGTTGTCTAGCAAGGGTGGATACTGCTTCTTCCACTCTCCTCCAATCAGATGTAACTCCCCCTTCAGCTCATGATATCCAACATAAAACAAAGTCTGCCCACTGTGAACTCATCCAGAGCCCCCAAGAACAACTCCGTCTTCCTAGCATCCAGCGTCAACCTCTCTGGACCAGAAAGCTGAGAGTACTTATTCTAAAACTCACGAATTATCTCATTCAATCCCATGGAACGTCCAGGCTGACGCTCTATCCAATCCATGAGGGTTCTTCTGGTGACTCTTTCTCTCAATGCACGTTCAAACAAAGTCCACCCACCTAAATGTCTTCTCTATAAATTTCTCACCTTCTCTCTCAATTCAGGGACAACAGTCAACTCAAAGCTTAGAATTATCTCAACTTCAGGTGCCCTGACCAACTCCATCTCACCCACATACTCCCGCAGGTACCTAGTAACGTCTCTTTCATCGAATCGTCCATATCGACCAACAATTGCTTGTAATGCTCTTGTGGACTTCTGGTCAGCTCTCCCAATTGCAGGCTGCTGCTGAATCAAGGCAGCCAACGCCTGAAGATCTAAGACGTGTCTACAGCAGGCTCTGCTGTTGCTGCTGGAACCACCGTAGGCCCGCCTTGAGAGTCAATTTCATCTTGACCAAGAGTCTTAACTGAGTTGGACTTATACTTTGAGACGCAACAGGCTCAAGAGTCAGACAAGGTGAGAGCGGCGGTTACGTTCCTGAAAGATCATGCGCTTCTCTGGTGGACTGCATATAGAGACGAGCATGCCTTGACCGTCTCGGCGCTTGGTTGGAAAGAGTTCAAGGTATTGCTCGTGGGACGATTCACTCCGAAGTATCAAAGGATTTGAGATGGTGTCGAGCTAGTTTGCTGAAGCAGACAGGGACGCTAAATGCTTATGTACGCGAGTTCAGTGCTAAGCTGGATTCGTTCTCCAAGTGGACTAAGGAGACCAAAATATGTATATTTATTGGAGGACTCAAGTCTAGCTCAGAGAAGGCTCTCTTTCGAATGTCAGAGCTATCATCGATAAGTGCTAAACTTTTGAAGCTAACGGAGCGAATTGGAGACGATGAAGTCCAGCATCAAAAACCTTTTGAACCACGCAACACGAACAAGTTCCAGAAGAAGAACAAAGGCTTCAAGCGACAGTGGGATGAGGGTGAGAAAGATCGAAAGGATTCTTCTGCCCCGGCAGCAAAGCGACAGCAAACAGGAGCAAAACCTAAGGGGCAAACACCTCAGAAGGGTAATGGCGCTAAGTTTACTTGCTACAATTGTGTTGAGGCGGGCCATATTGCTAAGGAGTGCACGAAACCTAAGGTTAGTAACTGTAGCATGAATGCGTTTGTTGCAAAGGACTTGTTGGAGGACCAGATGACTGTGACCTTGAGAACCACGAAGAAGACGTCGGGACTGATGTTTCTACAAGCCAAGGTTGCTAACCGTGATGTTACTTTTCTTGTGGACAGGAGCGACTCACTCCTTCGTAAGTCCAAAGTTGGTGAAGAAGTTGGGCTTGTCACTTGAATAGGCAGACAAGCCTATTCAGGTGCACTTTGCCAAGGGCAAGACGTATCAAACGTCCGAAGTAGTCTTGGATGTACGATTTGCGTGTGGGAAACTGTAGTTCACAGAGAACTTCACGGTGTGCGAGATGGATGATATCCATGCGGTTTTGGAGAACACTTTCTTGGACAGGTTTGAAGTGGAACTTAGGCGGAAACCTTTAAAGTTGAACGTTAGAGTTAAAAGACGGAAGCTGGGAGTGAGGCTGATCCAAAAGGTGTGGAAAATTGATGACTTTGCAGTAAATTCGATCACAGGCAAACAGATGGACTTCAACAATGGAGTCATGTGTTTAATGCGGGTTGCAGATTTGATGACGGGTGACAGACAAGAGAAAACATCAGGAGACGCGACTCAACTTCCGGAGGTGCTTCGCGAAGTGATTAAGGAGTGTGAGGATGTCTTGACGGATGAGTTACCTGCTGAGTTACCTCCAAGGCGGGTGGTGGATCACAAGATTAAAGTCTTACCAGGATCAGAACCACCTTGCAAAGCCCCTTACCGACTCAATCAGGTGGAACTCTTTGAGTTGAAAAGACAACTCGGTGAGCTATTAGTGCAGGGATATATTCGAACTAATAAGTGACCTTATGGAGCCCCAGTTCTTTTTGCAAAGAAGAAGGATGGGAAGTTACGACTCTACGTAGATTATCGTGCACTCAATAAGGTGACGGTGAAGAATAATTATCCTTTGCTAAGGATAGACGACCTCTTTGATAGGCTAACGGGCGCAAAGTACTTCAGCAGGATCGACTTGAAGTCAAGATATTACCAGATCCGGATAGCTGATCCAGATGTTGAAAAAATCGTTTGTCGAACCAGATACGGATCGTTTGAATTCATGGTGATGCAATTTGGACTCTACAACGCCCCTTCGACGTTTACTACATTGATGAACACAATTTTTCGCGAGGAGATGGATGAGTTTGTCATCGTTTACATCGACGACATCTTGATATACTCCAAAACCTTGGAGTCGCACATGGAGCAGCTAAGGGTGGTGTTGATGAAGCTGCGGAAGCAGCTGTTTGCCAAAATTGACAAGAGTGAGTTTGGTTTGGAACGCATTAACTTCTTGGGACATGTCATTAGTGCAGAAAGAGTCGGCCCGGATATGCAGAAGGTGGATGCGATTGTGACTTGGGAGCCTCTGACTACAATGAAAGGGATGCGGCGATTCTTAAGATTGGCGCAGTTCTACCGCAAGTATATGAAGAGGTTTTCAAAGATCACGAAGCCGCTGACGAACTAGACGGACAAAGACTCACAGGTAAGTTGGACCAAGGAGGTGGATGATGCGTTTCAGACGATCAGAACTATTTTGTCAAAGGCGCCAGTTTGAAGCTGCCGGAGTTCGACAAACCATTCGAGGTGCACATGGACGCGAGTGACTATGGGATTGACGGAGTGTTGGTGCAGGATGGAAAACCTGTAGCGTACGAAAGCAAGAAGTTATCTGGGACGGAGAATCAGTGGCTGACTCGCGAAGGAACTATTTGTGGTGGTTCATTGCTTGAGGAATGGTGGCATTACTTGGGACTTCACCAAACCCAAGTGTATACTGATAACATTTCGCTCAAGTACTTTGAGATCGGATGACGTCAAAGCAACTACGGTGGCATGATATCTTGGCGCTCATGAATGTGGAATTAATCCACAAAGCGGGAAAGGACAATGTGGTTCTTGACGCCTTGAGTCGCAAGAAAGAATATCTTCCATCGTCCACACAGATTTTGCCAGCTATGTATCTTAAGGAGTCAGACTTGGAGAGACGAATACGTGAAAGTAACATGAGCGACGATCAAGCGAAGGGGTATCTAGAACAGCTCAAACGAGGAGTGAAGTTGCAAAACATGCAGCTAAGACATGGTTTACTCATGTTCAAGCAAAGTCGGGTTTATGTGGGACAAGGAAAACTTAGGACAAAGTTAATCAAAGAATGTCATGATGCGCTCTTATCAGGCCATAAAGGAGAAAAGTCCACTTTAGCAGTGATAGCTAAAAAGTTTTATTGGTCCCACATGAAAGACGATGTTGCCCACTTTGTGAAAACATGCGTAACCTGTCAAGCGATTCGCGTTTCTTATGAGAAGAAACAAGGATTGCTTCATCCTTTGCCGATTTCAGCCAGACCTTGAGAAAGCATAAGCATGGACTTCATTACCTCTCTGCCTGACTCAAAAAGATACAAGCAATCTTTGTAGTTGACTGGTTTAGCAAACTAGCGAAGTTTATCCCGACCTTCGATACTGCAACAGCGTTCACGACTTCTCGGTTGTTCTTAGATACTTGATGGCGTTCACACGGATTGCCTCGAAGTATTATTTCAGATAGAGACTCTAAGTTCACAAGTGCCTTTTGAAAATACTTGTTCCAAAATTTGGGGACTAAGTTAAAATTTAGTATCGTCTTTCATCCGGAAACAGATGGGCAAATGGAATGAGTTAACTCGGTTCTGAATCAATACTTGAGGAATTATGTGAGTGCGGATCAAAGTGATTGGGCAGAGTGGCTCAGTCTTGCGGAGTATTGCTATAATTCCACGAAGCATTCAGCAACCGGCGAATCGCCTTTCTTGCTGGCTTACGGACGTGAGCCAGAAGGGCCTCTTGACTTGACTCTTGCAGGGAGTTCGACATCGGCACGACCAAGAGCATGACAAACATCAGCTGAAGAGTTGGTGGCAGAGATGTAGCGGCGAGAGGAACAAGTGAAGAACAACCTCGACAAGGCGCAGCAACTTTACACGAAGCAGGTAAACAAGCATCAGCGGCAAGTGAAGTTTCAAGTGGGCGAAGAAGTACGGTTAAGTATGAAAAACTTCACTCTTCCGAAAGAAATATCAGTAAAGTTTTCATCGAAGTTCACGGGACCTTTTGTCATTGTTAAGAATCCGCATGAAGATGTCTATACATTAGACATTCCTCACGAGTGACAGTTGCATCCGACTTTCCATGTTTCTTTATTAAAGAAATACTTCAAGGATGATTTGCGGCCGGAGCGCAAACATGTACTCAGGCCTCAACCTGAAGTCGTGCAAGGCGAAGCAGAATATGAGATAGAGATCATTTTGCGATTGCGACGCAAGTCTAACCAAATAGAGTATTTGGTCAAATGGCGTGGCTATCATTTGAAGGAAACAACTTGGGTGCCAGAGGAAGAGCTCACACAATGCAAGCGAAGTATTGGACCTCTTCAAAGAAGACAAAGACAACAAAGACGTTAGCAAGATGAGGACATCTCCTTCCAAGCGAGGAGTGAAGGAACGACAAACCATACGAGTAGCAACTTGAGGTGATTTGGACCGATGGACTTTGTAGCTTTGTCTTGTACTTGGAAATAAAGATTTTGTTTCTTGAAATTTTGTCTAAGTGTATTGGTAGTGCATGGCTATGACTAGTTCTGATCAGATGCCTAGGATGTTGTCAAGAGGAGGAACGTAGCACACTCAAAGGAAACGAGCTGGTTTGGATAAGCATCTAAATCAAGACTTAGGTTTGCCGTAGCGTTGGCAAAGCAAGTATGAACTTTCATACTTGTCTTGGGACTTGGGGTGATCTTGCTCTGCGGTTTTCAAACTGCAAAGTAAACTTAGTCGCGCGTCTAAGTCAAATCAGGTTGCGACCAGAAAGTGAGTTTCGGGAGACCTTGTAAGTAGGTGTGAATACTTATAGTTAGCAAGTTAGAGTCTTAAGTAGAATGTTTAGAATTTGTCAACTAGTTTTGTTTAGGGTAAGCCAAAAAGGTAAGGTTTTTCCCGAGACTAGTTGGAATTTTCTAAGTGTTCTAGCGACAACTTAAGACTCAAGCCAAGAAGGAAATTGCGGGTTAGCTACCGGAACGCAATTCAGACGCCAAGGGGTTGGCTACCCATTTTGAACTTGGTGTTAACTTAAATGATCATTGTTGATGAGGGCATCAACCTCCAAAGTGGGGGTGAGTGTTGCGACTCTCATTCTCAAGATCAGGCGCAGACGCGAACAATGGAACCCTAGTGGACTTGCGCTAGGTTGTGAACGCTGCGAGTTGGACTTAACGGCTGGACCGGGAAGTCAAGATCAGATGAATCTTAAGTGGTTCTCTGAACCAAGGTTAGAACATTGGGTTAGGACGTAAGGGCCTACCCCAAGACAATCCCGGACGAACGCTGACATAAGGGGACAAGTCTGGAAACGGACCGAAACATAAGTCTGAGACATAGGTTTGAGACATGGGTCCGAGACGCAGACGGACCGTGGTTCGGATGCTGGTCCGAACCACAGGGTTCGAGTCTGGGTCTGGACCACAGGTTTCCGAAAAATGACTAAGTGTTGGAGCTCCAGTGACGTTTTAGGTCGTGGACGGAGCTCCACGTAAGATCTCGAGGCGAGTGAGGTATCATTGGAAAGATCTAGGTGAGAGCTTTCCAATGATATGTAGCACTCCTCGATCTGACCTCCGAGCTGAGAATTATGGCCGAATTACGATCGGATTGTGGTATAATTTTCAAGGACCAAAGAGGAGGGCGGGGTCGCCGATCCCCAGAAGTAAATATGAGGGGGGCTCGATGCCTAGGTGGGCCAGGACGAGTCACCCGACCCCAGGGTTCGACGGACGGACTCTGGGGGCATGAGGTGATGGCTGGGCCGATTCCAAGGCACGTTCCGGTCCAGACTTTGACGTCTGGACTTAGGAACGATGTAAGGGCTAAGGCAAGACTAGGGAACGAGTCGGCGGGTTAGACCACCGTTCGGAAGCCTAGATCCAGACGGACATCACAGGCGGTTGGACCGCTAGGTGTGCTGGAGGTACCGTTTAGGACCCTCGACTTTATAGGAAGTCCGCCCCAAGTCATATTGTGACTTGCTTATGTTTGGGACCGACCTAGGCGGGTCTAGGTCGGGACCTAAGTTTGCTGAGCTTGATGATTAAGGAGACGGTCCGGCTCCGGTCCGGACCAAACGGATTAAGGTAAGTGGTGCATGGACGCTAAAGTTTGCAGGTTAGCAGTGTAAAGTTCGTGACCTACTGAGCAAGAGCTTCTGCTGGCGCAATAAGGCAGTAGACACGCGAAACGAGGAAGGTGAAGCCTGTGGTGATCCAATTACATGTTGATTCTCAGCAACAGATGGAGTTAACGGCTGCTGAGCCTATGCTTAGAGATCCTACACAGGTAGGACACAAGTTTACTCAAGAGACACTCGAGCAGCTTCAGATAGGAGGAGGTGGCTTCTTGACTGAAGTAGAAAGATGAGCTTTAGAAATGATGATAGTTAGTCATGATAAAGCATTTTCTTTCTCAGCTGAGGAGATTGGTTGTGTGGATCCTAGTGTGATAGCTCCGATGGTTATCTTTACTGTTCCTCACGTACCTTAGGACTTGAAGCCGATTCCAATTCCTCGTGTCTTACTACCGAAGATCACTGAGTTGCTGAAAGAGAGGATACGAATGGATATTCTTAAACCATCTATGGCTCCGTACTCTAGTCGATGATTCATAGTACCTAAGAAGACAAGAGCTCTACGCTTCATCCAAGACTTGCAGCCTGTCAATAACATCACGATTCAAAACGTCAGGACAAGATCTGTGGTTGATGAAGTAGCTGAGCATTGTCGTGATATGAATCATTTCACATAGTAAATGATTCACTTCTCTGTCAGACGTTAGTCTCTCTGAGTGAAGTTAAGACCTCAGAGAAGTCCATTTTTGGAAGATGTTATATATTTTGAGTCTTAGTAGGTTGATTACCATGTTGATAGGATTTAAGCTCATGGGTTGTATTTGCGTGTCGTCCATGCACGCTTTCTAGCTGATTAAAGTTATTTTTCGGGGCTGCGTGTCGTTTTAGGTAGTTTAAGTTTTACGCTGGCACTCTAGGGGGCTTGACGTGGTAGCCTATGAGTGTAGATAAGTTACCCAGGTAGTTTAAGGCACAAAAGGACAGTCAAGTGGAGCTATGAACTCCCATTGGTCCATTTTTGTCTTTTGTAAAACTCTAAGTTTAGAAATAGAGCTCTAAAGAGGATTTCGGGCAATTGGTGAGGACAATGCAAAATCTGAGAGCACAGGGAGAGAGAGCTCGTCGTGCCAAGCACTGTCAGCGAAAGGTTTGATCGATTTGGAGCAATAAAGAAGGAGTTATGGCTGATTGAAGTTCGATTTGTGTCAGAATTGCAGCACTTCTGTTGAATTTGAGGTTTTGAGTGTCAATTGTAGCAGAATTGAGGAAATCGCTTCAAACCTTCGTGGTTGTGTTCATTGTCAGCCAGGCTACGACTGTCAAAAAAGTTTCAAGTGATTTGAGTTACCGAGTAATTCAGGGCGGCCGCTGAAGCAGAGGAGGTCTGTAAAGCTCGCAATCTAGAGCAGCAACTTCAGAGAACGAAATCTGGAGTTCTGTGTACAATCAGGATATCCGACTTCACAGGAGTGTTCAACAAGCTGTGTACTGCAAATCCTGTAAGAAACTTCAAAATTGATCGAGCCAATCTCCTGTTATAGGTCGAAATAGCTGGTTGGGTATCAGAAATTGTCATAATTTCTCTGTTCAGAAAGTTTCTACTCATATCTTGGTGCTCTGAATTGATCTCAAGCTGAAACTTCGTATGTTTATCCAGTAGGACCTCATTGGCATGTAGGAGAAGTTCCGAAGTCTAAACCTTCACATATTTCTCAATCCTGAGTGCCAAAGTTCACCGTCAAATCTTATCGTTGCTAGTTAAGCCTGAACTTTGCTTCCTGAACATATCAGAAGAGCCAAGAAACTTGTATGATCGTTTTTCAGTATCACCTTGTAACCTGAAGTCTATCCTTTGAGCAAACCAGCCACAGCCAGGAGTCTAGTGCTTTCCTAAGTAGACTGAACACATCCTTCAAGCTCATATCACAGCCAGAAGGTTCCGCCCTTCTCGAGGAAAACTCTCAACTCTACAGCATTTGCTGGAAGGTCAATCTATTCTATTGGAGATCTGTTTTCAGGTTATGATCAATTTCAGCTTGCTTTGGAGAGTAGAGACTTGACTACCATGCGTACACCTTTGGGTTTGATGCGGGTGTGTACTCTTCCTCAGGGTGCGACAAACTGAATAGTCCATATGCAGAATGCGATGCATAAGGTGTTACGAGAGTTTGTACCTGAGGTCACTATCCTGTTTCTGGATGATATTCTCATGAAAGGTTGTCCGGTGGAGGACAAGGACGAAGCAATGATTTCTGATGGTTGTAGATTGTTCGTTGCAGACCACATTCAGGATGTGGAGAAGATTCTGACGCGTTTGGAGGAGGTACACCTCACTCTGTCAAGTACCAAATCTCGCTTTGGAATGTCAGAGATTGTGGTGGTGGGTCATTTGTGTGATACTTTTATCAAAGTGTCATGAAAATCTTTCAGCAGATTCAGCTTCGTCGGTTGATCATCCACCACTCTAGTAAGCAACCCATCTCTTCTTTTCGAACGTTTACAGATAACCTTCACGTAAGAGATAACTGTACGCTTTCTGTATGATCTCCTTGAACTCTGCATCACTCCATCCTTCTCTTCTACATAATGAACTCAGATAGAATCTAATATCGCAAGACTTTTCTGAGTAGAACTCCTCGTTGAACGGCAGTGGTTCTAAGTCTGAAGTCTTCTGACCGATTTGGCACCAAACGTCTTTCTTCTCTTCATTCTCCACCTCTGCAAACATCTCATCCTCATCTGTATAACGAGCCCTAGACAACATATCTGCAACTGGATTGTCCTTTCCTGCTATATGCTTTAGCTCAAGGTTTAGACTTGGACATAAGCAATCCATCGCAGTATTGCTATGTCTTGTGTATTGCAGTTTGCTATCATACCCAACAAAGGTAAAAAATCTGTTTCTAATATCACACGGGCTCCTATCAAGAACTCTCGATCTACCTTCATAGCACTAACAGCTCCTCACAACTCACGCTTCACTTGAGGATAGTTATGTTGTCTATCTGTTAAGATCCGAGCTCCAAACCTTGAAACAAACTGCACACCTTCTGCATCTTTCTGACCAACTGCCCATCCAATCGTCTTTGGACGCGTATCAACAGTTAGTACCACAGGTCTCACGCTCTCGTAGTTAAGCCTCCTTAGTACAGGTGGAGACTTCAGAATCTTCTTCAACTGCTCCATCGTCTCCTGATGTTCTTGCCGCCAAGTAAACCTCTTTCCTTTTCTCAGAAGTGCATACAGAGGTTCGACAATGTGTGCATAATGACGAATACTCACGCGAAAGAACACATAAGCTCCTAAGAATCGTCGAACCTTTGTAATACTGATACAGTCTGCTATCCTAGCTATAGCATCTACCTTCTCTGGGTTCAGTTGGGGTCTGGGCTACTTACACGAAGATGAAGGAGCGATACTGATGGAAGAGTTTGTATCAAGACGTGGTGGATTTTGTTGGGTCATGTCTGCACTATCAATTCTACTCCAAGGTCCGTTACAGAGATGGGCTTGTATCTACCTATCCACCTAGTATCCATTTTCAGTGGGTTCTTGATCTTGTGATGATGCCACTAGGACTATGAGGGATGCGTTATTTGGTGTTGGCTCGAGAAGATCTTTCCAACTATGTGGAAGGATGAGCACTACGGACGAAGACTACATAGAACATATGCATGTTCGTGCTTGAAGATATCATCTGTCGTTACGGATCTGTTGGGAGATTACGTGCAGATAGAGGTGAGTTGAGAGATGTAAAAGTGAAGGAGTTCTTTGCTCGTTATGGAGTAAAGCTTCAGCTTACTACAGCCATGAATCCAGAAAGCATTGATAAGAGTGAACGAGGACACCTTTCTATTGTTCAAGCTTTAGTGAAAGCATGTGATGGTAGGTCTAGAGAATGACCGAGGCTACTTCCATTTGCTTTATGGACTTATAGAACTACACACTGTACTACGATTGGCTATATGCCGGTTGAGCTTATGTTGGGATAGAAACCAATCATGACTGCTGAAGAAGACTTCCCTACGTGGGCTACGCTACCGTGGGTTAGCTCCACCTTCAGTTCTCACATCTGTCGAATCAAGTCTTCGATCTGGTTGTGTTGTCCATGGTTCTCCGCAGGTCTTTGAACCGATGCCCTTTGTGCAGGAACTGACACAACTGACATCAAAAGAACTGCAGCTGGGACAACAAGTATGAGAGCAGGAGCCGGGGGTTGCTGTACTTGAGGAGCAACGCGAGGTTGAGAGGCCACTTCTGCAAGCGGATGCCCTCTCACGGGCACTCTTCCACGCCTTTGTCTCGTTAGCACAGCAACAGCATCCTCGACTCTTCTCCAATCAGTAGTAACTCTTTTTTCAGCAGATCGATCAGCCAACATAAAGCATAACCGATCTGCCGTAGCATCATCGATAGCTTGCAGAAAAAGCTCAGTTCTCTTAGCATCTAAAGTTATTCGCTCTAGAGTTGAAAGTTATCAATATCTCCGATAAAACTCTCTCAGCAACTCATTCAGACTCATCATACGATCAAGTTGCTGCTCAACCCAGCTAGAAACGTTCTCCTAGTAACTCTCTCTGAATTTTCTTCAAGAAACTCCTGAGTTGCGGGACCAAGGTAGGTTAACTCAAAACTGGTTATCATCTCTATATCAGTAACTCTAACCAGCTCCATCTCTCCTCTATACTCACGCAGATATCTAGAAAGATCTCTACCTTCAAATCTTCCATATCGGTTCACAATAGCTTGCAAAGCCTTAGTGGATTTTAACTCACCCCCTCCAACGATCGGATGCTGTTGGACCAGAACCGCAAGCGTCTTCAAAATCTCAACTGTATCGAGACCAGATGCAGATGTCGCTGCAGTCGTAGGTGCTACAGAAGGTGCTACAGTAGACGTATGCAACAGCCGTAGAGGTAGCAGCAGCAGCGCTTCCGCGCTTCCGCTCTTCCGATCCATCTTCTTCTTCGTCTTAGAACTCAACCTCACGGTCAATCACCTCAAGATCTCCAGTGGAAGCACCAGATGTCGTTGTGAGAGTTTTCCTGGGAAGGACAAAACCTTCTGGTTGTGATATGATCGTGAATGTTGTGTTACGTCTACTCAGGGAAGCGTTGGGCTTCTGACCGTGGTGGTCTTCTCGAAGAAGTGTTGAGGTTCGGACTGTGGTTTCTTACTACAAACGTAGGCTTCAGATCATAAGGACACTATAAACTCTCACACAGGTCGAATGGATCCTCCAGTATGTTCAGAATGTTCCACTATAAACTCTCACACATTTGCTCTTGTGTGAGATTCTCGTTTCTATGTTTTGTGACAACACGACAATGTAAACCATGATGTGAGTTCCTAGATGTAGTTCCTTAAGCCCTTTCCCTAGAAACTAAAACTCTCTATACTCTCAAGTTCAATAAAATTTGTTATTTCTTTGTGACTAAAGCTTAATTTATCTCTATCTATTATATGTAATTGTAAACTCTTTTACAAATAATACTTAAAAGGCCGTGTAACTAAACGTAGTGGGTTTGCTGTGGTTCTAATGTTTCTATTGAATTAAATAGTTATGTTCTTACATATCGAATATACTTGTTTGATGAAGAGTTTATTTTCACGATATATGGTCATTGGAGACATGGAGCGACCACAACAATGAAAGGACAGTCTGTAAACTTCAAACCAGTAGTGTGCATGCAAACCCTACTAACTAAACTAAACCTTGCTAGTTGTGAAGTAAGTATGCATGCAAATGAACAAATTAAAGTAGGGAGGTTGAGCTTGTAGTCTAGGTTCTAAGCGGGAGATGGCAGTAGCTACACAAGCCATTCTTCTCAAATCTTGATAACTAGAAGCACGATGCACTTCCCCTGAAAGATGAAGAACGACGCTATGCACAATTTGACTGCTGCATACAGTAAGTCACCGTAGACTCTTGCTCCAGATACCTTTCATGATTACACTTCAGTGTTATGTTTTAATTCTCTCTGCGGATTGTCAAAGCTACAAGCCAACGCTTGGTGAAGCATTCCCAGAGTTCAGTTTGGGAAGACATTATAGTCTTCTATGTTGCTATGAACTTTTGTGAACCTCGTGGTTTCATGAGCAGCATTCATTTTTCGGAAACAGCGGACTCATGTCTGTCTGGGACATATTTAGCTAGCTCTAGATAGAAGCCTTCGCTAGGTTGATTAGAAATGCGTTTGCAGCCTCGACGCTTTTGCAATCCCCGTGATAATTTAGATTTCCAGCATAGGAGCTCGATGTTGTTCGGCCGACTGATGAAGAACGACGCTATGGTACAATTTGACTGCTGCATACAATAAGTCGCCGCGGACTCTTGCTCCATGTACCTTTCATGGTAGCACTTCAGTGTTAGGACTCCGGACCAAGACTTAACTCAAATCTTGGACCCACTTGAATGTCCCATTGTCACCTTGTTTGACAACGATATCGTTTGTATCGGAGATGTCTCCGTCTAAATCCTCTAGTGTTTCAGCCTTGATGGCTCCGCCTACTTCACTCAACCCCATGCCAACCAATACTGTATGACATTGTCAGCAAGTTCACGTCGAGTCTTCTTTGCTGCCATGTTGATCTTCCATTCCTCGTAGTATCATGGTAGCAATAGCTGTTATGGGCTGGAACTCGATTACACCGTCATGATAGAATTGCTTTATAACATGTACATCATCTGAAGTGAGAAGAGAACCGAAGAGTAGGCCAAGAGAGTTGAGAACTGCACATGGATCTAAAACGATGAGAAGAAGTCTATAGTTGCAAATGAATGACACCTTTGCGCCATTTGAAATTGGACTACAGAGATTTATCTTCCCATCCTGGCAGATACCGTAGTGGAACTTACATAGAAGTCTCTCCCACCATACCTTTCCCCTCGAAATGAACTAACGACCTGAAAACAAAACGTGAATCCGAGGTGATAAATGACACCTTGGCACCATACTATACACACCATCGATCAAAGGTGCAGTCCAATATCTGTCCTTACAGTTGTATTGAGCTGTATACGGTGAACTCTTAGTGTCTACTCCAAGTATACCAATAGCTTCATCACAGTGGACATAAGCCATACGCCGTAGAGGAGGAGGGTTCCTTACTCGAGTCAAGAACAGTTCTAGGTGATATTTCGAGCCCTCTGCCACTTCCTTGAGAAATATCCGGCACTCCTCTCGGTAGCATTTGTATCCTTCACCTTCGTTGTCCTCTTTCCTTTCGGACTCGGTCTACCGTGCCTACAAGCTTCTGGGACCATGCCATTAACGCTCTCCATGTGCTTGGTGAAAGGTTTGGATTTCTACCATGTCATGCAAGTGTAGGATGTCTTCAGTAGGCAGCGAAACTCCAAGTGACGTAAATTGCATCCCATTGGGACACGATCCTAGTGGACATCCTGCTTAGCAATGGGCAAATTCGACATCTTTGAATCTGTAACCAGAGGAGAATGCAGCCTACAACATTTGATCCTTGTACCTAGACAAGTCGCGGACAGATGGTTAGTTGTCATTAACATGTAAACTCAGAGAACCTAAAACCTGTATGAAAACGAGTAGTTATAGTTATATCCCTAGATATTTCGGTTTAAGTTACTGTCCGATATTTGTACTTATAGTTTTTGTGCATCCGTAGTCTAAATCAGTGGACGCTTCTACTGATGATTTCTTGGAAGTGTAGAAGATTTAAAACAAACAAATTCTTAAATCTTAAACTTTCTTAGAAATTAATTAATCTTCAATCTTAACTTCCTTGAAAACTTACAGTATTTGAAAAACTTTAACTAATTTTACAAATAAAAAGTAGATATATGTATATCATTTCTATGATTTTGTTACAGATTACTTGTAATACTATTTTGACTCGGACATGATTATAACTCCTTTTAGATTCATAAGTACACCCAAAATATCATAGAGCTTATAACCAAATTGACTTATTTATTTTAACTATATGTACTCATATAGTATCCCTGAATTTAATCTCTAAGGTAAGAATATTACTACCACGAGCTCAAACTTAAGCATTTTATTGCGGCACAAACATAACCAATGATTTGATGAAACAAAATCACTGATATTACATCAAGTGATTAATACACATGATTATATGACAAAGCATAAAGAGTCAATTGCTCAATTTGATAAAACAAGTGCAATTATCTTCTCACCCAACAAGAAAAGAAGAGAAACTATTAGTTCGTCTAATTCGAAATCAAAATAAATGGTTTTTTATGTTTCATTTCTCAATGAACTTATAATAAAGTTTTAACCAATTTTCATTGATCGTAGTGTTGCATTAATAATGCATTACGTTATGCAACATACTTGCATAACGTAATTGCAAGTATGTTAATTAGTTCGAATAAATTTTGTTTCTACAGTTTAGAAGGTTGATCAACCTTCTAAAGTGTTATGATAATATATAATATATGATCTTCTCATCTTCAGAGCTTCGGAAATTCAGAGAATCAGAAAATTATGTGTGAATCTTAATTTGTGAGATAAGAGTTTATATTCTTTACCAAAAAATACTTTTAGAACAACTTTCAGTTTTAATAATAATTTAAGTCAGTAGTTTATAAATCCATGAAATAAGAATATACTATGTACTTTGGTCCCTTGGACCACACAATGCCGAATTTCAAAATTCCAGTTTACATGTCTGCTCTCGTTCCATGCATGTAAATTTAAATTCAAATAAAAAACTCAAAAATGATGATGATATGAAATACTGAACATGACAGAATACTAGAGATCATCACTGAAGACATTGACTACATATATTCCAATGTAAAACCCAAAGGCTTCTTGCCAGTCAGCAGTAGAATTACATTTCTTCCTCATCACTCTGTACAAGTAAACCCATACTTCACTCGAGAATATTTAAATTATTATGGGACGATGCTCTCGACTCTCCTTGGGACCAGGGACTCGGCAGATCCGCAACCATTCAAGCGCACTTGTACTTCTCCTTTCTCTTTTGTCTAGACTCTAGAGCCTGCAGCAAAGGAAGGCTTTGTAGGTTTCTTAGACTGACAGAGCAAGTGGCATGGCATGGCACGGCATTCTGGGTCACACATTCCTTCCTGCATTCCTTACTTTCTTCTCAAACTTCGAGGTGTTCCCGAGTCCACAGAGCCTACAGGGCGGACGTGTGACTTTAATATTAATTTTATCAATGTTTAGGGTTTGTACATTAAAGTTATTTGATCCATGGACCTCTATCGAAAAGCCGTCATTGACGAAAGGGAAAATCTACCGAGTTTACAGTTTTCACTCCATTCCTGACAGACACACACACACACCTACCTGTAGACTGTCTTGAATCTACGTCGAGTTTTCGGTCACATTAGTTTTACACAAGTAAAAATTGATGGACCACCTTAGGAAAAACAGAGGTGATAATGATGGCTTCGAATCTGATTCAGCGTGTTCTGAGAAAAGGAAAACACAAGAAAGAAACCTCAGGAGACAAGTGGAAAGTTTGCTCCTTCTGATAAAACTTGATCCAAAAGAGCATGTGCTCTAAACATTATTCTAGTCAATTGGTTCGCGGTGAGGAAAAGTCGAAGGTTCAGATTCCAGAAGAGGACGTTTCATGGCCAGCCAAACGGAATAATTCCTGTGGCTGGATGTTCTATCCGGGCAAGAAAAAATGATTAATGCGGAAGACAAGAGCATGATAACATGCATTGGCGAATTAAAAACTCCGCAAAATGAGTGAATACTACTTACTGGAGTTGATGACACACCAGAACCAGAGGGAGAGAAGGTAAGGAAACCACCAAGAACGTATGGAAGCTTTTAAGGTCGAGTGTCATCCAAGGAGTTTCCCCTATGAAAGTCCAGGTCGGGAATCGGAAACTCAAGGAGAAATTAGAACATAGTGGATTAATAGTAGTTAAGAAAACATCCCTGGATTATTTGGATAACTTGACAAAAACCTTCGTGACAACCGAAAACCCCGTATAGCTAAACAGAGTGGAGAAGAAAGATAAGAAAAGTATGTCACTCACAAAGAATCTACACTGGTCGTTACATTTTAGAATTTTCTGCGACATCGGTTCGTTACGGACGCTGGTGGCCGATTTGGAGACAAGCTAAGGTAGCTAATGTGTGAAAACGTCTGGAAACTACTAGTCACCTCATCTTCGGGGACGCTGTTAAGATCGCAAAGACGCAAATACCTGGACATCCTCACTAAATGTAGTGGGTGTGAAACCAAAGCATGCACCGTTTTCAAAACATTGTCGAGATGTATGGAAGAAGCATGTAGGGCTTAGCACTTCCTTTCTTGGTATTTCAACTACTGAAGCTATCTAGCGGGAGCGTAATCTGAAAGTGTATACAACAACAACACAGGTGCCTGTCATAGTATGAAAGCCGAGAGAGGGCGCCAACAAGGCTAGAGCTGTGCGTAAGCCGAATCAACAAACAAAAGAAAAGCGAAACATGCCATTATTCTATTCTGGCAGTGTCTTGAGTCTCAAGGTCTCGTTGTTGTAGCCAATGAGTAGCTCGTCCATCCCTTTTCCATCACTCGACTGATTCAGTGGCGTAAACATAATACGGGATCAACCAAGATAAGAACAAGAAGTTTCAAAAGGCATAAGAGGCTTACTGGATATATTCGCAGAGGATGGCGAGATGCACGGATTACGTATCGCGTAAGTGTGATATTCTTAACACACACCCACAAGAGAAAAGACCGGTCGAGCATAAAATAGGGATGCGCGAAAACATCACTGTGGATCCATCAATTTCACGAGGTGATATTGGGACGCCTTGCACAGGCATGCATTCCAGCACAACAACTTGGTTAGCGGCATGGTCGTCTGGATAAGTACCGGCAAGAAAAATGTAAAGCAAACAAGATCGAGTCTTGAGGTGCGCACCTCGATCACAGCAGTACTAAATAGGGCATACTAAATTTCCAAGTTCCAAACAAGGGGCCGGGACCAACATCGAGTCGGGAGCTATTGAGAAGCAAAGTGAAAAACGCGAAAGAACCAAAAAGTTAAGAATCGTACCTTGAGTATCCCCTTCCCTGCATCATAGCATAGATCGCCCTTGGTAGGAAGGTACAACCTTAGGAGAACCAGCATGAGCAACTTCCACGGCCCGGTGCGTACCAAGATCGATTACGCACCCATCGCTAGGATGGACGGTGAGTTGATCCTCTTCTACGTCTATGACTTCTGGAAAAGTACAACAGAAGGACGAGCCACCGTAAAGCGCTGCGATCCTAGTAAATATGAAATACACTAGAAATATGAAGACATCCATCATGGAGCAAAGATCTCCTCTCCTGATCCTCAAGAGTTTGGATAAGAGGCGATACTAGACATGGAGCGGCGGCAAGGATAGAAACGGCAGAAGGTACACCGAACGACCGTGTGGGTAGAGAAAAAAGAGAAGTTCAAATTTTCTCCCCCGCTGTCATCATTGATCGAGCACTCCCAAAGTGAGTCCTTGGACATGATATTCCTTGGCATGTTGATAAAATCTAACTGTTTCTAAAAGAAATAAGATGATTGGCTGAAGAGACGTACGAGATATGAATGTTTTGGCTATAGTTCAGCCTACTTTATTTCTAGGCAGTGTTCTTTGTAGATGTAGATATTTGTTCTAGTACATCCATCCTCATCTTTTAGTTCAAGACTTGGATACCATAACCTACAACGAGAACTACATCCTCCACCATGGAAGACAAAATGGAATACTTTAACCTTCGAGACATACTTAAATTACTTCTATCTGGTACGATTTCAGATATCCTGGCTTGTTTATTTCCAGATTCTGATAGTCTGCAAATCCGGAGTACGAACGCACGTTCCTTTCATCTGCAAAGACGTTGTACCCTTGCAACGTCTGGAGAGGTATAGAAAACAGAATCGGCTTGGTAAGAGAATCTCTTAATTTACTAGAGAAGAAAGAGGTTGGCAAAACTTCTGTTGATAAAATATACCTACAAAATAATCAGCAGGAAAACGAAACTGATGGAACTTGCCCGTAAACCTAACGACCTGTCGGTTGACTGCGGAAAAACTACTTTTTGGAAAAGCAGAAGCTGCTTTTCCAGAAAGTCGGAGAAGTTACTTCAGACCTGTAAAACGTGAAGTGAATGAGGGAGTCTGGGGGGACTATGCAAGAGCCAGCCACAAGTCAGAACTCCGCAGTTCTACATTTTGCAGGTTGAATATGCTTCGTTCGCTCAGCGGCAGCAAGAAACAGTCGCTCTCCTTTTCTCTCTCTCTCTCTCTCGCTCCCAGATCTCATCCTCCCTGCTCATAAAAGCATATGCAAGGCAGCGTGAATAGCATGCTACCTTCAAACTTCATTCTCGGTTCCTCGCCTCACGTGTACATTCATACGGATGTCAGGGGAACGAGGAAGAGAAGGAAAAGTATGTTTGGGGGCAAGTGGAATATGAGAAGGGCAAGTGGCGCACTTCAAATTCTTTTAAAAATTCACTCCATCTTGTGAGGAGAAAGGGAAAATCACTTGTGGACATGAAAAAACTCGGATGGGTTCCAAGTACTGTATGCAAGTGGGAAGGGAAGGTGAGAGTGGGCCCATTCAGAAACGTTAGTACCGGTTTGTAGTTTAGTACTTATTTATTCTCTTCGTGTGTGACGTACATTCTCTTCCTCGAGGACGGACTTCATCGAGGCCCCGGACTCCCGAGCTCAACGCTGTCGATTCTAGTTCTTGGACTCGAACGGGCCGGGAGTTACGGTAGATTGCGCTGAGAGAAGGCGGAAGAACGAAGACTCTCAAGCATGATTACAAACAATCATCCATAATTTACCACGGGAGTCCAACGCTGTCGATTCTAGTTCTTGGACTCGAACGGGCCGGGAGTTACGGTAGATTGCGCTGAGAGAAGGCGGAAGAACGAAGACTCTCAAGCATGATTACTAGTTAGAGCTCATGCGCAGCTTCGAGTTCGAACTCGGGTTGAGATTGCATGCCTTTTCCTTTATTGCTCGAAACTTAGTCCTCCTCGAGAGGAATGAACCATATTCCAAATGACGGAACTTGATCATGCATGCAGACCTTTCAAAATGCATGTAGCTTTTGAGTTGAAGTGCGTGTGGAGGCACAGGTTCCCTCCCAGCTTTTTGACCCTCTATCGGTCACGCTTTGCCTCTTCACGAACCTGCCTGAGCCCAGTCAAGTCAAATAAATGAAGTTTGGGTTTCCATAGCCAGGTGAAGGGAAGTGAAACGCTTTTGTCGACGCCTGATGGTGCTTCCAACAGAAGAAAACTACGAGAAAACATCGTTGTGCATCTGAGATTGACTGCCCCACAGTAAATAACTTCGGTAAACAGATATGCGATTATGCGCACCCACGAGGGTACATGCATGGTGCCGATGGCAAGCCACGCTTGCAACAGGTAGAGTACGCATAAGCTTGTTCATCAAGTCAGAACCACGCTTTATATCAATGGGGAACAAAGCGCTAACATAAATCTCCATTAAAGTCTACATTTGTGTCCGTCTTTTTCATGTGAAGATTCTCCCCAAAGCGCTCACATGAATCACCATTAAAAGGCTGCATTCTGGCTGTCTTTTTCCATGTGAGGATTCTCCCCGAGATCTGTTACCTGGATTATGGATCAGATGCACTTCTTCTTACAGTTACAACCCTGCTCGAAATCAACAAGAAGATGAAGAGGAATGACGCACTTTTTACTATACGGAGAGTGACCACACGCTCACATAGCGCCCCGATTGAACATACCGTGGACGTAACAACACCGTCGTTTAAGAGAAATGAATGATCGACCGAGTCTTGTTGAAATACTATTGAGTCGTGACTCACGAGATTTCAGCAGTCGGTTCTCCAAAGTGCCAATGAGTCAGCTAGGAAGGTTTGAGTTGGCTTCAAGTGTCGCCCGAGGGGGTTTGACCTAGGTCAAAAAGTCATCATTGTTGAGCTTATAAATTAGCAGAGCTCCGATGGTTATCATTAATGACCTTATACTCAAACGGTCATCACTGTTGAGCTTATAAATTAACAAAGCTCCAAAGGTTATCATTATTGAGCTTATAAATCAGCATAGCACCTTGGTCCAGTGAGGTGGTTTTGCTTCTAAAGCCACACTGAAATTTGAAATCCTTTGTAGTCTGTGAAACCGAGCTGACTAGTCTTGAAAACCTGACTAGGTCATACATACCCCGTTGTACACACGTAAGGCTCCAAGACTCGACCCAACTATGACAGTAAGAAAATCCATTACATTGACCACCATGGTGTTAGAGGAACTATAACTGACGAGCCTGAGTTGCCCGAATAACACACGAGCGTACTCACGAAACTCAAACAATTCGACCTCATAAGGCATCATCCCTGACATACGGGACACCCTTGTCCTGTTGGCAACTCATCTCCACCAAAAAGAATACACGAATACAGGCCAAGGACTCGGCACAAACTCGTCCCGTATTAACTCGTCAAGCTTTTACTTTCATCACGAGAACCTCAGTGATTCTCATACTATATCGATTCTCATTCTCAATTCTCCTACTATATTCCAGATGACTTACATAGTTGTTAATCCAGAATCCTGGGTGAAATGGGAATAACCGAGGAGATGTATGGAAGTAAACTGAAGCTTGTGTCCGTCATTTACTTTTCTTTGATAATATGATACAGCCACAAAAATGTGGACAGAAGAGCCTTCATCTGCGAAGGCTGTAAACAATTTTACCTTCCTAAATTCTAGTCAACGATGGTAACAGCTTTAAACTAGTAACGTTACCTTGCACGACCTTTTCTCTGCTACTTGTCACTCAAGTATTCTCACTCAAGTAATGGCCAGCTGTTTGCTATGAAATTTTGGGGAAGACCAGGTCCGAGAGCTCTACCTCAGGATTTTTCATGTTGTAGCACAGGATACTCTTAAGACGATCCTTCCGTGCACCACTACCACTGAAATGACCACAGATAATAGGCCCGTAATGCCGTTCTTGTGCCTCTACCTGCATTTCTCTTTTCCCAGTCGTGATACGACGACACTCTAAGAATCATCAGGTGACCTTGAAATAAATACTCCATTCTCCCACATTTCGGTCCATCTGTTCAGAGGACATTCTACTGTTATTCATCAACCGCACACAGCTGGAATCCAGAAGTTACCTGCCTTGATACTGAATTCTTCATATTCCACACACGACTCAGTCTAGAGAGTAAAAACTACTACCAGGTAAAACAAGACTTACTTATGGTAATAGAAGATAACAATTGCTTTCTTGTTTAGCGCAATTGGGCAGATTTATACACAATTGACGGGAGGAAGTACCTGACTCCAGATGCCTCGATATGAAGGCATTCTCCATGTCTCCAGTTTCCCCGGAACTGACCAAAGAAGACATCTCCTTCTGCAGAGTAGAAGCGGCCTTCTCCATGGGCTTTTCCCTTCCAGAAATTCGCGTACAGCCTATCTCCATTATGGTAGTACATCCAACCCTGCCAACGATGACAAGAGGGACCTCCTATTGATCAGCTTCGTATTAGTTTCCAAACTGTTGATGAGTATTTGGAAGCGAACGATGAGCGCAACAGTTGAGTAGCAATATTTACCGTCCACGGTGGTCGACAGAGCAACACGACCATGATCAAACTGGAACATGGTGGGAGAGACTACTAAGGATCAGCGAACGGCAAGATACATATGAGCCATAACATGTTTGCACACAATACTTGATTAGCCCAGGAAGAACGGAGATGACAACACCTTCATATCAGTTATACTTTCATGTCACCTAGTTAATCTTCATTGCGCTGTATACCTACTTTTCCGTGCATCACGTCATCCTTCCAAGATCCTTGGAAGAGATCTCCGTTGGCGTAGTAGAATGCACCAGCACCCGCACGTTTACCTTGCTTCCACTGGCCGTCATAAAAACTACCATCGGGGAAGGTCAACCGACCCTGCATTCCCGATATTACAATATGTCAACAGTTACAACTTTAAAAAAATCAGTTTGCAAGGTACATAAGCAAATCAAATTTTGGAGGGAAGTAGCGTTTGAACAGTTAGCCGGCCTGAACAACTGCAAGAAGGAAGAAAGAAAGTTGGCCAATAAGGGACATTATACATCTTTAAAACTGAAGAGAAGAAAGAAATGTTATGTAGGCAACCAGCATAGGTGACAGAAGAAGAACCTAGTCAACACCTATGTGCTCCAGATTTCAGTGCAGGACAAAGTTCCCGGAAATATGCGAGGATGATACACGAGCATATGCCGATAAAGCGACGAAGCAGATTATGCCAAAAGAGTACAGAATAATATTAAAGAGAACTCGCCAGAATAGCTATTACCTTCCCATCTGGCAGCCCAGCTAGGCAACGGCCCTTATAACTACCATTCTTGAATTCCATTTCAACCATAGGCGTAAGTTTTTTCGTACTACGTTCACTTTCCTGAAAGCCATCCAGTTAAACATCAGAAAGATGCCGAGCGCGTGATGCTTTATTTGGGATATCCTCGGTCCAATTAATGCATACACGCTAAAACCTCACTTTCACATTTAGTGGGCGCGCACGGGAAGCTAGCGTTTCAGAATACAAGATGAATGCGTTATGCAAGGAAGTTTAAGACCGGTAGAAGCACAAACCAGCATTGATGATGCACGTTGTGCAAGAGAGGGCTGTTTTCTCTCATCCGTTGTCTCCTTTCCCATAACTAAAGCAGAAGCCGCATTGTACATATCCATCACTGCACCTAACCCCATGTCCATTATGCTGTTCCGGGGTACTGCATCAGGATCCACAGGAACTGGACCTGCAGTTTCCCGCCTGTTCGAACCGTCCACTTCGACACCAGAATCGAAGTTCTCACTTGAGCCAACTTGGGGTTTGTCATTCCTAAGCCTAACCCCTACTGGCAAAGTTACATCAGAACCAGAGATAACCTTCGCAGGTCTCCTTGTATCAGCCCTGGCTTGTGCCCAGGCCTCCGCAACGGCGGAGCTGGGACCTGATTCCCAACCAAGAGTTAGCCACGACCCTCTACTCGGTGAGCTCGCGGGAGGTGCTTGCGGAGAACCTGGTCTCGCATCAACTTTCCGTCTATCATCTCTGCTTCTTGTTCTGAAGGAACGAACCGTTGCTTTCTTCACCGGAACTCTACTTGGCTGCTTACGGTTCTCCTTCTGTGCATGTGAAACTCCGTCGGTGTTGATTTCCGGGCTCTGGGCCTCACCGCGTAGGGTTTCTTGCCTAGAGAAAGGACTCATACCACTAGCAACCTCCATACTGCCGTATGACGATGTGTGAACTGTGGGCAAGCTTCTTTCTTGAACACTTCCACGTAATGGACTATCGCTAGAACTACATTTTACATTAACCGAACCACTCATTCCACTTGACTGTAAGCTGGATGGAGCATCATTTCCACTAGCATCAGTTGTAGAAGATATGCCACCTTTTAGATACTTCTCATATCTTCGTCTACTTCCGTTATCCAACCTGGACATCATATCAAACCGAGCTTACAACTTTAGACATCCAATGGGCCAAATCTAGTTTCCTGATCCAGCTTCGGAGTTCCCAAGAATACCGATTGTTCACCTTCGGATAAGGTAAACTTAGTCTTCCCGTCTTGGTCACGCGCAGGTGTCTAATCATGTTCTGCATGATTCAACAGCGTCCATGATGAAGGCAGGGAGACAAAGTTCGGAAGGAAATTGATTCATTGAAACTTTCAGTGTATAAAAGGCACCTTCATGCATGCTAATAGCGAGCTGATTAATTAATCAGCACGCCAAAGCGGATCCTCTACTAAATGCTTCAACTATTCCCGATCGACCTACGACCTTTCGGTGGCTGAAACTGATTGCGCATTCGGTGCCAAATTGACGAAGACTGCAAGGTCTACGCTTTACCTCGTGATAATTACCGTCGCTAGTGTCACACCAGGCTCCAGCGTTGGATTCATCACTGAATTTGATACAAGTTGTACTTCCGGGCCCAACGTATGCCGTAAAATCGACCCAGCTTCAATCGTATCCTCTATTGTTCGATCAGTTGCACTGGCTAGTGTGCAAAGAACTGACACCTTGCCTCCCTGCAGAACCTAGTAATGTTCAGATACCCACTTACACCTCTCCTGCCGCAGTCTAGACCAGGGAGTTATCAAGAGAAAGGGAGTTATCAAGAGATAATTACCACAAGCGGACTGTCAAAAGCCGGAGAGTCCGCAATAGACCTTTCGACAGCTTCACTAACATTCTGGCCTTTTCCTGTTCCAAGCCAAGCTTTTCCGCTGTTTCGCAACAACTGATCAAAACCAGAAGGGCGTTAGATACTTGTTCACTGCAGAACAGGACCGAGTAGCTCAAATAACAGCATTTGAGAGCCTAAAAGCCTTAGGAAGCGCGTGGATTTGCACATTTCCTCTGCCCTACTCATAAAGTTTTCCAGCAGAAGTCCAATTACTCTCGCAGGAGCATGAGACAACCCGTTACATTGTAGATGATGTTGTGCAGAGAGAGAAGAGCCCAAACTCCACAGAGGTTACATGGACTACGATCTGCAATCATAACATGTGATGAGGCTGTCACATTGTACCTTTGTTCGATCCTGTGAAATCCCATTACGGTGAACTGGATCAAGTGTCACATCTGCCTTTCCCTGCATTGTACCAGGCGACACAATAAAGGAACGTCAAGCCCTGTAAATCTACAGCTGCTACAAAGCCGGCCATGAACAAACGACGAAGTGCTTCGTTGCTTGCTACGGTGATGTTGAAGGCAGAAAGTTAGTACCCCTTGAAGCTCGGTAATGGCAGAAATGCTCAAGAGAACTGCATTGTTGGCCATATCTGTCGCGTCTGACACAGTCACTGCTTCCCCCTTCAGCAAAGCATCCTGCTCCACCACTGCAGAAGGAGCACGGTGGTAAGTTACAGAGACAACAATATGACCTCAAGAATGTGTATCAGGTTCCACACCGACGTGTTTGGACAAAACTTATGTCTGTCATTGGACTTCAGGGGAATACAACAAGTGCGATCTTTACTTCGAAGACCAAAGAAGTCCGGCAACTGCCGTCGGTTACTAACTGTCTCCGCATGAACGAACCCCAAACTCTGATTTGTAACCTTCCCGTGACGAAACATGTCTGACCGAACTGTTCCGTGAAGAAACAGTAGGGTCTTGATCGTTAGATTTACGTCAAAACAGACTCATAAGCAAACCAAAGAGAAAAGCCTTCCAGAGAACGAGAATCACATACCTAGGACCACGTCCGTGCACTCCACCAGGTTTTCAATTAGCTGATTCGCCTGCCGTGTATATAAAAGTCAGCTACAAAATAGCACTATAATATATATTTCCAAGCAGGAATCGGTACTCAGTAGATAGTACACTTGCTGCAAAATTCAGTGATTTCTTCTAGAAAGGCGGTTACCTGTTCTAAACGTTTCTGACCCTCAAACATAAAGGGCTGAATAAATATGCCAACCGCTAGCCAACCCTTTGCCCGGGCGACTTTCAGTTGTCTTGGTGCAGACCCTAATCTGGTGCCAGTTCCAGCTCCAGCTCCAAGGACCTGCCACCAGACAATCACCAAGCTCCAGCTCAATCCCGCGATTGACTTGAGCTGTAAAAGAACCCAATGTTCAAAGTACGAGTATGGATGTCATGGCTTCTGGAGTCACCGTTTACTTCACCAATATTAAACAAAGAGATAAGTTAGGACTAGATAATAGTCTGAACAAGGCCGGTTGGAACTGATATCCATACAAGAAAAACAGTCCTCGAGATGTTGCCTGGAATAGTTGATAAACCTTGCTTGGCCTCATTCTCTGTAACCAAGGCCACGAATAACTTGTTAGTGTTAAACCTAAACAACACGAGAACCAAGTAAGGTCCAAGCATCAGTCTATGTATTCAAACTGCTCTGGAAACACATCATCGACAATTCTTTCTGGTTTACATCTGCTTTCGTCGTAAGCAGACGGAATCAAGTACACGACCTCAACAAGGACAAACCTTACCAGCTGCGTCGGAAACTGAAGTTGGCACTTCGAGGTGATCAGAGAGCTGTGCATTTTGAAGGGCTGAATCGGAGCCATACGACCTATAACACGTGTAAAAGTCTCAGGTAAGTATTACAGATTTCGACTCATTGGGCGAGCCCGATTGCCTTAATTTCATTAGACTCGCTTATAGTTTTTTCAAAATCTATCCGCCAATCGTGCCACCTTAACCACCGGTTTCATGCGAGAACGCAGAGATTCATCGCAACGTTAAAGTACATAGCACTATTGCACTGCTAATCTTCTTTCTTGTCTAACTTCTCAGTGTCAATAACAGCAGCTCTTAACAGCAGTCAGGCAAGTTCTAGCCCGCTCATCCAAACACTGTGACCGGTCACAGTAAACATCACTACGAAACAATTTACAAACGTCTGGTCTATTTGGACCAACAATAATTCTAACGAACAAAGTCAACTTAATGTATACAGAATCAAGGTGCCAGTCACTTGCTGGTGCTTTGCTTCCCAGATAAGATGAAGTGGCACTGGTCTGAGTTGTTTTTACTCTACATAATTTCAGCAATCTTCACATTTTGAAGACAAAAACACCGAAAGTGTCTGAGCTTAAGAATCAACCAGAACTGCGCCGAAGGAAGAAGCGATGTTTGCTGACAAAAGTTGAGGATAGCACACGCCCTTGCACCAACGCCTATCACCTTCACATTATATTCCTTTCGAAGTCCTGCTCCGCCATCATCTAAGGGTACTATCCCTGCTTCAAGATCACCAATCTCACCTCTTGGTCCATCCTTAGATTGCCCAGAACTGCTACCCTTTGGCCGGTTGCTGGTGAAATTGGCGGGAGCATTGACAGATTTCAGTACCTTGAAGCTCCTGGTCTCCGCAGCCTCGCTCAATTCGCTTCTCCAGTAATCCCCTTTAGCAACTCTCCGGATGGACCTGGTAAGAAACCTGTACTTTTTGGTCTGTGGAGGTGGGTAGGAACTAATGTCCACTCGACACTCATGGCCTGAGGAGTAACCTGCATCATTTCTAGATGCCCTTCTATCCAAAATTTCCCCATAATTACAAGATCCGCTTTTTAAATTCCTACATAAGGCAGCTCTATGCGAGTCGTCGGCAGCTAACAGTACATTTCTCTTCTTACGCGCATTGCTGGAATCACTCAATGCCTTTCCACTTCTCTTCATCATTGTGGGCCATGCCTGCAGAGTACAGCCCCCTGCGCCGGCCCCTAACAGCGACATAGCGGTTCAAGCAAAATAGGGGTAGTTCCCTGCAACAAAATCTTCTCGGCCAGAATCAAGAGAAATTCAAACTCGGCGAAGCTCCATGCGCACAAGGAAACGGCCGTGGTGGCCTTCGGAGCCCTGGCCCTCGGGTTCTCATCCCCAAATCACAAACATAAAGGAGTTTGTGCATACAGAAATCCTCCACGCAGCAGAAAGCAATTTCCGACTCAAGATAGGCTCAAACGATGTAAGCTGTTATAGCGAATCTCGTCACAAAACAATATCATCCTCAGTTCCACGCTGAACACGGCTAACGTGAAATCCCAGTTATCTGATCATACATGCAGAGAAGGCGGAGGAGCTCCGCGGCAGTCCGCGGCAGTGATGTATCGGATTCAATGACTGGAAGGAAATGAGAATTCGGCTGGACTTTAAGAAAGAGAAAGAAGCCAGAAGGCGAGACAAGCAAGTTCTTGGTTCATGCCACTCGCAGATCTCTCATTTGAGCATAATTTTGCGAAGTAGAAATTCGTGCACTAAATCTGGAGTGAGCTGATACTTCCTGTTGCTGCTGCACCTCCTGCTCTCCCCGCGCTCTTCGCTGCAGCCACGAGGAGAAATGAGGCGCGGCCCCACACCTCTACGATCTACGCTGCCTTTCCAATACTAAAGAGTAAAGACTCTATAACTGCCTACGTAGACTGTCGGGTTGGACACGGTTTCACAAAGCTTTATGTACACAACTGCATTCTCGACCGCGTAGTACTAAGTGACTACGGTTGTACCCACAGTTGGACGGCTACGGGCCAAGATTTGGTCCGTTCGTTCTGTCGGGAGTTCTGCTTTGCTTTTGTCCTTTGGTAAGATATTGTAAGATATTTACAACAAGTTGTCATTTCCGCGCTACCGGTTTGTTTGAACCATGCAGGTATGTATGGTTCAAACAAACCATACATACCTGAATTTAGAGTGAAGAGAGGTGAATACGTGAGGGCAACTTGCATTCTAGGCGCACTCCGAGAAGAACGTGTAGGCATTTGCATTCTAGGCAAACCGCACCTCTCCGTATATCTCTTTTTTGTTAGGTACCTTTTCTCCAGTCCGTGGCTCCACTTACGTTACTGCAATGCTGAAGGTTTGATACCGTCTCTTCACGGTCATGACTTGGATTCTTCCCACGTCTCATTTGCCCTCGTCCTTGTCTCTGCGCGTGGCCTTCCTACTTTTTTCTAACGTTGGGCTAATTCATCCCTCTCATTTTCAGCCTCCTCAAGCAAGAATGCACGACATATGGCTTTCGCACGTTACTGCACTTTTTTACCTCATCTCGTCTTCTTTCTTCTTTTTCACCGAATCTTACAACCTTACGCATTAGGCTCAGTCTTTTTATCAATTTTTATGCATAAAACGTGGTGGCATCTTACTAATTGATCTTTTCACGAACGTTCGCTAATGTCCGCTAACTCGCGCCTCCCAGTTAACTAGTTCTCCCATGGCTCGCAGTCTCAAGCATACCGACTGAATAACAAGTGAGGTTTAGAGTGGCCATTGCACACATGGATGGATCCCTGGACAAGTATTACGTCGTTGGTCTTTCATCGTCGAGATGTTTGTCTTTGTTTAGCGAATCTTCAACACGGTTTCTTTATAGGTACCAGAGAACAGTTTATCCTTCATTCTCATCAACTTTTTCCACGTTGCCAACACATCTTCGAAGTTATTCCACAATTTTTCGTCCACTGCCCTTCCCATTCTCGTTTCTAGCTGCTGCTTGCTCGCATGCTGACGCCTCTATCTGAGATTATGCTCACTATTCTGCCTCTTCTGTATCGACATTTTCTTCTGCTGCCTCCTCCTACTAAGCAACCATATTTCCTCTTGCTGGTCACTTATTGCCGGCAAGCGTGGTCACACCGATGTAAAGTTCTATTTTTGGCTCAAGTTCCTCATTTCTCTTTGTTCACGGTTTGGACATTGGTGGCTCATCACCTGCAAGTCTTTGCTTCATGCCGGGCCCTTGTCCATTTTCGTCAGCTGTTCTTGCACGGCCCGGTACGGTTACGGTTCTCTTTGTTACTAGGCACTCTAGGATGTTAATTAATTAGCTCTCCCACTATGTAGGTGTTCACACTCGGCTTATTGCCCTCTCGCTGTATTTTAATGGCGTCCGCCATCATATAGTCATGGGCTCCTCTGGCCTCTCTCTCTGCTGAGGTCTGGTTCTCACTGAACCAGACCTGTTGCTGTTGTCCTCTGGTCCTTGCTTCCCTCGAATGAAATGTTACGAGATCAATACCGGATGGGTGCTGTTTGGCCAGCCTCTGCTTTTGATTGTTCTTTCCTTTTTATTTAGTAAACTTTTGGCGCACCGTCGTCTTTTGTAAATAGTAATAAAGAAAAGAGCCATGTCTTATAGTTTTGATGTGCTTTCGAGATGCTCATTCATAATATATCGATGTCTATTCATGTCTATGATCTATCATTCGATATTTTTGTCAAGTCATGTCCATCTACTAAGTGTAATAAAAATTTAATTAAAAATTTTCATCTTAATAAGAAGAAAAGAAGAAGAAAAGAGCCAGAATAAGATGAGAATTCTTTGAAACAGTTGGTTGTGTTTTTTCTTCTTTATGCCGTGAGCTGTGTTCTTATAAAAGAAAGCCTCGGAGTTGTTGTATGTATGATCGATCAACTTCAAAAAAACTATTGTACGCTTTGTATAACAGTAATAAAACTAATATGAAGAATTAAATCTTCCTCTAAGAGCTAATTATTATCCGTCCCAAAGTTACAGCGTTGTGTCATTGTACTACTCCTATGTAAATTTAGAATAGAAAGAAGATTGTGTCTTTTCTACACTCCGTAAATATTATCGTGTAACTCGCCAAAAGCAAAAAACTTAACACAACAGAAAATCAATCCGAAAGGAATTGTGAACCTTGAGTATAGTCTAAAAGTTATAATGATCTTTGACAATATTCTGTATTTTGGTTTATATTTGAAAGTTCGAGGTATGAAGAGTGGACGAAAAGCCAGAGGGGAAAAACAAAAGGATGAGCTTAAGGATTCAAAGAAGAAAAAAGGTCTAAAAGAGAAGAAGAGAAAATAGAATGAAGAATTAACGAAAGACAATAAGAAAAGTGGAAGCAATAAAAGGAAATGATAAAAGTGAAAGAATCTTCTTGTGTTATAGCTCTTTCGGAATTTGTTAGTTACACATGCTTGTCATATAGACATATGACAAACATGTGTAAGTTTTGTATATATATGTTCATCTCATGTACACTTATAAAGCCGAAGTACATTCATTTATGCTCTAACCGTCCGGAGGAAAAGGTTAGGGCATAAATTAATGTACTCACTAAATTATGTCTTTTGCTCAAAAGTGCTCAGGACTTATACCCTCAGCAGCGCGTCAGTCTCTGCCTCACTTATGGGTTATGTAAGGATGTGCTAGAAACTCTCAAACTGGTTAACACATATCAATTATAAAAAACTTTAATTTTTATTAATAGTTATTATAACATTTATATATAACTCTTACACATCTTCCGATGTACAGGGCCGTGGGGGAAGATATTTGTTTTTAACCTCTACTTCTTCGTATGAAATGTTATTGAAAAGAATATTCTTCAAAATTTTGTATTTATCTGATCCGCTCCCCTAATAACTTTGAATTTTATTACTTGTACTCATTCCTACTGTGACCAAATGAAAAATTTTAAAATTATTGAATGTAGTACTGATTGATTTTGTATTTATCTGATCCGCTCCCCTAATAACTTTGAATCTTTTTACTTGTACTCATTCCTACTGTGACCAAATGAAAAACTTTAAAATTATTGAATGTAGTACTGATTGAGACTTATTTACTGATACAAGGAGTCCAGAAAAGGATGTAGAAATGATGGCAATATCAATTTACTAGTTGAATCTGGAGTAATTACCCATAGTAAACCAATTTGCTAACTACGTTTAACGAAATGAGTAGTCAAGATTATCCAAACTCATTAGACAAAGAACGAGAATTTAAGTTTAGGTTTCTTGCATCGAGTGAAAGTTACAAGTCAAAACACGTACGAATTTCTCTCACAAGTCAATCATATGACAGACATATGCTCATAAAAATGTTAAAATTTTCAATAATGAATCATAAGCAAAGTTTGCAAACCCAAAAATATAATTCAAACAGAACACAACAGAAAACTTAGATTGAGTATCACTTTATCCAAATACAGTTAGATATCCCTAAACTGATCGTCTCAAATCTAATATTTTCTAAAATCTGATATAACACCATATATATACACACTGCATTCTATGTATATAACTTATAACCTCTAACCCTTTATAATTAATAAAAGAAGTAAGAATATCATTTTCAAAAGAATCGGGTGATGTATTTGGAACTATCTATACTAACTCAACCAATATTTGAGACATTAGGTGAAACTGGATATGATGAAGTGTCTTATAAACAACTAGTTGAATATGCATCTCAGAAGTGCAGGGACAAGGAGTGAGAAGACGATAGACGAGGATTACGAGACATGTATTTCCAGCTTTCTTTTGGCACTACCGCTCATAAGAAGGTGCTAGCCAACTAACTCCAAACTGGAGCTTATGTTCTTTCTTCCTATGCTTATTTTTGTTGCAGCGCTCCAAAGGCTGCTCGCCTCTTGTTCACGCCTCAAACTTCTTTTGTGCATACCGTACGGTTTCATTTGTTTGCTTTGGCTTTCAGTTTGACGTTTGAGATATTTAGGTCATGCGTTTCAGAAATTTAGCTACTTTGTCGTTCTATGTCTAGCTCCATCTTTGCAGTCTTCTCTCAGCTTTGTGGTAGAAAGGGTCTGCCAACAATCTCAAATTTTTCATCTTTAGGTTGCTGCAGGGTTTCACAATCTGGCTTTTACCTCCTACACTACTTCAAGTTCAAGGACTTCCTTGCCTATGGGGCGATCCGCAAGGTTTGAAGTTTAGCGTTTGGGACATTTAGCACCTATGCTACTTCATGCCTCTCTTCAATCTGCCCTGCGGTTTCATGTTTTGCATTTCATGTTCTGGTCCCATCACTCATTGATGATTGTACTCATCACTAAGCCTGCTATGAGGATTTCTGATATCTTGCAAGTTTGTCTTGTCTTGCCTTCACTTCCTCAGATCAGACGTTTATTCCTCCTGCTATGTACGCTTCTCGTTTGACAAGTATGCTTCTCATTTCAAATTGATACTGCTTGTGAATTATCACCATTTGTCTTTGGCTCATCCGTTGCTTCTATTCATGTGCTTTGGCCGCATAGCTATTTTCGCTGATGTTCATGAGTTCAGACATGACCAGGTATGTATTTACTGCTCATTCATAGAATTGCACTTCTGCTCTATTTGCTTTGACACGACGGCTAAAATAACTCCCACTACCGTACTAGATGCACTTGTTGTCTACTTCTAGCTGTTTGTTGTGACGACCATGGAGGTAATTTCTCAAGGTAAGACGTTGTCGCTTCTATCGCTACTACCATGAGGTCAGACATTTATTCTTTCTCTTCCGCGCTCGCTCCATTTTGAGATACATCTCATTCTTTTCATGCTTTTGCTTCTCACTTCAAGACCTCTTGTACAAAATTCCTGGCGTCTGTCCCTCCCATATGATTTGTTCACTCCTAAATGTCTACTCCTACACAAAGACATAAATCTCCGCTCAATGATGAGAAATATGTTGAAGCTTCTTTCTCTGCACCTTCTTCTATTGATGAGGTCAATCCACTTAGATGTTTTCTTGAACTCTCTAGAAGTCCAAACACCTCATTCGAAGGAGTCCAACATCATAGATAAGCTTCTTGGGACTCATCCTACTATCCACATAAATGAGTTTTTTTACATTCCTATCCATGATCATCCTCCACTGCCCACCTTGGATGACCTATAGATAATCGAGCCGCATATACAAGGTTTTAATAACAGACGCTTTGGGAACAATAACATGTGTAACATACGTGGAGGTGAAATTTCACGTCGAGTTCATCAGCGTATCGTGTCGCGCCGTACGTTGGGATGAAATTTCACCTCGAGTTTATGATGTCTCATATCATCACGATTTTTGTACGTGAAAGTTATCCAAGAATACATGTAGTATATGGCTGTAGAGATATCAATGGAATCTGAAACAAGAGAGAGACATACAGCCAATCTCGGGAACAATATCCAAATCTCACTTTATATACACTTTCGTTATGTATCACCAAAATGAGGTGAGCATACTAGAATAATATCTAGTCTTGACTTAAGTCCTTAAATATAGTATTGAGACAAGAACTGTCGAAGCAAGAAAAACATCCTTTTGCTAACAATTAGCTTCACAATAACGTCCCGCTATCCAAACTCCCTATGTACAACATCCGCATCTGTAACAACTGCATTGCTGCCGTTAAGTATATCACTAGCCCAAATGGTCAGATTCGCTCTAACCCAAATGAGGATAGAGAACGCAACCCACGTAGCTAGCAATACACGAAGTGTAAATCATATCCAAAATCTAAAAACTCAATGTCTCCATAATTCATTATATCACTAGTCCAAATGGTCAGATCGTTCTAATCCAAATGAAGATCGAGAATGCATCCCACGTAGCTAGCAATATAGCGAGAATCATCTCGAACGCCAAAGTAGACATCCAACCCGTAGTAAAGAAGCCGAAGAACACCGATCTGGAGACTTCTTCCTTTCGTCGAACGGTCTTCAGAAACTCAAAGGATTTTTCTTCTTGGCTTTAAGAATCCTAAGATCCGACACCCAACACCCAAGATATGAACAAGTTTTGACAGCAGGTGATCGAAAATTCAAAAACCTCCTCCCTATGGTCTAAATCCGCGTACACCGCTCAATTAAATCATCTTATTTATGATCCGTCTTCCATGATAGATAGAACTGTATATCTTGAATCCAATAAGACTCAAAACAAACCATTTGGAGTTCTTTTCGTAAAATCACCTAAGAAATTGGTCCTAGAAAGCAAAACACTGACATAAATCGACTCTCTACGGCTCAAATTTGCTCACCACACCCAAACCAACAATCCAATCTACTTATAGTCTTCTCCTTTGCGTAACTGAAGACTCCTTGATCTCATCAACAGCAAGAACGAAGACCTTAGCTCATCGATCGTGAAGAACAACCCAACCTCAGATCACAAGCACATGAAAAATTGACGTAAGCATTTCCATGCGAGTCAATCATCTTCAATTTTTTGTAGAACTCAGTGTTCTGATCCTGATGGATCCAAAGATAGCAAGTTTGGACTCCAATTTTGTTATAAATACGTGCAATAAGAGTATATTTTTTATTGATAAATTGTTTGAAAATGATGATGATAGATTATTCTAAAATAGTTAGGGTAAATTGAGTTACAAGAAGAAAACTGAAATGATTGAAATTACTGAAATTTTTATTTTATCTCTTCATAATTTGAGTTAAGAAATTTAAATTTTGTAAATAAATCTGAAATTATTAAAATAACCATAGTTGAGATCAAAATTCCTCTCATATTTCATCTTGGAATTTAGTCCACTTTGTTTTAATTTTAAACAAGTTTTAAGATAAAAATAATTTGTAGTTTTGTAGTCAAGAAAAGAATTCTTGTGAGAGTATTTTATTTTATTTCTAACATAAATATTTAAATTATTTTTAAGAAAATAAAAATATAGATATTAAAATACTCTTGTCTCAAATGTGCTATCAAAAAAATACAAAGAGTGGACAATGTCATCTTGAGCGTTCAATCACCGTTCTTCATTGACTCTAATGAAAATAACACTTTTACAAAAAAACTTATCATAGTATGCATCCTGAAGAGTATAGGGATCACGAGAAGTGGATAAAAATTACACTTTCATGATTGGTATCGACTCTACTCTTCTTCATGGTGAGAGGAGCACATAACTTTCAGTGAGAAGGAATAACTTTAATGCTCAACAGGAAAATATTTTATCTTTCGAGTGATAAACAAGTTTAGAACGAGCCAAGACTAATAAACTTGAACCATAAAGTTCACTATTATCTTCACTTGGGTCTGTTTTCTATTTGGAGATATATTAAATTTAAAGATAAACTGAGAAAATTCTACAACAATCTCTACTTGGTTTTTTCCGTATACATGGTCTCTCTCCTTTGTAGTTCTTCTTCGAGAGAGGAGAAGAGCTAAGAGCTACAAATGTAAGATTTTCAGATGTATTGAGTCTATCCACCCTTGCGAATAATTTTTTTGATCATAAGCTAATTTCAAAAGTATGGATAAAGAGGTACTCGGACATACACACGTGTGATAAGATCATTCTAACCACGTCTCTCAATGTAAGAGTGTTAAATAGATGTTAAAAATTGATTCATCATTAAACGTCCAATGTTAGATACTTGAGAAATGTATAGAGTGCAAAAGACATCCACGTCTCTCAAGCATATTATTTTCTCTCTTGATTGATCAAAATATTATCAGAATAGAACAATATCGATAAGTAACAGTAAAAACATATTGACACGTGAGCTGAGATGTTTATTGAGAAATGTTCATTTGGGCCAAGAGTTTTGTGCCTTGCGGGAGAGATCATTGACATAATGTTTTTTTTTTTGTTTAATGGTGCTTGGAGTTTTAAGCTATTGTAGCTATGATAGTTAATTCACATTTCTGATATTTCTACATGTATATCCTCGGTATGCATGTTACAAAGTAGATATGTCATGGTATTAAATTACACTTGTAGTGAATTATATATATATTATTGTTTGATTCAATGAATCTTGGACCCACATGCTAATTCACACTCCATGTATTAATAATGTTATAAAGATTAATAATTCAAATTAAATTTATGTTTGTCAGTAGAAGCTATCCGGACGGATTTCATGTTCGCGAGATGAAATAGGCCATCCACCTGGACGTGAGGTAAACCCCACATAGACTCAAACAAGATTCATTGGGCTTGACCAAATAACTGGAAATTTCGACGAATGCCAGAAGCTTCCTACGAGTTCCAGTTTACAGCTTCTCTGGAGTGGAAAAAGAACAGAGAGAAGTCGTAGGCAGCTGCTCACAGAGGGATAGATCGCTGGCAAGCATTCAAGCACGCTATCCCCTGACTGCGTAGAGGGAGAGGTGATCGCTGCTCGGTTACCCGCCTCACGCTTTGCCCTCTACAATACATCCCAGGACCCTTCTCACTTCCGTGGAAGAGCCCAGAGGAGACTCCACGCTTCAGGTGGACATGCCTTCCACATGATCCCATCGGCCCTCAGGGAAAGTCACCACTCCGCAATCTCTTACTCCCGCTTGGGTTACAGGCAGTTGCTACACAGCCCAGAAGTTAGACTCCTCACAAGACCAGACTACCTAGGCTCTGAATTCATATCCACTTCACTTGTAGTTTATATGCTATAGCAGAAGGCAACGTTGTCCAGCTGGGACTAAAGCACTATTCATCAGGTGATTACTGTGAAACCACTGTCATTATTAAGCAGGACATGAGGAGTGGTGACGTTTAGTATCGTAGGTTTCTTCAACCCGTGATAAACACGAAAGGACCTCCATGTGGCCGTTCAAACCAAACTGGACATGTGAACCAGCACTCGACATCCTCACCGAACCACCAAGCAGATTCCGCAGAATTCCCCTACATGGAGTAGCTCACAAGCGCATGGCGTTTGTAAAAGAGGACAGAAGATTATTAGAAAATTAACTCCGCTAATTACGTATAAGAACAACTCCCTAAGGAATATCCAAGCCCAAGGCTTGTGAACGATGCCCAGCGAGACCGTTATTCAATCATTTGGATTCAAGACGAAATGATCATTTAGTGATGCACAGGTGACAGTGTTACAGGCTTTTGTTTCGTATGTCAAAACGCCTTCGTGAGACAAGGTGCAGGTGGAGGCAGAGTTAGCCCTTCTGAGAATGAGTTTATCTCATGTCTTTCTCTTCACCTAGTCCTTATGGTTCGTCAACCAAGACTTGAAAAACACTGGAAATAATAAGCGACGATGAACTCGAAGAACACATGAGCCAGCTAGTCCGGCCTGGAGGTAGCTTATACCAAGCTATGCTGATCTTATTTCTTATCGATTGATGAACACATTTGTTTCTGTCTTTGGAGTTGACTTCCCGGAAGCGCTACTTTCATCAGTCTTGCCGCTTGACGGAGACGTCGTACTCTACTTTACATCGGCGAACACTACACCACACAGATGTTCCAAGGATGCGCACATGCATATGCCGGTCCAGCAAATGAGTGGATAATTGCTTCAGTGTTTTCTAACTTAGTAGATCGGCCAAGAACATCAGTTGGACAACAAGGCAGCTGCTTGGGTTCGAGTTCTAGGCGACTCGTTTTGTAAACAGCTCGTATGGTATCAGCGTTTCTATTACTGAATAGTTTTCTTTGAAAACTAGTTTGGAACTAATCATCCGACGGGCGCTACATTTCTGAACAATGAATCCTGCTCGATGGAGATAGAAGGTATCTGACAGTTCACTGCCGCCAAAATATGCCTACATTCTACTGTCAGGCTCAAAATCGACATGCCTCGTACGGACTTCTTCTGCCCGTAGGAAGCAAGAGAAACTGAACTTATTGTCGTTTATATACGATCACTATCCTTTCGGAGTTACCAACGACTACGAATTTCATCAACGCTTCCGTCTTAATTCACCGTCAAACTCTGTTTCTGAACTACAACATATAAACTATACCGCTCAGTAGAAGTTACATCGTTGCCAAAAAGGACAGAGAGAGGTCGTACGAAGCCGCTCACAGAGGAATGGTCGCTGGGAATCATTCAAGCACGCTATCCCCTGACAGCGCAGAGCGAGAAGTGATCGCTGCTCGGTCACCCGCCTAACGCTGTGCCCACCTTGCGCATGAGAACTGGTCCGTCGAGAAATTCCACTCCTTCTGTACTAAACATCAGGGGTGTCGTACTGGTGCTGGAGTCTGGAAAGAACTCTAAGGATCACAGCATCTCTGATCAGGAGCCAGACCTGAGGTGCGGTCTGGCTCCTTCATCTCGTGCTAAGTATGGACTCCAGACCTTTCAAACGTACTGATGAACCGACGAACAGTCGAGGTCTAGTGGTTATCGGGAGAGCAGAGCGGAGGTCACATCGCAGAATCTCTGCATTCGTGAGACAGTTCAAAATGCATTAATAGAGCTCACAGTCTTGCAATTGTAGTCTTGAGAAGCACGGAAGCATAAATTAGCAGCATTCTTGGTGCATATTCGCGAAGAATTTATACACGGAACATTCATTCGGTTGTCATTCGATAATAACATATCAAACACATACACCCAAGTCATGATACCAAGAGTCAGCAGTTCCATATATCCACCTTTAGCATGAAAACAGCTGCGTCGAGAAATTCCACTCCTTGCTGTTGGTCGAAGGAGGTCCGCGCGTGCAGTCTCAGAACTAAGACGACGAAATAGGAACATGTTGACACTCGTATCTACCTCTCTCTGAGAATCCCTACTGCAACTGTAAGCTTTAACTGTACAAGCTGAGTGACACTTTACTCCAACGAGCTGAAACCCCGTGAGCCAATGGAATTCGAACTCCTGTAACAGTTTTTGCTCTAATGGTGGAGTTCATAAAGCATTTTGAAACTGGAGCTCCAAGGCTTCTCTCTGTGTGTCGCCTTTCGACCACCTATATATTCCATGGCTGCACGACCAGAAGGCAACACAGCTGCAGCTTTCATTTGAGAGCGATTGGCGGTTAATTTTCTGACAATCTTCCAGTGACAATGATTCAGTTTACATCCGAAGATTTTCCTTTGTTCTCGTTTTTTGAGTAGTTATGGCTTCTTCATCTTCATTCAGTTGTTACGTATCAGCAAATCTGAGTTTGGATGTACAAAGTCCAGAAGCGATGCTCACACCTAACATGATGATTCAGCTTGAAGATTGCAACAGTTAGTGCAAATATGGCAGATTAACAGGGAAGTACAAAACATAAAAACTTCTGTGAAAATTACACCTTTTGGCAATCAATGGCTACCGTACATCACTTGGCGTTTATATCTAACAACCAAGATATAACAGCCAAACCTTAAAATAAGAAACATTTTCAGAATCCGATAACGGCCGAAGAAGTAACAGACTGATCACTTTGAAGCAACTTTCAGAACTGAAAGAAGAAGTTATCCTCGATTACGTCTCTAAGAAGTGGTGGATGATAAACGTTGGACGCATGTGAGAAAGTGACAAAAGAAAATTGCTAAACATACCGAACCCAGAAAAGAAGTGATCCCTCGCGATCGATCACTTATCACATTTGTCAGGAAAAAGATCTTCACTAGTAAAAGCCGTACACTCCAAAGTAACTCAGTCAATTAATTAGTGATCATAGTAGATTGAACTGTAACCTGCTACATGGAATGCAATTCGGAGAAAGTTAGAAATCTAACCACGAAGATGAACTAAACAGAGGTAGTTAAGTACACAAAGGGACATAGCAAGATTCGATCCAAAATTATGTGAAAAACGTGCAATGTGAACTACTTCACTTGTAACAAAAGTAATTAAAAGTATTTTTTACTAAAAATAAATAAACACTAAATCTCGTAATGTCAAAACATGAAGAAGATTAGAAGGAAACTTTGAGCGCAAGATTAGCTTATAAAAAATGGTCAACAGTGACAACGAGTGTAAATAATAACAAGGGTTCTAAAATTCTAACGAGAAAATAACAATTCAAAAATAAATATTATTTAATAAAGTCCAAAAATTTAAGATTCAAGATAATTATACTGGTTAAAGTTGAGAACTACATTATCCATATAGCCTAAAGAATGTCAAGTTGAACCGCACCATTCTTATCTAATAAAAAGAAATTCTCAGATGTTGTCGCTTTCATCACCAGAAGACAAATCATCTGCAGCTTCAGATTCAGTGTGGTTCATATTGTTCCACTCAAAGATTACTTCAAAAATTCCAGATTCAGTGTGGTTCATATTGTTCCACTCAAAGACTACTTCAAAAATTTCAGATCTCTTGCAGGAAAGATCTTGTTTGTATTTAACTTGATATTGTACCTACATACTTGAGTATCAACGAGATTCAACTCTTCTAATTCAATCTTCTCTTTCCTTGTTATACTTTTAATTCTGGTAAGTAAGCACCATCAAACGAATCCACCGCTTGTGTTGTGTACCACGTAATGTTAATCAAAATCGGTACATCTTCAACAGTCATAAGAATTTTGTTCACTTTTGGAATCTTTCTAAAGAGCAAGAGTAATGAATGATTTCTCTTCTAAATCTTTGGAGTCTCCATGTGTTTTGGTACGTGCGTCATTTTTTCTTGTACCAAAGTACAGCGGACGAGAAGGTCCAGCAATTTGTTCCAATAATTCTTCTTCTGCTTTTTGTCCTTCTTCAGTTGCTTGGTCAAGATTATTTGTTGTAGAGGGGACTTGATAATCTACATTATGCGGTTCAGGCCAACGGAAATGCTAGTCCATTGTCCTTCTTGCATAAAATCTTCAATGACATCTTTTTGTTGTCTGAAAAATGTATTCCATCAAATATTCTCCTCCTTCATGAAATATGTATTACCAACCTCTAAAGATTTGTTGTAGCTCTAGAATCTTTGAAGCGTCATCTTTCTCACCATGTCACATTTCTTTCAGTGCAAGAAGTGGTGCTTCCCAAGTTATAGTCCTCGGTATGTACTTGAGGAATTTCACATGAGCTCTCCAATCTTGAATACTAGATAACATTTTGTCCACAGTCCGGTTTGTTGCGACTCTGCTATTTTCTAGAATTTGAATTGTCGTTGAAAACTGACATTGTGCAAAACTTCAAAAGCGCTTGGACTTGAATCTTTGAGAAACTTTTTGAAGTCGAGCAGCCTCGTCAGCAAATGAAAAATAAGACGTGATGTGTATGATTGCTCAATGACGTCTTGAAAGCGCTGGCAGTGTGAATGCTTTGGTCCTACTAAAATGTTTAGAAAACCTACTAAACATCCTGTCAATTTGGTCATGAGTATAACCTACTAAGAGAAATCTAGTTTGATTCTCTAGAATATCTTTTTCTAAACTAACATATTGAGATAAGCAAGAACATATTTGTTCTTGTTTCTTCATGCACGGTGTCGAGTTGAAGATACAACACATTCGGAAGTAGACCTTCTCAAGTAGAAATCATATGACAGAGAATAGTAATTCTCAAGTTCGAGTCATTTGTGAATATTAGGATAATTGAAAAATACTTTTGCACGGTGTCGTGGTGAGAGTTTTCTGAGAAGAGCGGAACCTTCTAGCTATGATACGATCTTGAAGACTGTGATACGTCTACCTAGGAAGGCGTTGGGCTTCTGGTTGTGGTTGTTTACTCAAGGGATAGGCTTCAGGTTATAACGTGGCACTACAAACACTTACACAGGTCTGCTGGGTCCTCTAATATGTTCAGAAAGCAAACATCAAGATTGACTAGTAGTAATAAGGTCAGATGGTGAACTTGACCACTCAAGAATAGAGAATATACAATGGCTTAGACTTCAAAACTTCTCCTACATGTAAATGAGACCTACTGAACACACATACGAACTTTCAGCCTGAGACCAAATCTGAGCACTGAGACGTGGACAAAAACGTTTTGAGTAAGAAAATTATGACAATTTCTGATACCCAGATAGTTACTTTGATCTAGAACAGAGAATTGGTTTGATAACTTTTGATGATTCTTACACGATTTGAGTCTACAGCATGTTGAACATCCCTGTGAAATTTAACTAACCCTCAAAGATAACTTAAACCAGCTAGAAAACATGCATGTGTGACATGTAAGTACAACCCATGAGCTTAAACTCTATCAATATGATAAACCTAAGTTATGTACTTTGAACAACATAGATAAGAATGGAATTACTTGCACAAGAGTACGAATGCTTAAACAAGATAAATAATATACTATCAACCCACCAGAACTCAAAACATATAACATAACAGTGTTAATATCATATGAAAAAGTGTCAAACAAACGCATAAAGGACTAGAAGTAATATTGAGCTAACTTCTAGGACTACTAAACTCAAGTGTCGGAGTAGAAGTGTAACATGTAGCCGCCAAGTAACGCGAGAACAGTGATCGGCGCGATGAGACTAACTCCTGACAAAGAGATGAATTATTTACTATGTGAAATGATTTTTAGTGAAACTCTAAACTTGCACATCCTCCGGCATGTGCCAACCTCTTCATTCTTCTGTCTGCTCTTCATCATCATCACTCTCCTCCGTCTCAATCTCTTCGGTAGCCAGGGCGTCTTCGTCTCTTCTTATCCTCTGCTCTGAAAATTGAATAACTCTACTGATCCTCGGCACCTTTTGAACAGTTTCACACGCTTGCTAGCCTGTAACACTACAAAAACTCTAATCGCGATCCTCAAGAACCCTCATGAATAGACGGAAGAACTCTCAACTCAACTCAAGGTGGAATGTCTTTCAAGGACCATTCTCCTTCTTTATATAGTTAGATAAGTGCACACCTCAATCCATACTAACCACTCATCAATCCTCACACGGATTGATGACATGGCTTCCATGCAACCCACACAATCAACTACCAATCAAATATCAACACCACCACATTCTTATCCGGTCCTACATACCATGGTCCCACTATAGTCAACTCTACACATATCTTATCCGGTCCCACATACCATGGTCCCGCTATAGTCAACTCTACACATAGTTCTAACTATGAGTATAGTTAACTATGCATGGTTACAAACCTCCCTCCATTTAAGTTACAACGTCCTCGTTGACGATGGAATGCTCATAAGCTTGAACTAACAAGTCGGCATTAGTCAAATTTCCTAGTGGTTCCCAAGTAGCCTCATATAATGGATATCTTTTCCATTTTACCAAGTATTCTATCTTGGGATATCGAGTACCACGAAGACGTTTGTTCAATATGCTTTCTACCTCGTATTCCTCATGATCATCCACTATTTCTGGCAATGGTGGTGCTATGTGAGGATTGGTGAAACGAGGAGAACGTGGAACATATTTCCTCAATAAAGAAACATGAAACACTGGATGCATGCGCATATGAACCGGAAGTTGTAATTTGTACGCCACAGCTCCAACTCGTCGTAAGATGGTGAATGGACCGATGTATCTAGGGTTAAATTTGCGAACACCTACTAACGACAAGTTAGTCGTAGATAACCACACTTTCTCCCCAATGTCAAACTCCACATGACGACGATGAGCATCTGCATATTGCTTCTGACGATTTGAGCAGTTTGAATCTTCTCCTTGGCTTGGTGAACACCTGCATGGATCTTCTGCACAAATTCGTTGACGGCAGCAACTTTGGTTGTTGACTCCTGTCCTGATCCAAATCTAGTAAAACTAGAAGGAGTGAGCGGATGTGCGCCGTACATCAAGTACAACGGTGTAGCTTTTGTCGATGCGTTCACAGAGTTATTGTAGGAGAACTCTACTAAAGGTAGGAGTTCATCCCACCTCGCTTGCTCTTCAATCGTAAAAGCTCGTAACATATCTTCTATCGTCCGATTAGCCCGTTCTGTTTGTCCATCACTCTGAGGATGGTAAGCTGTGGACATAGCAAGCTTAGTTTTGAATAACCCAAACAAGGTTTTCCAAAACATGCTTGTAAAATGTGATCCCCTATCAGTAATTAAGACTCTAGAAAGACCATGTTGAGCAAAAACAGCGTCTAAGTAGATTTGAGCTAGCTCTGGTGCAGTAACAGTCTTCTTGGTTGGACGAATATGAATCATTTTGCTCAACTTATCAACAAAAACTACAATAGAGTCAAATCCCGTACTGTAAACCCTCCGCGGTCCTATCGATCAACTACCTCCCCCGATCTCTCAACCTCCACGATCGTCATCCACGAATCTGCAACATGTCGGGCCTGTCTCTCACTCAGGGGTCACCTCTGATGGCTTTGATGGAAGCACACCATGAACTTGAAGGGAAAATGCTGAGTTCACTCATTCATACACCCACAAACTTATCAACTAAAAATCTCCTTAAACACCTTAACTAAAATCCTCCATTCTAACGACGTCTCTCAAGTTCTCACATGCTAAAAATATCCCACACTCTCTATATTACTCAAGTTGTCATTACGACAATGTGAAAACAAGGATGAGGAGCTCTTCTCTACTCTTCTATTTATACATTCTAGGTTTTTACTTTGGTACCCTCCGGTAACTCAGCCGTAACTACTTTTACCGGGTTTTACTAAGATATTACTTAAGGTAAAAGCATTAATCACATGGGCTTTTTACCTTTTCACATGGGCTTATTCCTTCAAAGTCAACAACTTCTAGAAGGATTCTGGAATATTCTCAAGGAATCTCGAATTTCCACCCCCCTTCTACACTAGGACCCACTAAAAAGGAAACATGTGGAATCTCTTCTTGTTTTTAATGCCCACAAAGTCCACAACTTTAATCCAACCACTAATATCAAGTCAAAAAGGAGATAAGGGATACTTTCCACCTCCTTTCTACCTTTTAGACAAGATGACAAGATAGTAGTGCTCACTCTTTAGCAAATATCTGAATTCTGCCAAAAGTACAGCTAAGTTTAACCATAACTAACTTTTAGATAGTCATGACTAACTTGATACATCCTTAAAGTACTTTGGCAGCCAATAAACATTCTCAACACTTAGTTATAACTAAACACCTTACTAATAGACAAACTTTCTATGTGTAACATAGGTCGTTACATTTTACCCCCGGACTAAATTTTCGCTCCGTCCTCGGAGTGAAGAGAGAGCTTTCGTCGATGAAACAACTTCAACTTGTCATGATTTACTCGATCAAATCTCCTTCCTCCCAGCTCCTGAAGGTCATATGTGAAGTTGCTCCACACCTTATCTACAACAAAAGGACCAAAATATCTCGGAAGAAACTTCTTCCTAGCCCTCTTGAATCTGATAGCATCATACAACATAACCCAATCTCCGACTTGAAAAGGTTTTACCTCCCTCTTGCCCAACCGTTTGTCGTAACTCTTCTTTTGATACGCCTAAGCTCGTTCCATCCGGATCATTGCTACCGCTCGGGTCTCTTCCAACTCCATGAGTTGCTCCCTTCTTGATCTGACCACGTCTTCTCCTCTCGACCTCTTCAACTTTCGTTGAATAGTTTGAAAAGTATCCAATTCGAATTGGATCGGCAACTTGGACTCCACTCCATAAACCAGTTGAAATGGAGAGTACCCAGTAGAAGTCTTTGTTGTCGTTCGGTACTCCCATAAGATGACATGTAGCCTCTTATCCCAAGTATGTTTCGCAGTCTCAACACCAGCATCTTTGGCGAGCATCATACAAAGTGTAAGATTGGTCTTCTCCGCAAGACCATTAGCATTTGGTTTGTATGAGGTCGCTACTCGTGGCTTGATAGAAAAGTGTTGTAGCATAGCAGTAGTCATGCTCCCTACAAACTCTCCTCCTCTATCTGAGACCAACTCTAACGGACATCCAAATCTCGTGATGATCCTCTCCCATAGGAATCTACCGACTTCTGTTTCATTGGTCTCTCTCAAAGGTCTAGCCTCTACCCACTTGGTACAATAGTCAGTGGCGACTACAATGTATCTATTGCCTCGAGGTGTCTTATTAAGAGGACCTACAAAGTCAATACCCCATTTCTCAAACGGCCCTAATACTAGAATTGATCTTAACGGAGGTGTTCTAGAACCCGCATCCAAAATCTTGAAAGCTGTTATCTTACCAGCAAAGTGTCCTCCGCAAACAGTTCCGTCGTGAAACTCGTGCATTAGCTTGAATGCCTCCTTCTGACCAACTGCTCTCCTTAGTAACCCATCTGCTCCTTGATGAAACAGAATTCCCTCCACCATGGTGTAAGGTTTGCATCTCTTGATCAACGCGTTACGTTCTCGGGTATGCATACCTTCTGGAAAAGAGCCATCTGCAAGGAAACTCCAGATTTCCTTGTACTCGTCCGGTATCTCCTCAATGCTTGTGATGGTCATCAGATGCTCGTCTGGAAATGAATCATCAAACGGTTCTTCTCCCTCATCATCATAAGCCCTTGACAAAAGACCAGCATTCGCATGCTTCTTCCCTGGTCTATCTTCGATCACATAATCGTATTCTGTTAGAAGGATCTTCCAACGAGCAATACGACCTTCGGCATTAGGCTTATTAAAGATATATTTTAAAGCCTTGTGATCTGTGACTATGGAAAATTTCCCTCCTAGCAAGTATTGTCGAAATTTCTTCAATCCAAAGATCACCGCTAATCCTTCTCGTTCAGTCACGGAGTAATTCTTCTCCGCTGGAATCATCTGCCTACTAGCATAAGCTATAGGATGATCATGCCCATCTCCATCTAGCTGACTTAATGTACATCCGATTGCTACATTGGAGGCATCCGTATACAGAATAAATGCTTTACTCCACTCAGGTTTAGCAAGTATAGGAGCTGTCACTAATGCCTTTTTCAGCTCCTCAAATGCTTCCTTTGCCTTCTGATCATGCACTATCAAGTCAAAATCAACTCCCTTCTTCATGTACATAGTCAAAGCTATTGCTTTGTTTGAGAAGGAAAAGACAAACCTACGATAATATCCAACCATGCCAAGAAACTGCCTCAACTTTGTCAAGTTGATCGGAAATGGAAGATCCACAATCTTCTTCACCTTCTCAGGATCTACCGCAATCCCATTCTTGGAAATGATGTGCCATAACAGCAGACCTTCTTCGCATCCAAAGATGCACTTCTCTGGATTTAGAGAAGCGTTGGCTTGCTCCAACCGCTGCAAAACTTTGATCACATGATCAAAGTGGTCCTCCTTTCGTCCGTACACACAGAAATCGTCATTGAAATCCCGAACAAACTTCCCTATGAATGGTTCAAACACCTTGTTCATGAACCTTTGAAACGTGGCCGGAGCATTACACAATCCGAATGGCATCACCCGAAATGCAAATGTTCCCCAAGGAGTAGTGAAAGTAGTCAACTGTTGGTACTCCTGTGCTATCTTGATCTGGTTATACCCACTATAACCATCACCAAAGCTGTACCACTCATGACCAGCAACTTCCTCCAAAATCTCATCTATAAATGGTAGAGGATAATAATCCTTCTTGGTAACTGCATTCAGCTTCTTATAGTCTATGCACACTCGCAGCTTACCATTCTTCTTCTTGACAATCACAATGGGTGAAACCCATTCTGAGTTCTCCACCTCATAGATGAAACTCGCCTCCTTCAACTTGTCTATCTCCTCCTTGACCATCATTGCTGTTGTAGGATTGACCCTTCTCTGCTTCTGTCGAACTGGTCTTGCGTTCTCCTCCAATTCGATTCGATGAGTCTCGAGAGTCACCTCCTTCAAATCCTTGTAGCTGAAAGCAAACACATGGATATATTTTCGAAATATATCTAGGAATCTACTTTTCTCCTCTTGAGTGACATTGATACCAAACTTCAGGGTAGAGAGTCTTCTCACAATCTCTGCCTCACTCAACTCTTCTTTGTCAGGATCTTTCTCCACTGCTGGTCGAGGCAACAAGTCAATAGCACTAAGCTGATGTAATGATTCATCTCGACCAAATCCTTCGTCCTCAGACGAGGATTCTTGATCGTAAGAATCTCCGGTATCTACTTCTGATGCACTCTGATCATCCTCCGTATCAGATTCCCAGTAGTCACTAGTGGGTCTATCAGAGTCGGAAGTCACAACTCCAACACCCGAGAGAGGAACTATCACTCTATGATCTCTAGGCCCAATCCGTAAGTATCCCTTGTGCCACCTATCAGTGGTGCGCACAGCTCTCAACCAAGGCATACCTAGGAGCAAATCATAACTAGAGTCCTTCAACACTTGAAAGGACATCAACGTTTGAACTCCCATCACAGACACGACCACCTTCTCTAACACACCAAGAGGTCTTACCCGTTGCTTGTTAGCCATCCCCACGACAATGCTAGCCGGGCGAGTTGGTTCCATCCCCAACTTCTTCATCAACCTCTCCGATATGGCGTTGACAGCCGATCCTCCATCCACCAATACGTCAGAGACGTAGTGATCATTCAACCGGACTTCAATCTTTGAAGCCCTAGTGCATACCTCTGAAGCATGCACATCCACCACACCAACTCCCACAGACTTTGATGTCTTGCTCTTGGGTTTCTTCTTCTTGCTTCTCTTAGAACTCAGTCCTCCTCTGAGTTCCCTTCGTAAGCTGGGATTAAGTGCGATCAGTTGTCCAACAGTGATGTTAGCTTTCTGAGCACCCACATCTTCAACCACATCATATCCCGCTTGGGAAGATGAAATGGTGAAATCCGCCATCCCCAGCTTCCTTCTTGGCTCCCTTGGTGTACTCGAAACATTACTCGAACGAGTACTTCTACTAGTTGATTCCTCCATGAAAACCGGTTCATCAGAAAATCTAGTTCTTTTCCTTTCTTGAGCTAAAAGCTCCACCGGTGCATGAGAAGAGTTTGAACTCTCTCCTTTCTCGTAGATGGGATCTCGCACGACATCGATAGTAGCCACCCCTATGTCTCGTCCTTGTGATGGATTTCCTCCACCCACATTCATTCTGACAGCTTCGGCACCTCTTGCTCCGTTGTTAGGACAATTTCGCTGGAAATGAGAACCTCCACACGTCCAACAAGTGATTCCTCTAAAGTTACCTTGGTTGCCTCCAAAGTTACCTTGATTTCCTCGGTTGGGATTGTTGTCGTAACCTCTTTGACCTCCTCCTCCACCTTTGTTCCTCCATTCTCGTAACTGCACCACGTTTATCTTGAGATCCGCAAGAGTATCGGTGATGCTCTTCAGCTCGGCATGAAAATCAGAGGTGGCAGTAGACATCGCTGTTGGGACAAACGGTCTTGGTCCCACCGTTGGAGTAGGAGCTGACGTTGAAGCAATCACCAATTGTGATGGTGCAGGTGCGATCGTTGTGACTACACCAGGAGTCGGAGTTGACACCAGAGCAGCATGATGAGGTTGGATGATATCCCCTTCATCCAAACTCTCTTCCATATTTGTCGCTATCTTGATAGCCTCCGCTTTGGTTGCTGGCTTCTCGTACCTCACTTGGGTTCGAATTGAAGGCCTTAACCCTCCCACCAAGTTCTTGGTCAACACTGCTCCAATCCCCGCCATCGTTAGCTCCACATTGTCTCCACTCTTCCGTAGGACCGTCCGAAACCGTTGCTCCAACTTATCCACCCTTTCGGCATATTGCCGAACTTTCTCGTCGTCTCGTTGCTTCAAATGAGTAAGCTCCACCATGAGCTTCTCATAACTCTCTTCTGGAAGAAATTCTTCGATGAGTGCATTACTCAACGTCTCCCATGTGTCCTCAACTGCACCAGGTGTCTTGCTCTTCACTCGGTCTTCATACCACGTAAGAGCAAAATCTTCTAAAAACTCTGGCAGTAACAACACCCATTCTTCCTTCCTTCTCACGTTGTTTCCGATGCAACCCCTTTTGAAATCTCGTACAAATGGTTCTACATCTTCATTATCCTTCCCATGAAACACTGATAACTTCCCCATCTTGTAACTACTCTTCTACACTTCCAATTTTCGTGCAATAACTACTCGCTAAAAGAGCACGAACATCACCAATTTCATTCGCGAATAATCTACCATAGGTAAAATAAAAGGAAACGGTTGTAACAACACCTCTTGTGCCATCTCTTCTCCCAAGGTAATCATGAGCCTGAGTCGCATCACCGCCTTCTCCACCATCCGAATGACGATCTCCATCACAACTCAGCCGAGTTCTCTTCTGAAATCGACAACTTCTCCGTCTCAGCTCTTTGAGTCTCGTCCAACTTATCGACTACTGACGTAAGTAGGGCGGCCACATCGACGCACTTGTGTCCTCTTGATAGATCACCCACTCCACAACTTGGACAAGGATCTTCGCCTAGAAGATGAATTGGCGCTGGTGACGATGGACCCACTCGAAGACTTAAATTAGTAAACTCCCGCTTCCCTTTAGCTCTCTCGGTTCTGATTCTAGTTGGACAATTCACGACTTTGTGTCCCAACCCTCTACAGAAATAACACCACAAGTCGGTTTCTACTCTTCTCCTCGGAGATTCTACTTGAGGTTTAGTACTAGGGTTTTCAAACTCGACGATAATCTCTCTCAAACTTTCTTCGACACTTACTATGACATCTAAACCTTGAGGAAGGTTTCTAAGTCTAACTTTCCAATCTTTTGAATTTCCACTCATGTTGCACCTTCTCAACCATTAAGTGGACAAAATATCATAGAGGAAAATAATTCTACATCACTTTCTTAACTCTTCCGAGCTTTATACTGGAAATCGTGTATTACACATGCTATACACGAAATAAAATCTAATTAACTATCGAAGATATGATCCTCCTCACCATCGTTTGTACTAATCACAACAGACATCTTGAACTCACTCTTGTAAGGATCCAACTCTACTTCACCAGGAGCATTCGTGGCTTCCACCGTGAATGATGCTTTAAACTCAGCTTTCTTCAAATCTGTGCCAATGGTCGTGGAAGCTTCTTCGTATAGGGTAAAGAGGGCACCCCAAGTGCTATAGATGCGGGTTCGTAACTCATCTATACTTAACTTCGGCTTCTCCGTCTCAGTTTGAACTCCTAAACGTCTCTTCTTCCACCTCGTCATTCGAACTGGATTCCTCATGAAGTATCTTCAAGACCTCCTTGTATGCCGAAACGTATATCTCTTAGTTGGTAAGAGATCTCTCCAAGATTTTTGTGGTCACCAGTAGCTCAACCTCCAAGCTACTAAATCATGAAGTTTCAACAAAAACTTCCCTAATCAGAAGAGATGGTGATGACTGTACAAATTTTCAGAGAACTGAAATTTGTATATTTTCACTTCCCTCATGGTTGTCAACCCCCTCCACTTTGAAAAATTCTTTCTCTCTCTTCAGACCTCATCTTCTCATGATTTCTTTTGTCCTGGATAGCTTATCAGCCACTCTAAAACACTGGAAAGTTTCTCAGGAAAATAAAATTCACAGAAAATCTGACAATGACTGTAAATTTTTTTCAGATAACAGAATTCCTCAACTCTCACGAATAGACCCCCTCAACTTTGAAAATTCATTGCTTCCTCTCTAGACCACCTTTTCCTATGATTTCTTTTGTCTTAGATAGGTTATCAGCCAATCTAAAACACTGTAAAGTTTCACAGGAAAATAAAATTCAAAGAAAAGTTGACAGCGACTGTACAAATTTTCCAGAGAGCAGAATTTCTATACTCACAAATTTATCTCCTCTAATAACTTTTCTCTCCTCCTTTCTCTACAACTCTTGTTGCACCCTCTTTCAACTCTCCTCAAACCCTTTCTAAGTGAACAAGATGTAAAGAATGACTTCGAACGCGTCATATATCACTACGGGATACACGAAAGGTTCTATCGTTGCTAACATCGCGTTAGCTCTCTCTCCTCCCAACGTTCTCTCCATGTGCTCTCTCATAATCTCCTTTTGTCAAATATAGAACTGAACTCTAAACATCGTTCAACGATCCCTTCAAGTGAGGTCCCGGCAACGGAACCAAAAATGTAAACCCTCCGCGGTCCTATCGATCAACTACCCCCCCCGATCTCTCAACCTCCACGATCGTCATCCACGAATCTGCAACATGTCGGGCCTGTCTCTCACTCAAGGGTCACCTCTGATGGCTTTGATGGAAGCACACCATGAACTTGAAGAGAAAATGCTGAGTTCACTCATTCATACACCCACAAACTTATCAACTAAAAATCTCCTTAAACACCTTAACTAAAATCCTCCATTCTAACGACGTCTCTCAAGTTCTCACATGCTAAAAATATCCCACACTCTCTATATTACTCAAGTTGTCATTACGACAATGTGAAAACAAGGATGAGGAGCTCTTCTCTACTCTTCTATTTATACATTCTAGGTTTTTACTTTGGTACCCTCCGGTAACTCAGCCGTAACTACTTTTACCGGGTTTTACTAAGATATTACTTAAGGTAAAAGCATTAATCACATGGGCTTTTTACCTTTTCACATGGGCTTATTCCTTCAAAGTCAACAACTTCTAGAAGGATTCTGGAATATTCTCAAGGAATCTCGAATTTCCACCCCCCTTCTACACTAGGACCCACTAAAAAGGAAACATGTGGAATCTCTTCTTGTTTTTAATGCCCACAAAGTCCACAACTTTAATCCAACCACTAATATCAAGTCAAAAAGGAGATAAGGGATACTTTCCACCTCCTTTCTACCTTTTAGACAAGATGACAAGATAGTAGTGCTCACTCTTTAGCAAATATCTGAATTCTGCCAAAAGTACAGCTAAGTTTAACCATAACTAACTTTTAGATAGTCATGACTAACTTGATACATCCTTAAAGTACTTTGGCAGCCAATAAACATTCTCAACACTTAGTTATAACTAAACACCTTACTAATAGACAAACTTCCTATGTGTAACATAGGTCGTTACAGTACTAGTTGGAGGTAGTTCACACACTAAATCCATACTCACATGTTCCCATCGGTTAGTAGGAATAGGTAATGGTTGGAGTAAGCCTGCCGGTGTTTGATTGGTTGCCTTGTTCTGTTGACAAGCAAGACAACTTTTGATGTATCTCATCACATCATCGTGCATTTTTGACCAATAATAAATGCGCTGCACCGCCTCCAAAGTCTTCTCTATTCTGACATGACCGGCAATCGCTGAATCATGACATTCTGTCAAGATAGTCGTACGAAGCTCTGGATTGTTGGGAATCCAAACTTTGCCGTCCTTGAATGCTAACCCATGCATCTTGGTAAGCTTGGTGTGCTTAGTTGCTGCCACAATCTCCTCATCCGTTCTGGTAGCTTCCATCAATTGTTGCCACCAATCGGAATGGATCTTCACTTCTGTCGACATGTGATTAACTCGAGGCATTCGAGTTAACGCATCAGCAAGTTGCTTTTTCCCTTCCACGTATAGAATCTGCATGTTGAAGCGTTGTCGCCATTCCGTCCATCGAATTTGACGTTTGGAGAGGTCCTTCTGCGTCTGCAAGTAAACCAATGATTTGTGGTCTGTTTCTACCACAAACTCCTTATCTCCCAAGTAGTGCTTCCAATGCTTGGTAGCCAACACAATAGCTAACTCCTCTCTTTCTGTGGTATGATAGTTGCGTTCTGCAGGAAGCAACTTACGGGAAAAAAAAGCTACAGGATGCCAGCCATCTGCCCATGCTTGTTGTAACACTGCTCCTATTGCTGTACCTGATGCATCTGTGGCCAACTTAATGGGTTTTGTAGGATCATACCACTTAAAGATTGATGCTTGTAACAGCGCATCCTTCAAGGCTTGGAAGGCAAGCTCATGCGATGTACCCCATCTCCATTTTTGTCCTTGACCTAATAGGTTTGTCAAGTCCTGTGCAACTTGTGCAAAGTTTTTGACAAATCTACGATAGAACCCCGTAAGTCCTAGAAAACTCTTTAACTGGGTTTGATCTTCTGGAGCACTCCACTTTTGGATTGCCTCAATCTTATCACTCATGACTTGGATTCCTGCTCCACTCACATGATGTCCTAGGTAATCTACATCACTCTTGCCAAACTCACATTTAGAGATCTTGGCATATAGCTGGTTTTGTCTAAGTACTTGTAAAATCTCTTGTAAGTGCATCTTATGCTCTTGCAACGTCTTACTATAGACAAGAATATCATCTAGGAATACAATGACAGATCTATCCAAGTATGGTCGAAAGATGTCATTCATTAGACCCATAAATGTAGCGGGTGCATTAGTGAGACCAAAAGGCATCACTAAGTACTCAAAGTGACCGTACCTTGTACGAAAAGCAGTCTTTTGTACATCTGGCTCAGCAATCCGGATCTGATTATAACCGCTTCGTAAATCCAATTTGGTGAAGTACTTTGCTCCTCGTAGTTGATCAAACAAGTCATCCATTCGAGGTAATGGATACGTATTCTTCACAGTCTGAAGATTGAGAGCTCGATAGTCTATGCACATACGCATACTCCCGTCCTTCTTCTTCACGAACAAGACCGGAGCTCCATAAGGAGATACACTAGGTTGGATGAATCCTTTGTGTAACAGTTCCTCCACTTGAGCTTTGCACTCCTCCAACTCGTGCGGTGCTAATCGATATGGTGCTTTACAAGGAGGTGCACTACCTGGAAGTACCTCAATCTTGTGATCCACTCGCCTTCTTGGTGGTAATCCGGAAGGTAAATCATTCGGGAAAACATCTTTGAATTCTTCTACAATCATTTTGAAACTATCCGGAATATCGCCATCATAGTTGGAACTATAAGCTTCTCTTATTAACCCCAAGAAACATACATCACGACTATGAATAGCGGTTTGTTCTATCACATACAGAGGTATGTTTCTAGATCGAGATCTTACTCTGTCTCCAAAAACTATCCACCCCTTATTCTTCACAATCTTCTTTCTCCAATCCACCTTCTCCTCCTGCATATTGTATTGCTCCATCCAAGGCATACCCAAAATGACATCATAACGAGCTAATCGAATAACTCGCCATTCAATCTTTTCTGAATATTGCCCTATAGTGAGTGCTACACTCCGTGGGAGAGACTCAATCATCTCAGTGTGCCCGTTTGGCAGCTCTACTTCTTCCTTGTCATCCTTTTCCAAAGCCAAATCCAATCTCATAGCAACTGAACGCGACAGAAAGTTCTCAGTTGCGCCAGGATCAATCAACACTCTCACCTTAATGCCTTCTAACACTCCATCAGTGATGATTAGTTGCGTAGTCCTTCGTGTCAATCCATTTAACTCCTTCTTTTGTCCTCCATTCTCGCCTTTTCTTCTCTTTGTTGAACCAGTACGACGACGAGGTAAATCTACTGGTGCTCTTCGTTTTCCAAAACTGGGTTGTTGTACTGCATCTCTCCTTCCTCTCCACCTTCCTCTGCTCTATCATTCAGATGATTCAGAGGTCTTCGATAAGTAGCTCGATTTCCTCGAGGGAATCGGATGCGACAATGAGTAGCTATGTGCCCAATTCTCCCACAGTTATAACAACGCCGTGTCTCTCCTTGAAGCTCTTGATTTCGAATGCCTTCACCAATATCACCATCCCTCGGAAGTCCTCGAGGTACATAGTTACGAACTCCACCTCCGACACCGCCACCTCGTGGTATCACTTCTCGTCTTGGTTGCTCTCTAGCACGATCTCTCCGATCCTCTCCATAGAATTGTCGTGCATAACCGTCCCGTTGCCGAAGATTACCCAATTCCAAGGGCATTGGACCTCCATATTGAACTCGCGGTACGATTGGTGGTTCCCCCCCTCTAGCGATACCTAATGCACCAGCAATTCTTTGGGCATAACTGATTGCTTCGAACACGGTACGTGGATTATTCACCATGACTTCTTGACGAATTCTCTCTTTCAATCCGCGTTTGAACACGTCTAAAGCTTCTGCCTGGCTCATATCAGAGATAGCTACTTGTAGATCTTGAAATTCCTCTACGTATTCTTGGAGACTTCCTCGTTGCTTGAGATCCCAGAGCTTCATTCGAGCCATCTGCACTGAATCCACTGATTGGAAATTCTGGAGCAAACCTTCTTGCATATTGCTCCATGTTACTTGACTTCCTCCAGCAATCATTGAACGCTCCCATGTATCGTACCATGTAAGCGCTTTATCCATCAAGTAACCACTTGCAAATACTCCCGCAGAGTAATCATTGACTTGTGCTTGAAAAAGTCTCATGTAGCGATTCATACGAGAAATCCAATTCTCTAGAATACCCATTGCTCGATTACCTCGATAAGGTTCCACGTTACACGTCTTCTTCATGCGAAGCAATAGAGCATCTTCCCCCTCCACTGCCCTTTGGACCCCTAAAACAACTCTTCTCTATGTACTGTCTCCGCTGCTTGCGTTGGAACTTGTGATGGACCACCCATCTCCATTGCTCTCACATTCTCTCCCTCTAGAGTTGCTATCTTGCTCTCTAGTGTCCTCACCACTGTCGTCATCTCTCGAAACTCATTGAGCATGTTCTGCATGATCTCACGCATCTCCGTGCCTTGTTGCTCCATGTTATTTCCACTCATTCTAACGTCTCTCAACACTCTCAGTCCTTACACCACTCTTTCTACTACCTTCAATACAATGTCAGTATCACTACACGAAAACGCCTCACGAACAAAGGTATCACAAAAGGTTGAGGCGACGAGATAACATCTTGATAGAATGCCTCTCCAAATTCTCTCACTATTTCCTCACGGTATGTCACCTTGGGACGACATGTATAATGAACTGCGCACCAAGTGTTGAAGGTGGTTGGTGGTCGATTCAGATCCATATCCTCCTAAAGCAAGATATAGAGCGTGAGGTCCCACGTAGCAGCATACGTTACGATCGGAAGAATCACAGGGACAGGTGAGTTCATCACTTGCGTCATGAAAGCATCTCCGAAGTGCGCCACCAAATAAACCTGAAAATGATGACGTGCAATGTAGAGGAGTTTGATATGGAAAAGATTCAAAAATGGAAAATCTGGAACTCTATGAATCCCTCCTTCCATTTGTACCAAATTTGGCAATTTTGGCAGTTTGACCCCCTATCTTCTGAAGACCATAACTCGAGTTTCCTTGTCAAATCTCGCATTTGTTGAACCCTTGGATAGCTTATCTTGCCAATTAGAAATTTGCAAAGATTCTACTTGAGATTTGACAACCTCAAAACATGGCAGTGACTGTAAAATCCTTCCCGAGAGCGAAATGTGAAAAAACCGAAAAAATCTGAAAAAACCCCCTCACATTTCGAATGTCATATCTTTCAAACTATAAGTGATCTCCATGAGATTTCAAGTGTCATAGGTAGCTTAGTCCTCCCTCTATAACATAGTAAAAGTTGAAATGATTTCAACTTTCTCTCGAAGTTTCACAAGGACTGTAAGCAGCTCGAGTTTTCACTATTTCTATCACTTTCTCTCACTACTATTGAAAATTCGAAATTTCTCTCCACTCATGTGCATCTAATCACAAGGTTTCTTTGCAATTCTTTCTCCTAAGAGGGGTAATCCACTCTCTCAGAAGAAGAGCCTTGCTCTGATACCATTGTAACACTACAAAAACTCTAATCGCGATCCTCAAGAACCCTCATGAATAGACGGAAGAACTCTCAACTCAACTCAAGGTGGAATGTCTTTCAAGGACCATTCTCCTTCTTTATATAGTTAGATAAGTGCACACCTCAATCCATACTAACCACTCATCAATCCTCACACGGATTGATGACATGGCTTCCATGCAACCCACACAATCAACTACCAATCAAATATCAACACCACCACATTCTTATCCGGTCCTACATACCATGGTCCCACTATAGTCAACTCTACACATATCTTATCCGGTCCCACATACCATGGTCCCGCTATAGTCAACTCTACACATAGTTCTAACTATGAGTATAGTTAACTATGCATGGTTACATAGCCATAGATAGCTTCAAAGGAGTACCATCTAGCTCCCGTAAACTATAAGTGGCACTTTCATAAACATCTAGCACAACATAAGACTCGAACCATCTTCGAGAGAACTTACGAAGTGTAGAATGCTGATTCTCCAACGTGTTGTCATACACCAGAACCCAATCACCAACACGTATTGACTTTGGTCGTAGTCGGTGAGTCTTGTCAAAACATTTTTTGTTTCTGACTCGAGCCACCTTCAACTTCTCTTGGGCTTCAGCAAGATCTTCCTCCCTTCGCTCTAACTGCCTGGTTTGTAAAGCAATGAGTGAAGTATGATCTATACCATCTTCTCACGGTAGCGTAGCCAACGTAAGAAAGTCCTCCTCAGTAGGCATGATTGGTTTCTATCCCAACATAAGCTCAACCGGCATATAGCCAGTCGTGATACATTGTGTCGTTCTATCAGCCCATAAAGCAAATGGAAGTAGTCTCGGTCATTCTCTAGACCTACCATCACATGCTTTCACTAAAGTGTGAACAATAAAAAAGTGTCCTCGTTCACTCTTATCAATGTCTTATGGATTCATGACAGGAGTAAGCCGAAGCTTTACTCCATAACGAGCAAAGAACTCATTCGCTTCTGCGCTTCTCAACTCACCCCTATCTGCTCGTAATCTCCCAACATATCCATAACGACAGATGATGTTGTCAAGCACGAACCTACATATGTTCTCCGTAGTCTTCGTTCGTAGTGCTCGTCCCTCCACATAGTTGGAGAGATCTTCTCGAGCCAACACCAAGTAGCGCATCCCTCATAGTCCTGACGACATCATCACAAGATCAAGGACCCACTGAAAATAGATACTGGGAGGATAGATAGGTACAAGCCGATCTCTATAAGAGACCTTAGAGTAGAACTGACACTGCAGACACGATCCAATAAAATCCACCACGTTTTGATACAAACTCTTCCACCAGTATCGCTCTTTCATTTTCGTGTAAGTAGCCTAGACTCCATGATGTCCAGCCAACAAGGTGTCATGAAATTCCTTATGCAAATTCAGCTTTATCGGTTGATCATCCACCACTCTAGCAAACATTCCATCTCTTCTTTTCAGACGTTTTCACGGATAACCTTCACGTAGAAGGTAACTGTACGCTTTTCGTATGATCTCCTTGAACTCTACATCACTCCAACCTTCTCGTCTGCACAATGAACTCAGTTAGAATCCAATATCGCGGAACTTTTCCTTGTAGAACTCCTTGTTGAATGGCAGTGGTTCCAAGTCTGAAGTCTGCTGATCAACTTGGCACCAAAAGTCTCTCTTCTCTTCATTCTCGACCTCTACGAACATCTCATCCTCATTTGTATAACGAGTCTTAGAAGGAGCTTCTAGTGCTCAAAGTGAACAGAACAGAGAAGTTGCTGAGGGTGCTTGAGATTCGGCTGCATTTGTTGTTCTTGAAGGTGATTTTGACGAAATAGGCAACGGAAGGAGACAACATAAATCTGTACTCTGACGTCAGAGAGGAAAGAAAAAAATGTAAAGGAAAGGTTAGACACTAGTAAAATTTGTGAACTAGTTACAAAGAGTGTCTTAGTTTGTTGAGTTTGAAAGGTATCAAAGAAGACAAGTTTTATTCCTGGTCTCAACCAAATTGAACAAAACATCCATCTCCAAGAGCATTGTAATTCTTCTAGTAGCGAAGGTTCACAAACTTCTCTTTCTCTTAATCGAATCAAGAACATTTTTATTTGTCGAGTGACATTTAAGTCTTTTACACTCTTGGTAATCATCGACTGGATAGAGTCATGACAAATGTAGATCCTCGAGTTAGAAGAGACCATTTCATCATAGTCCCAACTGAGAATAAGGTGCTTGCTAATAAGAGATTCTTCTTGAAAAATTACGAAAGACTAGTCAACAAAGATTGTTTTCATTTACCGGACAATTACACGAAGAAAGATGTGTACAAAATCTACGTTCAAGAGAACGAAAACGAGAAGGAGAGCGAACTGCTGAGTTATTCTTATTCCTATCGTTTGTGGAAATCTCATTTTCATTAAGTGAAGATTTCGTAAACAAATCAATTTCCAACTGGTTTAACTTGCATTGAACTCAAAGCTTCACGAGACAAAAGTGTAAAGAAAAATGAAAAACAGAAACAGAAAAATGTACGTAAAGTGATTACACTTTACTCTGTATTCATAAATAATTACAAGCAATAAGTTTGAATATTATTTAGTTTTGTTTGGTAGTTGTATTCATAAATAATTAAATATTACTCAAGTAATTAGCTTGAGTAATATTTAATTTTTTCATTTGTTGTATCCGTAAATAATTACAAGTAATCAACTTGAGTAATCAGTTTGGTTCAATAATAGAAGTTAATAATTTTCTTATTCTATTAATAATTATTTTAGGTTCTTTATCATTCATATTTTCATATATATTATTCAGTCTTTGGAGATTAAACATTTTTCTAGTTAGTCATATTTTAAATTTTAATTTTAATCTATTGCAATTAAAATTGTTACACATTTGTAATGAATGAATCTGATATATTTGTTTCTTTTTCATTTGATTCTATAGCAGCTAAATTTGCAAGATATTTACATGCTCATCTTCTCCAACAAATGACTAAATAAGAGAAGCAAACTAAGAATAAAAAGAAAGCTCTCGTGGAACAGAATAGATATATTTTTTGTCAGATTGACGAGATGGACCAGAGTAAGACATATGTTCCTCGTTTTACTCGCGTTTTGAAAAGCATGAATGAAAAGTACTTCATCCAAGTTCACATTGTGGGTTGCTTGGTTTCAATTGCAACCTCCGTTGTTGTGATGTGAATCATTTCACATAGTAAATAATTCACCTCTCTGCCAGGAGTTAGTCTCATCTTGCTGATCACTGTTGTCTCGTTACTTGGAGGATACATGTTACACTTCTACTCCGACACTTGAGTTTAGTAATCTTAGAAGTTAGCTCAATATTACTTCTAGTCCTTTATGCATTTGTTTGACACCTTCTCATATGGTGTTAACACTGTTATGTTATATATTTTGAGTTCTGGTGGGTAGTTCTGATAGTACGTTATTTATCTTGTTTAAGCATTCGTACGCTTGTGCAAGTGATTCTATTCTTATCTATGTTGTTCAAAGTACATACTTAGGTTTATCATGTTGATAGAGTTTAAGCTCATGGGTTGTACTTACATGTCGTCATGCATGCTTTCTAGCTGGTTTAAGTTATCTTTGAGGGTTAGTTAAATTTCACAAGGATGTTCAACGTGTTGTAGACTCCAAATCGTAAGAATCATCGAAAGTTGTCAAACCTTTTCATATGATGTTAACACTATTATGTTATATTTTTTGAGTTCTGGTAGGTTGATAGTATGTTATTTATCTTGTTCAAGCATTCGTACGCTTGTGCAAGTGCTTTCATTCTTATCTATATTGTTCAAAGTACATAACTTAGGTATACCATGTTGATAGAGTTTAAGCTCATGGGTTGTACTTACATGTTGCCCATGCATGCTTTCTAGCTGGTTTAAGTTATCTTTCAGAGTTACATGTCATTTTACATGTCTTCGCCGATAGTTTAAGATTTACGCTTGCACTTTAGAGGCCTGACGTGGTAACCTATATGTGAAATTAAGATACCATGTGGATTTGGGCACAAAAGGACAGGGGAGTGAAGCTATGAATTCCCATTGGTCCATTTTCGTCCTTTGTGAAACTCTAAATTTGGAAGCAAAGGTCTTAAGGAGAGTTCGAGCTTTTGGTAAGGACATTGAGAAATCTGAGAACATAGGAAAAGAGAGCTCGTCGTGTCAATCACTTTCAGTGAAAGTTTCGATCGATTTGGAGCAATAAAGAAGGAGTTATGCCAATTTGAAATTTGGATTGGGTCGGAATTGCATCACATTTGACTATTTTGGGATTTTTGATGTCAATTGCAGCAGAATTGAGTTAATCGCTTCAAACCTTCGTGGTTGCATTCACTGTCAGCAAGGCTACGACTGTCCAAAATGTTTCATGTCATTTGCGTGAGTGAGTAATCCAAGGTGATTTGTGAAACAAAAGGGGTCTAAAAAGCTCTCAATCTAGAGCAGCAACTTCAGAGCTCGAGATCTGGAGAACCATGTACAACCAGCAGGTCAAATTTCACAGGGATGTTCAGCATGCTGTAGACTCCAAATCATGTAAGAATCATCAAAAGTTATTAAACCAATTCTCTATTCTAGGTCAAAGTAGCTATATGGGTATCAGAAATTATCATAATTTCTTTACTTAGAACGTTTTTGCCCACATCTCAGTGTTCATATTTGATCTAAGGCTGAAAGTTCGTATGTGTGTTAAGTAGGGCCTCATTTACATGTAGGAGAAGTTTTGAAGTCTAAGTCATCATATGTTCTCTATTCTTGAGTGGTCAAGTTCACCGTCTGACCTTATTACTACTAATCAGTCTTGATGTTCGCTTTCTGAACATATTAGAGGACCCAGCAGACCTGTGTAAGTGTTTGTAGTGCCACGTTATAACCTGAAGCTTATCCCTTGAGTTAACAACCACAGCCAGAAGCCCAACGCATTCTTAGGTAGACATATCACAATTAGAAGGTTCTGCGCTTCTTAAGAAACTCTCACCACGACATCTGGTCCTTCCACTGAGAGATCTTGGGGTGATTGATCACGGAGGTTGAGATTCTTATACAAAGAAGTGATGGATCGCAAGAGCGGAAGTGCTGCTACTGTCTCTACCGTTGGAACGTCAACATCTACTGCTGCACCTTCAGCTGCACCTACGTCTTCTGCAGCGATATCTGCATCTGGTCTGGATACGGCTTAGATCTTGAAGACGCTTGCGGCCCTAGTCCAACAACATCAGATTGTTGGAGGGGGTGAGTTAAAATCCACCAAGGCTTTACAAGCGATTGTGAATAGGTGTGGAAGGTTTGAGGGTAGAGATATTTCTAGATATCTACGTGAATATAGAGGAGAGATGGAACTGGTTAGAGTTACTAATGATGAGATGATAGCCAGTTTCGAGTTAGTTGTGATTCTTGAATTGCGAGACCAAGTTAGGGATGTGTAGAGAAGAAATTTTGGTATCTGGATGAATTTTGAGCGATCTCTTCGAGAGGAGTTTCTTGAAGAGGATTCAGAGAGAGTTACTATGAGAATGATTCTAGACGAGGTTGAGCAACAACTTGGTCGTATGATGAGCCTGAATGAATTGTTGAGAGAGTTTGATCAGAGATACCGACAACTTTCAACTCTTGAGATGCCAGAAGAATAGAGTTTTTTCTACAAGCTATCGATGATGTTACGACAGATCGGTTAAGTCAACACTTGAGTTTAGTAGTTCTAGAAGTTAGCTCATATTATTTCTAGTCCTTAATGTATATGTTTGACATCTTTGCATACGTGTTAACACTATTGTGTTATATATTTTTAGTCCTAGTAGGTTGATAGTATGTTATCTATCTTGTTCAAGCAATCGTGCGCTTGTGCAAGTGCTTTCGTGCTTATCTATATTGTCAAAGTACATAACTTTAGGTCTACCATGTGGATAGAGTTTAAGCTCATGGATTGTACTTACATGTTGTCCATGTATGCTTTCTAACTTGTTTAAGTTATCTTTCAGGGTTACGTGTTATTTTACATGTCTTCGCATGAAGTTTAAGATTTACGCTGGCACTTTAGAGGCTTGATGTGGTAAATTATGTGTGAAATTAAGTTACCATGTGGATTAGGGCATAAAAAGATAAGAAATGGAGCTATGGATTCCCATTTGTCCATTTTTGTCTTTTGTGAAACTCTAAACTTAGAAGCAGGGGTCTTAAGGGGAGTTCGAGCTTTTGGTAAGGGCATTGAGAAATCTGAGAACACAAGGAGATAGATCTCGTCCTATCAGTCACTGTCAGTGAAATTCTTGATCGATTTGGAGCAATAAAGGAGGAGTTATGCCAAATTGAAGTTCAGATTGAGTTGAAACTGCATTACTTTTGTTGATTTTGGGATTTTGAGTGTCAATTCCATCAGAAAAGAGATAATTGCTTCAAACATGTGTGATTGCGTTCATTGTCAGCAAGGCTACGACTGTCCAAAAAGTTTAATGTCATTTGAGTGATTGAGTAATTCAGGGTGACCGCTGAAGCAGAGGGGGTCTGAAAAGCTCTCAATCTAGAGCAGCAACTTCAGAGAACAAGATCTGGAGAACTGTGTACATGTAGTGACGCAGGATTACTCCTTTTGCTCATTTAGTATACAAGATATCGTTCCTACAGAGGATTTACACAAGTAACGCTGCTCTAAGTTCTAAGATCTGTTCAAACACACAAACACACGGGTTTGGTCTAGAAATCCCGTCTTCTCACAAAGCCACACAAAACCACACGTCTTCCAGACACGCCAAATGGTGCTCTGGAACTAACCAAACAACTACCAACTACAATATCACACAATTATTCACAGAGAAGCTCGGGAAGGCAATCTTCCTGCTTCCAGGTTGCTTCTTCCGGTCTTCTCGATACCGTCTTCCCGAAGCGATTCTCGTCTTCTGGGGGTTCAGCTCGTCTTCTCACACCTCCAGAAGGCTGTCCTGCTTCGCAGAAGTCGACTAGCAACGGTCGTTACACCTTCTTCTCACACTCACATTCCAACGGGTTAGATTAATCACAGGGTGTATGCCCCCTGTAGCCTTCCCAAGCTTCTGTCTACGGAAATGGTCTTCCTGCAGCACTCCAACGACATTCATCTTCACGGAAGCTCAATAGAAGTCTCGGAAGCTCACTAGAAGAAGGTAAGAAGATGGGGAAGATGGGAGAAGATGGGGAAGATAAGAAAATCCAAACAAGAGAAAACAAGATGAAAAGAGGCAATTAAGATTCCGACAAGCTTCTAGTCCGGATCCTGACTAACAAGCCATCCCTGCTTGTAATAGTTTGGGGAGGAAGACAACAAACCTGAGTACTGTTGCACCGTCTTCTACTCGAGTATGTCGTCTTCTGCTGTGGGAAGAAGGCTTTTTCTTCTTCACTTCGCTGCTCTGACTACTCTGTCTTCTGGGATCTCTTACCCATAAGACCGTTCGTACGTAGATCCCAAGTGCTCTACTGAACGAGCCAAGCTACACTTCCACAACTGCTGACAGTCACCGCCACTCAAGAAGAACACTTCCCATGCACAATTGGGAGCGAATTCAAGGAACCCACCATCCAGAAGACATGAGCAAAGTTTCTACACTCAAATCCACAATCTATTCTCCGAGAAGAAGTCACAATGGTATTGGGAAGCTCACTCCCTCTACTTCCTGCGTCTACTCCTCGACATACCAGTCTAGCTAACAGGACTGCACGAGGATGCCGTTCCCTGTTCCTAGACTGTCCACTACTTCTATCTACATCTTCGAACCACTGCTGGTACGAGTATGCAGACCCTTCCTGTGTATTCCAAGACTATTCGTATGTTTCCAACAACGGGTGTAGTGCGAAGAACTATCTATCAGGTGTCTTCTCTCTAATGTGTCTAGTCTGCCTGCTCCATAGAATCGACTACTGAACTTTTCAGAACTGGCAGAACTCTATCTCCTACTCTGCGATCCTACTTATGTCGCTGCCATGAGAACCAAGGGAGACGACCACCAGGGAGAGAGAGGCGCTGACAGGAGGTTGTCACCTCACATGCAAGCGGTTTCCCTGCCCGAATTGGCCATCCACCTTGTCCTTCCTACGCTACCTATGCTGCCACATGGTATCCTAACTAATATTACACGGAAAAACTGCCACCCTTAAGATAACATGTTCGATCCTACTATATTTGAAATTGTCAATGGAGTTACTAACTACTCAGATTGCACGGAGGCAATTTCTACCTGATCTGCTCCTATCGGAGCTCCTAACGCGACTTCTGATAAGCTAGAAAGCCCTGCAGTTACCTCAGGTGTCACTGAGGTGGCTTCCTCCTCATCGTCTCTTGCTGGCCTTGCTGTCGCTGCTGCTGCGTCTTCCTCGGCTTCGGCTTTCTGCTTCGGAAGACAGAAGCGTCTTCTGGGAAGCGGAGTCGACCGGTGCTTCTTCCGTCTTCTGAGGCACGGGTGCGGTACTAGGGACCATGGGGACCTCATAAGGATCCGGGGAAGTCGCTTCCTCCACGCAGAATACCTAGGAAGACGGCTCGTCTTCTTGTCTTCCGGGGCGTCTTCTGGAGTCTTCTCGGCTTCCAGCGCTGTCACCACCAAGTGCACAGCGAGATCGAACTCCTCTTTCTCCATTCCGGATCCAGTCGATGGTGCTGGAGCGTGGGAAGATGCGATTGCAGGTGTCGGAAACGAGAGAAGACCATAAAGTGTCTTCACTCCTTCTATCTGTCGATCCAAGTACCTGAACATGCTCTCCTAGCATTCCACCAACATTGCTTTGGACTCGCTGTCCCATCCTCTAGCTAAGGTAAGTAACTTCCTACCCGCGGTGTAGTTGAACTTCTTCCGAAGCGCTTCCACCGACTGTGCCAGCATCTTCTGTGTACGAGCCTCCGCTGCTTCTCGCTGCGTCTTCTCAACTGCAGCTCGCGCTTCTGCGGCTTCTCGCTGCGTCTTCCATGTGGTCTGCTCTTCTGCGAGGGTGGTGATCTTCTCTCGCACTCGGAGGACTTCCTGATCACGCTGCTGTACACGCGCCTGCAACTCCTGGTTGCTCTTCCGAAGCTGCACCAGCTCCTTGGCAGAAGCGGCTGCTTCCGCCTTGTACCTGGCTGCAAGCTTCTCCGTGGTGCGGAGACTAGCTTCCAGCGACTCCGTCTTCTTCTGGTCTTCTCCCTGTCGCAGCAAGGTGCGCAGGCCGAATCCAGGTTGTAAGGGCCTCTCCTGTGCCTTCGCTCTCTTCTCCAGCAACTCCATAGCTGGCTGGATCTCCTTCTGGAAGTAGGCATTGAACTCCTCCAGTCGTCTTCTTGCGAAAGACAAGTTCATCTCCACCACTCGCTCCGCGGTGTCGACTTCGTCTTCCAGAGACAAGGAAGCCTCTTTCACCACAATGGCCTTCATCTTCTGCACACGAGAAGAAGCTACTCTTCTCATCTTCCGGGGTGGAAGATCCCTCATGGCAGGAGCGGCTCTCTTCGTTGCGCTTCCTCGCATCGCAGCAGGAGCGTCCCTTCTTCTCTTGTCTACTGGAGTCTTCGGAAGACTCCCAGGCGTTGCAGAAGCGGTCTTCTGCTCTGATCGGGTACTCAGCAGGTCTTCCTCCGAGTCGGACTCCGATCCTGAATGAATGAGGGAGATGGGTGTCCTCGGTACACTTCTGGGACCCATCTTCCTCCGTGGCGTCTTTCGACCCACTAGACTCATCTTCCCTCACCAGAAGCGTCTTCTGGTGAGAGCCGGGCCTCAGCTGTGGCATCAGAGTGGGAGGGGGCGTTGCGACTGCCTCTCGATCATCGTCTTCCGAGGTTTCCTCCTTCACTTCCTGTCGCTCCGTTGGTCCATACCCTGCCAGTTGATCTTCCCTAAGATCCCCCATGACTACATACAAGTAGCAGAGGAAGGGCGTCAAGTGTCCTCCCGCCGGGGTACCCAAGTATGCTAGCTCCGTCTGTACGTAGTTGTGGATATACGCGCCCCATTAGATGGGCACTCTGTCATCCCACACTGATTCCAGGAACTCCACGTCCTGATATCCTAAGTACCTTGTCTTCTGCGCTTTCCCCTTGGGAAAGAGATGCAGAAACAACTTCGCCAGAAGTCGCTTCTTCGGCTCCCGGTAAGATTCTATCTTTCAACCGTTCCTCCCCTGTCTGTCTTTCACAAAAAGGCAGGTGGTGCTCCCAGGCACATGCCACGAACTCACGATCCTAGGCAAGATCTTCTTCTCGTACCAATATCCTCAGTTCTCGGACTCTGACCTGTGAAAAGCCCTGCGCCACCAATCTTCAGTCCAGGAAGATGACCTTCCTCGAGCTACTCTTGCCTTCGCAGGTACACGGTTACGAGGTGGCAACGCTGCCCACACCTCCTCCAGAAGTCCCTGGTCTGCGAGGTTCCAATCCCACAGGAAGAAGTCGAGACCCAACTCCTTGAGGAAAGGAGTGGCCTCGGCCAATTCTGCCGCTGGTAACACCAAGCCTCGCGGATGCATCGTCATGCTGGAAGATCTGTTGCACTAAGCCACAAGCACCTACTATGAGCTGAAGGCTCAGTCCTTCCCAAGTGCCCACAGTCTAGCTTCTACTTCTCAGAAGATGAAACTAGTCTTCCAGAAGACAGCTACTCCGTCTTCTGGGATTCTAACCGTACTTCCTAGATAGCTCTCGTCTTCCGAGCTATATCTAAACAATCCTATCTAAGCAAGGCCTCGCATGGATTACCAAGAAGACAACCCACCTTGCATTACATCCTACTTCCTATCAGAAGATACAAGATTCGCGAAACATCAAGTGCATAACAAGTTCGGAAGATGGTTGCGGGCTCCTGCGGTGACAGTGGTCTCTGGGAAGACACTCGGGACAGCTTCCGATTCAATGTCTTTCTCGGAAGACTTCCCGAAGTCAGACTTCCCTTCACTGGTCTCACCTGTCTTTGTCTTCCTACGCGCAATCTATCCTCACAACAGACTCAAGACAATTGCTCTCTGTTCTTCTGACTTCTCACCTCTCATACGCACTCAGAAGAAGCTTGCTGCTCGGTGGGAAGACATGACCCTCGACCATTCTCTCCAGATTCTGCCAGCAAGTCTTCTCACGACTCTCTTCTAAGTTTGGGAAGAAGAAGGAATGGCTGCTATGGGTCAAACAGAAGAGACCCGAAATGGACCCTCACGTCTTCTCGCTCATTTTGCCAGCCTTTCAGTCTTCTAGTCTCTCTAGGAAGATGTGGAGTTGAGAAGCTTGGAAGACCGGGAGGCACAGGCCTAGTTCCCGACTTCCAACTTCTCGAAATAACAAAACAACTCACCACACCACTCGAGATTCGTACCAAGCCTCTCTTAACACAAAAGCAAAGCAAATCCACTCTTGATACGAATTGTGTTCAGTCAAGTTTAAGAAGCGTCTTCCGAAGATGTTCCCATCTTCCGAATCGTCTTCTGTTCCAAGTTTCGGGGGTAGAGCGGTAGTAGGGTAGGGAAATTGATAGCTGGGATCGTCAATTTGGGGACGGGGTGTAGGGAAGCTCGAATTGAACTGTAGGGAAGGAGTAGGGAGGTGTCTGACGGAAATTGGGCAGCGCTTCCGCACCCAATGTCTCAATAGAAAGAATGGGGGGTGGGGGTAATCGATCAGGCTGCCTGCACACAACCAAGGAAGCGCGGGGAATACCAGACAAAGGCGAGAAGAAGTGGGAAGGGGAAAGAACGTGGGGAAGAACCTCTACAGTCTTCTTCTGCTCCCCGAGTTGCCTTCGACCTCTGTGCGCTTCTGGCTCTGGTCCTAGCTCCAATGCGACTCCTCACGACTGCGCCTGCTGTCAATTTCTGGCCACGCCTCGATTCCACCTTCGGTTCTACTCGCTACTCTCCAATGTCAACTTCTCGGGAGCTCACAGAAACGCCTTCGCTCTCTGCCTTCCGTGCTCCAGCAATTCGGTCTCGTCCTTCGCCTAGCTGCCAACGGGTTCTCTCCTACCTCGATGTCCTCACTCGATTCCTCTCTCAAAGCTCACTTGCGAAGCTCACTCTCTCAAATCGATCTTCTCAAGCGCGCTGTGCTGCGAGAAGTTGGAATGCGCCTAATGTGCTTCCTGCGCATCTTCCCTGCAGATGAGGAGTTTTCGACCGTAGGTGTCTTCCCCGACCTACCTACCACCTGTGTGTTACCTAGTAGGTACACCTACTGTTTTATCCGAAAACTCGTGGTTAGGCCTTCGCGGTCGCTGTCTTCCGGAAGACAGGTGTCTTCCGCCGTCTTCTCATCTTCCGCCGTCTTCTCATCTTTCGAAGACGCAACTGAGAAGACGCTTCCCGGAAGACGGTCGTCTTCCGAAGAAGTCAACTTCTTATTAAAAAGCTCATAAGATCATCTTCCCTCTAAGGAAGCAGTAATCTTAAGTAACAACGCTTCTTCAGTTATACAAACAAGTTATTAATCTTAAAAAAATTTAAAAATTCGTGCATCCTGTAATTTAAGGGCACCCCAGTACAATCAGGAGGTCAAATTTCACAGGGATGTTCAACATCCTGTAGACTCCAAATCCTGTAAGGATCATCGAAAGTGATCGAGCCAATTTGCTGTTCTAGGTCAAAATAGCCATCTGGGTGAAATTGTCATACTTTTCTTATTTAGAATGTTTTTGTTCATATCTCGATGCTAGAATTCGATCTCAGGCTGAAACTTCGTGTGTGTGTGTGTTCAGTAGGGCCTCTTTTGCATGTAGGAGATTTTTAGAAGTCTGAACCATCATAGTTTTCTTCTCCTTGGGTGTTAAAGTTCACCGCCTGATCTTATTACTACTAGTTAGACCTGAATTTCGCTTTCTGAGCATATTAGAGGATCCTACACACCTGCGTGAGTGTTTATAACGCCCTGTTGTAACCTGAAAAGCCTACCTCTTGAGTAAACAAGCACAGCCAGAAGCTCGGCGTTTTCTTAGGTAGACGGATCACACTCCGACATCGTCCAAACTACGTGCTCAATGACTCTCTAGTAGAAACAACGTGTAATCTATCATTTTGGTAGCGAACCACACCATCTCGTAGAGCGGCTGTAAGCTCTTGATAGTCTTCTCGGAGATGATCTAGATTTCACATCAGATACATCTACGAACAGCAAACCTCCTGGACGTGTAGCAAGGCATTGGTGGTTGCTCTTTTTGCAAACCAGTCAGCTCTACCTTCACTCTCGCGGATCATATCTTCAATCCTCAACCTACGCAATTGGCATTGGAGGAATTGCTGCAGTGACAACAAGTTTGGGAACATGAGTAAGAGGCTGATGTACTTGAGGAGCAATGCGAGGTTGAGAGATCACTTCGACAAGCAGACGCCTCCTTACAACCACTCTTCCTTGTCTCTGTCTCGTTAGAACAGTCGTGACATCCTCGACTCTCCTCCAATCAGTAGTAACACCCCTTCATCCGATCGATCTGCTAACATGAAGCATAACGGATCTGTCGTGGCCTCATCAGTAACTTGTAAGAAAAACTCTGTCCTTCTTGCATCCAAGGTTATACGTTCAAGCGTTGAAAGATATCGGTGTCTCTGATCGAATTCTCTCAACAACTCGTTCAATCTCATCATACGATCAGGTTGTTGCTCAACCCAATCTAGAAACATTATCGTGTCGGATTTTGCACGAAGATTGTCCAAGAAAACACGAGGTTCCTGACTGTGGAGATGTAGTGTGTCGAACGGAGACAAGCCAGAGAGAAACAACCACGAGAACAAGCGTCGCAAGGTATACTAACTCCTATTTTATATATAATCTCGATTCTTCTTCTCTAAGAATGCAAAACAGAGAAATAGACCTGAGCGGTCCGTAATCTACACCAAACCTCCTAAAATGAGTCTTTGAAGCTCAACCCAGATCCAAAACTACTGAAGCGTAGCTCAAAGCAAGAGAAACATCCCTTTGGTAACAAAAAGAGTTGCACCAGTATCACACTATTCAAACCCAAATCCAAACAACATCCATGTACAAGCCTTTAGCTAAAGCTAGCTACCACAAGCTGTACATAACCAACTAGAACTCTAACGAACTCAAAAAGATGAAAATCGTAGCAAAAGAACCGAAAAAGATCTATATGAGAACTTTCTTCTTTTACCAAACGGTCTTCAGATGTGGATAGGGTCTTCCTCCCTGACCACATTGGTCCTATGAACTATCAGATCCGACTCCCAACAGCCGAGATATCACCGATTTTGGTCGCAAGTGACCGAACCTCTAAAAACTCCTTGTGGCTTAAAACCGCGCACACCGCTCAAACGAATCGTCTGATCTAAGATCCGTCTTCTCTGGTAGGTAGATCTAGCTACCTGCAATCCAACAAGACTCTAAACCAGCCATTTGTATTCCCCTCGCAAAACCATGCAAGAAATTTGATCACATGAAACTAAAAACTAACGTAAATCGACTCTTTGCGGCTCAAACTCGCTCACCACACCTAGACCAACAACTCAATCCACATACGGTCTTCTCTTATGCGTAGATAAAGACTCCTTGATCGCATAGGCACCAAGAATAAAGAGCTTGGCTCACCGATCGCGAAGAACAACCCAATCTCCGATCACACAGACGACGAAAAACTGACGTAAGCGCTTCTCTGCGAGTCAATTTCATCCAAAACTCTCAAATCGTCTGATGAACCTTCTTATCGTCTCAATCTTTTGAAGAACTCGGTGTTCTGATCTAGATGGATCCAAGGACAGCAAGTTTGGACTCCGGAACGATCTGAACGGTCCGACTCTCCTTCACAAATCATTGAAACACTTCAAAAATCCTTCCCTTACGTCTCAATTTCTCCCTAGGACACACTCCCCGATCCATCTCTTCACGAATCGTCTTAACCAATGCATAGCTTACACAGATCTGAACCCAATGACACCTTGCGTGCATGCATTGAACCTCCCAATTTTCCAAATCATCCACCGACAGATCACACGAGCGAGCTTATCTAGAGCTCAAGAATAGGTTGACATCTACTCCCATCTTGAGGAGACCTATTAAGGGACATCCGTTCCAACTCCACACTGATTGGAGTATGTTGCGACTTGGAGCACTGCTAGCACAAAATGATGATGAGAGAAGGGAGTTCGTTGTGACGTATGCTCCACGAGTCAATGTTATCTGTTTGAGAACTCTTTCACTCTCATTACTTATCACTAGCCGCTCAAGTGGTTAATGGAGTCAGACAAGCTTACGAAGAAGCTTGCATGGTGGGCTCTGATTTGCAAGAGTACGATTTTCAGATAGTTCATAGACTTGGGATAGAGAACGGAGATGCAGATGGTTTGAGTAGAAATCCATGTACGAGTCAGAAGGATGATACAAGAGCTTGTTAGCATGATGAGATAGATGAAGAGGTGGTTCTAGGTTGGCATGCATCGACCTTTTTGTGTATGTTGATCCCGGAGGATCAAGTGGTAACTCTCATGAGTCAAGGGATAGACGGTGAGTCCTCGGATCTGAAAGATAACGATGTTATGACCGATCAACGAGATATTCATGATGATGTGATGGTTATGGAATATCTACGTATTGACGTCGTGGTGGACACAGTAAGTACCACGAGCGAGATCGTGTTCTTCAGCAAGTCAAGAGGTTTCAGTGTGAAATGATATATGTTCTTCGTGTATGGGAGGATGACAGAGTACGTGTTGTATCACATTCGTCATAGAGAGCACAATCAGTTTGACATGCCTACGAGGAGTTGAGGTATTTTGGAGTGAAGCGCACATATAGTTTACTCAAGGACAATATTGGTGGTGTGATATGCACACCGATGTACAACAGTTTGTGACACGATGTATGATTTGTGATCTAGTACGAGCATCATTCAATGCTCCTACTCCAGAGTTACACCCCTTCCCGATTATGAGGTTGGGTTATCGTTGGAGTTTGAACTTTTGGGTATCTTTACCGTTGATCGTATGACACAACCGATACGTGTTGGTAATGATGGAGCACTTCTCCAAGTGGACTGAATTGGTGACACTATCGGACAAGGAAAATGAAGGTGTAGCTTATGCTTTCCTAGATCGAGTGTTGAGTCATTTTGGTGCACCAACCAAAGTGTTGATTGATCAGGGTACAGAGTTTCATGGTGAGTTTCAAGCCTTGTGTGATCAAGCATTGATTGATGATCGTACTACGTCTCGAGATCACCCTGAGGTTGATGGCTTGGTAGAAAGAGTTATTCAGACGGTGAAGAGAGGATTGCGAAGTATGGTTTACAAAAAAGTCATTGTGGAAACTGAGATCTTCAGTTATCATTGTTGACTATGGGTTGTCATTTCTGTCGACAAGCATCCTTGGCATCCTTCTCATCATACTTTTTGCTCTATGATCGAGAAACAGATTTATCTACGGTCATTCATTGTGATTTTACTGAAGTTGTGAACCTTGATGATTCGGATATGTGAGTGAAAGCATATTCTTAACAAGCTGAGATGTTTCAAGGAGTTATGCTGATGACATTTAAGAACTTATCGATTGTTCAACATAGAGATATGTTATAATATGCGACGTTTCAAGGAGGAGGTTATCAATCATCGATTCGCAGATTTCATCCTGATGATTACGTGTATTTGCAGCAAATAGCACCGATGACATTGGATGTGACTGTAAGACGCACTATCTTATGAGTGAGTGAGATATTATCGTGTGGTGTTCTCGTGTTAGAGGGCCGTGATGGTGTAAGTTGGAAGGATCATGTGCGTAATTGCACATCATGTCATCTTCTTAACATCGACTGTTTATGGATCCAAGCTTAGCGCATGTATATGTAGGCTTGAGGTGTATGTTATGCAGAGCTGCTAGTAGAACAATTACTATGTTGTTATGTGATGGTTGTTCGAGAGGATGACATATGTCATGTTTGACACCACCTCTTACCATAGTTCTTCAAGGGTAGTGGATATATCCTCGTTGCAGTTAGCGAGGTAGCTCATTTGACCTTCACGTGATATGGACTGCAGACAGACGACTAAGACGAGACGACGTAGCACACGATCTCTTGATCTTTGCATCGGAGAAGGTGTATAGCACGTAGATGGATCATATGACTATCTGAGTTCGAGAGACCAACCCGTCAACTTGGGGGGGGCGATTCTGGTATACTTGTGTATGTGTATGACACTATGTGCTTGTTATGTATATGTATTTTATAGTTTAGACAGCAATGTATGTTATAACAATGTATATGCGCACGACACCTTAGCTCCTTACACACTTCACATGAACTCTTTGGTTTTATATCACAAATGCTATCAGAAGAGACTGCTGTTAAGAAATATTTCATTTACACCAAAGATGGTAACAACATGCAACATCATAATTTTCATAAGTACTTTAAAGACTTCCTTACAGTAATATCTTAGTTCCCTATGTAAATTCCGAAACTATCCTCCAGTTTAAGGAATCAGCATAAAGACTTCAACCTCATGGTACTATTCTTGAAAGATGGTGGCTACATGCAATTCAGTTGTTATGGTCAGTTAGTTGATCAGGTCCGCGAACAGGAGAGCTGCCGAGCGCAGAGAGAGAGACGTGCAATAGAAAGTTGAAGCGTTTACAGTCCACCAACACGACTCGAGCGCGACTTGTATGAATGGGAACCGACGGGGCGAGCGGGTACGAAGGGAGTCGGCCAATCGGCCGACACCATCCAACGAACGGTTCGACAGGAGCCGAAAGGAAGCCAACTATAACGTACTTGACCGCCGCCCCTGCATGCGTGCTGCAGCGGCGGTGCCGAGTTTGCTTGGAGTTTACTGGGGCCCCAGTTCTTTTCCTCGAAAACGAATCAGTCATTCGTCTGTCTCCCTAACGTCTCAAACAATTCCCTCCCAACATGCTCCAAACTTACCAGCAGGAAGTCTGAAACTGAGTCGAATTCCCCGACGGTAACTTGCAGCGATGTGGATATCGGAGTTGACTCACCTCCCAGTGCAAAACACGATGAGGGGATACTCTCCGGTCTGTAATTCTTGGATCGACGAGTTACGTTTGCAGACAGATAGATCCGATGTTCTTAATGTATTGCCCTCCACTGAGTTTCTGAACGGTTGGACATGGTGACGATGATGAATGGGTTCGAATTCCTGTGCAGCACAGTTCTTGATCAACGCTCGTATTACGGCGCTACACGTTAGACGTGCATGCATCCAATGGATGATTGCAGGGGTTGGAAAGGAAGTTGATCCATCATGATAAAGAGTTCAGAATCTGAGTATCTTCTGCACTTCTGTTATGTGGCGTACGGTTGATTGGCACTATTTACCTTGTTGCTGAGTCTGGTGCACAGGTACGTACTACCTAGTAGATAACGATCCAAGTACTCTCTCTCTCTCTCTCTCTCTCTCTCTCTCTCTCTCTCTCTCTCTCTCTGTGTGGCCCGTAACATCTCTCTCTCTCTCTCTCTCTCTCTCTCTCTCTCTCTCTCTCTCTCTCTCTCTCTCTCTCTCTCTCTCTCTCTCTCTCTCTCTCTCTCTCTCTCTCTCTCTCTCTCTCTCTCTCTGTGTGGCCCGTAATCAGTTAATCAGCCTTCAAAAGCTGGATTACCTGGACTAGGACTCGATCAATCAGAGTTTCAGCCCGGGCCTTCTGCAGTTCACTGAAATGCACGAGTCTAGTTCGAGATCATGGATCAGAATGCCAACATGCAACGTACCAATACATCTAGACAAGATACGGATCCCCGCTTGACACTTCCTTGGACTGTCTAAAGCATTCCACACTGGAATCAGACAAAGCTAAATATGTTATCTTGTTTGTTAGAATATCCACATTACTGGACGTAAGAACTCTGCGCCCAGTCGTTTATTACGTGCACGCGGAAAGAACTGCTCAGGGCTGGCATTTATCCAGCTTACTTTAGAAACCCTAAGTCCCCCCCGGAAGCCACTGATAACAACAGTGTCGAGAGGTAACGAATATAATTATTTCAGATGTTTATCGGTAGTGGCAAGATTTAAAACAAGCAAAGAGCTGAGCTGGCACTGAGAAAATTAAGTTGAGAAGTTTCAAGCCACTCACCGGACGGGCTACAGAAGGATGGTAGCATGAAGAACTTGTTATCTGCGAGGTTAATAATATACATAAATTTACACACATGAAAGTTGAACTCTGAGACTTGATTCTATCTTCTGACAAGGGACTGCTACTAGGCGTACTTATCGTTAATTTCTATCCATGAGACTTCTCCTTCCATGAATAAACTCCACTCTTGCAACGTTGTTTCATTTAGTACAAGGCCGCGTCCTAACTCTATTTAAGCCATGGCTCTAGGTCCGGACCTCAAGGGTTCTCGCTGCAGGGCACAGCAGTCTCTTGATATATTTCTCTCAGTTCTTTGCTATGGCAGATGCACTGAAATGTGTTCACGATCCGCTTCGTCAGACTAAGCTCTGAGAGAAGCTCAGTCGAGATAATGCAAGCCTCTAATTATTACAGAACAAGGTTATTTATGCCACATAAAATGAAAGGGAGGCCCTGCTTAAAGTAAGAAGTATGTACACCATGGCATTTTAGAAAAGAAAATAGAAGCTAAAAACTAAATAATGGACATCTTCGTGATTTATAAACTTGGAAGTGGATCTGCAGCTGTTGAGATACGATTATTATCTGGCTCATGGTTCGCTTGGACGAGGTTCCAGTCTCGACTGAGTACGTAGTAGTAGTAGCTAGTAAGTACGCTGCAGTACCGGAAGACTTACTGACATAGCATTTGGCACGAGGAGAAGTTGGGAGGCACCCTTTTCCCGCACCGGACGATATGTCAGATAGAGAAGCAAAACTGTCGTTCCGGAAGGGGTCCATCAATCAAGAAGGGGCCATCATCGTTCAAGGAATCGAGGCGAAAGTGAAAGCCAGTGCGGTTTTCACGCAGCACCATATTCCGCCAGCGCTGTTCCCGCTGGCCACGATCGAGGAGTTCGGGCACAACGACCAGACGGGGCTGTTCTGGATGAAACAGAAGACGAAATCATCCACCGAGTTCGCTCATGCGGAGTTAATAGCCTTGTATAATACGTCAGTGAGCGGTCTCGTCGACAAGAACAGGGTCAAGAATTTGAAAGGACTCAAGATGAAGGAAATGAAGGGGAGAGAGTTGTATCTCTCGGTTCCTTACGACGAGATTTTCATCGAAGACGACGAAGTCCATCTGCGGAGTCGTTCGCACACGACCCGCAACTGTATGCTTGTGTCCTTCTCTAGCAATCCACCGCCCCCTCCACAACCCTCGGATGGAACCAATCCCAATGCTCCTCCTGCTGTCGATGCGGATGCTCTCCCCCAGGCGGAAAGTGTAGCTGCTCCTGCAGCAGAGGGTGAGGGCGAGGCCTCAGGAGAAGGAGAGAAGAAGGAAGAAGAGGCTGCTGAAGGGATGCCGGAAGGTGAAGAAGTGGATGCACCAGCATGACCATCTCCAGCAGTTTGGGGTTTCCACACTACTACCACTGCTAGGTGATCACTGTCACAGTGGCATTTGAAGGTAGAGTGGATCCGAGCAGAACGGCCTGTATCAACTGGTGAGGATTTAGATAGGAGCTGCGCACAGCAGCAAAAGCCTTGTACATCGATGTTGTGGATATCGATGTAGGTGTACGTATACGTAGGTTTAGCTGAATGTGAGATCTTTGGTTTGAATTTAATGATCTCACACCTGATGGAGACTCTCATTGAACAAAGAAGGCTTTTCTGACCAACTGTTGTAAGAAAAATAAAGAATGGCGTGAGATCTAGAGCATTCATCTGATTTCTGCCCGGCGCCCTACAGCTCTCCCGCCCAGCCCAGCGAATTACTCTCATCGGGCCTCTAGCAGATCTGCGGATGACTAGGCTGTGCCAATGAGATCTTTCGATCACGAGTTCTATTCAACTATCCACAGCACGAGGGTGATAGAACAGTAAACAATTCATGATCAGACCGGTTAACAGGTAAAAAGCTGGAATGGAATACAAACATGTACACAAAATACAGGAAAACGTGAGCATCTATCTATGGAGGTGAACGACCGGTCTAATTATAAAATTCAAAGATTGCAACTGTGCAGATCACATCTTAAAAAAAGAAGCATCCATGCACCAATCCGTTGGTTTTATCTTTCGCTCGTGCATACTGGAGTTTAGATCGGTAGCCAACGTTAACGCTCGACAGTTAATTTCTGAACCATTTCTCACCATCACATGATTTAAATCTCGCTTGTTCCACTTAAGATGGTATTCGGACAAACCGATTAGGACTTCGCATTATCCATAAGTTCCACTACACGGCATAACTCGTGAATATGGGGTTTCGCACGATCCAACTGGTTGAGGTGTTGTCTGGACTTCTCATATTAGTCAAGAAGATAAGGTTGGCCACTGAATTCTTATGGTCCTGTTATGGATGATGTGAGATTAGAATATGTACAAGAATGCACTGGGAGTTTCTGTCTGATACAGCATGAAGTCAATTTATACGCCAAGACTGCATGCGCGCACCACTGTGAGTTTCTGTCTGATACAGCGAGAAATCGATTAAACGCCAGGACTGCACCGCTGTCAACAAGGATACAAGCTCTGTCCGGAATGCCTCTTGTCCCGTAAATTCATATGACGAGATGATTAGTAAGAAACATCGTTTTTACAAGGTCCGATGCGAACATTTTAGTTCGATTTCAGGTGACTTCGTTCAGGTAAGCTACAGATGGGCTCAGGCTTGGCAGTAAAGTTGGACTCAAAATGGAACTCCAAGTTGTCCACGTTTACGCGTCTCTCGAGGTAAAATTATTGGACATGGGGTGAGTTCAGTTCACAGTGCTGAAGCCAATCTGGCTTCAGCACAGGTAAACATAAGAGGTTGCTCAATGGTGGGTCTCGTTATTTCCTCTTGGCTCCACAACTTGAACAATACTTAGCATCTGGACGAACGAATGTCACTCCACACTCATCGCAAAATCCACCCGATTTTGGTGAGCCCTTTGTCTGGATCAGAGCAGTTTGGTATCATTTCCCCTATTCCGCTTATAAATGACGAACCAAACTGGAGGTTGCTAACCCAACATATACTCATATGTAGACATGATTCAACGTGCAGCCGCGCTTACCCTTAACTCAAACGACTCATGCAATAAAGCAAATGACTTGCAAAGATCCCCCAGCTGCAAAACAAGAAGTAGAGGCAGGTAGGCCACACTTACAGGCTTAGTCTTGGAAGTGGAGGCAGCATGCTCTCGCTTTGCTCCACTGGGCCCTGCGGCGGGTTCTTGCGCCTTCTGTGTCCGAGCCTCTGTTATCATCTTCTTCATATGACTTTGCGGCTTCGAGGCAGCGGCGGGCTCTGATCAAGCAAGCTCGAATTCTTGAACTTTGCAGATCGACACTTTTATACCGATTCTAATTAGAGACTACTGAGAATGTGCTCATCAACTAAATAGTAGGAAGCAGTAACTACCCCTTGACTCGCGATCGTCTATGTTACAAGCACCTGCTGGATGGATAGACGTGTAAGGTTCTTGGCATTTTCGCAGCCTTGCAAGCAAACCTAGCATCTAGAAGACCTCCTTCCTAGCTCTGCGTTCCGACTGCCGTAGTCACAAGCTAATTCGCGCAAGTTCAAGAAACGACTTCTTCCCAACTTTCACGCACCTATCAAATACGGTATGATATTTCACGCAAAGCTTCTTATAATAATTTCCTGATTTAAGCAGTTACACACTGTCCCATATTCTGCTTACTCGAACGATCGCAAATCCTTGTACGATCTTATATTTTCAACAAAAAATCGATCTATCTTCTAACTATTTCCCGTAAGTTTTACACCTGCGGTATCACCGATTCGAACTCTGCAAGGCTCTAGATAATTTCAAAATAGGTTCTCGCTGAATCAGATATGCACGAAAGAACATAGATGCGCGAATTAGCTTGTCACTATGGTACCTTTATGTCTGGTTCCTCGGTAGTTTCTGTGGAGTCCGAGTGCGTGACTGACAGACAGATCTAACCTGCGACAGGACTTTTCTTGCAAACTGAATCAACCTCAGCAGACACTTTCTATGCTGCAAGGGAAGAGGGTGAAAGTATGTCCTCCCACTTGATACTGAATTTTTGGCTCCTTGAGATTTTGTATAGGGCTGCATCCGCTTATTGTTGGACAGAGACTGCGCGATCAGAGCTGTTCCAGCTGGTTTTGCTGGGTTGCTTGCTGTGCAGCTCTTCTGGTGATGCTTATATGCTTCAGGAGCGAACTTGCGTCTACAGTGAGGACACTGTTCTAGCGATGCTTGAAACTGTTTATAGGCGCTGCAGTGTACAACCGAGCCACCCCGCGGTCAGTGGAAAGTGCGAAGAAAAACAAGAGAACAAGTAAACCCTTAATAAACTGAATGTTAACTTAGTTAGAGTATGAGATAATGACTTACGCTTCATTAAACTCGTCCACCGCCTGAAGATTGCCGCCAACTTTGATGGGAACCTCAGGAGCTGGGGGCTGCGGCATAGGGCGCTGCTCCTTAGAAGGCCTCAGGGACTCCGCGTCCAACCACTTCTTTTGACACTGTGGAATATGAATTGGCAAGCTGCGCTTCCCCGCCATCAACACGACCATCAGCAAAAGGATCGGATATTAAGCTTGTTCGGAAAAGGAAGGACGTCATGCGAATTGGGCCTAGAACATGTACTTCCCACATTGCCCGCTTTATGTCTCATCGCAGCAGACGCCCACACCATGTATAAGGTACTCTTGCGAAATGAGGTTTCTAATGAGCAGAAAGAAACGTCCTGCTGCAGACAAGCGCCCCTGACTTACAAGACTAAGGTTTGAGTTTCCGCTGAGAAGAGCGGGGAAGGCTAAAAGTAAACGTTAACCGACACTCATCCAATTAGAGCAAGTAGACCACGTTGTTTTACGGATGTAATCGCATGTTTTCAAGGGGCTGCTTACTTGTCTAATCTGGACTGCATAGTTCTTAAAAGTAGGTGTAGTTAGTGCCTGAAGCCCCAGGGTGGTGGACTATCGTCTTACACGAGGGATACAAACCTTTTGCTACCGAATTCACGACCACACAGGTAGCACATGAGCATCCGAGGACGCGATCCACCTTTTCGGGCTGTCATATTCATGATTGCTGGCGTTTACAGCACGCTCTGATGTGCAAAGGCAACCGACCGGCAACAGTTAATTATCCTCTAATCCGACCAGTGCTACAAGTAAAGTATCCATTGACCAGGTTCAAGTTCCCATGAATACTCCACATCGTTCAAAAAATAAATAACCTCGCGAAGTTCGTGCTTTACAGCACACAACTGTTTCGAAGACGTTGGCTGAGTCGTCGATAGTTGTTATGCTTCACTCTGAACTCGGAATCCTAATCTAATCTGAGGTCGACCAATCTGGCTCTACTAACAGTTCCAACAGACAGAAACTTGGGCATCATCTTCCAGTGTCGCTCCCATGATATAGAAATATCAACAGCTCCCAAAGCTGCAAATTATTAGTTTTATTTGTTGAAATTCACGGGACCTTCGTCATACCCTCCAGCAGAAACTGGAGATGAGAATAATTCTCCATCTTTGACAATGTATCAGAAACAATGGTCTTAAATTATCCGTAAATTATCCTCTGAGAAATATGTACAATACCTACAAACGGAATCATGTACTCGGTCTGATTTCTATCTGACACTTCACTTCTTTTTTAGAGTGATTTTTAGCTTTTTAGGCCCCGAGCCCGGGTTTGTCTGCTTGCTGTAAGAAGAGAAAGCAGCCAAGTTTACAGGAATAGAGCTGGTACTTGAAGGCTTCACCTCTTCAAGGTTTATCTCAGGCTTCTCCGCAGTCTTGACAGGGGACTGGTCATGACCTGGAACAGGCGGTACTGGCTGAGCTTTGGCCTTCTTTTTCGGTGAAGGCTCGCTCGACGGAGATACAGGTGAGCTGATGGTGGTATTCTTAAATTCTTCAAGTTTGGCTGCACAGAGAAGATAAGGTAACGGTGTAAGTACATCAAACATTGTCAGCTACCTACAAGGATCAAACAGATTCCCCGGAGATGGAACTTCCAAGAAATTACTTAATTCTATGAGCTGGCTAACATACTTGAATCTGGGACTCATCGTCCTGCTACAATATAACAGCGCAACAATCTCAAAGTATTGTTCAACCCGTTCTCCATCGAGATGATCTGAGAATCGGTACTTCACGTTTCAGTACAACGTGGTTCCACGAATGACCGCTTACAGACTAAGTGTAATGGCATTCTTGTCATACAACGCTTACAGACGAAGTCTAACAACATTCTTGTCATACAGTCCGCGGTTGCTCCTGGGCAAAACCTGGGTAAGTAGTAAACGCAGAACAGTAGAATATTCAGTAGAAACAGAACTTACAAGTGATTAGAGCACGTATCACATCATCTTTTGCCACGTCCACAGCTTGCTCATCACGGTTGTTGCGCAATTCAGGATCACAGCCTGGATCACATTAGAAAGACTCAGGAACTCAATACAAACCGCAACATCCTTTAATTACAGTCAGCAACAGAACTCACTTTCACAGCTACTGCTGTGAAATAATTAGCGTGTAGATGTACTATGAGAAATATATAAGTTGCGATCCCTTGGCAGAAAACTGTCGACTGATCTGCTTATACTGTTGTTTGAGAAATTGTTCAAACCTCAACAACTTTCAACGATCGCCTGTTGAGGGAAGAGAACCTGGCATATGATAACAGAACTACAGAGAGGCGAATATTAGCTAATTACCTGCTTTTAGGAAAAGTTCTACCAAAGAACGATGTCCAGCTTTAGCAGCCCACAGAAGGACACTGTCGCCATTCTGCACATCGTAATGATAATGAGCATGACATGAGCACAAGAATCAAACCCCATCTAGAGAATAACGGAGAGCACTGAACCATATAAAAGTTGGAGGCTCACACAGCTATGGTCTACTGACAATAAAAGCATACTCAGATATGAACGACCCTTGATGCTCTAGAAGAAACTGTCGTCGGACTGCTCCAAGAACTATACATAGCCTTCGCTTTCTATAATCGATTTGTATGGCCCCAATGCATGTCATGCTTCTAGCAACTGTCAAAACCTCGATCCTCAACTCTATAGGCCGCGTTAAATGAATTACCATACTGACATTTACTGGGCTCCATGCCAGTCCATGGAGCACATGGGGACCACAATCCTTTCGAACTGCAGTCACATCAGTATCTGACAAGACTCTGTTCTGGGAACCGGCCATTAATAGCCCAGGTGACACTAGAGATGGATGCCTTGCTTGTGGAGGGATGGGATGACGAACTTGTGTCTGCAACTAGGAGTGTCTCTTCCTTCACAGTGCCAATGCGGGAGTTTATGTCACTTACCTTGGTTGTAATGCTGAGTGAGGCATCCCTTTCGAGAAGCAAGTGCGCAGAGTCCAGCCATCCGCGGTCGGCGCACCAGTGCAAAGGAGTCCTGCCCAACCAGGAGGTGTAGCCGCTGTAAAGCCTACTCTCAGAGTACTAAGTTCATACTGCTGCGAATACTCCTGGATTTGCTCCAAAGGCTTTGAACTTAAAAGTCTTACATGAATTCATTGACGCTTTCATCTGCAAACCCACAATCGATTCGCATGCTCAGTGCAGGGCTAACCAGACTCCCTTAGGTCACATCTGTAAGCTTGGTCCTCAACTGTTCGATGGAAGTGCTATACGGTAATAGATCCCGAAGCTACCCTAACTTCTGGGGAAAGAGAAACCCCTAGGAAAGCAAACAACCTGAGAAATATGTAGCACGCACGGACTACAAAGTGCGAAAAACTAGACAACTCAAAAGTAATGGCGATAAGAAACGAGACCTACCAATACAAATAACGATCAGTTCGCATATTCAGATTTACACCGTTGATGAAAAGTCAGCGTAGAAAGAGACCACCTTTGACACATTGTCCGCACTCAAGAAGCATAAATTACTGATACCTCACAGAGAAGCAGGAAGGACATGATGGATAAAAGTCTAAACAGAAGAAAGCTTCAATGCAGAATTCGTGTGAGTATTGGATTTGAGTCGTTTTGCTCCACACAGAACCTCTAGACAAAATTTTCTTAAACGTCGGATGTATAAGAATGCATGTTCTACGCCAAGGCCACCAATTAACAAGATAAATATCCTTTACTCATACCCTAAGGACCAGTCGAGCTCAAACTCAGAAAAAATCTTGACATCATCTCGAACAGTGGATTACGCCAGAATAGCAAGCCGAACCAGATGCGCAACATAACGTTGAAAAGGATCGCAAAAGAAGCGAAACACGCACCTGCCCCACATATCCTGAGAAATGACATTTGCACCAGCCTCTATCAAGAGTCGGACCGTCTGGGTGTGGCCAGTCTGCGAGCACAGAAGATTCATAGCAGATCGTTGAAACCCATCCAACTCATTAGGGTCCACACCGGAGTCCAGCAACGCCCTGACCCGCTCTTCACTGTTAGAATCAAAATTTGAAGAGGCACATTCTCTCTGCAAAGGCGTTCGCGGCCCTTCTAGCTCAGACATGCTTGCCTGCTTCTCTTTCAAAGCACGAGATCGAACGTCCTCTGCTACTTGGGCTGAATTTCCACGATATTATCAAGCTCACAAAGCGCTCAAGCCAGCCAAACGAACTGTGAAGACACGGTGCAACTCTTCTGCCTGCTGCTCTTTCCCCACTTCTCCACGACGAATTCCAGCGTAAGCGGAACACCGAACGCGCCTATTATGGATTAACTATTCTGCAATGACATTTCCTTCCAGTAAGAATTTCGCGTTCCCTTTTGAGTTATCTCAAAGTTAACATGATTCTTCAATTTGTTTTGTATATGGTGGTTAAATACAGATAACCACCATATACAATGTTTAGATTACATTTACATGTGTGATTAATCTCACCATCTGATAAAAAATAAACAGTTTAGTTCGTTGTTTAGTTTAGTTCTTCGGAGCACAGATGCTGCATAAATACGTCACTAGCTGCAAGACCTAATTTGGTTACAGCTTCAGTAAAGCCGAGGGGAAAACTTACTACAGTACAATATTGTTGCTATGCTTTTGCATAGCTTACTTTCGGTTCGAGAAGAGGAAAAAAATGAAAGAAATATCTTTTCAGTATATGTATAATGAAATCATTAATAGTAAGATGAGATTGGTATGTACAATTCCATATTGTATTCTGGGTTTTGGGCTACGCACGGATACTGTAATAATCTACCATGATTATTACAGTATTATGATAGAACTATGATTATCACAATCACTAGACTAATTTTGCTAATATTTATATTAATATATTTTTTACCACTATTACCAAACACCAACAGCCACAGCCAATCCACTTTGTTAATTTTATCCTTCTTATCACGCTTGTCTTCTTCTCTAGCCACCTTCCCAAGGCATTTGGGATGCATATTAAGTTCTACATCTTATGAGAGATGATATCTCAAGCAAATTAGAACAAAGTACTTAAAAACACTTAAACTAATTATCTGAGTTGTTATCAGTATAGAACTGATTTTTATGCTTTAGTATCCGGTAACTAGGGAGAAACAGTCAAGAATTTTAGAACCAAACTAGCTACATACAACCTCTTTGAGAGTTATTTTCTCGTTTTGAAGCGGGGAGAAAGAATTTATTTCAACAACTGCAAGACACAAAAAGTGATCTCACCAAAATCAAGGTCATAAGCTTTCCTCATCAGCTCACCATGCATGGAAACAGACGAAAATGAGAGCGCCAAATCAAAGGAAAACCTAGATCAAGAACCTAGCGGTAACAAGAAATGACGATGAATCGGCAAAAGCATGAGTGTACATTTTGCACTCACCGGACGCACATGAGATGTAGACAAGATGTTTTGAGAAGGAAAAATATTTATCTTCAATGCGAATCTTTCGCACATCTACCGTCTTGTTGCGCCAGCAGAAGTTCTTGCTCAGTAGGTCACGAAACTCACAACGCTAACCTGCGAACCATAATCACACGTCAGTGTTCATGCACCACTTATCTTTATCTTGTTTGATCCGGACCGGAGCCGGACCGTCTTCTTAACTCTCAAGCTCAACCTTCCTTGAGTCCTGACCTGGACCCGGCTAGGTCGATCTCAAAAGATGAGCAAGTCACAACATGACTTAAGACGGACTTCCCATAAACTCCAGGGTCCTAAATAGTGCCTCTAGCACACCTAGCGGTCCAACTGTCCATGATGTCCGTCTGGGTCCAGGCTCTTGAACGATGATCTAAACCAGTTGTCTCGTTTCTTAGTCTTGCCCCAACCCTTGGGTCGTTCTTAAGTCTAGACCGGAACTCGTCTTGGTACTGACCCAGCCATCACCTCATCCCTCAGAGTCTATCCGCCGAACTCTGGAGTTGGGTGACTCGTTCTTGGCCCACCCAGGCATCGAGCCTCTCTCATATATACTTCTGGAGATCGTCGGTTCCGTCTTCCTCTTTGATCCCTAAAAATTATACCACAACCCAGTCACATGATCGATCATAATTCTCAACTCCGAGGTCAGTTCAAAAAGTTTTGCATATCACTGGAAATCTCTCGTAAAGACCTTTTCAATGATATCTTACTCACCTCGAGATCTTACATAAGACTTCGTCCACGACCCAAAATGTTGGTACAGTTCCAAATAGCAGTTTTTTGAGAAACTGTGATCTAGTGCCAGATTGAGACCTTACTAGATCCACGTCTCGGACTTATGTTTCGGTTCATTTTTAGACTTGTTTTTTTAGGTCAGCATTCGTCTGAGGTCCTTTCGGAATAGACCTCTACGTCTTAATCCAACGTTTCAACCTAAGTCCAGAGAACCACTTAGAATTCTTCTGTTCCTGACTTCTCGGTCAAGTCGTTAAGTCCTACTCGCAACGTTCACAACCTAGCACAAGTCCACTAGAGTTCTGTTCTTCGCGTCTACGCTTGATCTTGAGATTGAAGATCACGAAATTCATCTCCATTTTGGAGGTTGATGCCATCGTCAACAATGATCCTTAAGTTAACGCCAAGTTCAAAATGGGTAGCCAACCCCTTGACGTCAGAATTGTGTTCTAGTAGCTAACACGCAATTCTTTTCTTAGCTTGAGTCTTAAGTCATCTCTAGAACATTTAGAAAATTCCAACTAGTCTCCGGAAAGTCTAACCTTTCTGGCCATCCTTGAACAAAACTAGTTGACAATTTCTAAACATTCTACTTAAGACTCTACTTGCTAACTTTTAAGTATTCACACCTACTTACCAAAGCTCATTTTCTTATCGCAATCTGATTTGACTTAGACGTACGTCTAAGTATACCATACAGTCTGAAAATAGCAATGCAATATCACCCCCAGTCCCAAGACAAGTGTAAACTATTCACACTTGTTTTGCCAACGCTACGACAAACCTAAGTCTTGACATCAAGACTTAGTCTTGATTTAGATGCTTATCGAAACCATCTCGCTTCCTTTGAGTGTGCTTCGCCCCTCCTCTTGACAACATCCTAAGCATGTGATCAAAACTAGTCATAGCCATGCACTAGCAATATACTTAGATAATTTTCAAGAAATAAATTTTTTATTTTCACAAAATATGAGTCAAAGCTACAAAGTCCATCGGTCCAAATCGCCTCAAATTGCTACTCGTACGGTTTGTCTTTCTTTCACTCTTCGCTGGAAAGAAAGAGATGTCCTCATCTTGCTAACGCCCATGTTGTCCTTTCGTCGTTTGAAGAGGTCCAATATTTCATTTGCATGTTCCAGATCGTCTTTTGACACCCAAGTTGCTTCCTTCAAATGGTATCCACGTCATTTGACCAAGTACTCCGTTCGGTTGGATTTGTGTCGCGATCACAAAATAGTCTCCACCTCGTATTCTGCTTCGCCTTGTAGGACATCAGGTTGAGACCTGAGAACTTGTTTGCGCTTCGCTCGCAAATCATCTTTGAAGTACTTCTTTAATAAAGAAACATGGAAGGTCGGATGCAACTATCACTCGGGATGAAGGTCTAAAGTATCGACATCTTCATGCGGATTCTTGAGAATGACAAAGGTCTCGCTAACTTTGATGAAAAATTTGCTGAAATTCCATCTGTAAGGGGTGAAGTTCTTTGTACTTAACCATACTTCTTCGTCCACTTGAAACTTCACTGGCCGATGATGCTTGTTTACCTACTTCATGTAACGTTGTTGTGCTTATTCGAGGTTCTTTTCACTTGTTCCTCGCACCATTGCATTTTCGTCACCAACTCTTCAGCCGATGTTTGCCGTGCTCTTGGTCGTGCCGATGTAGAACTCCCTACAAAAGTCAAGTCAAGAGGTCTTTTGAGCTCACGCCCGTAAACCAGCAAAAAAGATGATTCGCCGGTTGCTGAATGCTTCATGGAGTTGTAGCAATACTCGGAAGACTAAGCCACTCAAGTCAATCACTTTGGTCTGCACTCACATAACTCCTCAAGTATTGATTCAGAACCGAGTTAACTCATTCTGTTTGTCCATCCGTTTCGAGATGAAAAGCGGTACTAAATTTAACTTAGTCTCCAACTTTTGGAACAAGTGTTTCCAAAAGACACTTGTGAACTTAGAATCTCAGTTTGAAATAATACTTCGAGGTAATCCATGTGAACGTCATCAAGTATCTAGAACAAGCGAGAAGTCGTGAATGTTGTTGGGTATCCAAGGATCAGGGTAAACTTCACTAGTTTGCTAAATCCGTCAACTATCACAAAGATTGCACTGTATCTGTCTGAGTTAGACAGAGACATAATGAAGTCCATGCTAATGCTTTCCTAAGGTCTGGCTAGAATCGGCAAAGGATGAAGTAATCCATGTTTGTTCTCATAAAAAACTCGGTTTACTTGACAGATTACGCATGTTTTCACAAAGTGGGCAACATCCTCTTTCATATGGATCAATAAAAGTTTTTAGCTATCACTGCTAAAGTGGACTTTTCTCTTTGATGACTTGGTAAAGAAGCATCATGACACTCTTTGAATAACTTTGTCTTAAGTTTTCCTTATCCCACATAAATCCAACTTTGCTTGAACATGAGTAAGCTATGTCCTAGTCGCATGTTCTGCAACTTCACTCCTCGCTTGAGCTATTCCATATACTCTTTTGTTTGGTCATCACCCATGTAACTTTCACGTATTAGTCTCTCCAAGTCAAAATCCTTAGGATACATAGCTCACAAAATCTGTGTCGACGATGAAAGATATTCCTCTGTGCGACTCAAGGCATCCAAAATCACATTGTCCTTTCTCACTTGGTGGATTAATTATACATTCATGAGCGCCAAGATATCATGCCATCATAGTTGCTTTAGCGTCACCCGATCTTGTGTTTCAAAGTACTTGAGAGAAATATTATTGATGTACATTTGGATTTTGTGAAGTCTCAAGTAATGCCATCATTTCCTCAAGTAATGAACCACCGCAAATAGTTCTTTCTCATGAGTCGATCATCGTCTCTCCATCCCAAACAACTTCTTGTTTTCGTACGCTACAGGTTTTTCATCCTGCACCAATACTCCCTCGACCGCATAGTCGTTCGCATCCGTTTGCATCTCGAAGGGTTTGTCAAACTCCGGTAGCTTCAAAGCTTACGCTTTTGACAAAATTGATTTGATCATTCAGAATGCATCATCCCTCTTGGTCCAACTTGTCTGTGCGTCTTTTCTCGTCCAGTCCGTCAGCAGTTTCGTGATCTTTGAAAAGCCCCTCACATACTTACGATAGAACCGTGACAATATTAAGAATCGTCGCATTTCTTTTACTGTAGTCGGAGGCTCTCAAGTCACAATCGCATCCATCTTCTACATATGCGGATCGACTCCTTCTACCTTTATGACATGTACCAAAAAGTTAATGAGTTCCACACCAAACTCACTCTTGTCAATGTTGACAAACAGCTTATACTCCCGCAGCTTCATCAACACCACCTTTAGCTGTTGCGCGTGCAACTCCAAGGTTTTTGAGTAGATCAAGATGTCGTCGATGTAAACGATGACAAACTCGTCCATCTTCTCACAAAAACTTGTGTTCATCAATGTAGTAAACGTCGAAGGAGCTTTGCAGAGTCCAAATAGCATCATCACGAATTCAAATGATCCGTATCGGGTTTGACAAACGGTCTTCTCAACATCTAGGTCAGCTATCCGAATGTGGTAATATCTTGACTTCAAGTCTATCTTGCTGAAGTACTTTGCATCCGCTAACCTATCAAAAAGCTCATCTATCCTTGACAAGAAATAATTATTTTTCACCATCATCTTATTGAGCGCACGATAATCTACACAGAGTTGTAACTTTCCATCCTTCTTCTTTGCAAAAAGAAATGAGGCTCGGTAAAGTGACTTGCTGGTTCGAATGTATCCACGTGTTAATAGCTCATCGAGTTGTCTTTTCAACTCAAAGAGTTCTACTTGATTGAGTCGATAAAGACTTTAGAGGGTGGTTTTGATCTTAGCAAGACCTCGATCTTATGGTCCAACATCCGCTTTGGAGATAATTCAACAAGTAGCTTATCCGTCAAGACATCCTCAAACTCCTCAATCACTTCGCTAAGCACATTTGGAAGTTAGTCGCATCTCTTGATGTTTCCTCTTGTCCACCACACGCCATCAAATCTGCAACCCGCATCAAACACATGACTTCTTCGTTGAAGTCCATTTGTTTGTCTTTGATCAAATTCATCACAAAGTCATCAATTTTTTGTGTTGTTTGAATCAGCCTCACTCCTAGCTTTCGTCTTTTAGCTTAGACGTTCAACCTCAAAGGTTTTCGTCTAAGTTCCACTTCGAACCTATCCAAGAAAATGTTTCTCAAAACCGCATGGATGTCATCCATCTCGCACACCATGAAGTTCTATGTGACCTCCAACTTCACACACGCAAACCGTACGTCCAAGATCACTTCAGAACTTTGGTACGTCATGTCTTTGGCAAAGCGCACCTGAATAAGCTTGTTTGCCTTGGATGTAGACCAGCACAACTTCTTCACCAAATTTGGACTTATGAAGGAGTGGGTCGATCTTGTGTCCATAAGAAAAATAACATCCACGGTTAACAACTTTGGCTTGTAGGAACATCAATCCTGGAGTCTTCTTCATAGTTCTTAAGATCACAATCATCTGGTCCTTCAACAAGTCCTTTGCAACAAATGCATTTATGCTACAATTACTAATCTTAGGCTTCATATACCCCTTAGCAATATGGTCTGTCTCGTCACAGTTGTAGCAAATAAACTTAGAACAATTGCCCTTCTGAGGTGTTTGCTCCTTAGGTTTCAACCCTGTTTGTTATCACTTTGCTGCTGAGGCAGAAGAGTCCTTTCGATCCTTCTCACCCCCCTCATCTCATTGTCGCTTGAAGCTTGTCCATACTATGTGGTTCAAAAGGTTTCTGTTGTTGGACTTCACTCGTTCTCAATCTGCTTCGCTAGCTTCAAAAATTCAGCACATGTCTCAGGTAGCTTCGGCATCTGAAAGAGAGTCTTCTCCGAGCTATACTTGAGTCTCTCAATAAATATGCATATCTTGATCTCCTCAGTCCACTTGGAGAACGAATCCAGCTTAGCACTAAACTAGAGCACATAAGTACTCAAGGTCCCGTTGTCGTGTCGTGGACCAACTCCTCCTAAAATGCAGACTTCGATGCTTGTCGCTCTAAAGACACTCATGGGAAAAGCAAGCTAAGTTAAAGCTTACGGGCTTTTGGCACAATTTCAGATCTCCATTTTTATCGCATCAGTGGATAGAGCTCTTTGTCAACACTCCATAGGCACTTGGTCTACTTCGTTTGGACGCTTAGTGGAGAAGTTACAAGACTCAAAAGATGGGTAAAACAAGCTAGGCCCCAGCTTACGGACTTTTGGCACAACTTTGGATCTTCACTTTCATTACATCGATGGGTAGAGCTCGTCGTCAACTTTCCATGGGCATCTTGTCTACTTCATTTGGACGCCTAGTGGAGAAGTTACGCGATTCGAAAGAAGAGACAATCAAGCTAGGTCCTAGTTTACTCTGCTGACTGGGTATTTTGTGACTCTAAGCGCTATACTAAGGACGCAAGGGGTCTGCTTCCTCATTATTGGGAGAAAACTTGTACGTACCGTGACTGACGTAAGGGGCTGCTTAAAGAGCTAGTTTGCACTTGCGACTTGTAAGCAGACGGTTCGGGAGATTTGGAGGTCCAATGTAAGTGCGCAAGGCGTCGTTGGGTTCAGATCCGTGCAGGCTACGCACTGGTTAAGACGGTTTGTGAAGAGACTGATCGGGGAGTGTGTACTGGGAGAAATTGAGACGCAAGAATGAGATTTGGAGTGCTTCAGTGATTTGTGAAGGAGAGTTGGACCGTTCGAGCCGTTCCGGAGTCCAAACTTGTTGTCCTTGGATCCATCAGGATCAAAACGCCGAGTTCTTCAGGAAATTGAAGATGATACGAAGTTTCATCGGGCGGTTTGGGAGTTCTGAGTGAATTTGGCTCGCAAGGAAGCGCTTATGTCAGATTTTCGTTCACCTGCGATCTGAGATTGGGTTGTTCTTCGTCATCGGTGAGTCAAACTCTTCGTTCTTGGTGCCTATGCGATCAAGGAGTCTTCATCTACGCATAGGAGAAGATCATGTGCGGATTGGATTGTTGGTTTGCGTATGATGAGCGATTTTGAGCCGCAAGGAGTCGATTCACATCAGTTTTTGTAATTTGTGACCAAATTTCTTATGTGGTTTTGCAAGAGGAACTCCAAACAGCTTGTTTGGAATCTCGTTGGGTTCATGATAGTTAGATCTACTTGCCAGAGAAGACAGATATCAGATCAAATGATCCGTTTGAGCGGTGTTTGCGATTGTAAGCCGTAGGGAGGAGTTTCTGAAAGTTCGATCACCTGCGATGGAAAACTGACGATATCGAGGTTGTCGAGAGTTGGATCTGAAGGTTTCTTGGGCCAATGGAGTCAGGGAAAGAGACCCTATTGACATCTGAAGAATGTTTGGCGAAAGGAGGAAGTTCTCAAATAGGCCTTTTTCGATTCTTTCGCTACGGTTTTTCATCCTTTGGAGTTCGTTAGAGATCTAGTTGGCTATATACAGCTTGTGGTAGCTAGCTTTGACTAAGAGCTTGTACATGGATGTGGTTTGGACTTGGGTTTCAATCGTATGATACTGATGCAGCTCTGTTTGTTAGCAAAGGGAAGTTTCTCTTGTTTTGAGCTACGCTCCGGTGGTTTTGGGTCAGGATTGAGATTCAGGGGTTCGTTTTAGGGGCTTTGAAGCAGATTACAGACCGCTCTAGTCTGTTTCTCAATTTTGTGTTCTTAGGAAGAAAGAACTGGCAGTGTACATACATTTGGAGTTGGTATATATTGCAGCATTCGTTTTCGTGGTTATTTTTTCTGTCTTGTCTCTGTTCAGCACACAACATCTCCACAGCCAAGAATCTCGCGTTTTCCTGGACATCCTTCATGCGAAATCCGACACGACACCGTCTGCTTCAATGTAACTAACTCAACACCATCTCGAATCCTTTGATACTCTAGAGTGAATCGTCCAATGAGCAACTCCTTGAACTCTTTCCGACCAAACATCAAGACGATCAAGACATGCTCGTCTCTGTATCCAATCCATCAGAGAAGCGCGTGCTCTTTTAAGAACGTAATCGCCGCTCTCACTTTGTTTGACTCCTTAGCCTGTTATGTCTCAAAGTATAGCTCCAACTTAGTTAAGAAATCCTTAACCTTGTGAGCTCATCTTATACTTGAAAATGAGATCGGCAGATTAGACTTACAAAGCTTTCTAGTAGACGAAGAACTCATTTGGCCTACCTCAAGCTCGACGATACATTTATTCCTAGAGACCATACCCTTTTGCATGATCTTCATCATCTTGATGAGCTCTGCATACAAAGCTCCTTGACTTCTCGTGCTTGAATCGTTGGACACCGTTGATAAAACTCCATCTTGTTACACAAGTGTCGCACTTGGTATGAGGCTTCTTTGACGTTAGGGTGAAGGTTGTTGGTTATCGTCCCTTGACTATGCCTCAGGACTAGCTCGAGTTGATCTGATTTTGGTGTCAGCCGTCACTCGTTTCTTGATCTTTTCTGTAGTACTCTATCCTACGTCGGTCATTGCTCCAAACAGTTACCTACAAACGTTGATCCACTTTGTATTTGGAGTCCTTCTTCAAGCGTCTAGCCTTCAGCCGCTACCTCGAGTTCTTGCTCACCGAAGTGTCAGCTTTGATATCACTTTTCGTGCATCTACCGTCTTGTTGCGTCAACGAAAGTTCTTGCTCAGTAGGTCACAAAACTCACAACGCTAACTGCAAATCACAATCACACACCAGCGTTCATGCACCACCTACCTATCCCGTTTGGTCCGGATCGAAGCCGGATCGTCTCCTTAACTCTCAAGCTCAACATTCTCCAAGTCTTGAACTAGACCCGACTAGGTCGGTCTCAAAACATGAGCAAGTCACAACATGACTTGGGGCGGACTTCCCATAAAGTCCAAGGTCCTCTAAAAGGTGTCTCCAGCACACCTAGGGGTCCAACCGTCCATGATGTCCGTCTGGGTCCAGGCTTTCGAACGGTGGTCTAACCCGCCGTCTCATTTCATAGTCTTGCCCTAGCCCTTGGGTCGTTCTTAAGTCCAGACGTTCAAGCCTGAACTAGAACGCGTCTTGGTACTAGCCCAGCCATCATCTCATCCCTCCAAAGTCTACTAGCTGAACTCTGGAGTGACTCGTCTTGGCCCACCCAGGCATCGAGTGCCGCTCATATATACTTCTGCGGATCAACGGTCTCGTCCTCCTCTTTGGTCTTTGAAAATTATATCACAATCTGATCATAGGATAGGTAATTATTCTCAGCTACAAGGTCAGTTTGACAAGTCTTACATATCATTGGAAACCTCTCGCCAAGACCTTTCCATTGATACCTTACTCACCTCGAGATCTTACGTGGAGTTCCGTCCATGATCCAAAACGTCGCTGGAGCTCCAACACTTAGCAGTTTTCCGAGAAATTGTGATCCGGCATCAAATTGAGACCTTGTGGTTCAGACCTGCATCCGGATCCATGTCTCAATCCCACATCTCGGACTTACGTTTCGTACTTACGTTTCGGTCCATTTTCATACTTATCTTTTTAAGTTCACATTCGTCTGGAGTCCCTTTGAGATAGACCACTATGTCTTAACCCAACGTTTCAACCTACTTAGAGTTCTTCTGTTCCTGACTTCTCGGCCAAGCCGTTAAGTCTTACTCGCATTCACAACCTAGCGCAAGTCCACTAGAGTTTTGTTGTTCGCGTCTACGTCCGATCTTGAGACTGAGGATCACGACAGAATCTCAAGGATAGAGAACGCTCATCGCTTTGTGAAAATAGCAAGAGATGGGGACCTCAAGTCCCTTAGCAATGTTTCCATACCTCTCTTGAGTTTCTTCCACCTCTCTTGGATGTGAATCTTGATCTTATTCTTGATATTGATCTCAATTTTGGTGATCGATTGTTGTCTCTTTTGAAATGATGTTTGTTCTTCTCAATTATAAGAACCATAACGTTGCAAGCTCACCACTACTGCTACACCTTGAAGATTCAAATCGACTGGAGACAAATTGCTAAATGTAGATGTTTCATTATCATTCAACACGTCATTTTGGATGGATTTAATACAATCAAACTGTGGTCTGAAGTGAATTGGACGTGTCTTCAAGAGACGAGAGTGCAAAGCATATGAAAACATCATTGTCTCTATTCCATAACAAGTGCTATTGGATCCCAATTGACTACCAAACACACATATTATGCCTCTGATAAAGCTGTGGTCCATATTGAAGCAAGAGCTATGAGACGTACAACCGAATCTCTCTTTTTCTCCAACGTCACTAACTAGTAGGTTATTTGGTGCAGTGTCTTCTTTGTAGGAAATTTGTCCATCATGGAGAAAATCTTGATGGTCCTTGGTCATAATGGTAAATTATACTGCTCAACATCTCCAATCACGAACACTACACCATCACATTACAAAGCTTCGTTGGTTGATAAGATGTCTTTCTTCAAGCTACAACAGAGCAATCGCATATGTTTTTGAGATCCGATACAACTGATCTACAAAACAGAACTAGGAAATAGATCACTCAGCTGAACTAGAAGATCCACAATTCCATCACTTAGAGGAACATCTGGACATCAAGAGGTCTTCATTCTATGACATATTATGTACTTGGCCTTGGCAACACATGCACGGAGGCACCTTCATCTATCAACGACAGATTGGATCAAATGATGCAAGAGATATAACTTGCAACGAGTTGAGGATTGTCTGCACTTATTCAGACATTGTCTCTTCTCGATATCCGCTTGGGCCTTGGCTAAGAGACTCATCTTTCATGCGCTTTTACACATTGATTTTTGACACACCATGGCCAGACAAACCTTGTTTGGTGAGGCACTCTCAACTTCCCAAGCATTGATTTTTTTTTACTTTGAGAGTCGAGGTATTTTTCATGCGGTCAAATCTAATTCTTGACTATGAAACTTATATCTAATACGAATTGGATAGGTAGATTCAAAAAGTTGTTCAACACATTTTTTTATATAAATTACGCGAAAAGGAAAAATTTGAGTAATGTCACTTGCACATTAAAACTTTGGTCCAACTAACTCTCAAGACTATGGATGATGGAAACAAAATTGGCAATCACCTAATATGCATGCAACATGAACTTTTACCTCGTGAGAAGAAAAAAGACAAGCCTAGAGAGAGGAGCAAAATCTACTGACGCAATTGGACCGGACAGGGAAATGAGTTCTTCTCAAACATCTAGGGTATATTATTCAATGTTGGATTAGTGTATGTTTATGAGTTGTTAGTTTTAATCTATAATATTAAATAATGAATATAAAGTAATTTCAAGATAAAAATATATTTTAAAAATCAATGTTAAGTGTTATATACAACGTGCATGTCAAAACTGCCGAAGAAAAGATATACTGGATTGGTAACTCAGTCTTCGTAGCTAAGGTTCGTGCATACTTGTCTACGTGTTACTTTTTTCATGTGTTCTCAAGTGCGTGAAATGATCCACGAGAGTGCATGAAATGATCCACAAAATAGTCAGAAATAATATATATGTATATAGTACATTTAAACATTAGCTTTTCAATAATTTAAGGTTAAGATTCATTTTATATTTCTTTATACTAAATTTAGTATCAGTTTTTTCCAACATGTAGAACTTTTAAATATGCATAAAGTTGAGTTATAAACTTGTAGAAAAGCGTCATACACTCGAGACCCAATAAATTAGCACTCCGCGTAAGGATCTGGGTGATTTGGGTTACCAATACGGTAAGCCATGTAAGAGAAAGTGCGCTCTAAGAACCTTAAGGTGGGCCTCTTATCCCATACAAAATAATTTTTGTTATAGATTTCATTTTCACCTAACATTTCCCGTTAGAATGATGAGGTGATAAAGTAAACAGTGTTGCAAATTCCACCCACTCGAAGATGGAAGAGGTGAAATATACAAACAGTTTAATGGTCAAGGAAGTCTGAGCTCAAGGAAGTAGATAGAGTTCACAAGAAAACACTATTATGCTTCTTTGTCCGAGACAGTCAGTAAATTATATAGTCTAGCTGAGACTTTCATGATGAATGTTATTTCTTCTATATGTTATTCCTTCTATTATCTTCACGTCGATATTGTTCCTCTAGCTTTATTCATATAAAGACATAAACTCTCATCGGAATCTCATATATCCTTCCCTCTTCTTTCTCATCTTTTATCTTTTTGTGTAAATGATCAACTTCACATATGACACATCAACAATCATAACAGATGCCGTTCCAAGTACACTATCGACTACTATCACAGATGTTGTAACTTCATCTGAAATCTGAAGTAGGTCCACGAGACAGTGTAATCCTGGGCAAAAGGGCAGCATATTGTTCTTTGAGGCAGAATCGAACTACTTTAATAGCCTCCAGGCCAAAGATCTTGCACGTAAATACGGTACACATTACTAGAAAGAGATATGCTACACGTCCAAAAATGGGAAAATGGAAAGTGTATCACATGGATAGACCTTACTACCACATTCATGCTGCTGAAGTGCTACTGGCAGAATTGGCGTGAAGTACCTATCCTACGGAGACCTGTCAAGGTCAATATCTTGGACGACATCAGTAAAAAGATACTGCAAGAAACCTTCTCTAGCATAATCGTCCTCTCAATCCAAGATAAGCTCAATGAAGCGACTGCAAGACGGTGGATACAGGACTTAGGTGCATCTTCTGGTGTCCCCATAACTTATCTCTTCCCAACGCCCTTCACCTCATGGTGGTAGTGGGACCTGACTCCAAAAAGATGCAACGCTGACTCATAAAGGAAGCTCCATACAACTGGGTGAAACGTTCGTAGTTGTCAATGCGGTTGGTCCATTCTTCAACCCTGCCAAACCGGAAGGGCTCAAATAAATAGTGACTGTCATCATGCATAGGACCGACGAGCTAATATACAATCTTGTGTAGTACATCATACAACTTGTGGGTACTGTATTTCACAAGAAACTTATCAAAAAGGACGCATGAGCTAAATTGCTTGTTGTCACTCTCACTGAGTGATCCTCTTTCTTCATTGCTATGGAGGTCCCTATCAGTAACGACATCACTCTACACTTACAATTGGAATACACATGACTTCACCTCAGATGTTACGCTTGCGGTTCCTTTGACCATAGGACCGATGATTTGTCTTGCTCGATTGGCTGCTGAACTAAACAAGGCCCCTCTGGTATTGCAGCTACCACCTACTGACACCCTCAAGAAGAAACATGTGGACAAATCTAGTCTCAAACGGCCCTTGGAAAAAGAAGCGAAGGAGATTAGAGACTTTCTCTCCACTGCTTCCTCCGACTCCAACTCTGATTCTTCGAGGTCCATACCCAAGAGCAAGTGGACAAGAGCAATCATCCGATAAGAGGCTTGGGAGGAAGCAGCTTCGTTCTCCTCTCGTCAACTCCCTCTACCGAGGTTCAAATCTCTGTGGACTATGATACAGTCACAAGAACAAGCACAAAACAACAAGATGTTACTCTGTTCACAACCGTTTCCCCCAAACCTCACATAGTTACAAAGTAGATCCAACTCTGAGGTACAAGGAAACCAGCATCGGCTCAACTCCAAAAGAAAGGCCCCCGCCAGTGAACGGAACCACATTACTTGCAAAGTCCACACCTCATCGGCGGAGCATTGCAGAGTACAAGTTACACAAAAGCACTGTAGAAAACACCGCAAGCAAGATAGCAAGCACTCTAGTCAGAAGAAGGATGAAACACATAGCTCTGATCTTCACAGCTCGCACAACAAGGGGTAGCAACTTATGCTCAAATACGCACGACCATACACACCCAAGCCATCAAGGGAGTCAATTGCGGTTAGAGTGGAAAGACAGCAAGAACAGAATTAGGGACGTTCGCTCTGAAGCTAGAAAGCAGAGATCATCCGTCCAGAATTGACACGGTAATGACAAGGTCAACAACAAGAAAACTGCTGCCAGCGAAAAAGAGAGACCCCACACCTCCAACACGCACTCTGAAAAGTTATTAGAAGCTAACTGATTGCTCTCTCTTTCTCTCTTGTTTGGTGTCTTATAATAGCGTTAGCTTGTTCTCTCTCTTCACTACTGCTTCATTCCATTGCTGTAAATCACTTTGCATTAACGTTCCCAAGTGCATCTCACAGTGGTCTCATTGAACGTTAGGGGAATGGTGAGTAAAACCACCAAAAATAGAATCAAATCATGGATTGCCTACCTACACAAGAGACATGACGTTGTCTTGCTGCATGAGCATAAGCTTCTGTAGAGTGTGAATTCAACCTTCTCCAAGTTCAAATCTGGCCAGTGCTACCTTCTTCACCTCTCCAGCTATACTTGGTTTAGTAGCGGCGAGGAACCTCAGTGCAAGAACCGAAAAGGGAGGAGTAACCACTGTGATATCTCCCATCCTCTCTCCATTCATTTTGGGTGAATGGAAAATTGAGAGGTGTGCACATTGTGTTCTCCTCGACAGATTACCAACAGGTCCCTTAGGAATGCTCAACGTTTACGCACCGAATTCAGAGAAGAACATGAAACTCTATGCGAGAAGTTGGCCACATCTCTTGACGAAAGAAGAAGTTGGTTTTGTGGAGGTGACTGGAACATGATCACTAACATGTCTGGCCAGAAGGGTGGCACCCCCTCCATGCTCTCTGCTTTTGAAAACTTCCACTGAGATAACTTCGATTCCACTCACTCTTTACGTGAGATCCCTACAATGAGAAGCTATAGACTAAAGTACACTTGGAATAATCAAAGGTTGAGAAAAAGAATCACTCTTGGCGACTCCACCAATTCGGATACTTTGTCTGCAACCTCGGTAACTCGACACAGGAGCCGAATTCTACGAAGACTTGATAGATTCTACTACTCGGAAGGATCTCTTCTTTGATCTCCCCATTGGCATCTATCATTCTGGTAGCCCTTACTTTCTCTGACCATTCTCCAGTTTTATTCTCTGGAGCCATTGGGGTCCCAAGGAACCTAGACCATCTAGGTTCAAGGTGAATGTCAGTACACTCAATAACCCACTGCTTGGTAAGAACATTGCTGAATGTTGGAATAAGGAAGTACATGAAGCATCGAGTAGAAACTTCTCTGCTCAAGACACACTAACCATCTGCATCCGGAAGACAAAGCGGGCTATACGTCTCTCGGGTAGAGAACGTGCAAGGCAGCTCAGGCAGAAGGTGGATAACAACCATGAGCGGCTCATAGATCTGACGGCTCTCTTTGAGCTCAATCTAAACGATGGGTATGTACAACAAAAATTACTGCAACTCCAATTGGAAATTCATGAGGAAGAGAACCGCTCTGCAAAATGGAGACAAACACTTGCACATATGAGGTGGCTAAAAAATGGGGACTCATGTTCGATGATCTTCATCAAGATTATCAAAAAGCTACAACCATCCACTCGCTACTTGCATCTACTGCGAAGAGATCTCCTCATGGGAGGATCTACAAGAAATGGTCACCTCTTACTTATCTGCTCTCTTTGGGGACTCGCCTCTTCCGCCTGAGGAGAACTGTTTGCAGAACATACTCCACAACTAAATTGACTCTAGAGGAGACAGACTCTGTAGAAGCACTGTTGTCTTCAGAGAAACCGTTCAAGGCTACAAGCAATATGGGAAAAGCAAAGAGTCCCACTTGACGGTCTCCTAGTGGAGTTCCTCACTATTTATTGGGAGCTAGTTGGTAAACTTACCACTGAAGCCCTCAATGAAGGAATAGTTGAAGGAAGGCTGCACAAGCAATATTTGGTGAGTGATGTAGTACTCATACACAAAACAGCAGATCCTCGATGTGTACACAACAAACGACCACTCACTTTGTTGAATTTGGTGTATAAAATCTGGACCAAGGTATACCAAATGCAGCTCACCCCCATTCCGCAGAGGTGCATTACTTTGCAGCAGACAAGATTCATACCCGAGAGATCCATCTTCCACTCGATCTTGCTTTGCAATGAGATCCTACATGAGGCTGAACGGAATGAGAAAAGTCGTGTCTTTCTAAAACTTAGACTTTCACAAGGCGTTTGATACTATCAGTTGGAGATTCATCGAAGAAATCTTGCACCTGATGCGGTTTGGTCAAACCTTCCAGAAATTCTTCAAGGCAATCTCCACTTCAGCAGCTTCAGCAATTGTTATCAACGGTACACGGACACTTATCTTTCCCCTCCGTCATTCAGTATGGCAAGAATGTAAGTTTGGTCCTCTGCTATTCCTTTTAGTGCCACAGTCTTTGACAGACACTCTGCAAGCCGAGAAACTACAACGACAGATCAAAAGAGTCAGATTGCTGGGAGGGTTAACCTACACCCACGGACTCTTCGTTGACAACTCTCACCTTGTCCTCAAGGCCAAGTACAAATACCTCCATCGGGCCAAAGTCATCCTTGACGACTTCGCAGTGACCTCCAAATGGAACATCAAATGGGAGAAGTTATCTGCTACTCTTTTGGGCTCAGATGAATTCGATGACTCCTTCAAGCAACTTGGATGGAAGGAAAGAGGTGGGGGAATCTACACAGCTATTGGGTCACCTGTTCTTAGATAGGATTGATGGAAACAACAACTTCTTCAAGCTCAAGGAAAAACTCATGTGCACACTAAACAGATGGCAAGCCTCACCAATGTCATTATACTCGAGCCACCAACCACATCTTGTTAGGAGGCTTCTGATTTCTGTTCACTATTTGGGCATGGAGTCTCTCACATACAAAGGAACTTCATCTGGTCAAGAACCTCAAACAATACTAGGAACATAGTTGCGGCAATCATAATTCAGCAGCATAAAAAGGACGGTGGGTTGGGTCTCATTGACATCGAAACACAAAGAGCGGCACTCACATTCAAGCTGATCAAGTGGACATTCACGCCAAAAGCACATTTGCTTAAAACGATACTTAGGCACAATTTTGCTACACTTGTCAATGACACTTGGGGTACTTTACAAGCGACTCTATTTCTGCTTGCTAAAGGAAAGTATAAAGTGCATCACTGCTTCTTAGCGATGAGGCACCTCATCGACAATTGGGAGAAATGCAAACCTTTCCTCAAAATGGAGTTGGATTCGGTTCACGAACCAAACTAGTGTACTCTAGTTTGTGGGGAGATGCCAAATCATCCTCTCAAGCTAAACCGATAAAATGCTTCACGTATGCAAACATAGACAAGAATTTCGGATTGTTGCAGATCTGAGATCTCACAAGACCATGCTGTACAACGGTTACCAACATGCAGCGAAGCAAGTACTCAGGATGAACATAGTGAGAACCACAACAATATTTCTCAAAATCGAAGATTCGATTCCTCCTCTGTCTCTTCCAAATTCTATGAGGAAAACTTCAGAAAGAATCATCTTCTACTGCTCTGAACTAATTCAATACTCTTACCTAGTGGTTGGTGTAAAACCACCTCATGCCATGGCAGTAAACACCACAGTTCTTGGAGAATTACACAATAGGGTAAGTGTAAGATTATTCAAAGCACGCATATATGCAGTAAAATAAACCCATCCGGACATATTGCCTCAATCACCATGTTCCATTGATGGGTCATCAACAACAAGTGGCAGAAATGCGACGTGAGGAGGGTGATCATTCTGCAAGAGAATGAAGATGCTATGTACCTAGCAACAACAAAGTGGAATTGTGGAACAGACTTCTTTGAAATGGAAAGGATTGAGAAGGAAAATGTTAGCTCAACCAACAGCGACAATGAATCGTCTCAAAGCCACCCTCTGGTTGACTGACTCCACCGACAACATTCTGTTCAAATGATCCACGATTTGGACAGCTGGTAAACCCAAGCAAGAATGCGCTCTCCAATGGCTAATCCAATTCAAGGCAGTAGCTTTGAACTCTTGACTGAACCCACAATTGAGAAGGTCCAATCTAGAGAGGTGGTGTCCAAGATGTCAGACAAAATCTAACGAAGACATCATACATACCTTCTAGACGTGTCCTCAAGTCATCATGATCTGGAGGTGGACCAAGACAACCATAGAGAAGGCTTTGTGGAATGCCACCAGATGGAAGAGGTCCTTCAAACAAATCGTTCACGACCACAATTTACCGCACGAGCTTAAAAAAAATTCACATTTATGAGAAGCAATATGAAGCTCGACCCTGTGGCAAATATGGTGCGCAAGAAATCATCAATTCTTCAAGAATGAGATCCATTCGACTGTCAAAACAATAGCAATCAAGATTAGACAAGATCTACATGACTGCAAGGAAAATTGTGAATTCCAAAAACCAACAACCGCTCTCCTTCCAGTCCAAGAAGGAAAAACTCCTGGCTGCATTCAACAAAAAGTGGTCCATCTGGGACTTGGGAATTGGGAATCACTATGAACGACCAGCTCGTCTTGTCTTTCTTCGCTTCCATGTAGTTCACGTGTTTGCCGTTGGGCCACGCTTGACGATTTATCTTCGACTTAGCAGACGGTTCAAACTCTTGGAGTCTGGTTTTGAGCCGTCTTGGTGTGTCTCTCTCCTGGCTGCTTGGTCCCCGCGGGTGACCTGGCACCTTCTGGCATGTGACCTCGCGTGTGAATGAGGCCCCTTTCTCGGTGGTTTTTGCCTGATTAGTAATGCTCCAAGTTCTTTCTTGCATAAAATGTAAAAGCTTTCACATCTTCTCTAGCGATGAATTACCACCAATAATCAATTTTCCATCTTGTACTTTGTAAGTTTTCACTCAAAGTTATACTCCGTTCTATAGTCTCATATGTCTCTACTCTCTACTCTCCTCATGTAGGGTGTTAAGGAAAAAGAATTCACTCTTGTTGTCCCACTCCATTCTTTAGTGTCATTAATGAATTTTCATTCTTCTCTATTTATCTTTCCGTAAGAGTTTAGAGTCACAACTTTTTCCTTATTAAAGTTCCAAGGTCTAAATATTGTATACATATTTAAGACAAAGCAAAGCTAATAGTACCATGTGTTAAGGTAATCATCTCCTAGCGATAAATACTTGGTACAGGTGTCCACTAGTTTAACTATGAGAACAATTATTACATCACTCCAACCAAAAAATATTTGTTATCATATGTAGTTAGTTACAATTAAGAATACCACCTTCGTAATGCGAATAGTTAGATAATAAATTAATATGTGGATTAAATTCATGTGCTTCAGTCAGCAGGATCTCATACTTATAGTTTCGGCAGTGCGTGAGTCCATAGGCATCCCCAACGTACTTGTACAGTGAAAATCGTTTTTTTAGCAGAAAACATGTAAGTGTTATAAAAATATAATGTAATAAGCTATAATAAAAAATCAAAATCACTTATAAATATTAAAAGTTAATCTCTCCGAGAGCAGCTAACTCATCGAGACAGAACCCATAAGTCGAGAGCAGGCTGAGACATCCCTCAAGGTATAAATCCGGGATTGGGATTGTAAATAAGCGTCGTTTAAAAAGGCATTTAATATATATCCTAACCCTTCCCATCGGGAGGGTTAGGATATATATTAAACACCTCATGTACACGAAGTGTACATGAGTCCACATTTGATTTATAGTTTATGTCAGGAACTTATCCACAACTTCAGGCCCGGCTTCATTTAACAGTTACATATAAATTTATTTTCATAACAGCTTAGTAAAAAATTGGTGTAGAACACTTACATCTTGGTTGATAAAAGAAATCGAACAATAGTTCGGTAAAATGATCGAGCATGCTTGTTCTCGTGTGGTATAACATTTATCCACATGCAAATATATTTTGACCGGTTTCTGACTGGAAAACCAGTTTGAGGAGCAATTCATTAACTTATGTGAATAATCAAGTTGTTTATGATCTCATATCTATACATTGTTTTATCCTAAGCCACATAGTTACGTCCATCCGGCAAATCATCATAATTTATTTTGATGCTGATCACCCTAAAACCATGATGACGAGGTTAGTTGAGAGCTTGAATAGACTTGAACCTTCTACCTCGATGATCATTGAGATAATGACATTATCCAGAGTATGTAATATAGAGGTTTCACTCACGTTTAATTGTAGGTAGAAACACAAACAAATCACAATCTCGAGTTTATATTCCACGTTCGATGTATGCTTTTCTTCTCAGCCGAATGTGCATGCAATAACGGTTGTAAAGAGAGTTACAACATACTCAACTCCAACGAATATCTTCTCCCACGGCCTTGTACAGTGAATTTCGTTTTCTCTTATCAGAATATGTGTAAGTGTTATAAAAATTTAGTCTAATAAATTAGTATAAAATTCTTCTATAAGTATTATATATTAACCACTCCCAGAGCAACCAACTCATCCGGAAAAAACCCATAAATAAAGAGCAGGCTATTGCGTTCCTGAGGTATAAATCCGGAAAATGTCAAATCGCGCTGTTTAGGTGAACGACGCGATTTGAACCGGTTACAACATTAATTACTATACAACCATGTACACTTCAGTGTACATGGGTGAATAATAAGGAGCCCCTTTGGATGCCTATTGACTTTGACTTTCATGAACGCAATAGCCTGCTCTTCATTTATAGGTTTTCTCCTGATGAGTTGGTTACTCCGAGCAAAAATGTCCTACACAGCAGGACATTTTTCTTCTTGTTGTGCATAGAGAAAAACTGACCGGAACTAGAACGAGTAAGCGAATTCACATTCTGAGTATAACTTGCACTTCAGAGGTCTATTTCGTTCGCATCAAAAGAAACATTCTGCTATGATATTGACTTTCTACATAAACCAAAAGTTCCTAACTCTCTCCATAGTTTAGAGAATAATCTCTGTTAATCTCTCCGTTGTTTTCTGAGCTCGCACGTCTCTAGCTTTGCGAATAATGATAAGTTCTCTCAAGAAGAGAACTCCAGAACCCAAAAACAGAAGCTGTGCGGTGCCGTTAGATTACGATGACAAGAAATTACAAAAATTTACACCTGTGAAAATGTTTGAAAACATTAATATTTTTTACAAAATTATAAAAGCAAAACTCAAGCGGTTATGGAATTAATAAGTCTACCTAAATACGTGCTTATAGAATATATGTATTTTAAACTTTCGCTCCTGATACTTAGTGTCTGGGTTATCCAGACCCTTCACTTTTTGACATGCGGAGAATGTGAAAGACTGAACTCTAGATTATCCAGAGCAAACTTCACCTTTTCATAATGTCTGAGGTTCAACTTCATTTTTTATGTGATAGACAGCACTAGAAAGTCACTGGAGAGTGCTATATTTCTTTCAGAATATTTTTATTTTCATCTAAGCATTATCAGAATTTCAGACTTTTCTGTGTTCCAGATTTCAACGAGGGATTTTGAATTTAAAAAACAAATCCAAGAAAAATATTCTCATCATGACCCTTTTATACCAGGAGGGGGGTTTAAGGTAAAGCAATCATATAACATCATCATAATGGAAGTGGGGAAATCCAGACTTTGAATTTTCTTTTTGATTCCTGCTAGAGAAGGTGGTGGTGGACGAAGACGGACGTGCGTCTGAGAGAAACATTAATGCAAACCGCGTTCAGCACACACTGTGGAGTGGACGGTGAACCAAGGGAAAAGAAGCACGTAGCCTGTTACCACGTTTGGGCACCTAGCCAGCTAACCAGTCTTCCAACCTCCAGCCAGCCATGCAGCTTTCACATGATCCCGAAGGGGACGTCGGAGATCGGAGATCAGCCGACCTCCCAGACGGAACCACGGCAGTTTATGAATGCGAAACGAAGAATAATTAGACACGTATCCGTTTGATCGAAACGGATACTTGTCTCAACTGTATTCACGTCTTATGTATTCACCCTTGTAGTATGTACATTTCCTTGCATATCCACCCTCCTCCATCGGAAGTATGCAAGGAGTTTAATTTAATACTTAACCAGGAAGGGTTAGGTATTAAATTAAACTCAATGTACATTAGTAATTTAATGAATATGGATTCTCGGACTTATACGTTTTGAAGCGCGGCACTCGTGTTAAGTCTTATGGGTTATCTTTTATTCTCCTTGTGTTTTCAACCATGGGCTAATAGATCACTTTTATAAAATATTTATTATTTATATTTACTATATATATATTATATTTAATATATATATATTCTTGATAACATTAAACGAGCCAAAGTCCCCAGAGTTCATCCAGCATGCAAAGTCTTCTTTCAACGCCACCGCGCATTCTCCGCTTGTCTTTTTCCTCCTCCTCGACGGCAGTTCGCTTTGGATACATATTCATCCTCCTCCATCTTCTGATGGAGGAAGTGAATATGCAAAGAGTTTAATTTAATACCTAATCTTTCCGGTAGAAAGAGTTAGATATTAAATTAAACTCCGTGTACATGAGTGGTTTAATTAGTATGGATTCTTGGACTTGTACATTTTGAAGTGCGGCACTCGAGTCAAGCCTTATGGGTTATCTCCTACTCTCTTTGTGTTTCCAGGCATAGACTAATAAATAAATTTTATAAAATATTTTAATTATATATACTATATTAGTATATATATTATATTTAACATATATATATTCCAGATAAGATTAAACGAGACAAAGTCCTCGGAGTTCATCCAGCATGTAAAGTCTTCTTCCATCGTCACTTCTCCGCTTGTCTTTTTCCTCCTCCTCGACGACGGTTCACTTTGGATGCATATTCATATTGTACACTTCCTTGCATATTCATCTCCTCCATCTTTTGATGGAGGAGGTGAATATGCAAGGAGTTTAATTTAATATCTAGCCCTTTCGACAGGAAGGGTTAGGTATTAAATTAAACTCAGTGTACATTTGTGATTTAATGTGTATGGATTCCCGGACTTGTACATTTTGAAGCACGGTACTCGGGTCAAGCCTTATGGGTTATCTCCTACTCTCCTCGTGTTCCATACATGGACTAATAGATAACTTTTATAAAATATTTTAATTAGTTATATTTACTTAATATACATATTATATTTAACATATATATATTCTTGATAACATTAAACGAACCAAAGTTCCTGGAGTTCATCCAGCATGCAAAGTCTTCTTCCAACGCCACCGCGTCTTCCACACTTGTCTTTTTCCTTCTCCCCGACAGCAATTCGCTTTGGATGCATATTCATCTTCCTCCATCTTTCGATAGAGAAAGTGAATTAAAGAGTTTAATTTAATACCTAACCCTTCCGACAAGAAGGGTTAAGTATTAAATTAAACTCAGTGTACATTAGTGATTTAATGGGTATGGATTCTCGAACTTGTATGTTTTGAAGCGCGGCACTCAGATCAAGCCTTATGGGTTATCCCCTACTCTCCTCGTGTTTCCAGGCATAGATTAACAGATAACTTTTATATACTATTTTAATTATTTACTTACTTAATATATATATTATATGTAATATATATATATATATTCTCGATAACGTTAAACGAGCCAAAGTTTTCAGAGTTCATCCAACATGCAAAGTCTTCTTCCAACGCCACCCCACCTTCCCCGCTTGTCTTTTTCTTCCTCCCCGGCGGCGGTTCGCTTGGTGCATATTTAATATTCACTACGAGTACAACTATCAACTCACAGTTTACTAAGCGTCGCATCGCTCAATTGATAGCACATCAACTAATGGATTTTATTAAACCTACAAGAAGACATGATCACCGAACGTACTTTTGGCTTAAGTAAACACATGCACATAATGGGATTTTGAAACGTAACCCTGTATACGATCACGGAACGTAAGTTTTGGCTTTCAGCGAACTAAATATGTCAACTCCGTCAAAATTTTAGATTGCTTGCAGCGACGAATCTGACATGTCTTACGCTGCTTTCACATCGTGCGGGTTTGCGTTCGCGTTTCCGTCCGTGGTTGCCGAGACGCTGTATTGTATTGTTAGTTCAGGGTATTTACACCGCAGGCATACTTTCACGACTATATTGCAGTATTCTTTGCAAAATAATATACATACAAATGGTGGTTTCAGAAAATAGTTTATAAAAGACGAGTTGGTATTTTGAAGACAATAAATTTTTAGCAGAGAAGGGGGAGAAGTGCGCAGAGAGACGAGGTTGGTAGTTTGAAGTTAGTAGTATACATGATCATTTTGGTAAAAAACATTTATTGAAAAATAAATTTTTTCTACAATAAGTAAACACTGCGGCACTGCACCAAAATATTTAGATTTATTTTTCCATTGCACTGAGCACAGTGGCAAGATAAATCTAAATCTAAATCTAAATCTAAATATTTTAATTTAAACATCTATATTAATTTATTAAATTTAAATACTTCTCAACTGAACGTAACACATGGACTGTGGGAATAAGAAAGACCTATAAGCGCTATGAGTTGAAACTTGACCCTTGTACTATAAAAAAAGTGTCCAGATGCATAAAAATAATCTTTTGTTAATATATGAGCACCCTTTCTCACAAACAAAATTAGCTCATAAATTAATATGCATGCATAATACCTCATCCATCTACAAGATGGAAGAGATGAATATATATGCACAAAATTGTCTCGTACATGCACAACATATTAAAAGTATTCCTTGTGGTACTAATTTTCATGTGTCACACAGCTAAATGATGTATGTATTTTCTCCACCTTGAATTATGGAACGGTGCAGATGTAACCGGTGATCTTTCTATTACTGTAAATACCAATCAAACGAGGTTTTCAACTACTGACAAGTTTTTGGTCACAAAGAGGAAGTCGTCAAAAAGAATAATAAAACGCGAAAATATAGCTACTAATGAAATGCGAACGCACCGATATGAATACAACTTTAGTACATAAATTGATGAAAATTATAACTGACTATTATACAGTCAGAGAGCCATCCATCCACAAATGTGTATGTATCACTAGTGTTGTATAAATATTAGTGATCACACAATTCGGTTCTCTCATCTCTAACTTGAGATTCGCACGAAAACATTTGCAGTGAACTGAATCGAAAATCGTACGCACATATTATTGTTTAATTTTATCTGTTTAGTTTATTTTATGATACGATTTCGCAATGTAGGTTTTGTCTTGCCGATAAGTGGGCCAATTACACTTTCTCAACCATCTCAGACGGAGGATTCAATCCTAGATCATATGCATGCAACATGAACTTTCGGGAACTTTTTTTCTCCTTTTGTTAACAGGGAATTTTATAAGTGTTAAATAAAATACATATATTAAGTAGATATAAATAATTAAAATTTTTCATAAAACGTTATTTGTTAACCCATGCCTTGAAACACGGAGAGAGCAGACATAGACCCATAAGTGTTGGCCGTACTGTCGCGCTTCAAGAGGTATAACTCCGGGGTCCTGTACTCAAAAAAATATAATTTAATCTGGTATTTAATTTAATACCTAACCCTTCCGATCATATGCCTAGAATGATACGATCATCCATTGATCAACAACAATGATAGAATAAAACCGCAATGAATAAATATGCATCCAATCGTGGTTTTAGGAAGGAGACTGAAAAAGACAAGCACGAACTGCGGAAAATAAAAATTCAATGTGCGGATTGGACAAGTTGTGATTTTTAGTGAAATTGAAAATATTTTTGTTATCTCGAACTCATTCTTTTTTATCATTTTCGAGACTGAGACCAATGGTTCTGGTTCCACTATTTTGTTGGATAGACCGAGAGTTCAGAATATCCAACTTATCGGGAGTTCAAATTTATCAGGACCAGGAGTAACTACTTTGGGAAAGCGACAATTTATTAACTAGTTAATCAATTAGTTAACTAACACTAGTTATTACTAGAAATATCTAATAACGAACTAAAGTCTAGATGTTTTAGTGAATCACACATAGAGTTTGGAATCCTAAAGGACCCATAAGCGTCCTAATGCTGGTTCTCATGATGCAATAAAGCTGACGCTGCCAAGTAAAAAGATCCAAATCTTAATACATTTAATTTAAAATCTATTTTTTTAACAAAAAGATTTAAAATATAAATCAAAACGTTTGCATATTTCCCCTCTTCCGAACTTGGAAAAGGGTGAATATGCAACTACACCATACTTGTGAATAATATAATGCACAATCAAATACAATACAAGAGAATCACCGCAAAGATAACTTTCTACCAACAGATGGCTTCCGTAATAACCTCCCGGAACTTAATTCGGATCGACTTAACTGCACTTTGTGGGGCAGCCGATTTTCGTATATTCGTTGGGGAAGTATAAATGAGGAGTTCCGGTGCCAGAGAGGTCCGGTCCGGACCTGTAGCTTGAGCACCTGTTTGTCATCCAGCAGTTGTCCAGCAGTCCAGCAGGCCTCCAGACGAAGCCGACGCTCATGCGGATGGACGGAATGTTGGCCGTCCCGCCTGAGGAGGACGCCTTTGCAGCGCTCACTCTACAGACGGCGAGGGGTATCTTTGCAACAGAGTGCTCGTGCTCCATCGTTGCGGAAGTGCTTGGGCTCCATCTTTGCTAGACAACAATTGCCTGTCAGTACCGCACCTACAGCGAAAGAAACCCTCACCTGATTGCGCCAGCAGATTGTGGGGGCCTTAGAGTTGACGAGCAGCGCTTTTGTATGCCTCGTCCCCGGCCTTGTTTTGGTGGACGATCGATCGTGGAACTAGCTAGGCTCGGTCTGGACTTCATCGGACTTGACTTTCATTCATTGATTTGCTGTGAGAACTAGGTGGGTAGATCTCGCTACCTGACCAGCGAGTAGCTTATGCCGACGCTTGAGGAGTTTGATGATGATTGATTCATTCCTTCACTGCGTTAGACTTTGGGAGAGGTGATGATTTTGTCGCAGTTGCCGGCGTGGTTTAAAACTGAGTCAGCTCTTAAAAGTTGATTTGATCCATCTTTGTTTATAGAGCTTGAAGGGTGAGGACTCTCGCTCGAGCAAGTGGATGTGACCAGATTGAGATGTCAAATAGTTTGGAATCTTGGGGGTCTACAGGCCGAGGTTGTGTAGTTTAGGTCGGAGTGATGATTTGGAAGGCACAAGAAGGGCAGGACTGGCCACCAATCGTTATTGTGCATTCTTCACTGGAATGAGAGACATCGACTGAGCTTAGAGTCTAGGTTTCAGTACCACATATGGCCTTTTTGTTCTCAATTCGGATAATTTGTCTCGAGGGAAACACTTCCACAGTAATACGTGAGAATCTATTAAAACTCGTAATCTGGCAGCACTCTGTCTTCGTGGAAAAATGTCCCGCTACGCTCTTCCTAACAGTGTGATTGTCTGAAACTCTCAAGCCTGGTGTCCGAGGGTTACAGTCATACTGCGAAAGAATTTGGAATGCAGAAAATCGCAGTGAAGATGAGATAGAGGAATTACTCGGAGCGAAGAAGTATGGCCGTGCTGCTAGATACCAGTCTGGGGGAGATAGTCATTGATCTGCACACCGATCTCTGCCCTCTCACCTGCAAAAACTTTTTGAAGCTCTGCAAGTACGTGGTGGCTTCGGGAGACGGATTGCAGTTTCTGGTTCTCTTCCTTTCATGTAGCTGTTCAATGCAGCAGTTCTCCTCTGTTGTTTGACCTGTTGTCCACAAAACTTCAAAATTGCGGGTGTTCTTGCCATGTGGCCATCTGAGTGGAAACAATTTTGCATGTTCAGGATCAAGTACTATAACAACTGCATTTTTCACGATGTCAAGAAGGACTTTATTGCTCAAACGGGTGATCCCACGGGGACAGGTGCTGGAGGGGATTCTCTGTACAAGTATGTATGGAGTTGATAGCACATGTCTGTAGCTGAAGATGTGGATTCGCTTGTTTGTTTCAGTGACCTCTCAGTATGTCTCAGTACTGAACTTCAGTTCCGGGATTAGGAATTGTTGGGAAGTTTCCAGCTTGCCAGTTACAGTCACTTTATAACCGAAAGAGGAGGCCTGAACGGTTCTAGCACGTGTCATTGTGGTCTGCCAATATTCTCGTACAGTCTCCTCTAAGCCTACGTTCTGAAAGAAGTATTTCCGGTTTTCATCTTCTGCAGACATCTGTATGGGGAACAAGCAAGGTTCTTTGATGACGAAAGTCATCCAAAATTGACTCATGAGAAAATTGGTACCGTTGCCATGGCAAGTGCGGGAGAGAACTTGAATGCCTCCCAGGTAAAGTTAATTACTTGGCTGGATGTCGTCATGCTAGGCGTACCATGCAGATTTTCTTCAGTTACCCTATTCTTTTGAGTATTAAGTCTTACAGAGCTCGGGAGTGTTGGTAACCAACGGTCGACTCACCGATAATGTGATGATAGAACATTATACAGGGCTGGATCAGAAACCACCTCGTCTGAATCCTGAGGGGCAAATAATTGTTCCTCAAGAGGACGACTTTGTTAGAAACACAAACAATCGGTGGATGGTGTTGAAGAGCTACAGCATCCACCAAATGGTGGGTTAAGTGCGGAGGGAATTGCACAGGGAGTATCTGAACTAGTAAACTTTATGGCTGGGGAATGTGATAACATGGTGAATGAGGTCTTCAAATTTGGTAGCGACCCCATGATACTGTCTGGGACGAATCTTTTCAGCTTCCTTTGGACCACGGAACTCATAACAAGATAGTGAGGGTGACTATACCCGAAGAACCTGGGTTCCAAGACCTGCCTTAGAGGAACCCCTAGCCAAGATACCAGATCGAAGTTGAAGTATCCAGCAGGTAGCATCCCGTTGAACACCAGGGTGGATAAGGTGAACCCTGTTACTTCTTGTAAACTGTGAGTATGATTACCACAAAATGTACACTCGTTCGGTGGTTCCTTCTCTCGAATGCATACATCGAAGTAGACTAAGACGATGCTCGGATGTTTTGCAGTTTTATATCACTTTACGGGCTGGACTGGATTACCTTGATGGGAAACATACGGTAAGTGGATCAGGTGTTCTTATTTCATATTGGACTTTGGTTATCTACATGTTGGAATATAAGAACAGGGGTTTATATGTAGTTGTGTGTGTCGAGTAAAGCAGCGCTGAAAATTTGAGACTGTCTTCTTTACATTATCACCAGGTTTTTGGAGAGGTTGCAGAGGGACTGGAAACGCTTATGCGGATCAATGATGCGTATGTAGATGAAAAGGGACGTCCATACAAAAATATAAGGTGCAGTAACTTCTTCACATAGGATCATATTTTTGAACACTGACTATCGAGAGAATCTATTTTATACGACTTCCATCTCTGCGGGGTTGCCCTAAGTACTGCCTAGCAATGCTCGGGAAACTTCGTGGTGAAACTCGGTACATTCGCGGGGAAAGGAAACATAGTTCGGAAATTGTGGGTTTTCCGTTGGAACATCTCAGAAGTTATACTGTGAAGTCGATTAGTTTCTGACAAATCTTGTCAAACTCGAAATCTGGACTTTTATTCGGAACCTTTTACTCTAGACTTCGGCAGCCGAGAGAAGAATAAGATGTGTGTCCGGTTGTCCTTGTGGGAAAGTATGTCTTCCTTCCGTGCGCACTTTGCGGCCGGGACATTGAAAGAAAATACTTAGTTTGCTAACTAGTGATTTGTGTTGGCTTCAGAATCAAACACGTGTCGATCCTTGATGATCCTTTTGATGATCCTCCAGCGCTCGCAGATTTGATTCCCGACAAGTCCCCTGAATTAAAACCACCTGCCGAGGTATGATTATCTCTGATCCATACTTTGTTGAGAGGGAAATGGAGGAGCTTCGCTAGTGTTTTGGAGACCCTTGCAGCACACACACAGAATGTACTCATGACGCATTGCATACAGTAGCCTTTCGACAGACAGACCCTGCGCCCTGGCTAGCAACCGGGAGCGTTTGAGAGAAGAAAAAGAAGAGACAAGCACCTGGAAAGGATGATTTATCCAAGTATAAAGACGACTTATCGTGAAGGACCGTTAGAGGGAGATCTCAGTCGAGATTTTCATGTTTGGGTTTACTTTCTTCTCATCGTTCTGTCCATGATCTCACGTGAACTTTGAGTGAGGAATATTGCTTTTCAAGATATTTATCTTCTGTACAGGGTGAAGAAGTGAGGTTAGAAGATGATTGGGTGCCGATGGACGAATTGATGGATCCTGAAGAAGTGGACAAGTCCTTGCGAAAGAAAGAAGCCCATTCACGAGCAGTCGTGCTAGAAATGGTAAGTAAGTCTCACCAGGGTTTACCTGTCTATTAACCATGTCGTTATTCCGTCGTAGCCGCTGAGTTTTTCACTCTTGGTTTAAGTCGCAATTGTTGGATGTTCCCACCTTTGTGCTATATCATGTTCTGGAAATCTCAGATGCCATTCCCGTTGTAAAGTTGTGAAAGTAAAGTTTGTGGCAGCCGACATCGAGGTTCCTCACTTATTTAGATTCTCAGTAAACTGTGAGAGTGCATCTTATGTACCGCGCAGCAAGTTTCAGAGCTGAGGAAGGGAGCACTTCGTGTTAAGCGCTAGTCAGCAGTTACTTATATATGCGTTTTCGGTCATTCGCTTTTCATGTTACAGATAGGTGATATTCCAGATGCTGATATCGCACCGCCAGAAAATGTACTTTTTATTTGCAAGTTGAATCCTGTGACACAGGTGAGCGAAACTGTTCTTATTCGTGTTGGTTTTTTGATGGTAACTTCACGGTGGCTTTAGGCTGGTGATCAGTGATATACAGTTTTGAAGTAGTGGGGTGTCGTAGGGAAGTAGATTTGTTGAAGTCCAAACCGAGGGTGCTTGTACTAGGATTAGTGGGTGCTAATTCCGTATGCTTTTGATAGTTGTTATGAGAGGAACAAGCTATTAGCGTGCAGTTCAGCGTATCTGTGTTAACAAGAGTTAGTCTATGGCTACCATCTGCAGGAGGACGATTTGAACACAATCTTTTCGCGCTTCGGGAAGATCATATCGTAAGACCCAGTAGAGGATTATGTTTTGGTTACGACATAGTAGATAATATCTCCCCTTAGAACCACAGAATACGGAAATTTGCTGTGTTAGGTCAATTGAAGTCTTTGCTAATCTCGCACGAAGTTTGTAAGCCAACTCGAGAGAACACTTTCTGCTTCAACTTCGCTGGACAGTTTCGTAGCTCGGCATGGAGCTACGACCAGATCTGTTTTGACTCGTTTACTTGCAGAACCTAATCTTGTTGCTGCTTTGTTACGCAGGGCGGATATCATTAGGGATTACAAAACTGGAGATAGTCTTTGTTACGGTTTCATTGGTAGGTGTTATGCACAGGCTTCATCTCTTTTCCTTTTGTTTCTTTTTCCTTTCGATTCTTTTTCATTTTTATTTCGTCAGAATGTGAAATTTCGTTGACGATATCCTTAGTGTTGGTCGCACCAAAAATATTTGTTTAAACTGTCCCTTCAGTTAAGGGATAGGTTGGCTTGTATGTACTTCTAATTGCGATTTCAGAGTTGATTATATTGGGAGATATAGTCCAACTTCTCGTCTACTCATCCCTAAACTCATCTCTAAACTTGATGTACGAGCAGAATTTGAGACGAAGGAGGCGTGTGAAGCAGCTTACTTCAAGGTTTACTCTGTTTTCCTCGTGGTGCCTTTGATTGGGTGTACGTCCAACTCTGTGCAGTATGTTTGACTCGAATGTCACTCTCACAGGGGAGACTTGGCGGAGCTTCTGACTTAGTATTGCAAAATTCACGCAGCTGTGAAATATCCGGATGTCAAGCGTATACTAATGACGTTTGATATCACAGATGGACAACGTGCTTATTGATGATCGCCGCATACACGTTGACTTCAGTCAGAGTGTTTCAAAATTGTGGACAAGATTTCGTAAATTTGGTGCAAAAGACACAAATGAGCATGGTCAGCATCCCGCGTACTTTCTTGGAAGTTCGGTGTCGGCTGTGTGTGTTTAGGCGCGGATTAGTTTTTGGCTGTCGTAAGGTTATCTTAGCCTTTTGCATATTTAGCTCGAAGGGTCGATGCGTGCTTATACCAAGGATTGAGTATCTCTTGCATTTATTTTCAGGTCCTGATGCCCCTACACAGAGAGGTAAAGGTGGTTGCTTTAACTGCGGAGAATTCGGTCATCTGAAGAAGGATTGTCCCAACGATCCCAATGGAGTCAAAGCTGCACCAGCTAACGGAAAGCCCAGATATACGCTGAAAGAACCAGCGGGGCAGCGAGGAAGTCCTCGGAACAGGTGAAGCACATGTGTTGGACTCTCTTACTACAGAATTTTAGGAAGCCTTTAAGTATACCAGGCCGAGCGGATATCGCATAAGCCGGGACCTGACCTGCAGGGCCACCAGCAGCGTAAGGAACAGTTGGGTATCTAACAAATGACTTTAGAAGTTATTTTCGTAAGCACTCTCCACCGCTTAGGAGTTTAAACGGCTGTTGAGCATTAAGTACTTTCGAGCGTGTGTTCTTTCGAGTTTTTACTGTGCATTGTCCTAAGCATCCGCCAGCGTGTCTCTTTATGGATTTTAAGACAACCATTTCCAAAGAAAAAACAGCTTAGACATTCAGAGTTCTGTAATGTGCCCCCTCCTCAATCCGAAAGCCCATCGTCCTAACTTTTTCGTGCAGACTAGTTAAGAGGAAGAAGCACAACTATACTAAATAACTTTTTGCACCGTTGATGCTGGTGATGTTTACTCGGGCACGACGGAGGAGCTGATTGTGACTCGTGGTTCACTCTTTATGTAGATACGAGATGGTGTTCGATGAAAATAGCGATGCTTCTGGATCGGATGGTCGAGGCAACTCCAGAGGTTATCAGCCGAAGAATGAGAGGCCATTTAAGCGGCCATCGAAGGATGACGATAATGAGAAGAGGGTACGTCCATGTTTGTCTCCGAGGGAAAGGAACGGCGATAGAAGCTATCAGTCAGTGAGAGATGTGAGGATGACGGACAGAGAAGCAACTAGAGTGGACGACAGGGCGAGAGGACGAGAGGACGACGTTGGGAGGAGAGCACGGCCACCTCCGCCGCCTCTTCTTCCGTCATCAAGGGGAAGGTTCGACGAGAGAGGTCATTATTCCGGAAGAGATGATAGACATCGGGAGAGAGGTGATCCAAGAAGAGACGAGAGGGTTGATACGAGACGAGATGAGAGAATCGATCCACGAAGAGATGAAAGAGGAGACCCAAGAAGAGACGAGAAGGTGGATCCTCGAAGAGATGAGAGAGGATCTCTTCGAGGCGATCCACGCAGAGATGAAAGGGGAGACTCAAGAAGAGATGACAGGGATGATCCTCGACGAGATCAGATAGGAGACTTGAGAAGAGATGACAGGGGAAACCCACGTAGAGATGAAAGGTTAGACCCCAAAAGAGAGGAGAGAGAAGGATCGCGAAGAAATGAGAGGGATGATCCACGAAGAGACGAGGTAGGAGACTCAAGAAGAGATGAAAGGGGTGACCCACGTAGAGAGGAGAGAGGAGACTTGACTCGAAGAGATGATGTAGGAGACTCCAAAAGAGATGAGAGAGGTCCGCCACGTAGAGATGAGAGAGGAGATCCAAGAAGAGAAGAAAGAGGAGACCAGAGAAGAGACGATAGGGGTGATCCTCGAAGAGAGAAGATAGAAGACCCCAAAGGAGAAGAGCGAAGTGATCCAAGAAAAGATGAAAGGGGTGATTCTAGAAGAGATAAGGTACAAGATGCAAAAGGAGATGAGAGAGGTGATCCCCGTAGAGAGGAGAGAGGAGATTCCAGAAGAGGCGAGAGAGGAGATCCGAGAAAAGATGAGAAAGGTGACTCAAGAAGAGGTGACAGGAGTGATCTTCGAAGAGATGATAGAGGTGATACGCGGAGAGATGAAAAAGGGGACACAAGAAGAGATGAGAGGAGTGATCCACGTAGAGAGGAGAAAGGAGAACCACGAAGGGATGAACGGAGTGATCCACGTAGAGAGGAGAAAGGAGAACCACGAAGGGATGAACGGAGCGATCCACGTAGAGATGAGAGAGGAGATTCAAGGAGGGATGAGAGAAGTGATCCACGTAGAGATGAGAGAGGGGCTTCAAGAAGAGATGAGAGGAGTGATCTGCGTAGAGATGACAGAGGAGACTTAAGAAGAGATGATAGGGATGAACCTCGGAGAGATGAGAGGATGAGAGAGAGAGCCGATGCCGGTGAAAGGAGGGCGCGCCCAGCAAAGGGAAGGACAATCGGGAAGTGAAGTCAGTGTCATCGATATGCGTTTCGGAGGTGCCGTGCTTAGACTTGGAGTGAATCCTAGCCGGAGTGAGGCAGCTTGGCTCGTCTACGGTGTCTGGTCGTGATGTCAGCTCTATTCACTCACATGAAACCATATTCACCGATCTTGTAGGTCGCTCGATTGTTCAGTTCTCTTGAGTAGTTGTCACGCTCGCTTGCGATCAGAATAGAAAGGAAAAAGTCATGGCAGGAAGGGGAACCATGGCGGGAATAGGAATAGGACCGTCACTAAATGTCAAGTTTCCTTCCACCGGAATTACAGTAGTGTCATCTGTTGTGTGATGTATACTTTTGATACCTGCTAGTCCAGGTCTTTATGGAAGAAATTAGGCTTTGCTCTTCTGCGCAATTTGGCACAGTTGTAATTGTCATTTGTGTACTTCCAATGCTGTTGCGTCACTTTCTCTACGCGCAATGATAGCTTATAAAATTTCAGGTGCAATATACGAGTATGTGAGGAATTTATATCCCCAAAGGTAGGGTCCGGCCGATGGCCTCACCATCATCATTGCAAACTTGCGTAGTGAAGGTGCTATATTTTCATGAAACTGTGAACAATCCGAAGGGAGGTTTCTACCTCCGACCGAGTGGTAAAGCAGCGGAATGTTGGCAGCGGAAGCCCCAATTTCCGCCATGCGTGAAAGGTGAGAGTCGTGTTTAGAAATCTTAGGCTGTTGTATTAGAGGTAACATAATCATATACTCTTATAAGATACTTGGTTCACCTTAGGGAGTTGAGTGCGCACCTGCTCATTATTTAGCTGTCAGGAATTCTTTTGGAGAAAATTGTTCGATATTGTGTTTTCTGGTTGTTTACCAAGGATTCTACACTGGGGGAAAAGGTTAAGGTAGCATACTGCATTCTCGCTCAGATGCTACTCGAACTCGATTAGGCATGCGTAAATCGCCTAGCTGTAGTTACATTACAGTTATGGCAACAGAAACCCGTCTCCTTTCCTTCGCTTCTGTTTCGCTCTTCCCTCTTAGTCATAGTCGTAATATTACACTTAGATAGATGAATAAACTCTGCGGAAACACAGTTTGTCCTCAGTGCGTACTGTTCACGTCTGTATTTACCCCAAAATATGGCAAAAGAGGGCGGCGGCCCTTGTCCCCGAGTCCCAAACTCGAAAGGTTTCCATGAAGCAAATTCTACTAAATTCTACCTGGAGTAGATGCACTAAGATAACATTGGTTACATAGATGATGACACAGAATTCCGGGCCATTCGTACTAGTAGTACATGCTCACTGTACAATGTACCCCGCAGTATATGTATTAATTCCTGACTCCGGAACTCAATGTACTCCTCTTAAGTAGTTTCTGCATTAACAGCATTCTAAAACAGCTTCCCAACAGGCTTCGCTTGCTATGGCTACTCAAACTGGAGGAATCCACGGTAACGCCTGCAGTACACTTTGAACATATACAATGTCCCATATCGTGTAACCTTACCGCCGATTACCAGACGTCTCTTGGAAGTACACGAATGAAAGCAAACTTTGCTTATGGACGATAAGCAAAGCTTCTAAAATCCACTCATCATTCCTGAAATCCAGAGGACGGAATTTACTCACCGTTACTTGGACCCTCAGAACTGACTGCGGGTAAAACTGGATGGGGGCTAAGTTTACTCGTAGATACGCAGAAAATTATAAACCTTCTGCAGAGAAGCATATTCTGATTGCCGATAAATAAGGGCACTGGAAGCCTAGTTTCGCGAACATTTTCGGTATTGTAGCGACTCGGTTGCCGCAATAGCCTCCATTCTACATGGCCTGTACCTCTTTACCAGGTGAGCAAAAGATACTTTCAACCGGGAGTACCCCTATTAGTGTCGAGGAGTCCGTGACCCTTCATGTATTTCTCTTGCACTGCAGCTGTCGTGAGCAACTGTTAAGGTTTCACGAAAGAAAACTGTGCGACACAGAAAAAGAGTTCCAGACTAGCTACACGCGACAGGTGTCATGTCCTATCGAGATAAACTGCAAATCAAACGTTGGAAGGATATCTGTAGTAATCCCAATTTGTAGGCCCCGCAGCAATCTTCATGTACGCATTGATGTTGCCTTCTACACCAGCGAAGACATACCCGTTGCTCTTGTCAACTAGTTTCACAAGATCCATAACACTTTCTTTATCCTGTCAAAAAGGAGTGGCACAAGCATCAGTGTCGGACCAAGATGAATGACACTGGTGTCTAAGTAGTGATTTCTCCCTAAGAACATCTAACTGGAGCTCAGTTCGGGGAACCGGAAGCGTCGAGTAAACACATCTCTCTTGAAACAGAAGTATACATATACTTCTAAAGCAGCAACAATTCCTTAAGCGGTGCATGGTGCAAGGACCTGTATGTTCAGGGTAGCGAAGTTGACCAGCCCAAAGTCTTCTATAACTTCACAGAGATTCTTAGTGAGCTTTCTGTATCCCAGTCCTCAGCACAGGGAAGGACGAGCTGTTAACGGAGTGCTGAACCCATTTTAGTACAGTCCAGCCCTAATGGTTAAACATATGTGAAATCAGACATGAGACCGGTACACGAGGCAGCTTCGGTATTATACTAGTACTGTGGAAACCACAGGGAAACCGCCAATACGATATCTTAACCCAACTGAACGACCTCTACATACAAGGTGACAACCAGTACATTCTCAGGCTTCTCCCAGTGTAACACATTTATTCGCGCAACGCAGAGCTAGTACCTGTATCTCGCAGAACGTGGATCTTCACTAAGATGATGCTGAAGATATTGCAGGTCTTGCACGTCTGTGTAGAAGTCCAGATTAAAGGCTGCGAAGTGCAGACTGAGAGATGTAAGCACATGCACCGCTATACACCTGTAAGCTAAATATTTACAGAGAACCGAGTGTTTATCTCCTTCAGGGACATTCACCAACCATCTTACCAATAACAGAAACGAAGCATACAACCGATATCCGATAAGTCACATCAACATCCTTGAAGGTGCCAAGGCGAAGCAGTCAACACAGCATTACCAAGTTGGCCATAGCTTTCAATCAGGTCGATTTTTGATAGAACATTGATGTGGGGAAGCTCAAGATGCAACATCGCTGATAGTGAAAGAAGCAGCGCTCCGACGTACTTTCCAGGATCACTGCAAAGATGGGCATCCACTAAATGCACGGCTGTAAGCTGCAATAAAATAAGCTAGATCAGAATATCTTCTTTAGAGAATATCGTACTACATCCCACGACAACTTTCTCCGTATCGTTGGACGGGTAGACCCTAGATCCAAATCTAAATAAGGAATCTTTTTAATCACATGGAACATGAAACAACTGCAACCCTTACAAGCTCACCCAAGATGCTGAAACTAGTTGCTTGAACAGGAAACTTACCCGGTAGTCCCACTTTCTGGTCATCTCTGTAATCACATTCTTTGCATTATTGTGTAACGTAAAGAGCTCCACTTGACCGGGAAAGTCGAAGAGCAAGTAGCGATCTGCACAGCAGAGGAAAAAAAATTTGACTTGGTTTGCTGCTTCATGAGCTTCTTCCCGAGTTATTGTTCGATTAGATATCAACATAGGAGCACTCTCGTGCGCTGTCCAAGGAGCATAGATAATACGAGCACACACACACACACGACTGCACTCTGCAAGTGTTAACGAAAAACAACTTACCCTCGAGAGGTTCCAGCTTAGCCTTCAACCAGTCAATATTCTTCTCTAGATAATCCATACAGTATACTAAACCTGTGCATATGCACGCCAACCACGGAGAGTCAGCCTCAAAACGTGCTATGCTCATGTACCCCTGGAAAAAAGTTAAGAGACAGGAAACGCCTTGCACAAGGCACAAACGCCACTGTACTCTTGGTAGCTAGACATTCTGGTTCCTGGTAGCTTGCCGCCAAGTCTTATGTTTCAACTTATCAAAACACTTCCACTACTAGAAGAAACATTTAAACCTCGTCCCAACTTCAGAAATAATGGCAACTAACTTAACTTATCCTACTCAGTGGAAAGTATTGACTCAGCACAGCAAGAGGTAGCGAACTACGAGCCTACCTCCATTGGGCCCCAGGCCATGCTGCGCCATTACATCTTCCAGCTTAATCAACTCCTCGATGTTGACAGCGCACTCGTAACTGAGCCTGTGTCAAGGAGAGCAAAACCTGACAATTCCCTTCCATTCTAGCACGCACTCTTCTTCAGAATCCCGGTACATTTCAGACCACTCTAGAACAGAGAATTCACAATGTTCACGAGGTTTCAGGATACGGCAGGCTGTCATTTGCAGGATCAAGATTGATAACAGCAGTTTTCCTGTAATTTCATACAACCCACGACAAGTTCAGCAGTCCCAACTAAAACCAGAAAACCTAGAAACGTCGTAATCCATCACCTGAAGCAAAAACTCGAGCTGGTAAAATGCCCGTGGGGATTTAAAACAAATAACGTATAAATAAACATGTGAGAGCTTGGAAAATTCTAAAGAGTAGTTAACCTGCCAATTAGCTCGAAGAAGTGAGAGATGCCATGGCAGTAGGTGGTCTTGCCGGACCCTGGTGGACCGATAACAATTTGGCCGAACGGCATGACTTCCCTTCGACTCTTTCAGTCTTGGAAATCTACTGAACACTCCACGCAAATTCGAGTAACACTTTATTATCGACCAGAACCAGTTTGAATGGTATGATCACGTCAATATCAATTTCGGCCCCCAATTCTTCTGTCCCTTCATAAGTCTCCTCCAAGCAGTCGGCGACAACTCTCATCGGGCTCGAACCTCACATCTGCAAAACATCTGCGAAATCCGCAGGAGATCAATCCAGAACGATCAAGAACCCGCACTCCTATTTAAATTCTACAATTAAATTCGACCTGAATCCATCGGGGGAGCCAACATTTCAATTCCACTACACGTCCTGCAAGACATCCTCGAAGACCAACCTACTCACTGCTTCTTGACCCCCTGAGACCACGTCCGATTCAGCGCCGTAAAGTTCCCGCGGGCCTGACTCGCTTTCGAAAGAGAGTCAGTCGTCTAAATACTGTAACGAGAATTAGAAAGCATTTGGGGCCCACCTACGAATGATGAACTTGGTTAGAGATGATCTAACCTGCTCGCGAATGGTCCAACGGAGAGGCGATTCACATCGTCCGTCCCGGGAGCCTCCGTTTCCACCCTGTTTATTGCCACATGGAAGACGAGAAGCTATTCCACTCGGGGCAATTTTCATGAGTTCCTTTGGATCATTGTATTCAAATCTTCAGTTAATTACTTGGTCGGGACAATGCGCCATTCTTCTTACCCCATCCGGCATGTGCGCAAAAGTCAATTACTTGAGAAGGACCATGATAGGTAGTAGAGAGTAGTCAATGTACACGTCAGCTCAGTCATCCTACCTGGAGTACACATAGTCATTAGACGTAATGTTTGTGTGACATGGAATAACATGCTATGGAGGGAATGAAATCGATGACTATGTACCATCATAGCGAGAAAAAGGTCTAGTGCAGCAGAGTGACCAGTGAACTCATCGAGTTGGAGTAGAGTATAATTCGACTACTCAACATGCAGAATGCAAGAGCAACGATCGTCATACATCATTGTTGGAGTGTGATACTTCTACTTATGAAAGCGTTAGGGCTTCTTGCTGTGGTTGTTTACTCAAGAAGTAGACTTTAAGTTATAACTTTTACACTATAAACACTTACACATGTCTGTTAGGTCCTCTAATATGTTAAAAAGTGAAAATCAGATCTAACAAATAGTAATAAGATCAAACGGTGAACTCTCACACTTAAGAATAAAAAACATATGATGGTTTAGACTTCAAAATTTCTCTTACATGTAAAATATACTTTATTGAACACACATACAAAATTTCAACTTAAGATCGATCCTGAGCCCTGAGATATGGACAAAAATGTTCTTATTAAGAAAATTATAGCAATTTTTGACACCAAGATGACTACTTCGACCTAGAATATAAATCTTACAAGATTTGTATTCTACGATATAATGAACAACCTTGAGAATTTGACTTGTTGGTTCTACACGGTTCTCCAGATCTCGAGCTTGGAAGTTGCTGTTCTAGATTGAGAGCTTTTAGACCCCTTCTATTTCAGCAATCGTCTTGATTTACTCACTCACTCAAATGATATTAAACTTTTTTGACAATCGCAGCCCTACTGACAATAAACGCAACCACGAAAGTTTGAAGAGATTATCTCTATTTTGCTGCAATTGACACTCTAAACTCCAAAATCAACAATTGTGATGTAATTCTGACTCAATCTGAACTTCAAATTGACATAACTTTTTCTTTATTGCTCCAAATCGATCGAAATTTGCATTGACAATGATTGGCACGACGAGCTCTCTCACTCTATGCTCCCAGATCTTCAAATGCCTTTATCAAAAGCTCAAACTGCTCTTAAGACATCTGCTTCCAAGTTTAAGATTTCACAAAAGACAAAAATGAGTCAATGAGAGTTCATAGCTTCACTTCCCTGTCCTTTTGTGCTCCCCAATCCACGTGGTAACTTAACTTCACGCATAGGTTACATGTCAAGCCTCTAAAGTGCTAACGTAGATCTTAAACTTCCTACGAAGACATGTAAAGTGACATGTAACTCTAAAAGATAACTTAAACAAGCTAGAAAGTATGATGGACGACATGTAAGCACAACCCATGAGCTTAAACTCTATCCACATGGTAAACCTAAAGTTATGTATTTTGAACAATATATATAATTATGAAATCACTTGCACAAGCGTGTGAGTGCTTGAACAAGATAAATAACATACTATGACTCAAAATATATAACATAATAGTGTTAACATCATATCCAAAAGTGTCAAACATATGCATAAAAGACTAGAAGTAATATTTAACTAACTTCTAGAACTACTAAACTCAACTATTGGAGTAGAAGTGTAGCATGTAAATATCAAGTAGTGCGACATCTACCCCCTCTAAAGTTACACATCCTCCGGTATGTACCAAATCTAGATCAAGACTCTTCAGCTTCAACTTCAAACTCGTCTTCAATCTCCATTGAGTCTTCAACTTCATCCTCATTAAACTTTGCAATGTTCTAATCATCCTCTCTCCTTCTAAAAAGCTTGATTATCTTCCTTGCAACTAGTATCTTGAGCATTGCATCAAGGAGTATGTGGCATTATCATGAACTTCTAACACCACATAAGGTCCAAACCATCTCCTGGAAAATTTTCTGATAGTGCTATGTTGATTATCAAGACTACTATCATAGACTAACACCCAATCACCTTCCTTATTTGGCTTGGATCGTAATCTATGAGTCCTTCAAATCTGCCTTTGTTTCTCTCTCTAGCAATCTTTAACTTTCCACAGCTTTGGCAACATCCTCAGGTCTTCGTTCTAACTGTTGGATCCTTAATGCAAAAAGATCTACCATCTTCCAATGGCAAAACATTCCAAGTAGGCACAACCTCCACAATCGGCATCACAAGTTTTTGTCATAATATCAACTTTGCCGGCATATAATCTATAACAATACTATGAGTTGTATGGTCTGTCCATAAAGCAAACGATAGTAATCTAGGTCATTCACGAATCTTATCTAAATTTTTACCAAAGCTTCGATGATTGACGGATGATCACTCTTGTCATTCTCTTCAAGATTGTAAGCAATGATTAACGTTAACTTGATTCCCAATCGCTTGAAGAACTCAACTACTTCTTGTGAATCCATTTATCTCTATCTGTAGTGATCTTTCTTGCACACCCATATCTACAAATAACATCTTCAAGTAGAAAAGGGCAGACACTAGCAGTGGTCTTTGTCCTCAAGGCACGACCTTCAACTTGATTAGATAGCTCTTCTCTAGCCAAGACTAGATACCTCACTTGTCCAAGCCCAAATGGCATAGTTACAAGATCAACTACCCATTTGTAATGAATGACTAAAGGATAGATAAGATGTAATCATCACGATGACGTATATTGGAATACATCTGGCAAGGTATATAAGATGAAACAAACTGTACTACATCTTTATACATACCCTTTCATCAATACTTCTCCTTCATCTTGACAAATATAGCCAAACTCCTCTATGATCAGCACATACACTCTCATGGAACTCCTTGATCAGCTTCTGCTGCAATTCTAGATCACATATCACATGTTGTGGTATACCTCCTTGTAGCTTAAGGCGCTTCCATAGATATCATTCATGTAAAAAGTAACCATAAGCTATTCTATGGGTCCTCTTGAAATCTACATCAAACCAATCTTCTTTTCTTTCCAATGAACTCAAATAGCATCCAAGATCCAACCACTCTTCATCATACATAGTTTCTTCGAATAACTCCAGTGGAGCTGCAAAACAGCTTTTATTTCTTCTAGAAAGAACACTAGAATAGAACTCTATTCTCGCATCCTCCTGGTCATCTATCATTTCCTTCTCATTGTAATACCTAGCCCTTGATAACATATCTGCCACAGGATTATCTTTCCTTGAAATATGTCTAAACTCTGGATTCAAGGACTTTATATATGCTATCCATCTCAACACAACAATATTTGGAGTTGTACATCTAGTGATCATTCCCATGAGAGATAAGCAATCTATCTCTACAACCACAGGTGCTCTTATCAAGTATCCTTTATCACTTTTCATTGCAATAACTTAAGGCTATGTTGATTATCAAGACTACTATCATAGACTACACCCAATCACCTTCCTTAACTGGTTTGGGTCGTAATCTATGAGTCATATCAAATCTGCCTTTGTTTCTCTCTCAAGCAATCTTTAACCTTTCCACAGCTTTGACAACATCTTCATGTCTTCATTCTAACTGTTAGATCCTTATTGCAAGAAGACCCTCTGTACTTATACCATCTTCCCATGGCAAAACATTCCAAGTAGACACAACCTCTACAATCGTCATCACGGATTTTTGCCCTAGTATCAACTCTGTCGGCATGTAACGTGTAACAGTACTATGAGTTGTATGGTCTGTCTGTAAAGCAAATGATAGTAATCTAAGCCATTCACGGTTCTTATCTTTGCAAGCTTTTACCAAAGCTTTGATGACTAGAGGATGACCACATGCGTTACACATGAAATCATATAAGGTAGGTTCCATGCTAGTGTGCTATTGGTAAACTGCATTCATATGTTGAAAACATATCATCATGTGTTATGTGGTTTCTTCTCAGATTTCACAAATGCAAATTGTCTTGATCTTCTTCTCATTCTAGTTGTTGTATATGTGAAATGTCTACTGTGTTATCCATTTGGTACATTGCTTAATGATATCAAAGCATATCCATGCTCCTCCAAACACTCCTCCTTTCTAAATCTTGTGGAGTATATCTATGTCTGATCTTGGACCTCACACAAACATCTTGAATACATGAGGAGTAGTACTCTTGCCTTGTTGATTCAACCACATTGTCTGTTGAATGTATGAACAACCACAAAACGCATCAAGTTTCATGATAACATGTTCTTCTTGCTCATGACTGGGAACTCCTCAAGTCATACTCTTTCGTACGGATATGAACAAGTTCTGAAAAGCATTAGTATCAGCAAGATGAAAAAGCACAACGAACTGACCTCTTTCACAATCTAGCATAATCAACTCAGCTCCATTGTTGAGAAAAAATTCATCAGTGAGGAGGTGAGCAGTCAGTCACAGCCAGTCTCACTTTGGATGGTCTTCAAAACTTTACTCTCATAGCTATTTGTTCCACCGTATCTCTCATTCGAATTGTCGCTCTCGGTCTACTACTTCTTCCACATTATGGACATGAATCTCTACATGAATAAGAAGCCTTGTCCATTCTGGATTCCCTATATTTTCCTTGGGGACAATCCAATACAAGCTACATGGACAATTAGCGATGCAGACATGTACCAGATTTATCCACTCTCTATGGAGATGCGTCCATAAGGGCACATAACGAGATGTGGGTAGAGGAAGCCCCACAAAGCAAAAAGTGGACAACGACGTTGTCGACAAATATGTGATCCAGAAGAGATAGTCGAACATATAGTGTAGACTATTTTACTTTGTGTAAAAGTCCATTGTGTATGATTCTGACGCTGGTTATGCAAGAAGAAGTCACATTTGACATTCTCACATAGCATGGATCATAAGCAATTGGATCCATAAACTCTCCATTCAAACGCTGGTTGAACTTCATATTGTGCGTGTTTGATTTGGTCCAACAGTGCTACATTTTCTTCCTATCCATTCCAAGTAGTTGTCATGATCCACCTCTCCTGTGAGTTGCTAATTGAATTGGAACGGGAGGTAACTCAAAGATTACATCTCCGTCGATACGAGGAGGTATAGTCTTGCAACTACTTTGAGAAATCAAATTCCAGTTAGAACAGGCTAGAACACTCTAACCCTTGAGTGACAAAAAAACAGTATAAGCATTTTTCTCAGCTATGTTTCACTATGTATCCACTTCTGCTCAACTTGCTAGCAAGATTTAGCTCATCTTCATCTTCGTGTGATTCGCTTTGAGAACTTGTGTCGTTCGAAGTAGTAAAACATATGACATCTGGTTGAGAATGACATCTACGCGAATCGAGATGATCATCCACCGAGTCTGAAAGGTCAATCGATACTGACATCAACTGCGACATCGGTAGTTGTACTTCATCGCTAGAGGATGATATGCATACAGTTGGATTCGACCGGATCAACGAGCCCTAAACAATATACATATCAAGTTTCTCTAACAATCAAATCTTTGGCTCTTCTGATAATCAGAGAAGAAGTTAACCACCCAACTCCATGTCTACCGAGCCTTTCAAGAAGAGAAAATAACTAAGAATAAACTGTTCAGAAACCAATCACGAACTAGTTGTACTTGGATGAGATAAGATTTATACCTTCGAGTCATTGAGAAACAACTGAGTATGCAACATGTTTGAGAAATAACTGCATAAGATCAGTGTATGCTCATGTGAGATCTAAACAAGAGTAGAGAGTGAGAAGCACAAGATATATAGAAGTCAAAAATCTATTTTAAGGATATTATTTCTTAATAAAAATTTGGATAATTCTCATATGTGATAGTTTAAATTTCAGTTATGAAATTAATGAACTTTCGGTTCGAATACGTTCATAGATTATTGATCGTCGAGACTCACATTTCGAGGTTGTATTTATTTCATCCACCATCTTATGTTAGTTAATGTCCGTAATTGATCTTGAGAATTATCAATAAAATTAACAAAACTATAATATGATCACTTATGATCCATATTTATTGTATGAAATGGAGTATGTTAAGAACTATATTACGTTAAGTTCTTAACGTACTTACGCTAATCAAGTTTATTGTATGAAATGGAGTATTATAAGAATTAAATTACATTATGTTCTTAATGGATTTATGCTAATCAAGACGTATGAAAATTAATCAACTTTTGCTTATTAAGATTAGTTAGTCTGCCGTCTTGAGTTACTTACCGTTCCTAGCTGATCTTGAAATATCATCACGAATATTAATGAAAGTATGATATGATTACGCACACTCCTTGTAGATTGTATGAAAAAAACTTCAAAATTCATTGCATGATTTATCTAAAATAAGAGATTTTCAACCACTTTTTGTTAGTCATTAATAGTAGCGGTTCATAATATCTAATGATTTGCCTCATTATGTGATTTTCAATCATTTCTTGTTTACCAGTAATCTATTAGTAACCTTATCAATGCTCAGGGGGTCCAGCCGCATATCGATCATTGTGTTCTCTAACTAGTGTCTTCCTATTATCAGTTTAGTATTCTAGTGGAACCCTCATTATCAATTTTAGTATTCTAGCGGAACGATTTCACGTTTAGTAAGCCGGTGAGCTCAGAATCGGTTTTAGACATAAGAAGCAGTAGAGCAGATGGATCGATTTCAAGTTTAACAACTATAGAGTAGCAGACCATTTGTGGTATAAGAAAGCCGAGCGGCGATAATGTTTGGATTTAAGAAGCGGATTAATTTTTAGTTAAGTTTACCGAGGGAGTTCAGTATAAGATCGATTTCAAGATAGATTGCCATGGTTATATCGATTTTCGTGGTCGAAGATCGATTTCATATCATTGGATCAGATCATGGTCCGCTTGCTTCAAAAGTGGATCAATTTCCAGCTTAAAGAAACCAAGCACCAATAGTGTTTTGTGAGTTAAGGAGTGAATCATTACTCATTTCTTTATTCACTGATTTCTACCTTAAGGATCAATTTTTGGCTTAAGTAAGCGGAACATCGATAATATTTTGAGGGTTAGGAAATGGATTGATTACTGGTTGGAGAAGTAAGACTTCACAACTGGTAGAAGGTTCAGTTCTCTCATTTTAATAAGCTATCATCCGTACTCCTGTGAACTTGAATGTTTTTTTCCTCGTGATGTGATCACGCGAAGTGCATCGAACGTGGTTAGTTCGAAACAACCAATTGAGACGGAAGAGGATACAAATAATCTGAGACATGTGATGAACATGAGTTCGAATGTGACTTAACCGAGCATTATTGTAATTCTTACATCTGGAACTGAAGTACATAGTCCTATGATTGCAGAGACAATACAACCAACTCTACAACGATATTTAGCACTCCAACACATGATTCTGTGCTTTCAGCTTCTCTCGTGGTAACTCCATCAACCATGACGACAGAGTCAAGAGTGCGACCAATGAGTATGAAAAGCAATGCTTCAGATATATTCAAAAAGAATAGTTGTATTCTTTTTCTCCCTTACCATCCAGGTGCTAGATCATAACCAATACCACCAAGATGTTTAGGGGAGGTTGATCTCTCATCCTCGCCTCCTTTATCTGTCGTTAGATCCAAGCTAACGAAGGTAAGAGGGTTGATGAATGAGATAGTGGCCAAGTATGCACACTATGGGAGAGTTGAGATAAGACCCTTATGTAGGTTGAACTTGTGCGACGTAGTGCATCCTGCTGGATTTCTTCCCGATGTTTTCAAGATGAGAGATGCATTCAAGCGGATACATATAATCATGTTAAAGCACTATTTTATGTCACATTGTATTATAAAGATAATAAATGTATGCCAATTGAAGATGCAGAGAAGGAGAAGCTTGATCCATTCTAGAAACAAATGTCGACAAAGTTTGATGGGTTGATCAAGAAAGTGCCAAAGTGTTGATATTTTCTATTAAGTAAGAAGCTTTTATGTTGGGATGAAAATCATCGAACCGTAGCTTTTTATTTGTCAGCATGGACAAATATGTAGAGAAATGAGGTTATCCAAATGAACTACACATGGTGGTCAAATGCATGATTCTCAACATTGATTAACAAAACTGGTCAGAAACTGAACACGCTATGAACAATCAAAATCAGTAAGTACCACAAACCGGACTATAGTAGTATTCTCTCGATCATCAACAATGTAAGATATTTTATAAGACTTGTGGTATGACGTAGTAGATGATTTATACTCATCGTAGTTTGGTTGCACATATCAGTGTCGATGAACGAGGGTGCAAAGAAAAACTATAGGTATGTTAAGAAGATGACCGATAGTAGGAATCATCAACAAGGTGAATTTGATTGTGAAGCTTTGACTTCAAGAATTCTCTCGTAATCAAATATCGTAACGTAATATAATGAACTGTCGACCATCTACAACTCCCTCTGAGATTTTCCTCATAACTAAATATTGTTAAGCAATATATTGAATTGTCGATCATCAACAACCCTATCTAATCTAATTGTGTCATATATTAAGCTACATACGTTCTTTAGATTTTTATATAGAACTCTTGTATATAGAACCTAGTAACTACTCATCTACTGTGCTCACAATAGTGTATACTAAGATTCCAAGTATGGACCGTCGATAATCGAAAGTCCGTGGTTTATTTATTTATTTATTTGTATTCTTTGCTACTCTTTGTGTAAGGAAAACTCCACGGTCCTTGCTAGCCTCCACATTCAAATCAATCGGTCCTACAACAAGTTGTTCAAGTGTCGTAATCACACGTCTCTTGTCCTTTGCTGTGTGAACTCGTGGAACGAACGTTCGAGTTCAATGTCTCGGTGTAAAACGGAATCGTGATTCTTCTCTTCCACACTGGTCAGAGATCATCTTTGATTCGAATGAGTGCGTCATACCTGCACACATGCACTCTGTAATCTGCTTGCGACTTCACCTTGCGGTAGATTCGACCCAACACCACACATACACATGACAATGTATACTCAAACTCGTCAAAAGAATGAAACAACTGGCCTGTTTTGATTCTACTAGCAGTCGTGCGAATTTCTTTCCACGATCTTCTTCTCACGTCGATAAGCGGTCGAGCTTCCTCCGTCCGAAACTCTTGTCTCCAACATTGGAATACATTATCATCACGCTCTGCCTCCACACTAAGTCTCCATGTAAATGTGAACTAGATGTTCTTCCGTTGAGAAATTCAAACTTTCAATATTTCATTCATCGGTCATTGTCTCCATTTACTGCATGATGATGGTATGTCGACACTGCTTGACAATATGCTCTCTACAGTCATTCCATACACATTGCGATCGCACGACAATCTGCAAGATTGATTGCTTCGACCGTTGAAGACATTCTCTCCTCGACTGTATTTGACTCTCAAGTTCTTGGAGTTCCGACAATGCTCATCCAATCTTCTGCTGTTGGTCAATGCCATGTCATTTTCCTCCTTGTTAGACTGAGCATTGTCACATAAGCTCAGAGCTGTACATACTTGGTCATGTTTGACACCAACTTCGTTCAACGTCAATATCATTTTCAGGGTGTCAATCGCCTGCTCTCTACTGCATTTCATAGGCTTGTCCAAGTTATGACTTAAGCGCACAAGCCCGATCTAGTAAGAAGAGTTGCGCATGAGATATTTAAATGTTGTAGCAATCTGAGCTTCAACAAGAATGCAAGCGTGGAGTGAGAGAATTAAATCTTCAAAGGTTTGATGTTATCTTTCAAAGTTAATTATTAACTCATAAATAATTATGAAATATGCTTCTAGAGTCAAAATATAACATGTGTTAAAAGAATTAATTTTATCGTTCTAAGTTTACAGAAAGTTTATTCTCCGCTCTTATTAATATGTTGAACTTAATTCTTTTTCAAAAGTTATACATAACAAATATACCTCAATATGAACTCTTACGTACACTTGAAATCCCGTACTAAGGAAACAACAACCTAATTTTTTATCTACTACTGAAAGTAAAATATTTTTGCTTATAGAACACAAACCCCGTACTAAGAAAACAACAGCCTAAAGCCATTATCTACTGGAAGCAACATATTTTTGCTTATAGAACAGAATGTTACAATGATAGAGATTGTGATTGAGGGGTTCCATCTTACTTCTGATTAGTAAAAAATGGTACTCCTACATGATTGTTTTCAGAACTGAAATATTTTTGCAAGTTTATAATATCACTCTACTATAAAGAACAAACTCAGCCCAAAATGCTAATTAGTGCACGCTTAAACTTTATTTTAAGTCCTTACTTAAGCTAAATGATCCTATTCTCGTATGCAGAATTTATCAGCAAAGCATTCTGTGTGTATTAGTTAAATTTCTCAGTTTTCTCAGTTCAGACTGAAGGTCTGAATAAGGTCTACCTGGTTACCAGGGTTACTTGTATGGACACTGGGGGTTTAAAGGGTTAAATTCAAGGCCGTGCTTCAAGTAGCCGTCGCGGTAAACGAAGGTGGAATAAATTCTAGTAGTCCTTTTCCGCAACCGCAAGACAAGAGTCAGCAACCGTCCGCAACTGTGGCTTGTCCTTTTCCCCTCCTTCACTCCGAAGCTCAGCGGGCATAAATATCTTTTTATTCAGACATGCCACAAAAGCTGTAGTGTACAAATAGTCTCAAAATCCTTGGAATATGGTACTGATCAAAATATCTATGATGCACAACTAGCCCTTGACCTGGAGAGTTCAGGTCGGGGATTCGCTTGTGCTAGTCACAGCAATTCGGGTGAGTTGGATCCCTACGTGCAACTCGGTTCTTATCGCGAGCGGCGGAACTGCAGGGCTTGGTGTAATCCGTGTATTGAGCTGGAGCTTCACGGCGGAAACAGCTCTGCAAACAAATCAAACCAAAAACACGAAACGAAAGGCCGTCGCAATGATGTGCCACCCACCGCTAGATGGAGAAACGGCCTTGCCCCCTTGCCCACTCTGTCTTGTCTCAAGATTCGGCTACTGCCAGTCCTTTCAAGGCATCCCGGTATCTGTTTCCCGCTTACAAGGCGCCTGCATCCTTCAGGAGTGGCACCAGTCCGCCGGACCTATGCTTGGAGACGGTGTCTGGAATTCAGAAGCACACCCCGAGGTTACAGTTTTTAGTCGAGTGAACAAGAAATGGAGCTCGCGCTGCGTAGGGATTCGAACCACGAGGTTCCTAGCTTTATCGACCATAGATGGTATGCAAATTTAGCTCTAGGAATTAGCTCGGATAATGTCTCTGTCAAACGGCAGGACCACACAGGCACGATGCAAGAAACCTTCCTGGATACAGAAATCACCGAGCATGCAACAGAAAAGAACAACCACCTTTCCAGGTACACAGAAATGCGAATTTTTTCTAAACCACATACCCGCGTAGATATTAACTTCTGGACGTGCACTATTACAGAAAGCATGCGCAACTTGGACTGAGCAACTAACCGTCACAACCGCCAAGGTGCTTCTCTTTGACGAACACACTAGGAACAGTTCCCTGTCCTGTCCATTGAGCGAGAGCTGCCTGAATTTCCTTACCATCACCTGCGCATCGTTTCGGAACAAGGTAATGTAAAAACACATTCTTGCAACTTTAATAAACGAGAACACAGAGACAATTTGGATCCGATGACGATCAGTCAAAGTGATGTTACAAGGAGCGCCTGTGATGACTAGTGAGTTCATCACTAACCTTCCTCGTCGAGTTCCACCGCTTTGTATTTCGCGCCCAAGTCAGTAAGCAACTTCTTCACTTTCACACAGTACGGGCAGTAAGTCTTGCTGCAAGCAACAAAAGCGATAGATTATGAGTGATACACTGGCAACGGGCGAAAACTAAAATGTGAAACCATAATGTCACTGGACAGTATAGTGCCCCGGTAAAGATAATCTTTAGTGCTATCTCAAGACGGAAGAGCTATGACTCCTCAGACATGCGTCGCCCATAGTAACAACGCAAGCACTAGCAGGTTTCTCTCCCCATACAGAAACGGAATGCAAGGACCTATCCTCCGACCAGTCAATTTCACAATAACAGGCAATAAATTCACGAAAGCACTACACAAGTCCGGCGTGATGCAAGATGCACAACACCAATTACAAGATGTTACAAGTGCTACGGGTACATGTCCTTTCTACGTCACACTATACGGAACTGCCTTAAAACCATCCCAGTGAATCATCCCGGCACTACTCTTGAAATTGGATGGCAATTATTACTGAAAGCTTCTCCGAACTGAGTGGTCGAAGGTATATATCATCATTCTGTACTTGTCATTTCGAGAGTAAAACTTTCTTATTACACCAAAGAAGAGTTGCAGCCAACAAGAAAACGCTTCTGGGCAAAATATCGCAAGTCCGGCTAAGATCTCACTGATCCAGTCTACAAGAGAGCTAGAGTGCAAAGCTCATGAGCAAATTACCCTTCACAATGAACAAACCCACACAACCCCACAGCCTGCCCTGAGTTCATCCAGATGTTCTAAACAGCAGTCAGATCAGAAACGCTATGTCATCAAAGGCGAGGTAAAATGAGAGATTAACAAATCAATACTCACGCCACCAGTTGCGGCCATACAAAGAAAACCTCCACAGCCATACAAGAGAAAGATGAGAGTAAGTCGCCAGGGAGAGATTAAGGGGTAGACAGACCAATTTCCCCAGCTACAAAACCTTGACATGGATATCACAACGAGCATTATCTCTTGGGTTTGAGGTTAGGTGTCTACGAGATCGAAAGGTTCGTAACCATCATGCTACGGACAGAACATCCTTACTTTCTCAAGAACCAGAAAATTATACTGTACGCTTGGTTGTATGATAGTAGAGCGTAATTCCGAACACCGAAACACTCAGCACGACTCGTGTTTTCGTCAAGCATCAACGGAACGAATCCCCATCCACATCAGGCTCAATAGAACGAGAACCATACCTGAAAACAATCACGGCGTTGTCAGCGACCAATTCCTTTGCCTTGGCAAGTGCCATTTCGGACGAGATTTCTCTCTCCTGTGTCCTCAAAGCTCGTAAACTCGATCCGCCCTCCGCGATTCGTACTCCTTCCTTTCTTCTAGTCCAAACCTCCTGTCACCTCGACGCTCCTCTTTCCCGGATGTTCGTAGTCCGGTTCGAATAAATAGCCTCCAGCTTCTTACTTTCCGTCGCTCAAATCATAATATTTTTGTGGACGCCTCTCTCGCAATTGCCGGCGTTTGCCGCGTCCCTCGTAGAAGAGTGAGTGAGAAACAACCACGAGGAGCGGGCGTTCCTTGCTCTGACTGCGCGACACGTCTACCATTGACGTCGCGACGGTGAAACTTTCTTGGCTTTAGAAATGAAAATTTTGAGGGACCAACCAACGCTCGGACAGATCCGGGTCCTTTCGTAAGATCAACCGGGAAAAGCTTGAGATCTCCGGTTGAAGAGAACTTTGTCGGCCCAAGATAAGCACTAAATTCGCTAACTCTGAAAACGAAAACCGCCAACCGGTGACAAAACCGGCTATTACTTTCCGTGGCCGGATGTTTATCTGGTAACCGAGAAATATCTATTCCGAGAGTTGTAACTTCGACTATACTCTAGATCCAATTACTGTACCGCATAGACTCTTGACGCATAAACCCTTCCTCTTAGGCGGTCCGTGCTAGTCTAGACTGTAGACTCTTTGACCAAGAGGGTCGCAGACTGCCTTCCTTTCCGCTTCCTTGGGTGATTCGAAACAAAGTCCTAAGCATTCAAAGACAAGCCCGCAGCTGTGGCACAGTTCCGCTAATTACTTCTCAGTTAATATTAATGATCGACTTCAGATTCGTGATCGGGGGAAATGTCTATAACCGGATTCCGCTCATTATCGCAATCACCGAGCCTCGAACTGTGACTGCGAGCTTCGAACTGCAATCGTGATCGTAACTGTAGCCAGTGTCACAGTTTTTCAACTGCAGTCGCAACTGCAGTCCCAATGAGGTAAAAGCCGTTCTGTCCGTTGGTTGTAAGTCCGTTGTCCATAATTATACTGAGACGGCGGCATTGAAGACTCCAGGCGTCCTCACTGCTGAATTGTGCGGCGTCCTCACTACTGAATTGTGACACGACTTAATCGACGACTGAATCGAATTCCGCTTGGTGACAGAGAGCTGAGAGAGAGAGATGAGTCTTCGTTGTGCTTGTACTAGTGTATGCTTTAGAGTGCTTATCATGGAGATGGTTTACGGCAATCGATGCAATCGAACATTGTCAATCAGCGCATTCACGCGTGCTCGCAAAGGACATAATCCTCTTGATTTAGCTGTGTTCAAACAATGTAACCAGTGTTACAACAAAGCTAACCTCGGTACTACTACATGCGAAGCGGGCTTGGAGAATGAGATCGGTGATGATAACGCTTTCATAGTGACAGTGGAGTGTGATCATTCAGAAATGATTGATGTTGTGAAATAGTGCTTCGGAGATGAGGATGGCAAAGACATGTTTGTGTTTTTCCGACTGAAAGTTCATCTTTCAGACGAGAGTTGCATGCATGAGTTGCATACTTTAAACTCCGGTAACTTGTCAGTGTGTTTGACGTCTTGGCTGAAGACAAACATCATTCCGAATATGGAGGTAGCCTCTGGATACTATTAGGAAGTACGTAACCCGCATGTTTCTGTGAAAGACTGTTTGATCTTAAGGACGATATTATTGTGTACCTCACGATCTGACAGGACAAAATTCAGAGATAAAGGTGAAGGATCCACATCACAGATAAGACAACCAGAAAAGAAACGGAAGATAGATAGATCTGAGTGCAATGTAACTCTACGAGTAACAGTGGACGTACAGCAGAAGTTAATATATTTAACTTGTCAACATTTGCTGTCACATGAGAAGCCGACGCATAAGTTGCATTGTTTTCCTGCTGATGCTATCACGTTTTTGGAGTCGATATTTGGATTAAATCTCCGGAAGCCTGAGGTATACCGTATATTATGTGAAAAAGATATCATTAGTCTTTTGACTATAACTCGGGCGCATGTAAATTTTTGGATTGCTGAAGTTCAATCTAGACAATATCTGCGTGATATAGATGATCAAGTGAAGTCTGCATCTTTGTTGATACGCAGTGAAGCTTTAGCTGAGAAAGGTTTTGTTGAGGTGTTGTATGAACATACTGATGAATACATTGCTTTTGCAATATGCACCACTTTTTTTGAGCATATAGGTAGTGTCAGAGAAATTATTATCGACAGTATTTTTAAAACTAACTCTATGCGTTTTGAGCTGTTTGTTATTGCTGCAAACTTCGGAGGCTTTGGTATGCCTCTATTGTACATGGTCTACTTGAGACAAGGTGATGCAAAGAAGAGTTCTAGATCAGTCACGGAACAATATAGAAAGAAGGTTCTTATGATGTGGTTCGAGAAGTTAAGAGAGAGAGGACTACGTCCTGTGTTCGCACTCACAGACAAAGACATTGGTCAGATATCGACATTGCGATCTGTTTTTACTACTATGTATATTCAGCTTTGTTTGAAGCATGCTCAATCAACGGTCGAAGTTCAATGTATGTGCACTGGACGAGCCACTGGATCATACAACAGTGTGGAGGCAAGTACATTTTTCTCTTTTATTGATGTAAATTAGTTTTCAGAGAGCGTAGAAGTTGTTGGTCAATTGTGTAATGCTGAACAACTAAAGGTTGTGGTTGAAATGATTACCAAACATTTCAACTTGCATTCACTCATACCATCAACAGAAGGTAAATTTTTTACTCCTGATGTATTACATTGTACGGCTGTTCGTGAGATTTATGAATTCTGTAAAAAATCGAACCTTTTGTCTTTGTGGGTCCAGAGAAATGAGAAATTTTCAGTAGAGCATCAAAGCCTCTCCTTTGCTTGTCACGCACTACGAATATTGTAGAGAGTCACTGGAGAAAATTGAAGCACGATTACAAATATGCTCTTAACCGTCGTCATTTAGATAAGTTGACGCTAATCATTAGTGAAAGTCTGGTGGCAGATATGCAAGTGTCGTTACACCAAATCATTCACGGACGTTTATTTCCCAGCTGGTGGGAACAGTTTCGTGTCACCTGACGTAAATATCTGATCAAAGATGTGTCTGTTCCGGATATTCATTTCACAAATGTGGAGAGATGGATATGTTCTTGCTACTCATTTATAAATAGCCCGTACTTGTTATGCAAGCATTTGGTTAGAGCGTATGCTCAGACCTCTACGATACAACCCGTGTTCTCGTCCACATTCCGGCGTTGCAGTTACGCATTTTATGTTTTCAGTAGTCCGGATAGCTTTTTCAACAGAGAAGTTGTACCGGATGATATGAACCCATGGTTTGAACCAAGTCATGTAGATGAAGAAATGTCAAGACATCCTACTCACTTCGATTTTACAGAGGATGGAGAAGATGTTTATGTACGCGAGCAAGGAGCATCTGAAGAAGGAGCAGCTGAAGACACAGAAAGATTTAATCTGGTCGAGCGATGTGAAGAGATTCTAGATTTTCTCAGAACTCTTTGCAATCGTGAACATGACAATCTTCTCTTTTTGAAGTCACTTGACAAGGCGTTTCAACCTTTTGAGAGAAAAGTTCATCATTGTATAACTGTTCTTCGATCTCGTGGACAACAACATACCTGAGCATCTAGTGGTCCCTCATTGTATTTGCGATAATTTGTTTCTTTTTGCTTGTGGTTTTTGTGTTATATATTTTGCGACAAAGTTTTTTTTTGCTTGTGGTTTTTGTTTCGTTTTGTGCAGGACATCCTGTCGGACCAGGCCGATTTGACCTGTCAGGGTTCAACTCCCTGGAGGGTGATTCTAATTTGGAGATGATATATGAACCTCTAAAAAGTAATAAGAGGAGATTATAGCGACCATAAGTTCACTATAATAAACTTATCATTAAGAATCCAATGTCATACTAAACCTTCGTAAAGAAATGAATCTACTTCGTAAAGAAATGAAATGAAGAAAAAGAAGAATAAATAAGAATAAATAATAAACAAATGAAGCAGAGCAGGGCGGTCAGTGCGATATATTGTCGGTCGCACTGAGCTCTCAGTGCAATATATTGTCAGTCGCACTGACCGGCGACTGCTTTTACCTTCCGCTCTCAGTGCGACACTACACTTGTCGCACTGAGAGCAGTGCGATAAGTGCTCTCAGTGCGACAAGTGCTCTCAGTGCAAGTCTTCACTTGTCGCACTGAGAGCAGTGCGATAAGCAAATGTTCGCTCAGTGCGATATACTCTCGGTCGCACTGAGCGCAGGAGCTTGTGCTTTTACCTTGCGCGCTCAGTGCGACTGAAAACGTGTTGCATTGTCTGCGAAGCTAGAAAAATAGCCTTAGTGTGACCTAACAGTGGTCGCACTGATCGCGGTTTGGGGTCTAGGGTTTAAGGCCGCAGTTTAGTATTTCTTGACTAAACGCGCTTCCGCCCAGTCGCACTACCTTCGCACTGAACGCGCTTCCGCACACAGTCGCACTAAACGCTCTTCCGCCCATCGCACTAGTTCCGCATTGAACGCGCTTCCGCTCACCGTCGCACTAAACGCTCTTCCGCCCATCGCACTAGTTCCACATTGAACGCGCTTTCGCTCATCATCGCACTAAACGCACTTCCTCCCATCATCGCACTAGTACCGCACTCGCACTGAACGATTAACGATTTTCTGTACACATGAAGTATTGATTGATTTTACGAGCAACGATCGTTCGACCACTTGGAGTACTATGGATCTTGAACTTGGAGTTTTCATTCCTTATGCTGTTCGCTTTCTGATTCGTGTCTAAACTGACATACTCGCTTCTGTTTAGAGTTTTGACAGACTTGCTTCATCAGGTGATCTCTTGAGTAAGTGCGAAGCCAGCTTGCAGTGAAGAAGTACAAGTATGGCACCCAAGAAGAAGGACCTTTTTTAATTACGTTTACTTCTCAATACGATGTCTCTCGACGTATCGTTGAGCAATGGATGGATAAAGAAGCTATCGGTCAAGCCTTGAGCAAAATAGACGAATAAGAGCTAGAGAAGCTGGGATTATTGATCGCGTTCTCGTTCGAGTTTGCTCGGCCTGACGTAAGTACTCTGCTCATTAGTCCCTCCTATTCAGTTTAAGCTCACGTGAAGTAAACTCAAGTTTAGTGTTTATTGTAAGTTAAGTGATGGTTACTGGTTGGTTATACTTTGTAATGTGTAATGTTTGTTTATGTCAGATTGGACTTTGCGTGGCTTTCATCCAATCCTATAATGCAGCAACAAGAATGGCCAAAATTGGAGATCCAGAGTTCAAGTTGACCCTTGACTTAATCCGGGAAGCCTTTGTTATTCCTGAAGGATCTGTGATGTTACACCCCTTCGTAAGACATGTTCTAATAGACGATTGATTTCATGAGTATGATAAAGTGGGGAAAAGATACTTCGCAAGAGAATGTGCTATCGAAGGATGGAGATCTGCTTTCCAGTGCTTGACTGCGGTTCTCCTGACGAGAAGAAGACCTAAAGCTGTTACAGGCCAACTTGCTTTGTACGTGAAATCTAAAGTGGAAGGAGAAGATATGGATTATGATTGGTCTTTGTTCATGTTCAAGAATCTGGAGGCAGAAGTGTTACATCTGCAGAAGCACATACGAGAACAGAGGAAAGGAGTATCCGTAGAAACTTTCTGCGGGATGGCTTTAACCCATCTCATGCGACACTTGGATATCTTGAGCGAGGAGGCGTTAGTATTCTCCATTGAACACAAACTACAACAAGAGAGTACATCGCATCCAAATATCCAGCAGGATCAGCTTGGTGTTGAGCTTGGCGTAGTCCACGATGATAGAGGTACCTGTTTTCTCTTTACTTGTGTATTATTTGCTTGTTTGAGTTACTTTGGCTCTGAAAAATCTCAGGCTTCAGTTACGTGTGTAAAGTTGAGTGAAATCTCTGTTTAATGCTCGCTGGATGTAGTATTCAGTGAAATCTCTGTTTAGTGCTCGCTCGATGTAGTGTTGTTGTTGTTCAGACAGTCCTGATAGCACAGTGCGACGGGCCTATCGGTCGCACTGTGCTATTTGGTGCTGCACGGCCATTGCGACAATAGCCTGGTCGCACTAAGCGCGGCTTTAAGGTCAGTGTGGCCTTAAGGTGTTTAGTTGTTTCGTCGCACTGAGCAAAATGCTCAGTGCGACAAACACGGTGTCGCACGCCAGGAAGAGCATTTACGGATTCGCGCTCAGTGCGACAGCCGTCCTGCCACACTGAGCACACGGTCCGAAGTGCAACTCGTAAGCAAGCGCGCTCAGTGCGACTGTATATTAGTCGCACTGAGCGCGCGAGCTTAACAAGGCGCTCAGTGCGACAGCCGCCCTGTCGCACTGAGCGCGCGGCCCGAAGTGCGACTCGTAAGCAAGCGCGCTCAGTGCGACTGTATGTTAGTCGCACTGAGCGCACGAGCTTAACGCGACGCTCCGTGCGACAGCTGCCCTGCGTCACACTGTGCGCGGTCTCTCCACAACGCAGAGCGACGGGTCTGAGATCGCACTGAGGTCTGTTTTATAGAGGAACATTTTTACTTCTTTTCCTAAAGTTTACTTTATACATCGATGCGATGTAGAAGAACCAGAGAATCTTCTGAACAAGAGGCAAGAGGAGGAAGATTTAGATGCTCGTCTTGCGATGAAAAGAGAAGAAGAAGAAGCTTTAAACCTCTGAATAACAGAAGCGAGCCAGAGAGAAGAAGACATGTACGAACGAATACAACTACAGGAAGAGGAGTTTGGAGAGGTTAAAGACGGATATCACTCGTCTTCGTTCTTCCAAACTCTTCTATCCCAGATTGACAGATCCTACTGTGATCAGAAGGAAGACACTGATTCTAGATATGAACGGTTTGTTGGTAAGAACGGGACGTAATGACTTAGAGCTTCAAGGAGCTAAAGAAAGAGGTTACCAAATTCAGAGTGCCAAAAAGGATTTATTCTATGTGGCACGAAAAGGAGTTAAAGAGTTCATGGAGATATGCTGTCAGGATTTTCAAGTGCTGATATGGACATCCAAAACTCTTAACAACTGCAACGTCATCCTTCGATCCATGGAGACCAAAAAGTATTTGCCTACAGGGATCGCTTCGGACCAAGTAACTGCAAACAAACTCATTGCTGTTAAAGTTATTCTTCATTTTCTTTGTTGTACGATACAGATCTTCAATTTGTTTTCATTTTCTTTCCACTTTGTTTGTTTCTGTTAACTGTAATCGTACTATACAGATCTTCACTTTGTTTCGATCTTCACTTTATTTTTATTTACCTTGTCTCATTATGGTACTATGCAGATCTGTAGAATCTTCGGACAACCCATGTGTACTCGTTTCAAGACTACCAGAGAAGCTGCCACTGGTAATTACTTGTATCTAAAGGATTTTTCTCGACTGTTCGCGTTTAACTTATGTACACGAGATGTGTTGATCTCGAGATTCTCCCGATTTTGAATAGTACTAATCATCCATACAATGCTATCCATCCCCCTTCTTTCATGCTTGAGTCAGGTGACATGGACAGAGATGATTATCTCATGAATGTACTCTTACCATGGTTGAAATCATGGGCTAGCAGCACCCAAGATACCCCAGGATATGTGACTGTCAAGTATAGACAGGCCTTTGGAAGAGATCCTTATCTTGCTCTTAAGAACTATTGGGGCACTATGTAAAAGCAGTCGCACTCAGCGTAGTGCGACTGCTTTTAGCTTAGGGTGAGTGCGACCTAGCCCGCATCTAGATCGCAGTTCCTCATGCGACCGGTTAGAGATTCGCAGTCAGTGCGATCCTAGACCGGTCGCACTGAGCGCGCGAGGTTATAGGTTACAACTAATAATCTGATGTTAAACGGATAGGGTCACACAGATTATTCCCTAATCTGTGGAGAGGGTCCAGACTAGTCGAAATAACAATAAGCGAACATGGTGCGATGATACTGTTATTATCGAACCTAAACTCTAAGAAGCTTAGGATCAAAACACAGTAGTCAAAAAGCTTGGTGCGGTGACGTTCTAATGGTACTTTGAGCTGTTTGGGTTATAGGCTAAGTGCGACCGGTCAGAGCTTCGCAGTCAGTGCGATTGTAGACCGGTCGCACTGAGCGCGTGAGGTTAACTGCGTAAGGATACTTTTACTTTGAGCTGTTGGGGTTGGGAGAAGAGTTTAACAGAAAAACATAGATTAACCAAATGAGAAAACAACACACTTTATTAACTTATATCAGGTTTCTCCATACATAGATTAACCAATGTATCGCACTGAGCGCGCGATTCTCGATGCGGTCGCACTGAGAGCTCAGTGGTCGTACTGCTCGTAGTGCGACAAGTGTAATGTCGCACTGAGCGCGCGACTATATGCGCTCAGTGTGACCGACCATTTGGTGCACTGAACGCGTTGCTCCAAGCTCTCTCTCGAACCATTTTCGATCCATTTCTAGAGTTTCAGTAAACACTAGAGTTTCAGTAAACACTAGAGGGAGATAACATGACACAGAATATACACAATAGACGAAGAATATACAGAATAGGCGAAGACTGCCATATCTATTCATTCAAAATGTAATCATACATTTTGACTGTATGCGTAACGCATATTACAGTCCATCACGACGGTCACCGCCACCACTTCAATATAGCAAAAGCGAACATAATCATTGATAATAACACGGCCATAGATCCCACTGAAAACCCCACAAAAAACCACTCTTATAATCATGAGAATTCGCTACTTTATCTCTCCGTCTCTCTTCTGCAGGTACTTGATGTGTCTCGTCTCCACGAAAGTTGATGTTCGGCTCCAGTGTGGTGCTTGTGCTCGACCCGGGTATAACACACTGGGTAGAAATGACAATTCGAGTAGTAGACATGCGCCTTTCTGAATCTAGAAGAGACGAAGAGACACCGAATAACTGTCGTTTCCCACAGGGTTGTGCTTGGACGATCCGAATATATTTTCCTCCAACAAGTTTACTTGTCACAATGGTAAAATGACAGTACCAATGCTGACCAACGATCCGGTCCATCAAAACATTGTCATCTCTGCGTATTTTCAGTAGACTATAAGTCGAGGCACTTATGCCTAGAAAATCTCTCCCAGCTTCCCATGCTATGGTCCACGCGTTGGCACTTTCATCCGCTATCAGAAGTTGCAATCTGAAACATTTTATCGACGACAGATGCTCACTTTTACATCTCGAACAAAACAACCCACACAACTTTTTGCTGCATCTGTCGCATCCGTCATATGTCTTGAATCCACTTTCTGCATACGCTAAGACCGAAACCTTCAGTAACAGATGAGAGCAACACATATTAGTTTCCAAGCAGTCCACCAAGTACTGCAAATTACGTCTCCCGTAACTGCTCACTGTAGTAGAAGAACAAAACATCACTGAAGATCAAACTGCAAAACTGAAAATCAGACTTCAAAACGCAATATCAAGCGATAAGACTGCAAAACGCAATATCAAACTGTATTAGCGAAAGCTCGAGGTTAACGAACAGTGCGAGTGTGTTGTGAAATCTCACATTGCGTGCATTGTGAGACTATGTTTCTGAGCACATCTGAGAAAACTGACAATTTGTTGTTAAACTGTGCCTAGTTCAAAATGAACAAAGAACTGACGAATTTCTTGTTAAACTGTGCCTAATTCGAAATGAACGGAGAACGGACGGAGAACGGACGGAGAACGTCATTATTGTGCTTTGAGCTCGGTGACTGCAATCGTGACCGTGCAGTTGAGACCGTGACCGTGACTGTAATTCGAACCGTGCAGTTGATACCGTAACCATGATTACGATTGCAGTTCGAGGCTCGGTGACTGCGGTAATGAGCGGAACCCGGTTACAGGCGTTTCTCCTCGACCACGAATCTAGGACCGATCATTAATAAATTCGCACGTATAAACCGAGACGTAATTAGCGTAACTGTGCCACAGCTGCGGGCTTGTTCAAAGAGCTTGCACTGTGCTTCTATCCTGTCGAGGATCAGTTAATTCCATGACAAGGCCACTTGCCACGAGTTCGTCTCCTTATTTGGGCGTGATTGGTAATAGGGGTGTCAAAGTTAGGAATTTTTTTGAAATATACTATATTTGAGGGAGGGAGTTACGACTTTAGGTAAAAAAAACTTATCGAGTATTTTTGGAGGTACCGGCAAGAAAACACAGTGAACGTTTTCTTCAGACTATTCATTCTTTTTGTCTATTTTTTTCAATAAAATATTTATTATTCTGAGTAATTATCTTGAGTGTTAAAACTGCAAAAAGTTCATGGAAAAAATAGTGGTGTCCAGTCACAAACACAACCCATAACGAATCACGTTTCGATTCAAAGTTATATGTTGTTATTTTATGGCTCTTTTTCTTATGCCGTTGAGGAATGATCATTCGTCAGATGCTCACCATTCATTTATTCCAAAGAAAACAAAATGTAGACAAGACGCTCGACTAACCTCGTCACAAGCGCTGATTCCGACCTATCCAAATATCAGATATCTTTCGATCTCTTCCAAACGAGAAGCATGGGAGTGCAGCATCTATATCCGATCAAACGGTTCACTAACTTTTGGTTCCGATAATGGAGGAGTGATCAACCACTTAAATTCAGACTTTCATTTGATCTCTCAAAAAAGGTATGAGATCTTCTCTCAACGAAAGACTCAAGTTGTCTGTGCTTCAGTTTGAAACTTAAAACTATCATGAAAAAATATTATAGAAGTATACGAGTACAAATTGCTGCTCTTTCATTTTCGCTCTTGCAATACAGTTCAGATGAGAATCTCTACCGGTAAGATTATTTACCTGTGTATATTCTTTGACTTGGGACTTGGATTGATTTGGGACTTGGATTGGTGCTCTTTCCACCTTAAAGTAGAATCTTGGAAGAAAACTCCTACACATCTCCAACCAAATCTAGTACAAGGATCATGCCGTTGTAGCAAGCATACATTCTGGAAGATAGCAGTTGTGAGACTAACACTGAGCTTAAAATGTGAACGTCTGGAAGACGCTTCTCATGAACCTAAGTCAAAGACAAATGATAAGTGAGCACAATCCACTACTTACTCTTGAGTTGTACTAACAGAAGAGTATGCTTAAGCTCTATTGTAGAACCAATGTCCTTAGAATGATTAGTGCAGAGTGCAAGACTAGTAAGCGATTCATTCATTGTTTTCTACTTATTTTATGCAATCACGTGGTGGTTCAATTGTGTACGGTTTAAACAAGCCATTCGAGGACCCTCCTCTAAAATGGCAAGGTCCATACAGACCACGTGTTGATGTTTGTTGAAAATTTTGTATGCCCTCTCCTTGCTACAAAACTGAAGTAGAAATATCATGTCATACAAGTTAGTAAGTGCTTTCAGAAAACATAGAGACTCTTGTTGGAGTAGTTCAAAAAACAGATCCAGGAAAAATATAAACAATTCATTGCACTGGAATCTAGTCATACATTTTGGTTGTCTCAATCTAGCTAATGTGGCTGCTCCGAGCCTGATATTGAAAATAATCCCAGTTAGCAATACTTCTATAGTAGATTATGCTTTGCTAGAATTATCCTTCTCTTGGCAAGAGACTTCTCAAATGGAGTTAAGATCTATTCCTTCGGCACATGCAACTATCGTATCCAAGTACTATCGTTAATATCCAGCGGTCCTTATTCATGTGGAGGACCGTCATGTGTGTTTACGCATCTTTCTTTATAACCTTTGAACTACAAGTTAAACCGTAGTATACTCAATGGAACCTACACTAATGGACTAGTGACACCTTGGAGAACATGGAAAGTTTTCCCCTTGGTAGTTATTATCTGTTCGTAGTCAAAGGACGGGTATTCATCCGAACAGTGTGTAATGGTGGAAGTCAACACTATCAAAGTCAAATGATATTCTTTATTATTTTTATTATTTTTATTATTTAAAAGAAGAGGGGGGAGCGCCCTCGATGATCTTAATGATCTTAATTATTTAGATCTTCCTAAAAGAGAAAAAAAAATTTGTCCATACATCAAATCTGTCAAGATGCACGGAACTAAGCTCATCTCTCCAGTAGTCCATAAAAAATAATATATATTTACTGGAATCCGGAAATGCATACCGTCATGAAATGCAAACAAACTATTTGTTTCTCTATTCAACTATTTGACTGAGTTTTGCGTTCATCTCTGCTCATTGATTTTTGAAACAATATCATATCGAGATGAATTTCTTCATGGCTTACAGAGTAATTTCTATCGAGGAGATTAACATCTGGAAGACATGCATATTTCATCCTCTCTCAAGTTCAGAAAGAAAAGAATATACATATCTTTTAATTTATTACTAAATATTTTCTCCTGAAAAGATTAAATTAAAATATATTAAACCAATAAAAACGAAATGTTTATAGTAAGATTAGGACTGTCCCACAACAAATATTTATTGTTTTGTTGTGTTCATCACCTAACATGTGTAACGTTAGTTCTTATTCTTCACATCCTGTAAAACTTTAATGTTATGAAAATCTCATGCAATGGAAATATGTCAACATTTTCTTTTCAGTTCCATGGAAAATCTATGTTCTGAAACATGCAAAAGAAATATAATTTTAAATTATAATTTTATAAGACCATAACATGGACTGCGAAACACATAGGCCGAATATTCTCCTTACTAAAATCTCGAAAGAACGACCATAACCTTTATATGTAACGAGACCTCTATAAATCTTTATGGATGGTTAAAAATAAATTTAAAAAATAATATTAAATTCTTTTCGTCTGAATAAAACACAAAGACGCTGCAAATCACGATGCTTTATTTCAACTCTGCGAATAATGCTTGTCTTGATATTCAACGGGACGCATATTAATTAGGTTTGGCTTCAGATTTGAGACTCACGCCGCGTTTGATGAAAAGCAGCCATAGGCAAGATCTATGTGAGAGTGTGAGGGGGAATAACATATGACTAAGAAGGACCCACAGCTTGTAATTCATCTCACAACCAATAAATTATAATGACCAGGTGAAAACCCTAGGCCCCGAACCGCCATAGATACGCAACGCTCAGCCCAACCACCTTCAACCTAGCAAGTTCGACATAATCTGATGCGTAAAAGGTATCAGCAATACACTTACGATGCCGAGATTCCGGATTGATACTGAAATTACACAACTGAGTAGCAGAAGGTTCGACAACCGCACCCACACAAGGTTCATCGAGAGCCTCACACAAACTAGATATTGATAGGACTATATATAACGTTAGGCTTGCCGGCTCAAAGGCGCAAGTCCATTACAGTGCGAACTGCTCGTGTCATGGGTGAAGAACATTGCGAGTATGCCAATTACACGCCAGGAGGAAATATTAGTTGAAGAACACACTTGAGACAGGTCTTGCTGGTGGTGCCGTATCTACCTACTATCACCTCTAAGAGGGTTGGGGTATATAGATCAGAACAAGTCATATGTACAACTGATACTGGTCCTATTTTCCTTCTATCTCTCGCTGTGCTCTCGCTCAGTCGGGAGTTTTTCACCGGATGAGAATTCCATATAATGTTACAATGGGCCGTCAGCAGTAATCGCTCTCTAATCGTTGACCTTTATGTTCCTATCGAACTACACTGATACAATTTACACTACCCTGCGTGCTGATGTCTGTACATAAGACTGTCCTGGATCATTCACGGCAGACGTCTCCTCTCCATGACTTCTAAAGAGTGAGTGATTCTCGTGAGGTGCGCTGTCTCACCACATTTTCAACAAAGCATAACAGGAAACTCTGTAGTAGATGATTCTCCCGTTCACCCTTGATCACCGAATGATGCTGCGATTTACTTGACCAGCTTCCTTTCTCTCCTCTGTGCTCGTGAAGACTATGAGCGACTCCCCTTGTAGATAGTGAATAAGCACGAGAACAAGCACCTTCACTCTTTAGTTACCAGTTATCGTAGACGAATGACCGCTAAGTTCGGTAAGGATGATGACTGAAGTGTCTCTACTGCAGCTTGGGTTACAGTTACCAGTTATCGTAGACGAATGACCGTTAAGTTCGGTAAGGATGATGACTGAAGTGTCTCTACTGCAGCTTGGGTTACTTTGCAGGAATGAAGTGCTAGCGATGTCAAGTTGCTCAAGTGTCGTAGATGCTGCAACCCCGCGTTGGTGATGCGCGAATTGTTAACATTCAATGACACTAAAGCCGTCATGCCTACATTGTCAACAAAACCGACAAATCGAATTAGAAGGTAAGTGCATAAGATGGTGCCTTGGTCCGCATGAATCTCTAGCGAAACGCTGTAGTTATTTTTCCACAATAACAGCTGCGAAGAAGGCTTATTCCTGAAGAAAACAACAACAACCGAAGGAGACGCACCCGAAAGAAACTGCAGTGCATGATCTGTGAGATCATTATTTTGCGATAAATTCAAAGAGGTAAGTGACGTCAAGTCCTTCATGTTCCTAACACCTGCATCTGTAATACTTCCGCTGCATAACTCCAGTGACTGCAACTTTTTGAAATCTGTCAAACCCCACGATACGAATGAGACTAACAAGAGGTTTTTGCTCTCGTGAGCTCAGGTTTTCCGTTACAACGACACGTGAGACTTGACTAACTGGGCATAACACTCCAAAGAACCAAATGAGAAATTAACACGTATTGACTGGAATTCCACAAAATGATGGGACTCAGATAAAGTAACTCACGTTTCAGACACGACGTGCCTTGGTCCGTGATGCGTGCTCCGAAGAGGTCCAAGCTGGTCAGATTAGTCAAGCCTGTAACAGTTACAAGGTACATCGCAGTTATACACGATACAGAAGTGGCTTGTTCGTCCGAAAAGATGAGTCTAAGAGAGAGACATCTGTCTCGCGAAGAATGCCCTTCCGAGTGAATATATTCACCGGACGTGATAAACCGATAGCTTAGTCAAACTGTAAGGTTGGTCCAGCCACATTACATCTATCAAGATACGTTGTCCAGTATCCAACCGGCAGTGGATGAAGCTTAGAACTTACTTGTGAGGGCCATAAGGCCAGTGTCTGTAATCTGCCTTGAGTCCAGCCACATTACATCTATCAAGATACGTTGTCCAGTATCAAACCGGCAGTGGATGAAGCTTAGAACTTACTTGTGAGGGCCATAAGGCCAGTGTCTGTAATCTGCCTTGAGTCCAGGTTTAGAGATGTGAGGGACATCATCCCTGATATCCTAATTAGCCCGCTATCCGTCACTGACGTGAAAGACAAATTGAGACTTTCCAGCTTGCCGAGGCCTGCACCCGTACATCACCAGGAAAAGACAGACCGTTGTCAACTGAGCCTCGGATTTATAATCAAGATGGTGCTGAAATATTCTCGTCCACGAGATAACTAGTGGACCGTAGTTACTCCATTACCCCAATCCATTACTCTAATGTCAGTATATAGATACTTAAACGTATCTATATACTGAGACCCCTCACTTGCTCCGAAGGCAAACAATGTTACCTCACTGGACACCTGCTTGAATGACTAAGATTCAGTGCCTTGCTGTAAGGGCCTAAAATGACATATCGTAGAAAATTCCATTTCTGAAAGTCATATGTCTCTAGAACGGTCATGCCGCGAACAGGGTAAGCACCTGCAAGATGCTGAAGGCCGAAGTTTCCGATCTCTGTGTCGGAAAGATCCAACTGACGCAGATTACGAAGACCTGTTTAGGTGAGAAGGAAAGCAGCCAATTAAATGTTGCCTTACTACAAATCAAGGCGGCATGTCTGCTTACAGCTAGCTACAATCTATAAAGCGACAAAACTGAAGTTTCTTAAAAGTTCAGGTTCAGTTATAAAGACATCTGATCACAGAAAGATACCAAATGTTACAACCTGTTTACGTAATTACCAACTCGAAAAGAATTATCATCTATATAAACAAATATCCATGCGCATTTCAAGTAAAACTAAAGTGACTATTTAAACGTAGACTAAATTAAACACAGAACAGTTAAACAAATTAAATTCTTTCTTGCCTATCAAGAAGATAAATCCTTGAACACGTATTACTTAGACTAAGCAGAATGTCCTATTAGACGGACACATGTTTAAGAGGACCTAAACAGCTTGATTTCCGGAAATGGTATTATTTCCCATGCAGTCAAGCGTACTCTTCACTTAGGTAAAGAAAGAACCGCGTTCAGACCTTGGAAGTGCTGAGCTCCTGTGTCCCCAACCTTGCATGAGTCCAGATTCAAGACCTCCAAATTTATCAGCCCTGCGGTCGATAGTATCCGTACAAGAAACACGAATTCTATTGTTGTAAGTCCTAGTCACGCTGGCATCAAATGAAAATATTACTAAACCACTTAATGGTGGAAGTTGTTAGAGTTGTTAAGAGTTAATATCTTGATGTCTGCTCCTTCAAGCATTTACACGGCTACATTACCGCAAAAAGTATGATAACGCTTAACCATTTTACTTCTGTCATGGGCAACTGTAAACATCAAGGATATCGCCCAGTCCAAAAATATCATGGATTGTCTGTGTTTTTCGCGTTTTCGTTAATTTATAAGATTTTTCGGTTAAAAGCCAAGGTGATTTTGAAATTATCATTGTTTTATCACATTGTTTAGTTAACATTTCCCTTCATATCATACTCGTACTATCTAGGGAGAAAATCCTATATAGAAAGTCTGTAGCAGCGAAGTTCATGTAAATAACACGACTTGTAGGTACCTTTTAGATGCGAGAGCCCAATATCCGTAACTTCGCTGTAACCCATATCCAGGTGCTTCAAACTTACTAGTCCTGTATCAGTGAGACAATGAAGTTAACTACGTATCAGATTTACGTAGCAACTAACAGATTCCCAAACGACATCCACTTTGATCCAGACATCAGCACATAGTCTTGTTTGGTTCTTTCTACCACACCAAATATTTCCGACAACTCAACCGCAATAGTAAGAAAATCCAGAATATCATCCCTTCGTAGGCATAAAATTCTCTAAACGACACCCCAACATCACGTCAGCGACACATCCAAGATTGTTTCTTCGCTTTGGACTCAAATTTACCTTCAAGTTTCCTCACGCCAAAGTCTGATAGGCGGCAATGCTTGACCTTGAGAGTGCTCAAAGACTTGAAACCTGTGACGATAATACAACAGTTATACCCTTACTGCCTTGGCTAGTCGAGTGCTGGCCTTGTCAGGCCACTGTGATGGACACTAGACTCATCGTTATGTTCTAGCTGGACCATGTTCGTTTAGTCTAAATGCAAACTGGATTCGAAACTGGGCCTTGGTCGACTGCAGTACCTAACTCAAGCACTGGTTGGACACACATAAAGTAATAAAGAACATGAGTGAAGCAAACAAGGATGCCACATGTCCTGAATAAAGCAGGGCACTGTATACCGGCAATCGTGTCCATGCATGCACCAGTAACAGGACAGCCTTCCATGCTCAGCGTCTGAAGTTTCGTCAATCCTGGAAACGAGATATCGATACCACCTTGTAAGCACTTCGCACAACTTAGAGCCTGGAATCTCATCACATCGGTCTGCCATGTTATGACTGTTAGCCTCTTCCAAATCATCGGTCACGCATCTTATCCGTTCCTTTAAACCCTCACGGAGCCTCAAGAAGGACTAAGTCACAACCAACAGTCTGCTATCGGCCTCAGAGTGGGGATCCAAGCTCACAAACGCCACTCAACTACAAGATGGAACCAATACCTCTGAGAGCTGAAATGCCGTTGTCATTTACTTTGCTCCGAGAAATATGTAGTTCTTCGAGGTTCGTGAGACCTGCTCAAGTGAAATAATTTATTCGGTAAACCACACATGTTAAGCACTATTCAGAAATCTCAAGGCAGTACATGCACTGCACCGAAAAGCTCAAGTTGTGTCACAAGCTCCATGGCCAGCTGAATGAAGAAGGATTCCGGTCACAGCGCCAAAATAAGTTAAACCTGACAGAGAGAAGGAACCCTAGGCCATCAAGAGCGCTGTCAAGCAACACTGCCACGGGAGAATCCATCTCACCAAACAGAAACGGAGGTGCAAGAGTGTGAACCAGGGATACCAAGAATATTCTGAACCTTGTGATACCGCTAATATCTGCAGCCTCTCTGCAACTTGACTACATCCCAATCGCAAGGAGCAGAGGTTCTACTCCTACCACAACCATAACCAAGATTCAGGAAAAGGGAACGGCGAAGAACCGTGATGATACCTGCAACTGCCTTAATGTCCGAATTCTTGATGCATATACACCATCCGACATTTAGACTCCTGAGCCTCGTCAGCCCTGTAAGTGCAGGGAGAAGACGTACCAATTGAGAGAAGGAACCAACAACCAAATCAACAAGGGGAAAGACGACGCAGAATGCACGATACAAGTGAGTTACCAAACCGAACTAGGAACTATCAATCTTCAAGTTTCACGTACCCTTCAGATGAGCGAGACCTCCATGGATCTTTGGACACCTCTCGAGATCCAGGCTGGTTAGATTCACAAGCTCAGAGAGGTAGCGCATCCCGGCAGCAGTGATTAGACTACTGCTCTTGAAACTGAGGGAAGTCAAGTTCGTCAAACCTGTCATACAAACCAAGATGGTCACTGGACTATCAGTCTAACCAATTGCCCACTGAGACTGCGAAGTAGAAGCGCAAGCAAGTGTGATTTTAACCAGACGACAAAGATGAGTCATGGATTCCATCCCAGTCCACGATCCCTTAGAAAAAATCTACTATAACAATTCTGATTCGACATAACTGACGGGGTGAGAGGGTTCTAATAAGAAACACCGGAAAATGCGCGACGGGCAAAACGAACACGGTTGCTTCACCGTCTTCAACTAAATCTAACGTTGTTCAGTGTAATGACTGCATACAGATGTTCCTCCAGTGTATGAAGAATAACTGTGTCACCTGTAAATGCTGTACATCCGATGTCTGATATCTGTACACAGTAGTTCAAACACAAGTTCTGCAAGTTCTGACAGTCCCTTATGAAGAATAGTCCTCCGTCAGAAACTGGTGAACCAGCAATATCTAGAGCCAGCAAGGACTCTCCTTGTCTTCCAATGACCTCCATCCAGCTGTCCTCGACTCCAGTATAATCCCCAAGATACACATCCTACGGCGCAACAGTGTATGCAAGTATCAATACTAAACCAATAAACTGTCACGTGAATCTAAACATATCTGGAAGAGCCACACTTGAAGAGAGTCGAATACTCCTGCAGGAACACAGACCCCTCAAGGGAAAAAACCACGAAGACTGGACAGTGTATGCAAGTATCAATACTAAACCAATAAATTGTCACGTGAATCTAAATGTATCTGGAAGAGCCACAAATGATGAGAGTCGAACAAAAGGCCTCTAGCAGGAAAACAGATCCCTTAGGGGAAAGAAACAAGAAGACTGTGTTCAATACTTACCACCTAGCGGTATAAATTCAGAGAACGCATCCTACGTAGTATGAAGATAAACTCCTACTATGACCTTGTAAAAGTAAGACAATCTTGACGCGTTTAATTCTCGACTCTCTTGGACTGCTTGACCAATGAACTCGCTTTGGCAATGATTGGAGTGACGCAGCATTGGTAAAAACATATGAAAGTGAGGCGCATGAAACCTGAAGAGCACAATCCAGAAACAATCCGAGAACTGAACCATTGAGGAGTTGGCGGCGAACGAGCTCACTGAAAACTTGCTGGCTTAAGTCTCGTGGCAAAACAGCCAACGATCTGTACTTTCCAATATTCTGTAAGACAACAGTTGATTCATTCAGCACTACTTCCCACTGACGGCCCACGCTATTCATGCGTGCATAGGCAAAGTTGGACGAACGGCATTTCCTTGATGCGTATGTAACAGCAAAGGCCAAGACACTAAAGCCGTAATCCGGAAAAATTAACCTCAAACAAAGGTCCTTGATCGAATACCTGACATGTCTGCCACAATACCAATTCCAATAGAGATGGACGCTGCCCTCCTTTCATCACTATTTCCTGCTCATTTCCAAAGCTCGGGTGCTTCACGGGCCATCTCAAGCTAATGTTTCTGCTGAGACGGTCAGACCCTTCAGCTTGCGAAGCCAGTCCTTCGGTTTCCGGTTGATCTCTTTTCCTTGAACAAGCGCTCCCCATTTGAAACGTTCAGCTCACAACAGGCTTGTCCTGATAATTATGAAGCTTTACGTAAATATCTGCCTCCTGCAATGCAACTCTGCCTATCAGTGCCATCTTCGCAATGCATTCGCTGCTCTTAAATCCAGTCATCCTGATCGATCTGAAACTGAAGTACATGCTACCCCATCCCATCCCATGCTCTCGCGAGAAATTACGTATGATAAACAAATCTGGCAGTCTGACGTTGTCACAAGTGTCGTACAAACGAAGCAGTGAAGAAGTTATTATGCTCCTACGTACCCCAACTTTACATATACCAACTGTTGACCTCCCAAAGCTGCCACAACTGTAACCGCTATACCACGGAGTTCTCCTCCTCTCTCCACAAGAGTTATCTTGTGCTTTAAACCTTTATACAATCAAACCACAAGGTGCTCCTGACAGTAAAGAGCCACTACAGCAGTTTGATATCCTCGTCAATGCTTGCTCGCATGCATCCAGTCATACATCTCCCGTCGCATTTCAATTTGTGAAGCCCCACTTACGAGATGAACAACTTATCATACGGAGTAGCTAGCCTCTCAATCTTGCCACATGAGAAGGGACGTTGGTGTTGATTAAGCCCCTCCCAATCACTGAGCACCTCTGCCATGGCAGCATATACCCTGCAGTCACCAGGACACCAGACAAACACTCTTCAGATAGGCTGAACAGTTGAGATCATCCGATCACGTAAATAACCCCATCCAAGCCACACCTCTCGGTCCAAGAATTCACGCCAGCAACGTCATGTCGCGATTTCCTGGGCATACCGGGGCAATTCAGCTAAATTAACTGCTAACTGCAGGCGCAGACGAAGGAACAGAAGAGTCACAAATCGATCGTTCTAGACATCTGTATTGACCCCACACAAACGCCGAGAGAGGAGGCCACCCCGCTTCAAGGACTCTTACCACCGCACTTCTTTCCCGCCGAACATAGCACACGGTAGAGCCGTGAAATTCTTTTCACGGAGTCCAAGAAGTAGCGTCTATGCTACAGCGACAACTGGCGCAGACAGCAGCAGCCATTTGCACAAGCGAGGGTAGGCAAATTACGCCGAGACTGATCCAACTTCATGGATTAGCAATATGGCAAGACGTCGAGGACGCGGCGCAACAACGAATTTCTCATCATCAGCTTGAACATAAGCAGACTCCTTCAGTTTCTTCCCTAATAGTCGCAAAGTTGGTTATGTACCTTAAAGTACTCAGGGTCTGGTGTCAAATTATGACACAGAACAGCGAATGACACAACGAAGGCCAACTGACCTCACAAGATTCGGCACAAAGCCCAATTGTGATGTACAGTCCCACCGATCATTAACAGCACGACGAAAGCGACATTAATTGAAGAACCAAAGGCATATAGGTAAACTCATTCCTGTCACCCCATAGTATCGAAACTATGGTGGCTACAATTCCAGGGACCTTGACGTGAGACAAAGGAATTCGACTTGATATCTCCTGAGCACAAACGCCTTGGCTCAGTTTCGAAACCAGGATGTCGTATTAGTCAGTTAGTTACAGGTCACAAGCATGAGGGAAGTTCGGCAAAGTATGACCAAATTCGGTGACTGACCCAGAGGGACGGCATATCCACTGGAGAATTACCCTGCGTCGGTACGACGGCTGCACGATCATGCGAGAATTCTCCCCTACTTCTGCGTGCTCAGAGCCAGAATTGGCTTCCCTCTAATTTCACCTCCTCAACCCCTAACACTTCACTCGCAGTCCCTCAGAACTCCGGAACAAACGTGAGAACAACCGCAGAACAGCCGAATCCAAACGCCGAAAGCAGGACTTAGATCGAGCACTGAATCAATTACCCTCGCCGTTGAACACTGCAAACGCATAGGAGAATTGGTGCTGTGCTGTGCTGCTCCGACAGCTCCAATCGTCGATGATGCTGGAACAGCCTCACTCGCTCGGTCGGTCGGTCACTCTCCCTCAAACACACAGGCCCGAACCAGAATTAGCTCTCAATGATCAGCCACCAGCAAGGAATCGCAACTCACACCCACTTCTTCTCAGAGCATAGACCACTTCTGCGCTGCTGCATGCCCCGCCACGTCCCTATTGGTCCGAGTCCTCACTTCAACTCCGCTTCCCTTACCCCTTCCTCTCTATACATGCTTCATCATCCGCTCCGCCTCCCCCACTTCCTTCCCTCACTATTCTGTCTGTCGATTAGCCCATCCTCCCCGGCCCCTCCACCTCGACCACTGTCGTGCTCTCCTCTGTCTCTTTCTTCTCTTTACGTCCTCTGGCTCTCACTCTTTTCCACTTCCTTGTCAGATCAGATCTTCCAGGCCTTTATTTCTCCTCTCCCAAACCAACCAGCCCAGTCTCCATATCTGTTGTTCTTTTTCGTACGCCAGAGCCTAGCAGAGAATATTTGTAGCAGGAGCTTTGGCACTCCCTCGCTTGCTTGTCCTTGCTGCCGTCGCCCACCACATCCGCTGTGCAACGTCGATCTTCTTCACATTCACCACCACCGCTCTTCACTCTACACGGCTATCATTACATTATACAACACCACCACGAGAGAGAGAGTGGGACGGGAAGCCAAAGGGAAAAAAGAAAGGGAGACGAGTGAGAAGTGCATGTGGATGAAGACGCAGGAAAAAGGAGGACGAGGACGACTAGGCAATGAAGACTGTTGAGGCTGCTGCTGCTGCGCTACATGAGCAAGAGGACGGTCCGCTCTGATCCGGATATTAAAAACTGTTCTTGAGTTCCCGATAATCCTTCTCTCGCACGAGCACTTCCTCACCTCCTTTTCCTCCCCTGCGGATGGGCCCAGATTTCAGTGTTTCTCTCGTATCGTTCGCAATTATCTCCCGAGTTTGTGGAAGTTGATTCCACCTCCACACCACCTTCGGACGGTGGAATACTCGGAGATGAGTTGAGGATCATCCTAGTTGAATACATTTCTATCTAATCATGTAAACTGAACCAAATCATGTTTTATAAAATTACCATTTTCAAGGACTTGTGTGATCTTCTTGCACATTAAGAGCGTGTGTACCAGTAATTGTGACGGTCTGCCAAAATTAACAGGATGAGATTTGGAGAAGGTAAATCTTGAGTCGAATCTGATCGAATATTAGTATAAAACTCAACCATGAGCGAGTGAAAACACAGCTGTGGCTTACGATAACATAGAAAAAAACCTACTGCAAAAAACAAGTGTTGCATAAGTGATATAGACGAAACTAAACTAACTATATACCCATGATAAATAGTCTGACCCAAATGTTCACTTATCAACATCTAGCTTCCAAGAAATAAAGATTTTTTTTTATAGTCTAAGATCCATCTAAGTCGATCTCAAAACATGAGTAAGTCACACTCGTGATTTGGGATAGACTTTTCATTCAATCCAAGGTACTAAACAATACTTCTGGCTACCTAACTGTCCAACCGTTTATGATATCCATCTAGGTCTAGGTTCCTCTTGGTGGTTAAAAATTTCGTCTCTTTCTTTAATCTTACTTCATTCATTAGGATCGAATGACTCGTCCTGACTCTCCAAGCATCTAGTTGGATAACGAAGAAGAGATTTCTACATATTATTCTTAAATTTCGTGCACCAACTCATAGATTCAGTTATTCCTGTAAACTCAGGAACCGAAAATCAATGATTTACCTAAAATCCGACTCACTCAAAACTTTTGCCATTCATTCATCATCAATATACATCCCAACTCATCCACAACGTAATATTTTATTGTTGTATGTTACCAAAAAGTGAATAAATGTTAACTCAAAATAAAAAGTTTAGCTGTATTGAAAAGAAAAATAATTATATAAACATAATACCAGAGTGAGGAAACAAAAACATAACCTAAACCTACTGCAGGCAGTGTCCCAACTGGATCATAAAAATCGCTTCAGTTTCCGATAATGGACGGGAGTCGTTCATGATACCCAAAAAGAGAATAAAAGATGGACCAGGTGAAAATTCCGAGTGAATATGAATTTTAAGAAACGGATACCCTTCAGTCATCTTAACCAATGTATTCGAATTTTGCTGACCTCTCGCGCTTATCTTCTTCCCATCTTCGCCTCGGAGAGTAGTTAAATAAATAAGCATGCTCCATCAACTTTGGTGACTTTTGTTTCCTTTGTGTTGTCAGAAAAAAATGTAATTGTTATATAAGAATCTTAGATTAATCTAGGGATAAAAGATAAATATATCTAAACATATTAAATGATGGTTAAACTTACAGTCATGGCAAGATGCAAAGATAACCCATAAGCTGGACACATAGAAGCACGCCTCCGGGAGTACAAGTGCGACAATCTATGAAAAAAAAGAATCATTTTTATTAATTTATCACTTAACTCTTCAGATGAAAGAGTTATATAATATATTAAGCTTGCTGCACTCTTCCATCATAAGCATGTGTATTTTTACCTCTAGATCTCCATCGTCGGGCAAAGAGGTGATTCTATAATAAACTCGAGTGTTGGCATCATGAAAATATAACTTTATAACTTTTGATTCTTCGGATTTTCTCGTCAAAAGATAACAAATTTGAACCTATCTTCCTTGCCGCCCAAGTACTATACCAATCGGAAGCTAAGCATTATACTGTTAATCGCAAATAGTGTCGACTATACATATTATCGTGAGGGGTTTTGAGGAGTCCGTTAAATATTACTATGATCCACACTATATCATGTGTACAAGGTTTAGTGTGGACCATATTAATTATAAACCTTCAGGTTTAATGTGGTTCGTCCAAATAAATATTCTTCATTAATTATTCAACATAGAGCGTATGAGAGGAGAGAATTAAGTTGGATCAAACTGTTGGTACAAGTGCACTTTAACATTTAACGTATTAGTCAGAGCACCTGCATAACACCTTAACACTTAACTTATTCAGAGCACTTGCATATTCACCTCCTCCATCTTCCGATGGAGGAGGTAAATATACAAGTGGTTAATTTAATACCTAACCCTTTCTGCAGAAAGGATTAGGTATTAAATTAACACAAGAGTATATTAATGTATTAACGAGTGTGGACTCTCGGACTTGTACCTTCTGAAGCGCGGCACTCAAAGCAAGACTTATGGATTATCTCATACTCTTCCCGTGTTTCCAAGCATGGGTAATAGATAATATTTATAAAATATTTTAATTCTTTATATTTATTTAATATTTATTTTTTGTTTAATATATATATATTCTCGATATCATTAAGCGAGCAAAAGTTCCCGGAGTTCATCCAACATGCATATTAGTCTAGAGTCCAGATTGAGATTCATGATTATCACGCGTGAAAATGGTTTCTGCATTCCAGCCATCTCCATGCATTATAGCTTCTTATGCGATCAAAGAAACTTACATGCGCATGATAGTTGCGCAACATCAACTTAATAATTAAAAACAGATTTTTCATTTTTTATTTGATCCTTTCTCATCTATTACTATGGTTTGACCTTGATCTCAAAACTTGTCCCCGGAGCATATTGGCACCCATGGATATATATTCACCTCTTTCAAGTTCAGAATAAGAGAATATACACAAATGATTTAATTTATTATTGAACTTTTCGTCCGGAAGGATTAGATAATAAATTAATTTGTTGATTAAATGAATTCAGTAAACTACCACACTTATAATCTCAAAAGTGTGTCTGGATTCCCTCTACTTATGGGTTAAGTCTAGTTCTTTTTGCAATTGTAGGTCCAGCTAACATATAATTATTTTTAAAATTAAATCATTTTATCAACTTTATGTGATATTTCAGTCATCTGGCCACAACAGAAATTCAATTGATAAAATTCACTGAAAACAGACAAAATGAGTTCTCTTGGATTATCAGGCATATTTCTCAGGATACTGGAGCTTCAATTAAGGCAAGAGTAAACATTATTTGGAGATAAACTAAATAAAAAATAGAATTTTCATCACGTGCTCCACTCGCAATATCGCCTGTACACACCAGCAGTCAGAAGAGATGCTACACAAATACAGAAGAAGCAAAGTCTTTCCATGCCTCTCTTCTGTAAAAAGATACTGGAAATGAAAGATCGCAATGAGGTGACAGGAATAAACACTTTCATTTAGACCCTTACGCATGAATTAATATAATTCATTTCCATACTAATAACAATAAAAGAAATAATGAATTCCACACATGAATTAGTATGGACTAAACCTATCTACACTAATGTGTATTCCACACTAATTTCCAACCCATACTAATTATGATGAACAGTGAAGCTTCCTTGAAGTGTTGAAGATTATGTACGTCAGCTGACTTCTTTTCTGTCTCATGGTGTGGTCCACTGTGGTCAAGCTGGACTGTAATAACAGTTTGACCAGTGCTCCCTCCCACAGTCCCTACACGGTCAGCTGTTGCCAATTTGCCTGAAATAATTTGCATCTCCCTTTAAATTGTTGTGTTTGACGAGAGGAGACACAAAAGCAGACAAACATTAATTATGTGATGATCGAAGCTTTTACCGACGTTACCGATGCAGTTCAGTTCTTTTCCACGTTTACTCCAAACCTTTCCATTCTAAGCAACTATAGTAATGGTCGAAGACAGAGTGAGGGCCACTCAATCCTAACCGTAAAGTACTTCCATAAAAAAAATTACAGGCTATGAACAAGCGTGCTTATTTATATAATCACCGGAAGGAGGTTCAATCGACTCCGAGCGGTTTATTTAACGGGGCTCTGCGATTATTTTCTTCCCTCGGCCAGTCGTCTGCCGTTTCAGTGTTGCTCGGACCCGTTCGACCAGAGGTAATTCCAGCGTGTATCTCTCTTCGGGGAAAAATTAATATTTTTTTTTGAGAACACTTTTTTTCCTCCACTCCGTTCCGCACTGGGCCGGATGAGACACGGCAAACCTCTGTCTCTGACAGAAGCGCTCATCTCTATTCCCTGCTGCTTCAGTCCTTCTCTTTTTCAGGGGTTTGTAATTATTTCTTTTAGTTCTTTTTTTTCGATCGTGGTTATTCTTTTCACGATTTCACATAATACTCTTGAATCAAAACCAAATCTTTTATTCCGTTCAAAACAGGTGCTCAATAACAGCGTGCCTGGAACTCAAACAACGAAGTCACTGAGAACAGCCGTAAAAGCTACAGCGGGTACCTCAAAGAGCGGTAAAAACTACTACTAACAGCGGGGCCTGCAAACTCAAATAACGAACTGCGAACAGCGATAAAAAGTACACCGGGTTGTCTCACACTGAAACAACAAACTACGAACAGCGATAAAAGCTGCTACTAACAGCGGGGGTCTGAAACTGAAAATGAACTCCACTGTGCTATCTGCCAAGAAGAAAACGGGTAACCAGACTCTCGCTGCTACTAACAGCGACAGTCTGAAAATGAAAACCAAGTATACTACTCTGTGAGCAGTCCAAACAGTCAAAAGGACTTTACTCCAAACGAATCTGTTCTATATTGCTTGCTAATCTACTTCGATATGATGGTTATCATCGTATTCTCTCGTCTTGAGGAGAACATCCGCTAACAAGATGAATTCAGACAGCTATCGCTCCTCCGCAACTTCCTCCACTTCGGTCGTTCAGTGCTCTTTCGCGTCGCTTTCTTCCGTCCTTGGTTGCTCTTGTGCGTCCTCCTCCTCCTATGCGAGACTTGCATTAGTTTCAAAGTACATACGATTGCAATGACGACATCGTCTGTTATCAACGTGGAAGAAGATATTATTCACATCCTTTGGCGTTACTTCTTCCGGTCTGATAAAAGCATTCCACAAGGAGTCCGATCGTCTTTTCTGGATTCCTGCTTGCATAATCCACCTGAGGGAAGCAGAGTACTTCCCTGATAGCAATATTTCGGTGAGAGCTATTGTATTTGTCGAATTGAAGTGCTCTAGGAAGAATGTTCATATAAGTCACTTCTACATGGTTTTTGGTCTCTACAGCTCTAAACAACATGAACAATTCTTTATCGTCCTTTACCATGCTCTCAGTGATGTTTTTCATCACACAGTGATGATGGTGGAGTTTGTCGTCCTTCAAGCAATACCCCACCATCCCAACAAACGTTGCAACCCTCTGTTAGACAATTATTTTACGCAGACCTTTGCTCTTATCGGACGCTGCTGATCCCAGTCAAGTGCCACAAAGATCTTCTTCTTCACCTCTAGATAGGACTTCTCGTAGATGGAAATTACACCCTGGAAGTGCAAGTGTAAAAGGTTACCACCTTGCTCCACAGAGAACATTCTTGAGAGACATTGCTTGTGCAGAAAAGTAGATAGTAGCGAAAACAGATAAGCGTCAAGGTCACTTCCCGTCCGACAAACTGTCATTGACAGTTTCAGACTCGGCCTCTTGGCTCTCGCTTGTCTCCGCATAGACATATTCGCGATTGAGATTCATGTGGTGTCCAAGCAAATCTATGGACAGAAGGATCTAGCTGGCTGCAAAGACAAGGTAAAGCATAGCTTCTGTAAATGCAGTGCACTGTGGAACGCCTCAAACCTGGTCCGCGTGTAAAGAATGCGGGATAAGTAAACATACAGAATCGCCTATCCTGCAGATATAGACCAAGGTTGTCCGATATGGCCCATCAAAACTAAGGAGCCTGCAAGGATGATAGCTTTTCTTGATCTTGACGTAATCAAACTTGAGGAGAAAGTTCTCGGTTTCGGAATTCTATAGTTCTAGGTACATGTAAGATCGTGTTAACTGCAAGGCATTATCATAGAAACTAATCATCGCTTGCTTGAGTAAAAAGGATATTTAGGAGGACTCTCTAGAATAAGGAGTGTTTCTAACTCGCTGCCGGGCAGTGAGGATGGGCCACTTTCACTTTCGGATCTGTTCTCTCTTTCGATGTCTCTTCGTCTCTTTGCTTCTGCCTGGCTCTCTATCTCTTCTATGTCAGCAAGGAGGAGGAGGAGGAGGTCGAGGTCTACCGACATTGTTCGAGACATGCCATCTCATCATCAAGCGGAACGAAACGGTATACAGAAATATATACAAAGGAGATTGCTAACACCGAGCAAAGATACCACCCACAATCCGCAAATAGAACCGAACGTGGAAACCGAATCGAAGTGACAGCAAGCATGTACACGGAAGTACCTGGCCTCGTTGTCATGCTGGTAGAAACAAGAAGGACGTTGTGTCCACGACCACAACAACCCATCCCCTTTCTCCCGAATAGTCAACTCCGTCAAACCAAACGCACAACACGTCACAATCACGTAGAGGAACGGAGCGAAAGCAGACAGCTTCCGTAAGAGAAGAAAGCAGGCAAACTGTCTCTCATCGTGCAGTCCCGAACAGAATGCGACAAAAGCAAAAAATGAAGACGGTAAAGAAATTGTCACCTAGAAGAGACCCCAACGCATCTGCAAGAGAGTCGAACACACTGAAACAACAACGAGACATACCTCGTTTCCGGCAGCCCGATATTGTCCAAAGACGCTGCCAAACAAGAAGCCTCGGTTCCGCCAACCCCAATCCCTGTAGAAGGTGTCAATGTCCCACCAGCCCGAAGAAGAGAGTGGCGGACCAAAGCGTAAAATGGCCAGCCAAAATAAAGGCCTCGGTTCCGCCAGCTGCAATCCATGTACAAGCTGCGAATCTCCCAGTGAAGAGACTGCCGGAGCAAACCGTAAAATGCCGAAAAGCAAAACACGTACCTACTTGGTTTCTGCCCAATAGTCCTCAAACAAGAAGCGAAAGTAAACATGTCGTTTCCGCTCGATAGTGAACCAAAAATGACAACACGACGGTTAGCTTGCTGCCCCGCTATCAGCAGGTAGCCACATACTTCCCTTGAAGACGAGAAAAGCAACGCCAATACGCGACCTACTTCCCTTCTGCCAGCCCTCGTCCTGCCCAAAGCAGAAGTAGAGAAACCGTCAAACTAAAGCCACTCCGATTTCAACACGAGAACCTGCAAAATGAAGCGCAAAAGGTCCAAAACGAACCGTGAAGAAGCAAGAACAAGCTACATGTCTTCCGTCACCGAACAAAGACAACCGAAAATCGATAATATGCATGTCAAATGTGCGAACGTAATCTCAAATCGATAAACAAGAAAAGATCCAAATAGACGGCACGACGAACAACAAAACCTAACGCCACCACCTCGCACACCTCCGCTACACCAAATTTCCATCTACGACAACCCCTGCCACTTCAACACCCCGTCCCTCGCTTGTCGTTTTCCTTCTCTTCCCCGGACGCGCACTTAGCATGCATATTCTCTTTTTCATTCATTTGCTTGTTGCTATGCGTTAGCATATCTAGACCTCGACTGTGAAGAACGAAAAGTAGAATCATTTGTCGTATTAGTAGAAGGTTATCAATAAGCTGTGAAAATAAAAAACATTGATTAGATATGGATTAATCCCTAGCACAATTACATTACGAGCGTAACTTCTTGTTATATATTTCTTTGGATTTTATATATCGAAAATTTAAAAATCTTTTATGAGAATCTTTAAAAAGAAAGTTCAAAAAATTTACATATCTCGATGATAAGTAGTCTTGCTCATAAATATGACTTCTTGCACACAATTGAAACTTTTCAAAATCTAGTGTCTATTATAGACGTTCTTTATTGAAACGGTCTGAAATGGAGAATTTATATCTTCTCATGTTAATCTTGTAATTTCTATCACGAGGAGAGGTTTGAATAATATCCCTATTGTAGGCTTCTTTGTATGGCATCCTTTGTATTTCCTCCCGTTTTGGACCTAAGGGTCTTGACCAGGCGGGACGTAGTTCGTTCATTCATCGTCCTTCAGGACAAGAGACTTGGGAGTCTTGGAGAGTGAGGACTTGGCTTGCTTGTCGAGAAGTTATCACATATGAGTAGCATGCATATTCTCATCCTCGTGCATATTCACATGAGCTCTGTTCACTTCATGTATTTGAATGTCATTGTTTTTATATGTGTTTTATTTTACAGTCTAAATCAATCAGGTGCAGTTTTTGGCTATATTGATATCCCTCTAAAACATTAAGAGCCATCCAAATAGATACAAGATATCCCTCTAAATCATTCTAAAAATGAGTTTTTGCTTCACTTCATGAATGATTATCAGAGGTAATTATTTCTCTGCTTCTCTTCTTGTACTATTGTCAGAGATAATTATTTCTCCTAAGCTAGAGAGTTGTTTTATTAATTCCTCTAAGCTAGAAGGTTACTTTAACTTTTTGTCATATAGAGCGATGCAGGATTTGAATCAAAATCAAATTGTCTCCAAACTGAAGCGGTTGTCACTGCCACAATACACTATATATGTTTATGGTACATAGTGTCTCCACAATATATTACATGATGTCTTCTTCTTGAGAAAAAAAGATATTCTATTATAGGTTCATACTACCAAGATTAAAATAGTAAAAAAATCTTATACTCATAGTTATCAAAGACCTTCTTACTATCTCCTGCGAAGACTCATGACAAAATATTTTTCTCAACATAATGTTAGACAAACGAACATATTTCTTTTATATTAACGCTAAACTCCTATCTTAGCCAATTACCGTCCAAGATTTTCTTTCCGTTTTTTATGTTTGTCCTCTTGCTTCTGTTTGCCCAAAGTACACTTTGGATGCACATTCACCTCCTCCATGGAGGAGGTGATTCCCATGCATTTGATTTAATACCTAATCCTTCATGCGGATAGGGTTAGGTACTAAATTAAACTATGAGTTTCATTCACATTTTAGTTCTCGATGAGTTCTCACACAACTTGAAATTGTTGGGAAAAATCATAATACATTACACGCCTCGTCCAATTACTTCATTATTCATCTTCGTTCAGGTAAAATAATGAAAACTATTCAATAACGCAACCAGTTTATACACGGTCAAATGCAGCAGTTCAATTTTCTTCCAGCCGTCTCAAGAAATACGTATAATAAAAAGACCACAGTATACCACAGTTTTTATTAGTCTTAAATATTTACTAAACTATCAAGTACTTGTTTGTATTAATCACTACCTACAATAACTTTGCAGTAGTACTGTACTATTGTGTGTATTGTGTACTGGCTACCCCTAAAATAATATACTTATACCTCTACCTGCAGTATTATTGTATCTACTATATGCGGTCTAAAGTTATTAAACATGTGCCTCTCTTATCTGGAGCATGTGCATACTAAATAGAAATTACTTCCTCTACTTCAAAAGCTCGTCCGGCATCCACACGTCTCAGAAATGCATCCAACAGTGGAATGTATTATGGTAGTTCTTCACGTGGGTTCGCAACAACAACTTCAAGCACTGGATTTACAGTTACAATGGACGGATCGGTATGTGCTAAAGGCCCTGCTTCTTTCGAGGATACCGTTGCATGTCCTTCGCTGCACCTTCTCCTGCACTGACCACATCATCTATTGTCTTGCCAAAAGAATGTGTTCTGAATGTCTTATGCAATCACTTCAGCAAGATGCAAAAATGATTTGTAGAGATAGTCCAGTCTCCGTTCTTGCATGATAATTGATAAGCGCTATAATTGTCTGAGATTAGCATGATTCGGAGACAAGTTCGGATGGTAGCAGACAATGAATGAGAATTCCTGTACTTATTAAACTGCAGTGCTCGAGCAAGTATGTTCGCACAAGTAAGCTCAACATGATTTTTGGTGTCTGTAGCACCTAGAAGGACATATATTTATTTCTCGTCAGTTAGCGTGCTCTCATAAACGCTTTTCATCATCACATGGTGATAGTCCTCTTTTCTTTCATATAGTAACCAAGCATACCAACATACGTGTGCATGCCACGATTTGTCAAAGATTTTACACAAAACTTAGCGCCTAAAGGTTTCTGATGATGCCATCTCAAAGCAATGATAAGCCATTTCTTAACCTACGAGCAAGTTTTGGCATGGATGCAGACGACTCTTTGAAAGTGCAAGTGAAGTAGAGAGTCCTCACGCTCTACAAAAATAGACTCAGAATACGATGCTTGTCAAGAAAGAGTCGTAACAAAGAAAAATTCCAGATTTAGAGTTCCAACTCTAAATCTCTCCTTGTTTTACAAACAGTGATCGACATCTCAAGACTCTTGTCGGGATTGGACGGATTCATCTTCTTGGCTCTTGCTTCTCTTCGCAAAGACATCGATGTGAGATTGCTGCGGGAAGTGAAGACAAACGTACCTAGACTTAGATGGATTCAGAACAACACAGACGCGAGAGAGAACGTATTTTATAGATTGCACGTACTGTAAGTTTGAACAGTTGTATACAAGAGTTGAGGAAAAAACGAGAGTACGTAAATATGTGTTCCTCGTGATCTTGTAGTACGAGCCAATACGTATAGTCGGTGGTGCTCAGGTACATAAAAGAGCCGGATACAGCTGAAAAGATTTACGTGAGTTTTACAAAATATGTATCAAGCAGAAGCAGGTGTATGTTGACAAAAATCAAGATCCAAGTAGATATATAAGCGATGTGCTTCCAATCGTTAAAGCCATGATGGCAAATCTCGTCCAAGATAAGAAAGATGAGAGAGAAACCTAAAGATATATACAGGAAATCTTCCACGAAGAGAGAAGAATCAGTAACAAATAATTGAAGACTAAGAGCATGAATCTCAGATTCAAGGCTGCTATGAACAATAGGAGTAGCATTTTGCTCAGGACTAGAAGTGGAAGCAAGAAGAACATTACTTGCTTAAAGGCTTTGAGGAACAGGAGTTGGTTCAGCAGTAGTGGAGAGAGGATCCATAGACAAATGATATCGATCGTCAATAACGTTATCATCATCGAGGTCGAAGGAAGAAATAGTGCATATGCATGCTGCTGGATCAAAGCAAATGAAAGTACAAGGTGATATCTGACCTCATTTTTGTTGGATGGCATCGTCATCTGTACAAAGAAGGTCCAAAAGCAGAATGAGAAGATTGATATGGCCGAAGGTATGGCGGCAGCGAACGTACTTGAGCTTGTGGGAGCAAAATTAGACATCCACAAAGGTCAGTTCAGGTTAAGTTGGGGTTGTAGGACAACACGATAGTAGAAATATTTCATCATCGAGGCTGAAGGAAACCACATTAGAAAAATATGCAAGCGGACCTGCTGAAAGTAGAGAATGAAAAAAGCTTATCTCAATTTGCCTCGATCGAGTTGACATAGTGCATCATCATTCTGTACAGTGGTCCAGATAACGACAAGCATGGGCACCAGAAAAAAAAGAGAACAGAAATATGTTTTGACCCAAGGTATGACGGCGGACTTACTTCAACGCGAGACTGTAGCGATAGATCTGCAAAAAGATCAGATGAGGTTAGCTTCGGGGTGCACGATAGATGAATGCAGTGAAGTTGCAGTTGGGAGCAAGTTGAGTACAAGAACAACAAGAACCTCGAAGACCTAGTCCAATCGTGCCGAAAGCTCAAAGACGAAGTAGCAACAACGACAATGAACGGGAGTAGTCATGGACAGCAGTGAAGAAACGGCTCAGCGAGGAAACCCAACGTCCAACACCAAATCCATCAAAATCAATAACGATGTGATGGACCAAGCAGTTGGAGCGATAGCAACGAACGTTTATTAACTTTTTTTTATTTTGACATTAAAAGTAAATCATTAGAGTAATAGATTTAACATTAAAAAAAGCCTAACGAAAGGAGTGACAAAACGTTAAAAAAACATTTGTGGCTGTTTTCTGCAAACATCTCCAAAAATATCCATAAAAAATAACAATATATTTCTTAACCAAATCATAACTCTCTCGAGAGTCTCAAATCTTCCTATTAGTTTACAAATTCTTCGCCAACCTCGTCGGGCAGCCTTGTTCCTTTGACCGTACTGAAACCGCACGTACCAGAAAAATGTGTGTGATCTTTCTTGCCCTCAAAGGCTAAACCAGGAGTCCAGGCCAGGTCTGAGGCTGGTCAGTCTTCAACCAGGTTTTCCTTCTCATCACGCTGGAGGTGGTCCTTCTTATCTTCTAGACACTCGTACCGTCCGACGGAGTTCTACCGTTACGCTCGATCGGTCCTACTCTCGTTAGGACCGATCGAGCGGTTCTTCTCAACTCTCGTTATCCTTCTTGCTCCAGAATCGTCTCTAGAGGAAATACTTGAACCAGTTAGTTCAGTCATCCTTTGACTCGCTTTTGTACTATGCTCGGTATTCATGCACCCGTCTATCCACCTGACGGTCAGATTTATTTCGTAATTACAAATCAATTCGACCATTGTAATTTCCATTCAAAGTGAAATCTGTGTAGTATGGAGAGAACGCGTGAAATGTGTAAAAACAGAATAAAGAGAGTTTCATTGTTGTAACCTAACATGCAGTGAATCATTGATTGTTAAGTGACCGAGACTGAGATAAATATAACGAATTCTGTCTAAACTATATGCATTGCTTTATGCTTTCATTTCTTTATCAGTGAAATCTATTATATAATGAATAATAATATGCATCCCAAGCAACGTGAAGAAATTCGGAGCGGAAGGCGACAAGCGAAAGAGGTGCAAAAGTTCTAGGTTAATAAATAAGCATTTCCAACGTCCTTGTACAGTGAATTTCGTTTTCTCTTATCAGAAAATATATAAATATTATAAAATATCTTATAAAAATATATTATGAAAAAAATAAATTCATAAATAATATACATTAACCCGTCTCGGAGTAGCCAACTCAGCAGGATGTAAATCATAAATGGAGTCTGGGCTGATGCGTTACTGGGAGGATAAGACCGAGACCCTAATTCTCATATTGCACCGTTATACGAAAACATTCATATATGTTCTAACTTATCTGCCGGAAAAATTAAAGAAATATATTAAACCTCATGTATACGTCCAAAGCGTACTTCCGGCCGGGGACCAGAAAATGCCAAGCGAGAAATGCTCTCAGATGAAATTCTTATCGTTCATAGGTGATCTGGAACAGAAGTAGGCAGAAAAAGTCACGTAGACAATCATATCTATAAATATCATGGCTCGGTTTAATGTTTGATTTCAAAGTTATTTTTTTTCTACAAAGCACTGCTTTAGAACAGATCTGGCTTTGCTCCTTCTAGTTTATTTCAACGAAACATCTTTTTTTGATATAGAGATATTGTTCCAGTGTTTGAACTATGAGTTTAGAGACACATGAACGATCTGGCTCCGCTTCTCTTATTTCAGTTCAACAGAACACTTTTCTTTCCTATAGAGACACTGCTCCAGTGCTTAAAGTCTGAGTCTAGGAATAGATCTGCCAGAGTTCGATTCTCACTATGGAAAAGAGGGAATAAAATCTAGAGTTGATAAGAAATAAATCTAATAGTATAATATATAGTATAGAAATTGTACTATAGTATATATAATATACTATCGATTAAGAAATCCAACACGGAAGCGAAGAGCTGGAAACAATTCTGAAGTTACAGGGGTTTCTATAAAATTTAGTCTGACAAGACCTATGTGAAAAGAGTACGTGATTCGTTGGATCGGAAAATAGATTTTCAATATATTACACTGATAGTCAAATACAGAGAAGGAACTTGGAGGAGGTGATAATGCAACGAAGTCACAAGGTGAATATCATCCCCCACGGCCTTGTACAGCCAGCGAGTGGAGCTGTACATGCTTCTGGAGAAGGGCGCCGTTTAAAGACTGGCCGCCGTTCATTTAGGAATAATGGACGATCAAGTAGACCATCAAGAAGAGACGACTGTAACGGTAGCTTGGTGCTATATTTAATTCTTCTTTCACGACCGGTTTGCTTCTGCGGACGCATTACTTCTGCCTTATACGCATTACTTGGCCGAATTAGTTCGCAGCTTCAGTTAAAACGGCGGGGTCGGTCCAACGATATTTATTAAAGGTCCGAACGATGGGGCCTTCGCTTGCCACGTTGGATGGGACTGCCCGCCCAGCGGCGTTCAAACGTGCCTTCCTCTAACCGGACGCCCTAACCTTGTAAACCTTACAGTTGTCGCCTTGCCAACGGGAACGTTCTCTTCCACTTCTCGTGATGCAAATGTGCCTGCCCGCGACCTTTTTGCTCTTCGACCTCCTTGTCTCCTTCGAATGGTGCCTCATTCGTTTCGCTGCTCGAGACCACCTTCCCGAGACCACAACTTCCGATAGCGATACTAGGCGATGATGCTTCCATGCATTTTTTTTGTTTCCACCGTCCGTGTCGTTCTTGCAGACCGGGCTGCTGCTCACAGCGGATTCTTGCTGAGAGACAAGACGTCAGAGACTGCAACCGTGCGAGGACCTCGCTCGGTTGCTTGTTTCCATATCGGTGATCTGTGCCAAGCTCTGCAAGCCCGTGAACATCTCGCTCGCTCGGTCTTTTCTGTACCATTGTCAACCACATTCGGCCTTACAGTCTTTCCGTTGCTTACAGTCATCGCTGCAGTCCTCATGGGTACACCTGCTGTCATACGGCGACATGCTGCTGATTGTGCAAGGCACATACGATGCCGATGTTCTATCGCCATCTGCCGACACACCTCAACGTCTGTTCGGACGACTGTATGCATTTGGGCCCACCGCGCCTTCAAATTGAGAACCATGCAGAAGATAAGTTCTCATCGCTGTTTTTCCTACTTTCTGTATCCTTTGCGGTATGTCGGACCTGGTGCTTGATGCCTGCGACCCCTCCAGTGTTGTTGATGTCCAAGCCGATGATGATCTTGCCGATGGGGAGTTGTTCTGTGTTCCTTCCACTCCTCCTGCGCTAGTTGCTTCCGCTGTTCAGCTTCTGTCTACTCCTTTAGCTGTTCCATGCGATGCTCGAGAGGAAGTCAGCTTTGATAATTTCGAGGCCGTCTGTTCTCACTCCTCTCCTCCATGTGTTGTGGATCGTTTTCGAAGACCTCTCAGTTTACCCCCATATCCTGTTTATTGCAGAACTATTTTGTCCTTCTCGGATGTAGAGCTGTACAAGTATAGGTCCTATGTTTATCTTGATTTTCATTACGCTTCTGTCCCACCCGAATTTCTCCTTCCTGGACTGGATTATGTTCTCATTTGTAAATCTTTCTCGATCCCTCAAACTTGTCTTCAAGCGGTTGTAGGACCTTTCCATTATATCGAAACTGAAGGAGCTTGGATTGTGTTGCGGGATTGTAAGTCCAAGTTGTTTTCCTATCCTAAATTCCTTCAGTTTGCCAGCGATTCTGCCCTTCTGAAACCTACAGTTGTTGCTGTCTATCGTTTAGACTGTATCCATTGCATCTGTCAGGACGTAGATCCTCAGGTTTTTAAGTTTGCTTGTAAACACTTCCCTTTTCGACATGATGCTCAGACGAGCAGCAAGAGCGCGTCGTCAGACGCTACCACCTCTGATGACGGGAACACGTCGGGTTCCCATCCCCAAACGACTTGAGCTGTCTGTTACTGTCAATTGTACCGGAGCGGACCTTGATGTGGATAAGTGTTGGCCCCTTCTCTGTCGCTTCCTTCAGGAAGAATGCAACAGCGGTTTGCTTTCCATCGAAAGAGGAGGAACTCTTTTGCATCTGCATGTGCAAGGTGTTATTTGTCTTGAGGCTAGCAGTGCTTTACAGGTGAAGCAACGTTTGGTCGCAGTTCTTGGCTGGAAAGGAATAGATAGACCTGTAGGAGGAGAAGTTTGTGTCAAAGGTTTGACTAACAGGGGCCTACATACCTTTGTAGGTATGGTGGGCTACTGCATGAAGGACAAGGCTGAGGCTCACCATCAATCGTGTATGAAAAATATTACTGATTGCATGCTTCAGGATGGAGAAGAGCTCTTTACCCTTTTCGGTGCTGCAGATACAAAAAACCGTGTGGAATTGAACCACAACAATATCTTGCAGCGCGCCCTCCAGTTTAACAAATACAGGAGCAGGCATCCGCTAGGTACAACTTTGAGAACCTGTCTGAGATCTATGATTAGATCCGGTAAGTATACCCCTTCCTGTAGGTGGCTCATGGCATGTGGAATCCAGAAAACAAGGAGTGACTCTCTGTGGAAGGCTATTGTTCGTCCAGAAAGTATTACAATAGCAGACATCGACAACGTTTTTTTTGCACAAACGCGCGCTCGTTACTTTACAGTAGAACAACCTGACGCCGATCTTGTGAACGAGGAGGAGGAGTATATTCTGGCGGCGTCTCCTTGTCTGCAAAGAAGCAGGACAGTGCCCAGCTTTGAGGATGTGCACGCCTTGCCTGAATACATGCCCGTGTGTAGTGCATTGGAGCGTAACCTTGGGGCAAACAGAGCCTTTGAAGGTAATTTCTGTATTCTATATTGCGTCAATGTTATCATCGTTGCTTCTGTTTTGCCTAAATGCCAGTGCTGTTTTCTGTCGCAGGCACCTTTTCTGTCGCAGGGATCTCGTCCCAGCATCCGAGACAGCAGGCTAGCGGAGGCAACGAACAGACTAGCCACTGACCGCTGTTTGTCTGAAGGCGGCTGCTATCAGACTGCTGTTCTCTTCAAAGTTCGTGACAATTGCCATTGGAGACCGGAGCCTAGCAGAGAAAGGCAACAACGCTACTAGTTTACTCTTCTGTCTCGCTGTGCCTTATAGATACACACTGATAGTCTTCAAACCGGTTTCGTTATTTACTGTATGCAAGTTGTCTTCAAACTGCATGACGATTGGCATAGGAGACCGGAGGGTAGCACAGAAAGGCAACAACGGTACTAGTTGTTGCCTTGCTCTTAAGACTCTCTCGCTGTGCCGTGTACATAGAGACTGATGGCCTTCACACCGCAGTGGTTTTCTGTTACTGTTCCAAACTGTGCAGAGTTTGGAACTGAGCAAAGTACAAATGTACAAAGTATACAATTAGCCGTAATATTCTCTGCTTTGTCTGAAATACAGCTGGGACTGAGCTTCTTTTCGACAGAATGAACATGCTGTCGATGTTTCCACTGTAGACTTCAACTGTTGTAATAAACATCACAGTTTTTTCAACTTGCACTACTTGTACTTACCAAGACACAGTGCAGAATGAACTGAGCTACTTATCGACAGAATGAACCTCCTGTCGCTGTTTATAGTTATAAACATGTACGTGGGATATAGTGGATTATTACCACTGGATTATTATTGTCCGAGGCCGGAAGGAAACCTGACGTCGATAAAACGGCGCTTGTAATAACCGTGAAAACAAACTGTTGAAAAGCCAGTGGAGAAAGATGCACTGCCTCCGAAAGAGAGCCGTTCACATCCGAAACGTAATATTCTTGTTTTTTGAAATGAGAATAGGCCTGGTAGACCATCCGAGGAGACGTCTGTTACATTATTTTGCTGAAATATAACAACGGTTTCTGGAGGCCTCGCATCGAACATGTACATCGGTGAATAAGCAGCCTTAAGTCTCTAGGTCTGTGTACCGGTTCTGCTGGAGATGTATGCTGAGGACAAGACAAATATATATATAGTGTGTGAAAGTTTATTTATTTTTGTCTCCGGTGTGGATTATACACTGCTGGGAGGAGACCTAGTGTATAAAAAAGCATATTTCATCAAGTTCTAAGAATTTTTGCGCGCTTTATGTTACTGTAAAATATATAATTATTGTATATAAATTTGATACTAAAATAACATCAGATATAAGAATATAAATATTCTAAACATGAATTATTAACCAACCCCAGAGTTACGAGGAGTTCCAAAGAAAACCCATATACGTAGAACGTGAACACGCGATTCCAGAATTATAATGGCGGTTCTGTTAACTGTTAATCCTTAACCCTCTCGGCCCAAAAGGTTAGGAAATATTAATCAAGCATACTGTCCTCTTCTATGATGGACGATGGTGAACTGTGAATGGCATGAATATCGATATTAGAAGTATAAGATACCCTTCATTTCCTCTTTACCACGCTTAAGTATAGTCAAGGCATGCATAGTCACCTTCTTCCGAGTTCGGAAGAGGGGGAAATATGCATGTGTGTTTAATTTAATATCTAATTTTTTTTGCAGGAAGGGTTAGATATTAAATTAAACATCAGAGTAAATTGATGTATTCATGAATATAGCTTTTCGGTCTTATATCTTCTGAAGCGCGAGAACTGAATCAACACTTATGGTTTTTCTTTTGCTCTCCCTGTGTTTCCAGGCAGAAGTTAACAAATAAATTTTATACTTACTTAATATATATTTTATATTTAACACTTATATATTTCTCTAATAATACAAAGCAAACAAAAGTTCCCAGAAGTTCATGAGCATGCATATTGAGCTATCACTATGACAGTGGTTTTCGTAATTCTAGTTCTTCCTTTTCTTTATAGCCTCAACAATCTTGTCCCTTACCGCAGATCTTATACACAAAAGTTCCCCTCGGACAGAAAAAGTTGTACTCAAATTTTCTCTATAAAAGGGAACCGTCATAAACACACATGGATAAAGATAGACTACTTTCTTTCTCAATGGGGAAGGGAGTCTCCGTCGTACTCAAAGAGGAGATGAGAGATGAGAGTTCCCTTCTTGTCATTCTCGTCTTCTCTTCACTTTCACTTATGTATTTATTCACCTCATGTACACTTCGTGTACATGAGGTGTTTAATATATATCCTAATCCTTCCGGCGAGAAGGGTTAAGATATATATTAAATGTCTCTCGTAAATGACGCCTATTGATTATTCTTGTCTTGGACTTATATCCCAAAGAACGCTTCAGCCCACTCTCGACTTATGGGTTTTGTCTGCATCAATTAGCTGCTCCCGGAGAAGTTAACATTTAACATTTAACATTTATAAATAATTTAGATTTTTCATTATAGCTTATTATAATATATTTTTATAACACTTACATATTTTCCGTTAAGAGAAAACGATTTTCACTGTACAAGTACGTTGGGGATGCCTATTCACTTTCAGCAAGTTTCAGGAGCCACAAGATTCTGCACCATTCTGTATTTCACCTCAAGATCATCTCTCTCTGGTCTAAATAATTTGCCTCCCAGATAATTTAGACCACAGTGGCTTCCCATGAACAGCATGCATGCCTCATGAGCTCTTGATCAAAGGGGAAGAACGAGGCAAGAGCTGAAGTCGGAACAAAGTTATAGGGATTTTATTTGTTGTCTATCTGGTGCAGCAAGTTAACTGAATCTTTTTATTTTTCTCTGTTTAGGGAACTGTGTGACGACTACAAGCATCATGTAACAGTTGCAGTACATGTACTTACAGTATAAGTGTAGAATCTCACCATTCGAAGGGCTAAATCGACACGTCAGTGGATATGGGACATGGTCTCTTGCATCATGTATGCAGGTTTTTCTGGATGCCTGAATGATAAGCTTTTCTACAAGGAACAATAAAATGTAAATCTATAAATATTTGTAAACCAGTTGTTGCCTGATAAAATACCAGTTTTTGTTTAAGAATTATAGTTTTTATTGATTTCCGAACCCCGAGCTCCTGTTTGAAATTTGTGATATATTTCTTCTCCAAGTAACTTGACGAGTTTACGTAAGTGCACATATGAATTTAGTTTTTGTCTGAAGTGTTTTCTTTAACACGTAAGCAAACATTCATCACTTTTTGGTCTTTCAAGCACACAGTCATCAACTCTTTGGTTTTCTCCTAACCATTTATGTACTGAACTCATGTACAAGAATAAACCCATATCACCAAAGTACAATACACGTGTAGACACATTCAAACTGTTTGCTCCCAACTACTTGGAGTGGGTATACAATAGTATCCTCTATAAAACACTTTTGTGCTTGGATTTTTGCTGTCCAGCTTTAAAGGAAAAATTAATCTGGTTGTGTGCTTGACCTACTTATTACCGAGCCTAGTAACAGTGATAACTTTCAACTATAAAAATCTATGTGCGCCTGGGGCCTTGGACGTCTAAAACTAAATTCAGTATCAAATTGTAGTACTTGTAAATATTCTCGAATTCATGTTATAAACTCTGGTGATTACGTTAATACTTGATACTAAGATTATTACCACTTCATGCTGAGGTATTTCAAGTTCCTCCTTTTGTGCCTTGTATTTGAATACGATAATCTCTTTGCATCTTACACTTGGATGAGAACAAAAGTACTAGAAAAGAATTATAAAAGTAATGCAAAGAGTCATGACCAAAAAAAGAAAAATGCAGAGAGTTATATATAAAGTTAAATATTTATATATTTCCCCATTGTGAAAGTGAATAATAAGCATCCTTCATAGACTAAATCCTCTAATGTAGTAAGGTGAACTTTGATTATTGTACTCTTAATGAGAATATTAACACATCAATAATAAATTTTCTGGTTTTACTATTGGTAACTTCTACTACTTTAGTTTGTGCCACTGTTAATTACGTAGGTAGCACAATAATCGCGAGGTGATGCTTCTTCAGGTACACCTGTTGTAGATAAAGATACTGATTTTTTGATCTCTGACATTATAAGTGCGACTGGCAATTTTAGAGCTACTTATAACATGACTTAGCCCCGATGTTAACTCCTGGGGGTGGTTATTGCTTGGCCCTTGGGGTCCTTCTTTCCCTTGTAAGGTTGATGGGGTCTTCCCATCCGTTTGCTATTCATTGGGTCGCGTTTCGATCACGATCACGTTTCCGTTTTTCTTGGGGTTTTCTTCTTGTGAAGATAGTTTCAGTGAGTCCGGAAAGAAGCCTATTTTACGGAGGGGACAGTTTTCGTTTGCGTCTTCATATTTCTTCGTGATCCGACATTCTTGGATGAAGTCTATTACTGTTCACCACCCCTACTTTACTTTACCTCGAGGGACCACCAATAGAATATTTTCTTCAGCTTGGACACTCCAAGAATTTCTCTCCATCCTTTTGACTGTCGATTGCGTCGACGGTCATCCCCCTCCACTGTATCCATGTGACCCTGCAACTCCAGTTACTTTGTCACATCGGCCAAATTTAGTCTTTCTCTTGATTGATTGTTATTAGTGGGTGTCAAAGTTGCAGGTAGATATTCTTCGATGACGAAGAGAAAAAAAATAGTAATATCGCAATAGTTAATTTTGTATGGAAGCGTGATTGAGTCTGAGTCTCATTTATGACTCGACATTATATTTTTTCAATTAATTTTTTTAATTTAACGCTCAAAATAATTACTCCATATACTAGACATTCCACTATTAAAAATAACATACAAAATGAATAAATAATCGTAAAAAAATATTTTCTTACGAGTACTTCCGCAAGTGCCCGCACAAAACACTTTGCAAGGTTTATCCGAAGTAGTAACTCCTTCCCTCGAGTGTAAAATCTTTCAAAAAGATGTTTAACATTGACACCCTCTATTATCTAGTCTACGCACTTCCCGTTGTGGAAAATTTATAACTGGTGGGCTTGGAGGCAAGTGCGTGTGGAGTCCTAATTTGTCTTTTGCGATCTCTGTTGTAGCGCTTTCCGGGATCTCCCTTGCGTTCCCGTCTGTTGCTTCTCTTGTTATCCACTCTATAGAACATCGTATGTCAGACACCGGAAAGATTCTCCTCTTGCCCAGGATCGTGGAAATCTTTTCCCCCCCTTATCCCATTTTTCCTCATTCTTGTGACTGATATTTGGCGATATTTGGCGTCTTTTGTTCCACCTCTCAGTAGAAACTTACTGTGGGGAACATACCACTGCCCCTCTCAGACCAGACTCTCAGCGCCAAATGCTGATTCCCTTTGACCTCATGACTTTAGACAATACTGCCGGCTCGGGGTTACTATACTTCTGGTTCAGTCAGAGCCAGATGTATTCTCATCCGTCCTTTAGTGTGACTTTTCAAAGGTCTTCGTGTCTGGTACGATTCAAACAAAATGCCGAACATTTCTATCTATAGTAGGGACCATTTTGTCTTGGCTTGTTATGTTGGCATTTCCTCCCCACTCCGGATGGGAAGGGAAGAGATAACAGCAACAGGTAGGAAAAGCCCCAGACCGTGCAGTACAAAGAGAAAGGATAAGCCGGGAAAAGGGAACAGTGGCCCCTCCAACTTCCGGTGGCCTCTGAATACAACAGGTAGGAAAAGCACCAGACCCTGCAGTACAAACCGAAAGGAGAAGCCGGGAAAAGGGACAGTGGCCCCTCCAACTTCCGGTGGCCTCTGAACACTTCAGTTTGCCAAGATATACGGCTCCTATGCTCTATTCTGTAGCTACTGGATAGCCACGTACTGACCTGAATACTCCAAATTCCCTTCAAATTTCCGCTTGACGTGTCCTACCGACCTGGCAGTTTGGAGACCCATGGATTAAATAAACTTTTGTTACAGTACAGTCTTACATCGTTCAAATAACGTTCAATTTGCGTTAAAATCAAAAAAACTCACTAGAAGATATATTTTCTAACTGAACAACTATAATACTATATTAAACACATATTTCAAAAAAATTACAAAAATTTACTTATGAGTAATATTGTTCTATGGTAACACAAACTGACATCCGTGTAAGGAGGTTTGATCCCTGCTAGATTTGCTGCATGTCAATAAGGATATTCGAGTACTAGGTTTTGAACAGACTGACTTCAGTTGATTCTTTTTCAAACTTTACAACAATACATCGCGAACTCGTACATGTATAATCATATCTGAGAAATTTCTTTGGAGAAATGTGAATACAAATTGATAATAACATCTTTGAACTTTGTCTTGTATATATCATTACACATGTATTAGCAAAAACTTTTTATATTCAAAACAGTATCTTGCACAGGGTGTCTGATTATAACCAGGTACACTATATATTGATGGATATACATGCAATACAATATACATGGTCAATGAAATTTTGAAGAAATTTGTCTATTTACTGATATCAAAAATTATATAAATGTTAAACAAAATTTATTAATCAAGTGGATACAATAATTAAAAGATTTTAAAACTATTAATTGTTAGTCCATGTCTGGAAACATGAACAGACTAATATATAAAATATAAGAGGTAAATACACATTCAACGTATTTAAAATAAAAATCTAAAAACTAAAAACTATTGATACATTAATAAAAGATAACTTTAACGTAATAATTAATCTTTCTTTTAAAAAAATAAATATTAAATTAAACCTCTGCATATTTCCCTTCTCCATCGACAGATGGATGAAGTGAATATATGGACGATATGAAAAAAAGGAGCGTACAGTAAGTTCAAACTGAACTGTGCGGTTTGTCAAGAGTCTCAGCCGAAATAAGCAGGTTTATCCTTTACTGTTATCAGCGTTATTAGTTTGTGCGTGGTCGTTATCGGGTCACCGGTTACTACCAGTACCGAAGTGCCATGACGTAAACTTAGAAGAATCCAGACTGTCAGGATTCATACCCTACGTAAATAGACTGCCCGGTCGCCCCCAGAAGCGTGTCTGCTTCGGCTGGAAATTTGACTCATGACTCATGAGGTAAAACAGTACTAAAACAGAGCCAGTACCGCAATGGGTGCGGCTGATATCCCGTAGTCGCTGGATTCTCGATTCAACCACACGACTGTAGGCTGCCAGACACTCGAGATATTTGAATGATTCTGGACTAGTACTACAGCCTACAGATTCGTAAGCTGGTCAACATGTCGTATGATTCATACCACCTGTGTTGCGTGAGTGATAAGAACCAGACTTGTTTACAGAGTTATACGAAGACAACGCGAACCAATGAATAGCAAACGGATGGGAAGACCCCATTCAAGCCTTACAAGGGAAAGAAGGACCCGAAGGGCCAAGCAACAACCAAAAAGGGAAAAACAGCGGGGCTAAGCTCCGCTATCAGTAGCTCTAAAATTACCTGTCGCATTTATAATGTCAGAGACCAAAAAGTTAGTATGTCTGCAAACAACTGATGCACCTAAAGAAGCATCACCTACTGCGATTGTTCTTCTGTGAATGGCGCCTGCTAAAGCTCTCTGTAGAGAAATGAAAACTCGCTGCCTAAAAAACGTGACGCAGAAAGAAAGAGAAAGTGGTACCCTGGCGCCTCTCATGATAAGCTCTAGCACAATCTCTCAGAAAGACGTCGAACTCCAAGCCTGTCGATCCATATATCTCCAAAGCTAAGGGGATGAAGCGATGTCCCACTTGCATACTCCTTACTTGATCACTTTCGCTGCTGCCGCCACGCCTACAACTCATCTTGGGGGATGGATGACCACCTGTGTCGCCACTGAGTCCAGTGTCGGATCCGTGACAACCACATCAGCCATTGAGACATGATCCTCCCTCATCATGTACAAGTCAACTCTCACTAATCCTCTTATCTGAAGGACGTACCAACGCTCTCTCCACGTCATGTGATCGCTCTCTCGTGCTAAGACAAACACGACGTCTCTGATGGCATCGTGGGTAGCTATCCGCTCTCCACCATGAGGACATCGAGCAAGATGACGACCTGATGTGCCGAGCGAGACACCGCACTCGCAAGTGGATAGTGCCGAAGCAACATGCTGGACCAAGCTTAGGCGGAACCTCATCGCTGTAGAGAAGATAGTCGGTGCGAGTCGGAACGCTCTAATACAAGGTCAAGCTATGAGCCAAGAGCCTGCACCCTTGTCCGAACAAGAGCGGAGTCGAGCTCTAGTATCCCGTGAGATGGAAGGATCCACTAAGAGCGCGTGGAGAACCTGATGGAAGTGGTGTCTCGTCAGAGAAGACTATAGTCCGCGAGATCCATCGATAGCTAAGGTATCGAATCGAGGGTGTGCCTCATGTGCCTTAAGAGTCAAACTATCTCTTGTCTCACGGAGACACATCTGTAGTGAGTAAGAACCATCCTCCATCTCTGTCATATAGCTCTCCAGAATAGGTCTATCTCGCACGAGAAAACGGCAACAGAGCTAAGGTGTTGAGAGGGCCCAACTATCCAAAAAGACTGCCGCAGCAATCTCCTCCATGGATAATAGACCCACCCCGCCACATGATATCGACAAAGATGTCTACCTACGTGCGAGAGATCCTGCCACACAGTCAAAAGTCCTCGGTCCTTTGATGTCGCCAAACACCTCCATGATCTTCATATCAAACTCCCTAAGCCGCGAGATGAAGATAAGAGATGGAGGTACTGTGCGGAGTAAGTAACTAAGACGTCATGCAATAGAAGAGGAAAGAATACCAAAGGCAACCTGAGGATCCTCCAACATAGGGAGATCCTCGATATGCAAAACGTCCTCCGCCAGAGCAACATCTAAGAATCGAGAGACAAAGTCCTCTGTACCCACAAGTACTCCGAGGATGTGTAAACCATATGTAGAGGTAACAAATCTCTCCGGGAGCTGTAGGTCTGACGGTATACCTATGGGAGACCAAGCCTTGCACTTTGACACCTTCACCCTCAGCCCTATCGAGGTCAATTGAGAGACAAGGTGGTCAAAGACAACACGACTTGATCCGTCGGACCTAAGATGTGCGTATCATCAGCTAAAGATGGAAAAACACAACCTGGAGCAGCCAAGGCGGTGACCAAGAGAGCTCTATAGTGAGCTAAGAGAAAGAGAGGTCCACCCAAAAGATCTCCCCGACGAGTACTTGCAGCGGAACTGATGATTGTAACTCCCTGTATCGTAGGACCATGCTGGTAGTAAAGAGAAGAAGAAGAACCATAGAACGATCGCACGAAAGGGACGAGACCCGTCAGAGATCCCTCGTCATCCATGAGCTCCTTAAAGTTGGAAGCGTAGGAAATCCTATTAAAAGCATTTTTCACGTCTACATGTAGGACAACCCAATCGGGATGGATGTCCAAGAGAGCCCTAATGCCAAAAGACACAGACTCACAACCTCCCGGTGTCGCAACTTCAAATTGATGTGGACAAAAGTGGTCCTGAAAAGTATCTCGAAGCTGAAGGACAATGGTACGACTGATAAGTCAAAAGAGAATCTCATCGATGGCTATCGGTCAAATCTCTCCCTCATCCTTCGTCGTGATCAAAAGTCTTGCTGTCCCTAGTACCTGAGCTATAGATTGAGGAATATGTCCCTGAGCTACTGCTGCCACTACCTGAAAAAGCTCCATGAAACCACTAGAGGGGTCGTCTGTCTGGAAACAATCCCGTAGGTGCTCGTAGACCATCCCAGACAGACCTCCAGAGGATAGACGTGGAGCTGTACACAAAGCCTGCGCAAACAAGGATCTATCGAGACATAATGACTCCTCAGGCTGATAGTCTTGGACCTCAGGTGGTGAGGGATCACCCGGTGAGGGGTGAAGAAAACACAACGCAGCGATCGTCTCCTCAGTAGGACATGCCAATGACAAAGGATGCAATGCTCTAGTAGCTCTACTGTACTCTCCAACCTGACCTAACATCCTACAACATCGTATGCGGACGGAAGATGAGACATCACGTGTAGAGACAGACTCACTCCTACCTCGTACCGCACGGACTGATTCCTTCTGTAAGGCCGCCCAATCACCTGCACAGAATCTCCGAAGACGGGCGGCCACCTCTCGATGTCCTCTGCCACCTCGAGTATAACGGGGACACCAACGAGGAAGTAGGAGGAACAGTAACCACGTCGCCTCGTCATTGGTGTTCCGTGCCAACATGTCAAGAGTTAGACGGAATGCTTGTCTCACCTCGTCATGAAGAGCACGATGTAACCGATGGAACAAACGCAGACAAGGGAAACTCGTTTCGAACAAACTCAGAATAGTGTCAGAGTGGACTCTCAACCCCTCCCACGACTCTGGAGGAACTCCAGAAAGAAGGGCTAATGGTGACATAATGACTACACGTGTAGACCTCCGATCTCGGCTAACCTGGGCATCCCATGTGGTCGTATCATAGCTCTTGTGCATCTTTCTCACATGAGATTTTATCCCTTGCGAGGTAAATAACTGATTGCACACATGGTGTGTCTCGAATCAGTTTCGATCTCATGGGAGAGAGAGTACCCATAGCTAAAGAAAAGACGACATCCGGTCAAATGGTACTCGTGATAGAAACATCTCCAAACAGAAAATAGAAAATAGAGATAAAAATAAAAAGAGAGAAAACAAAGAGAGAAGGAAAAGAAAAAAAAAGAAAAAAAAGAAAAAAAAAAGAAAAAGAAAAAAGACGGAGAGAAGAGAAGAGAGGAGAAGAATCCTAAACCCTGGTATGTACAGATAAAAAATTAAATACACTAAATGTGACCAAAAACCCTAAAAAGAACCCTCTCTAACCCTAAATTCTTAGAAAATCTGAAACTATTTAATACTCACTCATCTCTCCACCAAATGCGTCAATTCTAAGATAAAAAAACAGAAAAAGAAAATGGAAAAGAAAATGTAAAAAATAATCACTCTATCACACTCTAACACCCTCCTCCTCTCACAGACACTCTCACTCTCATCCTCCCGCACTCCGCCTCCGCTCCCTCTCCGCACTACTATCCATCTTCACCAGGAGTAGTACAGAGTTATAAACCATTTCGACCTTTTCTCTAGTCTCATGCGCCTAACTTCTAACTTGGCCGTACACATGCGTAAAAAATGTAACTTGGTCAACTCATGATTGACTGCATTCGGTAGATAGTTGACATGGCGATTGTGCTAGTCTCTATTGATATACCTTTCTTGCGTCTATGATATCACAGAGGAAACACATCAGTTCGTGATTCTCGCGTTCACTTGAATCAAAAAACGTCCTTAAAAAGTTCTTATATTTCATACAAACAAACTAAAACAATAGGGGGTGTCAAAGTTCGGGAGAATTATTCACTAACGGACGGTGGAATATTTTCCGTAACTCGATGGCGGATATTGGGTTTGTATAACTGCGGGTAACTTTGTGGGCGTACTACATCCTATAGCCGCGGCTATAAAAGAGGGCGTTTCAAACTTACCCGTGATATTTATAAAGTACATTGTGCTTAAATGTGACCATACTTAGGATGATGAGAGACACGCTTACGCAAGTCCGCATTCAATCGATCTTGAAGTAGTGGAGCGAGTGGTACATTGATCAAAGAGTGAACAAGCATCTTTTGAATAACTGAAGTCTTTTGAATAACTGAAGTGACACGATGAGCAGTATAAGTGATGAAGTTATCAGTATAGCTGATGAAGTGGAATGTGATGTTGAAGTAGACTCTCTTCGCAATGCAATGGCTCCGAGAAGTTCAGAGGTGCTGAAGAAATCACACATCCGTTTGAATGTAGAAGATTATGAGAAGATAGTTGCGTATATCGAAGATGAAGAAAATTTTGCTGCACTGCATGGAGCTGGTCAAAAAACTAAAGTTGGTGCGGGGAAGTGCTTGAGCAAAGCCACTGCATTTGGTATCATGGCGGCACAACTTTCGGAGAAAAATGGATTTCATGTTGTGACAGGTGTAGAATTGAAAAAGAAATTTGACAGATACGTTGACATGTACAAGAAGGCGAAAGAGATTCAAGATAGTACGGGAGGAGGATTGACATAAGATGAAATGTTGCACGGATTGACGTTGGAAGATAAGTTGAATGGAAAGTGTCCTCATTTTTACCGCATGAATGTTGTTTTTGTAGTCGTGCCAACATTGATCCTCTTGCTATTCTTGCAATTCGGATTCCTTCAGAAGAAGAATTTATGAGATATGATTCTCAGTTTCAAGCAGAGAGTACTCTTCCTCGATCCGATAGTACATTACGGGTTGAAGAAGACGATGGAGATATGGATATTTCTCACCGCGATGAAGATGAAATGAGTCCGATTGATGAAGAGAGAACGAAAAGAGATGGTGGACGAGATGAGATGAGCCCGGATGGAGAAGAAGAGATGAGCAGAGGGACAGTACTTGAGTCGGTGCAGGAAATGTCTAGAAATCAAAGATCCGGAGTCAGCAACAGCATGGTGAATATAAAAGGAGGAGTGTTGAATTCGTAGAGGAGAGTATAAGAGAGAAGACACAGTATAGGAAAGTGTTTGTTGAATACATGATGGCCTCTTTGGAAGAGAAGAAAAGATCGAGAGAAAGTCACGAGAAGGAACAGAGTAGGAAAAGGCATACTTCTTGGTTTGTAGAATTGTATAAATAAAGAAAGTCATTCGAGGAAATCAAAGAAATTATCGAGAAGCTCGATAACATGTAACTGAGGTTTGAGAGTAAAAAGTTCGTTTATTTGTATTCATTTGTACACATTTTTGAATGTTTAGCAAAAGCTTGTCGATCGGATCATCGAAGGTTTCTTGCAGAGGGCGTGTTCGAAGACGAGTTAGAGAGAGACGGAAGAACATTTACGTGACAGAGGGTGCATCTGGAGATAAAGAGTCCTGCACAATGTATCAATTGAGTTCGATATAGTTCTAGACGTTGTTATTCGTTGTTTCCTCTCGATTCGGTTTGTTTTGTTATTCGTGATTAGTCAGTGCGATCATTGTTTTAACCCTAACCTTAGTGCGACTCGTTTTAACACGTGATTAATGTGACTTAGGTTTTAGGTCGCACGGAGTCGATCAACAGTGCGATTATAACATTCTCACAGCGGGTCGCACTGAGCACTGAGATTGTGAGTCGGAGAAGCGGATCGCAGCGAGTCGAGGATAGAGATTTAGAGTCGGAGAAGAGATAGCACTGAGTCGGGAAGTAATTTGTGCGTGAGATTTAGAGTCGGGGAAGGGATCTGAGAATCGCACTAAGTCGAGAAGTAATTTGTGCTTGAGATTTAGAGTCGAGGAAGGGATTTGAAGGATCGCACTGAGTAGAGAAGTAATTTGTGCGTGAGATTTTGGAATCGAGGAAGGGATCTGAGAGAAGAGGAAAATCTGTGCGTGAGATTTAGAGTCGGGGAAAGGATCGCACTGAGTCGGGAAGTAATTTATACGTGAGATTTAGAGTCGGAGAAGAGATCGCACTGAGTCGGGATAGATATAGAGTCGGAGAAGGGATCGCACTGAGTCGGGAAGTAATTTGTGCGTGAGATTAGAGATTTAGAGTCGGGGATGCGGGTCGCATTGAGTCGGGGATAAATCGAAGCGAGTCACACTGAGTCGGAAAAAGCATAGCAGGTCGCATTGAGTTGGGGAGGTGACGATTTCAATCGCACTGTATATGAACAGTGCGATCGGAACCGAGTCCAGATTAGGATTATTAATGAAGTGCTCTAAATCGCAGTGATCTCTATCATGCGACCTTTTTGACATCCTTGTTTCTTGTGTAGATTAGTGATTCTTTTTTTGGCAAACACTAGAAAAGAAGAAGGACCTTTTTTTATCTCTTTTAGTACGCAAGATGATATGCAAGATCACATAAAGTGGCACCGGATGGATAAGCATGACATATGGAGAGCGCTGAACGGAGTAGATGAAGAGGCGGTTGAGAAGTTAGAGTTGTTGATAGCCTTATCGTTCGATTTTGCTCCTCCAGATGTAAGAGTTATCTTCTTTCTTATGTGTTTTCATTTGCTGCTCCGTATGTAAAGGTTATCTTGTTTCTTTTTGCTCTTTTTTATATATTCGAGGGATAGTTAAACTATTTTAGATGAGTTTAATGTTTATATGAATTAACATTATGAATTACAAGTTTGTTTGTGTAAATCCTTTTTACATTCTTACAATCCCGAAACTCGGATTGCAAAAGGTGGGGTCAATTGAGATCGTGTTCACGCTCGAACTCATCAGGGAAGCTTTCGCAATCCCTCCCGGTGTTACTCCAATGTCATCTTTTGTGAGACATGTGCGAATTGCAGACTGGTTTCCTGAGTATGACAGAGTAGGAAAGCATTATTTCACGAGAGAATGTGCTTATGAGGGGTGGAGAGCTGTGTTTCAGTGTCTCAATGCTGTTTTTCTTGCGAGGAAAAGACTCAAACTGATACAAGATAATTGACATTATATGTCAAGTCAAAAGTCGAAAGTCTAGAGGTAGATTTCGACTGGGCACAGTTGATGTTGGAGAACTTAGAAGTAGAGATTTTACATGTTCAGAAACATGTGAAGCAACAGAAGAAAAGTGGAACTTTGGAGACGTTTTTGGGGATGGCTCTAACTCACATCATGATCCACGTGAGAATCTCCGGAGAAATAGTGTTTATATTAGTCCCACTTGAGCATCGCAACCTGAAGACGCTGTTCGGCAAACTGAAGTTCCCATACAGGTTCATTCATTCGATCAACATTTGAGCACGACTCAATCCGAAAGTCATAGTTCATATGCATAGTTGTCTTATATTCAAGTGTTTCATATCTTTTGCATGTTATATGACGATAAAGGGCACGGTCCATCCATTCGATCTAACACTCCAACATCATTCAATATGAAGTTCATAGCTCACATGCATAGTTGTTGTATGTTGTTCTCATACAGATCATCGTCAGAGAAACTGAAGTCCCGGAGGAGCAAACTCTCCCTGAAACTGATGAATCTGAACCTGAAGCGGACATCGGACCAATGAATGAAAGATAAGATGATTTTGCAGGTACTGTCTCTTGCATCACTGAGTACATGGTCTTGCTTATTACAGATTTTGATAGATTTTGTTTAGAGTAAACCCTCTTCGCTTGCGAGTTATGATCAGTGCGACCAACGCGTACTGCGCATCTTATTCTTGAGTGCGGTCGCACTCAGTGCGATATTCAGCACTCTGTCGCACTGAGCACCTTATTCCTGAGTGCGGGTCGCACTGAGTGAGGTATTCAGCACTCGGCCGCACTGAGCAAAAGCCTTATTCATGAGTGCGATATTCAACACTCCGCCGCACTGAGCACCAAAAATCCTGAGTGCGGGTCGCACTCAGTGAGATATTCAGCACTCGGCCGTATTGAGCAAAAGCCTTATTCCTGAGTGTGGGTCATACTCAATGCGGTATTCAGCACTCTGCCGCACTAAGCACCTTATTCCTGAGTGCGACGCACGATCACACTCAGTAAGATATTCAGCACTCGGCCGCACTGAGCAGAAGTCTTATTCTTGAGTGCGGATCGCACTCAATGCGGTATTCAGCACTCCACCGCACTGAGCACCTTATTCCTTAGTGCGGTACAAGGTCGCACTCGGTGCTGTAGATGACTTTCAGGATGTAGTAATCGTGACCTGAGCGTACTCACCGTGATAGATGAAACTTCAGGTGCAGTGCGATAGATGGAAGTGGATCGCAGACTCTAGTAAACAGACGCTTTGACATAATTTCCTCACGTTTGACATTTTTTTCTCACAGGATCATCTGATGATACATCTCACCGCATGCATATTGCTGAGGAAGAGGTGGACATGCGTATTGCTTCGAAGAAATTGGAGGAGAAACAAATTGACATGCGACTTGCCTAGAAGCAGAAGGAAGAGAAAGAACTCAATATTCGTCTGTCGACCAGGAGGATCGAAGAAGAGGAATTGACACTAAAGGTGAGAGCGACAGAAGATGATTTACACGAGAGACTTCAGAGTATGGAGGAATCGCTTCACAGGAAACGAGAAGAATTCCAAGGCTTAAAAGCCGAGGTGGAACGCATACGATCTTCTAAAGTTTTTTTATCCTTGATTGATTGAACCCTCCATTGTCTGACGCAAGACACTCATTTTAGATTAAATGGAGTGTTAGTGAAGACGAGAAGAAATGATTTGAAGCTACAGGGTGCGGAGGAAAGAGGTTATAAAGTAGAAAGATGTCGGAAGAAAGATCTATATTATGTCGTCCGAAGAGGTGTGAAAGAATTCATGGATGTATGATGTCAAGATTTTCAAATTCTGATTTGGACATCTCGAACTGCAAGTAACTGCAATGCTCTTCTCTGATCCATGGAAATTGGAGGGTATCTGTCTCCCGGCATCGCTTCAGACCAAGTAAGTAGTATCTTAGTTTTTCTTATGATTTGCATCTTATTTTGATAGAAATTGGTTATGCTTTTTGTATTTCTTCTATTGCTGGAATTGATTCTGTATGAAAATTTGCGGATTATGTAAGTTTGCACTGTCTTCGCACAAAACATGTGTCTCCGTTTCAAGACGGTAAGAGAAGCGGCAAGTGAAAACTATCTATACTTGAAAGACTTCTCTGCACTTTATTCGTAGAATCTGTGTACGAGAGACTGTCTCCTCGTCGATGATTCATCGGAGAAAAATAGTACTAACCATCCATTTAGTGCGATTCATCCTCCAGTTTTTCTTCCCGACTCAGCTGACTTTGACAGAGATGATTATCTTATGAATATTCTTTTGCCGTGGTTGGGAACATGGAGAATGACTCTATTAGAAATCACAAATTTCATGCGTAGTTCTTACCAGCAAGTGTTTGGGCGATATCTTTTCGAGAGATTGAGAGCTTACTGGGGCAAATTGTCGTCCGAGGATGAAGAGGTGCTATGGCGGAGCTGTACTCTTGCGCAGCGAGAGGATATGAAGAAAAATATCATCTCATATCAATAAAGATCTATAATTTTTATTTACGGATGTTCAAAACATCATCTCATATCAATAAAGATCTATAATTTTTATCTACGGATGTTTAAAACATTTAAATGTCTTTGCACTGTTGTCTGGACTCACATCACACACAACAAGCACATGCAATTTCAAAACCACATCGCACTCAAGAAGCGTATCGCACAAAACCACATTGCACTCAACAAGCATAAAGATGGTATCGCACAAATTGTCCATGTGATCGGATTTTAGCTGCAAAGTCAAATCGCAGCTACTGCGATTTAGTGCGATGCAGATCATATCGCAGTCAGTGTGATGCAGACCATATCGCAGATGGGATCATATCACACAGTGCGACGCGCCGTCCACAACGACGCGGTGACTGTCTATCTAGTTAAACTTGGATCAGAGCATTGAACGTCGAGAAGTTTAGGCAAAATCTAAAATTCCCTCTCTAAGAAGATGAGTTTATGATTTCAAATTCAAAGCGACGCGAGATACTGCCACGTTGTCATGTCGCCATGTACTGTTATCATCTTATGTAAGTACATGTAATTTAATTCACGGACAAGACTGTTACGGTCGGAAGAATGAGAGCCGCGGACCACTTCTACGAGTACCTCCCGGAGGTACCCGCGACTGACATGGCCGTTGTTCATAAATACAGCCTCTGGATACACGAATAATCCTTACGGTCAGTAACTTTGACACTCCCTAATATCACTCACTCCACATCACCCGACTATGACGACGTGTACATGTCATACATATATAACAAGTAATGTGACACTCATTTACATATTGTAGCCAATCATGACTGACAAAATTACATCTTTGGCACAAGGGTCGGGCAAAGTTAGAAGTTAGACGCATGTGCATGACCAAGTAAATAACTGAACTTTTCCCCTCACTGTCGAGGTTTAGAGAACTGATAAACCACGGTTTGGATTCGGTTTAGATCCAGAAATTTATATGCCACTGTTGGAGCTCTGTTTAGAGTCAGAAGATTGATAGACTATTGTTTAGACTCAGGAAAATTTATATCCCATTGTTTAGACTATGTGAGAAACAAACTTACATTGATTGATAATAGTTATGTTAATATTAAAGAAAAAGATATATACATCGTTCATATTACATAAACTCTGGAAAGGTCATGGTTTATCAACATACAGCACTCCCTCTAGAGGTTTACGACATTCTGCTGACAAACCTCTGTCACAAAGCCTGCAGGCATAAATTTCCCTTCACTAAAAAACGCGTACGTTAAAACATAAGTCCATTCACCAAGACACCGTAAGGACACGATGCAAGAAACCGTAAAAAGAACTCTCTGTATTGCACTAGTGCTTTTTCATAATTAAATAATTTTCCTTTATTTTACAAAAGTACACTTAGAAATCCAGAATGTATTACGTAGTAACTAATCGTGTTTTCCTTGCGATCAAGTGCTACTAGTATTTGAGATTTACGATGTTGAAAGCTGAAACTGACACCGAACTCTGGGTGAAGTAAGGGTTTAGCATTGAAGAATATCAGAGGACACCAACTACGCCTAACGTCCGTCCAGATCGTGTCACGCTGCGAGTCCTCTCTCGAGTCCCGGCGACATCCTCGCACACTTTCGCAGTCCAGATGAACGAGTTCAGGAGTCACTCACACTACCTTCGATATTCCGCAAAATACACTTTTGCGTAGTGTATAAGAGTCGAATCTTACATATTCCGTTTCTGCAAAATGCACTTTTCCGATTTTCTACGTTCCATAACTCCTGTGCTCGTTCTGCTTGCATTATCACCTTAGCTTAATTCAATCTATGTATGAGATTGTATTTATTTATGCAGATGGCCGAACCAAGTAAATAACGGAACCAATTAGCTTTAAGGTTACTATTAGCAGTATAACGAGTATTATGATAAAAAAGAAACAAAAAATATATCTCAACTAATTCCTATTTGCTATAATGATCATGAGAATGAACCATAATGTTTTATTTTCTGATGAATTTTCTTATTCACGCTGTGAATTTCTAGTCTTTTGAATTGATTTTTGTCTTTTTTTTCCTACCTTGTTCACAAAGTGCACTTTGGATGCATATCCGTTCTGCTTGCGTTCCGTGGAATTTGCAAATCATGTATTCTTTATTGTACAAATGTACTGAAGACGTACTAAGTGGTTCCACCAGTATAAGCCGACCTAGCTCAGTGGTAGAGCGCGTGGCTTTTAACCACGTGGTCGTGGGTTCGATCCCCACGGTCGGCGATATCGTATAGTACCGATCGATGTCTGGAGTAAGATGGATCGACAATTTTGGACCACTAACAACTGCAAGATAACAGTTACATTAGATCGCCCGCATTACCGGGTCTAGACCTTTCTGTATGACCTTCTTGACATCCCGACCGAGTTGCATTACGAATTTGCGACCGCAGTAGCTTGTCTTCGCGGGACGCCTGTGATGAATGCGGACACGTGGAATAGAATATTAAAGAATTGGAATGGAATGGAATATTAAAGATCTTTATCTTTAATAGAGAAATCTCCCACCCCACTCTTTAAATGGATCTCTAAAAAATATCATAAACTTAACTCTTAAAACTTTTTCAAAACTACCAAAAATTATTCCTAAATGGTTAAGAGATCTTTATTGCAATCTTTAATTTAGGAAAGTGCGATAGTCTTTTGAGAATTCTTTAAATTAAAGATTAATATAAATATCAACAGTGAGAGGGTTTTCCTCTAACAGGATCTCTAATTGGTTAGGGGAGTCTTTAATATCGACGGTGGAGATGTTCTAAGGGTGGTATGCTTAATTTATTACCTAACCCTTTCCTTGGAAAAGATTAAAAACTAAATTAATAACACCATAAGTCAATATTTGCTTTAGGCAGCGTTAAGTCTTACTGTCTCGAAAGCGCGTGCTGTCATGCTGTGACTACGGGTTTTCCCCAGATCCAGATGTAATTTAAGATTTTTATAATATTCAATATTTATAAAATAATTAAAAGTTACTCTATCTCTAAAATAATCTTTCAATCCACTCCACTCGAGAGCCAATCCCATTTTTTTGTATTTTCTCCTTTATCTTCCTTGTCTTCTTCTCGAGCCATGTTCGACTAGACGTTTGGGATGCATATTCCACCTATTATAACCTCAAATAGGCACAATTTACATATCTTTTCTTTAGCAAACTCACAAGACGTCTGAAAGTAGTTTGCAAGTGCGGTAATAAGGTCCATTATCCAACGTGGATAAGAGAGAAGCAGGAGACCTTTATATCACCCCATCACACTGCAAGGAGGAAGCTGAATATCGATGCTCTAAATCTGTTTTGACGTGTATTTCGAAGTTTTTGTCAGTATAATTTGTTGGTTTTAGAATCTACTTTTCGATGCATGTTAATTTGTTGCATAACATGTCTACTGTTGGTTCCTAGTGAGTATGTCGTGAGAAAAAAATGTATTAAACGGCTGGAAAATATAAAATTATAAATAAATTATTTTTTTGTAATATTCGAACACAACATCCGATTGTGAGTGTGAAACAGCTGTTCAGGTTACTAGTACCCGACAGTAACTAGCGAAACTGGTAACTGGACTGAATACGTATTTGAAGATTTTCGGGATGTAGTGTTGTGACTTCTGGTACTTTTGCAAAAATCAATTCATATTTAAAATCATGAACAAAACATTCGCACACACTGAATACTAAATAGGTATTCTCATATCACTACTAAATTATTATCGTGTGTGGGTAATCCACACACGATCTAATTTTAATATAGTACATAGTATATCACACATTCTTCAGATTCTATATTCATCCATTCACACAAATATCAGTTCATTACGAAATAACCAAAATAAAAAAGAATATCCGAGCAAATGTCACCATTCGCGTATTGAATGGTTACTATGACTACGTTCCCTTTGAACTCAAAAGGAAACACACAACTTGCTATTAACCTAAGTCTATAGCAAAAGGAAAACGTTCCTGTTTTAGTCGGCGACTACTCTAATTCCTGGTTGATCCAGAACACAGGTTACCGCTGGAACCAGATCTCGGCTGGCGCTGTCACAGATCTTATGATGAGTCCGTGACACGCTCAGCATGTTCATGAGCGTCAGTGCGTCACTCTCCAGGGCCCTGCCACCGTGCGTACCAAGTGTAAGAAGTACATAGTAGGCGCATGGTCGTGTAATAAGTACGGGATAGAACTGCATGAGGCAAGGAAAAGAAGGCATCCTACAAAACTATGGTTTATGCAAGCATGGTTTTGTACGAGTCAACGAGCTGCAAGTACTGTACCGTAGCAGATTCAAATCTTGCGCATGTAAAAGCCTTTGGATACATTTCCTCTGAAACTGGAAATGTATCCAGTTTCAGAGGAACGGGATACATTTCCAGTTCCTCTGAAAACTGGATAACTTGGCTCAAGCGAAAACACGCACGCAATGAATAGCCAACGGATGGAAAGACCCATCAAGCTTTACAATGGAAAGAAGGACCCGAGACTCAAGACTCGGACTCTCCAGAGTCGAGAGTTATGGTCGATCCGCTGCTTCAGACTACGGCCGTCTTTTCATCCCCGTCTCGTTTCGTTCTGCAGTTGCGTGACTCCGGAAGAAACGCGAACCAATGAATAGCAAACGGATGGGAAGACCCTATCAAGCCTTACAAGGGAAAGAAGGACCCGAAGGGCCAAGCAACAACTACCCCGAAGGGAAGAACAGCGGGACTAAGCCCCGCTATCAGTAGCTCTAAAATCGCCTGTTGCACCTATAATGTCGGAGATCAAAAAATTAGTATGTCTGCAAACAACTGGTGCACCAGAAGACGCATCACCTACTGCGATTGCTCTTCTGTGAATGGCGCCTGCTAAAGCTCTCTGTAGAGCAATGAAAACGCGCTGTCTAAAAAATGTGGTATAGAAAGAAAGAGAAAGTGGTATCCCCTGGCGCCTCTCATGATAGGCTCTAGCACAATCTCTCAGAAAGACGTCAAACTCCAAGCTTGTCAATCCGTATATCTCCAAAGCTAAGGGGATGAAGCGATGTCTCACTTGCATACCCCTATACTTGGCCACCTTCGCTGCTGCCGCCACGCCTGCCGCTCATCCTGGGGGATGGGTAATCACCTGTGCCGCTATTGAGTCCCGTGTCGGATCCGTGACAACCACATCAGCCACTGAGACCTGATCTTCCCTCATCATGTACAAGTCAACTCTCACCGATCCTTCTGTCTGAAAGACATACCAACGCTCTCTCCACGTCATGTGATCGCTCTCCGGTGCTAAGACAAACACGACGTCTCTGACGGCATCATGGGTAACTATCCGCTCTCCACCATGAGGACATCGAGCAAGATGACGACCCGATGTGTCGAGCGAGACACCGCACTCGCAGATGGATAGTGCCGAAGTGTTCCGCCTAGGCTTGGTCCAGGCTGGACCAAGCCTAGGCGGAACCTCATCGCTGTAGAGAAGATGGTCCGTGCGAGTCAGAACGCTCTAATGCAAGATCGAGCTACGAGCCAAGAGTCTGCATCCTTGCTCGAACAAGAGCGGAGTCGAGCTCTAGTATCCCGTGAGATGAAAGGATCCACTAAGAGCGCGTGGAGAACCTGCTGGAAGTGGTGTCCCGTCATAGAAGACTGTAGTCCGCGAGATCCATCGGTAGGTAAGGTATCAAATCGAGGGTGTGTCTGACGTGCCTCAAGAGTCAAGCTATCTCTTGTCTCACGGAGACATATCTGTAGTGGGTAAGAACCACCCTCCAGAATAGGTCTATCTCGCACGAGAAAACGGCAATAGAGTCAAGGTGCTAAGAGAGCCCAACTACCCAAAAAGGCTGCCGCCGCAGTCTCCTCCATGGATAATAGACCCACCCCACCACATGATATCGGTAAAAAAGTCTGCCTACGTGCGAGAGGTCCTGCCACACAGTTGAAAGTCCCCGGTCCTATGATGTCGCTAAAGACCTCATGATCTTCCTATCAAACTCTCTAAGACGTGAGATGAATATAGGAGATGGAGGTACTGTGCGGAGTAGGTAACTAAGACGTCGTGCAATGGAAGAAGAAAGAATACCAAAGACAACTTGAGGATCCTCCAACATAGGGAGATCCTTGATATGCAAGACGTCCTCTGTCAGGGCAACATCTAAAAATCGAGAGACAAAGACCTCTGTACCCATAGGTACTCCAAGGATGCGTAAACCATCTGTAGGGGTAACAAATCTCTTCGGGAGCTATAAGTCCGACGGTATACTTATGGGAGACCAAGCCTTGCACTTTGACACCTTCACCCTCAGCCCTACCAAGGCCAATTGAGAGACAAGGTGGTCAAAGGCAACACCGACTTGGTCCGCCGGACCTACGATGTGCGTATCATCAGCTAGAGATGGAAAAACACAACCTAGAGCAGCCAAAGCGGTGGCCAAGAGAGCTCTATAGTGAACTAAGGCAAAGAGAGGTCCATCCAAAAGATCTCCCTGACGAGTACCTGTAGCGGAGCTGATGATTGTAACCCCCTGTATCGTAAGACCGTGCTGGTAGTAAAGAGAAGAAGAAGAATCATAGAACGATCGCACGAAAGGGACGAGACCCGCCAGAGATCTCCCGCCATCCATGAGCTCCCTAAAGATAGAAGCGCGAGAAACGCTATTAAAAACGTTTTCTACGTCTATCTGTAGGACAACCCAATCGAGATGGATGTCCAATAGAGCTCTAATGTCAAAAGACAGACTCACAACCTCCCGGCGTCGCAACTCCAAACTGGTGTGGGCAAAGGTGGTCCTCGTACCGCACGGACTGACGTATTGATACGTGACTCGCTTCGGGGTCTTCTGCACCTACATTTTCAAAACTGCGCAAGCATAGTTCACACGTGTATGTTAGGGGTGGTAATAAACGGGTGCTTCAGACTGTGCGCAGTTTCACTTTGGCGAATAGGGTTGGTACAAAATGTACAAGTTCTCGCATTTTGGGAGAAGGGTTGTGCCCGGGTGTTTTTGAGTTTGAAGCTTACAGTTTTGATCCAGACACGCGTGAGAGTTATCTCTGCTGGTAGATTTACCGTAAATCTTTCCAGTAAACTTCCACATGGCATCTTAGCATGTACAGCACATGCCCAACACATGCCCAGCACACGTCCTACAGGATACTTCACTCAAAACTGCAGAAGCAATGCGGAGAAAAAGGTGAGTAAAAATGAAACTGTGAAAAATTATCTTTGGTTCGGGAGGTCTCTCGCAATAACGAAAATGTAGGAAACTGCAAGATATACAGTTTCTTCCTCCTGCTGTCCGTAGGAAACGACGTTGGTTGTGGTACGAGGTTTTACGGGAACAGCTCTGGATTCCGGTGAATCCAGAGCTGAACAAAACGGCACAATCCTTTTAGGTCGGACAATCTAGTTACACGGAGATATTGAGGTTTTTTCGATTGCAGATTTCTGATAGATTTCCGTCAGAAATCTCCCCGACCACTTGAACACTCTCTTGCTATGAGCTATTCGGTTGGATCCGATTGGTTCCCATGGCTGAATAGAGAGTTTCAGCTGACACTATCCACAGAGAGCAATTGTAATAAACGATCTCCATTCTGTGTTTACCAATGTAAGATATATGTACATGTATATAATAAAAGTTTTGATTTAATCTTTTGGGATATTACAGAAATAATACGATTTTAAAACGATCAAAAATTAGACAATTCATTTCTTGTATACCAGTTATATGTAAAAGTTTTAATCTACCTACTTTTGATATTTTAAGAACAATAAACGATTTTAAAACTATCGGTAGATTTCTGTTCTCTTTCAAGTACTTTTCCCCGGTGAGATCTTCCCATCTGTTTGGTGTTCATCTTGCGTCCTGTTCAAAATATCCGACCTGCACGAATCCTTAGAGCTTGATCTTTTGGCACGGAGCGGTGATCCAGTTGGAAACTCACGCTATGATCGAAAAGAAGAACAGAAAAAGTAAGAAAAGGTAAAGGATATAGATTTCTTTGGATTTTGGCACGCAAAAGCTAACTGCTGGTCTGAAGATGTGTAGACGTAACCACCGGACAGTTAGAACATGTGGATATGTTAGTTACTAGGGGTTTTGCTACTTCGCATTTCTCTCGCTCTGAGGAGGAGACGAGGGACGATGGCGGAGGAAGGGGGGTTTAGGGGGGCGGAGCCGCGAAGGGGGGCGGGGTAAAGGGGTGGAAGGCCATTGGGTTCTTTTACTCTGAAAAAGGTGATGTTTTGCAGGCACTGACAGTTAGGGTTGCGGTTTTTGCTAAAGGGGGCTGCTTGCGACGTGGCGGTTTTGAGCTCGAGAGTGCGTCTCGGTCTCTCGAACTTGTCGCTTGTCGCGGAGGGGAAGGCTCTACGATACCAGGATGGAGCTAGGAGGGATATGTAAGGAAGGGGGTGGAGAAAGGATGGAGTTCGCCGCAACAAAAGATGACCAGTTGAGCTCGGACACGGAACTGGAGAAGAAGAGGGGGCGGCGGGAATCTCTGAACCTCATCGATTCGAGGAGGGCAGGGAATCCTGACAGAAGTTCCGCTACGATCGAGGGGACTTTGCACTCCTGCAAGAAAAGGAATTTAGAAAAGGATGGAGAACCTTTGATGGAGGTCCTACCATCGGTTGGTGAAGGGACTATGAAGACTGATGAAGGTTTGCCGGAGCAATCTAGAGCATCCTCCAAGAAGGGAGTGTGTCTAAAGGAAACAACCGATCCTAATTCGGAAGCTAACTCTGGAAGTACTGTTCTCCTTGTTCACGAGGCAGGGGCGGCAGTGGGCCTCGGTCCCCGTGAACACGAGCTTGGGAATGTTGGAGAGGGCTCTCTCGGGGCCGTGGGCTCCCACGGTGGCACGGCTCCCTCTCCCCCGACCAAGGATGTTGGTCCGGACAGTACCCTCTTGGGAAATGGGACTCTGGGGAAGCCGGACACGTCGAATGTATGGCTGCCTTCGGGTCCTGCGAAATACATGAAGGGATTAGGAGAAGGGAACCAACAGGCGAATAGCTGGGTGAAGCCTCTAAAGATTTTGGAAAAGGCAAACAAGAACCCTTACTTGGAAGGTCTGAACCCGCTTGCCGGGGCAGGAATGGCTGACGAGGAACTTCGGGAAGCAATTCGGGATATCAAGAAGAATCAGCAGGCGGGAGACTACAAACTGGGAGTCGTGGTTGATCTGGACCGGAACCTCGTCGCAAGCCGGCTGGCTCTCCTTAAAGCCGTGGCGGTGGTGCTCTCCACCGTCGATTGCAGCCCTTCCCGGGACGCCTTCGAATCTTGGGCGTCGAGAAGGATTGGGCAGGGAATGGGCCTCCAGATAACTCAGCTTAGGATGCTAAGTAGAAAGAATTTTCTAGTGGTCTTGGCGACTTCGGAACAAAGGAATCGGCTGCTACAGGAAGCCCCTCTGTTCTGCAACGGCAGAATTGTTGTTGCCGCCCCCTGGTCACCGGGGTTCAAGACTAAGTACGATAACCCCAAGGCGGTGGCGGTTTGGGTTGACTTACCTCTTGTCGACCCCACCTTCGAAATCGGGGCTGATGCGATGCTTGCGGCCATTGGACCTATCCTGTACAAAGCCACGATGAGGACTACAAATTCATACCCACATATTAGAGGGTGCGTGCTGCTGGACCCAGAAATGGAGCTGAAAGACCACTTGCAAATCAGGGTAGGAGTAGGAGAGCTGATAATACAGCCGATAATTTACCAGTCTCTTCCCGACGCATGCTACGCGTGCAAAAAGAAAGGACATTACGCTAGGAACTGCCCCGAGAATGTTAAGAAGGGGGGAGACGCTCCTGCACCAGGGAAGAGCCCTTCCCTTGCTCCCCCGAAGCCAGGTCCTGCAACAGCACCCTCGGAGGGAGGCCAACTGGGAAGAGACAGCAGCGACGGCTTCACCCAGGTGACTAAGAAAAAATGGACTAGACAAACGAGCCGATGGAAGGAAGTCAAAAAAACGCAGAATCAGTTTAGCGTGCTAGGAAGGGACAAAGAGGAGCAAGAGGAAGAAGGTAGGGAGAAAGGAACCGAAGGAAGGAAGGTGGACATGGATGGAGCAATCGACAGCCCTCCGGAGGGAGGTGGACCCTCCCCGATGACGCTCGCTGATGGTGGGCTCAGATCAGCTTTGCCTGCTCTCCCGGTGTGCGATGTGGACCCCGTGGCTGACCCCCTGCAGACGACGTCAGGCGAGACAGAAGACTTGCCGGATCTAAATGTGGTGGCAGAGGGCAATCAAGGCATGGAGATGAGTAAAGAGGGAGAAGGAGAAGGCCTTGGGGACAGCATCGAGGTAATTCAGGTATCGGAGAAGAATGGGAGGAAGGTGGCCGGAACTACCGAGCAAGCTGTAGAGGACACAAGGTCGAAGGGAATAGAGGGAGGCGAGATACAGGAGAAGGACGGAAGCACAGGGGTGACAGACGCTTTAAGAGCGATGGAGAAGAAATCAGAAGGGTCAAGGACAATGCAGTGCGAATACGATGAAGGGATGGCTCCGCGACAGGTGGGGACTCCGGAGGTGGCAGGGGAAAAGAGTACTACACAAGGGGAGAGACCAAGTGAAGACCGGGAGTACGGTCCTCCCCCGGGGGATCCGATCCCCCCAGGGGAGCCGGGGCAGGAAAAAGAAGAAGCTGGAGAGGCGGTGAAGGTACGATACGATGGGGGACTTTGGCTAGACTCCCCGGGTCTGTGGGGGGGACCAAGGGGAGGGGCCTCAACACCTTCTTCCCCCCTTCGGAACCTGGAAAAGGAGGTACTTCGGGAGCTGGAGCCTAACGTACCACTAAGCAAAAGGGGAGCGAGGAAAGGCACTCTGCCCAAACCAACGAACGCTCAGATAAAACCTACCGGAAGGGGAGTAGGGAAAGCACCCCTTGCGAAAGGGAAAGGAATGAAGAAAGGAGGTTTGGCACTGTCCAGGAACCTGTTGGGCGCTTTGCAGTCGACCTAGTGTCAGAGAACAGAGGTGATTATGGGAGTTAGCAGGTGATGACAATGCAAATAGATTTGATAATGCAGAACAAACTTAAGATTGCCTCTTGGAACATAAGAGGCCTGGGGGATCCGCATCGCACGACCATTCTTCGCCGGTGGCTTGAGAGAGACAGGCAACTTGTCGACATCATAGCCTTGCAGGAACTTAAAGCAGAAGAGCAAAAACTGGAGCACAACCTGAAATTAATAATGCCAACTGGGACCAGGATTGTTGACTACACCTCTGGGGGTAGAGGAGGGGCAGCTCTCCTGTTGCGTGACTATGTGGAGGTGCTCGAACAAGGGGTAAGAGGAGACGGGTCCGTGGCCTGGGGTATCTTCAACTCTGCGATCGGAAGGATAGGGATAGCCTCGGTCTACGCCCCTAATAGGAGAGAGGGGAGAAGACAGCTGTGGGAGTGGCTGGGTGCTCTTACCAAGGAGGGTCAATGGATCCTACTTGGAGATTGGAATATGGTAGAGTTACCTGATGACAGCGTGGGACCCTCCCCCCTGTTGCATGGTAATGAGCTTAGGCTATGGAGGAATACGCTCATGCAAGCGGATCTTGTCGATGCTCTCCTTTGTGCTCAGAATCGAGAAGGGCCGGTATTTACCCGTCAGGTGAGGTCCGGCAGTCGCCTCGACCAAGCCAGACTTGACAGGTGCTATCTAAATAATAGTGCTGAGTGGTGTGCAGGTATCACGAAGGTCGTGCATGATGGGAGGCAGACGCTCTCTGATCACATCCCGGTCATTGTCCACATAAAACTATGCGACGCGGCTGACATCCAAAAGGTGAGGAAGTCCTCTTACTTCAAGATGGACGCTTCGATGCTTGACAATCCCAGAATCAAGGCCAGAGTTGAAGCCGTGTGGAGAGAGCAGAGAAGAGCAGGTGGGGATCCTCGGGTTTTGTGGGCCGTGGGGTGGGGGAGGGTTCGCAGAGTCTTGATGGAGGAAAGGAAGTTGGCCAGTCAAAAGACGCCCCCAAGGGCCGAGATGGAGGCTGAGCTTGTTAAGCAAAGGTCGATTGCTGCTGCTTACCCTTCAGGAGAGGTGTCACATGAACTGCAGGAACTGGAGGGGAGGCTACGGAGAAGGGAGCACCAGGACGCGATCCTCTGGAGGAAAAGGAGTCGGATACGGTGGCTCAAGGAAGGGGAGGCCCCCTCCCGCTACTTCTTCGCACAACTAAGAGCTAAACACTGTCGAGAGGCGTTGAAAGAGGTTAAACTGGGAGATGGGCAGACGACTGGAGATCACGAGGGGATCTTAAGGAGGGTTCAAGAGTTCTACACCGAGCTCTACAAGGAAGATAGAGAGGTCACCTTGAATAAAGCAATGAGGGATGAGGCGATGGGGCTTACAACGAAATGGGTCACGGAAGATGAGAACCTGCATCTTGTGAGCACCCCGACTCTGGAGGAGCTGGATTCCCTGGTTCAGGGATTCCCAAAGGAAAAGTCCCCAGGGATTGACGGGGTTACTTACGAGACCATGCAGGTGTGTTGGCCCTTTATCAAGGAAGAGTGCCTAGCTATGGTTAAAGAGTACTGGCGGACAGGAAGAATTGATGATAAAACGGTACAAGGTGTTATTAAGCTGATTCTGAAAGGGGGGGAAAAGAACGATCTCGGGAACTGGCGGCCGATTACCCTGCTTACAGTCACTTATAAGATAATCAGCAAAATCTTGGCGGAGAGACTCAAACCTGTCATCGGTAGTGTGGTGGACGAGCAGCAGACAGGGTTCATTCAAGGGAGAGATATCTATGATAATATCCTCAGCTTTAAGTTGGGTCAGGAACTTGCTGAAGCTAGGAAAAAACCTACGCTTTTTCTAAAACTCGACTTCGCTAAGGCGTATGACCGGGTCTCTCAGGACTACCTGTGGGATACGATGAGGCATATGAGGTTCGATCCGGTCTTTGTGAGGCTCCTCAAGGGGTTATCGGATGGAGGCCAGGCAAAGGTGCATATTAACGGGGGCTTCACGGAGGGGATTGAGCTTGGGAGGGGGGTGAGACAGGGATGTCCGGTTGCCCCCTTCCTATTTGCTATCGCGACTCAGCCTCTCATGAACATGCTGAAAGCGGAAAGAGATAAAGGTCTCATCGACGGGCTTGACATAGGGAGGGACACCCCGCTTCTCCACCAGCTGTTCGCTGACGATACTGGCATCATGATTGAAGGGACGGAGGCTTGCTTCAAAGCGACCCACGAGGTGATACGACGGTATGAGGCGGTGTCTGGAGCTTCCCTCAACCTGGGGAAATCGGTAGTTATACCGATGGGGTTTGAGGTGGCTCCGAGCTGGCTTGAGGCTTCGGGGTGCATAATTGCCAAGCAGGGGCAGATGGTGAAATACCTGGGAGCGTGGATTGGGAGAGGCTTGTCTGACTCCCAAGTGGCGGAGGCGATGGTCGGCCGCTTACAGAGCCGCCTTCAACACTGGTCAAACCGCATGTTGTCCTGGCCTAGCCGGACGGTACTGTTAACGCATGTACTCCGGTCGATCCCGGCTTACCAGCTAACTAGCGTTGAATGTCAGGCTACTGGGTACAAAAAAATGGAAGAGGTGTGTCGCACCTTCCTTTGGGGCAGGTCTCCTGAAGGGAAAAGCAAGGTGGCGTTGGTGGCCTGGGACATTATTATGCGACCTAAGAAGGAGGGAGGCTTGGGGCTTACCCCCTTCAAGGAAGTGGGACAAGCCCTCAAACTGAAGTATCTCGGGAAAATGATGGAAGGGGGGAGTCAAGAATGGATCCAAATTGCAAAGTTGGGGATCAGTGAAGCAATGAGTAAAGGCAAGAACAAGAGAGGGAGGGCGGGGGGGACCCCCGAGGAGGGAATGATGCTTCAACCCGGAATCCGGACCAGATGCCTGCCGACCCTCGATAAAATGCTGAAATGCTGGAAAATCACGTATGGCTGTTTGAGGTTTGATGGGAGTAAGGCTAACCTACCGAGCTCCCTCTCCTCCTTCACGGTGGCTGACTTGTGGCATAAGGCAGAGAACATCGACAACCAAATAAAAAAAGAGGTGCTCGGCAACCTAAGAAGAGAACGAATCATGACTCTAAGTGCGCTAAAACTCCACGACCTGCGGCAGTCGTTGAGAAGTACCTCTCTCCTCTCGTCCTCTGAAGGGGTGGAACGCACTGATGACCGGGCGCTATCGAGGCTCTCTAGGTGGGCAGGGGTGGCAACAACTTACTCGGGAGGACTACAGGAGAGTGAGAGCTGGGCTTGGCAGTTTCGTGATCAACTCGTGAAGGGGTGGCGGCTCGACTTCAGAACGTGGAAATGTTTGCTCCCTGCTAAACCCCATTACTACGGCAAACTAAACGATCGGTGGGGGGTGAGAGACTCGGACCAGGTCTGGGAAGCTAGATGGAGGGGTGTCTGGGAGAAAGGCGGGACCACGAGAACCAATGTGTGGCTATGGAGGCTGCTACAACGGGGCTTCTTTACTAACTCTCGAGCTGTGCGGATGAGCATTGGGGATGGTCTCTGCCCGAGGGGGTGTCAGGCGACCGAGACTGTTGAGCATTTATTCTGGGGATGTCCCGAGGCTAAGAACAGGTGGGAGAGACTCAAACTTCATGATCCCCGGTGCAAGGTGAACTACGAGGAAGGAATTGAGCTTCTTCCTTCGATCGATAAGGCACTAAGGATCAGAAGAAGCAATCCGGCCCTGGCTCTCCTTATTGTGGAGCATACACAAGTTGTATGGAAAGAGAGAGCCGACAGGATATTTCGGGGCCTCAAGACGGACAGACCGGCGGGGAGGATTCTGGCGGAGGTTGCCAAAACCTTGTGGGCTAGCTTAAAGGAAGATTCCAGCCAGATGAACAAAAAGGCCTGGCAGGAAGCGATGTCTACGATAGGGATGGTTCAAGAGATCTTGCACGAGAGACCGAGGGATGGTCGCAACCCTAACCTAAACCAAAATGGCTATGCGAGATAACACTACGAACCATCTCAATAATCCACCGATTAACCATAGCAGAATTGCGAAGAGCCGAAACAGAAAGAGAAATAGAGCGAAGGTAATCGGTGACGGGACGCTTACTTGCTGGGTGGATCGGTGCCAGACGAGACGAAATATTTTGCGTTCGGCTCCTAATGGTAATAAGGCCTCTTACCTGATCCGCTGTTGGTCTGCCCTTCGCCTTGAGAATTGTGAGGAGGATGCGGGCAAGGCCGTGTTGAAGAGGTGGGACCGACGGCACTATGCTCCCCGGACGTCTGCCGCTTCTGTGCCTGCCAGGAGAATGACAGATGACGACGTCAGTAATGAGTCGTGGGGGCGTGTGGAGTACTCGATCTCCTTGGGGGCCGTGCTGATTCTTGACTTTCCCGTCGAGAGAGGTTCCCCTGGTCTTGAGAATCATAATGATAACGAGAAGAATCGGGCGGTGAGGGCGATCGAGCTCAGAAGCGGTCAGACGATGGCGAACCGGGCGATCGACTGGCAGAAGGGGACGAGAAAGGACGGCGGGAAGACGAATTCGGGGAGGGTGCGGTTGCACTCGAGAAACAATGAGTGGCTGTCTCGGGGTCAGGCTGGTCCCCCCGACCTGGTGAGGAATTCTGGGGTCGGGGTGTCCCCGGTGTATGGGTGGCTCCCGTTAGCCGGCTTTTTCAATAAAATTTCCTCCCGGCCCACTATGGCCGTTTAAAAAAAAAAAAAAAAAAAAAAAAAAAAAAAAAAAAAAAAAAAAAAAAAAAAAAAAAAAAAAAAAAAAAAAAAAGGGGTTTTGCTACTTGGACACTCATGCCTGTAAACTTTAACCCAATGTTCGGGAAGGATTTTTGAGACAACCGGGGTTTTCCGGTACGAACTAGTATCAATTGATAATTTCTTAAAGGTTACCAGAAAGTACTTCACTTTTCGAGTATTGAGAATATTATTTTCATTTTTTACTCGATAATTTTTCTACTCTTTTTTCTAAACTTTCGGAAATTCGAGAACTCCCCGAACATTGCTCTAACCAGACAGAGTACCAGGGTATGTACATGGTCAGTTTTAAATATCACCAAGGACTTCAAGACAAAGCACAAAGTGAAAAAATGAGATTTCTATTTTCTTAAGAAAGAAAAAGAAGTTATGGAAAAATATATTCATCAAAATCAAACTCCAGATATGTTGTTTCCTGAACTCAATTTTCACCTTTACATAATAACTACTCATACTCAAAATGAGTACAATTTTCATTCATATTTTCTTGAAAAGGATGTGTTTGTTACGAGTTTGTATTTCCATCCATAAAATCATGATCTCTAGACTACTGGGACCAAGGTGAAAATATTCCTAGTCGCATTTCAATCACTTCTCTTTGGGTTTCAGTTATTACAGAAGATATCGACAAATAATATAAAATAATAATCGTGTATTCAATCAAAATCTCCACGAGTACACAATACCTAATAATCATTCATATAGTAGTGAGAGTTCACGTTTTCCTTCGGGTTGGTTACCAGTTTGCTTGCTTGTATATCTTCTCATTACCATAATTTATTTAAACAAATTCACAAGAAATAAAAATTATAAAGGAAACGCTAACGCATAGGTATGCCTTGTGAATGCAGCTAGCTGCAATACCATCTGTGCATGCCGAGTTATTTCAAAAGCTCAAGAGAAGAAAGATTTCTAACGCAAAGGTGTGCCTTGTGAACGCAACTAGCTGCACTAAAACCAGTCAGTTTCAGTTTGAGGAATACGATCGCATTCCCGTAAGTCTATTTCAAAAGAAATAGAAAATATGTCCGTCCTAGTTGCTCGAAACGCACTTTGACAGACATTTACGATAATGTAACGGTCATCGGTACACCATTTGAATCGTGCTCTCACAAGTCAGAGCACCTTGCATACATATTAACTTCTTTCATCTTTCGGTGGAAGAGATAAATATGTAGAGATTTAATTTATATTTTAACTTTTCTTGCTAAATTAGTTAAATAATAAATTAAATTTACAGTAAATTAACGTATAAATAATTATTGGTTATAGATTTATATTTTAGAAGCATTGTAGTCTACTCATGTTTTATAGGTTATGTCCAGGTCTCTTCTCGTTTCAGATTCAGGTTAATAATTAATATTAATAAAATAATTTTATTTAATATTTATGTATTTTTTTGATAACACCAAACGAACAAAATTCACAAGAGTTTATCTTGCATGCATATTTAACTGTTCCAGTGTGGGAGTTAAAATGTTTCAAGGAGTGTGAATAATATCGTTCCTCACGGCCTTGTACAGTGAATTTCGTTTTCTCTTAGGTTTTCATGCACGTGAAATATCTACGACTTTAAATATCGTCGGAAAATTATTCCGGTCGTGTAAGTATCCATATCTAACCAGAAAACTTTCCCACAAGATATGGACGACAACGCAAACGCGCACGACGTGAAGCAGCCTAAATTCTCCTGGGTTCTGACGCGACTTCAGAGTGCCTTCTTTGTCCTCCTGGAGTACCGTAGGGCGAATGAGAATCGAGAAACGAAATCAGAGATCTTTTGACAGAGAAACCCCAACCATGTCTGTTCTGGTATTTGTCCTATCAGTCTACCGAATCTGGTGTCCCGAAGGTACGTGGGACAAAGACAGAAGTTGTCGTTACTGTGTTCACTCATTTGCTTGACACGTAAGAAACTTGGGCGTGCTTCATCCACATGATTCCGGATGATGTGTTTCAGCCCGTCGATCTTAGGTCTATCAGCAAGGTGGCTACTGTATTCTACTGCTAAAGTAATACAAGTATGGCTGTGCGTACACGCAGCAAGAAAAGCATCCCTATGTCATGTGATCCCATGTCTGACAAATATATCGAACTTCTTCTGACCATTGGACTGTTGCGGGCTACTCCTCACTAGAATCCATCGGAACCATTTCTGTGACCTTTGGGTTCGGGAAGGTGCATGATCTCGACCAGTGCTAAAAGGCCCATCTTCAACAACATCGACCAATGAGAGAACTCCCAAGGATAAACTCTACCCAGTTCTGGCGCTTCGTACCTAAAAGTCGGCCCAGCTATGAGATGTCACTTCATGTTTGACACTTTTAGCGCATGTAATCATGAGCGATCATGCCGTAGATGCATGCACCGAACGCAAGCAGTTTCTTACACGTCAGCTCGGTGCTACACTGCCAACGCAGTTCACTTTGTTTTGTGGTGTTAAAGAGTTTGGACACCAGCGAAACGCAAACTGAGCTTGTAAACCTACAGTACATGACGACGTCTCGCGGATGCCGTTGTTGTTGGCTGCTATTACCGGCGGCAACTTTTGAATGTCATCTGGACCCTCAGAAACTGGCTTGATCATACCCACAATACGATCGTTGCGATTGATCATACCCGTCTTAACGTTGGGTTGCTCGATCATATCCTTGAAGGGTTATTGACAGTAAAACCAGTAATTTTACACAAATTACTGGTTCAAAATGATTTAGTAAATGATTGAAAGTCAGTACTTTCAATCTTTACTAAATATCACTATAATTTAAAGTATTTAACATTAACGATTTGTTAGACTATTCATATTCTCATTTTTTTAATATGTGCAGTTTCACATATGAATAACATCACCAATTGCTTAGTTTTACAGATAATAACCAGTCAAGGGTGTGATCAAGCCATACATCGTTAAGAGAAGTATGATCAAACTCACAGAACTTACTGGGGGCATCATCAAGTCAATTTCTGCTCCGCCAAGGAGCAGAAATTGAATCTTGTTTATTCTACGGTTCTTTTAATATGTTAGTCTTACTTGATCCTACTCTTCTTAGGATTGCATTATTTGATCTCACTTTTGATTTGCAATAGCAAGGTTAATCTGTTTTACAAATATTTTAAATTAGTATTGAACTTTCTAGCATATACATATCACAATTTAGATACATAATTGACAGCTGATATGCACATTTCACATTCACATCACATGGTAACCTGTCAAATAAATTATTCTGGAGTATAGAGTAATGGCCGTTCACTTGCATTGGAGTAAACTAAGATGAAAGTTATCGAGACTAATTCTCGAAGAATATAAGCAAACATAGCGGGGAGGAGTTAGTGGCCTTCATTGGTGGAAGGTTGCATTTTATACGCTTTTTGGGATAATCGTATTTCTAGGTGAATATGAAATAAATAAGTAATTATCAAAAAAAATAAATGAGATAGTAATTTCTTTCACGACATAAATAGATCAAGATTCTATGTGATAAGAAATATATAAAGTTTATATAGCTTTAAAAGATATATATAAAGCATATAAAGCTTTCACTTTCATACTAGCTTGACAAATTAAGATGCTAGTAGTTAAACAAAAAGTAGCAAATATGCTCTGCGTATTTCGAGTTAGAAGATAATAAAATTTACCCCTAGCATAGTCCTTATTGGTCGAAAATTAAGTGTCCAGGAACCTTTTCTGATCTACTATCCTTCGGATTTTGTAAAGCCACAGAAGTCTCTTTCACGATCTATGCATCTCTTCTTATCGTCTACTGCCTTTGGACGTAATAGAGGGTGTAAAACCTAGAATAGAATTTTATCTTTTTATAAAATAAGCACAATTTATGTGACAGAGTTATGGATTAATTTGACGAATATCGACATTTAGGTTTGAATAGAACACATAACTGTAGTTATGAGAACATGTCGTGAGTTAACACGCAAATCTGTCAATTGTAACCGTAGTAAAATTAAAGATAAGCAGAAAAATCCTAAGCTGAGCTTTGCATTGAGCGTGTTCGGAAAAAGACTTAAACCACCCGTGGTAACCAGCACCACTTCATTTTGCAGGTTCACAATATGTGAGTGAAGATTTTAACCATTAAATCTAAAATAATTTTGTAGATAAAACATAACTACAAAGATAAAATCTCTTGAGTAAGAAATTAAATAATATCTTTCTATGAACTTTACAATCTGGAACTCATTTCAAAACAAACGGTTCAGCATCGATGGAGAAATGTTCACATGAAGTTTCTGGTCTTTTGAACAACAACCGGATATTTCTCAACTCAAAAGTACAGAGAGAATAAAAACGGAATATTCTCCTTTTCCTTTTATACCCCCCACTGTGGGTTTAACAGTGACCCGACATGAAGAAAATATCACTATCAAAGGAACTAGCCAATAACAGGGCAGAAATGTACAAGTGAGAAGTGAGGATGAAGTTAATCTCTGCAGTCCATTTCCGAGGAAGAGTAGGTAAGATGATGCGAAAATATTCAAAATATGATATATTTAATGTATTTTAATTTAAATATGAAAACGGTTGCAGACAATATTGTTTGAAGACGTGTAATGAACAAAGACGATGAACCAGAAAAAGACAATTTGAGAAAACAAGACTAAATTTATTTTATGTCAGAACGGTTCAAAGAGAAACAACAAATTTAGCTCAACTTTTGTACTTTGAAAAACAGAAAGAAAAAATCACCTGGATACACATACGGCAAGAAACAGAGAATCGAATAATTATGCACGCTTAGATATGAAACTGAATATCTTTCCCCACGGCATTGTACAGTGAATTTTGTTTTTTTATATCAGAAAATATGAAAACATTGCAAAAATATATTATAAAAAACTAAATTTATTCACAAACAATATATATTAACCAGTCTCAGAAAAACTTATTAGTCTAAATATAAAACATAAATGGAGATCGAACGAATACATTATTGAAAGTATAAATTTGAAATAATAATTCTTAAATCATGTCATTTTGTGAAGATATTAATTTATGTTCTAAATCTTCTGGTAAGAAAAATAAAATATAATTTAATATATATCTCATATACACTTCTAAGGATACATGAGGTGAATAAAATATCCTGAAAATATACAATTGTAGTTGTAAATTTTGAAGATATGCGACTTGAGTTTCTCTTGCTCGCTTTTGAACAAACCACTTGTCTTTAGTTTGACGCCCATTTTTCAAAAGTAACTTCCAAAGTGGTTAACGATAGAAAAATAAATAATGAGGTCATTGAGATGCGAGTGTGGTCTTTTATTGAATATGTGCTATAAATCATTAATACCGAGGTATTTAACATTGGATGCTAACTGTCATCTTATCTCCGTATCGACATATACGGCAATGTTACAAAGACTGGCTCGACCGACTAATTATACTACCGTCTGACTTTTTAAAACATAAAATTTCCCAAGTGTCGTCCTTTGCTGTTACACCAATTCCGTTTTAGACCTTGGAAATGTTGATAAGAATACATTATCAACGTTAGGAGAAGAAAATATGCATCCTTAATGAGTGCAGGAACACATATAAACAAAAAGGATAACTATAATTAAATTTAAATTTAATAAGAGTTATCTTTAAATTGTATATTTAAATTTCTTTAAATGATTCATTATACATAACCATTTTGGTAGAATTTTTCTCTTGAAGAATTCAAAGTTTTCTCTGCAGTAAGCAAACGTTGCACCACTGCATCAAAGATTTAGATTTATTTTGCTACTTCATTGAGCACAGTGGTAAAATAATTTTATATTTAATTTATTATATTCTCAGCTGAATGTCATATATGGACTGTGGGAAAAAGAAAAATTTATAAGCGCGGTGAGTTGAAACTTAACTCTTTTACTATAAAAAAAAAAGTATATCAAATAAATAAAAATAATCTTTTTTAATTTATGAGCTAACCCTTCTCACAACATGAGGAAGTGAATATGCACACCACTCTAATCAACGTTAGGAGAATAAATGTATAACTCAAGCGTAAAGATGATCTCTCATATAACTCGTTGATGTGTTTTCGTTTATTATCACATCGTTCCAAGAAGAACGGTGTCGTTAATAATCAACTACACGGCATATTTGTCTCCCATTCGGTGCATATATATGTATCCAAAGTGCACTTCTAGGTGAGCGGAAAAAAAATAAACATTTAAACAAGCAACAAAATAATCATGGGCAACTGGCTTACAACCGCCTTAAAAAGAGTTTAGTGAAAGATATTGTTTACTATAGCATAGAGTTATAAGAAAGAGTGGTGATCGACTGGGTTTGCAAATTGTTACTTGTGATAAAGTTTTCTAAATTTACTTTTCTAAATTTAAAATATTAATTTAAAATTACTAAAATTAAAACTCTTTGGTAAACTTGATTGCACATGGTCACTTGAGTTTCACCAAACCTATAAGTAACTCACACGAAAGTAATCTTTTTCTGCTATAAAGATTTGTGCCTCATGAATATAAATATTTTTAATTTTTAATCTTTAATTTATAACCTAACCCTTCCAAGAAGAAGGGTTAAGATCTAAATTAAAACTCTTTGCATGTCTCCTCCTCCGAACTTGGAAAAAATGAATATGTATATTCAACCACCTTTGGGGAACTTTTGTTTGGTATTTATTATCAGAAAAAATGTAATCTTACATTGAAATTTGATATCAAGTTTCATTGAAAATCTAAATTAAATTTTAAATTTAAATATTAACCATACAGAGAACTGCAAAAATGTCCTAGAAAACCCATAAGTGAAGCCCACGGCAACGCACCTCGAACTGAAGAAGTATGGAAGTTTATCGATAGAATATATTACACATAAATATTTTATTTTTATTATCTAACCCTTCTCGTTAAAAGAGTTTGGTAATAAATTAAGCTTGCAACACTCTTCCCTCTTCAGATAGAAGTAAGCTTCAGACGAAGGAAGTAAATATGCATGCTTCCAATTGTCTCTCCCGCAGAACCTACTGTTAATGAGTGGGAGTAAATATGGTTTTCCATGCTCAATTTCGCCACCATCCGGAATATAAATAGTTTCAGCAAATTGTCTAGGAACTTCAGAGTCAGTCAGTGTACAGTATATGACTAACCTATAACAGCATGCCGCAATAAGAAGCGTCTTACATCAGGATATTATTATAATAGTCGTATTCATTAACTAAGAAATAATAGTCACGTTTGAAAACTGATTAGACCACTGCAAACTTCCTTGAGAGTTTCAAGGTTATTTCTCAACTCTCATATCTAGTTTTGGTTTACTAACTTTTGCTTGGTTATTGCAAGATAACTTAGGAGCGCTTCTACACAAAGTACTAGAAGTGAAAAATCTAACTAAGTTCAACTTGTGCATAATGCAATGACTGAAAAGACACTAATAACCATAATAGCACGGTCATATTGCAATATGCGATGGACTCATATCCGTGTCAGACTCTTCAACCTGGGTATTGCAAAGGTCCCACATATCCTAAATGAAAGAAAGTGATGATTCAAAAGACACAGAAAATTCCAGTAGCAAGATCAGACTGCAGTAAGCGATTGACTGATATATATGTGATAATCTTCAAATATCACAACACTGTTTTCACGAGCACCTGTGTACTATAAACACCTGTTTATTGGGATACTGCAATCTCTCTTCTCCCTTCCATTGCACTCGTGCTACTTCCTCTTAATTGCGACAACAGGAACAGCATCGATAGACGATCTTAGAGCTATTGATAGCGAGGTTTAGCCCCGGTGTTCTTCCCTTCGGGGCGTTTGTTGCTTAGCCCTGCCGGTCTTTCTTTCCCTTGTCATGCTTGATGAGGTACTTCCATCCGTTGGCTATTCATTGCGTCGCGTGTTCTCACAAGAACAGCATGCATACGTAACACTCTCATGTCTCTCTCTGTCTCTAAGTGTTATAGATCACCAGTTCCTCACAGTAAAAAATTATATTGTTCCTGTTTTCGCTCATTTCGTACTCCCTCTCTATAGTGTGCGTTCGGCTACCTTTTCTTCTCTTCACCAAGATAGAATAGCTTCATGCGCATACTTTTACTCACTATTTCCCTTCACCGTTTCCTACCCAGCTTCACAGGCATGTTCGGTAACTTGTCTGCTTCTGCGTGTTGATACTTTCATGTGTGTAAATAGCATAGTCATTATCTGACACTTATAATAAATTATTGATGAATAAAAAAATTATTACATTATTGCTATGCGTTAACATAATTATGTGGATTATGAAACTTCTACGTAAATTGCGAAAATCGGAAGGAAAGGGGAAGTCTTTTGTAGCATCTGATGTATTATCGTGTTTTTGCTATGTTTGCATAGCTCACTGTAGACTGTGTTGAAAAGAGGAGAAGACAAAAGCAGGAAACATCGATGGAAAATTTTTGTTCTTATTGTTTTGCTCAGCATAAGAAGATCAGCGAGGAAGGACGTATGAAAGAGATATCTTTTTACTCACCGGGTATTTTGAGTTTGAAGAAAAAATTCTTTTTTCTCAAAAAAACCTCGAGATCTTCATCTCAACGTTTCTTTGTCAATAGTTAGTAGTTTTTTTTCACATGAATCATAACTTGTAAAGCTGACAAATAGCTTTAAGTTAATTTCTTATTTCACACATTTCAAGTTGAGATGAAGACGTAAACACCAAAACCATTTTCTGCATAACGATTACATTTATCAGTTCCCTAAAAGCTAACCCGTAAAATAATGTCTTCTGGGTCACCCAGAGCATTTGTAGAACTCAGAATCCAGAAGGATCCTAGTACTCTTATGGATCATCCGGAGAACTGATTCTCGAGAAATATATAAACATGATGCGTACTGTGAAGTACGTAAAATCGATTGTATTTGTAGAACTCAGAATCCAGAAGGATCCTAGTACTCTTATGGATCATCCGGAGAACTGATTCTCGAGAAATATATAAACATGATGCGTACTGTGAAGTACGTAAAATCGATAGTATGGAAGAGAGAAGAGGACAAAAACCAGAAATGTAAGCAATCGAAAATGTCTTCTTTCCTTTGTCGAAAACTGAGATTTCTTCTTCTTCTAAACGTTTTCCGATTTATGGTTGCGCACCGATGCAAGTATAAAGAAAAGAAGCCACCATGTTCTAAATGTCCTTTGTCTTGTGGGAGGGGTCACTTGTCCATAATATTTAAGGAGTAACACTTCTCTGAGCTTTAGGAGTCTACAGTGCACTGCAGGTTTGTTCTTCCTTTCTTTCATTTCTGTCTTCGATCTTGTGACCTTTATTCTTTGAACATGCATTTGTGATAGTCCACGTCCATCTATCTCTCTCGTAGTGAGTTGAATATGTATCTGCTTTGTAGACTCTCCACGGACTGTGTGCAAGATTAGAGTTATTAATTAGAACGAGTAATTTATCCATGGCACAAGATGGTACTCTACTTTTTATTGTCTCTGAACGATGGTTTTGTGAAGTACATCAGGGAGGATGTTCTCCCTGTGCTCGAAAAGTTGAAAAAATCTCCCAATTCCCTGAACTGGATCACGAGTGACATGGACTAGGACTTTGTTTTCAAGAAATCCGAAACGTTGCAGGAGAATCCAACGAAGAGAAGTTGAAGCGCGTTCAACAAGGCTTGGTATACAATTGCAAATTTTGCCAAAGTATACTTTTGGCGGTGAATCTCAGAATGTTGTTGGCTACTCTGGTCATGTCTTGAATCACCACCACTGAAGAGTGACGATCGATATCTTCCGTGGTTATTTCCCAATTTGGCCAAGAGCAAAATGGGAATCTAAATCCACGAGCAAGTTCTCGAACAAAGCCAACGCTGGGACGATTTGACCTCCATAGGTTTACAAACCATATGTAGAATTCACTAGCAGTTGTGCTGATGAACAACTGCAACCTCTATCAAAACTGTCAAGAGTATAGCATTAGTATAAAATTAACAGCACACTGCACAGCAGTTCAGGTGTCGTACGATTCTAGGGCTGAAATTTCCATTTTCTGTACAGTGTCGAATTATGGTTTTAACTTTCCAGATCTTTCGTGAACCGCTGTGCTTCCCCTAGAATCCCAGAAACATTCTAGTTGAGCAGATGCACCGTTCTTCCATACTGATCTTAGGCTAGAGGGTTTGGAAGTGCAGAAACCCAAGTTTTCAGCATCTGAACATGGCACGTATGGTACTTTTGATTTGCAGTGAACTGCATTTTCGACTGATTCAGTTATCTGAGGTTAGGTCACTGGAATCTTTATTGCCTCAACTTCTGTTGTGAAACGAGTTAGTCTCCCCAACAAACGTAGTATTCCTTCCATTTTACTTAGTTAGTGCGTTGAGTGTTCTGATGTGGGAGACAGTAGGGCTGGTTTTGATTGTAGAGCTCTCCACTGGCTGTGTGATATACGCCCTGATAAAAGAACCATCAACTGGAAGTCAGTTGTTGTAAAACCCACGTACCTTTTGTATGTTTTAGCTCATCGAGAGCGCAAGCATCACTGCGCATTTTGGTAAGAGAGAATTCTGGTGCAGCTGTAGTTACGTTCTTCTGGTACAAATGTGTAGCATCAGCTGTACAGGTCTTGCAGTGAAGCAGTTAGCTGATAACTTGATAAGATCCCACAGAGCTAGTTCTGAACCTTGGACGCATGAATACTTTATTTCGACACTTCTTAACTATAACTATTGGTTGGGAAAAAACCCAGAAGTTTGTCAAGCTTCTATCCAAGGGAAACGTAATGAACGATTACAACCGTGTCTAAAGTTTCTTCTTTAAATCTCGAGGATGAGTACAAAACCATGAAAGGGAATATTCCATTTTCCCTCCTAGTGCTCTTTTGAGTTTGAAGAAAAGATTCCCTTTTACTGTAACAAACCTTGAATTTTTTATTTTAAAAATTTCTTTTAATACTAAGTAATTTGTTTCGAGATGAATCATAACTTGTACAGTTGGTGAATAGCTTTGAGTTGATTCTTTAATTCACATATTCCAAGTTGGGATTGAAGACATAATTACCAAAATCATTTTCTGTATAACGGTAAAATTTCTCAGTTCACTAAATGGAAACTCGCAAAATAAAGTGATCTGGGTTTCACGGAGTTTGTAGTAGTACTTTGGTTTTAATTGTGAAAGTGCTCTAAACGTCATAAACCTTTTACACCCAAGTCGGTATACACTTGGGTGTAAAAGGCAGAAATTGGCTTTATCACACCTCCTCTAGGTTCCGTGAGCTTGATCATACCCCTCTTAATGATGTATGGCTTGATCACACCCTTGACTGGCTATTACCTGTAAAACCAGTCACTTCGTGATGTTATTCACATGTGAGACTGCACATATTAAAGGAATGAGAATATTGAGAGTTTAACGTGTTTTTAATGTTAAATATTTTGACTTATAGTGATATTTAGTCAAGGTTGAAAATACTAAAATGATGAACCAAAAGATAAAATGACTGATTCTACTGTCAATAACCCGTCAAAGGTATGATCAAGTAACCAAACGTTAAGAGGGGTATTATCAAACGCAACAATCGTATTGGGGGTATGATCAAGCCAATTTCGGGTGTAAAAGGTTTATGTCGTTTAGAACCCGGTACATACACCTTGTACATATGTATGTACCTGTGTACGTATTAACATTTATGGACTGTAGATTATATAAGGTAAATACCGATTAGATCCACGTATAGAAAAGGAGGGAAAAGTGAGCAGCCGCTTATTCGCTTTGATTCTCTGGTTCTCTCTTTTCTTAATCACGGTAGGATACATACGTAGTACGATAAACTTTAGAAATAAAGCTTTACATAAAATATTATAAGTTAGGTCGCATCCAACTCGTAACATTTACACAAGGTCGCCTGTACCGGACGTCACGACTTTCCTTCCAAATCTTACTTTGCTCACTTTTCGTGTTATGCATTCCATTTGATGACGTCAGTTGAATTCTGCCGCGCTCCACATGACCATAGCTGGAGTAACAGCATCCTCCTGGTACTTGGCACGTAACCTCAGACGACCTTAGAGCATCTCCACCGGAGCACTGTAAATTTCTCGGCACGGTAAACAGACCCAGTAACCAGTCGCCTTCTTGGCGTGATGGGTGAGAAAAGATGATAAATGACAGGATTTCGTTATAAATTTATCTTGAGTCTTGTCTCGGTAAACATCTACGTTAAACTTGGAACGCATGACATGGTATTCTTTTAATCATTTTGTGTTCTAAAAGATTGAGAACTGATATTTCTCAGATCATTTCCAGTGTTCGGGTGGAAATGCCCTTAGAGCTACGGATAGTGAGGCTTAGCCCCGGTGTTTTTCCTCCCTTCGGAGTGTTGGTTGCTTGGCCCTTCGGTTCCTTCTTCTCCTTGTAAGGCTGATGGGGTCTTTCATCTGTTGGCTATTCATTGCGTAGCGTGTTTACCTCAGCAAAGACAGATCTCCAGCATCACTCCTTTATTTTTTATTTTTTATTTCTCACTAGGAACACTCATCACGTATTATCATCATGCATTTGTATGGTTTATCTTCATTTGAGAAGAAAAACTGAATACACGATCAGGATTTTAGAGAGAAGTGTAATCTATGATATTTTGGAAAATGATATCAGGTGAGATCTTTTGATACCAGAAGCTATATATTATAATAGATAACTAAAAATGATGTTAAATATCAGACTCGATAATTATATTTGAAAGAAATATCATACTCGATATTTATAATTGAGATAGTTTTCAAAGTTTTCAAATTTGACAACTATAAGAATGATAGATATTGGAGTCCATATTTATTTCTTGATGCTGAAATCAATTATGATTATTGATAGCGTTCTCATTTTCAAATTTAAGCTTTTGTATAAAAATGTTCTTTGTTCTCGTGGTCTGTCATCGATTGCTGAAAGTTTGCTGTGAAAGTAAATGTAGGAAATTGTGAAAGTAAATGTAGGAACTGAAGTGCATCCTCTGAAATCATGCGGCAATACTGATGAGTTTCTTTAATTATATGGTGGTTTTGAATGGTGAACTTTAGTTTAATCGGATACAAGTAATACGATGCAGTTTAGTTGAACATCTAAACTGACTTCATTGATGCAAAATTATCGAGTCCATATCGTTGTACACTGAATTCTTGTGTCCATTTTGACATCCCAAGAGATTCTAATTTTCCACGTGTGATTGCTCTTTATCCTCTATAGTCATACCACTTCTCGAGTGTAACAATAAAATTAATACGTTCAAAGACTTCCAAGTTTGAATTCTAGATAGATCAACAAGTTCTTTGTCCTGCTTTCATTCAAATCCATTACAGTTATGGTTTCGTTCTGAAAATATCATCTCTTTGGAGTGGACACAGATAGTGATCTAATTACCATACACAAATTAACTTTCCAACGACCTAGGTGACATTTTCTGAAAGATTTCGTAGCATATCAGCGTTCAGAAATATGGCTTTTTTACTATGAAGTTGCATGATTACGTGAAATTGACAAAATGTTAGAAACAACAAACAGAAATGAGAGCTTGAAACGACAAAAATGTTTTACCACAAACACAGGTTCTTTTTCTCTACATCTATCGCATGTTTTTTTGAATTGACCAATCGGATATTGATGAACTACAACGATTCAATAGTACGATGAGCTCTGATCGATCAAGTATCTCTATGGAACTTCAATCATTTTACAAAATTCTTACCTATTAGTTCTCTCTGATGAAGAAATTTATTTCATAGTCGAATGTGTTATTATGAGATGATTGTTATAATTAACTATACGCACATACTCTTGTGTTATATTTCCACATATTCACATTATATACACATGCCATTCTTCCTTGAGAAAGCTCTTTGCAATCAATTGAATATGAGAGTCTCGTGATCAGTTGGTCTCTAACTGAAAGTCAGATTCGTAGAAAGTAAAAATACAAGATCTTTAATTTAAGGTTTGAATCCTATGAAATTTGACAAATAGGTTAAAGTGACCCTTTAAGACAGGAGCCAACACTTAAAGAAGCCAATCACAACTCCTAACTAAACCCAAAGTATGATACAAGTGCTCCTGCTAACCTAGAAGATTTTATTTTGCGGGTTTGTTTTCCGAGAACTAAGAAATTGAAGTTAAACCGTTAAAAAAAAACGTTTCTGGTGATTACTTCTTCATCCTAACTTAAATATGTGAAACAAGGAATCAAATCAAAATGATGTACTAGTTTTACAAGTTGTGATTAATCACAAAATAAACTTTTGTGACTGAAAGAAAAATATTAATACGAAGATGTGGGGTTTTTTGGAGAAGGAGAGACTTTTATTCAGACTCAAAGAACACAGTGAGGAGAGAGGGAATATTCGCTTTACTGTTTTTATACTCATACTTGGAGTTTAAAGTAATCCATGGAGTTGAGGTTTCGTTTGACTAAACGCTAGAGATTGCAGAATTGCAACACATGTGTGGGATGTTGTTTTGCTAAGTTTTGACATGATCGATCATGAGACGGGTAATATACGACTAACAGAAAGTTAGTTGCAACTCTGCGCTTGTCAAGACACACAACTTCTAAAAATATGTTTGAAGACTGTGAAGACTGTAAACTCAAATGTAAACTACTAGTTGTGTACGCAGATCTCTCCATGTCTTTGAAATAATCTAGAGTCTTCCTAAACCCAATCTACTCATTTTCAATGACGAAAGTATGACCCAAGACATCAAAATGTACTATCTTTATTTTGTGTCCGTCTGATAGTATTCTGTATTTTTATGTATGTTTGGATAGTTCAATGCTTCAAAGACAATTCATTTTTCGCGTTTCTTGTGTTTTAAATAATTTTAAAACTAATTTTGTAATTAACAAAAAGAACAAGATATCTCTAAAGACAATCTTCAGTTCAGGAAGTTTACTAATATATCATGAATTCTATATATTTTTCTGATTATGAGTTTGTTGGATTCAAGATTTTTACTTTTTTGGATATATCTTCAACTTCTATGAGTTTATATTACTAGAATGAATAATGACATCTATTTTTTAAAGTTTATATTGACTGAGAAACAACTGAGATTTATTCTAGTTTTGAATATAAAATTAGTTTTATCAGTATACTTAAACCTGTAATGAGAGTAAAATCAAGAGTCAGCTAGTTACTTGAACATGCTATTGCATACTGAAAACAAGTTGCTATGCTAGCAATGGAATTGCAGAGTTATGCATTTGGGATTTAGACGTGTATGAAATCAGAGATATGTGATGATATTTTATACAAAATGAAAAAGAGTTCACGATCTGACCAATAAGTTTGGAGGGATGAATCTAGATTATCATAGTATGATCCATGTATGATCTAAATATGATCCCATATTTCCTGAGAGAGGACCAGTCGGTCCACCGCCTGCTACAACGTCAGAAGCAAGTATGGCTACTCGGATTGAGCAGTTGGAGCAAAAGATAGCTAGTATGAATATGTCTCAACGGATAACTGATGGAACATAAGCTTCCATGTCTTATGGAGGAGAAGGAGTTGACTTAGACTTCATGGTTGGTGTGACGCAGATTGAGACATCTGTGACAGTGACTCGGAGTGCAGTACGTGTCTCTGACCACGAGGTGCGTCGGTGGAGTTGGATCCACAAGTGAGGAGGCTGGTAGACATGCCATGCTTCCTCAATCATTCAGATTATCAAAGACGTTGAGGACCATGTCTATGATTCTTAAACAACCTGCCGATGATGCAATGAAGTTGGAGACATCGACATCCAGGAGTGAGAGTGATGCGAGTCAATCCTCGACGTCTATGGATGCGAGGTCGACCTCGATGTTGGGGCGGCTACAACAGTTTTGTGAGTCTCACTATTTCAGCTATGGATATGAGAGCTTTGGAAGCCAGCTTGACTCCAGTGTTCTAGTTGGCGGCCACGCTCAGTGAGAGCGAGGATGTAGTTATCTCTAGTGCTGAGGTGGTTCAGCGAGAGATGGCAGATGTGTCTATGGAGTCGAGGATCAAGACAGCTACAAGTGATACTTGGCAAGCGACGGCTGCTAGGTTAGATGAGTTACCAGCTAGGCCGACGATTGACCGTGTTGGTTTGGTACCAGGTGTGGTGTTGTTGGACAACAGAAGTGACATCTTCTGTTTGATGGCATCTTCAGGGAAGGTGTATCGATCATAGAAAGTCTTGTTAGACTCTGGAGCTCAACCGTTGATGTTAACGAAGGTGGCATGCATTGGTTTGAGTTTGAGGAAGTCCGAGGTGGAAAGATGTCCGTTCCAACTACAGACATCTCTATAGAGATCAAGAGGTACTCTACATATGACAAGCGAGATGTTGACGTTGAGAATTCGACAACCAGATCATCCCACGGATGACTCCATGGTGAGGACCAAGGTCATCGTTACGACCATGGAGTCTTATGATGTATTGATTGGAGGTGTTGTGTTATATCTTATGAAGTTCGTGATCGACTATTGAACAGAAATAACATCTTACAGACCAGGTTGGCAATCTGGTGAGAGACGAATGAGTCGTTTACCAGTGCGGTTCAGTACTAGAGTTGAGACAACAGAGCCTATCCAAAGACGATTGCATCCGTTGTAGGGTTCAGTTCAGTCATCACTTGGCCGGGCGAGTTGTTAGAGGACAATGTCCATTCGGAGGATACTCCGGTCTTTGAGGAGGTGGAGGACATGCCTAGCATGACTATGGTAGTACCATATGCCTTGGATGTTCCATTCTGGAGTTCTAGTGGAGAGTTGTAGCAGTATGCTGATCGATTGGTGCAGCTGGCTTGGAGTGAAGCATTTGTACCGCCAGTAGAGGAACAAATGATTGTTCTTGCTACTGACCATGTGACCTTATCATCATTGAATATGCCTCTCATTGCATGGCAGTATCCAGAGGAGGATGTGTGTGTGCTAGAGTTGTTTGGAGAGATCAGCACAGGTTTGGCTGCGGTATTGCATGTAAGCATACGAGTACTACGAGATGTGATTACGAGACGCATCTAATTGCGTCATGTGACACGTTTGATGCAGAAATATCTTGAGTTGTTGTCCATATCAGCCATTAGAGGATACCAACAAGCATTCTAGTCGGATATTTCACTGCTGGAGACGCATGATCTCACGTTTATTGACACCATTCACTTGGTGATAGCCGGGTGGTCAAGTCAAGGTCACACGCGTTGTCGTGTCGTGGACCGGCTCCTACTTGAAATTCAAACTTCGATACTTGTTGCTCCAAAGACACTCATGAGAAGACAAGCTAGGCCCCAGCTTACGGGCTTTTGGCACAATCTCAGATCTCCATTTTCATCACATAGATGGGTAGAGCTCCTTGTCAGCTTTCCAAAGGCACTTTGTCTACTTCGTTTGGACGCCTAGTGGAGAAGTTACAAGACTCGAAAGATGGAGAAAATAAGCTAGGCCCCAGCTTACGGGTTTTTGGCACCACTTCGGATCTTCGTTCTTATCGCACCAGTGGATAGAGCTCCTTGTCAACATTCCATAGGCACTTTGTCTACTTCGTTTGGACGCATAGTGAAGAAGTTACAGGACTCGAAAGATGGAGAAAACAAGCTAGGCCCCAGCTTACGAGCTTTTGGCGCAACTTCGGATCTTTACTTTTATCGCATAGATGGATAGAGCTCGTTGTCAGCTTTCCATGGGCATCTTGTTTATTTCGTTTGGACATCCAGAGAAGAAGTTATGCGATTCGGAAAAAGGTAAAATCAAGCTAGGCCCCTAGTTACTTGCTGACTGGGTATTTAGGGCTTCAGGCGTTATATCAAACACGCAAGGGGCCTGCTTCTTATTATTGAGAGTTGAACTTCGTACGTACAGACTGTTGCAAGGGGGCTGCTTAAGGGGCTTGCTTGTTCCTGCGACCTGTCGGTGGATGTTTTGGAGAATTGGGAAGTCCAATACACGCGCGCAAGGTGTCATCGGGTTCAGATCTGTGCAGGCTACGCACAGGTTAAGACGGTTCTTGAAGAGACGGATCGGGGGTTGTGTTCTGAGAGAAAATTGAGACGCAGGGAGCAGAATTGGGGTTTTCAGTTACCTGTGAAGGAGAGTTGGACCGTTCGGGCCGTTCCGGAGTCCAAACTTGCTGTCCTTGGATCCATCGGGATCAGAACAACGAGTTCTTCAGGAAATTGAAGACGATACAAAGTTTTATCGGGCGGTTTGAGAGTTGTGAGAGAAATTGGCTCGCAGGGAAGCGCTTGCGTCAGGTTTTCATCGCCTGCGACCTGAGATTGGATTGTTCTTCGCGATCGGTGAGCCAAGCTCTTCGTTCTTGGTGCCTACGCGATCAGGGAGTCCTCATGTACGCATAGGAGAAGACTGTAAGTGAATTGGATTGTTGGTTTGGGTGTGGTGAGCAAATTTGAGCCGCAGGGAGCCGATTTACGTCAGTTTTTTGTAGCCTGCGACCAAATTTCTCGAGTAGTTTTGCAAGGGGAACTCCAAATGGCTTGTTTGGAGTCTTGTTGGGTTCAGAGTAGCCAGATCTACCTACCAGCGAAGACGGATATCAGTTTAGACGATCCGTTTGTGCGGTGTGAGCGGTTTTAAGCCGCAGGGAGGAGTTTTTGAAGGTTCGGTCACCTGCGACCGAAAATTAGCGATATCTCAACTATCGGGAGCCGGATCTGAAGGTTTCTTGGGCCAACGGAGTCAGGGAAGGAGACCCTATCAACATTTGAAGATCGTTTGACGAAAGGAGAAAGTTCCCAGATAGGTCTTTTTCGGTTCCTTCGCTACAGGTTTCGTCCTTTTGAGTTCGTTAAGGACTTAGTTGGTTGTGTATGGCCTGTGGTAGCTAGCTTTAGCCAAGAGCTAGTGTGTGGATGTGGTTTGGACTTGGGTTTGGATCGCATGATACTGTTGTGGCTCTGGTTGTTAGCAAAGAGAAGTTCCTCTTGCTTTGAGCTACGTTTTGACGATTTCAGACTAGGGTTACGTTTCAGGGGTTTGTTTTAGGGCTTCTGAAGTAGGTTACAGACCGCTCTGGTCTTTTCCTCAGTTTTGTGCTGTTTGGAGAAAGAATCGACAGTGTACATACTTTCAGAGTGGTATATATCGCAGCATTCCTTTTTCGTGGTTGTTCTTCTCTGTCTTGTCTCTGTTTGGCACACAGCATCTCCACAGCCAGGAACCTCGCGTTTTCCTGGACATCCTTCACGCACAAAATATCCGACACGATACGGTGGTGAACTCGACGTGAAGGTCTGGGGTGGAGATTTCTTCTGTGTGTGAACTTTGAAGAAGGGATTGGCAGTCATGAGTGGGGATGAGAAAGGTGATGGAGATGGAGCTAGTGGTTCAAGTGGGTTGCCGAAGGTGCAGTTGGATCCAGCGACTGCATCGATGTTCCAAGCTTTCACTATGTTCTTACGGCAGCAACAATCTGATGAGCGGAAGGAAGCTTTGGCAACAAAGGCGCTACAAGCGGTGGTCAGCAGGATTGACCAGTTTGATGGAAGAGATGTCTCAAGGTATCTGAGACATTATGTGAAGGAGATGGAGCTGAACCGGGTCTCAGACGATGAGATGATTGAGACGTTTGAGTTGGCAGCAGCTCCAGAGATTAGGGATCATGTTAAAATGCTAACGAAGCATTTTAACAAGGATTGGGAGACTTTTGCTCGTGCCTTGATGGATGAGTACTTCTTGGAGGACTCTGATCGAGTCACCAAGAAGTCATTCTTGGAGTGGGTTGAGCAACCAAGGAAAGGTTTACAAGCTACTGAGTTACTCAGAGAGTTTGAGAAGCAGTTTTCACAGCTGACCAGGATGGAGAAGTTGACGTTGCAGTCCAACAAGACAGAGCTATTTCTTCGGGCTGCAGATGAGAAGTTGCAGGAGAAGCTAGAGGTACTTCTGGAAGACCGGGAGGAGGACGATGGATTGACCAGCAGCTGGAAGAAGGTTGAGGAAGCTGTTGGTCTGCTTACCAAGAGGGAGCGGAGACGAGAGAAAGTTCCTGTTAGGAGACTGGCGCCAACACCTACAGCTGTAACACATGTTCCTGTAGTCCGATCAGTTCCTGTTGCTAGACAAGTAGTACCTGTTGCTCCAGCTGTTCCTGTTGTTCCGGTTGTTCCAGTTGTTCAGGCACCCATGGTATCTCCGAAGAAGGATGACTCAAACCTTGAGGAGATATTGCGTGGAATGAGAGATCTGCAGATCAAGCTCACCAGATTGGAAGAGAAGGGATCTACAAGTGGAGTAAGACCGGTTGAGAAGCAAGGCTGGATCCAGCGGTGTATCTGGTGCGATGGTACTGATCATCCGCGCAGAGATTGCAAGGAGTTCACAGATATTCTGCAGCAAGGAGTGATCTTCTGGAAGGATGGGAAGGTAACGTTGAGGGATACTGGTGCACTTCTTCAGACCAACTTTGGTAGGGGAGGGATGAAGAAGTTGGTTGAGGACCACCTATCAGCGCAAGCAGTTGCAATGGTGGAAGCTGGAACTTATGGCACAAGGGTTGAGGATCAGGCTGAGAGGAGTTTCAACAAGCAAGTTGAGCCAAGTGAGTTGTGGTCATCTGCCATCTCCATGAAACAGAAAGGGAAGATGGCACGTGAGACGTTGCAGAGGATAGCTGCAACGATCAGAAGGGATACTGGATGGGAGGATCCGATAGAAGCTCTATCGGTGCATGCGTACATCGCCAAGAACCAACACGAAGCGTTGTTGGAAGAGAAGAGAAGGCGAGATTCAGAGGATTCAGGAGAAGGGACTTCTTCAAAGAGACAGACTCGAGGGGAGAAGGTTCGTCAAGAACTTCGGGATGCAGGAGCTCAAGACCTACCGATGGACGATGCTCCTTCTCCATCGAAGGAGAAATCTCAGAAGGAGAAGGGTAAGCCGGCTGCGTACAAGCTACAGTCGGATATCGAGGCTTCAACAGACTTGAAGGGAGTCTTGGAAGATCGCATTCTGAATGCGAAGGTGGAGTTTACTTTGAGAGAAGTGTTAGGCATCGCCAAGCGTGAGTTTCATGATGTCATCATCGATGTCATCAAACGGAAACGACAAATTACGGGTGAGACTGGTTTATCACATGCTTTGGATACTAGGATGTCAGTGGATGAGGAGAGAGAGCTTGCAAGGTGCAGTGTCTATTCTCCAGAGGAAGAAAGAGATCGAAGGCGCAAGGTGCATTTCGAGGATGAAGAGGAGGATGGGAAGCGGAGCTCAAGTCATTACAGTCACAGTCACTGGGCTCGAGCTACGACGGAGACGTTGGTGAGGATCGAGGACTTGGATGAGCCGGTGGTTGCTCTGATCGATCATGGATCAGAAATCAACATCATGTCGAAGGAGCTGTACAAGAGGAAGAAGTGGCCGATCGACACAGAGCATGGATGGGTCATAAGAGCAGCCAACAACACGAGAGGAGACTTGTATGGAGCTTGTCCAGACATCAGAGTGCGCGTAGGTGATGTTGCTATTGAGCAAAACTTCTTTGTTCAGGAAGCAACATCATACCCACTCATTCTGGGTCAACCTTTCATCATAGCAACCCGGATGGAGACAAAGGTACTAGACGACGGATCTGCGTATGCTAGGATCCGAAGTCAAGATGGGAAGAGAGCGGTACAGTTCCTGACTGTACCGTCCAACCACGAGCGCAACCGAGATCGTTTGAGGGAGAAGCCGCTTCCAAGGGTGAGTGAAGAGTTCAAGGATTTTCGTTGAGTACCACTATAGAGCGGGATTGTGGTGGTGCGCAAGAGAAGGTACTCTCGCTTGATGGAGATAGTGCCTTTTGTACAGGGTTTATTGGATTTTCAGAGTGTGGGATTGCTGTCTACAAGAAGATAGAAGAGCTGAGAAGAAAAGAACAAAAACATTTGCGTGGTGTTGAGTTGATGTTGAAAGAGTTGGGTGAGCTAGAAAGGGATGAATGGATTTCTGGTGTTTATGAAGAGGATGGGTTGGAAGATCCCTTGCGAGAGATCATGTCTATTGGATGGGAGGATATGGATAAGGTCGTGCAGATTCATTCAAGGGAGGTCTATTCGGTGATCGAATCATTCCGTGCGCCGGAGGTTCGAGTTGAGACAAGGTACAAGACAGTGGATAGGAAAGTAAAGCCAATTGCTGGTCCTTTGCCGGAAGACACCAACCAACAGATGGATCGAGCTTCAAAGGAGAAGAGTTTGAGAGATCCTGCAATGATAAGACACAAGTTCACGGAGAAGATCCTTGAAGAGCTGAAGATTGGATCTGATGGGTCTCTTCTACCAGAAGAGAGGATGTGCTTCAAGGAGATGCTTTCAAGACATGGGAAAGCATTTGCTTTTGAGCCACTTGAGATTGGATGTGTAGATCCGTACGTTGTTACCCCGATGGTTATCTTCACGGTACCGCATGTGCCATGGAACCTGAGACCAATTCCAGTACCGCGGGCTCACTTGCCCAAACTAGTGGAGTTGCTGAAGGAGAAGATGCGGATGAAGATCTTGGAGCCGTCGTTTGCACCATATTCAAGCAGATGGTTTACAGTACCAAAGAAGAATGGGTCGCTGCGGTTCATCCAATACATGCAGCCAGTGAACGCAGTAACAATCAGAAATGCTGGGGTGGGACCGATTGTGGATGAGTTTGCAGAAGCGTTTGCAGGAAGAGCGATTTACTCAATGGGAGATCTTTACTCGGGGTATGATCAGTTTCAACTAGCGGAGGAGAGCAGAAGCTTCACGACAATGAGGACACCTTTGGGGTTGGTTAGGATGTGTACCTTACCGCAGGGAGCTACCAACTCGGTAGCACACATGATGAACGGGATGAATCGAGTTCTAAGGGACTTCATCTCCGAAAAGACGATGCCATTCTTGGATGACATCCCCATCAAAGGATGTGTGGAAGATGAGAAGGATGAAGCATTAGATCAGAGGGGGTGTCGGCGATACGTCACTGATCACATCGCAGACTGTGAGAAGATCTTATCTCGACTTGAGGAAGTTCATCTTACGCTGTCAGGTGCGAAGTCTACATTTGGAGTTAGAGAGGTTTTGATCGTTGGTCATTTGTGTGGATCGTTTGGTCGGAAGCCAGATCCGAACAAGGTGGATGCGATTGGAAGGATGAAGGAGGTTTGCAACTCGCTGACAGAAGTAAGAAGATTTTTGGGTGCTTGTGTATTCTACCACATTTGGATTCCTCATTATGCGCATGTGGCGGATCCGTTGTATGGATTGTTGCGTAAGGGTCATAAATTCAGATGGGAGGAAGAGCATACTGATGTGGTAAGGAAGCTGAAGTATTTACTATCATCTCCTCCAGTTCTGGGAAGGATTGATTACAAGGGTGCTAGGCCGGTGGTTCTTACTGTGGATACAAGTCCAGTTGCAATTGGATGGGCAGTCGGACAGGATGATGAGGATGGAGACAGGTTTGCGGTTAGGTTCGGAGCGAAGGTGTTAAGTGCTCGACAACGTGCTTACCCGCAAGTGAAGAGAGAATTGTGGGGTATTGTTTCAGCTATGAAAACTGAGAAAGAGTATTTGATTGGAGCAGTAGTGGTGATTGAAACTGATTGCTTGCCGTTGTTAGGGATGATCATGAATTGTTCAACTCCTGATATTGCGATGTTACGATGGATCGCATATATCAAGTCGTTGAACCCGGAGTTTAGACATATCGCAGGGAAGGATAATCTGATGGCGGATATGTTGTCTCGGGCTCGATATGATGGGGAAGATGAGATGGTAGAAGACATTGACGACGTGGGTACAGAGTTCTATTCGATTGCACAGACAGGAAGAGAAGATGAGTTGTTTGTTGAAGGGTTGTATGATGGTGATTTGCTTGATATCGGGAGGTACTTTAGTACGATGGTTAAGCAGACAGGTTGGACAGATGAGAGGTTTCGGAGAGTTAGAAGGAAGGCCTACAACTTCATGTTGCAGGATGGGTTTCTTTGGAAGCGATCGAAGCAAAAAGGTGGAGTACCGCTACGGGTGATTTGCAACAAGGAAGATCAGCAGAAGTTGCTCAAGGCGTTCCATGAGAGTCTTTGGGCTGGACATCGAGGGATTTGGGCCACTTTTACAAAGATGAAAGAGCGGTATTGGTGAAAAAACATGTACAAGGATGTTGTATCTTTTGTGGAGTCTTGTTTGACATGTCAGATGTATTCGAATATCCGACATCGTGACGGATTACATCCGACTTATCCGTTGGCAATCCACTTCAAGTGGGTGGTAGACTTGGTGATTATGCCGGTTGGATTATGGCAGATGAGATATTTGGTACTTGCTAGAGAGGATCTTTCAAATCAAGTCGAGGGTAGGGCGCTTCGGACGAAGACAACTGAAGGGGTATGTAGATTTCTCTTGGAAGAGGTTGTTTGTCGGTATGGATGTGTGGGAAAGATCACTGCAGATCGGGGAGAGCTAGATGCACATGAGGCTCGTGAATTCTTTGCAAGGTGTGGGGTGAGGTTGTCACTGACAACTGCTTATAACCCCGAAGGGAATGCCAAGAGTGAACGTGGTCATCCACCCATTGTGAAGGCTTTGGTGAAGGCTTGCAACGGAAGGGTGCGCGAGTGGCCTCGACTCTTACCATTTGCGTTATGGGCAGATAGAACGACGCACAGCTCGGTGACAGGTTACATGCCGGTGGAACTCATCACAGGTCAGAAGCCTATCATGCCGATTGAAGAACATGTTCTGACATGGAGTGTGTTATCTTGGGAGGACAATTTGACTAGAGAAGAGCTTCTTGCTATTCGAATTAGGCAGTTAGAGAGAAGACCAGAGGATATCCAAACTGCTTTGGATAGGTTGCGAGAAGCACGGTTGAAGAACAAGGTCAGATTTGATCAGCGACATCGTTTGAGACCTAGGGATATCAAGGAAGGTGATTGGGTGTTAGTCTATGACAACAGTCTAGACAACCAGCATAGTGCACTCCGGAAGTTTTCCAGAAGATGGTTTGGTCCGTATGTGGTGAAGAAGGTTCATGACAACGCAACTTACGCCCTGCAAGAGTTGGATGGAACAAGCTTGAAGGTACCAGTGGCAGGTAAACGCGTCAAGATTTTCAAAAAGAGAGATGAGGAGGTCGATTTAGCAGATATCTTGACGGAGTTTCAGTTTGAGGATGAGGATTATGCAGAAGATCTTGAAGGTGAGGTTGGTTATGATGGGAAGTAGGACGATAAGCCGGTCCACTCCTTGGTTGGTATCTCTGGTGCATACCGGAGGATGCACAGGTTCAGAGGGGGTGGATGTCGTGTCGTGGACCGGCTCCTACTTGAAATTCAAACTTCGATACTTGTTGCTCCAAAGACACTCATGAGAAGACAAGCTAGGCCCCAGCTTACGGGCTTTTGGCACAATCTCAGATCTCCATTTTCATCACATAGATGGGTAGAGCTCCTTGTCAGCTTTCCAAAGGCACTTTGTCTACTTCGTTTGGACGCCTAGTGGAGAAGTTACAAGACTCGAAAGATGGAGAAAATAAGCTAGGCCCCAGCTTACGGGTTTTTGGCACCACTTCGGATCTTCGTTCTTATCGCACCAGTGGATAGAGCTCCTTGTCAACATTCCATAGGCACTTTGTCTACTTCGTTTGGACGCATAGTGAAGAAGTTACAGGACTCGAAAGATGGAGAAAACAAGCTAGGCCCCAGCTTACGAGCTTTTGGCGCAACTTCGGATCTTTACTTTTATCGCATAGATGGATAGAGCTCGTTGTCAGCTTTCCATGGGCATCTTGTTTATTTCGTTTGGACATCCAGAGAAGAAGTTATGCGATTCGGAAAAAGGTAAAATCAAGCTAGGCCCCTAGTTACTTGCTGACTGGGTATTTAGGGCTTCAGGCGTTATATCAAACACGCAAGGGGCCTGCTTCTTATTATTGAGAGTTGAACTTCGTACGTACAGACTGTTGCAAGGGGGCTGCTTAAGGGGCTTGCTTGTTCCTGCGACCTGTCGGTGGATGTTTTGGAGAATTGGGAAGTCCAATACACGCGCGCAAGGTGTCATCGGGTTCAGATCTGTGCAGGCTACGCACAGGTTAAGACGGTTCTTGAAGAGACGGATCGGGGGTTGTGTTCTGAGAGAAAATTGAGACGCAGGGAGCAGAATTGGGGTTTTCAGTTACCTGTGAAGGAGAGTTGGACCGTTCGGGCCGTTCCGGAGTCCAAACTTGCTGTCCTTGGATCCATCGGGATCAGAACAACGAGTTCTTCAGGAAATTGAAGACGATACAAAGTTTTATCGGGCGGTTTGAGAGTTGTGAGAGAAATTGGCTCGCAGGGAAGCGCTTGCGTCAGGTTTTCATCGCCTGCGACCTGAGATTGGATTGTTCTTCGCGATCGGTGAGCCAAGCTCTTCGTTCTTGGTGCCTACGCGATCAGGGAGTCCTCATGTACGCATAGGAGAAGACTGTAAGTGAATTGGATTGTTGGTTTGGGTGTGGTGAGCAAATTTGAGCCGCAGGGAGCCGATTTACGTCAGTTTTTTGTAGCCTGCGACCAAATTTCTCGAGTAGTTTTGCAAGGGGAACTCCAAATGGCTTGTTTGGAGTCTTGTTGGGTTCAGAGTAGCCAGATCTACCTACCAGCGAAGACGGATATCAGTTTAGACGATCCGTTTGTGCGGTGTGAGCGGTTTTAAGCCGCAGGGAGGAGTTTTTGAAGGTTCGGTCACCTGCGACCGAAAATTAGCGATATCTCAACTATCGGGAGCCGGATCTGAAGGTTTCTTGGGCCAACGGAGTCAGGGAAGGAGACCCTATCAACATTTGAAGATCGTTTGACGAAAGGAGAAAGTTCCCAGATAGGTCTTTTTCGGTTCCTTCGCTACAGGTTTCGTCCTTTTGAGTTCGTTAAGGACTTAGTTGGTTGTGTATGGCCTGTGGTAGCTAGCTTTAGCCAAGAGCTAGTGTGTGGATGTGGTTTGGACTTGGGTTTGGATCGCATGATACTGTTGTGGCTCTGGTTGTTAGCAAAGAGAAGTTCCTCTTGCTTTGAGCTACGTTTTGACGATTTCAGACTAGGGTTACGTTTCAGGGGTTTGTTTTAGGGCTTCTGAAGTAGGTTACAGACCGCTCTGGTCTTTTCCTCAGTTTTGTGCTGTTTGGAGAAAGAATCGACAGTGTACATACTTTCAGAGTGGTATATATCGCAGCATTCCTTTTTCGTGGTTGTTCTTCTCTGTCTTGTCTCTGTTTGGCACACAGCATCTCCACAGCCAGGAACCTCGCGTTTTCCTGGACATCCTTCACGCACAAAATATCCGACACGATACGGTGGTGAACTCGACGTGAAGGTCTGGGGTGGAGATTTCTTCTGTGTGTGAACTTTGAAGAAGGGATTGGCAGTCATGAGTGGGGATGAGAAAGGTGATGGAGATGGAGCTAGTGGTTCAAGTGGGTTGCCGAAGGTGCAGTTGGATCCAGCGACTGCATCGATGTTCCAAGCTTTCACTATGTTCTTACGGCAGCAACAATCTGATGAGCGGAAGGAAGCTTTGGCAACAAAGGCGCTACAAGCGGTGGTCAGCAGGATTGACCAGTTTGATGGAAGAGATGTCTCAAGGTATCTGAGACATTATGTGAAGGAGATGGAGCTGAACCGGGTCTCAGACGATGAGATGATTGAGACGTTTGAGTTGGCAGCAGCTCCAGAGATTAGGGATCATGTTAAAATGCTAACGAAGCATTTTAACAAGGATTGGGAGACTTTTGCTCGTGCCTTGATGGATGAGTACTTCTTGGAGGACTCTGATCGAGTCACCAAGAAGTCATTCTTGGAGTGGGTTGAGCAACCAAGGAAAGGTTTACAAGCTACTGAGTTACTCAGAGAGTTTGAGAAGCAGTTTTCACAGCTGACCAGGATGGAGAAGTTGACGTTGCAGTCCAACAAGACAGAGCTATTTCTTCGGGCTGCAGATGAGAAGTTGCAGGAGAAGCTAGAGGTACTTCTGGAAGACCGGGAGGAGGACGATGGATTGACCAGCAGCTGGAAGAAGGTTGAGGAAGCTGTTGGTCTGCTTACCAAGAGGGAGCGGAGACGAGAGAAAGTTCCTGTTAGGAGACTGGCGCCAACACCTACAGCTGTAACACATGTTCCTGTAGTCCGATCAGTTCCTGTTGCTAGACAAGTAGTACCTGTTGCTCCAGCTGTTCCTGTTGTTCCGGTTGTTCCAGTTGTTCAGGCACCCATGGTATCTCCGAAGAAGGATGACTCAAACCTTGAGGAGATATTGCGTGGAATGAGAGATCTGCAGATCAAGCTCACCAGATTGGAAGAGAAGGGATCTACAAGTGGAGTAAGACCGGTTGAGAAGCAAGGCTGGATCCAGCGGTGTATCTGGTGCGATGGTACTGATCATCCGCGCAGAGATTGCAAGGAGTTCACAGATATTCTGCAGCAAGGAGTGATCTTCTGGAAGGATGGGAAGGTAACGTTGAGGGATACTGGTGCACTTCTTCAGACCAACTTTGGTAGGGGAGGGATGAAGAAGTTGGTTGAGGACCACCTATCAGCGCAAGCAGTTGCAATGGTGGAAGCTGGAACTTATGGCACAAGGGTTGAGGATCAGGCTGAGAGGAGTTTCAACAAGCAAGTTGAGCCAAGTGAGTTGTGGTCATCTGCCATCTCCATGAAACAGAAAGGGAAGATGGCACGTGAGACGTTGCAGAGGATAGCTGCAACGATCAGAAGGGATACTGGATGGGAGGATCCGATAGAAGCTCTATCGGTGCATGCGTACATCGCCAAGAACCAACACGAAGCGTTGTTGGAAGAGAAGAGAAGGCGAGATTCAGAGGATTCAGGAGAAGGGACTTCTTCAAAGAGACAGACTCGAGGGGAGAAGGTTCGTCAAGAACTTCGGGATGCAGGAGCTCAAGACCTACCGATGGACGATGCTCCTTCTCCATCGAAGGAGAAATCTCAGAAGGAGAAGGGTAAGCCGGCTGCGTACAAGCTACAGTCGGATATCGAGGCTTCAACAGACTTGAAGGGAGTCTTGGAAGATCGCATTCTGAATGCGAAGGTGGAGTTTACTTTGAGAGAAGTGTTAGGCATCGCCAAGCGTGAGTTTCATGATGTCATCATCGATGTCATCAAACGGAAACGACAAATTACGGGTGAGACTGGTTTATCACATGCTTTGGATACTAGGATGTCAGTGGATGAGGAGAGAGAGCTTGCAAGGTGCAGTGTCTATTCTCCAGAGGAAGAAAGAGATCGAAGGCGCAAGGTGCATTTCGAGGATGAAGAGGAGGATGGGAAGCGGAGCTCAAGTCATTACAGTCACAGTCACTGGGCTCGAGCTACGACGGAGACGTTGGTGAGGATCGAGGACTTGGATGAGCCGGTGGTTGCTCTGATCGATCATGGATCAGAAATCAACATCATGTCGAAGGAGCTGTACAAGAGGAAGAAGTGGCCGATCGACACAGAGCATGGATGGGTCATAAGAGCAGCCAACAACACGAGAGGAGACTTGTATGGAGCTTGTCCAGACATCAGAGTGCGCGTAGGTGATGTTGCTATTGAGCAAAACTTCTTTGTTCAGGAAGCAACATCATACCCACTCATTCTGGGTCAACCTTTCATCATAGCAACCCGGATGGAGACAAAGGTACTAGACGACGGATCTGCGTATGCTAGGATCCGAAGTCAAGATGGGAAGAGAGCGGTACAGTTCCTGACTGTACCGTCCAACCACGAGCGCAACCGAGATCGTTTGAGGGAGAAGCCGCTTCCAAGGGTGAGTGAAGAGTTCAAGGATTTTCGTTGAGTACCACTATAGAGCGGGATTGTGGTGGTGCGCAAGAGAAGGTACTCTCGCTTGATGGAGATAGTGCCTTTTGTACAGGGTTTATTGGATTTTCAGAGTGTGGGATTGCTGTCTACAAGAAGATAGAAGAGCTGAGAAGAAAAGAACAAAAACATTTGCGTGGTGTTGAGTTGATGTTGAAAGAGTTGGGTGAGCTAGAAAGGGATGAATGGATTTCTGGTGTTTATGAAGAGGATGGGTTGGAAGATCCCTTGCGAGAGATCATGTCTATTGGATGGGAGGATATGGATAAGGTCGTGCAGATTCATTCAAGGGAGGTCTATTCGGTGATCGAATCATTCCGTGCGCCGGAGGTTCGAGTTGAGACAAGGTACAAGACAGTGGATAGGAAAGTAAAGCCAATTGCTGGTCCTTTGCCGGAAGACACCAACCAACAGATGGATCGAGCTTCAAAGGAGAAGAGTTTGAGAGATCCTGCAATGATAAGACACAAGTTCACGGAGAAGATCCTTGAAGAGCTGAAGATTGGATCTGATGGGTCTCTTCTACCAGAAGAGAGGATGTGCTTCAAGGAGATGCTTTCAAGACATGGGAAAGCATTTGCTTTTGAGCCACTTGAGATTGGATGTGTAGATCCGTACGTTGTTACCCCGATGGTTATCTTCACGGTACCGCATGTGCCATGGAACCTGAGACCAATTCCAGTACCGCGGGCTCACTTGCCCAAACTAGTGGAGTTGCTGAAGGAGAAGATGCGGATGAAGATCTTGGAGCCGTCGTTTGCACCATATTCAAGCAGATGGTTTACAGTACCAAAGAAGAATGGGTCGCTGCGGTTCATCCAATACATGCAGCCAGTGAACGCAGTAACAATCAGAAATGCTGGGGTGGGACCGATTGTGGATGAGTTTGCAGAAGCGTTTGCAGGAAGAGCGATTTACTCAATGGGAGATCTTTACTCGGGGTATGATCAGTTTCAACTAGCGGAGGAGAGCAGAAGCTTCACGACAATGAGGACACCTTTGGGGTTGGTTAGGATGTGTACCTTACCGCAGGGAGCTACCAACTCGGTAGCACACATGATGAACGGGATGAATCGAGTTCTAAGGGACTTCATCTCCGAAAAGACGATGCCATTCTTGGATGACATCCCCATCAAAGGATGTGTGGAAGATGAGAAGGATGAAGCATTAGATCAGAGGGGGTGTCGGCGATACGTCACTGATCACATCGCAGACTGTGAGAAGATCTTATCTCGACTTGAGGAAGTTCATCTTACGCTGTCAGGTGCGAAGTCTACATTTGGAGTTAGAGAGGTTTTGATCGTTGGTCATTTGTGTGGATCGTTTGGTCGGAAGCCAGATCCGAACAAGGTGGATGCGATTGGAAGGATGAAGGAGGTTTGCAACTCGCTGACAGAAGTAAGAAGATTTTTGGGTGCTTGTGTATTCTACCACATTTGGATTCCTCATTATGCGCATGTGGCGGATCCGTTGTATGGATTGTTGCGTAAGGGTCATAAATTCAGATGGGAGGAAGAGCATACTGATGTGGTAAGGAAGCTGAAGTATTTACTATCATCTCCTCCAGTTCTGGGAAGGATTGATTACAAGGGTGCTAGGCCGGTGGTTCTTACTGTGGATACAAGTCCAGTTGCAATTGGATGGGCAGTCGGACAGGATGATGAGGATGGAGACAGGTTTGCGGTTAGGTTCGGAGCGAAGGTGTTAAGTGCTCGACAACGTGCTTACCCGCAAGTGAAGAGAGAATTGTGGGGTATTGTTTCAGCTATGAAAACTGAGAAAGAGTATTTGATTGGAGCAGTAGTGGTGATTGAAACTGATTGCTTGCCGTTGTTAGGGATGATCATGAATTGTTCAACTCCTGATATTGCGATGTTACGATGGATCGCATATATCAAGTCGTTGAACCCGGAGTTTAGACATATCGCAGGGAAGGATAATCTGATGGCGGATATGTTGTCTCGGGCTCGATATGATGGGGAAGATGAGATGGTAGAAGACATTGACGACGTGGGTACAGAGTTCTATTCGATTGCACAGACAGGAAGAGAAGATGAGTTGTTTGTTGAAGGGTTGTATGATGGTGATTTGCTTGATATCGGGAGGTACTTTAGTACGATGGTTAAGCAGACAGGTTGGACAGATGAGAGGTTTCGGAGAGTTAGAAGGAAGGCCTACAACTTCATGTTGCAGGATGGGTTTCTTTGGAAGCGATCGAAGCAAAAAGGTGGAGTACCGCTACGGGTGATTTGCAACAAGGAAGATCAGCAGAAGTTGCTCAAGGCGTTCCATGAGAGTCTTTGGGCTGGACATCGAGGGATTTGGGCCACTTTTACAAAGATGAAAGAGCGGTATTGGTGAAAAAACATGTACAAGGATGTTGTATCTTTTGTGGAGTCTTGTTTGACATGTCAGATGTATTCGAATATCCGACATCGTGACGGATTACATCCGACTTATCCGTTGGCAATCCACTTCAAGTGGGTGGTAGACTTGGTGATTATGCCGGTTGGATTATGGCAGATGAGATATTTGGTACTTGCTAGAGAGGATCTTTCAAATCAAGTCGAGGGTAGGGCGCTTCGGACGAAGACAACTGAAGGGGTATGTAGATTTCTCTTGGAAGAGGTTGTTTGTCGGTATGGATGTGTGGGAAAGATCACTGCAGATCGGGGAGAGCTAGATGCACATGAGGCTCGTGAATTCTTTGCAAGGTGTGGGGTGAGGTTGTCACTGACAACTGCTTATAACCCCGAAGGGAATGCCAAGAGTGAACGTGGTCATCCACCCATTGTGAAGGCTTTGGTGAAGGCTTGCAACGGAAGGGTGCGCGAGTGGCCTCGACTCTTACCATTTGCGTTATGGGCAGATAGAACGACGCACAGCTCGGTGACAGGTTACATGCCGGTGGAACTCATCACAGGTCAGAAGCCTATCATGCCGATTGAAGAACATGTTCTGACATGGAGTGTGTTATCTTGGGAGGACAATTTGACTAGAGAAGAGCTTCTTGCTATTCGAATTAGGCAGTTAGAGAGAAGACCAGAGGATATCCAAACTGCTTTGGATAGGTTGCGAGAAGCACGGTTGAAGAACAAGGTCAGATTTGATCAGCGACATCGTTTGAGACCTAGGGATATCAAGGAAGGTGATTGGGTGTTAGTCTATGACAACAGTCTAGACAACCAGCATAGTGCACTCCGGAAGTTTTCCAGAAGATGGTTTGGTCCGTATGTGGTGAAGAAGGTTCATGACAACGCAACTTACGCCCTGCAAGAGTTGGATGGAACAAGCTTGAAGGTACCAGTGGCAGGTAAACGCGTCAAGATTTTCAAAAAGAGAGATGAGGAGGTCGATTTAGCAGATATCTTGACGGAGTTTCAGTTTGAGGATGAGGATTATGCAGAAGATCTTGAAGGTGAGGTTGGTTATGATGGGAAGTAGGACGATAAGCCGGTCCACTCCTTGGTTGGTATCTCTGGTGCATACCGGAGGATGCACAGGTTCAGAGGGGGTGGATGTCGTGTCGTGGACCGGCTCCTACTTGAAATTCAAACTTCGATACTTGTTGCTCCAAAGACACTCATGAGAAGACAAGCTAGGCCCCAGCTTACGGGCTTTTGGCACAATCTCAGATCTCCATTTTCATCACATAGATGGGTAGAGCTCCTTGTCAGCTTTCCAAAGGCACTTTGTCTACTTCGTTTGGACGCCTAGTGGAGAAGTTACAAGACTCGAAAGATGGAGAAAATAAGCTAGGCCCCAGCTTACGGGTTTTTGGCACCACTTCGGATCTTCGTTCTTATCGCACCAGTGGATAGAGCTCCTTGTCAACATTCCATAGGCACTTTGTCTACTTCGTTTGGACGCATAGTGAAGAAGTTACAGGACTCGAAAGATGGAGAAAACAAGCTAGGCCCCAGCTTACGAGCTTTTGGCGCAACTTCGGATCTTTACTTTTATCGCATAGATGGATAGAGCTCGTTGTCAGCTTTCCATGGGCATCTTGTTTATTTCGTTTGGACATCCAGAGAAGAAGTTATGCGATTCGGAAAAAGGTAAAATCAAGCTAGGCCCCTAGTTACTTGCTGACTGGGTATTTAGGGCTTCAGGCGTTATATCAAACACGCAAGGGGCCTGCTTCTTATTATTGAGAGTTGAACTTCGTACGTACAGACTGTTGCAAGGGGGCTGCTTAAGGGGCTTGCTTGTTCCTGCGACCTGTCGGTGGATGTTTTGGAGAATTGGGAAGTCCAATACACGCGCGCAAGGTGTCATCGGGTTCAGATCTGTGCAGGCTACGCACAGGTTAAGACGGTTCTTGAAGAGACGGATCGGGGGTTGTGTTCTGAGAGAAAATTGAGACGCAGGGAGCAGAATTGGGGTTTTCAGTTACCTGTGAAGGAGAGTTGGACCGTTCGGGCCGTTCCGGAGTCCAAACTTGCTGTCCTTGGATCCATCGGGATCAGAACAACGAGTTCTTCAGGAAATTGAAGACGATACAAAGTTTTATCGGGCGGTTTGAGAGTTGTGAGAGAAATTGGCTCGCAGGGAAGCGCTTGCGTCAGGTTTTCATCGCCTGCGACCTGAGATTGGATTGTTCTTCGCGATCGGTGAGCCAAGCTCTTCGTTCTTGGTGCCTACGCGATCAGGGAGTCCTCATGTACGCATAGGAGAAGACTGTAAGTGAATTGGATTGTTGGTTTGGGTGTGGTGAGCAAATTTGAGCCGCAGGGAGCCGATTTACGTCAGTTTTTTGTAGCCTGCGACCAAATTTCTCGAGTAGTTTTGCAAGGGGAACTCCAAATGGCTTGTTTGGAGTCTTGTTGGGTTCAGAGTAGCCAGATCTACCTACCAGCGAAGACGGATATCAGTTTAGACGATCCGTTTGTGCGGTGTGAGCGGTTTTAAGCCGCAGGGAGGAGTTTTTGAAGGTTCGGTCACCTGCGACCGAAAATTAGCGATATCTCAACTATCGGGAGCCGGATCTGAAGGTTTCTTGGGCCAACGGAGTCAGGGAAGGAGACCCTATCAACATTTGAAGATCGTTTGACGAAAGGAGAAAGTTCCCAGATAGGTCTTTTTCGGTTCCTTCGCTACAGGTTTCGTCCTTTTGAGTTCGTTAAGGACTTAGTTGGTTGTGTATGGCCTGTGGTAGCTAGCTTTAGCCAAGAGCTAGTGTGTGGATGTGGTTTGGACTTGGGTTTGGATCGCATGATACTGTTGTGGCTCTGGTTGTTAGCAAAGAGAAGTTCCTCTTGCTTTGAGCTACGTTTTGACGATTTCAGACTAGGGTTACGTTTCAGGGGTTTGTTTTAGGGCTTCTGAAGTAGGTTACAGACCGCTCTGGTCTTTTCCTCAGTTTTGTGCTGTTTGGAGAAAGAATCGACAGTGTACATACTTTCAGAGTGGTATATATCGCAGCATTCCTTTTTCGTGGTTGTTCTTCTCTGTCTTGTCTCTGTTTGGCACACAGCATCTCCACAGCCAGGAACCTCGCGTTTTCCTGGACATCCTTCACGCAAAAAATATCCGACACGATAGCGTGTTGAGAGATGTCAAGGTTTACATGACCCGCGATCTAGGATGTTCTGGGAGATGTTACGGATCTTGCGATATCTCTAGATGCATCAGATGGATTCTCTAGCGTACATCTTGGAGAACATTCCTTTGTTAGATGATGCTCTTACACAAATGATGACGAGTGTGCACCAGGTGCGGTCTTAGGTCAGACCGGCAATATTGTTAGATGCAGCGAGAGTGAGATCTCGTGCACATTGTCCACGGTTGTGATGGACGAACTTGTTACCGAGGGAGGTGCTCAAGCGTAAACACGATAAAGTGAGACGACTAGCACACCTCACAGTTGATGGCATCTTGGACGCAAGACGACGATCTCAAGAAGTGAGAGTCGTCAATATGTCACTCATAGCAATGATGAACCTAGTGGGACGGCTCATGGTAGCGTTGCCCACTTTGATGAGCTTTCCAACATCACATGCTTACATGATGGAGGACTTGGGCTTGTGTGAGATGCTCGGTTACAATAGTAAGTGGAGCCTAATGCCGAGATGAGAGAGCGAACAATGGGTTTCTTTACGAGTACGACGGCAGTAGCTTCGATGTCATAGGCTTCATGTTGTCAGGTGTTGGATCAAGCAATGGACTTGAACTGCTTTAGGTGGATTGTTAGCCTTGGATTGGTTGAGCAGCGTCGGATGTGATCGACGGGTGTTACTGCTCGGACACTTCTGAGCTCTTTGTCTATCGAATCGGTGGAGACAAAGGCTAGGGGTGAGGCGTGTGGAGTTCGTCCTCCTTGGACATCATGAGATGTCGTAGGAGAGAATGTGGAGCTTGCATATAGGACCGTAGAAGTTTTTCGCACAGTGGCGGTGGAGGTTGTTGGTGGTGAGCAGAAGAAAACTGCTCTAGAGGCTACAAGATAGCACTCAACGACTTCGTCTTCTACCTCTAGCGTGGTGACAGAGGATACTTGGAAACCAGAGATTGGACCTAAGCTTATAAGAGAGGAGGGACGAAGAGTTCATAGATTCCTGAAGAGCTACATGAATTGTTTTGCCTTCAGTATGAAGGTTTTGGGTATCTTGAAGAGACGGTATACGGATCGACTTGACTAATGACACGTCAATCTTCGACGTCCTTACAAATACAGTGACATGGAGAGAGTCTTGATCTAGAATAGGATTCAAGACTTGGTGGAGGTTGGGTTGGTGGAGATGTCGCATGGAGAGTATGCATCTTGTCACAATTATGTCAGCAAAGAACGATATGTATGACAACTACACGGATAGACGGATGTGTGGAGACTACCGTCTTATCAATCGATAGATAAAGTCCGATAAGTATGCCATGCCGACACCTGAGGAAATCTTTGATGCAGTGAGGCATGTGAAGGTCTTCAGTACTTTGGATCTTCGAGCAGAGTATCATCAGTTGCCAGTGAGAGAAGAAGATAAGTCCAAGACAACATTCTGAGAAATTGACTCTCACGGCAAGGATTGTTTGTATCAGTGACGGTTCTTATCATTTGGATTGAAGAACGCTCTTGCTAAGTTCCAAAGGGTGATGGATAGTATCCTAGCAGGATTAGATTTTGTCAGATGTTATATTGACGAGGAGGAGCACGAGAGACACTTACGGGATGTGTTCGAGCGGTTGAGAGCTCATGGGTTGAAGTTACACCCTGGGAAGTGTAAGTTCTTCCAGGAGTTGATAGAATATCTGGGCCACACCATCTACCCAGGTGGGTTGGGCGTTCAATAGACGAAGATTGAGACTATTGCACGTATCTCACGTCCCTCAGATGTGAGTCGAGTTTGAATATTTGTTGGTTGACGAACTTCTATCGTCGATACGTGAAAGGGTTTAGTGCAATTACGAAGCCATTGACCAAGTTGATGAAGGTGGACCAGGAGTGACAGTGGAGAGATGAGCAGGAGCAAGCTTTTGTAGAGCTCAAGGATAAGTTGACATCTGTTCTTATCTTGAGGAGATCTGTTAAGGGGCGTCCTTTCCAACTGCACACTGATTGAAATACGTTGCGACATGAAGCAGTGTTGACTCAGTATGATGATGAGAAAAATGAGTTCGTGGTGACGTATGTCAATCACTCCAACAATTCGACGGAGGTGAGGTATAGTTTGTATGAGTGAGAGTGTTTGATCGCACTGTGTGCTGTTGTTGCACACGTTCGATGTTATCTATTTGAGAACCCTTTTACTCTCATCACTTATGACCAACCGCTCAAGTGGTTGATGAAGTCCGACAAGCTTACAGGGAAGCTTGCACGATGGGCTCTAATCTTACAAGAGTATGAATTTCATGTAGTGCATAGACATGGAGTTGTAAACTTAGATGCCGACGGGTTGAGTCGCAACCCATGCACGAGTCAGCAAGATCAGACTGGGGGTCGATGACATGACGAGGTTGATGAGGAGATAGTGTCAGGATGGCATGCATCTGTCTTTCTTTGTGTGTTGACCATGAACTCTAGTATGGAGAGCATGTCGTATCTACTCTCATGTCAGAGAGCAGATGGTGAGTCTCTAGATCCTTAGGGTGGAGATGGTGTTCCAGACCAACGAGATATCTACAACGATGTGACAATAATGGAGTATCTACGTACTGACGTGGTGATAGACATAGTAAGTGTCCAAGAGCGATATCGTATCTTTCAACGAGCGAAGAGATTTCGACTAGAAGGACGACATGTACTTCGGGTGTGAGAGATGAGAGAGTACGGATAGTGCCACATCCATCCCATATGGCACAATTAGTACGACATGCCCATGAGGAGTTCAAACATTTTGGAGTGAAGCGTACGCATAGCTTACTCCAAGGACAGTATTGGTGACGTGGTATGCACATCGATGTGCAGCAGTTTATCGCATGATGTGCGGTTTGTGATCAAGTACTAGCGTTGTTTAATGCTCTTACTCCACAGTTACATCCTTTATCGATTATCGGGTTAAGTTATCGTTGGAGTTTGGATTTTGTGAGATCTGCACTTTCTTCCAGCTATTGGTCAATCCACCATCTTTCTCCCGATCCTCCAGAAGTACCTTCAGCTTCTTTTGCAACTTCTCATCTGCAGCTCAAAGAAATAACTCTGTCTTGTTGGACTACAACGTTAACTTTTCCATCCTAGTCAGCCAAGGAAACAATTTTTTAAACTCTTTGAGTAACTCAGTAGCTTGTAAATCTTTCCTCGGTTGCTCAACCCACTCCAAGAATGATTTCTTGGTGACCCGATTAGAGTGCTCCAATAAGTACTTATCCATCAAGACACGAGCAAACGTCTCCCAAATCCTTGTCAAAATGCTTCATTAGTATTTTAACATGATCTATAATCTCTGGAGCTGCTGCTAACTCAAACGTCTCAATCATCTCATCTTCTCGTACCCAATTCAGCTCCATCTTCTTCACATAATGCCTCAGATATCTTGAGACATCTCTCTCATCAAATTGGTCAATCTTGCTGACAACCACTTGAAACGTCTTTGTCGGCAACTTCTTTTTGCTCATCCAACTGTTGTTGCCGTAAGAACAACGTGAATGCTTGAAATATTGATGCAATCGCCGGATCCAACTGCACCTTCGATAATCCATCCGAACCACTAGCTTCGTTCCCAACATCATACCCGTCCGTCCTCATGATTATCAATCTCCTCTTCAAAGTTCAAACATAGAAGAAATCTCCACCCTGACTTTCACATCGATTTCACCACCGTATCATGTCAAATTTTGCATGAAGGTTGTCCAAGAAAACACGAGGTTCCTAGATGTGGAGATGTAGTGTGTCGGACGAAGACAAGACAAGAGAAATAACCACGAGAATGAGCACCGCAAGGTACACCAACTCCTATTTTATATATATTTCTGATTCTTCTTCGCTAAGACTTCAAAACAGAGAAACAAACATGAGCGATCTGTAATCTGCACCAACCCCTCTAAACGAGCCCCTGAATCTCAACCCAGACCCAAAACTATCGAAGCGTAGCTCAAACCAAGAAAAATATCTCTTTGCTAACAAAAAGAGTTGCACCAGCATCACACGATTCAAACCCAAGTCCAAACAACGTCCATGTACAAGCCTTAGCTAAAGCTAGCTATCACAAGCTGTACATAATCAACTAGATCTCTAACGAACTCAAAAAGAGCAACAACCGTAACGAAAGAACCAAAAAAGACTTATCTAAGAACTTTCTTCTTGCGCCAAACGATCTTCAGATGTCAATAAGGTCTTCTTCCTTGACTCCGTTAACCCAAGAAATCCTCAAATCTGACTCTCTACATCCAAGATATCTCTGAATTTTTTGATCGTAGATGATCGAATCTTCAAAAACTCCTCTTTACGGTTTAAAACGACGCACACCGTCCAAATGGATCGTCTGATCTGATATGCGTCTTCTCTGGTAGATAGATCTAGCTACCCTGAACCCAATGAGACTCCAAACAAATCATGTTGAGTTCTTTTCGTAAAATCACCCAAGAAATTTGATCTCGGGATGTCAAAAATTGACATAAATCGATTCCTTATGACTCAAACTCGCTTACCACACAGAAACCAACAACCCAATCCACATACTTATGCGTAAGTGAAGACTCCTTGATTGAGTAGGCATCAAGAACGAAGAGCTTAGCTCACCGATCGCGAAGAACGACCCAATCTCATATCGCAGACGACGAAAAACTGACGTAAGCGCTTCCTTTCGAGCCAATTTCGCTCATAATTCCCAAATCGTCCGTTGAAACTTCGTATCGTCTTCAATTTCTTGAAGAACTCGGCATTCTAATCCTGATGGATCCAAGGACAACAAGTTTGGAATCCAGAACGGTCCGAACGGTCCAACTCTCTTCACATGTCAATGAAGCCCTCTATATCTCTTCCCTACGTCTCAATGTCTCCCAAAACACACTCCTCGATCCGTCTCTTCACAAACCGTTTTAACCAACGCTTAGCATGCACAGATATGAACCCAATGACACCTTGCGCGCATGCATTGGGTTTCCCAATTCTCCAAATCTTCTGTCGACATGTTATAGAAACAAGCTAGTCCTTTAAACTGCCCCCTTACATCAGTCGCGGTACGTGAAAGTTTTCTCATATAATGAGCAAGCAGGCCCCTTGCATTCTTAGTATAGCATCAGGACCCGCAAATACCCAGTCATCAATAGTAAGCTAGGGCTTAACTTGATTTTCTCTTCTTTCGAGTCTCATAACTTCATCACTAAGTGTCCAAATGAAGGAGACAAAGTGCCAATGAAAAGCTGATAATGAGCTCTACCCATTGATGTAATGAAAGTGAAGATCTGAAGTTGTGCAAAAAGTCTGTAAGCTAAGGCCTAGCTTGCTTTCTTTCATATTTTTCATAACTTATAAACTGCACTAACTATTGCATAGAATGCTACTTCACAAATTGAAAGCACGAGATCACTCACCTCAACGAGCTCTGCATTTTGGCACTTTCACTCTCCTTCAAAGTGATACTTTAACTCAAGCTAGGGGTCATCTTATCTAGCTCAATCCTAGCTTAACTCTTGCCTAACTTGGTAAGTTCATGTGCAGCTTCTTGTATAAATGTCACTTTGGTGTCTTCTGGAGATCTGCTTCACTATATGAGAAGTCACATATCACGACACCGCTTATCCATTCCTCGTTATGCTCATATTGCAAAGTCTCTGTATTCATTATTAAGGAAGGATAAGAAGTTTGTATGAACTTCAATCCATCATGAGGCTATGAATAGGTTGAAGGAGATCTGAAGTCTACACATGTGTTAAAGCAAGTAGACTGTGGATGTGGAAGGCACGTCATTTTCGTAGTGGATACTAGTCCAAAAATGACTGGCTGAGCGATTGGTCAAGATGATCCGAGTGACATACAATTTACGTCTAGGTTTGGGACTAGAATCTTGTCGGATAGAAAACGAGATTATCCTCAAGCGAAGCGTGAGTTATGAGGACTAGTTGTCGCGATGAAGACATATTATGAGTTTTTATTAGTGCTCATGTAGTTTTAGAGATAAACTATCTACCTCTGCTCGGCATGATATCAAATTGTAACATGTCGGACATAGTGATGTTGTGTTGGATTGCGTACATCAAAAGCTTGAATCCAGAGCTGAAGCATATAAAAAATAAGGAGAATGTGATAGCAGATATGTTGTTAATGGCTCGTTATATAGACGAGGATGATATGTTTACAAAAGCTGAAGAAGAGAAAAGAAAGGATGTTTTGTGTCAAGTGGTCGACATGTTATCGACTTGGAGCTGTTGTTGTTTAGAGAAGAGTTTCACACATGTATACTTTCGTGACATATGATACTACTTGAGTTTGTTTGAGAAGCAAGAGAGATGGAGTGAATTATAGTTCAAAGAGATAAGGAAACAAGCATACAACTATCTTCTACGTGATTGATACCTTTGGAGACAGCCATAAAAGAGAGATAGAATGTTCATTCGAGTAGTGGACGATGTGTGGACTAAGCAGCAACTAATGAGAGAGTTTCATAGCACCTTGTGGGTTAGACATCGAGGGATATGGGCTACTTACGTAAAGTTGAAGGAAAGATATTGGTGAAAAATATGTATCGAGTTGTGGTGAATTTTGTCAACTCGTGTCTGCATTGTCAATTTTACTTTAAGATGCGATATAAGGATGGTCTTGTGTCTACTTATCCGCCTTGCATTCACTTCCAATGGGTTCTTGACTTGGTGATAATGCCTCTGGGATTATGAGATATGCAATACTTAGTCTTGGCTCGTGAGGACTTCTCCAACTTTGTAGAAGGACGAGCACTGAGGACAAAGGCCACATAAGGTATATGTAGATTTATACTTGAACACATTGTTTGTAGATATGGAGCTATAAGAAGACTACGAGTAGACAATGATAATTATGTGGTGCAGAAGAGAAGGAGTTTTTTGCTTGATATGGTGTGAAGCTCAAGCTTACTACTGCAGTGAACCTAGAGAGAATTGACAAGAACGAACGTGGACATCCATCAATTGTTCAAGCTTTGATGAAGACATGTGACGATAGACAAGAGAGTGGTCTAGGTTACTCCTCTTTGCTTTATGGATTGACAACACGACTCATTGTACTACTATTGGATACATACCTATTGAATTGATATTGGGACAAAAACTGATTATGCCAGCAGAAAAATATTTCCTTAGTTGGGCTACCTTGCCATGAGAAGACAGTATGGATCGCATAGAACTTCTCTCACTTCGCATCAGACAGTTAGAACCATAGAAGAGGACCTTGCAGAAGCACAACACAAGTTGAAAGCGGCTCAACTTGAGAATAAAGAGAGGTTTTACAAGACTCATAGACTTCGACTAAAACCAATACACGTTGAGGACTGGGTGTTGATATACGAAAATACATTAGAGAAACAGCACTCTATAATTCGAAAGTTTTCCAAGAGATGGTTTGGTCCATACATTGTCTCAGATGTGCATCAGAATGCTACTTATTCTTTGCAAGAGCTATACGATACACTTTTGAGACTCTCTGTTGCTGGGAAACAAGTTAAGTTGTTCGGAAAGAGAGGAGGAACTGATTGAGTTCTTAAGGTCAGAACAGATCACAAGTGCATATGAGGATTTTTTATCTGAAGCAATCGTGGAGAACGAAGATAACTTGGAGAATTACGAGGACACTGACAAGTTGGCACATATCATAGGATATGCATGTTTGGAAGGGGTGAATGTCGTGTTGCAAGATAGTCTATAAACTGAAAGATGGTAACAAAAAGATTTCTCTTCCACTGTGTACATAGTTGTAAATGAAGTTATCTTGGAGCTTGTTAAGCTGGGCATGTGCTAAGCTAAGGACAAGCTGCCATCTAGCTTATATTATAAAGAACTACTAAGAAGCTATGAAGGTATGATAGAAAAGAAAACTCTATCGTTTTTCATTGGTGACTCGGATTCATTATCTGATGATGTAAGAGTTCTTGAGTAGTATAGTTTTGGTTCTTTTGTTACTAGAAATAGAGATATACAGTGGAAGTAACACCTGACAAACTAGCAAAGAAGATAAAAGTAAATTTTGTAAGCTTATATTCGTGTTTATTTACTTTTATTAAATGGAAGCAAGGGCAATCTCACTGGAAAGGGTTCCCATCTAGGAAGAAGAGGTCCTTAGATCAAATCTTCTTAGCTCTTGGTTCTTATCTTAGCATGTTGACCTCCCGGATGAGACTCTCGAATGGGACTCTCGGATGGATGTGTGACTACGTCTTGCACATCCAGGGGCGGAGGATCGATATCCTCCTTAAACATAAGCTTCATAGTCTAAGTCACCGCATGCAACCTAGATTATGCGCTGAGAGATATTGCATTCATCTATGGGAGGACTTACAACTCTATGGGATGGTCTTGTAGATATGGATTGGTATCCTCCTTCAACGTGAGCTTTCTCACCTAAGCCTCCGCATGCAACCGAGATCATGAGCTGGGAGATACTTGATTCAGCTAGGAGAGGCTTACAGGCCTGTGGGGTGGTCTTGTAGCTATCATTTCGACCGTAAAACCATAACTTAGTTCATAATATGGGTTGCATCAAGATGACATCGAGGGTTGAGAAAGTTTTATTAAACATATGGTAAGCATAGCTAGGGGTCAACTTAGCAAGAGGCCTACTTGATAAATATATGTATAAGGACATAAAGACCTCAACTTAGCTTGGGGCTGCTTAGCAGGAGGCCTATTTTCTAGGTAAAGCTACGTATAGCTAAAGTTCGGGAGACATTCAAGAGAGTTGAAGAGATGACATGCGCAAGAGAGAGGGTCTGGGTGGATTGATCAACTCTCATTATCAATCACATACATGAGGTCCGTCCTCCTCATGAAAGACTCTCTCTTCGACACCGTTTGCTTTGAAAAAAAGAGATCACCCTTTAGAGCAAATCCTTCTCTTTCCCTTTTAACACTACTTCAGAGCGAAAATTCATTCACACTAACTAACTAATACTCCCACTATGAACAACCTGACATAGTTAATTACAAGGAAAATGTATACATGAGTTGCAATAAAGTATAGTGTACATGTTAATAGTACTTACTCTTGAGATCTTTCACTTCGACTCTATGGGGTGCTTGCTCATGCGTTCTCGGCTTCTGCCTTCCTTTCTCAATAAAGATAGAGGAAACCATAGAAAAAACATCATATATGTTATCATAAAGACCTAATGTAGACAAATGGGAAGAAGGGATGGCAAGTTCGCATGGATCTCTCTGCAATACAAGACAAGCATTGTGAATAAATTCAGCCTCGAGAAAACTTACTTAACATTTTATGAAAATTCCAGATTGAGTATAACTTATCATTGTTTTGGTCGCATACGGTATAACTTTAGGACAAACCTTAGTACTACATGTCTTTAAACATATCATTTAGTTTAAACTTACTATTTATTTGCAAGCATCTTATCTCAGACAAATGTGCAAACATATATTCAATACAAGTAAACCACTCGAGATGTATATTAGAGATGACGAATATAGAACAACAAATTTTTTCTCATGTATGGATACGGGTATTTTATGTTATATTCATCATACATACTTGATGTAGTATTTCCTATATATCTTCATAATCTACCCTAGTGAATATAAACAAAGCTTAAAATATTTTTTTGCATGATGGAATCAAATTAATTGATATGAAGATATATTTTTTACTCGAACAAATGTGAAATTTAAATGAGTAATATTATAAAATTTAGAAAAATAATATTCTTTATTCTTCGCAATCTACCATAGTGATAGTTTAAACCGCACTGAAACTACCTATCTGCGTGATGAGATTGAAGTGAATAATCTGACTACATAGTTTCTGCTTGGAAAAACATGAAAGTGCCGGGTGGGACTAAACTCAGCATCTAGCGGTAGCGATGAATTGGTTTGAACTTGAGATCCAACTAGTCAGTTGTCTCAAAACATTATAGGTTAAACTATATTAACGTGTGAAAGTTACTTTACTTTTCAAACCCGTATCTTAATTTCTTCCTTTACCCGTGCACCCTACGTATACTAAGGTTAGGGAAGTTACCGCACATACATCATACTATACGTAATTTGAATTGTGACCAGTCTTTTAAATTACAGAGAATGTTGGCTCACTATGTACACGTATCTCAATAGTACTGGTTGAGTTTCCTAAACCAAGACTATTCGTGTTAGTTAATTCCCTAGTTAAACCTCAGTAATCCCTTGAGGTTTATCTAGGAAATTAACTAACACGAGTAGCACATTTTTCTCATGTATGTACATATATATTTTACATCAGATGATAAATAATTATTCATATAAATCCATACATAACTCTATATACAAGCATATACCATGCAAATTACACTAGTATTTTATGTATATACTCATCAGACACACTTGATGTGGTATTTCCTATATATCTTCCCTGGTGTATCTCTTTGATAACTTACATTCCATGCTAGGTATTTTGAAACTTCATAGTTTGGCATAATACATAAAATGATTATTCCAGTAATAAGAAACTAGCTTCCAACTAGGAAACTTGTTAGGGTTTTTGGCTATACAGGAATTATTCCAAGGGATGTGATTTATTATAGAGAAATTTCAAGAGAAAATTCACTTTCTCTAGGCCGAAAGTGATGTATCTTTGCTGTGATATTGTACTAGATATACAAGAACTATATGTATTTATGTAATTAATAATAGTCACGAATACACTTTTCCATGAAGATTAGCATTTGAAGCTCTAAATGAGATTAATAAATATTAGTTGATATTCATACGAATAAATGATATCTTTATCAAGACTTGAACAAAATGAATGTTAAAACTCTTGGAGAAGAACTTTCCATGTTATTTATTCTCTAATTAACATATTTTCTTTTGCATGCAGTCTGTTTCACGTTAAGGTTTTATGTTATATGTTATATGTTAATCTAATAGTAATTTGATTTCAACTCAACATAAAACTACAGTAATTTACTAATGAAGATAAGTGACTGATTGTTTGTTTCTTCTCATATTAAATAAATTTGCTTCCTAACTATGCTGATTACTGGTAAGAAAAACCACATCGATTAATTTCAATGTGTATATTAGTTACGATCCAAATAAATTTATCAAATTATCACTAATATAATTTACCACTAGTAGGTAATTTGATTATAATAATTGAATTTTTATTCATATATGCAAGTTATTATTCCAAGTTTTATAAAACATACATGAAATTTAATCCACTTCATTCAATATTATTTGGTATCGAGTTTCAATATTTTATTACCTTTCACCTAGAAGTAACCACTTGTATTATTGTTATTTATTCACCAACGTTGAGGTGCTATCATTCTCTGGTGATAAGTAGCATGAAGAATTATAGTCTTAAAATTCATTATTATGCTTCATTATGATGGCACCAGAATATATGCTTTATGTGATAACAGCTACAGTTAGTACTGAACCATGTTAAACGTATAATCCCATAGTATATTCGTCACAAATATATTTATCCCTGAACAAGATGTATTCTTCATTGCACAACTGTTAGTAATATCCGCATAATCAAGAATATGCGAATATATAACACAGAGCGATAGGCTCTTGTTTTGTAAGTACGTAGATGAGCTCATTAGATAATGATCTCCTCATGAGATTCAAATCTTCATATCAGTTAGAGGGTTGCAACTAATTATTTTGTTGCAGTTTTGATAGTGGAAGGTTTGATCGAACTATTTTAGATCATAGCTCAAGTGTCTTGATATCGTAAGAGTAAAATCTTGAACCTTATTTATGTAACACCACTGTCCTCACAGTTCAACTTGAGACAACCGTGCATATTCAAGCATTATGTGTCTCCTTGCTTATACACTTTGCATGCATATATATTCACCTTAGCTCTCTACCTAGTATTTAGAGTTTGCCTCGATTTGGTACCGATTTCACTTTCACTTGAGCTCATTTCATTCTATATATTAGAACATATATTTCATTTATTTTAGATGAAATATTTGGACTCGAGAACCAGTTTGATTTCATCTTGGATTGGTATAGTAATCATTAATTTACAAAGACATTCATTTTATTTGTCTGAGAATCAGTCATGTTTTCATTTATATATGAATGATACTTTAACGAGCACAACCACTGTATTAATTTCAGTACGTTGACAAAATAAATATATTTTGTGTCTATACATTAATATTACACCCCATCACATGTTACCCGTTCTTGATCTGCTTAATCTTCTCTATATTCAGACTTATATAATCCAATACATATATACTCTTTAATAATAAGAGACGCAGAAAAGTAATCTGATTTTCTTAATTTGAAATTCCGTTCACACTAAATATACTCAACAGTAAAAAAAATTGAAAATCAAATTACAGAACGACGAATGAAAACACAGAATTATTAGTCCAGAGCAAAAGCTTACAGTTTTTTTTCCAAGGCGAGAACTGCATGTTCCATGCATATTTCTTGAAAGTCAAGTGAATAAGCATTATGTGCATGCGTATTGAAGAAGGAGGTATATGCATGTCTTTTATTTATTTAATAACTCTTCTTCTTGGAAAAGTTAGAGTATAAAATATAAAATATTTAAATTGAAATTTATGATTCATAGAGGAGAGTCTTTACGGTAGCATGAGAGCTACTCCACGTATTACATTATTGATTTTCTCATTTTGTCAACATCTAAGTGTAGTTTGCATAGAAACGTAGATTGGAAGTGTACAGTAGAACGGTTTAATTTATATATTTGAATTTGAATATTTAGATTTTATTTCAATTCAGAAATAGAAGTTTAGATAACTGTAGATGCTTGTTCATGTCAAATCAGTATTCCGGTATTTTCTCAAACATCTGAAGTTAGTCAAGTCTACTATGTTTTATCACCATTTCTTGTTTTTTCCGGTTTTTCCCAAACACATAAGCTAGTTTCAACCAATAATTTTTGACAATTTTCTCTTACTATATCAGCGTTTGTCCTTTTCCTTCACTCTTGCGAAAGTTAATGTTAAATGCATATATTGTTTTAGTGTTTCGGATATCGAAAAAATTAGTTTTGAGAATTTGTTACTACTCCCTTACATTTTGTTCTAGACGTGAAAGCTTTGTCAAGAATTATATGCTATCCCAAATTGCATTCACAAGATTTGAGATGTTATCTAGAACGTCTGAAGTCATATGAGAGTCAGACGAAATGAGAAATAGTTATTTTCTGATAAATACCCGCAGCAATTGCTGGCTTCTGCTAATTCTCAATTTTCATTGGAGATATTTTTCAGCAAAAAGCTTCATATTCGCAAATTCTTACCAGGCGAAATACAAAGAATGCAGGAACTACGTAACCATTGTTCCCACCCTCTCTAAATTATTAAAAGGAATTGTAATTAAACCCCGAGTATGAATACAAATGCTTCGGGTAACCCAGAATATTAATTTTTCAGTTTTGTCTTCAGAGAACTGAAAAATTTAACCTTTATGTACAAAATAATTATATTGATTATTTTTTCTCAGTTCAAAATATATAAATAAAAAATAAAAAATAAACTATTCACTAGTTTGACAAGTTATGATTCATCTCAAAGCAAACTGTTCAGTATTAACAGAGAAATGCGAAGTGAAGATTTCGGGATTTCATGGAGCACAATAGAATGTTTTCTTCGTACTCAAAGAACACTACGAGGAAAAACAAGAATATTCTCTTTGATGCTCTATACTCATACTCGGGGTTAATTCTAATCGCTCGTTATAACTTGAGTATAGTCGTAACTCAAGCATATCCGCAGGCAATGGAAGACTCACCTCTCATCCGGGAACTCTCTCGGACACTCACTCGCTCCTACAGTCTTAGACTCAGAGGCTTCCACCTGGAGGGTTAGCCGCGGGTTTTTCATCATTTCGAAATGTTTGAAACACCGACTGCTCACGACAATGACCGTAACGCTATGGCGTTACAAGCGAACCTCTGGAGCTGGATTTGAAAGTCGAGGCAAGCAGTCACTGATCGGAGGAAATAAACCTTCTTGATTAAGTGCACTGTGGAGCGGGTATTTTATGGAGTTGTAAACGATGAGGAATGGTGGTGTGGTTCAGATTTGAAGTAGAAAGAAAGGCAGAATAGGAATTTTCAACTGGTCGTCGAGTTTCAGCTGGATGAGTGGTGCAGAAGATTTTCTTTCTCTGAGTGGCAGTCCGTTTTCTCGTAATCGACTCGAGCTGAGCTCCGATCTCAGGAGCGTCGGGGTAGCCATGGAGGTTGAGAATTAGCAGGAGATGGTCAGAATGACGGAGGCCATGACGACGCTCTGCCCCTCACACACTTTAGTGCGCAGAGGGCACTCCATAGTTGGATCACCTTCTCAAAGATTCTTTAGTGGAGCCGGTCTGTGGAGGCGAGGGTCACGAATACTTCAGAATTCACTTTCCGGGCGGTGTTTAGTGGACCATCTTTCATGCTCTCGAGATACCAGTTGTACAGAGATTAAATTTCAGTCTACACATTGTACAGTTCGGGCTTTGGTATTGAATTATTCCAGACCTTCATCTGCAAAGAAATTCCCACCATCTGGGACAGGTCAGTTGAAAAGGTTATCAAGAGGACCAGAAAGGGACCCCGGGAAATCCAGATTGAGAAGTGTGGTCCAGGCTGCGAATGTTGAAGCTTCACCAACGGCTGAAGTATGCAATGTCCAGGCATATAGTGTTGGTAAGTTCTGATCTTTGAGTTGATCCCTGCCAACTCCTGTACCATTTCTTAGAAGAAATGCTTCTAAGCAACTACCATATTCTATAGGCGCAGCAGAAATCCGTTCAGAGGATGTGCAAGTTGCGCAATGTACATTAATGGCTCTACTTGGATTCAAGATTTTTGACTGATTTTTTCCTAGGTGTTGTTCAGATCACTTTGTAAACTTGGAGTCCACGTACCGTTTTGCGCAGGATTGAGTTCAGAGCTTCGGAGGTTGCTTGAGTTGGTGCCCCAGCATTTGCGGGAAAGACTCGAAGGACATGAGGAAATTGAGACGCTCGTAGAGATAGTCCTGGACCTGGGCCGGAAGCCCATGGCTCGCTTCCCGTCAGGCGATTGGTTCATATCACAGGACCTTGTCACCACTGCGGACCTAGAGCATGCTGTGTTACTGGTACAGTACACTCCGTAGCCTACATTGTACAGCAGATCAGTTTCCGGTAGCATATATCTTGCAGAGAGAGATTATCCAATAGTCGTCCTGGGTCACATCCACAAGTGGGAGAAGGCAGGGGTCTTCAGTCTAGGGCTTGTCGAGCCCCTGGAATTTCCAATTATTCACAGGAAGGGAGTAGCTGATACAGTTACAAGGATAAATGAATCTAGAAAACCACTCAGTGAGGAGAAGGCCAAGGGTCTTGATTTTCCTGTGATGTACGTTGTCTTCACACGTCTGACATCGTAGAAGTAGTATTGCAGGTGGGAGATTTTGCGGATGACAATCGCGCTGGAATGGATCGAACTCTACATCGAATCAGTGCCATTAGAAACCGAGCTGGACGCATTGTAGGTCTGACTTGTCGGGTGGGGCGTGCAATATCAGGCAGCGCAGAGATGGTCCGTGACCTAGTGGCCAGTGGTGGTTCCCTCTTGCTGATGGGTCCACCAGGAGTTGGAAAGACTACCGCCATAAGGTGAGAATTTCCGTTGGTTTGTCACCAGTTCCAAAGTTGCCATCCTGGAAGCCAAAATATGTCCGTGTGGCGTTTCTCGGTTGGATGTTGAATTCGACTCGACTATCGTTTCCCATTTACAGAGAGATTGCGAGGATGCTGGCCGACGAGTATCATAAAAGGGTTGTGATAGTCGACACTTCAAATGAAATAGCTGGAGACGGAGACATTCCCCATGGTGGAATCGGTCGTGCTCGCAGGATGCAAGTACCTAAAGTCGAATTGCAGCACGAGGTAAGATGTACTCGGCAGATGTTGTTGTTTTGTGTGTAGCTTAGAGTTCTCGTACCTTACTAAAAAGTTTTCCCCATGGTGCAAGCCTGTAATACCTTACAGGTGACCACTTAGTGGGATGATATGTTTTTAAAGGTGGTTGTATGGCAGACCAACCAACGAACTAGTTAACTGTATTAATGAAATCACCTCATGAAACCATGTGAGTGAACTGCTGTCCACGCAGTGATTTCAAAACAGACAGAAACTCTTGAAGATTTTAGGAGTTTGGGTGAGTGATAAACTTGGAGTTTTGTGCAACAGTGACGTCTTAAGGGTCTGAATCATGGTCTCTCATTTTCCCTTCGGTATCATCTTCTGATCGCTCTTGGTCCTGTATTTTCAGGTTATGATTGAAGCGGTAGAAAATCACATGCCTCAGACGATAGTCATTGATGAGATTGGTACGGAACTAGAGGCCTTTGCAGCTGGAACCATAGCACAGAGAGGAGTTCAGCTCGTGGGAACTGCGCATGGGATGACTGTGGAGAACCTTATCAAGAACCCCTCTCTGCAAATACTAGCTGGTGGCATCCAGGTACCTTTTCCTGGAGCTGGTCTTCCTTTATAATTTACAGTGTTGATGTGCTGTTCTCAGTAAGATGTGTATCTTGACATAACATTTGGTCCTCACAGGCACTTTCTCATCCTTAAAGCACTCCTCTTGTTCCAGCAGAAGTGACTTTGAGGAGAAAGCTTATTAGGAATATTTGTTTGTGGTGGGATTGGAGGTGGTGTGAAGAGTGTGACACTTGGAGATGAAGAGGCTAGGAGAAGAAACGTACAGAAAAGCGTTCTGGAGCGTAAGGGGCCACCAACGTTTACAGTCGCAGTGGAGATGGTGTCTAGAAGTGAATGGAAAGTTCACAGAAGCTTAGCTGCAACTGTTGACTACCTTCTTGCAGGTCAAGTCCCTTCTCAGCTGTTAAAGCACACAACTGCTACACGCGAAGTCTGCGCACTATCTTCTGTTCTTGGTCACATTTTTTCTGTTCAAGAATTTCCACGGAATACTGACCTGATATGTCGCTTCCGCAGGCAGGCCACCTAGAATCGAGTATCGCAGGATGAGCAGTGAAGGAAAAGTCATAATTGGGAATGATGAGAGCTTCAGCGAGATTCCCTCAGGAGTTGGTAGCCCTGGTTCTCCGTTTGCCGCCGAAACTGCAAGTGACGATGAAACTGACGATGACGAAGATGAGTCCGATGACGAAGGCTCACAAACTACTGGCAAGAGAGATGATGCATGGGAGAACGGAGATCCACCACTGTACCTTTATACGTATCAGGTGCAATTCCAGCTGAATCTCGCTGATTCACTTAAACTGGCTTTTAACAGTGAGAAGAGGAGAGACAACTAGTCTCTCATGTACCAGCCAAGAAGAAGGATTGATTGGTTGGTTGATAATTTTCCTGCGCAAACCAGAATTACTGGCCTGACGATGGGTTGAAACTGTTAGTAGGTCACAGAGGCGTCGTTGGAGCAAGTCATGGAGGTCATGGGATTAGAGAATGCCGTCCAGCTTACCAACGACATTGGGACCGCCGACGTTGTCCTGGCCTTGAGATCGAAGCTGAAACAAAATCAATGGGTTCGAGGGATGGCCAAGTATCGACAGCTTCCGGTGTTTGCTATCAAGGTTCGTTGAGTGAACATGATTCCGTTGGCCTTTCTGCCGCGACCTCTCGGCTTTTTATAAAAGCTGATGGACCTTGTCTTCTTCAGGTTTGGAGGATCAGCAACCACTTCAGAAGAAAGATGATTCTCATCAGTTGGATCGCCCTGTGCTGTTGTGCAGGCGAACACGATGGCCCAAATGGTAAGGGCCATGCGGGCAATTTTAGGAATGGAGTCCCTCGCTGCAAATACTTTGGTAACGTCCAACAGACTCGAAGCTCGAAGCAAATTCGAGGACGTGGCGTCGTCGCAGCAGCAAAGTGCACCTCGTAGAGCTACGTCGGAAGATGAGATCGACGCGTTAGAGGTACATCTTGCTCTTCTTGCCCCAGTTGAGCGCACTCTAGTTGGAGCGTATGGCTTCTTTCTCCAGCGTGGGAAATGGTAGAAACAAGAGAAGAGACTAGTAAATCTGCTCTGAACTCTATCTCCTTCTTGCAGGAGGCGAGGCTGGCAATCGAGCAGCTCGTTATTCCCAAGGGGCAGCCAGTGGAGCTTCTTCCTAGAGCGCCTGAAATTATCGCTCTGCAGATAAAGTTAGTTGAGGGCTATCAGCTTGCGACAGAGAAAGCTGGCACGGAATTCAATCTACGCCTGCGGATTCTTCCTAGGCTTTCGGATGGGGGTACGTATGAAATTGGAAAAAGAGACGAATGGGACGAGGAGGTCAATATCGAAGGGGGCAAAAGCGTCGTTCGACTTCCTGTTCTACCAGAATAGGTAGCAGCCGCTGTACATTATCATTTAATCATTATAATACGCCGATTCATTAGCAGAAAACTCATCGTAGTTCCTGCTGCAAGCCGGCTGTTCTCTGATTTTCATTCGAGTTGAATAGAGAATTCTTCATTCGAGTTGAATAGAGAATTCTTCATTCGATGGATGGCCAGTTGTCTATGCCATTGAGGCTATGAAGGGGAGTCTGTACTGTTCTCCTCTGCTAGTGCCTCTACGTTCGCCAGGGTTCGAGACCCTGTCTGAAGCCTAACGGGTGGAATTTCTCCATAGTTTCGGCTTGTGGTGCTGGCTGTGCTCATACCTGTACGCATCTCTTGAGGGTTTTGGGTTCTGGTCTTCCGGTCTCTTTCTGGCTGTGATTGATGGATGATTTCGCTGCTCGTTAAGTCTCATTTGCGCGCATGGTCTCCATGTGTATCTCGGCTGGCCGGGATGGAGGAAGATAAAAATTCTCTCACCGAAGCAGAGTCAGGCCGGGTTGTGTCCGATTCCTGCTGGTTTGAACCGCATGCGCCTACAGCGAGCTGACACTGAGATAGACCGAAACCAAATTTCTGACTGCTCATTAAAACTCTACGCCATCATGACATACGCCTATCAGATCTCGAAGGCAAAACTCTAGTGCAGTTGCGAGAACGCCTCTCACTCGCGCGGAGAGGAAGAGAGGAAAAGAAGTAAAGTAAGCAACATCCCCTGGGAAGAATGCAGAGCGAGTGGATAAGAGCAGGGGAAAATATGGAGTGGACTTCACGGAAGGGAATGCGTGATTCTACCCAGGCTTCTTTCTACCTTTCTACCTGTCAACCATGTGCACTCCACCAGGATATCTATCTTATCCACAAGGGTGTGAGAGTTCTCCATAGTCTAACATAGATATCTACGTAGAGAGAACCATACGCTTCCTGTGGGATGAATGCCTTGGGGGTGCGAACTCCATATCACGAGCTGAACGAAATTTTACGAACCGAATAATAAATTCATGGGGAAGAAGAAGCACATGAAGATCCCAATGCTAGGTAGAGTCTGGAACCTGGATGAGACCAGAATAGGAATCATGAGATTCTGTCCAGATGAGCATTTAGGCGATGCCTTCTGGTTCATGGACTCTGAGTGGCCGTGGTACTGCAGTGATGGCCTGATGTAACTGTATGCAGGCAGGAGAGAGACAGAGAGAAGAGCAGCAGAAAAGCGAATAAAGGGAGTCAAAGTAACTAGACTGAATCTAAACATGCACGTAACAGGTGGGAAAGGGAGAAGGGTGTTTGACCAGACTGCAACCGACTGGTATATTATCAAAACGCAATTAGCGGAATGGCATAATGAGGAGCAGCAGCAGGAGGAGTCGCAGATAAATTTGGGTGGGTGATAGTTGTGAGAGGGTAACTGCGCAACTCAGAGAATCAAAAAGGGAGAAGAGGAGAAAGGACAAGAGGAAGAGGAGGGTCCACACAAAGTTATTTTACTCGTGTGGGCTCGGTTCTTGTGCCAAATGGCTCCTCTTTCATGGCTGTTGCCACTCCCGTCTTCTCTCTCTCGCTTTGCCAATCCCCCTTCCCTCCTCCCCCTCGCAGTTTGGATAACTTCCTCATCGCGTGACACGCCACCCATCCCTGCGCGCCCATACTTGTGCTTTCCTCTGACAGGGAGGGGAGGCCGCCTAGCCACTGGCTTTTCACACTCTTCTGCCATTTGTGTGTGTTTTTTCCTCGACAGGAGGTGAGAGAGAGAGAGAGAGAGATAGAGGGGAACAGGAAGAAGAAGAGAGTCTGAGTGAGTGATAGCAATGGCGTCTGTTTTCTGTGTGTCTGTAGATGCCATAGCTAAGCTGCCGGCTCTCCAGCAGCAGCTATCGTCCCTACATTCTGCGGTCGCTCAGGGTTGCAGCAGCAATCCCAATTTCTTCACGTTCAGATGCTCACCAGCACGAGCCCAACAAAGACAACAACGGAATGCTGCTGCTGCTTCGACTCCTCGAATCCGACCGGCCATCACCTGCATGGCAGCAGCTGCTGCTGCTGCGACAACCGGTTAGTTTCTTCCCCGCTCTGCGCTCGTTTTGCTAGCAATGTCGTCCGTTCTCCTTCTGCTTGCAGCGTGGCCGAGTCCCGGCAAATGTGGAGCGACATGCACGAGTCGTACGTAAATCCACCGTTGAACGGAAGTTGGAGAGTGCTGATCTCGTACTCGCTTATATCGAGAATTGAATTTTTCTCTCCCTTAGATAAGAACCCAAGGAAATTAGGGGACGGCACAGTGATCGATGAATGGGAACACCTCGTCGAAACTTCTGTTTACCACAGCGCTTGTTTCAGAAGTCGGGAATTGCTTCCAGAAGAGGAAGAGAGGAACTTATTTGGCGGCGGTCATATCAGAGCCCTGTTTCGGTTTTGAGTTATGAAAAATTTGGGGCTGTTTTGAGGATCTGAGAGTGCACATTGACGCGCCATTGTAGTAGTAGGTAGTAGTTGCTGGCTGGGAATAACAGAAGGGTATGGGAAAAATTGCTACGTTTCTTCGAGGGCCTAGACTGAGTAGAAACAGGTGCGCTTTGGGAATCTGGCAGAGGTGGTGCTTCCATGAGATGAATCACGGCTGTAGCTGGTGCCTCCAACCTACCTGCTTTGCTGTTTGTCCTTTATTTGTTTTCCTTACGAGCAGAAAGCTTCAGAGCTCGACGGGTGGATAAGGAAGAGATCTCACGGACGTGAACTATCCAGGAGTCCGAAAATTCTGCAGAGTGCTGATTGCCGATGTCTGAGTAATGAGGAAGTCTAGCGGGCCATACAAGTCATTTCTGTGCGAGGATCATATCTCGAACGGCGATGCGGGCCTGTCTAGGTTTATCGAAATCAGAACTGAGTCAGTGGCGGCACGGTTGTTTTCATTGCCATTGCAGCATGTTTCTGTTACTGACTTGTCTGGTCTGATTCCCTGTGTCTAGACATTCCCACCGTGGCGGACACAAAGAGGGCGTTCCTGGACGCTTACAGAAGACCGATTCCCAGCATCTACAACAACGTGATTCAGGAGCTGCTGGTACAGCAGCATTTGATGCGATACAACACCACCTACAAGTATGACGCAGTCTTCGCTCTTGGTTTCGTCACCGTTTACGATCAGTTAATGGATGGATACCCGAGCGCCGAGGATCGGGATTCAATCTTCAAGGCCTACGTCGGCTCTCTTCAGGAAGACCCTGAACAATACAGGTAAGATCGCAGATGGTAACCCTAAACAACTTTTGAAGATACCCTCGCACTGACAGACACCCGAATGCACGTTCTGTATATGTTTCTCCAAGCCTTAAACTGTTTCAGATTCGAAGTCATTATGCGTCAACCTCCGGGGAGTATTTTCAGATGTGAAATACGTCCTTCTGGCCATCGATCCAACTGAAATGTGCATTCTTGTTTTCTCTACTACCAACGAAAATACTTCTTTCTAAACTGACAAGGATTTCATCTAACTTATGCTATACCTCTGTCACCGACTGTGCTTCAGTAATGATCTGTGAATGAGGTACAGGCCTCTTCATGTTTATGGAAGGTCGGTGTTCATCGATGTATCCCACCTACACGCTCTTCTCGATCTTCCTTTTATGTGAATAAGTAGGCATACTAGGTAAACATATCGGTGGTTTCTGAGCTATGTGGCTTTTAGAATAACTGCGTGCAGTTGATTCGTGGTTATGTGGCCTCGCGTTTCAGGATCTGATCCTTAAGTGGTCCTTCATCGAGACTTTGATCGAGCTGAAGCATTTTTCTCAAGATAAATTTATGCTATCAAACTGTCTGCCGTATCTCTTTTGCTACAGACGGTCTTATAAAATACATTTCTGTGCCAGATCTGATGCCAGGAAGCTGGAAGGGTGGGCAAGCCAACAAACCGCAACTTCCATCGTTTCCTTTGGAGGAGAGGGAGAAGTGGAAGGAATTTTCAAGGATATCGCTGAGCGCGCAGCTGGGAAGGGCAGTTTCCACTACAGCAGGTTCTTTGCCATTGGTCTATTCCGCCTTCTTGAGGTGGCAAAGGCCTCAGACCCAGCTGTACTGGAGCAGGTAATATATCATCCGTTTGAGATCTCTACGTGCTCCAGTAAATATTGATGTGTATGCAACTCAAGCTTCATTCCTGTTGGTCTCACAAGACAAGGCAGTCAGTCTCCGTTTCCTTTGCCTTCCGGATAACTGACTGGATTCCCTGAACTGGCACGCAGTTTGCTAAAGCCCTGAACGTGAACAAGCTGAGCATAGACAGGGATCTTGATGTGTACCGCAACTTACTCTCCAAGTTGGCCCAGGCCAAGGAGCTAATAAAGGAATACGTCGACAGGTAATCTTCTTGTTTCCCTGGCATATTTTCTTGGTCGGTTGAACGAGTTTGCTTTCATACATTACACGAAAATAGCACGATCGATCAGCTTCTTTGGAACTGCAGCTGCTATTTGATACCAAAGTCCGCTTTGTGGGTGGAAAAATCGGAGGCTCCATGCCCCTGGGGCTGTTTCGCTTTCTTTCTTTCTTGACAGATGTGCGTGTCAGATCTTGGAGTTCTCATGATTCTGGTATGTTTTCATTACGCAGAGAGAAGAAGAAGGCAGCGGAGAGGGAGAGCGCGGCCACAAAAAAGGCGGAGGAAGTTGCCAAGACGGAAGCAAAGTCGGAGTGAGAGGCCTTGAGGACAACGACAGATATACAGATGTAAAGAAAATGAGAGAATCATCATCCGGAATCAATCTAAAACAGGCCAATTTTCTCTGTGACTGTCTTCCGACCTGTATTGTACCACCACCATGTGTAATGTTTTAGCTTGTGCACCAGCAAGAACATCATCGTCATCCTAGGTGAAACGAAGATAGAAACTAACTAGTTGTATTCTTTTTCCGAAGTCAAGCCTGACATCGTGTAGTTGCAGTTCCACCAGCCAGCTTCATAGCCACTTTTGCTTCGGCAGTGATGTAAAGCTTTGAGAGAGCCAGTCCACTTGTGTATCATTGACGCCTAAAGTTTGAACCAATAAACAGTTGCCAAGCAGATTATGCTGGAATTTACCGAACATTGCCTCGGCAAATATAACAGAACAGAACACCTTCTAGCTCTAAGAACTTTGTACCTTCTGGCTCTAAGAACTTTGTATCTTTTACTGCTCTTCCGTATATTATAATCCTCGCCACCCGATGATTCAGTGAGGTTTCAAGCACATGTGCGTCCCTGGAACTTGGATCAGTCCGCAAGCTCATTAGTAACCGGTAGGATAATCGTTAGAAGGAAGGAAGTAAGCCCCGAAAGTGATAAACATATGAGCACTCGATCTAACACCGTAATAACAGATTACCTTGGTTATAAAAAGCGCATTTGCATATAAGTTCGTAAAAATGTTGATGCTGTAACAAAAATCAGCAAATTAAAGTGAGAGTGGAGTCGTCTGTCTCTTAGGACCAGGACTGTTGGAGGGTGTCCACTTTCCGCCTTCAAAAGAATTTACGTAATATTTGGAATCATTAACTTCGCAGTACATTTCTTCTCTTATTCGCGAAATGTTAACAAGGAAGTGTAAACGTTTCAAATATGTGCAACACAATTCGAACCTTCTGCGTAGTTCTAGTCTTCACGAACTGTTGCATATGACTTTTCTGAAATAAAGTTTGACGGTCATGAGCAACGGGAACGAGACTCGTCCAGAAAACCATAATTCCATCGCAAACAGGAGAAAACTTTTGGACATCCTTTGCTACCTACTATCGTTTCTTTCTTCCTGCTAAGCCGCTCCAGAATTCACTAACCACAGTCAGTTACTTGATCATGTCCATCCGAAGACTCGCAGAACCATTTTCAACGGATCCGCATATCGCACTAACCGATCCGAAGGTTGCACACCATCGGACCAGTGTCCACGACCAGCTCCCCACTCGCGGATCGGCTTTCGTTCTGTGCGTGTGAGAACCGGCCATAGCAGTTCACCCCGGCGACCTTGTAACCTGCTCTTGTTTGCCAGACACTTCGTCTTTTGGCGTGCACACATCTATGGACTGATGTCTACGCGAGCTCCACCAGTCAGTCTCCGAAACAAGTGTGGTCAAGGGTAAGAGGCTTCGTGCAACACTTCTTATTTCTGTGGTAGGTAAAGGTCTTCAGCCATTCGCTCTGAGAACGACTGTTCCTAGGTATTACCTCGACTAGCGAGTGCATGAAATACTGGAAAGGGCATGACAAAGTGGAAAAGCTGCATTCACAGTGGTTACATCCGTCTGTATAAACTTTACGAAGGAGAAACTGGCATTTCCAGAACTGGGAGAGTTCCTTCCATATACAGTAAGTCATCGGCTTGACAAGTTCATAACCATACTCGATAGCGGAAGCCCTCAGGAAAAGTTCCTAGAAGTGTGTGATACTGCTGCTCGGGAAAGTAAAATCCCGGCTTTGAACTAAGAAGCATGCACGCGGTGTCCCTACAAGGTAAATCTTGAAAGACACTTGAATTGAGACGCCTCTTCATTACTAAGTACTACAGTACAGGCTTCACATAGACCACTTGGCAACAGAGAAACCCAGTGAGATCAAAAGACAAAAAACCTGAGAAACTGAGCACTAGCCTTAGGACATACCTCAACGCTCCATGGATGGGAACAAGGTCGAACATTATTTCCCCAGCTTCATCCTTTCGACCAGAAAATCAGGAAACTGTCTGCGTGTTTCCACTTAACTAGTTGATGCTTCCCATAGACAAGGACCCCGTGCACAGATATCGACCACAACAAGCTGGTGGGGAACAATAACAGAAAAGATTTCCAAGAGTAAATGATTTCAGGCTAGAGGTTTCTTTGTCTTGCTGGATAGAGCTGCTCCGGAAAGAAGTATTTCCTGACGAATAAGAAACTGAAAAGCTAGAGTCAACTGGCCTTGAACTCGACTGTATACCAAATCTGATCTAAGGTCCAATCCCATTCATCTCGTTCTGAACGAACTTCGGCGTTAAACGATTCACCCGTATAACTAATGCAAGAAGTCTGTTAGCTCATCGATGTTAAGTTTAAACACCAGCTCCATGGGATGAGAATATACTTCACCGGGATATTTGCCCCCGAGGAAACAAGGAGTTGACCCGCGATCTCTATGCTCACGTCCTCTGTAAGAATTTCCAGCTCGATGCACTTCAAGCACCGGCCAGCTCAATCGAACCCTAAAGATAACAAAATTTGTAATTTTCTAACTATTTCGATGCCTATCACGCCTCCTGAGCTTGCGCTGCTTGTGCTTGTTCATCTTCTTTTTCCTTTTCCGCTTCACACTGCTGCACTCCAAAGGAATGTTATCCAGAGAAAACCGGAGGCCCACTTCCACACAACCTAGCAGGGAAGCCAAGCTAGGTTTCATTGCCTGCTCGACGCAACTGTTATTACACGCTTCTGCAGAGCTATCTGTGACCATAGTTACAAACGACCGAGTTTCACAACTACTTCCAGCTAAATAAGGCGAAAACATAGGCAGATCCCGGCCACTCGTCCTCCTTCCCAGCAACGCTAATAGTTCCTTTTGTTGTCTCTGCGCAGAATTCAGCAACAAATCATCGAATTCTGGATACCGCACTAGTGTTCCACTCCGCGAGAAAGAATCCATCACATGTAGACAATTCAATCGTCCAGAAGCACGGTCTACCTCAGCGTTCCTAATTGGGGACTCCAGCGCATCCAAGTGAGAGATCGCACGATCCCTGGGGAGAACCTCATCGTTCGTCAGCTCACTTCTCGTCGTTAAAAGGCCTCTGGGCTTCAAATCCACGACACCAGCATCCACACTCGGTGGACAACCACCCAACGCACCAAATCGCTGCTGATCCAAAAGCACTCCGGCATTCAGCACCGGACTCCGCTGACGAAGAAAGCACCTAACGGCATGTAGCGCCAACGATCGCGCTGCCGGAGATTCCATCTCAAAATGCAAATCGAGGGACCTCCTCGCACTCAGAACGGGTACACGCGACGATGGAGCTCCTCTTCTCTTCTCCTCTCCTCTCCCTCTCAGAGCATTAGGGCTCCCATCCCTCCCATCCCTCCCTCCCTCGTTCCGTCACTCACTCGCAAACTCCTCAACATTCGCTCGCCTCCAACTCGCACTTTCCTCAAGGAAAACGCATCAGTCTCTCGCTCCCTTCCTTCCTACCTCTCACGCTCTCACCCACACTACTACGTAGGTTCAAGCGCCCGCCGTGAATGGGAACTGTAAGGATGTAGGTTGATAGCCTGAGGAGATACGATATCAACCACGTCAGTTTATGCAGTCGTATTCCAGAAATGAGTAAAGTGACTTTCTAGTTTCTACTCTTTTTGCATAAAGTTAATGATAGATTATTACTACCATACACAAAGCGTAGAAATAAAGAACATGTAACACTAGCTATATCTAGCTATCCGCGAAACCTCCTCAAGTATGGAGACCCGAGCCTCCAATGATGTATCATCTCTTCCAACGGAGGATGAAAGTTTCTCGAATCTTTTCTTCAAAGCCTCCGCTAATGTCCTCTGCAATGCTATATTGATCCGCTATCACACATAAGCGACATAGCATCCTAAAGGTAGGTATTCCCTAGAGTTCTCCATCTGCATATGTGCTAACGAATTCAACAAGTCAGTAGACTTCTGATGAAGACATCCGGAGGTCTCAATCGCAAGAAGGAAAGATCTCACATAAGCGTATTAAATTTTCTGCTCAGCCGTCAAAGAATATGCATGTCCCGAAGTAAGTACTATCTGACGAATATAAGAGTCAACCATCGGATGAGCAATAATCACATCCGCAACATATATCACCCTCTCATGGCTGAAATATAGATCTACCCGTCGTCGAGAAATATCTATGGAGAAGGAGGAGAATAGACCCCTTCTTTCTCACACAGAACTCCGCTTCTCTCATGGGAGAAAGTACAGTATCTCAAATGATGTCATGTTTCACCCTCTTCATGTGTTCATCAGAAAAGATGCCCTCTTGTAATAGAGAAAGATCATCACTACAATCATAAGTTGAAGAACATTCAATCGAAGACGCATCACTATAATATAAGTTGAAAGTCCGATGCGTAGTCTAGGGGTGGAAAGCTTGGCAGAAAGCCAAGCCCCCCGTGCAAGAACGTAGACGAGTTATAATATGATTTGTAAGTCCATCTGACTTGAGAGGAGCAAGGACCAGATGCGATAAGAAGCCATGGCTGAGTGTCCTCTCAAGTGAAGACATCCAATCTCTAACAATGACATCAAAAGAAGATAAGAGAGATTAAGTCGGAGTAGATAAATCATCTCTATATTGATGTAACTCTACATGTAAGAAGAAGTATCCTTCCACTATATGCAGAATAAACTCCCGCAATAGTGAAACATGATATACGTGGAAATGTAGTGCCAAAGATGGTACGACTAGAGGCCAACTATCCAAGAAAGCCAAAAGGAGCAGAGAGCCTAGCGGCTAAGAGGTCTACCTCATCATGCATACGAGGTCAAGTAACATGTCAACTCTCCCTCTGGACAATAAAAGCTCTTGGTCTTAGAATATCTATAAAAGTCGTCAATAAGTCTTAATCAAACCGCTCCAAATTGTCGAGGAAAGTAGAAGTAGGTGGTACACATCTTTGCAAAAATGATGGTCTCTTTGCAAAGCAAAAAGATAAAATGGATAATTTGATCTAAGGGTCCTCAAGTCGAGATAAGATAGCCAAATGATCATGCTCCAACATGTGCTCCTCTAAGAAGGAGGACACAAACTCGGGTGAACCAAAAAAGTACCCAAGACTTTAATGTCAATCATGTGGAGTGAGAAAGCCCTCCTGAATGATGAAAGAAGAATCCAAACCCAAAGGAAATCAAGCCCCATACTTAGTCACCCTAACCGACAAATCAATGATCAAAGTCCTGCTCGAAGATCCTCGAATATCTATCCTATCAAAGAAGCAGGTCCCACGATATGAGTATCATCGTGTAAAGAAAGAATCAGACATATTAGATGGAGAGTCGTCACTCTCCGTAAGGTTCGGAAATAAGCCATGATGGACAATGGACCTCCTAGAGTATTGCATTGGCTAGTACATGTCTCAGATCATATGACCTCTACATCATGCACTGAAGAACCGTGAAAATGATACAGAGGAGTAGCAGCACCATATGTCCGAACAAAAGATATGAGATGAGAAAGTGGAGGACCTGCATCCAACAACTCTAAAAAGATGACATCTCTCGAAATGCAATTGAATGCATTCTCCACATCTACTTGTAGAACCACCTAACAGAGCTGAAGTTCCATGGATGCACGAAGCGCATGCACCACGATCTCAGTGTCATATCGAACACTCACCTCGTACTGATAAGACTGCAAATGTTGTGCACATTTATCTCTGTGTTGAAGCACCATAGCACGGCTCACAAGCTTGAGAATAACATCTCTCATCGCTAGAAGACGCACGTCTCTGCCGGTCTTGTCCATCATAGGCAACCTACTCGTCTCCAAAATCTGAACGATGTGAGGATGCACCATACCACGAGTTAAAGCTGAGCACACTGTGAAAAGCATAATCTCCCGAATCCAAACATTGTCGCAAGTATTCATAACGCATACCCGAGAGACCACCAGTTGCTAGACTATGAGCGGTCATGAAAGCACAAAGAAATGAATCTCTGTCTAGAACAAAAGACTCTAATGACTGAAAATATATAATCTCAAGAGAATGTGACAAATAATGCTGAGGGTGTAATCTTCTAAGCTCGAGAATAGTATCTTGTGTAAGAGGAGCCGCCACCAATTGACGTTAAGCTCGAGCAGCATGACTTCACTCCTCAACTCAACCAAGTAGAAGACAACGTCTAAGTCGTATTTTCTCCAAAATCTCATTTGAATCCAAGATCTCCACGTCCCGAGAAATTGCATGGTCTATATCTCTGTTCAACAAACTATCCAAGAAGTCTCTATGTAGATACTTTCAGTCACTACATATGAACTGACAGAGTCGAGCTAAAACATCACGTTGATCTGAATTTCTTTCTCGGTTATATCTCAAACATCATCTTGGAAATAGAAAAAATAGATCCCAAGCATACTCATCAAAAGATCCTCAGTCAAAATATCTAAGGATAATCTAAGTGCACCTCTAACATCTATCCTCAACGCAAAATGAATAGAGTAAAACAGACGAGGTGGACGTCGATCAAGTGAAAAAAATCTAAAATAGAAGATGTATGTGAACGTAAACCAAACCCAACCTCTAGCTATATCAAGTTAAGAAACGACTGGTGAGGAAAGAGAAATCAATAGAGGAAGAAACTGCAAGAGAAGTGATACGATGAGATTGAGTAATAATCAAATGTGGATGTCTCGGTCCAGCACCTGTACAAGCACGGGTGTGGTTGATGCTGGACCCATCCGTCGTAAATGAATGATCACAAGATAAACAAGGAATACGAAGTACATGTCTCAGAGCAGAAGGTCCTCGGGAGTTGTAAGACGATTGAAAAATAATCCTTAAGAGAGAGTGGATCTATGTGCTTTCAGAAAACATACATGGGAGGTTGTTGACGTACAAGCATTAGTTAAACTCGGTATTAATTTATTATCTAAACCTTCCCAACGAAGATATTAAGTAATAAAATAATGGAGCATGCCATCCTCTTCCATCTTGCAAGAGGGTGAATATGCATGTAAGATCAACTTCATGGAACTTTTACCCACTTGTTATTATTGAGAAAGATATAAGTGTTAAACAAAAATCGTATATCAAACTTATGAGAAAAATCAGAAAATTTAATAAATATTATATGTTAGTCAGGCTTGAGATGTGAGAAGATCCGAACATAAATCATAAGAGAAGCGCTGTCAGACACGCTCGTCTAAGTACACATGCGAGATGCTGATTACTATCAAAACATTTTTATGGATTAGATAATAATTTAAACCTTGCATATATGTCTCTTCCATAAGAGAGATGGAAGAGAGTGAATATGCACGCTCCGAGTATGAAATTATTGTGGTGACCTACAAGTTTAACTATCTAAAAAATAAACTTGAAGAACAAAAAATTCACACTATCAGAATGAAACGAATATAACTGCTAAAAATGTATTTCCATAGAATGAATAACTGAACCCGAACCAAGAGGTAAATTTGTTTTATTGAAAAACATCACCAAATGTATTATGATAATCCACTAGTCGAGCTATTTGAGATATGTCCGAAAATTTGAATAGTCTTACTACTTTTGCTGTTTGAAGTATGAAACGATGAATGTATTATAGTGATCCACAAGTCCAAATATATGAAGTATGTCCAATACTTGCCAGGAAATGACAGTCCCAGCTTAAAGCCGTTCCCCTTCGTAAAAAAGTCATATTCTGTAATGGTTTGTTAAATTTTGTATCAAACTCTTGAGGGAAATAAGGTTTGGTAGAAAATTCATGCTTGCAAATGCATGCAAAGGGGAATGACAATAATGCTTTCCGGGGGTAAATGTGAGGCGTATTATTTCTTTTATGCGTCGTTATACGTTGGGTTTGCTGGGATTCTATGTACAACATAAATACAGTGGTCCAGTGGATATGATTCTTTTTACATCATTAGTTACCAAACTTTATAGAGTTCCACTTTTAATTTCTGCCCAGATTCTCTTTCCGAGTTGGTTCTAACCGCTCAAGTACTTTCTTGTCAGTTATTCAATCACGGTTCTTCTCCAACTTATTCTTCAACTTTACCTTCTCCAACTTATTCTCGGTATTTTGATATCCTTATTTACGAACTAATCAGAATAACAGTGAAAGAAGTAAAAATATAAGTATTAATTCAAATAAAAAAGAAAATAAGCAAACTGAAATTTAACATTTTTGACAAAATGAAGCTCGGCAGTCAAGACAGTAAACTAGATTTATTCGGTAAATTTCTGAAGCTATCCTGTTAATCCTTAGATACTCATATTTATTTTACGTACTATTCATTGATCATTCCAAATATATTAGAATTTTTGATAACGATTTAATGATTTTTATTCTTTAGAAATTTCGGCACTTTACTCATTTAATTTTCTAAAATTTCGTACAAAACCTTTTCGTAGTTAATTTCTGTCAGACCTGACCTCAACGAACGTTATTTAAGTCTCCCTCTACTTCAAAGAAAAACAGTTTCATGCTACTGTAGTGATCGCAAAGAAAGATGGAGAATATATTCTCAATTAGACGAAATAAGGTTTACGTTTTGTACGTATGAGCTCAGGCTAGAGTTTATCCAACAAAATGAGTATACTACTCATTGTCAATCGACAAGACTAACTAAAGATTCAGTGTTAGACATTTGCAAACAGCAGAGTGCAAAAGGGGTCCATCTTATTTAAACATATTGAATCACCTTGTGGTTGGTTGAAAATATATCGAGATATAATAATATCAGATGCAGTCAATAAAAACAAATTGAAGATATGAAAGTAAAAGTGTGTGAATCTTATCATAATGGTTCCTTCATTACAAAGTTGTGATATGATATACTCCTTACTAGTGAATAATTACCTTTACACTAGTTAAGTATAATTAATTCTCGCACACTCTAATAAGAGGTGTTTTGGGATGACTAGTACTTCCGAGGAATAGGATTATCTCGAGATGGTGTAGCACTAAGATTTAGAAATTTACTTTACCTCACCCCTAATACGTTTGTGGGATTGGACCTTACTCTTCTTAATTTTGCTTTACTTTATTACACCTTTGACTGACTATAGCAAGTTCAGTAAGTCAAAATGCCATATTATCAGAATGAGAGAATAGCATGTTAGCTCACGTATACACAGGGAAGTTTAATTTAAAATGTCTTTATAACATATTATCAACTCGAGTATTTCTTATTTGTTTTAATGCAGTGTCTTTATAGAACAATAAACCTGCTAAACTTGCTGTTTACATTCAAATGTGTGATCAAGTAACACAAAGTTGAAAAAGATGAGATCATGATCAAGTAACACAAAGTTAAGAGCGGTGAGATCAAATCAAGTAAATTTCTGTACCAAGATCGCATAAACGCTTTCTACGAGATGCTTATCGTACCTGGGATATATTGAATAGAATTTATAATAGTATTTTGATTAATATAGTATCGTTGACATGTCTACTCTCTTGCTAGGTTTAAAATATTATGTTGCAAATATGTATAATATTTCTAAAATGTAAATTATTTAAACTAATATGCTACTGTACGCCAGTGACTAACCCATCTAGTGGCTTATGAAGTTATGGTCACTCATAAACCAGTGGCTTCTAATCACTCGTAAACCACTGGTGAGTAAGCAACGGTAGATCATCTCTAAATATACTCCAAAACGATCCGCAAGACATGGAGGTGAGAGAGTTCATCCTTTATAAATCCTTTATAGTAGTTTAGATCAGGAAACATAACATACAAAGTGATACAAATATTTGACAATAAGATCCACATAGGGAGGTCATCGAGTTAATAACTTTTACAAGGTGTTCAAAATGAAGAGGAAGACGACCACGAGATACACCACATAGGTAAACAGAATCAAAGATTCTGTATAATGCAAATCTTTTTTAAAAGTAAAAATGTCAATAGAAAAATTATCGGTTTACAATCCAGAGAAACTCCTAATAAAGTGTGTCGAACGAAGACGAGAAAACCCAGAGAATGAATGAATAATCCATTTTCATCTCGATTTAATTCTTATAAAACCCTTCCTTTTAAAAAGATGCAATGATAAATTGTTTCAATGAGAGTACATGACCGTAATGCAAGACAGGTCTCCAATATATAGACCGGTCTCCCATCCGGTAGATTCTTCCTGATAAGACCTCTGAAATGTACTCGCACCGAGTGGTTTTATCTCATCGAAATGGTTTACGGTGTCCTCAAAACTGCTCCCATTGGGTGTTCTTCCACTCACTTCTTGCCCACGGATGAATATAGAAAAAGAAAAAATAAAAAGAAAATGTAAATTACACTCTCTAGAGGCTATGATAAAATGAATAAGCATGCTCGATCAACTTCGGTACGTTTTGTTTACTTTATGTTACAGGAAATATTATAACTATTATATATATATATATATAATAACAATTAATAATTTAAATATTAAATATTAGTTATTCCAAGAACAATAAAAACGTCATTGGAAAACTCATCAGTGGTATCCAGGTCTACTCGATTCAGAGGGTACAAATACGAGAGCCTACTAAACTAGAATGATACATTAATAAACACATTCATTTATTATCTAACTTTCCCCTCTGAAAGATTAGATAATAAATGAATGTAGCTTGCTGCCCCCTTCCATCTTCGGATGGAAGAGATGAATAAGCATACCAAACGTGCATCCTGGAGAAGAACGTTGAAGAGAAAGTGATAGAACGGTTTTCTTTTACGTTCATTGGAGAAATGTCACGTACAATAAGTAGTCCGTGCTCCTGTTCTTGATGAGAAATTTCTAAATTAATCTTTTATATTTTTCTCGGCACTGCTTGGTATACTTTTTTCTCGGAGCTAAAGCTTTTGGACGTTTTGTTCTCTTTAAGATATCAGAAATGTTATAAGTGTTATATAAATACTTTAGATTAAGTAAAAATCAAAATCAAAACAATATTTAAGTGTTCACTGTTACTTGCTCCAAGAACGTTAGAAACCTCTTTAGAAAACCCATAAGTAGAGTGTGTTAATTTGCGTTTCACAAGATACAAGTGCGAGAAGGTGCTACAATGTATTTATGAATATATAAATACATTAATTTATTACTTAATTCTTCCTATGAAAAAAATTAGGTAATAAATTAAGGTTGCATCCCTCTTCCATCTTCGGATCCCTCTTCCAATGAACTTGGTATGCTTATTCACCTCTTCCATCCGAAGATGGAAGAGGTGAATAAGCATACCAAGTTCATTGCTGATTGTGTTCCCGCTGGTCAAACGGTTTGCGCAAAAACTTCTGGATTATAAGAGGATGTCCAAGTTAAACCTTTTCATTATATTCCATACCCGCAAGCTGCAGTTTCCGACGAATGGCCGTTTCCTGCGGTTACCTCGGCAGAAACCTCCCATAAGTGTTTTTCATTACTCGCATGAGATAAATTGCACATATCAAATTTGCTGTTGAACCTGGTGAAATATTGAACTTCCAAATCAATATATGCATCCAAAATCAGCTTCAGGAAAATTTTGCTCGCTTTTAGTTTTAAGAAAAGTTCAAAGTTGAAATTTGATATAAAATATCCAAATAATTAAATTTATCTGTAAATATTAAATGATAACAGTAACTAGAGTCACAAGATGATAAAGACACAACGTATCAAGCGAGGGAGGAACACTCGCTCTCCAAACTATAAGTGAGAGAGGTTGCTAACAAACATAATTTAATTTAAATTAAGTATTAAGTTATTATCTAATTTTTTCTAATGAAATAATTAGGTAATAAATTTATATATTTGATTTTTTCATTTTTGGATGGAGGAGATAAATAATATGTATCTAAAGCGAGGTGGAGAAGTTGAAAGCACAAAGAAACAAGCGATAAAAACATAGAAAAATCATTTTACTTCAATGGTCTGTTTACTGTTGTTGGGTAGATATGCAAGGAGAGAGAAAAACGAGACGAGGTAGAATGAATGTAAAATTCTCACTTACAGTTCTAGAAGCGACGAGTGTGTGCTTTTGGCGGATAAGTTATGTGTGGATCTGTTTTAATTCTCGACTTAATTATCATTTAATATTTATAATTTTTAAAATCCTTTTATATTAATTTATTCTAGACGTTTTACATAACACTCACTTATTTACCAAAAGAGAGAAGGAACAAAAATTCCCTAAAGTTCAACCTCTATACGTTTATTAGACATCCACAGCGAAGCGTCCACATCCGAAAAACTCTGCCTCGCTCCTTTTCTACCGGTCCCTTGCATACCCACTCAGTGACATTACACGGACCACCGGCGTGATAGAACTTTTCAGCCTTCTACCAACAGTCCCTTTCAGCTACCAACTTCCCCACCTCGTTTCGGATGCATATTTATCATAACAGCGACCAGACACCAACCAGTGGAGTGATAGATGTTTTCCACGCATCTTCTTGATTATGTCCTGCATTCAGGTTCATCTGATGTTTTAATATTTACAAATATGTAATTAGATTTTGTGAATTTAATATCGAAATTTGCTTAATCTTATTTATATATTTTCCGATAATAACAAGTGACAACTGTTCCCCATAAGTTCATGGTGCATGCATGCATGCATGCACCACTATACTGTAGTTGCAAAATACAAGCAAGCATATTTATTTATCAGTACAGCGGTAGATATTTTCTGAGAGGTAAAGAGGGAGAAAACGCCAGTACGGAATTCGGGAATCCGGAAGTGAGCGGACGCGGAGAGGAATAGAATAGTTAGGTCAGTGAGCAGCAACTCAAGCAGCCCTAGAAATGGACGGAGACAAGGCAGTCGGTCCGTCGTCAGGACGAGAGGGGGTTTTGGCTAGAGTGAATGACCGACCGAACAGAGCCGATTTGGCGACTGTTTGTACGAGAAATGTACAACTCCGTTACGATTATGGCTACTCGAAATCTGAACGATTGACTGACGGACTGGCTCTTTGAACCTCCTTCCTGTCAGCGTTCCTTAATTCGCTCGTTCGGTTGTTTTTCTTGTCGTGTGATCGACTCCTTCCTTCTTACTGCACGATCTATTCGTCAGTATTCGGACAGAGGCAGAAACAGGGCGCCGAGTTGCGATGATGATGAGGTCGCGACCCTGTTTTCCACGGATGAGTTGTTGGCTGGTTTGAGCGTTGTTCCGGCATTATATTACGGCTGGCTCTAACTTTGTTTGAGGTGAGTGATCCGCCCGCTTGTGCACTCTTCTAAACGATTGAGCTCTGGTACGGTATCAGACTGCTGTTTACTACTGCTGTTAACGGTGGAGAGTGTTTTTGGACGAGAGAATTTTTTTAGAGCCCTCGACTGGTTGACGCAGCCTAAGTTTAGCTCTGAAGTGTGTTCCGTGCTCTGCTGCCCGGTTCGAAACGAAGTAAAGGACGATTAAGGAAGGAAGGAAGGAATCAGGGTGAAATGATATTTTGTGAACTGTGAGCATTTTAGTTTGAGGTGCGGGAGTGCATATTGTGCCAGGAGAGGAGGGAGAGTGAGCCCGCTCCACATTGTTTACACCCCTATTTTGTTCGAGAACATCAGATACAGAGAAGGGCAACACTGCTTTGGATGGTTTGTTGGAGGGAAGTGCTGAAGCTTTGTCTGGGGATGTCGAATTTTGCCAGAAAGCTTTAGGAGGCTAGATTTATTCTCAATTGTTGTAATATGTTTAATGCTCCATGGCGATTTCTTGTTTTCGGCCGAGTCAGTTCATACAATCTTATTTGCTTCCGTTTGCGAATGTTCAACCACCTTAAAAATTGCCAACCATGTCACTCCTGGTTTTGCTCCTACGCTCTTGGGTAGCACTTTGCTCTTCCTCCAAGGTGTCGAGTGCGGGAATTATAGGGGGTTAGATTTATGATAGCAATCTCGTCTACCGTCTGCCGCAACGTGTCTGTGAGGTTCTTATTGGACCTGAGCGTGTTTGGGGCCGAACGTGGTATCTTTTACGCAGTTTCAGCAGCATGTTGAGAACCTCGGAGTCCACTGTTGGTACCTGAGAACTCACTTGGGAAAGGCGCTTACGTTCGCCTTCCTCTTGCGGAAGGCTACGTCCTTAGCTGCAAGGGGCGATGGCCCATGGTGGGTATGGGAAGAGGAGGGTGGCGGGGCGGGGTGCCTTCTCTTCTGGAGATAGGAGCAATGGGGGCCGAGGTCCTTCTCGTGTAAAGGGAGCACATGGAGTGCGGAAGGATGCTGACAACAAAAAATCGAAGATTGTGTCCATAAAAAATCAAATTCGATCAATAGAGCGCCTTTTGAAGAAGGTATGATATCCTGCACAAGCTGCTAGCGGGCACCCTAAAACCCTAGGCTACCAGTATGACGATCCTTTCTTCATATGTGCAGTCCGGTCACACCCTGCCTGTCCTAGTGAGGGAGTCAGCGTCTAAGATCCTTCATGGTGTTCTGATCTCTTATCTCGTTCCGGGAACGTCCCAGACTTTAGCCTGTGTTTCGTTTGATTTGCGATTTGATACCCTTCACTTTCAGGTCTTGTCATGAAGGGAGCAGAACCGGGTGAATGCAAAACCGATTTTCCGGAATTTAGCGGTTCAGTATATGCATAGGTATATATATGCATAGTGGGTAGTCTTAGATAAGCGACTTAACGGTGGGTAACTACGGAGCACCTACCTGTGAAGAGCAGTAGTTTGATGATTTCCTCAGGTGAATAGTCAAAGGTATGGGCGGATTAGCAGTCACAGCTTCATACGCTAGCAGTGCAAACTCTCTAAGGTGTTCGTGAGGAACTGTAGTGCCTCTTTTCGGTTTCTCACGTTCTCACGTGCATACGGTTATTTGATTGCTGGAAGGGATAAGGTATCGTACAAAAGTACTGCGGAGTCCTAGTGAAATAAGATTTTGTGTTCAAGAGGTTTGATGGGATTTTCTGTGGGATCATCAGCCACTCCTTGCGGAAGAGGTGAAGGATGCACAAGAAAAGCGACTCGAGGATTTGAGAAAGCAAGCAGAGCTGCATGCTCGCGGTGAATTGGAACGGAAGATGGCGTTGCGATATCGGAAAGTCAAGTTTTTTGGTAGGATTTGCATCTACTCTTTCGTTCTGTCATCGGTGGAACTACAAACTACGCTCATTTGCAAAAGTAGCTCATACTTCCAGGCTTATAGCATTCAAATGTTGTTTTGTTGGGTAACCAACTGCCAGTTGACGGCATTCTGCCAATTTTCCCCTGTGGTTTTGTAATTCAGAAAGAAGGAAGATCGAGAGAAGAATACGGAGGGCGGAGAAACAGTTGCGGACTTTGGGTGATCAGAATACAGCGGAGGGGCTTGCGCTGTCAAAACAGCTCGAACAATTAAAAGAAGATCTTGAGTATGTCAAAGTATGTAAGCAGCCTTTCGCCTTGCTAGTAGTGGTAACCTACCGATGCAGATATGCAACTTCTCTTACGGATACAGTGTGATGTTGTTAGAGTGGTGATGCGGGATCATTTAGCCAGTAAGGTAGTAAGGTGTTGCATGAGCAGTGTGTTCAACTTTCCGTTTCATTTGCAGTTTTTCCCGAAGACAGAAAAGTACATCGCATTGTTTGCTGGAAACGATGATGAGCTAGTTGCCGTGAGAAACGAACTGAGGAAACGTATCAAAGCGAACATTGCTGCCGCAGCCGCTGCCGGGGTGGACCTTGAGGGTACGTCTTACCGAAAATATTTTCCCGTTACTTGTTGCTCAGTAAAATCGTTTTGCTTGGATATTCTCGACTTTCCGTACATACTACTACTACTACTACTGCTACTACTGTTAGTTTTCTTTAACTTAAGAGCTTTTGCGCATGGGATGCAGAAACTGGCAGTGAAGATGAGGCAATGGATCTGAGCGAAGACGACTTCTTCATGGCGGGGTCTTCGAGTGATGATGCAGATGCCGATGATGAGCTTACTGACAAAAGCCCTAGGTTCGAAAGCAGACTCAAAATCTTTGACTTAAATGACGAGCAGTTAATGATGAGGTTATCGTTTGTAAGAAGTGTCGGTATCAGTCTTACGACATCAACTTATAGTTGATGGATTACAGGCATTTCCTGATGTATCGTAACAGAGCTCCTGCGGTAGATCCCTTTAGGGTGACATCCAGTCCAAGCTAAAGGCAAGCAATCTGCTTTCCAACAGTCTGCTACTCCAAGGATCGGTGTTTTAACTATCAGTCAGTATGATGACAGGCTGGGGGATGGAGATGATGGTCCAAAACAAGTGCTTCCGACTCCTAGAATCGCCGTTAGCAAGAGACCACCGAAAATCTCCGACAAATCATCTAAGCGCTCTCGTTTCAGCTCTAAAGATGGTCCGAAAGATGAGGTACGCGTCCATATCTCTAGACCAGGATGACGATATTCGTTCCGTTGTTGTCGTTTTCTATGTTTGTTTCTACCGCGCGTTTTCCTATTCCAACAAGCACTTGTCCTTCCCCTTTCAGGTGTCTGGGTGAGTCCACCAGGTTCGATAGACAGCATGGTGTCGGGAACATCCATGTTGTTCACCCAGGCATCTGCAACGCTTTTAGAATGACTAAAACTCGGTTTTTTGGTGTTTCAAGATGCAGAAACCAGCAAAGTCATTCTCAGGAGGACCGTCTCGTGTGAAGTCTCGTCCTCCGCCGAAACTGAATGGTGTCAAACCACGAACTTCCTCCTCTGGTGGAAATAGCAGACCCTCTTCTTCCACGGGGAACAGTAGGCCATCCTCGTCTGCAGGGAACAGTAAACAACCGTCACTCACTGTGAACAGTAAATCATCGTCTTTTGTTGGAAGTAGTAGGCAGTTCCCTTTACCCGGTAATAACAGGCCCTCCTCCTCTGCATTCAATGCTAGGAAACCGTTCAACAAACCAGTAGGAGCACCGGCACATCATTCTAGTTTTAGCGATGAGAATACGAAAGGAAGGAGTTCAGTCACGTCCAGCCACAGCATCGATGATGGTCAACAACCCAAGAAGCGAAAACGCACTCGCTCAAAGAAGAAGAAATAAACGCCGTCAGTGGACTTTTTGTTCACCGAGGATGCGGTGGTTTGTAGTTTTCAGTAGGCAGCAGCTTTTTAATTTTGGAGTGTAGGGGTATTGTGTAAAGGGCCGCCTTGGATTGCTGGCTGAGTATGAGAACTACGTCAGTACGCAATCAACGGGGATGTGATAATATATTCTGTAAATAAGCAATTCCGATTGAGCCCTTCGAGCAGTAGTTAATGTGCATGTACGCGAAACGCAAGCTCTCTTGTAGCAACTTCTGTTTACAGGTAATGATTTAGCACCTGTGCGGTCGGGGGCGGGGTCTATGACTTTCCGGTATGAAAGGGTACGGCATTGTGACGCAGTTTGCTATATTCAGTGGGCAGTGATTAGCCAGATCCACGTGGCGGCTATAAGACTCGAAGAGACTACATAACCAGGGTCTCGAACCCTAAAAGTACCTTTTGCTGGTTTTAAATTTCCGTTACAGTCTAGAGGTGGAGAGTGTTGGGGAGTAGATTGTGCATACAGGAAACAGAGAATGGAGGCGCGAGGTGGACCCAAATTAGATTACACCCCAACCCAAATTAGATTACATACAGAGTGGATTGTGGATAAATAGTTGTAAGTTGGTTGAATAGTTAATTTGATATTTAGCCTGGTGAGTGGAAAATTGAACCTATTTTTGAGGGGAAATTTGTATTTTGGAGAAATTTTAATTTTGAAACAATATTTTACTTGAGAGTGTTATCGATTATAATCCTGGAAGATTTTAGTTTTGAAATGAAATTTTCATTTGAGAGTGTTATCGATTATTATCTGGGAAGATTATTGATCAAAGAGTCTTTCTCTATCTTGTTAACAAGTATATATGAATTTGTGATTTTTATTTATTTTATGATAAATAAATTCAGATTATATATTAAAGTTAAATAGAAAACATTTGGTGCAATGTTGATTTTGTTTCTATGTAATTATTTAATTTTTTTATTTCCTAACTGTCCACTAGACTTTATAGTCGTGTTTGTTGCTACTCATGAGTTATTGCAGTTTGATTTTATTATCAATAACAAAAACTTCGTCTAAGTTTTATCCAATCTAGATTCATAATTGTTTTCACTATATCCTGAAATATGAAGTTAAAATCCCTGACTTGTAGAGGATTAGTCGATTATTTTAAGTCCATCCGATAGTTGTTAACTCTTGTGTTTATTAGTGACGAACTAAATCTAAAAACAAAAATAAAATATAAAATCTTTAAAAAAGTTTATGTTCGATGAATAATTGATTAGAGATAAAAGATTTTAATTTGAGACTACAATCTAACGTTTCAATTGGTATCGAAGCATGTTAATGATTAATCTTTGTTGAACACCATCGACAATAAAATTTGTATCAATAAAAGTTGTATCGATCAAGATGGACGAGATGAAGGTTTGTTGAAAAAATTAAAAGATCGATTTAAGCAAGTGAAAACTGAGAACAAAATGCTTAAGACGGATTTATCTCAAACAAAAGTGTCACATGAAAAGTAGCAGAGATCCATGTACCGCAAACCAAACAAGTCAAAGATTTAACACTGGTAGGTGAAAGAGCGGTTGATACTGCTCAAGCAGATAAGGTTTATCAAAGAAAGTACAAGATGATATTGCAGCAGGTAGTTCAGCCAAAGAAAGAAATACACGGAAAGTCAAGTGGGTTGAATCAGCAATGCCGTAAGCTTTTAATGGTGAGAAAAACTTCTCCAAGTTTGAGTTATGAGTTATTGAGATGAAGAATTACTTGGAGAATTTTGATGAACGAAGTTGGTTCCAAGTTTCAGCATGAAACAAATAGTGGCGAGCCTAGCAGAGGATTTTGACGAGATCCTCAAGGACATACATCGTCTTCTCATAGTGTGGGTGGAAAAGGATTGATGGTCGAAGATTTGGTGCATCAAGAAGAAGAATTTTTCTTTGTAGTACGCATACGCATCGCTACACAACATACATTACTGTCAGAGACACATCACACATACACATAACACATGGACGATGTCATACGCATACACAAGTGTACCATTATCATAAACGGTATGTACTCACTCTATCATGCCAACGAACATTAAACAATCACTAAAATTGAGCCAAATCCACTCTGTGCTCGTAGAGAATCCAGATTGCACTCATCAAGACTATCCACCATAGCCAGGAGCTTGAAGACTCAACTCAAAGAACTAAAGCCTCCAAGCTTTATCTGTGAAATATACCTCTAGTGGGCTATCCCACCAACTCGCTCTAACGGTAGTAACGATCATACCGAAATTTGTCATTCCGCACTCGGCCAACCTAGCCGAGGTGTCAAACTGACGTGATAGCCGTCGTGCGCATACACATCGCTACACACCATACATCACTGTCAGAGATACACCACACATACACATAAAACATGGACGATGTCATACAGACACACAAGTGTACCACAATCGTCTCCTTAATTGACGGTTAGATCTCTCTAACTCCAGATAACCCCATATCCCAACTACGTGGTATACACATTCATGGGTGCAAGGATCAAGACGTCGGGTGCTACATCGCCTCATTGTTAGTCGCATGTCTGCAATCCATATCACGCAAAGATCTAATGAACTACCTCTGCTATACACATCGAGGACAAACCCATCGTCTAACAGGAATGACATTGAGAGGTGGAGTCAAACATGACATGTGCCAACTTCTTGAACAACCATCACACACCAACATATGAACTACTCCACCAACAGACCCACACAACATACACCTCAAGCCGACTCGTACAATTGTTACGCTTGGATCAACGATACCATCGATGTTGAGAAGATGACATGGTGTGCAATTACGCACATGGTCTTTCCAAACAACACCATCATGGCCCTCTAACATGAGTACTCCAGAAGGTAACACCTCACGCACTCATAAAATAATACGTCTTGCGATCACATCCAACGTCGTCGATGCAGTCTGTTGTAGATAGATATAATCATGGAACTCAGCAGGGGCATTTTTCAACCCAAATGGTAAAAACCGCCATTGATACAAACAATCTTTACCGTGAAAGTCATTTCCTCTGAATGATATCTTGGACTTATCTTCTTCTCTCACTGACAACTGATGATACCTTGCTCACAGATCCAAGGTACTGAAGACTTTCACATGCCTCACTGCATCAAAGATCTCCTCAGGTGTCAGGATGACATATTTATCGGACTTCGTTTATCGATCGATAAGACGGTAATCTCTACACATCCGCCTATCAGTGTAGTTGTCATACATATCTTTCTTTGCTGACATAACTGTGACAGATGCATACTCTCTATGCGACATCTTCACCAACCCAACCTCCAACAAGTCTTGAGTCTTACTCTAGATCAAAGATCTCTCCATATCCTGTATCTATAAAGACATCGAAAGATTGGTGTGTCATTAGCCAAGTCGATCCGTATATCAAGTCCTTTCAAGATACCCAAATCCTTCATATTGAAATCAAAACTATTCATGTAGCTTTTCAGGGATATCTAAACTCTTCGTCTCTCCTCTCTTATAAGCTTGGGTCCAATCTCTGGCTCCCAAGTATCCTTTGTCATCATGTTAGAGATAGAAGACGGAGTCGTTGACTGCTATCTTGCAATCTCTAGAGCAGTTTCTTTTTGCTCACCACCAACAACCTCCACCGCCACTGTGCAAAAAACTTCGATAGTCCTAGCTGCAAGCTCCACACTCTCTCTTACGACATCCCATGATGTCCAAAGATTACGAACTTCACAGGTCTCGTCCTCAGCCTTTGCCTCCACCGACTCGATAGACAAAGAGCTCAAAAGTGTCTGAGCAGTAACACTCATCGATCGCATCCGATGCTGCTTAGCCAATCCAAGGCTAACAATCCACGTTAAGCAGTTCAAGTTCATTGCTTGACCCAACACTTGACGACGTAAAACTTCTAACATCGAAGCTACTGCTGTCGTACTCGTAAGGAAATCCATCGTTCGCTCTCTTTCATCGACATTGGACTCCATCAACTGTTGTAACCGAGCATCCCACACAAGCCCAAGTCCTCCATCTCTATAAGCATGTGACGTTGAAAAGCTCACCAAAGTAGACAACGCTGTCATGAGCCGTCTCACTAGGTTCACCACTATCATGGATGACTTATCGACGACTCTCACTACTTGAGATCGATGTCTTGCATTCAAGATGTCATCAACTGTGAGGTGCGCTGGTCGTCTCATTACATCGTGTGTGTGCTTGAGCACCTCCCTTGGTAACAAGTTCGTCCACCACAACCGTGGACGATGTGCATGAGATCTCACTCTCGCTGTATCTAACAACACTACCGGTTCAACCCAAGACCGCACCTGGTGCACACTCGTTATCATCTGTACGAGCATCACCCAACAAAAGAACGTTCTCCAAGATGTACGCTAGAGAATCTACTTGATGCATCTGGAGATGTCTGCTTGATGCATCTGAGCTCAATCTGCTCAGCTAGACCAAAGACAACCGCCAATATCGGAACGGTGTCTCTAAGAAGAGTCGCATCTCTAACTCTTCTACGTAGCTCTCGATCTAGTATCTCATACATGAATTGGACTGCCTGAGCTTCCGTCACCCCTTGGGTAACGCTGATCAACCGCCTCATGCGAGTAAACGTCTCGCGTAGGCTCTCTCCAATCTTCCTCTAGAACTCCTACAGACTCCTCAAGTTGTCGATCCGCATATTTTAATAGTTCATCAAACACTAGAAGAACTGAACCACAAGGTTAAACCCTGGTGGTATCCCGTTCATACTATTGCATGTTCCACTACTAGTGGACGTACCGCTGGTAGTAGATACTCCGTCATCCGTTGATGTACCACTGCTATTAGCACCCGAACTCGCAAGTGCTATGCCTCTCAAAACTGCACCAGTAGTGATAGAAACATAGTTAGGAGACCAATGTTGTCTCCCCAACTCAATCTCCACATTGTAGTCTCGTCTGAACTCATGGTAATCGTCCATCGTCAGTCCTTCAAGTGTTGGATGAAACCTTTCCATGTCATGAAGAATGTAAACATCTGTGGGTTCCCATCTGCTGTAGATCGCACCAACGATCAAACTCCTAGATCAAGTCATCCAGCTCAATGGTACCCACCGTACTCGAGTAACGTCGAGGTCCCTTCGTGGTCTTATAGATCTTGTCCATCTCTCACAACAACGATGTGACGGCACAAAACTCATCATCAGAAAATGCACTATTTGCGTCTGACTCGTCCTCTGGAACAACCGACGACAATAGTGTAGATAGTCGGTAGCTCACCCCACTCCGTGTATATCCATTATTCGAGAAGTCCTCACCATAACCTCTCGAGAACTCCGTGATGATAGAACCTCGTGAAACTCTCAAACCAAAATGTTGAAATCTCCATCACCACCGTAACCAACTTTCCTAACCTCGCTCCTATTGAGCTCACCTATTCTCTACTAGGACGGTCAAGGTAAAGATAACATGTACTTGCCATCACCACAGACAACCTCTCACGGACTGTTCGTCATCAATCCAATCGCATCGTGAGAGAAACAAAGATAGTCTTGTCTGGTCCGCAACTCTAACCTCACTGCCGACAACACACTGGAGTGAACTCACTCCGAAAATCAAGCACCAACACAAACAAACGCGGTGCACAAACAGGAAGTCGAATATGGAGGGGTTCCAATCACAAGAAGTCCAAACAATAACCCTCCACACTCAAACATTCACATAAAGAGAAACCCAACCTCACTCGGACTGACGCCGTCTTTACGATGACCACATGCACAATATATGATCACCAACTGTCATAACATGTACCTAAGGTCACTAACTAGATGTCCACATCTCTAGTAGCTCTAAAAGTATCTACGTGGTAGCTCTACTAGCTCACCCAAGACAACTGCCACCAACTGTCTGCATATGCGTCTCTACGATATAAGCAAACACTACCACAACAACAGTTTCTCCTTAGTACTATGAGGTCGTCCAACCACTCTTCTAGGAACGTGCAGAAGATCTCATACTACCTTAAACAAGTCCATAACTACTTGCACGCATCCTTAGAAAACACCAAGAGCTATTGGTCTAGTGGTAAAGCCAAAGCTAAGACTGTAGAGTTAAGTGTGCAAGTTCAAGAATAGTGTTGAGATGGGTGACCTACTGGTTTTACACTTCCCACACAACTGAAACTTGCATACTTCTCTCACGCACGCTAGCAAGCTGGCTTGTGACGAGCTCGGGCTCCGTACTCACGCACCTCTGCTCTTGAAGTCTCGAAGTCTCCTAACACGCACTCCACACCTCCACACTCCCGCTCAATCTCTGCTCTGCTCCGCTTGGAGTAGAGTAGAAACTCGAGCCAAACAACACAAGAAGGACGCGTATTCGACTAAGAACAAGTCCAAACAGTACGAATCCACACAACGATCAACCAAAGCATCAAAAAGAACCAATACGCACATGCTTCGAGTTCTTCGAGTGATAAATGATATGGACTCACTCCATCATGCTAACAGACACTAAATAATCACTAAAGTCGAGTCAGATCCACTCTGTGCTCGCAGAGAATCCAAATTGCACTCATCAAGACTATCCACCATAGCTCAACTCGAAGAACTAATGCCTCCAAGCTCTACCTGCGAAATATACCTCTAGTGGGATATACCACCGACTCGTCCTAACGACACTAACGGCCCTACCGAGATTCGTCACTCCGCACTCGGTCAACCTAGCTGAGGTGCCAAATTGACGTGACATCTTGGATCTCAACAACGAGGAGTTACTCAAGGTCCTACTCCGACACGAACTATTAGATCTTATACATCCAATACAAGATCAAACCAAACTTCGACTTCAGGTGTTAAGAGCAGTGGAGCTAGCAGTGCTACACCTTCAAAGACGATCATCTATTTTCAGTGCGAATGTGATGGTCATATTGATCGTGAGTGTCTTGAACATTCAACAACGAGGACCGTCCGTGATTGGACAACTGAAGAGACAACCAAGATTGAAGAGCCTGTTAAGACGACTATTGGAGAAGAGATATGTGATGGTAAACATTTGATAGAACATGGAGATCTTTTGTCATAGATTGAAGTAAAAGTAAGAAACCAACCGTGTTGTTTGCTCATTGATACCGGAGCGGATGTGATCGTCTTGGATGAAAAATTAGTGAAGATCTTAAGGATAACTAGAACCAAGATTATGAACCCTTTGTTGATAAAGTTTGTGCAAGGTAGCACAACCGTTACAAAAAAGCTCATGAGTGTTCTTGTTATCGTTGGAGAGATAACAATGAAGCATGAATTTCTAATTATGAACTTGGATAACACGATGGATGATATCTTATCTTGGTCTTGGTTACAAGAGACTAAGGTAAAGCTAAACGTACTAGAAGAGAACATCATAAGCATGGATCGATGAGACTTAGATCAACCACATGCATTCATTGTCAAAGAAAGACCTAAAGAGCCAAACCATGTTGCACGTAAGTTCCAGCGAGCTAAGGTGACACTTCATATCTGCACGGTCGGACAGTTTGAAAAGCAAATCAAGTCGATTGACGAAGCTTGGATTGCAGTGACGTCTGAATCCAAAGTGGAGACGGATGAAGAAGACCGTGTTGCTACTCTTCTCGTACATCCTGATATGCAAATACTGATTGAGAAATATTCTCACATAATGCCAAATCAGTTGTCAACAAGACTCCCTCCAAGAAGAACTTTAGATCATGCTACTGATCTGGTCCATGGAGCTATACTCATTACGGTGCCATAAAGATGAATGTCGTTTGATGAGCTAATAGAGCTGAAGATTGAATTGAAATAGTTTGCGATTGTTCATTGTTTGAAACAATGCCATCATTATTTGTTGTCAAGCAAAGTCATTGTTGTAACGGACTGTGAGGATAACACATATTTGCAGAGTAAACCTTGTTTGTCACGTAAACAACAAAGATAGCAAATAGAACTTGCATGTTTTGATATCGAATGAGGGTATAAAAAAAAGAAAGAAAATATTCCAACAGATGTGCTAAGCAGATGTGTCCAAGCGTTAACAACTCAAGACACAAGTGAAGAATTCTTGGATCAAATCTGACAAGCATTACCAGACGATTCTCAAGCTCATTCTTTTGACAAGTCAACGAGAGAGATCTATTGATACTTAATCTCTCATTCCGCAATAGTCTTTGGTTTTATAAGCAAACCAAAGTGTATGTTTCAACCGGATCGCTAAGGACACAAGTCATGCAAGAATGTCATGATTGTGAACTAGTTGGACATGGAGGATAAAATAAAATGTTGCAACAAGTTAAGGAGCAATTCTATTGGTCGTCCATGTTAGATGATGTAGTCAAGTACATGCAGACTTGTTTAACATGTCAACAACAACGAACTGAGCAAAGGAGATCTACAGGGTTGTTGAGATCTTTACCAATACTTGATGGACCTTTGGAGAGCATAAGTATGGACTTATGCACTAGTTTGTCCGAATGAGGAGATTTTGATGCTATGTTAGTTGTCGTAGATCATTTTAGCAAGCAAGCTCATCTCATCCCTTGTAGAGAAGCATTGACTTCAAAAGGTGTCGTTGAACTATTTATACGATATGTTTTTAAATATCATGGGATGTTTAAAGATATTATTTTAAACTTAAACATGAGGTTTATGGTTGAGTTCTAGAATGGTTTGTTTCGAAGACTCGTAACTACTCTCAAATTTAGTTCTTGTTATCATCATGAACATGATAAACAGACAAAAAAGACAATACAAATAGTGGAGCAAGGAAATTGAGGAACTATATCATACGAGATCAAAATGATTGAGTGAACACTTGGACTTGGTGGAGTTTGCATATAACAAACACCAAGCATTCAAGCACTAGATTTAAATCATTTGAAGTGATTTATCGTGGCTCTCATGCACGGTGGACTCATATAGCTTTAGCTACCAAAGGATATGAAAACACAGGAAGGTCAAATCAAGATCCTCCAGATCTAAAGACTTTCATATCTATTCAGGGTATTGTGTTTAAAGAGATAAAGAAACATATGGAGAAGGTACAACAACGATATGCCAAATATGCAAACCGTGATAGGCAAGACGTGCAGTTTGAAGAAGGATAGAGAATTTGGTTACAAACCAAGAACTTCAAAATCGCAGCGGGGGTGGACTTAGCCAAGAAGCTTCTTCCAGCGGGGACAGGACCATTCTTGATTGAGAAGAAATGAGATCATGTGACACATAAGTTACAATTCTCAACTAGTATGAAGCATTATCACCCTATCATTCATGTTTTTAACTTAAAAATGTTTTGCGAAGAACTAGAGTCATTGCCATGAAGATATAAAAGTTGACAATCGGTGTTAGAAGCATTACCAAGAGCTGACAATCTTGAATTGATTGAGATAGTAGATCATCGAATCCAGATGGAGCTGGAGAACCTGTTACTCAATATCTTTGCCGTTGGACAGATAGAGTTCCAAGATTTATAAGTGAAGCTTGGGAGTCTTGGATGATTTAGCACTATACAAGTTTTATGAGCCACTGCGTAGATACTTTGTGAGACGACAATCTGCAATGGATTGAATTCTTCTTCTTCCAGCTAAGCGATGGATTGAATCGAGTCAAAAGAGTCGTGCAGAAAAGTCCTTCAAGGACACTGGAACAAAAGAGATCTGACCAATCTGCTCGTCTAAAGATGGAGTTGTAATCTACTGACTGCTTATAACTGTCGGATGTCAATCAAGTTTAGGTTGAAGCTACTATGGAGTATCATAATAAAGAGGTGGATAAAAAAGAAGTGACGAGTTTACCACATCGAAGCTAGAGTTTTGTCTCACTTGAAAGCTTCATTGCGATAATGCAGCATAGCTCAGAATGGAACGAGATTTAAAAGCTCTAAAAGAGAGATTAATATTCCTCTCGATGACGTAGTGTTTTCCTGAGTTGGGAGAATATTTTGCATAACAATGGTCATAGGTATTGTAGTTTAGTGGAAGAACTACGCTTTGTTGGTTGGGACGATTGTAACGCCGTTTGCTATATTTAATGAGCAGTGATTAGCCAAACCCACGTGGTGGCTACAAGGTCCCGACAAAGACTTGAAAAGACTACATAACTAGAGCCACGAATCGTAAAAATACCTTTTGCTGATTTTCATTTTCCATTACGGAGGAGAGTGCTGGAGGCTGAGCTGAGACTAGAGATTGTACATACATGAAACTGAGAAGGAGACGTGCGGACTGGAGACACAAATTAGACTACACTGAGAGTGGACTATGGATAAATAGTTGCAAGCTGAGGGTACCAAAAGGGTTCTAGCGTTGGTCAGACAATTAATTTGATATGAGTGTGTTGAGTGAAAAATTTAATGTGTTTAGAAGAAAGATAAGTTTTCTGGAGAAATTCTAGTTCTGAAGTGAATTTCTCACCGGAGAGTTTCAGAGCAAAGAAGATTACCAGTTCAAGAGTCTTTCGTGATCTTGTCAACAAGCAAACGTAGTGTAATGTATATGAGCTCGTGATTTCATCTATTTTATGATAAGTAAGCTTGGATAGTGGGTTAAAGTTGATTTGGAAACATCTGGTGCCATTTTGACTTTATTTCTGTGTAATTACTTAGCCTTCCTACTTTCGAGCATCCACTAGGTTTAATAGTCCTGCTTGTTACTCCTCATGAGTCATTGCGTTTCGACTTGATCATCAATAGCGGAAGCGTTTTTCAAATTTTGTCCAGTCCAGACCCAAAACTGTTTCCACTATGTCCTGAAATCTGAAATTCAAACCCGAGATCTGCAGAAGACGGTTATTCTAAACCCGTCCTACGATTGTGAAGACTCTTGTGCTTATTAGCACAAAATTTGACTAACTGGATCTAGAGACAAAAATAAAATATAAATGTCTTTAGACGACTAATTGATTAGAGATAAAAAAAATTCAATCTGAGGTCAAACGTTTCAGCATGTTGTTCGTATGAGTAATCTCTTTACAAGTACAGTAGTAATTAAGTATTCACTGCGTTGTAAAGCACAGGCTGACAAACTTGGAGGTAGTGGTGATTTGGCTCTTGTTGCCCATCAGGTCCACCACTCATCTCCTTCTAAGAAGGTGCTATAATCTCGGAGTGGGAAGCCAAGCGGCTGGAGTTATATAAGCCAACGAAAGCCGTGCCGAAATAAGAATTCGGATGGAAATGGAGAGACTGGCAAGTCAAAGGCCTAAAACCCAGAACAATGGGACGGTGCCTGTAGGAGTCGCCGCAGCAATCAGATGTAAAAGTGCTAGCAGTTGGCAGTTCTGTTGGCAGGAAATAGACAAATAGCGAGGGCTGTGGGGCATAAGATTTGATCGTCTCCATTATGTCGTCATGCACGTGGGTCCGCGACTGGCTTGGCAGCCTGGTGCAAGTACGTCCTGGTCCTGGTCCTGGTACGTCCTAAACTGACCCAGGGTTTGCTCAAACCATGGAAGATTCAAGAGTAAGGAGAAAGAAGATTGAAACGTGCAACTGTCATGGTCAAAGGTCTCCTGCGCTGCTGCATGTGAGTCAGTGAACGATTGATCGACGCAGACGGAATGCACACCTTTGATGTGTTGTATTCCATTTGATGGCCAGTTGATTCCCCAGGTGCAACTGCTTATGAGGCGACAGCCTCCTGTAGTTCTGGTGAAAACAGTCGGATCATAGCAATGTGGAATAGTCAGTACTTCAGTTGTAGACCTGGCGATAGGTAGATAGATATACTTTCTTGTCACAGAAATATAGCCTTCGTCTTCTAATGTCTACATCGGAAGGTTTGTGCTGGCTGTCTCCAATGAGCAGTTGGCGCTTGAGCAAACAGTTGTGACTGCGGAGGAGAAGCTGATTCGAGTGGAGTCCACAAGGATGAGCCTTCCGCCTGAAGGGAGGAGCCATTATGGCAATTCTGTCGGCCAGTGCTCTGGGAGTGGCAAGTTTTCTCGTGGGAAAGAACTCGAAGCCAAGGCGTTTGGCGTCGGGAAATGCCGTGGCATCAGTTCCCTTGGACTGGATTCGTCGCCATGATAGCCGTCTTCCCTCACTCTCCTCATGGATGTTCTGGGTAACGAATGCTTGGACAGAAAGAACGGTGTCTTGTTCGTCCATGCGCACGGCCATGTTCCGCACGACTCCGCCTCTGGGCGCGTCGCTGTTGACAGCAAGGTCTCGAAGATGCGAATTCAAGAACGCTCGGAGCGAAGAAGCTGAAGAGCTGAGACATGCCGTCATCTCGCAGGTAAGCATCGCTTCATTCAGTCCGGTATACTGTCGTACATTAATTAGCGCGGAAGTGGCGGTGGATCTTTCCCGATCCAGCGGGGTGGGTGGTACGATCGAGTCGGCGCAGATATTATAATTCTTACCATCTTCATTCATGTGATGATTCAACCGCTTCCAGAAGGTTGATAGAGAACTCAACAGTTCGCTGCTGCGATTCATCGCTCAATCCTCCTCGTCCATGAATTGCTTCAGGTTCTGGAGTTGGGAGTTACTGCACTCACTGATAATCAGAATATCTGCAGGAGTCTCTTGACTCCCCAGCACCATCGGACCGCCGTTTGCCGTTCTCGTGTTCCATCAGTTCTTGGAAGGCATTGCCCTTGGTGCCTGCATTGCTCTTTTAAATTCCTCGATTTGGTGCTCCTTGACTCGAATCTAAACTCCCATAGGTCGGCAGAATATCAACATAGGGCATGGGAGTCAGGCGCAGTGAATGGTAGAAGGGACCATACAACCTTGAGGCGAAGGCCATGTGGGCCCCGAGTTAAAGACAATATCGAACTCATGTGTGAATTGTTCGACGTGTTCGCCCTGCGTGTACTTTGGGTTTGGACTTGAACTCGGAGGTTCTGATGGACCAGATTTCGGCCTGTTCGGTGGGGCACTCGGCATGTCTGCTCTCGCCATCTGATAGAATTGAACAGGTATTCTGCCGCGGGACCGGGTATTCATGAGAAAGAATCAAAGAAGGTGAAGTGTGCTTCTTGAGAAACAAGCCAAAGAAAGATCTCGTAGAGGACATCAAGGCAGAATATATACGTTTTGAGGAAGATTATCGACAAAATAAACGAGATCAGTTCTGCCTTGAAATGTCAGTGAGTGATGATCACATCCTCCACTCATTGTCATCATGACACCGCTGCATTTTCTAGGGAGAACTGATCTCGGTGGCCAGACTGCTGTGACAGTCAACGAGGTGAGACGATCAGTAGCTGCAAAGCCTGCTCCATCGACAGACTAGCTTTGCAGCTGTTGACGATTCCTCTCTTCAAAGTCAAAGAAAGAAGAGGAAGATACTACAGGAAATTCGAAAGGCAGAATATATACGAAGATTATCGAGAACCATGAACGATATCAGTTCTGCCTATAAATGTTGTTGTGTGATGATCACATCTTCACTGTCATTATTACACCGCTGCATTTCTAGTGCGTGTAGACGCAGCGATTTAACTTAGATCCTCAACAGTCTAGTAGGCGTGTGATAGTTATCGTGCCCCCACGGTCAGTTGACCGGTGCTGTCGGAGCAAATGGTTTCACTTATTTAGGAGTTTGGAAAATGATGAATTAAAGCTGATGTACATTTTCTACTGAATGTAGTTAGATCGCTGTTTGACTCCGTGCTTGAAGGACGGTTACTGTGCCAGTGGTCGTGTTCCTTTTCTCTCCATGTCAACATTCGTTGCAAAGCACGATCTACTCTAATTCTAAAGCCTGCGTAAACCCTGATGCTTTGCCAGCAGCTGCAGATGAAGACATGCGCACTCAAGTAAGTAAATCTGTCACGACACTATCTGTAACTACGGGGAGGGAATTTCTTTGAGCTTGACTGAAGCCGATTCCTCGACTCTTTTCATACCGGGCGTGTCGTAGATGGTACAGTAAGCGAGTCTGATGTCACTCGACGTACTTTCACTGTCTTCGCTTTCCTACAGTTCAGGTTCAGGTTCAGCTGCCTCAGTTACATATTTCCACTCTTCGTCTGCTATGAGCGAAGGTGCAATCCTCGGATATTTTTCGGTAACCCCAAAATTTCTCCTCAAGCACGGAGTCTGTCTGTCTCGTCGACTGCTAACCCACACGCCCAGGCAGAAGATGTCTGTCGAGGACGCGCCAGCCTCCAGGGATAAGCCTTAACCTGACACCAGGGATACAAGGGTACTACTGACAGTTCTGCTGTCATCTGGGGTCTTATGTACACGTAAGTGCTAAGAAAGGACATAGAATAACCATAGAGGACGATCTCGAGAGCATTTTCACACTTCATGCTCGTAGGCTGTATCAAGTCCGAGGTCGAGTTTAGGTCGAGTTTAGGGAACATGATTAACTTTTGAGGCTTCTGCCTCAAAACCATCGGGTGGAGTTGCGAGCACGCAGCTCTGGTCTGGTCTGGTCTCTGGTTTTGTTCAATTTTAGATTTAGAATCAAAAGTTATTCTAGAAAACATTCTTGTCTTACATAAATATTAAATGTATAGTCACTTTGATGCATAATTAAACCTCTCTATATAATTATCTCTATCTATTTGTATACTGTTAACAGTATATAGTTTTGTAGTTAACTCTAGGTACTGCGACCAGAACACATTAATTCAGTTTTAATATCCCTTTTCCGTCTTCATGTTACATAGACAACAGATTTGAACCCTAATGTGTTCTGGTCGCAGTACCTAGAGTTCAGTTATATTTTGATTAAATAATGATTTAATGTTTCAAAATAAAAGTAAACCGAATTTCTCCATTTCCGCATGCTGTGCAATGTCTTGGATGAGTTTTTCTACACACTAATTACTTAATCTATCATCCCATACCTTTGATTTCCAACTTCATCGAGAAAGGAATTTCTGTGAGACATTCACTTGTCTCTTAGAAAACGTTCTTACAACTGGTCAAGAACATTGTTTTCATATCAGTAGATGTAGTTTTGGAAGAATTAAAGATAACAGCGGATATCGTGTTAGAGAAAATATAGGTTGAAACACAAAATCGTTCTTCTATCTTGGTTTATTTGCTTTACGGACCTTATTGCATCTTTCTTAGTTTTATCACTTCTACGTGTCCATTGCAGGAGAATGTGATTAGATTTGACGTCTTTTGAGTGTAACATATTTCATCAAGATGTTGGGTCTTGTTCAGAATTGGAAATATTTTTCATCCAATAGTAAAGATATCAAGAATCTTCTTCTTTATCTCATAGCTCAAACGGCGCTCGGATATATATCTTTAGGTTTTCGGTAAATAGCAAGAAATAGTAAACAGTAGTTAGTTTCATAATAGATATAGCTATCTCGTAGCTATAAGTCGATTGTCAAGACTAGAAAGAAGAGAAGAATTTTTCTGTCGTATAGCGAAACGGACGGATGGAATTGTGGAGAAAAGAGAAATTTTCTGTCATGTAGCGAAACGTACAGATGGAGTCCTGATTTTTTTTATTTTTTTTATTTTTTTTATTTTTGGTTAAAGACCACGAGGGACCACGAGAGACCTTATTAGAAAAGGACTAAGGGGCTCCACCCGTACACCAGGGCGGCCTTGGCCCACGACAGAAAACTCCCACGGGGGGCCACCCACGACACAAAACCGGCCGACCCAGTGGGCCAACCCGACCCGGCGACCCGACCCCGGCCCGCTACACACCGCCAAGGGCCTCGGCCCCGCACAATCGTTCATCCGGTCCCACGCCCTGCTCCGCACCCTTCCTCGTCTGCCACGATCATGGAGCGACCTCGTTCTCCTCTCTCTCGTCATATGCTCGATGTTTTTGATCCCCCTCTCCTGACAGTTCCACTGGTGATGCCACCCCGCAGGCCGATCAGCACCCCAATGTGGTCTATGTTCTTCGGACGGACGCCGTCGGCCACCTCAAACCCCACCTCATCATTACTTTCCTTCTGCTCGTGCTTCGAGGTGATCTCCGCCCTAATCTGGCAATCATCACTAATCTTGTTGTTGTCTTTGCTCAAGTTCGAAGCAGCCGGATCATGGCAAGCCGACTTCTGCAAAAGACGGTCCCATCTCGGGGGGAAGTCCTCGCCCTTGCTAGTCTCATCATTACACTTTTCGTGGTCGAAGGAGCACGGGATCAGGTAAAGAGGATCGCCAACCATCTCAGACGCCTCAACCTTGCCTAAGTTCCGCACGCGTCTCCAGGTATCGGTAGCCTGTTGCTCCTCTCCGACTTTGCTTTGGATTTCTCTTTGCAGGATGTCAGGAGGCAATGCCGCCCTTAATTGCTCGTTGTTTGTGTTTGCTAGTTCCTTTGTATTACTCCTAGTGTTTTCATCGCGACCGCCCAGGCCTCTTTCTGTTCTTTGCCGGCGTCTTCCCGCAGCCCAGCCCATAGTGTCCTACTAGCCTTGGCCAAAATCCTGACTGCCGGACGATCTGTTCTGCTACCTCTAAATATTCTGTCTGCTCTCTCGACCCACGTGGCCTGGGAGTGTTCAACCAGTAGATGCAGAAGGGCGGGATTGCGTTTCCTTAGTTCGAGGGTCTTGTCGATCGTCTCCAACAGCCCGCTTCTCCCAACGTAGCTTATCCCGCATTCCTGATCTTGAAGCCTTAACCTCTCCCACCTGTTTTTCACCACCGGACAGTCCCAGAACAAGTGCTCGATAGTTTCCACCTCGTTGCATCTCTTCGCACATCTCTCATCACCGATTGACATCTGCATTGCCCGTCTGTTAGTGAAGAATCCGTGATTGAGAAGTCTCCAAAGCCATAAATTAGTCCGCATATTTCTCCCTGCTTGTCATACCCTCCTCCATCTGGTGCCCCATAGCGTTTCGAGTCGTTTATTCTCCATCTTGCATTTAGCAAGTCTAGGTTCACCGTCTTCATCGGCAGCAACTCCTTCCATGTTCTGAATTCTAGCCCCCAGCTCCGTATAGTGCTGTCTCCTGTCTTCCAGTGCCAGTTCTTGCTGTATTGCAGTCCACCGTTAATTACCTGCGTCTCACCCGCCCATCGCGTTAATCTTTCTAGGTTGCTAGTCTCTGTCCTACTCTGGTCTTCGGGAGGTCTCGCTAGAGAGGCACTCCTCATCGAGTCGTATAGGTCTTTGAGCTTAAGGGAGTTAAGGGAGGTTAGTTGGCTCCTTTTAATTTCTCTTAGAACTTCGCTCTTCCCACGGTCATCTATCCTTTCTTTTTTCGACCACACCTCCACCACCAGCCTGGATGGCAAATTCCCTGAGAGTTGAATCCTCCCTCCCTCGAACCCGATCTTGCCCGCCACAGTCTTCCAACACTTTAACATGTTGTCGAGGGTCGACAGGCTCCGCACTCTGAAGCTCGGAAGCATCAACAAACACTGCTCCGAGGTCCACCCTTCCATCACCCTCTTATACCTTCGTTCTTTCATGCTGTCTTTGATGCCTCACCTCTCTATGTTCACCCAGTCTTGCTTTCCACCGTTAAGAAGTTTGGCAATGCATTTAAGCTTTAGAGCCTAGATCACTTTCCTGAACGGGACTATGTCCAACCCCCCCTCCTTCTTGGATTTCGTTATCGTCTCCCAAGCCACCACCGATGTCTTGGGACGTCCTTCCGAGTTCCTATCCCAAAGAAAGATTCTACACACCTCTTCTAGCTTCTTGAAGCCGGTAGCCGAGCAGTCTACCCCTATAAGTTGATAGGCAGGGATAGCGTGGAGGACATGGGTCAGAAGAACCACACGGCTAGGCCAGGAGAGAAGCCTGTTGGACCAATGTTGGAGTTTGCATTGAATTCTTCTGACTATCTCTTCTATAACTTGACATTCTGACAAACCCCTTCCGATCCAGGCACCAAGGTACTTAATCATCTATCCTGGTCTGGCTAGGTAGCAGCCTGTCTCCTCTAGCCATCTAGGAGTCTCTTTCATCCCCATCGGTATCATCATTGTTTTTCCTAGGTTTAGCGCAGTCCTTGATATTTCCTCGTATCTGTGTAAGACTTCTTTCGTGGCCTTGAAACATTCCTCCGTTCCTTCGATTACTATCCCTGTGTCGTCAGCGAACAACTGGTGCAGGAGGGGGGGCGCTTCTCCCGACCACAGCCCTTCAATTTTTCCTTGTTCTCTGGCCTTCTTTAACATATTCATCAAGGGCTGGGTAGCTATGACGAACAGGAAAGGGGCCACCGGGTACCCTTGTCGCACTCCCCTACCTAAGTCGATTTCTTCTGTAAAGCCACCATTAATGTGCACTTTAGATTTCCCATCTTCCGTCAGGCCTTTTATAGCAGTTGAACAAAGTGAGAATCAAACCTCATGTGCTCCATAGTTTCCCATAGGTAAATCTGGGACACCCGGTCGTAGGCCTTCATAAAGTAGATCTTCAAGAACAGAGATTCCCAACCCTTCGCTTCGGCCAGCTCCTGCCTCAGCTTAAAGCAGAGAATATTGTCATAGATGTCCTGACCTTTTATGAAGCCAGTCTGCTGTTCGTCTAATACGTTCTCTATAACCACTTTCAGCCTCTCCGTCAGTATCTTACTGAGAATCTTATAAGTCGCAGTGAGCAGAGTAATTGACCTCCAGTTTCCCAGTTCGTTTCTGTCTCCACCTTTCAGTATCAGCTTGATAACCCCCTGCCGTGTTTTTTCGTCAATCTTAGCAGTCCTCCAAAATTCACTGACCATAGCAGTGCACTCTTCCTTAATGAATGGCCAGCTAACCTGGAGAATCTTGTAAGTGACACCATCGATGCCGGGCGATTTCTCCTTAGGAAAGTTCAAAACCGTCCTCTCAACCTCCTCTTGGGTCGGAGAGGCGATGGAGTCCTGATGAAAGCAATTAAACAAAGGAACAAGTGAGAACAGAAGGACAGAGTCGTTGTGAAAAAAATATGAGAAAAAAAATTCCAGCATAAAACATCTGCAATTCCATTGCAAGCGGAGTTTTTTGTTTCACCAGGTTTTGGTTTTCTCAATAGAATTAATAAATAATTAAATTTAAAATTTAAAATTTAATGATAAAATAATAATATTTTTAATAATAATAATATTAATAATCTTTAATAATATTAATATCATTAATAATATCATTAATATTTGTTCAATTTTAGATTTAGAATCAAAAATTATTCTAGAAAACATTCTTGTCTCACATAAATATTAAATTCATAGTCACTTTGATGCATAATCCTCTCTATATAATTATCTCTATCTATTTGTATACTGTTAACAGTATATAGTTTTATTATATTGTTTACTTTTATTTTGAAACATTAAATCATTATTTAATCAAAATTTAACTGAACTCTAGGTACTGCGACCAGAACACATTAGGGTTCAAATCTGTTGTCTAGTAACATGAAGACGGAAAAGGGATATTAAAACTGAATTATATCACAACCCAGAATTAAAGATAACAGCGGATATCGTGTTAGAGAAAATATAGGTCGAAACACAAAATCGTTCTTCTATCTTGGTTTATTTGCTTTACGGAACTTATTGCATCTTTCTTAGTTTTATCACTTCTACGTGTCCATTGCAGGAGAATGTGATTAGATTTGACGTCTTTTGAGTGTAACATATTTCATCAAGATGTTGGGTCTTGTTCAGAATTGGAAATATTTTTCATCCAATAGTAAAGATATCAAGAATCTTCTTCTTTATCTCATAGCTCAAACGGCGCTCGGATATATATCTTTAGGTTTTCGGTAAATAGCAAGAAATAGTAAACAGTAGTTAGTTTCATAATAGATATAGCTATCTCGTAGCTATAAGTCGATTGTCAAGACTAGAAAGAAGAGAAGAATTTTTCTGTCGTATAGCGAAACGGACGGATGGAATTGTGGAGAAAAGAGAAATTTTCTGTCATGTAGCGAAACGTACAGATGGAGTCCTGATTTTTTTTATTTTTTTTATTTTTTTTATTTTTGGTTAAAGACCACGAGGGACCACGAGAGACCTTATTAGAAAAGGACTAAGGGGCTCCACCCGTACACCAGGGCGGCCTTGGCCCACGACAGAAAACTCCCACGGGGGGCCACCCACGACACAAAACCGGCCGACCCAGTGGGCCAACCCGACCCGGCGACCCGACCCCGGCCCGCTACACACCGCCAAGGGCCTCGGCCCCGCACAATCGTTCATCCGGTCCCACGCCCTGCTCCGCACCCTTCCTCGTCTGCCACGATCATGGAGCGACCTCGTTCTCCTCTCTCTCGTCATATGCTCGATGTTTTTGATCCCCCTCTCCTGACAGTTCCACTGGTGATGCCACCCCGCAGGCCGATCAGCACCCCAATGTGGTCTATGTTCTTCGGACGGACGCCGTCGGCCACCTCAAACCCCACCTCATCATTACTTTCCTTCTGCTCGTGCTTCGAGGTGATCTCCGCCCTAATCTGGCAATCATCACTAATCTTGTTGTTGTCTTTGCTCAAGTTCGAAGCAGCCGGATCATGGCAAGCCGACTTCTGCAAAAGACGGTCCCATCTCGGGGGGAAGTCCTCGCCCTTGCTAGTCTCATCATTACACTTTTCGTGGTCGAAGGAGCACGGGATCAGGTAAAGAGGATCGCCAACCATCTCAGACGCCTCAACCTTGCCTAAGTTCCGCACGCGTCTCCAGGTATCGGTAGCCTGTTGCTCCTCTCCGACTTTGCTTTGGATTTCTCTTTGCAGGATGTCAGGAGGCAATGCCGCCCTTAATTGCTCGTTGTTTGTGTTTGCTAGTTCCTTTGTATTACTCCTAGTGTTTTCATCGCGACCGCCCAGGCCTCTTTCTGTTCTTTGCCGGCGTCTTCCCGCAGCCCAGCCCATAGTGTCCTACTAGCCTTGGCCAAAATCCTGACTGCCGGACGATCTGTTCTGCTACCTCTAAATATTCTGTCTGCTCTCTCGACCCACGTGGCCTGGGAGTGTTCAACCAGTAGATGCAGAAGGGCGGGATTGCGTTTCCTTAGTTCGAGGGTCTTGTCGATCGTCTCCAACAGCCCGCTTCTCCCAACGTAGCTTATCCCGCATTCCTGATCTTGAAGCCTTAACCTCTCCCACCTGTTTTTCACCACCGGACAGTCCCAGAACAAGTGCTCGATAGTTTCCACCTCGTTGCATCTCTTCGCACATCTCTCATCACCGATTGACATCTGCATTGCCCGTCTGTTAGTGAAGAATCCGTGATTGAGAAGTCTCCAAAGCCATAAATTAGTCCGCATATTTCTCCCTGCTTGTCATACCCTCCTCCATCTGGTGCCCCATAGCGTTTCGAGTCGTTTATTCTCCATCTTGCATTTAGCAAGTCTAGGTTCACCGTCTTCATCGGCAGCAACTCCTTCCATGTTCTGAATTCTAGCCCCCAGCTCCGTATAGTGCTGTCTCCTGTCTTCCAGTGCCAGTTCTTGCTGTATTGCAGTCCACCGTTAATTACCTGCGTCTCACCCGCCCATCGCGTTAATCTTTCTAGGTTGCTAGTCTCTGTCCTACTCTGGTCTTCGGGAGGTCTCGCTAGAGAGGCACTCCTCATCGAGTCGTATAGGTCTTTGAGCTTAAGGGAGTTAAGGGAGGTTAGTTGGCTCCTTTTAATTTCTCTTAGAACTTCGCTCTTCCCACGGTCATCTATCCTTTCTTTTTTCGACCACACCTCCACCACCAGCCTGGATGACAAATTCCCTGAGAGTTGAATCCTCCCTCCCTCGAACCCGATCTTGCCCGCCACAGTCTTCCAACACTTTAACATGTTGTCGAGGGTCGACAGGCTCCGCACTCTGAAGCTCGGAAGCATCAACAAACACTGCTCCGAGGTCCACCCTTCCATCACCCTCTTATACCTTCGTTCTTTCATGCTGTCTTTGATGCCTCACCTCTCTATGTTCACCCAGTCTTGCTTTCCACCGTTAAGAAGTTTGGCAATGCATTTAAGCTTTAGAGCCTAGATCACTTTCCTGAACGGGACTATGTCCAACCCCCCCTCCTTCTTGGATTTCGTTATCGTCTCCCAAGCCACCACCGATGTCTTGGGACGTCCTTCCGAGTTCCTATCCCAAAGAAAGATTCTACACACCTCTTCTAGCTTCTTGAAGCCGGTAGCCGAGCAGTCTACCCCTATAAGTTGATAGGCAGGGATAGCGTGGAGGACATGGGTCAGAAGAACCACACGGCTAGGCCAGGAGAGAAGCCTGTTGGACCAATGTTGGAGTTTGCATTGAATTCTTCTGACTATCTCTTCTATAACTTGACATTCTGACAAACCCCTTCCGATCCAGGCACCAAGGTACTTAATCATCTATCCTGGTCTGGCTAGGTAGCAGCCTGTCTCCTCTAGCCATCTAGGAGTCTCTTTCATCCCCATCGGTATCATCATTGTTTTTCCTAGGTTTAGCGCAGTCCTTGATATTTCCTCGTATCTGTGTAAGACTTCTTTCGTGGCCTTGAAACATTCCTCCGTTCCTTCGATTACTATCCCTGTGTCGTCAGCGAACAACTGGTGCAGGAGGGGGGGCGCTTCTCCCGACCACAGCCCTTCAATTTTTCCTTGTTCTCTGGCCTTCTTTAACATATTCATCAAGGGCTGGGTAGCTATGACGAACAGGAAAGGGGCCACCGGGTACCCTTGTCGCACTCCCCTACCTAAGTCGATTTCTTCTGTAAAGCCACCATTAATGTGCACTTTAGATTTCCCATCTTCCGTCAGGCCTTTTAGCAGTTGAACAAAGTGAGAATCAAACCTCATGTGCTCCATAGTTTCCCATAGGTAAATCTGGGACACCCGGTCGTAGGCCTTCATAAAGTAGATCTTCAAGAACAGAGATTCCCAACCCTTCGCTTCGGCCAGCTCCTGCCTCAGCTTAAAGCAGAGAATATTGTCATAGATGTCCTGACCTTTTATGAAGCCAGTCTGCTGTTCGTCTAATACGTTCTCTATAACCACTTTCAGCCTCTCCGTCAGTATCTTACTGAGAATCTTATAAGTCGCAGTGAGCAGAGTAATTGACCTCCAGTTTCCCAGTTCGTTTCTGTCTCCACCTTTCAGTATCAGCTTGATAACCCCCTGCCGTGTTTTTTCGTCAATCTTAGCAGTCCTCCAAAATTCACTGACCATAGCAGTGCACTCTTCCTTAATGAATGGCCAGCTAACCTGGAGAATCTTGTAAGTGACACCATCGATGCCGGGCGATTTCTCCTTAGGAAAGTTCAAAACCGTCCTCTCAACCTCCTCTTGGGTCGGAGAGGCGATGGAGTCCTGATGAAAGCAATTAAACAAAGGAACAAGTGAGAACAGAAGGACAGAGTCGTTGTGAAAAAAATATGAGAAAAAAAATTCCAGCATAAAACATCTGCAATTCCATTGCAAGCGGAGTTTTTTGTTTCACCAGGTTTTGGTTTTCTCAATAGAATTAATAAATAATTAAATTTAAAATTTAAAATTTAATGATAAAATAATAATATTTTTAATAATAATAATATTAATAATCTTTAATAATATTAATATCATTAATAATATCATTAATATTTGTTCAATTTTAGATTTAGAATCAAAAATTATTCTAGAAAACATTCTTGTCTCACATAAATATTAAATTCATAGTCACTTTGATGCATAATCCTCTCTATATAATTATCTCTATCTATTTGTATACTGTTAACAGTATATAGTTTTATTATATTGTTTACTTTTATTTTGAAACATTAAATCATTATTTAATCAAAATTTAACTGAACTCTAGGTACTGCGACCAGAACACATTAGGGTTCAAATCTGTTGTCTAGTAACATGAAGACGGAAAAGGGATATTAAAACTGAATTATATCACAACCCAGAATTAAAGATAACAGCGGATATCGTGTTAGAGAAAATATAGGTCGAAACACAAAATCGTTCTTCTATCTTGGTTTATTTGCTTTACGGAACTTATTGCATCTTTCTTAGTTTTATCACTTCTACGTGTCCATTGCAGGAGAATGTGATTAGATTTGACGTCTTTTGAGTGTAACATATTTCATCAAGATGTTGGGTCTTGTTCAGAATTGGAAATATTTTTCATCCAATAGTAAAGATATCAAGAATCTTCTTCTTTATCTCATACCTCAAACGGCGCTCGGATATATATATATCTTTAGGTTTTCGGTAAATAGCAAGAGATAGTAAACAGTAGTTAGTTTCATAATAGATATAGCTATCTCGTAGCTATACGTAGATTGTGAAGACTAGAAAGGAAAGAAGAATTTTTTGTCGTGTAGCGAAATGGAAGGATGGAATCGTGAAGAAAAGAAAAATTTTCTGTCGTGTAGCGAAACGTACAAATGGAGTCATGATGAAAACAAGTCAAACAAAAGAACAAGTGAGAAAAATAACGAGAAAAAATTAAAAAAATCCAGATAACACATAGCCCTGCAATTCCACTGCAAGCGGAGCTTTTTGTTTCACCAGGTTTTGGTTTTCTCAAAAGAATTAATAAATAATAAAATTTAAAATTTAAAATTTAACGATAATATAATAATATTTTTAAGAATAATAACAATAATAATATTTAATAATATTAATAGTAATAGTAATATCATTAAATAAAAACCGAAAATGATTACCAAAGCTTCCATTTCCTCACGTAGAAGTGTAAGCTGAATCGTCACATCTCCTTGACCGAGGGATACAACTTTATGCGAGGATGGAATCTGTCAATCAAAGCTTTTGATAATAATTCGTGACAATTAGTTATGTAATGTCTGTGTTAATGATGTGTTCAGTTTGATTAACTTTTGATGTGTATGGAAAACACCTCTTCTAGGGCCAACAATAGCACCTATCCTCTTAATTCGTATCCATTGATTATATATAACAACAACGAAGAATGACGGAACCAACGTAGTCCAATATTTCAAAATTAAATTTCCTAAGAGAAAACCATTTAATTTAATGGACCGTTCATATCTATATATTTTCTCCACAATGTTGTCAGCCATGCACCCCACGCCTGGATGGGTATCACCTAACATTATTTCCAGAAATTTGCATACAAGACAAACAGTTGGATGAAGGTCTTATAGTTTCTTGGAGTAAAATAGATATTAAAAATATTAAAATGCACAGAAAAGAAAAAAGAGAATATTGTTTTTTTTTGTTTACCGCACTCGACGGTGATTACAGCAAGAGCGTCTGCAAAGAATGGATTATGGGCTTTAATCTGCTTTGAGACTGTATATTCACCTCATGTACAGTTGGAACGGTACCTGAGACGTACTTAAGAGTTAATCCTTCTCTTAGGAAGGGTTAGCTTTAAATTAATATCTCTAAGATTTTTTTTATTCTCCAATAAGACTTAACTTATAGTTGAATAGGTTCTACTTACTGTCACTGTGCTTATAGTTTTTCCGGTTTGTAGAGACCACGTGTTCTGTTCACCTAAGAGTAGTTTAAATATAGAAATTTGAATTAAAGATTTAAATTTACACTGAGTTTTGTCTTTTGACTTGCACGAAACCAGCCGCGGATTGTCACTGCAGTAAAACACAAGATTTTTCCTCACTTCCTTCAACATAAATGAAGACTTGTATTAATTGACGAAACCACCCACGTACAATGCAGTAAAACAGAAATATTTCTCCTCGCTTCCTTGAGTTTTGTATTTGTATCATTCTTGTCTTTTTCTTGTTCTTGTACAAGACCGTGGGGCCGGATATGGGATGTAAGGGCCTTCAGCGAGGCGGGAGCAGAAGGGAGTCCCGAACAGTATGTGACCCATTATTCAACAGGCACTCCTCTAGCGTAAATCATCATTAAAAAGAATTTAAAAGTGTGACCGTTATTTCTCATAACTACACCCGTGAGACGTAATGACACACCTGTGGAGCATAAGCACACCCGCAAAGTACATCTGAGTATTAAGGGATATCAAAGATCTGAGGAAATATTCAACGGAGGAGAGGAACTGGCCATAAAATTGCCACAAGTAACCAGTAAGCGCGACTCATTTTGGATCGCGTTTGTGACTGAACATCACTATTTTTATCTTTGTTCAGTTTATACATTCAAGATAATTACTCAGAGAAGTGAAGAATCCATTGAGAAAAGAATAAACGAAACGAGTGAAGAGCCGTGAAGGAAAAGCCCGCGATGTTTTCCTGCGGGTACATCCGGAAGTGCCCGCATAAAACACTGACCGAGATCTAGACTGAGTCGTAACTCACTCTCACTGGTCTGGAATCTTTCAGAAGATTTCTAACTTTGATATCTCTATTATAAGATTTAAGAACCAAAGAGTCCATATGTATTAAAAATCCTTAAACCACTGATGTCACTAGATAAGTCTGAGGTTTGGACAGGGTAACCCAGACCAACTAAAGCTAAAAGTCCACACAAAAGAAAACGTGGCTATGGAAGTGGCAGCAGAGGTTTATGAAATTTGGAACTATGAGGTTAAATTGTCACTATGATATCAAGTGAAGAAGGACCTGTCAAGCGCTCGAGCTCCTACCTTTGCAACCAAAAATTAGCAAAGGAATATTCTATATGGATAGTATGAACTCTGGGGTTGTCCAAAATGGAAACTTTATATTCTGTTGTGAAAACAGTCTTCTTTCTTAGACTCCGGAGTGTCAAAATAATTTGTTTCCACGAGTCTAATAAGGAATCTAATACAATTATAGCAATATGATGGGAATCAAATTAAACATCAACATCACTCTTAAGTAACATATGTCATAGAATTCAATGCAAAAGAGAAGAAGAATATTAGAGAAGCATTTCTTATCCACAGTATACTTGTACTATGTTACCCATTTGTCTAACATGACCGATTGTCGTCTCCCTAGTCCAACGCAGTTCGGTGACTTCCCAACTTGGCTATGCTGAATATGAACTTCTGGGGACCAGTTGTCCCCTTGCTGTTATCTGAAAACGCTTGAGTGTTAAATGGATTTTTTATATTAAGTTTAAATAATATATGGGAATATTTATAAATATTAAAGGTTAGGTCAACCTGGATGTAGGACATAACCCATAAGGAGAGGAAACTAGAAGGCTAGAAGCAAAACACAGGGAAGTTAAAGAAGATATAATTCAATACCTAACCTTTTCCAGCAAAAAGGTTAGATAATAAATTAACCCTGCTTCTGAACTCAAAAGGTGAATATTAAAGCTCCCCAAAATGGCTATGCTGAATATATATGTATGCGTGATGAACTTCTGTGAATTTTTGCTCGCTAGCTGTTATCAGAGAAATATATAAGTGTTAATTAAAAATCTTATACTAAGTGGAGGAAATAATTAAAATATTTCATAAATATTAACGGTTAGCTCATGCCTGAAAACGCAAGAAAAAATAATATAAACCATAAGTCATGAGTAGAATGTCACATTGCTAAATGTAAAAATCCGAGAACCTGAAGTCATTAATGCATAATTTATTGTGAGTTTAATTTATTATCTAAAGAAAGTTAATAAATTAAACTCCTACATATTTGCCTCCTCCATCGAAAAATAGAGAAGGTGAATATGCAGGTGAAAGTATAGCCAAGTTGCAGTCAACCTTTTAGAAACTAACTGCTTTTCAAGTTTCAAAGCATCTTTATGAAGTGTAAATAAACCATTTTAGTCTTTTTCCCTTTGTATTTTTCGTAGTATATTTTTTCATAAACCATCGCTCTTTTCCCTGTCTTTTCCTTCTTTTCCTGTCCTCTAAGTTCGGAAAGTTGATAAACCACAGTTTGGGCTCTGTTTGGGTCCGGAAACTGATAATCCACGGTTAATACTCGGTTCAAGCATAGAAAAATGATAAACCGCTATTTAGTTTCAGTTTAGGATTGAGAAATTGATATGCAACTGTTTAGACTCAATAAAACATGAAACTCTATTAATCATTCTGTTAATTACAAAGGTTCATGTTACATGAACCTCTAGAAAGTTCATAGTTTATCAACATAAACCACTCCCTCGATAGTACATAAAAAGAGTAATAAGAAAGATGTGTAATGCATTATCAGGAATTCTCCCTCTTCCCTTCTTTTATTACTTTTTTAATTCCTCTCTAATACATGTTTATATGCTATTAATGGTACTACTTAATAATTATAATTATAGTAGTGCAACATATTCCACAAACAAAACGTATAGTGTCTTCTTCTCTTGACCAAACGCTGACACGTGTTTCAAAACCAGATATGACCACAATGACAAACTGCAGTACAGAAGTCAAATGACAAAGAAGAAGCCGTTAGGTAAAGAAGTCAAAAAGTAGCCCTACAACTGAAGGCAGTTACGTATATACGAACAAATAAAACCAAATAATTAAACAGTTCTTCCCAAATACATCTCCCTTGATTTCCAAAGGAAAACCATCTTGTCACTATACTGAGAAGTCTGCTAAGGATTCTTTTCGTACGGTACTGAAGTAGAGTTCCCCCGGGGTGAAAATACACAATTATGGGTGCAATCAAGTAGTTTTCCCGAAAATGATCAGAAAAGAAAAGGAAAATGCATGCTAGATAAACTTGGGGAAAATTTTGCTCGCTTTTTGTTACGAGAAAAGAAGTATTCTTTGAAATTATATACCAATGTGTCAAGAAAAGTTCAATTTATATGTAATTATTAAAAGATAATCACACCTAGAGTTACAGCACAGTCCAAACATTAACCCATAAGAGAAGACGAATAGATGCTCTTTCGAATAAGAAATGCAGGAGGCTGCTAATCAAAAGTATATATCAACTAAAACCAGGTAATAAATTAAGATATTTGAATAATATGCACGCTCCCCCGAAATGATGTAAAGTCATATAAAGTAGACTAATTATACGAATCATTACTTGAATTTATCTGGAGTAGAAAAGCTCGCAAAATGGACCGTTAACATATAACAGAAATATATTTTGTCTTTTTTGGCTTCAAAGCATGAGCAGTGCTCGCTCACGGAGCGTCGGCTACGGGAACTCCCGGAAGCAGAAGGAGAAACTTCCACACAAACAGATCTGGGAAGATCAACAACTGGCATGCGCCTAATCTCCGCTAAATTTGGAGGTAAAGGTGCGTAGCGAAGCTGCACGGGCACCTTCTGGCGAAATAACCGATGCCCAAATAAATGGAAAATATAAATATCTCTTAAATGAGAGAAATTTAAATTATCATTCCGAGAACATGTATGACGACGGAGAAGATCTGCCCAGACGAATATTTGACAAGAATATTCTCTCCGTAGCAAGTCACATCGACGGCAAGCTTACGAAGGTGGTTTTTACTAACGTGGTTCCGATTAATAGTCCACCATCAGAAATTTGGTACAATCAACCATACGTATATCGCGAGATATGTGCATCAGCTCTCGTAGGAGGCAAATATGCAAGGATTTAATTTATTATTTAATTTTTGTTAAAAATAATTAAATAATAAATCAATATCTAGATGGATGTAATGTGTGTTTGTTAGCTTTCTTTCTCAACTGCAGTTTCAGAAGACCGTCTGTCCGAGCTCTCTTTGTGAGTTATGTCTAGATCATCTTGTAACTCTAAGTGTGATTATTATTTTATATTGATAAGAAGATTTATTTTCTTAATAGTTTAATATCGAATTTCTGTATAATACTTTTATCTTTTTTAATAATAAAAATGAACAAAGATTCTCAGAAGTTTATCTTGTATGCATATTTTCCATATTTTTTTTCTTCGTTTTATTTCGTTTGAAACACTTGAATGTGACTCTAAGGAACATAAACACTAGCAGTCTTGTGTTTAAACATCTTTGAGAAATTCCACTACTAAATGATCACCGTTTTCTTTTCAGTTGTCAGTGAATCTCTTTTGCAATACGCATTGATTACTTTTTCTTCTCTTGTTTTTCGCTATGCACTTGCGTAGCTAACCATCGATTTTGCTGAATGTAGAACAAGACAAAAGCCACAAAGCGTGATGAGGAACGAGATAGTTCTGCTTGTCTAAGCCTCTCGCTGCTAATGTAAATGCGATCAGTATTATCATGTTAAGCAAATGCATATCCTTCGTAATCTTATTGCAAGCGAAGCATTTAGTTTTTCATTTTTTCCTTTTCTTTTTCCCTTTTCCTTTTTTTCTCCTTTTCGCACCCATGCATATTCTATAATTCTCTTTTATCTATTTATGTGCGTACATTTGATTCGTTTGGCATCTTGTGGAAAAGAAGTAAAGCTCGTGGGACTTTTTGGCTCGGGGACATCAAACGTAAATGTTGATATTGGGGGAAATCCCTGTAAAACAGTGCGCCTTTTCTTCATTTTCTTGCCAATCTTCTCTATTATTTAGCTATCCTTTCATTTTTTGCGCGTTTTGTCCACTGGGATGGAATAAGCAATCGCTGCCAGAAGGCTTTTATTCGCAACTTCTTGTTCTCCAAATGAGTATAATTTGGATAAATTTTAAAAGAGAATTTTTTTTCTTGTTAATAGGAATCAGAACACTCCATAAACGTTAACTTGTGAACGGAGGACGACTGGCGTTTATAGAGAAGTGAAGGAAGAAAATGGGCTCCTCCTCCAAATCAGCGGAGCAAATCGATCGACTTCCACCGTCTGACTGAGTCGTCATAAGGAGAACACCGACTAGTCCTGTCCGCTGGCATGCTCGTCTTGCCTTGCACTCTTCTCTTCCGTCGTCTGTCACTTTTCCCACTTTCTGTCTCGTGGAGCGTGCAACTTTTTCTTGCTGCGGGGTAACGTCGCCCTCTCCTGGTTTCATTTGAATTCGTTTCGTTGTTGTTGTTTATTCCTCCGGAGAAGTTGGACATTCGGTGCGGATTTTGGTGAAGAGAAATTGTTTGGACGGGGTGTGAGGAGTAGTAGATCGATCTGGTCTTGTGGTCGGAGGAGCGGTAGGGACGACGAGAGGAGAGGAAAGTGCATGTTTTGACTTAGCGAGAGAAGCCATCGAGTGAGTTTGAATTGATGGTGCAGAAGATTTTTGTTCGGTTTTTTTGGCCATCTGATTGATTTTTTTACTTTGACTGCTCCGCGGCTGGTTCTCGTTCATTTGCTTGTTCGGTGGCTGATTCTTGCACTGCTGCACATTCAGGAGAAGGCTGCAGGGCTCACTGGAATTTGATTGGTGGGTTGGTTTCTCGATTATTCGTCTCCACCTACTTGAATCGCGTGCGACGACAACGACGACGACACCGAAATTTTGTTTCTCTCTCCTTTCGCTCCGCGAATCCGCTGAGTTATAAGAAGAGGCTGAGTCTCTCTTCTGGAAGGCAAGAACTCGTCGAGCCTTCGTGATCGTTGCGGTGGTGGTGGATCAAGTTTCATCTTTTCTCCTCGGGAGTTAGTTGGACGATAAGGGAACCTCTTCTTTTTTTTCTTCCTGACTTACACGATGGCACCTCCGATGGACGACGCTTCCATCTCTCCCCGCGATGTGTGCGTTGTGGGAGTAGCGAGGACGCCTATTGGAGGGCAGAGTGGTTCATTGTCGAGCTTGTCCGCTACGAAATTGGGATCTATCGCCATTCAGGCTGCTTTGCAGCGATCAGGAGTGGACCCGGCTGCCGTGGAGGAAGTATATTTTGGCAATGTCCTCAGTGCCAATCTTGGGCAGGCCCCAGCCAGGCAAGCGGCCGTCGGTGCAGGCCTTCCTCACTCTGTAGTGTGCACGACCGTGAACAAGGTGTGCGCATCAGGTATGAAGGCGACAATGTTCGCCGCGCAGAGCATCGAGCTCGGTCAGAATGACGTTGTCATAGCCGGTGGCATGGAGAGCATGTCGAGCACACCATACTATCTGCCGAAGGCCAGAACGGGGTACAGGATGGGACATGGGGAGGTAGTCGACGGCATGATCAAGGACGGCTTGTGGGACGTTTACAGTGACCAGGGCATGGGAGTGTGCGCAGAACTTTGTGCCGATAACCACAACGTTACGAGAGATCAGCAAGACGACTACTCTGTCCAGAGCTACGAGAGAGCTATCGCTGCGACTAATGCCGGCTCTTTCCAGTGGGAGGTGGTTCCTGTGGAGGTTCCGGGCGGCAGGGGAAAGCCGAATGTCGTCGTAGCGAAGGATGATGGAGTAGACAAGCTCGATGCAGCCAAATTGAGGAAACTCAGACCAGCTTTCAAGGAGGGGGGATCCGTCACGGCAGGAAACGCTTCAAGTATCAGCGATGGCGCTGCAGCGTTGGTTTTGGTCAGCGGGAAGTACGCGCTTGAGAAGGGGCTCACCGTCATCGCCAAAGTGCGAGGGTATGCCGATGCCGAACAGGCACCCGAGCTTTTCACCACTTCTCCGGCGTTAGCCATCCCCAAGGCAATTAAAAGGGCTGGGATCGACGCATCTAAAGTGGATTTTTACGAGATTAACGAGGCATTTTCGGTAGTTGCGGTGGCAAACCAAAAGTTGTTGGGACTGGATGGTGCAAAAGTGAATGTGCACGGAGGAGCAGTATCACTCGGCCATCCTCTTGGTTGCAGTGGAGCTAGAATCATTGTGAGTCTTCTCGGTGTCCTCAAAGCCAAGAAAGGCACCTATGGTGTTGCCGGAGTGTGCAACGGCGGAGGAGGAGCATCTGCCCTCGTTGTGGAGTTGACGCCAACATTTGCCGCCAGCCATTTGTGAACTTTCCTACCTAGAATCGTTGTATCCATGTAGCTCCTGTAGACCTGGTCATGTATACGTGCACCTAAAAGGCTGCACCATATACACCAGACCCTATTGATTCTCTTGCAGCAAAGTAGACTTTAGCAGTAAGTTTCAGTAGTTTCGGTGCAAAGGAATGTTGTTTGAGAGCATCTTACGCGAGTGTGTCAATGATCCATTCTGTACGTTCGTGTGGAGAAAGAAGTTCGTTCCTCCGGATACTGTTGGCCGAAGTAGTAAACCAATGCACCTTGGGGGACAGAGAAGTGTGACATATACTCGAGGGTTGAGGTTGTACTCATGGGAGAAACTCCCTTACCTACACCAACACTTGCGCTCTCAAGTGTTGAGCCTTGCCTTCAGTTATAACATCTTGCTTAACGATGAGAGCCCAGTTACTATGGTTAATTTCTTCCACGAGCTCTCGTCCAGTGCGTGCAATATACCAACACGACAGGTTAATAGGTTGAAAGTTTATTTTGCTTGTTTCTTCGTGGCGTTTGTCGCTTCTTTCCGGTTTGTGCTGTCATCTTATATGCAAGTTTTATCTCACAAAATGAGGCATCAGGATAACTTCATGAAACTAACCAGACTCGTAGGTCCACTGGAATTCGTCATCTCGTCCTCGGTAATGTGGGAGCAAGCTCGGGTGCCTTTGTTTAACATTAAATTATATTGCTACATGTCAAAATTACGCGTACATTTAGGTGATTATTACTAGTTCTCAGCGTGTGAACCTGTTAACTTCACGGACATGAGACGAAGTGCATCCAAAATCTAGTAGAAACACCTTATTGTACGCTGGTGATGGTCTGTTTATCACATTTTAAAAGCGTGAATTCTAAGCTTCTCATATTTGTCTCTCAAAAATTTCTTGTATGTTCCTTTCCGTCGCCGATGTAACACCAAGATGCGAGGTCCTCAGAAAACTGGAGGACGTCACATGGAGACTCCAGGGACTAACTCTTAAAAGGGCATCACGAACTACGAGTTTGTTTACCCAGAATATCACATGCATACGCAACATGCCAATCGACATTTTTCATCTATCTGATTATTTAAGTTCTCTCAAAAGAAACACCGTCAGTCGCACTTTTTCCCGGTAGATTTCAAGGTGAACCTTAAGGCCCAGCTGTTCAGCATCGTATTCAGTCTTGAAAAGGCATTACACTGTAGTTTAAATCCAATCCGCTGTTTGTCTAGTGTTCGCACTGTAAATGACTACGAAATTTCTAAGAACAGTTGCCACAAACTGGGTTTCACCGTTTCAGGAGGCGCTACTTCATATCATTATATTGCATGTCGTTACCTTCCCTCACTACTGACATACTGAACAGGAATATCCGCCCATGGCACACTTCATACTCCAGATAAATCTGGAACTGCGCTACCGTCTGGACGCTATAGGCAAGCAGTGACATCAATGAGAAACTGAGGTCCATCTTCGTTCCTAAACTCAGGGGTATGGCGGACTACGTTCCTGACTGCGGACTACCAAAGAATTGTTGGTTCCCACAACTAGACACTAGTCTTACTGAGTGATCCTAGCGAGGTGGACTGGTCCGCATGTCGGCCTAGGTGAGGATTGACGCTTATATAATGCTGAGTGTGGGTTTGCCAGTTGAGGGATATATCACAGCGGACGATGACCTTCTAAGCGATGCGAACTGCAAAACTGGTAACTAGACATGCATTCACAGCTCTTCACAGTTCCTACAAAACCAATCCTCTTCAGGCACTTCCAAGAGGGGAGGAGCGCAACAATGAATGTGGGTGGCTAAGCCACAACCTCTACCCTTATCGTCTCCGCACAGGAGCAACACCTTTTCGTCATCCGTTCTTCCGCAGACAATACAAGCAATGTCGTCTGCTACTTGAACTCTCTTCGAGTTGCGTGTGGACAGTTTCTGAGAGGCTGCCCTTCTCAACTTCTCAACGTCTTCGGTAGGGCCTCGCAAAATGTTATTTTGAAGTCGATCCTTGGCAGCTTCGACGGCCGAGTTTGTTTTGTAGAGAATATGCTTCTCAAGTGACGAAGATGGATGGCAGATGTAGTCGAGAAAATAGTCAGGCGTCACACAGGCAACTTCATGCTTGAGAAACTCCCGAACATGTCCATCGTCATTCTGGACTGAGACAGGGTTGATGATGGCGAAATCTACTCCATCCAAGAGGTGTTGAGAATATGGTGGGGCTGCAGCAAGTACGAAACCACCACCAGCTCTGATTGCTCGCTTGAGGGTATCCTGAACATATCAAGAAACGCCCAGAGTCCATCATCAGAGTGTTACTTCGCCATCCCCTTAAACATTTTACATAGACCAGAGACGCAGTTATCCAGTGCTCATCTGATATGCAGAAAGGACTGTTTAAAGTTGGATAAGAATCGTCGATCATAGGGTCGGTGAGAAGTATGGCTACTAATCTCTAGACCAGAGTCCGTGCTCTGGCAAGGATCGTAGGAAGGAACTGTAAAGAGAGCTGCTTACCGGGGGAGGGGAGCTGAATTGACCGTAAACCACCACACGCATACCGTAAAATGCGCCACATCCGCTAGTGGCATATTGAGTTCTCCACTTTCTTGGAGCCTGGAGACTAACTGTACCTTTATCGTTAGTCCCTTCTCCAAACCATTCGTACTCTTCCTCATCCACAAACTTTGCTGCTTTTCTACTCGCTTCAACGTAATCCGGCGTGAGAATCCATCTACAAGTATCGATCACAAAGCGAGCTCCGAGTCAGTGTGTCAGTGTTGAGGAATCCACATCTGGCTTCAGGTGGTCCTCTACAGGTGTCTGGACATTTACTCAACATTCAGTGGATGAATATACGGACAACGAAACTGCAGGATGCCTCCAAGGGCAGTATCTACTGGTCAGCCCCAAACTGACTCGGAGTTTGAACCTGGTGGAGAAGCTAACATCAAGATCACTGTATGACATTCCCCTTTACTCCCCCCATGACTTTTTCAAGTCTAGTGATGTCAATGATGGAAAACTGACCAAATCTTGCTGCTGCTACTCCGATTTCTACTACGACCCATCAAATGCTTCCTACGGTACAACTGTTACCGAGTCGAAAAAGAGCTCATGAACATGTCAGCTTGCGAAGCTTCATTTGCTTCCTTAGAACCAGAGGAAGCCCTGAGAAGTTTCCATATGCTGCGCAACAAATTTGCACGTAAAAGCAAGAGAGAAATATTTGACTACTAACCTTCCCGCTGCAGCTCCAGCCAAGAACTTCTCGGTCCGACGGAGTGGAACAGGAAGAACAACGTGTGTTATATCATCCTTCCACTCATACCGACTTTTACAGACCTTAGCGCCCAAGAGTTTGATGACATAATGAAGGTTATTTATATGATTGGTTGAACCTCCTACTGCAAAGCATTTCTTTGTCACAGGTACCGCTGTTCTCAACAGAGAGACCTGATTTCCTTTTTCTTGACAAGATTCCCTCGGAGCAACTGCCTTGCATGAGACCTTGTCGTTGCTCTTTTGGAGCTCAACATTCTCCTTATCTTGCTCGTCAGAAAGTAAACCACCAGTGCCCCTGGACTTCTTCTTGTGGCCTTTCCACGGTTGGGAGAGGGACGCCTGGGCTTCTATCGTGGTGGACCTTTCCCGAGAAGATGTATTGGATTCAGCACCCTTGCGACGGCTACCTTCATTCTTTTGCTCCTTCTCCTTTTGCCTAGAAGAGGCAGCAGTTGGATCTTTCCGGTAAGATTCGTGACTTTTCTTGGGTAGGGAAACGGGGACCTGAATCCCTGCTGAGGTGGGCTGTTGTTCTGGAGATGATTCTCCAAGTGCAGTCCCTTTCTTAAAACGGCTAGGAGACTTTTGATTGTGCTGATCAGAAAAGCAACGTTCCGCAGTCTTCTGAGGCGATGTATTCTGAGGTACATGTTCAGAGGAATCGCCCTTCGACGATTTCTTGGCGGACTTCTTCCCAGCAGCTGATTCAAGTGGAAGCTCATGTTCCAGAGACTCTACATCATTGTGCTGAGGTATCTTTTGTGACGCGGGAGGTCTAGTTTGGTTGTCTGCAGCCAACTCACGCGATGACACGTGTGGGGAGAGAGTGACCCGAGATGCTCTCTTCGCGGACTTCTTCACTGGACCATCTCTGATTGAAACGCCTTCGTCGAGCGCACTGATATCAATGCTTACCTCGTCTTTCTCCTTGGAATGCACGCCAGTGCTCTTGTTGACTGACTTTCGTGCCCTGGGAGCAGAATTTCCATCCGTTTCAACCGTCATCTTGGATTTGCGTACAGAACTGTGATCTCGACCGACGTCGTCCATGTCAACTTCTCTCTCAACTGCATGAGATTTAGGGGGGCTAGACTGTATAATCCTCCTTGATATATCCTTGCTCGAGGGTGTGTCTGCATGCCTTGATGCAGCAGCATCAGCTGTGTGGTTGACATGATCGTTCGTGGGGAAATTCCCAGGACACAGATCATCTGAAGCATCATAGACCTGCTTCGACTGTACCGCTTGAAGTTTGAAGTCCCAAGCTACACGCTTGTTGTCTGGACTAGTCAGAAAGTCAGAAGCTTCAGCGACTTCCATAGCCATAACATCTGCACCAGATATAGCTTCAGCACCGAACTTAGGCACAGCGTCTTGCTGAATTTCCTTCTCGCTCTTTGAAAGCTTTCTCTTTATTTTGTGCTTGGCCGATACAGGAGCGACACTTGGAGAAGAGACCTGTCGCGTACGTGGTGAGCTTGAAAGAACATCCTGATCTTCAGCTGAACGAACTGATGGAGAAAGTTCCAATCTGCTCAGTTTGGTACTTTTTCTGCGCTTGCTTTCAGGACTTTCAGTTTCCACGGCGTTCTCGCTGGTGTTTAGTTCACTTCTCTGAACTCCCTCAACTCCGCTTACTCGTTTCTTACTAGCAGACTCAGGGGAAATACTCATCCTCTCCATGCTGTAGTCAATGGTCGCACACTGATCCGCAGCTACAGCAACTCCATGGTAAACTGGAGAAACCTGGTTCGGTCCCCCACATGACGACCTTCGGCTCTTCTTACCATGCACAGGACTGGTTCCATCTCGTTTGTCAGGGATCTTTGATGCTTCCCGAGAAAACTCTGAACCCTGTACTGAGTTGTTGCATTCAACACCCGCCGTCAGTGAAGTCGTATTCGGATGTACTTTCCTTTGCTGAGCAACTGGATTGACAGTAGCTTCCTCCTGACTGATGCCGTGCAGCGTCTGCTCTCTCGTTTTCTTCTGTACACTAGACGGGTTCGGAACAGGGGAGTTGCTACTGCTGTTCACTTTTGCTGATGGTGATCTAGCTTTGGAGTGAGCATTATCTCTTCTACTCGACGACTCTTCAGCTGGGTTGGGCAAAGGAACTTCCGCGGAAATACTCGTCCTTGTCTTGAATCCTTTCGGTGAAACAGGTGTGCATAGCGCTTCAGCCTTCTCCTTAATGATTTTGGGCAGTTTGGCTTCATTCTCCACTTCCCATCCACTGCAGAAGAGAAGAAGTGCATTGTTCAATCACAGGTATAAGAGTGCAAAGCGCACGAGCTAGATACGCAGGCTTGAATCGAGCCAACAAGAAGCAGCAGTGACAGTTAATTCAAGTCCCTGCTTGGGCAGAGGAGGAAATCTCTAGATACAGCAATTCACCTATTCTGACTTTTCTGAGCTTGTCAACCTCCTACGATTTCCTAGTCAATCATCACAAACGTAAGTCCAGAGAGCTACTCGACTCCTCAGAGTGGTCTGACTTCTAATTTCACTCAGCTTCCCAAAGCTGCTTACCTGTGAGAATAGTTCGCCTCGGGGACCAAAGACCACGACTTCAAGCTGGTGAACCAAAGTTGGTTAAAGTTAGAAAGATCATTAGTCTGCACATGAAATTTAGCTCGACAAAGTAACTTAGCCATAGAGGCGCCTGGCCCCTATGCTAACAACTAGTTGGGAAGCTCAAGTGCGAGTGTACACTGTTGGATTTCAGAGTCACACCAGTATTGTAACCCTACCAGTCTTCAAGCCAAAAATGGTTTATTAGCTTCAATCCTGTTTTCTTCGCAAGCTCGTATTTTTCACCTGCGGTGCGCGGAAAGACAGGATTGCTGTTATTGACAAGAGTTCTTCCAGGAAGAAGATCCTTTTATTCCCCTCTCAGACTCGGTCACCGACGTAATGGCTCTTCGATTATTCAACTATGGATACAACTAGCTCTTGTGAAATCACAATCGACCGGGAGGCAGTAGCGCCCAGTTTCCCTTTCATAGGTACAACGGGCGGCTTGTCCGTCTGGCTCAGTACATTCTTAAGTGCCACGATAATGGTACACATTTGAGAGTGAACTACGAGCCAGTGCAGGTTTATACCTTCAAACTTGTAACAGATAAGGTGGGTAACTAGGTTGCCAAGAAGTGGTTTGGTGAACCTCGCACCGATCAGCTCCACCATCCTCTGCGATGGGACAACATTTAAACTTTAAACAAAACTGTTCTTCGTAGACAGCAACCATTCAAAGGGTTGTACTCTCACGAACCGAGATAAATCACTCACCATTATCTTTTGTCGTGCTTGACCTTGGTATCCTGTAAGACAGATACAGAGATCCTCACTACCGGGGATGCCATCAAGATCCTTGAGCGGTCTATACAAAACCTGTACAAAGGCGACCGATATGTAAGGGGAAGGCCCAAGCGTGGTGGCTGATATCGAACATCTCATATCATCGCCGAGTCCACAAAAAAGAAAAATTTATATCTCGCTCATTTACTGCGCTAATTTATTTACTGCGCTACGATACATTGGAAAGCAAAGAAAAGAGACATCTAGTCCGTGTGAGTAGCAAGTATTCGCAGATAATCAACGCTTCACTGCCACGAGAGAGGGTCGGAAGCAGCTTACGCTATTGACGTCAGCCAGTACGTCATTGTCTAGACAGTCTGCAACCCATGCATCCGTAACCAGAGCTTTACCATCCTTCCTCGCAGCCGCACAAACAGGATCGTCCTGTGGGGTTTATGTCAATGTGCAAGAGGTGTTACTTTAATCCCAGAACCAGTCTTATCATCGTTTTCCCATGCCTACACTGGAATATGTTACTTCATGTGTCAAGCCTCCAAGATAAAGATTATTTCGAAAACCTTCAGAAGTAATCGATATATGCAGCAGTATGGATAGGAGAAAACTGCCCCCAGTGAACATAACAGTCATTGAAGTGCAACTAGTATCTGTACCATAGTATCTCTGTATCCTCATGAACAGGCATACCTATTCATGGTAACCGCGGCCCAACACCATAATCGCCGCTGTTAATAACTTATTAGGGCGTTAGGAAAAGGAGAACACGTACGTATGCGAGGTTTGATACGATGACATGAGTGGAACTTGAATCGTAAGATACAGCATTTTCACCACCGTTCGCCTCCAATTCTTCAATGAACTGATTTCATACCATCAAGACTGGAGTGAGCACGAAAACTGACTGACATAGGCTGACTACGGCCTGACCAAAATTCGTTATAAGTTGCCGAATCTCAGGAAAGGGAATACGACGAGGTGCTTCAACAGTTTGAGGTCTAAACATGGGATTCGGTGGAAAAAAAAAGGAATTCGGCCAGGTGGCTAAAATCGGGAATACGAGTTTTACAAAATGCTTATTCACTACCGTGAAATTAAGGTACTGGAATTCGAGTTGGCAATCTGGAACTTACGCACGTTTGTAAGATGAGGTAAGAAATGCACCTGATTCTCGTATGCTGGCTCAAAGCCGGCTAGCACGAATCGGATACCGGAAAAGAGACCACTGTTTTCTTCTGGACTGCTCATCCTTTTGTCACCATCCGCTCTCAAAAATTTTGAACAACAGAAAACCTTCCGCTCTGTGAAACTGCCTTGCGAAAAGACCGTCGTCGGCCAACAAGTTTGACACTGATCGTATTGCTTTTCTAACTCTGAAACTACTTCCTTCAGCTCCGTGACCCCGAACCCCTTACTCATTTCGCATTTCAATTCTATTTGTGGCCCACTGCATCATAGCTCGAGCCAAGAGTAGGTAGAGGCCTGCTCGTGAACAAGAAGTTAGATTACCTTTCCTCAACCACCCTTCAATCGGTGACAGAAAGCTGACAACCCCCCAGAAATTCCCGTGACGCTGTGAGGTCTGAGCTATTTTTCGAGAAATATTCCACACCGGAACTCCTTGTTCTCTACATTCTGATTCTGACAGTACTGATCTAAGTACCACTTACTGCACATTCACGAGCGTCTCGCCTCGTCATAACCGTAAGCTCCGGGAGGACGGGCAAAAAGATGGATCGACCCTCTGCATTTCACGTAGCTGAACTTCACGAACTGTTCAATCCCTCGACATCCCACTTCTCATCGTCCTACTCGGATGTTCAACTTGAATTACAAGCTACTACTACTCAGCCTTTAGCGCTTCTCATCCAAACAATCATCCAGAACTCCCCTTCAATTCGCTTTTGACAGTGCGAGGAAACAAACTCGCATTACAAAGAAGCTGAGTAGTCGAGGGGATTGCCATCAATATTACAGTGCTCTCGTGCGCTCCAGACGACCAACATCAACGCTCAGGCGGCTCGAAGCAACGGCAGAGGGAGTGCAGAGTCACAGCAGACTGCTCCAAGAGATGCTGCAGTGCCTCGTAGCGCCCTTCTCCATTTCCCTCGCTAAATTTCAAAAACGCGAAATTATCTCGCACCTTGTCCCGCTTTTCGGGGGACAAGCCTTTGAAACGTGTTCTGCTCTGCGGTCTGGGATTTGACTGTACTGTAAGTATTTACCCACCGCATTTATCTCCGTTCAGTCCCATTTACTGGTCTGAAGTAAACCAGAAAATCTCTGTAAAACTTCTCTGTAAAACTTATTAGAAGGTAATTATTTCCGTAGGAAAAGATTTGCGCGTGAGTGATCTTCTTGCTATGCATTTGCATAGTTTACCGTCGATTTTTGCAATAGGACAAGAAAATAAAATTATATTCTCGTTTTCTTTTTTCTAAATAACTTTGTTGCTAAAAAGGTGTAATGATCCAGTGGCATCTAGTAGTTTATCATTAGTTTATCAGTTTTTTCTCTGAATTTGAAGCAGATTAGCCGACTTGGTAACAAATAGATTATTTCACTCCATAAACATGGGGTCATTGTTGTGGGTGGAATCATGATATTTGAGTTTAGGTTTTCTGTGATTAAAAAGGTTATTTTCTTTAATATCCGTCTACTTCAACGAATACTAAAGACAAGTTTGAACATAGAAGACAACACCTCTTCAGACAACTTTAAGATGGAACATAACTTTAGGGGAAAAACTAACTTTAGGAGCGGCTGAGCCCTATGGGCATAACCGCACCAGGTTTAATGAAATTGTTTCTTGCATGTATTTTAAATAACAACCGACTGTTTCAGAAGAAACAACATGACTGAAGACAACATTGGTTTTCCGGACCAAAAATCTTTTAGAACTGCACCACGTATATTATTTCGACGTACAGTGTATACCATCTTACAGCATCATTATGTGATTTTGTTTCCTGCTGTCCATTTTGTTTTGACGTGGATCTCCTAATGTCAACTCGGCTCGCACACAACTGGACAAATATTTTTTCTCAAAACCTGAATATGTCATAATGACGGTTCAGTCTTTTGCTCATCGCGATAGAGATTCTTTCAATATTTGTTCGGAGGAATTTATCTCTATCGTCTTTTGGCTCATCTACTTCAGATAGAAAATATCTTTTTTTGTTTCAAGAAATCATTAACTTTTGTCTCAATATCTCTCGGTTGAGTATGCATTGAAAAAAAATATATATTATAAAATCCTTATAAAATTTAAATTTCATTTTATATAAGTTTTTACTTGAAAGATTCTAGGAGACAGTATCTGGGATTATGTTCATTACTCAGCTTTCGCTCACAACTCAGTTTTCTCGAACAATCGCTCATTCGCAAAGCGATGATGCGATGGAATTATGATGTAGTGAAGGAAGGTAGTGAAAAGAAAGAATTGAGATGGAAGTACGATACTACAACCAGTCTCCCAGACTGCCAGAAATATGGAACCTAGCTCTAAGTGGACACAAAAACAGATGGAGATGACTCTACTTTGAACTCGTTTGTTAACTATATGATCAACTACATCCGTGGTAAAAAGCTGAGGGTTACATGCAGAATGATATGACTTCTGAAGTGGTGAGTTGTTTGATTTACTACTTCATCTCTAGTTCATTTCAATGTATTTTTTGGAAGTATAACACAAAACAGAAACGGTAATAAACTATCAACATATCTTTTGGTTCAGAAATTTTGCCAGTAGCTATATTAGCATCATATTCATGATTTTACCACTTACGTAAGCACCAATTCTAAGGATATACATTTGTTCGTGTTATCTATATGGAGATATAAACTGCTTAATATCCACATATATACACATATGTGAAGATTTACTGAAATTGGCAGAATGTTATGAGAGGACTGGTCATCTTCTCTCCCTCTTAAGTTCTCAAAGCAATTACTTTCAATATTCGGATCTTGCTAGAGAAATAGTATTTCGGAGCCAGTCCCTTACAGTGGAGGTCTAATGTACTTCTAACTCAATTCGTGTACCCAACTGTGCGAATAGTTTATCTCAAAATCTGAATGAACCTGAATGTCAGAATGGTGTCTCAAGTTTTTCTCATTCTCATGGAGACCTTCTCAATATTCGCTCGGAGGAACCCAGCCATATAGTCTTTTTGCTCATCTACTTTAGATAGAGAAATATTTTGTTTTCTATCAAGAAATCATTAACTTTCATCTCGATATCTCTCAGTTGAATATGTTTTGAAATAAATTATAGTAACATTTTGATTTAATTTTATATATCTTTTTACGTGAGAGATTCTCTCACACAATTTCCGATATTTTTCTCATTACTCGGTTTTCCTATCCAGCTTTCGCTCGCAGTTCATTTCTTTTCTCGAACAATCGCTCATCTGCAAAGCGAATGATGTAATGAGAGAATTGAAATGGCAATACGGCATCCATTTTGGATTTTTAAAATATTTATGTTCCGAATTGTTTTCATTATGTCAGTTGTCAAATAACATAACCATAAATAGGTTTAAAGTAAAAGGGACTAAATCAAGAAGAGTTTAAATGTAAGATCATCTATGAAATACATCAGCCTTTTACTTTTATTGGTAACCACGTCGATGCGAGCGGAATCCTAAGGTTATTACGGTATACACTATAGCTCACATAATTATGAACCGTTCTTTTCTCATGATTTATTTCAGATCTTGTTGTTTAATTCAAAAGCCCGATCTTCGTACTTGTATGGTATCTTCATATTCTGTCTCAAAATTTCAGAAGAAAGTAAAAGTAAAAATACTTTAAAAAAATACTGAAATCAAAATCACTTTCTTAACAAATAATTGTCCAGTTCTTTGAGTGATGCAACGGACCGCATAAATGTTCGGGAGTTACAGAAGATAGAGTAGTGAGAACCTGTTGAGAATGTGAATCTATGAAGGTTTAGAGAAAAGAGTGGGAAGTTATCGAGTAAATAATGAAGATAGTATTCTCAATACTCAAAAAGTGGAGCAGTTTTTTGTAACCTTTAGGAAATTACAGATCGATGTTAGTTCGTGCTAGAAAAACCCCGATTATCTCAAAAACCTTTCCAGAACACTGTTCTACACTCTACTACATTTGTTGGAGGGAGCAGTTTTGTCGATGTTTCTGAAGATATTGATTTCTTTTTTCCTCGGCAATAGAATGAAGTAAAGAGTAACAAAATACCAAAGAAGACTTATTTATACATTCTTAGTGTAATTGCATATGTTACTACCAGAACAGATGTAAGCACCTTAGTATGAGTAGAATCTGCTAGTCAATAAAAGATAGAATCAAATAGATGCCTTTACAAGAGAAAAAGTTATGAGATATGGCAATTTACATTCGAATAAATTTCTTCTTCGAGTTACATTCTCACCAATATCAATTAACAAGGTGTTTTGCAAACAATACAATTACGAGGCTATGTAGTAGTAATTATTGCATTTCACACCAACAAACTACTCGACTCTTAACTTCGCATTAACTCTACTCTTATTAAAGAAATAATCGTGTGTACTAGAGATAATTAATATGTACCAAGCATGCCATGGATATCGTATACTTAATGGACAGGATACTCGATTTAAGACTTGGACATCTGAAGATAAGACTTTAACTTCAAGTTATATACGTACATGGAGTCGCGTGTCTTCAATTGAAACTTACAAACACTAACAACCATAAACATCTTTGTAATATAATTCTGTTCAGTAAATCACAATCTAGCATGAGAATAGCGTGAAGAAGAGACGATGACGCTATCAAGGTGAGAGTTTCCTTGGGAAGTGCGGAACCTTCTGACTGTGTTATGACCGTGAAGGCTGTGATACGTTTACTCAGGGAAGCAATAGTCTCCTACATGTGGTTGGTTTACTCAAAGGATAGGCTTTAGGTTACAATGTGACACTGAAAAACACTCATAGAGGTCTCTTGGCTTTTCTGATATGTTAGGAAGCAAAGTTCAGGCTTAACTAGCAATGATAAGATCAGACGACGAACTTTGACACTCAGGATTGAGAAATATGTGAAGGTATAGACTTCTAAACTTCTCTTACATGTAAAAGAGGCCCCGCTGAGCACACACACGAAGTTTCAGCTTGAGATCAAATTCTAGCACCGAGATATGGACAGAAAAGTTCTGAGCAAAGATATTGCGATAATTTCTGATACCCAGACAGCTATTTCGATCTATAACAGAAAATTTGCTCGATCACTTTCAAAGATTCTTACAGGATTTGGAGTCTACAGGATACTGAACACCCCTGTGAAGTTGGGACTCCTGATTGTACACCGTTCTCCAGATCTCGTTCTCTGAAGTTGTTGCTCTAGATTAGAGCTTTTCATACCCTCTCTGCTTCAGCAGCCACCCTGAATTACTCACTCACTCAAATGACTTGAAACTTTTTAGACAGTCGTAGCCCCGCTGACAGTGAACGCAACCACGAAGGTTTGAAGCGATTTCTTCGATTCTGCTGCAATTCACACTAAAAACCCCAAATCCAACAAAAGTGATGCAATTCTGACTCAACTCGAACTTCAAATTGGCATAACTCCTTGTTTATTGATCCAAATCGATCAAGAATTTCACTGACAGTGCTTGGCACGACGAGCTCTATCTTCCTGTACTCTCAGATTTCGCAGTTTCCTCACCAAATGCTCGAACTCTCTTTTAGACCTCTGTTTCTAAATTTAGAGTTTTACAAAAGACAAAAATGAACCAATGGGAGTTCATAGCTCCACTTGGTTGTCCTTTAGTACCCTAATCCACGTGGTCACTTAACTTCACTCATAGGCTACCATGTTAGCTCCCCTAAAATGCCAACGTAAATCTTAAACTACCTAAAATGACACGCAACCCTGAAAGATAACTTAAACCAGCTAGAAATCGTGCATGGGCGACAAGTAAGTACAACCCATGAGTTTAAAACTCTATCAACATGGTAAATCTAAGTTATGTACATTGAACATCATAGACAAGTCATAAGTCACTTGCACAAGCGCACAAATGCTTGAACAAGATAACTAGCATACTATCAACCTAATAGGACTTAAAACGTATAACACAACGGTGTTAATACATGCATGAAGGACTAGGAGTAACATTAAGCTAACTTCTACCGCTACTAACTCCCAAGTGTTGGAGTAGAAGCGTAACCCGTAGACGCCAATGTCCACAGCCTCCAGAATCAACTTCTCTGACGTCTTAACTTCACTAAGAGAGACTAACTCCTAGAAGAGAGATGAATCATTTACTATGTGAAATGATTCACATCACGACAACGCGAACGAAAGAAAACACGAAAAGATGAGAACTATAGCTTCTATGTTATTGCATTTTTCTGTTTCTATGTATTATGATGATAATCCGTGTTATGACGATAATCTGGGTCGTAATTGTTTCAGTCTGTGATGATGTGAACGCCGCTAGCAACGCTTTCAAAGTTTGAAACCCATCTGCTGTATCGAAGTTACTTTGTTCGATAGTCTCTAGCACCTTCCATGGTGATTTGGTAGAACTGGAGGCTCTACCAAATCGTTTAGACTCTCCAACGGTTGAGCTGAATATTGTTGGAGGAAATTTCTCAAGTTTGATGAACATTCCTTCTACTTTTTGTAGCTGAACTTTCTTTTGCTGCTTCTGCTACCTCGTCCTTCTACCCTCTCTCTTCTCTTTCAGCTGCTGCTCCTCTGGTCTCTGGCTCGCTCTGCTCTGGTGCTCTATTTTATTGTTGAACTACTCTACTTTCTCTCCCTCTCACTCGGCGTGCAATTGCCTCACTCCCGTTCTTTCCTCCTCCTCCTTGCTATTGGTGGTGAAGTGAGAGTGGATCGCTATGATCCTCACGGATGTTGACGCGATGTGATTTCTGCCTAGTGCTATGAATGTCAAATACCTCGTCGTCTAATTAGTGATGCGCATGAATGGATTAACGAGATTCTCACTATCTTTATCTACTATCTCGCGAAACCACAACCAAGGGAACGGGTTCGAAAGAATCAACGGGGAAAGAAGACCCTGTCGAGCCTGACTATAGTCCGACTTTGTGAAATGACTCAAGAGGTGTAGAAGTGGGAGGTCTCCTTCGGAGGGGTCGCAAGTGAAATATCACTACTTTCGACGTTAGTTTGCTTATTCCATGAGGTGCAGACAAGCCTTCGGCTCAACTTCTAGTCTTAAGCGTTCTGTTCCTTTAATCAGAGGCGAGTGCGATATAGATGGAAGACATTGTCATCTGGGGAGTTTGGCTGGGGTGGCACATCTGTTAAAAGATAACGCATGTGTCTTAAGATGAGCTCATCGAGAACATAAATATCGTGTAGAACAAAAGAGTAAAATCTCATTTGATTTTGATTTTCAGTATGAATACAAACTGTGAAAGCATGGCCTATTGATCTTTTAAAACTTTCAGAATTTGAAGCTAGAGGTGTCAAAAAAGTAACCACAGGGATAAATGGCTTGTGGTAGCCAAGTGTTCATAGCGCCTTTCTTTTTTATCCTTCGATGTTGGCTCTTCCTATCATTGTGAAGCAGAATTCACCAGGTTTTGAGAAATCTCTCACTTCACCTCATTAGCTGGTGGGTCTGGACTCTTCTATGGTCGACCTCTTCTTCTTACTATTTCGGTGAGGATGGCCACTCTGTTATTGCCCAACATTCTTGATCCTTGAATTTCAAAGTAGGTTTAGGAATCAAGTAACTTAGAGAGTGAGTGAGTTTTAGGACAGTGTGGACATTGGGTCCGTTGCAATGTTTACAGCAGCTTGCGTTCTTGTGCCGCTGCTTAAAACACTAAAACATCTTGTTGACAACACGGATATCTGCTGCTTTTCTCTGGACCTTCTGTTCCAGGACTCTCAATTGATTTAGCTTAGACCAATCTTAAACTTCAAACTTGTGCGTACTGTCTTTTTTTCAGAATGTGATCGACGTGGTCGTGGACCACTCACAGATCTTCCTCAAAAGTACTCCTGCTGCTGCTGATTACATGCATGTTAACCGAGAACAAGCTTCAGTGGTGGCGAGAGCAAACGTTGCAGACCAAGGCTGTGGACACCTTTTCTCCCAAGTGTTCAAGGCACTTAGTCAGACTTCAAATCCAACACGAAACTACCGTAGTGTCAGCAGCTCTCTAGGTAGATACATTATAGAAGTATATCCTCTTGATGGAATTCTGATTTTAATTCTTCATGATCATTTTCGTCTCTTCTCTAGTAGTCCAGGCATTGAGGACCTACAAGTATCGTATCATGTGTGATCATAGGTCTTTCGCGTCCGGTTTTTCAGATTCCATGTCATGGACTTGCAAAAAATGCGATCTACAAGAAATAACATTGCCAAGATTCACAATCCACATTCGACTAATTTAAGCACCGAAACTAAAAACGACTAATTATGTCTTCTACAAGTATACGATCCCAATGCTCATCTTGTTTTGCTTTCGCAACCGCTCGCATCACAGGACTTTCCATGATCTCTTGTACTAGGACATCTTCTCCTAGAATTCGTCTTGTGGCTCCTTGCACCTCGGAGATATCTTCTCTTGAAGTTGGACATGCATATGCACAAGTGTACAAGTTTGAACTCAACTTTCATCTTCATATCACAATATGATGTACTTACTGCTATAAGTGTATGTAAAAAAGAGAAAGATATGCACTACAAAAAATATGAAACTCCACGCTTCAGTCATACTATCAACCTCTACTTACTTCTTATCAGTTTCTAATGCTAGAACATGAATCTCCATGCTTCAGTCATACTATCTACCTACTTCTTAGTGAAGCCGATAAAAAGTACCAGACGTGAAAATGCTACGGATAAAAGTAATGGCCATTTTTCCACAAAATGGTGGAAGCGTAGGAAATATCAGATGGAGGTGATTATGCAAAAAGTATATCCGCAATGTCTACACATGTATGATCAATCTTGTATGTCTTTTTAAAATTCTTTTCTGATTTGTTCTTCTACACGATGTTGGCTGCTTTGTAAGTACATGTGAAAAGACAAGAACATCAGAAAAGAGTTCATGATTTTGATGTCTCAATAACAAAGTACATAGCTTTTTCCCAAATGAATTCTCTCACCTAGAGCTAAAAGTCTCCAGACGAGATTAGGCGAGAGCGTTTTACAGTATTGGACAAATAAAAGATTTGACATTGCAGCACGAGAAAAGATATTATCTTCTCGACTGATTAGATTGCTTGTTGTCTGGTGTGTGATTTATCTATGGTCTTCTGTGAAGAGTTCTTTCACTTATTTTCTTTGCTTTCTTTTGCAAGGACAAGTTCCTAATAATTTGGATAAGTACACATCAGAATCAGACATTCCATCCATTAAAGAAGATGAGAGTAGAGAGTTCAAAATCTTCCAGTTTATGAAACATGTCACCAATTACAGTTCAAAGAAGAATACTTCTTCTCATGAGAATGAGACTAGTGAGTGACAATCTAATGAAAGTGAGAACGATCAAGAAGATCACCAACCATCTGATCACCAACCATCCGCCAACATGAGTGAGCAAGAGCAATAGTTTCTTGAACCTTCAGAGAATGAGAATGAACATGTAGGTCCGCAGTTTTCTGATCATGAAGATCTTCTCTTGCAAGACCACGAAACTGATGTTGATGCAGATGCTCTCATTGGAGAACATGCATTGGTGACTTTTGCATCTGTTGGTAAGCTTCACGTTGTTATCTTAATGTTGATTTTATTGAAATTGCTTTACTTGGCAGTATGCTTTTGTAGTTCGGATCATCATGACTGAGTGCACTGCATTTTGAACTAGTTTTTGATTAGTTCTGATTTTTAGTAGTTCACTTTTGTTGTAAAACTGACACTTTTGATTCTAATGTCTACAGATAATCTGGAAAAAAGATTCAAGATCTCTTATAAGAGGAGAACTAGATTGACTCCTGGGGTGAAAGAAGCACGTCCTTTGACTAGATATGCTAGGAAAGCTAGAGTGCAACAACAGGTCCTTACACCAATGGATGTACGACACACTAGAAAGAGTAGATCCAAACTGAAATGAAAACTTTGATATCTTCACAGCATATGAACTTTTCATCATCACCTTTTGCTACTCTTCAGTGATTGGTTGAATAAAGTGAATGCATATAGTTGAGTGTTCTTTCACGAAATTATGTAAACTATAGAACTGAATTCTGATGTAAGCATCCGATATAACGTGATTACGAGTTTTGACAGAAGTACCAAATGTCATAATGATAACTTCATAGTTACAGTGAAGATCGGTAGCTGAGATGTTTCAGGCCTCTAAGCGAAAGGTCTAGGGTTCAGACCCTTCTGCTCTCGGTTGGAGGTGCTGCAAAAAGCTGTTGTTGTGTGAATCTGGTCCGAGTACATTGTGGTTATCCATAAAAGGACAATCTGATGCCTCTTGAAGAGATAAAAGTGGACATGGTAAAGACTTTACCCCTTTATAGTAATAACGCGTACTAATGATTATCTTTCTTTTTCAAAGTTACGATCATAATAACGGTTGCCAATTTATAAATTTGAAGTAATAATTGTAATAACGAATAACAGTGATTAAGATATTATGTAATCGATGTGCTTTGTCATTCAAAGTCATGAGATGTAAGAGCAATTACAACTGATTAGGCTATATATAGAATATAGTTTATGATCTATATTACATAATTTACAATTATATTTGTAATGACATGTACGGATGAGTATAATGTATAAATTGATAATTATGATGATAGTAACCAAAAAGCTTGATTGCGGTACCACGTAAAACACTTCATGATGATTATGCTATTATATTCATATAATTCATGCTACATATTATATTGTTTATAATTATAGTCGTAATAATAGTTACATATGATTGCTATGTATAAACTGAAAATTATATACGTAATAACCAAACGACTTGATTACGATATAACGTAATAATACTTACTGATGATTACGCTATATATTAGTTTACAGTTACAATCATCAGAACAGTTATATATGCTTACAATGTATAAACTGAAAATTATTACGATAATAACCAAAAGGTGTGATTACAGTATTACATAATAGCACTTTCTGATGATTACGCTATATATTAATCGTAATCATAATTATAGATGTTACAAACTTGAAAATTATAACGATAATAACCAAAAGGCGTGATTACAGTATTGCGTAATAACACTTACTGATAATTACTCTGTCACCCTTTATGTCTTCGTCTGTTGGTCTATATGCACAATAGTATTTTGTATAATATAATAAGTGACATTATGCATTATGCTTGCATTCTCTAGAATTCATGATGTAAAACACTGTTTCATAATCAGGATTTGATAGTCCTTCACCAATGACAAAATCTTCTAATCTCTGCTAAGAAACGCAAGCCTGTTTGAACTGATCTCATAATAACACTGAACTGTTAAATCTTCCACATGGAAGATCTTCTTGCACACAATTGCTGAATCAGATGACATGATGTTCTATTCAGTTTCAACAACACGCTCAAAAATATATCGTTGTATCCATAATACTCTGTCGAAGATGATCATGTTGTCAAATTGAAATCACATTTGATTGTTATTACTACTATTCAGCGAACATGCATCTTCCAGAGAATTCTTTCTACTTAACCTCGCCTATAAACATATCATGATTAGAGCGCGAAGTTATCTTATTTCAAACTCGTACATGTAGTATTTTATAATACATGTACTACCAGTGGTATGGAACAAACCATCATATCAAATTTTATGTGTTCGGTGGATGCTGGACATGCATATTTATTGCATCTGACTAGCACCATCTATCTTTAATAGGAGTAGATAAGTGACTCTTAGAGCGTAACCGCACCAGGTTTATTAGAACAAGTTTTTGGGTTTGATGCGTGGAATCGTCATGGACAAACGTTTATTGTTTCATTGCGCTAATAACCCTTTAACTTTTTGAGATGGATGAGGCAGGGCCGTACTACCATCATACCTATGATAAGACCGGTCTTGAATTGAAAGTGTCTTTGAAAGTAAAATAGAATCTGGTTCCATATTCACTAGTAAAAGATATCACTCACATGGTTCCAGTCTAATATATTTATTTAGATACTTCACTTATGAAACGAGGATATGATTTTGTCGTTTTTTCTAGAGTTTATAACGAATGAAGATATAGACAGAAACTGAAATCTTCTTTCTCGCTTTCCTTCTCGTGATGGTTACTCGTGATGTAATTATCTTTATCATTCTTGTCGTCATGAATGTTTTAATGCATGCTTCACTAGCAGCATTGGACAGTGGATGGTTCTCCGAGGAGATTTCTAGACGTAACAAATTGTCCAATAATGCTGATATCTTGTGTTTTACGTACATGATCTTGTCTCAAATGACAAGTTGCTATGTATCCTCCAAAGATGATCATATGTCCGTGGTATATCAAATCGTGCATTATAGAATGGTTTGTGGTGTAGATTGATGATATTCTTGCATCAAATCCAGTATGTTTCAAACAATTTTTCGTGTTAGTCCTTACACATTTATTCATATTTGTTATATCTTACGGGACGATATGTGTAGAAATCCTCCGTCTAGACTACACTCACTACCGAATAGATTGATGACGGTTGAGAGACAAACTTGGAGTTAGTTTTCATATATATGCTACAATTTGGAAATCTTTATATTAGATGATCCATTGGAAATGATATAGATCAGGTCAAGCGAGGTTCTCATAGCTTTCGAGGATTACCCAACTAATGTGGGGCTTGATAGAATTACCACTTGGGAGAATTCAACTGCATACAGAGACTACAGAGAAGGTCAGAGTATTTAAATGCAAGTCATTGTAGATCATGAGTTACGTTTGTTAGACGTGTTTGTAGGATGGCTTGAGAGCATCTATGATAGTCGTTTGCTGAAAACTCAATATTGTTTGTCGATGTAGAATTTCGAAAAGAGAAATTGAACAGACCTATCTATATGTTACGAGGTGGCATGGATATTGGTGAATACATTCTCTGAGAGATACATGTTATCATATGTTGTCATGGTTGATTCTTCCTTATCTTAAGACAATTGAGAAAAGTGTGAATTAAACTTTCGTTAGTCATCATCTCGTATGGTTGTTGAACGCACTTTCAATCATCTGAAGGGAACTTGGAGACTCTTTTCACTATTTATTTATTGTCCACAAGTAGGGCATTTGAGTTCTATGGTGTTTGTTGCATGTATATTGCATAATATTTTGTTGGATAGAGACCACATCATGGAACGCACGGTCAGGACAAATTAACGAAGACATCCTCACGGATACAATGTACAAGTACCTTACAACAATCGGCTCCCCTCTCCAACATATGTACAAGTACTAGATGCTTTGGTGGATCATATATTACTTGTCACATAATGGGAAGCATGACATGTCCAAGAGATTGCTCAACATATTGTCCATAGTAGATAATGGATAAATATAGAAGCATATGTTCGAACTTTGTGTAAGTTTATATTGTATACATAAACTCCACTACTATGTATCATCAGAATATTTATTTTGTGTAACACATGAGCATATTGTATTAGAAAGCTAAAGTTCTGGAGACATTCTTCAAATAAATTGAGGATGAAATATTTTTGTAATGATCTTCTATACAAAACCATGATCAACATCATAATTTCAAAATGACAGCGTAACCAGAGACTAGTTCACTTTCAAACTCATTGAGATGCTCAAGATGAAGATCAGCAAGTAGATGTTATTAGTTGCAAAAACATATCTACAACTCTTCTCATGTTGGCTGCAGTTGCCAATCCTACATCTGTGTATGATTCAGACTACGCTCCAACACAGTGAAATGCCGTTCACAAAAATTAACATCACGTTGCAATGCTTCTTCTGCATGAAGATTACATATAACACTGTCTTCTCAGTGCATCAATCGACTTTTCATTATGAGAACTCTCAATATTTTCTTTATGATTCATAATCTTCATTTTTTCTCTTACTTTCTGAAGCATCATTCTCTTGCATAAGGTCTCCTTGTGCTGCTTGAGATGGAAAAAACATTCGTCATAGTGAGAAAAGTAGGAGTAGAAGAAATTTGAGAAATGATAAGCTTGTCCATGCGTGATCATAAGGCGAGAGCAGAATTTGAGAAAAGATAAAATATTTTGAATGTGATAAGCTACGACATTGTTGCGGCTAGGAGTCTCTAGGGATGAGTGTAAGAGCATTTCTAGCGAACTTTGGGACTTGGTAGAGACAATTCTGGCCATGCACTCTCTCAAAAACTGTGTGGCATGATAAATTGCACTCAGATGATCTCCTTCTGCAAAGTTTGAACTATCTCTAAGCAGATCGCAAGCTACAAGCTGAGTGCAAAACTATCGTGAAATGTGTAAATTTCAACGTCTTACAAGCTTCAATATGCTATATCTTGACCTTTGATGTTCATATCAGCATGAAACTTCGAATCAGAGTAGAAAACATTCATTGAGTATAGTCACACGAGACTAGGATCAGATTCATCCACAAAAACAATGAAATGTTATAGAATTCTCAAATGTGGTATCGTTTACTCACAATTTGTATACCATAACTTCAATTGGTCATATCTTGACCTTTTCAGATCCAAATCTATTGAAAATTAGCACCACTGTCACAGACTCGACCAGATCTTTCCAGCCTTATCTTGATCTCATTCGGATAAAATCTAAAGAGATATCTATGACTACTTGATGACGAACAATCAGAAATCAACTCTTTGAACTTCAATTGATGGTATCTTGTTTACTCTAAACTCAAATAAGTTGATCGTTGAGTCTACAGATATAAGCTTTTCCAGAGCTTTCCAATCCACTTCAATCTCATACCACTCGCACAAAGTATTCTATAGTTGGTTCAATACGCACACTTAGAAATTGACTACTCAAACTTCCATCAATGATACTTTACTCACTCTAAACTCAAATCAGACAATGTCGAGTCCACAATCATTAGCTTATCAAGAGCTTTCTAACCCCACCTCAATCTCCCTCATATCAAATCTACAACAAGTTATATGGCTATTTGAATACGCACAAAAAAATTGACAACTCGAACTTCAATCTGATATATCTCCATCCTCTTGACCTCAAATTGATAAATTTTTGATTAAACGTGCAAGCTAGCGAGAAGAGCTTTCCAGTGATATCTTGAACTCGTTGATAGATTTTGCTCAATTTACTTAAGCGTAAAGGATTATAGAACTATAAAGTCTAGATTCTTTTATATTTTGGAGTGATTTTATGTATTCTAGATTATCGTCCGTTGTGGATTATCATACAAGATATTTGATAAATCATAATATATATATATTAAATTGACAAATTATGATTTTTAAACAATATTTTCAATATGTCATAAAAAGTAAAAATAATGATAAATATGCGATTTAGTCGTTAGATTTCTGATGCAATTTGAACATCAATCTGAAACAAAGAGCTACTCTTGCAATGGAATTGTAGGACTATGTGATAATGATTTATCCAGATATAAATTCCTTCCGTTTCCTTTCTAGGTTTCATGTCAACTCCTTGTGTAATTCTCTGGTCTTATACCTCTGCTCCTGATACTTAAATTTTGGGTAACCCAGACCTTTCAATTTTTTTGCGGCGCGGTCGTTAAAATACGCTCTTTTGGGTTACCTAGAGCGATTTGCACCTGCCCATATCGTTTCCATCTAGTTTTGAAATTTGACGTGAAAGGTAGCATTAGAAAGCAACTGAAAAGTGCTATCATTCAATAAAGAAAATTTATTTTTCTTTTAAAAATATCAGAAATCCGTCATCTAAGATTTACATTTTTTGCCCAAAGTAAATTCTTTCTCGGAAGAGGAATTTTAAAATCAATCTCTGGAGAGGAGCTTTAAATTCAGATAATAATATAGAGATAATATTTCTAGTGAGGACCTTTTATACCAGGAGTGAGGTCTAATAGTTTATTAATAAAGCAAATACGCTAGTCAAGAAACAATCCCTCTTCCTTTCCATTTTTCACAATCTACATATACTAATGCATAACAACAATCCAGACTTTATAACATATTTTTCTTCTCATCATGTACGCTGCGAAAACCACGATTATAATCGTGACTTCTTATTCTTAAATCAATTCCTCTCGGTTTCATTTAAACCACTACTAGTGGTATAAAAGGCTTGACTTCGCATGCGGTGGACATTTTTCACTGTAGCTTTTTTTTCTTCTCTCAGTCAGAGTGCGGGAGACCAAGGTCCCAGTTGAGCTCCCTGTCTCAAAAGAGCTCACTGAGTCATGGTAACACGAGGGGTAAGTGACTATAACAAAATATGCTGGGTAGTATAACATTTCAAAATTCAAAATTCAGAATATTTTATTTATGTGATTCTCAGTGACTCTGGATTCACTTGATAATTTTGAAGCAGTCCGTATTCTTCCTGAGCTCATCATGGGCTCATTTGGAAGTCCTTTCTCTTCTGCTCATTTCGCTACCACGATCACAAAGTTTCATCACGTACTGCGATGACTGCGTTGCGTAAATCTCTCCGGGGCTCCGTCCGTGTCTAACTTATTAGAAGTGATTAGCGGTAGTTGTGGTTTAAGAGAGGTTTACGATTGAGAACCACTCACGATTCCACCTCGAGGAGTAGTTTAGAACTCAGAAATCACTCCCTCTGGCTTCCGCTGTACTTCAAGGTCATTTTCTTCTAGAAATCCAATGAGACCGGGTCCTCATCTACAGAGGTGGCTGGAAGGGAAGCGACCGGCCAATTTTGTAAAGCGTACCAGAGGACTGTTACCGTAGGTGATAGGAACCAGCTCACACGTCAGCTGGTTCACGTGTGAGCACGGTGGTACAAGAACCTAGCACGGGAACTTGCGAGGACTTTCTTCGGCCACGCAGAAGTTCATCACCTTTCTCCATGGACAAATTTCGAACCTTCCAGTAAGACTATTTCCGCAAAACCTTTTAAGATGTTTTGGTAAAGTTTTACTGCATGTCTAGATAATTGTAGTTCTAAAAATGAAATATATTAAAGCGAAATATAGAAAAAGGATTATAATAATCGAATAAAATCAGAAGAAAATTTGACACTTCTCTTGTGTTATGGAGCACTGGTAGATCTCAATAAAATAAAGACCCTAGGTGGACACTGCACCTACTGATTATATTACTACACACATATCTTTTAGATCTAATCAGCTTCCGTTACTGCCTCTGCGTTAACAAAGAACTGCATATGAGTTCTCTTTTATGTTTCGAAAGCCAAAATGACTAAAATAATACGTTTCTAACAGTTAACTTGTTTCACTAAAAGTCTTAAAAGTAATCTCGCTCGACGTTTTAGTGCTATAGATAATTATATACTTCATTTCCCCCAAAACCTTTGAAATGAAAAAGACAGTGCGGTTGTGGTGTGTAGAGTTAGACCCCTGGGCTCTTGGAAAGCCGAATCTGTAGGTCAACGGTGTACTCTAGTACCTGAGAATCAGTATCGTCCTTTCATCGAACGAACGTTTGAATATGCGTTTTTCTCATCATCTTCTTGAACAGCATCTTGCTAGCAACCTCTTCCTACTTCTGTTGCCCAGGATATGTTTAGAACTGCAGGAACCCTACTGATGTCGAGGGGCGGACAGAGTCGTTGCGGAAACAAGCGGCGAGTTCCTCGGTGAGAAGAAGCAGTCGAAGCTGGGGCAGTCGATGAAGACGAGAATAGAAGTAGCTTGTCCAACAAAAACTCAATTCTAATATGCTAAGGTACGCTCCTTAGATGAAAGTACTTAACGCCGAGCTTCGAGTGGGAAATATGAAGCCCTTGAGTTTCAGCCGAGAACTGTCACTTACACTCTTTTCCTTTTTGCTTGATGAGATCATTTCTTACTTAGATTCCAGTTCCATCTTCGCCAAAGTTTGGTTGGATACTACATTGTCACAGACACACATTTATAGTAGGACGATTACCTTTATCAAAGGATAACTTCGTATAAAACCCTTGTTCACTGACGGGCGCCTTGGTGAGTTGAAAGTACTATTTTGTCACTACATCCTTTCTGCCTATCAAACTTGGAGACTTCCATACTTCCATAGATAGAAGTCATAGCTCAAGATATGGAGACCGCACAAGATCTGTCTGAACGGTACAGGAGGAACTATTGTCAAAGTATTGCGTTGAGTATTAAACTTCCTTATGTCAGATCTCATTACCGAAACGAGTAAAAACTTTTCTACAAACACTTCTGGAGGTGCCTGCAGAACACGTCCACGGACTCTTGGACGAAGTCGTAACTCCGCCGTCAAGAATATTCGAAAAGGTTCCAACTTTGACACCCTTACTATTCCATAGATAGAAGGCAGAACTCAAGGATCCGGAGTGTGGACAAGATCTGTCGTGAACGGTACAAGATGAAGTACTGTCAAAGTTCCGGACCGAAAACGACATATGGATAATGGGAGTTTAATTTTAGATAAACAAACCAAGCTTACGAGCATCAAGTGTAGGCCGCCAGCCGCAGGTAAGGGAGACGCTGCTTTGAGACATCCTTTGCTTTGCTATCCTTTCTGATCCAAACGTCTTTGCTTCGCTGATCAGAACTAAAAATTCCGCCACATGAACGTCGCGTCCGTCGGCCGTCCTACCGTCCAACACACAGTGGGAGCTTGTCACGTACTGCCGCGTAGCAGCGTAGTTCTTCCGAATTCGCACCACTCTTCCTTTCTGTTATCATCTTTCTGTTACCTTCTATACCTTTTCTAGACTGGAGAAGAACTTCCTGTTATGCAACAATCTGTAGAGTCTTTCACTCTAAAGATTTTACAGTTTTCAACCACATCGATAGCCTTTTTGTATATGAAATCGCATCACTTTGATTCAGTGCGGATGGTTGCACAACTACCAACCGGGCCGGCGACTTAAGACCAGGTAAAGATTCACCGTGAAAACGAGGATGCTGAGTAAGAATTAGCCACACCATATCTGTGGTGAAGTATGTGCAGCACGAGGAACAGCAGATGACAGCAGTGAATGTTAGATGGGACCCCACATCTGGTGGTAAAAGTCCGGGTTGAGAAGATGCTTTACCCTCACAGGCTTTGTCCTGTAGCTCTGGGACTGCACCTTCCAGACATTATTGTTGGGGACTCGAAAGTCTTGCGGTCTTGTTGACGTCCGGTAGAGTAGTTAGAGGGTCTCCGCGTTGTCCATTTAGAATTGAGTTTTATAGCCAACAAACGGACATAAGATGAAGCACAATTCACACTCCCACCCTCGGAACCAGACGTGCTACGTCGTAACCAAATCCGGAGGCTCACATTCTGAGAAGGTGGTCTCTTGGCTCGAGACCTCCTCGTACGCTGAGTGGATTTACCGGTTCGTCGAAAAGGTGGTGGGTGAATTTGCTCCTTGGGTGCAGTGGGAGCTCTACGCCTATGACATTTTATGGTGCTTCAGTGCTGCTGCTGCTCGACCGGGCGCTCCATTGTCGAACGTTTCGAAATTCGATTGGTTCGTTCTCTGTTCGACCACCACAGTAGGTGTGTTCTGACGCTAGGGGAGTTTTAGTCTTCCGTTTACCTCTGCACTCGTCTTCTGATTGGTCGTTCTCACTGTGTTTAGTTTCATCGGCCAGTGTCAGTTTCGCCAAGTTTGGTTTTTCAACCGAAGGACGATGCTTTGCAACATTGTGAAGTCCTAGTTTCACATTTGTAGTGTCCCTCTTCACGTATGGACCCGGAAGAGAAATCCGTTAGCACCAGAATTAGGAGAAGACTTTGGGAACTAGTGAAAGCTGAGAACGGTTCTTCAGAATACGATAAAGTTCACAAGTTGTTACGGCTTGAGTTGGAAGGCACATCATCCATTCAACTGAATGGTCAGTGGGATTTCGAGGAAGGAAGTTGGCTCGAATCTCTCCCTGATGAGGAGGTGACAGCTCTGCTGGAAGTGCTGCAGGAGGCTGACGTAACTAGGCTCGAGAAGCTTGACCTTTCCCACAACTCTCTTGCCGAACGGAATATTGTGGCCCTCTCCAAACTTCTGGGAACAGGACGCTTTTCCGCCTTGACTCACTTGGATCTGTCCAAAACATCTTACAATGTTGAACTGGATTTGAGTAAGGCAATCGCCGCAGCTCTGAAAACTGGATATTTGAGTAATCTTCTTCACTTATCGTTGCCACCGTGTCATGTACCGACAATTGCCGAGGCCATGCGCTTCGGAGGAGTGTGTAAGCTTCACCACCTGAACCTGGAGGGTCACAGAGACCTGGAGCACAGAAGTAAAGAGATGAGGAAAGTTTTGGAAACAGGGATGCTCTCAGAAGTCGTTCACCTCAGCCTTTGGAATTGTTCCTTAGAAGCAGATGCCATGGAGGGTCTAGCTGAGGCCATCCGGTCAAATGGAGTATGCAAGTTGAAGCATCTAGATCTGTCCTGGAATCCAATCCGTGAGAGGGGAAGCGAGGCAATAGCAAAGCTCTTCAGGTCGGGCTACTTGTCTGGTCTCGAGTTCCTCTCACTCTGTAAGAGCGAGATCCGTGATGGCGGAATGAGGGCCATCTCCAGGGCCATTGTGGAAGGAAGGGCTTTCGGAATCCAGGTCTTGAATGTTGAAGAAAACACAATAGGAGATTCCGGAGTTGCAGAGTTATTGAAAGCCTTGAGGTCTGGCAACTTACCGGAGCTGCAGATTATAAAAATCTCTATCAACTGGATACAGGAAGGGGGAATGCTGGCTTTGGCGGAATTCTTGGGAGAAGGGCAGTACGTTGGACGCCTCAAAGAGCTCTACCTGTTGGAACTAAATGTTTCTGAGAGAAGCGCCAGAGCCTTTGTCTTAGCATATGCAAGTAACGAGGCTCTTACTGTCGAGCTGAAAAGGTTTCGATGGCCGAACAGGTCGTTCGAAACCAACGCAGACAGGCGTAGGAAGCATAATCTAGCTGTGACTTCTGCCAGAAACAACTTGAGGGATGAGAAAGACGTGCCAGCTACCACAGGAAAGATATTTTTGTGTGGGTTCCAGAAGGTTGGGAAAACGACGCTGCGAAAATCTCTACAACAAACCAGACTCGGGGCTGTGTACTCTTGGAGCACTAGAACGGAATCCCGTACTAGAGGGATCGAGGTTTCCCATATTGTCAAGAAAGAGAGGAAAGGAAATTCGAAGGTGGTACTTGCGATCTGGGATCTTGCAGGTCAGGCGGAATTCCGTGTTCTGCAAAGCGCCTTCTGCTTGGCCGAAGGCAAAGCAACGATCTTTGTGATCGTCTGCGACTCAGTTTACCTGGAACCGAAATCGGAGAAAGAGTTGCTGTCATGGCTGAGGTTTGTGGCCTCCAGTTGTGAACAAGGTGTCCAACGGCATGTCTTGGTAGTTCTCAACTGCTTTGGTGGACGTGAGTGTTCGACGAAGCCCTTATGGAATATTTTGATCCAGAAGCAGAGACACAGATTTCAGGATCTATTGCACATACATCAAGATCCATTTGTCGTAGATGCTCGAAAGCGTAAGTCCGTGGCTGAGCTTAAGGCCCATCTCACGTCTCTGTCTCACAGCTTACTGCAGAGTCATTACATGCCAGGAATCTGTCAGTACATCCCGAAGTATTTGCGTAGGTGGAAGAAGAGGAACCAGGACTTCCCTGTCCTTTCTTTAGAGGAGTTTCTAGCCAAGTTTCACAACATGCAGACTGAACAAGATAAGGAAAAACTTCTGGCGGCTTTGGGATTTCTCCACGAAGCAGGAAACCTTGTGTTTTTCAGCAAGGATATGCTCAAGATGTATGATGCTGATATCTCTGTCTCAGGTCTAGTTGTACTTGATCCCAATTGGTTCTGTCAGAGAGTCGTAGGAGAGCTGTTGCTGCCTGACACTTTCCTAGAGGAAGGACAGTCCTCGGTGAAGTCCATAGCTGAACCAGATGGGTCGATTTCGCTGGAGAAACTACATGCATTCTTGAAACTTGTTCTAGGCAGCCATGAGCAGGTGAAGTGGGTAGTGGCCATGCTGAAGAGTCTGGGGCTATGCTACCAGGCCGGACTTCACAAAGTGTTGGTTCCTGCACTTATCAAGGACGATGATATGAGTAAGTGGGAGAGCTGCGGAATCAGAGATGAAGCTGCAAGCCAATGGGTCATGGGTCGTTCCTTGACTTTAATGGACTGTGAGAAGACTGCTCTACCGGCTGCATTGTTTCGCCGTTTGCAAGTAGCTCTAGCACAGGATCCAAGATTTGGTACCGACTCCTACACGGCTTCCAAGTCCTCCTCCACTTTCAAATATGGAAGGATGAGTATCCTGATCCAGTTTGATGTCAAAGAAAACGATCCTGAAGATGACAGAATAGATATTCTGGTGAAGCCACTGGGATTAATCACGGATAATCCCAGCAGTGTGAGAAAGCAGCAGCTTGATCTGATCGAGGATATCATGGATAAGGTAGAGCCCATCAGTATCTGCTCCTGTCCTGGCGTACAGTTCCGCAGAAATGTGATCATACCGTGGAATGCAGCTAAACCGACGCTCTCTATGGATTCCAGACAATTGCTTCCAGTAGAGGAGGTCAAGGAACATGTACAGCAGCATGGTCTGGGCTTGTACAGCAACTGGTATGTGGATGGAAGTTCTTTCGTCCGCTTTGACGACTTGCTCTCTTCCAAAGAGCTGGAAGAGACCATCAGAAGCCGGTGTAAGGGGCTCGAGGAAGTTGCTTCTTTCTTGCATATCGATTTGAATGATACGGATGACGCAGAAGACGGACTCACGGAAGATTCTGTTCAAGAGCTACCTTCCGGCCTTCTTAGCCCGGAGGGAAGCTACATTGTGAACCAAATGGAAAACATGAGCCTACTTATCCGGAACGAAGTTCGGTTGCAGGCACAGCTCACTCGAAAGCACGTGGATAGGAGGATGGATGAACTTCAACAAAGCATCAAAAACATCTTGGACAAGCAAAATTTAATTCTGAGGAAAGTACAGGCTTTCCAGAATTACTCAATATCAGAAAAGGAGGCCAGCTTGCCAAGATACCTGTACCTCACGAAGTCATCCGATTCAGGTACCTGGATCACCATGAAAGAAGCCTTTGTGTCTCGCTTCCGGATACACTTGCTTTGTGAAGCGAGGGTCGATGATGGATACATGCACGAAGTACAAGGGCAGCAAGGGGTGGAGGTAAATAACCCAAAAAAGTGGCTGCGCAAGCTTCAGCCATGGCTGCATTGGTCCCTTGCAGTTGCCATTATTGTGGCGAGGGTTGCAGTAGGTGCTGCGTTGCCTGGGATAAATTTGCTTCTTCTGAGCTTATCCTGTCCGGAAGGGTCTAATATAGGGTTGCTTATACAGTCTGTTGCTACTCTAGGAGAGGTGGTACTGATGAAAGGGATAGATTCTGTGAGTGCTCCTGGATCATCTTCGCAAAACCCAGTACATTTGCAGGACCGAGCAGTGGCGGCTGCTCTTCTCAGAGAGCTCATAGACGAAATTGGGAGAGTTGAATTCTGGCAGAAGTTAGGACTCGTGAAAGCTGTACTGAAAGACCAAGATGGCACTCCGGCCAAGTGTGCTTGGATATGCCACGCATGCCACAGCAGCTACAGTAAGATGGGAGCTTTAGCGGCTGATGTGACCCCTTGACTGTGGTCACTCTGGAACAGAAAGATGGGACTCACATGCACAAGATCAACTCTTGCACGAATTTCACTTTGGATAATTCAAGTAAGTCTTTCACGGAAATATCCTGCTGAATTGCAGCTCCGTAACCTCGTGATCGTGGACGGCTTTACACCAAGATTTTTTTTTCTTTAGATATCAAGAGGTACGGGCTAAACTGATATAGTTTCGCATCTTTTGCAGGTCCGAGGAGGTGTTACTTTCTCACCGTTTCAGATTTATCACTGATTGATGTGTACACTTTGGCAGTATCAGCAGGTCAACACTTAGCGAGTGTTCAGGAGTGAAGACGAAGGTTCTGACCTAGTTTGGCTAGTTGTGTCTTGGAGTGGAAATGGAGATTGCCACTTCCACAAACCGGTTCTACTTCCTACCATCATTTAAGGGACCGTATGTCTATCCCATAGAGATCCGTGGGAGCAGAAGAGGAGCTGGAAGTCAACCACAAGTATGTCGCACACGTTTTGCTGCATTACTCGTGAAAGTGCTCATACAACACATCCTGACCATGAGCCGCTCCTTAGGTATGTTGTGAGCAAGATCCTTGATTCAGAATGAGCGCCTTCGATCTGTCAGTGTGTGCACCAGGCATGTCTACCCAAGCTTCTACGGGTTATTGACAAACCGGATAGTCAGATCTGCTCTCTGTTGCTTACCCTTTCACTTAAAACATCTTGTCGCGACCTCCCGTGTCTGATTGAGACCCTGGACGCAGATTTCAGAGTAGGACCTCTCGGTCCCGTCTCGTTAAGACAGTACAGATTTGAAGACCCAGTCTCACTGAAGGTATATTGCGAGAGATTCAATTGTTAGAACTGTTGAGTTGTTGTGAGTAGTTCTTTGGTAAATTTTAACGGGAGAGGAAACCACCTTGGACACCAGCAAGCGCGGTGTGAAGGTTTATTTGCTGTAGCCTTCAGGAGGAATATAGCTGAATCTTTCCTTCCTTGTCGTTCTAATGAGCATTTCTCGTGCATCATCATCATGTAGGTTGCAGGAGCAGGAACAGTGGTAGAGTTTCTTCTGGACAAGCGCCGGAGCACTCAAAGACATACAAGTTCAGAGCGTAGAGACATGCCTGCCTACTTTAGTGATTGAGAATGTAGAGCACCAGCTAGTTCAGACTGCAGCCACTTTCCTTTTTTGGGGGCAAACATTCGATTTTCAGGTCTGCAGTTTGTAACTTCGATGGAAATATAAGTATCAGATCAGTTAGTCGACAAGAGCCTGCGGACGGTCCTCATCTCTTCAAGTTTACAGTAGGAAAATGAAAGTGATTCTCTCCTCTTCTGAATGGCAAGATGGAGCGTCCGTTTAGGATGACAAACTTCAAATAGACTCGGTTTGCAAGTGAGAGACCTTGATCTCACACTCTCAACATTCCAGTTCGAGCGAATCAGTCTTGAACTCGTACAAACTCCATGATTTGTAAGGTCAACTCCGTCTTAAAATCTCATCTGGCGAGTAACATACTTTCTCAGGCTTTCATGGGTGACTGTTGGGTGGGATAGTTCAGAATCTACCACGGAGGTAGTAGAGTCCGACATTCAGTCTACTTACGGATTCTCAACCCTCTTTTGCAGATGCCATGAATGATACGTCACTGTCCGGATCTCCATGACTGCCGCTCATTACATGTTACAGGTGATTACGGAGATGATAGTCCCAGCCACAGCAATTTTCCTAACACCCGGCGAACTGATCCCTACCTAAGCAGTATTTGTAGTTCTAACCAGGTCCTAGCAAGGGTCCTTTCGATCTCTAGAAAAACACAATTTCGACTAAAGGAGGTCCGGACGAGGAGCTATCACAAGACAAAGCAGGGAACAACATGAAAGGAGAAGGGGAATCAGCAAGCGAACCCACATTCGCCACATCTGCTAGGAGCTTTAGCTACGTGTTCTAAGTATCTATATCCGGACAGGATATGCATATTCGTGTGATGGCGTTTCCGCTGAGCTAATTTTGATTAACTCCTTGATTTGAAACTTATGATGTTTATGTACCTAGGAAATAGTGTGACAACAACGACCCTATTAAGTGACATCTTTGTTTCTGGACCTGATCTTTCGGTAAGAGTTCCCACTTCCGACGACTTGCGAAAGATGATGACTTGAGAGGCGTGGATGGAGATTATCCATTATCGTGTTACAGAGAGATATCTGAGGATTGCCGACGAGCAGACGAGATGGGAAGCAGCATCAAACTCGAGAATGGGAAAATGTCATCTTCTTAACAAATTCTAACCTCCTGTGCAATGCCGGTGTTTAGAGCTCGATCGGCCGATTTTCTTTGCTAACGTTCCGGCTCAGTTCAGACGAGTGTGGGGAATAGTTCGGGGAGAAAAGATTGTCAGTTTTCTGAAACCTGCCGAGTTTTCGGCCCAATCGACGGGAACCTTACCGCCCGCGTTCTCGGAGTTGAGCCTGTTGGAACTTTTAATCCCGGTAGTGCCGCCGAGTCGTCTCCGTATGATATTAGCTGTTCAGCAATGATTCAGCAGTCTTACCAAGCAATCTATCCACCGTACTTCCAAGCTAAATCGCGCATCGATGTTCGCGCGTTTTTTGTGCGCGATGTATTTCCTAAATACCCTGAGGCTGTGCGCGATACCTAAGAAGTACAGAGAGAGAATGCGCGAAAAGAGAATATATATATGTCTCCAAAGTGCACAAACAGATAAAAAGAAGAAATAAGCAAACGTTTAAACAGGAAAAAGTTAAACATGATTTGCTTACAGCAGCTTTAAAAAGAATTAGGTGGGGAAAAAAATAAATTTGCAAATTGCGGGGGAAAGCGTAAAGTGCATCGTCACGAGAAAATTGTTAATTGTGACTTTTGTCAAAGTTCACTTTATTATAATTTGGTGAAAATCAAAACTCATATCAAGGAGAATACTTGTCGACATGGTCAAAGTTCACTTCACTATAATTTGAGGAAAAATAAAGCACACATCAGTGGGAGAATATTGATCGACAAGGTTTATTATTTATGTCAGATTTATAATATAGCTTTTCTTAATTTACAGTGTTAAATTTAGATCCTCAAATTTATAACTCACCTTGGCAGCTTCATTACACTTGGTACTTTCAGTTAAACCAATAAGTGAATCAAGGGAACAATATCCTTCTTTGGTATAAAGAGTCTTCTTTGAAAATAATTTATTCATGAGAGTAAAGTATTTTCAAGCTTGTAAGATTCAATTTATTTCTTGATTTTTCTAAAAGGTAAAATATAAATTAAAACTCTTTGTATATTCCACTCTTCCTAAGTTGGAGGAGATGAATATGCAAAGAAGTGAGCATGAGTACATTACTAAAAGAGTGCATTAATGCAAACCAATATATGAATTATAGTTATAAATTATACATTAGAAGTTTAAATAATTTTAGAGTTCACTGTACGCAGTTACGCGAAATACATGAAAAATTACCAGATTTCTTCTTCCTCAGTCTCCAAAATCAACAGTCGATCCTCCCAAGTCTCCCGAAGTTCAAAATGTCTTCCTCAGTCCCTGTACCCGCTGCCGACAGTTTTGGTTCCCAGTTGTTTAGGTTTAGACTGATCGCAGTTGGAGAGCGACTTCGCGGGCACGGGTACGAGAACTGCAATGAGAAGTGTATGTTAGAAACAGTGCAGTCGACAACGATTGAAGACGGACGTGTAATCTTTGGGAACTCCATCTGAAGACGAGAGACAAAAAGCAGGTGTTCACGTGGAAGTCATGGATGTGAGGTACCATCAGAATGTGCTGTATTGATTCAGAGATTCCAATGTAACAGACTTGTCTGAATCGAAGACAGGAGAGCTTGAGTAGAGGTGCACATTGAATCATTTGGAATCGTTGCGTCTGCCACCATAGCTTCAATGTGCTTGTTGGCAGAACTTGAAGAGCGTATCAGTAACATACCGTGCATGTGGGTGGTTGCTTCTATTCAGCGGATAATCAAAAATTAAAAATGGAGTTCTGTATCGGTGGCTTGCAATTTCCCAGGGTGTTTCAAGCAAGTGGTAGAACATGTACAGACCTCGTCAAGCTCTGCTAAGAAGGTGTTATATTTCAATCAATCGCAGCCGGACAATAGGAAGACTTGACACGCTTGTGGACAGAGAGAAAATAAGAAGCAATATCGATTCATTTAAGATTGATTGACTATAGCGTAAGTGATCGTCTGGAGGCAGCCTTGCCAATAGCTATCGTATGGAGTATTGGAGAGAAGCTCTTAGGAATGACTGCAAAAGAGTTCGAAAGATTAACCTCGGATGAGCAAGATAGACTTTTCAACGTTTTCTGTAAGAAGAAGTGGCGGTTCAAAATTGGCTTGAACACGAAGTAGAATCGATTTACAGTGTTCGACATGGAGCATGAGATAGAAGACTCAGACGAGTTCGAGGACGTGATAGAGGATCTTGCCGCTGCCATGGACAATGTAACATTCTATCCTTCTGTAGAAAGTGAAAAGTCTACATTGGATAATAACGCGAAGCATGTCGAGATGGGACGTTTATACCATCGGGTACTATCACTAGTCGAAAGATCTGAAGAGACTGAACTGACCTTGGAAGATATTGCTCGGGATTTGCAAGCTGTAGTTGAGTTCTAACGGCAACAGAAGGAAGAGCTGTTGGAGTTAGTAGAGGCATCATGAAAACTTAAGGAGTTCTAGTATGGTTTTAAATCCGATGTACTGAATGCTAAATGCACATTGCAGCTTTAACTGTACTTCGTATACCTTGTATACGACTTTCATCTTATAATAAAGTTTACCTGAATGAGAATGTATTCTCGAAACCATGTTATGTGCACTGCTCATCATCTGTCTTCCTCTATATTGGATGTTATCAAGCGTGAAGGTATTGTTTCAAATTTAGTTTTCAAGTTTAATTCCGTGTACTTTTATAGCAAATTCAGTTAAATTCGCGACACTAACAAAACAAATTTTTATCTTTAGTCTTCGTGATTTGAAATTGTGAAGGTACCTTTCACGACTTCTTCACGACTTTATCACAGCGAGCGAAACAAATACATGTTTCACTTCACGACTTTATCACAGTGAGCGAAACATACTTGTTTCGTCCGTGCGAGGAACAAAACAAGTCTGTTTTGTCTCTCAATTGTGAAGGGTACCTCTTCGGATATAATCACGAGGAGCGAAACATATCTGTTTCGCTCTTTGTGATGGGATCGTGAAGGATACCCTTTCTGATAGCATTAGCGAAACATACTAGTTTCGCTCATGCGAGAGACGAAACATGTATGTTTTATCCATTCTCGATTAAAAGTTTATAACTCTATCCACCCAAAGTGTAACATTCACGAATTTTCAACCAAATGATCATTGACATCACATAACACTAAAAAAACAAATTTATAATAGATAAGTACACTTGCATACAACTTGTGTACGAGTGTACTAATGAAAACTTTTACTATCTCATTATATGATAAGAGTTTCCTATAATGATATGTGTCTCATTATATGATAAGAGTCTCCTATAATGAACGAGTGAGAGAAATCTTTCTCACTTGAGAAGATGCAGGAAATGCATAGAAACTACATGTGGAACTGATCTCCGTACTATATTGACTTCCTCCTTGATAATATTTTTCCAATAGGTTCTAAGGGCTATAAATGGATCTTGAGAAAAAACTTGTGAATATCTGTTCTCCACATAAGAAGGTGTTTCCTCTAGATAACATCCTCAACGAAGAAGCCAAGGTAACAAAGTGGCTTCTAAATACAACTCTCTATCACTATCCATACTGAATGGAGAAAAAGTAAGAGGATGAATAGTATTAAAAAGATGATTGGTTGAGTTCTTCACTGGACTGTCATCCATCAACAAAACGTCCCTCGTGCTCAAGTTATGATGATGAAGAATCGCAAAATCTTTCAAGTATAGATGTTTCTCGAACGCTGTTTCTCAAACCGTCTCATACTTTAAACACATGTCTTGAGAAAAAACTCGACATACCTATAAAAGTAGAAAATGATAATTAAAACCTCTCCATTCTTAATAGAATAACATATAATAAACATAACATAGAACATGTTAATGTTTCTTAACATCTAATAAATCAAAAAGATGAAAAAGATGAAAATAAGTAGATAAGAAGTATCATATTTTCCCTGCTGCAACTCCAAGAGGTAAATAACCAGTCCCTTGCATAACACGTAGTAGGATTCTAGTATTTAACAAAGTTCGAGATGTCCATATGATGACATGAAACTTATCTAGACAAATCTCCAGAAAAGCTTTTACTCCACGTCTCGCTATGTACCCTACGGACTGTTTCGAGGTAGTTTCTATTACATATCTTTTTTCTCGAGCTGACATCAACTCATGTCATTCCTTCTCATTTGTACCAAAAGACCATTCAAATCAAAGATCAGAGTTTTACGTCTTATGGCAGTAGGGTGAACGAGACGAGGAAAGAACTCTTCAGATCCATGTATAGTGCTCAATTCTTCTTTTCCAACCCATCATTTGAAGTTGAAGACTTTTTGAATTAAGTTCTTCTTCCTTCTCCTTGATGACAATGTTCAAAACCTCAACTTCCTTCTTATGTTCATTTATTCTCTTCAAGAGAATAACCTCTTCATCTACAAAAGATTAACAACAAGTAACAAAATATAACTCAACAAAAACAAAAGTAACAAAAGAGAACTTAACTAAAACAAAAATATTTAAAACTTAAATAAAAAACAAATTTCTTACTCGATGATGGAGGAACATGCTGTGAAGATTGAGGGTCTTGACCATGTGAAGACTGAGGGTCGTGACCATGAGGAGAAGGGTCCACTCGATCTGAATCCACAAATTTAAATGTGAGTTTAATTAATAAGTATTCAAGCATGATAGCTTAACTAAACGAAAGAAAAAACATGAAGGGTTCAATTTACTAGATGATGACTAAAGTCGATGAGAAGAATTCACACGCTCTCCCTCCGAAAGTATACCGATATATATCATGAGGTGAGTCAAGATCATACCCACCCAAGTCTCAAGATGTCGCACCAATCTCTCCTTACTCATATGTTTTTTCATCGAAGAGATCTCGGTATCCAAAGAACCTAAAATGAACTCCGTTCAATCTTAATCTTCTCCACTCTCTTCTACTTTACTCTTCACGTATAAAGCTAAATGTCCATGAACTTCTTTTGGTCGTCGACGAGTCAAAAGAATACAATTGATGAGGTGAAATACGGGTCTCCACTCTAGATACTCACACATCCATAATAAATATATTTTTCTCTTTTCGTCTTTCTTAGAGAACCAATCATCTATAAAACTCCTCTTCACGTTATGAGGACGAGGGATAGTTGTTCCCATGGATAAAATAAATGACTCACATATAAATGACTCATCCAATACAATCTCATGTCCTTGAACAATAGCGTGATGACTATCCTCGTCATATGATTGGATGAACTTTATACAAAACAGAATATGTTAAATAAACAACCTAATCACATATTAGATCTATATGCTTACAATTTGCATATGAATATAAGTAAACAAAACAACATAAATGATAGTGAGCACATGCATCAAAAGAGATCAAAACAACTTATATATTTTACACATGAATTAAAATACAATACAGAAAAAGTATTATTGAAGATTACTTACATCAGGACGAGAGAAGTCAAAAGATAGAGCAACAAGCAATCCAAGTCTATCGATAGCTTCTTTCTCTACTCCATACAATGAATTCTCCACTTCTTCCTTTTGAACCCAACACCACTTCAAATGATATCTCTCATCCTCTTCATAAGTATATTTGAACATAGAAGGTCCCTCCTTCATACTCTCCAATTCCGCACCCGCTAAAAGAAATGTTGTAAAAAGAAGTTAAAAATGATCCAAAACAAAAACATTGTACTTATGTAGAGCATTACAATTGCAACTAGACGCGAGAACATACAAATTAACTTCTTGAGAAAAACAACCCTTTCACAAATCCTCAAGCACGAGGGGGTGAAACAGCTCTAGCGTGGGCGAAACATGTACTTCGTTCATAATGAATAATTCGTGAAGGGGTACCCCTTCACGACTTATTCGCATGAGACGAAATATACATGTTTCGTCTCATGCCAAGGCGAAATAAGGTATGTTTCGTCCACTATGAATAAGTCGTGAAGGGGTAGTTATTCGCATGAGACGAAACATACATGTTTCGTCCACAGTGGATAAATCGTGAAGGGGTATCCCTTCACGACTTAATACTTATTCGCACGAGATGAAACTTACATGTTTCGTTTCATGCTAGGACAAAACAAGGTATGTTTCGTCACTGCGAGCAAAACATACCATGTTTCGTCTCATGCTAAGGCAAAACAAGATATGTTTCGCCCACAGTGAATAAGTCGTGAAGAGGTACCCCTTCACGACTTAATACTTATTCGCATGAGACGAAACATACATGTTTTGTCTCATGCTAGGCGGAAACAATGTATGTTTCGTCCATTGTGAATAATACCTGAAGAGTACCTAGACGAAACATATTTGTTTTGTGGACTGTGAATAATATCCGAAGGATACTTGGGCGAAACATATCTGTTTCTCCTGTAGTATGGACGAAATAAGATATGTTTCACGGACTGTGAGCGATACACAGTGAATCAGCTATACTAAACGATGACACAGCCTGTATCGCTAACCCTAACAACGATAAACACAGCAAAACAATGTGTATCGTTAAATTCTAACAGCGAACAACACGCGAACAACACATGAAGACAGCGAAACAGCTTGTAACGCTAACCAATCACAAATTCTAAATTAACAACACATAAGAATATGATAATTAACTTACATGACTCTCCTCCTCGTACCCTCCTCTCTCTTGAGACTCCGCCCCGCCTCGTCTCTCTCATCACCTCGACCTCGACCTCGATGAAAAATCCACCGCCATCACTACCACCACCTCCTCTCGTTTTCATCACAACAATGTTTTGAATCGCTTAGAGTAGATAATAAAATCTTAAAACAATTCAACAACCTTTCAAACTCACCCAATAACTTACTCTTCTATTCTCATTCTTCTCTCGTAACCTCACTCTTCTCCTAAACTCTCACTCTCCTCTCCTTCTCTCCTAAACTCTCCTCTCCTCTCGCTCTCTCCTCTCGACTCTCTTCTCCTTCTCTCCAAAACTCTCCTCTTCTTTCCTCTCTCTTTCTCGTCTCGTCTCCTTCTCGTCTCGACTCTCGTCTCCTTCTTCTTCTCTCTTCATCTACTCTCCTTTCCTCTCTCCTTCTTGTCTATTCTCTTTTCCTCTCTCCTTCTCGTCTCCTCTCCTTCTCGTCTCGACTCTCCTCTTCTTCTCGTCTCCTCTCTTTCTCTCCTTCTCCTCTACTCTTTTTCCTCTCTCTTTCTCGTCTACTCTCTTTCCTCTCTCCTTGTCTCTTCTCTTTTCCTCTCTCCTTCTCGTCTCGTATCTTTTCTTCTCTCATTCTCGTCTCGTCTTGTCTCCTTCTCTCTTCTCTTTCTCTCCTTCTCATCACAAGGAGAAGTATGGAACAAAGCAAACCAATGAAACAAAGAACTTGTACACGTGTGAGAACTTTCATATTTTCATATTTCTGTTATGAAAATTGAATTACAATGTAACGGTCTCTAGAATAAAAGAACCCCAATACTAGAACAACATCTATATCTGCAAAACTGTCATTAACTTCTATTAGAAGTCATGAAATGATGTATTCATTTTGAAATAAACATCCTGATCTATATCACCAAAGTATAAGTTTTGATCTATATCTGACTCTTGATCTATATGAACCATGTTTTCCTCCTCCTCATCATGTTCACCATCCGACCCTGAAGGAGAGTATGAAATTAAGCTAAGGTCTTCTAACTCTCCGTCACCAAACCTTGCAGAAGTCTCTATGCTTTGTTGCAATTCTTCTTGTTGTACTTGCACTTGCTCTTGCTCAGTGGGCTCCGGGACTTCAAGCTCCGGTTGTGCTTCACTCAACACGAGACGCTGCAAACAAGTCTTTTTGTTATGACCCGATGTGTGACATATCTCGCATCTTCGCTGCTGTGTAGAATTGCCTGGTTTTCTGGAGCAGAGAGGTTTTCTACACTCCACTCTTGTATTCTCTGATGCATCAAAGCTCTCTGATTGTGACAAGTGACTAGTGTGTATTCTATCATCGTCAAGAGGGTACTGAAGATATGTGTGAGTCTCTTGACTAGATCCGCATCTTGCATGTGCACGACATGAGAGAATTCTCACCACTCACTGCCTCCTTTTTCTCCTTGTTACTGACGAAAGGACACAATCAAACACAAGCATAAAATCCGTTGTCACCAAAGGAGATATAGAGTGAGAGTATATCCTTTAAAGAGTCTTCGAAAATCAGATGCTATCCAAGTGACACATAAGATCACGAGAGAATTCAGCATCCCATACCATAAAATGAGCACATGGTCAGATCATCTCTTGCATTTCAAGACATCCACACTTTGGAATATTTTCATGTCTCACCACATATTGTTCACTTGCTCCTGATTTCTACACCAGAGCTTTGTCTTCATTTGACATATGACAAACAAATTGTCCACACATCTTCTCATTCTCGTCATATCTGGACTAAACGAAAGGGATGAGCACTCCATATGTGCGAGAGGATATTTTTCACTTCGCACAAGTATCCATCATATAGATCCATATCTGACATACTACACTAAAAAGAGCAAAATCTCAGATAGACTTTAAAGCACTATTAACAGACTCGGCCACATTCGATGCCACCTTTTCATATCTAGGAAGAGAAAACTGTGACCTTGTCCATAACTGAGCCGGAATTTTCCGGATATATTCAGCGGCTTCAGTCTCAATACGACCAATTACAAGTAGGTCATCAAGTAACAAATCGAACCTGCCACATAAATGTCATTCTAGAACAAATCACTACAAACGTTAGAATGTGCAAAACATAAAAACTTAAAATTGAGTTCCAAAACCAGAGTAGAGTCAAAAGAAAAATGTTATGTATACAAAACTATAAGACAATGCATTATAACACTTACTTTGATTCTTTCCTCGCGTATACGCAAGCCAAAATCACCTTCTTGGCTTCTATTTTGTAGCGTGTCTTCACGTTCATTTTTAAATGAAGTGAACAGTGACCATGAATATTGTCAAGAAATACATTCTTGACTGCATTCAGCAATATCTGAGGACGATCGGAAAGTATCACTACTTGTGGGTGCCCTATACCGATAATACTCTGCTTCATGAGAGTGCAGAACCGAGTCCAAGTGTCCTCATCTTCGCTCGCAACAACAACAAAACATAGAATAACGAACTGGTTGTTTCCATCCGAACAACTCGCTGTAAATATCTGAGAAGGTTATTTCTTATTCTTGATGTGGCAGGCATCCAGAGTGACTACCTTCTGTGAAAATAGCAATGCATGGTGACAAGCTGATGGACTAACAAAAATATGTCTAAAAATCCTCGGACCAGGCCAAGTTTGATATTCGACTGAACAAATTTGGATCTTCGTCTCTTATGTGACGACAAAGGGATGGTATAGCTTGAAATGACCTTGTTTGAGAACCTTGTATCCAGTCGTGCACTTTCTCTCTCATTCTAAATGCAACTTGGTATGTAGTGCATTTTTTAAAAGTTTACCGAAAGACATTTACCAACTTTCCACACTAATCATTAGGATTTATAACAACTCTATTACACATCAAGACAACTAGATGTTGTCAATTTAGACATGGTCCTCTCCATGTATGCAAATGACCGGGACAAGTATGCTGTAGATTACATACTGTTATTGCAAAGCGATCAGATTTTTGTGTTGTTGGCAGTGGACTCGCCACTCGCGTCGTAGAGATACATCTTTATTCTCAACTGAAGTTGGTTCCTTGTCCTTCGATATCTCAGTTTTCGTCCCAATGCCACTGTCTTCTTCCTCAAACTCAAAAACGGACCAGCAGATTGATGACAAATCACTTGTCCATACGCACCAGATGTCAGAATTCTCCTCACTCTTTTCGATCGAGCTCCTAGATGAAATCTTTGTTCATCCTTTGTATCGTCCGGCTGTTCATTTAGATCAGTTCTACCTATAACACAACTTTACGATGATCGTCGTTGGGTGAATTGCACAAAGGTCCTTGGCTCCAAATTCGGTTGCATGTTCTCCTTGTCTGATCGTCGAGTCACTGTCTGACCATTGCGTTTTTGACTTGGAGGATCTGGTCTCATTGGAAACTCATACATGCATGTCCGCACCCAATAAGAATCTCGAGTCTTCCAATGTTTATTGATTCGTGAGTTATAAACTGATCAGCAATCCAGTGCAAACTGAAACTTTTCCATCGAATCAAATGTGACGCCAAGTTTTATTAATCCTGCTTGAAACTCTAGCTCCGTGTAAGTTTTTCCTACTAGAGACACCTCGCTCTTTCCAACTGCGATCATAGTTTATCGTCATCTTTGTCATGGAGTGGGCCAGAATCGTTTGCATTATGCACCGTGTCTGCAGGCACATTGAACATTTCTTCTTCTCCATATGGAAATCAGATTCGATCAAGATCATCAAAATCTCAGTTGGATTCTCGATCGAAAAAAACACTTGCTTCAGCACCAGCACCAGCCATCATTTACCTCACTTCCCTGGAGGAGAGCTCTCGCTTTCTCTGCCCAACTGTTTAATGAGGAACTGAGCTCTAGCTTTCGCTGCCATAGTTCATTCTGCACTACTCTACTCCCCTCAAGCTTCGATTTGAATTTCGTCGGTCTTTGTAAACTTATGCTCCCTGCAACCACATACATGAACGGCAGTTCATGTATGTGGTTTTAGTTTAAGACGGTTGTAGTTTAAGACGTACTACAGTCGTCGTCGGAGATCTAGCCGGTTGAGAACTGAGGAAGACATTTTGAACTTCGGGGGACTTGGGAGGATCGAATGTTGGTTTTGGGGACCGAGGAAGAAGAAAACTGGAAAAATTACATCATACTTGAATGAGTAATTGGTTGACTCACAGCTCATACGCGATATAGTTTGACACTACGGCATATAAGCTGTCAGAACAACCCTTTTGCGGGATAATCACCCAAAACGAGACGATGCTCGGCGACAGGGCCAAAATCACAACAATTCCCGGCGCCTGCATGAAGCCAGAGTTTGCCAGACGGTATCTCATGACTCATGAGATACCGTACCGTGTTCACCTTGCCAGATGCAATAAGTGTAACGGAAGGTACTAACTACCGTAGGGGATTCTCATAGGCATCTCATTATCGCGTCAAAACGATGACGGGAATCGGTTTCGAGCCGTAAAGCATTTAAGGCAATTTACGGGGATCGAGATATAGTTTTGGCGGGATCCAGTAGCCTGTCGTTACGGATTTACGGTACGTTTCAAAGTTCCCCGTAGATATATAAAATTTTCTGTAAAGAGGATTTCAAGTAATTAGAACTTTTTGAACTGGGCGCGCTTCGATTAAAGTAGGCCGACATAATCATTAATCAGCCGCAGTCACAGAATCGAAATATTCAACAATCCACGATTCCTCCCGAGACTCGCATCGCACACGAGAGTGCAGTAGCACAATGTCTAATGTTGAGCGATGTGAAAGTGGACCAGTCAACAATACTCGATTCTTCTTCAGACTCGCATCCGATCTGAGAGTGTAGTTCAGTATTTGGTAGCACAATGTCTGACGTTGAAGAGCGACGTGAAAGTGACCGAATTCTATTGGAGGCCGATGTCGAAATGACGAATGCCGAAGTGACCTCGAAAAATGCTTCATTATTATGTAAAATGCCATCGAAGCGATATCGGATGAAGAAAGCCGATTACGAGAAGATTGTCGAGTATCTGGAAGATCCTGATCATTTCGCGGTTCTTCACAGATCAGGGGGAAGGACGAAAATTGGAGGCAGAGTGATTACGAAATCCACCGCCTTCGCTCACATGGCAGTCCACTTGACAGGGAAAGGCTTTCCTGCTGTCAGCGGATCGGTTATTCAGAAGAAACATGATAGATATGTCGATTCCTATAAGAGAGCTCGTCAGCTTTTGATCAAGACAGGAGGAGCTGTTTTAACAGAATACGAGATTCAGTCCGGGATGACATTAGAGGACAAGCTGAACGCGAAATGTCCATATTTTTACAGGATGCATTCACTGTTCGGCAGTAGAGCGAATATAGGCACTCCAGTTACATTTACTATTGGGGTAGAGGACAAAAAGCCGGCAGAGAAGGTGTCCGAGAATCAAAGGAGATGTAGCGTTCTAGATGAAGATGCTATTACACATCCTTCAGCCTGTGTACCGAAAGAAACTGGTGCAGACGATGTTCATTTAGATGCACACGCTGATGCGAATGGTGGAGAAACTGTTTTGAACGGTGAGAAAATTGGACAACCTGTGCGTAAGTTAAGTGACGCGAAGGAAGTAGCAGAACACGTGACAACACTTCCGTGTTCAACTCCTTCAGTTCGAGAGGCAGATCAAGGAAATACATCGACTTCGGAGGTGGCGCAAGTAGGAGATAAAGGAAAATCTCGAAGCTGTGTAACCGGTGGAAGTGCTGTAGGGAAAAGAAACTTGATACCATTAAATCAGGATACTGCGAAGCAGAAGGTAGAATTTCTTTCTCGCAGTGCGTTGTTAGAATCAAAGGAAAGATACCGACAGGCCATGTCAGATGAGGATAAAATAGTCCGAGAGTTATTGCAAAAAGAAGCCAAGCGAGTGAAAATTGAACGGTACACATCGCTCATGATAGAATTGTCTCGAGCCGGCAAAACTGTTGAAGAGATAAAACAGATGATAGAAATTCTCAGACAGGTAGAAAATCGACTCGACAATGACAGTCGATAAGTTTTACTCCTACTCGGATGTACCTTCCCTGAAACGAAAAATTGTTCTCATGCGTGCATGTTGGATATGGTTGTCGCTATTTCTGTGAGTTGCTATGTCCATTTGCGTGCTTCTCATCGTTGAACAGTGAGGTTCAACACTTCTAGTGCGTTTCGCACTTGGTGCAACATAATCTAGCGAAGTGCGTTTTCACAGTTGTAGAAAGTAGCTCCGTTCCTCGTTTCTACAACTTGGAGTCTTTCGGACTTTCGCTTGATGCGTTATGCGACTAGGTATGCATGCTGGACAAGTTTGTTCTGAAAAGGTGTTTGAGGTATGCTCTTGAAACGAGGAGAGGAGAAATGTGTCTAGTTGTTTCAAGTGGAAGGGGCGATACGCGGTTGTGTCGCGAGTCATCTGGATTGCTAAGAGGAACAGAATGCAAGAGAGGATGTGATGTGAACATTCGAATAGCACTGTAGGTAGAGATGGGATAGCAGTGGAAGGATGAAATTCCAGGTTCAGGGTGAGGTGAGGAAATGCTAGTTTCGCTGCTTGCTCTGAAGAATGAATCGTGGCGCGGTCGAGTTAACTTCTGTGGTAAGCTGGGGCGGGTGTTGTTGAGCACGAGTTTGCAGTGAATGTTCGGCATGTGCTCGTCCAAATCTATCGAGATTTGGAGTTCTTTTGATATACTTTTATTTGGACATTTATGGTGCGATGGATGTGAAAGATAAGATCGTGGTGAAGTGGACGCGAGATAAGAGCTCGTAAGAGCTGAGTAGAATGCATTGAAGTGTCTGCTACTTCTGTTGGCTGATTGCAGGAGGTTTAGGGTAATGTCGCCGCGCGCAATGCGATCGGCGAACGCGCCGAAATTTAGTTCAGGTGGTAAGCTGGGGCGGGTGTTGTTGAGCACGAGTTTGCAGTGAATGTTCGGCATGTGCTCGTCCAAATCTATCGAGATTTGGAGTTCTTTTGATATACTTTTATTTGGATATTTATGGTGCGATGGATGTGAAAGATAAGATCGTGGTGAAATGGACGCGATATAAGAGCTCGTAAGAGCTGAGTAGAATGCATTGAAGTGTCTGCTACTTCTGTTGGCTGATTGCAGGAGGTTTAGGGTAATGTCGCCGCGCGCAATGCGATCGGCGAACGCGCCGAAATTTAGTTCAGGACAGATCGGCGAAACGCGCTCAATTCGCGCTAACTTCGTTGAAGAATCTGGCTTGCCATTCAAATCAATCCTTAAGGGTCCGCTTGGCTGTTTCGTCGAAACGCGAAAGGCGCTTCGTAGTTTCCTGAACTTACAGACTTAGTAAAATCTTACTATCTCTTAGAGTGCGTAACGCGTCCGAGATTGAAAGATCCATGAACTGCGGGACGCGCGCAGGCAAATCTGGAAATCTAGAAATCTGGAGAAATGTTTCCCCGTTTTGGCGAACTGCTAAACGCGACGTAGACGGTTGGCTACTTAACTGCCGAATTGCGAAACTCAGGTTCCTCAATGCAGGCCCGTAGGAAAATTACAAGCTGCCTGCATAGGCCGAGATTGGTGACCGAGGGGTCACTGAAGCAAAGGTTACAGAGACCAATGACACGAGATATGGTGATGGAATGAGAGCATACGTGCAAGACAACATCTCCAACAGGCCGAGATTGGTGACCGAGGGTCACTGAAGCAAAGGTTACAGCGACCAATCACACGAGATATGGAGATGGAATGAGAGCATACCTGCAAGACAACATCTCCAACGTGTATTTTAACGGCGCCTTGGAACACCAGCATGTGCCAAGAAAACCCGCTGGTAGCAAGTTTAAACCTAAAGGTCTCAGTTTTCGCTCTACCAACTGCCTTTGGAGGAGCGTTAGTGCCACCTTTGTCCTTCGCTACTTCTGGTACCATGTCCATCGGCAGCGCCGAAGTAAGCTGGAAAAGCTTTAACGCATCTCCAAAGGTTCCACCTGCAAAACAAGAAATGAATCCAAAATGAACATGTTTAATTCACCTCTTGATTTAAAACCGTACCACTCCAGACTCCACCTAAGCACCATGCCATTCAGATATCCATGTGTAGTCTTGTATCAGTCCTGTGGAGAAAATGTTAGCATCATAGAGTGACTGAAACCTGTCCGTTGTATAGCAGGCTCTGCACGACACGCACAATCTAGGGGCGTTTATGTAACCCAAAGTGAGAACTTTCAAAGAGTCCAGTGCTTTTCCATTATGGCGGAGGAGGAAGAAACGAGCGGGAGCGGGAGGGGCACAAGAGCTTCACTTAGGCTTCACTCTACACAGTTCGCTTTTCACCCTTCTTCTAATCTCGTAGCTGTTGGTCTCATCACCCGGGCCCTTCAACTGTAAGACGTTTTACTTTTTGTGTATGTGTGTAGATTATGGTGTAGGTGGTTTTAGAATGCAAGGTGGCCGAGTCTTTCTTGTTCTTATTAGCTACTCCTGACTCAGTTTGCCTAATAATTGTTGGGTTCTTGCGTGCCTGAGATTTCTTCAGATTGTTTGAAACTTGACTCTCCTTCGGGGGAGTCTTCGCAAGTTGAAGTATGAGGCTGGAGCCAACCCGCAGAAGTAAGTTACAAACTCCCTGACGAGCTCGATAGCCGTAGTGTCGAAATACATGCTATGTGTGGGAGGTTTATGTCTCAGGAGAATTGCTGCACTTTTGAATGGAGTTGATTAGAAACTTTTCTGTTGCTACTGGTGTATCTCCAGATTGGATTATGTCAGCGCAACATGTTCGCCTTCCTTGTAACATCGTTGACTGTTTTGCGCGTGAAGCCGAATTGCAGCTCTCTGTATCTCCCATTTTTCGCTTTACTTTGTAGTCTACCCTGGAGTCGACGCTGCTTAATACGTTTCTTGCTATGTTCTTTTCATCGCAGTCATACTGAGCGCTCCAGCTGATCGTTCAATTCTAGCAACAGATCCCCAGACGGGACAGGCCGCAGCTTGTCTCACTGATGCCTATGGGTATAAGCACTTGGTTAAACTTTTCCACAAACGTGCTCGCGTTCTTCTGTAAAAGACGTTGTCTTGTACACGTGTTTGAGTACAGCGAGTATGAACTTTCCTCAAAGCCACAGGTGGTCACGAACCTGAATAGAATACTATACAACGTAATTCGAATTTTCTTCATTTGACTGTCGGGTTATAAAGTGCAGCGCAGCATCGATGCGTTGTCAACGCCACCGAGACACTCGGGCGACAGGGGATGACGAGGGAATGATTAAGGTTGAATTTCTCCGTTCCTGGAAATCGTCCCTCGTCTTCTTTTAGGCAACTCAGAGGTGCTTAGTGCTTTGTTGCTGTTGCTTGTACATGTCCCAGCTCTGTCAGGAAATGCTGATATTTGAATATGAAGCATTAAAAACATGAGTTTCTCCATGTTGCTCAATTCGTTTATCGGCAGTTCGCTGCTGATGGTTAGCTGAGAACACAGAAGAGTGTTTAAATGCGTGATACAGCAGCTACGCACGATTGATATTTCTCCTGACCATGAAAGGTTATAATATGTTTGGACTGCAGATATGGGATACACGCCAAAACTCCTGACCATGAAAGGTTATAATATGTTTGGACTGCAGATATGGGATACACGCCAAAAGTCCTGTATGGGAACGTTTGGTACCCATGATTTCGCACGCATGGAATATGTTCCGGCTAGTTATCAGTTGTTAGGTGTTAGGTGGGATCCTCATCTTCCGCTACGATGGGTCTCATGTGTTGCGCGCGCTAACATGAACTTCGAGCAATCACCTTCCACCGACGTGTGGAAGGTGGTACATGACCATCGTTCGTCAATGCCATGCATTTCGCAACTTGCGCACGGTTGTGCCCTGTTTCTTGCGTAGCAATGCTCTCTTCTTAAGCTCTTAATGCTCTCTTCTCTTCATTGGTTCAGTAAATTCACTGCAAACTTATTGCCTGTTGCAATGGTGACGGGACTCTGTCTGTCTGCAATCTCCGGAGTTTGAAGGTACATGAGACTTTCAGTTTTTCCGTTCTGGGATACAAGTTCTTGAGTGCTATTGAGTCCTTCGAGTTCTTGTCCTTGAGTCTGCAAGCAAGTGCGAGGAAGGTATGAGAAAAGTAGCCAGTGTTTGGAACGCAATTGGGTGTTGCGTGATAAGGATTGATAAAACAGGATCGAAACAGAGAAAGAACTCAGTGGTTAACACGTTGATGCCCAGTCTCAACTTGCGGAGGATGAAATCCTATCCATGGTCGTCAAGTGCACTGAATCTCTAACGTGTTTTAGAAGCAATCTCCTTTTGAAGATCAGGTCTACATGTTCTCACTTGCATAAGTAGGTTTCTGTTCGTCATCTTCCAGATAAGGCGGACCCGAGCAGAGCCGAGCTAAGGTGATGTTGAATCAGTACAGATCAGTCTAGAAGGCATGAAGCTATGATGTGACGGAGCGCTTGGAAACAATCTCTGCTTGTAAGCTCAGAGCTAATGGATTAACCACGCGCTTGGTCTAGAAAACACGCAGAGGGGTGGTTTGTGGCTCTCAGGAAGGTATCTTTCTTATTTATTCTTGGGGGTTGTTTGCCGATTGCAGGTAAGTTGATCCTCACCTCGAGATTCAGTTTATGTAAATTAGTAGATGAGATTGAACGAATTCTAGTATTCACGTGAGGTTCGTGACAGCCAGTAGTCATTCATGCCTGAGAAGGAGTAAACGCTGTGAAGTTTGTATTTCGCTATGTACGTTACAGTGATCGGTTTGTGGGCCATCCAAATTCTGTCAACGCCTGGTAGAAGTGGTGGCAACATAACCACTTCTGCGTTGCAAGAAGTGGTTATGTTGCAAAGCGTTTTTAGACTGGTGTACTGGATTTGTTTTGGGATTTGTACGCTTGAAACTTTTAGGTTCGTGTAGTTTGCTTTTAATCGCAAGTTTGATCTTTCTTAGGTGCTCGTTTTGTGTAGCATGCTTATCAGAGTGGCACAGAGTTGTACTGCTGTTAGGCTCGAAAAACTTGGAAGTAAGCAACCAAGATCCTGGGTCATGTTTCTGCAAGGAATCGTTGGACTTGCTATCATACTTGAAGCTAGGTGAGAACAGCCTGGTTACTGGATCAAGTGGATCAGGTGAGCATATTTCCTTTAATCCTTAGGTTGAACGGTTGGAGTTTCTGGTAAGTGGCTTCATATACTGGGCGTCGGAATCGATTACTTAAATCTCTTGATCAATTCTAGGTACTTATTATCTAGACTTATCTATTGATGCGTGTTTACTGGAGTTGTTCCGATTCTTCGCAACAAGATGCTTGGGGTGATAGGGGAGCATGCGGACTTTCCTGTTGAGCGCCTAGGTATGTGTACTGATGTTTCTCCACCTTGAGTAATCTAACACTGTATGCTCCGACTTCACTGGTTCTCTGCTCTGATTCTCTGATTCCATGTTTCTTTCTTTGTTCTTGTCGAGAGTTCCTGTGGTTCTGTTCCTTTTACTTTCTGTGTCTGATGGGAGGGCCACATCTCTCGTACTATCGAGGAGGGTCAACGTAAGGTAAGTCGCTTTAAGCAACTTCCTTCTCTGCAGAGACATTACATCCATAGTTAAATGAACTGTATTCCTGCAAACCACAGTGGAATATGGAGCTGCTGTTTGGGATGCTAACACCAAGCAGCAAAGGCCTCAGCTGGAGGCTACCCAGTTAAATCTCTTCGGCTTATGATCGGTACCGCTTCAACTACTGCACGAGGAGCTGTGCGGGAGGGATCTGGTGTAACCACTGGAAGAGCGAAGGGACATAGCCAAGCTTAAGTGGCGATGGCAACTGAGGCAACTAGAAGCAGATACCAAGGAAAGTGTTTAACACCAGTTGGGTGGAGTATAGGCCAGTTAAACAAGAGAAGACTTGGAGAAACAAGATAGAATTGTGAGAGTAGCAAACCTATCAGAGAAGCCCTGGAACAATGTATGAACTCGACATGAATAACACTCAGCCAGTTGGCCGTTTTTCCCGCCAAAACGCGCAGATGGAGGCATAAACAAAATTCATCCGTTCTCTTTGACGAGAGTTTAAGGGGAAGCACCTGGTTTCAAGACCTACCTTCGAGGACCCGTAATCTAGGTACTAGATTGTTCAGATTTTGGGCAGGTAGCACCCCGTTGACATCAGGATGAAGAACACTAAGGTCCGTATTCCCAGGGAAGTTCGTAGACTAATCCTCTAGTAACAAACCTATTTAATGACATCAGAAAGCTGATACCTATCGGACCTGTTCACGATATCCAGTCCCCAGGATTAAAGAAAAATATGCATGCAACATGCGGTTTCGAAATGAAGACAGAAGAAAACAAGCGTAGATTAAGGAAAATAATCTGGTAATTTTTATTGGTGAATATTTTGTTTACGAAGGAGAAAAACTAGTTAATCTCCAAAAAACTAATTTGGAATAGACTAGTTTTGTTTCTAGGAAATGAACAAGAGTGACCAAATAATCAGTCTTACTTTAGAAATTCTAAACAAGAGATGTTACTGTACTTGTTCTTCCTATTCTGTTTTCAGTTTTAAATATTCTAAAACAAAGATGTGTCGATGTTGTATTTCTTTACTTGCTTTTCGTTGTCTCTTTATATTTAGACATGTGTCAACTAAAAAGAGAATTAAACCAAACTTACGTGAGTGCTCCAAAGACTTAACCCATAAGTGGAGAGAGTCCAGACGTGCCTTTCAGAATATAAATGAGACTCAACTGAATTCATTTAATTATTCAATGAATGGATAAATTTATTACTTAATCTTTCTTGATGAAAAATTTAGATAATAATTTTAACCACTTGTGCATATTTTTCTTCTTTCAAACTTGGAAGAACGTGAACAAATATATGCAAGGAAGTTAAGATCAGTTAATATGCATGCCAAGTGGAATTTGGTTGAAACGAGAAAAAACAACAAACGTGCAAGTCAGTGGCAGAAATCCAGTGCATGGATAGGGGGAGAATGGATGGTGGATCCATCATAATTCACTGCCATCTCCCATAATTCAGTGGTAATTTATTAGGAGATGGTTAAGCAATGAGAACAGAAACGAAATGGCAAGACTAGGTATAGATGGTTGACTTGGCTGATTTCACTACAGACATTATGGTAGAAGTACTGCTTAAAATTTCAAAATTCTCCGTAGAGCACACATGGACATTAGCAAAAAGAGATGAACCATAAGGCTTATATGTACAATCGTCCTGACTATGCTATAAAGATTGATCTTGCGTAATAAAAATTCATTCTCAGTAACTTTAATTTATATCTTAATCCTTCCAAGAGAAAGCGTTTAGGTATAAATTAAAGCTTAAATAATTCTCCTCTTCCTGACTTGGAAGAGGTGAATATGCATACTAGATCACAATAGTTAGAATGAGTTAACAACAACTTGTGTTTTTGGGCTCAATAGATTCGGTTTGTAAATACCTACAACCTAATTTTGTTTTGGGTCATTGATGACATTTGCATTAAATGCTAACAAAGAAAATAATAGAGTGCTCTGCAGTATAACAAGCTTGAACTGCAAGTTGCTAAGACACTGTCAAGCAACGAAATGTCATGTCCCTAGCTTCTTTTATACTCATCTATATATAAGAGTACACAAGTAAAGTAGTTTACTGAGATAACAAAAACTTCTCGCGTAAATAGTTTTGAATCCATGTAAGTACAAGTGTTGCTCATTTTGTACCAAGAGTAACAAAGAGTGGTAAGATGTATGCTAACTTGGTTTGAGAAGTTAACAAATGTAGTACCAAAGTTGGGTCAAGGGGAAATCGGTAGAGAAAGCACATTTCCAAGACGTTAACCCATGGGAAATGTGTAGGGCAAGTACATTTCCAAGATGCTGTTGAGACCAACTTAATACGTGCGTTGGACAATAATCTTGAATTGCATTAACCATAGGATTTGCTTTCCATTAGTGTAACGATCGTTTTATTTATAATGACAGGTTAAGAGAGGGAAATGCATGCCGTTTAATTTAATACCTAACCCTTCATGTCGGAAGAGTTAAGTATTAAATTAAACCCCTGATTAAAGCTTTTTATTCATGATTACACTACCCCGGACTTGTACCTTCTGACGCGCGATAATCCAGTCAACACTTATTGGTTCTTTCTTGCTCTCCTCGTGTTTCCAAGCATGAGCTAACAAATAAGCGTTGAGTGGACGCCTCTGAACGAAAATACAAAAACATTTTCATAGCAAAAACTCACCACTCGTAGCTAAAATAGCATGCCCTAACTAAATGCCATAACTAACGCGCGCTCTTTTCTTAACAAGGCACGAGCACGAGCACCGAACCAAAACCCCAAATTTTTTACCGCCTCTGCTGCTTGTCTGGACGTGTCCCTCTCGACAAAAGTTCAAACAACATGCATATTCACATGAACAACTGCGTATGAAGCATGTGCACTTGACGATCTCCAGATCCTTTTGTAAAACACAGGCCGGGATATAAAAACCCCCCCATGGCATGTCATTCAGTCGCGGTGTCATAGTAGCGGAGGACATGCCCAGGCCGGACTGATTTCGGATGCTCTGGGAAAAAACTCTTTCCGGTCTGACGTTTAAAAAGTTTCGTCGTTTCGGGAGTGTGGACAAGGAACATCGAGAGTTTCATGAGTTATGCCACCGCGTCGCGGATTGTCACCTTTGTGTTCGCAGATTGGTGCATCATAACGCTAGGACTCACTCGTGTTTACTTTCTGCTTAGTCGCTCGATGTTGTCGTTCACGTTGTGATGTTTAAATGCGCATTGGTGGGTTGCTGATTGACGTTTTTCACCGGAGGTGGTGACTTCGCATTTACACGACTGGAATCCGCTCGTTACACTGAAGGTGGTGATTAACGGTTTTTTGATTTTGAGAGTGTTTCAAGGAACACTTCGAGTTCATACTACACTGCCGCCGCGTTGTTTAAGAGCGAATGCTGTCTTTGTTGTTATTTTTGTCGTTGTCGTGACCATCAGACATCGGCGGGCGTGTATGCACATCGGACGGTTGATGGGTCAGGATTTTTCACTAAGACATGGACCGCTCGTTACAATGAAGGTGATGACTTTGGCGGTTTTCTAGTTTCGGGAATGTTTCAAAGAACACTTTGAGTTCTAGGTACACTGCCGTCGCGTTGTGTTCTTGTCTGCGTTGTGTTCTTGTCTGGTCATTTCTGCTGTACTTACACGACTAGGATCCGCTATCTTTTTCATCTGGAGTCGCATCTGGAGACGCTTTTGGATCTGGCTGTATTGCTAGCGATCTGAGAGCTCACAGGAGTGGCTGTTCGTATTTCGTGTGCATCTGGCTGTATTGCTTCTTGTTTCTGTCATATCCACCATGGCCAGCCGTAGTCGATCTCAACCAGGGTCAACAGAGAGTCTCCTCACAAGACACTTGGAATCCTCCACGTCTAGAAGTTCTTTTCGAGGATGTGTGGAAGTTCTCATGGCCTAGTACAGAGGATGGCGAGAGGATCAGAAGGTGGAAATTCATCTCTGTGGATAAGTTGCGAGTGAAGTTTCTTGAGTTTTGTACAGCTTGCGATAAGTTTGCTGTAGAGCAAGACATCGATGTGAAGGAGCTAATACTTTGTGCAGCATATTCGTTTGCAGAGACTGAAATGAAGCGAAAATGTTTTTCTATTTATAAGCAACTCACAAAAACTGTTAGTTAGGTTGAGCGTACTACCTTTCCAGATTATCTTCAGTCAGTGGTTCAGACCACTTGGGAGTCGCCAAGAGAATCACATATAGATTTTACCATAATTCTCTGTTTTTATCTCAGTTTTTTTACGGCAATAGTTCCTTGTGTGTTTTGTAATTTTTTGGCAATAGGCCTCTTCCTCCCTGCGATCCATTGACAGTAGGTGTCTCGTAATACTTGTCAGAGGCTAGTCTGTTCAAGTCAAGAACACCGTAGCAAGGTCTAGGTACCCCTGTCATCCGCTGGAGTATAAGACAATATGTATGCTCTCATGCCCAATGGTCGATCGCATTCTTGATGTCTAGACATAACGTAGAGACATCATCCTCCTCTTGTCCATATCGACCATCGGCACCAACTGCTCTCTTAGCGTTTAGCTGACAACAGGTGTATATCCAACCCTTCAACTTATCTGCAATACCAAGGTTCCTGAAGCTCAAGATACATGAATCGTCTTGACCGTATGAGGTCTCCCTCCTCCAAACCTCTCAACTCAGCTACTCGACGAACAAGCACAGATTTGTTCCCAGTGATAGGAGCCGCTTGCGACTTGAGCCAAGTTACCAAGTGTCGTTTTGTAAGAAGTTCCAAGTCTGCTGTCACCTCAGCATCCTCAACACCACGTGGAGCTCGCTTCTTGGTCTGCAACTCGACCAAAAACTTCTTGACCACATTCTTGCACTTGTGCCACAAGTCTTTTTGTGAAACAATCCCATGACGGGCTACTATGACATCCACTGAAGACTTATCATCGTGCACCACCTCGTCTAGGATGATACCATGAGCAATCAATCGCTGGATACCAACCTCAAAGGCACGATCCTCTATCAACCACGAGTTGTTATCAGTCTCCGTGTGAGTCATATTCATCAACTCGATCACACGATCATCATGTGGCGCGATGAATGCGCAAGTTCTATTGTAACCATTCCTCGTGGAATCGTATCGAAGATCAACGTACACAACAAAATTATCTATCCATAACATAAATGTCACAAGTCATTCCTCTCTCATATCATGAACTTGACAATACAGCAAATTATACTAGAGCGAAAAGGATTTCTTACCACCAGCAGGTGCCTCATTCAGATCGGGAAAATGTCTAGCAAGAACAGCGGACTGCTCCTTATTCTTCACCTTGGTCCATCTGTCCAATTTCGCTTGTATCCATCCAACCTGACGATACTTACCACTCTGTAAAACATAAAAGTGATGCCTAGACACATGAGCCAACCCTCCCTCTCTATATATACTATCCAGCTGAGTATATCTTAAATCAGCACATAACACAGCATTATACATGCGATGTGTGACATCTGGGACATTGTTATAAATCTCCATCTCAGTAGATTGTCATTCGTATGTATGACGGTCTGGAAAAATCAACTTCAAAGACCAACTCTGATGCATAGATGATACTATGGGAGGCAAGAAACAATGTTCGCATCCGTGTTCCACTCTAAAGGTATGGAAGAACTCTCTCAATCTAAGATCGATATATCCATATAGAAGAAGATCATCGACCGGGTCAGAAGCTATGCTCGTTCCAACTCCAAGTGGTCCTAAATTAGGAATATGAGAATATATAACTAGATTCTTGGGAACTTGTGCACTTGGAACATGAGCATCTCCTGTGTCATGCGCATAGACATCTTAAAATTGCAAACATCAGAATTCTACTACATCAATCAAACAACACATTCAATGCCCAAACTACATATAATCTCAAAAATCATTATAAATAATTCACATACAACATGACTTGTTGCGACAAATACAAGATGTACTTGAGAGTCTGACATCGCAACGTCAAGAGCTCGTAAGACATCCGCATCAGCAAAGAATTCTTCCACAATAGGAATACTTGCTGATGCATCTTGAACACCCTCCTCTAGGATTACATCAGGATCCACTACAATCTGCTCAGCCTTTCTCGTCATTCCATCAATTCTGACATCAGCAGTGACAAAAAGAAATCTAAACACTACAGCGTGACATGTTCTGGGTCCCAAGAGCCTCAACAATTGAACATACCGTGGGAGCAAACTCTACGGGACTCTCATCATATCCGTCGGGATCTCCGGACTTCCTCTAGGTGCATGCCGGTCTCCGGGATGCCTAGAATACACTCTAGGTGGCATGGATATAACAAATATGTCTTAAAACCGTCGACAGGTCTATTCATCCGGAGGTCCGTCCAAATTCAACAGTGGTAACCAAACTTTGTATGTTACTAAACTAAATGAGAAAAAAATCAAAAAATCAAAAAATCAAAAAAAATCTTGAAAAACAACAAGAGAGATCAAATAAAATATGAAACAGAAAAAACAAATCTATATAAGCAAAATCTAATAAGTTAGTTCAGATCCAAACTATCTAACACAAAATAAAACTAAGTCGGAGAGTATCAAGAAGAAAAAAAGAGATTGAGAAGAGTGAACAAGTGAATACAAAAAATGACCAAGAGAAAAAGATGGGGCTTTATCCCTCCTCCCTCCTTCCCCTCCCGCACAGCCAGTTGGGAGGATCGGTCCTCCCATCAGCAATGCGCTCCTGGGAGGATCTAACCTCCTGTCAGCTTGTCAGCTGACAGGAGGTTATAGGTCGGCCGGCTGTCAAACCGGAAATTACATTTCTGGCTTTACAGCTGGTCGATTGGGATTTATGGTGGCTTGACTTGACCAGATGCGCGGTCGAGAAGGGAATCATGTTCTTCTGCGAGGAGTTTTTTTCTCTCTACAAAACAAGAAACCGGAACAAGAACAATTCAAATTTTGAATTTCTGTATATTCTTTTTCTGAGGCTCTGGTTGTTCAGACCTTTGAATGAGTGTTCTACAACCGTCCGATGTCGGATCACAAAGATTTGCAGCTCATTTTGAAGGGCACAGGATGATGCTCATTTTGGTACATAGATGGGAAACAGAGGACAAAAATTGAACACAAAGAAGCTGGGTGCAGTTCGGGTGGGATAGTCCGCCGAGGTCCATTTTTCTTAATCACTGAGTAAAACTGTTAGTGATGGGATATCCCACCACTCCCACCACTCGGACGCTCTTAGAATTCTGACTTGCAGTTGCCGGTCATATAAGTCACTGTTCTTACTCACACCAAAAACTCAGACTTGTTCACTTTCCAGCAAGAGCAGTGATGTGGAAAGAGACCTGGAGAAATTAATTTTAAATAGTTGGTTGATTTATCTCTATGTATGCATAGTCTTTGTTGCTAATGCTCATTGCTGATTAGGCAAAATGACTTATACTACTGGAAATTTCATGTAAGGAGTCCGATCAAATAAGGAATCATAAGAAAGATACGATCAATTTCGATATTCTTTCTAGGGGTTCGATCAAGTAAATTTTTGCATATAGAATCGCTGGTAGTTCAAGACCAGACTCTCTGCTATATAGATAGTAGAGAGTCTTAGCTACATCTTGACTACTTAACAAAAAAAAACTGATAAATCAAACATCCGATGTAAGATGTTATTGGACAACATGCCATAAGTAGTACAGCAACAAACTGAAATCTTGTAAGACTGCATAAATGTTGATCACAGTTTGATGAAAACCTCATGACAAAAGGAATCCAGATATGTTTCTCCCACCAACATTCAGAGTAATTACCGTGGAAGCTAACATCGTTCATCAAGCCATGAGTTTAGGGTTTGTGAAGGCTAACATCCTACTAATCATTATAGAATAATTAGGACAAAGCATGATTCATTTGTTTCACAAAAATCAAACAAAGATATAGAAAGTGCAACAAAAAATCTCAACACCGGTAGACCTTGCATCACGGCTCTTGAAACTTTGGATTCTTACAAGATAGAGAGATTGTAATAGTTGATGGTCTTGAGATAAAACATTAGCAAACTTGTGTGCTTCTAAAGGTAGAAGTCCGAGATCTACCTGCTAATTATATATTAATACAATATGTTTTTAATTTATTACTTAACTCTTTCGACAAGAAAAGTTAGAAATAAATTAATCCTGTGAATATTTCCCTCTTCCATCACAAGATGAGGAGGTGAATATGCATCCCAAGCAAAGTGAGAAGTTAGGAGCGGAGAGAGCCAAGCGGTGAAAGAAGGAGAAAATCCGACGATGTCATTGATTTGTATCACTGCGGTATGTGGAGGAATAAAAAAAAGAGACTGTATACCCCGCTATGATTGTACGTTGCAGGACCTAATGTGTATGGGATTAGACTATGGTTTTCTTTTCCCATTACTTAATATATAAACATCATATTATAGAATCTAGTATAACTAATATAAATTCAAAGATTTTATAAATATTAAATGATAATCCAACCGATAACCACTAGCCGATGCAAACATAACCCATAGATCATGAACGTACCCATGTGCTTCTAGAAGTATAAGTCAAAAGACATGTACAATATAATTATTAGCTAATATAATTAAATATTAATTTATAACTAATTTAATTTATAACCTAACCCTTCACGTCAGTAGTAAACTGAGAGGCTTCTTTCTTTCATCACAAGTTGGAGGAGGTGATTATGTATGCTTTATATATTATCCAAACCATTCTCCAAGATGGAACCGAGAGGAGTAGAATGTTTAAGAATGGAAAATTACGATTACTATCATGATTTCTGTAACATAAAAAATGTATAAAATCTTGATCATTTCGTGAGAAATTTAACTGATCAGTGATATTTTAGAAATATTATTTATAGATAATAGACTAAAATGACATAAAGATATTATAGTTTATCAAACGTCTTGTATGATAATCCCCTACGAAGGATGATCTATAGTACATAAAGCGGATCCAAAATATGAGAGACAAGAGACTTTATATTTCTAGAATCTCTTCTGTCTAGACTAAACACTAAACCCTTCTGATAATCTTCTTCTGGTTTTCCTCGTTTTGTTTGGACTCTATACGGTGCAAGTGTCCACATCATTTGAACAAAAGAGCAAGGGAGAATGTTCATCTTAGAATAAGATCCAATTGTGTCTAGTGCCAACAAGTACTTCTTTTATGGGAAAATATATGTTTCTATGTATCGAACCATAATGTCTACTAAAATGAACGTTCCCATCCTCCTTATGTAGAGAAACTTCCATATGTTTCGATCGTTAACATCTTAAACATTTTAATGACAGAGGAAACTTTTTAAAACTTTTACAGTTATTTACTTGGGTGAACCTTTGCACACACTTTGTTGCTTAGAAGGGCCCCTGTGCATAATTCAATGCTTGGTGAAGCCTTTGACTGATAGTAGACGGTTTCCGACTTATATCATGACAGAAAGATTGACATGGAAGACAGTTGTTGTTGAACTGGCAGAACGCAAACAACAAACCATGTACGAGCCTCTATGCGTTGAATGGATTCTCGTGCAGAAATCCATTCTGTTGTAGTGGGCTATGCTCAGCATTGCATCAATGTACCGCTTAGGGTTGTGATACATTTAGGCACAGCCACTTGTTGTGTGAATTGGACGAGGTGAGTGACAGATTATAGTGGATGTCTTGAGAAAGCTGGTACTCAAACTGACGTAATGTATGCATGATTTGAGAATAACAAACGATAGTAAGCTCGAACTCGCGCTGTTACAGTCGAATCTACTGCACTGTTCTTCCTCTTGACTCTCTCGTTTCCAAGTTTGACCACACTCAGTCTTGACTATGAACACGGGATGCAATGAATAACTAACGGAGGGAAAGACCCCATCAAGCCGAACAAGGGAAAGAGGGACCCGAAAAGCCAAACAACCAACGCCCCAAAGGGATGAAGAATTCGGGGCTAGGCCCTGATGGACTCTAGAGCCTTCCCGCTTTACTCATGATCAGGTTTCCAACCACGCGCGAAAAGATTTCATTTCACCTCCTTCACGCACATCATTTCACAATAAATGAGCCAAGTCCGTTCAGGGGCGGGGCTGAGCCCGATGTTCTTCTTCCCTTCGAGGCGTTGGTTGCTTGGCCCTTCGGGTCCCTCTTTCCCTTGTAATGCTTGATGGGGTCTTTCCATCCGTTGGCTATTCTTTACGTCGTGTGTTACCCATGTCACAATGAGCCAAGTCCGTTCAGGGGCGGGGCTGAACCCGATGTTCTTCCTCCCTTCGGGACGTTGGTTGCTTGGCCCTTCGGGTCCCTCTTTCCCTTTGTAATGCTTGATGGAGTCTTTCCATCCGTTGGGTATTCTTTACGTCGCGTGTTACCCATGTCACAATGAGCCAAGTCCGTTCAGGGGCGGGGCTGAGCCCGATGTTCTTCCTCCCTTCGGGGCGTTGGTTGCTTGGCCCTTCGGGTCCCTCTTTCCCTTGTAATGCTTGATGGGGTCTTTCCATCCGTTGGCTATTCTTTACGTCGCGTGTTACCCATGTCACCATGAGCCAAGTCCGTTCAGAGTTTAGCGACATCAATCTCCTCGCTTAAGTGTCTGTTGCCAACTGCATACTACCCGTCCGAGTCCGATCAAATATCGACTTACGCGTAAGGCCTTATAAGGAATTAGTTGTGTGCAAGGATTCGACCAAGTAAATAATTGTACATTTTTACGATCAAAGTTGAATACAATGATGTGTCTATTCACATTTCATCGTGATGGAAGAGGCAATGTATTACCTAACTCTTCTTGATGGAAAGGTTAGGGTTTACAATAAATTAATGTCTATTTGATACCCCTTTTACGCAATTGTAACTTTGGAAGTGCATGTGTATATCTTTGTTTAAGAGTTATGGTCGGATTTATTCGTAACTCTTTGTCTAACTCTCACTTAATGCTTACAGAATAATTAATATTCCATATAATTAATTTAGTCTAAAATTTCTACATAAATTCCTTTTTTTCTCGAAAAGAAAAATGAACAGAAGTTCTCCGAAGTGTAATCAATACGTATACACTAGATCTCTCCGCAACATACAATCCACATCAGAGATAAAAATACACCCTCTTCTCCGGTCTCCATATACAAACCAAGCGAAAACAATACACATAGCACTGTTATAAGTTTCCTCGCCTTTCGCTCCGAACTTCTTAACCTCGCTGGAGATGCTTATTTCGTTGATGCGTTTGTATGGTCTCGCAATTCACACAAAAACATAACATTTTAACATTCAAATATGTGTTAATAATACTTTCTATCTGGAGAACGTGTTATGAGTGTATTCAACTTGACTTTTCAACGACAGTTGTCATCATGGCGCTGTATCATGGACTTCAAATCATATGAGATGGACCAAATAGTGATAACACTTACGAAGAAAGTACATATACAACATCAAGTTATCAGGAATATCTGTATTGATATTCCTGATAACTGTTGAATTTTTATATTATTATATCCATCCAAAGTGTGCTAAATAACACTTAAGATCATTCTAATGGTAGCAATATTGTAATTTGTTTTGGATGATTTTGTTGTCTTAAAAAACCGAGTCGTGGGAATGAAATAGTGGGTATGCATGTCATGCAAAAACATGTCATGGACCCCTCGCAATAATTATTTCTTTACTTAATTAAAAATAAACACAAAAATCATATATTTTTAAAACTCTTTATAAAATGATTAACTCGTTTTCTTCCAGTGAGTTATATATATATACCCCATGCTCTGTGTGTATCTTGTGGTAGTTTTGTGAGTGTACACCTATTCTATAGTTAAGTGTTGTCGTGTTTTTTGGGAGAATTACCTCTAACTTCTTCTTCCTTCATGGCTGGTGTTGTAATACTCTTTCGTTTATTCTCGGATGCTTCATGTTTGCTTCTCCAGACGATGTATATTTGTGTTTCTGTATGTTTTTTATTATCTAGATAACTCACACTTCATGCACTCTGTTTTTCTACTTATTACTATATATATCAGTTATAGTTGCTCTCTCTCTCGCAGATAGTTTGGAATTGCATATTGTACTTGTCATTTGTCATGCACATCCCTACCTGGGCCATAGCATCTATCAACAGTATGTGTATATCTATGTACCCTATGTATGTGTGTACAGTCATCTACTGCAAACCCGGTCATATACTTCCGAGTGTTTTAATTAAGCGGTAATTAAACGGTAATCACGACATGAATAGAGTTAACATAAGTCTATTTCCTTTCTATCTTTTTCCTTCTAAAACTCAAGAAGCATGCATATTTATTTGTTCATGATTATATAAAAATTTCTAACTTCCTTGCATATTCATTTGAACGGAGAAACCACTCCCTCCCGTGGCTTCCGTTGTACCTCAAGTGATCCCCTTCCCTAACTGTGTTCGGAGGAGTGGAGTGACCGTATAGTATGTTACTTCCTTCCAGTTACCACGAAACACTAGACTACGGTAGGGTTTGAGCCGTCGCGCGAGATCCCTGATCCCTAACTTTCAGCGATTCGTCCTTCATTAGGGTTCCGTCATCGCCTGTTTCTCATACACGAAGTGTGTGCTCTCTTTCTCTATCTGCAGGGCCAGAAATGCGAAGTCGGTGGAGCAAGAAGCGCAGGCTGCCGGGCTGTCGATTTGATACGTAGCTCCCTGGTGTTCTAGGGTTTTGGTTTGCAATCTGGTGTGAGCAGGGGGTGGTGAACATCTAACTTCACTCGTTAGTTTTGAGTTCCGTGAGTTTGCGTTGGTCATTTTAACATTAATCCATCACTGTAAGTTGCCTGCCTCGTTGAGGTTGTCCGATTGCGAGGAGTTTGAGTCAGGTTGGCAAGCACAGCTTGTCGATTTATGGTGCTTATTCGTCCGTGGTTATTAGTGCGTCCTTGAGTTTTTCTTCGAGGACGTAGATGACTGTATGGCCTTGGAAACCTTGTCCGCAGGGCTCTTAGCTGCTTCGATTCCTGCATAACCAAGTCTTTTCTCCTCCTCATACTGGTGTGCCCTTTGCCAGATCGTATTTACCGGGTTAACCTTATGTTTATCCTGTGCTTTCTTAGTGGCTTCTCAGTTCTCTACCATTTCTCTACCGGTCCGTTCCGGAGAAGCAAGAAAGACGCCATGCGAGTCTATCGGTGGTAACGCTTCTGTCCGTGCATCTGGGACTAAAACCTTCTCTAGGAACTGCACGTCGCAATCGCGCTGTCTGACTTTCACCTGGCATTGAGATCGGCGTATACTGTCGCTGTTGTTATTCCGTTTCACATGATAGCGGCTTGCGGTGGTCAGGTCAGGCCACAAAACTTAGTCATTTCTGCTTCCACAGTTGGTCGCTAGCTCAAATTCATGGCTTTCAGACCTGTTACCGTGAAGCTAAAGTACTACCAGCATCAGTACGCCGGCCTTTGTAGGAAGGTTGGTTCAATTTGCTGGAACATTTCCACAGGCACCTCGTTCTCCTGTTCAGGAATCTTGGACAGTCCACCTGAAGGGGTATTGAATTGGCAACCCATATGATTTTGTGGGTTAGGAAAGCGTACTGCAGGATAGTAGAAGACGGTTCGCTCTGTCCCTGGCGGATTTCTCGGGTAGTTACTAATTATAAGAGCCTGGACACCTCTGCCAATGAAGCTTCGGAATGGCATTATGCTTGTCTGCACGATCGATAATGTGGAAGAGGAAAGTTTTAAGCACAACATGAGTGTTAATAGGAGGAACATGAATATTCCTCCTCTGTTTCCGTTCTACTTTAGGTGCCCGTTGTATCCAAGTAAAATTCTCACTTTCAAGCCATCATCTTCTATCACTATTTGACTTTTGAGTCAGGAACCAAAATTATAAGTCAGGAACCAAAAATATGCATGCAAAGTGCACTTTGGGAAAACAGAAGGAAGAGGAAAAACGGTACTCGCAGAAAAAGTTTCATGAAACTGATTAGTTGTTAATGAGACTTAGAATATATTTCACAGATTTAGAATAGATTTGAGAAAACAGATGATTAATTTTCTAAAGTTGAAAAAGTTTTGGAATATTAACAATTAAATTTTTTGACAGAATGAAAGATTACAAAAAAATAATTTTAAATAAAATAGGTTGAGATATTTCAAAATTATACGAATAGTAAAAACAAAGAAAGAGAAAAAGTATAATATATAAATTTTAAAATAAATAAAACTATTATTTTTACAAAAAATATAGAATCAGCTTCCATGAAATCACATTAATCAAACCGCATTTCGTTATTTCAACACTTAGCCGAGAGAGAATTAAACTCATAAACCATACAGTACTAAACAGTCAGTCCGGACTATAAAGTTACTGTTTGTGAAGAAATAAAATAATTTTCTTTCTTTTTTTCACTAATGACTAAACTACGAAGAGTTATATTGAAAATTATGAAAAGTTAAATTCGAATAAGTTTAGAGGGGTCTAGAGAAATAACCGGAGTGACAAAAGCATGTATGCGATTTTCTCATTGGACAAAATAAAATTAAAATACATAATAATATTTAATCTTCTCTAACAACAATCAAACTAAGGACAGGTGATTATGCAGGCTTGACCGACTATGTCTGTATGCATGCTTTCTTAGCTTGAGACTATGAAAAGGACAAGCAAGAAAATAGTGACGGAATGGATATTTGTTTGGTCATCCATTCAGTTCATAAGCAAAATGTCTCTTGAAGAAAATAATCTCCGTGAATACCAGGGTTGATTTCCGTTATCTGTAAATAGATACATATTACATTCTAAATTGTAGAATAACCTGAGTGAAAAAGTAAAAAGTGTGTCAACATTTGATTCGTTCAGTGAACATATCATGTCGACTTTCATCTTAAGTATAATAAATATCTATAAATGGTTTTGATAATCTAGACATGCGTTTCTCTTTAATCTCTCTGCATGCATTTAAAGATTTTCCTATGCTTCTCCTATTTTGGAGCACCTGCATATTCGCTTTCTTTATTTAACTCTTTTTGCAGTAAAGATTAGACAATAAATTAAACTCTTAGTAAATTAATGTATAAGTAGCTACAGGTTCTTTATTCTTCAGGGGCACTACAATTTACTCTTGCTTTATGGTTTATACTAAGGTCTTTTTTCATTTCCAAGCATAGATAATAATTAATATTTATAAAAAAATTTGATTGCTTTTATCCACTTGATATATAATTTTTGTTGAACATTTACATATCTAAAAAGCGAACAAAAGTTACCAGAAGTTCGTCATGCATGCATGTATTATGTTTCAATCTTTAACATACTTCATCAGGTTGTGAGTACCAAATCGATCAGAAAATGCTCATCACGCTTTCCACATCTTCTTCTAGTCTAGACCATCGAGTTTGCAAACTTTTAGAAGTTTGCATGGATTGAACAAGCAAAAGTTGGAGTCATAGGATGAATTCTGGATCTCTAGCATAATCAAAGTAGTGGAATTATTGATGAATGATCACAAGTATGGAGTAGTAGTTGTATATCTCTTGCGAAGAAAACTAGAATTTAATAATATGTGCAGTTAAACCACTAGTATGAGTATTAAAGCATGTAATACTTTTTTTCTTCTTAGTGTAGTTTGTGTATGAAAAACAGATCATTTTTGCTCCAAAAAACTTCTAAATTTTCATCTTAACCTTTCTGTTTTCAATACTATGTAGTCTTTTTAGAGATGAGTCATAACTTGTTAAGCCGGCATGCAAGATGAACTTTTGAGAACTTTTGTTCGCTTGCTATTACTGACAGAATGTATAAGTGTTAACAAAAAATCTTATATTAAGCTCATAAGAAAAATTAAAAAATTCTATACATGTGAACTATTAGTCCAACTTATGAATAAGGAGCTTAGACAAACGCGCTCCCTAAAGTACATATGTGTGTTATTGATCGCAAGTAGTAAGTGATAAATCTAAGTTCTAATTTATTACCTAATCCTTCCTAACAAGAAAGTTGGGTAATAAATTAATATCGTGGATATTTACCTCTTCCATCGAAATATGGAAAAGATGAATATGCACGCACCCAAAATATATATGAATGATGAATAGCTTTAAGTTGATTTTTTATTTCACATATTCCAAGTTGGAACGAGGAAGTAGTCACCAAAAGTATTTTCTGCATATCTGTGAAATTTCTCAGTTCTCTGAATGCAAACCTGCAAAATATGATCTTCTAGGTCACATGGAGTCATACTAGGGCTTTAATGAAACATTATCTCTAACACCGGTTGCAGAAGAAACATATCGAGAAAAATATGGAGTGGTGGAAATATTCACTTCAATGGAACTTGAACATACAAATGCTTTCATAACATAAAGAAACTAAAAGAGGCTTTCATACTTACAAGTGGAGATTTACATGAGAAAGTTGTGAAAGATTTGTCTAAGTATTTCATATTGAATCAATTTCATGTGAAATTCAAATTTAGAGTTATGCATTCCGCATCCAAAGACGTTTAGTTGAAAAATAAAATAAAATTCATTTGGTTTGCATCAGGTGATAACATAAAAAAATGTATCACTATATTTTGATTTGCATCAAAGACGCAAGAGATCAATTATTGAGAAATTGTATGTACAAGATATCTTGGGAGGCAATTTACGTATAAGATTTATTGGTAGACGTTTTGGGTTATTGAATGATCTAATACATACTCGCAAGGAATCAATTGGGTCGTATCCATGAGATATCAAACATCTAATTCTTTGGAAAAGTGAAAACCATTTGAAATTTCATAGGATGATTTGAGCGATATGATAGAGATTTACTCGTATGAAGATATTGTCGATCACATACGGTCTAATGATATTCTGCTGTTCAGATGATGGGTCAAGCTCCTTGTTCTTCGTATCAAAGTGTCAAAGAGTCTTGATTCATATAAAAAAATGACGATTCTTGAATCTGATTGTTATATGTTGAGTTTGAAATGAAATAGAAGCAAGAGACCAATTTATGTTAGTTGTCAACTTTCATAGATCAAAAGTTTTATGTTTCTTCAAGTTTAGAACTCTAATTGCTTGTTTAGAGAGTCAATAAGATGAAAGTGGCATAAGTAAGTATAGGAGAAGACAGATCTCAAATGAAGCGATCGATTTTGCTAGTGTGTGGCTTGAAGTCAAAATAATGAGATTCAATGATCAAAACTGAAAACATCTTGACAGAGTCGATATGAAAGTTTTTGGATCCAATAGAGTCAAGGGAGAAAATGTTATTTTCATCTGAAGACGGCTTAATGAAAAGGAAGTTCTCAAATAAATATTGTTTGATTTATACTACTATTTTGGTGTTTTCAACTTGCATGAGTTTCAGTTGTGGATTTGTGGCTTGTATGTAGCCTACTTTTCAAAAAGCTTATACACGGATGGATTTTGAATCATGTTTTGGGTTACGTGTCAATTTTAAGATGTACTATTTTGCAGAAAGATGTTTGTTAATGTGTTATTAGGAGTTACAACAACATTCTTTGCTATTTTTCAAAATACTCTGCAAGTTACAATATCACAAATTTACTGAAGTTAATCTCAGAGAGTTAATCGGTCCATCAAAAGTTGTGTAATTTTTTTTTAAGTGTAGTGAAGCGACATGAGAGTAACCTCACTTTATGAAAGAGATAGTCTTATCCATTAGACTGTAGTACTTAAGTGATGTATTATAATCTTATCAATTTACTAGATACTGCTAGTTGCATTTGCTTGCAACGAAATGTAAGCATCAATTGCCATAAATACTTACTAGCATCAATAGCCATAAATACTTACTAGTGGACACTCGTAATGTTTTCTAATAGAGGAGTCGATCGAGGAATACAGATTTGACCTACACAATTTAGATTGACTTCAACTTTCAAACTAGATTAAACTTGCTTTCCTAATCAGCAATTCTTATTTCTCAACCATGAGAAGCAAAACCGTATTTGAATCTCGAAAGAGAATTGGAACTGAAATGAAGATGTTGAAAGTGAACATGCTCGAGATAACATTGTTTTATTACTCAACACACTCAAGGTACATGGAACCAAAAGAGTTTCAAAAGGCTGGAATAAGAAACCTAAAAGAAAAATTAAACTGAAATTAGATCAATCTTCATTCATGAACTACATGGAAAGCAAACTTCATCAAAAGTTTGGTATCCTTTTCGGCTACACAAAGATCAAATTTGGACGAAATCTGAAAAAAGCATTTGATACACAGAGCCAAAATCGTAAAATAGAACAAGATGAAAATTAGACAGATCATCGGTTGTCATCGAGCCGCCACCCGAGAGACCATATGATATTTTTCCTCCATTATGTTGACATTATGACGAGGATATTCACATGCACTCTATAAATCGAACTGTCTGCATAAATAGAATTGATTTACATCAGATATCCATTAGATTCATGTGACAATCTATAATCCACAATCCTCTAGAAAATGTATGACGATATCACACTTATAGTTCAGGAGAAAGAAGTGATGTCAGACACATAGATTTGTGATCTATTGAAGAAAATTCATCATTGGTCCAAACTGAAAGATGAAGTAGCTATCGTGGATTACAAATATAGGGGCTCTCAGATTTTATGACCAACAACAAAGATGTCGATATTCAATCTATGTTTAATGAAGATAACGTATCTTCCCTCTAGTATCGAAGGTGCACATATAGTAATCTTCCTTACGAGGGTGGAAATGCAATGATAGCAATTTATGCACATAATTGAGTTTGAATCCTGGATCTATGCCTCCACAAGTACACTTCCTAAGGAGTCCCTTACAGTTTAATATTTATCATATGTTGTTATAGACACTCAGAAGGGATTAAGGTGTTTTCAACACAATTCTCCCTTCATTGCTTTCAACCTACATATCATCTCCATTGCAGATCCATTCAAATTAGTAATTAGTAGTTGAAATTACTAAGTACTACACATATTCGTCGGAACTCTAATATATGCATTTGAATCTCTCTATCGCTTATCACATATTTTTCTAAACTGCATTTTCTACTAAACTACAACTTGCATATTTTCCTCATCGCAAACTCTTGTCACATGTCCTTGTCTTAATATATTTTGTAGATTTTTTTTCACTTGACGTAATTCTCAGTGCAGATCTCATGGTTGATCTGATATGAATGATTGAGAATCATGATTCTCATGATGCAAAACTCAAGGTTAATCTTTCTCTTTAACATAACAAACCAAAATGACAAACTTTTATATTAATTTCAAGCTCTCCTCTTAAAATCATACAGAGAATACTTTTTTAATATCTTTCAGTCCAACTGTTACATCTCGGTGTCTACAAACCATGAATTGCAACCATATTCTCTTGCATGATGCATGTTATTTTCCAAATGTAATTTAATTTAAAGATTTGAATATTGCATGGATCTCTTCTTTTTCATTTAGACATATAAGACATTCCATATAATATCAATGTGTCTCTCTGATCTTCTTTTTTCTTATATTCACTTGAGTTATGTCATTCTCTCCTACATCTCTTGTGAATTTAAGTATCAATTTGTTCCAATCTGGTTTGGATAGTTAGAGACATATTTATCCTCTCAGTGAATCTCAATTTATGATCAAATCTTTTCTCGTGGAAGAGTTTGACTTAAATTAAACAAATAAATAAACAATACATAACCATTTGTTGAAGGTTCATGACTAACATGGTGGAAAAAGCACCGTGTGAACCAGTATTCTAGTGTCTTTTTTCTTTAGAACAATTATAGCAGAATGAATATTTCTTTCCTGGCTTTTATACCAGCGTATGGGATTTACTTGGAAGATTTAGAGGAAACACAATAGAAGAGGAAGCTTTGTACATTAGTTCAAAGTTCTCCTCTAAAAACCAAAGTTTCTTGACAGTCTATAGAGGACACTAAACGTTGCGAACAAAGAGTTCAATATGAAGATATTTTCTAAATATTCTTTTCTGCTTATGAAAGTGGTTCCAGTGATGTTTCTTCCGGTTCTGATAACTGAATACTACAAAATAAACTTTTAAAACCTTTGTCTTGTATTTTTCCATTCTCTAAGACCTTTATTCTTATAGGCATGAGAATACACAGGATGTAAGTTAAGAACCACCAACTTTATACCTTATGTCAAATTCATACTACATATAATACTATTATAACTATATACTATCATACTACTATACTGAACTACCATATATATTACTAAAGGTAGATCCTATAAATAATCAGTTATACTATGAATTACTTATAGTCTTTGCATTGTGTTCACTCACATTTGCAATCGGTTACTAAAACTAACGTAAAAGTATTTGGTAAGAAAGTACTAAAAGATAGGCTGGATTAGCAAATTCGGTATGGATCCCCAAGATAGAAGTGTTCCTGCTCAATGGCTCCAGATTTGCTCATTCTTCGTACTGGTGGTTGCTATCAATCGCTGTTGGCATTAACTACCTAATGAAGCGGTAGTTCAATAGATGTGGTTATCTTTCCAGTGGTTGGTGATGGAGATCGGTAATGTTGGCGTGGTTGGTAATGAACAGGTCACGGTTCAATGGATGTTGTCATTTTGCCGGTGGTTGCTAGTTGAGCTGGTGGGTGCAGTTGGCGTTGAGTGGGTAATGAAGCGGTGGTTCAGTTGTTATCTTTTTCTTTTAGTCAGTACTATGTACGGGAACGTGATGAGACGTTGTACTTTACTGGGTTTTATCAATAGAGTTTTTAACTTAAATGAGGAAAAAACATATTTCAGTAATTTATTATCTGCCTGGAGGCTTTATATGAATTATGTTTGGTGAACACATTGCTCACACTAATTTATTTCATATATTATGCATAAGTATTGTATGTCATATTGACAAGTCACAAAATAACAAAGCATACCCTCTCTATAGGATGCAGATGAGATTCAACATCACTGAAATAGACACAAAGATAAATATTCGGATTAGTAGTCCCGTATCATTACTTGGAATTGAAAGAAACATTAGTTGTATTTTGCCTCTAACTTTGGAAAGAAACAGAACTCTCTAAATTTAACTTCTTGGAGTGCTGAAAATAGTTTTCACTTGATAAAGTAGTTTATATTTGGGATTGTTGATTACCTAGAAGACATATTTACAGCGCCACAACGGATAGTAAAATCCAGTAAAAGAAGAAAAATACCTAAATGAATCACTTATGTGTTACTAATTGTAAAATCTTGATCATTTTCAAGGTAATTATTGCAAGTGCTAACATCAGGCGCTCAAAAGTAGAAACATCTTAACTTGTTGAGATAAAGCACTAGTGTGCAAATGTTTAGTCATGTTAAATCATTGTTAGTTTAAAAAGATTAAAAAATTATTATTCAGAAATTACTCCGCTTTATTTATCAAAATCATACTACAGACAAACTTTAACTAAAATATACTGAATAATATTTTTATTAAAAACACTTAAAATCAAAAGCTAATATTTTTAATATGATTTATTACGTATAATATGAATAAAATTTATTTTATTTAAATCAAACTTAAGATTATACTAAAATAATGTACACATAATGATAACATATCACTTCAGTGATCTCCGAATATTATCTTTATGCATGTAATATAATGTGGTGATATGAACTAAAGAAAACAGGCTAAATCACTAATTGTTCTATCACTTGATGATCAGTAGATGATTACATATGTTAATTAATTCTGGAACCGCGTCTCGTAACGTTCTTTTATCTTCTTGTTTCCTTTAGAGTTAGAGTTTTAAACCACGAGAGGTTATCTTGTCCGGGGCTCTCATTTATAAAGTACTCTCAGTTATCGGCTCAAAGGCCTTATAAAATAGGAGCTCCTCTCACTGTAGTGCCTTCGCTTATATGGAGATGGCAAAATTATTTTCATTTATTATTTAAAGATAGGGTGACAATACACCCGACCAAAAGTAGATTGGTATTAAGTAGGAGGGTGTTGTCCGAAGCCAAAGAGCCAATACTTGAAGCCCACGCCAAGCTTGTGTTGCTTAACAGGCTGGTGGTAACTACCGTCGCCAGTAGGGTACCCAGCATTTGCACCAGGCAAAAACTTCACAGAAGAGAAAGTACAGTAGGCGGACCGTGCATAGGCACGAAAGAGACCCCCTTCCTAGGAGGGGACTTAGAAACGAGCAGGTTGTGTTCTATCGACAAAGAAGGCTATATATAAGGATAGGATGATCAAAGTTTCATTGTCTGATCAGTGACGAGAGTGTCACATGGAGCACCTCCTCTTGTCACACGGAGCACCCTCGTTAGAGATCCTCGTTTTAGAAGTTATCAGTCCTCTACAGTGAGTCGTGAGACTTATAGGTATTCCTGGGGTAAAGGAAGCTCGCAGAACTCCGTGAGTTTTACAATGGCTGGATCATTGCTGTTCGCCAAACACAGTTAGTTCTGCAAGCTCCCATTACCGGAGGAATACTTACATGCTTGACAGGCTGGTCGTAACTACCGTTGCAAAGAGATCGAGGGTACCCAGCATTTTGCACCAGGCAGAACTTCACAGAAGAGAAAGTACAGTAGGCGGTGCTTAGGCACGAAAGAGACCCCCTTCCTAGGAGGGGACTTAGAAACGAGCAGGTTGTGTTCTATCGACAAAGAAAGCTATATATAAGGATAGGAGATCAAAGTTTCATTATCTGATCAGTGACAAGAGTGTCACTCGGAGCACCCTCGTTAGAGATCCTCGTTTTAGAAGTTATCAGCCATGTAGAGTGAGTTGTGAGACTTATAGGTATTCCTGGGGTCAGGGGAGCTCGCAGTACTCTGTGTGTTTTACAATGGCTGGATCATTGCTGTTCTCTGAACACAGTTAGTTCTGCAAGCTCCCATTACCGGAGGAATACTTACAAGACAGTTAAGAAGGGAAGGTACTCGGATCTTTTGAACCTGAATAATGCTCGGTTAGAGTTTCATGTTCAGCTCGTGTGGTTGTCTGCTGATTTTGCTGCTATTTCAAGCTTCCGCAAGCTCCGAAAGAGTTTCTACCTTTCAGTGACATCATTTTGGTCCAAGATTCTTCCTAGTCTACTGTATTGTGTTCTTTTCGTTTGTCGTTCGATAATTTCTCTCTTTGCTCACTATGACGGATGGCCCCTTTGACTTCCCACGCTAGCTATCTGACAATCCCGGCTGCATACCCTTCGGAGAATCGGAGAGAAATCTCTGGATTCTCTGCCCGGCCGTCAAGAAACTGCCAAGTTCCGGAATCTATCAGTAAGATATGTTTCTAAGGCGCAAATATTGAAACTATGGAAGAACATTTGAGCAACATTAGGTTCTTCTCTTCTTGTTATTCCTCGTGTCAGTTAGACTCAGTCTCCGGTAGTGAACGAACAATTAGCAGTTCGCAGTTTAAAAGCTTAGTAATATATGTTGAGCAGATGAACTGCAGAATACTGTGTATTTGTGCGGATTCTTGTGTTATATAATCGTATTTTGTCTGAAGTGGATTGTCGGCAGCTCCTGTATCTCGTGTGTCCTAACTGTACTTTTGTCGAGGGACTTACCAGAAGGCGACTCTGGACAAGTTGGTTTGAAGCTTGCCGGTCGAGCGGAGAAATCATCCAAAGGCAGTGATTTCCTTATGGATTTCATGGGCAGGCTTGATAGTTAGAAACAAACCGTACTCGCTCGCCTGCTCCAGTATCTTAAATTCTACTCATTGTCCGCACACGCAGGCGGCAAGATGGTCACATCGAAACTTGGACCGCCTAAACTGTCTGCCGAAAGTGTGGAGCTGTTATCTGGGCGACGTGCTTCCTGCTGGTATGTTGCTCTCAATCTCCGGGGCTGCTTGCTTTTCTCCCAAAGCTCTTCTGTTTGGTTGTGTGGGAAATGTGAATTTGAGTGGGGACCTTCAAAGCTAGCAGCAGAAGCTACCGCCGCTAGAAAAGGCATGGCCGCCGGCGGTTGGTTTTATTCAGAGACTCGAAACTGTCCCCGACCTTGAAAAGAATCTTCTACGGTTCGAGGTTCTTCCAACCTTTCCGTGTAGGCGGTGAGCTTTGCTGTTCGATCTAGCACTTTGGACTGTTGGAAACCACGATGTCATCACTCTCAATCTTCGGTCGAGTTCATGACGGAGGCGGACGGTGAAGCACGGGTCACTCGCTGTCTTTCCCGACGATCGCTGCAAAAATGTGCCCTTGGGTCGAGACAGATGATGACCGGAAGGAATACTCTCTCAGGGGCCGGTCCATGGCCTCTAACTGGACAAGAGATTTTCTGTAGTTGATACCTGACGGCAGATCAAACATTCAACGTGGTGAAGAGCAGGCAAGGAATTTTATCGCATCGTCTTAGGCTGAAACATGGCTGCTCTCTTGTAACAGAAGGAAAGACAGGCATCCGGAATGGTAACATCAGTCAAGACTCAAGATCGATCTTCTCTCGTTCTGTGGCAGCCAAAAAGAAGGGAAGGCAAGGGCTTGATAGTAGGAAACTCGTGATACGTTGCAACTAATATAATGATCATAACCAGAAGAGATTTCATTGGTAGGAGCATTAAACTAATGCAGCAGCAGTGCGTATCGAGTTTGAAGAGAATCATGTCGTTCCGTTGGTTGTATCCTGCTTTGCTGCTTCTCTCCTTAGCGCTGCTCGGACGAACGCTCAAATTCGCGTCGTCCTCTCTTCCTCCGAGGCAGGAATCAGCCGTACCGAAATTCAACGCTTGTGCCAACTTTTCTGACCCGTTGAAGCTCGAGCGTGACATGCTGGGAATGAGTATGCCTGGAACTGATGCCGCAGAGCATCATTACCCTGCGCTCCCTGAGGGCGACCGCTACATGTGGTATGCTCCGCACGACGGATTCGATAAGCAAGTTCTGCAGCTCGTCAACGCACTCAAGATCGCCATGCTGCTGAACCGTACTCTGATCGTCCCTCCCATTCTCGAGGAAGGAGAAGTCGTCTTAGGAGATTGTCTCGACTCACAACTCACTCCGCGGAAACTCCGACAACTCTCGTGGTCGGCTGTGGCAGAACGAATCGCCGACTCCAGGTTTGTCCGTTCATTTGCCTCTCTTCCTTTTGATCATTTTTTGTTGGTGAGTGTGATTCTTACCCCGCGTATAAGATATCCAGCCGATCGAATAGCTTGTTTTTGGAGGACGGTGGAGTATTATGATGCGAGGAGAAAAGACTCAAACGGAGGCGACGACTCGTCCATTTCATGATAGGTATTCGTACGTCTCCATAGCGGACATCATCGATCTGCGAACGGTCAGTCCACAGTGGATAAGAACTATCGACATGCGAGTTTTCTTGGCGCTCTGGTGTGACGTCGATGTCTCATCGGCATGCAGCGCGGAAGGAGAGATCTGCCGCAACTTGGCAAGTTCCATTTACCCATGGAAAGAACTCGAATCCTGCAGTGCGAGGTTTCTTCCCACGAGAAGATCATGCCTGGTTCGAGAAGTCGAAGAGAGCTGCAAAACCACGATTTGGACGAACACTGAGAACCGAGCGAGTCGGAGTTTGTGGGAGCAAATACTAGAGACAAAGATTCTGGAGCGGTATGGCCAGGATAGCCAGAGCAGCAGTGACGAACAGTCCGATGACCATTACATCAGGAGGAGAAGCGTGGTGGAATCTCTAGGGCCGGGCACTGCAGCCAACCAGCAGCCGCTCCTGTGTTTCGGAAGCTTATCGTCCCAGCCTTTCGACAAGCTGAGCTTAGTTGCAGACATTAGACCTGCTCCGGGCAACGACATGATGGCGCAAGCGTTCGCTGCGATCGAAGCTTTGCCGTACACTGAAGAGATCATGCAGGCCACGAGATCCATTCTCGAACTCTCTGGGCTCACGAGTCGGCCATTCCTCTGCGCGCATCTCGGCCTCGGGAGCGCACGGCATGCCCAGGAGGAGGACCTCCACGAGGAGGACGAGGAGGAGGCCGAGCGCATTTTGACCGCGTTAAGGAGTAGACTGGAGAAGCTGGTCGAGGAGGAGAGGAGCAAGAGCGAGGGAGACAAAGTGAACCTGTTCGTGATGACTGACCTTTCGTCAGAAGTTTGGAGCGAAAAGTATCTGAGAGACATCGCTGACAACCGCACATATTACGAAATTTATACCGTCGATGGCTACGAAGACATATTGCTGGACACTGCACACAAGACCATGACGCATGAGTACGGGCTGTGGTCCGGGTATGTTCCACTTCATGCTGCTGCGAGCTCTGCGGCCCTTGATGACAGGCAGGAGCAGCAGTACTGGGACTCTGGTTCACGGAAAGTGGAGCTCCCGCCAGACATTCGAGGAGGCGTTGAGCAAGTCCTATGCAGCTGTGCTACTCTTGGGTTCTACGGAACATCTCCTTCTGCAGTTTCTTCTAGAATAATCAGTCTCAGGAGAGCTCGATTGTGCCCGACATTAACAACGCCCCAAGCGACTGCTGTGGATTCTTCATCTTCTTCTCCTTAACTACATTCATGTCTCCGTCTAGCTTCTTCGGCTGCAAGCTTGACCAGGTAACGTGATGACCATCTCTCCTTTTCCACTAATTGCTGCCTGGTGGATCCCTGCATTCGCTATAGCAGCAGTTCTGAGCTAGATACTGAACTGCAATCACAGACGGATGTTGTTAAAGGTCAAAATCCGTATGCTTGCTTCCGGGTATTCAAACCCCACTAGGTTGAGTTTCCAAAAACCACTTGTGTGGTTTTTTGAGCACTCATTCCCACTCGGTGTCATGAAAGACTGCTGGTCAAGTCACAGTGTGCTCTAAGACGTGCTCTTAAAATGACGGCTTCTTTCTGTTGCTGTATATTCTGTTGATGATGAAGGGGAATTCTGATCCGGCAACGCTCAGACTATGCACTCGGCTCATAGTATGATCGGTTTAGTTTCACAGGCTTAACGGAATCTAATCCGCAGGAAGACTCTGGATGGAGTCTATCATGGAGAGGATGGTTATGGTGAATCAATCACAGCTTCATACTACGACTGGATGTGTCAGAAGTCGAACCAACCAACTGAACCACAGCAATCGACAGACCTTTCACCATGAGCAGACATTTGCTGGAATACTTTTCGGTACCAGTGCATCATGCTCTCAGGTCTGTGATCACGATCTATCGTCCAGGTTTTACCCCGGCTAGGAAAGAACGAAACCATCACACGCCTGGACAAGCGCAGGAAATTAAAGAACAAGGACCAGCAGCATTTGCCTTCGATGATGATGAGAAAGGAAGGCACAAAGTTCAAAAGGGCTGATGATATCCGGTCACGTCGATTCGCTTCTTCTGCTCTTATTGCTTGAGTAGATTGGAAGGGAGTGCTGCTCGTGCCGGCGAGATCAAGGTTCGCGCACAATCATTGGTCCAGTCCAGGACAGCCCAGCAGCAGATAGTGAGACAAGGACAAACAGAGCAAAACGTGCGTTTGTCCAGATCCCTAGCTCCCTCCGTGCGATTTGATGTTATTCCAGGTGCATGATGGGGCGGACAGTTGCCGCAATACTTCGGCATACGCGCGGCATCTAGTTTGACGTGCAAGCCATCCATCCCTCAAACAGACTCAGAGACTCGCGGAGTCGCTCAAAACGAAAGTGCCGATCATGCAGAGGTTCAGTTGGTCTACAGTTGGTTGAGTAGTATCAATACTTGTACTCAAGAGATGTGATATACCATCCATCCAAAGTCCTCGGAGGGCAGGAGGCTTAGTAGACATCTGTAAGATCACGTAGTGCGCTTCAATCATAACATTCTCGCACTCAGTGGATTCCTGGTGGATTCGACTCCCATGGAACCGGAAGCCTAAGAAGATACTCTGCTCTCCACAAGAGAGGGGAAACAAGAGAGAAGGAGCACGGAAACCCCGGTGCTAACTACAAGCCTCGTCTATCAGTCTCTGGCAATCAGTAAAGTCCGTCCAGCTCTCGCTGTCTCTCTCTCGCTCTACGACCGACCGGTATAGTGCCTCCACGTTGCTAACTGGATGGTCAGCACTAAATTTGTCGGAACATGATGCAGTCCGTATGGGCCATGCATTGCCTTCTCTCAGTCTCCAACGACCGTCCTCATGCTGATTCTGCTGCCATACTACGTTCGTTCCCCTCCGTGGGTAGCGTCTTGCCACGTGTATTCGCGAAAATTATTTATCTACTTACTGAAACGCGAATATGTCCTTCACTTGTCGAATCTTTGAACATAAATCAGAGGTTAATTAATGTCAGTGAGATCAAACAGTGCAGAGGATTTTCTCAGAAAATTTCAGAAATGTAAAATTCGGAAAAAAAAGCAAAAATATGACTGTCATCGCGCTGGCACACAAAAGGGCGAACATTGAAGCATGAAAGCGTGTTCTCTTAATACCAAACTTTTTTCATGAAAGAGTTGGGTGTTAAACTAAACATGGACTCGGTTGTGATGAGAGTGCAGGGCTTCTTCTATTAGGTCGCACCCGCAGGTCTCAAATGAATGATCTTTAAACAGTTCGCCCTTGAAAGTAGATGATTTTAATATCATTTTATTTTATAAGTTTAGAAATTTGTGATGTATATTGTTTAAATCATAAGAGATTTGGTTCAGAACTTTGAAATGATTAACGCTTTGGTTCAGTTCGGTTACTTGTTACACTAAATGGCTTCGGTCCAAAGTGAAGTGCAGGGCCACGTGTTTCGGTGGTACAAATGTGAAGAACTACTGAAGTAAGAAATATATTAATTTTTCACATAACCTTTCACGTTCCAAAGGGTTAGTTGATAAATTAGTGTTAAGCTTGCAGGTGATATAACTAGGAGTTGCTTCTTGAGGTTTAGAATGGAAGGAAGAGTACAAACGAGGAAATAAGAAATAAATTCCAGATAGTGATTGACTCTGGTCGTGACATTACTAGAGAAAAGGAGACTGCAGGATAGAAAGAGGAGTAGCATCGCAAATGAGAAAAGCTCTATTTTGAACACTTCGCAGTTGAGAGAAGTTTTTTCTTTACACTTCTTTGCTAACACACTTGCTTCGTCTTATCCGATCATGTGTAAATAGTAATATAATTTTAGATTGAATGAATATGTAAAATTAATATTTTTTGAAGTTTTACATGTAACAAGAAGAGAGAGAGTAGGAGGACCCGAACATAAACCATAAGACAAGCGTGTACACATATGCTTCTATTACACATATACTAGTGCGAGACCGTTATAATCAAATAGACATTAGTTATTCTGGACATTTATATATTACTTAATCATTCTTGATGACAAATTTAGATTATAAGAACAAATTTTTCCTAAAAGATCTTATGTAAATACCAATTCTAATACCTAGTAGAGACCCAAAAGAACAAGAACTGTATAAGCAAATGCGGAACAAGAAACCAGTTGTCTAGTGTTGGAGCGATATCAAATAAAAAAGTTTATTTACTAATATCCGTTGAAATTTCATCTGATATCAAGAATATTTTTCTACACTCCGAAGGGTAACCAAGTGTTGATTGCTCACACTCGCCGAACCTCACTGCGTGTAAAATAGCTTATTATTATCTTATCACACGTGAGCACCTTAGCCAGATATATAATAACAATTTATTGTTATTTCGCAAGATTAAGATAACACTCATCCGGTCACATAGTGTCCTTGATATCAGAAAAAGATTGCTGATATCAGTTCATGATACAAGATACCGTACTTTCTCTCCCAATTGTCATTGGGGGTAATGTATTTTGTTTCGATTCTAACAAACAGCTATTCTCTTGCTAGGTAATTAAGACGATAGTGTTAAAACTTTACTTTTCTTGAGGAAGAATAGTCTATTAACAATCAGGAACTGATATCAGAAAAATGCAGAAGATAAATCTCGAGCACGATAGCTTTAAGAGATATAGATATCAAACTCGATAACTATATTTGAGATAACTTGGATAGTTATCAAAATAGATATCTATCTCTTGATATCAATAAAATTTTCTAATATCAAGAGATTTTTCTTGATACCAATTGTCGCTTACTGATAGTGTTTTCATTCTCTAGAATCTTCTTTTCTCGACAAAAACATACAATTGTGATCGTTTAGCATCAAATATGATTATGTAGCATAATTTATTTGGATAACTATGAATACAACAGATTTAATGTAAACTGTGTAAATAATATGGTCTGTGATTAATTTATAATTTGATATAATATCTTATGCACTGAATGATATAAAAAGTTCTATATTTTTTCTAATTTGGCTTCTCAAGAGGGATAAACTATATCATGTAAAATCAAAAAATATTTTTTTTCAATTTTTTATTTTTTATTTACAAGCATTATTAGGTTTCAGCTGAATTACATAATATATTTTATAAGAAAGGATTCCTACTTAAGAACTAAACCGTTCTTGGTATTAATCAAGAGAAATTATATATAATATTTTATTTGTGTTCTTGAGAAGATGAAAATAAAAGACATGAAATGAATGCTGAAAATATTCTAAGTAATATAGAGAATTATAAAGTATAATTCTCTATAAGATAATAGAATGATTAATGATTAATCTCATTGAACTTGAGAAAATATTGAAAAATAATACATTAATTTTACACCGTGTCCAAAAAACCCTTCTTGTTTTTCCTTGACAAAAAGTCTATATATATATGATTTTAGGAATGCTCAAAAGTAATCTTATCCAGTTCAAAATCTTGAACTAAACTAATCTTGAACAATATTATCCAGTTCATATTCTTAACGGGTTCGTTTTTCTTGAAAATACATGCGATTCAAGCTAATTTTGTTTCTTCTATTTTGATATTACTATATTTTACTAAATATAAATAAGAATTACTTTGTATGATTTATACAACTGTGATCTTTAGAAGTTTACTCAAAAAAGATTCACGAATAGAGGCTTTGATAGACCATAGATTGTCACCGGGAGTTCTTTCCATGTTGACTCGTGAAAATCATCTTTCACTAGCTTTCTAGTGAAACCATAACCATGAATTTGGATATCTGATGAATAAACTATGTGCATCTGAATACATTTTTGTGTTAGTGAATGTGAGATTACACATTTCAAAGGTGGACTCATATTTTCGAGGGATGACTTGCATGGTCCCACTACTACACTTCCTACATAGCTTGTGTAGCCATGACCTTATGAAATGTGTTAAAATAAAATATATGTTGAATTCTTATAGCGTTTTCTTGTTAAGAATCGTATCATTATGTGCAAAGCGAATATATATGTGATGATAAAGCATGAGCATGGCCTTAGGCAAACTAGTCTCATGCTAGACAATTTAGACTTTAGATTAAGTTGCACGCTAAGTTTGGATGTGTCATGCGTCACGTTTGCCCTGAGGTTAGTTGTACCTTAGGTTAAAGTATACCTTACGTCAAGCTACCTCGAGCTTCAAGACACTGCGACTTACTGCTAACATGACGTAGAGCCCGACTCGCAGGGCTATATGGAACTTGAACTAGACAATGAAGAATATTTATCATTTCAGAGTTGGATCAGATTTTCGATTTGGGAATAATGCAAAAATGTCCGGAATGGAGATCTTAGAACACTAACTTCTAGATTTAGTGTATGTACTATATATAGTCTACAAACTTGAGTCGTTTACTGCTACAAAATTATCTTTTTTTTACATCAATTTTGACACTTATTGACCACTGATCTTTTTTCTATATTTTGCATTGTAGGATTAATATTAAAAAGACTTTAAATAAGAAGTTAGGAGCTCTACGAGAAGAGGACCCTCTTGGATACGAATTCGGGGACCAGCGAGGAAAAGTACTACAAAAGAAGGGATAGAGGAGGTGGGAAAACTTATAATCAATAAAGAGAATTTTCCGATAATTGTTTGCATATCTTTCAAATAGTGATATGCATTATAAACTAACTGTACTTACTCAAGCTGTCATTTAAGCTTGAGTAAGTACAATAATTTTTGTACTTATTGATTCATAATTTTTGTTTCAATATTGATTTTGTATTATTTTATTATAGCTTATTTTAATAAATATTACTAAATGAAATATTAAGAAGTATTATATCTCATGTTGTTATAACAGTGCAAGCTAGTTATTTCAAGTTGAAAACTTGACACCAAATGCATGTTGAGCTATATTTGAAGTAAATTTCTAGATACATAAAATGTATGATATATAAAAATTAAATCAATTAATATATTTTAATTGTTGAACAAGAGATATTTAACAGGAAAACTAAAACTATTTTTATAAATTTATTTAATGTGATCTCTGTATACACGCTTGTACAATATTTTATGGACTTACTTATGAGAGGATCATAACCGATTTTACATTTATAATCTCGGAAGTAATAAAAATATCCTTCGGTGAGTCACATATACTTATTATTTCTCGTGTACTTTCATAGCGCATGTTCGTGTGAATATATATATACATATATATAATAGACATAAGATATATATCTATATCTATCTCTCTCTCTTATCTACTCTTACCAAAAATAATTTTATGTATCGCCTAGAAGTTCTTGATTATACATAAGTAATGTTGTCAATCAAAATGAATAATCTTCTTAATTTAAAGGAATTAAATAAGTATTATAAATACAATTCAAATAATTTAATTAATGACATTTGAATGAATCTTTTAAACTTTAGCGTGTTTGGACGAAACTAATTAGTGACTCGAAGGTCTAATTCGTGGACTGGAGTCTTCCGAAATTGTTCTTCTTCAGGTTGGACTCCTTCAAAACCTCATAATTCCTTAGAGGTCAGACATGAGATTCTGTCCAATTCCGTCAATCATAAATTCCTTGTACGAGGATAGATTCCAGTTACATAGTTGAAATATGATCTATAATGTGTTTGTTCTCTAATTTAGTTTGGACACCCTCCAACGAACAACTTCAAGAATCTTAATTTTTCACTAGTCTTGCAGAGTCAATGGTCTGGTTTATGTAGATCTTGCATTTAGCATAAACAAGATTAGTGAACAAAATTTGCTAACTATCTCCGTTGACAACTTCTTGATCTCTGATCAAGAAGTTATATTTGACTGTGTTTGAATTGGTAAGAAGCCCATAAGTTATTGAACCAAACCTCTACGGGTAGATAAGGCTTGGGTTTCAGGATTCGGAGATGGCCATTTTCACATTAACCACATAAACTGTTAAACTTCCAACCTAGTTTGGATATATGTCAAAAAGAGAAAAAGCCACTGAAAAATATAGCCAGGGTACATCTATCTGTATATGCTTGTGGATTTCATATTTTCGAATCACGAGTTCATTTCTAAGCTTGTCTATTTCTTCGGGTTTTTATGTGCTTTGGATGTGATCTCACATCTACAATAAGTAATAATTCAGTTCTTTCGTCAATTCCTGCAATTATCTTCTACTTCCAGTAAAAGTTTCAAAAAATATCTGTATCTAAACTGTGTATAACCTAATTCTCCTGGGGAGATAATTGAGTTCAGGACTTACACAAGTCATCACTTCAAAGATAACAGGAATATGGATTTGTCTGTAGAGCAGAAGTCTGAATAACATGACAACGTAGATGTATGGACAAGATGTGAATCAACCTACGGTAGAAGGTAAGTTTGAACTTTCAATTCGGTTACATCTTACTTCATGTAAATTATTATGGTTAAGTTAGAAGATGAGCTCTCTTGCTGATGGGCTATGGAGGTACCGAGGGTTTGGAAGACGCTGGGTAAGTAGTTAACTACGGTTACTTTTAGTGGTTTTGATTTTTGTGGGAATGTTTTGCTGTAGGACTCTGAACAAACATGACTTCTCTGGTTTTCTACTTTATGTCGTTAATTCTTGGTGGTCTAGTCAGAGTTCATATTTGTTGTAACCTTGAAGTTTCCATATTGTACTCGTTTGAAGTTTTCAATAAATTAAAGTTTTTGGAAGTACCGTCTTCCTTCCCTTAAAATGGAAAAAGAAAAGACATGAGCTCTTTTCCTCTATTTTGTAGAACATGACTAGATAGATAGTAGATACATGAATAGCTCAACTAGGTTTTAAGCGAAATGATATAGAATCTTAATATATGTCCATTATTGAATACTAAAAAATACGTAAGTCCTATCTGTAATATTTATTTAATATCTTATTTGTCAAAAAGAAACAATTTAAACATATAGATACGAGATCAAATGTACGAAAAGTCACTGAATCGATTGTATAGTCGGATTTTAACTTCACCTCTAGATTGAATTTCTTCACGTTTACCTCTCATCATAGAAATCACGTTGATCGATCTCCACAACACAAGTTGTAGCCGTTCTGTTCTCTAGTTCTCTCAATGCTTAAATTTTTGTAACTTTTGACATGGACATCAATTCGATCCAAATTTCTACCCAATATAACAATCTCTATGCTTGTCACAAAAAATGATTTACCACTTGTAGACATCTTTGATGCCATCTTGCTACCCTAGACTTAGAGATGTCTCACAAAATTTCGTACTAATTACCTTGCACCTCGAGTATACGATCATTTTGATATAGCTGTTTTCGTTCTCTACTTATCTCAACTTGTAAATGTTGTAATTTCTAACTTAGAGATCAATTCTATCTCAAATTTAGATAACTATTTCTCGCAACGATGTATATGATTCTCATAAAAATCAATTATCACTTGACAACAAAGATGTCTCACTAAAATATGTACTAATTATTTTGCAACTGCAAGGGAGTTAGCCTTCTAGCATATGATCCATCTTCAAATCCCGGCGTAACTTCATCTCTAGCATCCACACCAAGTGATTACGCTGATACTAAGATAACGCGAGTGTCTCGCATTCATGATACGTTTAAGAGTCATCTAGTATCTTGCGCTTAGACAACTTGGTGCTCTACATATGCTCTCAAAGGGACTTATGTCTGGTGGTCATAAGTCTTATTTGCTCACAGCTGTTATAAATTATCCAATGGGACGTTTGTGTAATCTCTGAATGCTTTGACATTATCTGACAGTGGACATTATGGAAGATAAGGAGGTTTCATATTTTATGCTCGTAAATGTGATTCTTGCACACTATCGGAATTTGTTGAATCGAATGTTTATAGATTGTTTGTACGTCTTGGCACGGTGACATTTAGTACTTATGTCTATTTTTAAAAATCTTATAATTTTTGTTACGAGAAGAGATTTTAGTGACCTTATTAGGGCGACTCAAACCTCCACTCGTAATTAAATTACAAGATTCAAATGAAGAGACGAAAGCTTGAAGTGTCAAGCTGTGTCAGAGATGGAGAACTTATGTAGAGGTCCGTTTGAAAATTTTCCAACGGTTCTCAGCAGATTAAGCTTATGGCCATAGACTGCAAATGTCAATTGACTATAAAATGTATGTACCACTTCCAGAGGTGATATATAAAATTTACAACTGAAACTTATAAATCTTTTTATGAAAATTACGAAAATATTTTACAGCTAAGGTTTGAGTGGCCCTATTACAGCCATTCAATCCTTGGTCATAAAGAATGATGTAACTTCCATAAAACTGTTTACAGGTTTCTTCTAAAAATTAATAGTTTCACTCAAACCTTTTCCCATAACGAAATTCATACGGTTAATACGAGAAGACGTAAGTCTGAACTTTCAAGCTTTGTCAGGGCTTGCAAACATGTGTAATAATTAAATTCTTCTTTTTTCAAAAACATTCAAGAGATATGGTTTCCGGGCATACAATAGTTACGTCCAATGACGGTAAATTTTATATATCACCTCTAGCGGTCATACGTAATGTTTACAGTAGAAACCTGTAAAAACTTTTACAGGAGTTACAAGAGTTCCGTAAAGCTAGTTTGAATATAGTATCTTTAGAAGTGAGAGTAAATATTTACGTAAATGGACGTTTACAGTCTTTGCTAGTAAATTTGATCTGTTACACACCATTAAAAACTTTTGAATCTGATGTCTAGAGAGGTTGTGCACTCCTTGACACAGTATTAGATTGAGGATTTACATTTTCATGTAACACGTTTTTTTACGGGGAGAGGTTTGGGAGTCCCTAGTAGATCCCTAGTAAGTTAAATTAAATGTGTTCCATGAGGGTTAAGAGATGTGACTCTATCAAAATTATTACTAATTACATGCAAAAGAGCGAGACTAAGCTAGTTCAACGCAGTCGACGCCTGGTCAGATGTGGATCCAAACTGCGACTGACTGACTAGGTTTGAGACTAGATGCTTACTTTCGTTGGTAATATAAACAATGTTAATTTGCTACTTTACGTCAGTTGTAAACAATGTATGATTTATCGAGGTAAGTAATAAACTTACTTGATGTACAGTCACAGTCTCATTTTTCATTTTTACCAAAAGAAAAAATTTAACTTGACGTTTTAAACTATTTTTCTCCTTTTAAGTTGGATCACAGATCAATAGATCATAATAGTGCAAGAACCGAAAAATAACTGATAACAGTAAGATTCTATCTATATCAGAAACGAAACAACTTTCCATTTCTCAACGTGACATACATTTGTGTGTTTTATGGCGTTACAGTATAATTTTATTTTCTAGTTATTCTCGAATAAAACTGATTTCCAAGGAAGATGAACTCTTTAAGTGTAAATGCTTGAGTTCGATCTGCAATATTGGAAAACTACGGAACAATTAGGAAGGAAAAAGGAACTACAGTTCTTCTTCTTCAAGGAAGAAGAATTGTTGGCAATTTGCATTTTAGATTTAAATTATGATAGGAATGGGCAGGACACAAGAACCAATCGTGGATCTTTCTCAAGAGTTGAACATTGGGATGAACTATGAACTATGGACTATGAACTATGGACCCATTAAACTTTACTCTATGGTTAGGAACCATAGAGGCTATAAGGATCCAAGCGGGGGCAAAGTATGGTACCAGTGAAACTGATATCAATAAAAAACTAACGAAAAAGCTAGCCTAACTCACGAACTCGTTACTTAACTAGACAATAGAGTGAAAGGTATCAGTGAGTTCCAGAAGCTAACGAATCTCGTTAGCTTATCTGACGGTCCTAGAGTTAGTTAGAGAGTTCGCTAGCTTCTCCTCTCACAAAAGTTTCTGGAAAGTTGTTTCGTTCTGATCTAGAATCTTACTGTTATCAGTTATTTTTCAGTTCTTACACTATTATGATCTATTGATCTCGATAGCTTTCTGCTGTATTCAGTATAACAGTTTGTTGTTATCTATTATCCTTCTCACACCCACTGAAGCGTGTTTCATCCAAATGACCAACAGACTAGTAGGAAGAGCAGGATCGAAAGTGCATCTGAAAGCATTCATGAAAGTAGACAAGGTTACCTCTTAGCTATTATTTTGTTATCAATATCATTTTAAAGTTTTCACTTAACAAGCACCTGGTTCCAAAATACACCAGATGGGGTTTAACAGCATCGCACTGAATTTATTTATTTTAACCAACACTCTATAGGTTAAGAATAAATTATTGTCGAATGACATCGTTAACAAAATCGTTAATCGAGATAAGCTATAAAGAAAGAGTTACGCTTGCAACTATGCATTAGTGATTACTCTGGATCTAACTTAATTCTTTTTCAATTTTCACAGCTATTCTGTCTACCCTCTCAGTCACTTAGCCGTTCGTTAATATGACAAAATACGCTGTAGGACAAAAATCACCCTTTCTTCACAATCGAAGTATAGTAATGTTAACACATAAACTATTGTTGAGAAGTATTCGTACACTCTATCCTTTGACTCCACTGAGTAGAGATTTACTTGACGGTATCTTTAATAGTTTAGTCAGACTGTACTCCACTCCTCTTGACTTTGCGTTACTTGATCGCACCCCTGACTGGTAATAGCAAGTTCAGCCGGTAAAGCAAGTAATAGCAGGTTCGCAAGGTTTATGTAAAGACGATACACTAAAACAAATAGGAGATAATCTGCTATAAAGATATTTCAAATTAAAATTTCTGTGAAAATACATGATCGACTGCTAACATACCTTTCTCGCATTTTGATGATGTAGTATTTTGACCTGCTGAACCTGCTGTAGCCAGTCAAATATACGATCAAATAACCTAAAGTTAAGAGAGGTGGTGGGTCAAGTCCGAAAAAGGGTGCGATCAAGTTAATATCTGTACGTAGAGAGTTACATCACCGTTTGCCTCTACTCAAATTCTTCTCTATTCGATAAGGACAGTATGCACCCACCCAAGGGATCTATTTATTGTGTACTATATCTTGGCGGTTCCACTGACCGTGATCTTTCGCACTGGACAGTAACCAATCTGGCTAGTTAGTAAGAAAAGTGTCACTGCGGTGCGGTTACAGCCCGCAGTTTGTATTTGGGTACTGGCCATGGTTAAGCAAAAACCTCATACCATTTCCTCATCAATATACAGAAGGAGAAAGGAGAGACAGATTTCGAGAATGGAGCCTACCAGAAGAAAGTCCATTCTGCATCAAATAATTGCGGACTATAAATGCATTCAGATGAAAGTGTGGCTAACAACTTCGAGCAACTTTCTTTCGGCTTTTTTGTTTAGTTTCTCTCTGGCAATTCTTTTTTATTCACATTTAATACTTCTATGTTTAAGAAATTAAAGAATTCGTAAAAAAGGAGAAAAAAGATCATATATCATCTTTCTCATCTTCTCATTTATCACCGACATCCTTGGAATTTCACTGATTATTTTTACCTACCTCTCCATAGTCCTTTCTGATCATGAATCGGGATCTTGGTTCTGAACTAAACCTTTTGTGTTCTCTTATGAACTTTGCAGTATCCTGACTCGATCATTTCTCTTCACTCAATCTAAGACGATGAATTTCAACTTGAAATTAAAACAAGAATTTTTGTGATAAAATTTTCATTTCAAATTTCATTTCAAATTTGATTAATTTGATTAATTTTTAATTTTTAACTTTTTCTTCATACTTTTTACTAAAACTTATATTAAAATGAAAAGAATTTAGATTTTCTGTAATAGATTTGTTTAAATCGTAATATATTTCTTTTCTTTTCTTTTTGTTTTAAAATTTAGGTTTTCCCGGAAGTTGATAATGAATTCAATTTCTTCTCTATTGCAAAGAATATTTGAAACATTAGGGGGTGTCAGAGTTAAAGATGATTCACAAATATTCGAGAGCCGCGGGAGTAAGTTACGGCTTCGGCCAGACTGCGGCCAGAGTTTCATGCGGGCACATCCTGAGGTACGCGCAGGAAAACGCCGCGGGCATTTTCTTAACGGCTGTTCACTGGTTTTTTTGTTTTTTTTTCGCAATGGATTCTCTGCTGTCGAGAGTACTTATCTTCAGTGTAAAAATAAAAAAATAATCAATGATAAAATCTTGATGTTCATTCACAGACGCGACGCAGAGTGAGCCGCGGTTCTATACAAACTTAGCTGTGACAATTTTACGGCCAGTTACCTCTTTGCCGTTGAAGAATCTTTCCTCTGAACTTTGACACCCCTATTAGACTCCTCTTTTCAGAACCTCGTTGATGACAAGACCCATGAAAGTAAATGTAGAGAACAGCGTATCTATCCCCCATCATAGCCACTTTGATGAAGGGGAATGGATTGAATACTGCAGTATATATTATCAGGCAACGCCGCTATGTCTGTCCATTGACGGCCCATGCACTTGCGTTCACGTCGTAACTTGTCACAAGCAACAAAAGAACGTGCTAAGTTTGAATCGTTTATGGTCAAGATGACCCTTCGCTGTTCCTAAGCCCTAGATCGTCTGGATCTATCTTTGATGAATCTTTTCGCCTCCGGCTATATTAAGCACGAAAGAACACTATGCTTCCGGCGTCAGTAGCCCTTCTTGTCTTTTTAAGACCCCATTGACCAACCAAATCCTTTGAACATGAAAACTTACTCCTACTTTACTGCAGTCTTACTGTGGACATCCTTTTTCTCGTGAAGTTACTCTTGGTATATTCTCTTTTGTCCTATTAGGTAAGCATCCGTTTGGACCAGTCGTTGCCTGGAAATGGAACAATTCATCTCTCATCCTCATCCTCCTGACAACTGGCACTGTGATCATCTCCCGGCCTGTAACCTTCTGGTAAATACGATATGCATCCAAAGCCGAAGCGGAAAAAGACAAAACGAAGAATTTTAATATTGATTGAGCTCATGCGGGGCAGCACCAGTGGTCCAGTAAAAATTTCCCTGAATCGGGAATTATTCGTGAGCCGGTTTGTTCTAATCATTTATTGATTTTTCTGGTTTTTCTAATAATTAATTTATCATATTGTAAAATTCCAGTCTGCAAAAAGTCCAGCTCATCACCATTTAAACTTGTTTTTCAAAATTTCGACCGGTTGAGGATACAAAAAATGTCGGTTAACCTCGAGCACTAAGCAGCACAAAAGCGGCTGCCAAAAGCTCTCCCTGAGGACTAAAAGTAAATAAAACTAAAATTATTAACTACATGAGGACTAAAATAGGAATGAAGTTTTAGTGCACCTGAGGAAGAAGATGAGACTGTTCGTGCATTTGTTAAGAAAAAAGAACCTAAAAATTAAGAATGAGACATGAAAATTAGCATAAATATTAAAGTTCTGGCCATACGTCCAAGTACTCACCGCATGGATAAGCAATGTATTTCACTTGTTCGTATAGAGTCCAAACTTAGTGTTTCTTTCGTGTAATGCTCTTGAGCGAAACGTTAGATGCGCAAATAGATTTTACAGTACGATGTATAACCTCAAAGTACTACCTGTTATCTGCATTTACTCTAATTCTTTGAGAGATCTTCTCGTTCGTAACTACTTTATTCCCTTTTATCTACTTAGCTGTATATTTACTTGTCCTCTCTTGGCAGTTTGATTGAGATTCGAAAGTTGATGAGAGTCTTGTGGTGATTAGAAGTGGTCGGAGCACTTTGTCATGTGGAAATGAGTCACATAGCCTAGTAGTAGTAGTAAGCACTACAGCAGAAATACTGGATGGGGGTTTGCCTACTCAGAGCGTTCTCTTGTATGGCGTCCTGGTTGTAGCAAACAAACTTTTTAATCTTATTTTATATGTTTGTAGTTCTTGTAAGAAGCCACATTTAGACAGAGAAAGGAGACGAGATCCAATCATTCTCATTCTCTTTCCTCTTCTGTCCAGTATAAAACGATATCTCCAACTGAATCATTGAGCTGTGTGTTCGTTCGCTCGAGTGTGGCAAACTTCAAAGTTCAGCAAACGATGTCTATTTGTATCACGCAAGCGGTTTCATACACAACAACGACATAAACAGAGTGGCTTTTCAGGATATGATAAAGGTACAAACTGTAAGAATCGATTCTTCTTGGTATGTTAGCTGGCGCTTGCTTATAAGAGACCGATATTCTCCTCTCACCTCCAGGCTCCAGCTTCTGGGTACAGTCATGTCAAAATTATTCTCCTCATCGATCACCACGGTAGAGTTTACACATACTTTAATACCACTGTAGTTATTATGCGTCATCCAAGGATTCCCAGTATCTACCCCACAAGCACGTCCACAAAGGGTCATCAACAAGTAATGATTAGGGGTACGAACATAAGAACGAACGAACTCTTCAGTGGAATCTGTGCTGCTGCTGCTGGTCTCTTCTCTTATCTTCAAGGCTTTGTGTTAATCTGTTATGGAGCGGTGTGTGTTTTCTTCCTTTCAACACTTTTTCTTCCCCATAGGACAAACAAACACCCCAACGTACAAATTTCATGAGCTCTAAAATCTTTGGGGTCTAGTACTATAAGAGGGCGATAAGAGCTAGAATTTTCTGCCAGTATTCTTTACTCGCGGAAGAGTGTTACGGAATTCGGGCAAGAGGTTGCGGGTGGTGTAAGAAGGTGTAAGAAAACTCCTCGGCCGTTTCTTACTGCTTTTCTTCAGAATCTATCGTAAGTTTTGGCTGTAAGAAAGTTCACGATTTGAGCAATTTTTAATTTTCAAAAATATTTATATTAAAAAATAGAATAATTATATAGTTTCTCAAATATAATGTTAATCGATTCAGGGTTCGATATATACAAGACTGGACTTCAATAAACTACTACTGTTTTCCTTATGGACGTTAGAGAATCTTCTCTCCTAACTATGAGACCCACTAATATACGATAACACCTGCCTAACTGCAATCTGGAATAGTGCACACCTTTTCCATATCTACACGTCCAGTTGGTGCATTGCAAAAATATACACTATGGAAGTGAAATATTGCACTTTTTGCAAGTAAACAAAGATATACCCCTTCACTTTAATAAAGCCGGAACAAGACTACTCTTTATCTGCACATCCGGATATGTGTAATAAGTAATATGTGCACTTGGTATCATGCAGATTAACAGGGTCAAGGAATGAATGTATTTTGTATCGAAAGTATAATAAGTGGATTTTTGTTTCATTTTCCATTTTAACACGTTTTGTTTAACTGCACTATTGTGGTTTCATGCACTTATGGAGAAACGCAGAAATGCACTTATCAGTTAGTGTAGACCCTCTTTATCTGCACGTTGATAAGCTCCCCCGTGAGTATACACTTAATGAGGTAGACTGTAGATATCAACAAAATTACTATACAATATCCAAAACGAGACTCTGAGAATACCGTAATATCTTTCTATTTTAGTTAATGATTGATGAACTTTTGGCTTTTGAGTTACCAAAAGAGAGTTGTAGACTCGAAAATTGAAAACTTACCAAACTCAGAAAGTTTTAACGTGTCATCACGAAACATCAGAACAATACTGTCCATGGTATCCAAAGTAAATGTAAGTTCCCGACACATTTGTGCATCGTGAGTGTGCACTCATTGCAACTTGCAGTTTTTTCTTTTTCTTTTACGCGAAAAAGAACCTGGGGGGATTTATTACCAGGCGAAAACGTAGAGGAGTGACAAGAGAGAAGGTTCACCCGCACCAAAAAGGTTACAACACAGCTTTAGCAGGCGTGATCCTGAGGAGAGCAATTGCAGTAGACGATGTTATTTCATGTGTATTTGTTGTATACAGTAGTTTTGACTTACAGGTGTGTGATATTTTAGGAGTGACAGATGATCTTAGAACTACTGATAACAATACTTAGTCCCGGTGTTCTTCTTCTCTTCGAGGCGTTGGTTGTTTGACTCTTCGGGTCCTTCTTTCCCATGTAAGGCTTGATTAGATCTTTCCATCCGTTAGATATTCACTGTGTTGCTTGTTCACACCAAAAAGACTGCAAAGATGCAGACATACAAAGCCTAACAGCACACCTACATCGCAACAGTCAAAGCTGCAGATCAAAAATCGTACAACAGTGACGTGAGAGACAATCTTCTGGAGCTTAGCTCTGCTATGCAACTTGATAAACGAATATTCTTTTTAGTAAAACTTGGACATTTAGAATTTTATATTTCTTGAAAAATCTCACAAATTCATATATCTGATAGGATTGCAACCTAACTTGCGTAGACTCTCAAAATATTACATCTCGTTTGCATTTCATGTCTCCCTTGTATTGCACGAATAAAAGGGAGAGATGGACATATACTTCATTTTAATAAATTTAGATGGTAGTAAAAGAAAAAACCAATTGGGAATTGATTTCTCATTTCAAATCAACAACAAAACAAGTACATTTTCGTTACAAATGTGAAAATGTCTAGGTGAGTCTACTTGACCTGAACATAATCATAGTCAAGGATCTATGCGTTAGCAAATTCCTTCCTTCTTCTTTCCATGTTTTCTCATATTGAGCCTTTAGTCCTTCTCTCTTCTTAATTTATTTTAATATGATAAAATAAATTATACAAGAAAAAATATTTCCCGTTTTTCTAACTGATATATAATATACCAATGCATTACAACAAAGAATTACATTTGTAATGGAATTGCGACACTAGGTGTTAGTGATTTATCTGATATAAATTCTTTCCTTCTCATTTATAGGTTTCACAGCGACTCTCTCTCTCTCCTTCATCTTTCTTAACTGTCTCTGAAGAAGACAAGACACCATACACGACAAAAAGACTTTTTACCCACTTCCTGTTATTCTCAATTTACGCATAGCAAAAACCGAGTGCCGTCGATCATGAATCCTCTAAACGACAAAACAGCCCTGCGAATCGGGTAGAAAACAAATTTCGCACTAAGTTCAAGAGCATTACGTTATAGGGAACTCAGAGTCCGTCATGTGTGTCGGACCGGTAAATGCAGGTATGCGATTCACCAAGACAACTTTTCAAGTTCAAAGGACATGGTTGTTAGGCAGATGAGGCTCCTCTGGAAGAGAGACCAACGACATCCTCAGTAGAGACAAAGGAGAGCAGGGATGCTCTTGGTGTAGCCCGTATAGTGACAATGTTGAACGTGATGTTGGGTATGGCCGGTTGACTCCTAGCACTGGCAGTAGCAGGTAAAGAATGCGGATTCCATCGCAGCCTCCAAAAGCTGATGAGGAGTCCTTGTGGACGTGACGCGTAGCACTTTTAGAGACAGGAAAGTCTAACCAACCTGACGAACACGATACTGCGCAGCGAAACCCGGCGTGAAACCTGCGCCTTAACTTACCTTGAGAATTAACATGTGATTACAGGATTCATTGAATCAGGTTGTAATATATATGTAATTATTTCAGATGTATTGTAATATCGTGGTGTATCGATTTTGTAATAGATATAATGAGAATATATGTAGAAATATTAAAAATCAATTTGATTATCATAGCCACACCAGCATAGAAAAAATCAATAAAAGAAAAACATTCCATCAATGATCTTTCCAGCAAGATGAGATCATTGATCTCATGTGTCAATAATATTTTACTATCACTTATTGATGTTATTTTATTTTGATATTATTTTGTCAATCAAGAGAAAATAAATTATGCTTGAGAGACGTGGATATCTTCTGCACTCTCTAATTCGCAAGTATCTAACCCTAGAGGCTTAAAGATTAATCATTTTTGGAACACTTATTTAACACTCTGACATTGAGAGATGCAGTTACAATGATATTATCACTAGTGTGTATGTCAGAGCACCTGTTTATCCATGGATCTGAAACTAGCTTATGATCAGAAAAATCATTAAGAAAAAAATTCAATGCATCTGAAAATCTTACATTTGTAGCTCTTAGCTCTTCTCCTCCGAAGAATTATAAAGAAAAAGAACCACGTATATAGAAAAAACCAAGTAGATTTTGCAGGATAATTTTTTCATTTAATAATATTTAAATTTAATATATCTCCAAGTAGAAGACAAACCCACATGAAGATAACTGCTACAATGAACTCAATGGAGCTTCTCTTCAGGATCCTCAGCGTTCTCATCATCAGCTTCAACAATACCAGAGCCAATAACTAGTGCAACACATTCAACCTCTTGAGTAAACACCTTACCCAACTTCTCATCACCTGCATCTTCTATCACCTCGATAAGTTGACTTGCTACATGTTTAGACATCACTTGTCTCTTCCTCGTCATGATGTCAATAGTCAGTTCGTGAAATTTTCTCTTAGTGATACTAAGTACTTTGCGAAGTGTAAATTTGACTCTTGCATCTAAGATGTGTTGCTCTAAGATGTTTCTCAAGTCTGCAGATACCTCGATGTCAACTGCCAGCTTGTAAGCTAGAGTTTTATCTTTCTCTTGGGCAGTGAATCACTTCTCACGCCCCTTTCTCGCAGACATAGGCTCTTGTTCAAACCCACGTACACCTTCCACCGATTCTGATACAGATGGAGGAATCTTAAAAGTGGACGGGACATCCATTGAGACTGAAGGTCTATCAACCAACTTAGACTTAAGCTCTGGTCCAATAGATTGTGTCTCAGCTTCTCTCCTTCTAGTAACTCCACGTTTGTCACTAGATTCATTCTTTAGTACATATTTCCAAATCAAGGTATTCTTCCGTCTATTCTCTTCTAAAGCATCTTGCCAACCATCGCGCTTATCGATATCGAAGAAAGCACGAATAGAAACTCTATCCACAAGAACACTTCATCTTATAACTTTACGAATAGTCTCAACCTCTCTCCACAGATCTCAAGAGGCACACCCTCAGTCCGATCAAGCAAAGTAGGACTAGCAAAAGCTTCAACATGTTCAGCAAAAACATCTCGTTCTATCGGGTGAACTATCGTAGTCACCCGTATAGCATCAACATGTATTAGAAGTTGACTCTTCATACCTCCTCTTCCAAATTGAGTCTCAATGACTCTCCAATAATAGTGAGGTGTAGTATGTTATTCCGATAATGAACCACGTCCTCTCACAAAGCAACTGCCAGATACGAACACTCACCTCTTAGATGATGAAGACTATCGGATCAGATGCACCTATAAAGAGAAACACCTCCTAGACGTCTTGCCATCGGTGCAAGCTCTCGGTGTAAACCAGTTAACTCAACTCTTGGAAGAACTGGTTTGCACAGAGAGCCTGCATCTTCTTGTCTCCAAGTACAAACTGCCTCTCTCATCTGCCGTATCAGATCAACAATCTAGTTCTATTGCTCTGCATACTGTTGTCTAGAGGCCTCTGTGCAAGAGCAAGTGCAAGTGCAAGAGCGGAAGCAAAGTGTGGTGATTAAACCCCATAAAAGCTATACGAGCAAATTTTACAAAAAAAACCTTCGTTATTATAAAAGAAGATTTAAAAATACTGACTATTGTATATAAAAGAGTGAATGTAACGAGTTTCACTGTAGCATATTTCTTCCATTACACTTCTTTTACACGTGTCCCAATCGATATATAGTTGACGCAGAGACGAAACGAATCTCCCAACTCAGAATGGGACTTAAGTTATATATACGGATACAAAATAATACATATACACAATGTTACCAGCATAGACTTGGTTGACCACGTAGGGTGAATCTTCCAACAGCATTAGAAGTGGAGGAATGCATGAACACGATGACTCATAAGAGAAAATATGTGCATATAGTAGTTAATCAATCATTTATCAGTTTTTTCTCAAAATCCAAAACATATTATTTGGGACATTAATTTTACATCCACAAACATATATAGTTTTTATGGGCTAAATCATTATCGTTGTTTTAGGTTTCGGGTGACTAAGAGTTAACTGTTTATATTTTATATATTTTCTAAATATATAAAATATATTAGAATATTACTAATATATGTCAACATAAAAATTAATCCTCTTTTTAGAAACCTTAATATGGTACCGCAGAGGAACCTCTACGAATAGACTAATTATGAAAATACTCTCTGCTCCCGTTTATGGGAATCGATAAACTTACATGGGTTGACTGATTACCGAACCTAGTTTTGGGAGAAAACTAACCGATAAAATACTGTGTGCGCCTGGACCCTAAGAAGCCGCTGGGAAATGAACTGAATTATGATGGTTATAGTTGACCCCGTAGTCTGAGACCCTGCAGAGGGCACACGGAAGTTCTGTACCGGTAACCACTATGCTTCACGTGGTCTCGCCGCACACGGGACGAATCTTTACAACCCTGATTAGAAATCCGCCTTCTATATTTACGAGACCGGAGTCCCGGAGTGGTGATCCTGTGCAGTTCTTACTTACCCTACAGCACAGTCAAAAGATCCTCACAGGGAAGAACTTGAGTAACCTTCGGAACGTAATATGTTAAAACAGTGTTCCTTAATAAGTCCATTCATCCTGAAGTCTTTATTAGGGAGTTTCAAAGTTGTAACCTTTGGGAAATATTAGTCTATTTCGGGCAAGTGTTCCGGCTGTGGCCAATAAGCTGATTTCGTTTTTTACGATTATATCCTGAGGTCCCGTAGGAAACCGCCACGGCCGGTTCTAACTCGTGTTTTTTTTTAGTCTTATGTGAGTTTGAGACATAAATAAATTTTAGAATTTTAATAATTTATTAAATTATTAAAAATATAAATATAAAAAACTTCAAATAAGAGCGATTCAAAAACACCCTTTGAGCTATACACGGCACTAAACAAAACTTGCCGTGAATAAACTACTCCGATCTTCCTTCTTCCTGTTAGAAATTTTTTTGTTTTGACTTTGACACTCACTATTATTCTATTTTTTATTGTGAGATATATGAAATTACACACCGCATATTTGTTGGGGAGGTTTAGATATAACTTTCCATTTTTATCATTGCGGTCTTATAAAATATAGCTTTTTGTTAATTCTCGCCTTAACATAATAATAAAAAAGAACTTCAACTAGGCAATATCCCTTAGTTTTTGCTACAAGCTTAATGTTCCTTAAATGTATATGTCATAAATACCAGCCACCACTCCATTGCATACAGATTTCCTACTTTGAATCATAGAACATTGATAATCATGAATTAAAAATCATGAAATTAGTAAATAATTGAATCATCATATAATATCTTTATAATCTATAAATTTCTTCTATATATAATATAATATTTATAAAAAAGTTATAAAAGACTTTATGAGAAAATAACCCAAGTGCGGAGATTTGACACCCCAAGATTATCTGCTCATTCCATTGCCCATGTTCGTTTCTGAATGTGAATGTGGTGTCCCGCAGTGACTTCCAAAAGTTGCATATTCACCTTCTTCCAAGTTAGGAAGATGAGGAATATACATACTTTTTAATTTATGTCTTCATTTTTTTCAAGAAAGTAATTTTACCTAAATGATCATGTAAATCAAATCATTTCAAAAAATAATTTATATTTTTGGTTTTCCTTTTGATGTCTTTTTGCTTTCACACCCATTTGGTATGCATATTTTCGTCTCACTTCCAAAAGTTGAGAAGTGCGCGTGGTGTTACGAGATAACTTCCTTCTCATCCGGATAATATTTGAGTTTAATAGTTGCTAATCCATTCACTTCTGTATGCTCATTTATACAGGGTAACTGTGGTTCCCTTCTCTCTTTCTTCTTCAGACCGACACATAGACGAATGTAGTCTTGCAACGGTTTACCGTCACATGTGAAGAAAGGATCAAATAATAACACTCACAGCACGGTGATCGACAGGAAGCATGGAAAGCTTTTCACTTGTAGCAAAGGTTGCTGTTGTTGCTATGTGTGAACATAGTTATAGTTATAAGTAGATTGTGGAAAACGAAAGGAAGAGAGGGATTTTTTTGGGAGGTTAGAGAAAGAGAGTTTCTTTTAAAAATCCTGATAAATCGCAATTCCAGTACAAGAGTAACTCCTTGTTTATTTATGGTCAGGTGGTTTCTGAATGGTATAAGAACATATTTTGTTGTTTAAGAGGGTCCTTTTGTTTCCTTAACAACAAGGAAGGAGCATGTTTCGTTCATTAATTTGGCTAAACCTGAATATGAATGGGAAAAGCCCTCAGTCTTAATACACTAAAGAGGATCCCTAACACTATGGAGAGTTTTAAATGAATCACTCAGGCTTGTATTCACATGTTTTGCGTAGTTGAGAGAAACTAGAGAAATAAAGGAACGATGGAGTCGGAGTCCAACGCAGTCCGTGGGCGCTTTAACATCCCGCTTTGTTCCTGTTCGCTACCTTCTTGCATTTTCCTCAGTGTGTTTAATAGCTTGCTTATTTGCTTATTCACCTCTTCCATCTGAATATAGAAGTGTATAGTAAGCTTAATTTCTCATATAACTTTTGTCAAAAAAGTTTAATGTTATTAATAAATTATCGCACCTGTAGTTTCAAAAGTGCGTCGGTCTGCTCTTCACTTGTAGTTATGTTTTGACCTTCTCGCAATTGTAGGTTTAATTATCATTTAATATGCATACATGATTTCTTATTTTCTTTAAAATTTAAAATTTAAAATCTATATCGATAACAAAAAGGAACAAAAGTTCTCCAAAAGTGATTGAACATGCTTATTTATTTTGCCTCAACGCTAGAATTACAAAGAAAAATATGCACGCACATTTCAGTTTACGGCTTTACGGTTTGAACCTCCTAAGTAAGTCATGATTTGGTTTCGTTGGGAAGAACAGCCCTAGAGGGACAGTTTAGCTGGGTCATATAAGGTGTTTTCATCTTTAACTTTTACCACTCTGTAGTAAGGAGTTTTTCTTCCCTTCACCTCCAAACGTTAAGTCAACATCCCCGCTATTTTTGGGGAACTTTGCGTCCTACTGATAAATTTATCGCCTTACTTCCGCATCTGCGCGGCCCAGTTAGTGCCGGAAAACGAGCGCGCTGAATTTCAGTGTGCTCCCATTTCACAGCGCGGCTCCCTTTGCTTTGGTTTATGCCAAGGCTGGCTATTTGGCTCCGTGCGTGTCCAAGTTCAAGCAAACGGAGACACAAGGGACCGCTAGTACCCCCCGATTTATCATACGGTTCAAACCGGGAAAATGAGCATGTGACTGCGCCAGCCTTTAGAGGGCTCGTAAATGAGTGGCCCTGCCTTTCAGCCTATAACTGGTTCTGCCCATTGGCATTGGAGGACTGGATTCTCCGTGTCTGTCCTTTAGTAATGTGTAAGCAGAATATTGGTTTGTCCATAATAGGAGTAGAAAAGAGGTCGCTTTTCAACGAGGAGCTCCAACTTTTGTTACTTTTTTTTGTTTGGTTTTGTTTTTAAGCTTTTTTTTTTTTTTTCTCTGTGGGGCTTTCTGCAGCCGTATGCTGCTGCCCTTGCACAGCATGAGTACCCCGCCATGGGGACTCGACCCCACGGCGCCCGTGCTACAGGCGGATGGGGTAGCCAACAAGGCTTGTTGGCTCCACCTTTTGTTACTAAACTGTAGCGGATTCATGTCTCCAAGTTTAGCGGTAGATATTTTCTCTTAGCACACTCGTTGAGTAAGCAAGAGTTTGTACGGCTTCTCATATCCTTGACCTGCTTCTCCGGTGGACGTCTGGCCGAGACTGAGTTTAGTCTGCGAACGAGACAAATATTCGGACGGACCGTGATTTTCCTTAGGCGTTCTCGGAGTTACCCTGAGGTTTAGGTTTGATCCAAACTTTGGTACCCACTCTTTTACGCGTTGCCAAAAGAATCTTTTAGCTTCATCAATTAAATAGGAGGTGTTAGAGTTAGGAATCTTTCTGAAAAATGTTACATCAGCAAGAAAGAGTTACGACTTCGGCTAAACCTGCCATTGGCAGGTGTTTCGTACTTACATCTCTGGAATTATTTTTATAAAAATGTTCACGTTCATTTCTTAACGAATATTTATTTTTATAATGAGATATTTATTATATTAAATAATTATTTTAGATGTCAGAACTAAAAATAATTAATTAAAGAAACTATGATGTGTGAGTCACAAACATGACTCAAACTCAATCGCATTTTCATATAAAATTAACTACTACGATATTATGACTCTTTTTTTCTTTATCATTAAAGATGATTTATCTTCCAACTTTGACATTCTTAATAGAGGTGTCAAAGTTAAGAACCTTCTGAAAGAGTCGAGACCCGCGGAGATGAGTTACGACTTCGTCCAGATTTTGGTCAGTGTTTCATGTGAGCACCTCCAAAGATATCTGCAAGAACACGCCGTGTGCTTTTCTTTAACGGTTCTTCACTCGTTTTACTCGTTTTTTTACAATGAATTCTCCACTGCTCTAAGTAATTATCTTGAGTGTATAAACTGAAAATAATCAATGATAAAATCGTGATATCCAGTAACAAACTCGATCTAGAATGAATAGCGCTTATATATAAAATTATCTGTGAAAATTTCATGGTTACCTCTCCGCCGTTGAAAAATATTTCCTTTTAACTTTGAGGCCACTAATACTTCGATCTTCTAAAGGGAGTAGTGCGGGTGAAGGAAGGAAAAGGGCTGTTCGCCGCCGACTTAGAGATGAGGCACAAAAGTAGAGGATGGGGAGGGACCTCCAGATAGTACAGGGAGGACGGGATGGTACAGAACTGTATGTAGGGAGGCTCAGCTAAAATGGTGGAACACAGCGTGGAAGGTCACGCTTCCTTCGACCACAGAAAGGCGAGGTTCAGAAATAGCGATATGCGGGTCTGGTGGGACTTGCTGGCTCGCTTGCTTACTGGCCGGGCTGGATGACTGGCTCAGGCAGTCGCGGCGCAAAGACCTGCCTGGCATCTTCCGCCCTTCTCTCTCGTCTCTCTGTGGGCCCTGCTCGCTCGATCTTCCCCTCTCCCGCGGAAAGAAATGCAGCGAGGGCGAGGTGGCTGCTGGGCTTCTTTTCAAGACCGCGATGGACAGAGCGACAGACAGGCAGCGAGGTGGAAGAGGAGAGCGAGCGGAGGCGAGGAAAGCAAGAGTGCGTGTGCTGGTGGCGTGCAGCAGCCGATGAGATGCAAATCGTCGATAAGGGAGAGCGCGGCCCAGAGTGAGAGAGCGGAAGGCTAGACTGACAGAAATGTCAGTGAGGACGAGCGATCTCGATATAGAGCGGAGCGGAAGGATTGAGTGAGCGAGCGAGGCGAGCAGAGCACGACGACGGGATGGTACGGGTCGGAGGTGATTAGTGCGTCATTTGTGTGGAGTGTGGGTCTTGCTGTTGTGCCGGAAGAAGAGAGCGAGGAAAGCAGGAGAGTGGGGGCGATTCAGAGCGGACAGAGACAGTCTCGCAAGGTGCAGGACAGAAGGTAGGGACGAGTTGGAGTTGCGAGGGTGGTTGAGAGAGAGGGAGGAGGGGCAGAGACGGAGAGCGAGAGGCAGAAGAGATATGCATAGGAGGGGTTACGGGAGGAAGACAAGGACGAAGGAGCGGAGGGGTCTGCGCGTCGGGTAGCTTGGGTTTCACTATTGGTGTGCAAGGGCAGTGGTGGTGGACCGGAGGAGGTGGAGGGAAGGAGTAGCGGGGTTACTGAGAAGGAATTAGACTTGAAATTCGCCAAGAGGAGGACAGCTCTGTTGTTTCCTTGGACAATTGATCAGGTTGAGAGTGCGGCGTCGGTGTTGCCGCCTCGAACGAGGCGAGGATTGGGAGTGTGGCGGAACGATTACTGTGGATCATGCAATCGGACAGGTCAGGCCCTCGTCGATGTCGAGAGTTGGCTGCTTTAGAAGAAGGCTGGGAGGGAGGGACGTGCTTAGGTCTGAGTATAGTAAGAAAGTGGGGGTGACGAATTTCCCTGAAGATCACGAGTTACTCCTTCCCCTGACAAGGTATTTCCTTTGGTTACGGGATAATTCCAGTTCCCAAGTAGTGTCCTGTCCCATATCCAGGTCTGCGTCGGTTACGAATCCTGAATGGAAACTTGGTTTTGTTGAGAGCGGGGTGGAGGATGGTGGAGAAGATTAGGGTGCGGCTTGGTTGATTTCTTGGCCATGTGACTGCAAATTGCAAATACGCTGCCCCTGTTTGATTCTTCACTTCGAGCCTAGAACCTGAAGTGACGTCGTTGGTTTTCCCCTTCTGTACATGGAGTAGATGAGCATGGTGCGCGAATCTTGACACCGATAAATCGAAAGATGACTTCGTGTGTATCTTAAGGGATGTTGTTCCTGGTGAGTGTGTTATGGTCAGAGTCCTCCTGGACTCGGGTCGAGGAGAGAAATTGGAATTGAATCTTGTCTGTCTGGTGTATGTTGCTTGTGAATCAAGTGGCGTTCGGAATAGCACGTGAAGAAATGACCCACCTTGAGGCGAGGTAGTCAGGAGATTGATTGTGCCCAGCATCAAGATGATAGGTGGCGGGGTGTTTTGGGAAGAAAACATGATACCGTCTGCGTCGCGGGAATTTTTGTCCCTCCGTCGAGAGCACGTTGACTCAGTCATTGCCTTCGCCCCGAGAGCCGCGAACATGGGTGCTACTGCGGCCGCTCAAGACGCACTCAGCAAGTTCAGGAGTGCCGATCCTCCTTACATGTACACATCTGCCGACAGTCCCACTACTACTCTGTCCATCGGGGGTGAGTCGGTGCCCGCCATGTTAGGAAGAAGTCAGGAGGACCACCAAACTCGTGAGACCCGTCTCCAACTCAAGTCCTGGTCTGTGAGCCCGGACATAACCGGTGGTTCGCACATGGTGAAGCAGCCCCAGGCTTCGCAGGGTCACACACGCAGCAGTGAAGAGTACACCAGCCAGGATAACTGGAGCAAGGGAGTGAAGAGAAAACGATTAGCGAGCGAACCAGACCATGATCCTGATGACGACCATGTCGAATCTGGGATCAAGCTGTGCTGGGGTTCTCTGAACAAAGGTAGAGGCATGGGTGATTCCCCTGCCCATGTGCAACTTCCTAACAATGATATACACGCGATGGACTCAAGTGTGCTGCTGGGCCTGAGACAACGCGACACCTGTTCCGGGAGCTCGGAGGAGTATTCGTTTCAGTATGGAGCTGCTCGAGACCACGGAACGCTTCTGCGTTTGGGACAGACTGGGAAATCAAATCTCAATCAAAGAAGGTTTTCTCCTACTAAGGTGCCTGGTATTGCCCCCTCTGTTGATGAGGGCGTGCACTTGGCTCTCGCTCCTGCTGGAGGAAATAACTCGAGTGAGCCCCCAAGGTTTGAAACCACCTTAGATGGCATTCCGGTCATCGACGAGGGCTCGTCTTCCGCACGAATGTCGAAGACTGGAGGTTTCATGCCATTTCTGTTGGGAAATCAAATTCACATCTCGCCTCCCACTGTGAGTCTCCAGCAGCATCAAATAAGTGCTGGCCCCGACATTTCCAGCTTCCAGAATGGACCCGGAGTTAGCGAACAACCTCAAGAGTTGTCGATGAGCATTCGTGCATCTACCAGTGGCGGCACCACTTCTACCAGCGGGGCGTCGGGGCTCAGCGACCGTGCTAGCAAGGTCTGCAAGTTCAGGGGATGCAGCAAGGGTGCACGAGGAGCCTCTGGCCTGTGCATAGCTCACGGGGGAGGTAGGCGATGCGAAAAGCAGGGTTGCAATAAGGGAGCGGAAGGTAGAACAGTCTACTGCAAAGCGCACGGCGGAGGTAGGAGGTGCCAAAATTTGGGTTGCACGAAGAGTGCAGAAGGGAAGACAGATTATTGTATTGGCCATGGTGGAGGTCGCAGGTGCAGGCATGAGGGCTGCGATAAAGCAGCTCGCGGTCGCTCTGGTTTGTGCATCCGGCACGGGGGAGGCAAACGGTGTACGCAAGCGAATTGCACCAAGAGTGCGGAAGGATATTCGGGTATGTGCATTTCTCATGGTGGCGGCCGACGGTGTCGCCACCCCGAATGCACCAAAGGAGCGCAGGGCAGTACTATGTTCTGTAAGGCGCATGGTGGAGGGAAGCGTTGCATGATTCAGGGCTGCAACAAGGGAGCCGAGGGAAGCACTCCGCTATGTAAAGGTCACGGTGGAGGTAAGCGGTGTATGTACGAAGGAGGCGGGACGTGCACCAAAAGCGTACACGGAGGTACTCTGTACTGCGTTGCCCACGGTGGTGGCAAACGTTGTCAAGTCGAAGGATGCTCCAAGAGTGCTCGGGGGAGGACCGATTTCTGTGTACGACATGGAGGAGGGAAGCGCTGCAAAGTCGAGAACTGTGGGAAGAGCGCACAGGGAAGTACAGATTACTGTAAAGCTCACGGAGGAGGTAAGAGATGCCAGTGGGGTGTGGAAGGATCAGGATTTGGAGAGCCTGGCAAGGAGCTTTGCGATAAATTTGCCCGCGGAAAGACAGGTCTTTGTGCGGCCCACAGCGCTCAAGTTGCGGACCGGGACCGTAGAGTCCATGGGGGTGCTGGTCTTGGACCAGGGCTCACCCCAGGGCTGTTCAGAGGACTCGTTACTGGGTCTGCTCAGAATCGGTGCTCGTCGATGGTTGGTGGCGGTTCATCGAGCTCCACCAGCGCCATGTGCAACAGCAGCGCCAGAGAGGAACGTACCGTACACGGAAACAGTATGTGCAGTGGATTGAATTTCTCCACCATGTCCAGGGGAACCGCTAGCAGTGCATCGAACATCTCAACTGTGACCAATGTTGGTTCAAATGGCGCCAACTCCACGTCGGCTTCTCTGGCGGGCAATATGGATATGCAGCAGCTTTTGCACAACCGACCGCCTCCGACTAGTGGGAACAATTCGTCTGGGTCCCCCGCCCAGTCGTATGGACAATCTTCTCTTATTCCTCCGCAAGTGCTGGTGCCCTTGTCTATGCAGAAGAAAGATGGCAACGTTAGCTACCAGAGTAGGCAGTTGCACGGGCGACCTCCAAGGCCTCCCATACATCAGTTGTCTGATGAAGGGGGAGTGTTCAACATGGGTTCTCTGTCATTGCCTGAGGGACGAGTTCACGGAGGTTCAATACCAGAAGGAAGAGTCCGTGGAGGTGGAAGCCCTGGAAGCGGTGGAAACGGTCTTGCCGTTCCCGAGGGGAGGGTCCATGGAGGTGTGCTCATGGCTTTGCTGTCGAGAGATGTTAATAGTGGCCCGGGTATGGGAATGGAATCCGTTTCATTGGGAATGGCAACTTCTTCTCAGTCTGGGGATGTTAGATGGGGTCACAACCCTGGCCCTGTCGATTCCAGCCCTAGTGCCATCATGGAGCCTCACAGGATGACGGAACGGCGAGTTGTTGATAGCTCACTTGGTTCAGACGTAGGCCAGTTCCTGGCAGCTCGTGTGAACCTGAATTTCAGCTGAGTTGGAGAGCCGCTGCTTGAGCTGTCCTATGATACCGTGAGTACTCCGGTGAGTGCTGGTGGAACTTGGCATTCCGCGAACCTGTCAGATGAACGGAGTTAGAAAGGTCCAGACGAACTCACGTCGTGCTTATGTTCTGGTCAGTATCCTGCTGCCAGTGGTCTTCTGAAATAGTCCCGAATTCAACTACAAATGGTTACTTGCTGAGTAGACCTAGGGAAATTGGACATACATTTATTGCTGTCATGTAATTATCCACCTGCGTCAAGATCCTGCCCATAGGCAGGATTCCATTTATTTAACCTTCAATATGTGGGTTTTAAATCTAGAAAGGAAACCTTGGTTATGTGTATTAGTCATTAGTGTGTACAATCTTCTGGTTCTGATTTTGTGTTATAGATGGGGACATGAGGTTAAAATCTCGTAGACTGCCTCCCGCTCAGGTTATGAGCACGAGTTCCTCATGATTGTTCTTCCATCAGCATTCTTCCTTGTATATTTTTCTAATGCGTATTAATACTTAACTAGTCATTTTACATTTCTGGTGTACGAGCGAACGTATACTTTCTTCTTCCTAGATCTGGCTCGTTGGTTATGGGTTGCAGATAGAGGTCCTTGGTCTGCTTACTGATTGAATCGAGGGAATGCAGACCATACCAATAGAGAAAGCAAACTCCATCTCCTGCGCATCTGAAAGAGATACAGGAATGTTGTCCACATCTTGAACATGAGTATTCTCTTGCACAGAGTGGCTTTATCACGTCCGTTACAGAATTTTGGATGTTGTGGTTGCGTTTCAAGTTTTACTGTCTGAAATCTGCACAAATTCGTTGAGGAATGTTTCGTACTCATCTGGCACTCTGACATCTTTGTACGTTGCAGAGCCAGTGAAGTCCAGAGATGAGTCGCTAGCATGGCCGTGGGCGGGCTGGCTCGCTGGCTTGCTTGGCTGCTTTGGTAAATTTTTCGAGCTACCAACTGTAACTATAAGCAGCCCGTGCCAGTAGTACTTAATCTCTGAACCACTCTCATGACATTGTACTGGGGACTGGTCGCTGCACGAAGTGGCTGTTTTATCATCTAGAGCTTCATACCTGCTTGAACTGGTACTAATCACGAATATTATGTTTCCTTTCAGCTCACTTCACCAGCTGAGGTCCGTCTAGGCCTCCCTAAGTTGTACTTCAACAAAATGTGTTGTAAATTTCTAAAAGGAAACCAAAATGAGTAAGAGATTATATTTCTTTCCACTCTTGTGAACTAATATGACAGGTCGAGTTGCATTCGAGGTCATTAACTCAGAGTTACGGTGGTCGCCAAGGCGGCAGACGAAGCATCAGGGACGTGCTTCATGCTGAAATTGGGAAGCTCTTAACTTCATAGTATTTTGTATTATCTTTTGATTGATCTACAACTGAGTGTTCTGTTTGAATGTGGATGTCCAACTGTTCTGAACAGGATGAAGTTCTCCGCGTTGTTTTTGAGCGAACAATAGACATTCGAAATAATCTAGGATGAGGACAAGCGGTAAGAAGAGGTTCAGTATATTTAGAGGCCCACCTTGACTCTCGGTTGACGGGTACTATGTTGGATCTTCAACCTAATCCGCGATGAAACAAGGGACCTTATCGATGGAAGATGGCCGGAGTTAGCACGCTTGGTCACTTCTAGACTACCGACCGGTCTTGTCTACTAGCGACGGGGTGTCGGTAAGTCTAGTAAAGTAGTAGGTGCGAACGGCCGGAGGAGCTGTAGATGTGAATATCCCAGGATCGACTAATATGGTAGTAACATGGGAAATGGGAAGATTCGACGTGAGTTGTTTCAGGTGAGAGCTAAGGCAATCGCTGAAGAACTCCAGACTTCTCAGAGATCAGTATGGATCCACCGAATCAAGATCTGTCACTAATTGTACAGCTGTTGTGTTAGAAACCGGAAAGAGGGAATAATGGGTTCGACCATACAGCGGCAAAACGGTGATTTGACGTCTTTTGAGACTTGTTCCATGTCTCCATTCTGGTCTGACCGCGGTTGTTAGTTAGATGTCACCGCGGGTAGACTAGAGAACAAAAGAGAACTCTTCCGCTGTTGATTAGTACAGTTCGGTCGTTAAAAAGATGTTGAACGGGCAAAGCCAGGATCTTCGAGAATCAACTGTATGTCACTTGCTTTGCAAGATTTTATAAGGTGAGGGTCGCAACATGAACTTTCTGAGGTTTTCTCTTGGAGCGCTTTTGAGCTTTGGGATTGGGAGGGATATATCCTGTCCTCCAAACTGACTGTATGTCAACAGACTTAGCACAAGTATGCGCCCTTCAACTTCATGATTCGTCAACGCACAAGGTTATAAAACGGCTGTCAAAACTGCTTTGCATACTGTGGCACCACGTCCATAGTTCTGACCTGTGAGAAGCTCAAGAGACCATGAATGAAGGTGATAAATGACGGTAGAAGTACCCGCTGTGAGAAAAATTCGTTCCCTGTCCACCTGTGCGACCCTCCAGGTGCTCCCACCGCCATCTTCAGAACATTCTTCCTCCAAAAACATGAACGAGTGAGTTCATTCATTCGAGTACGGGTCGACTTTGTAGTTTCTGCCCAACCCACCAATTACTCAAAAGTGGAACGAAAACTGTCCGTTCCAGACAAGAGTACTTACTCCCTACTTTCAGCCAAAGAATGATCCTTCCTACTTTCAGCCAAAGAATGATCCTTCCTGCCATAGATAGACTACTATTTACAGGTGCTACTTATACTCGTGCATGCTAGCCGAAAATCGCCTGCAGGCGGGCGGCATACGTGGAGTGACTTTTTATACACAGTCTCTTTCATTCACTCTTTCATTCATTTCCTCACTAGGCAGGCTCTTACTGTAAGTCTCACTGGTATTTCACCTCACTGGTATTTCTTCTAGTCCCGTCAGTTAGATGACGGGTCTAGAAAGCCTAGTAACAGCAAGTCACTGGTCCTCGACTTTCACTCGTGAAGCTGATCCAGTTGGTTGCACAAGACGCTGAAGGCACTTTTGTTGGAACGAAGGATCTGCAGTTTGCTGGACCACCCATGAGATGTTGGACCAGGAACGAGGAAGCATCATGATTGTTCCGCCGCTTGGCAAGCTTTTGTGCCCTGATTTCTGAGGTAATCAAACGCGCGAGAGAAACCAGTTTCTGGAGATGGTACAGATCTTTGTTGCTAAGCTGTACTTTTCTCACCGTGGCGTAGTGCTGCTTGCACTTGGAGTTCGCCATGCAGTCTGAAGCTGACTGGTTTAGGAAGACAGAGTCATCATCCTGCCAGGCACCCTCCTCACACTGATGAGCCATATATATCAGACCCGAGTCAAGTGCCTGCATTTCATGAGCACGGTCTTGGACCTTATGCGGAATAATCTCAACAAGGATCGTCATTTTCCGACAGAACGTGGCTGGAAGTATGAGATCTGGACCATAGAATCCAGTCACTATGTCTGCCATTTGCAGTGCATCAAATTGCTGCTTGAAGTCCTCGACATTCAAATCCCTGAAATGCACCTCCAGTCCCAAAGTCTTCTTATTCAACAAAGCTCTAAAGCCTTCTTCGCTGCTGGACGACAACACTCTCCTAGTGTTATTTCCGAGTATGGAAATGAGACACGGCCAGTCACTAGACGAGCGAGTTACTGACTTCGTGTCAAACCTCTCAGTCAAGTGCTCACGGACGATATCTGCCACTGCTTCTCCTCCGGGCCAGCAACTTCCCTGAGAAGATACACATCAGAGATATCAGCATTTTCCTCAAAAACAACAGCAGTAAATCATCTGGCTATCTTACAGATGAAACTGATTGCAACTTCGTGCTTTGAGCGCCTACTCGAGGAGAGGCGATGAATCTCCTCAAGTAGGACTGACTGATCATCGATGTCCATGATCAGCAGTAACATCTTGCTGGTCATCTGTGCCAGGTACTAAATTTGGTCCCATGAGCAGAAGGATTTACAGCTGCTATCTAAGGGAAATCCTCCAGCGCGGAAAGTGCCTATGTCCACTGCCTCATAAAACAAAACGACCATCGATGGAGAGACGAGTAATCAGTCAACTGGGAGCTTGACAGTTGCAGAGTGAGTGAGACATGAAATGAACGACTTTTTTGTTTTCTGTCTGAGAAGGCTGGCTCACAGTTGCCTCAAACCGAAAGCTGTTCGATATGGAGAGGATCATCGGCTAGGTGAGCTGTAAAACGTGGTGATTTATTCTGCAGTACTCGAACTCTGCCGAGAGGAGAGAAAATTACGAGTTCGGGTCGGCTCTCTACCTTCAAGGTCCCCGTCAGAACAACCTTCCGAAAGCACAATGGGCTTCCCTCCGTAGCAGCCGAGAAAGGATCGTCCAGCTGTAGCTTCTCACTACCAACAGCAGCCTTCCGCCGGCCTCCTCCTACGACAATGTCAGCAACCTCCCTCTCATCCATGGGCAGAGCTTTAGACAGAATGGTCGACAAATACGACCTATGGAGTTTCTCTTCTCCATCGACTCCTCCTCCTCCTCCATGCCTGAGGATCTTCGCCACACGGTGATGGCTCATGAACATGAACGCGTGGACTCGATCCAAGAACGCCGCAATGCTCGCATTGTTGAGCAAGAGCAGCATGTTCACCTTTTGTAGAAATCGCGCGGGGTCGGTGGTGTGTCGGTCCAGATTCAGCACGGCAACCGTTTTGTTTCTCCAGACGATGCTGTCCCGGTCGATGATCCACGACGGAGGCCTTTCAGCCGTCGGTATGCCCGTTTCTTTGCCGAGCATCCCCAGCCTACGCGCGTAGAGATGGACATTCGCGCACGAGATTGGCATCAAGAGTCCCTGAGGCGCGGCATCCTCTGGATCCCTGCACGCCTCGCTCTGAAGCCTGATCAAGTGGCTCCCATTGTAGCACACGTTCTGTAAAACCCATAGCTGCTGCGCGTACTTGTACGTGCTGCCTACTCTGTATATGCTCACCTCGGACCCCGAAAGCTTCTTCTTCCCTATCCAACTTTCTGTCGTCGACTCACTGCTATGAAGGACGCCATTTTCGGCGTCCCTATGAAGGGGATATCTGTCGCCTTGAGCAGTTTGAGCGACTGTTCCCAAACCTGGAGAAGGATCCACCGCGGACGACGAGATGGACTGAGCGCGATTCTGCTGCATAGAGAGAGCGTACGCAGAGAGTGGCAAGCCGAGTTTTAGTAAAGCGATGGAGATTTCGTCGAGATTCTGGAGGGCGGCCTCATTTTCTCGCCCGGCTCGGGAGAATAAAAAGAAAGGAGAAAGGGAGAAGTACTGCGTCGATCCCATCAGAGCCCAGAAAACGAGCAGAGCGCAAATCGTGACGCACGACAGCAACCACGCTTTCGAAAGCCATTTCCCGCCCCGCATCATCACCCTCCGAACTTCCATCTCCTCGAACGACAATCTCATTCCCGGGAATTCGAACTTCCTCTTTTCCTGATTACTAGTGCGCACTCCTTCGCCTCCTGCCCCTCTCCCCCTCAGGCTCACGAAGCTCCCAAAGCTCCTCATTTCCATCGCCGTGGCAGCCCCCGAGGCGGGAAACGCTCCCGGGGTCGAAGTACACTGTTGCTCGAGGTGAATCTCTTCGAGGAAACGCTTAGTTAGTAGCTGGTCCGTGGCTCTGACTAAACAGCTTTAAGCTGCCCGCGTTAGCCTAAATTTGGCTAAGAAAGACTACTCTGGTGAAGGAGCCATTTGTATAGGCCACACAGTCTTTATACTGTACGTAGTTTAAGAATATCGGGCAGACCCGTACATCTGGGAATAGGGCAGGCCTCTCTTATCCGTTTTCAGTTACGCGCATATATATTCACGCATGGAGTTTGCAATCGGGATCGATGATCGATCTCTATGGGAAGTGAAAATGAGTCTTCTCAACTGATCGTTCCCCTTTACCTGATACCGGCGCCTGTTTTCACCGATCGTTTTGCCAGAGATAGTAAGCGTATGTTTGTTAACCTACTGATGCAGGTCCGGTGATAGACTCGGGAGCTATTATTTACCTGCTGTAGCAGGTAACAGAGCGCGCAAGGGCGATCTCGACGCTCCACTCACTCATCTGCCTGTCATAAAAGGAACTGCTTTACCGGGCCCATGCGCACTTGACTTTATGCTTTTATACTCATACCCAGGGTTTAATCTTTTTTTCTGAGAGAACCACTTCTCTTCAGCATTCGAGCTCTGAAGTTAAGTTAAATTAGATCTACCCAAAACAACTATATGCTAGACTTGGAGCACTATATTGATTCATCAAGTACATACAAACTCATCTTCATTCATGATAGATGGATACAGTAGAACATGGCTAACTGCACTATGGCGAAGTGCACAACCTCTTTATCTACACTTCCAATTCAGGGATCGCAAAAAAAGTACATCATTGCATTTTTTGTAAGTGCACTAGGACACCACCCCCAACTTGGATATGATAACTCTGTAATTGCACATACTATATAGGCGTAATGTTACACATAACCAGTGTGTGCACTTACACTTGATGGGAAAGTATAACGTTCAAATAAAGAAGGTATGGAACTCTATAGGGTTTGCATGAACTTGCAGCTTTAGTACAGATTCTAGTGCACGGCTCTTGCTGTCTACAGTAGGATTCTGCAATCATGTCATCACAGAAAGGGTTTTTCTCTTTCACATACTCATAAGAAAGAAAGATGGGAAAATCTGAAGGATACTATCGCTCGGTGGCTACATGGGCAAAGGAACGGTTTAAGATCTAGGAGTTGGAGCCTACTGTCTCGTGAATTCTGAACAGGGCAGAGGAATATACAATGCAGATTCAAGCAAAGTCAAGAAGAGTTTGCGACAGAATCATGTGCCACTGGTGGAGCCTCATATAGTGCAAGAACAGAAGCTTTGTATTTCTGACGATATGCTGATGCAAAAAGCTAAAGTCATTCACCAAAACATGGAAGAAGCAAACATGGTTGTGAGCTTTTGCGGGTACACTCATGGTTGTGTCGAAGGCTTTAAACAATGCCACAATATCAGACTAAGAATCCCACACGAAGAGAGTGCAACCCTATGCTTACTGTTGAAATATGCGACCAGTTTGCATCAGTGAAGGGATGTGGGTTTGCTAGTGGGTTGCTGTGCAGAGGACATTTTCAATACGGACGAGACGGGATGTTTTAACAAATTGCAGCTAAACCGTATGTACCCTTGCAGATCAGTTCATAAGAGACGTTAAGAGATCATAGATGCAAGGATCATATCACTCTTGGATTATGCGCTAACATGGATGTCAGCTGTAAATTGGTGATAAAATGATAGGCTAAAAAGCCAAGAGTTTTCAAAGCTAAGAATGTAAAAAAATCTGAAAACCTAAGAATTCATTGATATGCAAATTGAAAGGTTTGGATCACCGGGTGTGTACCCGAACAATGGCTGCTGAGATTTGACAAGGAACTGCACAATCAAGTCGTGAGAAAATGATATTGTTCTTGACAACGCATTCAAACCACATCTGACTACATTTGCAAGATCAGCTGAAAGTTGCTAAGATCGTCACCACGAGCCGCTTTCAACCGATGGCGTATGTATAATTCAAGAGTTTTACAGTTCAATACAGAAGTTGTTTATTTCAAAGGCAGATTGATGATGCCAATGCTGAGAAAATATGCACGATGAACATATATAATTCCATTACTATCTCAACCAAAGCTTGGAACAACAAGCACAACTCGTAATTCTCGGCAGCATAGTGGATTGTGCCACACAAGGAAGATCGTCCAAGAAGAATACTATGAGACTTAGATTGAAAATGATACTATTTGAATCTTACCCTCAAGGACGATGATGTGCAAGATGGCATACAAGAGGTAAATGACTCTTGGAAATTCTTTCGCTGAAATGTCCAATAAATACGATAACATCCATTTACTTTGAAGCAGATGGGAGCGGAGTACACACCTACTTATGAGAGTGATACGCTGTTGGGGTCGATATACCGTATGAACATGATCTGCAAAGGTAGAAGAAGAAGCCGAGACTAGTAGGGTAGAGCAGATGCTTCTAGTTCAGTTGAGGTAGCCTTCCACACTATTACGACATACATAGAACTGCAAGAATGGATATGATAGCCCAAGCAAAGAAATTGGAAGAAGAGAAAAGTATTCTCATATTCGACTAGTCTTAGTCAGAGTACAATTGAGCAACCGCAAGAAACTGATGTAAACTTTATTAAAGAGCAGCAACTCTCAAAATATAATATAATGTGTCCTACAGAGTATCTAAGTTTCTGGTGTCTTCATTCGCTTGGTAAGAAACCTATTTCAATGCAAGACAGATTTTATCAAGCTCCTTGTCGTCTTCCAAATCTTGCTGCAATGAATCTTCTGCAACTATAGCGATATTTTTGTTTGGATCAGGTTTCAAATCGGAGTCTTTTTCAGCCACTCGGTGCTCAATTCTCAGACAATGAGTCGTCCATTCAAAAGAGACAGATATCTGCTGCTTGCAATTCTTCCCCCACCATTTCAGATTTGTGCCTTGGAAATTTCATAGAGAAGCGGGTCGACTGTAAACTCTTTTTCAGACATCAGTTCAGTCGCTAGTTCTAGATGAACGTAAAAGAAAATTGTTTGTTTGGATGAATCAAGTGTGAAGGTCTAAATGCATGACCTAATGTATTTTCTGGTGGAGATTGATCAAGTTGTCAGTACCATTAGGGAGTGGACATATTCACCTATGCATAATATTTCTCCTTCCTTCATGACGAAAAGGTTTAAGTAACAAATCATCTTATATTAAAGTCATGACTATTTAATATCAAGGTTCCAGACTTATACATTTGTAAGCCTGTTTGGATATGCCTGCCTTAGGGGCTTTTTCTATATCTCTCTTGAACTCTCGGTGTGGTTAACATATAACAATTGAGATACTTTATTTTCTCATATTACTTTAGTTTAGAGTTTATATGTAACATTTGTGTATTTGTATTAACCACTAGATGAACATTCCCTAAAACCGATCACGCATGTATATGCATAACCTTCATATTCCATGAAAAAGGCACGCTGTGGTAAGTGTCAATAGCACCTCGAGATTTTCCTTCCATGCTATGCGTTTGTACTCTCCGTTCCCTCTGACGAAAATCTGTGTTCATGTATATTCACTACCACTAGAGATAGACTTCCCCAACAAGCTCTATTCGAATCCCATCCACTCACATGATAAACGACAGGGTTGATGTGTTGGAATTAAGGTGTCTAAGTATGAACTTAAGTGCAGCAACTAGTTCAAGATATTTGTGCTCGTGTTCTTTGGTATACCTAGCGTGTCTTGTACCAAAGTATAAATACCTGACTTATGGAACTCTTTTCTCATTATTCACTAAACAATTAACTTACACATACTTGCTCTCTCGTGCATCGATTCTATTTTCATATTTTTTTTATTATCAACATTATTGACAAATTTCAAACTGATCCAAGACCCACTTGCATAGTAGTTCAATATTCCTTGAAAGTTGAAATCACTTGAGATAGTCCAAATCTGAAGATACAACACTAGTCCAAGAGGTAAAAGCATTTTCTACGTATCAAATTCTGAAATAACAAGATTTGCTGGTTTCTATCTCTACATGCTCCAAATAACTACTTGCAAGGTATTGTGCGATTTCACATCGATTGGTTATCGAAGAGAGTCAATGATCACTCATTTTTTAATTTTGGGGATTGTAACTATGACATTCTACAAAATGTATGTCGAATGTCATAGTTGCAATATCACAATGCATAGTCGCAATCTCCAAAATTTGTAAAACAAAAACCACGTCTAAAATAGAACCCTTCACTAAATTCATTCATCATACTTCTCCTTGTTCTGATTCCTTACCTTTTCTCCCAAGAGGTGAAGAAAATATCAAAGCTATAGATTAATTACATATAGAGGTAATTAAATCTAGAATAGAACCTTACTTAGGTAGATTCAGTCCAAGGATTTACTAAATAACTTTGTTAAACATATGTGCAAGTATAATAGAGTATTTTTCTTTTCAAATTTGTTCTTGAAATAATAGTACTCTCAAATTTATATCCTTTATAACTTCAAAACATTCTATTTTATCAACATATATATATTTAATTGCTTCACCTCTTTGCGATAAAAACTATCAAATTTTTAATTATTGATCTTTAACAAAGTTAACTAGTGAATCCTAGAGCGTCCACCGACATCTCATTTGGAGGTACACTTCTAATGAGTTACTTTTGCAGAGGTAATCTTTGGATAAGAGGTCAAAGTGAACTCAACAAGTACAGATCACAGATGTCACCTTGTTGGAGTTGCTCTGTGGCCAACAAGACTCATCCAAGAACTAAAGTTCACATTTAGTAAATCAAGTGTTGGAAATTTAAATTCTCGTTTGAAAATATAATTTCTTTAAATTGGATTTCTTTAAATTGATTGAATATATATTATTGTTCTTTCGTTCCCAACTTTCTCTAACATTATAGTTTTGCCAGGCAGAAGAGTAGTATACCAATGCGGGTTGACTGTAAGTAGAGTGCAGTAGAGGGGACTCTCTAACGTTACATATTACCTACAGTTTAGCAGATGGATAGCTCTACCGCAGGCCAGTGACGTAGGAGCCGACCTAGCTCAGTGGTAGAGCGCGTGGCTTTTAACCACGTGGTCGTGGGTTCGATCCCCACGGTCGGCGATAGGCTGTTCTAACGGTTTCATCATTCTGAAACGCTCGTCAGATTTGACCTATCGACGGATGGAGTAGTGGTTTTGTTATGAGGCTGCAAGTCTCGAATATGTTTGTTCCAACCCGCTTAAGTTCTTTGCTGCAACAGGGTTAGGGGCGTTGGTTGGTCCATCTGTTGGTTATTCATTGCGTCGCGTGTTATTCTCTAGAAGTATTAATTGTTTGACAAATTCAAAAACTATAATTTACTCAAGAATTAACTTATCTCGAATAGCAAAGACTTCCACATTTCATCATTTATTTATCTCGCAAGATAAAATATCATGCAAGAAAGATGCACAAGAGCTATGATAAGACCACATGAGATGCTAGATCAATCGATCAATTATTTATCTCGCAAGATAAAATCTCATGCAGGAAAGATGCACAAGAGCTATGATAGGCTTACATGAGACGTCAGATCAATCGAGAGCGGAGATTTTACATGTGCAGTCATTATCTCGCTGTTAGCCCTTCTTCTTGGAGTTCCTCTTGAGTCGTAAGAGTGGTTGAGAGTCCATTCTGACATTATCTAAAGATGTTCGAGACGATTTTTCCTTGTTCGCGTTTGTTCCATTGATTACCTCGTGCTCTTCATGACGAGGTGAGACAAACATTTCGTCTATCTCTCGACATGTTGGTACAAAAAACCAACACAAGACGGCGTGGTTACTGTTCCTCTTTCTTCCTCGTTGAAGTCATGCAGGAAAGATGCACAAGAGCTATGATAAGATCACATGAGATGTCAGGTCGGTCGAGTGCGGAGGTCTACACGTGCAGTCATTATCGCACTGTTAGCCCTTCTTCTTGGAGTTCCTCTTGAGTCGTAAGAGTGGTTGAGAGTCAACTCTGACACTATTCAGTTCGAGATGAGTTTTCCTTGTCCGCGTTTGTTCCATTGGTTACCTCGTGCTCTTCATAACGACCTGAGACAGACATTTCGTCTATCTCTCGACATGTTGGTACGGAAAACCAGGGCAAGACGGCGTGGTTACTGTTCTTCCTTCTTTCTCGTTAGTGCTCCGTTATACTCGAGGTAACAGAAAGAGACATCGGGAGGTGACGGTCTGTCTTCGAAGATTCCGTGTAGGTAACTGTGCGGTCTTATAAAAAGAATCAATACGTGCGATACGAGATAAGAGTGAGTCTGCCTCTACACGTGATGTCTCATTTTCCGTCCGCATACAACGTTGTAGGATGTTAGGTCAGGTTGGAGAGTACAGTAGAGCTGCTAGAGCATTGCATCCTTTGTCAGTGGTATGTCCTACTGAGGAGACGATCGTTTCATTGCGTTTCTTTCATTCCCACGGGTGATCTTCCATCACTTGAGATTCAGGACTATCAGCTTGAAGAGTCATTATGTCTCGATAGATCTTTGTTTGCCCAAGCTTTGTGTACAGCTCCACCTCTATCTTCTGGAGGTCTGTCTGGGATGGTCTACGAGCACCTACGTGATTGTTTTCAGGACAAACGACCTCTCTAGTGATTTCATGGAGCTTTTTCAAGTAGCGGCAGCAATAGCTCAAGAACATATTCCTCAGTCTATAGCTCAGGTACTGGGGGGCAGCTAGATTTTTGACCATGACGAAAGATGATGGAGAGATCCGACCGATAGTCATCGACGAGTGTCCTTCAGCTTCGAGATACTTTTCAAGATTATTTTTGTCCACATCAGTTTGGAGTTGTGACGCTTGGAGGTTGTGAGTCTGTGTTGAGATAGATGTATTTTGGAGAGCTAGGTGACACAAATGGAGGATGGTTCTTACCCACTACAGATGTGTCTCCATGAGACAACAAATAGTTTGACTCTTGAGACACGTGAGATACACCCTCGATTCCATACCTTAGCTACTGATGGATCTCGTGGACTATAATCCTCTCTGACGAGACACCACATCCAGCAGATTTTTCATGCCCTCTTAGTGGATCCTTCCATCTCACGAGATACTAGAGCTCGACTCCGCTCTTGTTCGACAAGGGCGCAGGCTCTTGGCTCATAGCCTGACTTTGCATTAGAGCGTTCAGACTCGCACCGACTCTCTTCTCTACAATGATGAAGTTCCGCCTAGGCTTGGTCCAGCTTGTTGCTTCGGCGCTGTCCACCTGCGAGTGTGATGTCTCGCTCGACACTTCGGGTCTACACCTTGCTCTTTGTCCTCACGGTGGAGAACGGATAGCTATCCACAATGTCATCAGAGACGTCGTGTTTGTCATAGCACGAGAGAACGATTACATGATGATTCGTATGTCTTTCAGAAGGAGGATCAGTGAGAGCTGACCTGTACATGATGAGAGAGGATTAGATCTTAGTGACACATGTGGTTGTCACGGATTCGACACGGGACTAAGTGATGGCACAAGTGATCACCCATCCCCAGGATGGGCTGCAAGCGTGATAGTAGCAGCGAAGGTGAACAAGTATAGAGATATCTATGTGAGACATCGCTTCATCTCCTTAGTCTTGGAGATATACGGATCGACAGCTTTGGAGTTTGACGTCTTTTTTCGAGATCTTGTCAGAGCCTACCATGAGAGACGTCATGAGATTTCTCTTTCTTTTTGCACTATGTTTTTTACACAACGAGTTTTCATGCTCTACAAAGAGCTTTAGCGGGCGCGGTTCACAGGAGAACAATTGCAATAGGTGATGCTACTTCCTGCGCACTTGTTGTATGCAAGAGTTTTGACTTACCCGTGTATGACATTATAAGGACGATTGAAGTCCTTAGAGCTACTGATAGAGGGGCTTAACCCAAGTGTTATTTCCTTCGGTGCGTTAGTTGATTTGCGCTTCGGTTCCTTCTTTCCCTTGTTAAGGTTGATGGGGTCTTTCCATCCGTTTCATTGTGTCGCGACGATTCTACTGTGACGGTGCGTAGGTGTAGCGGCCCACGTCATGAGGTTGAAGCTAAAGCTTACGCAGTCGCTTCTCTGGTGTTCGTATCATGAGTTCTTCACAAAATCTGTAACGCGCAGTAAGACCCTACTACTGTGCTTGGAGTACTGTGTTATTACTACATTGTCCTTGACCCTTACTGTAGTAGCTATGACGACATCCTTCACTTGGGCGCTCAAGACCCGCACGACAATGCGGTCTTCCGCCAAAGAAGAAGCTGAGCCAATCCTGTCACAAGGGATGATCATGATCGCTGCAGGTTCAAAACTGAGGCTTCCATTACACGCGTGGGCCCGGCGGGAACGCGCAACTCTATTTTGATGGTTGGAGCCGGAACCGTCGGAAGGTATGATGATTCGTCATCTTGAACTTGTACTTGATGAAGCTGACGAACGTGAAGTGTGGTGAAATTGCACTCGAGATCGTCCTGTTTCTTGCTGTATACTTTTTTTTCATTTCCAATCACCCTAGAAATGAAAGGGGTCTTTCCATCCGTTTGCTATTCATTGCGTCGCGTTTTACTACTGAAATGCGATGTAATACGGGTCGAGTCGCGCGCAATTCTGTCAGGTAGGACCTACAGCGTTTTAAAAGGGTTTTACGACCGAGGGAAGGAGATCTGGGAGGAAAATTGCGAAGAGACTTTGAAGCATATTTTTGTCTGGATCACTAGTAGATAGCGTTTGAGGCCGAGAGAACTAGTCACTGCACTTGTCTCTGTCGTGCTGAAGATAATCAATAATTTAATGCCAAAGCAAGAAATTCCTGCTGATGTTTGAGGTGGACCTTGTGGAGGAGTAAGGGCTAAGCCTTTTATATTTTTAGCTCGCTACGGAGTTTCTACTAATCTAAATATCATGCCAACTTGTGTAGAGTGTTGGTAATGATGGACTTACGTCTCTGGTCTTAAAGTCTGCCTCAAATCTTCTGGATCTAGAGATCCAAGCAAACCTACCTCATCCGATCGATCCTCATACCTGTGTATCTCTCAATAATTAATGCCAAAGCAAGAAATTCCTTCTGATGTTTGAAGTGGACCTGTGTATCACTCGAGGATTGCGAGAAACTAAACTTGCGGGACGCTCTAGACCAGATTAAACCTGACATGCAAAAGCTGCATGGTTTTGCTGATCGACCAGACCCGGAGTTAGAGCATAGCTGCATAAGACAAACTCCAGGACGAAGTTAAAATGCAGAGAAAGGAGACTCCGATGCTTCATCATGGAATCCGATCGCGCGATGATAGATACCTCATGGAAAACATCCGTGATGATGATTGTAGTTCGATAACCGAACTGCGCTGCAGTTTGAAGATTGAGAGCTCTTTCTTGATTCTATGGGTGGTGGTGCATGCCCGTTCTTAGTTGGTGGATTGATTTGTCTGGTTAATTTCGTCAACGAACGACACCTCAGCCTGCTAACTACGCTACGCGGGGGTTTATTTTCTCCTGGCGGCCAGCTTCTTAGAGGGACTGTCGGCTGAAGTTTGAGGCAATAACAGGTCTGTGATGCCCTTAGATGTTCTGGGCCGCACGTGAGCTACACCGATGGACTCAACGAGTTTATAACCTAGGCCGAAAGGTCTCGGTAATCTCTCCAAATGCATCGTCATGGGGATAGATCATTGCAATTATTGATCATGATCTTCATCGAGGAATTCCTAGCTTCCTCTTCGTTATTTCTGGATAATATTCGAGAAGCTAGGGAATCAACCACCACGATTTTCCAAGCCGATGTAGGCTAGGATGTAACCAAACTGGCCTGTATGCATAGGCGTGAGGTTAGGGAACTTAATCCGGTTGAAAATATGCATCTTTCGCCTAAAACAGACGGCGTGTGGGTAAGTGAGGCAGCTGACGGGTAACTGAGGACAGTAAAAAAACTTCGAGTGATATATCAGATTACTTACTGTACCATCTAAGACACGCCCGGTACGAAAGAGTTCGACGAATCGGTTTCAGTCGAGCTCGAAGATCTAGAGTCTCCCTCTCGTAATAAGTAGTGTCGTGACATTTCAGATTTACTTACTTGAGTGCGCATGTCATCATCTGCACCTGCCCAAAGCACCATAATGTGAGTCTCACTCTATTACAGTGCTAGATCGTGCTTTGCAACCAACGTTGTCATGGCGAGAAAAGAGAACAGTGGTACGAACACTGGCACAGTAACTGATCCACAGCGAGCAGTTCCCGAACCGCGATATATAGGTACATTCAGTAGAAAATGTACATCAGACTTTTATCCATCGTTTTCCAATTGCAAGTCCTAAGTGAAACCATTTGCTCAGAGACCACCCGTCAACTGACGCATGGAGGCACGATAACTATCACACTAGTACCTATTATACTGCTGAGGATCTACATTGCACAAGAAAAATTTCCAGCTGAGTCTACACGCACCAGGGATAGAACCTTGTGCCAGGTAGAATATCAGCGAGGTAAGGATCGATGATCAACGAGATTTTGATGATCCAGTTTCATGTGATAGTTAACTCAAATAACCTGACACTGCCCGTTAAAGTTTGAAGCGAAAGCTAAGAGAGACACACCAACTCATGATTCAGTACTAGTCGGAGTCGGAATTCATACATTCTAAGACTTACAGTTTGATCACTGTTATCCCTTCTTTTCGCGTGAATTACAAGAGCCTTATTATGTCATCAACAGGGGAGACAGTAAGTGTCAGCCTCACCACAAGGATCACTGTTGATTATACAGTATGAACATTGTTGCAAAGCTAGGGACTCTGATAGTTTATTGAGTGTCCGATGACCTGTAATCACCGAAGAAACATCTAAATTCTATGTTTTACACTGGTGACATTCGACAGGCGAATTGTCGGCTGGTTCGTACTACATAAGAACTCCCAAACAAAACAGTCGATAGTCATCCACTTCAAAGCCAGTCGATTGCTGGAGCAGGCTGAACGTCTCGTCTCGTTACCGTTATGTCATACCAGACGGCCACTGGGATGAGTTCTGCCTAGCGATGAAGCGATGTCACAGTGGAAGGGTGAACATGAAGGAAGGAGTTCGAAGTCTTTTGTGTTGTCGATAGTCGTCCTCGAAACTTATATATTCTGCCTTTTCCTGTCGTTGCACAATATCGTCATTTTTCTTCTGCCTCGGACCTGTTTCAGAAAGCACGACCGGCACACTTCACCTTCTCTGGAATGATTTCAACATCTCTTCGTAACTGAATCCCTCCTCATAATAGCTGGCCCGCGGGAGAGTATCCGTTGATTATTTTCTTCGTTCAAGCCCAGATGGCCAGAGCGGACATGGCGAGTGCCCCAGCGAACAGGCTGATGTAGCACATTGCTTGTAGCGAGCGGTCACCCTTCAAGCGGTTTCCGAGAAATTCGTTCGCTATCAAATCCACTAGAGCCATGTAGATGAGAATTCCGGCTGACACAGCGTCGAACAGGCCCTGGACGATGAGAGAACTTTGGCTGTTCTCCTGGTAACTCGAAGCAATCCCGATGCCCAAAGCTATTCCAAACGGTGTGGTCGCAGCGAAGAAGAATGCCATGAGAAAAGATGCCACTTTCCTGTAGCCAGCCTGCAGAGAAGATTAAACACACACGAGGAATCTCCTGCATCAGAACCTCAAAAGTCCAAGTCCAGAATACATACAGGGCCAACAGTAACACTGACAAAAGCCTCGTACAAAACCAGAAGACTCGTTCGACGTAAGTAACTATCTACCTATATATATATATATAGGTAGATATGTAGATATATATATACATATATTCCACTGGAAATATACAGCACACATTACGCATGACTTCGATATTGTCTTTAAACCCGGGCCCACATGGCCTTCGTCTCAAGGCTGTGTGGTCCGTCCCACTATTCACTGCACCTGACTCATCACTCACTATGTTGATATTGTGTCGACACTATCGGAATCTAGATTCGTCAACGAGCATCAAATCCAAGACGTACCTGAGCAATGCAGCCACCGAGTGCAATGCCTTCGAAGAACTGATGGAAGACGAGAGCGGCAAACAGCGGTTTGATGGTGCTGGGCGAGTCAGAAACTCCCAGAGACATTCCGATTATCACAGAGTGTGCAATAATTCCCAACTCCAGAACCTGTTCGAAAACCATGGAGGAGCTAGAGAATTCAGCGAGGAATCGCAGCAGCGAACTGTTGAGTTTTCTGTTAACCTTTGGAAGCGGTTGAATCATGATATGAAGATGGTGAGAATTATCTGAACCGACTTTCGCTGAATTGGAAAGATCCACCGCCACCCCGCAACTAATTAGTGTACTACTGTAACACCGTATGACACTGAAGGACGCGATGCTTACCTGCGAAATGACGACACGTCTCAGCTGTGCAGTTTCTTTCTCGCTCCGAGCGAACTGGAGGGCGTTCTCCTCATCAGAGACCTTGCTGTCCACGGCAACGCGTGCCGAGGCGGATTCATGAGGAACATGGCCGTGCGCATGGACGAACAAGACACCGTTCTTTCTCTCGTAGTATTCGGTACCCAGAGCATCCACCAGCAGAGTGAGGAAGACGGCCATCATAGCGACGAATCCAGTCCAAGGGAACTTATGCCAAGGCATTTCGCGTAAGCACTCGGAAGCCAGTCGCTCGGATGCGTCCCCCAAAACATGCACAAATCCAGTGGACAAAATAACTCCAGCGGCAAACGCCTTGGCGACCAGGAAAGGTCTGCCATCAGCTTGAAGATACTTCAAGTTCTTTCCAACGATAGGAATTGCAACTCCCAGAGCACTGGCGCACAGAATTGCCACAATCGCTCCTCCCTTCAGGCGCAACGCTTCATCCTTGTGAATTCCACTGAAATCAGCTTCTCCGCATTCACCCATGTTTCCTCAAGCTCAAGTTCTCACCAGTGACAGTCAGAGTAAAGCCATCGACTGCAAGGCTTTAGTTCCACAATCACTAGTATATATTCTTCCAAGCTAGTGGCTAACTTGTATTCTGCAGTCTCCGGTCTCCAGCAGCTGAGGCTTTGTTAATCCGCTTAGTGCCTCGCGTTCTAAGGCAAGGGCCACTTCCCGTCCCTTTGCCCCCAAATCGACACCACCTCCTCTATGGAAGGTGGTGTCGACATCCCTACGGTGTCGTCCTAGATATTACAACATCCTCTTCTCGGATCCGAAATAGATGCTAATTCAGCACAGGAGTGGTGTCCTTCCATGGCTTTATTTTAGGGGGACAGATCTGGGATGGGTTTTCCCCTTCTGTAACTAGTACCTAAACCCAGATGGGAACTATTGGTTGGTACTGGTGAAAGAAGCAAGAGGCTTGGTAGGAGTGTGAGCTTTGGACATTAGCTTGTCCTGTTTCAGCTCAGCTCTGTCGGGGTCTCAATCAAAGGTGAAACTCATACATCAAGCGGCGACATCGACATGCAAACCCTTCCCATGTGCCACAGCTTGTAGCATGAAGGGTAAGTCTACGTTAGTGACTTCTGACGTTCCCCTTTCTTACATTCGGGGATTAATTTTATTTCTTCATCATAAAATAAGGAACAGTTTCTTTTCTTTAACCCTTTAATATTTTAACCTAATATAGATTACTTCTTATAATTACTACTTCTTTAACCCTTTCTCATGGTTGTTGAATCTTCATATATCAAAGTTGCAGACCGCACTATTGAAACCCCGTTATCCTATTCTGCGAAGTTTATCCAAGAAATTTGTGTCTTAGTAGATCGCGTAGCTTTGAGCCGCTGTTTCACCAAAGTCTTCAAAGTAATAACTATGCTCCATAAACTTCATGAACTTTTGTTATCTATATATTATTAGAAATATTATAAATGTTATATGAAAATTCTAGACAAAGTTTCAATAAAAATCAAAATTAAACGCTAGTCATTCTGGGAACAGTTGCGACGTCAGTAGAATGTCCATAAGTGAAGTGCAGAACCACACTCTTGTGGAGGTACAAGTGCGAAGGCCTGCTGAAGTAAGAAAATACATTAATCCACATATTAATTTATCACCTAACTCTTCGCGTCAGAAGAGTTAAGTGATAGATTAATGTTGTTATTGTAGCCTCTTCCATGGAAAAGTGAATAACTATATTAGGTGAGAAACTAGGTTTATTTACACTTGACAATGCAGGCTTTTTTCATTATGATTCAAAAGTGAGCTTGAATCCCCAAACTCTCTTACTTGTTTTTAACCAAGATATGATGATACCACTAGCAAGCTCTCACAATTTGCTCTGCAGTCGTATCTTACACATCCTAAATCAGGCTACCTAAATGAAGTTATGTCTCTTAAGTTTCCAACTCTCACCTCTGAGGAAGCTTGACACTACTCGCCTTCTTAATTAAGAACTCTCAGCTTTGGTTGCTCATAATTCTTCCAAGATGAAGTGTAATTATGTGATTTTCTTTTTCGCTCGATATGCTATTTGAACAAGTTTTCCAACAGTATCAACATGACGTTAGAAGGATGTGTTAGTGCACTACTATGATATGTCAAAGCTTTCCGAAACTCATCTTTGTCAACAAGAACCCTTTGCAATCATACATGTGAAAGTTTTTCTTATCATATCTCCACTTGTCTTCCTCACACATTCATTATCATTAGAAACCTTCTCGAAAGCCTATCCAACCGTACCAAGAACATCCAAGATTAATTTTATAGATGAGATTATGACCTTTCAAACTAAAGTTCGGTAAAAAAGATATTAAAACACTTAGATGAGCATGAAAGTACAGCAAACTTCAAACCTTCATCCTTGAATCTAAATCCAGTTCTTATCCAAAATTTGTCAAATTAATCTTTCTACATGTACCAAAGAGATTCTCAACCAACTCTCCTAGACTAAGCTGCGAGAACACTAAAAAAATATATTTTCTTATAAAACCCTCGAAGACTCAATCAACTTTAATCTTCTGTTGCTCTCTCTTTATAGTACCAAATGTGTTGTTCCTTTTCAGCATCACAAAGTTTGTGAGACATATTTCTATCCTGATTGGGACTCTTTACCAATGCTACTGTCTAAAAGTTTATGTGGACATAGAGGTTTTACTTGAACAACCTTAAAAAGATATAGTAAATTTTGAACTCCAACATTTCTATCTATATTCAATTTGGTTCAGATCTAATGAATTTGATAGCAATGAAAAGTTGTGAAATTAGCTTTTAAATGAAATCAATTTCATTACTTAACATAACTTTCTTGTAAACATTATCGTGTTGCAAGATGTTTTGTAAGACTTAGTTTCAAATGCATTGTTTTTAGATGTAAGTAGGTCTTTAGGCAGCTATCCCTTAGGTTCAACTAGGCCTTTGGATAGCAGCACCCTAGGTTAAGACTTAAGTTGGGGTCTTAAGCAAGCTGGATAGTAGCTCAAAAGAGGAAAAACTTCAGATCTGAAAGATGTAAAGGTATCATGTTGTGGTACTCGTCGGGTTGAGCATCGTTGATTGTTAAGACGATTGAAAAGAGTTTACGGTGAGAAACATGTACATTTATAAGTTGTAGTTGTATTTTAGAAAAATGTGTGATAAGCGGCAAAGAAATATTAGAGTTCTAATATCTTTAGGTTGTAGTATTGTCAATACAAGTAGTACTTAAGAACCTGAACTAGCACGAATGAATTTGTGATAGAAAATATGTGTAGGTTGGAAGCAAGGAAGAGCAGACATATGCAGTATTCCAAAAGAAAAACTTTAACTCTTTCCGAGTTTCTTTACTATATAATAACTTGTGATGAGTTCTTGGTGGTAAAGAACTCCTTAGACATCTGAAGGCAGATGTCTAAGGTTCAAACCAAGCTTTGTGCATAAATGGCTATCACTCAAAGGGTTCACCTTGATCTATTTGTCAAACGATCTAAGAGAAGTCATAGATTTGTTTATATCTTTTAGTTAAGTATAAAAATAGATTTTTTAGATCAGAATTTATCTTTTTATCCTTTTAGAGTTTTGAAACTTCAGAAAAATATATAAAATATTATATTTTACAAAAACAAGATTTCAGAAAATATTCTCTTTGCTTACCACTATGTTTAACAAAATATAACTACTAAATCACTTTGTTTGAAATACGAGAACTTTCAGACCAGAGTTAATAACATTAGCTACAACAGACGTCTAAGCGCAAGAGACTATTATACATGTAGCACGTTGTCCTGTTGAGGATTTATACCATGAAAGTTGGTAGAAAAAAGGAGTTTTCTTCCACTGGGTACGTAGTTGTAGAAGAAGCTGCCCAGGAGCTTGTTAAGCTAGGCATGTGCTAAGCTAGGGCCAAGCTAGACAAGCTGCCTCCTAGCTTATATTCCAAAGAACGACTAAGAAGTTACAAAAATACCACGTAGAAGCTCTTCTTGACTAGAGCAGGAACATGTCTTCACTTACGCGGGATAAGGTTACACATAGATGTTTACATCATTTCTAGTTTAAGAAAGTGACAAAAAAGAAAACTTTGTCATTTTCTGTTGGTGACTCGGATTCATTATCTGATGATATCAACGAGTACGTGTTCTTGAGTAGTATAGTTTTGGTTCTTTTGTCACTAGAAATAGAGATGTATAGTGAAAATAGCACCCAAAAAGCTAGCAAAGAAGATAAAAGTGAATTCTGTAAGTATGTGTACAAGTCTCTTTATTGTATTAAACGGAAAGAGGAGCCACCTCAATGGAAGTGGCGTCCACATAGGAAGAAGAGGTCCTTGGATCAAATCCTCTTGGCTCATTTTCTTATCTCAGCATGTTGACCTCCTGGATGGGAGTCTATGTTGGGTGTGTGGCTACATCTTGCACATCTAGGGACGGGGACTGATACCTTCCTTAAACATGGACTCTCTGACCTAAGTCTCCTCATGCAACTGAGATTATGAGTTGAGAGATACCTGATATAGCTATGGGAGGGCTGTAAGTCCTGTGGGGTGGTCTTGTAGTGGTAGCTTAGGCTAAAAAATCGTGGCTTGGCTCATAATCTGGGTTGCATCAAGATGACATCGAGGGTCGAGAAACTTTTATTAACAAGGGGTTAGCTTGGCTAGAGGGCTGTTAAATAAAAAAGAGGCTAGCGCTTGGCTCATAATCTGGGTTGCATCTGGGTTGCATTTATTCACATCCACTTTCCTCAACTTCTTATCATATATCTCTTTCCGCTCTTGTATGTCCTTAGTTAACTCCAAAGATGCCTCGCGATTTTCTTCTAGTGCCATCAAATTTTGCAGTCTGATGAGCTGACTATCTTCTGCAGACAATCTATCTTGCGACAGAATCCTGTAAGTAGGTTTCGAATTCAATAGGCATAATGAGATGCATTCCGTAAGCTAAGAAGAACGGCGTCTGTCGCGTTGTTATCTTCTCTATATTTCTGAATGCCCACAGCGCCGCATCCAACTTGGTGTCCAAGTCATAAGCATGGTTGACAATCATTTTGTTCAAAATCTTACACAGCAACCCATTGCTTTTCTCAGTAAGTCCATTCGTCTTAGGGTTATACGGAGTAGTCTTTCGATGCTTGATCTGAAAATACTCTGTCAATGTCTCTATGGTGTTGTTCAAAAAATGTGTACCCTTATCACTCACCAGTTCCAATGGACATCCAAACCTGGTGATGATATTCTTATGTAGAAAAGCTGTCACTGTCACCGCATCATCTTTCTTTGTTGCTTCAGCTTCCACACACGTGGTTGCATAATCTGTCGCCACCAATATGTATCTTCTGCGTGTCTTTTTTGTTACTGGCTGAATAGGTCTCACAAAATCAATTCCCCACTTCTAGAATGGTGCAAGAGGTAAGATAAGATGGAGTGATCACTGAGTAGTTCGAGTAGGCTTACCTACTCACTGGCAACTGTCACACCTCTTAATGATCGCTTGCACATCTTTGTATATGGTGGACCACCAGTATCTTGCATCCGAAATCTTCTTCACTATGTTGCGAAGGACATAATGTCCTCCTGCAGATTCAGAATGCATGGCATCCACTACTCTTCCTACTTCTTCCTCCTTCAAGCATCTTCGTAGTTCATCATAGGTCCTCTTCTTGAACAGAATACCACTCTTCAACTCATACGGTCCGACTTTGTGTATGAACACCGTACGTTGCTCCACATCCATTCCTTCAGGACACTGCAATGTATACAAATATCTATATATCTCATGGTACCTGCTCGTGAGGATTACTGTCAGCTGGAAAAGCTCTTCATCTGGAAAGTCGTCCGCTACGTTATCTTGTCACTCTCTTGTCCTCAACCGAGACATGTAATCTGCATTCTCATGATGTTTACCTGCTCGAGTTTGAACTGTGAATTTGAACTCATGCAATAACAACATCCATCGTGTTATTCTTCTCGACAAATCAGATTTTTGCACCAGATGTTTTAAAGCATAGTGATCCACGTAGAATACAAACTCGCAACCCAACAAGTAGTGTCAAAATTTTCTGACGAATACACCATCCCCAGTGCTTCACGCTCTGTAGTAGAGTAGTTCTTCTCTGCAACAGATAGCTGTCTACTCGCATAGTAAATCGGATGGTCTCTCTTTTCACTGTCTTTCTGACTCAGTACCACTTCAATAGCGAATGCTGAAGTATCCACATACACTTGAAATGGTTGACTCCAATCTGGTGCGTTCATAACTAGAGCTTCAATCAAATTCGTCTTCAGAGTTTCAAAAGCTTTCTGTCTCTGTTCCTGCCAGACGTACTCAGTAGCCTTCTTCAACAATTTGGTTAATGGTGCTACCAGGGTTGCATAGTCTTTGATAAACCTCTGATAGTAACCCACATGTCTTAAGAATTCCCGCAACTCGCTAACATTAGAAAGAGGATCCAAAGCTACTATAACTTGGACTTTATCTACATATACTTCAATGCCTCACTGCGAGACTCTATGTCTTAATAAGAGACCCTCTGTCATGACAAAGAAACACTTTTCTGGATGTAATGCCAACTGAGCATCTCTACAACGCCGAAAAACTACGGCCAAGGAATTTATATGCTCTTTCCTAGACCAAAAACACAAAAATCATCTATAAAAATTTCTAAGAACTTCCTAAGATACTCCTAGAAAATGTTTGTCATTATTCTCTGAAATGTGGCAGGAGCATTACACAAACCAAAGGGCATCTTATGGTATGCAAAAGTACCCCAGTCAGTGGTAAAAGTAGTCTTGTCTTTGTCTTCTTCTCTAATGGATACCTGATTATACCTTGAAAATCCATCAAGAAAACTATAGCACTCATGACCAACTACTCTATCTAAAATAGAATCTGTAAAAAGTAATGGGTGATGGTCTTTCCTGGTTGCTGCATTTAGTTTTCAAAAATTTTGACATACTCTGATTTTACCAGTCTTCTTCTTAGGTACTATCACTATATATGATACCCATTCACTGCTAAGGACAGGAAAGATAATTCTAGCACTTAAGTACTTATCAATTTCATCCTTGACTAAGAGAGAGTACTTCGGGTTTAGCCGATACTGTCTTTGTCTCACATGTACAGAATTTTCCAACAGATCAATTCGATGTTGATCCCACTTCGCAGGAATATCTTTCATGTCTTCTATTTTCTAGGCGAAGACATTCTGATAGTAAGTTAACATATCGTGGTACACTTCCAATTCTGCTCCCTGTAACTTCGTTGTGATCTTCAAGACCTTCTCTTCTTCGAGGACCAAATCCACTGTTGCTGACTTCAGTACCATTCCTTTGGTGTGGCTTACCTCTGAACTTCTCTGTCCCAACTGTGATTGCTATTCTTCCTCAGGCCCTTCGCACTCTTCTTCTTCTTCTATCTCATAGCATTGCAAGTAGTTCACAACTATGTAGGGTCCTGATCTTTCATTCTCCGAGCTGGTGCTTGAAGATGAAGAGATTTCATCCAAAGTGTACCCTGAATCTGTGAAGATGTTTCGACTCAATCTTTATCCTCGATTTTTATAAAAAATAATAAATTTATTCAAGCAGGTACATCTATTACTTTTAATATTAATAGCAGTTGGTGTGACATCTTCTTCCAGCTTACAGAGACACCTTTATCTGTGGGTTTCATCGGATCATTGAAGGATAACTTCTGCTTATACCAGGCAATGATTACCTTAGCACCACATAGCCAAGGCCTGCCTATAAACACTCCATAGCCAGACTTAACCAGTGGTCTTAGTACAATATAGGTAAGTTTGAAGATTATCCCACCAATTGTCGTAGGGATATCTCGCAGTACTCCCAAAGGTCTTCGTCGACTTTGATTCGTCATCCTCAACACTCTTGGTGTTGATTGAAACTTTGTGTAACCTAATCCATGCGCTGTCTCCTCTGTAATAATGTTCACGCTAGAACCAGAGTCTATAAGCACATGTTTTATTAGACATCCATCTATTTCGATGTCTACTTCTGGAGATCCTAAGTCTTCCAATCCCACTTGAAACAATGAAGGCAGGTTCTTCGATTTAGCCTTCGCTGGTTTTCTCAAGGCTGCCAACAACAACTTTCTGTACAGCCTATTATCTTCGACCAACTGCTTTATTGTTATGTTAGCATGTTGGTTCAGTAAGTCCTCCACTATATTATAGTGGGGGCTTACCACTTGAGCATTCTTCTTAGTCGCTCAGCCACCTGGTTTCGAAGTTTAGGTGGTCGATTGCCTTCGGACGAAGTGACTTCGGTCTTCACCCTCCCAAGTCTTTCCTGGCTAGGTTCTACCTCATTCGTTTCTCTACTCAGTTCTTTATTGAGTAGTGCTTTCACTTCCTCAGAAATGTCAGCAGGCAGTCTTGCTGAGATCTTCTTCGGTCTCTCCTCTTCATTGCAAACTTCGGCCAAATCCAACTTTGCTCGCTTCCCTGCTAGTTCACGCACTTGTTCTGTCAACGTCTTGTGCACTCTTTTCTTCTTCTTCAACTCCTTTCGCTCAGTCTTCTTGATGTCCTTCGCTTCCTTCGCTTCGGTTTCCGTCAGAGTCTCTCCTTTCCGAAGTATCTTCTTTACACTTCGCGTCTCGACCTTGTTCACCAGAATTTCCGTGTCTTCTGACCAACCATATTCATCGTCTTTGAAAGAGTACAAGCCTTCAGATCTTCCACCAAATCGACCATGTTCATTCCTGCATCTGGTCGTTGTTGGTTGGGAGGTGGTTGAAACCTCACATCGGTCTTTTGAGCTTGTTCATTCGTACAATCTGTGGCCCCATTTCCGGACTTATCACACTTTCCACACAGTGGCATATATCATACTTGTTTCTTTGGATGAGGACAAGAAGGAGCCCAATAACCAACGGCTCCACAATTAAAACATGACGTGCCAAGAGTTGGTGGTCCTTGGTAACTTGCAGGCGCAAACTTCCGTTGGGAGACATTAGTAGTCATTTGCATGGGTACAAAACGTTGGATGTGTACCGGAGGAATGGGGGTAAATTGTTGGGGTTGAATGGGCACCATAGCACCATCTTGGGCCTGTACTTCGTAGACTCCATTTTCACATTCCACGAAGTAGTTGGGCTCATATACTACTGCCCATTCCACTGAATGTGTATTGTAAGACGGTTTAATGTTAAAACATTCCGTGTTGGCATTATCGTGTCAGATTTTGCGTGAAGGATGTCCATGAAAATGCGAGGTTCCTGGATGTCGAGATGTTGTGTGCTGAACAAAGACAAGACAGAGAAAAACAACCAAAGAAAACGAATGCTGCAATATATATCAACTCCAAATGTATGTACACTACCGGTTCTTTCTTCCTAAGAACACAAAACTGAGAAACAGACCAAAGCGGTCTGTAATATGCTTCAAAGTCTCTAAAACGAACCCCTGAATCTCAATCCTGCCCAAAACCACCGAAGCGAAGCTCAAAGCAAGAGAAACTTCCCTTTGCTAACAAACAGAGCTGCTCCAGTATCACACGATTGAAACCCAAGTCCAAACCACATCCATATACAAGCTCTTAGCCAAAGCTGGCTACCACAAGCTGTATATAACCAACTAGAACTCTAACGAACTCAAAAGAGCAAAACCCATAGCAAAGAAACCGAAAAAGATCTATTTGAGAACTTTCTTCTTTCGCCAAACGGACTTCAGATGTGTATAAGGTCTCCTCCGCTGACTCCGTTAACCCAAGAAACCTTCAGATATGACTCCCAACAGCCGAGATATCGTCGATTTTCTGTCGCAGGTGATCGAATCTTCAAAAACTGCTCCATGCGGCTTAAAACCGCACACATTGCTCAAACGGATCGCTTGATCTGATATATGTCTTCCCTGGCAGGCAGATGTAGCTATCACGAACCCAACGAGACTCCAAACAAACCGTTTGGAGTTCCTCTTGCAAAACCACGCAAGAAATTTGGTCGCAGGTTGCAAAAAACTGACGTAAATGGACTCCTTGTGGCTCAAATTCGCTCACCTCACCCAAACCAACAATCCAATCCACGTATTGTCTTCTCCTATGCGTAGATGAAGACTCCCTAGTCGCTAGGCACCAAGAATGAAGAGCTTGGCACACTGATCGCGAAGAACAATTCAATTTTAGATCACAGGCGATGAAAATCCTGACGCAAGCGCTTCCTTGCGAGCCAATTTCACTCAGAACTCCTAAACCGCCCGATGAAACTTGGTATCGTCTTCAATTTCCTGTAGAACTCGATGTTTTGATCTCGATGGATCCAAGGACAGCAAGTTTGGACTCCGGAACGGTCCGAACGGTCCAACTCTCCTTCACAGGTAATTGAAATATCCAAATCTTCTTCCTGCGTCTCAATTTCTCTCAGTACACATCCCCCGATCCGTCTCTTCCCAAACCGTCTTAACCTGTGCGTAGCCTGCACAGATCTGAACCCAATGACACCTTGCGCGCGTGTATTAGACTTCTCAAATCTCCAAATCATTCACCGACAAGTCGCAGACGCAAGCTAACCCCTAAGCTGTCCCCTTGTATCAGTCTCTGTACGTACGAAGTTCTCTATGATAATAATGAAGCAGGTCCCTTGCGTCTTTGATATAACGCCTGAAGTCTCAAATACCCAGTCAGCAAGTAAACTAAGGTCTAGCTTGATTTATCCATTTTTCGAGTCTCGCCACTAGGCGTCCAAATGAAATAGACGAAGTGCCCGTGGAAAGCTGACAATGAACTCTACCCATCGATGTAATAAAAGTGAAGATCCGAAGTCGTGCCAAAAGCTCGTAAGCTGGGGCTTAGCTTGTTTTACCCATCTTTTGAATCTCGTAACTTCTCCACTAGGCGTCCAGCTGAAGTAGACGAAGTGCACGTGGAAAGCTGACAACGAGCTCTACCCATTGATGTAATGAAAATGAAGATCCGAAGTTGTGCCAAAAGTACGTAGGCTGAGGACTAGTTTGTTTTACCCATCTTTTGAGTCGTAACTTCTCCACTAGGCATCCAGCTGAAGTAGACGAAGTGCCCGTGGAAAGATGACAACGAGCTCTATCCATCGATGTAATGAAAATGAAGATCTGAAGTTGTGCCAAGAGCTCGTAAGCTGGGGCCTAGCTTGTTTTACCCATCTTTCGAGTCTCGTAACTTCTCCACTAGGCGTCAAAATGAAATAGACAAGTGCCTATGGAGTGTTGACAAAGAGCTCTATCCACTGATGCGATGAAAGCGAAAATCTGAAGTTGTGCCAAAGTCCGTAAGCTAGGGCCTAGCTTGTTTTACCCATCTTTCGAGTCTTGTAACTTCTCCACTGAGCGTCTAAACGAAGTCAACAAGGTGCATATAAAAAGCTGACAAGGAGCTCTATCCACTGATGTGGATGAAAGTGGAGATCCGAAATGGTGTCAAAAGTCCGTAAGCTGGGGCCTAGCTTGCTTTCTCATGAGTGTCTTTGGAGTGACAAGCATCGATTTCATATAGGAGCCGGTCCACGACACGACATCCATCCTCTCCAAACCTGTGCATCCTCCGGTATGCAACAGAGATACCAACCAAGGAGTGGATCGGCACGTACACTCGTTCTCATGTTGTCATCCTCCTTCTCATTTCAGTCAACCTCATCTTCAAGTCTGCAACCTGATCGCCATCTTGAAGTTGTAACTCGGTCATGCTCCCCCTTAGATCCATGCTCATCGCATCTCTTCTCCAACCTCCCATCCAATCACCCCCTCTAAATCTACACATCTTTCAATATGCGAAGACATAGAAAGAATAACCCATCATACCATAGAAATGTCTTCCATCTATCTTGTAGAACCTCACCGTAGAGATTTGTGATCCAAGTGTCATAGTATACATCCCCGTCATCCCAATCATCATCACATATCTTGATTGTAGCCCTCAACCTCAAGTCTGTACATATCATTGTACGTATCCAACTCTTCTTTTTTTTGTTTTCTGAAAAAAGGAACCACACTGCTGCAACCAAAATCCTCAACTGCAACCATCATTGTCTCGCTGTACAATGGTATCCTCCTCAACCATCATCCTCTCTGATCTCTTCTTCTGAGAACCTTTATAACCTCCCAAGCCTCATCCTCCCAACCCTGATCACATGTAAACTTTCACAACCTCTCAAACATAATCACCTTCAGCAATGACTTCTCCCCTGTAAGCCATCCTTACCCATCATCCTATACTCGTAACCTCAAGAGCATCCATCCACTCTCGTTCACCCTCAGCATGTTTGTCCTTGATGATGTCAATGATGACATCATGGACTCCCTTTATAGCTGCACCCAAGACCTCCCATGATAGGAACCCAACCTGTACATCTCGAATGTGCTCCTCCCAACCTCCTTTCACATCCATCATTGTCCCATTATCTGGTTGTTGTTTGGATGCAACCAGATCACTCATGTCCGCTTTCTGCATCTCAGCCATCTCCTCCGGTTGTGAAGAATCGTCCTCCATTGCCAGTTCAGAACGAATAATTTCCTGTTGAACCTTATCCTCCCCAGCTTGCTTCTCTAAAAAAATCTCTTCCTGTCTCTTCTTCTCGCTCTGCATCGTGGATGCAGTATCCAACTTGAGCTCGCTTGGATCCATGTGCTCACCCAAATCATCCTCATGGAGATCATGCTCAATCTCCTCCACCTTAGCACCATAACTTGTAGCTTCGGTAGCTACAACTGCATGTGCCGCAAAATAATCATCCAGAAATTTTTCATAGCTCCTTTACCAACGTTGGTTTGAAAGAGAGTACCCGTAATTCTGAACCCAACATCTCCATCCTCCCAAGAAATAACCTCACGTTGCAAAGACTCTGCAAAGTCGATGCAATCATCTCGTTGATGATCAGTATCATCACACCACACGCACTAATGTACCCAAGTTGGTTTGGGTACAAGTTCCATCTCAGTCGATGATCCCTTATCCTCCAACCTAGTAACCTTAGCTTGTAGATCTCGCATCTTTTGTTGTAGGTGGTTGGATCCTTCTCCTCTACAACCACAACTGGAAGTTGAACCTCAGATACTACCCGAACTGGTGTGGTAGTCAACGATACAGGTGTCGACCTTGTAATCTTTTCCCTTGTATGTCTCCAAACAAGAAGCTCAACCGCTTCATGCACAACCTCCCAATTCCTTGTCAACCCTTCTTCTTCCAATCCATCCTCCAGAAGTAATTCCAACCGCTCTTGCCATGGTTCATCTGCAGCTTGAAAAAACAACTCTGTCTTGTAGGTCTCCAAGGTTAGCTTGTCCACTCGAGATAGTTGAGAGTATTGTCTCTCGAACTCCTTTAACAGCTCTGTAGACTGTAAACCCTTGCTGGGTTGGTTGACCCATCCCAAAAATGATTTCTTGGTTACTCGATCTGAGTTTCCCAAGAAATATTCCTCCATCAGCACATGTGAAAATGTATCCCAGTTCCTCCCAAAATGCTTTGTTAGATCTTTCACATGCTCCATTATCTCAAGTACCGCAGTGAGTTTGAATGTCTCGATCATCTCCTTCTCCGATACCTGATCCAAATCCATCTCCGTCTTGTAACATCTCAAGTATTTTGAGATGTCTTCCTCATCAAATAGATCGAGCTTTTCGATCACCTTTCGAAGCGCCTTCGTCTCTAAAGCCTCCTTTTGTTGGTTCCCTTGCTCTTGTCGCAAAAACAAAGTGAAGGCTTGAAACAAACGTGCAGTTGCTGCATCCAATTGCACCCCTGATATCTCTTCTGATCCGTCCATCCCGTCCACAATCATGGCTCGTTCCATCCTCCCATCCTCTCATTCTCCTAAACCATCTACAAGTCCATCATCCCATGTCCGCAACATCCTCCGAACAATCGTATCCATCTTCATCCTCGTTCATGATTGTTGATCTCTTCTTCCAAGTTCCAACACACAAAAATCTCCACCGTATCGTGTCAGATTTTACGTGAAGGATGTCCAAGAAAACGTGAGGTTCCTGGCTGTGGAGATGCTGTGTGCTGAACAAAGACAAGACAGAGAAAAACAACCAAAGAAAACGAATGCTGCAATATATACCAACTCCAAATGTATGTACACAGCCAGTTCTTTCTTCCTAAGAACACAAAACTGAGAAACAGACCAGAGCGGTCTGTAATATGCTTCAAAGCTTCTAAAAGGAACCCCTGAATCTCAACCCTGACCTAAAACCATCGAAGCGTAGCTCAAAGCAAGAGAAACTTCCCTTTGCTAACAAACAGAGCTGCTCCAGTATCACACGATTGAAACCCAAGTCCAAACCACATCCATGTACAAGCTCTTAGCCAAAGCTGGCTACCACAAGCTGTATATAACCAACCAGAACTCTAACGAACTCAAAAGAGCAAAACTCGTAGCGAAGAAATCAAAAAAGACCTATCTGAGAACTTTCTCCTTTCGTCGAACGGACTTCAGATGTGGATAGGGTCTCCTCCGCTGACTCTGTTAACCCAAGAAACCTTCAGATCTGACTCCCAACAGCCGAGATATCGTCGATTTTCTGTCGCAGTTGATCGAATCTTCAAAAACTGCTCCATGCGGCTTAAAACCGCACACATCGCTCAAACGGATCGCTTGAACTGATATATGTCTTCCCTGGCAGACAGATCTAGCTATCACGAACCCAACGAGACTCCAAACAAACCGTTTGGAGTTCTTCTTGCAAAACCACGCAAGAAATTTGGTCGCAGGTTGCAAAAGACTGACGTAAATGGACTCCCTGCGGCTCAAACTCGCTCACCTCACCCAAACCAACAATCCAATCCACGTATTGTCTTCTCCTATGCGTAGATGAAGACTTCCTGATCGAGTAGGCACCAAGAACGAAGAGCTTGGCACACTGATCGCGAAGAACAACCCAATTTTAGGTCGCAGACGAAGAAAATCCTGACGCAAGCGCTTCCTTGCGAGCCAATTTCACTCAGAACTCCTAAACCGTCTGATGAAACTTGGTATCGTCTTCAATTTCCTATAGAACTCGATGTTTTGATCCCGATTGATCCAAGGACAGTAAGTTTGGACTCCGGAACGGTCCGAACGGTCCAACTCTCCTTCACAAGTAACTGAAATATCTAGATCTTCTTCCTGCGTCTCAATTTCTCTCAGTAAACATCCCCTGATCCGTCTCTTCCCAAACCGTCTTAACTTGAGCGTAACATGCACAGATCTGAACCCAATAACACCTTGCGCGCGTGTATTGGACTTCTCAAATCTCCAAACCATCCATCGACAAGTCGCAGACGCAAGCTAACCCCTAAGCTGCCCCCTTGTATCAGTCTTTTTACGTACGAAGTTCACTGTGATATTAATGAAGCAGGCCCCTTGCGTCTTTGATATAACGCCTGAAGTCTCAAATACCCAGTCAGCAAGTAAACTAAGGTCTAGCTTGATTTATCCATTTTTCGAGTCTCGTAACTTCTCCACTAGGCGTCCAAACGAAATAGACGAAGTGCCTATGGAAAGCTGACAATGAGCTCTACCCATCGATGTAATGAAACTGAAGATCCAAAGTCGTGCCAAAAGCTCGTAAGCTGGGGCCTAGCTTGTTTTACCCATCTTTCGAGTCTGCGTAACTTCTCCAGTAGGCGTCCAGCTGAAGTAGACGAAGTGCACGTGGAAAGGTGACAACGAGCTCTACCCATTGATGTAATGAAAATGAAGATCCAAAGTTGTGCCAAAAGTTTGTAAGCTGGGGCTTAGCTTGTTTTACCCATCTTTCGAGTCTCGTAACTTCTCCACTAGGCATCCAACTGAAGTAGACGAAGTGTCCGTGGAAAGCTGACAAAGAGCTCTACCCATCGATGTAATGAAAATGAAGATTCGAAGTTGTGCCAAAAGCCCGTAAGCTGGGGCCTAGCTTGTTTTACCCATCTTTCGAGTCTCGTAACTTCTCCACTAGGCGTCCAAATGAAGTAGACAAGTGCTTATGGAGTGTTGACAAAGAGCTCTATCCACTGATGCGATGAAAACAAAAATCTGAAGTTGTGCCAAAGTCCGTAAGCTAGGACCTAGCTTGTTTTACCCATCTTTCGAGTATTGTAACTTCTCCATTGAGCGTCCAAACAAAATAAACAAGGTGCCTATGAAAAGCTGACAAGGAGCTCTCTCCACTGATGCGATGAAAGTAGAGATCCGAAATGGTGTCAAAAGTCCGTAAGCTGGGGCATAGCTTGCTTTCTCATGAGTGTCTTTGGAGTGACAAGCATCGAAGTCTGAACTTCAGATAGGAGTTGGTCCACGACACGACAGCGTTGTCGGAGTGTAATCCGTCTACCTAGGAAAGCGCCGGGCTTCTGGCTGTGGTTGTTCACTCAAGAGGTTGGCTTTCAGGTCACAATAGGGCTATAAACACTCACACAGATGTGTAAGATCTAGTAATATACCCAGAAGGCGAAATTCAGGTCTAGCTGGCAGTAATAGGATTCGGCGGTGAACTTTGACACTCACGGAGAGGAAAACTATGAAGGTTTAGACCACTAAACTTCCCCTACATGCAAATGAGGTACTACTGAACTCACAGACGAAATTTCAGCCTGAGATCAAATTCTGACACGGAGATATGAACAGAAAAGTTTTGAGCAAGAAAACTACGGCAATTTCTGGTACCTAGCTGGCTATTTCAACCTATAACAGTAGTTTAGCTCGATCAATTTCGAAATTTCTTACAGGATTTGCAGTCTACAGGGTGCTGAACATCCCTGTGAAGTTGGGACTCCTGAATGTACACAGAACTGCAGATCTCCTCCTCTGAAGTCGCTGCTCTAGATTAAGAGCTTTTCAGACCCCCTCAGCTTCAGCGGCCGCCCTGAATTACTCAGTTGCTCAATCGATATGAAACTTTTTGTGAAATCGTAGCCCTGCTGGCGGAGAACACAACCTCGAAGTTTTGAAGCAATTTCCTCAAATCTGCTGCGAGTGACACTGAAAACCCTAAATCCAACCAAAATGATTCAATTCTAGCACAATCCGAACTTCAATTGCTCATAACTCCGTCTTTATTGACTCAAATCGATCGAAATTTTCACTGGAAGTGCTTGGCATGACGAGACCTCTCTCCCTGTGCTCTCAGATTTCGAAGATCCCTCACCAAATGCTCGAACTCTCCTTTAGAGCTATGTTTCTAAATTTAGAGTTAAACTAAAGACAAAAATAGACCAATGGGAGTTCATAGCTCCACTTGGTTGTCCTATAGTGCCCTAATCCACGTGGCAACTTAGTTTTACTCATAGGCTACCACGTCAAGCTCCCTAGAGTGCCAACGTAAAACTTAAACTACCTAAAACGACACGCAGCCCCAAAAATCACTTAAATCAGCTAGAAAGCGTGCATGAGCGACACGCAAATACAACCCATGAGCTTAAGCCATATCAACATGGTAATCAACCTACTAAGACTCAAAATAGTATTAACACCGCTGCAAAGGTGTCAAACATATACATAAACAGACTAGAAGTAATATAAGCTAACTTCTAGAACTACTAAACTCAAGCGTCGGAGTAGAAATATAACATGTAGCCGCCAAGTAGCGCGACATCCACCCCCTCTGAACCTGCACATCCTCCGATATGTGCCATCCAGATCAAGACTCTTCAGCTTCGGCTTCAAACTCATCTTCTACCTGCATTGAGTCTTCAGCTTCATCCTCTGTAAACTCTGCAACGTTCCGATCCTCCCCTCTCCTTCTAAAGAGCTTGATTCTCTTTCCTACGACTGGTATCTTGAGCACTGCACCATCTAACTCTCTCAAGGAGTATGTGGCATTATCATAAACTTCTAACACCACATAAGGTCCAAACCATCTCTTGGAGAACTTTCTGATAGTGCTATGCTGATTATCAAGACTACTATCATAGACTAACACCCAATCACCTTCTTTAACTGGTTTGGGTCGTAATCTATGCGTTCTATCAAATCTGCCTTTGTTTCTCTCTCTAGCAGTCTTCAACCTTTCCACAGTTTTGGCAACATCCTCAGGTCTCCGTTCTAACTGTTGGATCCTTAATGCAAGAAGATCCTCCGTACTTCTACCATTTTCCCATGGCAAAACATTCCAAGTAGGCACAACCTCCTCAATCGGCATCACAGGTTTTTGCCCTAGTATCAACTCTGCTGGCATGTAACCTGTAACGGTACTATGAGTTGTACGATCTGCCCACAAAGCAAATGGTAGCAGTCTAGGCCATTCACGGATCTTACCCTTGCAAGCTTTTACCAAAGCTTTGATGATTGGCGGATGACCTCGTTCGCTCTTGCCATTCCCTTCAGGATTGTAAGTAGTGGTTAACGCCAACTTGATTCCCAATCGCTTGAAGAACTCAACTGCTTCTTGTGAATCCAGCTCACCCCTATCTGCAGTGATCTTTCCCACACACCCATACCTACAAATAACATCTTCAAGTAGAAAGCGGCAGACATTAGCAGTGGTCTTTGTCCTCAGGGCACGGCCTTCGACTTGGTTAGATAGATCTTCTCTAGCCAAGACTAGATACCTCATTTGTCCGAGTCCAAATGGCATAGTTACCAGATCAACTACCTATTTGTAATGAATGGCTAAAGGATAAGTAGGATGCAATCCATCACGATGACGTACGTTGGAATACATCTGGCAAGGTATACAAGATGAAACAAACTGTACTACATCCTTATACATACCCTTCCACCAATACTTCTCCTTCATCTTGGCAAATGTAGCCCAAACTCCTCTATGACCGGCCCATAGACTCTCATGAAACTCCTTGATCAGCTGCTGCTGCAATTCCAAATCACATACCACCCGTTGCGGTATACCTCCTTGTAGCTTAGGACGCTTCCATAGATGTCCTCCATGTAAAAAGTAACCATAAGCTATTCTACGAATCCTCTTGAAATCTGCATCAGACCAGCCTTCTTGCCTTTCCAGTGAACTCAAATAGCGCCCAAGATCCAACCACTCGCCATCATACATAGTTTCCTCAAAAAACTCCAACGAGGCTGCAAAACAGCTTCTATCTCTTCTAGCAAGAGCACTAGAATAGAACTCTGTTCCCACATCCTCATGATCATCTATCATTTCTTTCTCATCGTAATACCTAGCCCTTGATAACATATCTGTCACAGGATTGTCTTTTCCTGCAATATGTCTAAACTCTGAGTTCAAGGACTTGATATATGCTATCCACCTCAACATAGCAATGTCTGGAGTTGTACAGCTAGTAATCATTCCTAGGAGAGGTAAACAATCTGTCTCCACAACCACAAGTGCTCCTATCAAGTATTCCTTGTCACTCTTCATCGCAGTAACTACTCCCCATAGTTCTCTCTTGACCTGAGGGTAGTCTCTCTGCCGTGAACTTAATACCTTAGCACCAAAACGCACCACATATCTATTTCCATCCTTATCATCTTGTCCTATAGCCCATCCAATGCCAATAGGACTAGTATCAACAGTAAGGATAACAGATCTGCCCAACTCATATGTTACCTTCCGTAGAGTTGGTGGTGAAGACAACAGATCCTTCAACTTCTTCATAGACTCGCTTTGCTCCTCTTGCCACTGAAATCTCTGCCCCTTCCTCAGCAACTTGTACAACGGATCTGCTACATGTGCAAAGTGTGGAATCCATATATGATAAAACACACATGCACCTAGAAACCTTCTCACCTCAGTAACCGATCCACATGTCTCCTTCATCCTTCGGATGGCATCAACCTTGTTTGGACAAGGTTTCCGACCATAAGATCCACACAGATGTCCCACTATTAACACCTCTTGTTCTCCAAATACAGACTTTGCTCCTGATAAGGTCAAATGAACCTCCTCCAGTCGACTCAATATCTTATCACAATCAGCTATGTGATCTGCAACAAACTTACGGCACCCCCTCTGATCCATTACCTCATTCTTCTCCTCCTCAGCACATCCTTTGATCGGCACATCATCAAGGAATGGCATAGTTTTTTCAGGAATGAAGTCCCTTAAAATTTTGTTCATGTCATTCATCATATGTGCTATAGAATTGGTAGCACCTTGCGGCAAGGTGCACATCCTTAGTAACCCCAAAGGTGTCCTCATTGTAGTCAAGTCTCTACTCTCAGAGGATAACTGAAACTGATCATAACCTGAATATAAGTCTCCCATGGAATAGATAGCACGACCAGCAAAAGCCTCTGCAAACTCGTCTACAATAGGTCCTATACCCATATTCCTGATAGTCACCTTGTTAACTGGCTGCATATCTTGGATAAATCTCAAAGCTCCACTCTTCTTCGGAACAGTAAATCATCTGCTAGAGTAGGGAGCTATAGATGGTTCCAAGATACCCATCCTAATCCTCTCATTAAGCAAGTCTATCAGCTTTGGCAGATGAGCTCTAGGCACAGGGATAGGACGTAGATTCCAAGGCACATGCGGTATAGTAAAGATTACCATAGGTGCAACTACACTTGGATCTACACAGCCTACTTCATGTGACTCAAACGCAAACGCCTTACCATGTCTAGATAGCATCTCCCTGAAGCTCTTCTTCTCTTGCTCAGTAAGAAATCCATCACCTCCAATCCTCAGCTCCTTTAGTGTTGTTTCTGTGAACTGGTGCCCAATTCTTCTCGGTCCTCTGAGCGTCGATTCTCGTGCAGCTTGCTCCATCTTCTGATTGTAATCGAGTGGTAAAGGCAAAGCCACTGGTTTGACTTTCTTTGCCACTGACTTGTACTTGGTCTCCACATACACCTCTTGCCGATCTATAAACTTATCAGTTACATCATAAAGCTCCTTGGAGCTCACTCTCACCACTCTATCTACATCATCTATAGAACTTTCTACTATAGATTTCAACTCTCCTATAGTATCTACCAAATACTGCTCTTCAAACACTCTAGATATGTATTCATCTCCGGCTAACTCTCCACTATCTCTCAAAGACTGTTGTACATACTTCACATGTTGCCTCTCAAACCTCTTCAGATTCTCAACCTTCCTATAACATACTGATCCACATGACGTCAATCCCAAGAAGCTAGTGGATAAAGCTTCCTGCTTTACTGGATCAGACGAGAATCCTATCTCTACTGTACCGTTGAAGTCTCGCTCTTCAATGGTACTCTGCCAAAACCCCTAGACTCTCTAAACTCCTGAGTAATCTTAGGCAGTGGACTGTCTCTCAAGCTATCACGATTCCTCTCATGTTCTGCAGCAACAGTCAAAAACTGAACAGCTCTTTTGCCGTCTCTACTACGAATCCTAGCATAGGCTGAACCATCATCCATAACTCGTGTCTCCATTCTAACAGCAGTAATGTAAGGCTGCCCTAGAATGATAGGATACTATGTCAGTGCATGCTTATGTTGCAAGAAGTCAGCATGAAGCTCTACTAGAAGAAAAACGCAGGAGGGAGGATGCAGGTGAGGCTTCTACAGCCAAACGACCTGCTACAAGGAGTGAAAGGGCTAGACCAGATGCAAGGCAGGAGACAACACCTACTCGGGAGGAGACTATGGAGGATCTACCATCTACAACACCAAAGGAGAAGGAGAGAAGCAAGGAGAAGGGTAAGATGCCTGCACACAAACTTCAGTCTGACATTGAGATTGCTACAGACTTGAAGCAACAACATAGCTCCTTTGTCTGATTAGAGCACTTCCAAGAAGTTCCACCTCCAAACCCCAAGTAGTTTGTTCAAGAGATTTAGATGAAATCAATCTTTTCCTTCAAATTGTAACTGTCATCTTGTAATCTGAACTTCGATAATGTATTGCTCCCAACTTGAACTTCCAACTGGGCTTAAACTTCACATGAAATTTCATGACCCCTCACTACCTTTCTCTAAAATTTCAACTTGAGACTCCAAACCGATTGCTCGAAATGGACCAAGCTTTTTGACTGTGCTGACTTATGAGCTTTACAGACCCGAGCAGCTACAATCCACGACCCCAACACCTTCTCTTAACCAAATGACCTTGGATCCCTTTTACTTTGAATGATCATAGCTCCACACTCAAAACTCCAAATTGATCGATCTTCCTCTCTAGATTGTAGCCCAGCTTGAGAGCTTTCCAACGAGACCGCGAATGACTCCAGGAAGATCTCTGAAACTCCAAAACTGTCCTTAGAACTTGGACGAACTTCACTAGTAAAAAATGGACCAATGAGAAAAAATATTGGAGATCATTTATCTCCTACTTAGCACTATAGACTGAGTTTTAACCCTAAAACACTCTCACACCTTGAAAGCTTGAACCAAAAAACTTTAGACCTCAAACTTAACACAAGATAATCACCTTCGTCACGCGATACAGATAGTAATGACACAGAAATACATGAGATTGAATACGAAGTCAAGATAATGACCTTGAATCGATCTATGAATGAAAGTACGTAAAAATGAAATGAGGAAGCCATCACTTGATTATATTACTCCTCACCAAAGTTCTTCGATATCCACGCATGATGATTGATCTTTCGCGAGTATTGACATGGGATATCAACTCATATGTTGAAAAGAACGTTGGCTGAAAAGTTCAAGTCCATTCATCCATCAAAGTAAGATGTACACAGTGAGGTCTCAATTCTCTCCGTAGGTGAAGATCAATAGGATCATCGGGGTAGGTAAGTCCATCACCCTCTCCTGAACTCTTCACCAAAGTAAGCAACGGACCAATGTCAAAAGTGATTACGATAGTTGCAGTGAAGCTTAATATGAAATGGATTCACGAATGGAAGATACTTAACTTGGATCAATCCTCTGTTCATAAGTGTAACACTCATAGCTCCTCACCCTCTATGTAAGACACTAAGAAACACTCGTGAAATACCTCACAAGGAAGAATACCCCACGAACTCTCGATCCTCTATCTTATATCTAAATTTGATGACAAGAGTCACTCACTCAAATGTCCATGGATCATTGACCTGACACGTCTCATTATCATATGATCTTACATCCTAGATAACCATGAACATGATACTTAATAATAAGTTATATGAAAAAGTTTGTGAAACACAAAAATCAACACAATACAAGTTCCATGCTAAAGTGAGCCGTGTCACAACACGACAATAGGTATATTCAATACCCTTCACCACGTTCACCAAATTCGTCATCTGTTGGTCAAATTCTAGTATGACAACGACAAACATAACCCTTCGAGGTAGTGACACTACTTACAAATGTCAAGAACGCTTTAAATTTGAGAACACCTCATCTTACAATGTTTGGGTGGATGAGGTCAAAAAAGTCAACGGGTAGTCATACTACTCCGCAAACGATAACTCCTAAACAGAAATATTCTCGTTCACATGTTCGATCGCAACAAGTTCTCTTCTTCGAGTAGGCTGAAGTCCTTTGTGGACAAGGTACATTTGTGAAGTGCAGTTACTATGATCGTTAGGAGCTCCTCAAATAATTTACTCTTGTTTTTCTCTTCGGAAGAGGCTGTAGGAGGCTTCATATCCTTGTCGACTTTATCCTTCTTGTTCAAGACATGATGAAGCATCTCTTCAAGAAAGGTGTCATCTATGTCGTACTTCCCAACAAGATCGAACCATGTCTCATACACTTCTTTATACTTAAAAGGAAAATAGCATAAAGATGGGTGAGAAAGTGTGCACAGATGGAAAGAAATCCAATAAGACTAAAGGAGAGTAGACAATAAACTTTCTCTTATCTTTGCAACCAACGCTCCAGAATCCACTTCGTCAACATGTTCTTCAAGCTGGCTGGTTTTTTCATCCACAACTTCTTGATTATATCACAATTGTCTTAGCTCTACGTCCGATAGATTATTTAGTGGTCAGAAATCATTTGCCTTGACTGTAACAAAGGACCGTAACAAAGAACGATCATTGTCATTTTTCTTCGGGTCTGTATCTCCACTATGATCAAGAGTTAGACCTTTGTGCTACTTTGTAACAAAAAGATTGAACTCCTTCAAGATCTCATCCAAACACGTAATAAATGGTCCCATCTCCTTGATGAATTCTTGTTCATGGTTTGGAAGGTCATCCATTCTTGAAAGAGACAAGAGAAAGTTTAGCAGCATATCATCGTAATGTCTCTCCTTTGTTTTCTTGTCTAACACTTGGTGGGTGATTTCTTCAACCTTAAACTCAATCTTCAAGACTACTTGAAAATCAAATTTTGATGCTTATCATTATCACTCCAAAGACACTTATGAGACTAAAAATGAGACTTTTTGCACAACTTCGGATCTTCACTTTCATCGCATCAATGGGTAGAGCTCGTAGTCAGCTTTCCATGGACACTTCGTCTACTTCATTTGGATGACTAGTGGAGAAGTTACGAGACTCGAAAGATGAGAAAAACAAGCTAGGTCCCAGCTTAAGAGATTTTTGCACAACTTCGGATCTTCATTTTCATAACATCGATGGGTAGAGCTCATTGTCAGCTTTCCATGGGCACTTCGTCTATTTCATTTGGTCGCCTAGTGGAGAAGTTACGTGACTCAAAGATGAAAAAATCAAGTTGGACCCTAGTTTACTTTTTCTGACTGGGTATTTGCAGCTCCTGACGCTATAATAAAGACGCAAAGGGCCTGCTAGCTGATAATCTGAGAACTTGTAGTACAAGGACTGACGTAAGGGGGTAGTTGAAGGGGTTAGCTTACACCTGCGACTTGTTAGCAGACGATTCGGGAGATTTGGAGATCCAATGCAAACGCACAAGACGTCGTTGGGTTTAGATCTGTGCAGGCTACACATTGGTTAAGATGGTGTGTGCAGGATTTTGCGTGAAGGATGTCCAAGAAAACGCGAGGTTCTTGGCTGTGAAGATGCTATGTGCTGAACAAAGACAAGACAGAGAAAAACAACCACGAAAACGAATGTTGCAATATGTACCAACTCCAAATGTATGTACACTGCTGGTTCTTTCTTCCTAAGAACACAAAACTGAGAAACCAGAGTGGTCTGTAATCTATTTCAAAGCCCTTAAAACGAACCCCTTGAATCTCAACCCTGACCCTCCTTCCATGACTCCGTTGGTCTAAGAAACCTTCAGATCCAACTCTCGACAGCCGAGATATCGTTGATTTTCGATCGCAAGTGATCAAACCTTCAAAAATTCCTCCTACTGCTTAAAACCACACACACACCGCTCAAACGCATCGCTTGATCTGATATCCGTCTTCTCAGACAGATAGATCTAGCTACCCCGAACCCAACGAGACTCCAAACAAGTCGTTTGGAGTTCCCCTTGCAAAACCACGCAAGAAATTTGGTCACAGGTTGCGAAAAACTGACTAAATCGACTCCCTGCGGCTCAAACTCGCTCACTACCCCCAAACCAACAACCCAATCCACGTACGGTCTTCTCCGACGTGTAGATGAAGACTCCTTGATCGCGTAGGCACCAAGAACGAAGAGTTTGGTTCATTGATCGCGAAGAACAACCCAATTTCAAGTCACAGACGAACGAAAATCTGACGTAAGCGCTTCCCTATGAGTCAATTTCACTCAGAACTCCTGAACCGCCCGATGAAAACCCGTATCATCTTCAATTTCCTGTAGAACTCGATGTTCTGATCCCGATGGATCCAAGGATAGCAAGTTTGGACTCCAGAACGGTCCGAACGATCCAACTCTCCTTCACAGATAACTGAAATCTCCCAAATCTCTCCATGCGTCTCAATTTCTCTCAGAACACACTCCCCGATCCGTCTCTTCACAAACCGTCTTATCCAGTGCGTAGCCTGCACAGATCTGAACCCAACGACGCCTTGCGCGCTTGCATTAGACCTCCAAATCTCCTGAATCGTCTGTTGACAGGTCGCAAACGCAAGCTAACCCCTTAAGCTGCCCCCTTACGTCAGTCTATGTATGTACAGTTTTCTTCAATAAATGAGGAAGCTGGCCCTTTGCGTCTTTAATATAACGCATGGAGCCGCTAATACCCAATCAGCAAGTAAACTAAGGCCTAGCTTGATTTCTCCTTCTTTCGAGTCGCATAACTTCTTCACTAGACGTCCAAACGAAGTAAACAAGGTGCATATGAAAAGCTGACAACGAGCTCTACCCATTGATGCGATGAAAGGGAAGATCCGAAGTTGTGTCAAAAGTCCATAAGCTGAGGCCTAGCTTGCTTTCTCCATCTTTCGAGTCATGTCATGTAACTTCTCCACTAGACGTCCAAACGAAGTAGACGAAGTGCCTATGGAGTGCTGATAATGAGCTCTACCCACTGATGCAATGAAAGTGGAGATCCCGAATTGTACCAAAAGCTAGTAAGCTGGGGCCTAGCTTGTTTTTTCCATCTTTCGAGTCCTGTAACTTCTCCACTAGGCGTCCAAACGAAGTAGACGAAGTGCCTATGGAGTGCTGACAAGGAGCTCTATCCACTGATGCGATGAAAGCGGATATCCCGAATTGTACCAAAGTCCATAAGCTGAGGCCTAGCTTGCTTTTCCCATGAGTGTCTTTGGAGCGACAAACATCGAAGTCTGAATTTAGGTCCACGACACGACAACGGTTCATGAAGAGACGGATCGTGGACTGTGTTCTGGAAGAAATTGAGACGCAGGAGAGGTTTTGGGATGCTTCAGTTACCTATGAAGGAGAGTTGGACCGTTCGGCTGTTCCGGATTCAAACTTGCTGTCCTTGGATACATCAAGGAGTTGGGTCTCGACTTCTTTCTATGGGACTGGAACCTCGCGAACCAGGGTATTCTGGAGGACTTTTGGGCAGCATTGCCTCCGCGCAACCATGTACTTGTTAAGACACGGGTCGCTCGGGGAAGACCATCTTCTTGGACGGTGGAATGGTGGCACATGGCTTTCCATCCGCTAGAAGCAGAGAACCACGAGTACGAGTTGGAGAAGAATATCCTACCGATGATCTGTAAGAAGTGGTATGTATCTGGAAGCACCACATGCCTCTTCTTAGAAGACTAGACAAGGGAAGAACGGATGGAAGATAGAAGTTTTCCGGGAGCCGAAAAAGCATCTTCTGAGAAAGTTGTATCTTCACTTTTTTCCAAGAGAAAGGTCCAGAAAGTGGGGTACCTTGGAGACCAGGACGTGGAGTTCTTGGAAGCTATCTGGGAAGGAATGCTCATCAATTGGGGCGCCTTCTTCCACACCTACATCCAGACCGAGTTAGTGTATTTGGGTACTCCAGCTGGAGAGCATCTCATCCTATTCTTCTGCTATTTGTACATGTCCAAGGAGGATTTGACAGAAGACCAGTTGGTTAAGTAGGGGCCAGCAAGACAACGCGAGGTGAAGGACGAGACCTCGGAGGAAGAAGATCAAACAGCTGCCATGTCTTCCCCTCTCACTTTAGTGCCCCAGGTAGGACCAGACACTCAGCAGAAGTTGATTCTGATGAGAGAAGACAACTAGCGGCACAGAAGACGCGTCGTCATCGAGGAAGATGAGACCTAGTGGTGTGCCTCAAAAGAGCACATCTTTCCTTATCATCCACTCTAGATCCGAGTCGGATTCAGAGGAGGACATGCCGAGCACACGGATCGCAGGGAAGACAGCTTCTACGACTACATGGAGTCTTTCGAAGACTCCAGAAGCCAAGGTATGGGTTGACATTTTGACTGAGACTAGAGGAAGCGCAGCGAAGAGGATTGTCCTTGCGATGGGAAGAGATCTTCCACCTCGGAAGATGTTGAGAGTAGCGTCTTCCCGTGCGCATAAGCAAAAGATTACGGTGGTAGAAGAGGCATCCATGCCTCTGGAAGACAGGGAAGCCGTCACAGATCACTTTGTGGCGATGAACTTGTCTTCTGTGAGAAGACGGCTGGAAGAGTTCAATGCCTACTTCAGTTCGGAGATCCAGCCAGCCATAGAGTTGGTTGAGAAGCGCGTGATGGCTCAAGAGAAGTCATTGCAGCTTGGGTTTGGTCTACGAACTTGATACAGCAAGAGGAGATCCATAAGCAGAAGTTTGAAGCTCTGGAAGCCAACCTCCGCACCACGGTGTCGCGCTACTTGGTGGCTACATGCTTGACTTCTACTCCGACGCTTAAGTTTAGTAGTTCTAGAAGTTAGCTCATATTACTTCTAGTCCTTTATGTATATGTTTGACACCTTTGCATACGGTGTTAACACTATTTTGAGTCCTAGTAGGCTAATAGTATGCTAGTTATCTTGTTCAAGCATTTGTGCCCTTGTGCAAGTAACTTCTTACTTGTCTATGACGTTCAATGTACATAACTTAGGGTTTCCATGCTGATAGGGGTTTGAACTCATGGGTTGTACTTACTTGTCGTCCATGCACGCTTTCTAGCTGATTTAAGTTAATTTTCGGGGCTACGTGTCGTTTTAGGTAGTTTAAGTTTTACGTTGGCACTCTAGGGGGCTTGACGTGGTAGCCTATGAGTGTAGATAAGTTACCAGGTAGTTTAAGGCACAAAAGGACAGTCAAGTGGAACTATGAACTCCCATTGGTCCATTTTCATCTTTTGTAAAACTCTAAGTTTAGAAACAGAGCTCTAGAGTGGAGTTCGAGCATTTTGGTGAGGTATCTTTGAAATCTGAGAACACAGGAAGAGAGAGCTCGTCGTGCCAAGCACTGTCAGTGAAATTTTTGCTCGATTTGGATCAATAAACAAGGAGTTATGCCCAATTGAAGTTCGGATTGTGCCAAACGTGCGTCACTTTTGTTGATTTTGGGGTTTTCGGTGCCAATTGCAGCAGAATTGAGGAAATCACTTCAAAACTTCGTGGTTGCGTTCAGGAGGGCTACGACTGTCTAAAAAGTTTCAAATCATTTGAGTGATTGAGTAATTCATGGCGGCCGCTGAAGCAGAGGGGGTCTGAAAAGCTCTTAATCTAGAGCAGCGACTTTAGAGAAGGAGATCTGGAGTTCTACAAACAATCAGGAGTCCCAATTTCACAGGAGTGTTCAGCAAGCTGTGAACTGCAAATCCTGTAGGAAACTTCGAAGTTGATCGAGCCGATTTCCTGTTATAGGTCGGAATAGCTATCTGGGTACCAGAAATTGCCGTAATTTCTCTATTCAGAAAGTTTCTATCCATATCTCAGTGCTCTGAACTGATCTCAAGCTGAAACTTCATATGTGTATCCAGTAGGACCTCATTTACATGTAGGAGAAGTTCTGAAGTCTACACCTTCATAGTTTTCGTCTCTTTGTGTGTCAAAGTTCACCGCTTAAACCTATTACTACTAGTTAGACCTAAATTTTGCTTTTTGAGCATATTAGAGGATCCTACACAACTGTGTCAGTGTTTATGGCCTCTGTTGTGACCTGAAAGCCAACCTCTTGAGTAAACAACCATAGCCAGAAGTTCGGCGCTTTCCTAGGTAGACAGATCACACTCCGACATACTCTCTTTTGGTGAACTCGACGTGAAACACCTAGGGTGGAAGTTTTCTTGAGAGTGTTACAGGATCAGATATCATGGCTAACCAAGGATCATCAAGTGGAGGTGCTGCTGCTGCTCAGCAACCTGTTCAGTTGGATGCTGCTACGATGAAGATGTTCCAAGTTTTTTCCATGTTTATGCAGCAGCAGCAGAGCACAGAGAGGAAGGAGGTATTAGCAACCAAGGCGTTGCAATCTGTGGTGCATCAGATGGACCAGTTCAAGGGGACAGATATTTCCAAGTACGTGCGATACTATGCTAGGGAGATGGAGGTGAAGAAGGTACTTGAGAAGGAGATGTTGGAGAACTTTGAACTTGCTGTTGTGCCTGAGATTCGTGGGCGTGTGAAGGAGCTCAAGCAGCAGCAAGGACAGAGTTGGGAGAGCTTTATGCGCACTTTGAAGGAGGAGTACTACACTGAAGATTCAGAGAGGGTGACCAAGAGAATGTTCTTGGAGTGGGTGGTTAAGCCTAACAAAGGTTTGTCTGTAAACGAGTTGTTAAGGGAGTTTGATCGTCAGTATGCTCAGCTTTCTAGGTCAGAGAAGCTTACACTGGAGGTGGAGAAGACCGAGCTTTTCTTACAAGCAGCGGACGTGACTATTCAGGAGAAGCTTGAGTTGTTGTTGGAAGACAAGAGTGAGAGAGAGGATTGAAAACTGACTGGAAGGAGGTTGAAGAGGCTGTTTCTTTGCTGACCAAGAGATAGAGAAGAAGGGACAAGGTGGTGGTAAGTGAAGCAGCACCTCTGATAATTCCTGCCAAGCAGTTGCTTACTAAGCCTGCTTTGGTAATTGCTAGAGAGGAAGACTCACCGCTTGATGAGTTGATTAAGGATATGAAGGAGCTTAAGCTTAAGCTCACTAGGTTAGAAGAGAAGGAGCAGAATGTACAGCCTGCTATGCAGAGACCTCAGATGAGAGAAGGCTTTGTTCATCGTTGTATATGGTGTGATAGCCTAGACCATGTAAGAAGAGATTGTGGGGAGTTTTCAGATGCATTGAGGAAGGATCTGATCTTCTTCAAAGATGGTGAGATCCATCTGAGAGAGATTGGGATGATGTTGGGAACCAACTTTGGCAAGGATGGTATGAAGAGACTTGTGAATGAAATATTAGCATCACATGTTGTTTTTCTTGTGAATGCTGCTACATGTGGAGTGAAAGTGGAGATTGAGAGAGAGAAAGAGACTACTGGGTTGTGGTCTGATGTAGTGCGGTCCGTAGCTAGAACAGAGCTAGACAAGGATGTGCTACGAAGGGTTGGCAACTCAATTCGAGAAGCTATAGGATGGAATGATCCTGTGGATACTATGTCAGTGCATGCTTATGTTGCAAGAAGTCAGCATGAAGCTGTACTAGAAGAAAAACGCGGGAGGGAGGATGCAGGTGAGGCTTCTACAGCCAAACGACTTGCTACAAGGAGTGAAAGGGCTAGACCAGAGGCAAGACAGGAGACAACATCTACTCGGGAGGAAACTATGGAGGATCTACCATCTACAACACCAAAGGAGAAGGAGAGAAGCAAGGAGAAGGGTAAGATGCTTGCATACAAACTTCAGTCTGTCATTGAGATTGCTACAGACCTGAAGCAGGTGTTAGAGAATCGTATCTTGAATGGGAAGGTTGAGTTTATCTTGGGTGAGATTCTTGGGATTGCAAAGCGTGAGTTCCATGAGATTATTATAGATATCATCAAGAGGAAACGTCAGATTTTGGGTGAAGCAGCTACGCTTAATGCTCTAGGGACCAAACTATCGGAGGATGAGGAAGATGAGATTGCTGGTTACTGCTCTCAAGTATCAGAGGGGAGATCGTATCAGCACGTGAGGTTTGAAGATGAGGTGGAAGCATCACAGAAGAGCCATTACTCTCACAACCATTGGACAAGAGCAACCACAGAGACCTTAGTGAAGCTGGGAGATCTAGAGGAACCTGTGGTGGCGTTGATTGATCACGGCTAAGAGATTAATCTGATGTCTAAGGAGCTGTACAAGCGTGGAAGGTGGCCCATAGACACCGACCATGGATGGCTTATCCGTGCTGCCAACAACCAGAGGGGAGAACTCTATGGTGCTTGTCCAAGCATCAAGGTAACTGTGGGTGACATCAATGATGTCTAGAATTTCTTTGTGCAAGACATGTCAACATATCTTATCATTCTAGGGCAGCCTTACATTACTGCTGTTAGAATGGAGACACGAGTTATGGATAGCTTATGCTAGGATACGTAGTCGAGACGGCAAAAGAGCTGTTCAGTTTTTGACCGTTGCTGCAGAACATGAGAGGAATCGTGATAGCTTGAAGGACCGTCCACTACCTAAGATTACTCAGGAGTTTAGAGAGTCTAGGGGTTTTGGCAGAGTACCATTGAAGAGCGAGACTTCAACGGTACAGTAGAGATAGGATTCTCGCCTGATCCAGTAGAGCAGGAAGCTTTATCCACTAGCTTCTTAGGACTGACATCGTGTGGATCAGTGTGTTATAGGAAGGTTGAGAATCTAAAGAGGTTTGAGAGGCAACATGTGAAGTATGTACAGCAGTCTTGGTGGGACAGTGGAGAGTTAGCAGGAGATGAATACATATCTGGAGTGTTTGAAGAGCAGTATTTGGTAGATACTATAGGGGAGTTGAAATCTATAGTAGAAAGTTCTATAGATGATGTAGATAGAGTGGTGAGAGTGAGCTCCAAGGAGCTTTATGATGTAATTGATAAGTTTATAGATCGACAAGAGGTGTATGTGGAGACCAAGTACAAGTCAGTGGCGAAGAAAGTCAAACCAGTGGCTTTGTCTTTACCACTCGATTACAATCAGAAGATGGAGCAAGCTGCACGAGAACCGATGCTCAGAGGACCGAGAAGAATTGGGCACCAATTCACAGAAACAACACTGAAGGAGCTGAGGATTGGAGGTGATGGATTTCTTACTGAGCAAGAGAAGAAGAGCTTCAGGGAGATGCTATCTAGGTATGGTAAGGCGTTTGCGTTTGAGTCACATGAAGTAGGATGTGTAGATCCAAGTGTAGTTGCACCTATGGTAATATTTACTATACCGCATGTGCCTTAGAATCTACGTCCTATCCCTGTGCCTAGAGCTCATCTACCAAAGCTGATAGACTTGCTCAATGAGAGGATTAGGATGGGTATCTTGGAACCATCTATAGCTCCCTACTCTAGCAGATGGTTTACTATTCCGAAGAAGAGTGGAGCTTTGAGATTCATTCAAGATATGCAGCCAGTTAACAAGGTGACTATCAGGAATATAGGTATAGGACCTATTGTAGATGAGTTTGCAGAGACTTTTGCTGATCGTGCTATCTATTCAATGGGAGACTTATATTCAGGTTATGATCAGTTTCAGTTATCCTCTGAAAGTAGAGACTTGACTACAATGAGGACACCTTTGGGGTTACTAAGGATGTGCACCTTGCCACAAGGTGCTACCAATTCTGTAGCACATATGATGAATGGCATGAACAAAGTTTTGGGGGACTTTATTCTTGAAAAAACTATGCCATTCCTTGATGATGTGCCGATCAAAGGATGTGTTGAGGAGGAGAAGAATGAGATAAAGGATCAGAGGGGGTGCCGTAAGTTTGTTGCAGATCACATATCTGACTGTGATAAGATACTGAGTCGATTGGAGGAGGTTCATTTGACTTTATCAAGAGCAAAGTCTGTATTTGGAGAACAAGAGGTGTTGATTGTGGGGCACCTATGTGGATCTTATGGTTTGAAACCTTGTCCAAACAAGGTTGATGTCATTCGAAAGATGAAGGAGACTAGGTCAGTTACCGAGGTGAGAAGGTTTCTAGGTGCATGTGTGTTTTATCATATATGGATTCTACACTTTGCACATGTAGCAGATTTGTTGTACAAGTTGTTGAGGAAGGGGCAAAGATTTCAATGGCAAGAGGAGCAAAGCGAGTCTATGAAGAAGTTGAAGGATCTGTTGTCTTCACCATCAACTCTACAGAAGGTAACATATGAGTTGGACAGATCTGTTATCCTTACTGTTGATACTAGTCCTATTGGCATTGGATGGGCTGTAGGACAAGACGATGAGGATGGAAATAGGTATGTGGTGCGTTTTGGTGCTAAGGTATTAAGTTCACGTCAAAGAGACTACCCTCAAGTCAAGCGAGAGCTATGGGGAGTAGTTACTGCGATGAAGAGTGATAAGGAATAGTTGATAAGAGCACCTGTGGTTGTGGAGACAAATTGTTTACCTCTTTTGGGAATGATCGCTAGCTGTACAACTCCAGATATTGTTATGTTGAGGTGGATAGCATATATCAAGTCCTTGAATCCGGAGTTTAGACATATTGCAAGAAAAGACAATCTTGTGGCAGATATGTTATCAAGGGCTAGGTATTACGGTGAGAAAGAAATGATAGATGACCTGGAGGATGTGGGAACAGAGTTCTATTCTAGTGTTCTTGCTAGAAAGGATAGAAGTTGTTTTGCAGCTCCATTGGAGTTTTTTGAGAAAACTGTGTATGATGGCGAGTGGTTGGATCTTGGGCGCTATTTGAGTTCACTGGAAAGGCAAGAAGGCTGGTCTGATGTAGATTTCAAGAGGATCCGTAGAATAGCTTATGGTTACTTTTTACATGGAGGACATCTATGGAAGCGCCCTAAGCTACAAGGGGGTATACCGCAGCGAGTGGTATGTGACTTGGAATTGCAGCAGAAGCTGATCAAGGAGTTCCATGAGAGTTTATGGGCCGGTCATAGAGGAGTTTGTGCTACATTTGCCAAGATGAAGGAAAAGTATTGGTGGAAGGGTATGTATAAGGATGTAGTACAGTTTGTTTCATCCTGTATACCTTGCCAGATGTATTCCAACGTATGTCATCGTGATGGATTGCATCCTACTTATCCTTTAGCCATTCATTACAAATGGGTAGTTGATCTGGTAACTATGCCATTTGGACTTGGACAAATGAGATATCTAGTCTTGGCTAGAGAAGATCTATCTAACCAAGTTGAAGGTCGTGCCTTGAGGACGAAGACCACTGCTAGTGTCTGTCGCTTTCTATTTGAAGATGTTATTTGTAGGTATGGGTGTGTGGGAAAGATCACTGCAGATAGGGGTGAGCTGGATTCACAAGAAGCAGTTGAGTTCTTCAAGCGATTGGGAATCAAGTTGGCGTTAACCACTGCTTACAATCCTGAAGGGAATGGCAAGAGCGAGCGAGGTCATGCGCCAATCATCAAAGCTTTGGTAAAAGCTTGCAAGGGTAAGATCCGTGAATGACCTAGACTGCTACCATTTGTTTTGTGGGCAGATCGTACAACTCATAGTACCGTTACAAGTTACACGCCAGCAGAGTTGATACTAGGGCAAAAACTTGTGATGCCGATTGAGGAGGTTGTGCCTACTTGGAATGTTTTGCCATGGGAAGATGGTAGAAGTACGGAGGATCTTCTTGCATTAAGGATCCAGCAGTTAGAACGAAGACATGAGGATGTTGCCAAAGTTGTGGAAAGGTTAAAGACTACTAGAGAGAGAAACAAAGGCAGATTTGATAGAACGCATAGATTACGACCCAAACTAGTTAAGGAAGGTGATTGGATGTTAGTCTATGATAGTAGTCTTGATAATCAGCATAGCGCTATCAGAAAGTTTTCCAAGAGATGGTTCGGACCTTATGTGGTGTTAGAAGTTTATGATAATGCCACATACTCTTTGAGAGAGTTAGATGGTGCAGTGCTCAAGATACCAGTCGCATGGAAGAGAATCAAGCTCTTTAGAAGGAGAGGGGAGGACCAGAACATTGCAGAGCTTACTGAGGATGAAGCTGAAGACTCAATGGAGGTTGGAGATGAATTTGAAGCTGAAGCTGAAGAGTCTTGATCTGGATCTGACACATACCGGAGGATGTGCAAGTTCAGAGGGGGTGGATGTCACGCTACTTGACGGCTACATGCTTGACTTCTACTCCGACGCTTAAGTTTAGTAGTTCTAGAAGTTAGCTCATATTACTTCTAGTCCTTTATGTATATGTTTGACACCTTTGCATACGGTGTTAACACTATTTTGAGTCCTAGTAGGCTGATAGTATGCTAGTTATCTTGTTCAAGCATTTGTGCGCTTGTGCAAGTGACTTCTTACTTGTCTATGACGTTCAATGTACATAACTTAGGGTTTCCATGCTGATAGGGGTTTGAACTCATGGGTTGTACTTACTTGTCGTCCATGCACGCTTTCTAGCTGATTTTAAGTTAATTTTCGGGGCTACGTGTCGTTTTAGGTAGTTTAAGTTTTACGTTGGCACTCTAGGGGGCTTGACGTGGTAGCCTATGAGTGTAGATAAGTTACCAGGTAGTTTAAGGCACAAAAGGACAGTCAAGTGGAGCTATGAACTCCCATTGGTCCATTTTTGTCTTTTATAAAACTCTAAGTTTAGAAACAGAGCTCTAGAGTGGAGTTCGAGCATTTTGGTGAGGTATCTTCGAAATCTGAGTACACAGGAAGAGAGAGCTCGTCGTGCCAAGCACTGTCAGTGAAATTTTTGCTCGATTTGGATCAATAAACAAGGAGTTATGCCCAATTAAAGTTCGGATTGTGCCAAACGTGCATCACTTTTGTTGATTTTGGGGTTTTCGGTGCCAATTGCAGCAGAATTGAGGAAATCACTTCAAAACTTCTTGGTTGCGTTCACTGTCAGGAGGGCTACGACTGTCTAAAAAGTTTCAAATCATTTGAGTGATTGAGTAATTCAGGGCGGCCGCTGAAGCAGAGGGGGTCTGAAAAGCTCTTAATCTAGAGCAACGACTTTAGAGAAGGAGATCTGGAGTTCTACAAACAATCAAGAGTCCCAATTTCACAGGAGTGTTCAGCAAGCTGTGAACTGCAAATCCTGTAAGAAACTTCGAAGTTGATCAAGCCGATTTCTTGTTATAGGTCGGAATAGCTATCTGAGTACCAAAAATTGCCGTAATTTCTTTGTTCAGAAAGTTTCTACCCATATCTCGGTGCTCTGAACTGATCTCAAGCTAAAACTTCATATGTGTATCCAGTAGGACCTCATTTACATGTAGGAGAAGTTCTGAAGTCTACACCTTCATAGTTTTCGTCTCTTTGTGGGTTGACATGTCTTGCACAAAGAAATTCTGAACATCACTGATGTCACCCACAGTTACCTTGATGTTGGGACAAGCACCATAGAGTTCTCCCCTCTGGTTGTTGGCAGCACGGATAAGCCATCCGTGGTCGGTGTCTATGGACCATCTCCCACGCTTGTACAGCTCCTTAGACATCAGATTAATCTTTGAGCCATGATCAATCAATGCCACCACAGGTTCCTCTAGATCTCCCAGCTTCACTAAGGTCTCTATGGTTGCTCTAGCCCAATGGTTGTGAGAATAATGGCTCTTCTGCGATGCTTCCACCTCATCTTCAAACCTCACGTGCTGATCTGATCTTCCCTCTGATACTTGAGGGCAATAACCAGCAATCTCATCTTCCTCATCTTCCGACAGTTTGGTCCCTAGAGCGTTATTTGCCTTGGAGATCATAATCAAAGAAGATGTTACACTATGTCAACAATTTCTAACTACGAGATACCGTTGTCTTCGACATCATGCTCCAAGCTCAATGGTTGCTTGCTTGATGCATGCCTTACCTTGTTGGAAGCTCTAGAAGATAAGTTTTCTAGTGATATGATGCATGTCTAGTTTAGAGCTTTCAAAACTTAGATCAAATATGCAGGTCAGAAAGAAAGATTAAGACGTTTTGGATTATAAGTGTTAGAAATGATCATTTCGATCTATTATTATAAGAGTTACCTTGATCCAATCAATTTATTATCAGTATCATTGGAATGCTTGTACAATAGGCTATCCATTGCTATAAAGTTCATCTCAAATGGAGCTCATATCAACGAATCATAGAAGGTCAAAATTGACGTTTTAGGTAGGTTGTCGTGAAAAAATAGTGAAGAGGATATTGCTAGTTCACAAGCCGGTCTAAGGGATTGTTTGAAGGTGCTTCTGTGATCAAAACATCTGTTTATCATGTATGAATCATTCTTTTATTTATAGCATGATTGAACATCCAATTGTATTATGTGGTGCACGTGTATTACACTCAAGGTCAAATTAGGTCGATAAAATCGAGACAAATAGATACTAGAGTCGAGATAAAGACAGATCGACTGGGTACTGAGAGCACAAGAGTTTTATTGAGTTGATCCAAGTTCTTGCCGTTGTCGTAGCGAGAGCCTTTTCTTTGAGCAAGGACGTACCTTCTGGCTGTGGTTAGCGATCGATGCACAGCAGAGCGACTAGTATCTCGTAGATTTCTTTCTGACTTCTTTCATAACTAAGCACTTTCTTTCTCTCAGTAAAGGGTCAAGATAACTACACGAAAACGTTGGATGATCATGGGCACGACAAACGGGATATGCGATGACATGATCTCTCGGTAGTATTCCTCTCCGAAGTTTCTCACTACTAGGGCTTCGTACATGACTTTGGGTCGACAGATGTATCTTATCTCACACTCGGTGTTAAAGTTTACAGGAGGGAGCTGATTTAGATCCATCCTTCGTTAGATGAGGATAAAGACGGTGAGATCTTATTCTTGGCCGTAAGTGACAACAGGTAAGATCATAAGGACAGACGAGAGCATGACTTGCGCGGTAAAGTTATGCCCGAAGGATCCTATCAGAAACTGTTGAAAATGAACTCGTTCCATGTACATCAGTTTAATCTGGAAAGGGTTTCGAAAAGGAAATCTGGGCGGTAAGTAGAGTCCTTCGTCCATCTCTCACAACATGTGCACTACAACTACAAAGGTATCTCGATCCATAAAACTCCGATACAATCTCATAGGATCACCACGATCTCTCCACGAACAATCTCTTGAATTTCTCAAGGTCGAATGTCCCCCCACACAGATCACTCCCCTTTGCTTAAAAGCTTTGAACACAAAACAAGGATAGGTGTAAGCTCCCAACCGAGCAATCCAAGCCACACGAGCTGATGAGGTGGCACACATGCACATCGCATGTTTGATGCCGTCATACTCATCCACGTGTAGGTTGTCTGGGTGAAAGGTTCTAATGCATGCACCGTAACGTGTCCCAATACAAGAGACTAGGCTAGACAGGTAGTCGACTTTACAGGTCAAAGATCGCACTTTGCCACGTTGAGTGCGAACCTGACAACCACATGACGTGGTTACAACGTAGGTCGCTGAAGTCTTATCTATGCCTAGAATACTCCCCAAAGCAATACAAACATCACACTGGATACTTTTCTGCCAGCTGCCGCTAACAAGACTCGGGACCTGGACTAGATACCGTTGTCGATACAACTCGACAGAAAAACAGCGAACTTTCACACATGATAGGTACAGATCTACAGCTCAGTCTCCTCTCAAACTTGCCACGTTGGTAGGATACAAGAATCTCTACTTACAGGTCAAATTTCAGGAAGATCTGACGGCTAGATCTCCTCCCACAATTAACACAAATTTATAGAAACTAACACGCACTTCCAATCTCAGATTCAGGACAGAAGCTTCTTCGCCTAAATGAACCGTCCACTTCCACTCAAACTTCATGTGCTATCAATTCAGAAGGTAAACTCACTACTCAGGAAATTTGAGCCGATTTGACCTTTCGGATCATCTTCCACAAATCAGCAAACTTGCTGCTCCAGATTAAAAGCTTTCTGCACCCCGTCGCCTTCAAATCGCCATTGCGCTCAATCTGCATAACATCCGGTGGTGAAATTTGGGGTCAGAGCTTCAGCAACTGACAGACTACAAGCTCATGAAATCTGGTCTCAATCTGACGGCTCAATTACTCAAACTCCTTAATCTTACAATCGGAAGAGAAAGTTATGTACTCCCGTCACTCTATGAACTTCAAAATGCCATAACGTATGCCATGGACCTCCAAATCGAGTGAAATTTGAGCTCAGGTTGCTCCCTCCGTCGAGAGGTCTCCGCTCATGCCCTCTGATCTCCAAAATCCCTCGTGAAAGTGCCCCGATCCTCCCAGAGCGCACACTTAGATAGATAACAAGTTATCTTCACTTTTTGGAGGACCAATGGGAAGTTAAAGGACTCAACCTTGTCCTTTTCTGCCCCATGGAGACCCCCAGCAGATAATAGAGCATTCTAAGCTCATAAGAGCAAAGTTTTAGATCCCACTACACCACAACTTCTACAACTGTGCGCAAAACGCACTTATATGCGTAATTTACATACTAGTTGGTCCTACAACAGGACACCGTATCTCTCTACAACTAGATACCCAGTGTATTCCTAGACAAGAATTCACGGTCTATGACACCACGTTACTATATATTGAGGTGCGTACGAGGTGCCAGCTGTAAAGCAAGAGAAGGACCAGTACTTGAGGTATCCTCTTGGCAGTTGATATACGTTTTTGTTAGTTTTGACGCTACAGATTTCCAACTGAGATTGGTTGACAAGATCGCCGATCGACCCAACTTGAGGAATTATAACAAAGGGATGAAGCTCTTGCCTTCAGGATATATAAGATGTCAGCAAAGGAGAAATATCTGTTACTTGAGGTTGGTTTGAGCAAAATAGAAGCGATTGAACAAGCTCGGAATATCAATACGAGGATTCCATGTTGGAGTTTCATGGGAATAACATGGCTTGAGTTTCATGTACATGTATATAGCAAGCATTCGTCGTTTTGCAAGAAGTTGATTAGGAACTTCTCGATGAAAAGACAAATGGAAAAAGTAAAGATGATGTCGATAAACAAGACGAAGCGATGAAGTCTATGTCGCCTTATGTAGGTACCAAAGGGGGATGCGGCGAAGGTTACTGAAAATCCAATAGTTAGAAATGAACAACATGCAGGTGAAATTTTATGATTCTCTTATGGATTTGAAATTAAATCAAAGTTTATATCGATTTGGGTTGGATCTTAAATACATATGAGCTTGATATTCTTTGTTCTATTTGAAATGCAGGAATAGTAAACCGCAGAGTCCCATTGTTTATCTCAGAATTCCAAATTGAGCAAGTGAGCAAGAAGGAGGAAGCAAGAGTAAATCCATATAGATCGCTTACGGGCCAGATAGATATATATCTGGCCTTGCAACCAAGAAAGTTATTGATTTTCGACATTCATCTTCTTATGTATAGTAAAAGTATATTTAGATCAGTCACAAAGATGCAAAGTGGACAAACAATAAGCACCAAATATGTAGTGGCCCGTCCTGGTATATATCTATTTCTGAAAGGATGTCTTGCGCATTTTGACGTCGCTATGTGGTGTTGTTGTCAGAAGAAGAATTTGGATATATATCTGATACATCTTTTTGCAGCCGATCTCTTAGAGAAGTTAGTGTTCATTTGGAATCAAGAAAAAATCTAAGATTCTTAACAAAGTTGGAGGAAGGATGGCAAGAATGTTCTTTTGTTTCTGAAACCTCTCAGTATTATGTGAGAGACATATCCACTGTATAGTGCTAGAAAAATACTGTTAGTGGAGAATTCTCCATATAAAGCTTTTCCAAACCCTCTATTTACAAATATATTCCTTAGACTTTACGATGGATCGAAGAAAAATAAGCATCTATTTTATGTTCTTTCATATTTGGATGCTCTATTTTGAGCCTTTGAGTCTGTGAATGCATCATAGATAGTCCTCGTGAACATTCTTCTTTACCTTTTACCTTCAATTGACATAGTGGAGACTTGTCTGGTCAATTATCGACAAAGATTTTGTCCCTCGACTATTGATCAAAAGACTCGAGATCACTCAAGAGGAGAAAAGAATCCTTGCTCATATGCCAGATGTCGATACAATAGAATTAGATGAAATTATAGGATGTACTCATCTTCTTGACTTACCATGGTCTGCCAAGTTTGAAGATACATTTAGAACTGAAATTTTAGATGACACAAGCTATAAGATGGAATTAAATCATGGTATCAGATTAGCCCAGCAATTTCTGCTTGATGTAATTCAACTTCAGCCTAGTGAGGGAAGTTGAATAAAAGTCATACATTTTCATATCATTTTACATTCATTTTCATTTTTTATTTCATAAAACTTTTAGATTCATATACGAACTCCAAAAATAAATTTATAATATGCAATCATTTTTTGGTATAATATTCAAAATATTATTAAATAAAACTCTAAAATCCAAATATTATTAAAATATAAATGTTCCTATACACACGATTCTCTAATAAAAATCTTATTTAAAATATCTAAATTTTTTGATAAAAATCAGATTCTGATATTTAAACTAATACTCACAAGTCATATCTCACTACTGGATGCTATTTTGTATCCTGACAAGAATTTCATCAACTTTGATGGCTACTGTCTGTAATCAAACTGACTTGAATGAGTAGGAGTGAAGCTTAAGGTCATTTATGGAACTTAACGAGTAGATATAATATGCATCCCAAGCGTCTATCGAGTGCGGCTCGGTAAGAGGAGAAGCGAGATATGATCGAGAAAATACAAAAATTGAATTGGCTATTGGGTGAGATGTATTGAAGGAGCATTGTAAAGATATCTTCTGATTTTTGTTCAACTAGATTGATATTTCTGTTTCGATTATAGAAATATGTATATATATATATTATTATTATATAAAAATATAAACTTTAATAAACTTTAATTTAAGATATTTTATAAAAGTGAAGTGTACCGAAACCACAAGCTGCGTCTGGATCCGGACAGAAATCATAAGCAAATCATAACAACAAGCGATTCTAAAACAATAAAACTGTGAAGGATTAAGTAACAAATTAGAAGCAGGGAATTAAGGAATAATATGCATGGTTCACAAACTCTAATAAGCACCTTTCGCCCAGTGTGACAACAGACTAATAGGGGGTGTCAAAGTTCGGGAGAATTATTCGTTAACGGACGAAGGAATATTTTTCGTAACTCGATATTTGGGTTTGTATAACCGCGGGTAACTTTGTGGGCGTTGTCGTGTCGTGGACCGGCTCCTACCTGAAATTCAAACTTCGATGCTTGTCGCTCCAAAGACACTCATGAGAAGACAAGCTAGGCCCCAGCTTACGGATTTTCGGCGTAATCTCATATATCCATTTTTGTCGCACCAGTGGATAGAGCTCCTTGTCAGGTTTCCATAGGCACTTTGACTACTTCGTTTGGACGCCTAGTGGAAAAGTTACAAGACTCGAAAGATGAGAAAATAAGCTAGGCTCCAGCTTACAGGTTTTTGGCACCACTTCGGATCTTCGTTTTTATCGCACCAGTGGATAGAGCTCCTTGTCAGCTTTCCATAGGCACTTCATCTACTTCGTTTGGACGCCTAGTGGAAAAGTTACAAGACTCGAAAGATGAAGAAAACAAGCTAGGCCCCAACTTACGGGCTTTTGGCGCAACTTCGGATCTTCACTTTCATCACATGGATGGGTAGAGCTCGTTGTCAGCTTTTCATGAACATCTTGTTTACTTCGTTTGGACATCCAGAGAAGAAGTTATGCTATTCGAAAGAAGGTAAAATCAAGCTAGGCTCTTGGTTACTTGCTGACTGGGTATTTAGGACTTCAGGCGTTATATCAAAGACGCAAGGGGTCTGCTTCTTATTATTCAGGAGAGAACTGTACGTACGGAGACTGTTGCAAGGGGGCTGCTAAAGAGGCTTGCTTGTTCCTGCGATCTGTCGGTGGACGTTTTGAAGAATTGGGAAGTCTAATACACGCGCGCAAGGTGTCATCGGGTTCAGATCAGTGCAGGCTACGCACAGGTTAAGACGGTTCTTGAAGAGACGGATCAGGGGTTGTGTTCTGAGAGAAATTGAGACGCAGGAAGCAGATTTGGGGTTTTCAGTTATATGTGAAGGAGAGTTGGACCGTTCGGGTCGTTCCGGAGTCCAAACTTGCTGTCCTTGGATCCATCGGGATCAGAACAACGAGTTCTTCAGGAAATTGAAGACGATTCAAAGTTTCATCGGGCGGTTTGGGAGTTGTGAGTGAAATTGACTCGCAGGGAAGCGCTTACATCAGATTTTCGTTCGCCTACGACTTGAGATTGGGTTGTTCTTCGCGATTGGTGAGCCAAGCTCTTCGTTCTTGGTGCCTACGCGATCAGGGAGTCTTCATGTACGCATAGGAGAAGACTGTACGTGAATTGCGTTGTTGGTTTGGGTGTGGTGAGCAAGTTTGAGCCGCAAGGAGCTGATTTACGTCAATTTTTTGCAACCTGCGACCAAATTTCTTGCGAGGTTTTGCAAGGGGAACTCCAAACGACTTGTTTGGAGTCTTGTTGGATTCAAGGTAGCTAGATCTACCTACTAGAGAAGACAGATATCAGTTTGGACGATCTGTTTGTGCGGTGTGAGCGGTTTTAAGCCGCAGGGAGGAGTTTTTGAAGATTCGGTCACCTGCGACCGAAAATCGGCGATATCTCGACTATCGGGAGTCGGATCTGAAGGTTTCTTGAGCCAACGGAGTCAGGGAAGGAGACCCTATCGACATCTGAAGTCCGTCCAGCGAAAGGAGGAAGTTCCCAGATAGGTCTTTTTCGGTTCCTTCGCTACAGGTTTCGTCCTTTTGAGTTCGTTAAGGACTTAGTTGGTTGTGTATGGCTTGTGGTAGCTAGCTTTAGCCAAGAGCTAGTGTGTGGATGTGGTTTGGACTTGGGTTTGGATCGCGTGATACTGTTGTGGCTCTGGTTGTTAGCAAAGAGAAGTTTCTCTTGCTTTGAGCTACGCTTTGACGATTTCAGGCTAGGGTTGCGATTCAGGGGTTTGTTTTAGGGCTTCTGAAGTAGGTTATAGACCGCTTTGGTCTGTTCCTCAGTTTTGTGCTGTTAGGAGAAAGAAACGGCAGTGTACCTACATTTGGAGTGGTATATATTGCGCGTTCATTTTCGTGGTTGTTCTTCTCTGTCTTGTCTCTGTTTGGCACACAACATCTCCATAGCCAGGAACCTCGCGTTTTCCTGGACATCCTTCACGCAAAATATCCGACACGATACGGTGGTGAACCCGACGTGAAAGTCTGGGGTGGAGTTTTCTTCTGTGTGTGAACTTTGAAGAAGAGATTGGCAGTCATGAGTGGGGATGGGAAAGGTGATGGAGATGGAGCTAGTGGTTCAAGTGGGTTACTGAAGGTGCAGTTGGATCCGGCGACTGCATCGATGTTCCAAGCTTTCACTATGTTCTTACGGCAGCAACAGTCTGATGAGCGGAAGGAAGCTTTGGCAACAAAGGCGCTACAAGCGGTGGTTAGTAGGATTGACCAGTTTGATGGAAGAGATGTCTCAAGGTATCTGAGATATTATGTGAAGGAGATGGAGCTGAACCGGGTCTCAGAAGATGAGATGATTGAGACGTTAGAGTTAGCAGCAGCTCCAGAGATTAGGGATCATGTTAAAATGCTAACGAAGCATTTTAATAAGGATTGGGAGACGTTTGGTCGTGCCTTGATGGATGAGTACTTCTTGGAGGACTCTGATCGAGTCACCAAGAAGTCCTTCTTGGAGTGGGTTGAGCAACCAAGGAAGGGTCTACAAGCTACTGAGTTGCTCAGGGAGTTTGAGAAGCAGTTTTCACGGTTGACTAGGATGGAGAAGTTGACTCTGCAGTCCAACAAGACAGAATTATTTCTTCGGACTGCAGATGAGAAGTTGCAGGAGAAGCTAGAGGTACTTCTGGAAGACCGGGAGGAGGACGATGGATTGACCAGCAGTTGGAAGAAGGTTGAGGAAGCTGTTGGTCTGCTTACCAAGAGAGAGAGGAGACGAGAGAAGGTTCCTGTTAGGAGACTGACGTCAACGCCTACAGCTGTAACACCTGTTCCTGTAGTCCGATCAGTGGTTCCTATTGCTAGACAGGTAGTACCACTTGCTCCAGCTGTTCCTGCTGTTCCAGTTGTTTAGGCACCAATAGTATCTCCGAAGAAGGACTCAAGTCTTGAGGAGATCATGCGTGGGATGCGAAACCTGCAAATCAAGCTCACCAGATTGGAGGAGCAAGGATCTACAAGCGGAGCGAAACCTGTTGAGAAGCAAGGCCGGATCCAGCGGTGTATCTGGTGCGATGGTACCGATCATCCGCACAGAGATTGCAAGGAGTTCAGTGATATCTTACAGCAAGGGGTGATCTTTTGGAAGGATGGGAAGGTAGCGTTGAGGGATACTGGTGCACTTCTTCAGACCAACTTTGGTAGAGGAGGGATGAAGAAGTTGGTTGAGGACCACCTATCAGCGCAAGCAGTCGCAATTGTGGAAGCTGGAACTTATGGCACAAGGGTTGAGGATCAAGTTGAGAGGAGTTTCAACAAGCTAGTTGAGCCAAGTGAGTTGTGGTCATCTGCCATCTCCATGAAACAAAAAGGAAAGATGGCACGTGAGACGTTGCAGAGGACAGCTGCTACGATCAGAAGGGATACTGGATGGGAGGATCCGATAGAAGCTCTATCGGTGCATGCTTACATCGCCAAGAACCAACACGAAGCGTTGTTGGAAGAGAAGAGAAGGCGAGATTCAGAGGATTCAGGAGAAGGGACTTCTTCAAAGAGACAGACTCGAGGGGAGAAGGTTCGCCAAGAGCTTCGAGATGCAGGAGCTCAAGACCTACCGATGGACGATGCTCCTTCTCCATCGAAGGAGAAATCTCAGAAGAAGAAGGGTAAGCCGGCTGCATACAAGCTACAGTCGGATATCGAGGCTTCAACAGACTTGAAGGGAGTCTTGGAAGATCGCATTTTGAATGCGAAGGTGGAGTTTACCTTGAGAGAAGTGTTAGGCATCGTCAAGCGTGAGTTTCACGATGTCATCATCGATGTCATCAAACGGAAACGACAGATTACGGGTGAGACTGGTTTATCGCATGCTTTGGATACTAGGATGTCTGTGGATGAGGAGAGAGAGCTTGCAAGGTGCAGTGTCTATTCTCCAGAGGAAGAAAGAGATCGAAGACGCAGGGTGCATTTTGAGGATGAAGAGGAGGATGGGAAGCGGAGCTCAAGTCATTACAGCCACAGTCACTGGGCTCGAGCTACGATGGAGACATTGGTGAGGATCGAGGACTTGGATGAGCCGGTGGTTGCTCTGATCGATCATGGATCAGAAATCAACATCATGTCGAAAGAGCTGTACAAGAGGAAGAAGTGGCCGATCGACACAGAGCATGGATGGGTCATAAGAGCAGCCAACAACACGAGAAGAGACTTGTATGGAGCTTGTCCAGACATCAGAGTGCGCGTAGGTGATGTTGCTATCGAGCAAAACTTCTTTGTTCAGGAAGCAACATCATACCCACTCATTCTGAGCCAACCCTTCATCATAGCAACCCGGATGGAGACAAAGGTACTGGACGACGGATCTGCGTATGCTAGGATCCGAAGTCAAGATGGGAAGAGAGCGGTACAGTTCTTGACTGTACCGTCCAACCACGAGCGCAATCGAGATCGTCTGAGGGAGAAACCACTTCCAAGGGTGAGTGAAGAGTTCAAGGATTTTCGTTGAGTACCACTATAGAGCGGGATTGTGGTGGTGCGCAGGAGAAGGTACTCTCGCTTGAAGGAGATAGTGCCTTTTGTACAGGGTTTGTTGGGTTTTCAGATTGTGGGATTGCTATTTACAGAAAGGTAGAAGAGTTGAGAAGAAAAGAACAAAAATATTTGCGTGGTGTTGAGTTGATGTTGAAAGAGTTGGGTGAGCTAGAAGGGGATGAATGGATTTTTAGTGTTTATGAAGAGGATGGGTTGGAGGATCCTTTGCATGAGATCATGTCTATTGGATGGGAGGATATGGATAAGGTCGTGCAGATTCATTCAAGAGAGGTCTATTCGGTGATCGAATCATTCCGTGCACCGGAGGTTCGAGTTGAGACAAGGTACAAGACAGTGGATAGGAAGGTAAAGTCAGTTGCTGGTCCTTTGCCAGAAGACACCAACCAACAGATGGATCGAGCTTCAAAGGAGAAGAGTTTGAGAGATCCTGTAATGATAAGACACAAGTTCACAGCGAAGACCCTTGAAGAGCTCAAGATTGGATCTGATGGGTCTCTTCTACCAGAAGAGAGGATGTGCTTCAAGGAGATGCTTTCAAGACATGGGAAAGCATTTGCTTTTGAGCCACATGAGATTGGGTGTGTAGATCCGTACGTTGTTATCCCGATGGTTATCTTCACGGTACCGCATGTGCCGTGGAACCTGAGACCAATTCCAGTACCGCGGGCTCACTTGCCCAAACTAGTGGAGTTGCTGAAGGAGAAGATGCGGATGAAGATCTTGGAGCCGTCGTTTGCACCATATTCAAGCAGATGGTTTACAGTACCAAAGAAGAATGGGTCGCTGCGGTTCATCCAAGACATTCAGCCGGTGAACGCAGTAACAATCAGAAATGCTGGGGTGGGACCGATTGTGGATGAGTTTGCAGAAGCGTTTGCAGGAAGAGCGATTTACTCGATGGGAGATCTTTACTCAGGGTATGATCAGTTTCAACTAGCGGAGGAGAGCAGAAGCTTCACGACAATGAGGACACCCTTGGGGTTGGTTAGGATGTGTACCTTACCACAGGGAGCTACCAACTTGGTAGCACACATGATGAACGGGATGAATCGAATTCTAAGGGACTTCATCCCCGAAAAGACGATGCCGTTCTTGGACGACATCCCCATCAAAGGATGTGTGGAAGTTGAGAAGGATGAAGCATTAGATCAGAAGGGGTGTCGGCGATACGTCACTGATCACATCGCAGATTGTGAGAAGATCTTATCTCGACTTGAGGAAGTTCATCTTACGCTGTCAGGTGCGAAGTCTACATTTGGGGTTAGAGAGGTTTTGATCGTTGGTCATTTGTGTGGATCGTTTGGTCGGAAGCCAGATCCGAACAAGGTGGATGCGATTGGAAGAATGAAAGAGGTTTGCAACTCGCTAACAGAAGTGAGAAGATTTTTGGATGCTTGTGTATTCTACCACATTTGGATTCCTCATTATGCGCATGTGGCGGATCCGTTGTATGGATTGTTGCGTAAGGGTCATAAGTTCAGATAGGAGGAAGAGCATACTGATGTGGTAAAGAAGCTGAAGTCTTTACTATCATCTCCTCCAGTCCTGGGAAGGATTGATTACAAGGGTGCTAGGCCGGTGATTCTTACTGTGGATACAAGTCCAGTTGCAATTGGATGGGCAGTCGGACAGGATGACGAGGATGGAGACTGGTTTGCGGTTAGGTTCGGAGCGAAGGTGTTAAGTCCTCGACAACGTGCTTACCCGCAAGTGAAGAGAGAACTGTGGGGTATTGTTTCAGCTATGAAAACTGAGAAAGAGTATTTGATTGGAGCAGTAGTGGTGGTTGAAACTGATTGCTTGCCGTTGTTAGGGATGATCATGAATTGTTCAACTCCTGATATTGCGATGTTACGATGGATCGCATATATCAAGTCGTTGAACACGGAGTTTAGACATATCGCAGGGAAGGATAATCTGATGGCGGATATGTTATCTCGTGCTCGATATGATGGGGAGGATGAGATGGTAGAAGACATTGACGACGTGGGTACAGAATTCTATTCAATTGCACAGACAGGAAGGGAAGATGAGTTGTTTGTTGAAGGGTTGTATGATGATGAATTGCTTGATATTGGGAGGTACCTTAGTACGATGGTTAAGCAGACAGGTTGGACGGATGAGAGATTTCGGAGAGTTCGAAGGAAGGCCTACAACTTCATGTTGCAGGATGGGTTTCTTTGGAAGCGACCGAAGCAGAAAGGTGGGGTACCGTTACGGGTGATTTGCAACAAGGAAGATCAGCAGAAGTTGCTCAAGGCATTCCATGAGAGTCTTTGGGCTGGACATCGAGGGATTTGGGTCACTTTTACCAAGATGAAAGAGCGGTATTGGTGAAAAAACATGTACAGGGATGTTGTATCTTTTGTAGAGTCTTGTTTGACATGTCAGATGTATTCGAACATCCGACATCGTGACGGATTACATCCAACTTATCCGCTGGCAATACATTTCAAGTGGGTGGTAGACTTGGTGATTATGCCGGTTGGGTTGTGGCAGATGAGATACTTGGTACTTGCTAGAGAAGATCTTTCAAATCAAGTCGAGGGTAGGGCGCTTCGGACGAAGACAACTGAAGGGGTATGTAGATTCATCTTGGAAGAGGTTGTTTGTCGGTATGGATGTGTAGGAAAGATCACTGCAGATCGGGGAGAGTTAGATGCACATGAGGCTCGTGAATTCTTTGCAAGGTGTGGGGTGAGGTTGTCACTGACAACTGCTTACAACCCCGAAGGGAATGCCAAGAGTGAACGAGGTCATCCACCCATTGTGAAGGCTTTGGTGAAGGCTTGCAACGGAAGGGTGCGCGAATGGCCTCGACTCTTATCATTTGCGTTATGGGTAGATAGAACAACGCACAGCTCGGTGACAGGTTACATGTCAGTGGAACTCATCACAGGTCAGAAGCCTATCATGCCGATTGAAGAACACGTTCTGACATGGAGTGTGTTACCCTGGGAGGACAATTTAACTAGAGAAGAGCTTCTTGCTATTCGAATTAGGCAATTAGAGAGAAGACCAGAGGATATCCAAATTGCTTTGGATAGGCTGCGAGAAGCACGGTTGAAGAACAAGGTCAGATTTGATCAACGACATCGTTTGAGACCTAGGGAAATCAAAGAAGGTGATTGGGTGTTAGTCTATGACAATAGTCTAGACAATCAGCATAGTGCACTCCGGAAATTTTCCAGAAGATGATTTGGTCCGTATGTGGTGAAGAAGGTTCATGACAACGCAACTTACGCCCTGCAAGAGTTGGATGGAACGAGCTTGAAGGTACCAGTGGCAGGTAAAAATGTCAAGATTTTCAAAAAGAGAGATGAGGAGGTCGATCTAGCAGATATCTTGACGGAGTTTCAGTTTGAGGATGAGGATTATGCAGAAGATCTTGAAGGTGAGGTTGGTTACGATGGGAAGTAGGACGATAAGCCGGTCCACTCCTTGGTTGGTATCTCTGATGCATACCGAAGGATGCATAGGTTCAGAGGGAGTGGATGTCGTGTCGTGGACCGGCTCCTACCTGAAATTCAAACTTCGATGCTTGTCGCTCCAAAGACACTCATGAGAAGACAAGCTAGGCCCCAGCTTACGAGTTTTCGGCGTAATCTCAGATATCCATTTTTGTCGCACTAGTGGATAGAGCTCCTTGTCAGCTTTCATAGGCACTTTGACTACTTTGTTTGGACGCCTAGTGGAAAAGTTACAAGACTCGAAAGATGGAGAAAATAAGTTAGGCTCCAGCTTACGGGTTTTTGGCACCACTTCCGTTCTTCGTTTTTATCGCACCAGTGGATAGAGCTCCTTGTCAACTTTCCATAGGCACTTCATCTACTTCGTTTGGACGCCTAATGGAAAAGTTACAAGACTCGAAAGATGAAGAAAACAAGCTAGGCCCCAGCTTACGGGCTTTTGGCGCAACTTCGGATCTTCACTTTCATCACATGGATGGGTAGAGCTCGTTGTCGGCTTTTCATGAACATCTTGTTTACTTCGTTTGGACATCCAGAGAAGAAGTTATGCGATTCGAAAGAAGGTAAAATCAAGCTAGGCTCTTGGTTACTTGCTGACTGGGTATTTAGGGCTTCAGGCGTTATATCAAAGACGCAAGGGGCCTGCTTCTTATTATTCAGGAGATAACTGTACGTACGGAGACTGTTGTAAGGGGGCTGCTTAAGAGGCTTGCTTGTTCCTACGACCTGTCGGTGGACGTTTTGAAGAATTGGGAAGTCTAATACACGCGCGCAAGGTGTCATCGGGTTCAGATCAGTGCAGGCTACGCACAGGTTAAGACGGTTCTTGAAGAGACGGATCAGGGGTTGTGTTCTGAGAGAAATTGAGACATAGGAAGCAGATTTGGGTTTTTCAATTATTTGTGAAGGAGAGTTGGACCGTTCGGGTTGTTCCGGAGTCCAAACTTGCTGTCCTTGGATCCATCGGGATCAGAACAACGAGTTCTTCAGGAAATTGAAGACGATTCAAAGTTTCATCGGGCGGTTTGGGAGTTGTGAGTGAAATTGACTCGCAGGGAAGCGCTTACATCAGATTTTCGTTCGCCTGCGACTTGAGATTGGGTTGTTCTTCGTGATCGGTGAGCCAAGCTCTTCGTTCTTGATGCCTACGCGATCAGGGAGTCTTCATGTACGCATAGGAGAAGACTGTACGTGAATTGGATTGTTGGTTTGGGTGTGGTGAGCAAGTTTGAGCCGCAGGGAGCTGATTTACGTCAATTTTTTGCAACCTGCGACCAAATTTCTTGCGAGGTTTTGCAAGGGGAACTCCAAACGACTTGTTTGGAGTCTTGTTGGGTTCAGGGTAGCTAGATCTACCTACCAAAGAAGACAGATATCAGTTTGGACGATCCGTTTGTGCGGTGTGAGCGATTTTAAGCCGCAGGGAGGAGTTTTTGAAGGTTCGGTCACCTGCGACCGAAAATCGGCGATATCTCGACTATCAAGAGTCGGATCTGAAGGTTTCTTGAGCCAACGGAGTCAGGGAAGGAGACCCTTGGATCGCGTGATACTGTTGTGGCTCTGGTTGTTAGCAAAGAGAAGTTTCTCTTGCTTTGAGCTACGCTTTGACGATTTCAGGCTAGGGTTGCGATTCAGGGGTTTGTTTTAAGGCTTCTGAAGTAGGTTACAGACCGCTCTGGTTTGTTCCTCAGTTTTGTGCTGTTAGGAGAAAGAAACGACAGTGTACATAGATTTGGAGTGGTATATATTGCGCGTTCGTTTTCGTGGTTGTTCTTCTCTGTCTTGTCTCTGTTTGGCACACAACATCTCCACAACCAGGAACCTCGCGTTTTCCTGGACATCCTTCACGCAAAATATCCGACACGATGTCGCGCTACTTGGCGGCTACATGTTATATTTCTACTCCGACGCTTGAGTTTAGTAGTTCTAGAAGTTAGCTTATATTACTTTGTAGTGACGAAGGATTTCTCCTTTTGCCCATTTAGTATACAAGATATCGTTCCCACAGAGGATTTGCACAAGTAACGCTGCCGTAAGTTCTAAGATCTGTTCAAACACACAAACACACGGGTTTTGCCTAGAAATCCCGTCTTCTCACAAAACCACACAAAACAACACGTCTTCCAAACACGCCAAATGGTGCTCTGGACCCAAACAAACAACTACCAATTACAATATCACACAACTATTCACAGAGAAGCTCGGGAAGACGAACTTCCTGCTTCCAGGTTGCTTCTTCCGGTCTTCTCGATACCGTCTTCCCGAAGCGATTCTCGTCTTCTGGGGGTTTAGCTCGTCTTCTCACACCTCTAGAAGGCTGTCCGGCTTCGCAGAAGTCGACTAGTAACAGTCGTTACACCTTACTCTCACACTCACATTCCATCGGGTTGGATAAATCACAAGGTGTATGCCCCCTGTAGCCTTCCCAGGCTTCTGCCTACGGAAGTTGTCTTCCTGCAGCACTACAACGACATTCACCTTCACGGAAGCTCAATAGAAGTATCGGAAGCTCACTAGAAGAAGATAAGAAGATGGGGAAGATGGGAGAAGATGGGGAAGAAGAAGAAATCCAAACAAGAGAAAACAAGATGAAAAAGGGCAATTAAGATTCCGACAGGCTTCTAGTCCGGATCCTGACTAACAAGCCATCCCTGCTTGTAATAGTTTGGGGAGGAAGACAACAAACGTGAGTACTGTAGCACCGTCTTCTACTCGAGGATGTCGTCTTCTGTTGCGAGAAGAAGGCTTCTTTCTTCTTCACTTCGCTGCTCTGACTGCTCTGTCTTCTGGGATCCCTTACCCAGAAGACCGTTCGTACGTAGATCCCAAGTGCTCTACTGAACGAGTCAAGCTACACTCCACAACTGTTGACATTCACCGCCACTCAAGAAGAACACTTCCCATGCACAATTGGGAGCGAATTCAATGAACCCACCATCCAGAAGACATGGACAAAGCGTCTGCACTCAAATCAACAATCTTTTCCCCGAGAAGAAGTCACAATGACATTGGGAAGCTCACTCCCTCTACTTCCTGCGTCTACTCCTCGACACACCAGTCTAATCAGCAGGTCTGCACGAGGATGCCGTTCCCTGTTCCTAGACTGTCCCTGCTCTAATGTGTCTCTCCTGCCTGCCTGTAGAATCGGTGTGTACTGCCGAATTCTACAGACCTGGCAGAGCTCTCAGAGAGCTTTTCTCCTACCATGCTATCCTACTTAACCATCTGCCTTGGGAGGCGACCACCAGGGAGAGAGAGAGAGGCGCTGACAAGAGGTTGTCACCTCACATGCATGTGGTCCCTCTTCCCAATTAGCCCTCCACTGTATTACTCCTACGCTACCTATGCTGTCACATGAGGTCCTAACTATTTTTACATGGAAAACTGCCACCCTTAAGATAGCATGTCCAATCCTACTAAATCTGGAAGTGTCGATTAAGTTTGCTAACTACTCTGATTGCTCGGTGGCAATCTCCACATGATCTGCTCCTATCGGAGCTACTACCTCGACTTCTGATGGGCTAGGAAGCCCTGCACTTACCTCGGGTACCACTGAGGTAGCTTCCCTCTCCTCGCTCTTCGCTGGCCCTGCTATTTCTGCGGCTGCGTCTTCCTCGGCTTCGACTTCGGAAGATGGAATGGTCTTCTGGGAAGACGAGTCGAATGGTGCGTCTTCGGTCTTCTGAGGCACAGATGCAGTACTAGGGACCATGGCGATCTCATAGGGGTCCGGGGAAGTCGCTTCCTCCACGCGGTGTCGTGTGACGTGCTTTCTTATCTGGGAATACACCGGGTATCTAGCTGTAGAGAGTACGTGTCGCACTCTGTGACTCAGAACCAATGACCATCCAAACCTCTCTCTGATCTCCAAGTACACTTTGAACCTTTCTCGCTACGATATCCTCACGTCCTCTCGGCAGATCTCTCTCCTACTCGACTAGGAATAGAACCGGGGTAACAAGCACGGGCAACCTGTTCCTGCCATCACCGCAAGCACTCTTGGGTCTACTGGTCATCACTCCAGCCTCACCACAAGAGAAATACCAGCACTCCTATTAGAAAACAAACCTAAGTGCAACGCCCGCACACAAATCCAATCAAAACCAACTGGGCGTACAAACAGGCATGCGGGTATGGAGAGGATCCAAACACAGGAAATACAGTCAACAACTCTCCATACCCATGATCAAGTGCTCTGAAGCACTGGCAAAACCTCCAGGTCGACCTGTTCTTCAAAAGAGTCTTAACTCTTGCGCCTTTCGGAGCAAGAACCTCTCAACTTTACCTCGCTGTCACTCCTCAACCACAGCTCAGAATGAGATGAAACCAAGGCCAGCAGATAGCCTGTAGAATAATCTCTCTATTAAGGTATTACATGCAGAGAGATCATCTCTGAGTTGGCATCTATGCCCTTCCAAAGTTCACAGAACTTTGCTGTTCGATTCCTCACAAACCACTCGATCAAAACAGCTCAAACTTCTCAAGAAGCTAATGTGTCACCATCACTACCACTCTGTAAAATTTCACCAGCAGATCTTCAACCAAACTCTCGGAACGATCAAGCCCTTATCGCTGTTTTTATAACATGATACTATTTCGATAGAACTTTGCTGTTCGATTCCTCACAAACCACTCGATAAAAACGGCTCAAACTTCTCAGGAAGCTAATGAGTCACCATCACTACCACTCTGTAAAGTTTCACCAGCAGATCCTCAACCAAACTCTCGGAATGATCCAAGCCCTTTTCGTCAATGACACAAGGCGATATGCAGACCCTTGTGCACAAAAACAACGTTTCCCTTCAACCCAATAATCCAAATGGTCTCAAATTTCACAGGTAGGTAGCTGACTGTACCTTCTCAGACCCTGGAAGGTTTCATATCGAAATTCGACCTCAAACTCTCCATATCTCTCTCAATGTCTCATGTTTACAGTCGCCTACTATCATAGCCTCCGATTTGAGACACCCAACTTCAACCGGCCATAACTTTTTCACTCCGGCTTGGAATCGATTGATATCTGAGTCCATCGGCAAGCCCGTCTCAAGAGCTTTCCAGCAACAGCCAATTCATCTCCAGCAACCTCACAGAACTCCCAGAAAGTGACAAAGACCTCACGGAAATAAAATTGGTCATGAATTTGACCCCCTCAGCTTCAATTGATCGAAACATTCTCATCCGTGCTTCAAATCGAGCAACCATTGAGTCCACGGGCATCCTCGTCTCCCAAGCTTTCCAACCATAGCTCACACTCCGCGAATGGACCACGGGAAGTGCTTCTAACCCTCAAAACGTGAAAGAAACTTGGTAGAAGGTGATTGGTCAAACTTTCGACCAATGAGAAACAAGTTGACAAAAAGGTTTTCGTCTTCACTCACATGGCAAACACACAAAGAACGAATTTTTATCCAAGAGTACCATTTAGGCCTCAAAGTTTATATTGAACAAACTACAAACACGTGCCGTTGACGATGTCGTCGGCCACGAAGCACGTAAACACGAAGTACAAATTACGCTCAATAGAGAGTCAGAATCCCGACTCTAAAACGGTTGACAATAAACGGAACTACAAAGGGAACAGATGAAGCTATTATCTTGTTGTAATAATCCTCACCGAAGTTCCTCACGACAAACTCACGATGCGCCACCTTTGGTCGACTGTAACATCGTATTTCGACCCAAGTGTTGAACGGAACTCTCGCTGGGAAGTTCAGATCCAACGGAGGATCCATACCACATCAGAGCAAGATGTAGACAGTAAGATCCCAAACAGCGTCGTACGTGACAATGGGCAGAACGATAGGATCCGGAGTAGCCATCACCGCAGCCATAAACGACTCTCCCCAATGAGCTACCATAAATACTCGAAAGTGATCTCGCGGCAGACAATGGATCTTAATGACGAATGGATGCGCAAGTGGAAGATCAGGAGCACGAAAGGGTTCCCCGTTCATGCCTACCACTCGCACTGCCGCCGCTTACTTCATCCGATGATACTGATCACACTCCACTAGACTTGGATACTCTACACTCTATATCTCAAGCTCCGCACACCTCTCTTCTTATACATCAATCTCCCATGTGACGACAAGAGTACTACTCTTATCTCCACTCAGCGAAGAGTACACGGATCGTCCACGTGGAGCTTTATCTTTTGACACGATAAGGTCCCAGTGGCTCCTCGACACCAAACACGTACGAAGGATATGTGGTGGTTTCACACCCTAGCCAATCCACAACACGACAGCGGAATACCTGGGAAGACGGCTCGTCTTCCTGTCTTCCAGAAGACATCATGTCTTCCGGGGCGTCTTCTGGAGTCTTCTCGTCTTCCAACGCTATCACCACCAAGTGTACAGCGAGATCGAACTCCTCCTTCTCCATTCCGGATCCAGTCGAGGGTGCTGGGGCTTGGGAAGATGCGGTTGCAGGTGTCGGAAGTAAGGGAAGACCATAAAGTGTCTTCACTCCTTCTATCTGTCTATCCAGGTACCTGAACATGCTATCTCTGCATTCCACCAACCTCGTCTTGGACTCGCTGTCCCATTCCCTAGCTAAGGTAAGTAACTTCTTACCCGCGGTGAAGTTGAACTTCTTCCGAAGCGCTTCTACCGACTGAGCTAGCATCTTCTGCGCACGGGCCTCCGCTGCTTCCCTCTGCGTCTTCTCTGTTGCAGCTCGCGCTTCTGCGGCTTCTCGCTGCATCTTCCAAGTGGTCTGCTCTTCTGCAAGGGCAGTGATCTTCTCCCGTACTCGGAGAACTTCCTGATCACGCTGCTGTACTCGCGTCTGCAACTCCTGGTTGCTCTTCCGAAGTTGCATCGACTCCTTGGCAGAAGCGGCTGCTTCCGCCTTGTACCTGGTTGCAACCTTCTCCGTGGTGCGGAGACTAGCTTCCAGAGACTCCGTCTTCTGCTGGCTGTCTTCCTGTCGCAGCAAGGTGCGCAGGCCGAATCCAGGCTGTAAAGGCTTCTCCTGTGCCCTCGCTCTTCTTTCCAGCAACTCCATAGCGGGCTGGATCTCCTTCTGGAAGTAGGCACTGAACTCCTCCAGTCGTCTTCCTGCAGAAGACAAGTTCATCCCCACCACTCGCTCGATGGTATCGACTTCGTCTTCCAGAGGCAAGGGAGCCTCTTCCACCACTACGGCCTTCATCTTCTGCGCACAAGAAGAAGCTACTCTTCTCATCTTCCGGGGTGGAAGACTCCTCGTGGCAGGAGCGGCTCTCCTCTTTGCGCTTCCTCGCATCGCAGTAGGAGTGCCCATCCATCCTTCGTCTTCTGGAGTCTTCGGAAGACTCCCAGGTGTTACAGAAGCTGTCTTCTGCTCCGATCGGGTACTCAGCAAGTCTTCCTCCGAGTCCAACTCCGATCCTGAATGGATGAGGGAGATGGGTGTCCTCGGTACACTTCTGTGACCCATCTTCCTCACTGACGTGGCGTCTCCCGACCCACTAGACTCGTCTTCCCTCACCAGAAGCGTCTTCTGGTGAGAGCCGGGTCTCAGCTGTGGCATCAGAGTGGGAGGGGGCGTTGCTGCTGCCTCTCGGTCATCGTCTTCCGAGGTCTCCTCCTTCACCTCCTGTCGCTCCGTTGGCCCATACACTGCCAGCTGATCTTCCCTAAGATCCCCCATGGCTACATACAAGTAGCAGAAGAAGGGCGTCAGATGTCCTCCCGCCGGGGTACCCAAGTATGCTAGCTCCGTCTGTACATAGTTGTGGATGTACGCGCCCCAGTAGATTGACACTCTGTCATCCCACACTGATTCCAGGAACTCCACGTCCTGATCTCCTAAGTACCTCGTCTTTTGCGCTTTTCCCTTGGGGAAAAGATGCAGAAACAACTTCGCCAGAAGTCGCTTCTTCGGCTCCCGGTAAGATTCTATCTTCCAACCGTTCCTCCCCTGCCTGTCTTCCACGAAAAGACAGGTGGTACTCCCAGGCACATGCCATGAACTCACAATCCTAGGCAAGATCTTCTTCTCGTACCAATATCCTCGGTTCTCGGTCTCAAGCCTGTGAAACGCCTTACGCCACCAGTCTTCTGTCCAGGAAGATGATCTTCTCCGAGCAACTCCTGTCTTCGCAGGTACACGGTTATGCGGTGGTAACGCGGCCCATACCTCCTCCAGAAGCCCTTGATCTGCGAGGTTCCAGTTCCACAGGAAGAAGTCGAGACCCAACTCCTTGAGGAAAGGAGTGGCCTCGGCCAGTTCTGTCGCTGGTAACACCAAGCCTCGCGGATGCATCGACATACCAAGATCTGTTGCACTAAACCACAAGCACCTACTATGAGCTGAAGGCTCAGTCCTTCCCGAGTGCCCACAGTCTAGCTTCCACTCTCAGAAGACGAATCTAGTCTTCCAGAAGACAGCTACTCCGTCTTCCGAGATTCTAACCGTACTTCCTAGATAGCTCTCGTCTTCCGAGCTATATCTAAACAATCCTATCTAAGCAAGGCCTCGCATGGATTACCAAGAAGACAACCCACCTTGCATTACATCCTACTTCCTATCAGAAGATACAAGATATGCGAGAAGTAGAGTATGAGAAAGGTTCAGAGGATGGTTGCGGGCTCCTGCGGTGACAGTGACCTCTGGGAAGACACTTGGGACGGCTTCCGATTCAATGTCTTTCTCGGAAGACTTCCCGAAGTCAGACTTCCCTTCACTGGTCTCGCCTGTCTTCGTCTTCCTACGCGCAGTCTATCCTCACAACAGACTCAAAACATGTGCACTCTGTTCTTCTGACTTCTCAACTCTCATACGCACTCAGAAGAAGTTTGCTGCATGATGGGAAGACATGACCCTCGACCATTCTCTCCGGATTCTGCCAGCAATACTTCTCACAACTCTCTTCTAAGTTCGGGAAGAAGAAGGAACGGCTGCTATGGGTCGGACAGAAGAGACTCGAAATGGACCCTCACGTCTTCTCGCTCATTTTGCCAGCCTTTCAGTCTTCTAGTCTCTCTAGGAAGATGTGGAGTTGAGAAGCTTGGAAGACCGGGAGGCACAGGCCTAGTTCCCGAGTTCCAACTTCTCGAAATAACACAACAACTCACCACACCACTCAGGCTTCGTATCAAGTCTCTCTAAACACAAAAGCAAAGCAAATCCACTCTTGATACGAATTGTGTTCAGTCGACTTCCGAAGACAGTCTTCCGAAGACAGTCAAGTTCAAGAAGCGTCTTCCGAGGATGTTCCCATCTTCCGAATCGTCTTCTATTTCAAGTTTCGGGGGTAGAGAGGTAGTAGGGTAGAGAAATTGATAGTTGGGTTCGCCAATTTGAAGACTAGGGGTAGGGAAGCTCGAATTGAGCTCGGGAAGAAGCAAGGAGATATCTTGACAGAAATTGGGCAGCGCTTCCGCGTCCAATGTCTCAATAGGAAAGATGGGGGGTGGGATAATCGATCAGGCTGCCTGCACACAATCAAGGAAGCGCGGGGAGTACCAGGCAATGACGAGAAGAAGTGGAAAGGGGAAAGAACAAGGGAAAGAACCTCTACAGTCTTCTTCGGCTCCAGAGTTACCTTCGACCTCCGCGCGCTTCTGGCTCTTGTCCTAGCTTCCAATGCGACTCCTCTCGAATGCGCCTGCTGTCAATTTCGGTCCACACCTCGATTCTTCTTTCGCTTCTACTCGCCACTCTCCACTGTCAACTTCTCGGAAGCTCCACAGAAATACCTTCGCTCTTTCTGCTGTTTGTGCTCCCGCAATCCGATTTCACCCTTCGCCTAGCTGCCAACGTACTCTCTACTACCTCGATGTCTTACTCGATTCCTCTCTCTCTGCTAGCTCGAAGTTCACTCTCTAATTCGATCTTCTTCAGGCGCACTGTGCTGCGAGAAGTTGGAAGGTGGCTAATGTGCTTCCTCGCGCATCTTCCCTGCAGATTAGGGGTTCTCGTCCTTGGTGTCTTCCTGACCTACCTACCTATTCGGTGCGCTCCAGTAGGTACACCTACTTGTTTACCCGAAAACTCGTGGTCAGGCCTTCGTGATCGCTGTCTTCCGAAAGACAGGTGTCTTCCGCCGTCTTCCCATCTTCCGCCGTCTTCCTATCTTCTGAAGACGCAACTGAGAAGACGGTCTTCCGAAGACGATCGTCTTCTGAAGAAGTCAACTTCTTATTACAAACAGCTCTTAAGATCATCTTCCTGTTAAGGAAGACGTAACCTTAAGTAACAACGCTTCTTCAGTTATATAAACAAGTCATTAATCTCAAAAATTTCAAAAATTCATGAATACTGTAATTTGTGGGCACCACATACTTCTAGTCGTTTATGTATATGTTTGACACCTTTGCATACGGTGTTAACACAATTTTGAGTCTTAGTAGGTTGATTACCATGTTGATAGGGCTTAAGCTCATGGGTTGTATTTGCGTGTCGCCCATGCACGCTTTCTAGCTGATTTAAGTTATTTTTCGGGGCTGCGTGTCGTTTTAAGTAATTTAAGTTTTACGCTGGCACTCTAGGGGGCTTGACGTGGTAGCCTATGAGTAAAACTAAGTTGCCACGTGGTTTAGGGTACTAAAGGACAACCAAGTGGAGCTATGAACTCCCATTGGTCCGTTTTTGTCTTTTGTTAAACTCTAAATTTAGAAACAGAGCTCTAGAGTGGAGTTCGAGCATTTGGTGAGGGATCTTCGAAATCTGAGAGCACAGGGAGAGAGGACTCGTCATGCCAAGCACTTCCAGTGAAAATTTCGATCGATTTGAGTCAATAAAGACGGAGTTATGAGCAATTGAAGTTCGGATTGTGCTAGAATTGAATCATTTTGGTTGGATTTAGGGTTTTCAGTGTCACTCGCAGCAGATTTGAGGAAATTGCTTCAAAACTTCGAGGTTGTGTTCTCCGCCAGCAGGGCTACGATTTCACAAAACGTTTCATATCGATTGAGCAACTGAGTAATTCAGGGCGGCCGCTGAAGCTGAGGGGGTCTGAAAAGCTCTTAATCTAGAGCAGCGACTTCAGAGGAGGAGATCCACAGTTCTGTGTACATTCAGGAGTCCCAACTTCACAGGGATGTTCAGCACCCTGTAGACTGCAAATCCTGTAAGAAACTTTGAAATTGATTGAGCCAAACTCCTGTTATAGGTCGAAATAGCCAGCTAGGTACCAGAAATTGCCGTAGTTTTCTTGCTCAAAACTTTTCTGTTCATATCTCCGTGTCAAAATTTGATCTCAGGCTGAAATTTCGTCTGTGAGTTCAGTAGTACCTCATTTGCATGTAAGGGAAGTTTAGAAGTCTAAACCTTCATAGTTTTCTTCTACGTGAGTGTCAAAGTTCGCCACCGGAACCTATTACTGCCAGCTAGACCTGAATTTCGCTTTCTGAGCATATTACTAGATCTTAAACATCTGTGTGAGTGTTTATAGCCCTATTGTGACCTGAAAGCCAACCTCTTGAGTAAACGACCACAGCCAGAAGCTCGACGCTTTCCTAGGTAGACGGATCACACTCCGACATACTCTCTTTTTGGTGAACTCGACGTGAAACACCTAGGGTGGGAGTTTTCTTGAGAGTGTTACAGGATCAGATATCATGGCCAACCAAGGATCATCAAGTGGAGCTGCTGCTGCTGCTCAGCAACTTGTTCAGTTGGATGCTGCTACGATGAAGATGTTCCAAGCTTTTTCCATGTTTATGCAACAGCAGCAGAGTACAGAGAGGAAGGAGGTATTAGCAACCAAGGCGTTGCAATCTGTGGTGCATCAGATGGACCAGTTCAAGGGGACAGATATTTCCAAGTACGTGCGATACTATGCTAGGGAGATGGAGGTGAACAAGGTACCTGAGAAGGAGATGGTGGAGAACTTTGAACTTGCTGTTGTGCCTGAGATTCGTGGGCGTGTGAAGGAGCTCAAGCTGCAGCAAGGACTGTAAACCCTCCGCGGTCCTATCGATCAACTACCCCCCCGATCTCTCAACCTCCACGATCGTCATCCACGAATCTGCAACATGTCGGGCCTGTCTCTCACTCAGGGGTCACCTCTGATGGCTTTGATGGAAGCACACCATGAACTTGAAGGGAAAATGCTAAGTTCACTCATTCATACACCCACAAAATTATCAACTAAAAATCTCCTTAAACACATCAACTAAAATCCTCCATTCTAACGACGTCTCTCAAGTTCTCACATGCTAAAATATCCCACACTCTCTATATTACTCAAGTTGTCATTACGACAATGTGAAAATAAGGATGAGGAGCTCTTCTCTACTCCTCTATTTATACATTCTAGGTTTTTACTTTGGTACCCCCGGTAACTCAGCCGTAACTACTTTTACCGAGTTTTACTAAGATATTACTTAAAGTAAAAGCATTGATCACATGGGCTTTTTACCTTTTCACATGGGCTTATTCCTTCAAAGTCAACAACTTCTAGAAGGATTCTAGAATATTCTCAAGGAATCTCGAATTTCCACCCCCTCTCTACACTAGGACCCACTAAAAAGGAAACATGTGGAATCTCTTCTTGTTGTTAATGCCCACAAAGTCCACAACTTTAATCCAACCACTAATATCAAGTCAAAAAGGAGATAAGGGATACTTTCCACCTCCTTTCTACCTTTTAGACAAGATGACAAGATAGTAGTGCTCAGTCTTTAGCAAATATCTGAATTCTGCCAAAAGTATAGCTAAGTTTAACCATAACTAACTTTTAGCTAGTGATGACTAACTTGATACCTCCTAAAAGTACTTTGGCAGCAAATAAACATTCTCAACACTTAGTTAGAACTAAACACCTTACTAATAGACAAACTTCCTATGTGTAACATAGGTCGTTACATTTTACCCCCGGACTAAATTTTCGCTCCGTCCTCGGAGTGAAGAGAGAACTTTCGTCGATGAAACAACTTCAACTTGTCATGATTTACTCGATCAAATCTCCTTCCTCCAAGCTCCTGAAGGTCATATGTGAAGTTGCTCCACACCTTATCTACAACAAAAGGACCAAAATATCTCGGAAGAAACTTCATCCTAGCCCTCTTGAAATCTGATAGCATCATACAACATAACCCAATCTCCGACTTGAAAAGGTTTTACCTCCCTCTTGCCCAACCGTTTGTCGTAACTCTTCTTTTGATACGTCTGAGTTCGTTCCATGTGGATCATTGCTACCGCTCGAGTCTCTTCCAACTCCATGAGTTGCTCCCTTCTTGATCTGACCACGTCTTCTCCTCTCGACCTCTTCAACTTTCGTTGAATAGTTTGAAAAGTATCCAATTCGAATTGGATCGGCAACTTGGACTCCACTCCATAAACCAATCGAAATGGGGAGTATCCAGTAGAAGTCTTTGTAGTCGTTCGGTACTCCCATAAGATGGCATGTAGCCTCTTATCCCAAGTATGTTTCGCAGTTTCAACACCAGCATCTTTGGCGAGCATCATACAAAGTGTAAGATTGGTCTTCTCCGCAAGACCATTAGCATTTGGTTTGTATGAGGTCGTTACTCGTGGCTTGATAGAAAAGTGTTGTAGCATAGCAGTAGTCATGCTCTCTACAAACTCTCCTCTTCTATCTGAGACCAACTCTAACGGACATCCAAATCTCGTGATGATCCTCTCCCATAGGAATCTACCGACTTCTGTTTCATTGGTCTTCCTCAAAGGTCTAGCCTCTACCCACTTGGTACAATAGTCAGTGGCGACTACAATGTATCTATTGCCTCGAGGTGTCTTATTAAGAGGACCTACAAAGTCAATACCCCATTTCTCAAACGGCCCTAATACTGGAATTGATCTTAACGGAGGTGTTCTAGTAGACTTTAGAGCAAATGCTTGACATACGTCACAAGTTTTGCAATAGTCTAAACACTCTTTGAAAATCCCTCTCCAGTGATAACCCGCATCTAAAATCTTGAAGGCTGTTATCTTACCAGCAAAGTGACCTCCGCAAACAGTTCCGTCGTGAAACTCGTGCATTAGCTTGAATGCCTCCTTCTGACCAACTGCTCTCCTTAGTAACCCATCTGCTCCTTGATGAAACAGAATTCCCTCCACCATGGTGTAAGGTTTGCATCTCTTGATCAACGCATTACGTTCTCGGGTATGCATACCTTCTGGAAAAGAGCCATCTACAAAGAAACTCCAGATTTCCTTGTACTCGTCCGGTATCTCCTCGATGCTTGTGATGGTCATCAGATGCTCGTCTGGAAATGAATCATCAAACGGTTCTTCTCCCTCATCATCATAAGCCCTTGACAAAAGATCAGCATTCGCATGCTTCTTCCCTGGTCTATCTTCGATCACATAATCATATTCTGTTAGAAGGATCTTCCAACGAGCAATACGACCTTCGGCATTAGGCTTATTAAAGATATACTTTAAAGCCTTGTGATCTGTGACTATGGAAAATTTCCCTCCTAGCAAGTAGTGTCGAAATTTCTTCAATCCAAAGATCACAGCTAATCCTTCTCGTTCAGTCACGGAGTAATTCTTCTCCGCTGGAACCATCTGCCTACTAGCATAAGCTATAGGATGATCATGCCCATCTCCATCTAGCTGACTTAATGTACATCCGATTGCTACATTGGAGGTATCCGTATACAGAATAAATGCTTTACTCCACTCAGGTTTAGCAAGTATAGGAGCTGTCACTAATGCCTTTTTCAGCTCCTCAAATGCTTCCTTTGCTTTCTGATCATGCACTATCAAGTCAAAATCAACTCCCTTCTTCATGTACATAGTCAAAGCTATTGCTTTGTTTGAGAAGGAAAAGACAAACCTACGGTAATATCCAACCATGCCAAGAAACTGCCTCAACTTTGTCAAGTTGATCGGAAATGGAAGATCCACAATCTTCTTCACCTTCTCAGGATCTACCGCAATCCCATTCTTGGAAATGATGTGCCCTAACAGCAGACCTTCTTCGCAGCCAAAGATGCACTTCTCTGGATTTAGAGAAGCGTTGGCTTGCTCCAACCGCTGCAAAACTTTGATCACATGATCAAAGTGGTCCTCCTTTCGTCCGTACACACAGAAATCGTCAATGAAATCCCGAACAAACTTCCCTATGAATGGTTCAAACACCTTGTTCATGAACCTTTGAAACGTGGCCGGAGCATTACACAATCCGAATGGCATCACTCGAAATGCAAATGTTCCCCAAGGAGTAGTGAAAGTAGTCAACTGTTGGTACTCCTGTGCTATCTTGATCTGGTTATACCCACTATAACCATCACCAAAGCTGTACCACTCATGACCAGCAACTTCCTCCAAAATCTCATCTATAAATGGTAGAGGATAATAATCCTTCTTGGTAACTGCATTCAACTTCTTATAGTCTATGCACACTCGCAGCTTACCATTCTTCTTCTTGACAATCACAATGGGTGAAACCCATTCTGAGTTCTCCACTTCATAGATGAAACTCGCCTCCTTCAACTTGTCTATCTCCTCCTTGACCATCATTGTCGTTGTGGGATTGACCCTTCTCTGCTTCTGTCGAACTGGTCTTGCGTGCTCCTCCAATTCGATTCGATGAGTCTCGAGAGTCACCTCCTTCAAATCTTTGTAGCTGAAAGCAAACACATGGATATATTTTCGAAATATATCTAGGAATCTACTTTCTCTTCTTGAGTGACATTGATACCAAACTTCAGGGTAGAGAGTCTTCTCACAATCTCTGCCTCACTCAACTCTTCTTTGTCAAGATCTTTCTCCACTGCTGGTCGAGGCAACAAGTCAATAGCACTAAGCTGATGTAATGATTCATCTCGACCAAATCCTTCGTCCTCAGACGAGGATTCTTGGTCGTAAGAATCCCCAGTATCTACTTTTGAGACACTCTGATCATCCTCCGTATCAGATTCCCAGTAGTCACTAGTGGGTCTATCAGAGTCAGAAGTCACAACTCCAACACCCGAGAGAGGAACTATCACTCTATGATCTCTAGGCCCAATCCGTAAGTATCCCTTGTGCCACCTATCCGTGGTGCGCACAGCTCTCAACCAAGGCCTACCTAGGAGCAAATCATAACTAGAATCCTTTAACACTTGAAAGGACATCAATGTTTGAACTCCCATCACAGACACGACCACCTTCTCTAACACGCCAAGAGGTCTTACCCGTTGCTTGTTAGCCATCCCCACGACAATGCTAGCCGGGCGAGTTGGTTCCATCCCCAACTTCTTCATCAACCTCTCCGATATGGCGTTTACAGCCGACCCTCCATCCACCAATACGTCAGAGACGTAGTGACCATTCAACCGGACTTCAATCTTTGAAGCCCTAGTGCATACCTCTGAAGCATGCACATCCACCACACCCACTCCCACAGACTTTGATGTCTTGCTCTTGGGTTTCTTCTTCTTGCTTCTTTTAGAACTCAGTCCTCCTCTGAGTTCCCTTCGTAAGCTGGGATTAAGTGCGATCAGTTGTCCAACAGTGATGTTGGCTTTCTGAGCACCCACATCTTCAACCACATCATATCCCGCTTGGGAAGATGAAATGGTGAAATCCGCCATCCCCAGTTTCCTTCTTGGCTCCCTTGGTGTACTCAAAACATTACTCGAACGAGTACTTCTACTTGCTGACTCCTCCATGAAAACCGGTTCATCAGAAAATCGAGTTCTTTTTCTTTCTTGAGCTAAAAGCTCCACCGGTGGATGAGAAGAGTTCGAACTCTCTCCTTTCTCGTAGATGGGATCTCGCACGACATCGATAGTAGCCACCCCCTTGTCTCGTCCTTGTGATGGATTTCCTCCACCCACATTCATTCTGACAGCTTCGGCACCTCTTGCTCCATTGTTAAGACAATTTCGCTGGAAATGAGAACCTCCACACGTCCAACAAGTGATTCCTCCAAAGTTACCTTGGTTGCCTCCAAAGTTACCTTGATTTCCTCGGTTAGGATTGTTGTCGTAACCTCTTGGACCTCCTCCTCCACCTTTGTTCTTCCATTCGCGTAACTGCACCACGTTTATCTTGAGATCCGCAAGAGTATCGGTGATGCTCTTCAACTCAGCATGGAAATCAAAGGTGGCAGTAGACATCGCTGTAGGGATAAATGGTCTTGGCACCACCGTTGAAGTAGGAGCTGACGTTGAAGCAATCACCAATTGTGATGGTGCAGGTGCGATTGTTGTGACTACACCAGGAGTCGAAGTTGACACCAGAGCAGCATGATGAGGTTGGATGATATCTCCTTCATCCAAACTCTCTTCCATATTTGTCGCTATCTTGATGGCCTCCGCTTTGGTTGCTGGCTTCTCGTATCTCACTTGGGTTCGAATTGAAGGCCTCAATCCTCCCACCAAGTTCTTGGTCAACACTGCTCCAATCCCCGCCATCGTTAGCTCCACATTGTCTCCACTCTTCCGTAGGACCGTCCGAAACCGTTGCTCCAACTTATCCACCCTTTCGGCATATTGCCGAACTTTCTCGTCGTCTCGTTGCTTCAAATGAGTAAGCTCCACCATGAACTTCTCATAACTCTCTTCTGGAAGAAATTCTTCGATGAGTGCATTACTCAACGTCTCCCATGTGTCCTCAACTGCACCAGGTGTCTTGCTCTTCACTCGGTCTTCATACCACGTAAGAGCAAAATCTTCTAAAAACTCTGGCAGTAACAACACCCATTCTTTCTTCCTTCTCACGTTGTTTCCGATGCAACCCCTTTTGAAATCTCGTACAAATGGTTCTACATCTTCATTGTCCTTCCCATGAAACACTGGTAACTTCCCCATCTTGTAACTACTCTTCTATACTTCCAATTTTCGTGCAATAACTACTCGCTAAAAGAGCACGAACATCACCAATTCCATTCGCGAATAATCTACCATAGGTAAAATAAAAGGAAATGGTTGTAACAACACCTCTTGTGCCATCTCTTCTCCCAAGGTAATCATGAGCCTGAGTCGCATCACTGTCTTCTCCACCATCCGAATGACGATCTCCATCACAACTCAGCTGAGTCCTCTTTTGAAGTCGACAACTTCTCCGTCTCCGCTCTTTGAGTCTCGTCCAACTTCTCGACTACTGACGTAAGTAGGGCGGCCACATCTACGCACTTGTGTCCTCTGGATAGATCACCCACTCCACAACTTGGACAAGGATCTTCGCATAGAAGATGAATTGACGCTGGTGACGATGGACCCACTCGAAGACTTAAATCAGTAAACTCCCGTTTCCCTTTAGCTCTCTCGGTTCTGATTCTAGTTGGACAATTCACTACTTTATGTCCCAACCCTCTACAGAAATAACACCACAAGTCGGTTTCTACTCTTCTCTTCGGAGATTCTACTTGAGGTTTTGTACTAGGGTTCTCAAACTCAACGATAACCTCTTTCGAGCTCTCTCCGACACTTACTATGACATCTAAACCTTGAGGAAGGTTTCTAAGTCTAACTTTCCAATCTTTTGAACTTCCACTCATGTTGCGTCTTCTCAATCATTAAGTGGACAAAATATCGTTGAGGAAAATAACTCTACATCACTTTCTTAACTCTTTCGAGCTTTATATTGAAAATCGTGTATTCTACATGCTATACACGAAATAAAATCCAATCTAAAATTAAGAGTCCATGATAATATCCTCATGACCATCGTCTGTACTAATCCTAGCAGACATCTTAAAGTCACTTTTGTAAGGATCACACTCTACTTCGCCAGGAGCATTCGTGGCCTCCACAGTGAATGATACTTTGAACTCAACCTTCTTCACATCTGCGCCGATGCTCGCAGAAGCTTCTTGATATAAAGCAAAAATATCACCCCAATTGCAATAGAAGCTTGATCGCAACGCCTCTATACTTAACTTTGGCTTTTTCGTCTCCGTTATAACTCCCAAACGTCTCTTCTTCAACTTCGGCACTCGAACTGGATTCCCCATGAAGTATCTTCAAGACCTCCTTGTATGCCGAAACGTATATCTCTTAGTTGGTAAGAGATCTCTCCAAGATTTTTGTGGTCTCCAGTAGCTCACCCTCCAAGCTACTAAATCATGAAGTTTCAACAGAAACTTTCCTAATCAGAAGAGATGGTGATGACTGTACAAATTTTCAGAGAACTGAAATTTATATATTTTCACTTCCCTCATGGTTGTCAACCCCCTCCACTTTGAAAAATTCTTTCTCCCTCTTCAGACCTCATCTTCTCATGATTTCTTTTGTCTTGGATAGCTTATCAGCCAATCTAAAACACTAGAAAGTTTCTCAGGAAAATAAAATTCATAGAAAATCTGACAATGACTGTAATTTTTTTCCAGATAACAGAATTCCTCAATTCTCACGAATAGACCCCCTCAACTTTGAAAATTCATTGCTCCCTCTCTAGACCACCTTTTCCTATGATTTCTTTTGTCTTAGATAGGTTATCAGCCAATCTAAAACACTGGAAAGTTTCACAGGAAAATAAAATTCACAGAAAAGTTGACAGCGACTGTACAAATTTTCCAGAGAGCAGAATTTCTAAACTCACAAATTTATCTCCTCTAATAACTTTTCTCTCCTCCTTTCTCTACAACTCTTGTTGCACCCTCTTTCAACTCTCCTCAAACCCTTTCTAAGTGAACAAGATGTAAAGAATGACTTCGAACGCGTCATATATCACTACGGGATACAAGAAAGGTTCTAACGTTGCTAACATCGCGTTAGCTCTCTCTCCTCCCGACGTTCTCTCCATGTGCTCTCTCATAATCTCCTTTTGTCGAATATAGAACTGAACTCTAAACATCGTTCAACGATCCCTTCAAGTGAGGTCCCGGCAACGGAACCAAAAATGTAAACCCTCCGCGGTCCTATCGATCAACTACCCCCCGATCTCTCAACCTCCACGATCGTCATCCACGAATCTGCAACATGTCGGGCCTGTCTCTCACTCAAGGGTCACCTCTGATGGCTTTGATAGAAGCACACCATGAACTTGAAGGAAAAATGCTAAGTTCACTCATTCATACACCCACAAACTTATCAACTAAAAATCTCCTTAAACACATTAACTAAAATCCTCCATTCTAACGACGTCTCTCAAGTTCTCACATGCTAAAAATATCTCACACTCTCTATATTACTCAAGTTGTCATTACGACGATGTGAAAACAAGGATGAGGAGCTCTTCTCTACTCCTCTATTTATACATTCTAGGTTTTTACTTTGGTACCCCCGGTAACTTAGCCGTAACTACTTTTACCGGGTTTTACTAAGATATTACTTAAGGTAAAAGCATTGATCACATGGACTTTTTACCTTTTCACATGGGCTTATTCCTTCAAAGTCAACAACTTCTAGAAGGATTCTAGAATATTCTCAAGGAATCTTGAATTTCCACCCCCTCTCTACACTAGGACCCACTAAAAAGGAAACATGTGGAATCTCTTCTTGTTTTTAATGCCCACAAAGTCCACAACTTTAATCCAACCACTAATATCAAGTCAAAAAGGAGATAAGGGATACTTTCCACCTCCTTTCTACCTTTTAGACAAGATGACAAGATAGTAGTGCTCACTCTTTAGCAAATATCTGAATTCTGCCAAAAGTACAGCTAAGTTTAACCATAACTAACTTTTAGCTAGTCATGACTAACTTGATACCTCCTAAAAGTACTTTGGCAGCAAATAAACATTCTCAACACTTAGTTAGAACTAAACACCTTACTAATAGACAAACTTCCTATGTGTAACATAGGTCGTTACAGTTCGCAGTGCTCGCCCCTCCATGTAGTTGGAGAGATCTTCCCGAGCTAACACCAAGTAGCGCATCCCCCATAGTCCCGACGGCATCATCACAAGATCAAGGACCCACGAAAAATGAATACTAGGTGGGTAGGTAGGTACAAGTCCATCTCTGTAACGGACTTTAGAGTAGAACTAGCAGTGCAGACACGACCCGACAAAATCCACCACGTCTTGATACAAACCCTTCCACCAGTATCGCTCCTTCATCTTCGTGTATGTAGCCCAAACTCCACGGTGTCCAGCCCACAAGGTGTCATGAAACTCCTTAAGCAGATTCAGCTTCATTGGTTGATCATCCACCACTCTAGCCAGCATTCCGTCTCTTCTCTTCGGGCGTTTCCACAGATAACCTTCACGTAGAAGGTAACCGTACGCCTTTCGTCTGATCTCCTTGAACTCTACATCACTCCATCTTTCTCTTCTGCATAATAAACTCAGATAGTATCCGATATTGCGGAACTTTTCCGTGTAGAACTCCTCGTAGAATGGCAGTGGTTCCAAGTCTGAAGTCTGCTGACCAACTTGGCACCAAACGTCTCTCTTCTCTTCATCTTCGACTTCTGTAAACATCTCTTCTTCATCTGTATAACGGGCCCTAGATAACATGTCTGCAACAGGATTATCTTTTCCTGCAATATGCTTCAGCTCGGGGTTCATACTCCGGATATAAGCAATCCATCGTAGCATTGCTATGTCTGGAGTATTACAGTTTGCTATCATACCTAGCAAAAGCAAACAGTCTGTTTCTAGTATCACACGTGCACCTATCAAGAACTCTCGGTCTACCTTCATAGCAGTAACAGCTCTCCACAACTCACGCTTCACTTGAGGATAATTACGTTGCCTATCTGTTAAGATTCGAGCTCCAAATCTAGAAACAAACCGCACACCATCTGCATCTTCTTGACCAACTGCCCATCCAATCGCCTTTGGACTCGTATCAACAGTTAGTACTACAGGTCTCCCGCTCTCGTAGCTAAGCCTCCTCAGTATAGATGGAGACTTCAGAATCTCCTTCAGCTGCTCCATCGTCTCGTGATGTTCTTGCCGCCAAGTAAACCTCTTCCCTTTTCTCAGAAGTGCATACAGAGGCTCGGCAATGTGTGCATAATGAGGAATACTCACACGAAAGAACACACAAGCTCCTAAGAATCGACGAACCTCAGTGATGTTGGTACAGTCTGCTATCCTTGCTATAGCATCTACCTTTTCTGGGTTCGGCCGTCTCCCAAAAGTACCGCATAAGTGACCAACCACCACAATCTCTGACATTCCAAAACGAGATTTGGTACCTGACAGAGTAAGGTGTACTTCTTCCAAGCGCATCAGAATCTTCTCCACATCTCGGATGTGGTCTACAACGAACTTTCTGCAACCATCAGCAGTCATAGTTTCGTCCTTGTCCTCCACCGGACAGCCTTTCATGGGGATATCATCAAGAAATGGGATAGTAACCTCAGGTACAAACTCTCGTAACACCTTATGCATCACGTTTTGCATATGAGCTACTGAGTTTGTCGCACCCTGAGGAAGAGTACACATCCGCATCAACCCCAAAGGTGTACGCATGGTAGTCAAGTCTCTACTCTCCAAAGCAAGCTAAAACTGATCATAACCTGAAAACAGATCTCCAATAGAATAGATAGATCTTCCAACAAATGCCTCGGCTACTTCATCAACTACAGGTCCTGTTCCAACATTTCGAATTGTGATGTTGTTAGCAGGCTGTAAGTCTTGGATGAAGCGTAAAGCTCCTGTCTTCTTAGGTACTGTGAACCATCGGCTAGAATATGGAGCCATAGATGGTTCAAGAATACCCATCCGCATCCTCTCCTTCAGTAACCTTCGGTAGTAAGGCACGAGGGATTGGAATTGGCTTCAAGTCCCAAGGTACGTGAGGAACAGTGAAGATAACCATCGGAGCTATCACACTAGGATCCACACAACCAATCTCCTCAGCCGAGAAAGAAAATGCCTTACCATGGCTAACTATCATCTGCTGGAAAGCTCTTTTCTCAACTTTAGTCAAGAAGCCACCCCCTCCTATCTGGAGCTGCTCGAGTGTCTCTTGAGTAAACTCGTGTCCTATCTGTTTAGGATCTCTCAGTACAGGCTCAGTGGCCGCTAACTCCATCTGCTGTCGTGAATCAACAGGTAACTGGGTCGCCACTGGTTTCACCTTCTTCGCTACAATTTTGTATTTGGTGTGAACCTCTGCTTCTTCACGAGAGCCACACCAGCAGATTGCATCCTTCCATCCACTCTCCAGTCTCGGATGAGGACGAGATTGCAAGCACGAGGCAATCTCCTCATAGACCTTACGAGAGTGGATAGGGATCACCACCCTTCCTCCCATCCGCTCCATCAACCTATCTACATCATCCAGCGAACGAACAAAAGAATGTACACCTACAAACTCCTCGTAAACACCAGAAATTATCTCTCCTTCTTCTAGAACTCCCGTACAGCGCAGATTTTCTGCATACTTCTCCATCTGCCTTCTACTCTTCTCAGTCAGATCATCTACTCGCGTGAACTCACTCCAATCATCAGAACTGAAAATAATCAACCCAGATTTCCAACTATGTACAGTGTAGTTGTTTTCAGAATCTTGAGCAACCTCCTTGTCAGCCTCCTGTGATCCCACAAGCTGCTCAAGCGGGATCATAGTAGTATCAGATCCATCACTCTTGTTATCCCGTCCTACAAGAGTGGTTTCAGAAAACCCTTGCTCCTACAGATAGGAGAATCTCTCAAAGTCTGTCTGTTTCGTTCGTGATTCGTACAAACGGTCAGAAATTGAACAGAACGTCTGTCATCTGGACTACGGATCCTAGCATAGTGAGATCCATCATCCATCACCTTCGTCTCCATTCTAACTGCGGTGATATAAGGCTGACCAAGAATTACAGGATACGAAGCAGAAGACTGTATGAAGAAGTGCTGATCTACCTCCACATCACCTAGCTTCACTCTCACGTTGGAACAAGCGTCGTATAACTCACCCTTCTGGTTGTTTGCAGCTCGTAGCACCCAACCATGGTTCAATTCGATAGGCCATTGACCTCTCTCGTACACCTCCCGTGACATGATGTTGATCTCTGAACCATGATCAACTAACGCAGCAACAGGTTCAAGACTTCCTGGACGAACTGATGTAGCCGTCGTAGCACGAGCCCAGTGTCTCTTCCTGAAGTCACTATCAGTAGCTGGACTCTCATCGTCAGCTTCATCATCATCGAATTCAGCAGTATTGGTACCAGCAACCAATGCTTCTTGCTGATACTCTGCATCATCAGCCTCCTGAAAATGCACCTTTCCGAACTCCGCATCATTCACAGAAGCTCCTACCACATCAATCATCTGGCTTTCTACTTGCTCGGACATCACCTGTCTCTTCCGCTTGATGATGTCGATGATCAACTCGTGAAAGTCCCTCTTCGCAATACCAAGAACTTCTCGAAGAGAAAACTCGATTCGCGCGTCAAGTATTCTCTGCTCCAAGATGCTCTTGAGATCAGTTGAAGTCTCTATATCTGCTGCCAACTTGTAAGCCGGTCCTTTCCCTTTCTCTTGTGCAGTAAACCGTCTACCAGCAGTCGTTGGCTCCTGCTGGGATCTCTGCACGTCCTCCATCGGACCCGGTGCAGGTGGAGGAGCTGCAGAAGTAGATGGGACGTCTTCTGGAGGGGCTGCTCGCCTCCTTGTGACCCTCCGTCTATCTGCAGTCTCTTCTTGAACTCCAGTATCAAGTTCAGAGGCTTCTCGCCGCCTCTTCTCCTCCACAGAAGCATCCTGTCAGTGAACATGTCTATCCACGTCCAAGAATGCTTTGATAGACACAGCATCAACAGGATCTCCCCACCCTGTGACCCTACGTATAGTTTCTGCTCCTCTCTTCAGTACTTCAGAAGGAACTTGAACAGGTTTCTTCTCAGTAGTCCTATCTAGCAACGTAGGACTAGAAGAAACTTCAATGTGATCGGCATATACATCTGGATTTACCGGTGGTGTCATCAATGCATGTACAGTTGCAGCAGCTGTAATCTGAGGTAGACTCCTCATGCCTCCTCGTCCAAACTGCGTGCTTAGCGGCTCTCCAGTAGAAGAAAGGTGCAGCCTACCGTTCTGGTAGCGAACCACACCATCTCGCAGAGCAGCCGTGAGCTCTTGACAGTCCCCTCGGAAATGATCTTGACTGTCACACCAGATACATCTACGAACAGGAGCACCTCCTGGACGTGCAGCAGCAGGCGCCGGTGGCTGCTCTCTCTGCAGACCAGCTAACTCCACCTTCAGTTCTCTCATCTGCCGAATCAGGTCTTCGATCTGGTTCTGCTGTCCATGGTTCTCTGCAGGTCTCTGAATCGGTGCCCTTTGTGCAGGAACTGGCACCACTTGTATCAAAGGTACTGCAGCCGGTACAACATGTCTAGGAGCCGGAGTCGGAGGTTGCTGTACTTGAGGAGCAGCACGAGGTTGAAAGGCCACTTCTGCAAGCGGACGTCCTCCCACGGCCACTCTTCCTCGCCTCTGTCTTGTTAGTACAGCAACGGCGTCCTCGACTCTTCCCCAATCCATAGTAACTCCTCCTTCAGCAGATCGATCAGCCAACATAAAGCATAATCGATTTACCGTAGCATCATCGGTAGCTTGCAGAAAAAGTTCAGTTCTCCTAGCATCTAGAGTTATGCGCTCTAGAGTTGAGAGTTGCCGGTATCTCCGATCAAACTCTCTCAACATCTCGTTCAGACCCATCATACGACCAGGTTGCTGCTCAACCCAGTCCAGAAATGTTCTCCTAGTAACTCTCTCTGAATCTTCTTCGAGAAACTCCTCTCGAAGAGATCGCTCAAAACTCATCCACACACCTAGATTTCTTCTCTGTACATCCCTAACTTGGTCTCGCAACTCAGGGACTACAGCTAACTCAAAACTGGTTATCATCTCTATATCCGTAACTCTAACCAGTTCCATCTCTCCTCGGTAGTCACGCAGATATCTAGAAATATCTCTTCCTTCAAACCTTCCACATCTATTAACTATCGCTTGCAAAGCTTTGGTAGATTTCAACTCACCCCCTCCAACGATCGGATGCTGTTGGACCAGGGCCGCAAACGTCTTCAGAATCTCAGTTGTGTCGAGGCCAGATGCAGATGTCGCTGCAGTTGCAAGGGCTACAGTAGGTGCTGCAGCAGACGTAGATGCAGCAGCCGTAGAGGTAGCACCAGCAGCGCTTCCGCTCTTCCGATCCATCTTCCTCTTCGTCTTGGAACTCAACTTCACGGTCAATCACCCTAAGAAGCCTCTCAGTGGAAGCACCAGATTGTATGTCGAGGCGAGAGTTTCCTGGGAAGGGCGGAACCTTCTAGCTGTGATACGATCGTGAAGAAGAGGGCGAAAAACTACACACGAAATATGGATCGCAAGAAAACACACGACCACGTTCTCGATCCCGCCAAGATAAAACACACGGCACGCAAGTAAATCTTCAACTCCAGATCAATCAGACTGAAAATCTCACGCTCAGTAACTCAGAATATCAGAAAACTGCTCCTGTGAAGCACCAACGCGTTCACCTAGAAGCTTCCCGTTTTCTCTTCAGAAAGATACACGTACAAGTTCTTGGTCTCCTCTCTACTCGATTCTGCTCTCTACTCTCAATCCCTCAATATCAAAACTCTGATCAGACAGAAAAATATCTTCAGATGTAGTCTCTGTAAAATCTCCTAGCTCTTCAGTTCACTCTACTCGATAGTCTCCGCACGGTAAAACTCTACACTGCTCGATGATCGGCAAACTCGATAATGCGATAATGTTTGAGAATTCTCTCGCTCCAGAGTACACCCCTCTGGGTTTTCCTCCACCCTACGTAACCTTCAGTGTCACCTGGCAGGGGTAAAAGATGCCCTAAACAGATGGCAGCAGAAAAGCAAATCACTGATAATAAATTTACACGTAAGAAGACTATTTCACTAAGCTTCGCAGGTTCATCTGTACGGACGGCCGCTGAGTCAGTTGTACAGTCAGCATTTTCCACCTCCACTCGAAGTAACTCCACCACGGCTACCTCTGGCCACCGGAATCACCTCGTTTTGACACGTAGAGCCCGAGTTATCATCATTGTCGTTTCCCGACCCCCTTAAACTTCGAAATACCGTAAGTATTGCCTCAGGTATCAGTTTCACTTGATTTTTTGACCCAAGTGAATAATATTTCGAACTTTACATTTTTCTACAAAAGAATTGGTACCGACTTGGAGTATCTTTGATGTCATCTCGCTACCCCAGGACTTAGAGGGCCGCAACCGAATTCGTACTAATTACCCCGCCAACCCGAAGGTGAGAGGTCCACTTCGAAACCCGGTGGTAATCTCCCTCTAGCATCCACACTAGGTGACTGCACTAGTGCAGGGGTAGACGGAGGCGTCCCGCATTCACGGTACGTTTAAGAGACATCTAGTTTCCCGCCTCTAGGCAACTTGGTGCCCCTCATATTCTCCCGAAGAGGGCAACCTACTCCAAGCCGGTTGTGAGTCTGAAGGGATTTGATCCGGAGACCTCCTCCCTACAAGTTTCTCAGCTACACCACGGAAGCTGATCTAAGCTAATATGCTAGAAAGCTACGGTATTTCGTCTTTCCTTTGCTAACACGAAGTGCCATAACTTTCTCTATACATGCTCTTTTTGTACATTTCAAATTTTAAACAAATACTACATACTACAATCTACATGAGAAAAATCTAAAAAGTATTTTTCGAACTCACTCAGATTTATGGTAAATTTCTCGGTATCAGAAATCTTGTAGAAGAACTCCAAGTAACTTTTCGCCTGCAACTCCGTTTGTAACTTTTGAACATACCGCGGTGATCAGCGCGACGAGACCTACACCGTGGTGTTTTCAGATTTTTGAATGCTCACTTCCTCCAGAATCGACTTCTTTGAGATCTTAGCTTTACTCAGAGAGACTAACTTCTAACTGAGAGGTGAATTATTCACTATTTGAAATAATTCACATCACGACACCGTAGTGATATATGACGCATTCAAAATCATTCTTTACATCTTGTTCACTTAGAAAGGGTTTGAGGAGACGGTGCAACAAGAGTTGTAGAGAAAGGAGGAGAGAAAAGTTATTAGAGGAGAGAAATTTGTGAGTTTAAAAATTCTGCTCTCTGGAAAATTTGTACAGTCGCTGTCAACTTTTCTATGAATTTTATTTTCCTGAGAAACTTTCAAGTGTTTTAGAGTGGCTGATAAGCTATCTAGGACAAAAGAAATCATAGGAAAAGGTGGTCTAGAGAAGGAGCAATGAATTTTCAAAGTTGAGGGGGTTTATTCGTGAGAGTTGAGGAATTCTGTTCTCTGGAAAAAGTTTACAGTCAGTGTCAGATTTTCTGTGAATTTTATTTTCCTGAGAAACTTTCCAGTGTTTTAGAGTGGCTGATAAGCTATCCAAGACAAAAGAATTCATGAGAAGATGAGGTCTGAAGAGGGAGAAAGAATTTTTCAAAGTGGAGGGGGTTGACAACCATGAGGGAAGTGAAAATATACAAATTTCAGTTCTCTAAAAATTTGTACAGTCATCACCATCTCTTCTGATTAGAGAATTTTCTGTTAGTAGCTTGGAGGTTGAGCTACTGGAGACCACAAAAATCTTGGAGAGATCTCTTACCAACTAAGAGATATACGTTTCGGCATACAAGGAGGTCTTGAAGATACTTCATGAGGAATCCAGTTCGAGTGCCAAGGTTGAAGAAGAGACGTTTGGGAGTTAGAACGGAGACAGAAAGGCCAAAGTTAAGTATAGAGGCGTTGCGATCAAGCATCTATTGCAGTTGGGGTGTCATTTTTGCTTTATATAAAGAAGCTTCTGCGAGCATCGGCGCAGATGTGAAGAAAGTTGAGTTCAAAATATCATTCATTGTGGAGGTCACGAATGCTCCTGGCGAAATAGAGTGTGATCCTTACAAAAGTGACTTTAAGATGTCTGCTAGGATCAGTATAGACGATGGTCATGAGGATATATCATGGACTCTTAATTTTAGATTGGATTTTAATTCGTGTATAGCATGTATAATACACGATTTTCAGTATAAAGCTCGAAAGAGTTAAGAAAGTGATGTAGAGTTATTTTCTTCAAAGATATTTTGTCCACTTAATGGTTGAGAAGGTGCAACATGAGTGGAAGTTCAAAAGATTGGAAAGTTAGACTTAGAAACCTTCCTCAAGGTTTAGATGTCATAGTAAGCGTCGGAGAGAGCTCGAAAGAGATTATCGTTGAGTTTGAGAACCCTAGTCCAAAACCTCAAGTAGAGTCTCCGAGGAGAAGAGTAGAAACCGACTTGTGGTGTTATTTCTGTAGAGGGTTGGGACATAAAGTAGTTAATTGTTCAACTAGAATCAGAACCGAGAGAGCTAAAGGGAAGCGGGAGTTTATTGATTTAAATCTTCGAGTGGGTCCATCGTCACCAGCGTCAATTCATCTTCTAGGAGAAGATCCTTGTCCAAGTTGTGGAGTGGGTGATCTATCAAGAGGACACAAGTGCGTCGATGTGGCCGCCTTACTTACGTCAGTAGTCGAGAAGTTGGACGAGACTCAAAGAGCTGAGACGAAGAAGTTGTCGACTTCAAAAGAGGACTCGGCTGAGTTGTGATGGAGATCGTCATTCGGATGGTGGAGAAGACTGTGATGCGACTCAGGCTCATGATTACCTTGGGAGAAGAGATGGCACAAGAGGTGTTGTTACAACCATTTCCTTTCATTTTACTTATGGTAGATTATTCGCGAATAGAATTGGTGATGTTCGTACTCTTTTAGCGAGTAGTTATTGCACAAAAATTAGAAGAGTAGAAAGAATAGTTACAAGATGGGGAAGTTACCAGTGTTTCATGGGAAGGACAATGAAGATGTACAACCATTTGTACGAGACTTCAAAAGGGGTTGCATCGGAAATAACGTGAGAAGGAAGGAAGAATGGGTGTTGTTACTGCTAGAGTTTTTAGAAGATTTTGCTCTTACGTGATATGAAGACCGAGTGAAGAGCAAGACACCTGGTGCAGTTGAAGACACATGGGAGACGTTGAGTAATGCACTCATCGAAGAATTTCTTCCAGAAGAGAGTTATGAGAAGCTCATGGTGGAGCTTACTCATTTGAGACAACGAGACGACGAGAAAGTTCGGCAGTATGCCGAAAGGGTGGATAAGTTGGAGCAACGGTTTCGAACGGTCCTACGGAAGAGTGGAGACAATGTGGAGCTAACAATGGCGGAGATTGGAGCAGTGTTGACCAAGAACTTGGTGGGAGGGTTGAGGCCTTCAATTCGAACCCAAGTGAGGTACGAGAAGCCAGCAACCAAAGCGGAGGCCATCAAGATTACGACAAATATGGAAGAGAGTTTGGATGAGGGAGATATCATCCCACCTCATCATGCTGCTCTGGTGTCAACTCCGACTCCTGGTGTAGCCACAATGATCGCACCTGCACCATCACAATTGGTGATTGCTTCAACGTCAGCTCCTACTCCAACGGTGGTGCCAAGACCGTTTGTCTCAACAACGATGTCTACTGCTACCTTTGATTTTCATGTCGAGTTGAAGAGCATCACCGATACTCTTGCGGATCTCAAGATAAACGTGGTGCAGTTACGAGAATGGAGGAACAAAGGTGGAGGAGGAGGTCAAAGAGGTTACGACAACAATCCCAACCGAGGAAATCAAGGTAACTTTAGAGGCAACCAAAGTAACTTTGGAGGAATCACTTGTTGGACGTGTGGAGGTTCTCATTTCTAGCGAAATTGTCTTAACAACGGAGCAAGAGGTGTCGAAGCTATCAAAATTAATGTGGGTGGAGGAAATCCATCACAAGGACGAGACAAGGGGGTGGCTACTATCGATGTCGTGCGAGATCCCATCTACGAGAAAGGAGAGAGTTCAAACTCTTCTTACGCACCGGTGGAGCTTTTAGCTCAAGAAAGGAAAAGAACTCGATTTTCTGATGAACCGGTTTTCATGGAGGAGTCAGCAAGTAGAAGTACTCGTTCGAGTAATATTTCGAGTACACCAAGGGAGCCAAGAAGGAAACTGGGGATGGCGGATTTCACCATTTCATCTTCCCAAGCGGGATATGATGTGGTTGAAGATGTGGGTGCTCAGAAAGTCAACATCACTGTTGGACAACTGATCGCACTTAATCCCAACTTACGAAGGAAACTCAGAGGAGGACTGAGTTCTAAGAGAAGCAAGAAGAAGAAACCCAAGAGCAAGACATCAAAGTCTGTGGGAGTTGGTGTGGTGGATGTGCATGCTTCAGAGGTATGCACTAGGGCTTCAAAGATTGAAGTCCGGTTGAATGGTCACTACGTCTCTGACGTATTGGTGGATGGAGGGTCGGTTGTAAATGTCATATCAGAGAGGTTGATGAAGAAGTTGGAGATGGAACCAACTCGCCCGGCTAGCATTGTCGTGGAGATGGCTAACAAGCAACGGGTAAGACCTCTTGGTGTGTTAGAGAAGGTGGTCGTGTTTGTGATGGGAGTTCAAACATTGATGTCCTTTCAAGTGTTAGGACTCTAGTTATGATTTGCTCCTGGGTAGGCCTTGGTTGAGAGCTGTGCGCACCACTGATAGGTGACACAAGGGATATTTACGGATTGGATCTAGAGATCATATAGTGATAGTACCTCTCTCGGGTGTTGGAGTTGTGACTTCTGACTCTGATAGACCCACTAGTGACTACTGGGAATCTGATACGGAGGATGATCAAAGTGTCTCAGAAGTAGATACCGGAGATTCTTATGATCAAGAATCCTCGTCTGAGGACGAAGGATTTGATCGAGATGAATCATTACATCAGCTTAGTGCTATTGACTTGTTTCCTCGACCAGTAGTGGAGAAAGATCCTGACAAAGAAGAGTTGAGTGAGGCAGAGATTGTGAGAAGACTCTCTACCCTGAAGTTTGGTATCAATGTCACTCAAGAGGAGAAAAGTAGATTCCTAGATATATTTCGAAAATATATCCATGTGTTTGCTTTCAGCTACAAGGATTTGAAGGAGGTGACTCTCGAGACTCATCGAATCGAATAGGAGGAGAACGCAAGACCATTTCGACAGAAGCAGAGAAGGGTCAATCCTACAACAGCGATGATGGTCAAGGAGGAGATAGACAAGTTGAGGGAGGCGAGTTTCATCTACGAGGTGGAGAACTCAGAATGGGTTTCACCCATTGTGATTGTCAAGAAGAAGAATGGTAAGCTGCGAGTGTGCATAGACTATAAGAAGCTGAATGCAGTTACCAAGAAAGATTATTATCCTCTACCATTTATAGATGAGATTTTGGAGGAAGTTGCTGGTCATGAGTGGTACAGCTTTGGTGATGGTTATAGTGGATACAACCAGATCAAGATAGCACAGGAGTACCAGCAGTTGATTATTTTCACTACTCCTTGGGGAACATTTGCATTTCGAGTGATGCCATTCGAACTGTGTAATGCTCCGGCCACGTTTCAGAGGTTCATGAACAAGGTGTTCGAACCATTCATAGGAAAGTTTGTTCGTGATTTCATTGATGATTTCTGTGTGTACGAAAGAAAGGAGGACCACTTTGATCATGTGATCAAAGTTCTGCAGCGGTTGGAGCAAGCTAACGCTTCTCTGAATCGAGAAAAGTGCATCTTTGGCTGCGAAGAAGGTCTGCTGTTAGGACACATCATTTCCAAGAAGGGGATTGCGGTAGATCCTGAGAAGGTGAAGAAGATTGTGGATCTTCCATTTCCAATCAACTTGACAAAGTTGAGACAGTTTCTTAGGATGGTTGGATATTATGGTAGGTTTGTCTTTTCCTTCTCAAACAAAGCAATAGCTTTGACTATGTACATGAAGAAGGGAGTTGAGTTTGACTTGATAGTGCATGATCAGAAGACAAAGGAAGCATTTGAAGAGCTGAAAAAGACATTGGTGACAGCTACTATACTTGCTAAATCTGAGTGGAGTAAAGCATTTATTCTGTATACGGATGCCTCCAATGTAGCTATCGGGTGTACATTAAGTTAGTAGATGAAGATGGGCATGATCATCATATAGCTTATGCTAGTAGGCAGATGGTGTCAGCGGAGAAGAATTACTCCGTGATTGAACGAGAAGGATTTGCGATGATCTTTGGATTGAAGAAATTCCGACTTTACTTGTTAAGAGGGAAATTTTCCATAGTCACAGATCACAAGGCTTTAAAGTATATCTTTAATAAGCCTAATGCCGAAGGTCGTATTGCCCGTTGGAAGATCCTTCTAACAGAATACGATTACGTGATCGAAGATAGACAAGGGAAAAAGCATGCGAATGCTGATCCTTTGTCGAGGGCTTATGATGATGAGGAAGAAGAACCGTTTGATGATTCATTTCCAGACGAACATCTGATGACTATCACAAGCATTGAGGAGATACCGGACGAGTACAAGGAAATCTGGAGTTTCCTTGCAGATGGCTCTTTTCCAGAAGGTATGCATACCCGAGAACGTAACGCGTTGATCAAGAGATGCAAACCTTACACCATGGTGGAGAGAATTCTGTTTCATCAAGGAGCAGATGGGTTACTAAGGAGAGCAGTTGGTCAGAAGGAGGCAATCAAGCTAATGCACGAGATTCACGACGGAACTGTTTGCGGAGGTCACTTTGCTGGTAAGATAACAGCCTTCAAGATTTTGGATGCGGGTCATCACTGGAGAGAGATTTTCAAAGAGTGTTTAGACTATTGCAAAACTTGCGACGTATGTCAAGCATTTGCTCTGAAGTCTACTAGAACACCTCCGTTAAGATCAATTCCCGTGTTAGGACCAATTGAGAAGTGGGGTATTGACTTTGTAGGTCCTCTTAATAAGACACCTCGAGACAATAGATACATTGTAGTCGCCACTGACTATTGTACCAAGTGGGTAGAGGCTAGACCTTTGAGAGAGATCAATGAAACAGAAGTCGGTAGATTCTTATGGGAGAGGATCATCACAAGATTTGGATGTCCGTTAGAGTTGTTCTCGGATAGAGGAGGAGAGTTTGTAGGGAGCATGACTACTGCTATGCTACAACACTTTTCTATCAAGCCACGAGTAACGACCTCATACAAACCAAATGCTAATGGTCTTGCGGAGAAGATCAATCTTACACTTTGTATGATGCTCGTCAAAGATGCTGGTGTTGAGACTGCGAAACATACTTGGGATAAGAGGCTACATGCCATCTTATGGGAGTATCGAACGACAACAAAGACTTCTACTGGGTACTCTCCATTTCGACTGGTTTATGGAGTGGAGTCCAAGTTGCCGATCCAATTCGAATTGGATACTTTTCAAACTATTCAACGAAAGTTGAAGAGGTCGAGGGGAGAAGACGTGGTCAGATCAAGAAGAGAACAACTCATGGAGTTGGAAGAGACTCGAGCGATAGCAATGATCCGGATGGAACGAGCTCAGGCGTATCAAAAGAAGAGTTACGACAAACGGTTGGGCAAGAGAGAGGTAAAATCTTTTCAAGTCGGAGATTGGGTAATGTTGTATGATGCTATCAGATTCAAGAGGGCTAGGAAAAAGTTTCTTCCTAGATATTTTGGTCCTTTTGTTGTAGATAAGGTGTGGAGCAACTTCACATATGACCTTCAGGAGTTGGGAGGAAGGAGATTCGATCGGGTCAACCATGACAAGTTGAAGTTGTTTCATCGACGAAAGTTCTCTCTTCACTCCGAGGACGGAGCGAAAATTTAGTCCGAGGGTAAAATGTAACGACCTATGTTACACATAGGAAGTTTGTCTATTAGTAAGGTATTTAGTTATAACTAAGTGTTGAGAATGTTTATTTGCTGCCAAAGTACTTTAAGGAGGTATCAAGTTAGTCATGACTAGCTAAAAGTTAGTTATGGTTAAACTTAGCTGTACTTTTGGCAGAATTCAGATATTTCCTAAAGAGTGAGCACTACTATCTTGTCATCTTGTCTAAAAGGTAGAAAGGAGGTGGAAAGTATCCCTTATCTCCTTTTTGACTTGATATTAGTGGTTGGATTAAAGTTGTGGACTTTGTGGGCATTAAAAACAAGAAGAGATTCCACATGTTTCCTTTTTAGTGGGTCCTAGTGTAGAGGGGGTGGAAATTAGAGATTCCTTGAAAATATTTCAGAATCCTTCTAGAAGTTGTTGACTTTGAAGGAATAAGCCCATGTGATTAATGCTTTTATCTTAAGTAATATCTTAGTAAAACCCGGTAAAAGTAGTTACGGCTGAGTTACCGGAGGGTACCAAAGTAAAAACCTAGAATGTATAAATAGAGGAGTAGAGAAGAGCTCCTCATCCTTGTTTTCACATTGTCGTAATGACAACTTGAGTAATATAGAGAGTGTGGAATATTTTTAGCATGTGAGAACTTGAGAGACGTCGTTAGAATGGAGGATTTTAGTTGATGTGTTTAAGGAGATTTTTAGTTGATAAGTTTGTGGGTGTATGAATGAGTGAACTTAGCATTTTCCCCTTCAAGATTCATGGTGTGCTTCCATCAAAGCCATCAGAGGTGACTCCTGAGTGAGAGACAGGCTCGACATTTGCAGATTCATCGGTGGCGATCGTGGAGGTTGAGAGATCGGGGGGGAGGGGGGGGGGGTAGTTGATCGATGAGATCGTGGAGGGTTTACAGTGCGGGTCGCACTCAGTGAGGATTTCAGCAGTCGGTCGTACTAGCTCCTTATTCCGAGTGTGAGTCGCACTCAGTGAGGATTTCAGCAGTCGGCCGCACTAGCTCCTTATTTCGAGTGCGGGTCGCAATGACTGCGACACAAGGTCGCACCAGAGATATTCAGCAAAAGCTATTGGTCGCACTAACGAGATGTACTAGCAAAAGCAGATCTTCCTGAGTGCGGGTCGCACTGAGTGTGGAACAAGGTCGTACTCAGTGCGATGTCGAGTCGCACTATGCGCACTTAGTGCGACCGGAGCGCAGGAAGTGCTGTTACATAATTTCCTTTTATTTCGACTCTTTTTTCTCACAGGATCATCTGGCATGCATAATGCTGAGGAAGAGGTGGACATGCGTATTGCGGTGAAGAAAGTGGAGGAGAAACAAATTGACATGCGACTTGCCCAGAAGCAGAAGGAAGAAGAAGAAATCAATATTCGTCTATCGACCAAGAGGATCGAAGAAGAGGAGTTGACAGAGAAGGTGAGAGCGACATAGGATGATTTACAGGGGAGACTTCAGAGGATGGAGGAGTCGCTTCACAAGAAACTAGAGGAATTGCAAGGCTTAAAGGACGAGGTCGAGCGCATACGATCTTCTAAAGTTTTTTATCCTCGATTGATCGAACCCTCTGTTGTCCGACGCAAAACACTCATTTTAGATTTAAATCGAGTGTTAGTGACGACGAGAAGGAATGATTTGGAGCTACAGGGTGCGAAGGACAGAGGATATAAAGTGGAAAGATGCGGGAAGAAAGATTTGTATTACGTCGTCCGAAGAGGTGTGAAAGAATTCATGGATGTGTGTTGTCAAGATTTTCAAATTCTGATCTAGACATCTCGAACTACGAGCAACTGCAATGCTCTTCTCCGATCCATAGAAATTGGAGGGTACCTGTCTTTCGGTATCGCTTCAGACCAAGTAAGTAGTATCTTAGTTTTTCTAATGGTTTGCAGCTTATTTTGGTGATGCTTTTTGTATTTCTGAAGTGAAATTGATTCTGAACTTTACGGATGAATGTAGGTTTGCACTATCTTCGCACAAAACATGTGTCTTCGTTTCAAGACGGTAAGAGAAGCAGCAAGCGGAAACTACCTATACTTGAAAGATTTCTCTACACTTTATTCATGGAATCTATGTACAAGAGATTGTCTCCTCGTGGATGATTCGCCACAGAAGAATAGTACTAACCATCCCTTTAGATTCATCCTCCAATTTTTCTTCCAGACTCATCTGACTTTGACAGAGATGATTATTTTATGAACATTCTTTTGCCGTGGTTGGGAACATGGAGAATGAGTCTATCGAAAACCACAAATTTTGTGCGTAGTTCTTACAAGTGGGTGTTTGGGTGAGATCTTTTCGAGGGATTGAGAGCTTACTGGGGTAAATTGTCGTCCGAGGACAAAGAGGTGCTATTTAGGAGATGTACTCTTGCGCAGCGAGAGGATATGAAAAAAAACATCATCTCATATCAATAAAGGTCTATAATTTACTTTCCAAACATTTAAATGTCTTCTAACGGTCTCGACTCACCTCACACACAACAACAAGCACATGCAATTTCAAAACAACATCGCACTAGACAAGCATAAAAGATGGTATCGCATATATTTCAGATTTAGAAAGATTTTGTTTACAGTAAACCCTCTTCGCTTGCGAGTTTTGGTCAATGCGACCAACGCGCACTGCGCACCTTATTCCTGAGTGAGACATTCACCACTCCGCCGCACTGAGCACTGAAATTTAAGAGTGTGAGTCGCACTCAGTGAGATATTCAACACTCGGCCGCACTGAGCAAAGGCCTCACTCCGCCGCATTGAGCAAAAGCTTTATTCCTGAATAAAAGTCGCACTGAGTGCGGTATTCAACACTCCGTCGCACTGAGCACCAAAATTCTTGAATGCGGGTCGCACTCAGTGTGATGTTCAGCACTCGACCGCACTGAGCAAAAGCCTTATTCTTGAGTAAATGTCGCACTGAGTGCGGTATTCAGCACTCCGTCGCACTGAGCACCAAAATTCCTAAGAGAGGGTCGCACTGAGTGCGATGTTCAGCACTCTGCCGCACTGAGCACCAAAATTCCTGAATGCGGGTCGCACTCAGTGCGATGTGCGCCGTCCTGAACGACGCGGTGACTGTCTATCGTAGAGAGTGCGACGCCACTTTATCGAAACAACATTCATCATAGAATCTTAATCTGCGACGCGGTTTTATCGAAACAACATTCAACATCATATCTTAATCAAAATCTCGTATTTATGAAAATCAATGTACAGAGAATGCGCACACTATCTAAGGTTTGAATAAGAAACCACCTGGGTTTCTATTATGCGTTAGACAAATTTGTACTATTCTATTTCGGTGAAATACTCCACTGGTATTGTAGGCACATTCGCTGTCCGAACTTCTTCGTCTGTATCTCGTTCGTCGTGCTCGATGATCAACTGTCCATCTTCTTCCGTCCACTCGTCTCGATTCCTGGATAGAAAATTGTGTAACATAGCACAGCATCCTACCCATCTCACTAAATGTTTATTTTCTGATCTATTTTTCAACTGCGTGCGAACTTGTTTCAGAGAATGCCAACGAGATTTCAGTATATCAATACAATGCTCATTCGAGACTCTAGCATGAGCTAAACATGTATTAAAATCCTGCTTGTCTTGATCTCTGGTGATCATTCAAAACGAAGGAATGAGATGTCGCAATGGTGAATATCTTGAGTCACCGAGTAAATACTGCTCTTTCTCAAATAATGAACTCTTGTTGTCGATGTGTTTCCAAAGAGGAGATTTTCGCAAACATGTAATATCTTGGTAGCTTCCTGGCATACCTGCAAATAAGAAGAAAATTTATTTCCTATGACAACAAACCACTTGTGCGTTCATAGAATAGTTACACTTCCTATCATAGTAAATCTCTCTATCAAATCGAGGCCTTTGAGACAAAGGCAAGAAAGTGTCATCTATCAATCCTATACAACCCGAAAACCCTTTTGAGACAAAAACTTCAGAGATTGCTCTCCTTTTATTGCGATTTGGCCATTGAATGTACCCTCCAATGTAGATTCGAGAGCCTGCATCACTCTCTTCGTATAAAGCACCATAGTCCTGTGTCCAATCCCCTAGAGAAGTAAAGAACGACCTAGAGCAGCACCGTTACCATTATGACCAAATCGATCCAATGCAACTGCTACTTGTAAAGACACATGAGCTTGTTTCACCCGAGCTTGATTATAAAAAATAGAATGAGTTTTCACTATATCAACTAATTTAGAAAAACTCCTTCTATCCATCCTGGTTAGCTGTCTAAAAGAAACATCGGAAGATTTTGAAAGTAATTTTTGTAGAAATCTTTGCTCTTAAAGAAGGTGAACTGATCTTGTCTTTCTAAATATCGAGAAGAGGACAAAACTCGATACAGTTCGATCAGTTCTTCTTCCGAATCTGAATCTAACCCTCCATTATCCTCAGAAGAACTTATCACCTTCTCCGTATACTCGTCTTTTCTCAAGTCAACCTCCTTCTCGACGTCTTCGCTCATCTCACTTTCCATCCACTCTCCGTATCATTCTCGATCTCACTTCTCGGCAGATTCATCCGAACTGGAAGAAGCTAACATCACTCGCATCTCCACAATGTCTTCTATAGTTTTCAACAAAAGTTTCCTTTCAGAAACTCGTGGTATATTTAAAATTGTGATCGAAAACTTCGAGAGAACAACACTTGGAATTTTCACTTCGACGGGAGCGTTGTCTCTCTATCTAGTTAAACTTGGATCAGAGCATTCAGCGCCGAGAAGTCTAGGCGATACCTAAAATTCCCTCTCTAAGAAGATGAGTTTTTGATTTCAAATTTAGAGCGACCCGAGGTACTGCCACGTACGCGAGATACAACCACGTTGCCGTGTCGTCATGTACTGTTATCATCTTATGTAAGTACATGAAATTTAATTCACGGACAAGACTGTTACGGTCAGAAGGATGAGAGCCGCGGACCATTTCTGCGTTTACCTCCTGGAAGTACCGCGACTGACATGACCGTTGTCCGTAAATACAGCCCACAGATATACGAATAATCCTTACGGCAAGTAACTTTGACACCCCTAATACCTTAGAGAGGAACACGCGACGCAATGAATAGCCAACGGATGGAAAGACCCCATCAAGCAAATACCTTAGAGTGCGGGTACCGTAAGTGTTGAGGCAGTTGAAGGCAGTTGAAGTGAACCATCTGTAGGAAAGCGGAGGACAATGAAAGAAAATACGTCGACTGACCGTACTATTTACGACACGCCCGGTACCGAAAAGGTCCACGATCGGCTTCAGTCGAGCTCCAAGAGTCTCCCTTCTCGTTATCAATAGTGTCCACGTCGACTTGACATGTACAGATTTACTTACTTGAGTGCGCATGTCATCATCTGCACCTGCCTTCTGCAAGCCAAAGCATCATGATGTGACTTCACTCCGGATCCGGATCCATTACAGGCTTTAGACTAGATTGTGCTTGGCAACGAACAGGGGGAGAAAAGAGAAATTAAAATTTCACGAACACTGTCACATTAGCCGACCCACAGCATGCAGTGTTCGAACAACTTAATACACTCAGTAGAAAATGTACGTCTGACTCAGCTTTTATTCATCGTTTCCAAGTCCTAAGTGAAGCCATTTGCTCAAATAGCACCGATCACCTCAACCATGGAGGTGCCCACGATAACTATCACTCTACCATTAGACTGCTGAGGATCTACATTTTACATGAAAATTCTTTGCGTCTACACGCACCAGGGATAGAATCTCGAGCCAACTAAAATATCAGCGGGTAAGTATCGATGATCACCGAGATGTTGATCAGTTTCATGTGATAGTTCACTAAAATAAACTGACAGTTTGAAGCTAAAGTATCACCCACTAATTCATGATCCAGCCGGAGTATGAATGTACTTTATAATTTGATCACTGTTGCAAAGCAGGGGCTCTGATAATTTATTGAGCATCCGATGATCTATAATCACCGAAGAAACATCTAAGGTCTATTGTTTTACACTGGTCCCAGTCCACAGGCGAATTGTCGGCTGGCTCGTACCATGAAAGAACTCCCAAACAGATCACTCGTGAGCAGCTGCAAAGCCAGTCGATCGATGAATAAGGATTGAACGTCCCGCCTCGTCACGTCGGCCACTGAGATCAGTTCTTCCTAGCAATATTAATGACGTGATGTTACAGTACAGGATGTGACCATGAAGGAAGATTTCGTCCTCCAAACTTCTGCCCTTTCCTGTCGTTGTTAAATATCTTCTTCTTTTCATATTTCCTTGACCTGTTTCGAAAAGCACGTCGGGCACGCTTCACCTTCTCTAGAAATGATCTCAACAGTCTTGTAACTGGATTCCTCCTCATGATCATGAATAGCCTGCCCCGCGGGAGAATATCTGTTGATTTTTTTCTTCAATCAAGCCCAGATGGCCAGACCAGACATGGCGAGTGCCCCACCGAACAGGCTGATGTAACAGATTGCTTGTAGCGGGCGGTCACCCTTCAAGCGGTTTCCAAGAAAATCATGTGCTATTAAGTCCACTAGAGCCATGTAGATGAGAATTCCGGCCGACACAGCGTCGAACAGGCCCTGAACGATTAGAGAACTTTGGCTGTTCTCCTCATGACTCGTAGCGATGCCGATGCCCAAAGCTATCCCGAACGGTGTGGTCCCAGCGAAGAAGAATGCCATGAGAAAAGAGGCCACTTTCCTATAGCCAGCCTGCACAGAAGATTAAACACACACGAGAATGTGCTGCATTAGAACCTCAAAAGTCCCAAGTCTCAGTCCAAAATTTACATGCAGCCTTTTAATTCACGCGGCAAATTAAAAGGCTCGTTCACAACCACAAGACTCGTTGGACGTAAGGATAAATATATACATTCCACTGGAAACATACAGCACAGGCTGAACTACATTACACACGGCTTCGATGTTTTCTATATTGTGATTGTCTTCAACTCCGGGCCCACATGGGCTTCGCCGCTTGTCTTTGTGGTCCGTTCCACTTTTCTCTGCACCTGACTCACTAAGTTGAGCACTATTGTGTCGACACTATCAGAATCAAGATTCGCAGTCAACGTGCATTACATTAAAGACGTACCTGAGCAATGCAGCCACCGAGGGCAATGCCTTCGAAGAACTGATGGAAGACAAGAGCGGCAAACAGCGGTCTGATGGTGCTGGGCGAGTCAGAAACTCCGACAGATATTCCGATTATCACAGAGTGTGCAATAATTCCCAACTCCAGAACCTGTTCAGAAATCATAGAGGAAGCTAGAGGATTCAGCGAGGAATCGCAGCAGCGAACTGTTGAGTTCTCTGTTAACTTTCTGGAAGCGGTTTAATCATGATACGAAGATGATGAGAATTATTTGAACTGACTTTTGCTGAATTGGAAAGATCCACCGCCACCCCACAACTAATTAGTGTACTACCGTAACATCGTATGATACTGAATGACGCGATGCTTACCTTCGAGATGACGGCACTTCTCAGCTGTTCAGTTTCTTTCTCGCTCCGACCGAATTGGAGGTCGTTCTTCACGTTCTCCCCTTCCGAGACGTTGCTGTCCACGGCAACGCGTGCAGAGGCGGACTCATGAGGAACATGGCCGAGCGCATGGAGGAACAAGACGCCGTTCTTTCTTTCGTAGTATTCGGTACCCAGAGCATCCACGAGCAGAGTGAGCAAGACGGCCATCATAGTGACGAATCCAGTCCAAGGGAACTTATGCCACGGCATTTCGGGTAAGCACTCGGAAGCCAGTCGCTCGGATGCATCGGCTAAAACATGCACGAATCCTGTGGCCAAAATAACTCCAGCGGCAAACGCCTTGGTCACCAGAAAAGGTTTGCCATTAGCTTGAAGATACTTCAAGTTCTTTCCAACGATAGGAATTGCAACTCCCAGAGCACTGGCGACCAGAATTGCCACAATGGCTCCTCCCTTCAGGCGCAACGCCTCATCCTTGTTAATTCCACTGAAATCAGCTTCTCCGCACTCACCCATGTTTGCTCAAGCTCCAGCTACTCACTGGTGACAGTCCGAGTAAAGAAATCTAATGTAAGGCTTTAGTTCCACCATCACTATAGAGCATATCAGAGCATTCCCACCGAGGGAGCGCTATATTAGGGAAGTAAAACTGAATGTAGCGGTACCGGTGGAAGGAAGCGCGGCGGAGGGCTATTTCTAACGAGTTTTCCACCGGAGTTCCTTCAGAGCTCACACGCTCAAACAGACTGATGATGCCCTAAGTTAAGTTATAAGCTAAAATTCGGGTCAAATATGACCCATGATTTACCGAAGCGCTATTTTGTGGTGGCTTAGCGTAGCTTCTGTGGACATGGCCATAAACTATAAAACGGTGCGAAAACACTAAACTCCAAAGGATCGTATGGATACTGGCGCGCCAAGTGGGGATGCTCCCATTTTCCAAGCCCTAGCTAGTGGCTAACTACTAAGAGCTTCAGAAGCTAGATGAAGGTGTGTATCAGAAGACTTGAAGACGCTCTTCAGACGAAAGAGCGAAGACGAAGACGAAGACGAATGTGTGCGAAGACGTTTTCTTATGACAGATTTAGTATCTGTCATAAGAAAGTTTATCTATCTATCGCCACGCCTAGAAGCTGAAGTACAGACTATTCTACATAATTCACCAGATTGTTTTCACCAGAACTACCAGGATGTTATCGACTGATATATATGCAGCTGCCCACATAAGGAATCAACTTGCAATGTTGAAAAGGTGAGCTACACACTAATTTCTCCTACTGTCATAATTCCTGTCTGAGGATTTTCTCGACCTATCGTCGTAAGTTTATGAGCTGGAGAGATGACGTACCAGAACTACTTTCGTTCGACCAGATAGAGGAGACCGAACGTGCGATCAGTGAAACTCCTCCCTCTCTTCCGTGGCGAGTAAATTCCTCAGCATCAGCACGTAACTTCCTGCAGTGCACCGACGTCGATCGGTGAGCTTCTACCAGAACAAGCAGCAGCGACGAGGTCAAGTTGAACTGTCCACATCCTCATGCCCGATGGATTGGTTCGACCATTCGATCATTATTATGACCACTAACGTACTGGATCCGCTCTACCGAGACGACTACTACTTCTACTTCACCACAATCTCTTAGTCCAGGCGTTCAGAAAACTCCAAAACCCACCGGTCCTATGATCTCGACGACAAAAGAATGAGCGGTGAACACTCGTCGATATGGACTGCTCTCTCCAGCGTAGCATATCCTAATATCAGATTATAATGTGCGACGAGAAGAACTAAAGACTGAGCTCACGACGAGGAGAAACAATGGCTTGCGTGCTTGTATGAAGAGCTGTATATAAGCCCTGTCTTGCCGCGAGCGCACACTTGCCTAGAGATCTGGAATCGTAAATGTCGACATCCTCCCTCATACATAATAAAACCGACACGAAGCCCAGTGGACGGGAATTCTTTCACCTACACTTCTCGTGCATACTGTAGATAGCATGCAATTTGAAAAATGTAGCTTCCGCTAACCTGAACTTTTGTCACTTTCTTGACTTCCATAAGACTCCATCTTCTTCTGCACAGGATATAGTTTCTATAGCAAGCCCCGGAAGCTCTTCCCTTCCGTTCACGACAGCTGTTTTCTTCGCCTTTCCTTGCCTCTCTTCATTAGCCTGAGAGCCCGCCACCATTTCAAGAAAGAGGGTCGAGCAGACCTACCACTTCGATCGCGAGGCACTAGGAGACGGAGAGAATGAGTGGAGATCTAGAGCAAGCCAAGCTTACCTTGCAATTAATGTGAGGATGGAAGAGGTTCGCGTCCGTCGGCGTCGATCTGCTTGCAGCGGAAGAGACCTTTTGAGCTTGACAGGCCTGAGAGACTTGAATGTCTGAAACTTTTTCTTGCGCTTTTGAATCTTCCGTGCTTGTAGCGAGCACTCGAGTACTCGGCCTGTACGGAGGGAAAGGGACAAGGGATGGCAGCATTACTTAGAATCTGTTGACATCCCCACATCGCATGGGGACGATCGACGGATGAGTTGCATTATGCGTTTGCAGCCGGGTGCCGTGGAATGCACGGCCCCACGTGCATGTCGACACAATGAGAATGACCGAATCTATGCCGCGCACTCCTCGCTCTTTCTTTTTCTAGAAGTGGCAAGAGCCGCCTCGCTACTCATTTTAGCTCCGATGCTGCGGGTTTTAGCGACGACACGCACCATCCACGTGTTATGCTTTGTGGCCTTTGATTCGCCGACGTTTCAGTTCTTACTTCTGCATGGCTTTCATTGGCTTACATACTACGACTGTGGGACCAATTACAAGTGAGATCTTTCCAGGCCGCAAAGTTGCAAACCCTCTTAAACCGGCAGTTCGGGTCAGCGCCAGCCTAGATCCGGCATCCGTGTAATGTGCCCCCGGCAACTTTTCAGAAAATGCAGGAGAAGTAGAGAATGCGTCGGATAATTTCTGTCTCAAAGCACCCAAGAAGTGAAAAGGTACTCGGAATTTGCTAAAAGTAACCGGTGAATTAACACAGTAGTCCGTAAATTGTCAAAAACCGCCCACAAATTACAGGTAAGCAGGAAAAACCTGGGCTGGGCCTGGTGCGGCTATAAAAGTAGAGAAAAGAGTATTCCTGTTTCTCCCAGTTTACTATGGAGTACTAGAGAGAATATCCTGTTCTAAGAAACCACAAAAGCTTCTTCTGAACCTTTTTACAATCGATACTCAACCATTCTTATCATGCTTTCAGAGCACCTGCATCAACGCTTTTAATTTAATACTTAATATTAATTTAATATTGCAAGAAGGGTTAGGTATTAAATTTAATTCTGAATAAATTATTAATTTACTCGCGGTTGAGTTTCCATTCAATTTTAAATTATTGATAAAAAATAAACTACATTATACGGCTGGTCCAGTTAAATTCGTTTTTCATCTTTGTTTAGATACAAAAACTCAAAGTATTCGCAAGCCAGCAAGTTCATACATCCTGAAATGCAGCAGTTTATTTTATCAGATCTCTTCACACATGCATATAAGAAAAGATCACACTAGACTACGGTTTTTATCACTCAGAAATATTTACAGCAAAGCTGACAAAGCAGCGCTTTATGTACTGCTTCCGTCTACCTACAGTGCGTCTGCAGAAACGACCGCTGTCTATGATAATTGACGTATGGTGTTACTGGCAGCTCCGGACCCCGTCAGCCTGAATATTGACAATCTACTAGCTATAAACTACTTATACTTGCAGTATTACTCTATATAATCTGTGTACTTTGTTACTGCCAATCTACTAGCTATAAAATAAACTACTTATACTTGCACTATTACTCTATGTGTACCTTTTTCTGTGTACAATAGGTGTTAAACAGAAATTGGCTCCTCTACTTCAAAAGCTCATCCTGCATCCACATGCCTGGGAAATTCATCCAACAGTGGAATATATTCTAGTAGTTGTTCATGTGAGTTCGTAATAGCACCGGAAGGGTTTATCACTGCTACAGCAACTTCTGGCTGTGACCCTTAGCTACAATAGACAGGTTGGTCTGTGATAAAGATTCTGCTTGTTTCGACGATAGCGTTCCATCTCCTTCGCTGTATCTTCTCCTGCACTGATCACGTTGTCTATTGTCCTGCCTGCCAAAAGAATATGTTCTGAACATCTTTTGAGATCACTTCAGCAGGATGCAAAAACAATTCTCAAAGAGAGTCTAGTCTTCATTCCTGCATTCCACCTTGGATCAGCCATTGCAAAGAAACGCTGTATTTTCCAGAGATTAGCATGGTTCTCAGACAAGTCCGGATGGTAGTAGACAATGGATGAGAGCTTTTGTACTTATCAAATTGCAGTGCTCGAGCAAGTATGTTCTCATAAGTAAGCTCAACACGATTTTTGTGTGTCCACAGCACCTAGAAGGACATACATTTCTTTCCTGCCAGTTAGCATGCTCTCAGAACTATTTTTCATCATCACATGGTGATAATCCTCCTTCTGATCCTTCATACAGTAACCAAGCATACCGACATACGTGTGCAGGCAACGATTTGTCAAAGACTTTACACAAATCGCAGCACCTAAAGGTTTCTGATGCTGCCGACCCAAGGCAGTGGTAAGTCATTTCTTAACCTATGGGCAATTCTTGGCATGGATACAGCAGACTCCTTGAAAGTGCAAGTGAAGTAGAGCGTCCTCACGCTTTACAAAAAAGAGACCCGAACACAATGCTTGTCCAGATAGAGTCGCAACAAGGGAAACAGTTCCAACTCTAAATCCCCTCCTGGTTTTACAAACAGTGATCGAGATCTCAAAACTCTTATCTGGATTGGTCGGATTCTTCTTCTTGGCTCTTGCTTTCCTTCGCAAAGACATTGATGCAAGATTGCTGCTGGAAGTGAGAGCAAACATATCTAAATTTAGATGGATCGAGAACAATACAGACGCAAGAGAGAGAACATACTCTATAGATTGCACGTACTGTAAGTTTGAACAATTGTCTACAAGAGTAAAGGAGAAAATGAGGGTACATAAACATGTGGTCCTGACGATCTTGTAGGTACGAATCAATATGTATTTTTTGTGGTGCCCAGGTACATAAAAGGTTTGTATAGAGCTGAAAAGATGAGTGCGACTTTCAGAAAATCTGTATCAAGCAGAAACTGTGATATATGCTGAGTAAAATCAAGATCCAAGTAGATAGAGAAGAGATATGCTTCCAATCTGTGATTGTTAAAGCAGACCTTATCCAAGGTAGGAAAGATGGGAGGGAAACCTAAAGGTATATGGAGAAAATCTTCCTCAAAGTGAGAAAAATCAGTAATAGATAATTGAGGACTGACTGAATTTGAGGTTTAGGACTGCTATGAACAATAGGAGTAGTATTTGGTTCTAGACTAGAAATGGAAGCAAGAAAAGGAATATTTGCTTCAAGGCTTTGAGAGTCAAGAGTTGGTTGAGGAGTAGCGAAGAGAGGATCCATGAAAAAGTGATATCGATCATCTGAAATGTTATCATCATCGAGACCAAGGAAGAAACAGTACATATACATGCTGGCGGACCGAAGGAAATGAAAGTAGAAAATTAAAGAAGCTGATATCTGACCTCATTTTTGCTGGATGGCTTATCGACGTCGTTGTGTACAGAGAAGGTCCAAAAGCAGAAAGAAAAGAATAGAGGAATATGATATGGCTGAAGGTATGGCGACAGCGGACTTACTTCAGTTGTGGGAATGTAGCGATAGACCTGCAAAAAAAGTCAGATGAGGTTAGCTTGGGACTGCAAGACAGCAAGATACTAGATCTGAACTATTTTCGTCATCGAGGCAAAAAAAAAAAAAAACAGTAGAAATATGCATGCTAGCGGACCTGCTGCAAGTAGAAAATGAAAGAAGCTGACCTCATTTCTGCTGGATCAAATGATTGAGTGCATTAGATAATCGACGTCATTCTGTATAGAGGTCTGGATAATGCAAGCAAAAAGGAAAGAAAAGATAAATATGATATGACCGGAGGTATGACGACAGCGGACTTACTTCAGCGTGGGACTGTAGTGATAGATCCGTGAAAAGGTCAGATGAGGCTAGCTTGGAGGTGCACGATAGCACGATAGCAGGTACATAGCTTCATACAGTGAAGTTGCTGTCAGGTGAGGTCACATGAGGTTATGATTAGTGGTCCAGGTCCAGGTAGAGATACAGCATTACGAGCGATCGTCGCAGTGGTATAATCGCTCTTCAATTAAAGACAAGGGGATTCTTAAAAAAAAGCCAACCTTCAAATAACATGCCGTTAATGAATAGAAAAAACTTCACTGCATGAAGATAAGAAGGCAAGAACGATCGAAGACCTAGTCCAATCGTGTCAAAAGTCCAAAGACGAAGCAGCAACAATGACAATGAACGGGTGTAGTGAGGAAGCGAATATCCCATGCAGTAGGAAGCAGCTGCAAAGGTCGGAAGCAGCTGCAAAGGCTAGCAGCAATGAAAAATAAGCGGCTGAGCGAGCGGTAGCGTCTCAGCAAGCGGCAGCGAGGAAATCCAATGCCCAACATCAAATCCACCAAATTCACCAAATGAATAACGATGTGATGGAGCAAGCAGCTGTAGTGATAGCAGCGAAAAGCAGAATAGCACGATAGCACGATGGTGGTGTAGCAAGTAGCAGGTCCAGCGGCCAGCAGCAATGAAAAACAAGCGGCTCAGCGAGAGATAGCGAGGGAATCCAAAGCCCAACACCAAATCTACCAAATCAAGAATGATCACCAAGACTTTTGATGCGATGGAGCAAGCATCTGTAGTCGTAGCAGCGAAAAACAGAATAGCACGATAGCACGATAGCGGTGCAGCATGTAACAAATTGTCCATACCTAGCCAAATCGTGCCAAAGCCGTTCAAGAGGAACAGTCTGGAGGCAAAGGCCAAAATGAAATAGCGACAGCGGCAAGCGACAGCGACGAAACGCTTAACGCCCGCCAGCCTGAATATTGAAAGATACGCGTCTCGGCTGTCCCTACATCAACCTGTTTAATGTAATAGTGTTGAATAAAATATCATTTTCTATAACAACATTAACCTCCACCGGAACCAATGAGGACAAATATATGAGAGTCGCAAATGCAGCTTGTCTATTTCCTTGGGTTCACTCCAGACCCCACCAACCTGCATACTCAACAGTTCGATTGCTGCAGAGCAAATTAAGAGATTTGAATTAGAGACTGTTAAGCTCTTATAGACCTTTGATTTAAGTCTTCACTTCTTTTCCTCCAAAAAAACCTTGCAAACTTCACATTAACTTTCTCTACCAACTAGATTCTCCACCTCCCAACATGGAGATGCAGGTTTATCCCTCGCAACTCTTTGACTGAGGGAGGAGGTAACCTTAGCTGACGACTGGGTTCAGCTCGTAAACAACAGATCGGGAGTAAAAAAAAATTCTCTGTGCTGGATGTGACTTTCGGCAAATAAACTTCACGAAGAAACAATGTCCAACTAAATATAAATCTAAAACTTTTTACTTTTTTATAGATAAACATTTCTCTACCATTACTAAGTAGTTTACAAGTTTCAAATGAAATGAATCATAACTTGTAAAGCTAGTGAAGAGCTTTGGTTTAATTCTTTAATTCTTGGATTCTATACTTGGAAGAAGATTTTATCACCAAAAGCATTTTGTACTCGACGATTATATATAGTGGAGGTATCAAAACGCGTACCTGCGAAAAAGTGGTGCTTTGGGTTACCAGGAGTACTTGTACGCATGCTGGGGGTGTAAATGCACAGAAATTGAGATTTTCCATCGGAATTTCAACTATCGAGAACTCTAAATTTCAAGGAGAATGATAATGATGGTTATTATCTGTTTCTAAATACATGTTAATCATCTTGTAAGTGATGCTGCAATGCATTATTGATCTGCATGTGAAATACGACGGAGGAAATAATTCTCGCATTCACCATTTCTTTCGAAAGAAAAGTATTTGGTATATGAATAATTATGTAATGCGCTACATGTATAATAGTCTCTTGCGCTTAGACGTCAATTGCAGACTAATGCGTGTTATGATAATTATTAATTCTGGTCTGAAAGTTCTCATATTTCAAGCTAAGTGATTTAGTAGTTAATTTTGTAAACATAGTCGTAAGCAAAGAAAACATTCTCTGAAACCTCGTTTTTGTAAACTAGAATATTTTATATCTTTTTTTGAAGTTTATATAAAAAGATAAAAAGATATATTCTGATCTAAAAAATCTATTTTTCTACTTAACTAAAAGATATAAATAAATATTTGATTAATGACTTGACTCTTAGATCGTTTGACAAATAGGTCAAGGTGAACCCTTTGAGTGATAGCCATTTATGCACAAAGCTTTGTTTGAACCTTAGACATCTGCAATCAGAGGTCTACACGCTAAGGAGTTCTTTACCACCAAGAATCCATCACAAGTTATTCTATAGTTAGGAAATTCGGAAAGAGTTAAAGCTTTTCTTTTGGAATACTGCATATGTGTGCTCTTCCCTGCTTCCAACTTACATATTTTTTCTATCACAAATTCATTCATGCTAGTTTAGGTTCTTAAGTACTACTTGTATTGACAATGTGTTCTACAACCTAGAGATATTAGAACTGTAATATCTCTTTGTCGCTTATCGCACATTTTTCTAAAATACAACTACATTAACAACTTATAAATGTACATGTTTCTCACCGTAAACTCTTTTCAATGGTCTTAACAATTAACGATACTCAACTCGACCAGTACCACAACATGATATCTTCACATTTTTCAGATCTGAAGTTTTTTTCTCTTTTGAGCTACTATCTAGCTTGCTTAAGACCCCAACTCAAGTATTAACCTAGGGTGCTGCTATTCAAGGGCCTAGTTGAACCTAATGGATAGCTACCTAAGGATCCTACTTACATTTAAAAAACAATGCATTTTGCACTAAGTCTTACAAAACATCTTGCAACACAAGTTAATTTTGGATGTTCTTCGAACTGCTGGATAGGTTTTTGAGAAAGTTTCTAATGATAATGAAAGTGCAAGGAAGACAAGTGAAGATACAATAAGAAAAATTTCACATGTATGATTGCAAAGGGTTCTTGTTGACAAAGATGACTTTCAGAAAGCCTTGATATATCATAGTGGTGCACTAACACATCCTTCTAACGTCATGTTGATACTGTTGGAAAACTTGTTCAAATAGCTTATCAACGCAAAAAAAAATTCACATAATTTCACTTTATCTTGAAAGATTCTGAGCAATCATGATCAAAGCTGAGAGTTCATATTGAGAAGGAGAGTAGTGTCATGCTTCCTCAGAGGTGAGAGTTGGAAGTTTAGGAGACGTGTAAGATACGATTGTGGAGCAAATTGTTAGAGCTTGCTAGTGGTATCATCATATCTTGATTAAAAACAAGTTAGAGAGTTTGGAGATTCAAGTGTACTTTTGAATCGTAATGAAAAATACCTGCTTTGTCAAGTGTAAATAAACCTAGTTTCTCACCTAATATAGTTTCACTCTTCCATGAAGAGGCTGCAAGTTTAACATTAATTTATCATCTAACTCTCTCCATTGGAAGGATTAGGTGATAAATTAATATGTGGATTAATGTATTTTCTTACTTCAGCGGACTCTTTCGCTTGTACCTCCAGAAGCGTGTGGCTCTGCACTTCACTTATGGGCTTTCTACTGACATCACCGCTGCTCCCACAATGACTAATATTTAATAATTAAGTTTAATTTCGATTTTTATTGAAGCTTAGTGTAGATTTTTCATATAACACTTATAACATTCCTGATAATATATAGAGAGCAAAAGTTCCTGAAGTTGATCGAGCATGGTTATTACTTTGAAGACTTAGGTGAAACAGCGGCTCAAATCTACACGATCTACTAAGACACAAATTTCTTGGATAAACTTCGCAGAATAGGATAACGGGGTTTCAGTAGTGCGGTCTGCAACTTTGATGTATGAAGATTCAACGACCATGAGAAATGGTTAAAGAAGTAGTAACTATAAGAAGTAATATATATTAGGTTAAAATATTAAAGGGTTAAAGAAAAGAAATTGTTCCTTATTTTATGATGAAGAAATAAAATTAATCCCCGAAAAGTAAGAAAGGGGAACGTCAGAAGTCACTAACGTAGACTTACCCTTCCTGCTACAAGCTGTGGCACATGGGAAGGGTTTGCATGTCGATGTTGCCGCTTGATGTATGAGTTTCACCTTTGATTGAGACCCCGACAGAAGGGTCTGAGCTGAGCTGAAACAGGACAAGGCTAATGTCCAAAGCTCACACTCCTACCAAGCCTCTTGCTTCTTCACCAGTACCAACCAATAGTTCCCATCTGGGTTTAGGTACTAGTTACAGAAGAGGAAAACCTTTCCATCCCAGATCTGTCCCCCTAAAATAAAGCCATGGAAGGACACCACTCCTGTGCTGAATTAGCATCTATTTCGGATCCGAGAAGAGGATGTTGTAATATCTAGGACGACACCGTAGGGATGTCGACACCACCTTCCATAGAGGAGGTGGTGTCGATTTGGGGGCAAAGGGACGGGAAGTGGCCCTTGCCTTAGAACGCGAGGCACTAAGCGGATTAACAAAGCCTCAGCTGCTGGAGACCGGAGACTGCAGAATACAAGCCACTAGCTTGGAAGGTTATATACTAGTGATTGTGGAACTAAAGCCTTGCAGTCGATGGCTTTACTCTGACTGTCACTGTGTGAGAACTTGAGCTTGAGGAAACATGGGTGAATGCGGAGAAGCTGATTTCAGTGGAATTCACAAGGATGAAGCGTTGCGCCTGAAGGGAGGAGCGATTGTGGCAATTCTGTGCGCCAGTGCTCTGGGAGTTGCAATTCCTATCGTTGGAAAGAACTTGAAGTATCTTCAAGCTGATGGCAGACCTTTCCTGGTCGCCAAGGCGTTTGCCGCTGGAGTTATTTTGTCCACTGGATTTGTGCATGTTTTGGGGGACGCATCCGAGCGACTGGCTTCCGAGTGCTTACGCGAAATGCCTTGGCATAAGTTCCCTTGGACTGGATTCGTCGCTATGATGGCCGTCTTCCTCTGGGTAACGAATACTACGAGAGAAAGAACGGTGTCTTGTTCGTCTATGCGCACGGCCATGTTCCTCATGAGTCCGCCTTGGCACGCGTTGCCGTGGACAGCAAGGTCTCTGATGAGGAGAACGCCCTCCAATTCGCTCGGAGCGAGAAAGAATCTGCACAGCTGAGACGTGTCGTCATTTCGCAGGTAAGCATCGCGTCCTTCAGTGTCATACGGTGTTACAGTAGTACACTAATTAGTTGCGGGGTGGCGGTGGATCTTTCCAATTCAGCGAAAGTCGGTTCAGATAATTCTCACCATCTTTATATCATGATTCAAAGGTTAACAGAAAACTCAACAGTTCGCTGCTGCGATTCGTCGCTGAATTCTCTAGCTCCTCCATGGTTTTCGAACAGGTTCTGGAGTTCGGAATTATTGCACACTCTGTGATAATCGGAATATCTTTGGGAGTTTCTGACTCGCCCAGCACCATCAAACCGCTGTTTGCCGCTCTCGTCTTCCATCAGTTCTTCGAAGGCATTGCCCTCGGTGGCTGCATTGTTCAGGTACGTCTTTAATGTAATGCTCGTTGACTGCGAATCTTGATTCCGATAGTGTCGACACAAAATTGCTCAACTTAGTGAGTCAGGTGCAGAGAAAAGTGGAACGGACCACAAAGACAAGCGGCGAAGCCCATGTGGGCCCGGAGTTGAAAGACAACCGCAATATAGAAAACATCGAAGCCGTGTGTAATGTAGTTCAGCCTGTGCTGTATGTTTCCAGTGGAATGTATATATTATCCTTACGTCCAACGAGTCTTGTGGTTGTGAACGAGCCTTTTAATTTGCCGCGTGAATTAAAAGGCTGCATGTAAATTTTGGACTGAGACTTGGGACCTTTGAGGTTCTGATGCAGCACATTCTCGTATGTGTTAAATCTTCTGTGCAGGCTGGCTATAGGAAAGTGGCCTCTTTTCTCATGGCATTCTTCTTCGCTGGGACCACACCGTTCGGGATAGCTTTGGGCATCGGCATCGCTACGAGTTACGAGGAGAACAGCCAAAGTTCTCTAATCGTTCAGGGCCTGTTCGACGCTGTGTCGGCCGAAATTCTCATCTACATGGCTCTAGTGGACTTATTAGCACATGATTTTCTTGGAAACCGCTTGAAGGGTGACCGCCCGCTACAAGCAATCTGTTACATCAGCCTGTTCGGTGGGTCACTCGCCATGTCTGGTCTGGCCATCTGGGCTTGATTGAAGAAAAAAATCAACAGATATTCTCCCGCGGGGCAGGCTATTCATGATCATGAGGAGGAATCCAGTTACAAGACTGTTGAGATCATTTCTAGAGAAGGTGAAGCGTGCCCGACGTGCTTTTCGAAACAGGTCAAGGAAATATGAAAAGAAGAAGATATTTAACAACGACAGGAAAAGGCAGAAGTTTGGAGGACGAACTTTTCCTTCATGGTCACATCCTGTACTGTGACATCACTTCATTAATATTGCTAGGCAGAACTGATCTCAGTGGCGGACGTAACAAGGCGGGACGTTCAATCCTTATCCATCGATCGACTGGCTTTGCAGCTGCTGACGAGTGCTCTGTTTGGGAGTTCTTTTGTGGTACGAGCCAGCCGACAATTCGCCTGCGGACTGGGACCAGTGTAAAACTATAGACCTTAGATGTTTCTTCGGTGATTATAGATCATCGGATGCTCAATAATTTATCAGAGTCCCTGCTTTGCAACAGTGATCAGATTGTAACGTACATTCATACTCCGGCAGGATCATGCATTAGTGGGTGATACTTTAGCTTCAAACTGTCAGTTTATTTTACTGAACTATCATATGAAACTGATCAACATATCGATCGTCGATACTTACCTCGCTGATATTTTAGTTGGCTCGAGATTCTATCCCTGGTGCGTGTAGACGCAAAGAATTTTCATGTAAAATGTAGATCCTCAGCAGTCTAATGGTAGAGTGATAGTTATCGTGGGCACCTCCATGGTTGAGGTGATCGGTGCTATTTGAGCAAATGGCTTCACTTAGGACTTGGAAACGATGAATAAAAGCTGAGTCAGACGTACATTTTCTACTGAGTGTATTAAGTTGTTCGAACACTGCATGCTGTGGGTCGGCTAATGTGACCGTGTTCGTGAAATTTTAATTTCTCTTTTCTCTCCCTGTCAACGTTCGTTGTCAAGCACAATCTAGTCTAAAGCCTGTAATGGATCCGGATCCGGAGTGAAGTCACATCATGATGCTTTGGCTTGCAGAAGGCAGGTGCAGATGATGACATGCGCACTCAAGTAAGTAAATCTGTACATGTCAAGTCGACGTGGACACTATTGATAACGAGAAGGGAGACTCTTGGAGCTCGACTGAAGCCGATCGTGGACCTTTTCGGTACCGGGCGTGTCGTAAATGGTACGGTCAGTCGACGTATTTTCTTTCATTGTCCTCCGCTTTCCTACAGATGGTTCACTTCAACTGCCTCACTTACGTGTACCCGCACTCTAAGGTATTTGCTTGATGGGGTCTTTCCATCCGTTGGCTATTCATTGCGTCGCGTGTTCCTCTCTAAGGTATTAGTCTGTTGTCACACTGGGCGAAAGGTGCTTATTAGAGTTTGTGAACCATGCATATTATTCCCTAATTCCCTGCTTCTAATTTGTTACCTAACCCTTCCCAGTTTTATTGTTTTAGAATCGCGTGTTGTTATGATTTGCTTATGGTTTCTGTCCGGATCCAGACGCAGCTTGTGGTTTCGGTACACTTCACTTTTATAAAATATTTTTATTTTTATTTTTATATACTAATAATATATATTATACATATTTCTATAATCGAAACAGAAATATCAGAATACTAGTTGAAACAAAATCAGAAGATATCCTCCAATGCTCCTTCAATCCATCTCACCCAAGAGCCTATTCAATTTTTGTATTTTCTCCATCATACCCCGCTTGTCCTCTTCCCGAGCCACACTCGATAGATAGACGCTTGGGATGCATATAATATCTACTCGTTAAATTCCATAGATGACCTTAATCTTCACTCCTCCGCATTCAAGTCAGTTTGATTACATACAGTAGCCATCAAAGTTGATGAAATTCTTGTTAGGATACGAAATAGCATCCAGTAGTGAGATATGACTTGTGAGTATTAGTTTAAATGTCAAAATCTGATTTTTATCAAAGAAATTTATATATTTTAAATAAGATTTTTATTAGAGAATCGTGTATAGGAACATTTATATTTTAATAATATTTCGATTATAGAGTTTTATTTAGTAATATTTAGAATATTTTATACAAAATGATTGCATATTATAAATTTATTTTTAGATTCGTATATAAATCTTAAATTTTATGAAATGAAAAAATAAAATTGAATATAAAAATGAATATGAAAATGTATGGCTTTTATTCAACTTCCATCAAAAAGATGAAGTAGAATTACATCAAGCAGAAATTGATAGGCTAATCTGATACCAGGATTTAATTCCATCTTATAGCTTATGTCATCTAAAATTACAGTTCTAAATGACCATGGTAATGAGCCCATCCTATAATTTCATCTGACTCTATTCTATCTACATCTTGCATCTGAGCAAAGATGTTTTTCTCCTCTTGAGTGATCTCGAGTCTTTTGATCAATAGCGAGGGACAAAGTCTTTGTCGATAATAAAAAGAACTGATATAAGTGATCAGACAAGTCTCCACTATGTCGATTGAAGATAAAAGACAAAGAGGAAAAAGAATATTTGCAAGGATTATCCCTGATGTATTCACGACATCAAAGGCTCGCCATAGAGCATCCAAATATGAAAGAATTTCAAATAGATGCTAATTTTTTTCAATCCATCATAAAGTCTAAAGAATATATTCGTAAATAGAGGATTTGGAGCAACTTTATATGGAGAATCCTCCACTAACAGTGTATTTCTAGCACTATACACTGGATATGTCTCCAGCATAATACTGAGAGGTTTCCGAAACAAACGAACATTCTTGTCATCCTTCCTCCAACTTTGTTAAGAATCTAGGATTTTTTCTTGATCCCAAATGAATACTAATTTCTCTAAGAGACTGGCTGGGAAAATATGTGCCAGATATTTATCCAATTCTTCTCTAACAACAAGACCAGATAGCGATGTCGAAACACGCACGACATCCTTTCAGAAATTGATATATATTAGGACGGACCACTACATATTTGGTGTCTATTGTTTGTCCACTTGTATCCTTGTGAGTGGTCCAAATATACTTTTTCTATACATCAGAAGACTACTCACGTCTAAAATCAATAACTTTCTTGGTTGTAAGGCTAATGGGGTTTACTCTTGCTTCTTCCTTCTTGCTCACTTGCTCAATTTAGAGTTTTGGGATAAACAATGAGACTATGCTGTTTACTATTCCTGCATTTCAAATAGAACAAAGAATATCAAGCTCATATATATTTCAGATCCAACGCAAATCCATATAAACTTTGATTTAATTTCAAATCCACAAGAGAATTATAAAATTTCACCTGCTTGTTTTTCTTCGTTTCCAGTTTTTGGATTTTCAGTAGTCTTTGCTAATAAATAAAATAAAGCTAAATATAAATCACTGAATAAACAGAAAACATATGTTAAGATTTATTAAACTTAAAGATGAACCCCGAAGTTTTGCAATATTATTGTGGAAGAAAAATAAATAAATATGAAAATACTCTAGCAGAGACGATAAACATATTAGAGTTTTTCTAAGTAAAGAGGAAAAAGGATTATGATCTATTCAACTTCGGGATGCATCTCAAAGTACTCCACTAGATTTCCATATTATAATCTCTCCGTAGTGTCCCATGATTTCTCCTTTAGCTCATTGTAACATAAAAGATTTTGTTCTCCAAGAAGATTTACACTAGTATCGTTGCTCTAAGTCTAAGATCTGTCCAAACTCACAAACACGCGAGATTTGTCTAGAAATCTCATCTTGTCACAAAACCACATGGCTTCCAGACCCTTCAGAAGGTGCTCTAGACCAAAACATACAAATACTACCTAAAATATCACACAATTATCCATTGAGAAGTCCGAGAAGACGATTACTGCTTCCAGATCACGGCTTTCAGTCTTCCCACGACGGTCTATATCGTCTATTCTCCGAAGCAATTCTTGGCTTCTGGGGGTTCAACTTGGCTTCTGACACCTCCAGAAGATTGTCCCTACTTCGTAGATGTCAAATTACTACTTCTTATCACACATTGCTCTTACAATTTCCAACAGGATTAGATTAATCACAGGGTGTATGCCTCTTGTAGCCTTCCCAAGCTTCTGCTTGCAGAAACGATCTTCTGGCAGCTCTATAACGACATTTTCATTCACGGATACTCAATAGAGGTCTCAGAAATCCAATAGAAAAAGATAGGAAGATGGGAAGATGAGAGAAGATGCGGAAGAAGGGAAAATCCAAACAAGAGAAAACGAGAGAAATTAAGATTCTGGATCTTGACTAACAAGCCATCCTTGCTTGTAGTAATTTGAGGAAGAAGACCAAAGATTTGCTTACAGTTACACCGTCTTCCAATCAAGAATGTCGTCTTCTGCTGTGGAAAGAAGACTTCTTTTTTCTTCTATCTTTGCTCCGACTACTCTGACTTCAAGGACCAATCCCTCATAAGACAGTCCATACGTGGATCCAAAAGGCTCCATTGGATGAGACGAGCTTGTACTCTGCACAGCTTCTAACAATCACCGCCACTCAAGAAGAAGACTTCTCATGCACAATTGGGTATGAATTTGATGAAACCCACTGCCCAGAAGACATAGACAAAGCTTCTGAAATCCAATCCCCGAGAAGAAGTTACATTGACTTCTGGAAGCTCACTTCATCCACTTCCTGTCACTATCTCTCGACACACCAGCTTAGAAGCAGGACTGCACGATGATGTTGTTCCTTGTTCTAAGCTGTCTACTTCTGTTCTACATCCTTTCGATCTCTTGCTGGGAGCGGAAGTACAGACCTACTCTAAAACTCTGAGCTTGTAGTGCCTGTGTGTAGAAATGTGTATGATGCGTATGTGTGTGCAGAAATGGGTATGAAATCTTATCTTGGAATCTACTTTACACAATTGCCTTGAGTCGTAGGAGAGAGATCCCTTCCAATCGCAACTCACAGCCAAGGGAAATGAGACGCTGTCAGAAGGCCACCACTTCCCTTCTCAGTTTAGAAACTGCTTTCCTACTCCTACCGTTGCTTATCCTGTCACATGGATAGTCATCTAAAACTAAAGTTGGAGTTTCTTCTCTTAGAATAGCAGACTCCGATTCCTACCCAAAATAACCACGTCAATTGACTACCTACCTCTACTGCCTACTCCTGATCGTCAAGTGTGATCTCCACTGGATTCTCACCTACCTGATCTCCTAATTCCGCTTCTGGGAAGCCCTACTGGTACCTCTGGTGCGGCAGAGATGACATCCTCCTCAGTGCTCGTAATGTGGGCTTCCACCATGGCTTTCGGAAGCCAGAAAGCTTCTGGGAAGTTGAATCCACCTGCGCTTCTTGACTCTTTTGCGGCACCTGCTCGACACTGGGAGCTGAGGTGACCTTAGAGTGGTCAGAGGTAGTCACCTCCTCCACTCTAAACACCTGGGAAGATACCTCTACTTCTTGTCTTCCAGAAGACGTTGTCGCTCTACTTGGCAGCTACATGTTATATTTCTACTCCGACGTTTGAGTTTAGTAGTTCTAGAAGTTAGCTTATATTACTTCTAGTCGTTTATGTATATGTTTGACACCTTTGCATACGGTGTTAACACTATTTTGAGTCTTAGTAGGTTGATTACCATGTTGATAGGACTTAAGCTCATGGGTTGTATTTGCGTGTCGCCCATGCACGCTTTCTAGCTGATTTAAGTTATTTTTCGGGGCTGCGTGTCGTTTTAAGTAATTTAAGTTTTACGCTGGCACTCTAGGGGGCTTGACGTGGTAGCCTATGAGTAAAACTAAGTTGCCACGTGGTTTAGGGTACTAAAGGACAACCAAGTGGAGCTATGAACTCCCATTGGTCCATTTTTATCTTTTGTTAAACTCTAAATTTAGAAACAGAGCTCTAGAGTGGAGTTCGAGCATTTGGTGAGGGATCTTCGAAATCTGAGAGCACAGGGAGAGAGGTCTCGTCATGCCAAGCACTTCCAGTGAAAATTTCGATCAATTTGAGTCAATAAAGACGGAGTTATGAGCAATTCAAGTTCGGATTGTGCTAGAATTGAATCATTTTGGTTGGATTTAGGGTTTTCAGTGTCACTCGCATCAAATTTGAGGAAATTGCTTCAAAACTTTGAGGTTGTGTTCTCCGCCAGCAGGGCTACGATTTCACAAAAAGTTTCATATCGATTGAGCAACTGAGTAATTCAGGGCGGCCGCTGAAGCTGAGGGGGTCTGAAAAGCTCTTAATCTAGAGCAGCGACTTCAGAGGAGGAGATCTACAGTTCCGTGTACATTCAGGAGTCCCAACTTCACAGGGATGTTCAGCACCCTGTAGACTGCAAATCTTGTAAGAAACTTCGAAATTGATCGAGCCAAACTCCTGTTATAGGTTGAAATAGCCAGCTAGGTATCAGAAATTGCCGTAGTTTTCTTGCTCAAAACGTTTCTGTTCATATCTCCGTGTCAGAATTTGATCTCAGGCTGAAATTTCGTCTGTGAGTTCAGTAGTACCTCATTTGCATGTAGGGGAAGTTTAGAGGTCTAAACCTTCATAGTTTTCCTCTCCGTGAGTGTCAAAGTTCACCGCCGAATCCTATTACTGCCAGCTAGACCTGAATTTCGCCTTCTGGGTATATTACTAGATCTTACACATCTGTGTGAGTGTTTATAGCCCTATTGTGACTTGAAAGCCAACCTCTTGAGTGAACAACCACAGCCAGAAGCCCGGCGCTTTCCTAGGTAGACGGATTACACTCCGACATACTCTCTTTTTGGTGAACTCGACGTGAAACACCTAGGGTGGGAGTTTTCTTAAGAGTGTTACTGGATCAGATATCATGGCCAACCAAGGATCATCAAGTGGAGGTGCTGCTGCTGCTCAGCAACCTATTCAGTTTGATGCTGCTACGATGAAGATGTGCCAGGCTTTTTCCATGTTCATGCAGCAGCAGCAGAGCACAGAGAGGAAGGAGGTGTTAGCAACCAAGGCGTTGCAATCTGTGGTGCACCAGATGGACCAGTTCAAGGGTACAGATATTTCCAAGTATATGCGATACTATGCTAGGGAGATGGAGGTGAACAAGGTGCCTGAGAAGGAGATGGTGGAGAACTTTGAGCTTGCTGTTGTCCCTGAGATTCGTGGGCGTGTGAAGGAGCTCAAGCAGCAGCAAGGACAGAGTTGGGAGAGCTTTATGCGAGCTTTGAAGGAGGAGTACTACACTGAAGATTCAGAGAGGGTGACCAAGAGAACGTTCTTGGAGTGGGTGGTTAAGCCCAACAAAGGTTTGTCTGTAAATGAGTTGTTAAGGGAATTTGATCGTCAGTATGCTCAGCTTTCTAGGACAGAAAAGCTTACATTAGAGGTGGAGAAGACCGAGCTTTTCCTACAAGCACCGGACGTGACTATTCAGGAGAAGCTTGAGCTGTTGCTGGAAGACAAGAGTGAGGAGAGAGGATTGAAGACTGACTGGAAGGAGGTTGAAGAGGCTGTCTCTTTGCTGACCAAGAGACAGAGAAGAAGGGACAAGGTGGTGGTAAGTGAAGCAGCACCTCTGATAATTCCTGTCAAGCAGTTGCCTGCTAAGCCCGCTTTGGTAATTGCTAGAGAGGAAGACCCACCGCTTGATGAGTTGATTAAGGGTATGAAGGAGCTTAAGCTTAAGCTCACTAGGTTAGAAGAGAAGGAGCAGAATGTACAGCCTACTATGCAGAGACCTCAGATGAGAGAAGGCTTTGTTCATCGTTGTCGCGTCGGACGTTTTGCGTGAAGGATGTCCAGGAAAACACGAGGTTCCTGGCTGTGGAGATGTTGTGTGCTGAAACAGAGACGAGACAGAGAAAAACAACCACGAAAACGAACGCTGCGATATATACACTCCAAATGTATGTACACTGCCGGTTCTTTCTCCTAAGAGCACAGAATTGAAAAACAGACCAGAGCGGTCTGTAACCTGCTTCAAAAGCCCCTGAAAACAACCCTTGAATCGCAACCCCGACCCAAAACCACCGAAGCGTAGCTCAAAGCAAGAGAAACTTCTCTTTGCTAACAAACAGAGCCACAGCAGTATCACGCGATTCAAACTCAAGTCCAAACCACATCCATGTATAAGCTCTTAGCTAAAGCTAGCTACCACAAGCTGTATACAGCCAACCAGAACTCTAGCGAACTCAAAAGAGCAAAACCCGTAGCGAAGAAACCGAAAAAGGCCTATCTGTGGACTTCCTCCTTTCGCTGAACGGACTTCAGATGTCGATAGGGTCTCCTCTGCTGACTCCGTTAACCCAAGAAACCTTCAGATCCGACTCCTGATAGCCGAGGTATCGCTGATTTTCGGTCGCAGGTGACCGAACCTTCAAAAACTACTCCCTGCGGCTTAAAACCGCGCACACCGCACAAACGGATCGTCTAAACTGATATCCGTCCTCGTTAGTAGGTAGATCTGGCTACCCTGAACCCAACAAGACTCCAAACAAGCCGTTTGGAGTTCCCCTTGCAAAACCACTCGAGAAATTTGATCGCAGGTTGCAAAAAACTGACGTAAATCAGCTCCCTGCGACTCAAACTTGCTCACCACACCCAAACCAACAATCCAATCCGCACACGGTCTTCTCCTATGAGTAGATGAAGACTCCCTGATCGCGTAGGCACCAAGAACGAAGAGCTTGGCTCACCGATCGCGAAGTATAGCCCAACCTCAGATCGCATGTGAACGAAAATCTGATGTAAGCGCTTCCCTGCGAGCCAATTTCGCTCAGAACTTCCAAACCGCCCGATGAAAACTGGTATCGTCTTCAATTTCCTGTAGAACTCGGTGTTTTGATCCCGTTGGATCCAAGGACAGCAAGTTTGGACTCCGGAACGGCCCGAACGGTCCAACTCTCCTTCACAGGTAACTGAAAACTCCAAATCTGCTTCCTGCGTCTCAATTTCACTCAGTACGCACTCCTCGATCCGTCTCTTCCCTTACCGTTTGAACCAGTGCGTAGCCTGCACAGATCTGAACCCAACGACGCCTTGCGCGTTTGCATTGGACTTCCAAATCTCCCGCACCGTCCGTTGACAGATCGCAGGTGCAAGCAAGCCCCTTAAGCAACCCCCTTGTTACAGTCTGTACGTACGAAGTTCAACCCTCAATAATAAGAAGCAGGCCCCTTGCGTCTTTGATATACCGCCTGAAGCCCTAAATACCCAGTCAGCAAGTAACTAGGGGCCTAGCTTGATTTTACCTTCTTTCGAATCACATAACTTCTTCTCTGGATGTCCAAACGAAGTAAATAAGATGCCCATGGAAAGCTGACAACGAGCTCTATCCATCCATGTGATGAAAGTGAAGATCCGAAGTTGCGCCAAAAGTCCGTAAGCTGGGGCCTAGCTTGTTTTCTCCATCTTTCGAGTCCTGTAACTTCTCCACTAGGCGTCCAAACGAAGTAGACAAAGTGCTTATGGAAAGCTGACAAGGAGCTCTACCCATCTATGCGATGGAAATGGAGATCTGAAATTGTGCCAAAAACTCGTAAGCTGGGGCCTAGCTTGTTTCCTCCATCTTTCGAGTCCTGTAACTTCTCCACTAGGCGTCCAAACGAAGTAGATGAAGTGCCTATGGAAAACTGACAAGGAGCTCTATCCACTGATGCGATGAAAGAAAAGATCCGAAGTTGTGCCAAAAGTTCGTAAGCTGGGGCCTAGCTTATTTTCTCAATGTTTCGAGTCTTGTAACTTCTCCACTAGGTGTCCAAACGAAGTAGACGAAGTGCCTATGGAAAGCTGACAAGGAGCTCTACCCATCTATGCGATGAAAATGGAGATCCAAAATGATGTCAAAAACTCCTAAGCTAGGGCCTAGCTTATCTTTCTCATGAGTGTCTATGGAACGACAAGCATCGAAATCTGAATTTCAGATAGGAGCCGGTCCACGACACGACACCGGAGGATGTGCACGTTTGGAGGGGGTGAATGTCGTAGTGCTTGACATTCCACATGATGAAACGGAACTTCAGAAGACACTCAACCAGCATTTGTTCGGGAAGCTGCGCCCTAGCTTATCAAGCTGGGCAGGAGCTTGCCCCCTAGCTTAGACTGAAATATTACCCTGAAAGAGGTCGAAGGGCATCAGAATGCAGAGCTCGACGAGGAGAGCGACCTCATGCTTCCAATTTTGACAGAAAGTGTTTTAAGCAATAGTTAGTACGGGTTTTAAACTGAGAAATATGTGTAAGAGAGAAATCCGTCGATTCTGGCTCGTGACTCGAACTCAGAATCTGATAGGGTGAGTGTGTAGGTGTTCACAAATACTATAGTTTTGACTCCTTGTTCATTAAAAACGGAGTTGTATAGAGAAGTTAGCGTAGGAAAGACTAGTAAAGACTTTACAGAAAAATTTCCTCAAGAAAACATATGTACAGAAAATTTTCCCTTCTTGAACGGAACCAAAGGCCATCCTAGTGATAGGCGCCTGCCTAGGAGGGAAGTGGTCTCAGGATCAATCCCTCCTGGCCTCTGGTTCCTATTCCGACATGTTGGCCTCCTGGAAGGGAGTCTATGTTGGATATGCAACCACGTCTTGCATATCTAGGGACGGGAGACCGGTATCGTGGGCTTCCTTACCTAAGCCTCCGCATGTCATCCTGAATATACTATGGGAGATACTTGGTGCGCATATGGGGGGGCTGTAAGTCCTGTGGGGCAGACTCATAAGTGTTGGGGCTTCGGCCTACATTGGATGGCTTGTAGTATATTCAGGATGGCATCAAGATGACATCAAGAGCACGGGAAACTTTTGTCAATTAGTTATATAGCCATCGAGTCAGCGTGCTATGAGGAATGAGGCTATGAGAACCTTTATTAGTGAAGGGGTAGAGTTTGTGGACACAACTGTGAAACTTATATTAAAAAGGGGTCAACTTTGTAAATAAAGCTCTGTACGCATAAGGATAGCAGGGGGCAGCTTAAGCTGGGGCCTTAACTTTTAGGTTAAATACCTGTGGCGGCTTGGGATCGGGGACAGTTTGCAAAGGATTATTTTTGAGAGAGCTGAAGCTGAAGGAGGAGGATTAGGGATTGGGGGTTGAGGACACGCAGGAGAAGCTAGGAGGCTGGGGGAAGATCAAATTGCTGACAAATTGAATTAGGGATCATCGTAGGGAGAGGGGCAGGAGTTTTAAGCTTAGACGTTGTCTAATAAACTGTTCTGAGAAAAAATTACTCTCAGGAGGTAGTTTATTGAGAGAGATCGTTTGAAAATCTACAGAGGACTTTTGATCGACGCTAGATCAAATTTCTGAGAGTTTCAGTTGGGACAAAGAGAGGAATAAGGTTCATGGGCCTGAATTTCACTATTAGGTTCGGATTGAGACGTACTTGGTAGACTTTTGGCTAAGAACTGATTGATGAGAGAGAGAGGCACGCAAGAGAGGAAGAGAGAGAGATTTTCTTTACAGTTGAAGAGATTGATGGTGTAGCGACATTGAAATAAAGTTATTTGAATCTTGAGAGACCTTCATGTGTACCCAAAGTGTGTTGGAGTGCTTGTTTTTGTAATCGATGGACGCAAGAAGCAGGATTTTGGAGATCTCATCGTCAGTGACTACTTGTTTTTCTCTTCTGATCGTTTTTTTGATCGATCACAGTCAGGAGGTCCGCCCTCTCCAATAAAGACTCTCGCCACGTCACCGCTCAGATCTACGAGAGGTAATCGGTGCACTAGTCACCTCTCGTTGCAACTGATCTGACGTAGACGCCAAGGTCTAGGACAAAGTATCCAATGGATGTGGAAGATCTACATATCTGTACAAGCCAAACATCCTTCCCATCTCTAATGAACTCCACAGCAAGGAAGTACTTGAGTTTTCTTAAGTCCATCATCTCGAACTCGGATTTCAAGTGATCTTTGATCTAGGAGATAAGTTCCTCATAGTTAATGATAATGATCAAGTCATCAACATAGATGATGATCACAACATTCTGAACTACAAAGGTGGAAACCAAGAGACTGCAAGTAAGAATTGATCTTTGCATACCATGCTCTTGGTGCCTGTTTCAGACCATAGAGGGCCTTCCGTAATTTACACACACGAGAAGGAAACTTCAGATCCTCATAACCTGGAGGTTGCTGCATGTAGACCTCCTCCTCAAGATCGTCGTTGAGGAAAGCGTTCTTGAAGTCCATCTGGTGCATCTTCCAACCTTTCTGAGTTGCAACTGCAACTGCTGTTCGAATAGTCACCATCTTCGCAACAGGAGCAAAGGTCTCCTCAAAATCAACTCCATGTTGCTGTGCGTAGCCCTTAGCTACCAATCTGACCTTGTACCGACACACGGTACCATACGAGTTGCGCTTGACCTTGAAGACCCATCTGCAACCAATCGCTTTCTTACTCTGAGGTAAGTCTACCAACTCCCAAGTCTGTTGGTGATGAAGCGCAGCAAGTTCAGCTTCCATAGCACTTACCCATTGGACCTTGTGCATCGTCTCCTCAAGCGAACTCGGTTCCTGTTCCTGAAGAACATTGGTCATATATGCATGGTGCGCAGCAAGAAAGCCTTCATGCATATACCTACTCACTAGATGTTTTGCTCGCTGTCGTGTTGTGGTTCAGCTCCTATGTGAAATTCCTGTGTAGTCTATGTTGTGTTTCTTTTCTATATTTCGTGAACTGTATCGCGTAACTCGTCGAACGGTGTGATGGGTGCGACGTTCGTGATTATTTGTTTAAGTGATCATATGGTAGAGAAACGTGCCAAGTCATCAATCTATGCGCGTTCACTTCAGTGGTCCTTGTCGCCGCGTTTGTGTACAAAATGACGAGTCGATGGTTCATACGGCATTCTCTCTCAGCGGGTGATTCGTGAGGGTTCTCGGTGGTCTGCATGGAGGAGTGAAGAACTGCAGGAGTGGTGGTTATGGACGGAGGTTTGTTACCGGCTCCGGATCTTCCTTTCTCGAATCCGTTTCACATCAAGCTTCATTACATCCACCGCGATCACTTTTCACAGTGGTTAGTTGCATACTTTGGCGATGAATTCATGAGAAGAATGATGGAGTTACAGCTTTCGATGATCCTTTCGATTGTAACATACGGAGAGACTTGAGATATGACGGTGTACATTTTGTTGTGAGAAACAATGGATTTCAACTATCCATCGAACGTTCCTTTCAACCTTTGGGTCGATGTCCTGTGTCATTGCAGACCGAAGATCAATCATGGGGCTTGGATCGTGAGAAACTTCGGGCAAAAATATTACAATCGAGTGATAGCTTCACTGTTTTCTTTTGTCATACCTTTTATTGTAGAACGTTTCCAGGTTGTAATATTGACGTTGTATTAGTCTGTGATTCAATCGTTTCCATTCTGGTTGAGCGCTTCTATGTAGTTACGGACCGCGAAGAATCCATTGACATATCTGAAAGATTTTATGAAGTCTTAGAGTCTTGTTGATGTCTTGTGTCTCCTTGGAGAATAAAAACTCATTCTAGGGGAAAAAGTTGAGTGGAGAAAAGACAAAAGTAAAGATCTTTTTGCTCTTATTGGTCCACTTTTGGACCAATGATGTTCTAGCTGATCCTCACAACGTTTCTGTGGTTTCTGGAGGCTTCGGAGGGCCATTCGCAAAACGAAGGATATGGTTGGAGACCTCTCGACCGGAGCTACTATCTGGGCTGAATAATCGGTCGATTTGATGGAGGGATGAACGCGTTATGATCGATTGAGTGGAGAGGGGTGCAATTCATACCTACCGCTATGTTTCTGGTTGTTCTGAGAGATTCGCGAAGAGTTTTGAGGAGCTGTCTGTTGGGTTGGAGAGCTGACGACGTGCTGGTCGTTTTGATACCAATTTCATCAGGTTTTTGACCGATTTGGATTCTGAACCGACCGATTGAAGTTGAGAAGTGTAAACGTGATAAGGCGAGAACAGCGAACTGTGATAGTCATGGATAGTTTGCTATTGCTTAAGTTCTGAGTCGAATTTCTGAGTGGAACTTTTCAAGATTGAAGCATGTTTATCTGTAAGATACTTGGGAAGTTTCACCTCAAATGGTCGAGTAGTTTGTTCAGAATCTTGGATCAAATGTACCTGGGTCTGTAAAGCTCTGAAGTTAGCACAGATTACGGTTTGATCCACATCTGAGAATTGGTTTAAGATTTCGACCTGAAAATTATTCAGGGTAGGAGTGAAGGATCCAATCAAGCTTCCTGTGAAGTTTGATCATCATTGGTCATTTGGGAGGACTGAGGTCTAAAAGTTCAAAGATATTTCTGTTATTAGCAGTTTCAGATTTTTTGGTATCATCTATTGTCATTTTGATCATTTTTGAGCAATTTGGAGAGGAGTTTGTTGCTGAAACTGCCATGCCTGCATACAACTCGACATTGGAGGGTGTGGGGCTGATTTCAGCTCTTGGTGATGAAAGAGAACGGAGTCGTCATGAATCTTAAGCCAATGTTTGGGTTCTCGGAGCTACCAAGTATTACCGCCGTTGGTGCTATATTGAGATCTGAGTAGTGTCTTGGAGCATGCATGCTTTACCTTGCTGGAATGCTTGGTAGACCAGGGTGTACAACAATTTGTATCGATACTCTATCAAGTTGATTGAGTGATCTTATAGCATCTTCTGGTTGTACTATGAAGTTGTGATAGTTGGATTGATGGGCAGTTAGCGTCGCTGGGGAGCTATTCAGAAGTCATGCTTCCAGTGATATAGAGGAATAACTTCAATTAGATAGTATAGAGCTGAGTATTTTTAGTTAGAGTACAAAAGATCTGTTTGTAACACAAGTTTATGCAACCTATACGTAACTTTGAATCGTGGCAAGCTTTAAACTTGAGCCAAGCGGATACAAGGTCACTCGGGCTACAAGAGTAGATAGTGAACACTTGAGTGGAAACATCCAGATCTAGATCCAACCTTGTCAATCCACATACCTCTGCACAGCCATATACCCAGTGTATTCTTAGACAGAAAAACACGTTATACGATAGCTGGTGAACTCGACGTGAAAGTCTAGGGTGAGAGGTACGTGCGTGGTTTTGCCTCCATGGAAATTGAAGGGTTGGGTAATTACGTAGATGAGGCTTCTACATCTGGAGAAGCTCCGAAGGTGACCAAGCTTTCACGGTCTGATATGCGATTGCTAGAGGCATTCGCATTGGTAATGCAACAACAGCAAGCCACTGAACAGAAAGAAGCAATGGCTACCACAACAGGTTGTAAGGCTTTAGCCTTACAACCTGTTGTGGGGTTGCTAGATCAGTTTGATGAGAAGAACATATCCAAGTACCTAAAGTACTATTCCCGAGAGATGGAGTTGAGTAAGGTGTCAGAAAGAGAGATGGTAAGTACGTTTGAGCTTGCTGTCGTACCTGAGCTACGAGAGCATGTGAAAGACATCATCTGATCTCATGGTGCTACATGGGAAGGATTTACTCTTCAACTCAAAGAAGAATATTTTTTAGAGGATGCAGACCGAGTGACTAAGAAGTCATTCATGGAGTGGGTAAACAAACCCAACAAAGGGCTTGTTGCCACAGAGCTATTTCGGGAGTTTGAGAGACAATTCTTTAGTTGTCTCGGATGGAGAAGCTCACATTGGAGAACGACAAGGTGGAGTTGTTTCTGCAAGCAGCCAACAATGAATTACAAAGGGAGTTGGAGCTGCTTTTGGAAGATAGGATGGAAGACAACGGACTCACAACCGACTGGAGAAAAGTCTCTGAAGCAGTGAATGTACTTGCCAAACGAGAGTACCGGAGAGGGAAGGTAGTGGTAAGACAAGAAGAGAGACCACCACCGATCATAGTACCTCGTAGGCAACCAATGGTATCCAATGTGCAAGCACCTATTGTGCATGTACCTCAAGTTGCACTTCCTATTATTCCTGTCTCGAAAGTTGCACCGCAAAGAGATGCTATGGAAGAGTTGGTAAAAGGGATGAGGGACTTGCAGATCAAGTTAGCAAGGTTGGAAGAGAAGGGAGGAGCACATGATACAAGACTTGCTCCTAAGCAAGATTATGTACAGAGATGCATTTGGTGTGATAGTTCTGATCATGCTCGAAGAGAGTGTGGTGATTTTGCCAAAACTCTAGGAGATGGAGTAGTCTATTGGAAGGAAGGAAAGATTGCTTTGAAAGATAATGAAGAGATTCTTAGAACCAACTTCGGGAAAGGAGGAATGAAGCAAGTACTGGAGGAGTATCTATCTCAACATGCTACTGCGTCGGTAGAAGCTGCTACTTATGGAGTTGAGGTAGTACGAGAAAGAAGTGCTTCTAAGAAGCATGGAGATACTCTTGATATGTGGAGTCACGCGGTAAGCACGAACAAAAGGGAGAAAATGGCAAGGGAGGAGTTGCTCAGAACAGCCACGGCAATCAGGGGTGCTACTGGATGGGATGATCCCGTGGATACAATGTCTGTACATGCTTATTTGACGAAGAGTCAACATGAGACTCTCATGGAGGAGAAGCGCAAACGAGATGAAGCAGGCCCTAGCGAAGAGAGAACAGCTCTCAAGAGACAAACAAGAGGAGAAAAGTTTAGACCGGAGATTATGTCTCTACCGGGAGAGACTATGGAAGAGGTCATATCCTCTACTCCTGAGAAGTTAGAGAAGAGCAGAGGTAAGGAGAAAGGTAAATCTCCTTCATACAAGCTTCAGTCTAATATTGAAGCTGCTACGGATTTGAAAGGAGTACTAGAAGAGAGAGTACTCAATGCCAAGATCGAGTTTACCTTACGAGAAGTTCTTGGGATTGCCAAGAAGGAGTTTCATGATGTCATTATTGACACCATCAAACGAAAAAGACAATTGGCAGGAGAAACCGTTGTGTCTATTGCATTAGACACAAGGATATCAAAAGAGGAAGAGTTAGAACTAGCTCAATGCTGCATCAACCGCAAGGTTCGGTTTGAGGATGATAGCGATGACAAGGTCTCTAGTCATTACACTAAAGGACATTGGGCTAGAGCTACTACTGAAGCCTTAGTGAAGGTAGGAGAGATGACAGATCCGGTGGTTGCTCTCATTGATCACGGATCAGAGATCAATATTGTCTCTAAGGACATCTACAAGCAAGGTGGATGGCCCGTTGATATAGATCATGGTTGGATGATCAGAACAGCAAACAACACACGAGGAGAACTCTATGGAGCTTGTCCTGATGTGAAAGTGAAGGTTGGAGATGTGACTATTGGACAAAACTTCTTTGTTCAAGATAGTACATCATACTCTGTGATACTCGATCAACCTTACATTACAACTGTGAGGATGGAGACCAAGGTTTTGGATGATGGATCTGCTTATGCGCGGATCAGAAGTCAGGATGGCAAGAGAGCGGTACAATTTCTAACTGTTTTAGCAAATCACGAGCGGAACAGAGATCATCTGAGGAGTGGCTCTTTGCCTAAGGTCACGGAGGAGTTCAAGGATTTTTGACAAGTACTGCTATAGAGCGAGGACATAGTGGTACATTGGAGAAGGTACTCTCGCTAGAGAAAGAAAGTGCTTTTTGTACAGGAGTTGTGAGATTTTCTGGGAGTGGATTTGCTACACATACACGACTTGCTGACTTGCAGAAGTGGGAGCAGAAGGTAGTGCGAAAAACTGAAAAAGACCTACAGAGAGTTGGTGTGCTTGAAGAGGATGATAAGATAGAAGGTGTTTATTTGGAGTTAGGATTGGGAGATTTCATCGATGAGCTTGCTATGCATGAGCAAGAAAATGAGGATCATGTGGTGGAAGTACACTCTAGGGAGCTCTATACAGCTATAGAGTCATTCGTAGATCCTGAAGTTAGAGTTGACACTAGGTACAAAACGGTAGACAAGAAGATAAAACTTGTTGCTCAGTCATTACCTAGTGATTCTAACCAACGAGTCCAACAATCTTCGAAGGAGAAAAGCTTGAGAGATCTTAGCCGAGTCGGTCACAAGTTCACTGAAGTTACGCTCAAGGAGTTGAAGGTTGGTTCTGCAGATTTTCTTTTGCCTGTAGACGAGAATAGGTTTAAGGAGATGTTAGCTAGACATGGGAAAGCCTTTGCTTTTGAAGCCTCAGAAATTGGGTGTGTAGATCCCAACATTGTGGCACCAATGATCATATTCACAGTTCCACATGCTCCTTGGGACGAGGCCGATTCTTGTATCTAGAGCGCATCTACCAAAACTCATAGAGCTCTTGAAGGAGAAGATGCAGATGAAGATCTTGGAACCATCGTTTGCATCATACTCTAGTCGTTGGTTTACAGTACCAAAGAAGAGTGGTGCATTACGATTCATCCAGATATGCAACCTGTGAACCAAGTGACCATCAAAAATACAAGCATATGACCTATCGTCGGAGAGTTTGCTGAAGCGTTTGCTGGGAGGGCTATTTACTCTATAAGAGATCTTTACTCTGGATACGATCAGTTTCAACTTGCTGAACAGAGTAGAGATATCACCACCATGAGGACACCGTTGGGGTTGGTTAGAATGTGCACACTACCACAAGGAGCAACAAACTCGGTAGCGCACATGATGAACGGGATGAACAAGGTTCTCTGTGAGTTCATTCTTGAGAAGACCATGCCTTTCTTGGATGACATTCCAATTAAAGGATGCGTTGAGGAGGAGAAAGATGAGACAATGGATCAGAAGGGGTGTAGAAACTTTGTTGCTGATCACATTTCAGATTGTGATAAAATCTTATCACGACTTGAAGAGGTGCACTTGACACTATCAGGTACCAAGTCTTCATTTGGAGTGCGAGAGGTTGTGATTGTGGGACACCTATGTGGATGGTTTGGACGCAAACCTGATCCTAGTAAAGTGGATGCCATACAACGAATGAAGGATACTTGTGGTTCAACAACAGAGGTGAGAAGGTTTCTTGGAGCTTGTGTCTTCTATCATGTGTGGATTCCACATTTTGCACATGTGGTTGATCCTCTTTATGATCTGTTGAGAAAGCACAAGAGGTTTGCATGGGAGGAGAGGCATACTGAGACGATTCAGAGATTGAAGCAGTTGTTATCTTCTCCGCTTGTACTTCGTCGTGTGAGCTATGAGGATAGCAAACCAGTGATACTTACTGTTGATACTAGTCTGATAGCCATTGGATGGGCAGTAGGACAAGATGATGAAGAAGAGAATCGGTTTGCATTCGATATGGAGCAAAGGTGTTGAGTGAGCGACATAGAAACTATCCTCAAGTGAAGAGAGAGTTATGGGGAGTAGTTACAACTATGAAAGCTGAAAAGGACTATTTGATTGGAGCGCCAGTAATAGTAGAAACAGATTGTTTATCACTATTAGGGATGATTACAAACTGTAACACTCCTGATATTGCTATGCTACGATGGATTGCTTACATCAAGTCCTTAAATCCTGAGTTCCGACACATAGCGGGGAAGAACAATCCAGTAGCTGATATGTTATCTCGTGCGAGGTATGAGGATGAGGAGGAGATGATAGAAGATATAGAAGATGTTGGTACTACTGTTTTCTGTAGAGCTCAAGGAGGTGAGAGTGAGCATTCGAAACCGTTCATGGAGGAGCTATATGAAGGAGAATGGATATACATAGGACGCTATCTAAGCTTGTTGACTAGACAGTCAGGATGGAGTGATGCCCACTTTAAACAAGTCAGGAGGAAGGCTTATAACTACTTGCTACAAGGTGGTTATTTGTGGAAACATGCTAAGCAAGGTGGTAAGATGCCACAAAGGGTTGTGTGCAAGGTTGACATACAGAAATTACTCATGCAAGAGTTTCATGAGAGCTTGTGGGCAAGACATAGAGGTATTTATGCCATCTTTACAAAGCTGAAGGAGAGATATTGGTGGCGTAACATGTACAGAGATGTAGTTCAATTTGTGGAGACATGCCAAACTTGTCAAGAGTATTCAGGAATTCGGCATCGAGATGGGTTACATCCTACTTATCCACTTGCAATGCATTATAAGTGGGTAGTAGATCTTGTTATTATGCCAGTTGGTATATGACAGATGCGATACTTAGTTTTGGCACGTGAGGATTTGTCCAACCAAGTAGAAGGGCGAGCCTTACGGACAAAATCCACAGAGGGAGTCTGCAAATTCTTGTTGGAAGATGTGATTTGTAGATATGGTTGTGTTGGGAAGATCACGGCTGATCGAGGGGAGCTGAACAATGATGAGGCTAAAGCGTTCTTCAAGAGGTGTGGTGTGAAGTTAGCTCTCACCACAGCCTACAATCCGGAGGGTAATGCGAAGAGTCAACTTGGTCATCCTCCTATTGTGAAAGCTATTGTGAAAGCTTGCAAGGGGAAGGCAAGAGAATGACCAAGATTTCTTCCGTTTGCATTATGGGCTGATCGTACGACTCATAGTTCAGTTACGGGATATATGTCGGTGGAGTTGATGCAAGGGCAAAAAACCTATCATGCCCATTGATGAGCACATACCAACTTGGAGTGTTCTACCTTGGGAGGATGGTATGTCTACAGAAGATCTTCTTGCTGTCCGAATCCGTCAACTAGAGAAAAGACCTGAAGATGTAGAGATTGCATTGGAGAAGCTGAAAAAGGCGCGCTTGAGAAACAAGGATAGATTCGATAAGCGTCATCGATTAAGGCCAAAGGAGATTAAAGAAGGAGATTGGGTGTTGGTCTACGATAGTAGCTTGGACAACCAACACAGTGCGCTTAGAAAATTCTCTAAGCGATGGTTTGACCCGTATGTGCTTCTTGTCGTGCTTGACAATGCCACATATTCACTAAGAGAGCTTGATGGGACAGAGCTCAAGGTTCCCATTGCATGCAAGCGTGTGAAACTCTTCAAGAATCGAGATGAAGGGATAAGCATGGAGGAAGTCGGAGTAGAGTTTGATATCTTGGATGATGACGGAGAAGATTTGGATGACGAAGATATTGCTAAGACAACATCAGTGAAGAAGACGAAGATATAGTGCGATGCCGACCACAACTTGTGAGTGTTGGCGCATACCAGAGGATGCGTAGGTTTAGAAGGGGTGGATGTCGTGTCCTATGTGAAATTCTTGTGTAGCCTATGTTGTGTTTCTTTTCTATGTTTCGTGAACTGTATCGCGTAACTCGTCGAACGGTGTGATGGGTGTCACGTTCGTGATTATCTGTTCAAGTGATCATACGGTAGAGAAACGTGCCAAGTCATCAATCTGTGCGTGTTCACTTCAGTGGTCCTTGTCGCCGCGGTTGTGTATAAAATGACGAATCGATGGTTCATACGGCATTCTCTCTCAGCGGGTGATTCGTGAGGATTCTCGGTGGTCTGCATGGAGGAGTGAAGAACTGCAGGAGTGGTGGTTATGGACGGAGGTTTGTTACCGGCTCCGGATCTTCCTTTCCCAAATCCGTTTCACATCAAGCTTCATTGCATCCACCGCGATCACTTTCGACAGTGATTAGTTGCATACTTTGACGATGAATTCATGGGAAGAATGATGGAGTTATAGCTTCCGGTGATCCTTCCGATTGAAACATACGGAGAGACTTGGGATATGACGGTGTACATTTTGTTGTGAGGAACAATGGATCTCAACTATCCATCGAACGTTCTTTTCAACTTTTGGGTCGATGTCCTGTGTCATTGCAGACCGAAGATCAATCATGAGGCTTGGATCGTGAGAAACTTCAGGCAAGAATATTACAATTGAGTGATAGCTTCACCGTTTCTTTGTGTCGTACCTTTTATTGTAGAACGTTTCTAGGTTGTAATATTGACGTTGTATTAGTCTGCGATTCAATCGTTTCCATTCTGGTTGAGCGCTTCTATGTAGTTACGGACCGCGAAGAATCCATTGACATATCTGAAGGATTTTCTGAGGTCTTAGAGTCTTGTTGATGTCTTGTGTCTCCTTGGAGAGTAAAAACTCATTCTAGGGGAAAAAGTTGAGTGGAGAAAAGATAAAAGTAAAGATCTTTTTGCTCTTATTGGTCCACTTTTGGACCAATGGTGTTCTAGTTGATCCTCGCAACGTTTCTGTGGTTTCCGGAGGCTTCGGAGGGCCATTCGCAAAACGAAGGATATGGTTGGAGACCTCTCGACCGGAGCTACTATCTGGGCTGAAGAATCGGTCGATTTGATGGAGGGATGAGCGCGTTATGATCGATTGAGTGGAGGGGGTACAATTCGTACCTACCGCTACGTTTCTGGTTGTTCTGAGAGATTCGCGAAGAGTTTTGAGGAGCTGTCTGTTGGGTTGGAGAGCTGACGACGTGCTGGTCGTTTTGATATCAATTTCATCAGGTTCTTGATTGATTTGAATTCTGAACTGACCGACTGAAATTGAGAAGTGCAGACGTGATAAGGCGGGAACAGTGAACTCTGATAGTCATGGATAGTTTGCTATTGCTTAAGTTCTGAGTGGAACTTTTCAAGATTGAAGCATGTCTTATCTGTAAGATACTTGGGAAGTTTCACCTCAAATGGTCGAGTAGTTTGTTCAGAATCTTGGATCAAATGTACCTGGGTCTGTAAAGCTCTGAAGTTAGCACAGATTACGGTTTGATCCACATCTGAGAATTGGTTTAAGATTTCGACCTGAAAATTGTTCAGGGTAGGAGTGAAGGATCCAATCAAGCTTCTTGTGAAGTTTGATCATCATTGGTCGACTGGTTTGGGAGGACTGAGGTCTAAAAGTTCAAAGATATTTTTGTTATTAGCAATTTCGGGTTTTTCGATATCATATATTGTCATTTTGATCATTTTCGAGCAATTTGGAGAGGAGTTTGTTGCTGAAACTGCCATGCCTGCATACAACTCGACATTGGAGGGTGTGGGGCTGATTTCAGCTCTTGGTGATGAAAGAGAACGGAGTCGTCATGAATCTTAAGCCAATGTTTGGGTTCTCGGAGCTACCAAGTATTACCGCCGTTGGTGCTATATGGAGATCTGAGTAGTGTCTTGGAACATGCATGCTTTATCTTGCTGGAATGCTTGGTAGACCAGGCTGTACAACAATTTGTATCGATACTCTATCAAGTTGATTGAGTGATCTTATAGCATCTTCTGGTTGTACTATGAAGTTGTGATAGTTGGATTGATGGGCAGTTAGCGTCGCTGGGGAGCTATTCAGAAGTCATGCTTCCAGTGATATAGAGGAATAACTTCAGTTAGATAGTACAGAGCTGAGTATTTTTAGTTAGAGTACAAAAGATTTGTTTGTAACACAAGTTTATGCAACCTATACGTAACCTTGAATCTTGGCAAGCTTTAAACTTGAGCCGAGCGGATACAAGGTCACTCGGGCTACAAGAGTAGATAGTGAAACATTTGAGTGAAAACATCCAGATCTAAATCCAACCTTGTCAATCCGCATACCTCTGCACAGCCATATACCCAGTGTATTCTTAGACAGAAAAACACGTTATACGATACCGCTCAGATCTGCGAGAGATAATCGGTGCATTAGTCACCTCCCATTGCAACTGATCTAACGTAGACATCAAGGTCTGAGAAAAATTATCCTGTGGATGTGGAAGATCCACATATCTAGATGAGTCAAACATACGCTGCAATAGCACGCGCTCATCCTGTGTAGAAACTACACTAGTTCCACTAGGCTGTGTTGCGTGGACTCCAGCGTTAACAACATCTCTATGTACAACAGATTCTTATCTAGAATCAGTGACTTCTCTTGATCTTCCACTCAATGTACTACTCTGAGGTACTACAGTGGACTGACTCCTTGGTTCTACAGTAGGTACAAGGATGGCTACGACAGGTACAGGTGCAAACCAAGACTGTAGCTCATCAAAACCAACATCTCTACTGATATAGAACTGCTTGGACGGAAGATTGTAAGCAAGCATAGCCAAGGAAGATACATCTATCTGCTTTCGGATCTAGTTTCTTACGTCTTTCATCAGGTATGTGCACATAACAGATACATCCAAAAACTTTAAAGAAAGAGTAATCAGGCTTACTGCTTGTGAAGACCTCCATCGGTGTCTTGTTGTGGACTGCTGCTGTAGACGTCCGGTTTATCAGATACACCGCACATGAAACAGCTTCTGCCCAGTAAGATCTAGACATGGTCTTCTCGTTCAACATCGCACGAGCAGCTTCTGCTATGTGTCGATTCTTGCGCTCTTCAATCCCGTTCTGCTGCGGATTATAAATGCAGGTCTTCTGGCGTCGAATACCATGCTTACACAGATATGCATCGAACTCTCCAGAAAAGAACTCGCCTCCTCCATCAGATCTCAAACAGAGGATAGATGCTCAAGACTATTTCTCCACCAACTTGCAAAAAGTCTGGAATGCTGACAGTACTTCGGCAGAGGACTTGTTTCTCAACAAATAGATCAAAATATAACGCGAATGATCATCAATGAACGACACGAAGTACTGAAAACCGATCATACTTGGTTGAGAAATAGTCCATACATCAGTGTGAACAAGCTCCAGAAGCTTATTCGCTCTACTACCTGATCCCTTAAAGGGCTGTTTAGCTTGCTTGCCGAATTGACATGCTGTACAGACTCCAGTGGGCTCACTGGATTCGAATTTGGGCAGACTTGTAATCAGATCAGAACTCGGAAGGCTTTTCAGCCTTTGAAAGTTCATGTGTCCAATTCGCTTGTGTCAAATGTCAATGTCAGACACTACTGGACCACTCTGTCCATACATGACAGCCTGTAACTTAGGTGCATATGCATCTAGTTTAAACAGCCTACCACTCTTGCTACCTCGAGCTATGACAGTGCTATTCAAATCTTCAATAAAGCATCCATCTTTATTGAAGCGCACTTGCAGACCCTGCTCTATCAACTGTCCTACAGATAGCAGGTTTCTAGTCAACATGGATCATGTAAGACATTCTGTATACCAGTAAACGTTGAAGCAGGAATGTCAAGTGAAGTGTTACCTTTGTGCTGGATCTTGTGCTTTGTGTCATCTCTTGTCACCTAAACTATGGAGTCTCTACAGGCTCGAGTGAACTAAACCACTCCCAATGGGAAGTCATGTGACTGGTGGCGCCGGAGTCGATCACCCAGTCAGTCTGTGGCTCGAAAGTCGCATAACTCTGATGCGTAGTAATCAGCAACTGCTCCGAATAGACTTGCTCAGTGGTTGCATAGCCTTGTTGGTTGTTGTTACCTTGCCGGAGGTTGTCGTATTGCTGTCTTTGAGCATTCTGCTTCTTGTAGCACTGATTCGCATTGTGGCCTTGCTTCTTGTAGTAGTTGCAGGACCAGACGCTTGTCTCTGGTTGTTATAGGAACCAGACTGTTGCTGGTTCTGCTTGTTCTGCTGCTGTTGCTACTGTTGCTGCTGCGATTGTTTCGCGCACCTACCGCCTTGTTGCGCCAGCGGAAGCTCTAGCTCAGTAGGTCGCAAACTTTACACCGCTAACCTGTAAACACAATCACAAGTTAGCGTCCATGCACCACTTACCTTAGTTCTGGTTGGTCCGGACCGGAGTCGGACCGTCTCCCTAATCATCAAGCTCAGCAATCCTAAGTCCCGACTTAGATCCGCCTAAGTCGGTCCCAAACATGAGCAAGTCACAATATGACTTGGGGCGGACTTCCCATAAAGTCCAGGGTCCTAAACGGTGCCTCCAGCACACCTAGCGGCCCAACCGCCCGTGATGTCCGTCTGGGTCTAGGCTCCCGAACGGTGGTCTAACCCGCCGACTCGTTCCCTAGTCTTACCCCAGCCCTTACATCGTTCCTAAGTCTAGACTTCTACTTCTAGATCGGAACGTGCCTTGGAACTGGCCCAGCCATCACCTCATGCCCCCAGAGTCCGTCCGCCGAACCCTGGGATCGGGTGACTCGTCCTGGCCCACCCAGGCATCGAGCCCCCCCCCCCATATATACTTTTGGGGATCGGCGGTCCCACCCTCCTCTTTGGTCCCTGAAAATTATACCACAACCCGATTGTGGTTCGGCCATAACTTCTAGCTCGGAGGTCAGATCGAGGAGTGTTATATATCACTGGAAAGCTCTCGACGAGACCTTTCCAATGATACCTCACTCGCCTCGAGATCTTACGTGGAGCTCCGTCCACGACCTAAAACGTCCCTGGAGCTCCAACACTTAGCAGTTTTTCCGAAAACCTGTGGTCCAGACCCAGGGTCGAACCCTGTGGTTCGTCTGCGTCTTGGACCCACGTCTCGGACCCACGTCTCAGACCTATGTCTGAGACTCATGTTTCAGCCCGTTCCCAGACTCACCCCCTTAGGTCAGCGTTCGTCTGGGGCCCTCTTGGGGTAGGCCCTTATGTCCTAACCCAAGGTTCTAACCTTGGTTCAGAGAACCACTTAGGGTTCTTCTGATCCCGACTTCCCGGCCAAGCCGTTAAGTCCTACTCGCAGCATTCACAACCTAGCGCAAGTCCGCTAGGGTTCTGTTGTTCGCGTCTGCGCCCGATCTTGAGAATGAGGGGCGCGACACTCACCCCCACTTTGGAGGTTGATGCCCTCATCAACAATGATCCTTTAAGTTAACACCAAGTTCAAAATGGGTAGCCAACCCCTTGGCGTCAGAATTGCGTTCTGGTAGCTAACCCGCAATTCTCTTCTTGGCTTGAGTCTTAAGTTGTCGCTAGAACACTTAGAAAATTCCAACTAGTCTCGGGAAAAGCCTTACCTTTTTGGCCTACCCTAAACAAAACTAGTTGGCAACTTCTAAACATTCTACTTAAGACTCTAACTTGCTAACTATAAGTATTCACACCTACTTACAAGGTCCCCCGAAACCCACTTTTCGATCGCAATCTGATTTGACTTAGACGCGCGATTAAGTTTACTTCGCAGTTAGAAAACCACAAAGCAAGATCACCCCAAGCCCCAAGACAAGTATGAAAGTTCATACTTGCTTTGCCAACGCTACGGCAAACCTAAGTCTTGACATCAAGACTTAGTCTTGATTTAGATGCTTATCCAAACCAGCTCGCTTCCTTTGAGTGTGCTTCGTTCCTCCTCTTGACAACATCCTAGGCATCTGATCAGAACTAGTCATATCCATGCACTACCAATACACTTAGACAATTTTTTCAAGAAACAAAATCTTTATTTCCAAACACAAGTAAAGTACAAAGTCCATCGGCCCAAATCGCCTCAAGTTGCTACTCGTATGGTCCGTCGTTTCTTCACCCCTCGCTGGAAGGAGATGTCCTCATCTTGCTAACGCCCTTGTTGTCCTTGTCTCCGTTTGAACAGGTCCAATACTTCGCTCGCATGTGTGAGATCTTCCTCTGGCACCCAAGTTGCTTCTTTCAAATGGTAACCACGCCATTTGACCAAGTACTCCATCCGGTTTGATTTGCGCCGAGATCGCAAAATGGACTCCACCTCATATTCTGCTTCGCCTTGCACGACATCAGGATGAGGCCTAAGAACCTATTTGCGCTCCGGTCGCAAATCATCCTTGAAGTGTTTCTTTAGTAAAGAAACATGGAAAGTCGGATGCAACTGCCACTCGCGAGGAAGGTCTAAGGTATAGACGTCTTCGTGCGGATTCTTGACAATGACAAAAGGTCCCGCGAACCTTGATGAGAACTTCGCCGATATATCCTTCGGAAGTGTGAAGTTTTTCGCACTTAACCATACTTCTTCGCCCACTTGAAACTTCACTTGCCGCCGATGTTTGTTTACCTGCTTCGTGTACCGTTGCTGCGCCTTCTCGAGGTTCTTCTTAACTTGCTCCTCGCGCCGCTGCATTGCCGCCACCAACTCTGCAGCTGATGTTTGCCGTGTTCTTGGTCGTGCCGATGTAGAACTCCCTGCAAGAGTCAAGTCAAGAGGCCCTTCTGGCTCACGTCCGTAAGCCAGCAAGAAAGGCGATTTGCCGGTTGCCGAATGCTTCGTGGAATTGTAGCAATACTCCGCAAGACTGAGCCACTCCGCCCAATCACTTTGGTCCGCGCTCACATAATTCCTCAAGTATTGATTCAGAACCGAGTTAACTCGTTCCGTTTGCCCATCTGTTTCTGGATGAAAGGCGGTACTAAATTTTAATTTAGTCCCCAATTTTTGGAACAAGTGTTTCCAAAAGGCACTTGTGAACTTAGAGTCTCTATCTGAAATAATACTCCGAGGTAATCCATGTGAACGCCACCAAGTATCTAGGAACAACCGAGAAGTCGTGAACGCTGTTGCAGTGTCCAAGGTCGGAGCAAACTTCGCTAGTTTGCTAAACCGATCAACTATCACAAAAATTGCGTTGTATCCATTTGAGTCAGGCAGAGAGGTAATGAAGTCCATGCTAATGCTTTCCCAAGGTCTGGCTGGAATCGGCAAAGGATGAAGCAATCCTTGTTTCTTCTCATAAGAAATACGATTCGCTTGACAGGTTACGCATGTTTTCACAAAGTGGGAAACATCGTCTTTCATGTGGGGCCAATAAAACTTTTTAGCGATTATCGCTAAAGTGGACTTTTCTCCTTTATGGCCTGATAAGGGCACATCATGAGATTCTTTTAACAACTTGGTCCTAAGTTTTCCTTGTCCCACATAAACCCTACTTTGCTTGAACATGAGTAAACCATGTCTTAGCTGCATGTTCTGCAACTTCACCCCTCGCTTGAGTTGTTCCAAGTATTCCTTCGCTTGGTCATCGCCCATGTAACCTTCACGTATTCGCCTCTCCAAGTCTGACTCCTTAGGATACATAGCTCGCAAAATCTGTGTTGACGATGGAAGATATTCCTCCTTGCGACTCAAGGCGTCAGGAACCACATTGTCCTTTCCCGCTGTGTGGATTAATTCCACGTTCATGAGCGCCAAGGTATCATGCCATCGTAGTTGCTTTGGCGTCACCCGATCTTGCGTCTCAAAGTACTTGAGCGAAATGTTATCAGTATACACTTGGGTTTTGTGAAGTCCCAAGTAATGTCGCCATTTCCTCAAGCAATGAACCACCGCGAACAGTTCCTTCTCGTGAGTCGGCCATCGACTCTCTGTCCCAGATAACTTCTTGCTTTCGTATGCTACAGGTTTTCCATCCTGCACCAACACTCCGCCAATCGCATAGTCGCTCGCGTCCGTGTGCACTTCGAATGGTTTGTCGAACTCCGGCAGCTTCAAAACTGGTGCCTTTGACAAAACAGCTTTGATCGTCTGAAACGCATCATCCACCTCCTTGGTCCAACTTACCTGTGCGTCTTTGCTCGTCCAGTCCGTCAGCGGCTTCGCGATCTTTGAAAACCCCTTCACATACTTGCGGTAGAACTGCGCCAATCCTAAGAATCGCCGCATCCCCTTCACTGTAGTCGGAGGCTCCCAAGTCACAATCGCGTCCACCTTCTGCATATCCGGGCCGACTCCTTCTGCACTAATTACATGTCCCAAGAAGTTAATGCGCTCCAAACCAAACTCACTCTTGTCAATGTTGGCAAACAGCTTATGCTCCCGCAGCTTCGTCAACACCACCCTTAGCTGCTCCGCGTGCGACTCCAAGGTTTTGGAGTAGATCAAGATGTCGTCGATGTAAACGATGACAAACTCATCCATCTCCTCGCGAAAAATTGTGTTCATCAATGTAGTGAATGTCGAAGGGGCGTTGCAGAGTCCAAATGGCATCACCACGAATTCAAACGATCCGTATCTGGTTCGACAAGCGGTCTTCTCAACATCTGGGTCAGCTATCCGGATTTGGTAATATCCTGACTTCAAGTCTATCCTACTGAAGTACTTTGCGCCCGCTAGCCTATCAAAGAGATCGTCTATCCTTGGCAAAGGATAATTATTCTTCACCGTCACCTTATTGAGTGCACGATAATCTACGCAGAGTCGTAACTTCCCATCCTTTTTCTTTGCGAAAAGAACTGGGGCTCCATAAGGTGACTTGCTGGTTCGAATATATCCCCGCGCTAATAGCTCGCCGAGTTGTCTTTTCAACTCAAGGAGTTCTACCTGATTGAGTCGGTAAGGGGCTTTGGAAGGTGGTTCCGATCCTGGCAAGACTTCGATCTTGTGATCCACCACCCGCCTTGGAGGTAACTCAGCAGGTAACTCGTCCGTCAAGACATCCTCAAACTCCTTAATCACTTCGCGAAGCACCCCCGGAAGTTTAGTCGCGTCTCCTGATGTTTCCTCTTGTCTGTCACCCGCCATCAAATCTGCAACTCGCATCAAACACATGACCCCGTCGTTGAAGTCCATCTGTTTGCCTTTGATCAAATTCACTGCAAAGTCATCAATCTTCCGCGCCTTCCGGATCAGCCTCACTCCCAGCTTCCGCCCTTTAACTCTAACATTTAACCTTAAAGGTTTCCGCCTAAGTTCCACTTCAAACCTGTCCAAGAAAGTGTTCCCCAAAACCGCATGGATATCATCCATCTCGCACACCGTGAAGTTCTCTGTGAACTCCAACTTCCCACACGCAAATCGTACGTCCAAGGCCACTTCAGAAGTTTGGTACGTCTTGCCCTTGGCAAAGCGTACCTGAATAGGCTTGTCTGCCTTGGAGGTAGACAAGCCCAACTTCTTCACCAACTTTGGACTTATGAAGGAGTGAGTCGCTCCTGTGTCCACAAGAAAAATAACATCACGGTTAGCAACCTTGGCTTGTAGATACATCAGTCCCGGCGTCTTCTTCGTGGTTCTCAAGGTCACAGTCATCTGGCCCTCCAACAAGTCCTTTGCAACAAATGTATTCATGCTACAGTTACTAACCTTAGGTTTCGTACACCCCTTAGCAATGTGGCCCGCCTCGCCACAGTTGTAGCAAGTAAACTTAGCGCCATTGCCTTTCTGAGGTGTCTGCCCCTTAGGTTTTACTCCTGTTTGCTGCCGCTTTGCTGCCGGGGCAGAAGTATCCTTCCGATCCTTCTCACCCCCATCCCATTGTCGCTTGAAGCCCTTGTTCTTCTTCTGGAACTTGTCCGTGCTGCGAGGTTCAGAAGGTTTTTGTTGCTGGACTTCATCGTCCCCAATTCGCTCCGCTAGCTTCAAAAGTTCGGCACTTGTCGCAGGTAGCTCCGGCATCCGAAAGAGAGCTTTCACCGAGCTGGACTTGAGTCCCCCAATGAATATACATATTTTGGTCTCCTCAGTCCACTTGGAGAACGAATCCAGTTTGGCACTGAACTCGCGCACATAAGCACTTAAGGTCCCTGTCTGCTTCAGCCGAACTAACTCAACACCGTCCCGAATCCTCTGATACTCCGGAGTGAATCGTCCCGCGAGCAACTCCTTGAACTCCTTCCAACCAAGCGCCGAGACGGTCAAGGCATGCTCATCCCTGTATGCGATCCACCAGAGAAGCGCATGGTCCTTCAAGAACGTAACCGCCGCTCTCACTTTGTCTGACTCCTGAGCCTGATGCGCTTCAAAGTATAGGTCTAACTCGGTTAAGAAATCCTTAACCTTGCGAGCCCGTCCTATACCTGTAAACGGAGTCGGCAAATTCGTCTTACAAAGCTTCCTGGTAGACGAGGAACTTCCTTGGCCTGCCTCAAGTTCAGCGATACGTTTATCCCTTGAGGCCATCCCTTCCTGCATGGTCTTCATCATTTTGATGAGTTCCGCATACAAGGCTCCTTGACTTCTCGCGCCTGCATCGTTGGGCACCGTTGGCAAGACTCCATCTTGCTGCAGCGGTGCCACAGCAGGAACTGGGCTTCCTTCACGTTGGGGCGAAGGTTGTCGGTTATCGTCCCCTGACTGTGCCTCGGGGCTAGCTCGAGTCGATCAGGTCCCGGTGTCAGCCGCTCCACGTTTCTTGGTCTTCCTCCTGGAACTCTGTCCGACGTCGGCCATCGCTCCAAGTGTTCACCTAGAAACGCTGATCCGCTTCGTGTCTTGCGTCCCTCCTCAAGCGTCCAGCCTTCAGCCGCTATCTCAAGTTCTCGCTCACCGAAGCGTTGGCTCTGATACCACTTTTCGCGCACCTACCGCCTTGTTGCGCCAGCGGAAGCTCTAGCTCAGTAGGTCGCAAACTTTACACCGCTAACCTGCAAACACAATCACAAGTTAGCGTCCATGCACCACTTACCTTAGTTCTGGTTGGTCCGGACCGGAGTCGGACCGTCTCCCTAATCATCAAGCTCAGCAATCCTAAGTCCCGACTTAGATCCGCCTAAGTCGGTCCCAAACATGAGCAAGTCACAATATGACTTGGGGCGGACTTCCCATAAAGTCCAGGGTCCTAAACGGTGCCTCCAGCACACCTAGCGGCCCAACCGCCCGTGATGTCCGTCTGGGTCTAGGCTCCCGAACGGTGGTCTAACCCGCCGACTCGTTCCCTAGTCTTACCCCAGTCCTTACATCGTTCCTAAGTCTAGACTTCCACTTCTAGATCGGAACGTGCCTTGGAACTGGCCCAGCCATCACCTCATGCCCCCAGAGTCCGCCCGTCGAACCCTGGGGTCGGGTGACTCGTCCTGGCCCACCCAGGCATCGAGCCCCCCCCCATATATACTTATGGGGATCGGCGGTCCCACCCTCCTCTTTGGTCCCTGAAAATTATACCACAACCCGATTGTGGTTCGGCCATAACTTCTAGCTCGGAGGTCAGATCGAGGAGTGTTATATATCACTGGAAAGCTCTCGACGAGACCTTTCCAATGATACCTCACTCGCCTCGAGATCTTACGTGGAGCTCCGTCCACGACCTAAAACGTCCCTGGAGCTCCAACACTTAGCAGTTTTTCCGAAAACCTGTGGTCCAGACCCAGGGTCGAACCCTGTGGTTCGTCTGCGTCTTGGACCCACGTCTCGGACCCACGTCTCAGACCTATGTCTGAGACTCATGTTTCAGCCCGTTCCCAGACTCACCCCCTTAGGTCAGCGTTCGTCTGGGGCCCTCTTGGGGTAGGCCCTTATGTCCTAACCCAAGGTTCTAACCTTGGTTCAGAGAACCACTTAGGGTTCTTCTGATCCCGACTTCCCGGCCAAGCCGTTAAGTCCTACTCGCAGCGTTCACAACCTAGCGCAAGTCCGCTAGGGTTCTGTTGTTCGCGTCTGCGCCCGATCTTGAGAATGAGGGGCGCGACAGATTGCTATTGCTGCTTGCGATCCCGTCCACGTCCAGCACCTTTGTCACGACCCCTATCTCGAGATCCTCCAGAACCTACAAAATAGACAGATTCTTGCTGATCCGTCAAAGTAGAACTCCCCAGTAGGCGCACCTCTTCTCCTAACATCATAGGAACAAGTTCATCAAACCGCGGAAGAGGTTCTCTGGTTAAAATCGATGTTATGAACTGTTTGTACTCTGCATGCAGTCCCTGCAATGTGACTCCGATCAAGACAGTGGGATCAATGTTGACTTTTACAGAAGATAGCTGATCCGTGAGCTGCTTGACATGGTTCACATAGTCGTTGATGCACATCGACCCTTCTTCACGGTGTTGAAGTGCTATAGTAATTGCAGCTTCCGCGCCTCTGTTCCGGATTGAAACAGACGCGCGAGTGCATCCCAAGCTTTCTTGGGCGTATCACAATCCTGAATGTGACCGATCATCGATGCTGAAACTGTCAGCGCGATGTAGTGAATCGCCTGGTACGAGCGCTTCTTTCACTCCTTCAATTTCCGATCCGAAAATGGTACTTCAAGCGCTTTCTCCTCCTCAGTGATAAGATCACATAGATCTTGTCTCTGTAGGAAGGTCTTCATCCGAAACTTCCACACTTGGTAGTTGTTCTTGTCGAGCTTCTCTCCAGTGATCAAAGACACGGACTACGCCATAGCTGCAATGTCAAAATTGTTCTGTTCTGTACGCAGAAAACCTCACAGAACCTTCATGAAACTCGTCCGCCCACACTGTGCGATCAGGAGTTGTCACAAGTCACAACGAGGTGACTCTGCGAACTCCTCCTGCAGCGACAATGAAGAAAGAACATGTCCGCAAACTGTAGGTGTACAAAACACGACGGAAACGTCGAAAGAACACACCAAGAAAGGTCGAAACTAGACCAAACAAGGTCAGAAATGGGTGTGCGATCCCTCAAAATTTTCCAAATTTTTCAAATTGCTAGGGGTGATGTTCCATATTCGGAATAGGATTTGATTTAGACTCAAGTCCTAAAACTTTCGTTTTGGTCAAAAAAAATCCAATTAAAAATCTACCGCTGGAAACCTCCAAATCGACTGAAACTTGACCGAGTACACAATTCGCACCTTCTGAACAAGACAGCCTTAAAGGACTGGTCGACAGATTTCAGTGAAAAAAAATTAGTCTATGTCTCCAAAATCGCGTTCAAAGTTTCTGGTGGCGAAAGAAACGGTTTCGTCTCACCCGAACACATCAGCAGGATAGTGCTCAACATCAAGCACACCTCCAACTGCTCTCTCCTATACTTCTCCATGCACAAACTCCATCTTGCTCATCAGCAAAGGACACACGCTCTCTACTGCTCTGATACCATGTAGAAAGATCGATACTTCGAGGACACTCCAAGAAGAGAGAGTGAGTAGACAAAGAAAGTAAAATAAGAATGGTTTAGAGATGAGAGAGGCTTTGTCTCTCCATGTATATATAGTGTGGGTGAGTACAAAGGAAACCCTAATGGTGGGTTAGCCCTCTAACTAACTGTAACTACCCTAACCACTCCGGCTAATGTTAGCCGTCGAGCTACTAGAGCTTGGGACTATATCAACAAGTCTAACTTTGCGACGTGTCCTAAAGTTGGACTGGAGGAAACATGTTAAGCAATGTGTATTTCCCCAGTCTGACTTCGAGACGCATCTCAAAGTTAGACTAAGGAAACTTATAATCTTTTCTTTTGTTTTCTCCAGTCTAACCCACATAATTGTTTACCTCGTTTCCCCTAGTCTAACTTCAAGACGCATCTCGAAGTTGGACTAGAGAGATGTGTACCCTTTACACTATTTTCACCTTACATAATGTTTTAACTTGTTTCCCCCAATCTAACTTTGGGACGCATCTTGAAGTTGGACAGGAGGAAACGAATTAAGCATTGTGTATTTCTCCAATCTGACTTTGGGACGCATCTCAAAGTTAGACTAAGGAAACTTATAATCTTTTCTCTTGTTTTCTTCAGTCTAACTTCGGGACGTGGCCTGAAGTTGAAGTGGAGAAATCACCCACCAAGTGTTAGCAGAGAAACAAAGGAGGTACATTACGGTGGTATTATTTCTCTATCTTTTTCAAGAATGGATGAAGATGACCTGCCAAACCATGAACACAAACTCATACAAGGAGGTGGGACCGTTTATTACGTTCGCATGAGATCTTCAAGGAGTTCGATTCCTTTGTTACAAAGTGACGCAAAGGTCTAATCCTTGATCATAGTGGAGAAACAGACCTGAAGAAAAATGACAAGGATCGTCCTTTGTCATGGTCCTATAAAGATCTCATGGCACATGCTTTCTGACCACTGAATAGTCTATCGGACGTAAAGCTAAGACAAGTGTGTTATAAGATGATCATCGAGAAGTTGTGGATGAGAAAACCAACCAGCTTGAAGCACGCTCTAGAAGAAACTTTTGATGAGTTCTACACGAAACTCAAGTCAAAGAACAAGTTGACGAAGTGGATTTTGGAGCACTTGATCGAGAATAAGAGAAAGTTTATCGTCTGTTCTCCTTTAGTCTCACTGCATTTTCTTTTCATCTATTTACACTTTCTCACGCATCTTTATGCTTTTTTCTCTTAGGTATAAAGAAGTGTACGAGATATGGTTCTATCTTGTTGGGAAGTACGACATGGATGACACTTTTCTTCAGGAGATGCTTCATCATGTCTGAGACAAGAAGGAGAAGGTCAACAAGGGTCTGAAGCCTCCTACAGCCTCCTCCAAAAAGAAGGTCAAGATTAAAATATTTGAGGAGCTTCCAATGATCATAGTAACCACACTTCACAAGGTGTATGTTGTCAAAAAATGACTTCATCCTACTCGAAGAAGAAAACATGTTGTGATCAAACATGTCAACGAGAATATTTCTGTTTCAGAGTTGTCATTTGTGGAGCAGTATGACTACCAGGTGACCTCAACCATCCAAACATTGTAAGATGGGATGTTCTCGAGTGTAAAGCGTTTGCAATTGTAAGTAGTGTCACTACCGCATGAGGTTATGTTGTCGTCGTCATATTGAAATTTGATCAACAAGCGGCAGATTTTACGAATGTGATGAATGGTATTGAATCTGCCCTCGTTTCTACATATTGGGGTGCGTACGAGGTACCAACTGCAAAGCAAGAGAAGAACCAATACTTGGCGTATCTCTTTTGGCAGTTGAACTTGACGGGATTCAACAAAAGGGATGAAGAAGCTCTTGCCTTCAAGATATATATGATGTAGACAAAGGAGAAAGAGCAATTACTTGAGGTTGGTTGAGCGAAATAGGAGCAATTGAACAGGCTCAGAATATCAATACGAGGATTTCATGCTAGAGTTTTGTGGGGATGACAAGGCCTGAGTTTCATCTACATGTGTATAGCAAGCATACGTCTTTCTGCAAGAAGTTGATTAGTAACTTCTCGATGAAAGGACAAATGATTATGCATTTCTTCAGTGACGGAGTGTTATTCTGTGAAGCTTTTGCACTCGAGAGAGGTATTGTGTTTTGTGAACAACGTCACGGAGGCACAATTAATTGCAAAGTACTCGGTGGAGCTGATGCGTCATAGTGACAAAGTGCATAAGTGGTACTCAAAATATTCTCAACTTAAGACAACTCAGAGAAACGACGAAGAAAGACCATCAGATAAAGCAAGTCCATCATCAAACCCGTCCGAGCAAGACAATCATGTCCATGATTTTGACACAAGCATTGTAGATGACCTCGTATGAGGATTTCTTCTTAACATTTGAGAGAGTATGATGTCTACAATTTGCAAGATTGGAGAATTATTCGAAAATTTTAAGTTAATGACGTGTCTATATAATTGAAGTAACCTTATTACTTAAGATTGCACCTTGCTTAACGGGAAGATGATCTTAAGGGAATTTGGACGAAGAAGTCGACTTCTTCCGAAGACGGAAGACGTCTTCTGGAAGACGGAAGACGGAAGCCAGATTCCAGAAGACGCTTCCGAGAAGACAGCGGAGTTAGAGGGGGAAAATAGGTTAAACATTATGTAAAGTGGAAATAGTGTAAAAGGTACACATCTCTCTAGTCCAACTTTGAGACGCGTCCCAAAGTTAGACTAGGAGAAACATGAAAAAACATTATATATTTCCCTAATCTAACTTCGGGATGTGTCTTGAAGTTAGACTATGGAGAATAAGGTTGCAACTTCAAAAATAAATAGAAAATCAGGACTGTACTTTATACTTTGCTGACATGCTTATCTAGCCATTGTGCTAGAACCTGTTTAAGACACTCGACAAACAAGGGTATCCATATATTCTCTTCATTCACCTTGTTGGACCTTTTGGACAACTCCTAGTACAACAAGGGTGGATGACCTACACCTAGTATCGGTGACTTCCGGACATAGTTCTGGTCCTTATTCTTTTGAGGACTATCGGGACTTTCAGAATCAACTTTTGAGCTTGACTCGAATGTTGGCCGAATATGGCAAGAAAAATGATGTCTTTGTCCTTCACCATCGCAGAGACGGTGGCTTTTGTTTCATCCAAATTGTACTCTTTTTCATACATCAACGCGTCAACCGGCTTCCGCGTCTTCTCGTTAAATGGAAGAAGGTCCGCAATACTAGAAGTCATCGAGGAGTTCTCAGCCATAGAGATGAGGATGGTCTTCACGTGTTCCTCTGATGTTGATCTATAAACAAATATCGGCAGTGATATATGTATCTTGCTGTATTATCTACAACGTCACATTTGTTCCAAAAAGATACATGTTCGTGTACTTGTCCCAGTCAAGCTTTTGCATAGCTTCTTCCACTTTTTCCTAGAGAAATTTGGACATGAACTCCGCCAAGCCCATCTCATCTGGAGGTTCAACTTTACTCTCGGTTAAAGCTACAAGGCTCTTCCTTGAGCCCGACGCCACTGTCTCACTGAGCTTCTTGTTACTCTTTGATGGCTTCTTTGTTTTCTCCACTGTTTCATGTTTCTTCTTCTCTTGGTCTCTAAACTGTTTCTACTTTTTTCTCTTGAGTAGAGTGCGTCTCCTCCCACAAGTTCAAGTCTACAAAAACACTTCATCGGCTCTAACAACAACGTCGTCTCTATTGACATGAACGAATTTTATTAGTTGAGAAGCTACGACGTTGTCGTACTATGAGATGCTTCATACGATGAAACGGATCTCTAGAAAACACTCAAGTGACAATTCTACAAGAAGCTACACCCGAGCTTACCAAGCTGGGCAAGAGCTAAGCTAGGACTGAGCTAGACAAGCTGCCCCTTAGCTTGAGTTAAAGTATCACTTAGAAGAAGAATGAAAGTACCCGAATGTAAAGCTCATTGAGGAGAGTGACCTCGTACTTTCGATTGTGAGAAATAGCATTTTGTGCAATAATTAATGCGGTTTATAAGTTATGAAAAATATGAAAGAGAGAAATCCATCGATTCTGGTTCATGACTTGGATCCATGATCTGAAGGTACTAGTGCGTAGGTGTCAGTGAGTACTATAATTTTGACTCTTCATTCATTAAAAATAGAGTTGTATAAAAAATTTGACGTAAAAAATATCAATAAAGAATGCAGAAGTAATTTCCTTTAAGTTTATGTATGAATTTTATTAATCTCTTAAACGAGAACAGAGGCCATCCTCAATTGTAGAGGCGTCCACCTAGGAAGAAGAGATCTCTGGATCAAATCCTCCTGGTCCATGTTCTCTATTTTGGCATGTTGACCTCTTGGATGGGAGTCTATGTTGGATATGCAGCCACATCCTACATATCTAGGGACGGGGGACCGGCACCCCTCTTAATCATGAGCTTCCTGGCCTAAGCTTCCACATGCCACTTCGGTTATATGTCAGGAGTTATCTAGTACGTCTATGGGGGGTTGTAACTCATGTGAGATAGCTCCACATGTGTAACTTCAGTCTACATCAGATGACTTGTAGTATAACCAAAGTGGCATCGAGATGAGATTAGGAGTCAGGGGAAATTTTTAATAAACAAGGGCTTAGCTTAACAAAGGGCCTACTTGATTGTTACGAAAATAATAAGAAGAGCTTAGCTTAGCAGAGGCCCTGCTTGATTGATACGCAGGTCTGCTTATAAAGACCATAGCTTAGCTAGGGTGTTAGGATTTGGAGACGGCGGACGCTATGCAAAGTAGGGTATTGTATTTTTTTCCAAGGAGAGCCGTTGAGACGCACGAGAGGAAACCAAGGACTGAGAGGATCGAATTTCTGAAGGATTTCAATTGTGAGGCTGCAACAGAGAGAGGAATAAGGTTTTAGGAGCTTGAATTTCATCTATTAGACTATTCTGAGGAGAATCTACTTTCTGGTGAGCAAGAGACAATCTTATTGAGTGAGGATCGACTGTGATGAACGAGAGACAATCTTATTGAGTGAGAATCGATTGTCAAACAAGAATTGGCGTCTATGGAAGACTTTTAGCTATCACAAGAAGAGAAATAAAGCATTGGAGGTTCAGATTTCTTCTATTGTTGTGTTTGGAGACGAATCTATCTTCTGGTGGATGAGAAATGATCTTATTGAGTAGAGATTGACTGTTAGACAGAGTTGGACATCTGTGATCGATTGATAGACAAAAATTGGAATCTGTGAGAGACTTTGGTTGTTGTAAGCAAGCTGGTTTGTCTTGTCTTCTTATTCAACCTCTACCCCTCATTACTCACAATCAAAAGGCTCGTCTTTCTTGTGAAGGACTCTCCTCGATATAAATCTTGTGCTTCCATTGAGAGTCATCTTCAGATGATTGATCGTGGTGGTTGAGATTTCATACGAAAAAGAGATAGATCGCAAGAGCAAAAGCACTGATATTGCTTCTACGGCTGTAGCATCAACATCTACTGCCACACCTTCATCTGCACCTACATCTGCAGCGACTCCAAAGGATGTCTCGTCTACTTCTCAAGCTCTTCGACTTGCACCAAGTCTGATGGAGGATGTGCAGAGGTCTCAGCAGGAGTCAACGACTGCTAGTAGGCGGTTTACTGCCCAAGAGAAAGAGAAAGGACCGACCTACAACTTCTACTGATCTTAAGAGTATCCTAGAGCAGAGGATACTAGATGCACGTAGTCGTATTGCGTGGCGTTCTACATGATGAAGTGGATCTTCAGAAGACACTCGACTGACATTTGTTCAAGAAGCTACGCCTAGCTTATCAAGCTGGGTAGGAGCTAAGCGTAGGACTGTGCTTAACAAGCTGCCCCTTAGCTTGAGTTGAAATTTCACCTTGAAATGAGCGAAAAGTATCAGAATGCGAAGCTCGGGAGAGGAGAGACCTCATACTTTCCGTTATGAGAAGAAGCGTTCTATGTAATAGTTAGTGCAAGTCTTAAGTTATGAAAAGTGTGAAAGAGAGAAATCTATCGATTCTGGCTCGTGACTCGTATCCATGATCTGTCAGTGTGAGTGCGTAGGTGTTAGTGAGTACTGTAGTTTTGACTCCTCGATCATTAAAAACAGAGTTGTACAAAAAAGTTGGTGCAAGAAAAGCTGGTAAAGAATATAGAGATAACTTCTTTTAGGTTTATGTATCAACTTTATTTCTTTTTCTAACGGTAATAGAGGTCATCCTCAGTGGTAGAGGCGCCTACTTAGGAAAAAAAGGTCTCTGGATCAAATCCTCCTAGTCTATGTTCCTTATTTGGCATGTTGACCTCTTGGATGAGTCTATGTTGGATATGCAATCACGTCTTACATATCTAAGAATGAGGGACCGGTATCCCTCTCAATCGTGGACTTCTTGGCCTAAGCCTCCGCATGCCACCTTGGTTATAGAGCAGAAGTTAGGAGTCTATGTTGGATATGCAACCACGTACTGCATATCTGAGGACGAGGGACCGGTATCCTCCTTAACCGTGGGCTTCTTGACTAAGCCTCCGCATGCCACTTTGGTTATAGAGCAGGAGTTAGTGGTGCGCTTATGAGGTCTCTGCAAATCTAACCATTTGCCGTGGGCGTAAGGTCTGAGGACAGTTTCTTGTGAAATGACCTACTTCCTTACAGTTCCCACACAAGGGCACTTGCCCAATCTGTCTTCTCGGATGAGGACAGGTGGACCACCAGTGTCCTGTCTCTCCACAATTATTGCACGCTCCAGGAAGAGGATTTAGAGGTCGTTGTGATGAAGAAGGTTGCCAAGGCGTCCTGATCTGTACATTACAGCTCTATCCCTAGGTACATAACGATTATATTGGGCGGGAGGAGTAGGAGTGAAGGGTTGTATCGTCTCGATTCTATAACAGGTTTCCCCACTAGGATCGTGTAGATATCCCTCATCGTCTTCTTCCCAGCCGGTCCAATTGACAGCTTGGTCCTGCGTACACTGATCTCTGGTGTGCCTGGAAGAGTTACAAAGATTGCACCAAAGGTTTGGCCGAGAAGCCGTTGGTTGCTTCCGCTTGTCCTTCTGGTTCAGAAGATGAACTTTCAGATCGACAAACTGCTTCAGCACTTCATCGATACGGGGATCCGGCGCAGACTGAATGATCTGAGTTTGAGGCATCTTCTGCACAACTTCCTCCCTTACTCGTGTCTTCTCCTTCTTCTTCTTCCGCGTCTTCTTCTCTTGTTCAGATTCAGATTCTGAACTTTCGACAGTAGACTCTTCAAAAGTAGAGGATGCTTCCGAATCATTGTTATCAGTTTCAGTGGACTTGGACTTCCTCTTGGACTTCCTAGAAGACTTCTTGGACTTCTTGGACTTCTTTGAGGTCTTCCCTCTGTCTTTCGTCATATTTCGAGTGATACTTGAGGTTTCATACTGCTCGGCATGCTTCTGTACTTCTACTAAATCATCACCTCCTCCTCTTCTGTAGTACAACTCCATATCCTGAGACAATCCTTCCAAGTACCAGTCCACGGCTTGCTGGGCACAATAACCGGGTCTTCCTTGGTTCTGAGGGATATGATCCAGGAGGTCTTCTAACCTCTCGGTGTAATCTCGCAATGTCTCTTTCTTCTTCCGTTCGAGCCTTTGAAGTTCTATGAAGGTCATCCGATCATAGCCCACTCCTCTGAACCTTTTCAGAAAAGCTTCTTTCAGAGTAGCCCAAGCGGCCATTACTAACCCATCATCCAACATTTTACTCATCCATTTCCTTCTCTTCCCTACGATCAAACTGAGAAATACACGGAGTCTCTCGACATCCGAGTCTTCCTTGTTGGATCGAGAGATGGTCTCGAACATCGTGATGAAGTCGTCCGCGTCAGCATCATCATCGTACGGATGGTACTTCTGCCGAGTGTGGGAAGCCATGTCGACTGCCGGCTGATGCGACTGCCATCTTCTTCCTCCCTCAGGTCCAGGTGGTGGAGATGGTCTTCTCGAAGGTCCAAGCCTGTCCGAATCACGAAGGTCGTCTTCTGAGTCAGAAGTACTGTCGCTGTCGTCTTCTGAGACGTCTGGAACTATCTGCTCTAGTCTTTCTTCACCTTGAGAAGCTTCTTCCGCACTTGGGAAGACGTCTTCCAAGTAACCAGTACCAAAATCTACTTTATACATGTGATCACCCGGTTGGTTTCTATCTTCTCCAAAGATTATGCTCGAGATGGAAGGCTCTTCCAACTCTACTGATCGGATCTTCCTGAGCTCTTCTTCTTTCCTTTGGTGTCTCAGGGATATCCGCTGCTCTCTAGAAGCGGTTCGCTGGGGTGAATGTACCCACTCAGGATCTTTACCCGTGCGTCTTCTGCTTCTTCCTCTGGTTGGAGGCATCCACCAGAGTGCTGAGAAGAGATGTCCCTCTTCTTCTAATACTAGATCCGGCAGACCGAATGACTGAACAACCGATCACAGGTTTGGAACGTCTTCTTCTCCTGCTTCCTGTTGTACTCACTGCAGTCTTCCAAGATCGAGTCTTCCAAGAAGCTCTTGGAAGCGGGGAAGCAGCTTCTTCCAGTTCCCCCTGATGTATCTTATCAGCTTCTGGTTGCTGTTCCTGTCTTCTAGCAAGATAGAGTCCCACAACACATTCAACTACAATCGAAGTTAGTTCGAAATGAAACTAACTAATGGCACACAGATCCAGGAAGCTTAGAACAGAAGTTACTAAGGTGAAATCTCTGGCAGCGGCGCCAAAAAAGGTGCTCACTATATGTAGTGTCGCAGGATTACTTCTTTTGCTCATTTAGTATACAAGATATCGTTCTCACAGAGGATTTGCACAAGTAACGCTGCTCTAAGTTCTAAGATCTGCTCTAAGTTCTAAGTTCAAACACACAAACACACATGTTTTGCTTAGAAATCCCGTCTTCTCACAAAACCACGCGTCTTCCAGACACGCCAAAAGGTGCTCTGGAACCAAACAAACAACTACTAACTAAAATATCACACAACTAATCACAGAGAAGCTCGGGAAGACACGCTTCCTGCTTCCAGGTCACTTCTTCCAGCCTCCTCAGTACCGTCTTCCCGAAGCAATTCTCGGCTCCTGGGGGTTCAACTCGGCTTCTCACACCTCCAGAAGACTGCTCCTGCTTCGTAGAAGTCGACTAGAATCGACTGTCACACCTTACTCACTCTCACATTCCAACGGGTTAGATAAATCACAGGGTGTATGCCCCCTGGCCTTCCCAGACTTCTGCCTACGGAAATGGTCTTCCTGCAGCACTACAACGACATTCACCTTCACGGAAGCTCAATAGAAATCTCGGAAGCTCACTAGAAGAAGGTAAGAAGATGGGGAAGAAGAGGGAAGATGAGGAAGAAGGGAAAATCCAAACGAGAGAAAACAAGATGAAAAGGGGAAATTAAGATTCTGACAGGCTTCTAGTCCGGATCCTGACTAACAAGCCATCCCTGCTTGTAATAGTTTGGGGAGGAAGACAACAAACGTGTGTACAATTGCACCGTCTTCTACTTGAGGATGTCGTCTTCTGCTGTGGGAAGAAGGCTTCTTTCTTCTTCTCTTCGCTGCTCCGACTACTCTGTCTTCTGAGATCCCTTACCCATCAGACCGTCCCTACGTAGATCCGAAGTGCTCTACTAGACGAGCCAAGCTGCAATTCCACAACTATTGACAATCACCGCCACTCAAGAAGAACACTTCCCATGCACAATTGGGAGTGAATCCAAGAAAACCCACCACCCAGAAGACACGAATAAAGCTTCTGCACTCAAATTCGCAATCCATTCTCCGAGAAGATGTCACATTGGCATTGGGAAGCTCACTCCCTCTACTTCCTGCGCCTACTCCTCGACACAACAGTCTAGCCAACATGACTGCACGAGGATGCCGTTCCCTGTTCCTAAACTGTCCACTATCTCTATCTACATCTTCGAACCACTGCTGGTACCGAGCATGCAGACCCCTCCGGTATAATCTTAGTCTATTCGTATGTCTCTAACATCGGGTGTAGTGTGTGTCACTAACGAACTAGATTTCCTACTCTTCGATCCTACTTATACATCCACCACAAGAGAACAGAAGGAACCACCACCAGAGAGAGAAAAGCTGCCCCTCCACATGCAAACGGTTTCTCTTTCCTGTTCTTGCGCTTGCTACTCTACCACATAGCTGCCTAACTAATTTTACACTGAAAACTGCCACCCTTAAGATAGCATGTGCGGTTCCTACTAAATCTGGAATTATCAACTTTGGTTACTATCTACTCTGATTGCTCGGTGACAATCTCTATCTGATCTGCCCCTATCGGAGCTCCTAACGCGGCTTCTGATAAGCTAGAAAGCCCTGCGATTACCTCGGGTGTCACTGAGGTGGCTTCCTCCTCATCGTTCTGTGCTGGCCCTGTTGTCGCTGCTGCTGCTTCTTCCTCGACTTCTGCTTCTGCTTCGGAAGATGGAAGCGTCTTCTGGGAAGCTGGGTCAACTTGCGCTTCCTCGCTCTTCTGAGGCACTGGTGCGGCACTAGGGACCATGGCGACCTCATAGGAGTCCGAGGAAGTCGCTTCCTCCACGCGGAATACCTGGGAAGACGGTTCTTCTTCCTGTCTTCCGGGGCATCTTCCGGTGTCTTCTCGGCTTCCAACGCTGTCACTACCAAGTGGACAGCGAGGTCGAACTCCTCCTTCTCCAATCCGGATCCAATCGATGGTGTTGGAGCTTGGGAAGATGCGATTGCAGGTGGCGGAATCAAAGGAAGACCATAGAGTGTCTTCACTCTCTCTATCTGCCGATCCAAATACTTGAACATGCTCTCCTTGCACTCGACCAACCCCGCTCTGGACTCCTCGTCCCATTCTCTAGCCAAGGTAAGCAACTTCCTACCCGCGATGAAGTTGAACTTCTTCCGAAGCGCTTCCACCGACTGTGCTAGCATCTCCTGCGCACGAGCTTCCGCTGCTTCCCGCTGCATCTTCTCAGCTGCAACTCGCGCTTTTGCGACTTCCCGCTTCGTCTTCCATGTTGTCTTTTTCTCTGCGAGGGCGGTGATCTTCCCCCGCACCCGGAGAACCTCTTGATCGCGCTGCTGTAGACGCGCCTGCAACTCCTGGTTGCCCTTCTTCAGTTGGGTCAGCTCCTTGGCAGAAGCGGCTGCTTCCGCCTTGTACCTTGCTGCGAGCTTCCCCGTAGTGCGGAGACTAGCTTCCAGCGCTTCTGTCTTCTTCTGGCCTTCTTCCTGACGCATCAAGGTGCGCAGACCGAGTCCAGGCTGCAAGGGTTTCTCCTGAGCCTTCGCTCTCTTCTCCAGCAACTCCATAGCTGGCTGGATCTCTGCGTGGAAGAAGGCGCTGAACTCTTCCAGTCTTCTTCCTGCAGAAGACAGGTTCATCTCCACAGTTCGGTTGGAGGTGTCGACCTTTTCTTCCAGAGGCAAGGGTGCCTCTTCCACCACTGTGGCCTTCATCTTCTGCACACGGGAAGAAGCTACTCTTCTCATCTTCCGGGGTGGAAGATCTCTTCCTATGGTAGAAGCGGTCCTCTTCACTGCGCTTCTCCGCATCGCAGTAGGAGTATCCATCCATCCTACGTCTTCTGGAGTCTTCGGAAGACTCCCTGGTGTGACAAAAGCGATCTTCTGCTCCGGTCGGGTACTCAGTAGTTCTTCCTCCAAGTCAGACTCCGATCCCGAATGAATGAGGGAGGTGGTCTTCGTAGGTACACTTCTAGGGCCCATCTTCCTCAGAGGCGTGGCGTCTTCCGACCCACTGGAGTCGTCTTCCCTCACTAGAAGCGTCTTTTGATGAGAGCCGGGCCTCAGCTGTGACATCAGAGTGGGAGGGGGAGTTGCGGCTGCTGCTCAGTCGTCTTCTTCCGAGGTCTCCTCCTTCGTCTCAAGTTGCGCTGTCGGCCCATACTTCACAAACTGTCCTTCCGTGAGATCCCTCATGGCTACGTACAAGTAGCAGAGGAAAGGTGTCAAGTATTGTGGTGCCCACAAATTACAGGATGCACGAATTTTTGAAATTTTTAAGAATAATGACTTGTTTATATAACTGAAGAAGCGTTGTTACTTAAGGTTACGTCTTCCTTAACAGGAAGATGATCTTAAGAGCTGTTTGTAATAAGAAGTTGACTTCTTCAGAAGACGACCGTCTTCGGAAGATCATCTTCTCAGTTGCGTCTTCAGAAGATGAGAAGACGGCGGAAGATGGGAAGACGGCGGAAGACACCGATCACGAAGGCCTGACCACGAGTTTTCGGGTAAACAAGTAGGTGTACCTACTAAGTAAGCACCCAGGTGGTAGGTAGGTCAGGAAGACACCTAGGGTCGAAACCCCTAATCTGCGGAGAAGATGCGTGAGGAAGCACATTAGCCACCTTCCAACTTCTCGCAGCACAGTGCGCCTGAAGAAGATCGATTGAGAGAGTAAACTTCGAGCTAGCATTGAGAGAGGAATCGAGTAAGACATCGAGGTAGGAGAGAGTAAGTTGGCAGCTAGGCGAAGGGTGAAATCGGATTGCGGGAGCACAAACAGCAGAGAGAGCGAAGGCATTTCTGTGGAGCTTCCGAGAAGTTGACAGTGGAGAGTGGCGAGTAGAAGCGAAGGTAGAATCGAGGTGTGGACCGAAATTGACAGCAGGCGCATTCGAGAGGAGTCGCATTGGAAGCTAGTACAAGAGCCAGAAGCGCACGGAGGTCGAAGGCAACTCGGGAGCCGAAGAAGACTGTAGAGGTTCTTCCCCCTGTTCTTTTCCCCTTCCCACTTCTTCTCGCCATTTTCTTGGTACTCCCAGCGCTTCCTTGATTGTGTGCAGGCAGCTTGATCGATTACCTCACCCCCATTCTTTCTGTTTGAGACATTGGGCGCGGAAGCGCTGCCCAATTTCTATCAAGATATCTCCTTGCTTCTTCCCGAGCTCAATTCGAGCTTCCCTACCCCTAGTCTTCAAATTGGCGAACCCAACTATCAATTTCTCTACCCCCTTACCTCTCTACCCCCGAAACTTGGAATAGAAGACGATTCGGAAGATGGGAACATCTTCGGAAGACGCTTCTTGAACTTGACTGTCTTCGGAAGACATCTTCGGAAGTCGACTGAACACAATTCGTATCAAGAGTGGATTTGCTTTGCTTTTGTGTTTAGAGCGACTTGGTACGAAGCCTGAGTGGTGTGGTGAGTTGTTGTGTTATTTCGAGAAGTTGGAACTCGGGAACTAGGTCTGTGCCTCCCGGTTGTCGTGCGCATACACATCGCTACACAACATACATCGCTGTCAGAGAAACACCACACATACACATAACACATGGACAATGTCATACACATACACAAGTGTACCACAATAATCTGAATACAGAGATTACCATCTCCAACACCACAACAAGGATTACTCACAAACGGTCAAGCCAAACCCACTCTAAACGCGAAGAGAATCCAGGTTACACTCAACTAGACTATCCACCATAGCCTGGAGCTTGAAGGCTCAACTCAAAGAACTAAGGCCTCCAAGCCCTACCTGCGAAGTTTACCCCTAGTGGACTCTCCTCCCAACTCGCCCTAACGGCACTAACGGCCTTACCGGGATGCGCCACTTCGCACTCGGTCAACCTAGCCGAGGTGCCCAAACTGACGTGACAGCTGTCGTGCGCATACACATCGCTACACAACATACATCGCTGTCAGAGAAACACCACACATACACATAACACATGGACAATGTCATACACATACACAAGTGTACCACAATCGCCCCCCTAACTGGCGGTTAGGTCCCTCTAACTCCAGATAGCTCCATATCTCAACTACGTGATACACACCTTCATGGGTGCAAGGATCAGGAGGCCGGGTGCTACATCGCCCCATCGTTAGTCGCCTGTCTGCAATCCATACCACGCAAAGATCTAATTGACTATCTCCGCTATATACATCGAGGACAAACCCACCGTCCAGTAGGAACTACACTGAGAGGTGGAGTCAAACATGACATGTGCCAACCTCTCGAACAACCATCACACACCAACATACGGGCTGCTCCACCAGCAGACCCACACAACATACACCTCAAGCCCGCGCGTACAACTGCTAAGCTTGGGTCAACGGTACCATCAATGTTGGGAAGATGACATGGCGCGCAATTACGCACATGGTCCTTCCACACAACACCATCACGGCCCTCTAACATGAGTACTCCAGAAGGTAACACCTCTCGCACTCGTAAAATAGTGCGCCCTGCGGTCACATCCAACGTCGTCGGTGCAGTCTGCTGTAGATAGATATAATCGCCAGGATGAAACCTGCGAATCGATGGCCGATAACCTCCTCCTCGGATAGTCGCATATCGCAACGTGTCTCTATGCTGAGCAATCGCTAGGTTCTCGAAAGCCATAGGCATAACTCTCCGAAATGTCTCTGCTCGTTGAGAACATGCTCTCACCCACATATCCGGGTCATCAAGGTTCAGCACCTCAGCAGAATCACGACGAATGGCCGAAGGTAGATCTGGATCTCGGCCATACAATAGAAAATACGGTGAGAAGGAAGCCAAAGACGCTTGCCGGCTGAAACGGTAGCCCATAGCCAACCACGGTAGCTGCACATCCCAGTCTCCCAAGTGGCCCTTCTGCAAGCCATACTTGCGCAATCCTCTCTTCACCGTCTGAACTACCCTCTCCGCCAAACCATCAGCCTCAGGATGATCTCGAGATGTAGTCCGATGATCACTCAGCGCCTGATCACACAAGGCCTGAAACTCACCAAGGAACTCTGTACCTTGGTCGGTCAGCACTTCAGCTGGTGCTCCAAAACGACTCAGCACTCGATCTAAGAACGCATACGCCGTCCCTTCACTTGCCTTGTCCGGTAATGCCACCAACTCAATCCACTTGGAGAAGTGCTCCACCATCACCAACACATACCGGTGGTGACGTACGGTCAACGGTAAGGGTCCCGCAAAATCCAAACTCCAACGGTAACCCAACCCCATAATCGGTAAGGGGTGTAACTGTGGAGTAGGAGCATTAAACGATGCTCGTACTCGATCACAAACCACACATCGTGCGACAAACTGTTGCACATCGATGTGCATACCACGCCACCAATACTGTCCTTGGAGTAAGCTATGCGTACGCTTCACTCCAAAATGTCCCAACTCCTCATGGGCATGTCGTACTAACTGTGCCCTCTGGGATGGATGTGGCACTATCCGTACCCTCTCATCACCCCACACTCGAAGTACATGTCGTCCTTCTCGTCGAAATCTCTTCGCTCGTTGAAGGACACGATCTCGCTCCTTGGCACTTACTGTGCCTACTACCACACCAGTACGTAGATACTCCATCACGGTCACATCATCATGGATATCTCGCTGGTCTGAAACACCATCTCCACCTTCAGGATCTGGAGACTCGTCATCTACTCTCTGACCAGAGAAAGATACGACTTGGCCCTCCATACTAGAGTTCATGGCCAACACACAAAGAAAGGCAGATGCATGCCACCCTGGCACTATCTCCTCATCAACCTCGTCATGCCAGCGAGCCCCAGTCTGGTCCTGCTGACTCGTGCATGGGTTGCGACTCAACCCATCGGCATCTAGGTTTGCGACTCCAGGTCTATGTATTACCTGGAAGTCATACTCCTGTAAGATCAGAGCCCATCGTGCAAGCTTCCCTGTAAGCTTGTCGGACTCCATCAACCACTTGAGCGGCTGGTGATCAGTGATGAGAGTAAAGGAGTTCCCAAACAGATAACATCGAAAGTGTGCAACAGCCCACACTGCCGCCAAACACTCTCTCTCGTACGAACTATACCTCGCCTCCGCTGAATTGTTGGAGCGACTGGCATACGCCACCACGAACTCCTTTTTCTCATCATCATGCTGAGTCAGCACTGCTCCAAGTCCCAACATACTCCAATCGGTGTGCAGTTGGAAAGGACGCCCTCTAACGGGTCTCCTCAAGATGGGAGCAGATGTCAACCTATCCTTGAGCTCTACAAAAGCTCGCTCCTGCTCATCTCCCCACTGCCACTCCTGGTCCACCTTCATCAGCTTGGTCAACGGCTTCGCAATTGCACTAAATCCCTTCACGTACCGACGATAGAAGTTCGCCAAACCAACAAATGCCCGAACTCGACTCACATCTGTGGGGCGCGGGATACGTGCAATAGCCTCAACCTTCGTCTGTTGAACACCCAATCCACCTGGATAGATGGTGTGGCCCAGATACTCTACCAACTCCTGGAAGAACTTACACTTCCCAGGGTGTAACTTCAACCCATGAGCTCTCAACCGCTCAAACACATCCCGTAAGTGTCTCTCGTGCTCCTCCACTGTAGCACTATAGACTAAGATGTCGTCAATATAACATCTGACAAAATCCAATCCTGCTAGGATTCTGTCCATCACCCTTTGGAACTCAGCAGGGGCGTTCTTCAACCCAAATGGTAAGAACCGCCACTGATACAAACAATCCTTGCCGTGAGAGTCAATTCCCCAGAATGCTGTCTTGGACTTATCTTCTTCTCTCACTGGCAACTGGTGATACCCTGCTCGAAGATCCAAAGTACTGAAGACCTTCACATGCCCCACTGCATCAAAGATCTCCTCAGGTGTCGGCATGGCATACTTATCAGACTTCGTCTGCCGATTGATAGGACGATAGTCCCCACACATCCGTCTATCTGTGTAGTTGCCATACATATCCTTTTTGGCTGGCATAACTGTGGCAGATGCATACTCTCCATGCGACATCTCCACCAACCCAGCCTCCAACAAGTCTTGAGTTCGACTCTGGATCAAGGCTCTCTCCATGTCACTGTACCTGTAAGGACGTCGAAAGATTGGCGTGTCATTAGCCAAGTCGATCCGTATACCAGGTCCCTTCAAGGTACCCAAATCCTTCATACTGAAGGCAAAACAATTCCTGTAGCTCTTCAGGAATCTTTGAACTCTTCGTCTCTCCTCTCCTATAAGCTTGGGTCCGATCTCCGGCTCCCAAGTATCCTCTGTCACCATGCTAGAGGTAGAAGACGAAGTCGTTGACTGCTATCTTGCAGCCTCTGGAGCAGTTTCCTTCTGCTCACCACCAACAACCTCCACCGCTACTGTGTGTAAAACTTCTGCAGTTCTAGCTGCAAACTCCACACTCTCTTCTATGACATCCCATGATGTCCAAGGATGACGAACTCCACGTGCCTCGCCCCCAGCCTTTGCCTCCACCGACCCGGTAGGCAAAGAGCTCAAGAGTGCTCGAGCAGTAACACCCGTCGATCGCATCCGACGCTGCTCAGCCAATCCAAGGCTAACAATCCATGTCAAGCAATTCAAGTCCATTGCTTGACCCAATACTTGACGACGTGAAGCCTCCGACACCGAAGCTACTGCCGTCGTACCCGTAGTGAAACCCATCGCTCGCTCTCTCTCATCGGCATTGGGCTCCACCAACTGCCGTAATTGAGCATCCCACACAAGCCCAGGTCCTCCATCTCTATAAGCATGTGACGCTGGAAAGCTTACCAATGTGGGTAATGCTACCATGGGCCGTCCCACTAGGTTCACCACTGCCATGGGTGACCTATCGACGACTCTCACTACTTGAGATCGTCGTCCTGCATCCAAGATGCTATCAACCGTGAGGTGCGCTGGTCGTCTCACTCCATCGTGTGCGCGCTTAAGCACCTCTCTCGGTAACAAGTTCGTCCACCACAACCGTGGACGATGTGCACGAGATCCCACTCTCGCTGCATCCAACAACACTGCTGGTCCAACCCAAGACCGCACTTGGTGCACACTCGCCATCATATGTGTACGAGCATCACCCAACAAAGGAACGTTCTCCAAGATGTACGCTGGAGAATCCACCTGATGCATCTGGAGATGTCGTAAGATCCGTAACATCTCCCAGAACATCCTAGATCGCGGGTCATGTAAACCCTGACCTCTCCCTGCACGCGTGTGACCTTGACATGGCCATCCGGCTATCACCAAGTGAATGGTGCCCACAAACGTGAGATCCTGCGCCCCCAGCAGCGAAATATCCGACGGTAATGCTTGCTGGTATCCTCTAACAGCTGATATGGGCAACAACTCAGGATATCTCTGCACCAAACGTGCCACATGTCGCAATGAGATGCGTCTCGCAATCTCATCTCTCTCCACATACAAGTATCGCTGTACTTGTATACCTGCTTGCAATACCGCAGCCAAACCTGTGCTGATCCCTCCAAACAGCTCCAGCACACATACACCTTCCTCTGGATACTGCCACACAATGGGAGTCGTATCCAACGGTGATAAGGTCACAGGGCCAGTAGCAGGAACAACCCTTTGTTCCTCTACTGGTGGTACAAAAGCTTCACTCCAAGCCTGCTGCACCAACTGATCAGCATACTGCTGCAACTCTCCACTCGAACTCCAGAGTGGAACATCCAAGGCAGATGGTACTAACGTAGACATGCTAGGCATGTCCTCCACCTCCTCATAGATCGGAGTATCCTCCGCATGGGCATTACCCTCCAACAACTCGCCCGGCCAAGTGATGACCGAACTGAACCCTGCAACGGATGCCATCGTTCCTGGTGTAGGCTCCGTCGTCCCAACTCTAGCACTGAACCGCACTGGTAAGCGGCTCACTCGTCCCTCACCGGACTGCCAACCTGGTCTGTAAGATGCTGTCTCTGCCCAATAGTCAATCACGAACCCCATAGGGTACAACACAGCACCTCCCACCAATACATCATAAGACTCTGCGGCTGTAACAATGGCCTTGGCCTTCACCATAGAGCCATCCGTGGGGTGATCTGGCCGAACTCTCACCGTCAACATCTCCCGTGTCATGTGTAGAGCCGTACCTCCTGATCCCCCTAGAGATGTCTGCAACTGGAATGGACATCTCTCTATCTCGGACTTCTTCAGACCCAAACCAATACACGCCGCCTTTCCCAACATTAACGGTTGGGCTCCAGAGTCTAACAAGACCTTCTGGGGTCGATACACTTTCCCTGAAGGTGCCACCAAACAGAAGATACCACTTCTGTTGTCCAACAACACCACACCTGGTGCCAAACTAGCACGGTCAATCGCCGGCCTAGCTGGTAACTCATCTAACCTAGCAGCCGCCGCTTGCCAAGTACCACTGGTAGCTGTCCTGATCCTCGACTCCATGGACACGTCTACCGCCTCTCGCTGAACTACTTCAGCACTAGAGGTAACTACATCCTCGCTCTCACTGAGCGTGGCCGCCAACTGGAACACTGGAGCCAAGTTGACTCCCAATGCCCTCATATCCGTGGCTGAGAATAGTGGGGCTCGCAAAACTGCTGTAGCCGCCCCCAACATCGGGTTCGACGTCGCATCCACAGACGTCGAAGGTGGACTCACATCACACCCACTCCTGGATGTCGATGCCTCCAACTCTACTGCACCATCGGTAGGTCGTTTAGGAACCATAGATGTGGTCCTCAACGCCTCCGATAACGTGAACGATTGGGGAAGCCTGGCTTGTCTACCAGCCTCCCCGCGTTGTGGATCCAACTCCACTGACGCGCCTCGTGGCTCAGAGGCACGCACTGCACCTCTAGTCACTGCTGCAGATGCCTCAATCTGCGCCACACCAGCCATGAAGTCGAAGTCACCTCCTTCTCCTCCATAAGACGTGGAAGCCTCTGTTCCACCTGATCTCCGCTGAGCCATAGCCATACTAGCTATCCTCTGCTCCAACTGCTCAATCCGAGCAGCCATACCTGCTTCTGACGTTGTAGCAGACGGTGGACCGACCGGTCCTCTCCCAGGTGCTGGACCTCTACCTCCAGCTCGACCACCACGGCCTCCCTGAGCTCCTCCGCCTCGTCCACGATCAGCCTTCCCTTGCCGCAACTCGGGATGGAGATCAAAACAACGGTCACTACTGTGACCAGGTCGTCCGCAATGCTCACATTGCCTAGGTACTGCTTGAGACGTCCCTGATGTCCCTGACGTCTCATAACCTCTCCTCTGTGGACAGTCCCTCTGCTGATGAGGACCATCACACGTCCAGCAAGGACCCGCTTGCTGCTGACTAGAGAAGGACGGCATGGGCTTCTGCCCACCAGATCCTCCAACACCTCCCTGCGATCGTGACTGCTCTGCACGATCCTTACCACCACCACCACCACGCTGTTGCGTAGCCTGTGATCCTCGAGAAGAGGTGGTCGCTCCATGTGGTGTCTCCTTGCTGAACCCAGCAACCACCACCCTCTCCTCCACCATGTTGAGCTCAATCCGCTCAGCCAGACTAAAGACAACCGCCAACGTCGGAGCGGTATCTCTAAGAAGAGTAGCATCTCTAACTCTCCTACGCAGCTCCCGGTCTAGTATCCCATACCAGAACTGGACTGCCTGTGCTTCCGTCACCCCTTGGGTAACGCTGATCAACCGCCTCATGCGAGTAAACGCCTCGCGTAGGCTCTCTCCAGTCTTCCGCTGGAACTCCTGCAGACTCCTCAACTTGTCGGTCCGCACACCCTGATAGTTCTTCCTCAAACATTGGAAGAACTGAACCACAGGGTTAAACCCTGGTGGTATCCCGCTCACACTACCACCCGCTCCACTACCTGTGGACGCACCGCTGGTAGTAGGTACTCCGCCACCTGCGGCTGTACCACTGCTACTGGCACCCGAACTCGCAGGTGCTACGCCTCCCGAAACTGCGCCAGTAGTGATAGAAACGTAGTTGGGAGACCAATGTTGTCTCCACAACTCGATCTCAACACTGTAATCTCGCCTGAACTCATGATAATCGTCCATCGGCGGTCCCTCCAAGTGCTGGAACAGACCCTTCCACGCCATGAAGGGTGTAAACAGCTGTGGGTTCCGCATCTGCTGCAGATCGCACCAACTGTCGAACTCCTGGATGAAGTCATCCAGCTCAATGGTACCAACTGTACCCGAGTAACGTCGAGGCCCCTTCGTGGCCCCATAGATCTCATCCATGTCCCACAACAACGGTGTGGTGACACTAGACTCACCACCAGAAAACGCGCTGTCTGCGTCTGACTCGTCCTCTGGAACAACCGACGGCAATGGTGTAGGTAGTCGGTACCTCACCCCACTCCGTGTATACCCACTGTCGGAGAAGTCCCCACCAGAACCTCCCGAGAACTCCGTGATGAGAGAATCCCGCTAGCACACTCCCCAACCGGAAGTCGCAATCTCCGTCACCACCGTAACCATCACTTGCCTAACCCCGCTCCTACTGAGCTCACCTATTCCCTACTAGGACGGTCAAGGTAAGGGCAACCTGTACCTGCCATCACCACAGGCAGCCTCTCACGGTCTGTTGGTCGTCACTCCAACCGCACCGTGAGAGAGACAAAGGTAGTCTGACTGGTCCGCAACTCCAGCCTCACTACCGACAGCACACTGGAGTGAACTCACTCCGGAAATCAAGCGCCAACACAAGCAAACGCGGCGCACAAACAGGAAGCAGAATATGGAGGGGTTCCAACCACAAGAAGTCCAAACGATAACCCTCCACACTCAAACATTCACCTAAAGAGAAATCCAGCCCCACCCGGACTGACGTCTCCTCGTCGGTGACCACATGCACAATATATGGTCACCAACTGTCGTAACTGACACTGGAGGTCACTAACTAGATGTCCACACCTCTAGTAGCTCCAAAAACATCCACGTGGTAGCTCTACTAGCTCACCCAAGACAACTGCCACCAACTGCCTACATACGCGTCTCTACGGTATAGACAAACACTACCACAACTATAGCTTGCCCCTAATACTATGGGGTTGCCCTACCACTCCTCTAGGAACGTGCGAGAAGGTCTCCTACTACCTTAAACAAGTCCATAAGTACTTGCACGCATCCCTGTAGGACACCAAGAGCTATTGGTCTAGTGGTAAAGCCAAAGCTAAGACTAAAAAGTCAGGAGTCCAGGTCCAGAAATAGTGTTGGGATGGGTGACCAGCTGGTTTTACCCTTCCCACACACTAGAACTTGGATACCTCTCTCACGCACGCCAGCAAGCTGGCTTGCGGCGGGCGCGGGCTCGGGCTCAGGCTCAGGCTCAGGCTCAGCTCCGCTCCGCCTCCGCACTCTCGCACTCCGCTCTCACGCCTCCGCACTCACGCACCCGTGTGCACCTCGCAGCTTGCGGGTGCACACGGGTGACCAAAATCTGACGTAAAACAGCAAGAACCTCCAAATCCAACCCGAAAACCACCACAACAGATTCGCGAATGCACAAGACACACTTCGCGAATGCACACACACACAACAAAACTCCTAAACTCGAGTTTCCACAACAAATTGCACCAAAATCTGACGTAACTAGCCTTTTGGTACTTTCGGGTCACACGGCAGCGAACTTCGACATGCCATAACTTCTTCAATCCTCGACCAAACTCCACGAAACTTAGTGCGCTAGAACCGTCTCTCCAATGCGCTTCCAAAGAGCCCACTCCGGCCTGACATTGCCAAGTACTCCGTCTGCAACGCCCAAATGCGCAACCCGGCTCCAACAACACACTTCAAGAACATTCCGCAAAATTTCTGCAGCGCTTCCGCATGACAGAAATCTGCACTCGATCCCAACAACAGCAAATCGATCTACGACCAGCAATCACCTCAATCACAGCGACAACTCGATCACAGCTTCAACAACCAAGCACGAACGACGACGCCCGAAGATACCAGCGGACGATTTCAGATTTCAGATCAGCGAGCTCTTACTGAACTCCGCCTCGACCTGCACTGAGTTCTTTGAGTAATCTGAATACAGAGATTACCATCTCCAACACCACAACAAGGATTACTCACAAACGGTCAAGCCAAACCCACTCTAAACGCGAAGAGAATCCAGGTTACACTCAACTAGACTATCCACCATAGCCTGGAGCTTGAAGGCTCAACTCAAAGAACTAAGGCCTCCAAGCCCTACCTGCGAAGTTTACCCCTAGTGGACTCTCCTCCCAACTCGCCCTAACGGCACTAACGGCCTTACCGGGATGCGCCACTTCGCACTCGGTCAACCTAGCCGAGGTGCCCAAACTGACGTGACACGGTCTTCCAAGCTCCTCAACTCCACATCTTCCTAGAGAGACTAGAAGACTGAAAGGCTGACAAAATGAGCGAGAAGACGTGAGGGTCCATTTCGGGTCTCTTCTGTCCGACCCATAGCAGCCGTTCCTTCTTCTTCCCGAACTTAGAAGAGAGTTGTGAGAAGTATTGCTGACAGAATCCGGAGAGAATGGTCGAGGGTCATGTCTTCCCATCATGCAGCAAACTTCTTCTGAGTGCGTATGAGAGGTGAGAAGTCAGAAGAACAGAGTGCACATGTCTTGAGTCTGTTGTGAGGATAGACTGCGCGTAGGAAGAAGAAGACAGGTGAGACCAGTGAAGGGAAGTCTGACTTCGGGAGGTCTTCCGAGAACGACATTGAATCGGAAGCTGTCCCAAGTGTCTTCCCAGAGGCCACTGTCACCGCAAGAGCCCGCAACCATCTTCTGAACCTTTCTCATACTCTACTTCTCGCATATCTTGTATCTTCTGATAGGAAGTAGGATGTAATGCAAGGTGGGTTGTCTTCTTGGTAATCCATGCGAGGCCTTGCTTAGATAGGATTGTTTAGATATAGCTCGGAAGACGAGAGCTATCTAGGAAGCACTGTTAGAATCCCGGAAGACGGAGTAGCTGTCTTCTGGAAGACTAGTTTCGTCTTCTGAGAGTGGAAGCTAGACTGTGGACACTCGGGAAGAACTGAGCCTTCAGCTCATAGTAGGTGCTTGTGGTTTAGTGCAGCAGATCTTCCAGGTATGTCGATGCATCCGCGAGGCTTGGTGTTACCAGCGACAGAATTGGCCGAGGCCACTCCTTTCCTCAAGGAGTTGGGTCTCGACTTCTTCCTGTGGGACTGGAACCTCGCAGATCAAGGGCTTCTGGAGGAGGTATGGGCCGCGTTACCACCGCGTAACCCGTGTACCTGCGAAGGCAGGAGTAGCTCGGGGAAGATCATCTTCCTGGACAGAAGACTGGTGGCGTAAGGCGTTTCACAGGCCTGAGACCGAGAACCGAGGATATTGGTACGAGAAGAAGATCTTGCCTAGGATTGTGAGTTCATGGCATGTGCCTGGGAGTACCACCTGCCTTTTCGTGGAAGACAGGCAGGGGAGGAACGGTTGGAAGATAGAGTCTTACCGGGAGCCGAAGAAGCGAATTCTGGCGAAGTTGTTTCTGCATCTTTTCCCCAAGGGAAAAGCGCAGAAGACAAGGTACTTAGGAGATCAGGACGTGGAGTTCCTGGAATCAGTGTGGGATGACAGAGTGCCAATCTACTGGGGCGCGTACATCCACAACTATGTACAGACGGAGCTAGCATACTTGGGTACCCCGGCGGGAGGACATCTGACGCCCTTCTTCTGCTACTTGTATGTAGCCATGGGGGATCTTAGGGAAGATCAGCTGGCAGTGTATGGGCCAACGGAGCGACAGGAGGTGAAGGAGGAGACCTCGGAAGACGATGACCGAGAGACAGCAGCAACGCCCCCTCCCACTCTGATGCCACAGCTGAGACCCGGCTCTCACCAGAAGACGCTTCTGGTGAGGGAAGATGAGTCTAGTGGGTCGGAAGACGCCACGCCAGTGAGGAAGATGGGTCACAGAAGTGTACTGAGGACACCCATCTCCCTCATCCATTCAGGACCGGAGTCGGACTCGGAGGAAGACTTGCTGAGTACTCGATCGGAGCAGAAGACAGCTTTTGTAACACCTGGGAGTCTTCCGAAGACTCCAGAAGACGAAGGATGGATGGGTACTCCTACTGCGATGCGAGGAAGCGCAAAGAGGAGAGCCGCTCCTGCCACGAGGAGTCTTCCACCCCGGAAGATGAGAAGAGTAGCTTCTTCTCGTGCGCAGAAGATGAAGGCCGTAGTGGTGGAAGAGGCTCCCTTGCCTCTGGAAGACGAAGTCGACACCATCGAGCGAGTGGTGGGGATGAACTTGTCTTCTGCAGGAAGACGACTGGAGGAGTTCAGTGCCTACTTCCAGAAGGAGATCCAGCCCACTATGGAGTTGCTGGAAAGGAGAGCGAGGGCACAGGAGAAGCCTTTACAGCCTGGATTCGGCCTGCGCACCTTGCTGCGACAGGAAGACAGCCAGCAGAAGACGGAGTCTCTGGAAGCTAGTCTCCGCACTACGGAGAAGCTTGCAGCCAGGTACAAGGCGGAAACAGCCGCTTCTGCCAAAGAGTCGATGCAACTTCGGAAGAGCAACCAGGAGTTGCAGACGCGAGTACAGCAGCGTGATCAGGAAGTTCTCCGAGTACGGGAGAAGATCACTGCCCTCGCAGAAGAGCAGACCATTTGGAAGATGCAGCGAGAAGCCGCAGAAGCGGGAGCTGCAGTGGAGAAGACGCAGAGGGAAGCAGCGGAAGCTCGTGCGTAGAAGATGCTAGCTCAGTCGGTAGAAGCACTTCGGAAGAAGTTCAACTTCACCGCGGGTAAGAAGTTACTTACCTTAGCTAGGGAATGGGACAGTGGGTCCAAGACGAGGTTGGTGGAATGCAGAGATAGCATGTTCAGGTACCTGGATAGACAGATAGAAGGAGTGAAGACACTTTATGGTCTTCCCTCACTTCCGACACCTGCAACCGCATCTTCCCAAGCCCCAGCACCCTCGACTGGATCCGGAATGGAGAAGGAGGAGTTCGATCTCGCTGTACACTTGGTGGTGACAGCGTTGGAAGACGAGAAGACTCCAGAAGACGCCCCGGAAGACATGATGTCTTCTGGAAGACAGGAAGACGAGCCGTCTTCCCAGGTATTCCGCGTGGAGGAAGCGACTTCCCCGGACCCCTATGAGATCGCCATGGTCCCTAGTACTGCATCTGTGCCTCAGAAGACCGAAGATGCACCATTCGACTCGTCTTCCCAGAAGACCATTCCGTCTTCTGAAGTCGAAGCCGAGGAAGACGCAGCCGTAGAAACAACAGGGTCAGCGAAGAGTGAGGAGAGGGAAGCTACCTCAGTGGTACCCGAGGTAAGTGCAGGGCTTCCCAGCCCATCAGAAGTCGAGGTAGTAGCTCCTGTAGGAGCAGATCATGTAGAGATTGCCAACGAGCAATCAGAGTAGTTAGCAAACTCAATCGACACTTCCAGATTTAGTAGGATTGGACATGCTATCTTAAGGGTGGCAGTTTTCCATGTAAAAATAGTTAGGACCCCATGTGACAGCATAGGTAGCGTAGGAGTAACACAGTGGAGGGCTAATTGGGAAGAGGGACCGCATGCATGTGAGGTGACAACCTCTTGTCAGCGCCTCTCTCTCTGTCCCTGGTGGTCGCCTCCCCTGACTCTCGAGGCAGATGGTTAAGTAGGATAGCAGGGTAGGAGAAAAGCTCTCTGAGAGCTCTGCCAGTTCTGTAGAATTCGGCAGTAACTGAACATACACACCGATTCTACAGGCAGGCAGACGAGACACATTAGAGCAGAGACAGTCTTAGCGCACTACACCCGTTGTTGGAAACATACGAATAGTCTTGGAATATACAGGAGGGGTCTGCATACTCGCACCAGCAGTGATTCGAAGATGTAGATAGAGGTAGTGGACAGTCCAGGAATAGGGAACGGCATCCTCGTGCAGTCCTGTTGGCTAGGCTGGTGTGTCGAGGAGTAGACGCAGGAAGTAGCGGGAGTGAGCTTCCCAATGCCATTGTGACTTCTTCTCGGGGAATAGATTGTGGATTTGAGTGCAGCAGCTTCGCTCATGTCTTCTGGGTGGTGGAATGTATTGAATTCGCTCCCAATTGTGCATGGGAAGTGTTCTTCTTGAGTGGCGGTGAATGTCAACAGTTGTGGAGTGTAGCTTGACTCGTTCAGTAGAGCACTTGGGATCTACGTACGAACGGTCTTCTGGATAAGTGATCACAGAAGACAGAGCAGTCAGAGCAGCGAAGTGAAGAAGAAAGAAGGCTTCTTCCCGCAACAGAAGACGACATCCTCGAGTAGAAGACGGTGCTACAGTACTCACGTTTGTTGTCTTCCTCCCCAAACTATTACAAGCAGGGATGGCTTGTTAGTCAGGATCCGGACTAGAAGCCTGTCGGAATCTTAATTGCCCTTTTTCATCCTGTTTTCTCTTGTTTGGATTTCTTCTTCTTCCCATCTTCTCCCATCTTCCCCATCTTCTTACCTTCTTCTAGTGAGCTTCCGATACTTCTATTGAGCTTCCGTGAAGGTGAATGTCATTGTAGCGCTGCAGGAAGACAACTTCCGTAGGCAGAAGCCTGGGAAGGCTACAGGGGGCATACACCCTGTGATTTATCCAACCCGATGGAATGTGAGTATGAGAATAAGGTGTAACGACTGTTACTAGTCGACTTCTGCGAAGCCGGACAGCCTTCTGGAGGTGTGAGAAGACGAGCTAAACCCCCAGAAGACGAGAATCGTTTCGGGAAGACGGTATCTAGAAGACCGGAAGAAGCAACCTGGAAGCAGGAAGATCGTCTTCCCGAGCTTCTCTGTGAATAGTTGTGTGATATTTTAGTTGGTAGTTGGTTGTTTGGGTCCAGAGCACCATTTGGCGTATCTGGAAGACGTGTTGTTTTGTGTGGTTTTGTGAGAAGACGGGATTTTCTAGACAAAACCCGTGTGTTTGTGTGTTTGAACAGATCTTAGAACTTAGAGCAGCGTTACTTGTGCAAATCCTCTGTGGGAACGATATCTTGTATACTAAATGGGCAAAAGGAGAAATCCTTCGTCACTACAAGTGTCCTCCCGCCGGGGTACCCAAGTAAGCTAGCTCCGCTTGTACATATATGTGGAAGAATGAGTCCCAGTTGACGGGCACTCCTTCATCCCACACTGCTTCCAGGAACTCTACGTCCTGATCTCCAAGGTACCTCGTCTTCTGCGCTTTCCCCTTGGGAAAGAGATGCAGAAACAGCTTCGCCAGAAGTCGCTTCTTCGACCCTCGGTAAGATTCGATCTTCCATCCGTTCCTTCCTTGCTTGTCCTCCAGGAAGAGGCAAGTTGTGCTTCCAGACACATGTCACTCACTCACGATCGTGGGCAAGATCTTATTCTCGAGTCAATATCTTCGGTCCTCGGATTCTGGCCTGTGGAAGGTCCTGCGCCACCAATCTTCAGTCCAGGAAGATGGTCTTCCTCGAGCTACTCCTGCTTTCGTAGGTACACGGTTGCGAGGTGGTAAGGCTGCCCAAACCTCCTCCAGAAGTCCCTGGTCGGCGAGGTTCCAATTCCACAGGAAGAAGTCGAGAGGAAGGGTGTGGCCTTGGCCAACTCCGCTGCGGGTAACACCAACCCTCGCGGATGCATCGACATACTGGAAGATCTGTTGCACTAAGCCACACGCACTTACTGTGAGCTGAAGGCTCAGTCCTTCCCAAGCGTCCACAGTCTAGCTTCTTGTGGTGCCCACAAATTACAGGATTCACGAATTTTTGAAATTTTTGAGATTAATAACTTAAGAAGTTAACTGAAGAAGCGTTGTTACTTAAGATTACGGCTTCCTTAGCATGAAGATGATCTTAAGGGCTGTTTTGTAATATTAAGTTGACTTCTTCGGAAGACGACCGTCTTCCGAAGAGCGTCTTCTCGAAAGACGGAAGACGGCGGAAGACACGCATCTTCCGGAAGACGGCAACAATGGAAGCTTAACCACGTAAGGAGTAGGTGCAGCTACCAGGTAGCACCAAATCGGTTAGGTAGGTCAGGAGGATCGAAACCCCTAAACTGCGGAGAAGATGCGCAGGAAGCGCATTAGCACAGAAACCTACTTGCTTCCCGCATCGAGGGATTGGAGAACGAGAAGATCGATTCAGGTAGCGAGTTGATTCGAGTGAGGAAATCAGCGAGTGAAATCGAGTGAGGTTAAGATCGATTCGAAGCTAGAAGAAAGACGAAGTCAAATTGCTGAGCGTAGAAGAGTGTCGAGCTGGAGACGGTTTTGTGTGAGCTCTCGGAAGCTGACATTGGAGGGTGACTGAGTGGAATTGAAGGTGGAATCGAGACGTAGCCAGAAGCTGACCGCGGAAGCAGCCTTGTGGGGTGGCATTGGACCTGGAACTAGAGCCAAAAGCGCGCGGAAGAGCACAGACAGCTCGAGAAGTCGACAGAAGACAGTAGCGGTTCTTCCCATGTTCTCTTCCCTTCCCCACTACTTCTCGTCTTTGGTTGGTATCCCCCAGGCTTCCCCGGTTGTTTGCAAGCAGCCTGATCAAACAATCCCCCACCCCTATTTTCCTATTATGACATTGGGCGCGGAAGCGCTGCCCAATTTCTGTCAGACATCTTCTTGCTTCTCCCCGAGTTCAATTCGAGCTTCCCTACTCCTAGCCCTCAAATTGGAGATCCTAGCTATCAATTTCCCTACCCTACCATCCCTCTACTCCTGAAACCTTGACCAGAAGACGCTTCGGAAGATTGGAACATCTTCGGAAGACTATCTTCGGAAGACGCTTCAGTAGCTTGATTGTCTTCGGAAGTCGACTGTGCACGATTCGTATCAAGAGTGGATTTGCTTTGCTTTTGTGATAAGAGAGGCTTGGTACGAATTCCGAGTGGCTTGATGAGTTGTTTTGTTATTTCAAGAAGTTGGAAGTCAGGAACTAGGTCTGTGCCTCCCGGTCTTCTAAGCTTCTCAAATCCACATCTTCCTAGACAGACTAGAAGACTGGAAGGGCTGGCAAAATGCGCGAGAAGACGTGAAGGTCCATTTCGGGTCTCTTCTGTCCGACCCATAGCAACCCATTCCTTCTTCTTCCCGAACTTAGGAGAGAGTCGTGAGAAGTCTTGCTGGTAGAATCTGGAGAGAATGGTCGAGGGTCATGTCTTCCCACCAAGCAGCAAGCTTCTTCTGAGTGTGTATGAGAGGTGAGAAGTCAGAAGAACAGAGTGCAAATGTCTTGAGTCCGTTGTGAGGATAGATTGCGCGTAGGAAGAAGAAGACAGGTGAGACCAGTGAAGGGAAGCCTGACTTCGAGAGGTCTTCCAAAAAAGACATTGAATCGGAAGCTGTCTTGGGAGTCTTCCCAGAGGCCACTGTCATCGCAGGAAGACGAGAGCTATCTAGGAAGTACTGTTAGAATCCCGGAAGACAGAGTAGCTGTCTTCTGGAAGACTAGTTTCGTCTTCTGAGAAGTAGAAGCTAGACTGTGGGCACTTGGGAAGGACTGAGTCTTTGACTCACAGTAAGTGCGTGTGGCTTAGTGCAACAGATCTTCCAGTATGTCGATGCATCTTCGGGGGTTGGCGTTACCGGCAGCAGAGTTGACCGAGGTCACATCCTTCCTCAAGGAGTTGGGTCTCGACTTCTTCCTGTGGGATTGGAACCTCGCCGACCAGGGACTTCTGGAGGAGGTTTGGGCAGCATTACCGCCTCGCAACCGTGTACTTGCGAAGGCAGGAGTAGCTCGAGGAAGACCATCTTCCTGGACTAAAGATTGGTGGCGCAGGACCTTCTACAGGCCAGAATCCGAAGACCGAGGGTATTGGCTCGAGAAGAAGATCTTGCCCAGATCGTAAGTGAGTGGCATGTGCCTGGAAGCACAACTTGCCTCTTCGTGGAGGATAGACAGGGAAGGAACGGATGGAAGATCGAATCTTACCGGGAGCCGAAGAAGCGACTTCTGACGAAGTTGTTTCTGCATCTCTTTCCCAAGGGGAAAGTGCAGAAGACGAGGTACCTTGGAGATCAGGACGTAGAGTTCCTGGAAGCAGTGTGGGATGAGGGAATGCTCGTCAACTAGGGCTCATTCTTCCACATATATATACAAGCAAGACTAGCATACTTGGGTACCCCGGCGGGAGGACACTTGACACCTTTTCTCTGCTACTTGTATGTAGCCATGGGGGACCTCACGGAAGGACAGTTGGTGAAGTATGGGCCGACAGCGCAACCTGAGGCGAAGGAGGAGACCTCGGAAGAAGACGACCAGGCAGTAGCCGCAACTCCCCCTCCCACTCTGATGCCGCAACTGAGACCCGGCTCTCATCAGAAGACGCTTCTGGTGAGGGAAGACGACTCCAGTGGGTCGGAAGACGTCACGCCTCTGAGGAAGATGGGCCCTAGAAGTGTACCTAGGAAGACCGCCTCCCTCATACATTCGGGATCGGAGTCTGACTCGCAGGAAGAACTGCTGAGTACCCGACCGGAGCAGAAGACCGCTTCTGCAACACCATGGAGTCTTCTGAAGACTCCAGAAGACGTAGGATGGATGGATACTCCTACTGCGATGCGGGGAAGCGCAGTGAAGAGGACCGCTTCTACCATGGGGAGAGATCTTCCACCCCGGAAGATGAGAAGAGTAGCTTCTTCCCGTGTGCAGAAGATGAAAGTCACAGTGGTGGAAGAGGTATCCTTGCCTCTAGAAGATAAGGTCGCCACCTCCGATCGGATTGTGGAGATGACCTTGTCTTCCGGAGGAAGAAGATTGGAAGAGTTCAGCGCCTTCTTCCACGCAGAGATCCAACCAGCTATGGAGTTGCTGGAGAAGAGAGCGAAGGCTCAAGAGAAGCCCTTGCAGCATGGATTCGATCTACGCACCTTGATGCGTCAGGAAGAAGGCCTGAAGAAGACAGAAGTGCTGGAAGCTAGTCTCCGCACCACGGAGAAGCTCGCAGCGAGGTACAAGGCGGAAGCAGCCGCTTCTGCCAAGGAGCTGACCCAACTGAGGAAGGGCAACCAGGAGTTGCAGGCGCGTCTACAGCAGCGCGACCAAGAGGTTCTCCGAGTGCGGGGGAAGATCACCACCCTCGCAGAAGAAAGGACAACATGGAAGACGCAGCAGGAAGCCGCAGAAGCGCGAGTTGCAGCCGAGAAGATGCAGCGGGAAGTAGCGGAAGCTTGTGCGCAGGAGATGCTAGCACAGTCGGTGGAGGCACTCCGGAAGAAGTTCAACTTCACCGCGGGTAGGAAGTTGCTTACCCTCGCTAGAGACTGGGACGAGGAGTCCAGAGCGAGGTTGATCGAGTGCAAGGAGAGCATGTTCAGGTATTTGGATTGGCAGATAGAGAGAGTGAAGACACTCTATGGTCTTCCCTTGATTCCGCCACCTGCAACCGCATCTTCCCAAGCTCAAACACCATCGATTGGATCCAGATTGGAGAAGGAGGAGTTCGACCTCGCTGTCCACTTGGTAGTGACAGCGTTGGAAGCCGAGAAGACACCGGAAGATGCCCCGGAAGACAGGAAGAAGAACCGTCTTCCCAAGTATTCCGCGTGGAGGAAACGACTTCCTCGGACTCCTATGAGGTCGCCATGGTCCCTAGTGCCGCACCAGTGCCTCAGAAGAGCGAGGAAGCGCAAGTCGACCCAGCTTCCCAGAAGACGTTTCCATCTTCCGAAGCAGAAGCAGAAGCCGAGGAAGAAGCAACAGCAGCGACAGCAGGGCCAGCACAGAACGATGAGGAGGAAGCCACCTCAGTGACACCCGAGGTAATCGCAAGGCTTTCTAGCTTATCAGAAGCCGCGCTAGGAGCTCCGATAGGGGCAGATCAGGTAGAGATTGTCACCGAGCAATCAGAGTAGATAGTAACCAAAGTTGACAGTTCCAGATTTAGTAGGAACCGCACATGCTATCTTAAGGGTGGCAGTTTTCCTTGTAAAATTAGTTAGGCAGCTATGTGGTAGAGTAGCAAGCGCAAGAACAGGAAAGGGAAACCGTTTGCATGTGAAGGGGCAGCTTTTCTCTCTGGGTGGTGGTTCCTTCTGTTCTCTTGTGGTGGATGTATAAGTAGGATCGAAGAGTAAGAAATCTAGTTAGTTAGTGACACACACTACACCCGATGTTAGAGACATACAAATAATCGAGAGGTCTACATGCCGGAGAGGTCTACATGCTTGTTACCAGCAGTGGTTCGAGAATGTAGATAGAGGTAGTGGACAGTTTAGGAACAGGGAACGGCATCCTCATGCAGTCCTGTTGGCTAGGCTGTTGTGTCGAGGAGTAGGCGTATGAAGTAGAGGGGGTGAGCTTCCCAATGCCAATGTGACATCTTCTCGGAGAATGGATTGCTGATTTGAGTGCAGAAGCTTAATTCGTGTCTTCTAAGTGGTGGGTTCCTTGGATTTACTCCCAATTGTGCATGGGAAGTGTTCTTCTTGAGTGGCGGTGACTGTCAGCAGTGGTGGAAGTGCAGCTTGGCTCGTTCAGTGGAGCACTTAGGATCCACGTACGGATGGTCTTATGGGTAAGGGATCCCAGATGACAGAGTAGTCGGAGCAGCGAAGAGAAGAAGAAAGAAGCCTTCTTCCCACCACAGAAGACGACATCCTCAAGTAGAAGACGGTGCAACTGTACACATGTTTGTTGTCTTCCTCCCCAAATTATTACAAGCAGGGATGGCTTGTTAGTCAGGATCCGGACTAGAAGCCTGTCGAAATCTTAATTTCCCCTTTTCATCTTGTTTTCTCTTGTTTGGATTTTCCCTTCTTCCCCATCTTCCCTCATCTTCCCCATCTTCTTACCTTCTTCTAGTGAGCTTCCGAGACTTCTATGGAGCTTCCGTGAAGGTGAATGTCGTTGTAGTGCTGCAGGAAGATCATTTCCGTAGGCAGAAGCCTGAGAAGGCTTAAGGGGATATACACCTTGTGATTAATCTAATCCGTTGGAATGTGAGTGGGAGAGTAAGGTGTAACAGCCATGCTAGTCGACTTCTGCGAAGCAGAACAGTCTTCTGGAGGTACGAGAAGCCGAGTTGAACCCCCAGAAGCCGGTAATTGCTTCAGAAAGACGGTACTGAGAAGACCGGAAGAAGTGACCTGGAAGCAAGAAGAGCGTCTTCCCGAGCTTCTCTGTGAATAGATGTGTGATATTTTAGTTAGTAGTTGTTTGTTTAGGTCCAGAGCACCTTTTGGCGTGTCTGGAAGACGCGTGGTTTTGTGAGAAGACGGGATTTCTAGGGAAAACCCGTGTGTTTGTGTGTTTGAACAGATCTTAGAACTTAGAGCAGCGTTACTTGTGCAAATCCTCTGTGGGAACGATATCTTGTATACTAAATGGGCAAAAGGAGTAATCGTGCGACACTACATATAGTGAGCACCATTTTTGGCGCCGCTGCCGGAGATTTCATCTTAGTAACTTCTGTTCTAAGCTTCCTGGATCTGTGTGCCAATAGTTAGTTTTCTTTCAAACTAACTTCGATTGTAGTTGAATGAGTTGTGGGACTCCATCTTGCTAGAAGACAAGAACCGCAATCGGAAGCTGATAAGATACATCAAGGGGAACTGGAAGAAGCCGCTCCTCCGCTTCCAAGAGTTTCTTGGAAGACTCGATCTTGGAAGACTGCAGTGAGTACAACAAGAAGCAAGAGAAGAAGACGTTCCGAACCTGTGATCGGTTGTTCAGTCATTCGGTCCGCCGGATCTAGTATTAGAAGAAGAGGGACATCTCTTCTCAGCACTCTGGTGGATGCCTCCGACTAGAGGAAGAAGCAGAAGACGCACTGGTAAAGATCCTGAGTGGGTACATTCACCCCAGCGAACCACTTCTAGAGAGCAGCGGATATCCCTGAGACACCAAAGGAAAGAAGAAGAGCTCAGGAAGATCCGATCAGTAGAGTTGGAAGGGCCTTCCATGTCGAGCATAATCTTTGGAGAAGACAGAGGCCAACCGGGTGATCACGTGTATAAAGTAGATTTTGGTACTGGTTACTCGGAAGACGTCTTCCCAAGTACGGAAGAAGCTTCTCAAGATGAAGGAAGACTAGAGAAGATAGTTCCAGACGTCTCAGAAAGCGACAGCGACAGTAGTTTTGACTCAGAAGACGACCTTCGTGATTCAGACAGGCCTGGACCTTCGAGAAGATCATCTCCACCACCTGGACCTGAGGGAGGAAGAAGTTGGCAGTCGCACCAGCCAGCAATCGACATGGCTTCCCACACTCGGCAGAAGTACCATCCGTACGACGATGATGCTGACGCGGATGACTTCATTACGATGTTCGAAACCATCTCTCGATCCAACAAGGAAGACTCGGATGCCGACAGACTTCGTGTATTTCCCAGTTTGATCGTAGGGAAGGGAAGGAAATGGATGAGTAAAATGTTGGATGATGGGTTAGTAATGACCACTTGGGCTACTCTGAAGGCAGCTTTTCTGAAGAGGTTCAGAGGAGTGGGCTATGATCGGATGACCCTCATAGAACTTCAAAGGCTCGAACGGAAGAAGAAAGAGACACTGCGGGATTACACCGAGAGGTTTGAAGACCTCTTGGATCACATCCCTCAGAACCAAGGAAGACCCGGTTATTGTGCCCAGCAAGCCGTGGACTGGTACTTGAGAGGATTGTCTCAGGATATGGAGTTGTACTGCAGAAGAGGAGGAGGTGATGATTTAGTAGAAGTACAGAAACATGTCGAGCAGTATGAAACCTCGAGTATCACTCGGAACATGACGAAAGACAGAGGGAAGACCTCGAAGAAGTCCAAGAAGTCAAAGAAGTCTTCTAGGAAGTCCAAGAAGAAGTCCAAGTCCACTGAAACTGATAACAGTGATTCGGAAGTATCCTCTATTTCTGAAGAGTCTACGGTCGAAAGTTCAGAATCCGAATCTGAACAAGAAAAGAAGACATGGAAGAAGAAGAAGGAGAAGACACGATCAAGGGAAGAAGTTGTGCAAAAGATGCCTCAGACTCAGATCATTCAGTCTGCACCTGATCCCCGTATCGATGAAGTTCTGAAGCAATTTGCCGACTTGGAAGTTCATCTTCTGAACCAGAAGGATAAGCGGAAGCAACCAACGGCTTCCCGGCCAAACCTTTGGTGCAACCTTGGTAACTCTTCCGGGCACACCAGAGATCAGTGTACGCAAGACCAAGTTGTCAATTGGGCAGGGTGGGAAGAAGACGATGAAGGATATCTACACGATCATAGTGGGGAAACCTGCTATAGGATCGAGACGATACAACTCTTCACTCCTACTCCTCCCGCCCAATATAATCGTTATGTACCTAAGGATAGAGCTAGTAATGTACAGACCAGGACGCCCTGGCAACTTTCTTCATCACACGACCTCTAAATCCTCTTCCTGGAGCGTGCAATAATTGTGGAGAGACAGGACACTGGTGGTTCACCTGTCCTCATCCGAGAAGACAGATTGGGCAAGTGCCCTTGTGTGAGAATTGTAAGGAAGCAGATCATTTCACATGAAATTGTCCTCAGACCTTACGACCACGACAAATGGTTAGATTTGCAGAGATCACGCCTCCTACAGAAGCTGCATCAGCTTCTAAACTCGAGTTAGCAGTGGTACAGCACATCACGGTAGAAGAAGAAGATCATGGGGATTGTACGGATAGTCTCCATATCGAGGAAGACGAACCAGACCCCGGGTAGCGCGAAGGAAAGGAACCTCAGCTGCAGAAGACGACTGCAGCTCAGAAGACGAAAGTCACTTGAAGCAGCTTCTTCTTTCACTTTGGCGGATGACACTGTTTGGAGCCCTAGCCTGGATTCAGACAGTTGACCTCCAGAAGAAGTCCTGGATGAAGCGGTGTTCAAGGTAAGTACCAGAAGCAAAGGGAAGTCAGAATCCCGTCAGAAGGAGATCAAGAAGAAGAAGCAGCGAAAGGAGAGGTCATCTTCCCCTGAGCGGCCTTCTTCTCCTACTTACGACCGAGAAGATCCGAAGTACTTTGCTCCTGACATTAGACAAGAAGTTGAAGCGATCATGCAAGAAGAGCGAGAGAAGCGACGGAAGATAGTACAGCAGCTTCTTACATCGACTACGGCAGCTCCTATCTCAAGAGAAGAGTCCCCAGTCGAGGGAAGACACCATTCTGATCTTCCACCCAAGGAAGCAGCTACTACATCTTCTCTGTTGGAAACACCAGTCGCTCTTCTGAAGCGATCCCCTTACGACTTCTTGGTGACTTGTGGAATCAGAAGGCGGATGTAATCTTCCAACAGCTGTTAGATTACAACGTTGGTTATAGGAAGCTGTTACAATCTGTGCTTCGAGGATCGAGGAAGAGGAGGACAACTAAACTTCCAAAGAGCACCCCGATCTTAAGAATAGAGCATGAGGACTTGGGAGCCCCAGAGCTTGATATGGAGATCTATGATTGTCTTCTGAAGAAGGTACCCATTGATTCTGGCTCCGGAGTTAACATCATGACTGAAGAAACGACGCATGCCCTAGGCTTCACTGAGTTCCAGCCTACTCCGAGAATCCTCAGAAAGGCGGACCAGACCAGAAGACGACCTTTGAGGCAACTGAAAGATGTCTTGACGATAATTGGGGGAGTATCTTTTTACCTCACTTACATCATTTTGCGACCTGAAGCTAGGGTTGGATATCAGGTGTTGATAGGAAGACCATGGCTGTATGCTGCAAATGTAAATACCGATTGGAGAAGACATCGTTTGAGATTTCCCAATCCTACACCCAAGCCAGGTGAGAAAACCAAGGTCTCACTTCCTTGGATCAAGATTGGACACCAAGGTGAAACACCTTCTACGACAGAAGGATACACTTCAGAAGACTCAGCTGCGTCAATGATGAACGATATAATGAGTTTGTGGTGAATAGCTTGTGTACTACAGAAGTAACAGAGATAACAGAGGAAGTGATCTGTGGGTACATTGAGTGGTACGAAGTTGCGGAAGAAGAGCTTCCTGAAGATGAAAGTACCGTCTTCCCTTCGGAAGATCCGACAGTGGGTCTTCCAGAAGATGAATCTGAACCGGAAGAAGCTCCCAAACCAGAATACTTCGGTGTCAGTGACTACAGTCACACTGCTCCTAAACCCTGCACTTCGGTGTCAGTGACTACAGTCACACTGAAGGAATGGTGAACCCGGATGATCTTCAAGAAATGGAGGTTGCTCTTGGGAAGAAGCTGAAGCTTTCCAAGGTGATCGAAGGCCAACAGTTGGAAGACTTTCAAAAACTTCTGACGGAGTTCCAGGATGTCTTCGCGTGGACCATAGAAGACATGAAGGGCATACCTCGAGAGTTGGGAGAGCATCGTATTGACTTGCTGGAGGGCGTTGTTCCTGCACGACAGAGGCAGTATCGGCTCAACCCCAAGTACTCGCTTCTAGTGAAGGATCAGATCGATCAATACCTGAAGGCGGGAGTCATCTTCCCAGTGCTTAGTAGTGAGTGGGTAGCTCCTATCGTCATCGTGCCGAAGAAGCAGACAGGGAAGATCCGAGTGTGTCAAGACTTCCGGAAGCTGAACTTGGCCACGAAAAAGGATCACCATCCTTTACCATTCACTGATTCTGTGTTGGACCAGGTAGCAGGACATGAGTTCTACAGCTTCCTGGATGGATATTTTGGGTACAACCAAGTTTCAATCAGAGAAGAAGACAAGTCGAAAACTACTTTCACTACTGATTGGGGCACGTACGTGTACAATCAAATGCCGTTTGGTTTGTGCAACGCGCCAGCTACATTCCAGAGATTGATGATTACCATCTTCAAGGAGTATCTTCGCACTTTCATGGAGATCTTCTTGGATGATTTCTGTGTGTTTGGATCGAAAGAAGACCACCTGATATTTCTAAGGAAGTGTTTTCTGAAGTGTAGAGAACATCGTTTGGCTCTTCACCCTGAGAAGTGCTTCTTTGGTATGTCAGAGAGAATTTTGTTAGGACATAGGATTTCTGAAAGAGCCATAGAGATCGACTGTGCTAAGGTGGAAGTCATCATGAAACTCCACCCACCTGCTAACCTGACTCAGTTGAGAAGCTTCCTAGGCAACGTAGGATACTACAGGAGGTTTATTGACAGGTACGCAGAGGTAGCAAGAAGACTCACCAAGTTGCTGAAGAAGGACGAACCATACATTTGGTCTTCTGAGCAGCAGGAAGCATTCGAAGAAATGAAGAGGCTTCTGTCGGAATCCCCTGTCCTAAGGCCACCTGATTGAGAGAGAGTCTTCCATATTTATGTGGATGTTTCTGCTTTCGCCATAGGGGTGGTGTTTGAGTCAGAAAGATGAGAAGAAGAAGGATTATCCCATTTACTATGCGGAAGACAACTCAGTGATGCAGAGAAGAAGTACTCTACAACTGAAAAGGAGTGTCTTGGCATGATTTATTCCTGTCGAAAGTTTAGGCACTATCTTCTAGCCAACCCGTTTGTCTTCTATGTGGATCATTTTTCTTTAAAACATCTTGTGAAGAAAGCAGATTTGTCTGGTAGGATAGCTAGGTGGATTCTTCTACTCCAGGAATTTACTTACACAGTTGAGTACAGGCCTGGAAGACAGCATGTTAATGCTGACTACCTATCCAGATTGGAGACGGAACGACGAGAAGATGAAGTGGAAGATGAGTTCCCTGACGAGAAGCTGTTTGCAGTTTTTGCAGAGACACTTTCATCTGAGGGGGGGCGTACCGCCTGCTTCCCAGAAGACGAGACTAGATCTTCTGATCCAGTCTTTGTGACTTCCACAGAAGAGTCGATCTTCAAGAACTTGAGGAAGTTCTTGGAAGACCAACAGTACCCAGAGGGATTAGATGCGGAGCAGAAGGCTGTCTTCTTACACAAGGCAGGTCCTTACGTCATCTTCCAGGGTATCCTGTTCAGGAAGGGACATGACGAGAAGCTAAGAAGATGTCTTGAGCCCTCAGAGATTAAGCCAGTGATCACGGGTCTTCACTACGAGGATGCTGGGGGTCACTACGGGCTGAAGACCACAGTGAAGAAGATGTTGGACGCCGGTTACTAGTGGCCGACCATGTACAAGGACACTTTTCAGGAGATCAGGAAATGTGATGCGTGCCGGAGGGTGAGAAGACCAACAGCTACTACTAGGTGGTCTCTTACTCCCGCTTGCTCCTTTTGAAAAGTGGGGAATCGACTTTGTGGGACCTATCGTCCCGGTGGCTAGAAGAACACGGGCCCAGTATATTCTTATAGCTACCGACTATGCTACCAAGATGGTGGAAGACGAAGCCACAAGGAAGAACGATGCCGCAGTGGTAGCCAGGTTCCTTTGGCACAACATCATCACTCGATATGGATGTCCGTTGGAATTGGTATCAGATAGGGGTACTCATTTCTTAAATGAGATTATCTCCCTCCTGATCCAATACTTCAGGATAAAGCATCGGAAGACGACACCGTACAACCCGTAAGCGAACGGACTAACGGAGAAGTCGAATGGTCTTCTGTGTAACATCCGGAATAAGGTAACTGTTAACCATGCGTATGATTGGGACACGAAATTGCCATATGTGTTATGGACTTTCAGAATTTCACCCAAAGTCACGACCCAGAAGACACCTTTCTACCTAACTTATGGCATGACACCTATTGTGTCCATCGAGTTAGAAGTCCCTACTTACCGATTAGCCGTAACCGAACGTATGGGAGAAGAAGAGAGCCAGGAGCAGCGTCTTCTGAACTTCGTAGAGTTCGAAGAAGACATGAATGCAGCTTTGGAGAAGACGTACGAAGTACAAGCGCAACGTAAGGTGAACTATGATGGCAAGCTGAAGAAGGTGACCGTCGTGGATGGGGACTTGGTGCTTCTCTACGTATTAAGTTCCCTAGGAAACTTCATCTTCGCTGGATGGATCCTTACCGGGTCCTGGAAGTCTTCTCCAATGGCTCCTTGCAGTTGGAAGAGTTAGACGGTACGTTGATGACCACTCGTGTAAATGGGTGACGTGTCAAGAAGTACTGGACGTGAACGGAAGTGCTGAAGTACTGATGTTTGCGAGGACGCAAACATATAAGGTGGGCGTATGTGGTGTCCACAAATTACAGGATTCACGAATTTTTGAAATTTTTGAGATTAATAACTTATCTGTATAACTGAAGAAGCGTTGTTACTTAAGATTACGGCTTCCTTAGCAGGAAGATGATCTTAAGGGTTGTTTTGTAATATTAAGTTGACTTCTTCGGAAGACTGTCTTCGGAAGACGGTGGAAGAGACGCATCTTCCGGAAGACGGCAACCATGGAAGCTTAACCACGTTGTAGAGTTGAGAGTTTTCCTCGGGAAGGGCGGAACCTTCTGGCTGCGATATGATCGTGAAGGTTGTGGGAAGACTACTAGGGAAGGTGCTGGGCTTCAGGTTCTGGTTGTTTACTATCCAGAGGTAGGCTTCAAGTCATAAGGGCACTATAAATCTTCACACAGGTCGAATAGATCCTCCAGTATGCTCATGAAGTGAAAATCAGATCAAACTAACAGTAATAAGGTTCACCAGCGAACTTTAACAGTCAAGAATCAGAAACATAAGATGGTTTAGGCTTCAGAACTTCTCCTATATGTCAATGAGGCCCTACTGACCATACAGACGAAGTTTCAGCTTGAGTTCAGTTCAGAGCACCGAGATATGGGTAGAAACTTTCTGAACAGAGAAATTATGGCAATTTCTGGTACCTAGACAGCTATTCTGACCTAGAACAGAGAATTGGCTCGATGAATTTCAAAGTTTCTCACAGTATTTGAAGTCTACAGGATGCTGAACATCCCTGTGAAGTTGGGCCTCCTGAATGTACACAGAACTCCAGATCTCCTCCTCTGAAGTCGCTGCTCTAGATTAAGAGCTTTTCAGACCCCCTCTGCTTCAGCGGCCGCCCTGAATTACTCAGTTACTCAATCGATATGAAACTTTTTGGGAAATCGTAGCCCTGCTGGCAGAGAACGCAACCACGAAGTTTTGAAGCGATTTCTTCAATTCTGCTGCAAATGACACTGAAAATCCCAAAATCAACAAAAGTGATGCAGTTTTGGCATAATCCGAACTTCAATTGGGCATAACTTCGTCTTTATTGCTTCAAATCGACTGAAAATTTCACTGACAGTGCTTGGCTTGACGAGCTCTCTCTCCCTGTGCTCTCAGATTTCGAAGTGTCTTCACAAATTGCTCGAAAACCTCTCTAGAGCTCTGTTTCTAAACTTAGAATTTAACATAAGACAAAAATGGACCAATGGGAGTTCATAGCTCCATTTGGTTGTCATTTTGTGCCTTAAACTACCTGGTTACTCAATTCAACTCATATGCAACCACGTCAAGTCCCCTAAAGCGCCAGCGTATAACCTAAACTACCTAGAACGACACATAGCCTTGAAAGTAAACTAAAACCAGCTAAAAGCGTGCATGGGTAACACGTAGGTACAACCCATGAACTTAAGCCCTATCTACATGGCAAATCAACCTACTAAGACCCAAAATATATAACATCCTCAAGTGTCGATATCTCTGAGGTCCCAACTCTACTCAGAGAGACTAACGCTAGACAGAGAGGTGAATTATTTACAATGTAAAATAATTCACATCACGACAACGTAAGGAGTAGGTGCACCTACCAGGCTTCCAGCATCGAGGGATTGGAGAACGAGAAGATCGATTCAGGCAGCGAGTTGATTCGAGTGAGGAAATCAGCGAGTGAAATCGAGTGAGGTTAAGATCGATTCGAAGCTAGAAGAAAGACGAAGTCAAATTGCTGAGCGTAGAAGAGTGTCGAGCTGGAGACGGTTTTCTGTGAGCTCCCGGAAGCAGACATTGGAGGGTGGCTGAGTGGAATTGAAGATGGAATCGAGACGTAGCCAGAAGCTTACCGCGGAAGCAGCCTTGTGGGGTGGCATTGGAGCTGGAACCAGAGCCAAAAGCGCGCGGAAGAGCACAGACAGCTTGAGAAGTCGACAGAAGACAGTAGAGGTTCTTCTCATGTTCTCTTCCCTTCCCCACTGCTTCTCGCCTTTGGTTGGTATCCCCCGCGCTTCCTCGGTTGTTTGCAGGCAGCCTGATCGAACAATCCCCCACCCCTATTTTCCTATTATGACATTGGGCGCGGAAGCGCTGCCCAATTTCTGTCAGACATCTTCTTGCTTCTTCCTGAGTTCAATTCGAGCTTCCCTACTCCTAGCCCTCAAATTGGAGATCCTAGCTATCAATTTCCCTACCCTACCATCCCTCTACTCCCGAAACCTTGACCAGAAGACGCTTCGGAAGATTGGAACATCTTCGGAAGACTGTCTTCGGAGGACTGTCTTCGGAAGACGCTTCAATAGCTTGACTGTCTTCGGAAGTCGACTGTGCACGATTCGTATCAAGAGTGGATTTGCTTTGCTTTTGTGATAAGAGAGGCTTGGTACGAATTCCGAGTGGCTGGTGAGTTGTTTTGTTATTTCGAGAAGTTGGAAGTCGGGAACTAGGCCTGTGCCTCCCGGTCTTCCAAGCTTCTCAAATCCACATCTTCCTAGAGAGACTAGAAGACTGGAAGGGTGGCAAAATGCACGAGAAGACGTGAGGGTCCATTTCGGGTCTCTTCTGTCCGACCCATAGCAGCCCATTCCTTCTTCTTCCCGAACTTAGGAGAGAGTCGTGAGAAGTCTTGCTGGTAGAATCTGGAGAGAATGGTCAAGGGTCATGTCTTCCCACCAAGCAGCAAGCTTCTTCTGAGTGTGTATGAGAGGTGAGAAGTCAGAAGAACAGAGTGCAAATGTCTTGAGTCTGTTGTGAGGATAGATTACGCGTAGGAAGAAGAAGACAGGTGAGACCAGTGAAGGGAAGCCTGACTTCGGGAGGTCTTCCGAAAAAGACATTGAATCGGAAGCTGTCCTGGGAGTCTTCCCAGAGACCACTGTCATCGTAGGAGCCCGCAACCATCTTCTGAACCTGTTATGCACTCTACGTTTCACGAATCTTGTATCTTCTGATAGGAAGTAGGATGTAATGCAAGGTGGGTTGTCTTCTTAGGAATCCATGCGAGGCCTTGCTTAGTTAGGATTGTTTAGATATAGCTCGGAAGACGAGAGCTATCTAGGAAGTACTGTTAGAATCCCGGAAGACGGAGTAGCTGTCTTCTGGAAGACTAGTTTCGTCTTCTGAGAAGTAGAAGCTAGACTGTAGGAAGGAACGAGTGGAAGATCGAATCTTACCAGGAGCCGAAGAAGTGACTTCTGGCAAAGTTGTTTCTGCATCTCTTTCCCAAGGGGAAAGCGTAGAAGACGAGGTACCTTGGAGATCAGGACGTAGAGTTCCTGGAAGCAGTGTGGGATGAGGGAGTGTCCGTCAACTGGGGCTCATTCTTCCACATATATGTACAGGCGGAACTAGCATACTTGGGTACCCGGCGGGAGGACACTTGACACCTTTCCTCTGCTACTTGTATGTAGCCATAGGGGACCTCACGGAATGACAGTTGGTGAAGTATGGGCCGACAGCGCAACCTGAGGCGAAGGAGGAGACCTCGGAAGAATACGACTGAGCAGCAGCCGCAACTCCCCTCCCACTCTGATGCCGCAACTAAGACCCGGCTCTCATCAGAAGACGCTTCTGGTGAGGGAAGACGACTCCAGTGGGTCGAAAGACGTCACGCCTCTGAGGAAGATGGGCCCTAGAAGTGTACTTAGGAAGACCGCCTCCCTCATACATTCGGGATCGGAGTCTGACTCGGAGGAAGAACTGCTGAGTACCTGACCGGAGCAGAAGATCGCTTCTGCAACACCAGGGGTTCTTCCGAAGACTCCAGAAGACGTAGGATGGATGGATACTCCTACTGCGATGCGAGGAAGCGCAGTGAAGAGGACCGCTTCTATCATGGGGAGAGATCTTCCACCCCGGAAGATGAGAAGAGTAGCTTCTTCCCGTGTACAGAAGATGAAGACCACAGTGGTGGAAGAGGTATCCTTGCCTCTAGAAGACAAGGTCGCCACCTCCGATCGGATTGTGGAGATGACCCTGTCTTCCGCAGGAAGAAGACTGGAAGAGTTCAACGCCTTCTTCCACGCAGAGATCCAACCAGCTATGGAGTTGCTGGAGAAGAGAGCGAAGGCTCAAGAGAAACCCTTGCAGCATGGATTCGGTCTGCGCACCTTGATGCGTCAGGAAGAAGGCCAGAAGAAGACAGAAGTGCTGGAAGCTAGTCTCCGCACCACGGAGAAGCTCGCAGCGAGGTACAAGGCGGAAGCAGCCGCTTCTGTCAAGGAGCTGACCCAACTGAGGAAGGGCAACCAGGAGTTGCAGGCGCGTCTACATCAATGTGACCAAGAGGTTCTCCGAGTGCGGGGGAAGATCACCGCCCTCGCAGAAGAAAGGACAACATGGAAGACGCAACGGGAAGCCGCAGAAGCGCGAGTTGCAGCCGAGAAGATGCAGCGAGAAGCAGCGGAAGTTCATGCACAGGAGATGCTAGCACAGTCGGTGGAGGCACTCCGGAAGAAGTTCAACTTCACCGCGGGTAGGAAGTTGCTTATCCTGGCTAGAGACTGGGACGAGGAGTCCAGAGCGAGGTTGGTCGAGTGCAAGGAGAGCATGTTCATGTATTTGGATCGGCAGATAGAGAGAGTGAAGACACTCTATGGTCTTCCCTTGACTCCGCCACCTGCAACCGCATCTTCCCAAGCTCCAGCACCATCGACTGGATCCGGATTGGAGAAGGAGGAGTTCGACCTCGCTGTCCACTTGGTACTGACAGCGTTGGAAGCCGAGAAGACACCAGAAGATGCCCCAGAAGACAGAAAGAAGAACCGTCTTCCCAGGTATTTCGCGTGGAGGAAGCGACTTCCCCAGACCTCTATGAGGTCGCCATGGTCCCTAGTGCCGCACCAATATCTCAGAAGAGCGAGGCAGCACCACTCGACCCAGCTTCCCAAAAGACGCTTCCGTCTTCCGAAGCAGAAGCAGAAGCCGAGGAAGAAGCAGCATCTGCGACAGCAGGGTCAGCACAGAACGATGAGGAGGAAGCCACCTCAGTGACACCCAAGGTAATCGCAGGGCTTTCTAGCTTATCACAAGTCGCGTTAGGAGCTCCGATAGGGGCAGATCATGTAGAGATTGTCATCAAGCAATCAGAGTAGATAGTAACCGAAGTTGACAATTCTAGATTTAGTAGGAACCGAACATGTTATCTTAAGGGTGGCAGTTTTCAGTGTAAAATTAGTTAGGCAGCCATGTGGCGGAGTAGGAAGCGCAAGAACAGAAAAGGGAAACCGTTTGCATGTGGAGGGGCAGCTTTTCTCTCCCTGGTGGTGGTTCCTTCTGTTCTCTTGTGGTGGATGCATAAGTAGGATCGAAGAGTAGGAAATCTAGTTAGTTAGTGACACACACTACACCCGATGTTAGAGACATACGAATAATCGAGGATTATACCGGAGGGGTCTGCATGCTTGTTACCAGCAGTGATTCGAGAATGTAGATAGAGATAGTGGACAGTTTAGGAACAGGGAACGGCATCCTCGTGCAGTCCTGTTGGCTAGGCTGTTGTGTCGAGGAGTAGGCACAGGAAGTAGAGGGGGTGAGCTTCCCAATGCCAATGTGACATCTTCTCGAGGAATGGATTGCTGATTTGAGTGCAGAAGCTTAATTCGTGTCTTCTGGGTGGTGGGTTCCTTGAATTTACTCCCAATTGTGCATGGGAAGTGTTCTTCTTGAGTGGCGGTGACTGTCAGCAGTGGTGGAAGTGCAGCTTGGCTCGTTCAGTGGAGCACTTAGGATCCACGTACGGATGGTCTTATGGGTAAGGGATCCCAGATGACAGAGTAGTCGGAGCAGCGAAGAGAAGAAGAAAGAAGCCTTCTTCCCACCACAGAAGACGACATCCTCAAGTAGAAGACAGTGCAACTGTACACATGTTTGTTGTCTTCCTCCCCAAATTATTACAAGCAGGGATGGCTTGTTAGTCAGGATCCGGACTAGAAGCCTGTCGGAATCTTAATTTCCCCTTTTCATCTTGTTTTCTCTTGTTTGGATTTTCCCTTCTTCCCCATCTTCCCTCATCTTCCCCATCTTCTTATCTTCTTCTAGTGAGCTTCCGAGACTTCTATTGAGCTTCCATGAAGGTGAATGTCGTTGTAGTGCTGCAGGAAGACCATTTCCGTAGTCAGAAGCCTGAGAAGGCTTAAGGGGGCATACACCCTGTGATTAATCTAATCCGTTGGAATGTGAGTGGGAGAGTAAGGTGTAACAGCCATGCTAGTCGACTTCTGCGAAGCAGAACAGTCTTCTGGAGGTACGAGAAGCCGAGTTGAACCCCCAGAAGCCGGTAATTGCTTCAGAAAGACGGTACTGAGAAGACCGGAAGAAGTGACCTGGAAGCAAGAAGAGCGTCTTCCCGAGCTTCTCTGTGAATAGATGTGTGATATTTTAGTTAGTAGTTGTTTGTTTAGATCCAGAGCACCTTTTGGCGTGTCTGGAAGACGCGTGGTTTTGTGAGAAGACGGGATTTCTAGGCAAAACCCGTGTGTTTGTGTGTTTGAACAGATCTTAGAACTTAGAGCAGCGTTACTTGTGCAAATCCTCTGTGGGAACGATATCTTGTATACTAAATGGGCAAAAGGAGTAATCTTGCGACACTACACTTCTACTTCTCAGAAGACGAAACTAGTCTTCCAGAAGACAACTACTCCGTCTTCCGAGATTCTAACAGTACTTCCTAGATAGCTCTCATCTTCCAAGCTATATATCTAAACAATCCTAACTAAGCAAGGCCTCGCATGGATTCCTAAGAAAACAACCCACCTTGCATTACATCCTACTTCCTATCAGAGGATACAAGATTCACGAAACGTAGAGTGCAGAACAGGTTCAGAAGATGGTTGCGGACTCCTACGATGACAGTGGCCTCTCGGAAGACTCTCAGGACAGCTTTCGATTCAATGTCTTTCTCGGAAGACCTCCCGAAGTCAGGCTTCCCTTCACTGGTCTCACCTGTCTTCTTCTTCCTATGCGCAATCTATCCTCACAACAGACTCAAGACATTTGCACTCTGTTCTTCTGACTTCTCACCCCTCATACACACTCAGAAGAAGCTTGCTGCTCGGTGGGAAGACATGACCCTCGACCATTCTCTCCAGATTCTGCCAGCAAGACTTCTCACGACTCTCTCCTAAGTTTGGGAAGAAGAAGGAATGGGCTGCTGTAGGTCGGACAAAAGAGACCCGAAATGGACCCTCACGTCTTCTCACGCATTTCGCCAGCCCTTCCAGTCTTCTAGTCTCTCTAAGAAGATGTGGATTTGAGAAGCTTGAAAGACCGGGAGGCACAGGCCTAGTTCCCGTCTTCCAACTTCTTGAAATAACAAAACAACTCACCACGCCACTCATGATTCGTACCAAGCCTCTCTTAATACCAAAGCAAAGCAAATCCACCCTTGATACGAATTGTATACAGTCGGTCTTCCGAAGACAGTCAGGCTTCCGAAGATGTCAGGCTTCCGAAGATGTCAGGCTTCCGAAGATGTTCTAATCTCAGAAGCGTCTTCCGAAGATGTTCAGATCTTCCGAAGCGTCTTCTGTTCAAGGTTTCGGGAGTAGAGAGATGGTAGGGTAGGGAAATTGATAGCGGGGATCTCCAATTTGAGGGCTAGGAGTAGGGAAGCTCGAATTGAACTCGGGAAGAAGTAAGAAGATGTCTGACAGGAATTGGGCAGCGCTTCCGCGCCCAATGTCACAATAGGAAAATAAGGATGGGAGAATCGATCGATCAGGTTGCCTGCAAACCACCGGGGAAGCACGGGAGATACCGAACAAAGACGAGAAGCAGTGGGGAAGGGAAGAGAACATGGGAAGAACCTCTACTGTCTTCTGTCGACTTCCCGAGATGTCTTCTATCTTCCACGCGCTTCTATCTCTGGTTCCAGCTCCAACGCGACCTCACAAGGCTGCTTCCGCGGTCAGCTTCTGGCTACGCCTCAATTCCATCTTCGATTCCACTCAGCCATCCTCCAATGTCAGCTTCCGGGAGCTCACAGAAAACTGTCTTCAGCTCGACACTCTTCTGCGCTCAGCAATTCGACTTCGTCTTTCTTCTAGCTTCGAATCGATCCTAACCTCACTCGATTTCACTCGCTGATTTCTTCACTCAAATCAACTCGCTGCCTGAATTGATCTTCTCGGTCTCCAATCTCTCGATGCGGGAAGTAGGTAGATTTCTGTGCTAATGCGCTTCTTGTGCATCTTCCCCGCAGTTTAGGAGTTTCGACCCTCCTGACCTACCTAACCGATTCGGTGCTACCTGGTAGGTGCACCTACTCCTTACGTGGTTAAGCTTCCCTGGTTGTCGTCTTCCGGAAGATGCGTGTCTTCCGCCGTCTTCCGTCTTCCGAAGACACCACCGAGAAGACGCTCTTCGGAAGACGGTCGTCTTCTGAAGAAGTCAACTTATTATTACAAACAGCCCTTAAGATCATATTCTTGCTAAGGAAGCTGTAATCTTAAGTAACAACGCTTCTTCAGTTATACAAATAAGTTATTAATCTCAAAAATTTCAAAAATTCGTGAATTCTGTAATTTGTGGGCACCACAACTATATCCAAAGTGGCATCGAGATGACATCAAGAGTCGAAAAGTTTTTAATAACAAAGGTCTTAGCTTAGCAGGGGATCTGCTTGGTTGATAAGTAGGTCTACTTATAAGGACCTTAGCTTAGCTAGAGTGTTAGGGTTTATAAGGATCCTAGCTTAGCTGGGGTGTTAGAGTTTGGAGAAAACAGCCGACATCATGCGAAGGAAGGGTACTGTATTTTTTTCAAGGAGAGCCATCGAGACGCACAGGAAGGAAGACTGAGACTGAGAGAGTCAAATTTCTGAGAGATTTTAGTACTAAAGGTGTAACGAGAAAGGATACAAGGCGTTGGAGGTGTCACTATTGTTGTTTCTTGAAGATCAATCCACCTTTTGGTGAGCAGGAGAAGATCTATTCGAGTGAGGATCAACTGTTTCGAGACCAATTTGCTTTTTGACGAGCAAGAGACGATCTATTTGAGTAGGAATCAGCTGTTTAGAAGTAGTCTACTTTCTGGTGAACGGATGGTAATCTTATTGAGGAAGGAACGACTGTGGTGGATGAGAGACAATCTTGTTGGATGTTGATGGACTGTCAAACAAGAATTGACATCTGTGGAGAGGTTTTGACTGACACAAGAAGAGAAATAAAGCATTGGGAGTTCAGATTTCTTCTATTGTTGTGTTTGGAGGTGGATTTGTCCTCTGGTGAATGAGATTTGATCATGTTGAGTAGTAATCGACTTTAGACGGAGTTTTGTATTTGTGAGAAACCTTGGTCATTGTGGGTAAGCTAGTTGCTCCCTATCTTCTTATTCAATCTCTACCTCTATCATGCAATTAATCAAATCAGAAGGCTCGTCCTTCCTGAGAAAGACTCTCCTCGATAACCGGTTGTCATGGGTAGAAAGGCAAAAACTTTGAGAATAATCAGAGTGTGATACGTCTACCTAAGAAAACGTTGAGCTTCTGGCTGGTTGTTTACTCAAGAGGTAGGCTTCAGGTTACAACTTGGCACTGTAAACACTTACACAGGTCTGTTGGGTCCTTTAATATGTTCAGAAAGTGAATCAGGTCTATCAAGTAGTAATAAGATCAGACGGTGAACTTTAACACTCAAGAATGAGGGTTTAGACTTTGAAACTTTTCTTACATGTAAACAAGGTCTTACTGAACACACATACAAAATTTCAGCTTGGGATCAAATCTAAGCACTGCGATATGGACAAAAACATTTTTACTAAAGAAATTACGGCAATTTCTAACACCCAGATTCCTACTTCGACCTAGAACAGAAAATTGGCTCGATAACTTTCATTCATCCTTACAGGATTTGTGGTCTACATCATGTTGAACAACCTTACGAAATTTGACTTGCTGGTTGTACACGGTTCTCCAGATCTCGAGCTTGGAAGTTGCTGCTCTAGATTGAGAGCTTTTCATACCCCCTCTGCTTCAACGATCGTCTTGAATTATTCACTCACTCAAATTACATGAAACTGTTTTGACAGTCGTAGTCCTGCTGACAGAGAATGCAACCACGAAGATTTGAAACGATTATCTCAATTCTGCTGCAATTGAGACACCAAAAACCATGATTTTAGGATTTAACCATGTCTAAGACATCAAAAACCTCAAAATCAACAGTTGTGATGCAATTCCGACCCAATCCGAACTTCAAATTGACATAACTCTCTCTTTATTGCTCCAAATCGATCAAAATTTGCACTAACAATGACTGGCACGACAAGCTCTCTCCCCATATGCTCTCAGATCTTTGAATGCCCCTACCAAAAGCTCGAACTGTCCCTAAGACCCCTGCTTCCAAGTTTAGAGTTCCACAAAAGACAAAAATGGACCAATGAGAGTTCATAGCTTCACTTCCTTGTCCTTTTTTACCCCCAATCCACATGGCAGCTTAACTTCACACATGTGTTACATGTCAAGCCTCTAAAGTACCAACGTAAATCTTGAACTTCATGCGAAGACATGTAAAACGACGTGTAACTCTAAAAGATAACTTAAACAAGCTAGAAAGCATGCATGGGCGACATGTAAGCACAACCCATGAGCTTAAACTCTATCCACATAGACAATAGGTAGATGTATCACACTTCGACAATAGGAATATTAAGCGACATTGGGTTCTATCTGAGTTCTTTAAACAGAGGAGAGGGTTTGAGATGCAGAGTTCAGAGAGATAAAGAGGAAGCCATATGATACTTGTTACAAGATAAGTATCTTTGGAAGCGTTCGAAGCGAAGAGATGGAGTGCTTCTACGAGTTACAGATGATATGTAGATCAAGCAACAACTGATGAAAGAGTTTCATGACACCTTGTGGGCCGGACATCGGGGAGCTTGGACTACCTACACAAAATTGAAGGAGCGATATTGATGGAAGGGTCTATATCGACACGTGGCGGACTTTGTGAGCTCATGCTTGCATTGCTAGTTTTACTCGAAGGTATGTTACAAAGATGATCTGATGTCTACTTATTCGTCTAGTATTCACTTCCAATTGGTTCTTGATTTGGTGGTGATGTCTTTGGGGTTATGGGATATGAGGTACTTGGTGTTGGTTCGTGAAGACCTCTCTAACTTTGTGGAAGGACGAGCTCTGAGAATGAAGACCACATAAAGGATATGTAGGTTTGTTATTGAGGACATTATCTGTAGATATGGGTCTATAAGAAGATTACATGCAAACAGAGGAGAGGAAAGAGTTCTTTGCTCAATACATAGTGAAACTCAAACTCACTATTGCCATGAATCGAGAGAGGATTGGTAAGAGTGAACGTGAGCATCCACTGATTGTTCAAGCCTTGGTGAAAGTATGTGATGATAGACATAGAGAGTGATCCAAGTTACTCTCTTTTGCTTTGTGGGTTGACATGATGACTCATTGCACTATTACTGGATACATGTCCTTTGAACTGGTGCTAGGTCAAAAGCCGATTATGCAAGTAGAGGAGGACTTTTTTGCATAGGCTACTTTATCATAGGAAGATGAAATGGATCGTGTACAGCTTCTTGCACTTCGTATCAAGCAGTTAGAACATAGAGAGGAGGATCTTATAGAGACACAACAAAGGTTGAAGAGGTTCGTCTCAAGAATAAAAATAAGTTTGACAAGACCCACAGACTTCGACCAAAACTCATACACGATGGAGATTGCGTTTTGATGTATGACAGTACTCTAGAGAACCAGAACTCTACAGTTCGAAAACTTTCTAGGAGGTGGTTTGATCCATATGTTGTATCGGAAGTGCATCAGAATGCTACTTATTCTTTACAGGAGCTTGATGTCACGCCTATAGGGCTTCCTGTCGTCGGTAAACGTATCAAGTTGTTCAAAAGAAAGGAGAATCTATTGAGCTAGTCAAATTTTTAGAGATGCTGATGTAGATCTTCTACTTGATGAAGACGTTGAAAACATTGAAGAGGACGATGGCAACTTAGAGAGCCCTCAGGACTAGTGGAAAAGTTGACCTCATATCGGAGGATATGCATGTTTGGAGGAGGTGAATGTCGTGCTATGAGGTGTCTCATACAATGAATCGGATCTCCAGAAAACGCTCCAGTGATAATTCCACATGAAGCTGCATATTGAGCTTACCAAGTTGGGCAAGAGCTAAGTTAGGGCTGAGCTAGACAAGCTGTTCCCTAGCTGCAAAGTTTATTTTAAGAGATCTGGATAGTATTGGAAGATTTGAACAATCTAATGACATTGTTTTCCTCTTTGACCAATTTGGATCTCAGAGGGTTGAGATATAGCCAACTGAACTTTTTGGTACACATTTTATAAGTAAACGCTAATATGTTTGTGAATTTTGGAGCATTTTCTCTGTTTTGTGGATAAGTGCAGTGCACTTCCATGTAAGTGTGATGTATGGGTCCAAGTTTCATGCCAGTTTAAACCTTAGAGGTGTAGTTTGCAACCTTTTCGCGAGAGAGAGTTCAGACTTTGCATAAGGTGACATGTGAGGGTAGTCTTTTGAAATTTCAAAGAGAATGAACAATCAGATTTGCATCTGCCAAGTATCAAGGTTCATCATAGAAACCAATACGTCCATCTCTAGAGAACACTAGCCACAACAACCTCAACTTTTATCATAGTCAGAAAATTTCATTCTTTTCCAAGAGCCGCTCTGGCATTACATAATGCATATTGAGTTTTCTCGAAATTTTCTATGATGTGAGAAAAAGTTGAGAATGGATTTTAAAGGTTTAGGTCATAAATCTAATTCTAAATATGAGATTTTTTGAAAATTATCATAACTATTATTCAGATTATTCTTTATCAATCACTCGAATGGATATTGGAAATCATTTTTTCTCTAGAGTATAGAAATCAAAGGCATTACCGGCCCAAATCGGTAAAACTATGACAGAGTACAAAGGATATTTTATATTGAGTTCATCAAAATTTTGAAATGATCAAGTTTGAGAAAATACCAAAACTCTGTTTAATAAAATTATATATTAGAATAATAAATAATTATTTATATCATATCTTAAGATAGTTGTAAGAATAATTTTCAACACACTATTCATTCTTTAAAACAAACAGTTAAATACTGTAGGAAAGGAGTAAAATATGCTCAGATCTCAAATACTTATGAACTTTACAGGAAACTTCAAAACAGTCTTCAAGGACATGATTTATTTCGTTTACTCATGCTTCTTTGGAAATACAAACTTTGAAAAATGTGAAGGAAATGGCCCCGTCCATTATCGCTATCAAAGTTTTGTATCCATGGCAACAGTCAGAATGCACGAAACGTAGACTGACATTTTAGGCATGCATAATCACCTAGCTCTAGTTCGATCGTTGTTAGAGAAGAGAATTAAACATTAGTAGTGTATTTTGAACCGAACAAGTCCAGTGAGAGAACGGCAGAGAAGCTTTTGTCCCGTTGGTTATTCTCCATTACCCTCCTAAAATTATTTAAATTTTACCTTCAATCTATGACAAAACCCTTCATAGTTTAGTGATAAATCAAAGGGAAACGAGGGAAACGAGAGAAAATTATATTTTGACAAACCGGAACTTTATTATCCAAACTGAGTGCTTTGTACAGTACTGTTTTATGGGTTTAGTTTTTCCACTGCCAAGTGTTCGGATAATAGAATCTGACTTGGTTCGTGTGTTCACAGAAGTCAGTTCTAGACTTTCTGCATAAAAAATAGTTTTTAAATAATTTAATTGTGTTTTTATTTTTCATAGAATTTGCAGTGTAGTAGATTTTTCTATATAAGAAACATTCGAGTTTACTTTTATTTAAATCATTTTTTAACTTTCGAGGATGCAAATATAAATTCTCTCATTTTTGATTTCTTAGATTTTTTGCTAAATTTTTTACATCTTCTCTTCTAACTTTAGAGGAGAATAAGTCGTTCTTACGCACAAATCTATTCTACTGTTTCTGCTGGATATATGTGTTTAACCTTCGGTTAGGCCAGACATAAAAGAACCCTCCCGGGGAAAAGACGTCAAAGCTGAGCTGCTCAAGAAACAGTACAGAACTAATGCCAAAAGCTCAAGCCTCTTGCTTCTTCGGCAGTACCAATCATGTCCTCATTTGGCTCTAGGTACTACTTGGAGGACAATCCATCCCAGATCTGTTCCCCTAAATAGTGCTACGGAAGGACACCGTCTATTGGCCTCTTCACACTTGCATGATATTTTTTTTTCGGTACATCTCCCGGACCTAGAAGATCCATCGTGGAAGAGTCTGACTTCTGTTTGGGTTTCTGTGCTGTAGAACTTCGGGTTCAGATCTGTAAATGTACTTTTTTGTTTTATGTTCCAAAAGAGACATTGCGCCATTTGGTACATACCTGTGTACTTAATACTCAGACGTGACTGTTTCTTGTTGCAAAACTTCCCGAAAACCCCGGAGAGATACCCAAGAGGTACCCTTTCCCATACACCTTGGGGCACGAATGGAACGCGAACCAATGAATAGCAAACAGATGGAAAGACCCCATCAAGCCTTACAAGGGAAAGAAGGACCCGAAGGGCCAAGCAACAATCACTCTAAAGAGCATAACAGCGGGGCTAAGCTCCGCTATCAGGAGCTCTAAAATCGTCTGTCCCACCTATAATGTCGGAGATCAGAAAGTCAGTATGTCTGCAAACAACTGGTGCACCTGAAGAAGCATCACCTACTGCAATTGCCCTCCTGTGAACGGCGCCTGCTAAAGCTCTCTGTAGAGCTATGAAAACTCGCTACCTAAAAAACGTGGTGCAGAAAGAAGGAGAAAGTGATACCCTTGACGCCTCTCATGATAGGCTCTAGCACAATCTCTCAGAAAGACGTCGAACTCCAAGCTTGTCGATCTGTATATCTCCAAAGCTAAGGGGATGAAGCGATGTCTTACTTGCATACCCTTATACTTGGTCACCTTCGTTGCTGCCGTCACGCCTGCAGCCCATCTTGGGAGATGGGTGATCACTTGTGCCGCCATTGAATCCCGTGTCGGATCCGTGACAACCACATCAGCCACTGAGACCTGATCATCAAGTCAGCTCACACTGATCCTCCTGTCTGAAGGACATACCAACGCTCTCTCCACGTCATGTGACTGTTCTCCCGTGCTAAGGTAAACACGACGTCTCTGATGGCATCGTGGGTAGCTATCCGCTCTCCATCATGAGGACATCGTGCAAGATGACGATCTGATGTGTCGAGCGAGACACCGCACTTGTAGGTGGATAGTGTCGAAGCAACAGGCTGGACCAAGCCTAGGCGGAACCTCGTCGCTGTAGAGAAGATAGTCGGTGCGAGTCAGAATGCTCTAATGCAAGGTCGAGCTATGAGTCAAGAGCCTGCACCCTTGTCCGAACAAGAGCGGAGTCGAGCTCTAGTATCCCGTGAGATGGAAGGATACACTAAGAGAGCATGGAGAACCTGCTAGAAGTGATGTCTCGTCAGAGAAGACTGTAGTCCGCGAGATCCATAGGTAGCTAAGGTATCGAATCGAGGGTGTGCCTCACGTGCCTCAAGAGTCAAACTATCTCTTTGTCTCACGGAGACACGTCTGTTGTGAGTAAGAACCATCCTCCACCTCTGTCACATAGCTCTCCAGAATAGATCTATCTCGCACGAGAAAACGGCAACAGAGCCAAGGTGCTGAGAGGGCCCAACTACTCAAAAAGGCTGCCGCAGCAGTCTCCTCCATGGATAATAGACCCACCCCGTCACATGATATCGGCAAAGATGTCTGCCTACGTGCGAGAGGTCCTGCCACACAATCAAAAGTCTCCGGTCCTGTGATGTTGTCAAACACCCCCATGATCTTCCTATCAAACACTATAAGGCGCGAGATGAAGATAGGAGATGGAGGTACTGTGCGGAGTAAGTAACTAAAACGTCGTGCAATGGAAGAGGAAAGAATACCAAAGGCAACTTGAGGATCCTCCAACATAAGGAGATCCTCGATATTCAAAACGTCTTCCGTCAAGGCAACATCTAAGAATCGAGAGATAAAGTCCTCTGTACCCACAAGTACTCCGAGGATGCGTAAAACCATCTAAGGGATAACAAATCCCTCTGGGAGTTGTAGGTCCGACGGTATACCTATGAGAGACCAAGTCTTGCACTTTGACATCTTTACCCTCAGCCCTACTAAGGTCAATTGAGAGACAAGATGATCAAAGACAACACCAACTTGGTCCGCAAATCCTACGATGTGCGTATCATCAGTTAGAGATGGAAAAACACAACCTGGAGCAACCAAGGTGGTGGCCCAGAGAGATCTACAGTGAGCTAAGGCAAAGAGGGGTCCACCCAAAGGATCTCCCTGACGAGTACCTGCAGCGGAGCTGATGATTGTAACCCCCTGTATCGTAAGACTGGCTGGTAGTAAAGAGAAGAAGAAGAACCATAGAACAATCGCACGAAGGGGACGAGATCCGCCAGAGATCTCTCGCCATCCATGAGCTCCCTAAAGATGGAAGCGCAAAAAATACTATTAAAAGTATTTTCTACGTCTACTTGTAAGACAATCCAATCGGGATGGATGTCCAAGAGAGCCCTAATGTCGAAAGACACAGACTCACAACCTCCCGGTGTCGCAACTCCAAACTGATGTGGGCAAAGATGGTCCTGAAAAGTATCTCGAAGCTGAAGGACAATGATACAACTGATAAGTCGTAAGAGAATCTCACCGATGGCTATCGGTCGAATCCCTCCCCCATCCCTCGTCATGGCCAAAAGTCTAGCTGCCTCTAGTACTTGAGCTATAGAGTGAGGAATATATCCCTGAGCTACTGCTGCCGCTACCTGAAAAAGCTCCGTGAAATCACTAGAGGGGTCGTCTATCTGAAAACAATCTCGTAGGTGCTCGTAGATCATCCTAGACAGACCTCTAGAGGATAAACGTGGAGCTGTACACAAGACATGGGCAAACAAGGATCTATGGAGACATAATGGCTCCTCAGGCTGATAGTCCTGAACCTCAGGTGGTGAGAGATCACTCGGTGAGGGATGAAAGAACGTAACGCAGCGATCGTCTCCTCAATAAGACATGCCAATGACAAAGGATGCAGTGCTCTAGCAACTCTACTGTACTCTCCAACCTGACCTAACATCCTACAACGTTGTCCTGTTATGGGACCAGTTAGTATGTAAATTACGCGTATAAGTGCGTTTTGCACACAATTGTAGAAGTTGTGGTGTAATGGGTTCTAAAACATTGCTCTTATGAGCTTAGAATGCTCTATTATTTGCTGGGGGTCTCCATGGGGCAGAAAAGGACAAGGTTGAGTCCTTTAACTTCCCATTGGTCCACCAAAAAGTGAAGATAACTTGTCATCTACCTAAGTGTGCGCTCTGGGAGGTTCGGGGCACTTTGAGCGAAGGATTTTGGAGATAAGAGGGCATGGGCGGAGAGCTCTTGACGAGGGGAGCAATCTGACCACAAATTTCACTCGATTTGGAGGTCCAGGGCATACGTTATGACGATTTGAAGTTCATAGAGTGATGAGAGTACATAGTTTTCTCTTCCGATTGTAAGATTAAGGGGTTTGAGTGATTGAGCCGTCAGATTGAGACCAGATTTCATGAGCTTGTAGTCTGTCAGCTGCTGAAGCTCTGACCACAGATTTCACCACCGGATGTTCTACGGATTGAGCGCAATGACGATTTGAAGGCGACGGGGTGTAGAAAGCTGTCAATCTGAAGCAGCGAGTTTGCAGATTTATGGAGGACGATCAGAACAGTCAAATCGGCTCAAATTTCCTGTGTAGTGAGTTTACCTTCTGAATCGGCTCAAATTTCCTGTGTAGTGAGTTTACCTTCTGAATTGATAGCACAGGAAGTTGGAGTGGAAGTGAACGGTTCATTTAGTCGAAGAAGCTTCTGTCCTGAATCTGAGATTGGAAGTGCGTGTTAGTTTCTGTGGATTTGTGTTAATTGTGGGAGGAGATCTAGCCGTCAGATCTTCCTGAAATTTGACCTGCAAGTAGAGATTTTAGTATCCTACCTACGTGGCAAGTTTGAGAGGAGACTGAGCTGTAGATCTGTATCTATCATGTGTGAAAGTTCGCCGGTTTTTCTGCCGAGTTGTATCGACAACGATATCTACTCTAGGTCTCAAGTTGTTAGCGGCAGCTGGCTGAAAAGTATCCAGTGCGACATTTGTATTGCTTTGGGGAGTATTCTAGGCATAGATATGACTTTAGCGACCTACGTTGTATCCACGTCATGTGGTTGTTAGGTTCGCACTCAACGTGGCAAAGTGCGATCCTTGACCTCTAGAGTCGACTACCTGTCTAGCCTAGTCTCTGGTTTTTGGGACACGTTACGGTGCATGCATTAGAACCTTTCATCCAGAAGACCCACACGTGGATGAGTATGACGGCACCAAACATGCGATGTGCATGTGTGCCACCTCATCGATCCGTGAGGCTTGGGTTGCTTGGTTAAGGGGGCTTGCACCTATCCTTGTTTTGTGTTCGAAACTTTTAAGCAAAGGGGAGTGACCTGTGTGGGGGCATTCGACCTGGGGAAAAATCCAAGAGATTGTTCGTGGAGAGATCGTGGTGATCCTATGAGATTGAATCAGAGTTTTATGGATCGATATACCTTTGTAGTTGGAGTGCACATGTTGTGAGAGATGGACGAAGGACTCTACTTACCGCCCAGATTCCCTTTTCGAAACCCTTTCTCGATTAAACTGATGTATATGGAACGAGTTCACTTTCAACAGTTTCTGATAGGATCCTTCGGGCATAACTTTACCGCGCAAGTCATGCTCTCGCCTATCCCTGTGATCTTACCTGTTGTCACTTACGGCCAAGAATGAGATCTCACCGTCTTTATCCTCATCTAACGAAGGATGGATCTAAATCAGCTCCCTCCTGTAAACTTTAACACCCAGTGCGAGATAAGACACATCTGTCGACCCAAAGCCATGTACGAAGCCCTAGTAGTGAGAAACTTCGGAGAGGAATACTACCGAGAGATCATGTCATCACATATCCCGTTTGTTGTGTCCATGATCATCCAACGTTTTCGTGTAGTTATCTTGACCCTTTACTGAGAGAAAGAAAGTGCTTAGTTATCGAGGAAGTTAGAGAAAAATTTATGAAATACTAGTCGCTCTGCTGTGCATCGATCACTAACCACAGTCAGAAGGTACGCCCTTGCTCAAAGGAAAGGCTCTCGCTACGACATATTTGGTGCTTCCACTGAGAGCACGCTTTGAGGTGGTTGAGTGAGTTGTTGCCGAGGAGCGTCAAGCATGAATCTTCCCGAAGCAATGGGGACGAGTGGAGGAGGAGCGGACGATCTGCTTTGAGCATTGACGATGTTGTTGAGACAACAACAAGGAGGCGATGTTGGGGAGCAGAAGTCTACAAGAGCTCTACAAGCGGTGGTGAAGAAGTTGGGGAGGTTCGATGAAAAGAACATCACGAAGTATGTTCGGGAGTATATTTGTGAGATGGAGATAAATCGTGTGCCTGAGACAAAGATGATTTCTAGTTTCGAGTTGGCTGTGATACCTGAGATCCGTAGTCAAGTGACAAAGCTGAAGGATGCACGTACGAGTTCTTGGGAGGAGTATGAGCAAAGGCTGAAGAGTGAATTTTTTGATGATGACGCGGATAGAGTAACCAAGAGAATGTTCTTGGAGTGGATAGAGCAGCGTCCGGGGAATGAGATGACACCAAATGAGTTGCTACGTGAGTTTGAGAAACGGTTCTTTCAATTGTCTCCATCTGAGAGGACGACGCTTGACTTAAGGAAGACATAACTTTTTCTAGAAGTTGCTGATGAAAATCTAGAGGATAAGCTTTTCTTGATGCTAGCAGACAAGGGAGAAGAAGGAGGAGTGAGCACAGACTGGAGAAAGGTAGAGGAAGCTGTTACTATTCTCACGAAGCAGAAACGTGGAAGAGGTAGAGCTGCAACCTTGAGGTCTGATGTCTCTTTAGCTCCGTTGCCCAAGCCTGCCAATAGCAAGATTGAAGATTCTGCAATCGATGAGTTGGTTAAGGGTCTGTAAGGATAGAGATGGCAGAGCTAAAGCATAGTCGAAGTCCTGGTGATACCAATGCATCTTCAACTAACAGAAATTTTGTTAGAAGATGTATCTGGTGTGACAGTACTGAACACCAACGACGAGATTGTGAGGAGTTTTCCGAAGCTCTCAGAACCGAAGTCGTGAATTTTAGAGATGGAAAGATTCATCTCGCCCAAACTGGTGCGCCGTTGAATACCAACTTTGGTAAGGGAGGAATGAAGAGTTTGGTGAGAGGTCAGGTTGGTATAGCTACGGCGATACGCACAATAGAGCCAGAAACATTTGCGATTGAAGTAGATGTACCGGTTGTAGCAGCTGTTAAGAGCGATGTAGTTGAAGTTCCACGAGAAGTAATGTTACGAGGTGCGGAGGCAATTCGTCGCATTACTGGATGGGATGATCCTGTAGAGGCAGGGTGTGTCAAGGCTTACTTGGTACAAGAGAAGCATGTAAGCTGGCAAGATGCGATTGTGGAAGAGAAAAGGAGACGTGATGATGATGTTGCTGATCCGGAGGAGGCTACAAGGAGAGCCAGAGCCACGAAGAGGAGAGGGCAACAAGAGGCATCACCTTCTGATATCCCTTCGACGTCTCAAGGGGCATCTACATCTGAACCTATGGTTGATGTTCCTATTCATGACATGGAGATGAGAGAGAAAGACAAAGGAGCGTCTTCAAAGGACAAAGGTAAAGCCCCGACCTACAGACTACAGTCAGATATCGAGACCACCACCAACTTGAAGGAGATTCTTGAAGAGAGAATTTTGGATGCAAAGATAGAATTTTCCTTGCGAGAAGCCTTGGGAATAGCCAAACGTGACTTTCATGAGTTGATCATAGATGTGATCAAGAGAAAGAGGCAGATGACTGCAGATACAGTGATGGTGAAAGCACTGGATACTGACATCACTGGGGAAGAAGATGAAGAGTTAGGTCGCGTATTTGCCCAAAAGCATGTACTACAGGCGTCGAAAGGAAGAGAGGCAAGAGTTTCAGACTGTGCTGCAGAATATGGCGACGAGAAGCAGCATGAGAGTCACTATTCTCGAGCATATTGGGCTCGTGCAACCACAGAGACAAGGGTCCGACTGGGTAACTTGTCAGAGGCTATAGTGGCGTTGGTGGATCACGGTTCGGAGATTAATATCATGTCCAAAAATGTTTACGAGAAGGGGAAGTGGTCAATCGACACAGGACATGGATGGGTTCTTCGTGCTGCTAACAACCAAAGAGGTGAACTTTTTGGTGCTTGTCCAGCTGTCAAAACTCGTATAGGAGATGTAGAGATATAACAAAACTTTTTTGTTCAGAGTGTAGCTGCTTATCCTGTGATCCTTGGTCAACCGTACATTACTGCGTCTAGGATGGAGACGAAAGTAATGGACGATGGGTCTCATTATGCTCGTATCAGAAGTCAAGATGGTACGAGGGCGGTACAGTTTCTTACTATACGTACGGGTCATGAAAGGAATAGAGAGAAGCTAAGGGACAGTCCCTTAAGGACTGACAAAGAGTTTTCGGATTTTTAGTTAACACTCCTGTAGAGCGGGAGTATGAGAGTGTTGATAGGAGAAAGAGCCTTCCGCTAGTGCCAGAAGATGAAGAAGAGATGTTTAAATGTGGATTTGCTCAGTTTTCTGAAACATGTGTAAATAGATTTCGAGTGGTAGAAGAGATGGATAGTGTACAAAGACGATGTGTGAAGAAGCAGGAAGATCTCTTCAAAACTCAAGGAGTTTTGGTAGATCAGGAGTTCATTAACGGGGTGTATGAAGAAGAGGACTTTGAAGATACTCTTGAGGAGGTTTTGTCGTTTATAAGCACCGATTCTTTGGTTAATGGATTAGTCGCAATCCGTTCACGTGAGTTACATGAGGAGATTACAAGATTCGTCGAGGATGGCTACAAGGTTCAGCTTTAGATGAAAGGAGATCATGAGTTGGAGTTAGAAAAGAGTAGAGCCATGAAACATCAAGAAGCGCAAGTTCATACAAAATACAAGACTGTGGCGCGAAAAGTGAAACCGGTGGCTACTCAACTACCTGAAGACTCTAACAAGCAGGTGGAACGAGCATCGACTGAACCAGTTCTACGGGATTCACAGAGAGTAGGGCACAAGTTCACAGAAGAGACACTCAAACGACTGCAGATTGGAGGGGGTGAGTTTCTCACTGAGGAAGAGAGAAAGCGTTTTCATGAGATGTTGAGAAGGCATGGAAAGGCTTTTGCTTTCAGTGCAGAAGAGATTGGATGTGCAGATACGAGTGTCGTAGCACCCATGGTGATCTTCACAGTACCACATGTGCCTTGGGACTTGAAGCCTATACCAGTGCCACGAGCTATGTTGCCAAAGCTTGTTGAATTGTTGAAAGAGAAGATACGCATGGGTATTTTAGAGCCATCTATGGGACCTTACTCGAGTCGGTGGTTTATTATACCTAAGAAGTCAGGGGCTCTTAGGTTCATCCAAGACATGCAACATGCTAACAAGGTGACTATTCGAAACATGGGAGCAGGACCCATAGTAGATGAAGTTGCAGAAGCTTTTGCTGGTCGTGCTATCTACTCGATTGGAGATTTATACTCTGGGTATGATCAGTTCCAGTTGGCAATGGAGAGCAGAGATCTCACCGCCATGCGTACTCCGCTTGGGCTTGTAAGGATGTGTACATTACCGCAAGGAGCGACAAACTCTGTTGCGCATGTGCAAAATGCAATGAATAGGATTTTGAGATAATTCATTCCGGAGAAGACCATACCTTTCATAGATGATATTCCTATGAAAGGGTGTGCGGTCGAAGACAAAGATGAGAAGCTGACTGAGGATGGATGTCGAAGGTTTGTGGTTGATCATATTCACGATGTGGAGATGATCTTAACAAGGCTTGAGGAGGTAAATCTCACTCTTTCAGCAGAGAAGTCGAGCTTTGGAGTACCAGAGATTGTTGTTGTTGGTCATCTTTGTGGAGCTTTTGGCCGACGTCCGAACCCATCAAAGGTTGACGCCATAGGGAGGATGAAAGATTGTGTCAACACCACAGAGGTTAGAAGATTCTTGGGAGCTTGTTTGTTTTATCGAGTGTGGATTCCTCATTTTGGTCACATGTCTGAACCGTTGTATGAGTTGCTGAGGAAGCGAAGAAGGTTCACTTGGGGTGAGGAGCAGAGGGTCGCTATGGTGCGACTAAAAGAAGCATTGAAATCACCACCAGTTCTACGACAGTTGAGCTATGATTGTGGTAGACCCATAGTCGTTACTATTGATACTAGTCCTATCGCTATAGGTTGGGCAATAGGGCAGGATGATGGTGAGGAAAAGAGGTTTGCAACAAGATTTGGTGCTCGCATACTTACAGATCGACAAAGGAGATACCCTCAAGTCAAACGAGAGCTCTGGGACGTTGTAACTGCAATGAAAGCTGAGAAGGAGTATCTCATTGGAGCACATGTACTACTTGAAACTGATTGCTTACCTTTGTTGGGAATGATAGCAAACTACACAACACCTGATATTGCTATGTTACGTTGGATAGCTTACATTAGGTCGTTGAATCCAGAGTTGAGACACATAGCAGGGAAGATGAACTCGATGGCAGACATGTTGTCTAGAGCTAGGTACTCTCAAGAAGAAGATATGGAAGCGGAAGATATGGATGAAGATGATGCAGAGGAGGGGCAAGTTCTACAACTATCGAGCGAGGACCGGAGTCGCTTGGATGGTGTTCTTCCTTTCAAGGAAGAACTCTACTGTGGGAGGCTCAAGGAAATCGGACGCTATCTAAGCACTCTTCAGAAGTATGAAGAATGGACAGAGAAAGTCTTCAAGGAGATACGACATCAGACCTATGGCTATCTATTACGAGATGGATATCTGTGGAAGAGGCCAAAGAGGAGAGATGGAGTAAACTTGAGAGTAGTGGACGATGCAGAGACCAAGAAACAAGTACTCGAACAATTCCATGATACCTTATGGGCAGGACATCAAGGTACATGGGCAACCTTTACCAAGATCAAGGAGAGGTATTGGTGGAAAGGATTGTATCGAGATGTAGAGAAGTTTGTTGGGTCATGCATTGAATGTCAATTCCAATCCAAGATTCAGTATAGGGATGGATTGAGACCTACGTATCCCTTGTCCATTCATTTCCAATGGGTTTTGGATCTGGTTGCCATGCCACCAGGAATTTGGGGCATGCGTCATTTTGTTTTGGCTCGGGAAGAGCTATCTAACTTTGTAGAAGGGAGGGCTCTACGCACCAAAGCCACTGAACATGTCTGTCGATTCATATTAGAAGATATCGTTTCTAGATATGGAAGCGTGGGGAGAATCTGTGCAGATAGAGGAGAGTTGAATGCAGATGAAGCACGTGAGTTCTTCAACAGATATGGAATACGACTGAAGTTGACCACTTCGATGAACCCGGAAGCGAATGGGAAAAGTGAACGAGGGCACCCACCAATCATCCAAGCATTGGTGAAAGCGTGCAGGGGGCGTCATGGGGACTGGCCTAGACTTCTTCCTTTTGCGTTGTGGGCTGATAGAACTACTCATAGTACTGTCACTGGTTACATGCCTACAGAATTGATGATCGGTCAAAAATCTATCATGCCAGCGGAAGGAGACGTTCCTACTTGGGTATGTCTACCTTGGGAGGATGGTTCTGATAGGGAAGGACTATTGGCACTACGAATTCAGCAGCTTGAGCGACGTGAGGAGGACCTCGAAGAAGCATTGGTCAAACTCAAGGAGACGAGGTTGAAGAACAAGGAGCGGTTCGACAAGACACATCGACTGCGGAAGAAGCCGATCCGAGAAGGTGACTGGGTCATAGTATATGACAACAGTTTGGATAACCAACACAGCACTATCAAGAAGTTTGCACGACGTTGGTTTGGTCCTTATGTTGTTGTTGTCGTTCACGACAATGCCACATATGGTTTGCGAGAATTGGATGGTACACTCTTGAAGTTACCCATTGCTGGTAAAAGAGTCAAGGTTTTCCGAAGACGTGAAGGATTTCTTGATTTCGATGAACTTCTCGAGTCTGATTCTCATCTTTCCAGACCTTATGCGAGAGAAGATGATGATGAACCTGACAATTCAGAGCATGATGAGGGTTACGATGATGACTATGGATAACAAGTTGGCACATACCGGAGGATGTGCAGGTTTGGAGGGGGTGAATGTCCTGTTGTGGGACCAGTTAGTATGTAAATTACGCGTATAAGTGCGTTTTGCACACAATTGTAGAAGTTGTGGTGTAATGGGTTCTAAAACATTGCTCTTATGAGCTTAGAATGCTCTATTATCTGCTGGGGGTCTCCATGGGACAGAAAAGGACAAGGTTGAGTCCTTTAACTTCCCATTGGTCCACCAAAAAGTGAAGATAACTTGTCATCTACCTAAGTGTGCGCTCTGGGAGGTTCGGGGCACTTTGACGAGGGATTTTGGAGATAAGAGGGCATGGGCGGAGAGCTCTTGACGAGGGGAGCAATCTGACCACAAATTTCACTCGATTTGGAGGTCCAGGGCATACATTATGACGATTTGAAGTTCATAGAGTGATGAGAGTACATAGTTTTCTCTTCCGATTGTAAGATTAAGGGGTTTGAGTGATTGAGCCGTCAGATTGAGACCAGATTTCATGAGCTTGTAGTCTGTCAGCTGCTGAAGCTCTGACCACAGATTTCACCACCGGATGTTCTGCGGATTGAGCGCAATGGCGATTTGAAGGCGACGGGGTGCAGAAAGCTGTCAATCTGAAGCAGCGAGTTTGCAGATTTATGGAGGACGATCAGAACGGTCAAATCGGCTCAAATTTCCTGTGTAGTGAGTTTACCTTCTGAATTGATAGCACAGGAAGTTGGAGTGGAAGTGAACGGTTCATTTAGTCGAAGAAGCTTCTGTCCTGAATCTGAGATTGGAAGTGCGTGTTAGTTTCTGTGGATTTGTGTTAATTGTGGGAGGAGATCTAGCCGTCAGATCTTCCTGAAATTTGACCTGCAAGTAGAGATTTTAGTATCCTACCTACGTGACAAGTTTGAGAGGAGACTGAGCTGTAGATCTGTACCTATCATGTGTGAAAGTTCGCCGGTTTTTCTGCCGAGTTGTATCGGCAACGATATCTACTCTAGGTCTCAAGTTGTTAGCGGCAGCTGGCTGAAAAGTATCCAGTGCGACATTTGTATTGCTTTGGGGAGTATTCTAGGCGTAGATATGACTTTAGCGACCTACGTTGTATCCACGTCATGTGGTTGTTAGGTTCGCACTCAACGTGGCAAAGTGCGATCCTTGATCTCTAGAGTGGACTACCTGTCTAGCCTAGTCTCTGGTTTTTGGGACACGTTACGGTGCATGCATTAGAACCTTTCACCCAGAAGACCCACACGTGGATGAGTATGACGGCACCAAACATGCGATGTGCATGTGTGCCACCTCATCGGTCTGTGAGGCTTGGGTTGCTTGGTTAAGGGGGCTTGCACCTATCCTTGTTTTGTGTTCGAAACTTTTAAGCAAAGGGGAGTGACCTGTGTGGGGGCATTCGACCTGGGGAGAAATCCAAGAGATTGTTCGTGGAGAGATCGTGGTGATCCTATGAGATTGAATCAGAGTTTTATGGATCGATATACCTTTGTAGTTGGAGTGCACATGTTGTGAGAGATGGACGAAGGACTCTACTTACCGCACAGATTCCTTTTTTGACACCCTTTCTCGATTAAACTGATGTATATGGAACGAGTTCACTTTCACAGTTTCTGATAGGATCCTTCGGGCATAACTTTACCGCGCAAGTCATGCTCTCGCCTGTCCTTGTGATCTTACCTGTTGTCACTTACGGCCAAGAATGGGATCTCACCGTCTTTATCCTCATCTAACGAAGGATGGATCTAAATCAGCTCCCTCCTGTAAACTTTAACACCCAGTGCGAGATAAGACACATCTGTCGACCCAAAGCCATGTACGAAGCCCTAGTAGTTTGAAACTTCGGAGAGGAATACTACCGAGAGATCATGTCATCACATATCCCGTTTGTCGTGCCCATGATCATCCAACGTTTTCGTGTAGTTATCTTGACCCTTTACTGAGAGAAAGAAAGTGCTTAGTTATCGAGGAAGTAAGAGAGAAATTTATGAGATACTAGTCGCTCTGCTGTGCATCGATCGCTAACCACAGCCAGAAGGTACGCCCTTGCTCAAAGGAAAGGCTCTCGCTACGACAACGTCGTATGCGGATGGAAGATGAGACATCACGTGTAGAGGCAGACTCACTCCTATCTCGTAACGCACGGACTGATTTCTCTTGTAAGACCGCCCAATCACGTGCACGGAATCTCCAAAGACGGGCCGTCACCTCTCGATGTCCTCCTCTACCACCTCGAGTATAATGGAGACACCAACAAGGAAGTAGGAGGAACAGTAACCACGCCGCCTTATCCTTGGTGTTCCGTGTCAACATGTCAAGAGGTAGACGGAATGTCTGTCTCACCTCGTCATGAAGAGCACGAGGTAACCGATGAAACAAACGCGGACAAGGGAAACTCGTCTCGAACAAACTCAGAATAGTGTCAGAGTGGACTCTCAACCACTCCCACTACTCTGGAGGAACTCCAGACAGAAGGACTAATGGTGCCATAATGATTGTACGTGTAGACCTCCGATCTCGGCTAACCTGGGCATCCCATGTGGTCGTATCATAGCTCTTGTGCATCTTTCCCACATGAGATTTTACCCCTTGCGAGGTAAATAATTGATTGCACACGGGACATGGTGTGTCTCGAATCAGTCTCGATCTCATGAGAGAGAGAGTACTCATAGCTAAAGAAAAGACGATATCCAGCCATACGGTACTCGTGATAGAAACATCTCCAAACAGAAAAGAGAAAATAGAGATAAAAATAAAAAGAGAGAAAACAAAGAGAGAAGGAAAAGAAAAGAAAAGAAAAAAGAAGAACCCTGAATCCTGATATGTAGAGATAAAAAATAAATATACTAAATGTGACAAGAAAAACCCTAAAAAGAACCCTCTCTAATCCTAAATTCTTAGAAAATCTGAAACTATTTAATACTCACTCATCTCTCCATCAAATGTGTCAATTCCAAGATCAAAAGAAACAGAAAAAGAAGATAGAGAAGAATATGTAAAAAATTCACTCTATCACACTCTAACACCCTCCCCCTCTCACATGACACTCTCACTCTCATCCTCCCGCACTCCGCCTCCGCTCCCTCTCCCCGCGACCTGTCGCCACGAATGTTAAAGTCCTGGAGCACTAGTGTGAGAGTTATGAAATCCACTTTGGTTATAAACTGCATAGTATGAAGACAGTGCTTATTTTCCTTGGCTTGCGCTGAGACAGAGTCTGGCTGTTTTGTCTCTGTATTTCATCTTTTGGCTTTGGGTTCGATCATTCGAAGTTTTTTCTCTTTTCTCTCGTTTTAGATTATGATAGTGTTCATTTTTTCTCTCGAAACCTGTCTTTCTCGCAAATTACTGAAGTCTTATATGACCGCTTTTCACGTGCAGGGTGCTTGGGCTCTAACTTTGGAAACATAACCTGTTACTTAGCACAATTCTCATTGTGCTAACTTAGACGTTTGTAAAAATAATGTTTTTTTGACGTGATAGATCACGCGCGAGTTCAGTCGTGCACGCGTCAAGACAAAAGATCGACATCCGAGAAAAAAATATTTACTAGAACGCGACAGTATAACCGTCTTCTTAGCAACACATTCTTGACCGCATTTCCTGCATCCAACCGTGTTCCAACGTTCCTGTTTTCTTTCGCCGACTTCCGATGGGGGTGATGATTTTTCCCAAACCTAACTTACACAATACTGGATGTGTTAAGAGCACTATTTCGGATCCGCGAGACGATGTTGTATTATCTAGAACGAAAATGTACCGATGTCGACACCTGGGGCCCACTTTGGGGCTGTGGGACAGGAAGCGAGGCACTGAGCGGGGGAGCCAAGGCTCAGCTGCTGGGGACTGGTTGGGGACGCTACTGCAAGGAGAGAAACAGCCTCCAGCCAGCAAACTTTCCTCTCGGCTTCCTTGAGGAAATGATGTCACTATAAGGCGCGGTTCTTCTTCGTCCTTTTACCGACACCTTTTGACTTTGGTGCTGCAAGGTGCGAACGCCAGCCTTTTGACTTTGGTGCTACCTCGCCAGGAAACTGTTGTGGGCCACGTTGTAAGACTGTAGTAGTACAAAGTGGTACGGTGACGGCTACCGTACGGTACATGAAACGTCTGGATCTAAGACGTCAGATTCAGAGCAGATCAGCAAGACAGAATTGTCCCTTTGTCCTTTTCCTTCCCTTTTCTTTTGTAGCGAGACAGATTTGTTCGCCGGACTCGAATTTGCTTCTGTTTCTTTTTCCACCAGCTATTCTAAATCGCCCTTTCATTACTGTGCATGACTGTGTAATGCACAGTAGAGAATCGTTTGGTGTCGGACGTCACACGTGAATGCACTGCAGAGAATGTCACGTCACACGTGACGTGACATTCTCTGCAGTGCTCGGGGTAAAAAGTTTTGAGAACCAAAAGTAATCCGACGGAAATGAACGGGAACTGGTTTTTCTCAATCATTTATTAGTCTTTCTTTTTTGTTAACAGATAACTTGTCGTTTTGTAAAACTTTAACTGGCAAAAAATCTTACTTGACACTATTTCAACCCGACTTTTCAGAATTCCAGCCGATTGAAAATACAAAGAATGCCGGTTAGCCCCGAGAGCTGATTCTGTGTCCCCCAGGCTCCCAACATCCAGAGGGCGAAGGGGCAGATTCTTCCTAGGAGGTTTCGTTCCAAGAACTCCCACAGTCAAACTTGGAGCGGGCGGGCTCCTAGTCGGTTGCAGATGGGTGGGCTTGATGCTCGTCCCACCTAGAGACTCGTCATAAATCTACGCTAGAGCTTGGAGAGTTCGCTCTTCGACTCAGCGGAAGGTGTCATTCTACTGAAGATCGATAGCTGAATTGGTTGGGTCTCAGACCTCTAAGCGAAAGGCCTGGGGTTCAAATCCGTCTGTTCCTGATTGGAAGTGCAAAAAGTCGCTGTATGTACAATCTGGTCCGAATACGTTGTGGTTACCCTCAAAGGACAGTCCAATGCCCCTTGAAGGGATAAAGCGGTCAAGTTAACAACTTTACCTTTTACAAGCCACCTCAGCCCTCTCTAGTTACGCAGGAAGTCTTATGAATAAACTAGTAGTCGCCCCGGTTCATGGAACTGAACTGAACCAAGATCAAATCGTTCTGAACTAAATTGTTTATGGATTAAATTATTTTGAAAAATCTTTGAATCAAAACTGTTTTTGACCTAAAGTATTTTCTAAGAAGTTGAATCGAACTAAATTGTTCATATTTCAAATGTAAGTTTTTATTAATAAATTTTATTTGATTATAATGTATATAACTTAATATTACAATAAAAATTCTATTATCCATTACCACGACTGAAAAATAATGATCGTCAAATTACTTTTAGATTCTCTTTAAAGACCACGGAACCGAAACGCTTAAACCCAGTGCTTCTAGAAAGTTGAAAACCCATTCATATTAATATCTACTGTTTATGCCGGGAAAGCAGCAGGAATCTACACTGAACAATTCTGAAACATAACTGAAATACCAAAACGATCCACGAAATTCATAAAACTGAGTTTGGATAATCAAACGGATTCGCAGCCAGATCGGGGATCACCTGGAATGCCCGATACATGGGAGTGCATTCGAGGTGACGGGCTTTCGACTTGGTTTTAGAATCAGACTCCGTACGCGGCTATCCGGGCTTACTCTTACTTGTGTTTTAGCATCTCCACCGGAACACTGTAAATGCCCCGGCACTGTAACAATTCCGGTAACAAGTCGTCTTTTTGGCGTTCTGGTAAACATCCGCTCTAGATTCCGGACAAATGAAGACAAGACGCGTGGCATGAAGCTCCTTCCTTTGTTTCAAGGAGACTGGGAACTGGACCTTCCCGGGAGGTTTATAGTGTTCGGGTGGAGATGCTCTTACGCCTGTTCGCTTGGGACGCCAAATTTCAAGACATCGCCACAGATTCTACTGGAGACTACGGTAGTTGTCCTCGAATACGTCAGTTTGTTCGAGCCTCGTGGTGCTCAAGGTCAAATTTTGTATCGAAGTTGACCAGATTCTTCGTCCGAGTCGGCAAAGTATCAGAATTCGCTCGGACTTTACGTCCGGCTAGCTGTCTGAGGTTTCGGCAGTTTGTCCGAGGTGCTATACTCCCACCCTTCGTAACAGATTCGGCCAGAAACTAGCTGTCCGAATTTACCTTCCCCTGCATCTGCTCCCCATGGACGATCAAATCCAATGGACGTATTCTCTGCTTGCGACCAAATAAGCCCTTATTTGCTCCCAGATTCTCCCGAACCTGAGAAAGAGACAACCAGGAAAACCATCCTCATGTGCAAGACTGCGAAGGACAGGTGTATTAGTATCGAGTAATTTCATTATGCTTCATCATCTGGATACAAAGTCAGATGTGTGGTTCTAGCAACAGTAGCAAAGTCGGATCTCCGAAGGTCAAGAACCAAGCTCAACAGGAGACTGCAAAAGAATGGTCCATTTCATCCATCAACTTAAATTGAACGCAGGAATTTGTGAATTGCCTACTATACGCATGGGACCATTAAACCAACCCATTTAAGGGTGGGGCACGACTAACAGGTACTATGATTATGGGTACGGCCTATTACTGTTTCCCTTTCTGATGGAAGATTCAGACAGCATCTAACTTACAAATAATTGAAGAAGCTTTTCAACTACAGAACCTGCGCCCAAGAGTACAGATGGACGCGTGGTGCAAGTAGACCAAGAAATGGAGGAAAACCCTTCTCCGGGTCACTACAAAAACTGCGACTCCAGCTGTGATACCTTCATGACAAGGGCCAAAAGCCCTGGGTTTACGCCTGTTGTAATGTGATTCCTATACAAAAGTACAAGAGCTTGACGAGAGACTGCGGTACTGCAGATTTATACACGTCCAGTACCACTGCTCCAACTGCTCTCCACTGTATCCTACGGGTAGCAGAACTAGAGTTTCGCAACCCCAAACACCTGTTCTTCGGAAGACTATAAATGAGTAATCAGCTTGACTCTAATGAAGCTTGCGTGAGTTACGGAAAATGCGTTGTCTGGGCTGTTTCACTGTACATTCTCTTATAGGCTCAACCCTGCAGAGACAGCGTACAACAAAAGAATCAGTATGCGTCAAGCGGCAAACTCCTCAAAGTGCAAGAGACTTGCATCTCCTCCAATGAACCTTGTGACGGCGTGGTCTGCTAACGCTCCCAAGAACAAGAAGGTTACACAACTGCCCAGTAAATGTACGACATCAGGACCAATAGCGAGAGGGAATCTTGCAAATGCTGAAAAGGTTAACTTACATGTCTTCTCGGGAGCCTTAACTGCCAGGACGGCGGGACGCCTGTCAAGAGCTAGTGCTAGATCATCCGGATCGCCTTGATCAAGAGGACGACTGGGCTTGCGACCTTTCTTTCCGTCAGTTGAAGATGACGGACCGATCTGGCTATTGGCCCATGAAAGCATGGTCAACGCTACCTCCGGGGCATCATCACCTGCATCCGATTCTAAAACACTCCCTGGACCTTCACCACCTGAGCCTGTGCCAGCATTCTGGTGTGTATGGGATGAAGTTCCATCTCGGTCGTATGTCGAGACGCGGTTATCCATAAGAGCAGGCTCACTAGCCTTACGCTCGACAATTTGCTTTCCAGATCCTTTTCTTACCTCGGCCGCAGACAAGGCAGTTCTAGATAGCAGCAGTTCCTCATTTACCTTCTCCTCAAAAGCTGCTGCTGCTTCTTGGAAACTATCAAATATACCAAGGCTGAAGCTTTTCTTCTGCACGGGATCATGATAGGATGCATTGATTTTCTTCCCTGATTCTTCAGTTTCCAAACACCAGTGCGTTTTAGTACAAGGCAAAGAACCTGTATCCGCACCCTCTCTGTGGTTTGACTCGTCATCATCACCGCATGAGCTCTCTCTGGCGCTTTCCACATCTTCCCTGACGCCCATCCGGCGCTTTTCCGCTGAAACTTTGCTTCCCCCGTCGTGACCAGTTTTAGAATCTTTGTACCGTCGCAAGCTCTTCCTCATGCCCAGATCTTTGAGGAAATCGGTTGCAACGGCATCACCCTGTGCAGAATCTGTGCCCTCTCTCTTCAGAGCCGAGCTTGCTAAAGTGCTCAAGTCTCCATTCCGCACTGAATCTGATTCCTGCCTACTGTAAACATCTCCATTTTCAACTTGGTTTGGAAACTCATCCATGGAGAAGTTCAACACAGCAGAATCTCCTAATTCCTTGTGAGCGACTTGGTCATAGGCATACGCTGCCTCACGTGCTGTTTGGTAAGTTCCAAGGAATCGCAGATTCTTATTATCTGGATTGCTGAATATGGCAGAGAACTTGCATCCTCTGCAATATACACCTTTATACTCAGCGTGCTCAGAGTCCTTTGAAGCAAGCTTTTTCATGGACTCACCTCCTTCTTGCTGTGATGAAGCTTCACTCGGCCTTACTGACCGAATTGTCCACCTAAAGAACAACGATTAACGCTTATCTCAGGTAGGTAGGAAAAGATAATGGAGCAATACGACGCAGACACTAACTAAGACAACCTGTATCGGGACACATGAATCATGAACATGAAAGGAAGACGAAAATGTCTCGAAACCACCAAGAAACACATCCAGACACGACGGTTTACCTCTAGTCTACTTTTGTAACAAACATACAACTTCTCCCAAGAATATGCAACTATCTTACCTGTAGAAAGGCATCCCGTTCTTCAGTACAGAGGCAATGTATGCTGTGTAACTTCTAACTATGGTGAAAGGATGAACGGAGTTACTACCTGGGCGAAGCTCCACCGTAGGAGGTTCTCGACCGCTTCTCTGGAGTGGAGTTGAGTTTCTCGTTGTCAGTATCATCTTCATTACGAACATCAGCCTGAGCACCGCCGCACTGAGGATTATATGCAGCATCACAAGCCCTCATTGCCTCCTCCAAGGAGTCGAACTCCCCGAGAAACCTAAACAACTTCACACCTGGATCGTACAACATGGCTTGATAGCTCCCTAAGTTCGTTCGCTGTATCAGAGTCTTCTTCAGTGACACCTTTTCCTTCTTCGGCTTGCCAGTCTCTTCATTAGCAGCCTCTTTCAGTCGAGCTCTGAGAAGAGGCAACTCCTCTGGAAAGTTGAGCCTTACACACTCACCTCGCTTCGTGAATGCCACCTCATCGTAAGCTCGAGCTGCCACTTCAGCAGAATCATACATGCCAACATACAGGTGCTTTTTGACCTTGGGCAAATAGATTTTGGCTTTAAAGCGACCGCTCGGTGTTGACTGTACACCTAGATACGAAGTTCTTTCCAGCAACTTCTTCTTGCCAGACTTGGAGTGGTTGTTCAGACCAGAAGTTTCAGCCTCCTTCCGCTTGGACTTCGTTCCAGAACCGTTACCTCCTTCTGACTTCAGGTTTTCCTCAGTTTCGTTGTATACAGAATCACCATCAGCTTGCTCATCTTTCTTATGTTTGCTCGGTGTAGAAACACCAGTAGTTGTAGGGTTCCCCTTGGAATGATGAGGTATACTCCTTTGCGACGAACCTTTTGACTGCTCTGTTGAGTCCTTATCAGAAGCTGCTGCAGCTGCTGCTGCGGCAGCTGCAGCCTGATTTGTCCCACTTTTGTCAAGCATCGCCCTTCGTTTCGAGGTTGTCTTGTATACACGAGCATACTCCGATTCAATGTAGCAATCAGCTCCTATTCTTGAGAGGAAATCTCCTCTTGGAGCTCTCTTTACAGGCGGATGTGGTTCACCCGTCTCTTGCTGTGGTTTAGACGCCTCCCCGGCTGCCGGAGAAGGCTTCTTGTTCGACCTGCTGGCACTAGAATTGCCTTTCTTCCTCGTTGCAGCTTGTTCTTGCTCGAATTCCGCATGTCCGGCTACAACCCTTTTTGCAGGGCCTTTTGCGCCTGGAACTGAAGGTTCCGCTGGAACACTTTTACTCCCCGCAGATTTGCTGGAAGATTTTGACTCTTTGCTTGACTTGTCAACTGGTGGCTGATCCATGCTCACAACTTTCTTCCCCTCTGAAAATCCTTTGTTCTTCTCTGACCCTCGCCCTTCATCTTTGCGAGGCTGCATCTTCTCCACTCGAGGCGACGGTGGCTTGCTGCTCTTGCCCGTACTCGTCTCCATATCGGGGACGTCAGATGAATCATCTTTGATGGTTTTACATTGACTGCTATCTTTTGAGCCTTTACCTGGGCCTAGACGCTGCTTGGTGAACCACTGCGCCAGATCCTTAGCCTTCCCTTTCCTTGATATCTTCTCGTGAGAATCTCCTTGCATCCTTGCCTGCAATTTCTTCATGTCAGGGAAGTTCAAAGTAGAAGCTGCTCCCATATCAATTGCTTTTTGATCCCGAGCACGTGCTGCTTCTACATCAGAACTGAACATACCGACGTAAACCTTCTTTCTCTTATTCCTGTCATACACACTGGCTTCATATTTCCCTGATGCAGATTTTCTTACACCCGTAAAGTTACTCTCCTTCTCAATGGGCTCAAATCTAGGTGATGACACTCTCCTTAAACCCCTGAAATTGAATTCCCTTCTACCTTTCTCCGGAGACACCAATTCTCTAATAGCAAAGTTTCCAACAGGAGGCTCAGAAATATTTGTGCACACCTGCACACCTTCCTCCTCCATCATCTCCAATCTCGATGATCCGCTCTGAGGACTTTCATCTCCACCTGACAAAGATGCGTCCTCCTCTTTCACAGGAATTCCTCCGCACTGTTTCTGTTCATCAGCCGAGTAGTCCGATGAGCTGTCCAAGTCATGAACCACGGTTGACGAGATTTTCTTGAACTTTTTCTTATGACGACTCGTGCGAGAACTTGTATTTCCCCCACTTAAACCAGCTTGAACGGATTCTACCGGCGTATTGTGCTGGATAGGCTGACCGTCCTTGCGCTGTCCAACGGTTTTGCTTGTGTCCGTATGGTCCTCTGCCATTTCCATTTGTTTTGCTACCTTTGCTTCGGCTATGTTCTTCTGTTCCTCACCCGCTACCTGAGTCATTGTACCACGATCTCCTGCAGCTGGTCCACTTATTACTACGTTTCCTACGACATGGGCACGTCCAAAAGAGGAGCCTTCGTCTGTACTTTGCAATGACGTAGTCCCCTCCTTCTCTTGTTGAGCTGCCAGAGATGCATCTGAGGTACCACCATCACTATTTTGATTCCCTTGATCAATTAGGAAGTTTGCAAATCTTCCTGCTTCACTCGCCTCTATACTGACAAAATTTTCAGTTTGTGGGGTGCCAGAACCGGCACTCTGTGCCTCTGCTTTCTGAACCTTAAGCCTCTTGCCTTCACCAACTGCACTGGAAGCCGTTTCATCGTCTTTCCGCTTGTTGCTTGAAGATCTCCGTTTCTTGGGAGCCTCCTTCAGGCCTGATTTCTCATCACCGGGTTCAACCGGGTATCCCACGGAGTTGAAGTTGGTCATTGCACCCTCTCCACGGTATAACCTCGCGGCATGATCATATGCTCGAGCAGCTGCCTCCTCCGTAGTGAAGGTCCCAAGCCATAGGCGTCTACCTTCGGGAGTACGTATTTCAGCTCCATATGCACCCCAAGGTCGCTTTCGGACCCCAACATACTGAGAAAAGAACCTCCTCTTTCCTGGTAGTTTATCGCTTGCTGTGTCGGGTCCAGCCGTATCTTCCTTCTGTTTTCTCTTCGGCATGGTTACTCTTGAGGTAGCCTTTGTTTCTCCAAGTGAACACTTAAGCCCCATTCTTGTCAGATCCATCTCCCCGAGATCGACACTTCGAATGAACCACAAGGGACTTTTCACAACAGTCTCCTTCGCACCAGTGCCTGCAGTGGTAGACGAAAGCTTGGATGGAGCACAATTTAGCCCCACCCGAGAGAAATCCATCTGTCCAATTTCTACAGGACAAGGTATGTTGTTCAAAGGAGATTTTCGTTTCACAGCACTGCTTTGTGCAAACAGGGGGCTATTTCTGCAGACTTTTTCAATGCCAACAGGTTTCTTGGCTGTGGGAAGACAACCATCTAGAGCAGATTTGCTACTCGTATTACCTCCTCCAGGTACCACTGTTATCACGTCAGATGCTCCGGATACTGTTAGTGGAAGTTTTCCTCTTGAAGCGGGGGTTTGTTCCCCGTTTGCAGCAATCCGCTGATATATTGGAGCATTCTTGTCCGCGGAGCTACCAGGCAAACCTGTATGATCAGACTTAAGTCTCTTTGCACAGTTTAAGTCCTCTTTCCTGGTCTGACTGGAGTTTGACAGTGCGCCAGCTTCACCAACAGTTCCATCTGCATTTCTAGCTCTGCACAACAACTGAACATCCACAACCCGGCCCTTATCCACAGGTGTGATGATGGTACCGGCATCATTAGCTCTGCCAGTTTTGTCTGAAGCCGGAAGTACAGCAGGTAATGACTTCTTCCGATTGTCGATGACGACCTGCTTTGGATCGTCCGAAATACTCCGCACTTCGTTGTGATTGTTGGCCTCCGGTGTCCGCATAATCTTAGGTGGTTCTTTCACTTCCACATCGTTCGCCACAGTTGCAGCCAGAACCAGAAGTGTAAACTCTCCAATTGCAGGACGATCTACGCCCTGCTGTTTCTTCAGCATTAGAGGACTCAAAGTAAACCCAGGATTGCTGCTGTGCATTTGGCAAAACCTGCAAACAGTCGAGAGATCTCGTAACTCAGAATTAACATATATAACGGTCTGTGCGTATAGCAGCAAAATGCAAAAGCTATCCACATACACTAGTAGAATCGATATATAAATTTGTATTTCGGTCTACGTGGATAGCAGCGCAATGCAAGAACTACCTACAGACACTTAAAGGTATTCCGTGAAAATAGACCCCAGAGACGAATTAACAAATATGCAGAATGACAGATCAGTGACAAACGATTGTGCCAATCTCATACAAAGACCTTTCTACAAAAGTTTCAAAGGGACTACAGTGTATACAACCTTTCTCGACAAAACCATCAAATTAAAGGAACGAATATGTCAAGCTCTGCATCAAGCCGCAGACACGCAACTGAAGTCCCAAATAAAACTTTTTGTTTGGGAAAATGTTTGTCAAAGTTCTCCAGGGAAGGAAGTCTACTAAAAACAAAAATTTACAGAGCAGCACCAATAGCAACACACGTTGCACACACGAACACTTCTAGTTCGTACCAAAAACGCATTGAACGAAATTACTCGGTAGAGGTTTTCACCTGTTATCATCAATCTGGAGGTTCACTGGGAAGCGGCACCGATCTTTGGATGAAGCTTCAATGAAATCGCACTGTTTGTAAGGGGCAAGAGGATCCTCCAGAATATGCAACAAGCAGAACTGGTAACCTTGAACACAGTACTGGGAACATCTACTGTATGTTGATTGGCAATACAAACTCGTCAAAGTATTTTCCCTCGCAATCCCTGGCAATCTAGACCTGGCGGAGGTTGGTCCTCTTGATGGAAGAGCTGCGCCAGACTTTAGGGGCTTTGAAGCTAAACTCATAATTTCTTGTCCGCCATTCATTATCGAAGCCCTGGGAAGTGGGCCCTGCCCTCCACGAATACTATGTTTCCTAAAATTGGTTCTTTGCCACGATACAGGGGAAAGTGAATCCATCTCTGAAGTGGATCCATGTCCCCGTGGAAAAGAGGGCCAAGAAGGATACCCGGATGATCTTTGTAGGTCCCACTCCGCGTAATCATCTTCCTTCCCTGATTTGCCTTCCTGATCATACACAGTCTTATCAGATGCAGACGACTCCTCCAGTGTTGTACTTGCTGTCTGTGTACTCTGGCTTGGAGATTTTTCTCCAGCACCTTCAAAGTTTTGTAAATGGCTCACACCATTTTGCTTCTTACTAGGATAAATCTCAGCGTGATTCTTCCTCACCAAACCATTATCTTCGCTCTTGCTCTTCTCGGTTTGTACCTTGACGCTTCGATTGGCCTGTTAACATAAAAGCCGAATGTGAACACAGTTTCTGACGCATATGGAGTACAGGGTACATGTTTCCATGTACCAGGAACGAAACATGAAGGAGGTTCCAAGTTACAACCTTCTGTAACACCTTCCTGAATGACAACCTATCTATGCTCAAGGTGACTCAAGAAGATTCATAAATCCCCTGTCCCCTTATCAGTGTAAGGTTGTGAAGGGTTATATCGCGAACCTGCTTCGAACGAGAGCGAGATCTGATTGCCCGCCTAAGTTTGGCGGTGATAAATCGGACCTTAAAGTGATCCCGAGACAGGATTTCTATTAGCAGCACATCACCAATTTGAGCTCCGTGGGACTCGGCGAATTCAGGCCATCCACGAGTAAGAGCAAGCCTTCTACCAGACTGTTCCCATGCCGCCCATTCAACCTCCCAAGTGTCCCCTTTAACATCCTCCAGAGTTGCGACTCCTTCTCTGCCCTTAATAAACTGCTTCATAAACATCACCGGAAATGACTGCAAAACAAACATCAGGCGGTTAGAAATAAGATATCAGTTAGCAATTTGCTCAGGAATACCGAGCATCTATACTAATCATGAAGCAATCTAACATTTGCAAGGTTGTGCACTCACCAATTTGCCAGCTGGACCCAGACATCGTGGCACGAGGGCTCTAGCAAACGAAGGCATTTGTGTTGTCATATCCTTTGTCAAACGAGTAACCATGTGCCTGTTGGGACTTAGCAACCCTTCACCAACATACGGTCGGAATGTCACCTTTGAATCTTCTTCCACGATAAGAGTCTGCACTCCAAATGCAATGCGTCAGAGGTAATTTAACAACAGGTAATCCCAACAAGATTCACACATCCAAATTTTTACGTGCACTTGACCTGGACCAGCAACCGTGGGCTAGAAACTAGATCGAAGTTTAACATCCACTGTGATACCAATGCTGATTGATCAGGACGGAAACTAACATGCGGTGGGAACATTTAACAGTGAGGATAGCACATACAAAAGTTATTTCATGCCCAGGTAGAGACCAGTCTTCTCCCGTCCAGTCTACATGTCTCCTTAGTCTCGACAAGTTTATTGTCACCTCCGAGCCATCATCTAAGGCAATCTGCAGGGGGTGAATCCATCAAATACTATGTTGCCCAAATACATCTGAATTGCAATATGCATGAAAACCAAACCAAGACAGGCTGTCACGTAAACCATTTCGAAATAGGATTTGATGAATTTCCAGTTACCAGTGAATGTTCAGCCATGATCTCGACAATTCTGCCAGGATACCAAGCATTGTTGATGGCAGCATCCACCGTATCACTGACACCTACTTCCTTGAATGGAGTCAGACTCGAATCTCTGTCGTGCAATGCCAGTTCGAGTTGTTTCGGTGGCCTTGGGCGAATAGTACCACCGCGAGGGTAGTCAACATCTTCGGGTAGACTGAACCCTGGTTCTTCACAAGCTAGCCAGTGCTCAGCTGCACAACAGAAACTATTAGGTACTAACTCCTGATGACAGAATAACTCAAGCTTTAGCACCAACTAGAATTAACCGTGACATTTGAGTTACTCACGTGCATCTTTGTAACTGTCATAAGATATGAAGTAGCGCCAGAATCCCTGCATTTCCTGAACCTTGATGATCTGCGTTCAAGCCATGAAAAATGAGACAATCTGAAAAGTGAGCAGAAATTCGACTTCTTTTATGGACATCTACTTGGTATCAGAATGATGTGTAGCAATGAGTAGAAATACAACCTGTGCGGTAACCCAGGCATGGCGGAACAAGTCAAGGCCACCATTAACCTCGATAAAGTCACCCGGGCCGTACTCTCGACCTCTGGTCGATGAAGAACAATCATTGACAGTCTCTGCCATACTATCGCCTATGTGCCCCTAGAATCTGAGTCCCTGATTTCTGATAATAGCTAATCCCTCTTCTCGTGTGAACATCATGCTATCTTGAGGACGTATAACCGTTGGGGTAGCTGAGTTTTTCTCCTCAAATTTGTTGGCTTCAGGAAACAGTTCAAAGAAAACGTATTCAACGAGGTTCACCCCGCCGTTGACCTGAACGCGACCTCAGTAGATCCCTGCAGACATCGACTGCAATATTCAGAGCTATTATGAGCAGATCACGCGAGAACAAGCTGTCACTTTCAACGGTGATAATCGTTTGGCAATCACGTACCAACGTCACATTCGAGAGCTTGTTGTCAAATCTGCAAAGGCTGAGGCCGACGTAATGTTTAAATAATCTTCAGTCCGAGAAACACTCTGCATATTTTCCAGCATCGATGCACAAGAAGTGCACCCCACCAAGTGTATCGTCACATCCGGCCCTGCTGTCTGAAGAAACAGAAAGCCTTTTAAAAGATAGAAACCTTCCACATTCTGTTGATGGACAAACTTAATCAGATAGCACAGATACCACACAGCTGAACCGAAATGCATAGTGTACAGGAAGGAGAGACGGCAAACAACAAACAAATGAATGGTTATACAAGATAAGGCCCCGTACTTGAAGCATCGATATGTAATGATATCAGTCCCGCACAACAAGAAGTAATCTTAGCTACTTAAGCACCATGTTACAGACTTGTACTTCAGAAGCAATAGTGCACCGGATACATCAATTTAGACAGAGTCACCGAACCCGGGTGCAGAAGCTGCAGCGTAGTTCTACCATAAAGACCACATAGACCACAGGAGAAACGCCCGAGTGACATTCATTATTTCCTGATGATGCGTACGGGTAGGTTAACGCCAAATCCTGAAAGGCAGGAGCATACGCAAACTTGTATGCATTTATTGTCACCATTGTACATTTTATGATGCAGTGATCCATGGCAGATTTGAGGTAACAACAACAAGATTTGTAAAACGGCGTTAGTAACTAGAGAAATACTCACCGCTAAGATTGACACTCTAATAACTTAGGTGACCTCTAAGTACATGGTGGTAAGTTTTCGATTACACGGAACATATGTGATAGACTCAGTTGTGAATCCAAAAAGAAATCTTCATCCACCAAACAGTAGGACACGCAACAAGCTATTATTGTCACCATTGTACATTCTATAATGAAGTGATCCATGGCAGATTTGAGGTAACAACAACAAGATTTGTAAAACGGCGGTTAGTAACTACAGAAATACTCACCGCTAAGATTGACACTCTAATACTTAGGTGACCGCTAGGTACATGGTGGTAAGTTTTCCATTACATGGAACATATGTGATAAACTCAGTTGTGAATCCAAAAATCAATCTTCATCCACCAAACTGTAGGACACGCAACAAGCTATCCAGAGACGACGAGGTTGACAGTTGAGACCTATACTTATCGATTCGTATATATCAACAGTTTTGTATCGATAAACCGTGGTTGACGCCATTGACGTCAGAAGTATGAACATTGTCAAGCAAACCACTGAGATTTTCTAACACCATATCGTGGCGTTGGCCACGATACCCCCAAGTGACCTACGACCTCAATCAGTTGTATTCTGGAAACTCTTCTTCAGCTTTCAGGATGTCCGCCATCTTTCCCAGTATACGGAACCTCTTTCCATTACATTCCAACGTAGCCAACACACTTGACTTCCGGACTACATGCTAATTCGGTGACGGGAAAATTTCCGGGAATCGCCTGAATATGCTAGTGTCAGAGTTAACGTCTCCAAAACTTGACCTTATCGCAATCCTCGATTAATTACAGTTTAGCGGGGTTGGCAAAAGGCTTGTCCACAAACCGACTCCTCCCTTACGGATGTCTGACAATGGGGCAAAATCATACGCATAAGCCGTGTTTACTGCGTCAAAACTCCCTGAGCAAGATATGAATCCGCTATCTAGCGAGTCCGTATTAGTTCCAGTGGGTACCAGCAAGGATTTGCCTGTGGCCCGTCAGTCAGAGGTCACTTGAAGACTCAGTACTAACCTAGCCGCAAGCCCAGTTAGTGGGCTTTTATCCTCTGTGATTATGTACCACTTATAACAATAACGTTCTGTCTTTTACAACATTGGGCGTCATGGTATTGGATTTGGATCCAGCAGTGTACTGCTCACTGACCTTACATCTCGTACAGAGCAATTATTGGGTTGTTTCTTTTCTCGTACGGGGTAAAAGAGTTTTTAAGGCATTGTAACTTTTACGTCCGAAGTCTCCTCTCATGTTGAAAAGTTTATTGTTTGTCGAAGTAAGGCTGTGTTCTGTTGTTCCTCTATGCTACTCGATCCGAGTTCGAGTTCCACCTTGTCAGAACGTAGCCAGCTTCTCCTCCCATTGACCTCTAACAGTAACTGTGTCCTGATGATTACCTCGACCGCAATTTTTCCTCTTCAGCCAGAGGTCAACCATATTATCCCTTTGATGGCCGCGAACTCCCCGTCAACTCGTAAATCTCTGCCCTCTCGTTATTCTTCAAGAAATCTCTGTCCTTCCGTTCTTCTTGACCGGGTACCTTCCTCCGACTCATGAAAGAGCTCACCTATACCCCTAACCAGGTAAGAAGAGTCCCTAATCCAGCCGACCATACGGAGGGACCCAAAAACCACGCCTGCAATTCTGACTCAATTCGGAAGAATCCAGCTTGAAACTACCCCGTGTGTACCATTCTGTTGCATTAAGCAGCACGACTTTAATCCAGCAGTTTAACCTGAACCCTTTAAAAGTAGCGCCCACTTGGATAAATTTGCTCCTCTTCAACCATATGTCCAAGTTCCTGCGCTAAACATGGTACCTTAAACTTGCCTATCCCTTTCCGGAGGCGCAGAATGTTCCTGTCCACCTTACTTCCAGCTCAGGTGCTGAGAAAAGTATGCTGACTGTCCTTGTGCCTCTTAACGGTCTGTCGATACTCCAAATGATCTGACATATCTTTCAACACCATCCCCCAAAGTTTCCACTCGAATAACGCCACTTCTAGTGCACACTCAGCACGTTATCTAAACCTAAACTACCTTATTTCATTGAAGTTAAAATTCCAGGGACGCATATACCCTGTCTATTTGAGAAAGTCAAAAAAAGGTAAGGCTTTGATTGTGTCTCCCCTTTCAGAACCTCAAAGGATAATAGATCATAACCATCTCTGCCTCTTCTGTAACACGAGAAACCGATGGCCCCGCGACGAAACAGGGCTTGCAGTAACCTAGACTAGTCTCTGGTAGTAGCAGTCATAACAAGTTCGATATATAGCTTCACCCTCTGATATCCCCACTTAATACTCCACTGACACGGAATAACTGTTCATAGGCCCGACCTTATGATGGGGGAAACTTATACAGACCAGGAATTGTAAGTGAGCATCAAGCAGGTAAAGAACACCACACTGCTCTCCCAATTGTTTGTATCAGTTCTTTCTGCCGTTGGCGGGAAGTAAGTTATAAAGCCGAGCGCTAGCGCTGGCCAGGCGTACTTGATGAACACTAAAATTGCTAGAAGTCATAACCCCAGCATCTTGCGGGCTAATTGACATTCATAGTGCTCAACTACCGTACAATTTCAGAAACATCTTCGAACCATCGGTGGAGACTAACAATAAAGTCATGTAAGTATATAACCCATAACGCATAACTCACCCCTTGAAATCGCAGGCTGAACCGAGAAACACGTACTGTCCATCTATTATCTACAGAACGACTCAATTTGCAATGTCCCTTGCCGACCTCCGGAAGCGTCACGCATTACGTCAATTTTAATATGGAGAATGTCTAAGCCCACGTGTCAAGGCAACCTGACTCCAAACGCGGGCGATGCGCGACAGGGCAAGACATGATAGAACAAGGCCCGAGACGATATGTAGGAACGAAGGAGAAAGGGAGGGCGTCAGCTATCGGGGTTCCTCCACAGCAGAGAAATCGAAGGAGAACGAGACAAATGTGACTACACAAGTAGCCATTCAAAGCATCGGTCCAAGGATTGCTGCAGTATAGCGAGAGGAAAAAGAGTTTCGCATGTTTATGATGATCTGCCCGAACTAGCAGATTTGTACGTGTACGTGTACTTGTTAAGACACGGCAGGGAGAAGGGAATGTGTCCATGTGCATGAGCAAGAGACTTCAACACATACAGTTCGCAACAGGAGAAACAAGAAATGGCCGGCAGACGTAGACGGGGATTCTGGAGCAGCCACTCCTCTGACCCCGAAACACGACGTAATGCAAACAAGAGACCAGACCGAACAACACACAAGCCAGGTCCCGTCCCAAAACGCATGTCCACAGCAGCTACGACCCAGCTGTAAACGAGCATGCGGATATAACCGACTCTCCCCTCTCTCCCTCTCTCTCCTTTCATACCCCGAGTACATCACAGCTGCCGCACCGCCCATTCCCCGACTCAGACGAGTCTGTCAATCAACTCCGACGAGACAGAGGACGGACTTGCAACAAACAACCATGTCCGCAGACGGCCCGAGTCGCACACTCACGTCACCGCTCCCCAGACAGACACAGATGCTAGACCCGACCCGCATGGCAAACAAATCAACGAGCTACCGGAGAGGAAGCCTACCTCTACAACTGCTTGCTCCAATCTCTCGAGGCGGAGCGACGATTGTAATCGGGAAAAATGGCCGCAGATGCAGCACAGCAGCGGCAGGAGACGAGACCCGAGACTCGAACAACAGAGAGAGAGAGAGAGAGAGAGAGAGAGAGGTCGCGGTAGGGCGAGGGAGAGACGGGACGGGACGCGATATGTGAACTGCAGAGAGAGCGGAGAGGAAGTAGAAGTAGTAGTAGAAGAAGAGGAGGAGAATAGAGTCCCGTCCGGAGTCCTGAGCCACCTCCACGCGCAAGAGGTGGACGGCGAAGGAGAAAAATGAGGCCGACGTAGGCAGGCAAGGCTCCCGCAGAGAAGTAAAGGAAGAGTGGGAGGAGGCGGCTCACAGGGAGACCGAGGCGAAGAACACAGCAAGCACAGATGGAAAAGAGAGAGAGAAGGCGAGAGAGGGAGAGATGAAGGCAGGCAGGCGAGAGAAAAAGTGGAGCTGGCTGCACTAGTAGAAAAACAAATAGCACGAAAGGAACGAAGACGTTAGCGGCGTGGCAGCCCGGCTCCGGCCCCACCACCACTGTTCGACAGTCTCTCCTTCCCTTTCCGCTCCCTACAGGCAAGGCAGCCTTCTCGCCCTCCTTCTCGATCTCAATTTTGCCCTTCCTTTTCTTTCCTTTCTGTTCCTTTCCTTATCAACCCGCTAGCTCGCTTGCTTACCGCGCGAGGACACATTCCGGACTGACTGGCTTCGGGACCTACGTCAGTGGACAGGTTAACTACAAAGCTAATGCGAAGTCCAGGCGGCGCGGGCCGGGCAGGATCAGACAGTGACACAGTCACTGTAGCGAATGTCACTGGATCGGACCAGGCGGCTATCACAACAAAGGAGTATGCTATGTGATCTCGGAAAGGCTGACTGGCGGGGCCCACCTCAGGAATGCTCCCTCTCTCCTGCGTCTCACACAAACTCGCTGCTCATCCATGTTGCTCCTTCTTATTCAAAGGCGACCCAGCCAACCCTGCTCCGCCTCCATGCCAACGCCAAATACGACCGTCCGCGTCCCTTAACTAACTTGGGCGCACTATACTCAGTTGGGTCGGTGCGAGCTAGAGCTCTAGAATCTGGATCTGATGTGGCCACCGGCAGAGGGAAGGAACTGGCTATCAGCAGTTACACGTACTCTCCTCCGATGCTTGCCTCTTTTTCGCCCGCAGACTGGAAGACTTGTTTTTTGTCCTATTTCATAGTGTAGTAGCCAAACTAGCTCCATACTGATAATAATTAGGAACGTTAAGCAAACATCCTTGGTCAGTAAATACAGTTACCTCACCTCTAACCGTGATGAAATTGCTGGGCATGGGGATGACCTCTAGAACGTTTTGTTCCTTCTCAAGGAGCATAAACTTTGTAATCCACGTAGACACGCGGTGCAAGCAGGAAAAGACACATAGGCTCATCATGTTGTGGTACATACAAGAAGGTACAGAAGATACTAACACTTGCAAAGCCCACAATCGGAGGGTCCAATCAAGCAGATTATGCTTTACATGATATCACAGTGTCACACTGGCAGCAACGAAGGATTTGCTTTACTGGCTATCAGCGGTGTCCGGTTCTTCCTAAGAACAACATGAACAGACATCACGGTCAGTAAGCGAATTCAATCTCGGAATAACCGGTGAGTGAGAAAGAGATATGAGAAGAAGGGCGGCACCAAAAGAGGAGAGGCGAGTCTGTACGTGAAGGGGGATGCCAACTGGAAGGAAGAACCACCCCCACAAGAAGACAGACATCCTCGTCCTCTACTCGAGCCGGATAGCGGATGAGTAGAGCCAGACCTATTGGAGTCAGATTCGTGTTCGCTCTATCTCCCAACTCGAAGTCTCTCTTAGCAACAGCCGATCTCTGCATGGAGGTAAGCGTCACTTCCACTTTCAAATCACCAAGTCCCTCACATACTAGTTCTACACAGAAAGCAATGGGGACTCTTACTTCATTTGCATGCTTTGGTTCCCTGACCTCCTGCATTCAGAAAGGGAAGTTAGAGAGAGGCCGGCTGCCACAACAGCCGGAATCGAACTGACATGAAAGACAGTATTGTTTTATCGAGCCTTGTAGAAACAGAGACACATCTCACATTCTGCACTTGGGACTTCCGCGTAGTTTATGAAATCTGCATGTCTAGCATACCATTGGCATTGGTTCCCCCCCTATGATCGATCATTGATTCTCGATGTTTGTCGTTCGAGTCCGAGGTCCTGAACTTCTCCACTTTGCTGATTTGGGTGGAATAAATATAGTTGGTGCAAGTCTGTCGTACATGCCGTGGAGCAGGTCCAGTCGGTCGGAAGGATGTAAAGGAGGGCAAGTCCAGTCAAGCAAAGTCTGGAATGTTGTCGAGTCAGCCGTGTAGTTTGTTGATAGCTCAATGGTCTCTTTGCAGGTATGATTACTTTATGTACGTCCTGATGATCATGATATTGTACAAAGAGCAAACATATTGCTTTCTTCTATTTTCTGATGCATCCCACAGAAAATAATCTCCCCCCGCCAAACCCCCAGATTTTGGGGATCTATGCTCCGAGGATTAGTACAACCTCTATGAATCAGATTCTACATTATTCTACTTGATTCATAGGGCTTGTATGTTTGACTTTGATCACAAGATCTATTGTCCTTCCATTGTTTAATCACACTTCTTTCCACACAAGCATGATGGTGAACCACGAAAGCAAATCTCAGCCTCATAGGAAATAGGAAGATAGCAATCTTTTCTCTCAGGTTTATACGTTGATCTATGGGCTCGCCAAAAATTATGTGTAGGAACGAGTGTGTATAATAAAACACAAAACTATTTCTTTTCTCAAAGCAAGCCTTTAGGGTCGAGTGTTGTATTAGGTGAACTACGTATAACTAAAGGCTTGCTTCGAGAAAAGAAATAGTTTTGTGTTATTGATAGTTCTACACCCAAGCGAAAAAAAGGAAGGATATCATATTACAACACTCACTAGTTGAGCTCCAGTTACAAGTTGAAAAGTTCATCGTGGTTAGAGATGCTAAGTTTTTATATATCAATTCCAATTTCCAAATGTACCTCGTGAACAAATTATGCAATGCATGGAGACAATGAGCCCAATAAATACAAATAAAGTAAAAACTGAGTGTTGTAATGCTCTTCCTTTTTTTCCTTGGGTGCAGATTACTGAGGTTCTCTTTAGAGCTTGAAGTCTTAAAGAGGACTTGAAAAGCTTGCTAAATCAACTTCAAGTTAATTCACTTAGGGAAACCGCGGTGCGTCCTAGTTTACGTGATATAACTTATAAGGTGTATGAGCTGATAATCTAAAGGTAGTGAAGGTTGATGAAACTCAAGATGAAACTCAACTTTAGTTGTTAAACATATGTGAAAAGAAATAGATATTTTTATTATATTTGAAAAGTTGTGAAAAGATGGTTTAGTTATAGAAAACTATATTTTAAAGTTTAAAGATATTAAAATAATAAAACGTGGTAGTTATTCAACTGTTTTGAAGATGTGTAGTTGTGCACTATATGTTGTTACGATAATAACATGTCTAGTCTAGATAATATCATTCTTTACTTGATTTCTTTTAGTGCATCGTTTGTTATATAATTGTATAATCATAAAGCTAATTTAGTTTTATAATATTTTAATAGAAATAGGTCTTTTGTAAATGATCTAGTACCACTCTTTTTCAAAAACCTTTTCAAAAACTTTTTGAAAAAGGTTGTTTCACACAATGCCAGTGTGACAAAGCTTTTCAGATTTACTAAGAGTTACATCGTCAAGCCTGGAGAGTTCCTCGTTGGTTATTATAAATAAAATGCTATTTATGATCAAGTTTATTTAAATATTTTCTAACTGTGTAGTATTATTAACAATATATATATATATTTTAGTAGCATATGATAGTGCATATTTAAATACAGTAAACAATATTTTGAGTCAATCATCAATCAATTAAAGAATTTTTATCAGTAAAAAGAATATGTTTAGCAACTTTTATATCGTTGAATTTCTGTATGATCTGAATAGCATAATTAGTTATTCAAAAATACATAAAGAATTTAATAATTTTAATCACTAAATTTCAGTAGTGAATATAATATAGGTCAATAGTCCAACCTTGGAGCATCAACTTAGTGAACTCCAACACATCTTTTCTTCAAATGATGATAGGATTGAAGATTATTTACTAGAGTGAATCATGTCCACTAGTCTTCTTGTGGACAATACATACCACTTGTATCCTGTAACAACTTTAATATGATGCTCAAAGGATTGGTACCGACTTGTACGTTGGAAGAAAGGTATAATGTACTATCAAAGTTTATATCTTTCAGTTGTGTATATGTGAATGAGCATATATAATATTATCATCTTCCAGACTTTAATTGTTCTAAACAAAAAGTGGAAGTATTTGATGAGTTCAAGACAAATTTAAGCTACCATCTCTTGCACAAGGACCCAAAGGATCATATCACATAGAGAGGTTATAATGGATCTGTTTGGCTGGAAACTGTGTAGGGTAATAATACACACCACCACAAATGGAGAAGATTTTCAACTATCCTAAACTACACGGTGAATGGTTGAATGTCTACTGTACTTGCACGGAAGAAGTGTGTCCTCCAGGTACATACCGCTGAGAACCGGAAATCCTGAAAAGTTTCCGGAAACCGTTACTCAGTTTCCCGGAACTCTCCGACTCCCGAGCATTCGGACTCCTCCTTCAAACGGAGTGGTGTCAGATTCTTCTTCTTCTTCTTGGGCTCCGTCGATGGACTGCACTCATCTGTTGCGGAAGAAAGGTGCAGTACTACCACTACTAGTACTGCTGATTGTGGCAGCTTTTTCTTGTTTGCCCCTTCTGGTTTCAGTGAGTATATATACTCGTTCTCGTCATTTTGGGTCGGGTAGGGAAGGGATAAGGGCCGGACTCTCCATACACACCTCCCAAGACTTTCCTCCAACAAGGTGTCGCAACGAGTTCATGGTGGGAAGAAACAAAGCTGCAACTAGAGCTCTCAACTGTGGAAAGATAAAATGTTGGAAGTATTATTTGACCTTGTAGACTTATTAGGTCCCTACCTCTTGCTCTTGCCTTCCAGTCCTATCGACGGTGGAAGTACTACCCATCTTCTAGAGTTTGCTCAGACTTTCAATGACCAGGCTCATGATCACCCACGCCTACAAGCAATAGCAACGGAGCTGACATGACATTCGGCTTGAGTGATGGAGCCGGCATCAAAGCTAGCTTGTGTAGGGGAATCATCGGACGACTGCTTAGAGGATTACATGTACATACGAGGTAGTTTACGGGGTCCACTTCTTTTAACAACATAAGAATAATATCGAGATTCATGACCAACTTTAACCACATCCTTGCAGGATGTCATTGCCTGCTTTTTCATCCCAACGTGAGGCTTGGTAAAGGCTTTTCCATCTTGCATGCTTCTCTGAGATCGAGGGAGATGCCGTAACTAAGATGGACCATGTGGCTGAGCAGATTGAGATCAGAGTGAAGTGCATCTAACCAGGTCAACACTGGCCGGCCCAACATTACTGAATCCAACCAATCCAACACCCCCACCCCCAAGTAAAGCTTTAGGAGGAGAAAAGGGTGCCTTCGAGCTGTGAGCTACGAGGTCTATAGGTATAACGTCGCCAACAAGGAACTTTTGTTATGAATTCCTTTGGGATTTTCTTCCCGTCGGGCATTATCCTTAATACCATCATAGTATGGTGTCATGGATAATGTGTAGCTCTTGGGGATCACTACTCAAAGCCACAAGGCGTCATGTGCAGTAGGGAATAAATTTTTTATTCTTATTTTTATTTAAGTTTTGAGGATTTGATAGTTTTTGTACCTTTACAACCTAATGAATAATATAAATTTTCAATTTCATCATTCTTTACTCGTCATCATATTTAGTCATATCATATCTAGTCTACACATATATATATACATGATGAATCTATCGCCAATTTGACATGGTACATATATTACTACTTTTTCTATTTATTTTTTAGTGATCTTATAATGTTTCAAATTTACCAATTACGACTCCAGAAGTTCAGGAATTGGACGTAATGGACTTGTTATTTGACAAGGTCTTGTTCTAGCCACCAAGGACTCCCATCGAAGATTGATATTAGATTAGTACTGTACTCCTTAGAACTAAAAGTAAGAGCAGCAAAAGAACATGTAAGAGCATGTAATAGAACATGTAAGAGCAGCAATACATATTACTCGTTCTTTTTCTTGAGTACAATGTGATCTGTGTTAATTTACCGCAGTGGCATTAGAAGTTGCCACCCGTTCAGTCCAGAATCGGACCGTACAGGACCAAACCGTGTTTGCGGTGGGATTAAATCGGGGTCAATTCGGAAATGGTTGGTTTAATTTATTGTTTTAATATTTCTATTTCTGACATGTCATTTAATGGGTTTTGAACGTTTCGAGTCGTAAAGTAGATGGTCTTTAAGCATTTCGATTCTATAGTATCAAATAAAGTTTCATTATAATTTATGATAATTATTTTTAATTATAATAAATATAAATATAAATTGAATACTATAGTATCAAGTTAATTATTTATTCGCTTTATGAGACATATCAATCGTCTGAAGTTCCATTCCTAGAAAGTCGTACCATGCTGCACCATTGCATGAAGATCGGGGTGAAGGAGAGGAAGATGGTGTTGGAGAAAGAGACTAGTCAGTGGAACAAGACAACGAGGAAAGTATCATATCTGAGCAAGCTGAGCAAGGTCCTGAAACTCAATCTGTTTCAGAATATGCTAGGAGTAGTAAAGCTCATAGTTCTAACCGAAAGACTTCTATTCTCTCAGCTTACGAAGAAAGCTTGAAAGACGAATCTGAATACAGATCAGTCTTTCTATATTATAGGCGAGCATTTCTAGACGAGAAGAGAAAAGCTAGAGAATCCTCAGAAAAGGAAGAAGTGAAGAAACAGAAAATGACTCTTTACATTGAAATGACAAGAGCATGAAGAGATACAAATGAAATCAAAAGTGCTTTTGATTTCATTGACTGAGTGTAAATTATTTTTCTGTCATGAAGTTGATACGAGCGAACTATTTCAAACTGATATTTCTGTAAACTCAGAAATGATCCGAATCTTTGAAACCGTTTGACATTGACCGTTTGTGTGTTAGCAGTAGCCATTTGTATGTAAGGGAATCTATACATGAACTTGAGAATGTTAAGTTTATTTGATACAAACAAATTTTATTCAAGCATTATATTCAGTTTACATCTACTCGGAATGAATCAATGTGCATACAATATTTCATATAGTGTGAGAAAATTAAAATTGGAGAAAGATGACAAGAAGAGAACAATAAAACTGGAGAAAGATGGTGGAAGGAAAAAGAGGAGGAGATATGGCGCGAGACTCGGAGAGCTTTGAAAGAAGAGAGAGAGAGAGAGAGAGAGAAGAGAGGGGAGATGAAAAGAAGGAAGGAGAGGAGATCGGAAATAAGAGTAGAAGAGGAGGTCAGAAGTTTAAGGCAAGAGAGTTTAGAGGAAAGAGATCTCTCATTCAGCTGTATCTTTTTTGACCATAGGTTTGAATTAGAGAATTTCTCTCTTAAAACAATCGATCTTTCGCTACTAGATAAGAAATCTCCATCTTTTGATGAGATATCTCTTTGACACTCGGCTGTACTCGGCTGTGTTAGAGGTGTGGTCTCGAAGTGTGGTCTCAGATTTTCAGATTTTTAATCTTTATTTTTTTCTCAAAATGTTTTATATTCTCGTTTACTTTAGAGGCATACATATCATCTATTTTCTATGTTCTCTTGTACTTTCGAGTAACATATTTATCCAAACGTAAAGAGGCGTTGCAAGAAATGGAGCTTATTTTAGAAATGAAAGCTCCCGACTTTATAAGTTGTTTCGTCCGAGCACATAACGAATCGAGGTCTGGATTACTCGCTGATGTAAGCGATTCAGACATGAATCGCTTGTTATAAGACGAATCACAATGATTTGTCTTACATCATCAAGTGATTTATACTGAATCGTTATAACCGAACATGTCTAAACATTTCATTCAAACACTAAACAATCAATTCAACAAACACATTGGTGGTCGTTCATGACTTATCTGAACTAGTTAGAGCAACACCTGAATTTCTTCCATCATCTCTTCCTCTCTCATCACTTGAGTTTTCACCACCGCGTCTTTTCCCATCACCTCGGAAAACGGCTCTACTACTACATGCTCCTCTCATCTTCATCACTGCGATTTTCATAATCGCTCAAAAATACTACCGCAATATCAAAACCACTATTGTGCTCGATTTGAAGAGCACAAGAAAATCCGTTTGCACACTAAACACTCTCTCCCTCGCACTAAACACTCTCGGTTGCTCACTCTTGCACCCTAAACACTCACCGCAGCCAATCTTGCAACTGTCTCAAGAGACAGCCGTAAGATATTCAGTCGTGACCGTAACTATGGATCGCAACAGAAAAATAAAACAAAAAGATTTCAACTTTTACACACTCGAATAATAATAATTCTATAATGTGAAATAACATTCCAGTCACTTATCATTAAAAGTATCCTATCATGGAGGGCATTACTATAGTTTCTCGAGACTTGTATCTTTTGAAGCGCGCCACTCTACTCACGACTTATGGTTTTTCTTTTACTCTTCTCATGCTTTCAGGCATGGACTAACAGATAATATTTATGAAATATTTTAATTATTTACACTTATTTGATATATATTTTTTGTTTAATATTTATATATTTCTCTAATAACAATAAGCCAATAAAAATTCCCAGAAACTCACCTCTTCCAAGTTGAGAAGAGAAGAATATACAAAGAGCTTTAATTTATGTCCTAACTCTTCTTCTTGAAAAGATTAGGTTATAAATTAAAGCTTACAAATTAAAATTACTTTAACTTGTGAAACTGAATGATCTTTATACCAAACAACGGCTTTGTTCACCTGAGTGACTTATGAGTTTTATATGTCTGAAGTGAACATGTGTAATGAAGTTACCAAGTGAAGCTAAATTTAATGAGTTAAAGTAAATTTAGTGAAATTAACTTAGAACTTTGACACAAGTAATTGTTTGTAAACCTTATCAACATGTATTTTGGCCGTGAGTATGCGCTTTACACTAATTTTTTCACTCAATCATTTTAAATTAAAAAGCTACTGTCAGCTAATTACCGGTGATTATTTTAGTTTTATGTTGAACTTTTTTCTTTTTCTTTCTTATTCCTAGAATTGCAGTTTGGATGCATATTCAGTGAAAATGTAAACATATGAACCGATGAATCTACTTTCACTTCAGATTTTGGTAGTTCACCATCATTATCTGTAGCATATAAGAGCATGCGGGCGTTCTGCCCATTTAGAAGGAGTACAAGCCATCCATGCAAAGTCAGAAGCAAGATTAGATTATTGGATAGAACAAAGTTTAAAATATATTCCAGTGGGTTCATTAAAACAGCATCTTGATCAAAGATTCAACTCTGTAAATCGGACTTCGGTGGTGGTCGATAAAGGTCGAACCACTTTGTGCATTTATGATTGTCGCAAGATGTACAAAACACCTGTGGGGAAACATGTGTCATGTGCAAGGTTTTGCAACTTTCTCGGTTTGCTGTCTGGTAGCTTTGATGCATAGCTCAAGTAACCTCCCAAATTTAGCGTTAGACTCGCCTGATCCATTTATTGAATTTGAGATGAGAGGCGACAACATGATCATCAGACACCAATTTTAACGGCCATTACTCTATATTTCAAGTCGTTTGGTTATCCCCACATACTGCACGCTGGAATCTACTCAAGAAGATGCCAAATCGACCACCACCAGGCTCCACTACTTCTTGCTAGCACGACGTTCATCCGATGGTTCGCGTCGTTCCCTTCTCATTACCTTCCGGTGTGTAATTAAAGAGATGAAAGCGTCTCATGGTCCTACGTTACAGTAGGTCTGGATCCAAAAGTTCGTTGACCTACAAAGTTCAAACGCTGGCCATGGAGAAGTCAGGATCCCAAGCTCAAGCACCAAAATTTGAGTGCAGATCGACGTTGATGTACCGGATTGTTGTGGAGTTAAAGATGATGGAAAAGGGAAAGGAATTTGAAGGGGCTTGCTGGCTGGGGCTAGGGAAGGACAAGAGGCTGGGAGCCTGGGAAGCGGAAAAGTCCTCCAGGTGGGCTCAATATAAAGCGCGAGAGCATGATCCATCAAGAGTTTCTTATTCGGGCAAGAACATCCGGACCCTGCCAGTGACAATTCTCCTAATCTTCATCACAACTGTTCACAGTGTAAGTACAGGAGAAAGTTCTTGTATCAGAATCCTTGGAACAGTGGCAGCACACACGTGCCTGTCGGAGAAATGTAACTATGAAAAGGTCACTATAACCACCCAGCAACTAATCGCGACTTCTCTTCGCACTATCCACTTTACCTGGCTGGTAGCTGAAGAAAAGAAAGCTCCATATACTGTACGTACTCCCTCTCGAGTCTCGGCACATTACCGATCGATACCACCCGGTATCTCCATCTCTGTCGGCTATGGCGGGCGTTCTCCCTCTTCTCCACCTCGCGCTGCTGCTGAAACTCTCCGTCTCTCAGTTCTGTTCCGACGACTGAGTACAGACGAAAGCACGCCTAGCATTGGCATGTTGCTTGATACGTGTGCACGGCGCCGCCAGCGTGACAACACGTTCAGTGATCTGTCAGCATGTTCTTCAGCAAGGCAAGGCAGAAGCCGAGTCCGCAGCTTATCTAAAGCAGCAGCACTAGCAGCGATCTGTCAATGTCTTATATCAGGTTGAAGAACCTAGTTTCAAGCTAGTCTCAAGACCGGAAGTTGCTCGCGGAACTTACGACTCTGTATCATGTCATATCCATACAGTGGACTAGAGAGTGTAGTATCTGGTAGATCTGCCTGGTAACCGTTGTTGCTTGGAAATGTCTACTCACGCTCGCGTTAGTCTCGGTGCCGTTGATGATTCAGGAGTCTTTCTCACAGTGTTGTTTCTGTTGTTGTTGGAGCTCTTGACAAGAAAACACTTCCTCGCTGGATCGGAACCGCGGTCGGTCGTTAACACGTTGGTATCTGCGACTGATGGGTGGAGATTTATTCAGTTTGAAGAATGACTAGGCGCCCCGCTGAAACGCAGGCGTACCGATGCCTTCCCTGTCTAGGTACGGACTGCATTGCTTATGTAACTGGGACTTGCGTCTAATTCGTGTCCACCACGAATCCAGTACGACTCCTTGCCTAGTAATGTAACCCCATAGACATGCAATTCTATTCTGAACAAGTCCAAGTTTTCGGTAAACTTCATCCTTCTTTCAGGTTTTTCAAGGCTGAATTGGTGGTTCCATGTCAAGGCATCGGCAAGAAATCTACAATACTCTGGATCCATCGACCTGTAAACCCTAGCTCGGTCTGGCCCGCTTGGTCCAACGTCCGTAGAAAGCAAACGAACTTCCATATAGACTCAACCTCGATAAAGACCTGCAATTGCATTCACACTGCACCAACATGCTTGTAGCACTGTCTGTCAGCCTGGCAGGCACATACGGTAGGGAACTGAACAAGCACAGCCAACCCGAGCGACCACAGTGGTAAGAAAATATTAAGCACGTAACAAGAAGAGTTTCGGATCTGCGATTGAGATAGACGTGAATGAGACTTCTGATGAACGCAGTGCCTGTGAAACCATACCACAGACGAATTTACCTGCTCCTAATCCCCACGCACGCGCTGGAGCTGAGCTCAACTCGGTACTCTTAAACTTTGATCCCTTCCTCTCTGGAGTCGGCAGTCTCGTTTTGACTTTATCTCCGTCAGACGGAGACGTAACTATCTGTAGATTACGATCATTATTTGTGGTCCCTACCTCAACCGTTAAAATTGATCTACAGATTTAAATCACGGGCTGGGCGATTCGGCAGCACCCGGTTCGGTCGCGGTGCCAGAACGCCAGCTGGACAGCGCGCTTCTACTCTTCACACTCCCCTCTCCTCTTTCTGTCCGCGTCCTGCTTCATCCTCCACTATCCACTCCGATCCTTCGTCTGTCACACCAACAAGCCACAGCCGATAATGGCGAATATCTACACAGAAACTGATCTGAACTTGATGTGCTGACTTCTAAAACTGTGCGTCCATTCTAAAGGTAATTGTTGCTTACCTTTACTTGTCCGAATTTGTTTTTCAGTCACTATTGCTTTCAACTGCACAAGAGAGGCTCTGGGAGTAGACATCCATGTCCTGCTTGAAGCTTCGAGTCTAGGTGTTCTGAGATTTGCAGAAATCCAGGCGAGTTACTGAATCAAATCGTACTAAGCGTCGTTTGCTTTCGTGTCATAAATTTTGCAAGTTTATAGAGTCGCATATGTACAGTGACGGTTGAAAAGGCGGGGTCACGGTGACGGGTCTTCTTCCGTTCTGCCGCGGTGGAAATGGTGTGTTGTAGCTGATTGACGCACTCCTGAAATGAGCGCATTAATGTCCCAACTCCCTCCGTGCGAGCGGCTTATCAAACGTTGTTCCAGCCATTATTCGAAGAGCTGAAATGTTCTGGAGCAATTACGTCGCCGGTTCTTCATAACTAATTAGATATCATCTTCGTTGGACGTCCACATTCCGCTCCTACACACCTACAAAGTCCAAGGCGGAGGGGAGCGAACAACCAAAAAGCTTCGGTGTAAATCGACTGGGTTGCATGGAGGTCCATCGATGCGGCTTTCTCAATGATTGCCAAGAGTGTTCCTGAAATTATCGGTAGTCTATCACTCGAATCCGTAGAACAAAGTTCCCAGTTCTTTTGTCGGGTGGCGCAGTTGAGATCTTAACGCGGCGAGAACTTTGGACTCAAATCGTGCATGCTTTGCGCAAGGCTCGTGGGCGGGCGCACTAGAGAGCCTCTGGTAACTAAGTGGAACAAGATGCTGCAGCGGCAGCAGCCGCTTGTCCGGTCTTGGGCTAGAAGCCTCTCTGAGGAGGCGACGCTTTTCCTGTGCCCGGTGAGCTCAGTTTTCGTCTACTAAAAGGATAAAACCCACAAGACAAGCATGAATCTACTGCCACGTATTCTTCGTTGACGTAAGACTAGTTCTCGTCGGGATGTGCCTACCAGAAGTCGATCTCAGCCAGCCCAGGCCAGGTTGGTCCACTCCGTTCGGCAGGGCAGGCATTATACGACACAGTTGAGATATGAGGGATAGATCACCAAACATTGCCAATAACACAGTCGCAAAAGCCTCCAGGACTCCGCCGATACTCTTATCGCCCATTTCTGCGGCATGTCTACGAGCATATTTTGAATCAGTGTATCATACCGGCTTAGGCTTCGCTCTTACCACTGAACTGGCTTCGCCGGCCGTGCCTGTCGACAATCTCTAGGAAGAAATCTTGTACTGTATTGAAATGGTCACTGAAAGAGAGACGGCGGCCGATGTGACTCCTTGATTCTCTTCACTTCCTATGCTCTGTACTCCGAGGATTTCTGGCGGTTTGAATATATTACTGATTCTGGTCTAGTGGGCACAACTCCGCGCAGTTCTCATCGTGCCGTCAGCCAGACGCTGAAGAGTAAGATTAAGCCTCGGGCATACAGGGAAAAAAGGTACATGACATTGTCATACCTGCCGCCGGTTGTCAGATCTCGGAACGGTCGCCTTCAAGAACTCTTTGAACCAGTCCTCAACCCGACTTGATTCAGTTTGCAGGATAGGTTTTAAGCCACCATTCACTCCCTTGCAGTTTCTCCTAATTACCAGATTGCAGCTACGACTCGTTTGTCAGGACCCTAATTCAGAATTTCTCTGTGTCACCAAAACAATTCCTCCTTATAACTCGATAGGCGCGTATCCATCCCTGTACTCGTTTGAGGCATCTTGACATGTAGTCTCGCAACACGGGTTCTCGGTTGACTCTCGGATGTGCTCAGCTCGGAATCCAAACTCATTTGGTGGACGGAGGAGTATCTTACGAGCCGATATCTGTACTGGTGGAAACAAAAGTAACCAGCTCGGACTTGACATGAAATCTGAATTGAATCCCTTCACTGTACCGCAAGAATTAACGTTAAATTGCTTCTGCGTTTAAAGCCGTCGGGGTACTCGACTCTCAAGTTTGCAGTTATATGATGTAAAACACACTTAGCAGCACGCAGTGTCGAGCCCACCGGTGCTGTGACGACATCTTCCTCATGCCTTGTAAGTTCAAACGTTGAGGACATGGGCAGCTCAATAGCATACTAATACTGTAGTGCACATACGCGATGATGTAAATCGATACCTATGTTCTGCAACTTGAGACAAACCTGACCCAGGAATCGAGACCCACTCGTTGCTCTTCAAAATATGTGCACTCCTTGACATGTTACATGAAATTCAATCAGAAGGCCGTAACTAAAACAGTACACCCAATTCGCCTGCACATATCTTGATATGCAGAGACGATGGTACTGCTGATTATGAGTCGAAAGCAGAGCTCGCTCGGTGTCCCAGTCTCCTGATACAATGTGATGAAAGCAGATATGTATTCGGAAAGTAGCGGCCGAATAGAAGCTCTTAACATGAGATAAAATACTCCGCAGGTTCCAACGCTTGACACGGATAACATCTAGCTGGTAAACAGCTTGCGCGCTAGTCGACCTATGTGGGCGTAGGAGTGAGACCGTCGTTTGTCACCTCCAGACGAGTAGGTGCCACTCTTTCCACCTTCATGACGAAACGACGAGATTTTGCCCCGTTCTTCCATCAAACAAAGGATAAGGGTAGTCACCCTGAATCTCCCATGACCACCAATGACCATAGTTGGGCGATAGGTAGGTAAAGGAAGGCCTGGTCCTTTACGGCGACCGATGAGACCACAAAGGACAATGAGACAGAGTTCTCTCCTATCGACAGTGTAATACCTTGGATCACATAAGTCAGGCATCAATCAGAAATTTCCGCTGTACACCAAGCTTCAGCAGCTGACAGCTCGGTCGTTTTACAAGTGGCTGGCTGGCGGCTTCGTAGGATACTGATTTTGCACAACTTCCTTAAAGTTGAGTTTAGGGTGGAGGTGGAGTTCCGTGAGTCAATCCTCGAGATGAAAGCAGAGAACATTAAAACTGTAAAGAACTTGTCGCGAATCCCTGATTGTAGACTCAGTAAACCTGCCAACCAAGCGTCCAGCCATAGGGAATCGAAGGAGTATTCCTTGGTGGCAATAGCTGTAAGGTTGGGTGGCTGGCTGCTTCATTATGCCGGATCTGGACCTTGAGGATCTCATACTCATGATCAGTTGATGTATTCCAGCAGTATTGGGGCTTGGCAGTCGACTGGCAACAGTCAACATGAGGATGTAGGTGAGAAGGGCTATTAGTCCGCATTCCATAATTCTAGTGCAGAACAAGAATTCAGGGGACTACAGCGTCGCGGCGGAGAGGGATCTTCATGTCGTGAAACAGGTCCGGGAGTGCAAGGCGTCGCCGAGGTGGTGTGGAATGTACGTGAGACTTATTGCGTAAATATCGCTCGCGGTAGAAATTCAGACACCGAGTCCAGTAAAATGATCCACGTAAATGGTTGAAGTCTTCCCTCTAATGAAGAAATATGTAACGGAGCGACGCGACGAGGAATTTGCGGCGATTTTGCGTAACTGCATCCTCTCGCGGGCCGCAGCGGCACGGGTGACTGACCGACCGCCTGTTGGTTTCTATCTCCAAAAGATCTTTGTATTCCTGCAGTTCTACTTTTTATATTCTAGTTGCCCTTCTTACCGGTGTTCTCTGAGGTGTCATGACACAAAGGAAACAAGAAGCCAGAAACGGTGATGCCCTTCAGCATACTCTCCGTCGCTGGTCTGGCGTGGCGGCATTTCATTCCCGCTCCTCGACTTATCTACAGGCACCCGTCAGCGCTTCACCGAGCGCAGCCCAGTGGACATTTGATTACTTCACTTATGTGAAGTGAAGTCACCAGGTATTACGCGGAGCGTGGTCTGAGAGGTTTTTCTTTTAGGTACGCACGTTGAATCCTCACCTTGTTCTGTGGACATGTATCAGCGCGGTGTATGACGAATGAATGCTCGGACAGTGCTCATTTGTCGTTTCACTGCATCTTGGAAGTGAACTACTCTCTTTTCTTCCTTCTGCTTACTTTGCGCGTGTTCATCCTTAAAGTACACGACATTCATTCGACCGGTGCAGTTATGGCTGTTTCTTGACGTTTCTGTGCTTGATTGAGTAGATTATACCATGTAAAGGATCCGGCGCTACGACACAGAAAGTACTCTGCTCGAAACAATTTTCCAGATTGTCGTGACAGTGAAGGTGGAACTAGACAGCTTCATGCCCTGGAGCAACCTAACCAGAACTAGCAAGCTTAGAGTTGCAGGAGCTGCTCTACAGCGAGCAAACCGTTCCGGGCGAGATCTGTACCTGGCTGAATATTATCCCTGCGAGGGAGAAGTTTTACGTGGGTAGTGGCCGTCTTCGTGTGTTTGTGAGAGAGAGAGCTGTATCTTCCTCTGTTTCTCACTCTGGGCAGGCGTGAGGATCGTAGCACAGTCCGCCGCACGAGCGCATGGTCAATGGCTGGATAGTAGACGACATTGGCAGGCAGGCGCAACTCTACGCGAGTAATCCCTCTCTCTCTCTCACTCTCTCTCTTTCTTTTTGCGTCATCATCATCTTGGACTGCTCGCTCGTCGTAAGCCTACGTATGTTCTGTGTTATCGCGGCAGTCACTGGCGTTCAGCCAATAAGGCGGGCTTCGTGGACGACTATTAAAACTGCAATGGAACTTCCCTTCTACCTACTAACCCACTCATTCATTAACACTGGAAACCTAATGAAACATCTTGACGTCCATCTTGATCTGGGGGTCTTCACTGACCCTTTGGACGCACATACGCACATAATTGTCAACACGAACGGGAACGACGCCTCAACGGGCGAGCGGGAACGAATGCCTCAAAACTCGCCTACTGATATTCGCTCATGTTGTTGGATTTGCAGCTCTTGTTGACCTGATGGGACCCCGCAGACAACCGATCGTAGGTTTTCAGTTTCTTTCGATTTTGTGTTCTCCTCCTACTCTGCGCCTCTCGTTCAACGAGTTCTCTTTTCTGCCCATCCAGAAAGTGGACAATCCGGGCACTTCACTTTCACGCATCAAGAGTGAGGGACTGACGGGCTGTTGATGCTTGGTATGGTGCACTGAGAGATTCTACACTAGAGCTAACAGGATAGCGGATAGGTCATCGACCTACCCACTGGTCCGCAGAAGTGGCCTGTCTCCGAATATGATTATCTTGATGAAGTGAGTGCTGACATTCGAGTTGCTGTAACTTGCCATATATCTATCGGTCTAGCAGTGCCTAGTAAGTATGAGGGGTTCAGTCTATCCATCCGCCGCTCCAGGGAAGAAGCATCCCCTGCCCAGATTGTGAGCCTTTCCAAATTCCCACAGACACCCGAGCCGACTTCCAACTAGCAGTGAGACCAGCTAGTTGGAAGTCTCTTCTGGTCCACCGAGCCCCAAGTGGAAGTGGCGAAAGTGGACCGGACCGAGGATTTCACTCAGCTTGTAAGCCACGGGAGTCAAGCGGTGCGAATGTTAACTCACTGATGTCCAAGACAAACGCCCGTCATCAACTAATTATCTGCGAATGAATCATTCTGCCTCTCGGCATTGTGCGGCCAGATTATTACGAACTGCACATACTTGACGACGTAAGATAGAGTTTGAGCAGGATCCTGCGGAGTGCGGAGGATCAGATTGTTCAAGTTTAGATGGAGGAATGGAACTGAAGAACCACACTCAGAAATGTGTGTTAAATATGGGATACTCTAAGCGATGGGAATACTACTGAACAGCTCTGTATGCTTACTCCACCCTCTGTTTCATCCTACCCATGTCAGACCCTTCTCATCCTCGCCTTGGTCGAGCACACTGATTCATTCTCAATGTCAGCCGTACTTGAGCGTTAACTCGTCCTGAGCTGGAAGAAAACGGAATAAACTAACCCTGGATTTAGCCCATCACAGATAATATGGATACTCATTCGCTCCATCCTGGAAGACGGTTGGCAGTGAAGTTCAACACGCTCCAGAAGACAAATTTTTGAAAGGCGAGGACACGGCACTACATTAGTGCTCAAAATGACAAGAGGGACCGACTGCTTTAGACAGCTTCTTAATCACAGATTCACAATCATCTCTGGAAGATGAGAGTGGAACCTGTGGAATTATGGAACATGCAGAACTCAGAGTATACCTCTTCTCCGTAGATTTATACTGCAGACCTTTCAGCTGATCTTTGAGATATTCCAGCATACACTTGACTATCATGATCAGGCCAGGGGTAGAGGCAGTGAGATGCTAGGTGGGGCAATTGAGCCACACCGCCCCACGTTCCGTTGCATTCCGCGACATACAGTTGTTATCAGTTCGCTTAGAATTAATTGAGATTGAATGAAATGTGTGTTCCTTTAAACATACAATGTCCCTTGAGATCATACGGACGCCCTCGAGGACGAAGTGTTTACAACCTGGGAAATTATGCTACTGTGATTCTCTTTCATTCCAACACGTGGAAGGAAATGTAGTGAACTTTCTCACTGAAGTTTGATTCTTCTATGCAGGGCGTGTAGCCGACGGTGGACCTTGTGCTTTTCTGACAACACTACCACCAGCTGGTACGTAATGGGACTCTTCGAGAATGGACAAATCAATATGACTGCTCGTGCGCACTGGACAATTCAAGGTCCACGAATGCTTGTTCAAAGAGGATGTCAACGTTAGCGAGTCCAAGAATACTGAAGACACCAAGACTGTAGATGATTGCACGGTTGGTGATGCATTCAAGTTATACAAAATCTATACAGCCAAAACTGATAAGCGAAGACTTTGAGGGAGTGCATTCTAGGAATCAAACCTGAATCTAAGTAAGGGTGACATACGCGACCCATTCTTTGACTCGTAGACACTCTGCAACGTGAGGGTAAATTCAAACCGCCAGTACGAGAGCATTGACCGAAACATGGACTCCACGAACGACGTGTGGAGACTCAGGCGTGGAGGTGGTGGTGGCCGCCCCATATGCAGTTTCACTGAGCTGGACGGTGCACAGCATTTCGAACTCCCTGATGATGTGTTGACAACAGTTGAGACAGGACTAGCTGTTAGCTGTGGGGCTGCTGCTGCTGTTCTACCGATATCTCACTCAGAAGATGCGCTCGAGCTGAGAAGCAGCCTTATGTCGACAGGTCAGATCGGAGCCTCAAACCATTCCAGCGGTAGTGCAAATGCTTCGTCGACTGAGAAGGGAACTGGATATAACGTCGACATATCTGTTCTAGCATCGTTCCACAAGTCCTTTTCAGAGGAGGCATGGGAGGTAGAGCCACTAAACGGTAAATTTTTCTATTTGCATATAAGGGAGATCCATTTGAGCTTGGATTTATAGCGGTTGTTTGACCATGAGTTTAGCTCTCTGTAACTGTACACTCTTAGAAAATTTATACTGTCCAGGAGTCGTACAAATTTGAAGTATAGTTTTAGTGTCATTCTCGTCAATGGGTTTAGAATCCAGGACTTGTCATCATATACGAATGTACGGGTACTAGTTGAACTGTTCGCGTGATGTATGGGGTACGACTAACTCCTGATTCACTTGTTGATCGATAATCTCCTAAGAAAGGCAATAGCATTGTCATGCATCAGAAAGAGTACAAAGAGATGGTTTCTGCACCGACAAGCAACGATTTTCATAACCCGCACAAATTTTCTGCTTTGTATCTTCTGCAACGTTTATTTTCTGGCTGCATTGATGAATTACCTACACTAAGGACTTTCAAGATATGCCATTTTGGTGCAGGCAGGCATAGCAGCGACAACTCTAAGTACGAGATCTTGCCTATTGTACGTAATGACACCGGATCTGAAGCCGATAAGTCCTCGGAGCTTCTGTTGAAGATATGTGAAACTGGATCGTCCTTCACTGAAGATTTCTCCAACCCCGGTGGGAATGGAGCGCAGTTGGACTCATTAGCACGGGAGGCGGCAAATCAAAGCCTTCCTCTAAATAATGCCCAGGCTGTTGCAAACTTTATACATCCCATCAAAAATTCTGCTGCAGAGTATAATCTCGAGGGAGAAACATCTGATCTATTTCGTTCAGCTACATGGACAATTCCCGTACACCAGTGGCCACTCGAAGATCTAGATGAGCTCGTGATCTATAATCATCACGCGCAGCAGTGGCAAGACGAACTCATATTCTTTAACCATCACCGAGCATTACCTCAAGAGGATCATGTGGCTATTCCAACTGGAGTCCACGAGGTAGCGCACGACCCGGAAAAGCACCTATCTCTCAACGCAAAAAGCGAGGATGAAGTTCACGGCAGTTGCGTCAAGACTATGTCTAAAATCGATGTTGCCACCGAATGTTTCAGCTTTTGGCCTGAAGAAACTTCGTTTTACTCCTGGCCCCCTTCTCCTTCGCTGTGGCCAGGGAGTCGAATGTTGGAACACTCTTATCATCAAAGTTTCCATCCGTGCGAGACATTGAAGAACTTGGACTTCTCGCTGCTCACGGAGGCCTTGCAATATACTACCGCTGCTGCTACTGCTAGAAATCCCGAGAAAGAAGCCGAAGCGTGTGACTCATCAGGGACCCGGTTCGAACCGTGTGGGGATCATTCTGTTTACTCCATGTCACGACGGGATGAAGTGGCTGATCCCATGGTTGCCTCCGCGAAAGTACATGTCGACAAAAGTTACAGCATTTGCCACGGCGAATCTGCAGAACAGGAAACGACGGAAATGCAGCAAAGAGTGTTCGCTGATTCGCTGGAACTTCCTCAAGAGCAGGGCAATAACCAGTTCGGTGATTCAGCAGTCGCATGCTTGCAAGAGCATGCAAGTACGTTAAATTTCTGTTTTAAAGCACTGACTGAAACTTGTTTGCAAGATACGAGCGTCTGTCGCAATCGGTCCTAGCAGTTTGTGAGTTGCAAACTGGGAAGTCAGCACGAGAATTACTGAAATCTCAGGGACTCTTGATTCTGGCTAGAGACAAAATTACCACCAACGGTACGTCATGTTTCAGGTGATCTGCTACTGCACAACAGCAAGCGGGATCGGACAAATTCAATCGAGATGCTGTCGAAGCCAACTGGTGCATTGCGCAAGAAGAAGCAGAAGGACGAGGAGATTCCTGAGGGAAGGCTCAGGGGAACATCGATATGCACGGACCCAAATCTATACTACGGTCTGGCGGCAGTGCAAAACTTGCTCAAGGACTTTTACGGAAGTGCCGGCTTTGCTCTGGTAAGATAAAAGCCATACGCTGCCATCAGAGTGTAACATACATGTACAGTTTCATCCTGATGAATATTCCAGGCATCATTCATGTAACTGAACTTATTTTCCCATTATCCACGTACGCCAGAAACTAGCTGTAGTAAGCCTGCAGACAAGCACAATTTCGTCCATTAAAACATTACTGACGTCCGGTTGCCCAGCAGACCCTGCATACACGCTTCATTCTGTCAGAACCATTACCCCCTATCTCCCAAAGCAACGACTCAATGCTTCCTACGTGAGGAATCCAAGCGTGTTGTGGACCCTGAAATCGTGGCCTCATTTCCAGTACCTCCCACAATCAAAACGCCTTGTCGTCCATCACGATCAAATGAAAAGCAGACATGTAGGACTCTAGATAGGACTGTACGAGCACGGACGTCCTCAAGTTGTACCACTTCTTGAGATGCTCGATTTCGAAACAGAAAGAGGTTTCTTCTTATGGAAGTAAGTTCTCGCACTGATGTAGAGTTGATGATGAGTCATTTGACGAGTGGCGTACGCTGAGTTCAAGTGCCCTCTTGTAGTGTGAGCCAGAAGAAGAAGCCTGCAACAAGAGATTTCAAAGTTTCACCGGAAACCACCTTCCACTCCATCATTTCTTTCGATCTCGTCCGCACGTAGACTACCTCCAGCCGTGTCGTGGTTCGCCGGAATCACGATCAGTCCTTTTGAGTCCACGAAGACGGAGCAAATCAATCAATGAAAGAGTCCGAGGTCGGGAGACAAGATCTTGGAACAAAGGACACTGTCTAGGGTTGTTCAATGGGGTGTCCGATGCAGTTCTGATGTAAAGACAGATGAAAATACACGCAGATTGCGACCTTCACATGAGCAGGTCCTGGAACCATCCTCGAGGACGGTCCAAGACCTGTGTCATCGAACTTCCCATACCTTCCACACTCGAAATAGATCAATCCCAAAGAATCCCCTCATTGATATTCGTTTAAACTTATCTGAAAGTTCCGGACAGGCTGATTACCGACTACGGGATGTGACTATGGTGTTTTGATAATGCTAACCAACCACTTCCTTCAATATCTCGGACGGAGACACCAAGCAGACATATGAAACAGCTGTAAATGTCGAGTTCTTACACAATTCGATACCGTGAAGCTTAATTTATGCAGTCCTACTTCGTATTCTGATATTCATCGAACTTTTATAGCAAGTCTAATGTGAGAGTCTGATGATGGTATGTGAGGCAGAAGGCGAAGGAGCCCGATAACCAACGGCCACAGATAGCTGACCTTCTAGACGCTGAACTTGAAACCTTGTTGATCGGGAATAATCTGGGCCCAGAGAACAAAAGTGCGGTTTTTGCAGTCCTTAAACGTGGACCTGGAAGTCAGCAGGCAGTCACTGTTAGAGATTTGGACCTGGTTGACAACATTTTCGACCTGAAAATGGTACAATATTCCTGGCAGCTCATGTCTAATACAAGTACCAGGAAGTTGTACAGAGTGAAGTTGGAAAGATTCTCATCCGTTGGTCTGTCTGTCAATGCAGCGCCTCGTCTCTCTGCTCGAAGAATCGCGTTCTCATGAACGCTCAACCCTCTCACAACTTAAAGACACGGTTTCGAGATACTCTTTCCTTTTTCCGACCTCAGCAACCGATGTTTTCACTAAGGTTGCTTTCTGTACTTGCTAGGCCTCCCGAAGTACCTCATTGCTGCAAACTTCCAGCCCTGTAGAAGATGTAAGATTGTCTTTATACAAGATTCTGTGAGGCTTTTATATCACCGGACACCTAACGTGTCCCAGAGAAGTATAGGTAAATATCAGATCCAGAAGAGCTTTTATCATATATAACCGCTATCAAGTTACCTTGTTGTTGCTTAGCTCGGTCAGAAAAATGGGGTTGATTGCCGCTTGTTCGAGCTGGGAGATAACTACCTTAAGATTTGAGTAGACAGCCTTGCTGACTTAGCGATTGCCTTATCTGTTCTTCGTTCCATCTTTTCCCGCGCGATCGGGGTCGTGCTCATCAAAAACTTTTTGCAGAGACTGATACAGAGCAGCCAGTATCTGGAACTTGAAAGTGTCGTTTGTCAGTACTTCCAAGAATGTAAGATATTCACGAGGCCATCAGCCTCATCGACATCTTCATCATCAAAGCGTCTGGGTAGCGATTACTCTAGTGACGAAGCAAGTGTGCCCTCTGTATATCCCAATGTCCGAGGGCAGATTCCAGTGGAAGCTTTGGGAACAGGAAGTACAGGAACACCACTACCGAGTGCTGAAAGGAGTGAAAAGACTCGAATCACTTCACGCAGGGACCTGTCTGGAGCGAGGGGAAATCTCCCAAGGGTAGCAGCTGAATTCATGCGGAATTGGCTGTTTGACAACTTCGATAATCCGTAAGTGAAAAGATCCCTCCCTGCTCTTTCCCCTCCAGTAAAAGAGTGGTTGCAGAGAGCTTCTGTGATCATGAGAATATTTAGAGGATATTTTACCATTGCCAACGGTGGGCACTGAAAGTTTTACTCTGAAGCAAAATGTTTCGTGAGACAACGTCCCCACCTATGGCGTCTCTATATGGGCTGGCCTGTGGTTGTTTGGATGATGGCGCCAGAGTTCCTAATCTGTAGACCAAATTATAAACGGTCAAGTGTTTGTTACCTCCACCTGTCTTCGGCACTTCAGATGCTGTAGTCGTACACACCAAACACATTCAAGTTCAAAGTTTTGGCTCGTAGAAGCGCTCAGAGTACTGAACTTTTTGCACCATAAGGAAGTTCTCCTTACTGGTACTTCTGCTGATTCTGGGTTCATGCTAGTAAACAATTGCACCGTATCTATTTACCACTCCAGGTTTTGGGTACCTCATAGAAATTAGTTTAAGAATTGTCGTGAAATGTTCTGTTTGCGAGATTCATTGATCATCACTTCCGTTCCAGCTTTCATGCCATCCCAATCATACCTTCTAAGCATGTGTGTCCACGCGTTTTTTGTTTAAATAGACCAGAATTAGTCGCACCGTTAAATGTACTGATGTGTTGATCTACAGAAACCCCTCGAGGGATACAAAACTTTCCATAGCAAACACGTTCAATATCACAGAAAAGCAGGTGCGTCACAACACGACCTTCTTACCTTTCTTCTGCTTTATTGATAAGGCGCAATCACAAGGCAATCCCATTGAGCTTCGAGGCAAAACTCGGTGATTCTTAGAACCCACTCGGGAGGTGCATTACCAATTGCAGACTCTTCTATCCACCTCCCTTTGCCCCATCTGTTGGTCGAATGTTTTCCCTACACACTACCCTACTATCCGAAGTACTAACTCTGCACCGAGTGCCCCGTAGTATTGCCACAAGGGCAGTTGGAATTCTCAAAAGCCTCGATATGTGACTGCACCGACACCAAGACCTCCACGATCAGGGCTAACTATTTTGATCAGGATTACTCGTTTGGGTTTAGAAGGTGAAATCTGCAGAAAGTGATGGCGATATGCGTGGTCAAGATACATATCTGTATTGTGATTCTGATCTTTATGCAGTCTGTGCATCCACCCTCGGCTTTTAGCTGTTGCTGCTAAACAGTTGGCCTTCTTTAGACGGTTAGAACGGGATACTGCAGAGAGGTGAACTCTTACATAACCTTCCTCACAACAGAGGGTTGCTGCTCCTAGGGTTACCGACGAGCTCATGCGTGCTCTTCTTGAAAACCTTTCTGTGTAGCGCATGCGTGAGGCTATAGTATCCATCATTATGGCAATACGAGTACATTCGCAGCATTCCACAGCCTGAATAATCATCTGCCATGAGGGTAAAACATTTTCTGCGGTTTTGTCGTTGAGAATTAGGCGGTGATGTTCTCATTGGTCAGAAGGATGTTCTCATTGGTAGGTCTCCCATCCCACGCGTGCTAGTGCACACAAGTTCCGGCACTAGCACTACGAGGCAGTAGCAGGTAGGCTGAGCTAGTTCAGCTAACTACATCTAAGGGATAACGGAGCTAGCAGCTGAGAGCGTGCTAAATTGTTGTCAGATGATTCGTGCACTGTCAGACTGGCCTTAATCAACGCCGTACTGAGTTGTTGAAGTGGTTTACAGGTGACAAATCATTTTGTCAACCTCAGGGCGCGGAAATACAGACCCCTGGTATGCAGCTCATCCCCTCCTCTCTTCCATCATGGATGTTCTAACAAGTTGATCCGTGGTATCCACATGTGTTGAGCATCATTACCGGCACAAATATACGGAACTTTCATCAGGAACAGTACCCATACTACAGAGTTAATGACGCTCCATGGCTTCCTACTGGTGGAGTACTCTTGTGAAAGTGAAAGCTCAATTCTCTCTTGTGTTCCGACCATCATTACTGGGAGTTCAGAGCATTCGGAAGCATAATAGGACGGCCCACCACAAACACAACTTCACACACAAACCTACTTCACATCTCGCACGAAGTCTTCTGAACATTTGAACTGGTTCGGTCCTGAAGAAGCCCAAGGAGCTGAGAGTAAAGTTCGTGAGGTTGCAGGAGAGCCCAGAAAACAAACCCCTGATACCCCGAGGCTTAGTTGGTGGTCACTAGCAAATGTATCGACGTGCAAGTGACGGAATAGGACTCCCGAGCGATCAGACATACAGTCAAGAAAACCTGCTCGTGAAGATAGATACTGTGGATTCATGGAGTTTCAAGCTATATTCTATTCCTGCTGGTAGGGACGTGTCAGTCAAGTTTTGACTTGGAACTGCCTGACGCAAACTTGTCTTGGAAAACTTACAGTTGAGGAGTTTACACGAAGATTCGAGACCGGAGGAGAATCAGAACCGTCAAGGCGAAGAAATAGGTAGTTCAGAGACTCCGCCTTCTGTCCTACGTGCTCCTGTCACCGCTCGTTCCAGGAAACTAGAATGCAAGTAGAACTAATGAATTGTAGACCTCGGGCCCAACGCAACAATCGAAAACTAGGGTAAGTAGTGGTCACGGTGAGATGAACGCTATGCTAAACACCATTCACAATGCTTTGTAGAAGGACAGACGCACATTGAAATGGACGAGAATCTGTAGGTTGCTTTTCGCCACGAGCTGCTTCATGCGACGACCCAATTCTTCGACGCAGAGGAGAAATAACAGCGCACATCCCTTCCTACATCTTTTTGTGTAGTCAAAGGAATAGTATATGTGCTGAAGTTCTAACAATGAAGCACTGACTAATGCGAGTATCAATGTGTGGACGATATCAATGGCAAAATTTAGCCATGCCACTTCAATTAGGAAGATGGAATCATCGGCAGGCAACATTGCAAAAGCAGGAGTGACTGAGCAGCGATTGCCTGCAATTCTCATCAACGCTCCGTTCCACCACTTCGCACAAAGCGCCTCCTCCGAACACAGGATACCGCAGCTAGATACAGATCGTATCGCTCCTGAAATTAGGTCAAGAAGCAGCGGCGTTCCAAGCACGGGTCATAACAACGACAACTCTAAGCTTTCGAGCAAGATAGGCCAGGGGAAAACTCCAAAACGAGATTCCCCACGAATTTCTGAGCATGTTCTGCGGTGGTGCTCAAGCTGATGATAAAACTACTGACTTTCCCTACAAAGACCAGGAGTTCTCGGGCCTTGGCGGGGCCTTCGCTGCGCTGTGTTGTCCTATGGCATGGCGTCCACAGGATCAACACCCACAGCCCTAAGGGAACTTCTCGTACCGGAAACCTCTCACTGCGTATATGCCGCATCACGTTGCTGCAAGTCGGGGCCGGGACTCGGGAGGCCCTCTGAGTTGAGTTCCGGTGCATCCCGAGGCAGGAGAAGAGAAGAATGACGTTGCACTCTGCATCGATTGTTCGTCCTTTTAGAGCACTTGTCGTCATTCCCTGTCCTTTTCTTGATGCCCGACCAGCCCCGCCCAGTCCCGTACAGCCAGCCAGCTCTCCCAAGTATCGTCTCATCTTCCCTCGTCTCTCGTTTCCTCCCGAAAGCCCACTCCTTCGGTCCCCAACAACGGCAGCGTTTGTCTGCTCCTTCTTCTGCTCCTCTTTCATGGGATTTCCCGAAATGGGTGGGACGGGATTCCATCCCATCCTATGCCATCTCCCCAGACAGTCCACTGTAGGTTTCCCGCCCCATCCACTTCACCCCATCCCATTCCCACGACTTGTTCCGTATTCTCGCCAGGCCCGGGGCTTATGGGCTGGGCTGGGCTGGACTGCACTGGACAGGACAGGGCTAATGGGTTCCGCCCTGATAAGCTAAGCTTAGCTAACTAAGCTGGGGAGACTCAGGAGAAGGGGACGTTGCCTGTGGACAAATGGTGAGGACAGTGATGATTATTCATAAGAGCTCGGCAGTGAGACGAAGTAGAGGAGAGAGAAGAATGGGACTGGTATAAGCAGGAACGCCCCAGTGCGCGCTCTTCTCTGCTCTCTTCTCTTTCTTCTCTTCTCCTGTCCACGCAGGCAGGAATGCCGTCCGAAGCTGCCTGCCCCCATGAGCGAAGGATGCGTGGAGTGCTTGGACGATGTGCAACAGACTACCAGGTCCCAGTCTATGCTCCTAATAGTAAAAATAGTAGGAGAATATAACAGGAGACGCGCGGAAAGGCGAAGAAGAACATAGAACAGAAGGAAGCAGATCAGCATGGGGTGGGAGAGAAGTGAGGAGGTGGAGGAAAGGAGGAAGGGCAAATATCAAAGAGGAAATCAAGCAGGAGAGGGGGCCCACCAGAAAGGGAAACGTTATCCCTTTTCATTCCTGTCACTCATTGTTTGCAGTTTCTTCCTGTTCTGGTTTTGGCCCGAATGTGCCTCATCAACATACTTTTCCCCCGTCTCATGATTCCGCTAAGAATGGCATCCCATCTCTATAGCGAGAGGGCCCACATTAACATTGGGGAGGTTACTTTTACTAAAAATCAAGATAACAAGTCTTAGCGTGGTTCTAGTCATTTTTTTCCTGTTTAAATCTTGACATTAAAATTTGTATTTTATTGTATAGATTTTAAAGTCAAATAGTTTTTGCATTATGTAAGATTTTTGTATATTATTTGAAGGTATCATTCGTTTGTAAGTCAAATTTTGTTTTTTAAACATTAAACTAGTTTAAGTTTTTTTCTAATTATCATGTAATGAGCTTATTCATTTCATTTTTGTTTGTTGGAATTCATGACATAGAAATTTATACTGTAAAATATTGCATCTAATTATTGTTCGTGTATCTCATGATATTTTATTTCTTGAGCATAGAGCTGTTCGTTTCAATCCTCTTATGTTGCCAGTTGGAGGGAACACGAAGAATCAGGTGGCAAAAGCAATGTTTGCTAGAGCTTGGAGAATTAGGAGTTGGAGCAGGGTTTAATATTTCAATGGTTTTGTTTCTCTGACATCCTATCTCGAGCAAACTCTTTTAAACTCAAATGTAACATAAATATGATAGAAGAAAGCTTTATTTATCACATAATAGTCAAAATCCACTTACATGAAAGAGAATCCTTAGAATCTCCAATCGATCTTCATACCTATAGGAAGATCTTTGTGGTGACCCACATTGTACCAAATTGACTTTTAAGCATAGTTTTTGTTTTAAATGAATTAACTCAGAAATTGCATCACCAAATTAGTGCGATTACACAGGTTTAGTAGACTACTCGGGAGTTTCTAGAAGATGGTAAAAAAGGTCCAGAAACACCCACTGGACTTATCTGGAGATTCTCTTTAGTACCCTAGCTATGGACTGATGTTTTAAGTTTACTTTATTCTATTTTTATTCAAGTCTACAAATCAGACACTATCATATCATATGAATTTTGCACATGAAAATTATCCAAGAATAAGTATCTGGCTGTGGAGATATCGTGTGCAATAATAAAACAAGAGGAGACACACAACCACGACAACGAGCTCTTCAAATATCCAAGCATCACTTTATGTACACTTCCGCAGTACCTTACAAAATTGAAGAACAATACACAAGTCATCTGTAAACTGCAACCCAAAATCCTTGATCCAATCTCGGCACTCAAACTTAAGACAAGAACCTCCAAAGCGTCACAACAACGTCCTCTCATCCAAACTCCTGAATACCTTATGTATCAACAACAACCGCAATATCATCACCGTATCGACGTTGCTGCTCAGTACATCACTAGCCCAAATATTCAGATCACCTTAATCCAAATGTGGATCGTGAGTGCAGCTCACATAACTAACGATATAAAGAATCAACTTGGTGTCAAAATCAAACCGTACCTCTGTTATCATCAAGAAACGACTAGTCTAAATGATCAGATCATCTTAATCCAAATGAGAGTCATGAGTGCAGCCCGACGTAGCTAGCGGTATAAAGAGAACTGTATCTGAAACTTGAAGTAAGCACAATGTTGATATAGTCCCAAGCTCTAGTAGATTGACGACTAACATTAGTCGGAGTGGTTAAGGTAGTTACAATTAGTTAGAGGACTAACCCACCATTACGGTTTCTCTTGTACTCACCTCCACTATATATACATGGAGAGGCAAAGTCTCTCTCATCTCATTTTCCTATTTTACCTTCTTTGTCTACTCGTTCTCTCTTCTTGGAGTGTCCTAGAAGTATCTATCTTTCTACATGGTATAAAAGCAGTAGAGAGCGTGTGTCATTTGTTGATGAGCAAGATGGAGTTTGTGCATGGAGAAGTACAGGAGGGAGCAGCCGGAGTTGTGTATGATTTCGAGCACTATCGTGCTGATGCGTTCGGATGAGACGAAATCGTTTCTCTCGCCACCAAAAACTTTGAACGCGATTTCGGAGACCTGGACGATTTTTTCTCGCTGATAACTGTCGACTAGCTTTATAAAGGCTATCTTGTTCAGAAAGTGCGAATTGTGTATTCGGTCAAGTTTCAGCCGATTTGGAGGTTTCCAGCAGCAGATTTTCAATTGGATCTTTTTCGACCAAAATGAAACTTTTAGGAGTTGAGTCAAAAAGAAATAATGGTCCGACACTTTACAAAATTTGCAAAATTTCAAGGTATCCCCAGTCTATTTCTGATCTCATATTGTCTAGTTTGCGACCTTTCTTGATCTGTTCTGTCGACGTTTTTGCCTGTTTTGTACACCTACAGTTCACGGACAGGTTCTTTCTCCATTCTCGCTCGGGAGGAGTGCACGAAGTTGCCGTTGTTGTGACTTGTGTCGAATTCTTCATAGCAAGATATGAGCGGACGAGTTTCGTGAAGGTTCTGTGAGGTTTTTCTTTGTACAAAACATTGCAATTCTCGATTGTAGCTATGACGAAGTCCGTGTCTTTGATCACTGGAGAGAAGCTTGACAAGAACAACTACCAAGTGTGAAAGTTATGGATGATGACTTTCCTGCATGGACAAGATCTATGAGATCTTATCACTGAAGAGGAGAAAACGTCTGAAGTATCAATTTCTGATCTGAAATTCAAGGAGTGGAAGAAGCGCTCGATCAAGCGATTCACTACATCGCTGTCGAGTTGAGAGTTTTCCTGGGAAGGGCGGAACCTTCTGACTGTGATATGACCTTGAAGGCTATGTTCGGTCTACTCAGTGAAGCGTTGGGCTTCAAGCTATGACTTCTTACTATACAGAGATAGGCTTCCGATCAAAAGGGAACAGTATAAACACTTACTCAGGTCGAATGGACCCTCCAGTATGTTCGAGAAGATCAGATCAGATCAGATTAGCAGTAATAAGGTCAGACAGCGAACTTTAACGGTCCAGAATCAGAAACATACGATGGTTCAGACTTCAGAACTCCTCCTACATGTAAATGAGGCCCTACTGACCATACACACGAAGTTTCGGCTTGAGATCAAACCAGAGTGTCGAGATATGGACAGAAATGTTCTGAGCAGAGAAATTACGGCAATTTCTGGTACCCAGACAGCTATTTCGACCTAGAACAGAGAATTGGCTTGATCACTTTCGAAGATTCTTACAGGATTTGCAGTACACAGATTGCTGAACACTCCTGTGAAGTTGGACCTCCTGATTGTACACAGAACTCCAGATCTCGCTCTCTGAAGTTGATGCTCTAGATTGAGAGCTTTTTGGACCCCCTATGCTTCAGCGGTCGCCCTGAATTACTCACAATTTCAAATGACATGAAAATTTGAGGACAGTCGTAGCCCTGCTGCCAATGAACGAGACCTCGAAGGTTTGAAGCGATTTTCTCAAATCTACTGCGATTGACACCGAAACCCCCAAAATCAACAGAAGTGCTGCAATTCTGGCACAAATCGAACTTCAATCAGCCATAACTCCTTCTTTATTGCTTCAAATCGATCAAAAATTTCGCTGACAGTGCTTGGTACGACGAACCCTATCTCCTTGTGCTCTCAGATTTCGAAGATCCCCTCACCAAATGCTCGAACTCCTCTTAAGACCTTTACTACTAAGTTTAGCAATACACAAAGACAAAATTGGACCAATGGGAGTTCATAACTTCACTCCTCTGTCCTTTTGTGTCCCAAACCACGTGGTGACTTGAATTTTGCACATAGGCTACCACGTCAAGCCCCTAAAGTGCCAGCATAGATCCTAAACTACATGCGAAGACATGTAAAATGACACGTAATCCCGAAAGACAACCTAACCTCGCTAGGAAGCATGCATGGGCAACATGTAATTACAACCCATAAGCTTAACTCCATCTACATGGTAATCAACCTACTAAGACTCAAAATATATAACATTCTTCAGTGTCGACTTCTCTGAGGTCTTAACTTCGCTCAGAGAGACTAACGCTTGACAGAGAGGTGAATTATTTACACTGTAAAATGATTCACATCACGACATCGCGCTGATAGTTTCAGCATCGATGATCGATCACATTCAAGATTGCGATACACCCAAGAAAGCTTAGGATGCACTTGCGCGTCTTTTTCAATCCGAAACAAAGACGCAGAAGCTGCAATTATTGTAGCAGTTCAACACCGTGAAGAAGAGGTCGATGTGCATCAATGACTACGTGAACCATGTCAAGCAACTCAGGGATCAGCTATCTTCTGTCAAAGTCGAGATTGATCCCACTGTCTTGATCGAGATCACATTGCAGGGATTGCTTGCAGAGTACAAACAGTTCATAACATCGATTTCAACCAAAGAACCTCTTCCGCGGTTGATGAACTAGTTCCTATGATGTTAGGAGAGGAGGTGCGTCTATTGGGGAGCTCTACTTCAGCGGATCAGCGAGAATCTGTCTATTTTGTAGGTTCATAGTCTTGCTGGTTGTTACCTTGCTGGGGGTTGTTGTCGTATTGCTGCATTTGATTGTTCTGCTTCTTGTAGCACTGATTCGCATTGTGACCTTGCTTCTTGCAGTAGTTGCAGGAACCAGGCGCACGTCTCTGGTTGTTGTTGAAAGAATCATACTCTTGCTGATTTTGCTGCTGCTGCGACTGCTGTTGCTGCTGTTGTCTGTTGCCTTGTCCACGTCCAGCACCTTTGCCACGACCCTACCTCGAAATGGAGTAGTTGCTGATTACAACGCATCAAAGATATACAGCTTTCGAGCCACAGACTGACTGGGTGATCGACTCCGGTGTCATCAGTCACATGATTCTCCATCGGGAGTGATTTAGTTCACTTGAGTCTGTGGAGACTCCACATTTTATGTTGACAAGAGATGACATCAAGCACAAGATCTAGCACAAGGGTAACATTCCACTTGACATTCCTGCTTCAACGTTTATTGGTATAAGGAATGTCTTACATGTACCCATGTTGACTAGAAACCTGCTATCTGTAGGACAGTTGATAGAGCAAGATTTGCAAATGCACTTCAATAAAGATGGATGCTTTATTGAATATTCGAATAGCATTGTCATAGCTCGAGGTAGCAAGAGTGGTAGGCTGTTTAAACTAGATCCATCTGCGCCTAAGTTACAGATTGTCATATATGGACAGAATGGTTCAATAGTGTCTGATATTGACATCTGGCACAAGCGAATTGAGCACATGAACTTTCAAAGGCTGAAAAGCCTTCCGAGTTCTGACTTGGTTACATGTCTACCCAAATTCGACTCCAATGAGCCCACTAGAGTCTGTGCAACATGTTAGTTCGGCAAGCAAGCTAGATAGCTCTTAAAGAGATCAAGTAGTAGAGCGAACAAGCTTCTTGAGCTTGTTCACACTGATGTATGGACTGCTTCGCAGCCAAGTATGACCGGTTTTCAGTACTTCGTGTCGTTCATTGATGATCATTCGCGTTATACTTTGATCTATTTCTTGAGAAACAAGTCCTCTGCCGAAGTATTGTCAACATTTCAGATTTTCTGCAAGTTGGTGGAGAAATAGTCTGGAGCATCTATCCTCTGTTTGAGAGCTGATGGAGGAGGCGAGTTTCTTTCTGGAGAGTTCGATGCATATCTGCGTGAGTATGGCATTCGACGTCAGAAGACTTGCAGTTACGATCCGCAGCAGAACGGGGTTGCGGAGCACAAGAATCGACACATAGCAGAAGCTGCTCGTGCGGTGTTCAAGAAGAAGACCATGCCTAGACCTTACTGGACAGAAGTTGTGCTGTGTATCAGATGAACCGGACGTCTATAGCGGCAGTCCACAACCAGACACCGATGGAGGTCTTCATAAGCAGTAAACCTGATTACTCTTTCCTTAAAATTTTCGGATGTATCTGTTATGTGCACATACCTGATGAAAGACGTAAGAAACTAGATCCGAAAGCAGATAGATGTATCTTTCTTGGCTATGCTTCTGATTCGAAACGATATAGATGTTACAATCCTTCGTCCAAGCAGTTCTATATCAGTAGAGATGTTGTTTTTGATGAGCTACAGTCTTAGTTTGCACCTGCACCTGTTGTAGCCATCCTTGTACCTACTGTAGAACCAATGACTCAATCCACAGTAGTACCTCAGAGTAGTACGTTGAGTGGAGGATTTGGAGAAGTCACTAATTCCACATAAGAATCTATTGCACATAGAGCTGTTGTTAACGCTAGAGTCCACGTAACACATCCTAGTAGAACTAGTGTAGTTTCTACACAGGATGAGCACGTGTCATTGCAGCGTATGTTTGACTCATCCAGATATGTGGATCTTTCACATTCATTGGATACTTTGTCTCAGACCTTGGCGTCTACATTAGATCAGATGCAAAAGGAGGTGACTAGTGCGCCGATTACCTCTCGTAGATCTGAACGGACAAAACATCCAGTTATGTCAAAGCATGAATTTTCCTCATGGAGATTCAACTCTCGATCATAATGCCACGTAGTCCTTAAGAGGTCTCTTAATTCTAAGCTTCATGACAAGACTTGGCATAGGTCCGCAACTCAATCCCTGAGACTAACTCATGGCTGCCAAGCTTCAGTCGTCCTTCCCTCTCTTTTCCTTCAACTCAGGAAAAGAGTTAACACCTCCTTGATATATCTTTATATATTGACTTGGAATATCTTTGATGTCATCTTGCTATCCCAGGACTTAGAGAGCCGCACATCTTATTTTTACTAATTATACTGACACCTCGAAGGAGAATTAGTCCTTTAGTATATGATCCATTTCAAAATCTGACGATAATAATCCTCTAGCATCCACACCAAGTGACAACACTAGTGTAGGGATAGATGGAGACGTCCCACATCTCTTTAGCATCCACTAGGTGACTGTACTAGTGCAGGAGTAGACGAAGACGTCTTGCATTCACGATATGTTTAAGAGATATCTAGTGTCCTGTCCCTAGGCAACTTGATGTCTTACATATTTCTTTGAAAGGTTTCTTTTCATACATACTCCAAGCTGGTTGTGAGTGTGAGGAGATTTCATCCAGAGACCTCATCCCTACAGGTTTTCTCAGCTACCCACGAAAGCGAATCTCACAACTAGTTCTAGAGACCAGCTTCTAAGCTTATATGCTAGTAAAGCGTGTTATGTCGTCTTTCCTTCACTAACTCGAACCACCATAACTATCTCCAGACGTGGTTTTGTTTTGCATTTTAAGATGCAAACATGTACTACACACTACAATCTACTGATGAAAATCTAAAATAAAAATTTTGAACTCATTCAGATTTATGACACACTTCTCGATTTCAAAAATCTTGTAAAAGAACTCCAAATAACTTTTCACTTGCAACTCTGTTTGTAACTTTTTAACATACCACGGTGATCACACGATGAGACTTACGTCGTGATTTTTTCAGATTCTCAAATTCTCACTTCCTCCAAAATTGACTTCTCTTAGGTCTTAACTTGACTCAGAAAGTCTAACTTTTGAAAAAAATGTGAATTATTTACTATGTGAAATAATTCACATCATGATTTATGGTCATATCTCATGTCACATATTGAGCATTTTTGGTAACTGAGAGGACTTGCGAGTACAAGACCCGACCTTGTGAAAGTGTGGATCTTATATCAACTTGAGTTCAAAAAAGAAAAATGAGTTAGAATGCGTCAAGAGTTGTTGATTATATTTTAGGAGCTGTCAAATACCTCCATTTTTTATGGCCTATTATGAATTGGGTATTTTCTTGAAGTGTGTATGCTACATTTTATTGATCATGGATTCAAGATAAACATAATTCTTAAGACATGTACAAGAAGCGATGATGGTCTATCATCATCGAACAGGAGTGGGCGATTAGAGCTACTAACAACACACACGGAGACTTGTATGTAGCTTATCCAGATATTCGAATGCATATCGATGATGTAGCAATCGATCAAAACTTCATAGTGCAGAAAGTCACATCGTATTCGCTTATCCTCGGGCATCCGTATATCACTATCACACGAAAGTCTTCAAATTGATCTTTTTCGAGTTTGTCGTGCGCATACACATTGCTACACAACATATATCACTGTCCGAGGTACATCACACATACACATAACACATGGACGATGTCATACACATACATAAGTGTATGTGTATGTGTATATGATAAACAATATGTACTCACTTCATCATGCCAACGGGCACTAAACAATCACTAAAGTCGAGCTAAATCCACTTTGTGCTCGCAGAGACTCCAGATTACACGCACCAAGACTATCCACCATAGCTAGGAGCTTGAAGGCTCAAATTGAAGAACTAAGGCCTCCAAGTCCTATCTGCGAAATATCCCTAGTGGGTCATCCCAAGAACTTGCTCTAATGGCACTAACGGCCTTATCGAGATTAGCCACTCCGCACTCGATCAACCTAGCCGAGGTGCTAAACTGATGTGACAAGTTCTAGGTGTTTGTGTGTAGAAAGATCGATACTTCGAGGACACTCCAAGAAGAGAGAGCGAGTAGACAAGAAAAGTAAAATAGGAAAATGAGATGAAAATGAGAGAGGTTTTTGCCTCTCTATGTATATAGTGGAGGTGAGTACAAAGGAAACCCTAATGGTGGGTTAGCCCTCTAACTAATGGTAACTACCATAACCACTCCGGCTAATGTTAGTCGTCGATCTACTAGAGCTTGGGAACTATATCAACACTCCCCTTCAAGCTCGACTCTACATCATGTACTCCTAGACAATGTCTGAAAATATCAAACTTATCTCTAGATAATGCCTTAGTGAAGATATCAGCAACTTGATCTCCTGTGCTCACATAACTGAGCTCAATCTCTCCTGCAAGGACCTTCTCTCTAATGAAATGATAGTGCACCTCAATGTGCTTCGTCCTAGCATGGAAAACATGATTACTAGCTAACTTCATGTTGTTGATGTTGTCTGTATATACAACAATAAGATCTGTACAGTCCACACCAATATCAGATAGCAGACATCGGAGCCAAATTGATTTGTATGTTGCGTTCGTTGCTCCTCGGTACTCTGCTTCTGTTGATGACAAAGAACTGTAGGTTGCTTCTTAGAAGCCCAACTTATAGCAGCACTTCCAAGTCCAAAAGCGTAACCTGACGGCATTCTCTGCCCAATCAGCATCTGTGTAGCCATGTAACAACAATGGTCCATCGTATCGATAGTAAAGTCCGTACTACATCGAGAACTTCACGTAGCGGAGGATCCGCTTGACAACCTCCAAATGTGATATTCGTGATGACTGCATGAACTGACTAATCAGATCGACGGCATAGCTCAAGTCTGGTCTGATGATTGTCAGGTAGATAAGACTCCCAACCATCTGTCTTTACATGCGTGGATCATCCAGTAACTCACCATCCTCTGTTCCTAGCTTTACCTCTTGCTCTAATGACATAGCAATGAGTTTGCAGTCAAGCATACCAAATCTCTCAAGCATACTGAGAGCATAATGTCGCTGTACAAGCCAAACATCCTTCCCATCTCTAATGAACTCCACAGCAAGTACTTGAGTTCTCTTAAGTCCATCATCTCGAACTCGGATTTCAAGTGATCCTTGATCTGGGAAATAAGCTCCTCATAGTTATCAGTAATGATCAAGTCATCAACATAGATGGTGATCACAACAATCTGATCTCGTATTCTTAATGAATACAAGGTGGAAATCAAGAGACTGCAAGTAGGAATTTATCTTTGCATACCATGCTCTTGGTGCATGTTTCAGATCATAGAGGGCCTTCCGTAACTTACATACATGAGAAGGAAACTTAAGATCCTCATAACATGGAGGTTGTTGTGTGTAGACCTCCTCCTCAAGATCACCGTTGAGAAATACGTTCTTGAAGTCCATCTGGTGCATCTTCCAACCTTTCAGAGTTGCAACTGCAACTGCGGTTCGAATAGTCATCATTTTCGCAACTGGAGCAAAGGTCTCTTCAAAATCGACTCCATGTTGCTGTGCGTAGCCTTTGGCTACCAATTTGGTCTTGCATCGACACACGGTACCATCCGAGTTGCGCTTGATCTTGAAGATCCATCTGCAATCAATCGCTTTCTTATCCTCAGGTAAGTCCACCAACTCCCAAGTCTGTTGGTGATGAAGCGCAGCAAGTTCAGCTTCCGTAGCACTTACCCATTGGGTTTTGTGCATCGTCTCCTCAAGTGAACTCGGTTCTTGTTCCTGAAGAACATTGGTCATAAATGCATGGTGCGCAGCAAGAAAACCTTCATGCATATACATAATACGAGGATATGAGGAGGCGGTTAATTCATGGAGGATGTGTCTATTAGTTCAAACGTGAGAAATATTTCTTTCATACGAGAAGTGTGTGCGCATGTTTGCGAAAGTGCAGAAGTTTTTTGACGATATGTTGTGAGATGGATGACATTAATACTCGTCACATATATGCTTCTGGAGGAATCTCGAGTGGAGTGTAGTGTAAAGAGGAAATTTTGAGAACTTGTTGTAAGTTTATTTCCAAGTTCAATCCGTGAACTTGGAAAGGGAAGAAAGGGTCGACTTTACGAAAGAGTTACTAAAGTAACTAAAGTATTTGTTTTCTAGAAGGTCTATGGTCATGGCAGAAATTATTGAAGCCAAGGTACAACGGCCGGGAAGGATCAGATTATCCCTGATATCAGTTAAGTTAGCTGAGGAGTTGGAAGTCCGCATGTTGAAGCAGTTATTTGGCCAAGACTGAGGTTTTTAGGATCTTCCTTTGTATAGGGAGCTTATGCTCTATAATATGGAGGTGGAACCCTTGCCGGTGCATTTATGTTTTCGAGGAGATCTCATAATTGGACTGCAGAAGTCTGGAGAGAGGTATATGTTTTACCTCCAGCCTAGGACTTTGGTAAGGGGCTTGCTGCGTATACCAAGACTATATACTTAATGGAGAAGGGACTTTTTAAGTCTTATAAGTCCTCTTCCTCCGATTATCAGTTCTCTGATTTGGAGGGACCTGAATTCTAGATCGAATTCTGCAGCATGGCTATAGCTTTGTTATCTCCACAAAGACCTGATTTTATCCAAGGGTCTCATATATGGTGATTGTGGTGGGTGTGGAAAGACCACCATAACGCAAGCTTATCATGAGTGAACTGGGATCTATAACGGCCACGTCAGTGGGAAGAAAGATGGACATGCTTCACATCAACCAAGAGCTGTGTTGCTTCTCTATGTTTCAAGACATCTATATACTTATAAGTTAGAGTGGGGACCAATTCCATGAAGGTTCCTTACATCTCTTAACACGAGGAGAAAACGTAAAACTGAGGTGGAAGAACTTACGTCGAGGGAAGAATCCACCGATCATCCAATGTTTCTAGCTATGGAGTCAGTGGAGAAGGCTATGAGGGTGGCGTTGGGGCAATGGAAGCTAAAGGTAGAATCAATTATCCAAATGCTCAATAGCTACCAAAGAAATATGAACTGTCTGCAACCTCGAAGTCTTCTACAAGCAATAAAGTGCATTCTGATAAAGTCAAAAATTTGGAGGCAAGAGATTAGAAAATCAACCGTAGTCAAGAATATTTATAGTTGCTTCAGGAACTACGTACAATCAAGATACAGCAAGGTTTAGCGGGACATCTAAACATAAAATAACTTCAGTGAGTACAGTTGGTTTATTGTAAGTTGAAGGAGGTAAACTCCACATTACTCGAGGAGGTGCAATCAGCAAAAACACATATAGCGAGTGGGCCGTAGGAGAGTTGGTTAATCTCTATAAGGAGAAGTTGAGCTTAAGGCAGCATTGGCGGTGAAAGCATCAACATATAACATGCTTCTAGACTTAACTAACACTCTAAAAGCTTGGCGATTAGAAGAGGAGCAGCTAGTGGAGCGACTCCAGCAAATTGTGAACAAACCAGGTGGCAGCGAAAACTACACCAGAAGAGGATGAAGTAGCATTACTTCAAGAACCGGATCACATCGGATTAAATATAGAAGAAGTGTTCGACCTTCTGCATCAGATGGCAGCAGTATTAGGAATTACAATCGAGTAGTTAGCGTAGTAAGTTAGTAGATCTTTGGAGGTACATGTTAGTTAGTTAGGTAGACGAAGTGAAAAGGCTAAGCAACCGACGTTTTGCTGGCTCTCTATGTAAGCTCAGCAGGTTGTTAGCGGTTGGCAGAAGACTCCTAAGGCCTTCGCTTCCATTTTGTGATCAGTTCAGTTAAGTCGAGGATACCTTCAGTACTAGGTTACGTCTTAAGTGTATGTTAGTAGGACTTCTGGATCTGAGATGGATTCAAGGAGCCCCGTGTGACATAATGTTCGATTAAGTAGGACTTCTGACTTTGTGATGGATTCAAGAGGACCGACCTGACATAACGAGTTGAGAATCTTCGAAGACATCCATGAGGAAAATCTCTTACGTAGGACTCCTCTTGATGTACTATAGGCTTTATTGAGCTCATTAATACACGATATTGAGACGATATTTGGTATCACTTATGTTTCATTTTTGGCTTCGGGTGATGCGTCATCCGGATACTTGAGTAATTGAGAGTATAGAGGAATACATGCTGCAAGCAGGAAACCCTTTGAGAAGTACCGTGTGTAGTCTTTGTTTCTCAGTTACAAGGAGGTAGAACCTTATGAGTAGACTTTAGCTGTTTTTCTGTTAACTTAGAGTTGTAGCTGTACCTTAGAGTTATAGTCGAGGTGTCAACGGAGACTACTGTGACTTGCAAATAGAGGTATCAAGAGGGGTATCTCAGGACCTGATTGGTATGAGCGAGCAAGAAGATCCTCTAGCTGGGAGATTAAATCATCAGCTTCTATGTGGATGTATTAAAGGATTATTTCTGCAAAGAAATAATCGATCATGTATATTACTGGACCCAAGGGTGCAATCTTGAGAGAAAAATACTCTTTATGAGGTTTTTATCATTAGTTAATCATTTTACATACCAAAATCCACTCCCTTGAGACGAATCTATCTTTATTAATTCTTATTGATAAGATAATCCACAATGTTGGAAATTTTCATTCGAAAATTTGATCAAAAACTCAAGATATAGTTAAGTTCTAATCATAATACAAGTTCGTAATAGTCATAACATCTCATCCAAAACCTCCAATTAATGTGTTTCAGGTAAACCAACTCAACATGATATCTAAAGCAACAAATGATAAGCTCGTTTGTAAGGCAGTCACGGTAGAAATAATATTATTTTCTTGTAAAAAGAAAATCCATAACATGTCATACTTCTGGGAATCCATGTTTAGTTGAGCACTGTGAGTATCTCATCTTTTTCTTGGGCATGTATAATGATTTGGATATGTTATGTAATGATATATGAGTAGATGCGTACATGACACTTTGGATGATATGTAAGAGTCTCCAAATGAGCTAGCGTAGAGAATTTTATCAATGCATGAAGATAGTTTGAACTTGGTGCACTTCTGTTATTGAATTTTTGTCGCGAGATTACATGGATCTATCAGTCAATGACGGATACCAAATGTGGATCACAAAGCCACATTTAGTGTTTATGATCATATTGATGACAAGGCAGAAGAAGTGTATGTGTTTGTTGGTAAGTTTATGAAATCATATTGATAAAATTGGAAAGAAGGTGAAAGAAAGCTAGTGTTGATATCAAAGCGAGATCGTTGATTACGTGTTAGAATTGCTTAGTTCAACCGTACTATGTGTTTCTTGTGATAGTGTGTTTTCTATGTCGATTGAAATTACAACACAATATGCATAACTTTTTTTACTGAATACAATATATGCAACAAAAGCAACACAACTTGCATTATGGACTTGTTATAGCAAGTAGTTTCCAATGTCATCGTGACCAAAGTACCTCCTTGATCGCATCAACTACCATAGACAACGTAAGTCTGATTTAGTCCACAACATTCACATACATGAAGATATACCAGACAAGTATACAAGTTGAAAGTGCCACTATCTCTCTTCTCATGCTGATGTTGTCCGGTTTTTGTTCAAAGCAATTGGATCTGTTACAGAAATTGAGTTTGTTGGTCGTAGCAAGAGAGTTGCTCTAAAGATTTTCCACGATACAACAGTCAAATGCGCTGAAGTTCATAATGATTAGTCATCTTCCTCCAAGTAAAAGCTAAAAGTAGATGCATGTATCCTTAGAGAGATTGGCATGGTTGGCTAAAATATGAATGAGGAGATCTTAGAGCACATGTATGAGTGAAGAGTGGATACATGATTCACATCAAATAGTTGAACCTCCTCCAAATTCACAACAACATGTGACTACATACTGTCTGTTCATCTTGTTGCTTGCAATTTGTGTTTTTTGGGAACGATATAAAATAAATGATCTTTTTTTAAGTTTCTAGTGGAATGTTCAATTGAAGGCTACTCTGCACTAGAACTTTTATTTTCTCTTGACTTAGAAATCACAAGTTCATGTTTTTTATAGGTTTTTTGGAGGCTAATCGCAGTTCATCTCAACTAACAATGAATTTTTACCATGTTGCATTTTGTAGTGGCATGAGCCACCCTGGGTTACAATCGTTGTGCTTGGAAGTATGAGTTTACACACATCAAACATATCACTTTTGGGGTGTTCCGCAATGTTACATCAGGTTCGAAGACGCATTGTGTTTGAGCAGTAGGTCTAGATTCTTCATGAAACAGTTGGAAAAATCTAGTCTAATATGCGCCTAGGTCTCGACGTCTTGCTTTTCTATTTGTATCATCGAAGGGAGTTTTAATATCGGTTGTGTGAGTTATAGTGTGTAGGATCTTGGATGTATCAAAACTTTGGAATTGATGAGAAACAAAGCCGAATGGACTTGTGTGTATGACAAAAAAAGAACAAGGAAGCAGAATCTTGAAGAGCACACACATAAAATCTTACACATGGATGATGTTCAACGTGTCTCAGCTAGAGAAAAATATGTTGAGAGAAAAGCCGATAAGTCTGAAGCTCCGGAACTCTCAAAGAAGCCAAGAGGATGTTTGGAGCAGAATGTTCGTTCTATGGTGAAGGACACAATTGATTATGTAGAGGAGATTTCTCGTGATGATCTCGTAGTGTAATCTAAGATATATGTCGATGTTCTTAACCATCCCAAGTTTGATCAAGCTCGTGTGTTGTCGAATGTTTATTCTAAAAAGAACAACAATGCGCACGACTGATGGTTGAAAATATTTCAAGAGGGTTGTCCACTGTCAAGGATACTCATACCCAAGACAATGTCATCAGCAAGAATGTTACTTTGCACATGTATTCTTCTCAGAAAACTTTTGGTGTCTGCTTAGCTAAAGCTACTTCCAAGCTGCTGCATATCCATCTTATAAACATGAGAAGACAAGTTGATATCAGATCTCGTATCATAGACAATGATGGAATGCAAATTGAAAAGTGGGCTGGTGAAAAATCAAGACGTAAGCAAAGATCTGATGTGATGCCCGTAGAAGTGAAAGAGCTACTTGTCAAATGATGGACTGAGCAAACTATGATCTCTCCAATTACCAAGCATGTTTTGAAGAGGGAAGGTAATCATCCAATTCACACATTGAGTTGTACGAAGATAAGACAATGAATGTTGATTGATACAAGTACATGTACTTGTTTTATCATGTGCATGCAATTTGTCACAAACTCTATTTGTTTGCAAGGTCATGTACAAGAGTCGAGAAAGACATGATAGTTAGATCTTTCACATTTTAAGACACATGTTGTGTATTGCTTATTATGCATTGAGTATCTAGATCTATAAGGACGGAAGCTCATAGAGTTAGGACTATATCAATGTTACAATAAAACGTGCATTGTTCCGGAACTGCTTCATGGTGCATATAGTTTCCGAGACATGCAATATCTAGATAGAGTAACTTTGGAGCTTTACATCGTGCATATAGTTCCAGAGCTAGTAGATTTCTGGAGTTGTGCTCTACGAATGTGCAGTTCCAAAACTTGTAATGAAGTTTTGAAACTCTACACGAAATGGAGTATGAGTCCTCTATTTTATGTTAGCAATTCATGTCAACTGAATTTATAGATCATGGAGTTTTGAAGCTATTTATATGTAAATTTGGTAGCTCACGCTCACGCTTTGGTGTAGAAAGAATTTAAGCATATATGCACGATGCTACTTCAAGAATTTTGGAGCTACAGAAGATGAGCTCCGGACCTGTAATAAAAAAGAAGAAGAGTTAGAGTTTTAGACCAAAGTATCAGATGTTTGTGATACTTATGTGAATGCATACATGTGCATGTGCATGCATATATATAGTGCTCTTGTCCTTTGTTGTTCAATTGAACAATAGAGAACAAGTTTCGGAGCATTTGAAAGCTTGAATCTTCTTGATGCTTCAGCAAGAGATTTTAACTTATCTTCCTTCAGTGAGGAATGGACAAGTTAAATGTATCTAGACCTTATCTTGTTGAGATCTCTAAGGGTGGATCTAGATGTACATAGAGATCCGGAAGGAGCAAGCTTGCAAGAAATTATATGATCAACATAGATCTATAGTTAATATTCAGTATGGAAGGAAATGGAAGTGAAAGTTCATGAGTTATGGAGCTATATGTGAACAAGAGATGCATGATTAAAGCAATACCCCGCTGGCAATTTTCTTTCATGTGAGTAAACATGTACTTAATTAAAACCTTAAGTACATGTTTTAATTACGATTATGCTTTGAATTTATTTGCTTTTTTCAGACTGAGTTCTTGGATTTCATCCAGTCTAATCCGACAACGACTATACAGGGTTCATCAGCACTTACAGAGATTTATGTCAAGCAAACTATGTTAATTGCATTGAAGCATAAATGTGTGAAAAAAAAACTGATAGAAATATATGATATGCAGATCAACTCTACCAAACAAAATTCATAAAGTAATGAAGAAACAGTTTCATAGATTTGTCTGTCCAAGAAAACTGATTCACGTACATCGGAAAATGAATAGGCTACTGCGGACCCGGAGGTCTTATACTCATCCTCGGGGTCTGAGGAGAATATTGTAATTTCGGACAGAAAGAAAGAAATATCATATTGTTATTCCTTCATGCTCATAAATCAGATAATAATTTCATCACTATTAGAAAAGAGGAAATTGATAATAAATGAATAAACTAAACCGTAGTAAATTTATTTCAGATAATATAAAACATAATGAAAAGAATTAAGAAAACATATATACGAGGAATTATATCTGATGATCAACAACAAATGCTGCGCAAAACTCTATAACTTTCTTGGGTGCTACGTGACTTCAAATAGCAGTACGATAGTTTGATTAGTGATAGAGAATATCTAACAAGCCTGGAACTATGTAACCTCTATAAAAGTTAAAAAGTAAATAACCTCAACGTGTTATCCCTTTTCCTTTTTTGACAAAAACTAGGGGCGGAGGCCTCGTGAAACTCTTTTGTCCAAAGAAACACTAATACAATGTTTGTACCGCGCCCTCATGACCACGTTAGTCCCGCCCGACCTAACCATGGCAGTGCTACGGTAGCATTGGGGCTTCTATAACTGCTACCTCAACTTGTATCCTTGAATAAATACAGAATAAATAAAGATGAATAAATATATAAACAATTCTTGAAGGTCCGAGGTTTGAAAAGGCAAACCCTATCTATCTATCTATCTATCTATCACCGTTGCGTTCGACGTTTCCTGGATTTGGACCGAAAAGAGCGCGGCAAGCAGGCAAGCAGGCAAGCAGCAATCCCCGAGCCACATCGCGGACTCCATTCTCAGCGAGAGAGAGATTGTGATCCTCCTGGAAACGGCTCCGAGTTTGGGCACTCTTTCGCCATGTGCTTTTGAACTATTCAGGGGCTTGTTTCCCCATAAGCACCCATGAGAGGCTACGCTCCAGAGAGTCATGATTCCAGGGCAGGGGGGAAACACAATCCATCCATCCATCCATCCATCCATCCGTCTGCACCTGGATTTTTCGTATTTCTTTATTTAATTATTCTCTCCTCCTCCTTCCTCCTCTCAGTCTTCTGCTTCTTCTTCTTCCAACAATAATGCTCGAAACGCCTCCCCTTACAATTTCATGCCGTGATTATCGTCTACTGCTCATCCGCTGCCTCCTACTGTGCCATTCCTCTGCCGTCTGCCCAAGGAAGAAGTTCTCGTCCAGTCATAGAGCTGGAAGCCCCATCCCTTTGAATTATTCTTCCCCGTTCTCAGAGAAACGAGCTGCCCCACCTGACCCATCATCTCTGCACCTTATATTAATTAATTAGTTTATTCCCCTGTTTCTTTCTATTTCCCGTCCATCTTGAGCTACGTCTTTCTCTTGTCCCCAGCTAGACCATAACTGTGTGCTGGAAGGTTGAATAAGGACAAAACTCGGATCCACTATGCTCGTATTTTCCATCCATCTCTCTCGTTAATTTTATTAACATACGTTGGTTTACGGGGGATTGTATATACTAGGAGAGTACCATAATATTCTATGGAATATTTCGGGGACGAATATTTTCAAGTGCTTTTCCTTCGGGAAAGAGTATATATTCGAGAAAAGAAAAAGCAGTTAAAATGGTCAAGGAAAACCTAACCAATTCGTATCTGCAAAGATGGAAAGCACTTTTAAGACAGGTTACGACTTGACTTGAGAGTGTGTACAGTGTACAGTCGTTCAAAGCGCAGAGCCAGACAAAACGAGATCCGTTACGATCGATTTTGCAAAGAAGGCGCTCCTTCCGCGACCAACCAACCCTCGTCTCCTTGTCGGTATGGGGCTCTTTTCCGGTTAGGAACAGGGTGGAGTAGTAGAGAGGTGGCAAGCCGCAGGAGTGCCATGTCATGGCGGATGGAGAAACGAGAAGCTGAGCCCATTAGGGCGCGCGTGCGCATGTCTTGTGCGTACTTCTGGGACCGACCGACCGGGTTGCTGTACCGGGCAGATGAGACTCCGACTCCGATGACAGGACACGAGAAGATAAAAGAAAGCGAAGAGCAGGAGGCGAGGCCGGCCTTTACTCTTCCAGTTTCTCCAGGTTATAAATATAAGAAATACTTTTTATTATCCGAGTGGACCAGCGCAAACAGCAGCGAAAGCTCGTCCACGTCACCGCGGAAGAGTGTTTCCAATGAGTCAAGAGGTGTGGTGCATTCAATCGTCCCATGGAGTTATGACTCCATACCCCATGAAGGCGAGGGAGATGGGGATGCATTGAGTGGAACTCGTTATAGTACTTTCGGCAGTAAATTTCAGTAAAAGAAAAATTCTCTCTTGTCCGATTCCCAGAAGGGTAGAAAGAAAGGCGGAAAGACACAGAAGGACATCCTTCCTTCGTTTGCTTCCCTTTCCGTGAGCTCCTATTCCGAGTCAAGCGGCAGGGTAATTCTCCTGGAGGAACTACAAGACTCGACTATCAAATGGAGGAAGAGGAGTCCAAAGGACGGAATGAATGATAATAGAAAGTCGCGGTGGTGGTGGAACTGAACGGTGAAACACCTCCGGCAATAAATTTAGGTACTGGAACCAATAGAGGAGGAGGGGGTGGAGAGCTTCCAGAGAGGACCGGACTGAAGTTGAAGTTCGCCGGGGAGAGAGTGAAACAGTACAGTACAGTGGTGAAACGCGAAACCGCCGGCAGAGTTAGGGAGAAAGGAAGACCTGAGAGGAATAAGGTGGTCAAAAAGGAAACCGGCCGGACCGTGTGGGGTTGATTTACGAGCATCGAGGGAGAAGGTAGGCTCGGAATTCCGAGCCTTCCTTCTCCATAGGCCAAAGGCTAAGCCGAACAACAACATCCCATCTCATGCCCATGCCTTGCCTTGCCTGCGATGCCCGCGGGGGATAGATACACTGTAGCATAGGCAGGCACGGTCTCTCTTTGGGAGAATTTATTACCTAAGGCATGGCGATGGATGTCAGTCAGATGGACTAGTACCGGTAGCCTCTTGCTTTTTCACCTTGGCGTGGGCAGGAGGCTACATCCGGCAGAGCCGGATTCATCAGCAGTGCAACAGCACCGGACGACGACGAGAGGAGAGAGAGAGAGAGAGGGAGAAAGAGAAGCAAAGCGAAGCCGTAGCGTAGCCCCATTGGACAGCAGACGCAGAGAAGACCGCCAGGGCAGAGGAATAAAGGCGGGGTTGGACGCGGGTGTCGGGAGAGCGGGCAGCGAAGCCAAAGGAAGGACGGAAGGAAGGAAGCCGGGCTGAAGTGAAAGTCACTCTCTGCTGTGGCCTCAATGATCGCCATGCTCGTCGGTCTGCCCCTTTGCCTGCCCTGGCCTACCACCCCGCCCTGCCCAATCTTCTCTTCCCTTCCCTTCCCGTCCCTTTCGCTGCCCCCGCCTTCCTCCTGTTCCTTCCCAACTTTCTCTGTATGTGTTTGGTGGCGGGCGGCCTGATCGCTTTCCGCTTTCCCTTCCATTCTCTCTCGCTCCCTCTTTCTGATTTATCTCGCTGCTCCTCTTCTAATTCTCTCCTTTTCTCGCTCATTTCGCTCTTGCTCCATCATCTTCATCTTGTTTCTGATCTGCATTGTCGCCAGCAAGCGACGCCACCTCTGCGTCTGCTGCAGCCCCTTCTGTTGTCCGTGTCGCTGGCTGGCCTGGCGTTGGCTTTGGCTCGGCCTGGCCTGCTCTACTGCGAGTTCCTGGCCAGGAAGGGCAGCGAGAGGAAGAGAAAGAGAGAAGGGAAAAGAAGAGAAGGCTCTCTTCCGCTTCCACTTTGCTCCGGTCCCACCACCTACACTCTTCTCTCTCTCTCTCTCTGCCTCTTCCAGTGCCATCCGCTTCTCTAGTCTCCTCGTTCGCCTCCCTTCTCGTCGTCGTCTGCTCCTCCCTCCTCCCGTGTCTAGACAGACCATCTATCTCTGCTCCTTCATCTGCCTTACTGCTTCACACCACTGCACTGTTGTTGTTCCTCGTCCTCCTGTTGTTGTTCCTGCTCTCTCTCATCTCCCGCATACGGAGAACTCTCTCCTCTCTCTCTCTCTCTCTTTGTGCTTTGCAAGCCTCTTGGATAGCGGTGTTGCTTCACGCTTCGCCTCGTTGGCCTCGCATCGCCTCGAGTGCACTTCGTCAGGGGTTGTCGAGTGCTTCTTCATCTTCTTCGGCTGCTACGACGACGACCACCTCCTGCTATCGCTGCTACATACAAGTTGCCAGACTTGTCATCCGAGCAACGTGACATCTGCTTCGCATATTCTTGTGATGAACGGCAGCGACCAGTGTTGTATGTAGGACAGACTTGCGGTTCAGTCAAAGTCTGACGGCTCGAGGGAAGGAAGTAGTGCGGGTCGCAAAAGAGTTTACTCCCCTTTTTTTTTTTCGGTTCGAGAGTGGGAGGAATATGGCAGCCGTAGAAAGAGGTTGAGACAGCATGAGAAGTTGAGGAAAAAAGCAGAAGAGGAAGAAGAACGTGAATAGAGATTGTGGAGCCTGAAGTGACAGCCGGACAGACATCCACATCCGAGAGAGGCAGGTTGGAAGTAAAAGTGGTGAGAAGGAGGAGAGGTGGGTGCCTGGACGGCAGACAGGTCCATTGAGTGGCGAGCGGGGATAGAAAGGGAACAGAACTGGTGAGGGTCAGGCGCGAAAGTTGAGAACGTCCGGAGAGATTGGTCGAGAAGTTTGGGAAGCGAGCGAGGGACGGTGAGAGGAGAGTGTATGTAAAAGATGGAGGCCTTGTCATGTGGCCTCTTTTGCAGATATCAGAGAAGAGTTGTTCAAACTTGGATGCTGCTGCGGTGTTCGCTCCTCTCAGGTATTACAGATTCCTCGCCAGTTCCTTGCCCTCTAGTCGGCATGCCGATAGACCTTGTTGGCCCCGCCGTCGTGGTGGAGTAACCTCTCGAGCATAGTTGTTGCCAACATTACTCGCTGTGACCGTCCCTCGTTTCGTGATTCGGCGGCCAGTCCTGTCTTCTGTTCAGTCTTTCACCTGTTGTCGGTAGGCCTAGTTTCTCCTCTCGAGTTAGTCGATTCTCTCGGATATGCGCTGAAAATTCGGGTCCTGCGACACGGTTTTAAAGCTCCCATCTCTTCGAAGGGTCACTTGTGGATAGTTGCTGGGCTGCTGAATGGGCTGGACCATTCCACAATCCTATTGGTTGCGTCTTAGGGCCGAGGTGGCTCCATTTTCGCGCTAATCGGCGCATTGTTCAGCATCATGGATTTGTCACCAAATTGGTGGCTAGATTATGACCCCTTGTTTGCTTACTCGCTCCTAGAGAGTACCCCCAGTTTCTTATCAGTCTTCTTGACCTGTTCTTTCTCAAATTCTCAGAACACAAATTGTCAGATAAACACCTCCAGATTCCTCTCGGTCGCAGTGACAGAACCTTTAATGCCGACCAGACCTCTTTTTCTTGAAGAAAGCGAAGTCGAGAAACCACAACCTTTCATTTGCCGGCCATCTGGCCACCGTAGCACAAGACATTTCTCATGTAGCTTAACAGTCTTTTTGTTCTCGGTTCTATTCTTCGCGCTGTAAGCACAAGTGCTACCGTGCCTCTACTCGAAATTGCTGCTATGTTGGGAATTGACCCTCTTTCGATGTGGTCCTCTAACTTCACTGGACCTGTAAAGCGCAATTGATCTTGCTGTTATGCTGTTGACGTTAGCGGTGGGGGCTTGTACGTTATGTACTGCTGTTCTGACTTGACTTTGCCGTGATGGTTGTCTGGAGGCAGAATTTGTGATGTGAAGGCGGCCAAAAGACAAGTTGAAGAAGCAGATCTATCCGAGTAGTAGGGAACCGTAGTGGGCCATTTAATGGCAGAAGAAGTCCGCAGGACAGTGCATTTTTGGAAAGAGGCATCCCATATGCGTACGAGGAAGCATTGTTTGTCGAGCACCTCAACTCTCGCGACGTAAGTGCTGGGGTACCACAACGCGTCGTTGTTCGTTGTTTAGTTAGTAGAAGGCCTATCGACCGAGAAGGCGGAAACATTCGCAAGCATTCCGATATCGCATGAAACCTGACCTGTGTTGAAGCACGTACCCCGCAAGTTATTGATCATATAGATCTGCAAGGGACGACGATCCCGATGGATTTCCTGGAATTATCAGCAGCTCCCGCGAATGCAGTGTTCGAGAAAATCATGGCTGTCGATACCATGAGAGTTCCTTTTAGTGCTGGTGGAGCGGGCGGATATCGACCGATGCCCATTCCTGTTTTCAGTCATGCCAAAGCAGTTGCTTCGTTGGACAGGGCTTCCGTGCCTCAACCAGGTACCTTTTTAACAGCCATCTCATCATCCTACATATTTTTGGTGTTAGCCCGTACGGATTATCGTTCGAGCGGCCGTATAGCAAAGGCACCACAAACAGGGTGCTATAATGGAGGGTCCTTAGCGCGATTATCCTAGGACTCGAGCAGTCGGACGGGACGGACGTATCTAGAATGCATGCTCACGTCGGGGAGCGATAGTGAAGGGCTAACGCCCTGATAGTGAGGGATAACGTTTGCTTCATAATTTCGACTAGCAGTCAAGTGGGGTGTAAGTGGGGACCTCCGAGTTGATGTAGAAGTCAGACCATGCTCAGACCGCCGTACAAATTCAGTGTACACGTCATCCGTGTACCTGGAGGGGGAACCATCTGTCGAGTTCACCCCCAGAACGGGGTGGGTGTTACGCCGTTAAGGACATTTGACACCGGACAACTGAATTCACGAGCAGTGTTGCTTGATCCTATAGTTTCTCTCCAGGTCCTGATGCAACGTTCATCAGTGCAGAATAATAGATGACGATTTTGGTAGCCGTTAGCAATGTCCTAGTCTGTGTGTTATGTTACATATGGTCGTCTTGCCCGGGTTGAGACTTGCACTTACCTTGTGGCGTATAGTTCATAGTTATAGGTTGTTGAATTGTCACGACGGGAAATTGTTTAGATTTCCTTACTGATTCTTGAAGAGGCTTTCTCCGTTTCAGCCTCATCACGTGCACTTTTTCTTGTAAGGTCCTTGATTATGGAACTGAAACAAGAACCTGATTGTGTGACAGGTGCTGCTGAGCTCGCAAGAAGGGCTTTCATTCCGTCGATTGCTGGAATCAACTTGACACCGCTCAACTTGCAAGGAATGGTGCAACATCAGACGCCGGGTGAGTCCGCATCATCACTGCTTGGAGATGGCCCCATGGAGAAGGTCAAGCGGAATGGAAGAGGAGAAGGAGGTGGGAGAGGAAGTAGAGGTGGTGGAACCACCGGTAGGAAGAGAAGCAGAGGAGGAGGGCAAATGACTGATTCTATCACGACTGGAAGTGTTATGGAGGGTAGCCTGAGTGGAGGTGGCGGAGCTCAATCTACTGGCAGGGCCGCAGCCGCAAATGGTGCACGGCAGCAGAACAACAGCAGTGGAGGTGAGTCAAGTTCTTTCCATTTAGCGAGTGCCTTGGTTTCGTTTGTAGCAGTCTGATGCAGTTCTCATTACAGGTCGGCAGCAGGTGTCAAGTAACTCTTTTAGAAGGAATGTTTTGTTCCTGACATTATCTTTGCGTGTGTCTAAAATTCAGAGAAGGCAGAGAAGTCTACAGGTAGAAGACAAAGCGGTCAAGGAACCAAGCGCGGTGAGAAAAAGCAGCCACAACCTGTTACACCATCTTTGTGTGAGACTCCGAGCGCTCTCTACAGCGGAAATCCGCACACAGTACGAACAGCCGAAGCGAACGGATTTACGACCGGTTGGAGCAGTGGTGTGCTTGGTATGTTTGACTCCCCTCGGAGACCAGTTTGTAGGAGAAAAGAAGCCTGGGGATTTGCTGTCTAGTAATTTTGCTTTCAAGGTACAGGTTCCCAGCTCTGTTTTCTGCCCAAGCACCGATTCAACTTTATCACAGCTTGACTTTTTGTACCTTGTCATCCCTGTGTCTCCAGATATTTACGGTCTTAAGACAAGACCCACAAACATAGGACAATACATGGTGGACATCCCTCTGAATGATCTTCTTAAAGACAGCTATGAAGCACCAAAGTTAATTCCGAAAGAATATCAGGATCTGGAGAAGGTTGAAGATGAGGACACTTTTGATCAACGAATCAGTGGTATCTTGCAATTGTTCCCGATACGCCGTGAGTTACATGGAGAAACTGCAGAAAACCTAGGTTCGAAGGTTCCCAAACATTCTAAGCTGCTATTGGATCTAGAGTCTCCGGTTCCTCCTGATTATGAACAAGGCTTGCCAAGACACGAGCGAGCAGAGGTACTGCACTCCCCAACAGTTCCCTTTTATCCCTGTTCAGTGATCTTCTCTCCTTTCTATTGTTTATAAATTGTGGAATGACGTATGAGTATCATCCCACAGTAAATCAGTATTGACATCGACACGATTCGTTGCAGGTTGGTGCTGGTAAGGAGATGAGAGCTGGTTCCCAAACGGGCGCCGTAGGCAGTGGACCCACGCTATGTGGGACCAAATTCAAGATAGACTGTCTACCCCTTCATCCGTTTGAGGATTTCATGACTAGGTTGAAACTCGGACCCAGTGATTCACTGCAGTCCCTTATCGCCCAAGCCCAAACTCAAGCCGATACCGATACTTTTAACGATACTCGCATGGATAGCGCCGTAGTTGATCAGTGTCACAGAAACGGTAGTATACCTCCTTTACCTTGTTCGTATCCGCCTGTTGGACCAGTGAAGCCTGAACATTGTAGGTGGAACCCACGAGTCTGGTGTCTACAGCATCCAGTGGCACCAACCACGACTGAGAAAGGCGAAGCAGGTATAGGTGGGGGAGATGCGGCGGTTGCGGTCGAAGAGGATGCAGCCCCAAAGCCTCCGAACTCGAGACATAGGAAAACTGAGTGCACGACCAGAGCACAAACACCAGAACCCATGGAAGTGTGTGTATCTGCTTCAAACCCGTCCTCTTCACCCACAACTCTTCTTCCATCTCTTCACACCCAGGACTTCACAATTTCCGTCAAAGAAGAACCACGGCACGTAGAAAATGCTGTGGTCCTCAGCTCCGAGGGCGATTCAAACCCAACGGAAGTGGATTCTCGCAGGATCGACAGTGGTGCCATGGCTGTGACTGTGATTGAAAGACCAGAAACAGTTTCTAGTAAACAAGTAGAAAATGTGGAGTGTGATCAGGAAAGAAGTGGCGGGGAAGCTGTTAGGCCTTTAGAGACCCCTGCTACCTTGGCAGGACCACAAGAGATGGACATTTGTGATCGCCAAAGCAAGCCGGTGGTGGACGTGAAGCAAGAAGCTGGTGATCAAGAGGTGAAGCACCCAATCGAGAGCAATGGAGAATTCAAACCTGACCAGACTCTTCTCAAAGAAGAGCAGTCAGCAACTCTTCCATCTCTGGACATCACAGTTGTTTGCCCATCGCCGCCTCAGAATGAAGGTTCATCAAGTTTGCCAGGTAATGATTATTCACTACTTTACCACCGCTTATTTTGGAAACAGACTTTGTTTAGCTCGTGTATGTGCTGGAAAGGATGGGAATCTACGCCAGTAGTAAAAATTTCGGGGAATTTGTGGAATCTCTTGAAGATTTCTTTCTAGATCATATGTGCTCTAGGTTCATTGTGGCCGCTTACCTTGAACGCGTTTCTTATCTCTGCAGCTATTCCATTGTCACCTGGAGTTACTACAGCAGCCCAAATTTTGATGTCCTTCCAAAATTCTTGTCAACAAATCGAGACGGAGAAGACAGACGGGGAGAGAGAAAGGAGGAGGAGAGTGTTTCAACCCTACCAGGGAGCACCCACTCAAAAAGCGACGAAGAGTATGAGGGTTAGCAGCACCAACCACAGATCAGGAGGAGATGGAGGAAAAGAAGGCAGGACGAGTATAGATGGAGGGTCTGTTCCTCCGAGTAAGGCGCTGGTGAGCGAGAGACGAAAAAGTCTAAGTCAGATTGACACTCCGGAGAAACCCTCTATCTCCTCTCCTCGGAATTCAAGTGGTGGCGGTGTATCAACGAGTTCCCGTGGAGGTTCGCATACAGCAGCCCGTACTAGCAACCTGTCTGTCAAGATGGAGAAGTGTGCAGCCAAAGAATCAGCCAAAGATTTGAGTAGCAACAAGGATGCCGCTGGCCGGACCCCTTCTCTTCCTCCCTTATCTACAGGATTACTTGCCTCGAAGAGCGCCCACAAAGGGGCGAAAACCAACGGATATTCACCCTCCAACATCCCGAAAGGGAGTGCGGCGATAGGAAATTTTGCGAAAGTACCTACCGCTTGCAGCACACAGAGAGTAGCATCAGGAGGAGGGTCTCGGAGCAATAGACCTGCTCATAATACTCCAGCTTCACATGGGACGGCCCCTGTACCTGCCAAGTCGTCACGGCAGAGTATCCCCGACGGTAGACAGAAAAGCAAGACTGATGGGTCAGCTAGGGGTGCCAAGTCCAGTCGAGATTAGAGTTACAGTGTAGATTTTATGATTAGTGCTGGGGTTCTACACTTTTAAGTGGGATTGATAGTTTAGTGTTATCTTCATTCTTTGCACCCCACACTCTTTTCCGCCCTGTTTCTTATGAGGGTGAATTACCTTTCAAAAGTTCGCGAGTCAGAAGGCTCGCAGGTACAGTTATCACACACTGTTAATCATCACTCACATTGTTAAATACTTTGATGGTGCTGTGCAGAGAAAGCAGTTTTCACTTTCTTACGCTGTAATTGACACAGTATCTTGTATTTACCCTTATAATTACTGTAAACTCTCCTCAAAGGTGAGGTGTGTACCGGTTCGTATCATACCTCTTGTTTTGGTCACCTGCCAGAAAGGTGGAAGAGGTGTGACCAACGCTGTTTAATAAGACAATTTTCCGATCCGAATGCGCTGTCACGATATGCATGACACATTGGATCCGTCAATTCTGTCGTTCGTTCGATGGTTGTTTGGATTCTCCACTCCCATGGCTGCCTTTTATCTTACACGTATTTCTGCACTTCCCCTGAGGAATCTGAGGACTATCTGCAACCCAATCTGAAAGTCTTTCGAGGCGACCTCGGCGTGAAAGACTGGTCCACGGGAGCACTTTGAGAGAAAGAATTCTGCCTGTAATTTGGAGCTCGCCTGATTGTAGGCCCGCCAGATGCGGTTTACCAGACACGGACTGAACATCATGTGCCTTTGGTCGAACTAAAGGGAGGGTGCCTTATCATTAGAGTACAAGAGAAACGTAAGTTTGTACACAGCGTTTTGTCTCCTTTCGCACTGCGCTCATTCTTAACCTGTACCCTAAAAACTGTAAACACCTTTCCAGTAGAGTACCCGGCTAAATGATCACTGAACCAACCCCGCTACTAACTAACCCAGAAATAGATCAGATCAGTCAACAGCATCAGGCCTACTCCTCGTGCACTCATCTACTTTTACCCCCGGAACTGGTAAGTTGTAACCTAGTGATCAGATCTGTGAACCAACCACATTACCCTGAATGTCTCCGGAAGGATTATTCACCCTGAGCTTTTGAACGCTGTCTCCGATCCGGACGGAGTAACCGTAATGAACTCGGAAGTGATTGTGGCCCGAGGGTTAGGTTAGAAAGGGACGCCCTTGGAAAGAAATAGGGGAGCCCCTCAGCTCCGGTCCGCTTACTCGATGGGCGGGGGTGGATGCATATCAGTTGTCGGGTGCGACGGTATGCAACCCTCTGCGGCTCTGCCTTCATGGCAGCAGCAGGAGGAGGCGGTATAGTCAAATCTAACAACTTCCCGCAAGAAAAGGACGCTGATTGATAAAACACTGTTCATCAGTTTCCTGTTCTGCCTACGTGGCAACACCCCGCTGCGATCCATCCCCCCTCCGCAACCAAAGCACCTTTCGTTTTCAAAGCGAATGCGGGGCCATTGCGGGCAGCAACAAGAGCGAATTCCTTTTTACTTCAAATCTGCCCAACTCCTTTTCAAAACGCTTTGATTCGAATTACGGAAACAGTCCCCTTATCCCGTGATCGTGTATAGGGTAGTCAGGCGTCCGAGTCTAACTCCACTTGGACTTGAACTGAAGAAAACAAATCTCCACTGAGTCGCATGAGTCGAGTTCAGTGAGTTCCCGAACAGTAGTACTTTGGCTCAAGATGAAGAACGTCGACTTTGACATAAAACTCGTCAAACTCTGACTCCCCTGACTTAGACTGGACTGGACTTCACTGCGAAGAAGATTACCACCGAGTTGCATGAGTTCAGTGAGTTCCTAATACTTGGGCAGCTTGGGCCTTGGCTCAAGTAGGTTTCTCTCAAGTAAAGATGAAGAACGTCGACTTTGATATGATGCGTGCGTGCGTGCGTGCGTGCGTGCGTGTGAGGGAGCGCTCGCATTAAAGTGGAGCAGGGGGCAACGTAGCTTGCTGAGCTGCTGATGTGACGGGGAAAAGGGGAAGCCTATCTGCTAGTTGTTGACCTGGTTGAGCCGGGGCTCGGGACTCCGAACGGGGACCGAGGCAGCGAGGCGTATGCTACACCCGAGCCTAATCTGGGGACAGGTGGACCAAGCTCCGCACATAAATAAGATACTATGTGGATGGGTCGATGGGTGGGATGCTACACACGGATGTTCCATGTACACATCTATACATACGTACAGCTGCTACTACAGCACTACTGTATGTCGCACATATCATGTGAGTTGATGAAACGATGACTTCCAGATGCATGCAGGAATAACTTCCTAAATTTGAACAAATATGGCTGACAATAATGTCTAGAAAGGGATATATGCCTTGGCAGTCCCAAAACGGCGGATATCTGCGCCAGATTGTTTCTCGTTTCGGCCGTAGAGAGTAGTTACTGTCACATAAGTCCCCCACCCTATCACCACCTACCAACCAATTTAAACCTTCCATAATCTTTGTCCTTTTCCAACCGCGCCTTACTCCCTTCCTTGAAGTTCCTTCCCTTCTTTTCCGGTCCAAGCAAAGTCAGTCAGTGAACTCACTCCTCCTCTCGCGAAATCATCATTCTTGGAGTCAAGGACCAAAGCCACAGTTAAAGAGCATCTACACCGCAGGTCTTTAAACCCCCCACTCCTTATACTTAGGTTACCCAGACCTCTCATTTTTTGACGTGCCCGGACGTGCAGTTGACATCTGGGTTACCCAGAGTAGACTGCGCTTTTTCATAACATAGTTTGAAATCCGTTTTTTACGTGATAGGCAGCAATAAGAAACGACTTGAAAGATTTATATTTTCTTCAAGAAATTTTTTGATTTCATCTAAATATTATCATAAACCTGTTGGTTGAATTTCAGGCTTTTCTGTGTTCCAGATTCTAACAAGAGATTTTGAATTTAAATAAATATCTAAATAGAATATTCTCATCATGACCCTTTTATACCAGGAGAGGAGGGGAGTTTAAAAGGTCCCTTGACCAGTTAAGGAACACCTACACATCGTTTGTTTTTGTAGGAGTCTTTAATTCAAAGCATTCCAGAGAAGCTATAGTGTTTTCTGAATTTAAGACTGTAATAAAAACTCTTCTTCCCAGAATCAAACAGTTTGTGGTATCTTTATACCGGTTTGAGATTCTGTGTATCAAGTTGATCCTCTTTAAAAGTCCATTTAAGGAAAATTTTACCTTTAAAGGTAAATATTCTTTACTTTAATATCTAGAATAAACATAAAGAAGTCTTTATCGCTATACGGATGGAGAGTGCTCTTATAAAGTCATTTCACTCTTTGGAAATAATTCTACGTCATTGTTTATTGTTCATAATTTTGTAACCATGAAGGTGATTGCTGTAGCAACAGTCTCCAGTAACAATTTCGCATACCTATCATCTTTATGCAATAGTGGAAACTCCTTCTCAGTATATCAGAAACTCATACCACTAACCTGCAATCAATAACATATTGTTGAGTCACTTAGCGGTTACGATGTAAAACAGACGTTTAGAGAATGACTTTTGTTGAACTAGCTGCAAAAGATGATATCATGATAATGCAAGGCTGATCTACTAAAACAAATTGGTTCTTGGATCACCCCAAACGTAGTTATGGAGTAGGAACTACGTTGACTTATGAATTTATCGGTGGATAATGATGACATTACACCTTCAAAGTTATAACATCATATGAATTCTGACGTAAGTGTATGAGATAGTGCATCTCAAAATAGTGCTCATCGACGACTTAAGAACCCACATGTATGCCACTTGGCAAGTAGATTGATGATGTGGTGGTATGTATGATGAAGACGAGAAGAAGTGATATCTGAGCATATCACGCTTAGATGGTGATGAGATACAATGGAGGAGCTTAGGAAATGCAGAAACATCAGAAACATCAGAAAATATTCTTTTGAGGCTGATCACTTTAGAGTTTGAGGTTTTTATGTAGAGCAGAAAGATTGTCATCGCAATTTTTAGAACTACGTCCAAATTTTGGATACATACATCAAGGGGTGCTTAGTGACGATGCTTCTTGTTTGAGGAAATGAGCTTTATCAATTTTTGTAATGTTGAAAAAGTGAGCAATGAGAGTTTATACGGAGTGCAGTTAAGGCTACGAAGCTCCGAGCCTTAGGTGTATAGATGTTCTAGTGCCAGATTTGTCGAGGACATTCTTCGCTCGAACCACGAGGAAAGTCGCAAAATAGGACTTTGGAGAACTAGAGCTTCGTCCTCGAGCGACAAAGTAAGCAAGGAGGGTGACCTAATGTACGACAACACAACGAAGTAAACTTCAGATGAAGTGACGAAGTAGGCAGCGTTGTTCACAAAGATGTCGGTCAGGACGAATGACTTCAAGGTGTCTTGTTACATGGATCCATTCCGAAGAGGGATCCTAGAGACCTTGAACATTATTTTCAAGCTTTATCAGATTTCGTACTTAACCAATTGGCAAGTTCACTTCATCGAGTTAATACTGGCAGGACAGAAAGCGCACTAGGCAAAGATCTTTCATTTGCATATACAAAAGTTGTACAACACCTTTGACGATGGATGGTCAATGTATTTCATTGTCTTCGTCATAATTTTCTATCAAGGCATGCATTTGTTGACATCAGTCGAAGAGGATTTGTACGGTCAAAGACATTGGACGACAAAGTACTAGCCGAAGTCGAGAAGAGAGAACAAGACTACTCTCGTTGCTCTACAAGATCAAGTACATGAGCGAAGAGACGAAGAGACGAAGATGATACACTAGGAGTGGCTACTTCGAGGAGGAAGAACAAGATAAAGAGGTCAGTGATTGGACGAAGAGCACGAAGAGAAAGAAGATCAGGAAGAACTAATGGCACCGGTGAAGTCTTCGTCAATGGAGATTGTACGTGAGGTTAGGCCGAGATAAAGTCAAGATCAGCCGGAAGAAACTCAACAAGAGGATTTCGTACTTTGGAGGACGAATTCAAGAAGCACAGAATTTCAAGGGGAAGGTCAGGGAGAAGAACTTCGTCCAAATGGATCAGAAGGAGAACTTCATACTTCGCAACCACAAGATGAAGTGACAACTTCAACCCATGAGGTTCGAAATATTGATAAAGAGTTGCATACATTTGAGCACACTTTGGAGTTCTTGAGTGCAGTCGTCTTATCCATTCACGCACAGTTGGACATACAGAGACAGATATACAAAGATGAAGCGAAGATACCATTGATGGAGTTGATGAACTCAGTGTACTTCGGACGTTAAGGGTTGGTTGGAAGAGAAGCATCAACTGCTGAGAAAGTTACGAAGTTGATTGTTGAGAGGGGTGCATTATTTCATGTGAAGTCCGAGGAATAAGTATAGACTTCGCATCACATTCAAAATTTGGAAGCGAAGTTGAACTTGATGACTTCGAGGATTCACAACATAAAGTTAGAGAGATAATCTGCCAGAGAAGATGGTGGAGATGGAGATGTATGTTGCGAAGACCGAAGAAACGAATTCTTTGGCGGTACAAGAGATAGAGGAACTTCGTGATAAAGTGAACGGGGTATAGACTGCACACTTAACCATTGAGTTGGATACTGCAGAGACGGAGTTGCTCTCAGGACTTCGTGACGAGACGACAGCAGCATCAGATCTTTCGACGAAGAGTAGGATAGTTAGAGTAATCGAGCGAATAGTTAGAGAGGTGAAGGAGATTACGGAGACAATTAAGTTGTCATTGAGTAGTGTAACTAAGGAATTGCAATTAAGTAGATTAGATACTCTCGTTTGACACACTAGTGCACCACCCATTTCTTAAGCAATTAGATCTATCATTTTCGAGTGAAGTTGCATATAAGCATTCTGTTGTTTGTACTCATGATCTCTTTGTGTTTGTTATTTTGGATTCGTGTTTGTCCGAAGTTTATGGAACCATTGTATGTTTGTCTTCTCGGAGTTTAACCTACGAAGTTTTGTAGTTTGTTGTGGTAGAGTGAGACTGGGTGACAAAATTCTTTGTAATTTACATATGAAATCTGAGTAAGAGTTTGAGACGAAGATTGAGAACAAACCAGCTACTACAAATTTTGTTTTGCTATGAACTTTGTTTTGGAGAGAAGTTTATTTGGACGGAATGGTTATTTCTAGAAGTATTTTTTGTTGATAAAGTTATTCTTAGTAGTGGACTTCGTACTTTGTACTTCTTGTGGAGTGAGAACTTCCATTGAAGTGTTCTTGAGCGTAAATTGTAATAGAACAACTTAGTGTGAAGATACTTAGCATTTATAGTGTTAGAGGCTACTTAGTAGCACTTCAGCAGTACTATCTTGTTTAAGGCATGTTATTTGTATCTTTGTATTCTTATTGTTTCTATTTTCAGGAGATCCATGACCTGTTTAGTATATGTTTTGTTGATTGCAAGATTATCAATTTTTTCTTGTTGGATAGACTTGAGTTTGAACTCTATCGGGAATGATTTCTGTCCTTGAGAATAAAAGACAACTATAAGGAATCATCATTGTTATTTGTTATTGTTACTTGCATCTTTGTGGGTTTGATCTTAATATTACAACTTTTGAGCATTTCTTAGTTTTCTTGTGTGTTACAATTTTTCATGCCAAAAATACTTTTTGATACAATGTAGAGAAATATATAGTGATGCATATGAAATTATATAAGAATTTCACAAGTTAAGAAATATATTTGTTGAAAATCTAGTATGTTGACACTTGGATCAATTGAAGCTCCATATGTGACAACACATTTCAGAAGTTTATGGTGAATATACAAGAAAATATGTAGTGAAACAATGTCGAGAAGCATAAGAGAATTCAACAGGTTAAGTATATGAGTTTGTAGATAATCGTACCAGTGAAGTGTTGACAAGTGGATCAATGGATGCTTCCCACGCAAAGTGAATAAAAATTATGTTCCGATGCGTATATAAGAACTATGTAGTGATGCATACGAGAACATATCAAGATTTAATAGATTTTTGGGTGTATTTACAAGGACTGATATAGTGAAAATTCAAGAGATATATAAAGATTTAAAATATTAATGATTCTCACGTTGACACGTGAACCAATGTGTTTCACACCTGACATCGCATTTCAAAAGTTTATGATGAATTTACAAAGAAATATGCAGTGAAGTGTTAACACTAGGTCAATGGATGCTTCTCGTGTGATGTAAATATATAATTATGTTTTGATGGACATATGGAGAAATATGCAGTAATGCGTACGAGAACATATCGATTTTAAAATATTATCGGATGTATTTACAAAGAATGATCTAGTGAAAATTCAAGAAATATATAAAGATTTAAATATTAAACATTTGGATTTCTTGATAATCAAAAGAAGTACAAGGTTGACATGTGGACCAAAGAATGCTTCATACGTTACACACATTCAAACAAGATTTGATGTAAAATATAGAGAAATATGTAGAGATGAATATGGAAAAATATAAGAAATTAACAGGTAAAATAAAAGATCTTTTGACAATCAAAATGAAGAAAAGTTGACACGAGGATCAATGAGTGCTAGACATATGGAACGAGAATCCTTAGATTGCAGCAGAATCTCTAGAATTCTAATATGCATATATAGAGAAATATGCAATGATTCTTGTAAAAATTACAAGGATATAAGTAGGTTTACATGAGGTGCAATATGGTGATACTCAAGGTACATGTAGGGAAGTGAAAATGGGATTATGTTTAGATATATAGATATATACAAAAACATATATGTATGTTTTTTTCTATATTATTACATATGTAGATAATTTAAATTTTGAATTTTCTTCATATAGAGAAAAAATATCTTTAAAAGAAAAATGTATAATAAAGGAAAAATATATCATGTTTATCTGTATGGAAAATTTCCATGCGAAAATAACTTTCATGGTCAGTTTACCTACTTTAGATTAAATTATATAGAGAAAAATTCTAAATTCTTTAAATTTTCTTATGTAAAAAGTTATGTGTGGAAGGAGAGTTGGACAATTCGTGTCGTTCCATAGTCTAAATTTGCTATCTTTGATCAATCAGGATCAAAACACCGAGTTCTATAGGAAATTGAAGACTATACTAAGTTTCATTATGCGGTTTGGGAGATGTGAGAGAATTTGGCTCAAGTTTCGACACAATTCTCTTATATTGTTAGCTAGGTGAGCTGCACTCACGATCCTCATTCGGGTTAGGATGATGTGACCATCGCTCTAGTGATGTATCCAACGGTGACGATTATGCAGATTTTGGATCTAAAGTTGAGTTTTGTTCACTATATCGCTACTTACGTGGGCTGCACCTATGACCCTCATTTGGGATAGGATGATCTGATCATCAGGTTAATGATGTACTAAGCGGTAGCATCAATACGATGATGATATTGGAGTTACTGCTGTTGTATATAATATTTGGGAGTTTAGAGTGATTGGATGTTGTTGTGAAGCTTTCTGTTAGCAAAGAGACGTTTCTCTAGCTTTCAGTTACGCTTTGGCGGTTCTTGTCCTAAGATCGGGTTCAAAGATTGGATCAAGCAATCGGGTGTGCAGTTGACAGACGACTTATGCTATTTTTCAGTTTTGTGTTTCAAAGCAGAAGTGTACATAAAGTGAGGTTTGGATATATGAAGTTCTCGTGATTGTGTGTGTCTCTCTCGTCTTTGTTCTGGCACGTGATATCTCCACAACCAGATACGTTGTGTATTCCTGGACAACTTTCATGTAATGTACGATACAATAACGTCCGAAGGAGCTTTGTGCTAAGAGAGGTGTTTTTGGGAAGATCAATTGAGTGCTTGAGGTAAAAAAGACTATGCGGTCACACAAGCTTTTTGTTTACAGAAAGTTTTCATGCTACTTTGACACGTTGTAGTTAACAAATCTCTATTTTGGGAGTCTTCGGTATCAACGGAAAGCTTATTGATAGAGATTTTAACTGCTCTTGCAAACACTTGATTTGGAGGACATGTCATTTAACTACAAGTCTTCAAAGTTGGTTGTTCGAGACAAAAGTTTCAATGTACAAGGAAGCTTTTCATGCACTTTTCATTAGACCATCGCTGAAATTTGAGACGGTCATATTTTGAGCTACAGAAAATCATTTCGTACAGTTTTTTGTACTCCAGAAAGGGTTTTGGCTGGGTTACTCGACTGTCAAAATTGGGAGAAAAATTCATAAGTTTTGGTAAAAGATTTTCATGTTCGTCATCTTTTCGTGTGAAGGAATATTTTAGCAAACTTTGATCAGACATAGTAGTGGTTAGAGAGCTCTGTTTTGAAAATATTGTATATCATTTGAAATAACTTGGAGAGAACCTTCCAGCAAGACACAATGTCTTAACTTGGAGTTGAGACATTGTGTCTGAAGGAGGAGGAGGAAGAAATGACAAGGATTGTTGTTAATAAAAGAAGGGAGATGAATTAGGACTTGGACTATAATTCTTATCTTGCCTTAGCTCGACCTCTGGACCTCAGTTTGGGGAGTTTGAGTTTGTTGGACAGTGTCGTATTGTGGATGGACTATGATGGAAACATGTGATTCAAGGGAAAAATTTCTCTGGGTCCAAACATGTTTCTAACAACATCATTGTGTATGCTCCGTCTAGTAGATCAAAATTGGCATATTTTGATCATTACGAATGGAGCTCAAATGAAAGAGTTATAGAGTCAGAAGTTTTATGATTTTGCTTACTACGGATGTTGACATGGCATAAATTTGCAGATGTGTCATATGCTGATATGGCACAAAATTTTGATGATGCATGAATGCTGATTGGATGATGAAGTAGTAAGTCAAGACTGAAGTGGATGCATGCATGGTTGTCACATGGTAAAGTGCATGCATGTCATCTGATAGCTCCTCAATACAACACATGGACGGCAAGAGAGTGCTTTGAGGCTATCTAAGATGGCAAAAATACTTCATTTAAGAATTTTTCATCATGCTACGGAAATACACAGCTAGAATTTTCAGACTTGAGAGGATTGTTGTTGCCAACATCTACGTTGACCTCCATGTTGGAGAAGGTTTTCAAGCTAATTGATATGTTCTAGTGTTGTGTAGTGTTGAAAAGATTCAAAGATATTGAGGAAGAATGTGAAAGATCATAGTGGAGGGCTTCTTCAGTAGTCAGAAAGAGATTCTTGATCATCAACATCGAGGTGAACTCGAAGTTGAGGATTAGTTCGAGTGGAAAAAATATTGGTGAGAGGTGTATGTGTCAAACTTCTAGCGATTGTGAAGTTTCGTTTGAAGAAAATGGACACAACTATATTATGTGTGAGATTATTATGTGAACATGACACAATACAAGATATTGTATTTTTCTTCAGGAGACTAACGAATCTTCATGTAAGAAAAGCACTTAAGGATCGTCTTCCTCCATGGACTCTTCGCGAAGACAAGTAGATCTCTATTTCAGTCATGATGAGTTTGCTTACGTGGTTATTGCAGATCTGATGGTTGGCTCTTATGTTCATCACGTGGTATCTATATTGAGACATGTAGCTTCTTTGGTGGCAGAGCGAAAGATCTGTGACCACTCAATGTACTTCTATATGTTTCCTTGAGATAGAGACTTTAGGATGACTTCAACAAAATGTATTGACAAATTGAGTTCGTTAGCACATATGCAAATTGAGATCTCTAAAGGATTGTCTTATCATTATGATGATATGTCGCTTCAGTCCAACTGTTACAGAGAATTAGTATTGCATGGTATAGGGTGCTAGTGGAGACTTTTTGTCTAATAAGAGAGGTGATATGTGTGTGAATCAGCTCATGGAGGCTCATGCCTCCTTACTTGGGGAGGTTGCATAACTTCTTAAACAGTTTGGATGAAAATCTATGAATGTCGCTAAGACCAAAATCTATTAAAATCTGAACATTGCGAGAATTCATGTCATGAATGCAAATGTGAAACCTTGTAAATTTGTCACATGACCATCATTGTCCATTTTTTTTCTTTTCTTTCAAGTTCTTCTTTTTCGTGATTTCAGCACATCGAGCATTATGTCTCATTCTGTTATGTAATCAAAAGAATAAAGATTAACTTGATTGTTATCCATTATTTACATTTATTAACTTTGTAATTTATTTCAATCCAATATAGTTAAAAGCGATTGAGAGCTATGGAGTTAAAAAGTTGAACAGATTTTTGGAGAAAATGATAATTTCCCTTGATCTAAAGTCCAAAAAGAAAGAAAAAGAATATTCATTTCCCTCCATGAATACTAGAACTGGACGTTTAAATCCCAAATCACATAGTATCCTAAGCCATTACCGTCTTCAAAATTCACCAAGTCAAGTCAAGAGATAGTGAATTCAATCAGCACTTTAAGAGATATATTGTTGATCACAATAACTTATCCATCAGATCTCTCATCATACATGTCACTTAGACATGACTTACAACTGACTTTAGTTGTGTTTCTGTTTTTGCTATGAAGTCTAATGAATATACCTTCAACATCCAATTCTGGCCGAAGAGGAGAAGAAGACAAACCGTTACACACCTCAGAAAATTATCATGAACAATTGGGTGACAACTTGCTTCAGAAAAGTTTAGTGAAAATGCATAGGCAACATGGAACAAAATGAGGACTTACAAGGAAAAATACAAGACTGATGCTCGACTGAAAATACATTTTAGAGAGGAGGAGAATTAAGTGATAATTTTTTCTATATTTATTTTACTAAATTATGTTACTAAATTTAAAACTTATAACTTAACTTAGTTCACATGATAACACATGGCCGCTGGAGTCACAAAACCCATAACCAAGTTACGTAAACTGAAGCTTTTATTGGTATAAACACATCTTCCTTGAACGAGTAAAAACTTTTTAATTTAATAGCTTTTATTTATAACCTAAATTTTCCAAAAAAGAGAATTAAGACATAAATTAAAAAGCCTGCATATTTCTCCTCTTCCAAGCTGGAAGAGGATGGATAATATACAGTGAAATTAGACTAATAATACACACGTCTCAACTGATATCCAGTAGATAGAAGTTTCAAATTTTAACAAAGAGAATGCAAGATAAAGGTGTCATGAAGAGTAGAGAATCAGATGTTGGTGAACCCTAACTTGGTAATTTCTTTCCATCAGTAAAAGTCAGTCGAATAATGTATTTCAGAAATTGGCCTGGTTACTTTAAGTGTTAGAGCATAGTTCTTGTATCAAACTGCTGTATTCATGCACCAACATATGATTGAGAAGATGACTTTTGTTACCTCCAAGTTGGAATGATCTACCCTACAAAGTTGACGTTGACTGACTGACTTTAACTCAAACTAGCGGTCGGTTTAGGGTTTAGGGTCAGTTCGATTTCGGAAAATACAGTTTTACATGAAACCGAACTGAACGAAGACAAAACTGTTTCCAAATTAGAATTTATTTTGAAAAATCTTTGAGCCCAATTGTTTTTGACAACCGTTTTCTAAAAACTTAAACCAAACCGTTTATAAACCAAATCTCTTAAAATAATCTTCTGCTGCAGTATCAGTGGACTCTTATCAGTAACTTTTAGGATTTTGGTTTGACTTTAACAAAAGTAACATGATATTCTAGTATTCAACTTATAATCAATCATTTGTTATTTATATTGCTTACTATTGGAAGATAATTATCATCAAATTGTGTTAATTTTCGAGCCTATAGAAGCGAACCAGTTAAAGATGATCTACTTTGATACCATTCATAAAAATCTAAACTAAATCGTACCGATTTGAACTAACCACTACCATAGGGTGGCTTACATGCATAAGCCACTGCACGAGAGAGTGATGTTATGCTGCATAACTTCACGCCGGGTATGGAATAAATGATAAAATAATAAATGTTATTGCCTATCCCTTGGGTCTTCGTAGATCATAGAACGATCCATGTGCGTCCACCATTGCGGGACTCGGACCAGAAGCTTCGTTAGCTGTTTGCAACGCATGCATCTCCAACTGTATCCACAAGAGATTGAACTCACGATCTTTCTCTTAGAGGACTGTAGGCTAAACCACTTGAGACACCGATCTTCTAATACACTGCATAAATCAAGTGTTAAGTTTCTCAGTCAAACTCGTGGCATTATGTTCGCTGCCCGTTGTATTATGCTGGCTACGCTTGGCATTACGCTGCTAGACAGAAATTTCAACAGTGTTTTACAGTCTGGTTCAAGAAGAACTAGAAAGATTTCTAACTCATAAATGACAAGTAACGAGATGATCCAGAAGAGAGATGATCCAGAAGAGAGATGAGATCAAACTTAAGGAGAACTTTAAGTTTTTTACCCATAAATATTGTGTACTTGTACTTAACTTGGATTGGTTGTCAAAAACTGGTTGTTCTCGTTCCTTCAACTTTATGCTGTGTGTTTGTTCTCAAACTTTTTAGGCCTGTCAAATGCTATGTGTTTGTAAGCCTGCATGCGAACACCTTAACTTTATGCTATATGTCCCTTCTCAAGCTTTTCAAAGACTACGTACTCAGACACGCGGGAGACTGTCGGCTATGAGTTTTTCGGTAGAAATGGAATTGTTCGGAGCGATTTGAAGCGTTTGAATGCTTACGCACACTGAATTCCCACATAATGATAAGTCTGTTCTAGTCACAGATTTTACTACAAGAGAGTTCTGAGTAGGAAGAATCTGTCTCGTATGGGGAATTGAAATTCAAGGGTTTCCAGTTGTCTGTTCCGATAATCAGACTTATACTACAGCTGATGGTTAGAGCTAGTACACCTCTCCCTTTAACAAGACTAAGTGCCGTTAATCCTTCCCAGGCAAAACTTGGGTCTCGGTACTGGATGACAAGTCTCGGTACTGGCAGTTGAAATCCGCCAAGCTTCTTCATATGGTCGGTTGCAGAAGATTAAACTCAAGAAGCGCCTACACCTTTTAGATGTTCCTTTCGTAACTGCCGCAAACAGTAAATGCCAGAAACTATATACAACTAATAAGTTTCAACTGCACGCTGGTGGTTAAACGTGTAGCAGCATCCGACTCCTCCCAGTGTTTCATTGATGTGAGGACGTTCTATTTGCTATGAATATCTGGCGAAATGAAATGCACATACTGCCAGCGGAAAGTTTAGTTTCAATGTCTTGAGAAGCGGTGGAACGAGCTGAAACTCATCATGCTATAGAGTCTCGCATGAGAGTCCATATATGTACAAAACGTTGACAGGTAACTGGATGAATCTCCTCTCCATTCATATATAACAAGTTGGAGCTCACCAGAACCTTGAGTTCTGTCCATGTGGGTCGTTACTACAACCCACCTCTCATGAAATTGACGTAAAGAATAGGTCTAGACTAAACATTACACAACCACAGTTTGCTGATTTAAAGAATGATATCTCCACACCTCTTTGGATACAAAATCTGCATCCAGAAACTTTGCCACGAAAGCCCATAACCTGTATACGTCTTCAAAGTTGGTCACAAAGCCCAACGCAGCTGTCACTACAGGGATGGTAAGAGAGTCCACTTTCCCTGCAGATGATGATTTTCCCCCGTCTGACCTTCTGGCGCAATATGCAGTGCCCTCCTTACCGTGATCACCTCTTTCTGATCCACACCACCGTTCTTTCTCTGCCAAAAAATCGGGAGACATACCTGGATCTACAATGTTGCAAAGTCTTCCAACTCCCAAGGAGATGTTACTTCTGTCTGCAAGTCTCTGCACTAGACCTGGTTGAATGAACACTCCCTTCCAATCATACAGATTAAAGGCAACTGCTGGTCCTCTGTCGTATTTCACTTTAGGGCCATAGATGCGGACCAAGGCAATTCCTTTATCGTTTGGACTGGGATGACTGGGATGACGCAGCTTTGTAAGAGAATTGACCAACCAATTGATCAGATACCGTAATCGATAATTTGTCTTGGTAAGTCCTAATGAGTCAGCCAAATCAAGTCCCTTGCACATAATTCTTGGTTGTCTTAGTTCACCGTTTTCCACCAGCTCATCCTCGTCCAAATCATCATCTGACTCTCTATCCTGATCTTCTCCAGGCGGCAGGACATCGTCTCCAAAGTACCTGTACAGCAGAAAATTCGCAAGAATATCAGCGACGACGTGCATCAATGAATTATCGACTTCAGGCTCTAGGAAGACAGCAAAAAGAGTATTTTACAGCTCAAAACTTGCTTTCTTTTGGGAAGCAGAGTATCGACAAGCGGTTCGCACAAACATTTGTCAGCTAGGAGCTCACTTCTGGAAAATATCCAACCTATCTGCACTCCTCAAAGCTCGTGGAGTGAAACCACTTATTTTTCACCACAGGCTACGTTTAAAGAGTAGAATTTCGCAGGCAAACATCCGAACTGTACCACTCACCGGGAGGTGCTTGATCCATGATACGAATCACGGTAATATTGATCTCGATAGAAGGGCTCGTCGTCGCTATCTTCCATATCGACTCTGGCAATATCCTCTGCAAGTGTAGACCTTCTTCTAGATGAGACAAACATATCTTCATCGATTTCTACATCTCTTGATATGGTTCTGCCACTGCGCAAGTCCTGCGAAAATCCGTTCATCCCACGTTGATCCTCGGCATCATGAAATTCGGCTTCATCAAAACTCAGATCCTCCGTGTTGCTTACTTCGGTCTGATAGCTGCTAGTAGCGTTGTTGGGTGTACTCGCACTGGAGCCAGGAGTGGCTTTGACATTCAGTGGAGTAGAAATAGATACCCTTTTGCCGTCATGATCACTCCCTGGTGAGTGAGATGAAGGCTCAGGGGGTGTTTCGTATCCATCTTGTCCAGAGAATCTTGGTGTTCCCGAGGTCACGTCAGGAAACTGACCAGCCGCATCAGGTGAAACAACGGCAATCCCTTCCTGTCTCACTGGACTTGGTTCGTGTGGTAAGTCTTCATGAGATGATTTGCTGTCCTTTTGTCTAGCAGTGTCTGGAGACTCATCGACAGGCTCAGGTAGCCGATCCCCGTGTTTGCCACTTCTGCTCCCAGGTAAAATTGTAATGTAGTTCTCCTCACCGGATTCGTAAGGTGTACCTCCTCCATCTGCACGAAACGAATTCTGTAGGCCATGTGCAGCGGAACTTGAAGATTGTGGGAAATATCCAACATCTGAATCACTGGGTCTAGCTTCAAGCTCATCATCCATGGCATATTCCCTGGAAGACACTGCAAGCCCAGCTTGATCAGGACTCCATCGGCCTGATTCCCTCGAGTCCTCCTGTCCCTTCCACAAAACCTCGTCATCGATCAGGTCTTCCCTGCTATCGAACTCTGAAAAGGCGGTGCTTGTTACCCTGTCAGGCATACGCATCCCCGGCTCATCACCGTTAAGCGTCAAGGGTGCATCGTCCTCGCATGTGTGAGAAGGAGACTCATTGTCACCATTACGAAGCAAAGGCAAATCTTTCGGGGATTGTTGCTTTGTGATCCCTCTGTCTTCCTCCATCGCATCCGATGAAGCTGGAACAATTTTTGACGCTTTGGAACCTGCTCCCTCAAAGCCCAAACGCTTCGTCTCTTTATAGCCTACGGGTTCATCGTCACTGTCACTTCCACTCTCCGTAAGTTTCTTAGGAGTAGGAAGTCCAGAACTAAACCCTCCACTCCTAACGCCATTGCCGTCGTTCCTTACCTCAGAACCTGCGTCTTCCGACACAGTGGAGGCTCTTTTTGCTAGGAAGTCGGGTCGCGTAATTGGAGCTCTACGCTTATAAAGTGGCAGATGTAATTTAGGTTGCAAAGGTCCCTCAACTTCTTCAAACTCGCTACCACTGTGCAGGCTTTGAAACTTATTTACGAGTCCTTGGACTCCAAACTCCTGAAAATCGCTTATATCCTTCCCGCTATGCCTGCGAAAGCTAGCTCTCCCCACAAACTTCGCAAGCCTCGCCTTGATACCCTCAACATTTCTCGTCTCCTTCTGAGCTACTGCTTGCGGCTCAAAAGTTTTCGTCCCCGTTTGCACCACTAACTGTGGCTGTACGTCTGTCCCTTTCTCCAAATCCTCCATAGCCTCCTCGTCGTCGCTTGCTTCAGCTTGGCCTCCCCCTGTTTCGAAGTATCTGGAATGTGCAATTTCCTCGTCGGCTGCTTCGGTAGTTGGAGTCTTCTCAGTTCCTCTATCATCATCACTCTGATACCAGTCATTCTTGCCCTCGTCGTCGGCCTCCACTTCATCCTCACCCTTCTCCTCCTCGATGTCACTGAGGGCTGTTCTTGAAAACTCTCTCTCCTCTATTTCCTCCTCTATATGACTCGTCTGTCGTTCGAAATTCGAGTCAAATCTATCTTCAGAGACGGCCCCGCTATGCATCATTGTACCGGGGCTGTAGTCATACTCGTCTCTACCCATTATTTCGTTTCTGTAGCTATAGCTAGAATCTCTGTAGTTCTCATACTCTTCACCCACACTGCCATCACTATCGCCTGCTGTTCTGTGGTCCGAGACGGGAGTCGGGGAGACCTCATCGTCGTCCATCCTGTACGACCTTCTGCGAGGGACAGTATAAAATCTCGTTGAAGTTGTTGGTGTGTCATCTTCTTCTTCTTGAAGAATCTCACTCACTGTTCTCACGGGACTTGTGTCGGGCTCATGAAGCCGTTCACGAAGGCTTTTCCGGGGTTTCCTCTCATTCACCTCGTCAGTCTCGCCTGAACTACTTCCAAAAGACGAGCGCGGCCTTGTGAGCAACCCGCTCTTAGGAAGTACCTCCTCGATCTCGCTAGTCCTACCCCTCCACTCCAAGTCCGAGTCCTCTCGCGTTTTGGTAAGTTGTCCACTATATCTGATCTCGCTGATCTCTTCAATTTCCCCCTTGGAGTGACTATGGTTGCTGTATCCACTCAGCCGGCCACTGAATCGACCACTAATTTCACCAAAATTTTCCTCTTCGATTTCACTTACCCGTCTCAAGTACCCAGAATTCTCAATCTCACCAGTCAGTCTGGAATTACTCTTGAGCAATTTCGACCCAGCATGATAACCGTTATCCGGATTAACTGGAGATTTCGCTTTCTTCGCATCGCCTTCTGCGTAAAACGAGGACACGGGACCGGAAAAGGAGCTCATCCCAGCCTGCTGATCCAGTCGCCAAGCACTTCGCTGAAACTCCTCCTCGTCTTCAGCTTCTCTATCGTCAGGCCCGTCCGTTGGATTGTTACCGACTGAAACAATTCTGACCATCCCCACAGCTCGTGCCCGAGAAGAATTGTGCAGACTGTGGATGGCCGAATTTTTTATAAATAAGCAGCCGAAACCAGTGGGATCGGTTCCAAACACTTTATAGAACGAGCTGACGATGAAATCCGGCCTGAAGAGAGATAGACCGAGTGAATCCATATCCTTTGGCCCCAAAGCTGACGCATCCAGCAGCACGTGCCACTTATTTTGCTGCGCTTGGGACATCCACTGATAGGAATACTTGGCACCCGTCATCCTCGATTGCACAGGGAAGACAAAGAGACCCTTCGCAGATTCGCCTTTTTTCTTCTTCTCCTGCAACTGCTTCTTCAGATCACTCGTCCCCACTCTCAGTGATGGCCACTTAACGGAGGCACGCATGACTTTTGCACCCTTCTGCTTTGCACACTCCGCCATCCAGTTCACAGCTTCACTCTCAAAGTCGTAGACAGTGAGGAGCTTCTGATTGAGATGAAACGGGTAGGATTCTGCCAGGAGTTTGAAGGCAGAGCCCCTACTAGCTGTAAATACCATGCTATACTCCCGATCATTCACATTCAAGTAATCCATCACCCGTTTTCTGATGTACGCTTCGGCAGTGCCCTCCTCTGCAGCTCCATAAAGAGCATGAGTCGGAAGATTTGCAGAAATGTAAGCCAACCCAAAAGACGAAGAAGCTTTGTTGATAACCTGCTGGTAGTGAGAGAAAAGACCAAACCCACAGTAGTCCATACACACGTGCTCGCCTTCTTCGAGATGGAAGTACTCTCTCTCTCTCAGATCATCGACGGCCCAACTCTCTGAGAATTTGGGATATATGCGCTGAAAGTTGTTGTAAGCATCATCCAAAGAGGGCAGACTCTCAGGGTTCGTGTAAGCTTCATCTCTCGTGCCTTTGGTCGTCACCTTCAGAAACTCTTTGCGGGCCTCCACTCGAGCCTGGGAAGCCCTGCTGACCTTCCTACCACTACTCGAGGATTTCGTGCTACCTATGTCCGTCACTGGGCTCGCAGGCGTCGGAGGTTCATGATCCCGAGCTTGCTGAAGCTGCTTAAAAAGCGTTGGCATTTTCTTCCGCTTCTTGGGCCCTCTGGAACGGCAGCACCTCCAACTCTTAACTATCTCCAGCGAGTCTTCCTACGGAGAGATGTCAAGTGCTCGCGCATGTATATCTTCTGCTGGAACAGCGACCTTTCATTCTAAGCTCCTGGCAGCGCCATGATCTTCCGTCATCTTGTCTCTCCTTCCGTGTGTTCCGTCCCACTTCCTTCTACACTGCTTCAACCGCACTATCAACACGTATCACAGTCCACAATCTGTACATCACAACACCGAGCAGAGGCCAAGCCGGCAGCGACTGAATAAACGATCCTCCTGCACCACCCACAAATCTCAGCTCCTTCCAATATCCGGGACTTAAGTCCAACGATCACCATCATAAGGTTCCAGGGCCAGAGTCACACAACCTCACTTTCTCGGCGGGGAAGAGACTGCGGAGACAATTTACAATTTACAGTAACAAAGAAAACGAGAGAAACAAAGGCAGGCAGCGGGCAGAGAGACAAACGCGCGGCGGGCAGAGGAAGACGCACGAAGAACAATATGATTCTGGGAACAGGTCGGAATCAAATTCAAGGTTCAAAACACTATGCGAAGGATCCGCACAGGACGAGTGGCGAGACGGAATCGCTTGCTTGTTTGACTAGTACGGAAGGAGGACAAGACACACATACAAGGTTGGTTCAAGTTTTCCTGCAGCGCAGCACTTGGCCAGATGAGACCGGCTATTTTCTCCTTCTTCAACCGTAGCAGCAGCGACCAAACGATCTGTCCGTGTGTTCCAAGGCCTCAGTTTCTTCTTCGTTCATTCATTCCCAGACTGATTGACGTGATACTGCTTTTTTATCGTTTTCTGAGCTTTACTTTCTAATTCGCCCTCAGTCGCTCCTCTCCCTCCCTCCAACGGGAGAAAATCCATCACAGACAAAAGATTGAAACACAAAGTTACACCACATCAAAAGCGCCGTCCACTCCGCCTTCTCTTTCTCTCTTTCTACTATCTTCTCTACCGTATTCGTTCTGTTCTGCTGTGGTCTGCTCTATTGCCTGTCACAGCCTACTTGTCAGAAGCCAGCATACATCCGGACAAACCATCCCTTTGTCCTCTTTGCCTCTCTGGAAGAGTCTGTACTGCTGCAGCTGCTGCGTTACCACCAGACTGTGTCGGCCCGGGAAATTGCAGGTCTTGCAATTTACAGGCCTAAAACAGTAATGAATTTCCCGTCGCCTCCCGAGAAGATACCACCACCACCTACATGGAATAAGCTTCCGTTATTGGCCACAGAGTCAATTCTCTCTTTTGCTTCTGGATTTCTGTCGACAAAGCAAGGCAAACCCTAACTTTGTAAGAAAGATTCGTCATGTGTACGTTCCTCTGTACCGCCTTCGAGAAATGAGTCGATGTGTGAGGGAAAACATGCTCAAGCCCACTGCAAAACTACACAAACATATGAGAAGAATGGATATGTTTCCTTGTCGTGAACTTTCACGTCCCAGCAGTTCACTAACGGAGAATCAGCTGTGATGGTTGCTGGGTCCGTCCGTGATGCCAGTTGGAGGCAACTTCACTTCCCACAGTTAGTTAACAAATACTATATTAGTTAGATTGAAAGGGTGGTGGTGCTAAACTGCTCAATCAAAGGTTGACTTTCATACACTTAAATCCATAGTACGGTTCATCATAGTGGACTGGATCTCCGCTGGCAGCCTTGCAGTTACAACGCAGTCGTCGTTGTTCAGACACTAACGATGTTTCAACAAATCACAACGCAGTCAAGTCTAGCCTACACAGTCTACTTCAGTAGCGCAACACGAGCCCGCGGGACCTACGCAGTTGTTGTTTACTTAGTTCTGAGATGGAGCCCTTGAAGAAGTTTAGAGACCACGTGTGTATGAAAGGAGACTCGCCGACCTACAAACAGTCACTGCTACAAAGATTCTTTTGATTATGCCGATTCCATCCATTGGCAGTATGACATGACATACAAGCTGTCAGAAGCAATCTTTCCATCGTCAATTTGACGTGAAACCCTTTCTTTCAAGCATATAACTTGGGAGACCAGTCAATCACAGTCAGTTAATCAAGTTACATCTGCAAACTGAACCTCATCAAATCAGCATACTTCCTCCAAGACATACGGTTAACCAGAAGACATGCCAGGCAATCAGTGACTACAGTAGTCATATTCCATGGAGGTCGTTTTCCTCCTCAGTATCTGTCATGTCTCTATCTGGTACCGGTTCAGGAATTGGACGATAAGCGGATTCTGTCACCGTCTTCTCCCGCAACTGGTTCTGACAGCGTCTTCTCCCGTTCTTTTCTACTGGCCAGTTTGCCTAGACATACCTGATTATTTTACAGGTCGACGGAGCCTGTCGCTATCCATCGCTATAGCCCTCCGCCAAAGCTGGAGGAGAGTGCCGCCCGGAGGCCAAGGCCAGGAACTTTGCTGTTCACATCTTACGTGTCGAGTTACAAGAGCGTGATGGGCAGCCAACCAAAACAACACGTTTCTAGCGGAGGTTCTGACATGTAAGTTCCTCCACGTGTTTAGGTCCTTCATGTTAGTTGTTTAGACCACGATTAAATGATCCTTGGAGTTTATCTCGTTGCTCTTTTCCATCTCTTTTTGTTGTTGCAACTTTATCACTTACGGTCCTTATGGCAAGACTTTTAGGGCCACTCAAACTTGTAACGAGAATGACAGGATTCAGATGACAAGAGGTAAGTCCGAAATGCCATGCTGTGTCAAGGACTGCATAGCCTTTGTAGACATCCGATTCAAAAGTTTTCAACTGTGTTCAGTAGTTCACATTCCTGCTGTGAAGCAACCCATAATTGCTGTCTTATCACTTGCTGTCCTATCACTTGGAGTCTTTGGTTTCTGATACTCTATAACATCTACTTAATAAGAAAACAAGTACATGCTTAGCAAGTTGACGAGTTTGATTGTGGGCATGCTCTAGTACTCTGATTCACATTGTCTTGCTTTCTTATTCACCTCTTCCATCTGAAGATGAAGAGGGCAGCTAGCTTAATTTATTACCTAACCTTCCGAAGGGAAGAGTTACGTAATAAATTAAAGTAATGATAAAAGTAATCATTTTAGTTCAAAGCGTCCGATATAACATTTTAGTTCAAAATGTAAGTTAAGATTAGAGAACCATGAGTAAATTAATGGGTGAAAAGTAAATTTATTCAGAACAGTAGACTGGAACTTGCGAGCGAACAATTTCTGAGAACAATGAGAATCAAAAGAAAGAGGTAGGTGAGAGTTTTTTAACCAATTCCTGCAAGGAAGAACAGATCATCTTTTCACATCGGGTGTCGATTATCAAAAAGCTTACATAGTGCATCTAGAAAGGAATATGAAAAGTTTCACGTATCGAGAAGACCATTGGGAAGAAAAGACATTCAGACAAACCAAGAAAATGTGCTAAGTGTAGTGAGGCCACATACTTACCATGATTCAAACAACTGTATCTTGAAAAACAACTTGTCGCTTTTGTAATATAGTTTCTGTATTGAATCGATGCCATATAAATCTTACTGTTGGGAACAATCGTTTCGTTCTCATGTTAGTCATGACACGGAACATTTTAGTGTATGTTCTCTGTGAAAGAGATAAATGCAAAGAGATTATATGATTGGCTGTATTTTAATGTTTTAGAGCTTTAACATTGCTTAAAACTTCTCTCGGTATTCTAAAGAAGTATTTCTAATTATACAAAACATATACATATATTTTCCAGTTAGAAAGATAAAAGTGCAACTATAAGAGACTGGTGGAATAGACAGTAAAGCCTTCCAGAGGAGCTCGTTATGAAATCCCACTTCATGATGACAAGGAAACTGACAATGTGTTATATTATTCGAGGAGGTCTAGAAACAAATCAAACAAATAAAAGATTATTCGAGACGAAGACTTTGGCAGCCCTTTTGGACCTGAATTGGAAAGTTATATGAATACAGTACCTGTCCACACAATGTACCAGAATGACGTGTTATTCAAGGCTATAAAAGAAACTATAAGTTCCAAAATAAGAAATTCCTTATCTTAGATCAGTTGATATACCCCTATAATATTTAGAATGTCCACTTGGTGAGTACATAAGTTGAAGGGTTTTCCTAAGCAAATCGATAAGTAAATATGGTTATCTAAGTATTCTGTACAAATAATTTGTTAATCTTCGATGCTTCGGAGCATTTCTCGCGTGATTAGAGCGCTACCCAGAGGAACCCACATGAACCAAGAACAGCGCTTCAGTCCCATAGGTCGTCGTCGGACTCCAAGGTCGCTGACAGAGATCCGACGTATATACACGACAGGGCACAAGGCACGTGGCGTAAAGTGAAGCCACAATCCATCCTCCTTTAGAATGAAAAATTGAAAAGAGACAATCCTCCCCTAAATTGCTAGCCTAAGTTTCTTGACGCGGTATACCGACCAGATAACTGATGTTGGAACGAAGTCAATGTGTTCTGAGGAGTGTTTGAGTCAGGAAAGTCCAGTCTCACAGACTCTCACTTTCCTACTGGAATGAAGTCACTTCCATTCAGAATCGACTGTAATGTATTGAGTTTACTGTAATTTATCTGACCTCTTGTGGAATGTCCCAAACTTTGGATTCGAGATCTGTGATGTGGTCCCTCCCCTAGTGATGGAGATTCTAATATAGTCCTGCGAACTCAGTGATGGGTTCGCTCAGTGATGGGATGGGCTGCTTTGTCCAGCATCATTAAAGTTGGCCGTCAGTTTAGCAGCATAAATGTATTTATGTATGCATGTAAGCATTGTACCATTGTACAGAAACCAGTGCTCGGGGTAGAACGCACAGTAAACCAGCTTATTTTCGTGCAGAAATTTGCTTGATCACACCCCCAGTAGATTCCTTGAGCTTGATCATACCTCTCTTAGCGATGTATCGCTTGATCATACCCTTGACGGGTTATTGACAGTAGAACCAGTCATTATATCTTTTGGTTCATCATTTTAGTACTTTCAACCTTGACTAAATATCACTGTAATTCAAAATATTTAACATTAAAGACACGTTAAACTATACATGCTCGAAAATTTAATATTTGCAGTACCACATATTCACCGCTAATGAATCCGACAGGTAAGATAGAAAGTCTTGTTTGATAACATGTGGCGGTTGATCTTCGAGAGAATGCCGGCTTACCCCCAGCATTGTCCACGTAAAAAGCAGTAGTCACGCGTTTAACGATTAAACTAGATGTACATGTGAGTTAAGGAGGAGAATGAAGACTCTGCATACCTGAAACAAAGCGTGACTTTGATTTCCCTTGAGAACTAGTGGGGACTCGAGAGAGCGCACGAGGCTGCTCCTGGCAGGAAGAACGAAGGCCACTGCTTGGAGCTAGCCATCTGGTATAGCTTTACATCACTCGCTGTCTGCATTTTCCGCTCGTTGAAGGAATTGTCAACTTTCTCACTCCTCGTGTTCTCTCGCCACGTTTCTTGTGACTTGTATGGTTGCTGATGAGTATGCAGTCAGAGCTCGCGTCATGTCCTTGCTTTAGCTCACTGAAACACCTTCATGGTCAGTGCAAGGGAGGCAAGGTTCGCAGAAAAATATATGGATCTTCAGGAAAGGCAGAGCAACTCGCATTCGTGAGCCCTTGTCAATACGTGACACATACCATGAAGGGAATTATTCAACTTTATGATCTACAACAGAGCTAGTGTCCGAACTTCCAAGGTTCCTCCTCGATGCATTGCTACCTCCCATGTTGATATGTAAAACCTGAAATGTAGCTGACAAGACACGCGGTGATTCCAGTCCGTCATACAACGCGTCGCGATTACACTTGCTGCCTTCGAAGAAAGAGAGCGCCAGATCATCAGTATGCTGAAAGTAGTTGCCATGGCTCTACAGTTGAACTACTTTCACCGTTCCAAAGTAGCCCCTTATACTAGTACTGTAGTTAGTTGTAATCACGCACGCTACTATAGTTAATAGTATTCTCTTACAAGAGACAGACACAGACACTTTGCACTATCGCCGCTTATACTGTAGAGAACTGTTTCCAGATTTCGGAGTTCCGATGGATGTTTTTTGCGACCAGAACCGGTGGCACAGTCAAAAAGGGAGAGCACCTTCCTTCTAATACTAATACCCTATTTGGAGGATGAAACAGATACATTACGCCAGAGAACATCATACGGACCAACCACGTAGAAAGAACGATCAGGAACCAGCACTCCCATCGACATCGGTACCGTGGTCCGGAACCATTTCACGAGTCCTACGCATTTACGTACGGTAGAAAATGGCTCCCGTTTATGTATCGTGCCGAGTGTGTATCGGAACCATACCGTCAAGCATATACAGTTGGTGCATCATATTCCTCAGAAGACTGAGCTACTCCAGTACAACATAAAGAACCTGTGACAGGGGATCAGTCTTACGGAATCAATGGAGATCTTTCACAGGTTAAAACGTTGCTAAGAATGTCGCTCGTGCCTCGTATTTCTGAGTTCTACGAATCAAATCAGGTCAGAGAAGTTCTATGACAGAGTAGTATTAAGGTAGACTCCGATTGCTTCGCATATGCGGTTCGCGCATCTAAATCTTTTCGGATTGACTCTCATCAAATCAATACAAAAGAAGTTTCACTCTCATCGCTTATGAAACTGTTTCATAAGCGAAACTGTTTACCGGCTGTCTTCTAAACTGAAAGTTAACAGCCTTCAGAACCACTAGCCACCGGTATGTGTAAGCTAACGAGACATAAGTTTCCACAACATACATTTCACACCCGAAGCAACACCTGACTCCTGCCTTGCAAGTTTGGCTTACTCATACAGACAGCACAAAAAAAATAATCAAATTCCTCGAGCCCCTGTTTCTGGCCAGTATCTCTCGGTAAAACGCGTGTTCTGGGAGAGCTTTTCCGCCGAGTCAACTTTTGTGCATCGCGGCTCCGCTTTTTCTAAGCGGATCAGGAGCGGCTACGGAGATTGTGGCAAATTGTTATGGAAACTCGCACAAAGCGCTAAAAATGGGAGTCTGCCTTTTAAAACAAGGTACATAAGACTCGCACAAAGTCTTGGTTATCTCGCCATCGTCGAGGTTTTGCGGAAGGTGTCAAAAGCATCTTGTTGCTTGTTGGCGGGTCTCCATCGTCTGAATAAATTTCTCTCGCCGCGCGTCCCCACGTCGAAGAAAATAATTAAATGCCAAAGCATATGTCGATGGTGAGTATTAAATCCCATAAGCATATGGAAACATACAAGTGATTCAGGTTTCTTGAGATGAGACTACTAACATCCTGTAGGACCAAGAGGCTACAGTAACGCTAGAGGTTTCCAAAAGAATAATCTTTCTTGTCAGTCTTCATCTGATACAGGAAGCGAACACTGTCAGCTTACTGTCAACTTTTAGTTGTCATTTTCTGCTTCACCGAATAACAGCAGTTTCAGGAGCCAGCGAACCAGACTTGCTTCTAATCATATAACATGCCCCCGTGAACCGTCCTCGCCCGTCGCTCGCGGTGTTCAAAAGTTCAAAGTCCAAACCATCATAAGACATCAGTGCTCAACTGAAACTAACAGCCACTGTCATCGAACAACCATAATACTCTAAAATAATCCTCTAAGAATTATCTGTAGAATCTCGTGAACTTGTCCCTACACACACATTCTACAGAATCCAGCTTCATTCGGATAGTACAACTAACGAGTTGATAGCTCTTTACCTCCTCAGTTGTCATTGCTTCATCGCTCCACAAGGTAAAGTACTGCTTTTCAGAAAGCCAGCCTACCTCGGTCTTCCCTCACCCCCGTGAATCTCAACAGAATGGGCGCCACTTTGTCCGTCGACTTACCGCCCTGACACACAGCGGAACTAGCCCCGGCAAGGCTAGTTCCGCTGCATACCGGTACAGTACCTGATGAGTATCTCATTCAGACTTTCACCAGTAGCGTACTTTATGTCTTCTCTGGTGGAAACCGCAAGCTCGACCAAAAAAGTGAGCTTGTCGTAGGCCGTTCAGAACTCTGCGCAAGCTACGTAGTAATCGTCATGAGTGCGCATACGGTACAGTACTTGAGATTCAAATTTGATCGACAAGCACATTCGTCTTGCATTTCCAAACGCTCGAGCGTTCCGTTCTTCTCCTTCCACAGTTCCACTTCTCTCCTTACAGTCATCACTGGATAACGTTACCACGATCACTTTACTTGGATAACTGTGATTCTTTTTTAACATTTCGAATTTATTTTAGTTCTTTGTAAAGCAGATATTAAAGATAATATTTATTATTTAGTACTCGTTTTCGCTGTTGATACACGTGGATATGTTGTTCAGATTCAAGAACAACTGATATAACATATGATCTATAAAATATCCAATAAGTAAATTTTTCATCCGTTGTTGCAACTGAATATTTTAGTAGTAGTAGTATTGTTATTATTGTGAGTATATTACTATTATTATACTGCTTTGGTAATACTTTCAGTATTTTTTCTAATCGAGATTATGTGATATTTAGCAAGGTTATTATGAACCCTAATCACGATGCACTCGATGAGTGAATGCACAAGCTATAATACATAAATGTATCTTCTATACCCCTCATCCAAATAGATATTCGTGACTTCCTTCAGTCAAAGGCTAAATACTGTAGGTGATATTTGAGTTTTGGATTTAAAATATTCCTCACTTATATATCACGTGTACTTTATGTTATTTAAAACGTATTTTGTTTGTTTAAGTATTAACATGTACGACTCATTTGTTGGTTATTTGTGTTAACATTTAATATGCATGCAACATGAACTTTCGCATTAGCGAAGGAAGAGGACAATCGCTGATATAGCCAAAAAGATTTTCATAAATGGTTGGCTCGTAACTTGCTCTCATAACATTTCATTTGTTTTAGAAAATGCGTTAGGTGGATATGGGGGACACTGATTTAGCAATAATCTTTTTGGAATATGCATTATGGTCCCTGATTTAGCAATAATCTTCTTGGAATATGCATTATGTGGATAGGCGCAACACTGATTTAGCATAGAAGAAAAAAGATAAGTTATGGACAAGAACAAACATATAAATTTACCAAATCTTTTATTTATATAATTAACTAAAATATGAACTTCTAAGTTAACTAATTTTACTCTCAACTTACTGTTTCCATGCACTACTACACTTGGATGTTGACAAAACGAGAAAAACTATTAGTGAAGTGCGTGAAGCGACTCTCATGTTAACGTGTTCCTCTACGAATAACATAGTCAATTTAAATATCTTTTAGTGTATGGTCTAACCATTCCAAGAGGAAGGTTAGGCCATAAAATGATTAGTTTGCATATACCTCCTCCATCTGAACATGGAGGTGGAGGAGGTGAATATGCACGCCTAAAGAAAATGATGTTGTATTCTTACTCTTATGTAAAGATAAGGATTTCACCACTATGGATCACTTGTATTTATCTGGGTTCCACTGTAGCTAATCAACACCATTATAAAGACAGTGAATAGCAGAAATGTAATAAGGCAGATGTATATAGTTGTACCTCTTCTATGAAGTTCTATCGAATCTGGGTTAATTCGAAACCCTATAATTAATTGGTTAATCTCGCCTTCTTCTATCTGAATCGAAATCTTGTCATAAGTTTGGTGTAGAATATTAACTCGTAATTCTTCTAATTACTCCTAACGGCTAAGCAAGTACTAATTCAAATTACAGTTTTAGTTTTGAAGCAAAAGCAATGCAAATATAATAATTAGTTTAGTCTAAGTCAACCTGGGAATAATCTCAACCAGAATGGGACTTGTACTAATAGGTTAGAGTACCGAAAGAACGTAAGAACTTCCTTAAAGGATTTTAAGAATCAAATGATGTTTTCTTATCCAAAACAATATTGTGCGAATCGTTTTTTTTCATATGAACGACTGGTACTCATTTTATTATCTGAATGATTGGTATTTTAGATCGATCGTACTGAGAGTATTTTTGAGACCTCTAGATGTTATTTCTTGATTTTACATCAAATGCTAAAGATCCACAACGTTCACTAGTGATAAGTGTGATCAAGAATTACAAAAACTTATTTTGTACTTTAAGAGTATTCGAGTTTGAGTTAACTCTTGAACATCGTGTTATAAAGATTGTATCGTAAAAATACAATATAAAATTTGTAATGAATATAAACTTAATTATATACTCTATATTATAATCTAGAAGAAAATAAAAAATTATCAAAATAAAAAAATATGAAAAGGATTCACGTAGAAAAGTCAAGTTTATCCAAGTGGATATGCATGAAGTGTATGCAAATGCATATTCGAAAAAAGAGAATATGCAAAGAGTTTTAATTTACGTCCTAACCCTTCCCCTTGGAAGGCTTAGGCTATAAATTAAAGCTAATAAATTAGAAATGGTTTTACTCGTAGAAGATATTTGTCTTTATCCCAGTAAAAAGTTTTCTTTGCATGAGTTACTTATGAGTTTGGTGTAACTCAAGTGACCATGTGTAATTGGGTTTTGTGTAATCGTGTATAACTCAAGCGAGTGTTAATTTTAACGATTTAAATGTAAGTCTTTATCATTATTTGCAAACTCGTGGAGGACCGTTCTTCTCCATAACTCTAAGCTTTAGTAAATTATATTGTTAGATAACTTTGTCACAATTTGCATCTCCAGTCGAGCACCACTTCGTAACTCTATGTTTTAGTAAACAATATTTTTCACTAAACTCCTTTTAAGATAGTTGTCAGCAATTGTCCATGATTATTTTATACTATGTTTTCAACGTTTGTCTTTTTTCTCCATCTGACTAGAAGTGCACTTTGGATGCATATTAGTACTGCTGTTATTTGATATATATAAATCATGTATCCAAGTTTAGACAAAACTACTTCTCACGAATCCCCGAGTACCAATGACGGTTCTCACCCACCGGATCACGATTCGACTCCGGTCCTCCTTCAGGAGGGTTACGGCGTTCGGGTCCCGTGCTTGAGGGTTGGGTATGCTGTCTTACTCTGCTTGATCGAGTTCATCAGAATTCTAATACATGTGTCTCGTCCAGTAATGATCGAATGCACACACTGGATAAGGTTGTGCTGCTTATCCCCTCTAGTGATATGTGTGTCTCTCTGATCTCAGAGTAGTGAATCCATTAACTCAAACAAGAGTCCGATTCTCATGCTTGTCTATGTCTTCAAGCTTCGGTGTGCTCCCGTGACACTAATGAAAATATAAGTATATCTATCGTCTATCATTTCATTCTATCATCAAGTCATATATTTATCTACCAAGTGTAATAAAAAAACTTTTCATCTTTAAAAGAAATAAAAAATCATGTATCCATCTACCAAGTGTAATAAAAAACTTTTCATTAAAAGAATAAAAAAATCAATAGTACGTTAATCGAAAAAGATTTTTTAAGTTACACACGTCCGTGGATAAAAGAGGTACAACTGTACTCCAGATTCCCAAACAAGACTGTTAGGAAAAGGGCGAAATTATTCATTGCTGCAGGGGTGACGACAACTGTCAGGAATTGTGGTTTTAAATTAAAGCGTAACGCAAGACATCGCTTTCCTTTAGGCAAACTCTAGCGATGAAAAAGTCCGGTAATTGGGCGGGAGGAGGGAAAGAGGGAAAAGAATTGCTTTAGAAAGATCGCTTTATAGAGAGGCCAGTACATAAGGGAACCTACTCGGTAGAAAGCTAGGGTAGTCAGTGACCCTAAACTACGTATTTCTCAAACAGTGCTGGCCTCTCTATAAACAGCGTTAGTTCAAGGGAAACCGGAGGCATGTGTCGGCGATTTCCGGTCAGAAGTGTGAATCATGGGTCACACCAAAGGTTGGTTGGTCCCAGAAATTACTGGAACTGCCGGTAGGTTAATTCCACCACCTGGTACTGCCCGTCCTAACACGTTTCCCGTTCCCGAGCAGATTCTCTACAGTAGCGCACGCTCCTCCTCACTAGCGCAGGCGTTCCGACGGCAGCCATCAGTGCCATGCATAGGTTTCAAAGTCTCAGATAGCGCGTCCCACTGCCCTCTAGCCTTTATAGCTACAGATGGGTACTGGTACGGGCTCTTTCGCGCGATGCTGCTCCTCCGCGCACTCCGTGACGCTGGACGACGGGTGCGTCGTGATTCCAGAGACGGTCGGAATCTCACTGTCATGCACGCCGTCGATTGGAATTTTGTACGGCGAGATCTGAGCTAAATGAGGGGCTTGTCAACTGCAAATTATGGCGCTCGTCCTTCGGCGCCAGACCACTTTTCCTTTTCCCCTTTCGTTTCAAAGGTTACCTATCAGAATTTCTACCGTAGTTACTGTGAAATGTCGGGCTTTTCAGTATACTGAGTATACTGAGTAACATTTTCCGCGTCAAGCGGAATTCATCTCCTTCATCTGGTCGAGAAACTGAGAGTGCTCTGTCCAGATTCCAATCTCATCAGTGCATGGCGCATGTATGGTATTCTGTCGTCTCCGGATAGTCTGATTATAATTTGTAATAGAGGCCTCTTGTTCAACTACGAGTACGAGTATAAAAGCATGAAAAAGTTGTTCTTTTTTCTCGTAGTGTTTTTTGATTATGAAGAGAAGACTTTGTTTTGCTCCAAAGAAAAATTTTGAAATCTTCATCTTAACATTTTTTTGTCGATACTAAGTAGTTTGTTTTGAGATGAATAGTCACTTGTAAAACTAGTGAAATTTTTTTATTCTATTTTTATTTCATAAATTACAAATAAAAATAAAAATATAATCACTATAATTATTTTCTGTATAACTGTTAAATTTTAACAGTTATCAGTTCTCTGAAGGAAAACCCGCAAAATAAAGTATTATGGGTTACCCGGAACACTTGTAATTATACTCGGGGTTTCCGTGCCTGCTTTTGTTAAAAGAAAAATGCGCATGGCTAACCGTTTATATGATATAGAATCCAATATTCCAGCCATTGTTGACTTCCAAAAGTAACTGGGACGGATACTTGAGGTCATCCAATTAGCATAAACATTTCTTAAGAGAAAAGTAATTTAGAACCATATAGATACATAATGAACTTGAATTTTGCATCCTTCTTTTACACAAATACGATTCAGGGAACTTCTGATCGCTTGCTGTTATCAGAAAAAATATAATATAAATATTTCATATAATATATATATTATGTAAAATATTTATACCAAACTGACCACAAATCTCTAAAGATTAAGTGATAGTTGGAATTGGAGATACTGGAAGATCCAGACATAACCCTATACTAGGAACGTCAAAAGATGCACTTCCGAAAGAACATATCCGAGGAAACAGCTCACAAACACATCACCTTTCATTGCAGTTTTGATTATTATCTGATTCTTTCCAACAAAAAGATTAAATAATAAATTAAATTCTTACATATTTACCTCCTCCATTGAAAAAATGGAAGAGACATCATTGGCATCATTTTTCATCCTTCTTTCAGACATACTAGCAACAGGCCCAGCCAAGGTTTTTCCTGCTTATCTGGAATTTGCCCGTGGTTTTTGATAATTGATAAATTGCTGTGTTAATCACCGGTGATTTTTAACATTTTTTTAGTATTTTTTCACTTTTTTGATTTTTTGAGACAAAAATTATTCGAAACATTATCTACTTCTCCTGCATTTTTCGAAAAGTTGCCGGGGCACATTACACGGGATGCCGGATCTAGGCTGTCGCTGACTAGCAAGAATACAAAGCGAGACAGACTGCAACAACTGTATTAATTTAGTTTGTGGCTGACGTGTATCTCACACTCCCAACATCCTCGAATTGCGTAATCTCATTTCATCGTCAATCAACAATATTTATACATTTCTCGAGATTACTTTGCCCCATTCGTTCCTTTAGATGTTGTCGATGGCTCGTCCTGCCATTCATCAGTTTTAATGACTATGAGCTGAAGAGTCTACCTTATATCTACCTTGGTGTCGATTATTGTCGAATGCATCCCAGTTGTTTTTAGATGCAGATATTTCTTTTAATTTACTCGAGATTTCACTGCACTCTTAGGATTTTGTATGTACATGGGGATGAGAGACGACAGTTACGCTTTTGCTCGAGAACATTCACTCTCGGATGTTTACTTATATGCGTGACTTGGTAAAGATCACTTGATACAACTGTATTACTTGAGTTCGTGACTGATATAGATGTGTAATGTGAGGGGATAGTCCTAATTTATTACCATACCATGAGTGATTTAATAAATATATTAGAAATATCATAAACGCTAAAAAGTTAATGTAATGGAAGTTTTGAATTTTCATTACATGAAATCCTACTGTAAATAGAAAATATTGATAATGAATAAACATAATACAACATCATTATCTTAAACCCACCTAGTTGCTTTAAGTTGATTTACAACATGACCTAAATTTGAAGGTGAAATTCTGAAGGGTTAAATAATCACGTTAGAGATTATAATCAATGTTCTACAAACTTAAATAGCTTAATAGAAAATATAGACTTTTATGTGTAAAATAGAAGTAAATTGTAGGAGTGAAGGATATCAAAGGAGGTAGACTACTGAAGTTCCAAGTATGTGTTCTCCTGGCGCTCTCAAAACACAAATTCTCTTTATAAGTTGACTAATGTTTTCTTATAAATTTTAGAAACTTAAACCACTGTGCTTTCTATCTTATGGGAAAGACATGTGTATACAGTGGAGTTTAATAAAGTTACATGTTAAAGTTCCACTACGGAAGAAAGCTTATAAAGTATTTTCGTCAAGAAAAAAGGTTAAAGTTTATGGATAATTATAACAGAGCACAACATACGAGGAATAACGATTCTTCTTTTATCGACTCCTCTCGTCGAGAGAGCAAAGACTGTGTATGGGAAGGCAGCTTACGACTGCTTATGCCCCCAACAAAAAGTGACTTCAAAATTTTAGGACTTGGTTCTCGGTGGGGAGCTTTCGTCTTTCCGTTAGTATACCCTCAGTGAGACGAACCCATTTTGTGTAGTTAACTGTGCTTGCTTAGTTGCACCGTGTCAAAATAATTTTTTTTTGGTATGGTTTATTGGAGAAAAGAAAATTCTTCAACGTGACCTAGAGTACAAACGGAAACACTTTTCCTTTTTATACCGATACTTGCGGTTTAATTTTACCGACCGCAAAGTGGAGAGGCAGTGGTATCCAGTGATTCTTAGTTTCTCGTTTTAGAGACGGGATTAGAAAGTACCATAGTATCAATCGAAAGCACCTACACAAAAGTGCGTTACGTATTATTATTCACGTAAACGCAAGAGAAAAGAGATGAAAGGAAGGTGTAAGTTTGTAACTTTAATTTCGTCTAAAGAAGTTAAAAGATTAGTCGTAATAGTTCAAGAGTATTACTCAGCTGACATGACATCGTTGCATTATCAGGCCGTGGGGCAGGATATTCACCTCATGTACACTTAGAAGTGTACATGAGGCATAATTTATGAGTTAACCCTAATTTAAAGAAGGGTTAACTCTAAATTATGTCTCGACAGTCTGTTTTCATTCGAAAAACAACTTTACTTATACTGGTATACTTACAGTCAAACCCATAGCACTTATGGGTTTTTGGTTTTCCAGAGGCAATGTGTTTCGCTGAGGTGCATTCGGCTTTTAAATATAGAAATTTAAATTTAGTATTTTAATTTAGACATTTAAATTTAACTTCAAATTTATCTTTGCACGAAAGCAACCACGAGTATAGCCGAGACTGTATAGTCCCCCGCTTCCTTCAGTTTCAATTTTCTCGAACCCAGCCACTGAATAATTTAAAACTATACTGCACTGTATACCCTGCTTCCTTCTTCACTGTACAAGCAAAAATTATACTGCAGGTGACTGTATTATTTTCCCGGGTTTCTTCACTGTACAAGGTCGTGGGGAAGGGGTCGTGGGGAAGGATATTATTCATTCCAAGTTGGATACGGTTTTCAGTGTATTATTTTTACATTCGAGCAGAATTATTTTTGGTTTAGTCCAATCATGGATGAGGTTTGGGCACACGGTTGCCGTTAGAGACCCCTCTAGCTAGTTCGTGTAAATTTGATTTCAGTTTCAATTTATATGTGTATTATTAAATTTTTTCCCGTTTGGATCACAGATCATGACCACGAGTGCTTGTTCCAGATTCGAACTCTGGATACTTCAGCTCTAAACGAAATGTCTTGCCAGTGTGATAAAGTTTGATACAGACACAGAATAGTACATTCACGTCTAATATATCTTGTCTCACGGACCCATGTATTATATCTTTGACGTGTGACTCTTCCATACATGAGGTCGAGACAAAAAAAACTTACTGCTATAAATATACTGGTAAAAATTATCGGTACGTATGAAATTGATGCTCATATATATTCACTCTCACGTTATATTTAATCTGTTCTAAAAATAAATGTTCTCAAACACGTCAAACAACCAACCAAAGCTTTGAATTTCTCATCCGCTCTTCTCGCTTGGCGTTTTCCGGCCCCCGGCTGGAAGTACGCTTTGGACGCTTATTTATCTAAAACGAGAGGTGATTGAGTTCAAATCCTATGATAACTTTTCATGCATATGACAATCTTCAGAAAAATTTTACAATCACTTGACATAAATAATGTATGTAAATGACATCTTCTGAATATTGTTGAAAAACTCTGATTTCAATTTATACATTCATTCTGAAATCCCCGACAGTGTCTTACAGTTTACATGTAAACTGCTTCTCATCTGAACCTTGTAAATGTCACTATGGAAAAAGGTTTGAGTTGCATCTAGGAGTGGTGAAAGTATAGATTGCCTTTAGACAATTTGCTGTCATTCATGGTCTTCTTTGGAGCTGCAAACGAAAATTGGTTTCAGTTAGGAGTTTTCGTCGGCACCGTTTGATCATGGGAATTCCGCAAATGAGTGCTAACTCCCAAATAATGCGCAAAGCAGAATCTCTATCTCTTCAGCTCTTTTAGAATGTGAACTCATCATTCCCAAGCTCAATGATATCATCCATCATTCTCCTACAACTCAAGACGGTGGTTGTAGCAGTAGTAGCATGATCATGACCCGTCCGTTAGGTTTGATGTGTAATCAGATCCTCTTTCCTTTGACCTGTGTTTAAACCCCCGGGTTGACTATAACTGCTCCTGGTAACCAGAAGACCTCACATGTTTAAACCCCATGCCGGAAGGCTGTTGACAACTGAATCTCCTGCAGTGCTCGGGAATATTTTGGCTGGGAAACGGTAAATTTCCAGTAAAAGTAGAAAAAAAACTGGCAAAATGCGGATTTCTACCGGAAGTGTACTACTTTGTCTTCCGCTTTAAACCCAAAATACTCGTGAGTTATTCAGCGTCATGTGGATTGTAATTATAGTCCTCGAGTAAAAAATATGAGATATAGACATAGAGTATCTCAAGGTTCCTTGAGATACTCTATTGTCTATATCTCATATTAGATTTGCTTTCATCTGCTTGGTCTCATCATTTCATGATGATTGCTTCTGGTTATAAGAGATGAACTTTTTCTGCATCACGTACCATCACTTATAATATAATTCTCACAAATTCCTCATAAAGCACTTCTTGTGTTTGCTAGCATTGGTCGTTAAAAAGTAGATAAACTCTCATATGACTAGTGTGTCTAGGTCTTTATCTCGTGAGTTATTAGAGCGAAAATGTTTAGATTGAACGGTTACGAGATGAAACAGAATAATCTTAGGGTTGCTATGCACCTACAGTTTTGAAACTGCAGAAACTTCTGAGGGTTAGAGTAGATAATAAGCAGGATGTCCAAACTGTGTGCAGCTTCAGTTTCACGAATAAAGTTGGAACGATAAATTACAGTCTCTTTCATATTAAGAGCTGGTTCCAAAACAGATCATTTTCAGTTCAGTTTCTGCAGTCTTGAGTATTATACGTTATTTAAACTGATTTCGTGAAACTGCAAAATTGAATGCGCAGTGAACGGTCAAAATTTCTCTTCTATGATGAAACTATGATCGATTCAACGAAACCAAACTACAGCAAAAATGCTGAAATCTACTCGAAAACTAGTTTTGAAACTGTAGGTGAAGATGCACTCTTATTATCTCGACAAGAAATAACAAGAATGAAAAACATTAAATATTGAATAATCGTTCCTGCTAAATCACTAATCGTTCTTAAACCACCCCTCTCGCTACTTTAGAGGTGAGGGTCCTCACCTCTATCCATTGTTAGTTATCACTAATGAGGTTTAAGAAAGGAGGGGGTCCCATAGCAAAATGCGCATCATTGACACGTTTTTATTGGTTGTCGTTTCATTTCTATCTATGGTTCAAAATGAGCAACTCTTTGAGATCACATTTTGAGTCATTGATAAGACGATTTGCTGAGAAAAAGTTAGAAAACCTCTGCTACATTTTCAACCACTAGTTTTCACAATTTGAATTTTAGAGGTGATCCTATTGAGCATTGTTGGTTACAGCGATCAGATTGTTGAAAAGAACATGGTCTGTGAAATCTTGTCTGAAACTGATAGTTGAACTATAGAGACTTCTCAGCCAGAGATATTTCTCACTTGCCAAAAAATATGAATGGATTTTGACCGCCGGAAAGATTTTTCAGGCCAATTGAAAAATTCGAATTTTCAGAGAAGGAACACCTTCCTTCTCATTTCGTGCACGTGTGAGGAGGAAGTACTGTCTACTTCCTCCTCGTCCTCACATAGATCATTTAACAAGAGAAGCGAGTGCAAGAACATAGGCTGTCACTGTCGAGGAGACGATATCAGATGTAATGTCAGAGGAGGGTGATCTTATGGGGTTGACATAACACTAGGAGAGGTAGATTTCTATGCTCCTCTGGAGATACTTCATGCCTTTGGCATTCAAAATACAACTCCATCGGTAAGAGACTCAAACATGTTTAGTGAGTTTATATATCTAGTTTTTCAAGTATTAAATGATGTGTATATGTTGAATATATGTATTTTGTATAACATTAGTTGTTTGCTTTTTCTATTTAGGTTTCTACACCACACTCAAACTTGCATACGGTTGTATGTGACTCTCAAGCTCCAATAGATCATTTTTAGAGGACTGTGGATGTAGAGATTGATCTGATAGTGGAGTCATTACCAATAGACAATTTGTTGGCATATGGGTTTGTAGGTTTGGATAGACTTAGAGAATTGTTTCAGGACTATAAGATGAAGTGCCCTCATTTTGGATATGCGGAGTATTCTGACTGTCAAGCTTATCCATCAAACTTGGTCGGTCAAGTTCAGATATCTCGTGCAACACACATATGGATGGAGATAGACAGAGATGGAGACTTTTTATGACGTCAATGATGTAGTACATCGTAGTTACCACGTTTGGTTGTCAGCTGGATTAGGATACACACAATTGGACAATGTGTATAGAGAGGTGAGATTAGCTTCAGCCTCGGAGAGTCATTTCTTCAAATTTCAGTCTGACACGGATCGGCAGGTTGGATGGATCCAAGCACCACTGGAGAGGTGAGCGGTCAAGAAGGAAGAGGTCCAGACCCAAGTGATGTCCAAGCACTTTCTCAATGGTGATGAGGCCTCGATAGAAGGTGAGTGCTTTTGAATTTGATTGTCTTAATGATGTAAGGTAGAGGATCCACTTACATGTTATTATTTTATGTAGGAGATTTTGTGATAATGACCGATTTATGATACAACTCGCCTCGTAATGGATATAATGAGACATGAACGATCATTGACAAGCACGATGGACGTTGTATCGAGTTGGTAAACATGACGCGAGTTGAGACGGATAACATGCATGGCTGATTGAGGACAAAACATTCGAGATGGAGATTCAAATATTGATAGCATGAGAGATCAATCCTGACGAGGTAATTCATGATGACAAGACTTCAGTATTTGTCATCTTGCAGTGATATGAGAATGTTTCTCAAAAAGACTTATGACACAAGTGTAAGAACATCATCCAGAAGTTCTTGGTAGATGTAGCAAAGAAGAAGCGAGCTCCGGAAGGTGTAGAGGATTGTGAAGTTTCAACAGACTTGGAGCTCTTTGCGAAGATCCAGTTGGTGGGATGGTTTCGATCTCAAGGTGCATTGATTACAGTGAACAAGCCGGTGCTTGTTCAGCGAGTAGTAGAGACGCGTGAGATGACTTCTAGTTCCTCTGTCGGCTCTCGATGCTACACGTTTCTAGAGGTCAGTGCGCACGATATAGTAGACAAGTTGAAAAGGTGGATATATACTTGTATATACTATATACACAGAGGACCAAGGAGGCTGATGGAAGATATCAACAAGAGGAGGATGATGTTATCTTATTGTGTAGAGACATCAAGAATGCAACTGATCACTGGACTGCTCAACATCTAGTTTGCAGATTCCTTGGAACTAAGACTAGCACTGATAGACCTTGTTATGCACGAGAGGACTCGAACTTACGGCAAGCCGATAAGTACTATGATGAAGGTAAGTCAAATTTCATTTACATTTTCAGTCGTTGTATATCTTCATGGTAGTTTGTATGTGAGCTTGACCACCGATTAATATGTGGATTCTCTTACGCATCGCGCGATGATCACAATTCTTGACAAACACATTACACCGGCAAAAATATGATTTTATACACGTGCTAGAGAGAATTATCTATCGGACACATTCAACTTAGTCATAAATAAGTTTGCATCCAAGCGGATCCACTATGACAAGTCTCATGAAGCACGTCTTGCAGTTTACGTCATCGATTGGAGCGATAATATATTATGTGAACCATCCAAGATTAGAGAACGACGGCCACAAAACATTAATCTGCGAAGTAGATCTTCGATGAGACGCTACTTGTCAGAACGTACAACGCAATGAAAGACAAAGCTTCGTGATATGTTATTTGGTGACCGAAATGGCTTATGACTTGTAAGTATGCTGTAATATTTTATTGCTCAGAAGGTGTTTTTTTCCCATCAAAGTCTAACTTTTTATTATTATTTATCTTCTATCAACTCCATTTGCAAGCTCTCGATCAATTTTTAATAAATTAAATCTTCATCTTTTTGGTAGGTCACATGTCTTACCTTCATTCTTAGGTTTTGCTTTGTACAAGTGTTTAGATGTATTCAACTCTATTTGTAAGCTCTAAGTGAGTAGTATGTAACTCCTGCGATTTGTAAGCAATAATTTGTTATTCTAAGCATAAGCATTTGTCTTCGCTTGCTTTACTTTTTGCATTTTCTTTAGTCTTGGCTTCGTTTTAGTTTGGCATTTGCCTCTTCTCAGTCCTGTTTCGGAAATTTTTTTCCAGTCATGTTTCTAGCATTGTTTGTACTCTGAATGTTTTTTTGTCTTGAACAAAATGAAGATTCGAGAGCTGACCTCTGTTTTCACTTTCCGCTGTCACAAAATTTGGGAGTTGGACTCTGGTTCTTCAGTGATTTATAAAATAACAAAATTTATACAATTATAGCTTCTAGCTGAAAAGTACTCCTGAGAGGAGTTGAACCTCTCCAACTGCAGCTGTTGTAGCGGGAGTTCCAACCCTCCTTAGTATATCAACTACTGATAATGCTTCCTGAGAAAGAGGAGGCCTAATGCCAACAAATGTAATCAGATAACAGTGCTACTCCTCTAAGAAATGTATCCTACGGGAACTTCACTTGGAAATTTCCAAGTCTCTTGAACAGCAGCTTGTAATTTCACAAGGAATGGCTTCCTAACTCTCCACCCGGCTGCATTAACTAAATGTTTCTAAACCAGAAAATGTTGTTTTCTAGACAAAGTTTCAATAAATGTCCAACATGAAGCATCCAAGAAAGGATCTGCATCATGTCCCAATGACTCAACGAACTCCAAGCAACCACAAGCATAAGCAGGAAACAACTTCTTCAGATGATCAACCGTCAGATGTCTCGCTCGTGGCTACTTTGTGACAGCGAAATCAACAGCTTCTCACAGAACCCTCCATAATCCAAGAAATAGATATTCCATCCTCGCTTTGATTCCCATGGGGATTTACTCGTCCAAAACTTGATGAGCTCTAGACCCCTCCTCTGAGTTAGCAGACCCCCTTGTTGACATGTTGTCAACAACAAGCAATTGGTTCTGACTGATTTCAACTTGAAACTATCACTAGTACTAGACTGTAACCTTGAGTAATAATCAGACTCTTCGTTGGTCATGCTACAAATACTCGAAGACACAATCGACTCCTGACCGGAGTAGTTATCACTAAACTGCAACTGATCGCTCATGACAATATACTCCTTTTGAAAGAAACTCGAACTGATTAGGAAGTCGAGGTCGTCAGATGGAAGACTCCAGCAAGAATGCAGCACTATGGGTTGGAGACAAGCAAACACGAAAACCGTAACCTTCAGCCACCAGTTTTCATAACCTTTGGTCACAGTCACCAAGAACCGACCAAACGTGACTGCAGAAAGAGTCACGAAAGTAGCTAGTAACCTGATGTACGATATCAAGAAGCCAGAAAAGAGAAGCACACGCGGAACACGCGGAACACGTGGAAAAAGTAGGAGTTTTCATAATCTTCAGTCACCATGTTTTTAAGCAGATTACAGACCGCTGTCGTGTCGTGGACCGGCTCCTACCTGAAATTCAAACTTCGATGCTTGTCGCTCCAAAGACACTCATGAGAAGACAAGCTAGGCCCCAGCTTACGAGTTTTCGGCGTAATCTCAGATCTCCATTTTCATCGCATAGATGGGTAGAGTTCCTTGTCCGCTTTCCATAGACACTTTGTCTACTTCGTTTGGACGCCTAGTGGAAAAGTTACAAGACTCGAAAGATGGAGAAAATAAGCTAGGCCCCAGCTTACAGGTTTTTGGCACCACTTCGGATCTTCGTTTTTATCGCACCAGTGGATAGAGCTCCTTGTCAGCTTTCCATAGGCACTTCATCTACTTCGTTTGGACGCCTAGTGGAAAAGTTACAAGACTCGAAAGATGAAGAAAACAAGCTAAGCCCCAGCTTACGGGCTTTTGGCGCAACTTCGGATCTTCACTTTCATTACATGGATGGGTAGAGCTCTTTGTCAGCTTTCCATGGGCATCTTGTTTACTTCGTTTGGACATCCAGAGAAGAAGTTATGCGATTCGAAAGAAGGTAAAATCAAGCTAGGCTCCTGGTTACTTGCTGACTGGGTATTTAGGGCTTCAGGCGTTATATCAAAGACGCAAGGGGCCTGCTTCTTATTATTCCAGAGAGAACTGTACGTACGGAGACTGTTGCAAGGAGGCTGCTTAAGGGGCTTGCTTGTTCCTGCGACCTGTCGGTGGATGTTTTGAAGAATTGGGAAGTCCAATACACGGGCGCAATGTGTCATGGGGTTCAGATCTGTGCAGGCTAGCACAAGTTAAGACGGTTCTTGAAGAGACGGATCGGGGGTTGTGTTTTGGGAGAAATTGAGACGCAGGAAGCAGATTTGGGGTTTTCAGTTACCTGTGAAGGAGAGTTGGACCGTTCGGGCCGTTCCGGAGTCCAAACTTGCTGTCCTTGGATCCATCGGGATCAGAACAACGAGTTCTTCAGGAAATTGAAGACGATTCAAAGTTTCATCGGGCGGTTTGGAGTTGTGAGTGAAATTGGCTCGCAGGGAAGCGCTTACATCAGATTTTCGTTCGCCTGCGACCTGAGATTGGGTTGTTCTTCGCGATCGGTGAGCCAAGCTCTTTGTTCTTGGTGCCTACGCGATCAAGCAGTCTTCATGTATGCATAGGAGAAGACTGTACGTGAATTGGATTGTTGGTTTGGGTGTGGTGAGCAAGTTTGAGCCGCAGGGAGCTGATTTACGTCAGTTTTTTGTAACCTGCGACCAAATTTCTTGCGTGGTTTTGCAAGAGGAACTCCAAACGACTTGTTTGGAGTCTTGTTGGGTTCAAGATAGCTAGATCTACCTACTAGAGAAGACGGATATCAGTTTAGATGATCCGTTTGTGCGTGGTGTGCGGTTTTAAGCCACAGGAAGCAGTTTTTGAAAGTTCGGTCACCTGCGACCGAAAATCAGCGATACCTCGGCTATCAGGAGTCGGATCTGAAGGTTTCTTGGGTTAACGGAGTCAGCAGAGGAGACCGTATCGACATCTGAAGTCCGTTCAGCGAAAAGAGGAAGTCCACAGATAAGTCTTTTTCAGTTTCTTCGCTACGGGTTTTGCTCTTTTGAGTTCGTTAGAGTTCTGGTTAGCTGTATACAGCTTGTGGTAGCTAGCTTTAGCTAAGAGCTTATACATGGATGTGGTTTGGACTTGAGTTTGAATCGCGTGATACTGCTGTGGCTCTATTTGTTAGCAAAGAGAAGTTTCTCTTGCTTTGAGCTACGCTTCGGTGGTATTGGGTCAGGGTTGCGATTCAAGGGTTGTTTTCAGGGGCTTTTGAAGCAGGTTACAGACCGCTCTGGTCTGTTTCTCAATTCTGTGCTCTTAGGAGAAAGAACCGGCAGTGTACATATATTTGGAGTGGTATATATCGCGCGTTTGTTTTCGTGGTTGTTCTTCTCTGTCTTGTCTTTGTTTGGCACACAGCATCTCCACAGCCAGGAACCTCATGTTTTCCTGGACATCCTTCACGCAAAATATCCGACACGATACGGTGGTGAACTCGACGTGAAGGTCCGGGGTGGAGATATTTGTGTGTCAGAACTGGACAGAAGAGATCAGCAATCATGAACGAGGATGAAGATGGGTTTGGTTGTTCGGGAGGATGTTGTGGACCTGGGATGATGGATTTCTAGACGGTTGGGATCATGGGAGGATGAGAGGATGGGACGAGCCATGACTTTGGACGGAATGGATAGATCAGAGGGGATACCAGGGGTGCAGTTGGATGCAGCAACTGCACGATTGTTTCAAGCCTTCACTTTGTTTATGCGACAAGAGCAAGGGAAGCAACAAAAGGAGGCTTTGGGGAAGAAGGCGCTTGGAAGGGTGATCGACAAGTTTGATCTTTTTGAAGACATCTCTGAGTACTTGAGATGTTACAAGATGGAGATGGATTTGGATCAAGTATCGGAGAAGGAGATGATCGAGACATTCGAACTCGCTGCGGTGCTTGAGATAAGGGAGCATGTGAAGGGTCTGACAAAGCGTTTTGGGAGGAACTGGGATATGTTTTCACAAGTGCTGATGGAGGAGTATTTCTTGGGAAGCTCAGATCGAGTAACCAAGAAATCATTTCTGGAATGGGTCAACGGATCCAGCAAGGGTTTGCAGCCTACAGAGCTGTTAGAGGAGTTTGAGAGACAATTCTCTCAACTACCTGGGGTGGACAAGGTAACCTTGGAGAGCTACAAGACGGAGCTGTTTAAGCTGCGGATGAACCATGGCAAGAACAGTTGGAGCTACTTCTGGAGGATGGAGAGGACGAAGAAGGGTTAACAAGAAATTGGGAGGTTGTGCATGAAGCTGTTGAGCTTCTTGTCCGGAGGCAGACAAGGAGAAGGGTTACAAGGTTGGCACCTGCAGCGTTGACTACCACACCAGTTCAAGTAGTATCTGAGGTTCAACCTCCAGTTGTGGTTGTAGAAGAGAAGGATCCAACCATCGAAGACCTACAGCAAAAGATGCAAGATCTACAAGCTCAGGTTACTAGGTTGGAGGATAAGGGATATTCGACCAAGATGGAGCTTGTACCCAAACTAGCTTGGGTACATCACTGCATGTGGTGTGATGATACTGATCATGAGCGGGACGATTGCATTGACTTTGCAGAGTCTTTGCAACTTGAGGTTATTTCTTGGGAGGATGGAAAGGTTGCATTCAGAAGTACGGGTACTCTCCTTCAAGCCAACGTTGGTAAAGGAGGGATGAAGAAGTTTGTGGATGATTATCTTGCGGCACATGCAGTTGTAGCTATCGAAGCTACAAGTTATGGTGCTAAGGTGGAGGAGATTGAGCATGATCTCCATATGGATGATTTGGATGAGCACGTGGATCCAAGCGAGCTCAAGATGGATATTGCATCCACGATGTAGAGTGAGAAAAAGGGACAGGAAGAGATTTTTTCAAGGAAGCAAGCTGAGGAGGATAAGGTTCAACAGGAAACTATTCTTCCTATACAGGCAATGGAGGACGATCCTGCACAACCGGAGGAGATGGTTGGGATGCAGACAATGGACATGGTCGATCCGGTTGCAGACATACAACAACCAGATATTGGTACAGTGATGGATGTGGTTGATCTGATTGCATGCAAACAACAACCAGATATTGGGATGATGACGATGGATGTGAGAGGAGGTTGGGAGGAGTGCATTCGAGATGCAAAGGTTGGGTTCATTTCACAGGAGGTCTTGGGTGCAGCTACAAGAGAAGTCTATGATGCCACTATTGACATCATCAAGGACGGACATGCTGAGGGTGACGGAGAGTGGATGGATGCTCTGGAGGCTACGGGTATAGGATGATGGGTAAGGATGGCTTACAGGGGAGAAGCTATTGCTGAAGATGATTTGTGTTGAGAGAATGATGCTTGAGAGGTTTGTAAGGATTTTCAGAAGATGGATCAGGGAGGATGATGGTTGAGGAGGATATCATTGTACAGCGAGATAATTATGGTTGCGTTTCAGGATTCTGGTTGCAACGGTGTGGTTCTTTTTTTTTCAGAAAAACAAAAAAGAAGAAGAGAGGATTAGGTACGATGACATGTACAGACTTGAGGTTGAGGGTTACAGTCAGGATACGGATGATAATTGACATGATGGGGGATGTCTACTACGACACTTGGGTCTCAAACCTCGACGGTGAGGTTCTACATGGCGGATGGAAGACAATTCTATGGTATGATGGGTTATTCTTTCTGTGTCTTCGCATATTGAGGATGTGTAGATTTAGAGGGGGTGATTGGATGGGAGGTTCGAGGAGAAAGTCGATGAGCATGGATCTAGGGAGGATCATGGCAGGATTGCAACTTCAAGATGGCAATCAAGTTGCTGACTAGAGGATGAGGTTGATCGAGATGGGAGGAGAATGAGAAGATAGGGATGAGTGCGCGTGCCGGTCCACTCCTTGGTTGGTATCTCTGGTGCATACCGGAGGATGCACAGGTTTGGAGGGGGTGGATGTCGTGTCGTGGACCGGCTCCTACCTGAAATTCAAACTTCAATGCTTGTCGCTCCAAAGACACTCATGAGAAGACAAGCTAGGCCCCAGCTTACGGGTTTTTGGCACAATCTCAGATCTCCATTTTCATCACATAGATGGGTAGAGCTCCTTGTCAACTTTCCACAGACACTTTGTCTACTTCGTTTGGACGCCTAGTGGAAAAGTTACAGGATTCGAAAGATGGAGAAAATAAGCTAGGCCCCAGCTTACGGGTTTTTGGCACCACTTCGGATCTTCGTTTTTATCGCACCAGTGGATAGAGCTCCTTGTCAGCTTTCCATAGGCACTTCATCTACTTCGTTTGGACGCCTAGTGGAGAAGTTACAGGACTCGAAAGATGGAGAAAACAAGCTAGGCTCCAGCTTGCGGGCTTTTGGCGCAACTTCGGATCTTCACTTTCATCACATAGATGGATAGAGCTCGCTGCTAGCTTTCCATGGGCATCTTGTTTACTTCGTTTGGACATCCAGAGAAGAAGTTATGCGATTCGAAAGAAGGTAAAATCAAGCTAGGCCCCTAGTTACTTGCTGACTGGGTATTCAGGGCTTCAGGCGTTATATCAAAGACGCAAGGGGCCTGCTTCTTATTATTCAGGAGATTGAGGAGAGAACTGTACGTACAGAGACTGTTGCAAGGGGGTGCTTAAGGGGCTAGCTTGCGTCTGCGACCTGTCAACGGACAGTTCGGGAGATTTAGGAGTCCAATGCAAGCGCGCAAGGCGTCGTTAGGTTCAAATCTGTGCAGGCTACGCACTGGTTCAAACGGTTTGGGAAGAGACGGATCGGGGAGTGTGTACTGAGGGAAATTGAGACGCATGAAGGAGATTTGAGGTTTTCAGTTATCTGTGAAGGAGAGTTGGACCGTTCGGACCGTTTCGGAGTCCAAACTTGCTGTCCTTGGATCCAACGGGATCAGAACACCGAGTTCTACAGGAAATTCAAGACGATACCAGTTTTCATCGGGCGGTTTGGAAGTTCTGAGTGAAATTGGCTCGCAGGGAAGCGCTTACATCAGATTTTTGTTCACCTGCGACCTGAGGTTGGACTTTTCTTCGCGATCGGTGAGCCAAGCTCTTCGTTCTTGGTGCCTACGCGATCAGGGAGTCTTCATCTACTCATAGGAGAAGACCATGTGTGAATTGGATTGTTGGTTTGAGTGTGATGAGCAAGTTTGAGCGGCAGGGAGCTGATTTACGTCAGTTTTTTGCAACCTACGGCCAAATTTCTCGAGTGGTTTTGCAAAGGGAACTCCAAACGACTTGTTTGGAGTCTCGTTGGGTTCAGGGTAGCTAGATCTATCTGTCAGCGAAGACGGATATCAGTTTGGACGATCCGTTTGTGCGGTGTGAGCGGTTTTAAGCTGCAGGGAGGAGTTTTTGAAGGTTCGATCACCTGCGACCGAAAATCGGCGATATCTCTACTATCGGGAGTCGGATCTGAAGGTTTCTTGAGCCAACGGAGTCAGGGAAAGAGACCCTATCAACATTTGAAGATCGTTTGACGAAAGGAGAAAGTTCCCAGATAGGTCTTTTTCGGTTCCTTCGCTACAAGTTTTGTCCTTTTGAGTTCGTTAAGGACTTAGTTGGTTGTGTATGGCTTGTGGTAGCTAGCTTTAGTCAGGAGCTAGTGTGTGGATGTGGTTTGGACTTGGGTTTGGATCGCGTGATACTGTTGTGGCTCCGGTTGTTAGCAAAGAGAAGTTTCTCTTGCTTTGAGCTACGCTTTGGCGATTTCAGGCTAGGGTTGCGATTCAGGGGTTTGTTTTAGGGCTTCTAAAGTAGGTTACAGATCGCTCTGGTCTGTTCCTCAGTTTTGTGCTGTTAGGAGAAAGAAACGGCAGTGTACATACATTTGGAGTGCTATATATCGCACGTTTGTTTTCGTGGTTGTTCTTCTCTGTCTTGTCTCTGTTTGACACACAGCATCTCCACAGCCAGGAACCTCGTGTTTTCCTGGACATCCTTCACGCAAAATATCCGACACGATACCGCTCTGATCTGTTTCTCAGTTTTGTGTTCTTAGGAAGAAAGAACCGATAATGTATATACATTGGGAGTTGGTATATATTATGATGCTCGTTTTCGTTCTTGTTTCTCTTTCTTGTCTCTGTTCAACACACTACATCTCCACTGCCAAGAACCTTCCGTTTTCCTGGACATTCTTCACACAAAATCTGACATGATACGGTGGTAAACTCGACGTGAAGGTCTGGGTGGAGATTTATTTTGTGTTTGAACTTTGAAGAGGAGATTGGTAATCATGAGTGGGGACGAAAACGCTGATGAGAACGTAGCTAGTGGTTCGGATCGATTATCGAAGGTGCAGTTGGATCCGACGACTGCATCAATGTTTCAAGCTTTCATAATATTCTTACGGTATCAAGAGTCTGATGAACGGAAAGAAGCGTTGGCAACAAAGGCGCTTGAAGCAGTGGTTAGCAAGATCGATCAGTTTGATGAGAGAGATGTCTCAAGATATCTGAGGCATTATGTGAAGGAGATGATGCTGAATCGCGTATCAGAAGATGAGATGATTGAGACGTTTGAGTTGGCAACAGCTCCAGAGGTTAGAGATCATGTTAAAATGCTAACGAAGCATTTTGACAAGGATTGAGAGACGTTTGCTTGCGTCTTGATGGATGAGTACTTCTTGGAAGACTCTGATCGGGTCAGCAAGAAGTCATTCTTGGAGGGTTGAGCAACCGAGGAAAGGTTTATAAGCTACTGAGTTACTCAGGGAGATTGAAAAATAGTTTTCTAGGTTGACTAGGATGGAGAAGTTGACGCTGTAGTCCAACAAGATAGAGTTATTTGTACGAGCTACAGATGAGAAACTGCAAGAGAAGCTAGAGGTGCTTCTGGAGGATCGAGAGGAAGATGATTGGTTGATCAGTAGTTAGAAGAAAGTTGAGGAAGCGGTTGGTTTGCTTACCAACAGAGAGCGAAGACGAGAGAAAGTTCTCATTAAGAAATCGACATCAACACCGACTGCTGTAGCACATGTTCCTGTAGTCCGAGCAATGGTTCTTGTTGCTAGACAAGTAGTACCTGTTGCTCCAGCTGTTTCATTTATCCAAGTACCTGTAATCTCTCCGAAGAAGGATGACTCAAGCCTCGAGGAGATCATGCGTGGAATACGAGACCTGCAAATCAAGCTCACAAGGTTTAGGAGTAATGGTCTACAAGCGGATCAAAACTCATTGGAAAGCAAAGTTGGATCCAACTATGATCTGGTGCGATGGTACTGATCATCCACACAGAGATTGCAAGGAGTTTACTAATATCTTACAACAAGAGGTGATCTTTTGGAAGGATGGAAAAGTAGCGTTGAGAGATATCGGTGCACTTCTTCAGACCAACTTTGGCAGAGGAGGGATGAAGAAGTTGGTTGAGGACCACTTATCAACGCAAGCAGTTGCAATAGTGGTGGTTGGAACTTATGGCACAAGGGTTGAGGATAAAGTTGAGAGGAGTTTTAACGAGCATGTTATACCAAGTGGATTGTGGTCATCTGTCATCTCCATGAAACAAAAAGAAAAGATGACATGTGAAACATTGTTGAGAACAGCTGCTACGATCCGAAGGGATACTGGATGAGAGGATCCGATAGAAGCTCTATCGGTGCATGCTTACATCGTCAAGAATCAACACGAAGCGTTGTTGGAAGAGAAGAGAAGACGAGATTCAAAGGATGCAAAGGAAGGAACTTTTTCCAAGAGACAGACTTGAGGAGAGAAGGTTCGTCAAGAGCTTCCGGATGCAGGAGCTCAAGATCTACCGATGGATGATGCTCCTTCTCCATCGAAAGAGAGAGCGAAGGAGTCTCAGAAAGAGAAAGAGAAACCGACTGCATACAAACTGCAATCGGACATCGAGGTTGCGAAGGTGGAGTTTACCTTGAGAGAAGTTTTGGACATTACTAAGCATGAGTTTCATGATGTCATCATCGACATCATCAAACAGAAGCGATAGATTACAGATGAGACTATTTTATTGCATGCTTTGGATACTAAGATGTCTGTGGATGAAGAGAGAGAGAGCTTGCAAAGTGCAGTGTTTATTTCTTCAGAGGAAGAAAGAGATCGAAGGTACAAGATACATTTTGAGGATGAAGAGGAAGATGAGAAGTAAAGCTCAAGTCATTATAGTCACAATCACTAGGCTCGAGCTACGACAGAGACATTGATGAGGATTGGAGATTTGGATGAGCCGGTGGTTACTCTGATTGATCATGGATCATAAATCAACATCATGTCGAAGGAGTTGTACAAGAAGGAGTGGTCTATAGACATAGAGCATGGGTGGATCATAAGAGCAGTCAACAACACAAGAGGAGGTTTGTATGGAGCATGTCCATAGTTAGAATGCGCATAGGTGATGTTGCTATAGAGCAAAACTTCATTGTTCAAGAAGCAATATCATATCCGCTCATTCTTGATCAACCTTTCATCACAGCAACTCGGATAGAGACAAAGGTACTAGATGACGAGTCTGGTTATGCTAGGATTCAAAGTCAAGATGAGAAGAGAGCGGTACAATTCTTGACTGTACCATCCAATCACGAGTGTAATCGAGATCGTCTAAGAGAGAAACCGCTTCCAAGGGTGAGTGAAGAGTTCAAGGATTTTTGTTGAGTATCACTATAGAGCGGGATTGTGGTGGTGCACAGGAGAAGGTACTCTCGCTTGAAAGAGAAAGTGTCTCTTGTATAGAGTTTGTTGGATTTTCAGAGTGTGGGATTGCTATTTACAAGAAGGTTGAAGAACTGAGAAGAAAAGAACAAAAACATTTGCGTGAGGTTGAGTTGATGTTGAAAGAGCTCACCAAGAACCGACCAAACGTGACTACAAAAAGAGTCACGAAGGTTACTTGTATGACCAAAATTGGAGATCTGGAGTTCAAGTTGACCTTTGACTTAATATGGGAAGCCTTTGTTATCCCTGAAGGATTTGTGATGTTACCCCTCTTCGTGAGACACGTCCGAATAGACAATTGGTTTCCTGAGTAAGATAAAGTCGGGAAAAGATACTTCACAAGAGAATGTACTTTCGAGGGATGGAGATATGCTTTTCAGTGCTTGAATGCGGTTCTCCTGACGAGTAGGAGGCCTAAAGTTGTAACATGTCAACTCTTCTTGTATCTAAAATCTAAAGTGGAAGGAGAAGATAAGGATTACAACTGGTATTTGTTCATGTTCGAGAACTTGGAGACAGAAGTGTTGCATCTGCAAAAGCACATACGAGAACAGAGGAAAAGAGTATCTATAGAAACTTTCTGCGGGATGGTTTTAACCCATCTCATGCGACACTTGGGTATCTTGAGCGCGGAGGCGTTAGTATTCTCCATTGAGGACGAAGTACAAGAGAGTACTCCTCATCCAAATATCCACCAGGAAGAGCTTGGCGTGAGCCCCGATGATGGAGGTACTTGTTTTCTTTACTTGTGTACTATTTGTTTGCTTGAGTTACGTTGGCTCTGTGTAAAGTTCAATGAAATCTCTTGCTTGAGTTACGTTGGCTCTGTGTAAAGTTCAGTGAAATCTCTGTGTAAAGTTGAGTGAAAGTTTATTGTTCGCTCGCTGTAAAGCGCTGTTGTGTGCTTTAAGTGCGACGAACCGTCGGTCGCACTGAGCGATCATAAGACGTCGCATTGAGCGCGCGGCCCTAAGACGTCACACTACGCAACCTCTCCTTTGTCCGGCTTAAGGTCTCGCGGTCAGTGCGACTGCTCTGAGATCGCACTGAGCGCGAGGTCTTTTTCTTCGTCCAATGCGTGCGGTCAATGCGACCGTGGTTCGATCGCACTGAGCGCGCGTCCTTAAGACGTCGCACTGCGCTCAGTGTGACGAGAGCCCTACGTCGCATTGTGCACGGCACTGAACACTTCATAATGCGCTCAATGTGACGGAAATTATGTCGCACTGAGCCTTAACTACGAGAAAGCTTAAGACCTCGCGGTCAATGCGACTGCTCTAGGATCGCACTGAGCGCGAGATCTTTTCCTTCGTCCAATACGCGCGGTCAGTGCGACCGTGGTCGGTCGTACTGAGCGCGCAACCTTAAGACGTCGCACTATGCGCGACCGCTCTCTTGTCCGGCACTGAACACTTCGCACAGCGCTCAATGTAATAGACCCCTAAGTCTTCCTCCTCTTTCCTCTTGTTGAATAGAGTCTCCGATCCTCCTACATCAGATGTTCGGCTCGCGATCAAAAGAGAAGAAGAAGAAACTTTGAACCTCCGAATAACAGAAGCGAGCCAGAGAGAGGAAGACATGTATGATCGACTGCAAATACAAGAAGATGAGTTGGAGAGGTTAAAAAAAGATGTCACTCGGCTTCGTTCTTCGAAACTCTTCTATCCCAGATTGACAGATCTTACTGTGATCAAGAGGAAGTGATTTTAGATCTGAACGGGTTGTGGATAAGAACTGGACGCAATGACTTAGAGCTCCAAGGAGCTAAAGAGAGAGGTTACCAAGTTGAGAGTGCCAAAAAAGATTTATTCTACGTGGCAAGGAAAGAAGTTAAAGAGTTCATGGAGATATGTTGTCAAGATTTTCAAGTGCTGATATGGACATCACGCGGTGCACAGTATCAAGAAGCCGGAAGAGAGAAGCACACGATGACAAAGAACCCGTGGAAAAACTAACAGTTTGCGTAACCTTCAGCCACCAGCCACCAAGAACGGACCAAACGTGACTGCAGAAAGAGTTGCGAAAGAAGCTTGTAACCCGGTGCATAAAATCAAGAAGCGATTTTATGCAGGAAAAGAGAAGCAGATGATGGCAGAGAACTAGCATGAAAGACATACAACCCGTAGTATGAATCTTGCAAATCGCAATGTTACATGAAAGAAAAAAAGAACTGAGAATTCGTTGAAAATAAAGTCACAGTGACAGTGTCGTCAAAAAGCTGTCAACTTCAAAGCGCGATGGCAGAGAACGTGCGACCAGCTGCAGCCTACAGCACCTACAACAACAGATTCTTGATTTGGAAAGTGCTAGACATCGAGCCTGTGTCAAAAACCTCGAGAGCAGTCGCTGCAAAATCCAAACCCTACTGACACCGACTCTCGTCGGAAAGCTGTTACTCGCTGCGGCCGGTGGAAGGCTGGTCTCGCTATAGGAACAGGAAAAATGACCATGTGCGCTCTTGGAAGTTTATATACCCCAAGGGTGGTTTAACTGTATCGAGCAAGTAGATGATATAAACGACGTCAATGAGTTCATTCTTGTGTCGTCACCGTCATCATATACTGCTGCGATTACAAAGCACGTAATTACTGATTTGCTCTTATGAACGTCACCAATACTAGCAAATGAGAAAAAATACCTTTAAAAACTACTCTAGGAGTTCATTAGATATTTCCTTAAACATAAATACAAGCAAAATACAGTATTTTTGTTTAAAATAAAAACTTGTAAGTCTATTTTTGTAAAAATATAATATTTTATATCATTTTTGACATTTTAGAAGATTGAACGTGATATTTCCATACTTAATTAAAAAATAAAAAATTTAATTTAATTATGAATAACTCGCAGATGGTATTGACAAATAGATCAAAATGAACTACAACTGTTCGGACTCTCGGATATAAGGCCACCCTCTGCTATCGCCTGGGGACCTTATAACACGAGAATCGCTCTCAACAGGACCTCAAGGTACACATATAGCCAGTTTTGTGCCAAAGAGAGGTCCTGTTAAAAATCATTTCATGTGGTCACCTTAATACTAGATTATTTTGATGGATTTCCCTACAAATTTCGACTTGGAGGAAACCTTTAATCTGAGGGGTGGCTTCAAGGACTCGTAAGCTGATACTTTCATTGGATAAGACAAAGTGGAGGAAGATGATAGAGAAACTGGTTGTGAAATCCCATCTAGTGAGGCTGAAAAAGAAACCGGTTTTCTGACAGTGTATTATTATTTAATGAATCTTTCTCCCTGGCTTTCTCCTTTTCAGCGAAATGCTATTTCCAGCTTAGATATATAACTCAATCGGAAAGAGATTTTCAAAGTGAGGTTACTGCTTTAAAGTATCACCGTTTTGTAGTTACCGAGAAGGAGAATGAAAAAGTTCATACGATTGTATGTAGTATTATGAACGGCTAAACAGTCACTTACGGAGGTTTGGGAAGAGTGCATAAGCATCCCAACGCGGATCGTGCAACTATGAGATATAACGGAAAATATCGTTGGATGCTGCGTTTATAGTCCAACTTTTTTGAAAACTGCTAACGTCACGGCGACTTTTTTGCGTCTTTCGATTAACCTTTTTTCTCGGTTGAAGGCGTTAGTATTTCCATCGCGCAGCGTGCAAGTTGAAGGCGTTACTGAAAACATCGATCGCTGCCGCCTGTTTGGCCGTGTCGTCAAATTTATCGCTTATTCCATCGAGCACCACGCAAGTTCGGTGCCGCTTCTTTGACCGTAGTCTTTTTTCTCGCTTCTTTCATCGCGCAGTTTGATGCGTTACTGCCGCCTCGTCACTTTTTTCTTGTTCATTGTCTTACCAATATCGTTGCGCGATTTTCTTCCTTAGCTACTAGCAGCAGCCCGGCTGCTTTTCGTCGCCCCTGCGTTCCCTTTCTACTTGTCTGCAGGCTGCCTGTTTCTTACTGGTGCTCGTTTCTGTTTCTACGTCTCTTCACCGACACTGCACTTCTCGGTATCATTTCTGCAGGTGGGACCGCTCGTCTTCGATTCTTTCACTGTGATGATGTGAGATCGGTTGGCATCGATTTCACGTTGCGGATTTCGTCTCTACTTGATGGGAGTAAACGCGTCTGCTGCTTGTTTTTGCTTCTTGAAATAGGTTTAGGTTGGCGTCGGTAATTGTCGTCGGGATGAGAGTGGGAGGAGTCGGCCGATATCTTCCCATTCGTGAGCCACCACTTCTTTCTGGAAAGAGGTGCTGGCTCGATGTGAGACCTGCGGACCGGTCGAGACGGCGACTTGCACTGGTTTTGTTATTTTCATGTCGGCGATTTGCCGTCTTTCTCGATTATTTTCATTTATCGTCTGTGGTACTTATTTTCATCTCGCTAATGGCTTTCTTGCCGTCTTTTCCCGCCATCTAAGGGAGCTTCTATTTTTCACGGTTTGCATTCTTTATTTTTTCTGCCGCGTCGCTTCTCTATTTCATGCCTGCGGGCGCTTCACGGCTTCGTTCCTTTCTTGCTTTTGTCCAACCTTGCTTGACGTCGGGACTGTTGACACTGCTGCTCACTTCTCTTTGCAGTTGCTACATGCTGACCGTTTATGGCTCTGGCTTGTGAATGGGAGTTGTTGTAGCAGAAATCTGCTTTTTCTGCAGGTGGTTTCTTTCATGCGCGTCACCTTTTCAGGGAGCGCTCGCCGTCGCAGCAGTCAACTGAGACTTCTCGTTCTTGCGGCTGGTTTCTTCACGGAGCGCTCGTTGTCGGACCACTCTCTATATGACGTCTCGCTGCTGCTGCTGTTTAGGGGACGTCTTGTTGCTTCTGTATTCGTCTATAGCATGTATGGTGTTGCAAACGGCATGGATACGAACGACCTTGTCTGCTCCCATGCCTACACTTTTCTTCTGTGGCATGGTGAGTCATGGACGCATATGCTTCTATGAGCAGATGTCTATCCTCGGTCTCCTTCGATGCATGCTTCTCTCCTCTATTTCAGTTTTGTCAAGAGGTACAGTTCAGCTACTTGTCTACAACTTTGCGATGTCTACTGAATGTGAAGTAAGTGCGGACAATGTTCTCACTCTCTCCGATGATGATGAATATGATAGCCTGCATGCCGTCTCTCTTTCTCGTCCACACAGTCCTCTGTTAGTACCTGCCACTTCTCAACCCCAGTCCCTTCATCTGTCCGCTGAGTGTCGTACATCCCCTTCCCTGCAGGTCCTTGTTTCTCCCTCGCTCCTAGCTCGTTCATTACAATCTATTCAACCGTATTGCCTTCACGGTATCCAAGGCTATAAGTGTTGACTGTTACAGTTTGCTCCTCCGACGTCTTCTCTCCCACACCCTTTGCTTCCTTCCCGCTACCTTTCTTTCTCCGGGACAGATCTGTACCTCAGTAGAAGCTATATATACGTTGATTTTCGTTTCTGTTTGAAGCTCCTGGAATTCCTTCTCCCATGTTTGGATTACATCAAAATATCGTATGCTTTCTCTGGGACTACTGACTACTTTCAGTGCATAATTGGTCTTTTTCTTTATGTCTAATCCGAAGGTTCCTGGCTCATTCTCAAGGACAGCAGGTCTACTGTTTTCTGCTACCCACAATTTCTTAGACACAAGGACGATGAGACCCTCTTGAAGCCTATTGTTACTTCTGTCTATGGACAGACATTTTGAAGTGTGTCTGCAAGAATGTAAACACTTCTCCTTTCCGTCCGATGCAAATGAGACAAGCCGCTCATGCCAAGCGTGCGAGCAATCCTCCAATTCCTCGCTCCAGAAGAGGACTACCTCTCAAAACTCTTGAGGTTTCTCTCACAATTGCTCAAACCGGTGCCGATTTGGACCTTTCTTGCTGGGGATGTTTGTGTGTTTTTTTGCAACAACACTGCGAGAGTGGTATCATATCGGTGGAAAGAGGGGGGCTTTATTCCATCTGCACATTCAGGGAGTTTTGTCTTTGCAGGCTACGAGCCCAATCGATATAAAAAATAGCGTCGTAGCAGTGTTGGGTTGGAAGGGGGCTGGTAGACCATTTGGAGGTGAGGTATGCGTCAAGAGGCTTAACAATAGGGACCTTCATACTTTTTTAGGTATGATAGGCTACTGTATGAAAGACAAATCTGAGGTACATCACAAGTGTTGCATGAAAAATATTTCCGATGGTATGCTTGCTGATGGAGATGAGTATCACTCTTTTAGGAGCCGCTGATACAAAAAATAGGGTTGAATTAAACTCTAACAATATTCTGCAGCGTGCTTTACAATTTAATAAGTATAGATGCCGCCATCTTCTGGGCAGTACCCTCCACACTTGTTTGCGATCGATGGTTTGTTGTGGGAAGTATGCTCCTTCTTGCAAATGGTTGATGGGCAATGGCATTCAACGAGCCAGGAGCGAGGCACTTTAGAAATCTATTGTCTATCCCGAAACGATCACAATGATAGATATCGACATCATTTTCTTCTCCAAGCGAGAGGACCGCCGCCGGAATTTCACCAGTCTCACTCCTGAAGAGGAGGAGCGCTCATTGGATCTGCCTTCCCCGCCTGCTCATCCGTGCCCAATCTTCGAAGCAATGGAAGTCTTTCCTGAATTCATTCTTCTTTGCAGCGCTTTGCTTCGAGATACAACGGCCCAGCGAGCGATGGAAGGTACTCTGCCGTCTTTTTTCTTGCATTGACTTCTTTTCTTTGCTCTGTGCCTAACTACGGCTAATGCTGTGATTGCAGAGCGAGGAGCGGAGTAGGAGCTGCTGTCAGTAGTTGTAGGTGCAGGCGAGGGAGACTAATACAAACTCATTCTCTTCGCCCGAGGTCGATCCGAGTTGCTTGACTTGTATGATGTTCGCTGTACACATGAAGGCTTTAGTTGTCACAGTCTTCGCGTATAGTAATGGCCACTACAGTAGTGCCCACCTCTTGGACAGTACGTTCATCCGTAGTTACTACGTTTGGTCCAGACCCGAAGGCTTTCCTCTAAATATGTAAATATGGCTGCCTTCGTTCGGTCTCCTTCCGTGCTGTGCATGTTATCATGTTATCTACGGGTCTGAGCACGCTTCTGTCCCTGCTTGCCGAGGTCGTAGTTTTTCATATAATGGAAGTTTATACGAAGTAACTTTCAGTCGTCTGTATAGTTGTATTATGTAACAGAACTGTAACATTGTTTATGGCAGGAGCAATGTCTTCCATTTGTGTAGAAGGAAAGAAGAGTTATAACGGTAGTACTTTTCTTTGCTTCTTCTCTTCTGTATGGGGAAAGAAGACTTAGAACAGTCTTCTTTCAACACCATAAACATGGAATAAAGCAACGGTTACCGTTGGCAATTGTACTAGGCTGGACTCGAACCAAGTGAACATTGGTATGATGCACCGTTCATGCATTTCCACGTATAGAAAACAGTTTGCACAAAACGGCACCGACATGGTTGAGGGACAGAAGAAAATGGAAGAGAAAAAGGAAAAATGTCACGGCTGAAGGGAGAGCGAGATCATTTGGCTGCTTCGGAAGAGAGAAATGAACAGAAAAAGGAAGAGAAAAAAGGAAGAGAAAAAATGCGCTGAGCTGCGAAAAGGAGAATCGAATGAAAATGACGATGAGAGTGTCCACGGCGATGACGAAAGCGCGCAGGTCAAACTGCCTTGTTTATCGATAACGGACGAGGACGCAGTGGGAGAAAACAAACCTAAGCATAGAAATGAATGAAAGCAAGTCGTGATGTTGGCAATGGGGTAGTTTTTTCCGATATCTCTATCTGCGGACCGACAAATTTTATCCTCGCACTGAGAAAACATCCAAAGTTCACTCGGGTGAATAACGTTATTAGCTACATAGTGCATATACACTCAATTTTTTCATATGAAGCTAGGATGGATGTTAGGATCTCCCTAATCTGCTTATGAAGCATGCATATAAACTTCCGATAATTTTTGGTTTTCTCTCATGTAACTTCCAAGATAAGGTTCCTCCATGAGAGTTAACGATCATAATATATGGATTATCATCATTTTCTCTAACTCTCATCAAAGATAGAACCTAGACCCCTTAAAGTTATGGACAAAGGGTAACCAACAAGTCAATGTTTCTTCTTAATCACAGTTTGTAAGAATCATTTTCCTCCACTAGAAAACATATGATTGCACTTGAAGATGATCCTGAAGATATGAAGATATCTAAGTTTTCACACTTTGTTCGCAGTAGACATGTATCATCACTAGGGGAAAAAAGAAAGACCCATCAAAAGTCCTTTACGATGATGTATGAATTCTTGAAATAGACATGTTGGAGTTTAAACTTCGTCCCTTTTCACTTTCATGCTCAAAACATACAGTATACACAGGCTTTATCGTTGAGTCAACTACACCTGGTGACAATAGCATCATCCAAACGAGGTCGGAAGAAGTATGTGGAGTAGTTACGTCAAAGTCGCCAATTGAAAAAGGATCAATGATGACACATTGAGTCAAAAGTACTTTGAACTTGGTTGTTCAACTGGAATCACCAATAATGTCAAGCAAATAGTCCATTGTTGAGATGGAATGGAAGATCTTGGAATGTAGAAGGTCAAATTGTTGGACGAAGTTTTAAGAGAGAGTGCAGAAACGAGTTCAAAGACTCTTGAAGAGGAATCAAGATTTATATTTCGCTTGTCTTGACTTCTACAATACTAATAATAGTCCCGTCAAAGTCTGACTACCGGATCAAGAAAGCAAGAAAAATGTGCATAAACGTCAATCCAAAACAAATATATATCATGATTTCTCACGAGCATCTCCATCAGAGCACTGTAAATACCTAGGCACGGTAAACAAGCTCGGTAACCAATCACCTTCTTGACCTGATGGGTGAGAAAAAACCATAGACGATTAGTTTTCACCGTATATGAACCATTACAAGACCAATGTATCAATTCAAGAAGATGCTTCAAGAGCTATCAGTAGAACAAAGATTCCATTCTAGAATGTATCTATCTATTTCAAAATACAAAATTCTGACAAATTTATTCTTATCACCAATCAATAATACAAAAACATATGCAAAACATGCACAATAAGAATATTTCCAAAAACTACAAGAGTTATCCATCAAAATGTATCACATGTATTGCTTAAAGAAAACAAAGAGGTGGGAGACAAAAAGAGTGGATAACTATAACACACCACCTGTATTGCTTAGAAAATAACAAAGAATTCTGAAATTTGAAACAAAATGAGGAGTGGAAGAACTATAAAAACATTAAACACATCGGTTGTGTAAGACCACATCACAACTACACGTAGAATCACTGGTTATTCTCAAAAGCACTTCACAACAATAGCAACCAATCATAGAATCACGAACCATCAGTTGGAACCATGGGTTATTGCTGAAATTGTGTTGAGTTCAGTTGTTGAAACTGTGTAGTGTTGTGCTCCTATGTGACCTTGCACTTCTCGGCAACAACAATCAATCACAAAGCCACTGTCATACCAAATTGCACAACAACAACCAATCATATAGTCATTGTCATATCAAATTCTTGCTTGTTCCTTGTGAGATGCTGGAACCACAAAGTCGGTGTCATATCTCATTGCATGCTCTTAACTCGATCCTACTACTAGCAGTTGCTTATGCGCTTGAAAATGCGCTAACAACAATATCTGCACATGAAAATTTCAAGTGTGCAACCGTTTACCAACTCATATAAACAAGTCAATCTAAAACATGCAAAGACCAGCGCATGTGATATGATCATAGTGCACATGATATATGATCATAGCATCATGACATCATCACATGTGCGTGAATTATTGCTCCGTGCGTTGCATGGAGCTCACCTCCACATTGAATCATTGCTCTATGCATTTTGTACGTTCTACTCCGATTCATGTTGATCTAGCAACAACGTTCTATACTGACCAATCCCACTATAGGTTGCATGTCAATAACCAAAGATTATATTTATCTGAAATATTCTACACAACTCATTATGATAAGCAGTTACTAAAAATAATATATTATATTATATTCTTTCTTTCCATGACAACATGCATGATAGTTTGATATATTAGCAAGTCTGCAAGTGTGGACAAAATCACATTACAACATGCATGAAATTTTGATAGATTAGCAAGCGTGCATTTGTTAGACGCTCAATCCACAAGTTCAAAAGTAGGTTAAGTCATCCATCCACTACACTCGCTTCCATCTAGTTTTCATCCATTCACTTCAAGTCCAATGAAACATGTGAAATTAGTTTACTACTTATAATTTATTTCATTTCAACACATCAACTTTATCATATTGCTGTCAATGATTCTGTTCAGATTCTATATCAACAACCGAAGACTATTTTATTTAAAATATACTATACAACTATACACGATTATTAATAAATGAAAGATATTTTTTCTTTCCTTGATAACATGCATGACAGTTTGTGATTAGCAAACGTGTATATATATGGAGAAAAACATTTGTTAAACATTTAATCACAAGTGTCAAGAAGTGAAATAAATCATCTTTATCATAGATCCATGACATTTGCTTTCATCTATTATGCGGGCAAAGTGGCCGTTTGACCAGGAGGGGGAAGAGGACAAAAACGAGAAAGGAAGAGAGCAAGAGGTGTAACGTAATGGCGATGACAATGTTCTAATCATAGAATTATTTTATCGATTTTCAGAAACTTCTGTTCTTTTGATGTTATAAATAATATTATAACTGTTATTTAAAAATAAAATCAAAATAATAATATTACATTATTTTTTAGTTATTCTTGAAAACAGGAAAACGTGATTAGACAACCCATAAAGTGAAGCGTAGTAGTTTGTGCTCAAGGAATACAAGTGCGACAGCCAACTTGACAATAACTATTCCTTAATTAATATATTAATTTACCTAACCCTTTCCGTCGAAAGGGTTAGGTAATAAATTAATGATTAAGCTTTCACCTCTCAGATTCAGATTTCCATCCATTCACTTTAAAACTAACAGAAACACATGAATACACTTTCCTATTAATAATCCATTGCATGTCAGCACGTAAGTTTTATCAAACTGATGCCAAAGACTATATTCCTTTGGAACAGAGCAAATATCACTACGGTACCGAGTCAGGACTATGGATAGGGACGGGAGTACATTAAATGCCCGGATCTATGACATGACATGTCATGACAGCCCCCGGGTCTCCTTGATCACCTTTGGTTCCACCACATCGACGGTGAATACGCTGGGAACAGAGTCGCTGATCTGGATCTCTCGGACAGGATTCTCCAGCTCCGGACAACCCAAGTCACAAGAAGTATCGAGAGTTTCAGACTCGGGCCACGTGGCGAGATCATGTGACGGCCATCTACGTGTCAAGAGCCAAGTTGATAAGTGACGTGGCAGGTTATATCGCGGTCCTTGCGGATCCTACTTGCGCCCGAAATATGCATACTTTTCGTCTTTGAACATCCTCCTGCCGTTACTACTTGTTTGCTCTACTCAGAAATTACCGACATACCCAGCCGCGCCTAAGGTATCGTTTCTCTGAGCGTTCACTTCGTTCATCCGGTGTCAAGAAAGTCGATCTTCACTAATTAGTAAGTCTCGCTCTCAGTCGTCTCCTCTTCCGTCAGTCGAGGAATTTGCTCTCACTAACATGTAAGTCCTGCGGCTTCCTGATTGTCGGGACTCTGTAAGTCGTGACAATGCGGTGATGGATGTGATGGGCCTTCTGTTTTGGAGGAGGTTTCCACTTCCTTTGTTCCTGACGATATTACATCGAGGTTTTGCTTGAATTATGTTTTTCGCGGTCGGTTTCACATCTCGGTTGGGCCGTTTACGAGGATTGCGATTGTATCCTGGCCTCGGAGTCGTTCCTCACTTCACTGGTCCCTTGCCTTGTGGTTCTTGGCGTTTCTTTGTGTTTGGTCACGTCCGTTTGGAGTGTTGTAGAGCTTGATCATCCTTTCAGAATGTATTAGTTCATTCGTGCACATCTTTTCGTTTTCGCTTGCTACGGTTGCTTTACTTAGCTAATCTTCCGTATCGGTTCATGTAGGTATGAGGCTTGTTTAAATTACTGTACCATGTTAGATCTGATGACTGTGTCGTCTTCAGCCAGCTCAAACTGTTTTGTGGATCTCACTTATCAACCATAACCATCCGTATTTCGTAACAACTCCGATCACTCACTGGAGTGTAGAGCTCTATGAGGAGTTGATGGAAGTCTTTGCGTTGATTGCTACCTAGTCCTCGGATGTACCTCTGTAGTAATGGCCTCGTGGTTCCACTTCAGGGATCAGGTTTCGAAGTCAGTGTACACTAATCTTGCCCTGACTGCTGTAGGATTAAAAAACGTTAGGTTTGCTTTCATGAGCTTTGCGTACGTCATCACCCTGAATTGACCTGTTTGTGCTTTGAGTTTTCGGCGGTTCTTGCGGTTGAGACTTGTGCATGCTTGTGTTTCGAGCGTATAATGTGGCATGCATCTTACAAGCTCCGTTGGTGCACGGCAGGAGAACATCTACTGTCAAAGATGGAGCCCTCAGCCGAGCCACCTCGCGCAAATCATCATGAGACCTACGAACACAGTAAGAACGTCAAGAAAGGTGCCGAGAGGCTGGACAGACGATCTGCAACAGGCGTTAGTGGACAGCCAAAGAAGAGTGGACACGGAGGTAAGTTCACTTGGGGTGGGCCTACATCCGAGGGGGATTATACTGAAGACATTGTAATTGCCCTAGACGAGAACGATCCTAACTACGTGGAAGAAGCGAAGGAAGTTCGAGCTGATGTTCTCCATGATTCCAAGGGGCCTTCAGTGGTCGAGCCGAAGGTGACAAAGGAGGCAGTTGCGAGCTGAACAAGCACAGCTGATATTGTGGCGGTTTTGGTTCCTCACCGAGGACTATGTACATACTAGAGTTATGGGAACAATTTGCGGTTTAATAGACTCGTCATGGGCCTGCTATAGGAGGGTTTTTCGAACTCGGAGCCATTTTAATCTTTGCTTCATAAGGCTGCTGAAGGGTGTATTACGTAGGAGATCGTACCAGTGTTCTGTAGTCACATGGACGTTGAGTGCAGAACACAACACTACTCCGTTCCAAATTTGCTGTCCGATGCTCCGACACCGGAGTAAGCAGCTGCAGAGTTTCGAATATCCCGGCGAGGGCTTAAATGATTGAGCGTGATTCATGTGTTTTCATATTGGACATCTTGTATATTGCCTGTCCACTGCGCACTGCACACTGATATCCGGCAGCAGAAAACGTGGTCCGGAGATTGAATGATTTTGTAGCCTGTGGATTGCACACTACACACTCATATCCCGCAGCAGAAAACGTGGTCCGGAGATTGAATGATTTTTCTCGGAAGCTGCAAATTTGCAGTTGTGCGTCAGTTTTCAGATCGGGTACGTTCGTACCAATCCTGGGTCACTAATTATGTTGGATGATAAAAGGATTTCCTTATGGCACACTTCCATTCACGAATGACAGTATTTTCTCGAAGAGTCGCTGAGTTGCCCCTGGACTCTAGCGGAGGATAAATGACCGTGAACAAAAAATTGTATGAAACTTGTGATCAAATTTTCAACGCCAGGAGTCACTATAAAAAGGTAGAAAGTTGCGTAGGGTAGGAAACAGGGAGTAGAAAGGATCGGGGTGGTAATCAGCACGCATATGCTAGCGGCGGTCAGTGCAGGTACAAACAGCTTAGGGTGTCGAGATTGAGAAGAAATCCGCCCTAGAATCCCTAGGAAGTTGCTGTCAAAATATGCATCCAAAGTGAGGTTTTGGTAGAGAAGGAAAAAAGGCAATCGTTGATGTAATCCAAAAATGGATTAGAAGCTTGTGGAGGACTTTGTGCGAGACTTGGAGAGGAATTTGTTCGAGAAAAACCGGATAAATGGATGATTCAGATTTCCTGATTTCACAACACAAATCCTTTTAGTTCAAAGTCTCCACTCATTGATTATTATTATCGTTTCTTTGATGACTCGGCTAGATTTGTGTCCATTTTTTGCTAGTTTTGTGCGGATTTTTAGGAATTATTGGGTCTATTTTAGCATTAGCATCTTCTATATAAACAAAGAACAAAAACTGATACATCATGTTCATAGAAGAATATTTGATCTTAGTTCAAGCAAGTTATGGATGAATTTAATGTTTTTAAATTTTTAATGTATTTAAGGTTATACCGTATAATAATTTTATAAATTCCACTGGTCTATACGCTAAATGTTTATAGTGGTCGTTGCAGAAAATGATGAGAAAGCCATAAAATTATTTTAGAGATCTCAAATATACTTTATTATATGTACGAACGAGTCATTTGCATGACAGAGCTAGAGTTCAATTGTTTCTCATTTTAGTTTTTCAGTGAATGTATTTTTCAGTATTTTAACTTGGAGCTCTCTGCAGACGTCTTTGAGACTAAATTAATAGTTACAGTAATACTTTAGACACCTTTACATTCCAGTTCATAAATATCTTATCCTTTTAATGGTTTGCTTTTCTATAACCAGAAGAATGTCAAAGATGATCACCCACCTCTAACAAGATCCGGTCAGTTTGTATGAATAAAGACTTAGTCTTGCGCTTGAACAACTTCTGCTTATTCTTACTACCACGTTTTCCACATGATGAGACTCTTATTGTTCCCAAAATTCATACGGACGTTCATAAAAGTTCATTAGATAATCACTGATCTACGTTATAAAAATTTTAATCGTTCCAAACAGATTCTGAAAAGTTGTAACATTTTTCAGTTAGTTAAGGCTTTGACACATTGTTATAGGTAGTTAATTTATTCGCTTTAATATCTCTAATCGTCGTTGTGCAATATCGGCGAGGAATCTAGAAATCATAGTGCGTGAGTGTCAAACTTGTTGTGCAATATTGTCGAGGAATCTAGAAATCACAGTGTGTGAGTGCCAAACTACTCTACGATATTTGGTTGTATACTTTCATGAGAATCACTATGTTTCAGGAAAGCTGTTTACTTTATCGTTTTTGGATTGAGTATGGTGTGAAATCGTGGTTTTGAAAAGATTGTTGTTTCGAGTAGATCAAATTTGATTTCTCGAAGCATTGCAAATGAAACAAAGACAAAAAAGTTAATGAGAGTTCTACAAATTGACGAGATGTGATGCTAATGTGACAACTCTAATGCTGATATGGCATCTTTTCTGACGATTACTACCTGAAATGCAAATGTGACACTATTGATATTGCATTTTTGCTAACTTGTCGATCTAGTGGTATGGCAATATTGATGATGATGCTGTAATGTGGAGTGACATGGCATTGACACATGTCAGTGCATGTTGGAATGATGTCGACACGTGATGTTACAATGTTCAAGTGACATTGTTGTGGATAAGGTTGATATGGGTGGATGACGTGAATGATGTTGATTAGATGGTTGTCGAAGTGAATTAAAATGCAGATGTGACAATTTGTATGCTTGACATACTACGTCTTACATTCATGTCATGTGATCTCATGCATATACGCTTATGACGATGACAAATGAATCTAGGTGAGGTGTTTGTCAAAGTCGTAGCAAAGTATCAAAGTGGTGTCGCCATTTAGAACAAATTTTGAGATTTAGCTATCACGCATTTTTGTTTGTATATTTTGATTAGAGTTGGATCGAACAAATGAAAATGGATCTGAAAAGTCAGCGGTGAACTTTAAGACTTCATTGTTCATTTTATTCACTGAAATCAACTTGAAAACAACTATACAAAACTTGTTTAACTTTGAGAACCGAATTGGAATGAAGAAGAAACTTATAATAAGAGAGCAAGAAAAAAATGAAACAAATTTTGCATCTCGAAGTTGAAGAATTTTAGGAGAGTTGAACTTCGAGATGCGTCTTGAAGTTGATGATTTTAGTGAAATGAACTTCAAGATGCATCCAAAGGTTCAAGATTAGAGAAATATGATATCTGGGAAAGATGGTCTTTGGAAAAACATAACTTTTTGCTCGAGAATCCATTTAGGACTTGTTGGGTATTGTTAGAACATACTTCTTGATGTGAACAAGTTGAGGTACTCAGATCTAAACGTTGAAGATTTTCAATAAGTAAACTTATGGGACGCATCAAAGCTTATGAAAGAAAAAATGAAAAAAGATGACATTCGGTAAGACAGAACTTCATGATGGAGGTCCTACTGTGACATTGTAGTGTCGTGGATCGACTCTATCTTAAAATCAAATTTTGATGCTTAGCATTATTGCTCCAGAGACGTTCATAAGACTAAAAATGAACTTTTCACATAACATCTGAGTTTCTACTTTCATAGCACCAAGTGGTAGAGCTCCTTATTAGCTCCCTTTGGGCACTTCATTTATCTCATTTTGACGCTTAATGACAAAGCTATGAGGTTCGAAAGATGGAAAAATCAAGCTAGGTAGCTTATCGATGTTGATTAAACATTTGTGGTTCTTGACGTTATACTAAAGACGCAAGGGGGTTGCTTGATCATTATCTGTGAAAACCTCACCTATTGTGTATTGACGTAAGCGAGCAACTTAAGGGGTTAGCTTGTGTCTACGACTTGTCGACGGATGTTTTAGAGGATTGGGAGGTCTAGTGCATGCGTACAAGGTGTCAATGGGTTGAGATCTATGCATGTTACATGTTGGTTAAGACGGTTCGTGAAGAGGCGGATCGTGACGTGTGTTCTATGAAGGATTGAGACGTAGAAAATGAAAATAGGAGTGCTTCAGTGACCTGTGAAAGAGAGTTAGACCGTTCGGATCATTTTAAAGTCTAAACTTGTTGTCTTGGATCCATCGGGATCAAAACATCATCGAGTTCTTCAAGAAATTGAAGATGATATGAAGTTTCATAAGGTGATTTGAGAGGTGTGAGAGGAATTGATTTGTAAGAAGACGATTGCGTTAGATTTTTGTTCGCATGTGACTTGAGGTTGGGTTGTTCTTCGAGATCGGTGAGTCAAGCTCTTTATTCTTGATTTTTATACTATCAAGAGATCTTTATCTACACATAATAGAAGACCGTACGTAGATCAGGATGTTGTGTTGTGCGTGATGAGTGAAGTTAAACTACAAGGGAATAATTTACGTCATTTTTTGTTTCCTGCGATCACATTTTCCATCGTTTCTTTGCAAGTGGAACTCCAAACTGCTTGTTTGGGATGTCCTTGGGATCAAGGTAGTCAGATCTATCTACCGGATCAGACGATCAATTTTGTGAGTGTAGGTTGTTTTAAGTCCTAGAGAGGGATTTGGAAGTTCAATCACATGTGATCAAAAATTAGAGATACCTCTACTACCGGGAGTCAGATCTGAAGGTTCATGGAGCCAACAGAGTCAAGAAGGAAGATCCTATCGACATTTAAAGACCATGAAGCAAAAAGAGAAAGTTCTCAGATAGATCTTTTTCAGATTTTTTCGCTACGGTTTTTGTTTTTTTGTTTTTTTCCAGTTTGTTATGTGTGGCTTGTGGTAACTCGTTTTAGCTAAAGGCTTGTACATGGATGTTTTTTGGATCATGGTTTGAATCGTGTGATATTGGTGCAAAGCTTTTTGTTAGCAAAGCGGTGTTTTCTTTGCTTTGAGCTACGCTTCGGTGGTTTTAAATCTAGGTTGAGATTCAAAGACTTGTTTTAGGAGGTTGGGTGCAGATTATAGACCACTCGGGTCTGTTTCTCAATTTTGTGTTCATAGAGAAAACAACGAGAGTGTATATAAAGTGAGGGTTGGAACGTCTTGCAGAGCTTATTCTCGTGGTTGTTTCTCTCTTGCATCTGTTCAACACACGATATCTCCACAGTCATGAACCTCACATTTTCGTGGACAACCTTCATGCAAACAATATGATAACATGTTGGACATCATTTGAATCGACTTATCAAGAGAACGAGTTGGATAGCTCAGATTTAGAAAAAATCGGCAAGTATCAATATGTTACTTCATGATCTGCTTGAAAGTTGATGAAAAGAAGAAAAAATGTAAGTTTTGAAGAAACATAACTTCTTGTCCGAGGATCCATTGGATGTGTGTGTTGGGTATCTTTATAATCGACTTTCTGAGGAGAATTAGTTAGAAGTTAGGAGGGAATAGTTTTCAACTATAGACTTTTGGACGCGTCTCGAAGTTGAACTATAGAAGAAGATAGAGGAATAAAATATTAAAACGTCTGAAGAGACATAACGTTTTGTTGAGAAGTTCATTTTTGATACACTGACTAACATTACGGAGATATTACTAAAGGCTATGCAACAGATGTGATAGATTTTGGTCTACAGAACTTGTGGCAAAAGTCCACACATATGAAATCTGGTCATAAATTCTATGTATTATGAAAGAACTAAACTTATATTTCAGAAACTCCAGATTTTGGATTAGAAAATTGTGTTCGTGCGTCATTGTTCGTTTTCTTGACCTCTCGCACTTTCTATAGTCTTAAAATCATCCAAGTTTACTTCTAAATTATATAGACGATACTTTCTCTGATTTCTTTGGTTTGTTTTTCTTCTAATCTTTTAGAATATTCTTATCTTTCTCCTTTTTGTTCATTTGGTTCCTCTCCATGGTTCTTCATTTTAACTTCATTCTCTTGGTATCTTTCTCATTCTCTTGTATTTCTTTCTTTTTTGTCTCTTTTGATTGCTTTGCTTTGTTTTTTAAGTCATAGCTTTCGAGATGCATTGTCTTATGACTTACACACCATACCTCCTTATATAAATCTCAGCTTGTACCTCATGCATATGAAGTTGGACAATGTGTAATAATTGTGCAGCGTAATAATGCACAAACAATGTTATGTGTGTGAAAGTTTATGTGAAAGATTATGCACCTAGAGAAAATGTGAAAAAAGAAGTTGGGACATTGATGAGTGCTTTTGGTTGTCAGTGGCACCCAAATATTTTATCTCTCGTTGTGTTTTGTCTGAGAAGCTTTGCAATGACTTATCTATTATTCTTATGAAGAATATTTTCATTCATGTCTAAATATTTTTCTTTTATGCATTTATTACCATACTGTAGCTTGTTTGGTCCTAGAGGAAAATCCACAGAGTTGCACATGCATCGCATCATTTTGATCTTGAAAGAGATATTTGATATTAACAGTACATTATGAAGGTTGTGGTTTAAGTTATAACTATGAGTTCATTATGATTTTGAAAATCAATAGTAGAAAATATAATTTGAAATACGTAATCATCTTCATGAGGTTGTGATCGAATAAAATAATTCTCACACTTCGATTCTTTAGTATTTGGAATTAGATAATTGTTTGATTGTTCTTGCTTTAACAGCTCTAACAACAACTAGGTACTCTCTAATGGGTTCCTATTTTGAGCTCACTCAACTTTACATGATATAGAGAATCAAAAAGTGTTACATTCTAAATATCATGAAGTTCAGAATTCACGTGAAAATAATTTGTATATCATTTTCTAAAAAATAAATTTAACATAATTTGAAGTACAATGGTCATGATTAGACTACAAATCTGATGACCAACAAAATAATTGTATTAGTGTCAAGCAATTTTAATTTTTGATAAGTCAAGAAGTAATTATTAATAGATATCTAAAATTTTATATTCTCATTCTAATATTGTATAGTCAATCTTAATAAAAAAAGTGTTCGTCATAAAAAGTTCAAAACACAATTATCATCAAGAGAAGAGCAATCCGTGAACTCCAAAGACTACGTCTCTTGAATACGGAGAAGTCTATGAGTTACACAGACTTCACTTCTCTAATCTTGAGGAGCTCATGAACTACAAGAACTACACCATTTTGGTGCAAAATACCATGAACTTCATAGACTGCACTCCTGTGATGTAGTACAGTCCATGAACTTCAGGGACTCTCTTTTTTATTCAAAAGTGATCAATAACTTCAGGGGCTACATGAGTTTGATGCGGAGCAGTCCATGAAGTACAAAGACGGCACTTCACCCGTGTAAGGAACAATATATAGTTTAGATCTCTCTAGTGTAAATTCGCCTTTGGAATTCATGCACGGATTGTAGTTGAGAAAGTAAATGCGCATGAATTTCAACAGTTAAATAAATTCTAAAATGATGACTTTCAAATCCTCTCACCATCCTAAACCAAAAGTGGAAAGTTCATCATTACAACGCTGTCGTGCTACTTGGCGGCTACATGCTTGACTTCTACTTCGACGCTTGAGTTTAGTAGTTCTAGAAGTTAGCTCATATTACTTCTAGTCCTTTATGTATATGTTTGACACCTTTGCATACGGTGTTAACACTATTTTGAGTCCTAGTAGGCTGATAGTATGCTACTTATCTTGTTCAAGCATTTGTGCGCTTGTGCAAGTGACTTCTTACTTGTCCATGATGTTCAATGTACTTGGATTTATCATGTTGATAGGGTTTAAGCTCATGGGTTGTACTTACGTGTTACCCATGCACGCTTTTTAGCTGGTTTAAGTTTATTTTCAGGGTTGCGTGTCGTTTAGGTAGTTTAAGATTTACGCTGACACTTTAGTGGAGCTAACGTGGTAGCCTATGAGTGAAGTTAAGTTACCACGTGGATTAGGGTACTAAAGGACAACCAAGTGGAGCTATGAACTCCCATTGGTCTGTAAGCCGGCCTGTCTCTCACCCAGTGGTACCTCAGATGACTAGGATTACTAGTGCACCTTAATTACAAAGATTCTATCATACCCATGCTCACTTCACTCAACACTCTGACCCGTATGGTCACATCGGTCCGTCTAATAGCGTTCCTGCAAACAAGTTCTAACCCCGCCTTCCACATTGCATCACATAGTATTCAAGGACTCCCAAGGTCTCCAATGCTCACTTTACTTATAGACAGGAAAATCAGAGTGTCTTCCACCTTCTCAACTCCTCCTTATATACTCTACAACTTCTTACCGTGGTAACTTTCACTAAGTTACGTTACCTCATGGTAAGTGCGCAATCCAAAATAGTAAAACTTCTAAAGGCTACTAAGACTTAAGAATAGCACACACATTACTTGTTCTACTTTACTAAAGTAAGAGATTCTCCTACTTTAGCTTTTGTAAAGTGTTAACTTTCCACGCTATCCAGTCGAAAGACGACAACACACTAATACGTCTTTTGAGGAGCATCTTTAGATCTTTGTGCATGACTTTTCATCATGCATCCAATCAGCGATGGTCAACAAAGTCACATACTTTTGGAAAGCATATTTAGAGCTCCGCACTTGTCCTATAGTGCCATAGTGGAACCTCTAATAGTTTCCTCAACTTAGTTATAACTATCTCAGCTAGTTATGACTACTTTTGATCACTCTAAATTTAGATCTTCAAACTAGAGTAACCTTTAAGATAGTCATACCTAATGAAATGTATATAAGCATACACACAAATAATGGGATACTTGTGGTGTGACATTTACCCCCAGACTTAATTTTCACTCCGTCCTCGGAGTGAAGTATCACGTTGATGGAACTTCTTTAGCTTGTCGTGGTTCACTCGGTCGAAGAACGTACCACTCCTTTCTTGAAGATCATAGGTGCCATTACTCCACACTTTGGAGATGATGAAAGGTCCAAAATATCGACGTAAGAATTTCTTTTGAACTCGCTTGTGCCTAATAGCATCCCATAACATCACCCACTCACCCTCTTGAAATGGCTGTAACTTCGTTTTGTTCTTCGCCAAGCGCTTGTCATAGCTCTTCTTCTGTTGTAGCTGAGCCATCTCAATTCGTTGAGCTGCGTCGTCTCTATTCTCCTCCAGCTCCAACAAGGTTTCTCCCCTCTCTTTCTCAGCTATTGGACCACCCTTTCTCTTCAGTCCAGCTTGCAAGGTCTGAAAGGTGGTTAGGTCGAACTGGATTGGTAATCTTGATTCCAACCCATACACCATCTTGAAAGGTGAATATCCCGTAGACGTCTTCATTGTTGTACGATACTCCCATAGAACCACATGAAGACGCTTGTCCCAGTTGTGTTTGGCCCCTTCCATGTCAGCATCCTTTGCTAACATTTGACACAAGGTAAAATTTGTCCTCTCTACCAAACCGTTTGAACTAGGTTTATATGAAGTAGTAACCCTCTGAGAAATGGAGAAGTGGGTGCACATAGCAGTAGTCATACCACTCACAAATTCTCGACCCCTATCAGAAACTAACTCCAGAGGACATCCAAACCTAGTAATGATCCGTTCGTACAGAAATCTACCCACCTCAACTTCTCCAATAGTTACAAGAGGTCTAGCTTCTACCCACTTCGTAAGATAATCTGTGGCTACAACAATATACTTATTGTTGCGAGGGGTGCGATTCAAAGGCCCAACAAAATCTATTCCCCATTTCTCGAAAGGTCCAAGAACCGGAATAGATCTAAGAGGAGTGGAAACACTAGATTTGATAGCGAAAGCTTGACAAACATCACAGGTTTTACAATACGTCAAGCAATCTCTAAACATCCCCCTCCAGTGATATCCCGCGTCGAGTATCTTATGAGCCGTCAACTTGCCTGCGAAATGTCCTCCACATACTGGACCGTCATGGAATTCTTTCATGAGTCGTAGAGACTCCTCCTTGCTCGCAGCTCTTCTCAGGACCCCATCAACTCCTTCACGGAATAACACACCTTCCACCACCGAGTAAGGTTGACTTCGTTTCACCAATGCCTTCTTCTCTCTGGTCCGCATCCCATCTGGATAGACACCTTCCGTAACAAAATCCCAAATTTCTTGATATTCTATTGGGATAATAGAGTTGCTCAAGACCATCAAATCTTCGTCAGGAAAGGTGTCATCCACCGGCTCCTCTCCATCGCCATCGTAAGCTCTAGATAAAAAATCTGCATTCACGTGTTTCTTCCCTGGTCGATCACAGATCTCATAGTCGTACTCTGACAATAAGAGCTTCCACCTTGCTAATCGTCCTTCAACCATAGGTTTATTGAAGATGTACTTCAATGCCTTATGATCTGTAACGATAGTGAACTTGCCTCCTATGAGATAATGTCGAAATTTTCTCAAAGCATAGATCACTGCTAATCCTTCCCTCTCTGTCACAGAATAATTTCTCTCTGCCTTGACCATTTGCCGACTAGCATATGCGATAGGATGATCTCTACCTTCAACATCATACTGACTTAAAGTACATCCTACTGCTATATTTGAAGCATCCGTATATAGAATAAACTGTTTATTCCAATCGGGCTTAACCAAGATCGGAGCTGAAGTAAGAGCTTTCTTCAGTTCCTCAAAGGCGGCTAGAGCTTCTTCATCTCCTAAAATCAACACGTAATCTACTCCCTTCTTCAGATATGCTGTCAAAGCATATGCTTTATGTGAGAACGAGAGTATAAACCTTCGATAATACCCCACCATACCTAAAAACTGTCGTAGCTTAGTGAGAGTACTAGGAAAAGGGAGCTCTAAGATCTTCTGCACCTTCTCTGGATCAACGGCAATGCCGTCCTTGGATATGATATGACCCAATAGTAATCCTTCCTCACACCCAAAAATACATTTCTCCGGATTGAGAGATGCATTTGCTACATCTAAACATTCTAAGACCTTCACAAGGTGCTCAAAATGCTTCTCCTTACTCCCGTAAACACAAAAGTCATCTATAAAATCTCTCACAAACTTTCCTAAGAAAGGTTCGAACACTTTGTTCATAAACCTTTGGAACGTCGCAGGAGCATTACACAGACCAAATGGCATGACTCGAAATGCAAACGTACCCCACGGAGTAGTGAAAGTGGTCAGGTGTTGATGTTCTGGTGCAATTTTGATCTGGTTATATCCGCTATAACCATCTCCAAAGCTGTACCATTCGTTTCCCGCCACTTCTTCCAAGATCTCGTCAATGAAAGGTAGAGGATAATAATCCTTCTTTGTGACCGCATTGAGCTTCTTGTAATCAACACACACCCTCAATTTGCCATTTTTCTTCTTTACGATCACAATGGGTGATACCCATTCAGAATGCTCCACCTCGTAAATGAACCCGGCAGTGTGCAGCTTCTCGATCTCTTCTTTCACCAGATCCGCAATTGGAGGACTCACTCTTCGTTGCTTCTGTCGCACCGGTTTGACTTCCTTCTCTAACTCGATACGATGTTGCTCTAGTGTGACCTCCCTCAGATCCTTGTAACTAAATGCAAATACATGAATGTATTTGCGAAAGATCTCTTCGAAATAACTCTTCTCCTCTTTAGTAACCTTCGATCCATAACGTAAGGTTGCAATTCTTCTCTCCACCTCCTCGGGAGTCAACGGTTCTTTGTCTCGATCTCTTTGCACTTCCGGAGAAGGAAAAAGATCCACTACGTTCACACCCACATTTCGTTCTTCTCTCTCCTCTTCTGACGATGTATTTTCAGATTTTGAATCTGAAGAATTGGTACCTACATCAGAAGTAGTATCGACAACTTCTGACTCCCAGTAGTCCGATGTGGGTCGATCCAATTCCGACGTCTCAACTTGATCTCCGAGCAATGGAACTTTGATCCGGTGGTGATTCGGTCCGATGCGTAAATAACCTTTGTGCCAATTATCCGTTGCATGTACTGCTCGAAGCCAAGGTCTTCCGAGTAACATTTCATAACTTGACTCCTTCAAGATTTGAAATGTCATGTTTACTTGCACTCCCATTACTGACACGCAAACTCTCTCCAGCACTCCCAATGGCCTAACTCGCTGTCTGTTAGCCATGCCAACCGTGATACTAGAAGGACGCGTTGGTACTAGATCCAACTTCCTCATGAGTCGTTCCGAGATGGCGTTTACTGCCGATCCTCCATCGACAAGAACATCAGAGACATCTCTCCCATTGATACGAGCCTCTACTTTTGATGCCTTGTTGCATACCTCTCCTTCACTAACGTCTAAAGCACTCACACCGACAGTAGAAGAATTTACCTTCTTCTTCCGACCTCGTCGGGAGCTTAGACCGCTACGAAGTTCTTTCCTCACCGAAGGATTCAGAGCAATCAATTGTCCCACAGTAATGTTTGCTCGTTGCTTTCCCACGTCTTCCACCACATTGTATTTTGATTGCTCCATTGAAATTGTGAAATCAGTATTTCCCAATTTCTTCCGTCGCTCTTTGGTTTTTGAAGAAGATTTGCTACTCCGAGTATTTTGACTTGGAGAATCTTCCATCACGACAGGTTCTCCCTCGTCGAAATGCGTCCTCATCCTCTTCCTCTCTTGAGCCAACAGCTCTACAGACTGAAAACCTTCTCGTACATCTCGCGGCTCCAAGATGTCAATGCATGCTACACCCTTGTCTTTGCTTTGTGAAGTTGAAGCTCCATCCGCCGTTCCACCATTACGACTCGGACAATTACGTTGGAAGTGTGATCCTCCGCACGTAAAACATCCTTGGCTCGTGTAGTTACTGGGTGATCCTTGCGGTGGTCCACCTCTGGACTGATAGTTTCCATAACCTCGTGAGCCCCCTCCAACATTTGGACTCCGGTGTTGCAACAAATTCACCATATTGATCTTCAAATCTGCCAGAGAATCTGTCAAACTTTTCAACTCATCACGAAAGTCGGGAGTAACAGATCTAGATGGTACAGTGACTGTAACCGCACTAGTAGGAGCTATCGGAGTCAGATTCTAAAATCGAACAGTCGGAACACTCGCAGGTGTCAGAGTTGGCATGCTCGGCCCTTGCACATCTCCACATGCTGCGCCAACAGTCATTGGTTGCAAGTCGTCTCCATCCAGACTCTCTTCCATCCTGGTTGCGATCTTCACTGCATCAGCCTTCGAAGTTGGTCTCTCATACCGCACTTGTGTTCGAATCTCCGGCCTCAATCCCCCAATAAAATTCTTTGTGAGCATTGCTCCAATGCCCACCATCGTTGGTTCTACTACATCTCCACTCTTTCGTAAAACCACCCGAAACTTCTGTTCTAATTTCTCCACCCTCTCGGCATAAGTCCTTACTTTCTCTTTCTTTCCTTGTTTGAGGTAAGTTACCTCCACCATTAACTTCTCGTAACTTTCATCAGGAAGAAAAGTTTCAATTAAGACCTCCGTCAATACTTCTCAAGTATCATCTGGAGTCCCCACTACTCTTCTCTTCTTCCTATCCTCATACCATGTCAATGCAAAACTCTCAAGAAATTCAGGTATCAACCCTACCCACTCGCTCTTCTTTCGATCTCCATTGCCAATGCATGCTCTTTTGAAGTCTCTCACAAATCCTTCCACGTCTTCTCCATCCTTTCCGTAAAACACCGGAAGTTTCCCCATTCTTCTCTTCTTTTCTTCTTCTTACTCAAGGAACTGCTTGCGGATGTGAAGATCGCACTTCACCGCAATCCACAATTTCCCCGTTGAGCTCTCTCCTCTCCAAAGGTTGGAATAAGTTTGACCCTCATGGTCATCTTACCTCTCGTGTGACAGACTATCTCCATCCTCGCTAGAGGTCTTCACTCGTTCCGTTTCTACACTCAACCTTCTCTCGAGACCTTCGGCCACAGTTTCTAGCAAAGCAACCACTGCTACACTCGTGCTCAACTGGAATCCCGTCCACTCCACATCTAGGACAAAAGGTTGTAGGATCAATGACGTCTTGTCTAGGGGAAGAAGGACCTATGTGTAAGCTTAAGTCGACCAACCCTCTTCGCTCACGCAAAAGTCTATTCTTCGTAGGACACTTGCTCACTTTATGTCCTTCTTCTCCACACAAAAAGCACCTCGAGTTCTTCTCCTGGTTCTTACGACTACTCTCTGCTTCTTCCTCAAATTCTAGTCGAAATTCTCCTTTCGCCAGATCAGCGGTAACTATCACCGCATAGCCTTGAGGGATCTTGCTCAACCTCAATTTCCACTCTTGCTGTCCTTCCATGACGATGATCCGTCATACATCTCTCTCGCTATATAGCTTGTTTGACAATTTTGATCACTCGACTATCTTCTCACTTAGCAATCTCTCACATTACTAAGTAGAAGCTTAACTTGTCAACCATGAGCCTTAGAGATCGAACATAACCCTCTCAAGAATTCTGAAATTCTTTCACTCTTTTACTTCAGCAAGCGATATAACAGATTTGACCCCCCTTCACTTCGAATGCCATAACTCCAGTTCTACTCGATCAATTCACGCATGATTTGGGTGCCTAGATAGCTTATCTTCCAAGCTATCAGCATGTAAGATTTCAAGGTCTAACTTTAAAAACTGAAAATATGAAACTGACTGTAAACTCCTTCCCGAGAGCTCACTATTTGATACCGAAAAACCTCCTTAACTTCAGAAAGACATAACTCTCTCCTCACAATTGATCTCTCGGAGATATCAAGCTTATTGGAAAGCTTATCTTGCCCTCTATAACATGGTGTATGTACAAAGGTTCTGAACTCATGCTCAAAAACAGACATGAACTGTACTAACGACTAAATACGAATCTTTGTATCGAGGTCCCGGCAACGGAACCAAAATGTAAGCCGGCCTGTCTCTCACCCAGTGGTACCTCAGATGACTAGGATTACTAGTGCACCTTAATTACAAAGATTCTATCATACCCATGCTCACTTCACTCAACACTCTGACCCGTATGGTCACATCGGTCCGTCTAATAGCGTTCCTGCAAACAAGTTCTAACCCCGCCTTCCACATTGCATCACATAGTATTCAAGGACTCCCAAGGTCTCCAATGCTCACTTTACTTATAGACAGGAAAATCAGAGTGTCTTCCACCTTCTCAACTCCTCCTTATATACTCTACAACTTCTTACCGTGGTAACTTTCACTAAGTTACGTTACCTCATGGTAAGTGCGCAATCCAAAATAGTAAAACTTCTAAAGGCTACTAAGACTTAAGAATAGCACACACATTACTTGTTCTACTTTACTAAAGTAAGAGATTCTCCTACTTTAGCTTTTGTAAAGTGTTAACTTTCCACGCTATCCAGTCGAAAGACGACAACACACTAATACGTCTTTTGAGGAGCATCTTTAGATCTTTGTGCATGACTTTTCATCATGCATCCAATCAGCGATGGTCAACAAAGTCACATACTTTTGGAAAGCATATTTAGAGCTCCGCACTTGTCCTATAGTGCCATAGTGGAACCTCTAATAGTTTCCTCAACTTAGTTATAACTATCTCAGCTAGTTATGACTACTTTTGATCACTCTAAATTTAGATCTTCAAACTAGAGTAACCTTTAAGATAGTCATACCTAATGAAATGTATATAAGCATACACACAAATAATGGGATACTTGTGGTGTGACACGTCCGTTTTTGTTTTTTGTAAAACTCTAAATTTAGAAACAGAGGTCTAAAGGAGAGTTCGAGCATTTGGTGAAGGGGACTTCGAAATCTGAGAGCACAAGGAGATAGAGCTCGTCATGCCAAGCACTTCCAGTGAAATTTTTGATCGATTTGAAGCAATAAAGACGAAGTTATGACCAATTGAAGTTCGAATTGTGCTAGAATTGAATCACTTTTGTTGGATTTAGGGTTTTCAGTGTCACTTGCAGCAGATTCGAGGAAATTGCTTTAAAACTTAGAGGTTGTGTTCTCTGCCAGCAGGGCTACGATTTCCCAAAAAGTTTCATATCGATTGAGTGACAAGGTAATTCAGAGCGGCCGCTGAAGCTGAGGGGGTCTGAAAAGATCTTAATCTAGAGCAGCGATTTCAGAGGAGGAGATCTGGAGTTCTATGTACAGTCAGGAGTCCCAACTTCACAGGGATGTTCAGCATCCTGTAGACTTCAAATGCTGTGAGAATATTTGGAATTGATCCAGCCAATCTTCTGTTCTAGGTTGAAATAGCCATCTAGGTACCAAAAATTGCCATAATTTTCTTACTCAGAACTTTTCCGTCAACATCTCGGTGCTAGAATTTGATCTTAGGCTGAAACTTCGTGTGTGTGTCCAGTAGTACCTCATTTACATGTAGGGGAAGTTTAGAAGTCTAAACCTTCATAGTTTTCCTCTCCTTGAGTGTCAAAGTTCACCGCCTAAACTTATTACTACTAGTTAGACCTAAATTTCACTTTTTGAGCATATTAGAAGATCCTACACACATGTGTGAGTGTTTATAGCCCCTGTTGTGACATGAAAGCCAACCTCTTGAGTAAACAACCACAGCCAGAAGCCCGGCGCTTTCCTAGATAGACGGATCACACTCCGACAACGCTCTACATAAATTCAATCAAAATGTCATTTTTAAAATAATGATTCTACCTCGAAGTACCAAATAAAAAATTTAAAAATAATATTTATGAAAAGTTATTTAATATTGGATTCGATCTCAAAATATGAAGAAAATAAAAAAGAAGCTCATAACTCTTAAGTATAGACTCATGGATTCCTCAATCACAACTCCATATCTTAAGAATTAACTGACGTTGATATTGAAAACATAAAAACTTTGAAAGTGATATAATTAATGTCATTCGTGATTAGTGAATCATATGAGATAGTGCTCAAATATACTTACCGCAAGAAAAATTGATTTTTGTCGTAATTGATGAATTTACTGCATGAAGAAGCATAGTACAAACTGGAAGTCATGAAATACAAACGTACTTCAAAAGATAATCAATTGTATTAAGGTACAACAATGAATGTGTGATCATTGACACTAGAAAGCATGAGCAGCACCATCATTGTGATGTTGTGCTATGTCAAGTTTACTCTCAATCTCAACTCTCAGTTTAATAGTTGGATCCGGGTTTAACAATTTCCGGGTATTTTCAATTTAATGTTTTTTTGTTAATAACAAAAAAATACAAGTGGTTACAATCTTTGATTGTGTTTTTGAAGTTCAAAATAATACTTTTAGGCTCAAATCTGTTGACCAACCCCTTTGAGGTTGTCTTGTGCATAATGTCTGAATTACAATACAATGCAATTTTCAGCTGATTCTGAGCATCATTGGATCAATTCTAAGTGTGTAATCCATGAACTTCATGAAGTGCACCATTGATTTGGCTTGTGGAGCCCATGGGTTGCACCTTCCTAACTCATGGTAAGATGTTCTGTAAACCCTCCACGATGTCATCGATCAACTACCCCCCCGATCTCTCAACCTCCACGATCGCCACCGATGAATCTGCAAATGTCGGACCTATCTCTCACTCACGGGTCACCTCTGATGGCTTTGATGGAAACACACCATGAATCTTGAAGGGAAAAATGCTAAGTTCACTCATCCATACACCCACAAACTTATCAACTAAAAATTTTCTTAAACACATCAACTAAAATCCTCTATTCTAACGACGTCTCTCAAGTTCTCACATGCTAAAAATATCCCACTCTCTATATTACTCAAGTTGTCATTACGACAATGTGAAAACAAGGATGAGGAGCTTTTCTCTATTCCTCTATTTATACATTCTAGGTTTTTACTTTGGTACCCTTCGGTAACTCAACCGTAACTACTTTTACCGGGTTTTACTAAGATATTACTTAAGGTAAAAGCATTAATCACATGGGCTTCTTACCTTTTCACATGGGCTTATTTCTTCAAAGTCAACAACTTCTAGAAGGATTCTGGAATATTCTCAAGGAATCTCAAATTTCCACCCCTCCTCTACACTAGGACTCACTAAAAAGGAAACATGTGGAATCTCTTCTTGTTTTTAATGCCCACAAAGTCCACAACTTTAATCCAACCACTAATATCAAGTCAAAAAGGAGATAAGGGATACTTTCCACCTCCTTTCTACCTTTTAGACAAGAGGACAAGATAGTAGTGCTCACTCTTTAGGAAATATCTGAATTCTATCAAAAGTACAGCTAAGTTTAACCATAACTAACTTTTAGCTAGTCATGACTAACTTGATACCTCCTTAAAGTACTTTGGCAGGAAATAAACATTCTCAACACTTAGTTATAACTAAATACCTTACTAATAGACAAACTTCCTATGTGTAACATAGGTCGTTACAGTTCCAAATCCTTAGAGATCAATTGGAGCATTCTGCACAAGACAACATCAAAGAGGTTGATCGACAAATTTGAACCTAAAAAAATCATCTTGACTTCTAAACATGCGATTAAAGATTTGAGCAATAAGTATAATTCATTTACAATTGTTCTTCATTTGTGGATGAAAGTTAACTTGTATTTGACTTGGAACAAGATCACACTAAAGATTCACCACAAACTATTTATTACAAAAACCTATAAGAACATCAAAGATGTACTAGTCAACCAATTGCCCGTAGTTTTGGTAAAGGATGATAAATCATTTTGAATTTATAAAGTGTTGCGAATCATCACTCGTGACAAGAAAGAAGAACCATGTTAGGTCTAAATCCAAATATATGACACATAGTGGTCTCTTCCTTATGTACATCAACATAAGAGAATATTTTCTAAAAAAATGAAAATTTTTGTGTGAGAAAAAAAGACCAACTCTCTACAAGCAAGAAATCGATATTATTGGAATCATAATCTTAACTTTTGGTTTTCTTTTTACTACAATCATCCGCTTGCAACAGTCATCATAACATAAATCATGAATCAATTGTTCCGTGTGAAAAATAGATTGAGATCAAAACAAGAATCTGAGATGAAGCAAAGATGAAGACAAAGAGAACGTTGAAGAGGATGATGATTTTGTCAACACTCTCGACGGTGAAGAATCAAATGAGTCTTATAATTCAGATGGAGATTCGGATCCGCCGTAGATTTTTATCGAGATATTCATGATTTTCATGAGTTTGTCTTCATCCGGTTTGTTGCACCTACATTTAAAAGATGATAAAGTCCACAGACTTCATGACCTTTGTATCTAATTCCTTGCATAATTTTCTTGCATGTCCTCTTTAACGGACATTCATTGCAATTGGAATGTTGTTCACATTAACCCAAAACTTGCAAATTATGTAGTTGTATTTGTTTACAAACTAATAAATGGACCTTATGTTTGTTGACAAATTCATTCTCACTACTTTAAGTATGTTAATCCTCATCAAGTAGTTTAGAATGTGGTGAATATGAGTTACGTACTTATACGATTTGGAGACGTCGCTCCATGAAGTTCATCGGCCGCTCCAAGATAAATTGTTTGTGGATGATGTATATACACAATTTGTTCTAAAGTTCTGGGTAAGTGATAGAATGAAGTTTTCCTGTGGATTATTTTATGCATGTGCGTGAATTTGCTTGGTTAGCAAAGGACACATTCCTATTTCCATTCACCACTTGGCAATGAAGCTGTGAGTAATAATTTTGTCCAAGTAATAAATATAGTTATATCGATGAGGACAAATTAGAACTATTGAACATAAAAAGTAATGTTAATTATAGAATTCGACTAGATATCGATATTTCTCAAAGTTATCATTTGTCGTCATCAAGTCAACTCAAAACTCGAGTTTTCACGTGAAATATATCTTTTTTCGAATCTAAATAGATTTTGAGATTTATGCACTAAAGTAACTATAGTATTTATGAAAATTAACATTATTTCTATAAACTGGTTGAGAAAAAAACAAAGATAATGAATATACTTAACATAGTTTAGTATTCAGTCATTGTAAGATTAAGATCTTACGTCTATGCTTACAATTTAAATCAGAAAACATTAGACAATAGAGTGCTTTTTATTTGTGAAATCCTAAGAGACTATACACACAAAGATAGTGGACAAAGAAGCATATGGAATTTATGTTGAATTCTCATCAATAAATCTTGATTGGCAATAATAGTCAAGATAAATTTTTACAATTACTTCTCGAGACTTAACATCACTTTTTACACACTTCTCATGATAAAATTTTAATCTTATTTCTAGATATTTGTTGCCACCCGTTGTTGTTAATTGTCCTTTACAAATTACAACATGTTCACACGAAATGATGAAGTAGTCACGAAGTGCAAATATTGTAGGACTATGAAACTAGACTACTTAAACCCCTACAGATCTAAAAGCAAAAGAAAATGATATTTTTTTTCTTCACACTGTACTTTATTATCTTTAGTTCCAAGGAAACCTAGAGCTTCATCTCTACATGTCTTAATCAATACTCAATCGTTTGTTTTGAAGTGAATTACAAAGTGTAAAATGATTGGAGAGCTTTGATGTAAGTATTCACTTCATAGATTCTATTCTTGCATGAATTTTTTATCAACAAAAACATTTGTGTTGAATAGTTAAATTGCAATTTTCTTTGACTTATTGCCAACCTGCAAAAGGTGGTCCTTCTAGATAACCAGAAGTTAACAAGAAAGATTCTCAAACGTCGGATTGGAAATCAGTCGTGAGGAAAGTAAGATCTACCGTTATCTAATTGGGTGAACTTTGCTTGCCATTGTTCTCCCCGTCTGTGCTTCTTTTCAAGAGAGAAAATACAAAGAAGAGCTGAAAAGAAGAAGCGTCGTAGCTTCACTCACGGTTGCCTCAGGAGGTTGCCTTCCCATTTAGCACCCTCGTCGTGCAAGCAGCCACGGCTTCAGAATCTTCTCATATTATTCCAACATTGACACCTCCTAATGCATAGCTGAAGGTCTTGTCTTCAGTGGGCTTACAATCCTAAGCCGCTGAGTGGAAGTAGCTTATACAAGTTAGGGTCCAAGCGCACCTAGCGTTTTAGCTGAATGAAAAGTTTGTAAGAAGCTTGTCAGCCCAAAGCAAGAGGACCCACCGCGAAGAAGTTTACTTCTCAGTGCAAGAAGCTGGGAATTTAGAAGTATGTGCGTACCGATTCAGCTTGAAGCGCTGAATTTCAGAGAAAAAGTCATAAGAGGGTGCACTGACAAACACCCTTATAACTAGAACAATAAACAGAATATGCTCTCTCAGCTTTCTAACTCTAGTTGATAAACACGGTACGCAGGTAAAGCTTATTACCGACTCTGATTCTCCAGCAAGCTGTAAGTCCAAAAACGTCATGTGCGCCTAGGCCCTTAACCTGCTGCACGAGGGAGTAGCTTATACTAGCTTATACTTATATAAGTTATACCATCGGGCAAAGCCTTACTCAACATAACGCTTGTGGGTAAATGTTTGTTCTTTGCTCGTTATCTTTCGTGTTCTGCTTGTAACCTTTCGCAGCGACAATGTTTTATGGAACCGATTGAGAAACTTCAAATCAAAAAGAAACCTACCATTATCGCAAGTTAATGCTCGACTACGACTAGAGAGTAAATGAACAGTAATTACATAGAGGTACTTTGCACCTATAGTTCAAAACTGCACAGCATAGTTCGCGCGTGTGTAAGGGGTGGTAATAAACTGGTGTTCCAGACTGCACGTAATTTCACTTTGGCAAATAGGGTTGGGTACAAAACGTACAGGTTCTCGCACTTTGAGAGAAAGGTTGTGGCAGGTTGTTTTTGTTTGAAGCTTGCAGTTTTGGCCCCGACATGCCCTGCAGAATACTTCACTAGAAACTGCAGAAACAATGCGGAGAAAAAAGACGAGTAAAAAAGAAAGTGTAGAAAATTATCTTTGGTTCGAAAGTCTTCTTGCAGTAGCAAAAATGTAAGAAACTGCAAGATACGCAGTTTAGAAACTGTAGGTGCATAATATCTCATAGGGTCTTACATACCGTTATCAAGTGTTGAGAACTTTTTATAATATGTTTTCAAGATTTATTACGTTCAAGTTACTCTTGGCAAAGATTGAACTCACGATGTAGATCTTATATGTTTTCTGAATGAAAATATACTATATCTGGATGACAGAAATCAATGGAATCTCACCACATGTGGGACTGAACGGAACGGGATGTGGTGTCAATTCACGTCCTCTAGTTTGAAAATAAGTACGCATCATTTGCATCCCAATAACAGATTCAAATAATTCATAGATCATATACCTTTCTCTAAAACTCTAAAACTCTAAAAAGTAAAAAGTAAAAATATAATTTCATTTTTTCACCAAAAATGATATTATTAGTTTGAAATAATCAATAGATAGAATAAAAACAAGTTACTGCAGAAATTCGTGTAAAAGTCATACGTTCAAAAGAAACTCCAAAACTTTATTTATTTTGATTTAGAACTCTCCTTTTTTTAAGAATTTTTTCATGCCATGAATACTTCTGATTTGAACCTTTTAAGTTGAAATTTGAACAAAAATAGTTCATTCTTTTTCTAATCTGCTACCGGTCAAAGATCGGTAACAGAGACTGTTGAGTTTCAGACCTCTAAGCGACAGGTCTATGGTTCAAACCCTCTTGCTCTCAGTGGAAGGTGCTAGAAAAAGCTGCTGATGTGTGAATCTGGTCCGGGTAAGCTGTGGTTACCCATAAATGACAGTCCGATGTCCTTTGAAGAGATAAAAACGGATATGATAAAGACTTTATCTCTTTATCCCTTATTCAGATCTTCTTACATGCTAGCGTCTTAGTCAAAAAAATCTAAAATATATGGTAGTTGATATTAACCATTTTCAAATAAAATATATTATTATAAAATTACTGTTATCAGTATTTGATAATCATTCACAAATTTCATTATTTGCTCATGTTGTCCAAGATAATTTTCAAATAGACGTCCCGAATTAACTTTCAAACTCGTGAATGTTCTAGTTAATTAAAATGATCCTTCATTAAATCTTATGTAATTCCGTTATCTATACAAGCCTTATTCAGTATCCAACTTCTAGCAACTTGTACCCAACCACTAATGTTTTCTGATAGCACTAATGCGATGTTGTTCCCAACTGAACAAAGAGTTAATTGGTGATTAATCCGGATCTAATCTAATTCTTTTTATTATCCAACAACTCATACCTTCTGATAACACTTGATGTGATTTTATTCCGAACAAAAAATGAGTTACGCTTACCGTGTAATTATGAGACTCTGCGTTTGTGATAAATCCGGATCTAATCTAATTCCTTTTGATTAACTAACAACTCGTATCTTCTGATCGGTGTCCCAAGTGATTTAGCCTACAGTCCTCTAAGAGAGAGATCGTAGGTTCAAACCTTTGCGGACACGGTTGGAGGTGCATGCTGCTGCAAACTCTTAATGAAACTTTTGGTCCGAGTCCCGTTCTGGTGGACTCACATGGACAGTCTCATGGTCCTCGAAGACCCCAAGGACATGTAATACCATTTACCATAGAGGAAATGAAAGCACTAGATGCAATTTTATTCCGAACTAAACAAGAAACTACGCTTACATTATAATTACAGGGCTATTCTTTAGCGATTAATCCTAATCTAACGTAATTCTTTTTCGATTTTCACACTCACTCTGTATGCTACTCCCTCATTTAGCCGACTACTAATATGATAAAATACGCTACAAGACAAAAATTCTCCCTTCCTTTTCTCCAAATCGTGTTCCTGTGTGTGTCGAATTCGAACAGTAACAAAACCATGTAATATAAAATCGGATCATTTTAGAACTGGAGAAAAACTAAATTCATCTTCTTCCATGAGAATTTACACAAACTTAGGAAAGTTATATTGGATTCAATTAGTACACCCTCTTGTAATATTTGTTTGAAAACTCAAGGTAAGAAAACGAATGAAATCGAATCGTTAAAAACCTCTTTCCTTGTTCGGCTTGATGGGATCTTCTCATTCGTTTGGTATTCACTGCGTCGAGCTTTCTCTAGCGACAAGAAGCGAAACTGCCTGACGAAACAGGCCTTGTCAGCTCGATTTCTAGGTTGATGACATGTTCATGCTCATGCACTGTCTTCAGTTACAGCGGTGGAAGTCACGGAGACAGCATTAAAACACAACGCCGCAGCAGTTTCTATCTCATTCGAACTGAGGCACGGAACCTTCAAGAAGTTTGGCAACTCGTCCTGTTACATTTGGCTGTGCACATTTGAAAATCAGGTTGTACCGTCGCCATCCGGATGTTCTCGTCACGATCAGCTTAGTACTGAACTCAGTACTCGCGACGATGTTTGTAGTGTTGGATTTGAAATGAAATACATCTGTTACGCATAGTTCGCCTATATGGTACTTTCGAACTGCATGATAACTGCCTCTGTGAATTTGTGAATCACTCTCCTTGCGATCACAAACCTCCTTCCGTTTGTTTCCTTTGACTGAGTTCGCTGGGAGCGCATTAGTGTTACATCGGTGCGTTCACCTATGGAGCATTCATGAAGTACGATTTCTGTTTAGTGAACAAGCAGGCTGTGATGGTTTCTAGGCTACAACATGACCCGTCATGAGCCGTCTTCATCATTTCTGGTCGAGGAAGGTGCTGTCCACCTACAAGATTGTTACGTCAGGATTTGCGACTGGACCTGGACTTCAATTTCTCTCACGGCGGGCTTGCATCCTCCATTAGTTCTCTTCTCGACTGTGGAATTGAGCTGAATTGTTTGCTGGCATGTCTTGTCACCGGTTTCGTGCCCTAACGCCAGTCAAGGGTGTGATCAAGTAAAGTAAAGGGTAAGAAAGGTGTAATCAAGCGCAGAGAACATATAAGCAAATTTCTGTTCATATCACCGATTGTGTCTCGATACGTCTTTTGTCTTCCTGAGTGCTACGCTACGGTACTCGACGAGACCGGTGGTACGGACAAGTGGCTTATGCAGTAGTTGACAGGCGGGAGAACAGAGGAAGGAGGCCACATGGAAAGCAAACTTCAACCATCAGCCTGCACTTCTCTTCATTCCCTTGTGAGGCTTGATGGGGTCTTCCCATCCGTTTGCTATTCATTGGGTCGCGTGTTTCCCGCCTGCACTTCTCGCAGAGTAGCATGCACACTAAAGTATCACCGTACACACGATTCAGCCTATCTGAAGGAGCTAGTGGATTACACGATACGCAAATATCTTTCTCAATCTCCTCGGACGAAGGCAACAGAATTTGCGCTTCTCACACCTTTGCGGCATCGACACGTACAGTTTCAACTAACAATCGCACCGCTATAAGTTTCCGTGCTTGTCTCGTTGTCAAGAATCCACCAAGCTTCTTCTCAATGAGAAGAGGACTTATCCTCTGCCTGTTGGCCAGCAGTTTCTCACGATCCGTTTGTGTGCAAGGATCCTCAAGATCTTCGTTGGCAACCATACTCGCGTTTTTCTCCGGCTAACTCGACTCTCCTTCATCCCTTGATTCGCATACTTGTTGGATCTCGCGCATGTGCTCTTTACCTTCTTGAACAGGGAGCTCTGCACCCACATGAACGCCACTAGAGTCTAGATCTACGGGTTCCATTGAGGCTGCGCTCTGGCTCCCATGTCATATGCTTTGCGGGAATGCACGGAGACCTGGTAAACCTCTCTTAAGGGATCTAAAGAACCGAGAAAAACCGAGAATGATATTTGGATCACCGAGAAAAACTTATCTCGGGAATGAATCCACCACCCAGACAAATCCACCTCGAGAACGCAGCACTGAGAATGACAGGGCAAGTTGGGGCCGACTCAGTCGAGAATCAACCCAACAGAGTCCTCAACAGCACAGGTTGGTACCCGATGATGATTTACGAGGGAAGGGGCTTGTGAATTTCGGACATCTCTGTTGTTGATCGACGGGGGCTGCTGGATCTGAGGTAGACCAGCTTGGAGTGACGGGTGTTCTTCTACCTTCGTGTGGCGCTATGAATTCAGCTTAGGGCTATGAATTCGCTTTCGACTTGCGGCCACTTGCTGGTCGATTAAATTCCAAGGCTCTGTTTTATATTAGCTATTAAGGACCTTGCACATCTCGGTTTACTCACCACGTGTTTCTCGATCCCGAATATGCGCGCACATCAACGTGGAAGAGGTTAGCCATTCATGCCAGTAGAAGAAACTTCAGACAGCCCCGACAATTCAGATATCATTCATGTTTCACCGTGATGCAAAAGAAAGGAAAACGCATTTGACTTCAACCAAGTGAGCATATCGCTGTACGCCACGACCATAGCATACAAGAAGAGAGAACACATACAGTCACATCACTTACATCAATGAAGACAGGTGAACAGGCAACCGGCAAATAGTAGAACTTTGTTTCCACATGACACGACATGATAACGTGTCATGTTGGAACGTCCGAACCAAGACTGACAAAATACATATCAAAATACATATATCAATAACAACGCCCTCAATCACGTTGCCACCAATTGATTATACGCCATTTGGGTGCACTATATAACGACATTAGCATTCATGGTAACTTCACTGCAGGAATTAAAGTTGAACCTTTTGCTGCCCATTAATGAAGAAGCTGTTTTACAATATCTTGTATGTCATCAGTTTGCTGGTGACATGAAAAAATAGAATGTAAAGTTACACAATGACACCATCTTCCTTTTCTCTATCAGAGAGACTATACATACACCGAAGTGGGAAGATTTTGATCCACCCTCGTCGTTTACGAATGAAAGGCAGGACAGTTCTCTAATAAATTCGGTCTAAAACGTAATCGACCATACCTTCTAAAGAACGTCGAAGAGGACCTTGAGGTAGACACTCAAGATCCTTCAGTGCCAGATTACCCTTCTCCTGAGCGAGCTGTCTAGCTTTCTCAATACCTCCTCCCCTAATAACCAGAGCAATGGCTGCTTCTAACGAGCCCTCGTCGTTAAATTCCCCCGCAATCAAATCTCTAAGCTCCGACTCTCGTTCTAATGCAAATAGTACAGGAGCCGTAAGGTTCCCTTTTGCTAAGTCACTACCAGCAGGCTTACCAAGCTGTTCTGAAGTTTGAGTGAAGTCCAGAATATCGTCTACGACCTGGAAGGCTAATCCAAGTTGCAAACCATAATCATACATCATGTCGCACACACTCTCACTCGCTCCACTAAATATCGCTGCAGATCTGGTGCTTGCAGCGATCAAAGACGCAGTCTTATAATAGCTTTTCTCCAAATATTCCTGCAACGTCAGATCACAGTCGAACAGACTCACAACTTGCTTGATCTCTCCACTGGCGAAGTCTTTGATCACCTGTCAACGGACACCAGAAACCCACTTTATCTCTATCGACATAGTTGACTTTTGCATGAATTCCTCCTTACGAGTCTACCTCCCAGAAAAGGTAGCCACTTCTCCCGTCTTGTCACAAAAGGCGGTGCGACCTATCCACTGCTGTACCTACGCTTCCTCATCTAGTACCACCCACTCATCTAAACAGACATTTACACGACTAATGTAGACAAACGAAAATACGTGCTCGTCTATGCCATTCCTGGGATATCCGACAACTGCTACACTCGTAAATACGACCGAATGCGCAAGAAACCTGCTCGAGTAACAGGACAGCGTCATACCTGACTAATCAGTTTTATCACTTCCAAGTTGTCAAGGTTGGCTAGATACCATGATGACTGCGCAAACAGGAAGTCACCTGCCAACACCGCTACGCGCGTCCCAAACATATTGTGGACAGTGTCCTTCCCTGCAGGAAAGAATCAAAACATCATTGGAGAACAGCGGATAGAACAAGTCATTCCGACGTAGGCAGTCCGAATGAAAGCGTGCAGGTGATCATAAGCCGTTTGCTATACCTCGGCGTTTATCGCTTTCGTCAAGGACATCATCATGCAGCAAGCTAGCCGTGTGTATCATTTCGATGACTTGAGCTAAGCGCCAGTGTCGAGGCTGCATGGAGCTGTGTAGACAGTTTCACACAGCAGTGTGAGTCAACGGTTTTTACTTTTGTGTTTACAAACACGTTCCCTCTGAACTGTAATTCGAAGACAACTGGGACCATTTCATGCTAGAGCAGTTTCAATAACACGTCAGTCTCAAGTAGAAGAAATACAAACAGAAACAAGAAGAGACGAGCAGACTAGTCGTAGACGAGTATACCAAGCCTGTTCTAAGCACAGACTAGACTAATTCAGTTGCTAACCAGTGACTGGTGAAAATTTGCTAGATTATCTCTGTGTAACAGGCTGATACACGCAACAACTAACCGCTGCTCTGGTCGACGCATTCATCTGTGAAGAAGCATAAGTCCAGCAATCCTACACCCACCGCTACTTGTATTCTTGTCGACGGAGCATGACAACAAAAATGGTTAAGAATTCGAAGTCACGTATGTCCTTAAGAAGAGGAGGAAGCAAAACGTACTCTAGTCCAGCGAGCTCCACAGTGGCCTTCGAGACTAGAAACACCATGGCAGGCCTCAGTCTTTTGCCTCCGGCGCTAAAGATCTGCTCTGCTGCCGCCATAAGTAAGGGATTCTCAGCTCCAAGAATCTACACAGGGCGCCATTCACAGCAACCATGTCACTCTTCAACTCTTTCGTCGCCGCTCAACCGTAGGGAGTATCGAAACGTAAAAGGAAGAAGATAAAAGACTAGCAGAATAGGAACATTAATATTTCCACAAATCATCCGAATTTTGTTCCACCCGTCTTGGGCATACCGTGTGTAAATTCTCGTTCAGAACTTTGAGATCGTCTGCTACTGGCGCGATGATTGCATTCAAGGACATCTTAGGTCTTGATTCTGGTTTGCTTGAAGCCCCAGATGAGTTTTCCTTCGGTCCAGATGTGTTTCCATTAGGGCCCACCTGAAGCAGACTTAGGCCATTTAAGTCTGCACCCATCACATAGAATATTCACAGAGGCATATATAACGGTCTATGTGTATGGCAGCACAATGCACGAGCTTCCCACATACACTTGAAGGTAACACGTCAAATAGAACCCAGAGAAGACTGAAGTTGTAGGGGTAAATGTATAACCTGAGGGCAGTTTGCTGGAAATTTGTAGCAAACAGCAAATTTTCTAAGAAAACAGAGCCTTCAGGTATAAAGGTACAACATAGATTACCTGTACTAGATGGAGTGCAAGCTATCATATGCCATTCTAATGCGTCAGGAAACGGGGTCTAGAAACTAGCTAGCAAGTCTTTAGAGGGGCATCACAGAGGCATAGAGTGTAAGTGAAAGAACGAACTTGGGACGCTGTATGGAAAGACGTTTCATTCAGCTGGTTGATTCAGCTTTAAAACCTCTCTAGTTTGTAGGATTGTATAGACGTCCCAGGAAGTACTACCTCTAATTGAACAGGAGCAAGAGCCAACTGAATCTCACTGTAAGGTAAACGGTACATGTCCCGAGAGAACATTAACTTATATCCTCTCTATCCACTAATCCCAGACTTACGCAGCTCCCACAGTTAACAAGCCAGTTGACACCAATGCAAGAAACGCTCCTTCCTGTTAACCGTCCATGATTCTAGTATTTCCAGCCACAAAATAGCAGCGAGGAAGGAGACTTAACCTTTCCCCCTCAGACACCGGAAAATGCCCTGTTTGAAGAGTGCGCTAAGGAGTGTTACCTTGTGCAGACAAAGACTACTGCCTAGAACTACGACCTTCTCTTCATATTCCAACGACGTCCTCTGAACTACTGAGACAACATTTCTATACGTGCGTAGAGGAGGGAAGAAGTGTGAACATTGTTTGCCTCAATCTGGCTGTACCAGCCCTCAGCGAAACCTGCCCTAGAGACATACCGTACCGTGGGAATTCTCGGAATCCAAAATGAACAGAAAAGCAGAACGCATCCACGCACCCGAACAGTGTACCAGCTTCACATCTCACTTTGGAATGTAGGATAATGCCCGCCGCGTACACAATCGTGGACACGTTCTAGTGCTGACAGAATTGGTGCTTGGTGTGTCTGCGTACCTGGGACAACCGATACGCTCCCTGGTTTCTGACCACCAAGCGCCAAATTCTCCGCAGCATCTGAATTTCTCATCGAGGGAATAGACTGCTGTACACTGAGAGCGCCATTGCGCCTAGCTCCAGCCTTCTCGTCCCTAGGCGGACCCGCGGGCTTGAAGGCATCAATTTTAAAGCCGGTGTATTTCCCCAAGCCTTGACCAGTTCTAGTGCTACGAGGCTGGAAGCTCTTCGAGGATACAGCGGACGAATTGTACACTTGACAGCAGCTGCTGCAGCTTTCAGTAACGCTCCTATGGAGTCCGACATTTGGCATTCTAGCCATGACCGCGGCCATATGGTCCCTTGAGAAAGCACTACCTGTTGACCCGTGAGTATATGTCTTGCACTCTGGGACTCAATTTCTCCACAACCAGAAACTTCCGTTCTTGTATTTGAAGTGCAACTTTTCCGAGGTAATATACCCACTGAAATTCGGACAATTGATTACGCGACTGATTTAATGGTCACAACGTTATGTTTCCTTTCTCTCCTTACGGATGATGGATCGTAATTACAGCTCTTGCGCTTGTCTTCAGCTCAGCTGTGAAGTCTGACACCAAATGTATGGGATCCAAATGTAATTTACCAATATTACTTAGAAAAGACGGGAAGTTAACCACCGGATTCACATACCAGTAAGAAGCACCAGACAGACGGGTGGACGTGAAGGGAAGAGTGTTGGGACGAGTGAAACGAACATCCAACACACTTAAAGCAACTGCACGTCATCGATTTTCATAAGGTCGGTTGTGGGTGTGAGGGCAAACATAAAAGTGACGGGGACTGAAGAAAGAAAGGAGATTCCTATATACTGGCCAACGTGGCAGCTTAAAAGCAGTCCAAATCAGCAAGTAAAGATTACGTCCGGGCCACAACGCGTCTAACACGCGGACCATAAAGCACCACGACAACTACTATTAACCAGTCCTTGGACTGCTGAAATTTAGAGCCAGCGATGGGTCACCTCCAAGTCCGAGGTCATTCCTACTTCCGGCCCGATATATCTAACGCAGACCAAAAGTTCTGACGTCAGAGTCGCATCGCAAACTACCAACACTGTACTATACACATTGCTAAACACATTGTAAACCTGTCTACACAACACTACATCGACTCTTCTGCTACGTGCTTCTTGCTGAACTCATGACTTTCAGTCCTACGAGCCACTCCAGACCAAAAGTATGTGAATGTTGCCTGGAAGTTCGAATGTTGGAAGCACAAATCGACCATTATGCTAGCATTGTTGTGTTCTATGACAACTGTTCGCAATGTTGTCTGTAATACACGTCATGCATGAATGCAGTTGTAGACCCTGCTCGCTTTGAGAGGATACGAGATTGAACAGTCACTCTTGTCTACTCGTATGGGACGCCTCTTACTCTCGAAACCAGTCGAGACCGGAAGTACATGGAGCAACACAGGTTACAAGTACAAATACAATAATATGGGTGTCAAAGTTCGACTCTTGTGAAAGTATTCTATGCCCGCGGGAAGCAGTTGCGGGCGACGGATGGTTTCTGTGATAACTCGGAAGGTACCCTTGGAGAAAGCACGGGGTGGGTTTGTTTTCCCGCAAGAGGAAATAGGGGTCTCAAAGTTCAGCAAAATATTCTTAACGGTGTTGTGTAGTTTACCTGCTATAGCATCAAACAAATATCTGGGGGAAAATATTTTCCTAACTTGTTGCTAACACAGTTCCAATAACATCATTGAATTGATCTCTTCAAGAAGATCAAAATTGACATTTAAATCATAAAAAGACAAACAAACAAATTATTATAATTTTAATTATTTTAGATTTTTGTGCTTAGGGTGAACCAGAGGCAAACCAGGAGAACATAATAAATAACCATAAGTTGTTATCTATGGATCACCTGCGAACAGACCATCGGTAGAGCATGAAAATTGACAACAAGTTATTATTTACGGAGGATAGCTGGTGAACATGACAAGCAAGCAGACCACCAGTTCATGGATGAAAAATAACAATAAGTTGTTATTTTAGGAAGATCATCGCTGGTGAACGTGAAAAATAACAAAAAGTTGTTATTTACAAAGGATCACCAGTTGAAAGACCAACAGCAAACAAAGGACCGCTGATAGACAAATGATGAATACATCAAGTTGTTATTTAAGAAGAATCGTCTGCGGAAGGACCGTGGATGAAAATGACAAATGATAATAAGTTGTTATTTATGATCATCGATTCATTGACCATATGGAACAATGGATTGCTTGCTTTGAATGTTAAATAACAACATGTTATTTACAGTGTATCACAGGCGGAGAGTAGAAAATGATAAGAAGTTGTTATTTATATAAATAGAAACATTGGTATTTCATAAAAATAGATTCTATGTCCACAAGAAGAAAAAAAGTATTTTTTGGAGGATTCTAGAGATTTCACGGTGTGTACTAATGTAAGAGAGGTGCTTAAAATATCAACTTGTACTTACGATTTATCGATGAACATATTAAGAGATTAAGAAGTCTAATGCATGCACGCAAGGTGTCATTGGGTCCGATATTATTTTAAGAGGATGAACAGTTCACGCAGAGGCGGTTCGTGTTGTGTATTCTAGGTGAAATTGAGATGCATGGAGAGAGCATTGGAAGTTTTCAGTTGTATAAGAAGGAGAGTTGGACCGTTCGGACTGTTCTCGAGTTCAATCTTGCTCTCTTTGGATCCATTGATATCAGAACATCGAGTTCTTCACGAGATTGAAGACGTTATGAAGTTTCATCGAGCGGTGTCGTAGCGAGAACTTTTTTTTGAGAAAAGATGTACCTTCTAGATGTGGTTAACGATTGATGCACATTGAAGCGACTAGTATTTTATAACTCCTCTCGATCTTCTCGTCAATCTTAGCACTTTTTTTTCTCAGTAAATGATCAACATAATTACACAAAATGTTGAATGATAATGGGGATGACAAAGGAAATAGGTGATGACACAATCTCTTGGTAGTATTTCTCTCCGAAGTTCCTCACTACTAGGACTTGGTACATGACTTTGGGTCACCAAATGTGTCTTATCTCGCACTTAGTGCTAAAGTTTACCGATGGAAGCTGATTTAAATCTATCTCTTGAGGATAAAAATAATAAGGTATCATTCTTGATCGTAAGTGACAACGTGTAAGATCACAAAGACAAGTGAGAGCATAACTTGCATGATAAAGTTATGCCCAAAAGATCTTATCAGAAACTGTCAAAAATGAACTGGTTCAAGGTACATCAGTTTGATCTGAAAAGGATTTCAGAATGAAAATATTGGTGATAGATAGAGTCATTCGTCTATCTCTCACGACATTCTTATTCAGTCTAGACGACAAAGAGACCCATAAAGTATCGATACTAAAACAGACTCACACACATAAGACCACCACGATGTATATGTACGAGTAATCACTTGAATTTGTTAAGATCAAATGTCCTCATAAGCCAATCTCATTTTTTTTAAAGTCATAGAACACGAAACAAGGATAAGCGCATGTTCATCAACCGTCCATCCAAAGACATACGGATCGATGAGATGACACACATACACATCGTATGTTTGATGTCATCTTACTCATCCAAGTGTAGATTGCTTATATGGACAATTCTAGCGCATGCATCGTAACACATCTTATAACTAGTCACATGCTAGACAGAAAAGTCTTCTTTAATAGTAAAGAATCGTACTTTGCCATATTGACTACAAAAACCGACAATAAAAGATGACACGATCACAATGCTATAGTTTTTTCTACATCTAGTATACCTTCCAAAATAATATTGACGTCACACCGAATGTTTTAGTAATAAGATTTGAGACCTATACTAGATATAGTGATCGGATACAACTCGACAGAAAAACAACGAAGTTTAATGGATTGTAGGTTCATATCTAAACTTCAGGCTTCTCTCAAACTTACCACATATGTATAATCTTAAGATTTTTACTTATAAGTTAAATTTCAGAAAGATCTGAAGGCTAGATATATTCCGACAATTAATACAGTATCATAGAAATTTACACGTATTTATAATCTTAGATTCAAAACATAAACTACATCGCTTAAATGAACCATCTACTTCGACTCAAACTTTCTGTGTCAATAAACCATAAGGTAAACTCATTGCTCATGAAATTTTAGCAGATTTGACCGTGCAAATCACCCTCTTTAAATCGCTAAACTTGCTTGTCCAGATTGAAAGCTTTATGCATCCTTACGTCTTCAATTCGTCATAACATTCGATTTCCAGAACATCGTCGGTGAAATTTGGAGTTAGAGCTTCAGCAATTGAGAGGCTACGAGCTCATGAAAATTTGGTTTCGATCTAACAGTGCACTCACTCAATCTCACCAATCTTTCACTCTGTATAGAAAGCTATGTAATTCTCTCACTCCAAGAACTCCAAATGGTCATAACTCATGCCGTGGACGTCCAATTCTAGTGAAATTTGAGCTCATGTTGCTCCTCCCATTGAGAGCTCTCCCTCCATATCCTTAGATCTTCCAAATTCATCGTAAATGTGCTCCATTCTTCCCGAAGCGCTCTGTTAGATAGATGACAACTTATCCTCACTTTTTGGTGGACCAATAGTAATTTAGAAGACTCAACCTTGTCCTTTTGCATACCTTGGAGACCTCTAGCAAAAATTAGAGTATTATATTTCATCTCATTATTTTACAAAGTACAAAATGCGCACAAAACATATTATAAATGTATATTGGTGCTTGCATTGTCATATTGTAGGGATCGTAAGATATATCTGAAAATACACGAGATATTTGGATGTGAAAAGTGTGTAAGTTTCAAAAGACAAACAACAAAGCATGAGCATAAAGACTTTTGATCCAAAAATCTAACGTATTTACACTTTTATGTTTTTCTTTATACGTGAGATTTACATGCAGACTTCAATAGTTCGTAAACCTTGAATCTAGCTCTTCCATTGCGTAGCCCTCGGAGAACTATTTGCAACAGTACCCCGCATCTCTACAATGAGTTATGCCACATCAAAATTTTTGATGTTTTTCTCTCAAAAACTTCTCATTCAATTTCTCAAAATCCAAATCTCACATCTCTAATGGAAAGTACTCAAAAATTGATTATATGATCCCAACTGATCTCCCTACACATAGTTATGGTCATCCAAAGTATTCTACAGAAAATTCTCCCCTTGTGGAGAACTGCGACCGACTTGGTAAAACGACACGAGCTCTCGTGCAGTTTTGCCAAGTCGACCTAAAACACTCTACAAACTTTAAAATGTGCTATAACATTTTCAATCTCAATACTGATCCAGTCAATCAATTTTCTCTCTATGAAAAGCCTTCAAAAACTCTTTCTAATCATACCAAAGTCTCTTTCAATTGATCCATGAAGCTTGAGATACGACCAGGCAAAGTCTGTTGACTACCTCCAAAGAGTGAAACTATGCAAGCCCACGCACAGTTTTGTCACTTAGACCTCTCAAGGCCTCTTTCTACTAAAATTTGCTATTTTGGCTTCAAATCTTAATATATTCAATGAACTTAAAATCTATGAAATTTTTTTCTCTATAGCTCAAAATCCAATGAAAGTGATCTCATTTGACAGCACAAAAGGGTCTGTCTTTCGATTCAAACGGTCTAAAAAACCATCAAATTTGATCTCCGACGTTCGAGATAACTCCAAAATCTCCTCCCTACGAGTTAAAATCGTTCACACCACCCAAACAGATCGTTTGATCTGAGGTTCGTCCCCTCTCATAGGTGGACCTGACTACCTTGAACCCAATGAGACTCCAACCAAGTAGTTTGAAGTTCTTGACACAAAATCACACAAGAAATTTGATCGTAAGAAGCAAAAAAATTGACGTAATCTATCTCTCGTATATTGAGCGATGACGAAGATGTAATTTTGTTTTTTACATTGAGTTTCTACGACAGTGATATTGCGATTGTTATGGATACATATGATATTCGTAGGTTTGGGTTTAGATAATGGATTAGGGATTTGGAGTGCAGTTTACATACGACTTGTGTTTGCTCTTCAGTTTTGTAAGATACAACAGAAATGTACATAAAGTGAGGTTTGGATATTTGAAAGACTTGTTCTCGTGGTTGTATGTTTTGTTTTGTTCTCGCACACGATATCTCCACAACTTGATACCCCGCATATTCTTGTCAACTTCCACGTGCAAAATTCGTATAGATAATAGTTCGAGAGAAAAAAGTCATAATTTATAATCGACTAGTTCTGTTTAGAATCATGATTCTTTGAGAGTGACTTTTATGAGTTGGCAATATGATTTTTTTCATTGTTTTTTTATTCTTCTGAAACCTATAATCGTTATTTTCAATAGTAGATTTCTCGATTGTAAAATCTCATGAGCGCAACGAGCATAAAACGAATAAGAAACATTCATATCGTCTTTCTGCAAGCACCTCCATATGTGCTCACAAAAATCATCTGCAAATGTGTGGCCAAAGTCATAACTCCCTGTCGTGGGTTAGAAATATTTGAAAAAAGTTTCACCTTTGACACTCTTAATAACTTATAGCAAATTTTAATGTCGATTGACAAGTTTCAACCAATAGATCACTTGATTGGGATGATCTAGCAAGATCTTCATCCATGTAAGCTTTCGATGCATGACATTCTACTCATAATCTTATTTTCATCGAGTATTTTTATAATATTTTAATATAATATTTTATTTGTTTGACGTATATGATTTCAATACTTAATTAGACATAAGGCACTACACTTAAGGAAGAACAAGTGTCAAACCATTCAATCCACAATCACCTCGAACACTCAAAAATAAATTTCATGTATATCATATACCAGCGCAATATTTATTTAGAAACGAAACAATAACAACTATAAGTTCATCCACGTTCTTAACTGATATTATCATTCTTTCTTTATGTTACTCAAGAAAATGATAAGACAACCAAACGTCAGACATAATATAATAAGGACTATTGTACTGCAATTTCTCATAGCTCTTCTATTGGAGAATGGAAACTTTGTTGGTAATACCGTACTAAATCAAACAATAAAGAAATTATCTTCATATGTTTATACATGATTCATTTCAATGATACAACAAAGGATTTTCTTTAATGCTCGTTTTCAAGCAGACTAGTTTGTGAATAACTCTATAATATTTTGCTAGCATTTCTGATAATGCAAACAGTGGAGAGTATGGTAACATTTTCTTTTTTAGTTGATAAGAAATGCATCCGTAATTATAAAATAATAGATTAAGTTAGTTAGTTAATATATTAGTTGAATTAAAAAATAAGACGATGAAGTACTTGTCTATGAGATACTTTATGGTGAAGACGAGGTACTTGTAGGGAGGTACCTCATGAGGACTCATGCCGAGGTAGTCGACGAGGACGTCAAACATAAAATAATGGATACGTAGCAATATAAAGACACGTGACAGAACTATCATAACGGCTACATGCAAAGACGTTGAGACAATAATTAAGTGAGAAATGACATCCATCTTGATACCTCGTATTCGACGTAATCATGATGGATCGAGAATTAACATAGTTTTCATAAATATAGTAGCAAACAAGTGAACGATGGATTAAGAATTGGCAGACAGTGCGTGAATTGATCGTGGTATAAGACTTAGATAGAAGATCGAGAGTCTTAACTTATGATACCTCAAAGTGAGCGCGAGCAAGTTGAGCGCATTCACGAATTGACAAATGATACGATGGAGCTATTGAAAATCAAAATTTTGAATCAGCATTGCATGGGAGCAGTTCGAAGTTGGAAAAATCGCGATGAAGAACTGATCTAGTTTGTGTTGATAAGGAAAACAGCAGTAGCACCAATTTTGCTCGAGTTGAAGCAAGAGTTAATGAAGTGAGGTTTGAGAGCCTATACCTCGTAATGTTACTTTATTAATTAAAGATCAAGATTATAGTAGACAACATGAGGTACTTAAAATGAGGACAGCCTCAAACATGGAGTCGAGAAGATTGGATGCAAGTGTATACTTTACTTGCGAACCTAGAGACCGAGATTACTTTACTGACATATTTGACTGAGAAGTATTCGGATCAATTGAAGATTATCATAGGAAGAGATCAGGAAATAATGGTTATAACATGGAATTGATTATTGAGGAATATAGCTTTCATGAACTCTATATGTTGTATTCAGAGTCTCACGAGGTGAAAGTAGTGAAGTTCTGATCATGATTGCAGTTGAGGTCTCTAAAAAAGAGATTGATACCACGTTAAGAGTGGATGAGATAGACTTATCGACGAGTAGTCAGAATTTGAGCAGAATTTTTAGCAAGATCCTGAATTGTGGTTGACATAATTATACTTATTCTCGAGTGAGTATTGACATGCCAAATGTGAGAGGTGAATACTTTCTTAGAGGAACAAAATTCATGAATACGATATTGATGAGAAGACTCTCCTTGAGGTGAGAGAAATCGAGTACCTCCTATGAGGAGGAGTCTCTACTTAAGTGTATATCTTTAACAAACTTGAAGTCTCCACCAATAATCAGATTCTTGAGTAGATTATCTAACGGATATGAGAATCTAAGTGACTTTGAATGGTAGTACTCAATAATTTCTCTCTCTTTGAAATATAACAGTTTCGTAAGACGAGAGCAGCTCTTAGAAAAGCGAAACCTTCTAGTTGTGATCAAATGTAAGGTTGTTGTGACTAGTGTTATCTAAGGATGGGCATAACAGCTTTTTGACAAACTTTGACATTCAAAGGTGAAAATACATGCAGTTGAAGTTCCAAATGTATCGAAATCAAACGTTTCACATTAGTTTTGCACATAACGCGTAGTTTGCAACCCGTTTGTCAGAGCGAGATCAAATTTTGCAAAAGTAAACATGTGAGTGTAGTCTATCACCTTACACAATTTTGGAGAAAGTGATCGATCATGCTTGTTCAAACAAGCATGAAAGTTGGACTCACAATAGAAACATTCATTGAGCACACACACGAGAGATTGGCACTAACTTGATTCAGTTAAAGAAATGCTCTATAGTTCTCAAGTCCAAAGCAATTGAAATTTGAAACCACTGTCATCAGCTTGATCAAATCTCTCCAGCTCTATCCTGATCTCACTCAGATCTTTGTCTCAGTGAAAATCCAATCTTTGAAACTAAACTCCTTAACTTCAATTGATGTTATCTCGTTCACTCCAAACTCAAATCTGATGATCGTTAAATCCACATGTACTAGCTCATTGAGAGCTTTCTAACTTCACCTCAATCTCTCTTAGATCAAAACTATAGGGGTTTTTATGATTACTTGAACAAGTACACTCATAAATTGATTCTTCTATCTTTAATCAGACATATCTATGTCTTCTTGATCTCAAATCAGCAAATCTTTGACTCAGTGGGCAAGCATGTGAGAAGAGCTTCCAAATGCCATCTTGGACTCATTGAGATCCTCTATGTGGCAACTGCTAGATCGATTTGAACTTTATGTAGTACTTTTGGACTTTTAACTAAAAGTAGTCTATTATTGAGAAATAAAAGCTTTCAGTTTTTGTCTTCTAATGACTTATTTAGTCACATCTTTGACCACAACAAATATTTTGTGCTTACCTAAGTCATTTATAACTATAAATACTTGTTGACATATGTGAAAGTCTTGACAAACAAGTTCTCCTACTTGGTGCAACTTAACTAAACTACTTAATTACAAAAACTTTGACGTTTGTTGCTTACATAGTAGACTAGCAGACAATGAAACTTATAGAAGTATGTGAAAACATACTCGACTATCTTAAAATATGTTTCGGTTGTCTTTGCATGAAACACACGCGTAAATACAAGTACACTAAAAACAATATCGTAACCACTTATTTAACATATCTCTGCACGGTTCACGCATATGTACAAAAAATGTGTTTCACCAAACTTATACATGGTAAACTCATGTATAATACTACATGCACCTCTTCCAAATCAGCACATTCTCTTGTACGTACCAATCGCCTTAGTCCTCAAAGGTTTCATCACCATCTACTCAATCTTCATCATCGTCGTCATCAAGCTGCACGTCTTCATCTTCAACCATCAACTATTTTGACTCCAAGAAGTCTAACAACTATGAGATCATTCTCGCTCTTAGAATAACTTGACATTTTGTCTAGATATGAAGCTTTAATCGAGTTCCATCCAACTCACGTAAATGATAAATAACATTATTATGAATTTCAAGAATAACATATGGCCCAAACCATCTTCTTGAGAACTTTTGAAAAGTAGAATGTTGGTTCTCCAAAGTATTATCATAGACCAAAATATAATCACCAACTCGTATTGATTTATATTGTAGTTTATCGAGACACTTCTTGTTCTTGAGACGAGCGACCTTGAGCTTTTCTTGCACATCAGCAAGATCTTCCTTCCTTCGCTCTAACTGTCTGGTTCAAACGTTTGTCATCTTCCTCCTTCTTCCAAAAATTGCAGTTTGGATGCATATGAACCAGTTACAAAATGTAAAGCTTAAAACTATCTTTCAAGTTGAATATTTACTCTTCTGATTCCATGATTGAGTGAGAACTCCATGATCAAGAGCATTTTTAAACTAACCGTTGTTGTCTTGACTCTCACAACTGTTAACTCAAGAAAAAAACAATCTAGGTTTCTCAAAGCACTTATATTGATTTGGACTAGGATGTGATGGACATATAAATCAAGTTTTAAGATTATGATACTTTCACACGCAAAGTGCAACAAGATCCTCTTGTAGCTTTGAAGTTATATTCATTTTTATGATCTTGACGAATTAAAACTAATTCAATGAATTGTTGCTTAACAATAAAAATTATATATGATGTTACAATAAATACAATTGATTACAAAATTTAAGATAATGAGAAAATTGAATATCATTCTATAATGACACTGCAAGAATAAAATCAATCAGAGGATCATGTTTGAAAATATAACAAATTCACACCTAGCTAAATGTAACACTAACAAACATACAAATAATGAGATACTTGTGATGTACATATGATAGTCATAGCGGATCGGTTTTTGCAAGAAGGATGTCTGCAGTAGTGATTATAACGTAGGGATGAGAGAAGATCATGTGCATATGATAGTGATTGCATGTCGATCCTCGCAAGGAGGATTAAGACATGTGCAATTGCAGTTGTACTTAGGTGGAAGAGACATGATTGTCTTTAAACGTACCATGTATGATGATTTATTTCAAACATACACTTTATAAACAACACATTCATTTTTTGTTTGTTCGACAACATTGCATATTAAGGTCTGGTATATATAAGTATATGCAAAAGACCATGACTCCAACAGTAGTGATGAATAAGCTCTATCACATGATAGCACATTCTTATTATTCTTATTATTATTCTTTTACATGTCATATATTATGATGATTGTCCATTTGTATGGTATTTTTAGGAGACGATCGAAACCAAAGAAGATAGATGTTATAGCAAGAATAACAAATTGTACTAGTATCATTGAGGTTCGACGTTTCTTAGGAGTTTGTGTGTTCTTTCGCTAAGCATTTCTCATTATGCGCATGTAGTCGAACTTTTGTATATCCTTCTGGAAAAGAAAAAGAGGTTTACTTTGCGCATAGAACATCATGAGACGATGGAGCCTAAGGAGATTTTGAAGTCTCCATATCTACTAAGGTGACATATAGGTCGACCTAGAGAATGCTTTCACTAAATTAGAAAGGTGACCACGCTCACTCTTATCAATCCTTTCTAGATTCATAGTCGAGTCATAGTCACAATAAGTCCGAGCTTTATCTCATAACGAGCAAATAATTGTATACATAGAGAATGATTTATACCCAGACATAGAGAATGATCTAAGCTATTTTCATTTGCTTTGTGAGTTGATAAGACGACATACTGTATCATGACTGGCTACATGTCAGTTCAGGTTATGCTAGGATAGAAGCCAATCATGTTTGTTGATGAAGACCTTCTTTTACGGGTCACCTTACCGTGAAAAGATGATATCGATCGTACTTCACTCTTTGCATTACAAACAACCAAAATAATCATCGGTAATTGGCTGACAGCAGCTTTCAAAAACAATTTAGTGAAAAATTAATGTAAAATGCACAATAACGACTAAAATACTACTTGACAGAGTTTACAAATTATTACTTGTGTCAATGTTATAATTAAATTTAGATTCTACTTGGTAACTTTGTCACACATGCTCACTCCAGTTATATAAAACTCATAAGTGACATGCGAAAAGAACCATTCTTTGATATAAAGATTCGTAACTCCCACGAGTAAAGATTAGGACATAAATTAAAGCTCTTTGTATATTCTTCTCTTTTGAACTTGGAAGAGATGAATATACAAGGAAGTACTGAGACCTATTTAGTTTACAATGATTGAGCTATATAGAGTTAAAAATTGCATAGTTTATTGAAAAAAGAGAAACTCTTCTTAGTGATCTAAAGTAAAACGAGAAGAAATATTTGTTTCCTCATTTATACCCAGAGTTGTGTTTAAGAATTCTGTCGTGGATGTGGCATCCGGAAGTTGTAAATGGACTAATATATATATTATGTGTTATTAGTCGAACTCACAGTTATTCGGATGATCTTCCATACATAAACAATCAGAATACCAAAAAGATTAATAATACTGAAGAGGAATGATAATTTATTCTCTCTATTTGATATTTAATACAAGTTATACAATAAGTAAATTCTTATATTAACTAAGAGATTATATCAACTTTGTCAATATTAAAACCTAAAGCCACATAAATTTAGAGCAAGTAATATCACATTATTGTGAGATAATACACCATTAACTTTGCAGAAGAATGCATCATTATCTCGGTGTATGTTCTGCACGTGTATGTCTTATTGCAAAACTGATGTTTTCACTATTTTAGAATAACTTAGAGCAATAAATTTATTGTAAAACATCTATAAATTTTGATCAAGTTGTAAACTTCTAGAAGAAAATATTAAGAAAGAAGCAAAAACCCATCAACCATATTTATGGAATATATCATCTTACTTTTTATTACATCCTAAAGAATATTTTTTTCACTATTTTTTCACAAGATATTTAAAAATATATAGTTATAATTTATAATAACTAAACAAAGGATATTCAGTTTAAAGTATAATACATGTTTTTGTAGAATTTCAACTCTCTTTTCCTACTGTTGAAAATCATTCATAGTCACGATATACTTTTGTACAATATTTATTAGTGCAGTTGGGACTATTTGGTTCATGATACTCTTCTCCTACCGTATATGCACGAATGTACTTAAACAACACATATATAAAAATTATATATAATTATATATAATTAATAAGCGTTTCAAAGTTACGGAAAAACATTCTTCAACGACTGAGAGAAAAAACGTCATAATTTTATCATGGGTAACATTATATAGAATCGCAGCTCATGTTGTATAGCCCTTGTGAATGAACATTGTGCCCTCTTTATTAATTATTTCAGTTCAGACACTGACAATAATGACCTAAAGTAAAAATTCTCCATTGCAAAATTAAACAAACGAAAGAAATAAAAATATATTAAAAGATAATTCGTGGCATTTTCTTATGAGCATTTCCGGAGATACCAGTAGGAAACACCCGTGGGCGTCTAATCGAAATCATAACTCCCTCTCACGAGTTTCAAATATTCGGAAAAGGTTCTAACTTGTACACCCCTAATATATGCATATATTATGGTAATGTAAGAGAATAAGTACAAACGCGAGTGAAGAAAAGAAGTATGAATACTGTAGATGCGATGCAGATTCACTCAGTTGGGGAGTTTTAGCTCGCTTGACCATCATTGCGTTTGTTGTGACATGTGCATCAATAAATATGCATCCCAACTTCCACTACCTTTCGCAGGCAGGATGGGGAACACGGCAAACATGAAAGACGGAGGATAATACATTCTACTTGGATGAACCGTTATAGAAATGGATAGCTATCCGTGAAAGAGGAGAAGCGTTTTCCATCTACAGGATTTGAAGCAAAGAGCGGCCTCTGGCTGTCTCGTTCTGGAATCTGGACTCATTGTGTCGTCGGGAACGGGACGTGGTTTCTAAGAACTCCTGTATTTCCAGTTCTGTGCAGTGCGAAGGGTTGATGACGGTATTTCCAGACGTTGACACCAGGCACATGTTAGTTGGTAGTGTACGCAGTGTCGATCTGCAGAAGATGAGTCGCGAAAATGCAGTGGCCTGATTCGATTATTACAAATCGGATTTGAATGCAGAAACGGGAAAACGGTGGGAGGAAAAGGGAAGGAACAACCCTAGTTAAGTGGATGGTGGTGAGGGAAGAAGGGGAGAGCGATCTGAGGGTGGAAGAAGGATGGTGACAGCTAACACCAAAGCTCGGATCATAGAGTATTTTGTAGTTTGTGGTTTGGGGCCGGATCTTCAAACAACGGATAATCAACGAGGCTTTCACGGAACGCAAGATGTCAAGTATCAGCCTGCTCTTCTGGACCAATTTCCTTCATCTACGGACTCTGACATTCCTCCCCCGCCCCCTCAACTTCCTTTGGTAATCAATGTCTTTGGTTCTGCTCGAATAATATGATGCGATCGTGCTCGCTTTTAATTTTTAAGTGCCCGTCACTCGATGATGCTAGTTGACTGGAAATTGTCCCTGGGATTCGCTGTGGAGCTTTAAACTTATAGCGAATTGAACTTCAAATTGGCTGTGCAACCACTTATGGCGACCGAATGGTTGTGAGTTTCATTAAAGATTAAGCTATTAGTGTGCAAAATTGACGAGCTGACTCAATCTGTGGTTGAATCTTTTGGTGCAATAAACATAACCGGCAGAAAGTCTCGGGTTCGTAGTAAATTCCACGTCGAGTTTACTTGTGAGGGAACTCTAGCTGCACACAAAGGGTTTCCACGACTGCCCGCGCTGGTTGCCTTTTTCAGTTCGTGGTGTTTGGTAGTAACAAAAAGGATATGTACCGAGTAGTTCAAATTTGAAATGATTGAATCTGGCACTGTTATGTGCAGTGCGTTCTGCCTGGTGGGGTAGAATTCTATTCATCAGGCCCCAGTCCCAGTGATGAATCTAGTCATCCACGTAGCTACCCCATCGTACTTACAGGTTGGGCCAGAAATTACTTCCTTCGGGAGTACTCGTGAGATGAACGAGCTTCATTGCTTGTCGAATAGTTGCTAGTTCCAGTCCTTTTGCTACATTGTCTGCGCGCATTTCAGTACTGTACTAGGATTTCTTTTCAGAGCGGTTCCCGTGTTTAGTTTGAGAGAGCTGTGGCCTATTATAGGATTCGACAGTTCAAAGCTTTTCTTTGCCTCGTTTGATGTTTCGCAATGGGCATACTTACTATTGTTGAGATTCTACATTGTTTAAGTCAGCTGTATAAAGTCCTGCTGTATCTGAGCAGATGGCGATGGATCGAAAATCTATGTCAGCTGTGTTGCGTTTCGTGATCCGGTTGATGACGACGTGGCTCAAGCATATCGAATTCCTGCTAATTCCTACGTGGACAAATGCATTTGCGTGGTGTCGCACTCTCCATCTTTTCAAGTCTTTCGCGAAGCTCTGGAGGAATTGCATCGTTTGTGCTTCTCGACCTCTGGTGCCAGGTAAATATTGGTATTTCATTGATGCTTTTAGGACATTTCTCACTTAATGTCGTCTCATTTGCCTTTAATCAAGCTGATAATAATCTGCGAGATGATTTTTGGTGGATCTTTCGGATCTATCACCCACAATACCTTTAGTCCTTCATTCTCACATGACGCTTTTACGCGTTTTGCAGCAAGCCTCTTTGGGATATCGTCGCTCATATGGTTCTAGGTGTTCCTCTTCCTGGTCCTGGCCGTGGTCAAGTTCTGTTTGCCGTGGAGAACTTTCTTCTGAACGTGGAGGCACCCCCAACTGATGGGCTTCCTCATGCGGATGCAAGTATCACATGTTGCCGACCCTGATGTCATCTTGGAGATTATTGGTTCAGAGAAATGTGTCTACTGTGTTTAGGACACTCTGCGATTTCGTTTCAACTAAGAAATTATTGATTGAGAGAAATGTGTCTACTGTGTTTAGGACATGCTGTGATTTGCTTTCAGCTGCAGTCGCCAGTCGGTTCAATCTAATGCGTGTCTTTCTGAGTACATGGGTCGAGTACGTTTCACCAATAAAGTTTTGTTGTCGTGATTCAGATGTCCTTCCAACCTCTTGTCCAATGTCTCGATATCGACAATGTTATTCGTCTATTCACGGCGGTTCTACTGGAAAGACGTGTTTTGCTGAGGGCCAGCAAGTGAGTTAATAGATTAATGAAGTCTTTGGTTTTGAAGAGCTACATATTCTTCTCGTACTCAGAACTTGACTTCGTTATGTCTTATCCGAGAACGTTTTTGCAACCAAGATCATTGTTTCCTTGCATTCATGTCGTCGGATAAGTTCCAGTTACTCTTCAAGTCGCGTTACGGAAATTATGCCAGCCCGGTCAAGTCGCAGCTTTGTAATGGAAATAGTAATGTAAATCTTCTGCTGGCCTGAGTTTCTCTCAGAGGCTTTCGGGAGCTGCTAATGGCGGCCTCGTTTGTCATCGCCTTAGCTTGAAGAAGAATCTGAATGGTCGGTTTTGACGACGACGAGGAAGAGGACACTGCCAGTACGGTGGATAGAACTTGCTTGAGTCCTCTGCTCGGCCGTGAAAATCCTACGATATGTTGTTAAAGATTCCTGAGTTAAGACACGCCGTTATTGCAGGTTACAAGGCGTAGTTTCTCTTTTACGCCTTAAAATGTAGGGCTTTCAAGGGGAGTCGGGGAATTTGGGTGCACGTAGTTCGTGGACAAGGTCTAGTTTTCTCATTCATTGTTTACTGTTTTCTGCAGATATTCGGTTCTAACCATGACCGCCGAAGCATTGTGTCAACTGATCTATCCCGTCAAGTGGCAGGTAGGAAGTGGCAAGTAATTTTTCGTTTCAATCTTTTATATCTCAACAATCTTATATCCGTTGATTCGGATTGTTGCTCCATATTCAACGTCTCACAGTCGAGACACACGATCCAGGGCATCACTTCATAGTTAAAGTTGTTGCTGGGGTTTCGATCTCCACCGATGTTGCCTCAGCTAAATGTAAATTCTGGTGGTTGCAGCATGTGTACATTCCACTCCTCTTCTATGGTGGTGTGGAGTATATAGATGCGCCAACACCCTACCTAATGGGGCTTCACTCGGGTGTGGATACGTCAGGACTTTCCATGGATGGAGTAAGATTACTTTCACTGAAAATAAAACTTGTTTGGTTTGTCTCCTGTAATTGGGCGAACAACTCTTCCTCTGTTCTGAGCGATCAGAAAGGTGGTCCGACGGCTGTGCTTTGGTAGAAGTCTGCGGTTGGAGCCTTTAGGCTAAGAACTTCGTGCTACCTCTTCTATGTTGTACTGCCATGTAGTGGGGGACTACCGCAAGATTTGTTTTTCGCTTGGTCCGAGCGCATTCTCGAGTGTTGGGCAGCTTTTGGCACTTACTATACCCTCTGGATCTGATGTACTTTTCAGCGGATTTCTAATATTGAGTTTATTATAAACAGGTTGTGAATGTGGATCTGGACAACAACAAGGTTATCACCTCTACCGATGAGCCTATTCCAGAAATACCCGAACCTGAGTTGGGTCGCTTACGTAATGATCTTCTGCAACTCATACATCCGAACCTTGCTCATCTGGACCGAGCCCGTACAAGCTATAGTGCTGTTCATGATGCTTATATTAGGCGCTTTTCAAAGCCTTGGTGCAGTCAACACGATCGTGAATTGAGGTTTAGATAATGTCTCAGCCCTTCCTGGAATTTTCATTTCTGTCTGATTTGGAATCTTTCTAAGGAACCATACTAGAATGTGCAGATGCATATTTTTGCCTTGAGGCCGCTGTTTCGACCATATGCCCGTTCCATATGTCAAGTTCACTGATATTTAGTATCGTTTTAGCAAACGTCGAGAGTCACGAGACTAATACGCTCAACGATCGCACGGGAATCTGGACTGATGCTCCGCATGGATGTTTTCGCCGCACCTTTTCCGATTACTATGTGTTCTCAGAGTCCTGCGTACCAGAGATGACACAATTTAGCCGATCGGTCAAATTCTGCTAATCTCTGGTGGTAAGCCGATTTAGGTACTGCTAGACTCAGTTGGTGTGAACAATAATACTCTGGTCTGGGCAGCTTCCTCAAGGAAACGGCTTGAGCATTAATAACTTCTCTACGTTGTTCTGAGAGTAGTACATCCGATAGATTTCAGGCAAAACTTCGCCATCTCAACTTCAGTTGAGTTTACTTACGTCTTGTCACAAATTAACGTTCTGAGAGTAGTGTGTTTCTCTAACCTTAGCTAAGAGATTTGAAGAGCAAAGAACTTGGGGACCATTCCGCAGCAAGTTTTGTCCTCGGTGTTGAGCAATGAGTTAGCAATGCATGACAGTTCAGTCGTATGGCTTTTGCAGGATTATATTCTTGAAATTTTTTGCTACAGTTCTCTACGGGTATCGTGATTTTGTGGTAAGCCATCCTTGTTGGTTTTACGCGTCGTGATTGCAGACTCTTAATTGCCACCTGTTTGGAACTGCTTCTGGTTTCTCTGTTCAGGTACTGCAGCAGTCACAGATACGCAGGAGTATCGGTAATTTGATGTCTGTTTCTGATCTTTGTCCTTTCTCGTTGTTTCAGGATTATGGTCTGCCTGAGAAGGTTTTCAATACTCAAGCTTTTCTGAAGAAGCGTTCACGTATGACCAGTCGGGACACTGAACCCATGGTATCGCTTCCGAACTCTTTCGGGCCATGTCTCAGTCTTGGGAGTTTTATATGCAAGTGAGGGTGTTAGTGTAAGGAGGTCAAGGTTCGGTGAAGTATGCATTCTTATTTGAGTTAGCATACACCCGCTAGCCCCGTTCTGTCTAGATGTGAGAATTACTGAACTGGTTACTAGTGATTGAGGAGTCATCTCTGGAACTTCCATATTATAATTTCCAGCTGTACAATGTCACAAGTTCTTATGAAATCAAGAACGGATTTGATGGGCTGTAGCCAGTAAGTTCGTTGAAAGCTGTGTGTGCGCATCTTATATCAAGTATCTATCGTTTTACCTTGAAAGTACTGCGTTTATAAGGTGAATTGAAAGTCAACTGGTACTTATATATAGGTCGCAGAATTTTTAACTTCACAAGGGTTCTTGGAGTTTCTGGAAAGAGGATACGGATCCGTTACAGCGGGACCAAATCTGGTGGATAAGATACAGGAAGCTATGGGCAGAGGTCACGATCCATCAATCTGTTTTCCAGAACCTCATGGACAGCCAGAGATTATCACGGTTTCAGACACCACCACGAGCCAGGCTCCAGGTGAACCGCATTTCTTACTTATCCTGGGTCACTTGGGAGTAAGTTTACTTGGCACTCTGAACAAAGTTTGTTTTGCCTGTTACTGGTCTAGAATGTTAGGGCTGAAGGTTGTCGTGTTGGTTGGTACTGACAGCATGGACTCTTGACTTCATAGAGTACTGTAACCTTTTTCTTCACTTGAGAACGGGTAGAATTTCCCGCTCAGATTCTCAGTAAGAATGCATCTACTGTTGTCAGTCTCCCTTCGAGTTGATTATTCTGGTAGGATGTTATACGACTGGAGGATCTTGAAGTAATACTGAATATTACAGCAGATGCATGCCCGTGTCTTCGTTACATATACAACTGCCGAACCCCCTTCTTCCTGCTCCCTATGTTCGCAGACTGACGCGTCTTACAAGGCAATCATAATTCACACATTCTTGTCTTCCTCCTGCTTCCAGTCTGCTGCTTGCTTCATTATTGTCTTCGTTCTGCTTCCATTCTGCTGCCTTACTTCTTATGTAAATGAAGCTACTTCCGATCCTACCCAGTTTTCTTTATATGCAATCGTCTTCCAAGCTCATGCACAAGTGGCGCTGCGAGAGGAATTTAGTGTAGTTCCAATGGAAGAGCGTATGGACATAGCGAAGTCGATGGCGATGGCAACTGGAGCAACTAGAATCCAGCAATATCTAAAGAAGGTGTTTAACACCTCTTGGATGCAGAATGAGCCTGTTAAACAAGCCAAAACTTGGACTAAGAAGATAGCAGAAATTCTGGAAGTAGCAGAACTATCCGAGAAAACATGTCTGAAGTCGATATGAATAAGATGCGGAAGAGGCAATGGGCAGGGTTCCCGACATAAAAAGAGCTGGAGGCATCACAAGAGCCATCTTTCTCTTTGACGAGAGTGTACCCGGAAGAACCTGGCTTCAAGACCTACCTCAGAGGAACTTCTACCATAAATGCTAGGTTGAAGTTTTAAGTTTCGAGCAGGAAGCATGCCGTTGACCAGCAGGATGAATAAGATGAACCAGCAGACTAAGGTCTGTACTCTCTGTGAAGTTGGGGTGAAGATGCTGTGCATTATTTGGTGTTGTGTAAAATTTAGTACTCTCAGAACAAATCTGTTTAGCGACATTAGAAAGCTGATACCATCGGACCTGTTCACAAGATTCGGTTGCCTGGACTCGAAAAACTAAAGCAGCTGCCTTGTTGTCCAACTCCTTTTGGGGTCAGCCTGACAAAGTCTCTTCGGTCGATGATCTAGTCAAATCCTTCCTGGTTGAAACTTGGAATGTGAGGATGAAGGTCCTCTATGGTAAGTCGTCTTACTGATTCGGTAAGTCTCCCCCTTCCTCAGGTAGCTGTCTCTTCTGGTTTGTGTTCATTTTCTCAACCCATCCCTTTTCCTAGCACCGTCCAGCCAGGGCACGGGGTCTATGGTCGAAAGGCTACGGCATGCAAATCGAATGAATGCATCTTCTGCCAAGCTCACTGATGCAACTACGCAAAGTGGGGGGTTCACCCAGAGATATTCTGGAAGCGAATGGAAACTCCTTGACCAAATAAAGCCCTGTTGAGCCTCAGCTTCGGGTGGTCACCTTTCTCGCTTATCTATAGCCTATCATCAGCCCTCTTTGCTGTATGGGGAAATTATCTTGTGTCGTTCTTGTTTGTTGCGTTAGAATGGTGCTGATGAAGTCGGAGTATGGTTTAGGTGCATACCAGGGTACTGTGAATACCATTATGCTCTGTATGTGGTGGATAGGTATTTGCACATCTACTCATTACCTACACTCGTGTCAGCGACTTTTGAGCAGAAGACAGACCGAATGCTTTTCGGAATTGTGGACTATGCTGCTTGATCGCTCTGTGATCACTCAGAGTAGTGATAGTTTGTCATAACTAAGGCGCACTTTCCTTTTTCTCTTTTCCCATCCGCCCGATGTATGCTTCTTGTTCAGTGCACATCCTCATCTTACTTGTATTAATCGGTTATGTATTAACCTTTCTGGCATCTTACAATTGTACTCATGGACCAACCTATATAATGTTCTCCTGGTGCTCTTTTAGACCACATTTGTTTTCTGCATTAGAAACTACGTACGCATAGATTTGTCTGCAGTGCATATTGTACTTGTCTTCCATATTGCACTTCCATACCAGGGAGTACCATCGCCAACAATATGCTGTGTGCTATACATTTCCGTTGGTCCTCCCCTTGGTTACAGACATTCACTAACCTGATGTTTAACCGTACTATGTACTTGGCTGGGCTAATCGGATACCCCTATACTAGAGAGTGGTCCTTGAGCATATCTGCCATTCTCGCAAGATGTTTCGCCGACAAGGCCCTGATGAGTCGGTTAAGTGTTCATCTGATTGACTACTTTTCCTACTCATTTACAGCCTAACCCTCTCTGTTGGGTGCTGATGAAGTCAGAGAGCAGGTTGAGGTGCATTCAACGGGAGTGGGTTCTGCTGCATGCTCCGAGTGTATATTGTGATAATTAGGTTCTTGAGTGCACACCTACTCAGCACCTAAATGCATCAGTGATGGACTGGCAAAAATACTTTCTTCAGTTAATACCTCTGGCTGGCTTCTCCCTGTATTCACTCACTAAATCCGTGCTCGTCAACTCACTTCAACTAACTCTTTCCTGCGGAGGACAACTCATCAGTAAACTACTCAGTTACGCTCAGTTCTCTTTCTTACTTCCGAGACTCTCCGAAGACCAGCGGCCAAGCTCAGTCCTCTTTGCTATTTCCGTGACTCGCCGTAGACCAGCCCTGCTAAAGGGAGATACTACTCTTCCACTCTAGCCACTCTTGCTGAAAGTTGGGATTGGACCTGTACTACTGCAACCGACCTCGGACAGCTCCTCCACCTTGCGGTTCACCCCGGGGCTTCGGTTGATAAGGCGGATCGCTCCGAGTCTTCGCTTGCAGTTGGTGCTCTTTTCACCTACCCTCGACTAGTAGCCTTCCTCGAACATTCACGCGATAAGTTTACATTACCCCCTCCATTTATTGCACAATTCTGGATATTATTAGCGTAGTCAGTACTAATCCTATAGTTCTTTTCTACATTTCTTCTTTACTACTAATCTTGATTGTTCTTTTTTACTCGTAATCTTTGGTGGGAGTACGGTATGTAATGGTTTTCTATACTCTAATCTACGTGGAAGTAGGGAGCATAGATTTCTACATTTTTCTAAGTTCATTACGCCCCATTACAGTATTTATACTTACAGATGGCTCAGCCAACTACGCCTAGTAGGCCCAATCATAGGGTTCAGTATCACCTATCGATCAACCTCCAGGACAGTCGATCACATACGTACGAGCAAATTAAATGGCAGGACTATCAAGAGCTTCTCTTGGTTGTCCTGCACTAGGAGTTTACAGGAGTATCAGACAGAGACTCAAAACTGTTCATAAAATACATATAAACGTCACTGTATAACAGGTGGGTAGCTATTCTTTGAAAAGCCCTCTTTTGTAGACTAGGACGTCTAGGCCATTCTAACCTCTGTTCTAAACTTCGCTTGTTCAGTGCTACTGTTCTTTAACAAGTTATCTAGATCCTAGATCTACGACCTTCGTAAGTACTTTAGCTCCACTTACTGGACTTACTCTCGTAATGGTCCTCTAGTTATAGTTCTTTAAAGTCTAACTTGCAGGTTCAAGTTCAAGTTTAAGTACAAGTTCAGGAATTATGGCGGCTCTTAAACCTTACTTCTCCGCACATAACCCTAGCCATACAGACCTAACTATCGATATATGAACAACAGGGTAGACACCATACACTACCTTCTCCACCTCTACTGCGAAGCATCCCTCGACTTCTAGGTGGGGCTCACTCACAGGCTACTTTCCAGTACGGCACTTTCAATTCTTTTGCTCTTCTCACGAATTTCATTCTCTCCTACACTACATCGCTGTTTGCAGTCTCTCTGCCAACCTCACTGATCTACCACTGCAGATGTCCCAGAACTGAACAGAAACTCCTGGACCGACGGTTAAGTCTTCATCTGATTGACTACTTTTCCTACTCATCTACAGCCTAACCCTCTCTTTTGGGTGCTGATGAAGTCAGAGAGCAGGTTGAGGTGCATGCGACGGGAGTGTGTTCTGCTGTATCCTCCGAGTGTCTATTGTGTTCTTGAGTGTACACCTACTCAGTACCTAAATGCATCAGTGATGGACGGGCAAAAATACATTCTTCAGTGAATACCTCTGTCTGGCTCCTCCCTGTATTCACTCACTAAATCTGTGCTCCTCAACTCAGTTCAACTAACTCTCTCTTGTATTATGCAGAGCTAGTTTGTCTTCATTTCTCATGGGGGTTAAATTTGGTTTTTACATTAGAAGCGATCAGACTGCAGCAGTACATATTGCATTTGTTTTCTTGTCATTGCTCTGTCATATTTCGACTTCATACCAAGGGGAACCTTTCCTGGAAATGTGCTTCACACTACACATTTCCATCGGCACACCCTCCGGTTATAAAATAATTCACTAACTCCAGTCGGCATGTTAGCGCACATTCGGCCCCTAATTGATTCTAATTGATTCTAATTGATTCTCACTGTGTACTTGGCTTGGCTAACTGCGTAATATCCCTATAGTAGAGAGTGGTCCTTGAGCATATCTGCCATTCCCGACGTATGAAGATAACTCTTTCCTGCGCTGGATTCTTTGGCTATCTATATCTACGTTTTGCCTTGATATCCTTCGCTTATTTCAAGATTGTATTACACAAAGCTAGTTTGTCTTCATTTCTGCATGGGGGTTAAATTTGGTTCTTACATTAGAAGTGATCAGACTGCATCAGTACATATTGCATTTGGTTTCTTGTCACTGCTCTGTCGCATTCGACTTCATACCAAGGGGAACCTTTTCTGGAAATGTGCTTCGCACTACACATTCCGTCGACACACCTCCGGTTAGAAAATATTTCGCTAATTCCAGTCGGCTTTGTTTGCGCACATAGGCCCCTAATTGCTTCTCACTATGTACTTGGCCGGGCTAATTGCGTGTTACCTCTATACTAGAGAGTGGTCCTTGAGCATATCTGCCGTTCTCCACGTATGAACTTGATGTTAAATTTGAAGTAACTTGAAGTAACTTGATGTTTAATTTGATGTCAGTACATACTGCATTTGCTCTTGTCATTTCCCTGTCGCATTCGACTTCATACCAAGGGGAACCTTTTTCTGGAAATGTGCTTCGCACGACACATTCCGATCGGCACACCCTCCGGTTATAAAACAATTCGCTAACTCCAGTCGGCATTGTTAGCGCACATTCGGCCCCTAATTGCTTCTCACTGTGTACTTGGCCGTCATATAGGTCATTGTTGATTAGTTTTCAAGCATTACTGTGGCTCATAAATCCTATTCTCTCGCACATATCCTAACCATAAACCTAAATATCACTATATAAATGAAGGTATAAACTTCCATACACAACAGGGTTTCGCTATTCTACATACTGCAAACTTTAGGTGAGACACTGCCGTCCCACTCGCCAGTCACCTTCTCGACTGTCTACTGATTATGGAAGTAACGTTCTCCTTTTCCTTCGACTCAACTTTCTTGGCATTTACAACGTTGCTCGTGTATGTTCTTTCATTATTTTCTTCGCTCATTTTTTTTCATAACATCAGCTTGTTTGCTATGTCTTTGCCGAGCTCGGTTGTCGCTTGTCACACCCTTCGGTTACGAACAATTCGCTAACTCCGCTTGAAAGTACCTAAGTGCATCAGTGGTGGACGGGCCAATACAGGCTCGTTTACTACCTCCGTCTGCCTTCTCGTCTATTCACTCACTAAATCCGTGCTCCTCAACTCCTGCATTAGATTCTACGGTTATCGGTATCCACGTTCTGCTTGGATAGCCTTCGTTTCTTGCAATGGGTTCTATGATTCAGCGCTATCTACATTTTGATTTGAAAACCTTCGCTTCGTTCAACATTGCAGTAGACAAATCTAGTTTGTCGTCATTTCTGCATGGGGGTTTGCTTTTAGCCTTTGAAGCATACCGCATTTGTTCTCTTGTCGTTGTCTACTCGAATTCAACGGCATACCGAGGGGAACCTATTCTGGAAATGTGCTTCGCACTACACATTTCCCTCGGCACACCCTCAGGTTATATAACAATTCGCTAACTCCGCCCGGCATTGTTGGCGCACATTCGGCCCCTAATTGATTCTCACTGTGTACTTGGTTTGGCTAATTGCGTGATACCCCTATATTAGAGAGTGGTCCTTGAGCATATCTGCCATTCTCGACGTATGAAAATAACTCCGCGTGAAATTTTAGCGCACATTCGGCCCTCTATTTGCTTCTTACTATGTACTTGGCGCCGTATTTACCTCTGTACTAGAGAGTGGTCCGTGATAAAATCTGCCATTCTCGACGTATGAATATATGTCTTTGCCAAGCTCACTGATTTACCACTGCACAAAGACTGGGAGTTTGCCTCAGATGTCCCGGAACTGAACAGAAACTCCTGGACCGACAAGGCACGGATGAGTCGGAAAAGTCTTCAACTTCTATCACTTCCCCTACTCATCTACAGCCTGCCCTCTCTGTTGGGTGCTGATGAAGTCAGAGAGTTGGTTGAGGTGCATGTGGCGGGAGGGTGTTCCGCTGGATGCGCCGAGTGTATCTATGTGATAATTAGGTTTCTGAGTGTACACCTACTCATTGCCTATATGCATCAGTGGCCCTGTGGCAAATATTATACCTCTATTCTCTTCTCTTGCTTTGCTTTATATCTTGGGCCTGCCTGATAGCTCATTTCACTTGATAATTCCTTGCTCTTCAAATTAAAGCTCTTCGTTGGATTCGTTGCTATCTCATTCTTGCTTGCCATCGACGATCTTCACTTAATACACTATCGTTCGGGTTAACTCCTGCTCTTCCATTTCATTTCCAACTCTTTCGGTTATGCACTTGATGTTGTTAGAACGACGGGCAAATACATGCTATTCTCTTACTACCTCTGTCTGTCTTCTCAATTATTTACTTGCTAAATCCGTGCTCCTCAACTCACTCTCTCCTGCGCTGGATTCTATGGTATGAATATATGTACTTGGCCTGGCTAATTGCGTGTTACCTCTATACTAGAGAGTGGTCCTTGAGCATATCTGCCATTCTCGGCGTATGAATATAACTTCATGCTTAAAGTTAGCGCACATTCAGACCCCTCTATGCTACTTACTATGTACTTTTCTGGGGTAATTAGGCTCCTGAGTGTACACCTACTCAGTGCCTATATGCATCAGTGACCCTGTGGCTCTTCTCCTTCTATTCTCTTCTCTTCCTTTGTTTTATATCTTCGGCTTGCCTGATCAGTATATACCTTCGGCCTGCCTGATAGCTCATTTCACTCGATAAAACTTGCTCTTCAAATTTAAAGCTCTTCGTGGGGTTCTTGGCGATCTGATTCTTGCTCGCCATCGACGATCTTCACTTAATACACTATCGTTCGGTTTAACTCCTGCTCTGTCAGTTCATTTCCAGTTTTTTCCGTTCTGCACTTCATGTTGTTAGAATCAGTCATATTGCATCTTTCTCGGTTGCATTGCACTCTGCATGACACTCTATACCAAGGGGAACCTTACCTGGAAATGCGCGTCTTGCTACACATTCCCATCGGCACACCCTTCGGGTGCAAATAATTCGCTCACTCCGCTTGACACACATTCGGCCCCTAATTGATTCTCACTGTGTACTTGGCTGGCTAATTGCGTGATACCCCTATACTAGAGAGTGGTCCTTGAGCATATCTGCCATTCTCGACGTACGAAGATAACTCCGCTTGACAGTTTAGCGCACGTTCGGCCCGAGGAAGCAGTAAGTAGCCAATAGGCACGACGTTAGCTTACATTCCTGTGTTCTCCTTACTATGTAGTTCTCTGGGTTCAAACTCCGTGTCCATGTGGTACCTCGAGTGTTTGCTGGTAGTTCTTGCATTGCGCTGCTATCAACATAGACCGACATATACTGCAGTTCCTGTAATGGCGACACTACCTTTGGTAACAAACCCTACGTTGATTTATAGTTCGACCTGCAGTTTACACACAGATAGGACATCACTCATTTGCCTGTTGAAGGGCTTTCGGTGACATGATCTAGCCTCTCCCGCGTGGCTGCTGAGGAGTCTCAGGTTCGTGTCAGTCAGATTTGACGTCTGAAAAGTGGAGCTTCTCCGTCTGCAGCATCACGGTCAAGATATTGCTACGATCGGTTCCCATCAATCGTCAGGACACCTGCGCAAGATGAGAAAAGAAAGGCCATTTTGGCTGCTGTGAATAATACTGTTGAGCGCCCTTCAAGACCAGTTCCAACATCTGTACCAAGGTTAGATGTTCTGCTTGCACTAGGTCTTTCCACAAGCTGTGATGGATCAGGATTCACGGAACACGAAGAGCTTAGCCGTAGATTGATGATGTTCTGTTTCTGGGGCTCCTATAAAAAGGTCGAAGGTCCAGATACTGAATGGTGGGGTCTCTAGCGACAATCATCCGTCTAGTGGGACAGCGACAAGACTAAAATGAGTGGTTGCGATAAAAGGTGTTGTTGCCATGACCTGCAGTCCTGTTCGTGATGCTGCCGCGCAGGCGAAACTCGAGAGCCTAAACCCAGAAGAGAGAGCGGTAAGGCTCTGTCTTATCTCTTAGCACCGTCCAGCAGCCGCGGGGTCTATGGTCGAAAGGCTACGCCATGCAGTTTTTAATGATTACATCTTCTCTTACCTGTTCGTTCTTGTGTGCTCTTTGCCTAATATGTGTACGTCTAGGCTTACAGAACTAAAAAGTGGAAATCTTCTCCTTTCTAGAACTTCTAATTGGTTATCTGGAATGAGGACTGTGGTCTTGGTATAAAGATTAATTGTACCATACTCTGTGTGTCATGACTTACCTCTTGCCTTTATCCTGCTAACCTTGCAGGCGGAGAGGGAACGGATGGTCTTGGATATAAAGGTCAAATTACAGGTGGGACCTCCAAATACACCCGCAGGTTTCTGTGTATCATCTGGTGCATATTGTTTCCTGGAGCTAGATCTTCTGTTTTTCTTGTCAGTTTTCAAGGTGCAGGATATAACAACAACCTGTTCATCTTGTGCACCAACAGGGTCTATGGCGCAGACTCTTAATGCTTGGACCAACTGATGATCCCCTCGGATCTTTCGAATTTGGAACCATATATGGTAAGCTGCTCCGATTCGTTTTACTTCTTAGGCCTGTTGGGCTTGGAGTTACCTACATGCACATTTCACTATCGGTCGAGTCTATCACCTGCTTTCTCTGCTCAGAATTAATCGGCGGATGCCGTTGTAATAACTGTCGTTTGGCTTGTCTTTTCCGGGAACAGCACTTATCGAGTCGGATGCCGAAGGTATCGGTGGGAGTGGTTTTGTGGAGTGTATCAGGGAGCATATCAGTATGGTATGTCCTTTACCTGAATAGTTGTCCAGATCTCTGGCGATTTTGATTATTCTTGGTCGTTATTATTGCTGGTCATTGTGGGTTGGCTTTCATGTTTGAGGCAAATGTTAGGTGCTACTGCATCTCCGAGGAAAATCACTGAATCTACTTGGGAGTATGTTCTGTGTTCTGGTGATCCGCAAGGTTCGTTACATGTCAAATTGCAATGCCTATTTGCAGGGTTGGCAGTGCAAGCTTAGTGATGAGCAGTTCATTGCCGTAAAAGAGCTGGTGAGGCGTACTTCCTCATTTTCTTTGGCTCTCCTGTAGAGGGTTTACCTGCGCAGTTGGCAGTTGGCAGTTATTCACTATTACTGTTGTTTTCAGATTCCCAACTTTTTGTCCCCAGGTTAGAGAACTTTCGGTAAAGAGCTTCAAGAATTTTAGCTTAAATTCACCGCTTCAAGCTTGCTATGTACTTCTCTGGGTTCTACGTTCACAGGCTGCTGTTAGTGTATGTGGGTATTCGTGCACTCAGCTGCTATCCACATAGACCGATCCACTGTTGTTGTTGTTGTTGTTGTTGCTGCTGCTGCTGCTGCTATCATCATCAATATCACGTGTGCTGGAGTGTACATACCCATATCGCACTGAAATGGGACACGACTTCATGTTTGTATGCGCAGATCAAGACTACAGTGAGCAGGGCTACTTCTCGCAATGATATGGTGACTGTGCGAGATTCACTTGAGATTGCTTTCCAGGTCCATAAGAAAGACGTGGCCGGTATTCCTGATTACATTCAACGTCATCTCGGAACATTGCCAGTCTGGAACGAGCCACGGTAATCTGCGTGGAACTGAACAGACATTGCTAATTTGTGGAGTTATGGGCTACTCTACTCATGTACTCAGACGCCCGCTCATAAGCTTTCTTTCCCTTGTTCTGTACTGCTGAAACTGCTACTGTATTTCCGACCGTAGGTTTTGGGAGGGATACTTCGAGGTCATATTGGAGAGGGCGGAGCAGCAGTAAGTTGTTTCCCATATCCTTCAATCTTGGATTTGGTTTTCCTTGTCAGTGAGCGTCAGTTTCCTTGTTTACGCTGGTTTCGTAACCTGTTCGGCAGGTCTCTGCTGGTTACCGCCCAGATCGAAGGCAAATTCTTCTTTCTTTATCGACCTGAGTTGAGGAAGGAAAAATAACGTTGTGTCATTCATCTGTTAACAGCTATTTCTTGCTCTTTTTCTGTCTTTTTCTTCATTGTTCATTATCAAGAGGACGCATGGCTGACTTCTTGAAGTAGAAAAGGTTAGCAGTTGGTGAGGTCGGGACCCTGACCAATTTTGCTTGTCTCTGCTCAGGACGGGCAGTAACTTTCAGAATTATGCATCTTTGGTCACGGAACAGCTGATTGCCTTGGCCCAGCACATGGTGACTCTTTCAACATCTTATCTCTCTGTCTGTAGGTCAAAGCAACAATATCTGCAGTTAGTGTAGAGAGCATCGGCGTGTGTGCAGATTGCGTGCCAAGTGTGAGTGAAGCTGAGCACGCTTCTGTTTAGAGGACATATAGAGGTTGCTTGAATAGGAGATTCCAGAGTTTGTTACAGTTATTTCCGTAGTCTGCAGCTGGACCTATGTTGCCCTTTCTGTCTTACTCGTTTTGGTCCCACATTTTTACCGACCTTTTCGAACCAGGCAGGCTTGGGGCTACCAGACGCCGAAGCTTGGAGTATCCTAGAAACTCTTGCTCAGAAGAACAATCTTGGTTCAAAGCAGCTGGTACGTGCATACATCTGAAGCATTACGAAATTGCAAGCTGGTTATCGGGGAAGGATTACTGGATTCTGTAGGTCATCAGTTTCCTTGTTTACAAAAAAGAAACTTTGAAACCTGATTCCGGAAAGAAAAACTTAACAGATTCAGCATGGTGTTTCTAGTTAATGCGAAATGTCGTTGAGTTCCCTTTTGTTGCACATTAACGTCAGTGGTGCTTTTCCTTTCCGCGTAGGAGTTATAATTTGCTAATGAGTTCTTGACGGACTGTGTTTTTGCTCTCGCAGATCAAGTTGAGGGGCATACTTGCACACCTAGAACTTCTGAGTCAGAGATACTGGGGCACTACGCCCACTCCAGCACAAGCAGTAACTCCTGCACCTGGTACACAGGCTATAGTAGAGGATCGTGTTGAGACCGTGGCCCCCCCGTCTGAGGCTGCAGGTATAGGACGCAGTTGGGTCCAAAGTATGTTCAGTCGCGATCGAGCCTTACAGGCAGGACGCTCTCGAAATGGAAGAGAACCCGTTGCAGGTAGCCAATTTGTCATCCCTCTTTGGAGGTCCCGCTCGGTTGATGTGCTGAGGTTTCCTCTTCGACATAGATGCATCATTTAAGGTTCTAGAGTAAACCTAGTTGATTGTATGATTCTTGACGGCGTTCTAGCATATACAGTATATTGATATTCATTCGCTGACTTCTCAAACCAAGTCAGCATACATGTTACCACTCTTCCCACTCTTCGTTACTCACCTTGTACTTACATGGGTTCAAAACTATTTTGGGGTTACCTTTAATGTGCGGGCGAAGTCACTGTTTTCTCTGAAAGCTGCTTTACCCGTGTATCAATACGTATTGATATTCTCACGTCTTGTGCTTGTAGTTGTTGCACTCGATCTTGTGGCCTATTTGTTTATTTACTGAGGTGTTATTATGCGCTGTTCGCTGGTAGATCCTGACTTGATTTTGAACTGCAGGTCCGAATGAAGCGTCTAAGTCCACACCTCAACCTAATGGGGATGCTGGACAGAGGAAAAATCCAGCTGCTATGAGAATTTTAAGAGGTCATAAAGGTGCAATAACGGCTCTCCATTCAGGGGTACGAAGCGAAGGTGGAGATTACAGTGGGGACTCTGAGGAATCAGGTTTCTTCCTTAGTGGCTCAGCTGACTGCACGGTGAGTATCCTCAACTCTAACCGCCTACTGTTTTCATTTATATCGTCAGAGCAGCACCTCGTCATGAGAGTCGAGCACCACTTGGACTCTGTTCAGCTGCAGCTCACCTTCCTTGTATGTAAACATAAACTTCGTTACCCTCACATATGTTTTGGATCGTTTTTGTTGAGTTTACAGATAAAATTGTGGGATCCAGCCGTTAAAAACAACAATGAAAACTGTCGGGCTACTTTAACTGGCCATACTGGGTAATCATTGTCTGTCCAGCAAAAAGTCCATACACGTTTTCTAGTCTCAACAGGGCTCTTTTGTGGTTTTACCGGCTTTGTTGTCTTTTCGTAGAGGATTATGTAGTAGGATGAGTCAGACGTGCAGAAGGGTTTATCTACGGTGCGAGGAAGTTTGTTTTCGCTGCATTTTCTCATTTCGAGACAGAATTGAATTAATATAAAGTTCTGTTGTTGAGCACCTAGTTTACGTCGTTCGGGGAGTTGTCTCGTTTCCTCTGCACTAAAGGAACGGAGCCTGAAGAACTCATAGCCTTTCGTGATTTCTTGATACAGACCGATTCGAGCAATCAGCTCAGACAAGTCACGAGTGGTTACGGGTTCAGATGACCATACCGTACTTGTCTGGGACAAAACTGCTGGAGTGCTTCAGGAGGAGTTGAAGGGGCATGAAGACAGGGTATGCTCTTTTTAGAAGTGTTTGAATTGCAGTGAACCTCCCTAAGGGAGAATTTAGAAGGTTAAAGTACACTGCAAACGCTCTCTTCCAGTGGATGTACCTAAATAGTCTTATCAGTTAGAGGATTCCTTAACTGTAAGCGTTTAGTTGTGCATGTTAGTACTTATCAACCTATCAGCATATATAGTCAACTTCCTTCTGAGAATGGGTGATAGTCAGATAGTGTAGCTGACTGGGAAAGGTATGAGATTTGAAGTTCCTACACTGTCGTCTTTTGCTTTGACATCTCTTCCGTCGCCCCAGGGAGATGTTTACTTAAACTGTACACGAGAAAAGTAAGGACTCTTTAGCACGCTTGATGTCGTTTCCTTGGGTTCTTTCTTTGCGCCCGTACGTCTTTAGAGGACTTTCAGGTTGTGATATCAGTGTCAGATCAAGATGAGAGGGACAAGTCAAGTCGGTTTTTGTGGCCGACGATCATACTTTGACTTGTGGGTGCAGTATCTTTCAGGGCCAAGGGCATTAATATTCCTTTCGTTTCTTACTTGATTCATGTGCTTGCTTGCTTTGGACGAAATGGCTAACTTTGCCTCCGAGGTTTTACTTTTCATTATCGTCCTCTCGATCAGACGCACATGCGAAGGTTTTTCTTACAAGTGATTCTTGATATATCTATAGGTGAACTGCGTAAGGATGTTATCAGGCGAGCGTGTTATCACAGCAGGTTATGATGGGACAGCTAGAATGTGGGATGTAAGGACAGACCAGTGCGTGGCCACGGTGGGACAGCACTCCAGTGCTATCTTGTGCATGGACTTTGAGGAGTCTACTGGAGTCTTGTCCGCTGCAGGAATGGATGGGTCAGTGTGCCACAAGTCTCGGTTCTCGGCAAAGAGCCCTTCTTGACTGGCCTTTGCTGTTTGTAGACATTTCAAGTAAGTTGTCCATAGCTGTATCTGATGTTTTAAGTTGGATGTCTCAGGGAGATAAGTTGTTGGGATATACGAGCTGGAAAGCAAATGCATAAGCTTATTGGGCATACAGGTTGGATCAGGTATGCTGTAGTTTCAGAACGCAGAAGTTGGATCTTTTCCCGCTCAGAAGCTGACATCCATGCTTCACTCTGGTCGGCCTAACTTTCCGGGTGTTTCGTAGGACTTTGAGGAAGGTAGGGGATGTCATCGTTTCTGGCAGTGATGATTGGACAGCACGAATGTGGTCTGTATCTCGTGGTTCTTGTGACTCCATCCTCAGTTGTCACAAAGGCGCCGTGACCTGCGTTGATCTTTGTAAAGATGGAGCGGTTATAACCGGTAGGTGTATGAACTCAAATGTATCGTACGTATCTTGGAGATGTTCAGTGAGTGCCTCGTGTGGTTTTAGTTGTTTCAGAGGTTAACTCCGGGAAGATTGAGTCATCTTTATATGCACTCCCATGCGATAAACTGAAAGAGTAGGTGTCATGCACAGGATCTGCTGACGGAATGGTTCGACTTTGGGAGCGCGAGGATGGTGAGTTGGCTGAAATCTTAATTTTATCTGAACACATTGTATACTATTAATCAACTCGCCTTCGTCTGTGGTTCCAAGGAGGACAAATAAGGTGGTGTTCAGTTATGTAGTCAGGAATACCTTGAAATTTGCGGCCTCCCAGAAATCCGGTCCTCTTTAACCTCTCTGCAGAGCATGATGGTTACTGTAGCTTGTGCTGGTTCATGGCAGCCTTATTAACTCTCTGCTTGAGTTATGTTCGCTGGTATCTAGGGGACATGTAAGATTTCAGGTAGCTCTGTGTAGGCTAAAATATGACCATAGAGCTAATTACAAATCGGCTCTGTTCTGCGTTCTCTGGTTGCAGGAACCCTTCGTTCCGTAAAAACTGTAGCTGGAGTGCACTCGGCTCCTATCCTGTCAATCAAAGCAGGGGATAAATGGCTAGCAATTGGAGCCGCAGATAATTCCATGTCCTTATTTAGTAGAGCAGGAAATCAGTCGGGTGTTGAAAGCTGGCAGTTGTATCGGACCCCGCAACGATCTGCGGCCACAGTAAGTGCCTAAGCATGCCTTTGTATGTCCAGGGAGGGCCTCAACCGATTGCTTGTGGAGCGTGTCGTTCAAGCTAACTTGATCATGACTGTATTAGTTGCCTGATCAAGCTGAAAATATGAGCAGAGAGCTGGTTTGTTGTGATTCCGTGTAATTCTCGTGATAATAAGGGAAGTTAACGACTTCATAACCCTCTTGTTCTAACTGATAGATAGAAGATACATGTGCGTTTGGTGGCAGCATACTATGTTGATTAACTAATAACTAACTGACGCGGTTTTTCCGTTTCTAGGTCAGGTGTGTCACTTCAGATGTTGAGCGGGGTCGCATAATCAGTGGGGCGAGGAACAGCTTACTTCGGGTGTGGGAACCTATCAGCAGTGTTTAAAGTTGGAACCGTTTCCTCTCCATAGGTACTTTTTACTCTACAGAACCAGAAGTTCATGATTCCTTGGGCGCTTTCACCATGACTCCATTGAGCAGCAATAGAGGCATTCTTTTGATGTTGGTATTGCAGCAAACGGGAAGTCGTCTAATCTCTTTGTTGCAATGTTTCCGACAAATTTCCAGCTTTCTGTCCCCTGGTTAGAATTTTCCACTAAAAGGGTGCAGACATTAACGTACATTCACTCCCTTCTATCTCCTTCTCTGGGTTCAGTATTCACGGGTTTCCTCCTAAAGTGTATGGGGGCAGTTCTTGCATTGCACTGCTACCCACATGGACCGACATATGTAAGGCCTCTACATTACTACTGATTTGTTTGCTGTGACATGTCTGCTGTTTCATGTTGAAGATAATCCCTTGCGATGAACCATGTGCCAACTGCGTGATGGTCGTACCTCCGTGAATCGGAGGTTCTGTTACAAAGGGAACAGAGCTTTGGCCGCTACAGCAGAAACCTTTGGTCATCTGTACCTTGAGTTGAAAGAGGTCGCCGAGGTATTGAGTATCTCCAGGCCTGTGATTGGCAATCGACTGGAACGGGAACAAGAGATGCGGTGAGCAAGCGCGATCCAGTATACAGTTCAGGCCGGCAAAGATCCAGTATTAATAAAATTTCTGAAAAGGAGTATACTGATGATGTTCGAGTGTCAGTTAATGCTCGGAGAAAAGCAAATTTTAGTGGAAATTAAGTGAATCGTTGGCCGGGAGCAGCATACTTTAGCCCTCAGCCCTTAAGTCTGAAGAAAGTCGAAGCTGTTGCTCGCGGTATAGGAAAAAGAGCAGTTATTAGTTAGAAACAGGAGAGGGATTTTTGTCATAGGGTCTTACCAATCTCGAGAGCGAGACTTAAGCTGAGATGTCGTATGTTGACCGACTTCATTGACTTTATTTGTCATGGTTAGAGACCAGCAATGTGAGCCGAGCTGAGCTGAGCTCAAGTGCAGATGAAGAAAGGGCCGTGTCCAAGCTCATGTATTAGCATCGCCGCATATTGCAGCATTAGTTTATGAATAGTGAAGGTTGATTTCTCGATATGATAGATAATGAATCTTTAAATTCTACAGTCGTGGCGACTTGGTTCATGAGTTGAACTCTTTTGTGGAGACTTCATGTTTATGGACGAACACATGAATTTATTTTCGTCGCAGAGTCCTTCCTGAGTGCTCCTCGTTCAGAATGTTGCACTTACTAGCACGACAATGCCGAAGGTCTCTCTAAACACACTTGTCGATGGATCTGGTACGTGAGTGGCCACTGGAAGATAACGATACGCGTGTTCAGCGCAGCATCTCCAACCACGATCCTACGGACTGTAAACAGGAAAAAGGTGTTCTTCCGACTGTAGAGTTTACGGCTGCGTTCACTGGAGTGTCCTCAGTAGTAAGTTACTAACCATTGCACCTAACTCCGGGTCACGGTCAGTAGACATCGTCGCGCCTGTTTGTCGCACTGCTCTCCAAGGTCGCGGGACAACAGAGTCAGATGTAATGTACGAGGAACTTTGTGCCAGCGTTTCAAGTTTTGGACAAAGCGTGACGCAGATATTTAGAGTTACTGTAGGATGAGTATCGTAGACCTCTGAGGTGTAAGAAAGCTAGCGTAGCAAGTTGCGCAACCTGTTACGGGAATGAATCCTCACACACTGAATCGAGAGAATCCAATCAAATGCAATCTGTCGGCATCTCTAAGTGCGTTAGTCCAAGTTACTGGAGTCTGCGACTCTGGACTCTGGACGATCATGGTCTTACCGAAGCAAGGCCTGCGTTTGTAGCTGCCCGAGGATCGCTTTCGATGTCTTCACTCGAGTAGCGTACGGAAGCGAGGGAGGAGCATGTGGTCAGGTCAGCAGTCTCATCATGACGAGCCACATTGAACGGGTGTGCACGTATGAAAGAGTGTCAGTGGCTCCAGTCGTCCTTGCGAGATCCCACTGCGTGAATCTTCTTCTTCCTTCCTCTTCTACCCGGGAATGTCGATAAATACCAGGAGGACAAAGAAAGTCGTTAGTAGGTAGTCGGCGCTCCTCCGTCCTCGTCCTGCTTGTACTACTCATGGATATTTCGTCTTCCATGATTTTTCTCTTGGATGGAGTGAGAGCCGGGGAACTACACGAATGAACGTTCTCGAGCGAAGCATAAACAACAGCATATCTACGACCGTAGTCGGAAGAATGGATGATCACTCTGGTAATGATGGAGCAGAACTTGTACGAGGCCGAGGGATATAATCGAATTCTTACGGAGATCGAAGGCAATTAATTACAAGCAACGGAAGTACACACTCATTGTAGGACGCTGCTGATTTTAAAGAAGGTACACCTGTGCTGAGCAAATGCCGTCTAGGGTCGGGGCCAGAGGGCCACTTGATTCTTGAAGCAAGCGGGTATGCAGACGGGAGGCAGGCGGGCGGGCGGGCAGGCAGGCAAGGGTTGATGAGGCTTCGGAGGTAGTTGTTCGTCTTTTGAGTCCACTGAAAGGGCCGCTAGTTGATTGATCAATCATCTGCTGGAATTAGGGCTGAGGGGCAGGGAGGAGGCTAGATGCCATCGAGAGTGATCTCTGCTGCAAAATAAATATGCAGCCTGGGGGATCAGATTACGGATGACGGATCGAGGTCTGAGCTTGGCTCCGCAATCAGAGGACGAGTCAATGCGAAAAAGGAGAAAAAGCATCGGGTCAATTTAGCATCGGGTTGCCTCAACAGACTCGCTCTCTCTCTCTCTCACTCAAACATACACACACACACACACACGTACTTAGTTACTCTTTCTCCCTCCCTCTTCTCACTCTCGCTCGCACTACAAAGAAGGAAGGCTTTTGGGGTGAACAGGAGAGGGGCGGAGAGAATCCAGGTCTTCATGCGTGGGGAAAGCAGGGAGAGTGGGCTCCACAGCCACAAAGTTGGAAAGAGAGCATTAGGCTGTGATTGGGCGAGAGTGCAGGGCCTTGGCTCGAGCTCGAGGCGCTCTATTATTTTTCCATTCTTTGCCCTATCTATCAATCCACGGGGAGAGTTTATTCCTTGCGAAAGCGACAAAATGGCTGAGGGCAGGCAGCATCGACATGTATTCTTTTGTCATCGGAAATGAAACGAGCCTGTCTGTGGCCATCGAGAGCAAAACTTGATTCCCACGTGCACATGGAGAGTGGTTGCGAAGAATCTCCCCTTGCAACTCATTCGGTGGTCCTCCCCCACTTGCATCAACACAATTCAAGTGAAGTTAGTTCCTCCCTCCGTGCCTCCCTCCGTCCTCTTCGCTCTCGCTTTCTCTCTCGGTACAACAGACCCAACATCTTTTGTTTTGAATTTTCCTCTCAGGGCTTACAGGAAGTTCATCGTTTTGACTAAAGTCGGTAGGGAAGGAGGGCTGGGGTGCTGTGGAGAATAGCTACTACTGTAGCGAAGTCCATCATCACCTCCGTACTACACAGCAAATACCTTCTTTCCCGCTAGATTTCATGCATAACCTACAACAACATCGTAGCGTTTTCTGTCGTCGGCAATAAAATGTAAAGGGCGCTCTCGGTGCAGTCGGGTGCTGGGGAACTTGTAGGTTCGGCTTCGAGGCGTGTGTAGGGGTTCTTTTGGTACCACTCGAGTAGAGTGGGGCGGGATTGGTTCGGCTCGTGAATCGATCAACATGACAAGCAGCAGTAACAGCAGGTAGATATATAAAAGTTCCCCAAAAAGACAAACGACTGAAGCACCAAACAAACAAACGAACGAACGATAGGACGGGATGTGGTTGCTCTGATGGTGTTGTGATGGATAGTTGCAGATAGGAATGCTGTAGCAGTAGTAGCAGTATCAGTGCAGCGTTACGTATGCAGTGCTGCGGTGGTGTGCAGTCACACGCTGCAGTGCCCTTGAGCTCCGTGCTGCAGTAGCAGCAGAACCAAAGGGCTTGCTCCAGAGGAAGGCGGAACTGCTGCGGCCCTTTTTCCTCCTCTCATCAGCAGCAGCACAACCTCCAGGAGCGGATTCTATGTTGTGTATTGTTGTTGTGGTTGTGTGCACTGTGTGTACGGTCGTTCGTTCCGTTGTTACAGGCCGGCTGGCCGGCAGATAGGCACTGAACTCTGATCGTGACTTGGATTCACAAGCAAATTCTTTCTACTAGTTGTTACTCCTTGCTCTCTTTCACTTTCTTCTGCTTCTTCAGCGCCTCCAAGTCGTTCTCATTGGTGGTTCAGATGATTACGCATCTACGATGGTAACTGCGAATTAAACGCTGCACGGGAGGAAAGCAAGGAAATTCTGTGTTGTAGAGATAAACGTGGGCGGTTTGGTCATCTGACCGCGCACAGAAGATATGTGTCGATCTAGTTCCAGACTGGAACGAATAGAATGAACTGAATGGATGAATGAATGACTCAAGAGGAAAGGGGGGTTGAAATGCAAAAATGTGAAGATCGAGATGACGACGGGTTAAGTACAGTCCACTGATGAGCGGTGGGAAGGATTAGAAAGAGAAGGGCCCAGGTTTTCCCCTGCACTGCTTCTCTGAGCCAGAGAACTGGACTGGAAGTCTGGTGTCTACTGACTTGATGCCCGGAGATTCGAAATGCTGATGAATCAGACCTTTTACGAAAATAGCTAATGGGCGAGTCTGCAGCGCAGAGCGGGGAATGGAGGGGAGCGCAGGGGGCAAGGAGATTCATCACTCTACTGCATAGGGCTCGAAGTTCTAACAATGTTCTAAAGAAAGAAGGAAAATGTAAAGGCTGTCTTGGCCGACTTTTAAGATGTCAGTGGACTTGTCGCAGATAAAGTTGGATGACTTGGGCCATGGACGAAGCAAGCAGGCCACGTACTGAGAGGCCAGGTGTCATTCATTAATGCCTATCGAGGCGAGAAAGCAAGGGGGGTTGAATAGGACTCGTCCAGAGTCCAGCCCAAGCAGATTATCCATATTGCATTATGCTGCTGCTTCATCTCGTCGATCGTCAATCAACCTCACGAAGCAAACTCTCTCGTGTGGTCAATCTCGAGCAGTCTTTCTCTTTACAGGAGAGCGAAAAAGCATATATATATATCACTGCAAACCGGTTGGCGGAATCGGTGGGTCTGGACTCTGGATTCCAACTGGGTAGAAGAGGCGCAGTTCAACGAGTGGAAGTGGTCAGGTCCTGCATGATCCATCTAAATGATTCATCTCGCTTCATTTCATCTTCCTGTCTGTCAGCGCAATACTTTATCATCTCATCTCATCTGCATCTCATCTCGAAGTCCACGATTCTACAGTGTAGCATATGTTTCATTACCTAGACGGAGTCTGACTAAAAGGAGGTGAAGTGGAAAGCGACATGACATCCTGACATGAACGAATGAATCTAATCTTCTCCTCCATCACATACATGAACCTAACTGTACTGTAGTAGAGTCGACAGCACAGGACTGGACTGGACCGGACCGGACTGGGGTTCAAGATGCTCCTTCCCTTCCCGTCCCCACCCGCACACTCTTTCCACCATCTCTTAGCAGACTACCATGCCTCCCTCACGAGCACCAGCACGAGACCGGAACAGAAAGGAAGACTTCTTCTTCTCCTTCCTTCCTTCCTTCCTTCCCTCCCTCCCTCCCTCCCTCCCTCAGCTCAGGCTAACACACTTGAACCCAACATTCGAGTTGGCCGTCGTTATTAGAATACGGAAGGTGCAGAGTGGGCTTGCACCAGCACCAGCACAAGCGTAATAACCGCTTCCGATTCCGACATTCAGTACGTACCTTTGCTGCTTCACAATGAGCTTTCTCTCTTGCACACGGCCCCCTTTCTTCATCTGCTGCACTCTCCTCTCCTCTCCTCTAACCATGACAAACAAAGTCAATGAAGGAAAGTCGGTCAAAACATGACATCTCTAAGATAGCTACCGTAGCAGCCAGCAGCTACAAGATGACCAACCGCCACTTGCAAACTCACGGTTCTCCTTCAGCGCAGATTCAGATCGGATCATGTTCTGTTCTGCAATTGTTGTTGGGTTCGCTGGGCCTCCTTCACATATCTAGTGTAGAACGGGAGAACCAAGCAAAGCAAGGGGACCTCATCACCGACTCACTGACACTGATGCTGCTCTGTCCCTGGACTGGACTGGAGTCGAGTCAGACTGGTCGTGTTGCCGGTAGTTCGGGCTCGAGCCGCCCGACGACCAGAGCCCCGAGATTCCTAAAACCCCCGTCCTACCATGACGGCAGTGTCACGTACCCTTGAACCAAATCGTGAAACTGTACCATGTCACCGCGACCTTGCTTTCCCTCCTGGCATTCGAGTCAACACTTCACTATTTTCAAACGTCAAATAGTTGCATAAATTTTCTTTTTGTTTGTCAGCAATAATAACAATGTCAAGTAAATCTGTCATATATTTAATACCATATACATATTTTTCTAATACTCGAATCGTCTTTCTGAATTTGCTGCTTCCTTTTTATGTAGTATTAATTATATAGTGATATATAATAACATATTTAAAAATTAAGAATAAGAATATATTTATACACAATTTTAACTACTTTTTCTGATTGTGAATACTAAATTAAATAAATTAAATATTAAATTATTTATATACAACTAGGAAAAGATTAAAAACAATAAAATTTTATTGTTTTTTCTTTTTTCTTTTTCCGAGCAACAGCCTAAGATGATCACTTGGGTCGACTAATGGAACTGTTTGCTGTAGTTGTGTCTATCTTTCTAATTCTGGGACCGAGGCAGGAGAGCGATGGTGCAATTGTAAGTCCGAATGCTATGCAGGAAACTCAGATAGATGTTTGCTCTCCATCCTCATGTGTTGCTGCAACTAGTCGACACTAGATTGCTCATGAAAAAAAAATCGTAAAATAATTACAATTAAAGAGTTCTCAAGAATATAAATAATAAAAAGAGAACATTTGAGACTCAGCCAGACCAAGGTAGGAGATTGAGAGGACCTCATCCACCTTCGTGATGATCGATATCTCACTATCTCGCATATGCTTCCTCGAGCTTTCTTGCTCTAGCAGGGCACGCTTGCTTCGCACATCTTGTGCTTCCGAGATCTCTCTCTCTCTCTCTCTCTCTCTCTCTCTCTCTCTCTGTGTGTGTGTATCGGTTCTGATCTTTTAGATTTCCGCTTTCGTTCCCTCTTTCGCTCTTTCATCATCTTTCTCGGTTATGTGCTTCATTTATTCTCAACTCTCTTTTCATTCGCACACTATCGCTATTTGTCTTGGGAGCAAATCTGGGAGCATCTGGGACACTCCGCCTCATCCTCGAGCTCGTGCTCTTTGGAGATCTCTCCCCTTTCGGTGAGACTGTCCTATGTGCACTCTCGATAAAATACTTATTTCAAAGATGATATCGAGAACGGTTTGCTGACGCTGCTCTATGACTCTTAACATAGTCTAACGCCTCATTGACCTAATGTCTTCCTCATGTTCGGCGGCCTCGCAATCGGTTTCTCTCGCGGATGCTCATCTGCATAGCAAACTGCAACGTATGTCTCTCACTGCAGCTGCTGACGAGCTGATCTCACTAAGGGTTGCATTCTCTCTTGCGGAAGGTGCTTGACATCTCCGGAAAATTTTCTGCCGTGGATTTAAGATTGAGGTGGCGATGTGCTTGGATGAAACGTGACTGATTGCAGATGTGTGCTATCTGCCAACATGCATGCACGTCATTTGGCGGCTCTCAGTGACGACATGTGGACTGAAAGGGAGTGGTTGATGAAAACTATAAAAGCTAGACGATTTCTCAAAAGATCAGAGAGTTTTTGAGATTCATGTCGTTAGGCTATTGAAATTTTCTGCGAGTTTTCTTGTTCGAGTTTCTGATCTAGTTGGGTGGATTTTTGTCTTGGGAGGAAGAGTTCACGGTGAACTGCTAATGCGCGTCAACAGATTCCCGCAGCCTTGGGCTGGAAGGGTATGTTACAAGAGATTTTGTAAAAAATTCCGCACAGAGTACCTTGAGTGAGATGGCATTTTGGTGTTTGGAAAAAAGTTGACGAATATCTACTAACGAGCGTTAGTAGATCTCCGCAAGATTATAGAGGTGACGAAAGATGTCTAGTTTCAGAAGGTCATAGTGGAGATTGTAAATGTCAAGTTGAGACAATTTTGTTGCATCAGAAGCTCATCTCGAGGACTTCCTCCATGTACTTTTACATTTTCTATGAGTTTTGGAGAAAGTATGGGAGTATCTGCTAGCGGGCGTTAGAGATTATCGCAACCCTCTTGGGATTTTGTGAAGTAGGGTGATTTAGAGAGGTCATATGAGAAGTTGTGAGTGTCCGCTTTTGATGACTTTTCTTGCGTTGGAAAGCTTGTCTTGAGGACTTTTTCCTTGTGGTTTTATATTTTTGATGAATTTCAGGACAAGTTTGCGAGGATCTGCTAACGAGCGTTAGCAGATTATCGCAGCCTTGTTGTGAGTAGGGTAACTTTGGAAGGCCGTAGCAGATATCGTAGCTTTGCTGAGATTAACGAGTAGGGTAACTTTGGAAGGGCGTAGCATAGTGTAGGAGTGTCCGTTTGACGTGATTTCTGTCGTGTTGGAAATGTCTCATCGTGCACTTTCAACCTATGCTTTCACATTTGAATTTAGGCGATTTAAGAGAAAACCTGCAGCGAATTGCTAGCGAACATTAGCAGATTCTCAAAGTTTCCTTGGATTTGAGATGGTTGAACAATTTCTGAAGGCTGTAACTTTTCACTTAGGTGTCGATTTTGAAGTGATTTTGGCACTTGGAAGATTTTCTAGAGGTCTTTGTGAGTAGCTGGAGAAACTTGAGGTTAGGAAATCCGAGTAGACACCACGAACCTCTAAGATTATACAATGAAAAATATGAATCTTGGACGGCATAACAAGTGTGAATAAATCATTCTTCAGTGTGGGTTTATATTTGGCTTCCTTCTCTCCAAATGTGCATTTCTGCCACAACCTGATATCTCGTGTAGCATGGACATCATTCACGTAACCTACAAATCGGCACCAATAGACGACTTGTCCACACTGTTGGTCATTTTCAACTATTCTCAAATACAATTTGGAAAAAATCTTATTACTTTTCAAGTCAAAAATATAAGAAAATCTACTTTTCATGTGTAACTAAAGCCAGATGCTATAATATGTATTTTCTTACACTCTAGAATTATAGCACGGTGCAAATTTAACCGTACGACCGTAAATGCAAGTCGAACTTGCGTTTTCAAGTATTAACAACTATTTTATCACAAAAAGAAATTAGTAGAAACTAAATAACCAAAACATGAAATATATGCACCAATGTGAATGTAACTTTAGATACAAGATTGAAGCTTTTTCCAACGACATAATATCTTCCCCCACTGCCTTATACATCAAAATTCGTTTTCTCTTATCAGAAAACATATAAGATTTATATAAAAATTTTATAATAAATTGTTATAAAAAATTAAATTTCTCTATAACTGATGTGTGTTAACCAGTCCCGGAGTTGTCAGCACATCCTGACATAACCCATAACTGATACAAGGACTGATGCACTGCTGGGGGTATAAGTCAAGAAAATTGTTTAGCAAAATGTGTCATTTCATTTGCATATTAATTTATGCACTATCCTTTCGCGCTAGAAAGGTTATAGCATAAATTAATGTAAATTTAGAAAGTGTAAATGAGGTGAATATCCAATTCATATAATATGTATCTCAACTCCTTTCTGCGATCAGGATCAGTAACAAAACAAGAACAATATGTGAGGGAAGATTCAAGAATATGAGTTTTGCTATGCATTTGCATAGCTAACCGTCCCCTTCCAAAATAAATGAAGACAAAAAGTAGAAATCACAGTGAGAATTTATTGTCATTTTCTAAAAGTAGAAGAGTTTAGTTGCAAATTTAGATAATGATAAAAAACCCTAGTTTACTGATTAATAACCGGATAACCGGACGAAAACCAGACTGTGTTCAAAATGTTATTTCCAAGCATCTGCATAATTTGGTGACTTTCTTCAGGGAAAAAATGAATAAGGAAGAAAAGAAACCAAAGGCTCAAAAGTCTCTTAAATAAAGTCAGAAATGTTTTTCTCTTAACTTACAAGTAGAATCTGTACATTATAAAGTTCTAATTTTGAAGCATGGGGGTTTTGAAGATGATTTTTTTCTCGTTTTATTTAATTGAGATTATATTTATTAATCTAAATGATGTGAAATGGAAAGTGCTTAGGAGATTACCGCTTGAAGGTAATGTTTTCTGGTGATGACGCATTGGAGAGTTTTATTTTCCACTGATAATAAAACTCTCCAATGTATCCTCACTCTTTCAAAAGAATTGTTTGCAGTTTGAGTCCATGTAGATCAAAATGAATATACTTTGCATGGTCGAAGTCGTCCAGTAAGTAATTTTCTTTTTATTTCCTTTAGTGCATGTTTTCTATGTGGAGTTTATTTACCGAAGATAGGTGACCCAAGTGGTTTAGATTACATTCTTTTAAGAGAAATATCGTGAGTTCAATCCTTTGCAGGTACGGTTGGAAGTGCATGCTGCATGCTACTACAAACTGTTAATGAAGCTTCTAGTACGAGTCTTGTTGTGATGGATTCACATGGAAAGTGTCATGGTCTCGAAGACACCAAGGTACAAATAATACCATTTACCGTTTCTCTATCTAACGCATGGATTCTTACCTCACTGAACCGTAAACCCGGTGGGAGGGTTCGAACCTGTGACGATCTGCCTAGGATCCGTGGCGTGATCATTACAAGTTCCATTCATAAGTTATCGCGAATCACGAACGGGTCTGTAGTGATTCACGATGAACTTGACGGCCTAGTTCGACAAGCCTCATCGAAGATGTCTGTCATTTGGTCACAGATTGGTCCGTCGAATCTGTGAATGGAGAAGAATACGATTATTTCACGTACCTACTCAAAAGAAAAATACTCCAATCCATCGCGCATCCATCAGGTACTACAACGAGAAACACGCGATGCAATGGATAGAAAGACCCCTCAAGCCTTACAACGGAAAGAGGTACTCGAAGGGTCAAGCAAAAACGCCCCGAAGAACCTTATCAGTAGATCGAAGTTAGCCTATCGCTACTAAAATATCACACACCGGTAAATCGAAACTACTACCGATGCTACAACGGACTATAGCTCGGGGTCCCTCTACTTTCCAAGAGACTGCTATGAATGGAACCAACGCATGTTAGTCTTCTTCTTGACAACTTCTACTACTCGACTCGACCGTGATTCTAGACAGTCGAATCTTGCAAGAGTAGAGAGCAGCTTGACATGTACGCTTGCAGTCGTACGTCAGCTCAGGACTAGTTGGATCGACTACTGTCCATGAGCCTTTGTACAGAAAAGACAGTCTGGTAGTACTGAAGTTTCATCTACGAGACTGGATTATTTCATTCGGGGAGAGCCAAAGTTTCCAGACAGGATGAGAATCTCCTGGGATGTGCTCTTTCGGTTCATTTTCTCCCACGCAGCTCTTTTTCCGATTGTTCATTCCGAGGAATGCTTCAAGCATTAAATTACACGTACAAACGATCGAAAGTGGACGTTCGTACGAGCGGGAATGATAAGCTGACCGTGAAGTACATACAAATTCCGGTCGAGACGAGAGACCGGATTCTGTTCATAAAGGGTCTCTCTCTAGAACGAGACGACAGATGACAGCAGTCGCACAAGTCGAAGAAGTCGCTGTTCATGGCTGGGATTTTCTGTGGGTCAGGTGGGCATTTTCTTCCTCGGAAATATGAGGAAACTTAAGTGTAATTGAACTCTGACTTCATGGGTACTTTTGATCAAAATCTAGACCCTACGCATTATGAGAAGGACTGCTCAAAATGTCATACATACACTAAACTCTTACTCGAAAGCAAAAGTTCCTTTGCACTTTGACGAGAAAAGTGCAAACTTATCTGATCAAGCTTACACTTTCACGTTAGGAGGTGCAGGACTCTCTTCATCAAGCTAATTCTTCATGTGACTTCTTTAGATGAAGGTCATACTCATTGTTAATCGATTTTCGGATGTGAAAGTCCTCAAAATCTGTCAATGGGAAACATTCTGTAAGTAGATATGACATGACTCGACTACCATGAGGGTGTTCATTGATACTATACCATACTTAATAAATGCCACATAAATCAAGCAAAAATCTTGTGTGCTCTTTTAGGTTTTTGCTAGAATTTTACGAACTTATCTAAATACAAAAATAAGTTTTAATTTTATATTTATCACAGAGGAGACCGTAATAAATTGAGATAATAAGGGGTGTCAAAGTTAAGAACCTTCTGAAAAATTTGAGAGCAGTGGGAGTGAGTTACGATTTCTGTCAGACTGCGACCAGTGTTTCATGCGGGCACTTCCAAGGGTATCCGTAAGAAAATGCCGCGGGTGTTTTCTTAATGGCTCTTCACTCGTTCCGTCTGCTTTTTTACAATGGATTCTTTACTGCTATGAGTAATTATCTTGAGTGTACAAACTGAAAAATAATTAATGATAAAATCGTGATGTCCAGTCACAGACGCGATCTAAAATGAGTCACGGTTATAACAAAGTTTATTGTGACTATTTTAAGATCAGTTATCTCTCTTCCGTTGAAAAATATTTCCTCTGAACTTTGACACCCTTAATAAATCCTACCCTTTCCAGATCACAACTTCCCAACAGATGACTCGTGAGTGGACTTTATGTAAGCAGATGCTGCTGTTTTCACACAGATGAACCCTCGTTGGACCAGGATTCGACCGCCCGTCGCCCCGGCTACGGGCGGATGGGGCAAGTTGAGAAGACAGTTCGCTTTTTGAGGATGACCGAATATCACTTTTGTGGAGCCGGACGTTTTTCCCATTTATAGTACATTCCAGTTCGGATGAAGTCGTACAGGAATCCAGCTCTTGAGTCTTGAGGAAGTGTAGAAGACGAGCAGAAGGCAAAGTAATTACGGAGTACTGCGCCCATTCAGAATCCAGGAAACGTCAGTCCAGATTTACAGGCGGAGTGCCCTCCTCGCAGGACATTCATGAGTACGACGCGACCTAATTCGCAACAAAGCATCAACTCCCATCCTGACGCTGAAACGGCAGAGCTTGGTGGCTTGCTGTCGAAGATGCAATCCCGGCCCGTCATGTCCGTGCGTCTATTTCCGCGACTCCTTCCCCACCGACATTTATCTGCCTGAAATCCGCAACTGGCGCCCTTCCTTCTCCTTCTCCTCCTAATACGATACGTAACGACAAACGAGACTGGACTGCCATATCATTGGGTATGGGTTTTGGCTCACGACGAACGTCCAGAGTCGCGTCGGCGGCAATTCCTACTATGCCCACCGTCGGTATGGGATTAGGAATATAGGCTGGAGACTTGGGTCCGGAGTCGCGTCATGGGCAAAAGACGCAGCCACTTCTCCTCATCACAGCCGCAATACGATTATTAGGTGCTGGCTGGGTCTTGGTCCTTGGACTCAGGTACGGAGTCTTGCGAGTAATGACCGGTAGGGCTGGTATACTTGGACTTGTCGGCCCGCTGTGAATTCTTTGAGATGTAAATGGCATACATACTGGTAACTTTTGTTGATTCAAAAGCTCATTAATTATCCAACAGTATAGTCCTACCTTAGGCTTAAACTATGTAGGACTATTTTAAGTCCGACCTGTAAGTATTTTCGAGTGTTCAACTTGATGATAGCGGGAAGTCAAAGTGGGTGGTCAAACAGGAAGAGAGATCAGTTGAGAGGACCGATGAGTCTATGAGATGCGCGAAGAATAGTCGAGGGAGCGAAGGGATACGACGACACGCTACAACAGTCATGTGCATTCCATTCTTCGTGCGTGGCTCATGCGTCTGCACTAACTGAAAATACAAAGGCTGCATCTCAGTAATATCAATTAAAGAATTTACCCTGAATATGATGCTCATGGCCCATACCATCGGAAGAAGAGGGCGCTTAAAAGGAAGTATGGGTTTGGACTCCATGCCCCTCGTGCCCTAGATTTGAGTACATCGTGATCACCGTAAGTTTCAGAAGATAGATACTGAAACTACTTTAACTGGCCCAGTATTTACCCACTTACAAACTCCAGTATTTACTTACTACTATTACTGCCCATATCACCTTCAGTAACAACCCTTACTGATCGGACGCAGTCCGCCAGACACGCACAGTTGTAGCAGTCTACCCGGTTCCGTTCCTCGAAGCGTTCTGTAGAACGAATCGAAATTTGAATATTCTAACCGAAGCGTTCTGAACTGGATTCTTAGAGACGAAGCTCTTGAAAATCGGATAGTCTTTAATACATTTTGAAATAAATTAAATTTATGTAATGAAATGATATAAATTTAATCGAATTATTTGGAATTATTTGGTAAAAAACTAAATCAGATAATTTCTAAAGGCTGTGAATCAGACAATTTAAAGATAATATTAAATCATTAAACGTTTTACTTATAATACTAAAAGTTTGAACTCTCAACGGCTCCACTGCAATGTGGCTTTGTGTGCTTTATGAGAACTCTAGACAAATCCACGTGCAGGTCTGACCATCATATAACAGAAAAAGACAGAGATTTGTAAACGTTGAAATGAGAATATGTTCACTGGAATATCTCACTTGCGACTTCTGATAGCTAGCTTCCCTCAAACTTCGAGATCCAGAAACTTGGGAGTGACAAATTCTTCATACCCCTGCTCTTTCATTTCACTGTTTTATAGTTCTGATTCCTCGTTCCATCTATAAGGAACTGGAACTGTATTAGCAGTACGAGCGATCTGATGATCCAACGCAAACTTACTGTACCCTCCTAATCTGCCTCTCAGAGATTCAACTGTGTCGAGTTTGCTCGATCAGTTAAACGTAACCGTAACAGTAACTTGTCCTAAACTGGAGTCGCGATCGTCTGACTTGATGTTCAAAAGCGCAGGAATCAGTTCGATCACTTCAACTCAAACGAACTCATTTCTAGATCTGGAACTGCTTCTAATCTTCAAACGTAGTACGAGAACCACCACTTGCGCATCAGATGAGTCAAGTAAGTTGGTGAACTACGTAGACGCTATCATCCTCCTCAAAGTCTATTCGTTTCCTTCTTACGTGCTTTGCACTGAGTCTCCATGTCTTATGCATCAATATACGAAGCTCTCTTCTCTCTCTAGTTACTTCGCGAATTGAATGAGAATTATGTACACATTAGCAGCAAATTGTCTAAAGGTCCAACGGAATTTACTGTATGGACGAGAGAACAGTCACAAGCCATCGACAAACTGGAGGCAGACCTTGTCATGAAAGAGCGCTTTGGAAAATTAGCAGGATCGCCTGACGGCAAATCGCGAGAGATACATCATTTCGAAAGTAAACTGAACCGGATCACTAATTCAGAGACGGAACCGTTCAGAGACTATATGATTTAGAGACCGAAACATCTAAAAACGAACATGAAATAGCGATATTATTAAGCTCAGCAGGCATAGGAACAGATCAATAACATTTTTGAATCATACGAGTTACAAAAAACTGACAGATTTCACATGTGAGAATATCTATTGAAAATGGTAGCTCAACTGGCATCTAAATGAAATGGAACCAGATCTTTTGGAACTTTCCGCCAGAAATTCAACGTAAAAAAGAAGAAGAAATTATACTAAGAGAGAGAAAAACTGTCACCTAATACTGCACCTACTACTGAGTTCAACTTACCAGAAAGTAAGATAACTTAGAGGATACTAACTAATGAGGATCAAATCAAATCAAGAGGTCACCACATGAGAAATAGCAACTTGGGTGACGTTTCCAGAAAGTTCTTAATTATATTTCTTCACGAAATCAATTCTGAGAAAGTAATTAAAATTAGTCGAATCAGATGGAGTTTTAATCTTATATATGAATTCTTGGGTGCATAGTCAAGGGATATTAAGAGTGGTTGAAAGATTGATTCCGTTTGTTGGGATAATATGTTTGGAGATGGCGAAAGATCCTCGGCGAGATGGAAGGGATCGCCAGACAAAATGAGGACAAGAGTTCTGACCTTTTTTAGGGTTAATATGTAATATAATAATAATCAGACCTGCTGACAGCTTTTGAGTCCCCTTGGTGTCTGGGTCGCAACAGATAGCTTCTAACTTTATATGTGCGGCTTTTCCATAATCATGAGTTATCATGTCATTTCTGTCCTGTCTGCTACTAACGAAAGAACATGTATCATTTATAATATGATTTGATTTTGCTTTGATTCTCTTCAGAATCTTGTTGCTTTAAAGAGCAACTTTTCCTATATAGAGGCCTCTAATTAGATCATCTGTTGCTGTGCTTAGCAAGTGAAAAAAAAGCTTAGTGTAAAACAAGAGACTTTTAATTCTAAAAAAGTAGTATATGCTTATCTACTAGATAGTAGTTTAACTTCGATACCATTATAGATTTTATTCTCATGTTAGTTCAAGTTTTATTTATTGGAGTTTTATTTTCCTTAAAAGGTTAATATAAATTTCAAAGGTATTTGCAAGAAAATACACGATTTTGACATGATCCGATCAGGTACCCTTCTTATACCGACACTAAGTTTTGCAAATTCTCAAGAAAATTATATCTAGAAAAGTATTTTAGATATAACGATTAAATTTCTTCGTTTAGAGCAATCCATGTGTTGTCCTGGTTACCAGGAGCACCTCTAGGGAGAGGGGGGTTTTAAAGGTGAGTGAGAGTGAGAGAGAGAGAGTGAGAGAGAGAGAGAGAGAGGATCTAGATATCTTGAAAAGAAGGCGACAAAGAAGAGAATCTAGCCCTCTATATAACATTTCGAGAGGGAAAGTAAAAGAAGGGCCTTTTGCTCTTTCCAGATTCCGGTAATAGTCTGGAGAGTCGTTGACACTTGATCTTCCTTTCAATTTTACTTTCGTTCCAATGAACTTCCAATTGCAGCTTTTGATGATGATGAAAGTGGAGTGATGCTCATCCGGCTCTCTCTCTCTCTTTTCTCTTTTCTCTTCTCTTCACTCACTCACTCGTGCACTTTACTACTAGTTTCTTTATGGGGTGACCTTCTCTCACGTAGAATATGAATAACTATTTACTTCATATTTGACTTTTCTTTTGTATTGACTAGGCATTTGTAGGTTATAATGCGTAGATAGAAAATAAAAGGAAAATTCTCAACGGGAAGTTTGAATTCAAAGTTTAGGCCTAAGAGAGAGCTACTTGGGAAGGGCCAACACTTAAGATATTTAAACTCAGGGTTTGAAATAGAAATCTAAATTAATCATGGATTAGCTTGATGGGGAGAGCTCAACTCAGCTAAATTCTTAACGTGGAGATGAAGGCTCAATTTCTCTTTCCTCTTTGAGCCCGTGTTCAGATCATGAACAGCAGACCGAGAAGACTTTTTCTATGTTAGATACGACATTCGATCGATCAGAAAACTTCAAAAATCTACAATAAAATCAAGATAATAATATACAACCCTAAAAGTTCTTTTAAGTTGTGGTAAAAGTAATATCTAGATCTATACAGTAGTAGGTTTGGGATGATTTTTGACCTGCAAGCATTGGTTAGCAATCCTCTGGGTAAACATCTTGTTACGTCCACCATGAGAGCATATTCATGTTCTAGAGTAGAAGAAAACAATTCCAGATCCAAAAGAGAGAAAAACCAACTTCCACAACTCCTGAGTCCTAACGGTTCGAGAGAAGAAACAAGTGTGGAGCAAATGGAAGCGAAGGAAGGAAGAGGAGAAGCTGAAGCTCAAACCCCCCACAGGGATACACGGCGGATTCGGGTGGTCTGGTCTGATCTGATCTGAAAAGGCACTTGGTCTACGGAAATGACACAAACGGGTATCTATAAAAAAGGACTTGGTGGTCCGCAAAAGGGGAAACACAGTCGTCATGGAGAAGCAAAGCTCGGGCTGGAGGGAGCGCCCACAAGAAAATGTGAAGGAAGGAACGAAGGAAAGAAAGAAGGAAGGAAGGGGGAAAGGAGAGGAAAAAAAGGTACACATGCATAAAATTATCTCTGACTGACGAGAGGTGATTGAGTTTTGTGGAGCCTCCTCCCAGCCATTGCCTTGGAGCCTACGTCTCGTGGGGGGTGGGGGGGTCTCTAAAGCGGATGTGCTCCAATGCATTCATACATCACAAGGCAGCTCAGGCAGGCATCCCCACTCTAAATAGACGAGCTGGAAAGGGCAGCATGCAATGCAAAGACGACGTCTAGGGGAGGGGGAGGGGGAGGGGGAGGGAGGGGAGGGGGCCGTTGGGCCGGCAGGTATGGGCCTAGCATGAGCTCACTCAACAGACCTTGTGCTCTGGGGTCGGGAAAGCAAGTCCACTGGTGACACGAAGGACTTGGACAGCTACTACTAGTGCCCCTAGAGCTGCCGCTGCCACACAAAAGAAGAATGAGCAGCGGGATGACGGGAGGAGGAGGAGACGGGCAGTACAGAATTGCCGGCCAAGAAAGGAGTCTCGCAGTCCCCGAGGCGCAGTGTAAAGACGAGGGGGCCGACGGCATCTTAGATCACAGAGGCACGTGCAGAGAAATGGCCTTCTCAGCAACGAACAGGAACCAGTTGAACTTGAAGATATGTCATGGAGCTGTTTGTTTCCACCACGAGGGGTGACAAACAAGCATCCAAACAAAACAAAAACAGAGCAGAGCAAGTCCCTGTTTCCTTTCTCACCAAAATGATTTCTGGCAGTTTCCTCCTCGTCCTCTTCGTCTTCCGCTCCTGCTCCTGCTCCTCCTCCTCCTCCGCCCCCTACCGCTGCTGGTGGGTAGCAGCAGCAGCAGCAGCTTCTTCTGTCTGGCTATGTCCTTGCACGCGCTCGCTCGCTCGCTGTCGAGCAAAAGTTTATACAATCGTTTTGGCTCTCTGGAAGGAGAGAGGAAAACTGGAATGCATGCACAATCTTTAAATTTGGGACCCTCCCTTCCTTCCCTCCCACGGTCGGTAATCTACATTGTAGTTTTATTTTGGGTCGCAGCCAGATCGGGGGCCCAGCTCCAGTCCGAGTGAGTGAGTGCAGTACTGTCTTGTCTACATAGCAAGCGCCAAGCCAGTGTTTACTCAGCTGGGTTTCGGCCATCCCATTTGACACCGTCGAGCGAGGATGTTCGGCCTTCCTCGGCTGCTCGTCTCGCCAATGGTAAGCTACGGAGAGAGAGAGAGAGAGAGAGAGAGTGAAGTGAGTGTCTGTGTCTTTTGGTTGATGTGAGGTGAGGTGAGGTGGGTTGAGCTGCTGTGCCGTGCTGAGTGAGAGTCGGTGTGAGGGAGTCCAAGTCGTTTGCTAGGTCGGCATTTTCAAGGGGTACTGGTTCTTTTGTCATATCTTCTTCCAATGAGCTCCTCGCTTCAGTGCTGCGTGCAGTCAACAGCGGCGGTGATTTTCAGAAGAGAGAATGTCATATGCTTGTCTCCGAGTTGTCGTTCGTACGAACGACACTTATCCTCTCACTCTAAAGAACACACACACACACACACACTCTATGATCATTCTCGGCATATGACACTATCTAAGATCAGCGTGACTTGAGGTAATGATTTCCTTCCAACGTCTTTATTGAATCACCATCATGCTGGAGGAGCGGATCTTGTTGCTTCCATGAGAGCGACTTTCATACGTGCGCGCTGAGGATAAGTCAACTGACTCAGTAGTCAGTGCGTATGCTCCTCGCAGCTCGATCAGCACAGCAGCAACGGGGCGCCGGGGGAGGGGAGGGGAGGGGGCATAAAAGCAGAACGGCAGTTTGTGCAGCTTCTTCTCAAGTCTAATAAATCGGTGCAGAGAGAGAGAACTGAAAAGAAAAGAAAAGAAAAGAGCAAGTCTGATGGAACCATATTAATGTACCGACCAGGGTCGACGGAGGAAAAAAAGCTACGCGAGATCTTGTCGCCGATATAATCCAAGACTGACCTTCATACGTGCTAAGCCATATAAGTCAACTTCCCCGCCGGGTGTTGGGAAACCCCGCTGCGAAGAGAAGAACGAGACTCGAGCGACAGTCTGGAAGCGACAAGCTCGACACTTCACGAGAGAAAGAAATCGTACTCTAACGAGTGTAACCACGTCGGACTGCCTCCCTGATACCTTCCCGTCTCGACGAGTGTACGGAGAAAACTGGAGCCACGCATGTGGACGACAGCTTTGAAGAGAGTACAGCGCCCTGGCCTGGACTGGACTGGACTGGACTGTTGAAGCGTGCATTCAGGGGAGGCGAATGTAATATAAGCAAAGCTTCATGTCAGAGCCTGCTGGCAAACAACGAACATTTCTTCTCACGCCACGACAAGAGAAAAAGTGACACAGCCATCGCCAAAAGGTCCCGCCAGATGCCATACTTTCTGGTCGAGAAGACCTTCGGTATCCCACACACACTTTCTGTAAAAGCATCAAGACAACGAGGCATCCATCTATTCTTTCAAGCTAAAGAGACTCAACGCATGGACGAGTGAGGTAAGAGTGCGGATTTATCGATAAATCTCGTCATACAGGAGTTCTACACGCTACACATCACATTCCACCTTCAACGAGGACGAAGTGAATCCAGTTCAACCAGTGCCAATAGATTTTAGATGTGAGAGAAGATTTCCTACGCTACATATCACATTCCACCTTCAACGAGGACGAAGTGAATCCAGTTCAACCAGTGCCAATAGATTTCAGATGTGAGAGAAGATTTCCATGCAACCTTTGTCGTGGCGACGAAGGTGGACTCAAATAAAGGATCGATACACGGGATAGTATTCATCTGGTTGACAATGAAACAAGCTCAACAAAGTTGCTTTGAAATCTTTATCATCCGTGATGATTCAACACAGAAGGTGGACTAAAAATAAGGATTGATACACAGGATAGTATTCATCTGTTAGACAATGAAACAAGCTCAACAAAGGTGCCCTAGAATCTTACCTCATCCAAGGCCCAAAAAATCGCTTCACCCACTCCCACACTGGCTACTAGTTTACAGAAGTTAAAAAGAAAAATGTATAATCAGCCAGCCCATGAATTGATTCCTTTGATGACAAGACCAACAACTAATTAAATAGCTTTCCGAAGGGAGACTATACAAAGCCCGAGCAATGACTGCCAGAGCAGTGATACCATCTTCAACTATCAAGAATTATAGACTCAGAAGACATCGGTGTACATAGTCAAAAATTGCATCTGCCATCAAGGTTTGAACGGCCTCTACTTGGAACTGTGTAAAACATTCCTTCTCTCCAATGGGCAGGCGATCACTTGCTCGAGGACTCAAGACCCATCCCACGATTTTCCTGGAGATGGCTGTCCACTGGCGCCCACGGACCTTTGCTGATTGTTGAAACTCATGTCTACTCCCCCGGGGCCAAGAGATGCCATGCAAGCAAGCTCCCACTGAGAAATTGTTCTGCCAGGAATGTTTGTAGTTGCCGCTCCTACCCCCAAGAAGTCTCGAGTGAACCTGTCTCCCCCATCCTCAGTTTTGGGCATACCAGGCATCAGCGATGGTGGCGATGCTCCATGCATGTTGTGCTGTGGTTGCTGTTGCTGTTGCTGTTGTTGCTGCTGCTGATGCTGCTGCTGTTGCTGATGCTGTTGTTGTTGCTGTTGTTGCTGTTGTTGCTGCTGTCCTCCTCCCAAGTTGTCATTTCCTCCTTGCATCCGATGCTGCATGGGACTGGTCGGAGGCATCATCCCTCCGAGGTTCCCCGAGTTCCCAAGAGGACTTGGATACATCGGAGGTAAATTGCTCATACCACCACCGCTGAATTGCGTCAGAGAATTCATGAAATCCTGATGTTCATTCGTTCTCCCTTGGGAACCGCCGAATGCCGGAGGCGGCAACGAGCTTCCCATGCCTTGAGACCCAGGTGACGGATCTGCTGGTCTACGCAGCAGCGGATGAGATAAGCCTCCCATTCCGGTTGAAATCGGTGGGAGAGACCCAGCCCTACCCTGCTCCTGACGATTTGGGCCTTGCCACATAGCACCTACAGCTATGGAGCTATTATCCGTTCCCCCACCTTGCCCACTGCCTCCTTGTCCTCCTGATCCTCCTCCCATTCCGAATCCCCGTAGCAAAGATGAGTTGCTTGCGGTTGCACCCATCTGCGCAGCCTTCTGTAGGAGAGCAGTGGCTGACATCTGCGATGTCGCCGTGTGTTGCTGTTGGTTCAAAATTGATGACACCGACGGGACGGTACCTGCACCATTATTGTTCGCAGAAGATGAGCTCGAGGTCATTCCTGCGGAAGATGAGAGTGTAAGTCCTGCAGCACCTGAACCACCCCGTTCGAGCCGGGTTGGAGCACCACCTGTAAAGTCTGAGAATCCTCCCGAGATGTTCCCCATTTGCATGTTACCGCCGCTTTGACCTGGTCCAGATTGTTGCATTCCCGGAATCCCACTACCAGAGGCGAACAAGTTTGCGAAAATACTACCCGGTCCCGAAGGAGGCATCTGCATCATTCCACCTCCTGACGGTCGAGGTGCTTGAGGAATGTCGAAGTCTGAACCGCCCATCATACTCGACACCCCTGAACCGTGCACAGCCTTGGGAGGTTGCATAAGAAAGGCTGAATTCCCGTCCATGGGATTCATCTGCGAATTACCACCGAGCTGAAACTGAGGACCGCCCATGAGGCCAGGTGGGCCTGGGCCAGGGCCTGACCACAGAGAAAGGCGAGAACCAGTTCCTGGTGTAGTTGCGCCGGATCCTGGTCCAGCCTGCCCCCACCTCGCAGGGGGCATCGACAGACCACCATCGCCCATCCCGATGCCGGGAAAATTCCCGGGTAAACCTGGCCTTGGGGGTGTGTTCGCTGACAGAGGGTCCATTTGCCCCGCGCCAATGCGCCCCACGCCCTGGCTTCGGGGGCTCTGCGGTGCACCTATCACCGACATACCGGCTCCGGAAGGACCTGCCCCCATGCTATGATCTCCTGGACCTTGCCCGGGTTTGCCAGCCGACACCCGGGCGCTCTCCTCCGCTAGCGCATCGCAAAACGCTCGATGAGTGATGAAGCTGTCCCGTCTGTAGACACAACAAACAGTTCAAACTAGGTTCAGAAAATATACACCCTTCCATTAATCGCACTCTCAGCAGCGCCGATCATATCGCCGCGGCGTGTAGAGTCGTGGCGTTCTGCTTCATCCGTACCGAATACCGTTATGAATGACTGGACCAAAAAGCACCAAACACTTCGTTTGGCTTTTGAATCCCCCGCAGGCACGGAAGATCGCTTGGCAAGCCCAGTCAAGTACAGGGTACAAGACGCTATACTGCACGAGCAGTTGCGAATGCAATATGTTACACTCGAAGGACGATGCCTCATTCACGCTCTATAACTCGCTTGGGGAATCACAAGTTTACAGCTGACGGGGGGGCCAAAGTCCTTTGAAGCTAACTGTCGAATCTAAGTACAACTCGGAGTAAAGTGAGCCCACGAGCTCACTCCAAGGACCTTGATCATCCTGACTCTATCTATCCGCAATCCAATCACTTGAAAGAGCCATTTTCCATGTCGGTGGATGTGTTCCCCGACTTCAAGGCGGAGTAGACGATCTAACCGGTTCGTACGATAATCGACGAACATCACTCAACACACTCTTTGACCGACCGAGCACGAAGGCAACATGCTTCAATGCAAAATATATTAAGCTCAGGTAGCTCAGCTCAAGATATGCACAGACGGGCGAATAACAAACCTGGAGAACAATGTTCCACAATCGCATCGGTATTCTCTCGTCCCGCAAGTCTTGGAATGGGCTTTCCAATCAGATTGCACGGCGTAACGCTTGGAACACTTATCGCATTTCCACTTCTTCTCGCCGTGCTTTCGACAGAAATGTTTTTTTATGCCCGTCAAATCCCCAAGTGCTCGAGATGGATCGTGGTGAACACAAGTTGGCTCTGGACAGATGTAAACTCGCTTGCGAATCTCCTTACTAGTCCTTTGCCTCAACTTCCAAGGCAAGTTGTGTCCACGTCTATGGAGCTGCAGATTTTGGTCTCGTTGAAACCCTTTGTTACATATCTCGCAGACGAACCTGTTCGTCGCCATCAGAGTCTTGGGTGACAGCGCAATAACTTCGGCATCCGGGTCTGCAAACGCGATCAACTTCGGATCAACCTCTGTAGTCTCCCAAAGAACAAGACTGAAAACACGCCAATCCACGACCCTAAGACCGGACAACACCAGACTTCACCCATTGCCACCCCTCCCACGAATTAGCTCTAGAAAGTCCATATAGATTTCCAGTCGATTTCAAGCTGCTGTAAAAATCCAGAAATTCGAGACACATTGACCAGAAGGACTATATCTCAAGGAATCAAGGCCGAATTCAACCCGGGTCACTGGCACAAAACCCTCTTAGCACGATTCAACCCAGAGCAATACACTGGTCTGATCTGCCCACTGAACACCACACGCTCGAGAATCTTTGCCCACAAACATCAAGGTAGTCCTCACTCGAATGTGAAAATTTTGGAATCTCTACTTACCAGGAGTGCCAGGCAGATTACGTTTCCGCTTGACTCCAGGTTGTCCGCTTGCTGTGGTGTTGGTTGTTGTAGTAGGGGTTGCAGGCGTAGCAGGGTTGTTGTTCGTTTGGCCTCCGGAAGACGGAGGCACCGTGCTAGCATCCCCGCGCGTCCCCGAGGAGACGCTAGCCTCCCCGGAAGCGGAGGTGAGATTAGAGAGTGTCATGGCCGATAAACCGGCCCCGTTGCTATGCGGGCTATTTACCGCTCCGCCTCCTGTTTCCTGTGCTACAGCGCTTCGCTTGGCCCGCTTACCCGAGCTGGTGCCATCGCTGAGGCTGCTACAGCTGAGTTCAGCTGAGCCGAATGACAGCAGCTCCGACTTTGCTTCGACAAAGAGGTGGTTACTGGTTTCTCCTATTCCGTCTATTCCTTCACAACCACGTAAATCACCACCACCTTTTAAACCAGCCGCCCAATTGGTATTGATGTTACTGGAGTTATTCCGAAACCAGGGTGCATCCGTAGGAGCGAGCAGCAGCGAAGGGAGCATGACCGTCAGACCTCAACGGCAGCTCGGTGTGCAACACCTCCGCGCTGTAGCCCGCTTCTCATTCCCATTCTCTTGAGAGAACTCCCCCCAGCAGCAGCAGCAGCAGAATCTGTGATAAGAGCTAGCACGATGTTCGACTTGAGCTGGGAGATTTGTGATTATTCTTGTTAACAAGAGTACTCCATACGGAAGATTCGGACCCTCCGAGTGTCGCTTTCTTTCGCAGTCCGCTCGGGACAGCAAAAGCCGAGATGAATGAATAGGGCGAAGTGTGGCGAAGTGAAGTGAACCGCGCCGCGAGAGCTTTGGCGAAATGGAGTGGCAGAAGATGGAATCTGCTTTGTATGTGGCTTAGTCTGACTAGACGACAGCGCCACGAGGCACGAAAGTTTCGTCCTTTCCTACTTAAGAAAGAAACGTTCAGGCTACCAAAACTCCGAAATTTCTGAATCACGGACTACCGGAATTTCGATGAGCCCGTAAAGATATGAGTGCAGTGACTAACACTTCCGTCAGCCACAACGAGAGACTCGACGGACCTCCTTAAGTCACCACCACCTTGACCAACCCACCCCAGCCCACGAGTCCTCTATCTTGTAGATCTCGCCCCAACTCACCTCGGAAGGGCCTGGCAGACTCTACGCAGTCGACGGGGAAGCTCTCGTCCTTGAACGATCAGACTGGCTGCGCCCCTACATAGAAGACTTCCTCCTCCTCATAAGAACCTGCGTGCGCGTGAGTGCGTGGTACCTCCTCAACCCACCAAACCCCAGCGCTGCTTGCTTGGCTTCCTTCGCTCTCTCGCAGACAAGCAGCAAAAGCGGCAGCAATCGGCCCACTCGCTCGCGCGATATCCGCTATTCACCCTCCCTCGTGCACCCTTCGAACCCGAGAGAGCTAACCGAACCCCTTGTACGAACGACGAGAGGACCGACCAACCGGCAGCACGCGGACTTTTAGCTAACGGATGATGAGCTGCTGCCCGCGGCTTGGCTTCACTTCTCTAAGAGCTTCTTCGAGTTCGTTCTGAAAGACAGTAGTGGAGTGGACGATGAACGTGAGAGTTGATAGATAGATAGGTAGATGGATGGATTGATTGATTGCTTGGTTGATTGATTGACACGAGTGAGAGACAGTCAGAGCGATCGGGTAAATCTAGATTTCGTGCGAAACAGTGAGAGATTCAGTTGAGGTGAAGGGTGGTGTGCACATGAGAATTTGAAGCCGCGGGGCCGCTCACAGAAAGGAAGCCTGAGCCCAGCAAGATCACAGCAGGAGCAGCAAGCAGCAGAAAGACAGCTTGTCCCGTTTCAGTCCTCGTTGTCGACAGACAGACACACGAAATGGAATGAATGAATGAAGGAATGAATGAAGAAGATGGCGATGGGGACGTCGAAGAAAAAGGAGAACAGAGAGCCTTCCTCAGGGAGGTTCGGCCCGGACCTACGGAACTCGCTGAGGTCTAGAATATATTCACACACCACAATATCTGGGGCTGCCTCGGTAGCCCCGCATCATGCCATCCTACCATGACGCAGGAATATATTGTTTTAGAGGGCCGCCTCGGAACCCCCGAATGCACATCGCCATGCCCATACATGTCACATGGCCCCATCCCGTACTGCCGTCGCCGGTCTCTGCCCGAAAATATTCCCCGGGTTGTTTCGCTATCTTCCCGCCTCGCCCTTCCCTACCCGCTCCTCATTTCTTGTCTATAGCCACCAGGGCTTAAATTAGCGAGCGCTTCCCAGTACTGTAGTAGAGCCTATTTAGGGCAGTGGCCCCTTTCCCACCCCTCGTTTCCATCCATCCTTTCTTTCTTTCATTGCTTGCGTGCAACGCCTAATGATTAGCTACTTCAATTATTAGCGTTATATTTATACACATGCTTTAGCTTATCACAGAAAGGTTTACATAGTTTACTACTGTAACATATCGTCAGAATCTTCTGCCTTGCAGGAACGGCCGGCTTTACAGCAAGAAGTACAGGCTCTTCATACACTTCTTCGGTTTACTCCGATCGTTACCTGTACCTCATGGAGAATTCTCATGCTTCTCGATTCAACGAAAAGGATAAAAGAACTGTACTCATGGAGAGGTGGCATCATCTGGAAGCCATTCGTGCGACCCGGCATCGAACCTGATCCTTTTTCTAGGCGATGTCTGTCTAGGTATTCTTTTCATCTCCACTATGTCTCATTTATAACGAGGTAGCAGGATTTGCGAGAGGTCACATACCTCGACAGTCAGTTCTATGCCTCGCCATCAGCCAGCTCTGAGTCTCGGCTGATAAAATAACAGTGTTGGAGCGTAACTGGAAGCACATCTCAGCAGCAAACGAAGGACAGAAAACTATGTATGTAGAAGAAAGAGTAATCGCCCAGTGAACGTAACAGCAATAATACCTATCTCTGGCAATGTGCTATGATGGATATTTCAGTGACTTCCTTGCTTGTCACTTGAAAGGGTGTCCTCTACCGTGAAGCTCAAGTATGAGTGAATTCAACCTGAACGAAAGAACGAGACGACAATAATTCCCATGATTTCTTTGGGCTGACGAGGTTTCCAGCAGCCACATAGGATTTTAAATAATAGAACTGGGATAAGAATGACCTTCATTATTCACCAGCCGGATGAGCAATAAAATTTGACCTGCTCCTCCTGTTGCGCACGATGAAATGATTTGAACGTTGAAGGAAGGAATTATCTTCTACTCCATGCGACGAAGTGGTGTAAACCAACTCGACCGGCTCAATTCCAGTTGTTCAATGATCAACCTGCTGTCACTGCCATGGATAAGAAAGTTAACGAAGAAGGAGGAAATTCGTTGACAATGCTAATGCAACAATAAGTAAATGGATGATTGCTGTTGAATGATGTTATCTACTAATTATACTGAAATGGAACGCCTTAGCTGGTGGAGATGCCCAATTAGAGGAACAAGTCAAGCAACATAGTTCGGTTTAAGAGAGAGCAATGAGAGTTATGAAAAACCATGAGGCAGAACAGTAGACTGAAAGCAGAATCTGATGGAAAGGTAATACAATTAGTAGAGTTCGGTTTTGAATAACGGCTAGTAGTTTGCAAGAAGTGGTGGACAGTTCATGTTCCTGGACCATGGATAGAAACATGTTCCATCTCTTAGAGAGTGCAGGTACTGTAACTGCATCTAAATGGTTCGTTCAGTTTCGATGGCATTCATGAGCTGAGCACACTGCCACATTGTCAAACTCTTTCACGGGACTACCTCAAGGAACATGCCTTCGACACACCTCGTATTTTTTATAGTTTTACTCGGGGGAAACTGATGCAAAAGGAAGGCGAAAGTGGTATGAATACGGTGATGTCAAATGTGTTGGAAGACAGACTGCGATGGCTGTTTGGCTTCTCGGGGCAAGGAACATGAGAAGCTCCATATAAATAAAGCAGCAGCACTATGTTCCAAAAATTGCTCGCTGACGGTGTTTGCTGCAAATCAGTATCGAGAGACGTTTTCTTGAACAATCAACCGGCAAATCCTTTTTGGTATCTTTTGTGCAGTCAAGAGGAGGAAATTAAGGTACATGGTTCAAACAGAATCTACATAGTTTCTGTAGGATAAGCTGATTAGAAAAACTCTACAGCATTTCTATTCTCACATGAAATAACGAACAACATGAAGCATTGGACTGCTTCGGACCGTGCAGGTCGTGGATGAGGAATTCTCCTGTCAAGACTCGGTTGAGTTTGGTCTTGTAGATTTAAGTACAGTAAGTACATAAAAGTCCTAATTAAACGTACATCATCGTTGGATGGGATGAAATGTATCTTATCTTAACCTGGACCTACTCAATGAGCTATACCGGGCCTGCGGGAGTTGTCGGGATAAGAATCGGTTATACTATCCAATGGATGGAAGAGTAGAAACGGGTATCTGAGAAAGGAAATAGTGAAAGAAGAAAAACAAAAAGAAGTTGGTAAAGTGTTACCGTAAACATAAAATCTGGATAACTAAAGCAACCATTTTTAGCTCCAACAGTGATTCTATTTTGTATTCGCTCCTAAAAGCCGGATTAACTCGAGAGACAAAGATAACACAGAACATGACCTCACGTTGTTTTCTTTGTTGTTTTCTTTGTTTCGACACGGGAAAACCCGCGGACAGACCTCACGTCGTTTTCATCCAAGCATGGAGTCCGGAATGTAACAACAATTCATCATAATAATAATATAGACGAAAAGATTATTTCCATTAAAAGAGAAGAAGATAGCTAAAACAGTAGTTCCCACGGCGTAGGACGACAGAACTCAGAAGATCCACCCAAGACCGAGAAAGAGGCGAGTTTCCTACATAATACATATCACGCTCAGCCTGCTGGGTATACACCGACAAGGAAAGAATCCGAAATTGAGGTGATGGGACAAACGGATACTGTATGCAAGTTTTCCTAACCATGTAGGCGTAGTTAATGCAGTTGGTCGTACGAGTGGGTTAAGTTGTGGTCGGTAAAGAACGGATCCCGTCAGGTGCAGTTGATCATTTGAGCGTGAAGTGAACCGGTAGTAAATCAACCTCATGATTGAGTTGAGGAGGGTAGCAAAAACAGAAACAGGAGGTAAAATTTAGGGAGGGATGGAGAAGCAGGGACGATTTCTGCGTGCCGAAGACCAGGAAGACTTTTAGAATTTGACTAGGGAAAAGAAAAGACGAGGAGTTACCATTTCTGACACCCAAAATAGAGATTTGTGGGGACAAGTATGTGTCTTCATGATGAAGCTGATCATCCTTCAATTTTGTGACTTGACGTGGTCATCAGCGTGAGGCACAGAGAACGCCGCTTACGGCTCCAGTTCTTCTTCCTGTTCCTGGTAAAGAAGTACAGTATTAACTTTAGGGTTTAATCTCCTTGCCATACCTCTAACTACGGTTAGACATGGACCATTCAAACAAACCATCCAGCTTGAGTTTGACCTTGACTCTGCAGAAATCCCCTGTTTTTGGAACAAATTGTCCACTCGCCTCCTGCTAATCTGTTCCTTTTCCTGGAAGCATAAACCCTATTGTTTGTGTCTGCTCTCCAAATGTGTGTGAACTAGCCATCCACACCTCAACAAGTTGCCATCGAGCAACCTCATATTGTCCACCTTTGTCCACAGAGAAATCTTCTGGTTTTGGATTACTGGACGACCTCGGATTAGCTTGGATTTGATACGGTTATCTATGTTAGCATCCGAACCTTCAAGCACATTCTTATTTAGTGACTCGTAGCTGTCAAGGAGAGAGACAACAAACACCAAGAGTAAGCCTTCTTTTAGCTCCCATCATCTCAGCTGAACAAAATCTATGCAAATGGAAGTTACTAGCTAGTTGCAATGGGGAGAACGTACTTGCGTACTCTCCAACCGAGTAAAGATGTAGAAGACGTGATTGAAACCAAACACAAAAGTTCAGAAACACTTGGTATGTACTCCAATTTGCATGCCACCTTCAAACTCGCTGTGGTTAATGATTGAAAGCTGTAAAAGAGGGGACAAGAAAACACCACGACAGGAGCAACCGCTCTTTAAGCTGTTCGTGACAACTTCTAGTGAAGGTTCACAAGAGAATATTACTCATGAGGCTACCCTTTGAAGTTTGAAGTATGCAGTTTTATTTCCGAAAGTCAGGAGAGAGTTGTTCCGTTGAGGTGTGCTCATGGTCACCTTCTTTTGCCTCATGGGTTTGTTGGTTGAACTTACAACATCTGTTCGTAATCATCAATGTTAGCGAGAAAGAGTAAGGAGTCCTTTGTTTAGACCTTCATAAGCACCTTGTACGTGCCCCACTGTATGAAGAAAGTGCAAAGGTGTACAAGGCACGGACGAGAATCGACGCGTGAACATCAAGTGATTCATAAGGGTTTTTCAAACATATCTGATTCCTGAACGAGCGTTGCAACGGTAGGGGTGGACGACAAAGAACAACATATACTATGATATTGTGGAAACTATTTTCCAACTTCCCTAAACAAAAATTAAACTTTACTGTTGCCAACGATGCGCAAATTATCGCAGTTGACATATGCGGCAGTGTCGGTTGCTGTCTCAGTTTCGGACGTAACTCTAAAACGACACTGTTCTTACTCCGAAAGCGCCCATCGGCGCCAGTCATTATAATCTACTCAAGCATGAGGAAGGTATATGTTGAGATCCCTATGATTCAGGACTCGCCTGAAAAACCTAGACTTTCACCTCCTCTCCTGTTGGACATCCAGCGTTAATGCAAAGCATTGTCCTTTATGTACATAACATTCTTTGAGTTTCTAGTCATATTCATATGCATACCTCGATCTCAATTGGATGAAGTTTGGAGACAGAGACAAGCTTTGTCAAAAGGCTGTTCTTCTGCAGATCCAGCACACGTGCTCTCGATGTGATAATTTGAGCTGGAAAGTTGAATACTTCAGCATGATGCCTGGAAGCATTCTTCCTTTCAATCCCTTTCGTCCCGTAAACATCTCTGCCTTACCACTTATCTGCTGCTGCTCAAGAGTTGGTCCGGAAGATAAGCGGACAAGAAACATAAAGAGTTCCTGCATCCATATCAAATATGCAAGTTTATTTTCAGTTTTTCCAATAGACCCAAGTAAACTGCTTCATCTTTGGAAGAATTGGAAATAAACATTTCTTGTGTGGAGCACAGAAGTACTGACATTCCAGTCATTTGAACTAGAACTCCGAGTTTCAAACTATTTCGTGACGTGCAACTAGCGTCTTACACTTTACCACGTTCGAGTGGTCCCCGGATTAGTCTAGTAAATAAGTGACAAGATTTATGTACGACACCGACAGCTTTCGCATGTACCAAAACCGCATAACGAGTTTTCTTGTGATTCATTTTATTCATGCACATTCACGCTTGGAAACTGTTATTGAGAACTTTCTCGCTTCCTGGAAGTAAACTTTTCTCATCTAAGCGGCACTACAAGTTTGGAAGACAAAAGAATCAACAGCGGCTGTACGATCTCACTGTAGTAGGAATTCATTTGAGCGTGAAGAACTCTTTGAACTAGTGTAGTAAATTGCGCTCACCCATTATGCTCTCGCGTGTCGAAACCCAAAGAGAAATTTCAAGAAAGGAGTTCTTTGAACTCAGTTGCAGGTTAAGACATACTTCTCCTTCAGCTAATATCCGTTTGTCAGGTAAACGACAAGAACTAGTGACAGAGGCAGCGACAGTACTGCAGAGGTAGTGACAGATTAGTCTTCAGATCTAGCACAGATATCTCCGCCAAGTACGACTATTCAAATATAACCTTTGCACAGGTATCTCCGCCAACTACGCCTATTCAAGTGTAACCTTTTTGGTTTCAACTCTTTTAGGATTTTGCTCATTGCGTGCCGTGCCTGTAGACCCAACGGCTGCTAACTCTCAGGCCGGTAAAGGGTACTAACCATCCCTCTTACCTCAGAGGGGAAATTATTCAAATAGTCAATTCGTCGGAAACATTTTCCCAGCTTTTCTTGATTAGATGTATACATTCTTCTCTCTCCGAGACTTCTTCTTTTGCGCCACGCGAGAACCGCCAACAACTACATAGCGGGCTGAAAACCGCCAGTAAGGTACTCCTCTCTTCGAAACTTATCCTCGTGGAACTTGAAAAATGCGTCATCTAAACCCCCCTCCCAATTCCTCCACCTCATATCAGACCTGGACCTGCTTTGCACTCATTTCCAGTGCAGATTCCGAAGACATTCTCGCAAGGATGAGTGAAACGACCATGACGATTGTTGGGAAGGACGGGAAATTGTACGCTACTGCATCTTGTGCAGACATTTCTCTCGCCGCCATGGCAAATCCAGATTAAAACCTCCAAGCGCATCGTCTAAGTGATTTCAAGATCCAAACCTTCGAATCAGAGAAGTATAGACCCTTCTTTGCGACTTCTCACTGGACAATGAAAACGCCGTTACAACATCTCTTAGACAGACAGAACGTATCCGTCCATTCTCTCTCCGTTTGGGTTTAGGTCATCAATGACTATTGAGCGCCACATGACTCATGAGAGATAATCGATCTTCTGTTTGAAATTTGAATTCGAAACGCTTAAAAGAAGGAAACGAGCATGGCGCTGCTGTGTTCAAATTTACTCCGGAAATAAAAGGGAAACAGAACAGAAAAACAACGTTTTCTTTGTAATATTCCACGAGTGAAAATGTGAATAGCAAAAATCCTGATGGGAGCTTAGGAAAGATTATACTACGGATGGCTGTCCATATGTTTCTCTACTTACATTACAGTGGACACACTCTCATGGTTATCAGAATATCTCGGGAATATTAGAATTAGTAGCAATTAAAGAATATACCGATTAGAGAAAAGTTTAAGAATATATATTTCTAAAATGAACCTATGAAAACTTGAAACAATGACATTAGAAACACATTATAAAGAATTTACATAAATCCCTCCGGTTGATATCGTGTGAATATTGGTTCGGATGTTGTATGAATATATTGTCATATCTTTGCCCGCCCAATAAAGTGCTGACACATGTTGTGTTATAACACAATTAGAGATATACTTGTACCAAATTACCAATCTCAAAAGCATAATCTTTTAATAATCCTTTTTGTTTTTTTTTTGGTAGAAATGAACTTTAGTTAAGGAATATAACGATGATGGGAAGAACGAAGGAATGCTGACTGTATCTCCATAGAGTACACACGATGTAGAAATCCATCAACTTGTCATTTAATTAATTTTCTTTTCTGGAAATGAGCGGTGTGAGATCAGTGCAACGCCGCAGATTCCCAACAAGAGCTAAAATATGTCGAAGCTGGACAAAGAATATTGCAATTTCTACTCGAAGTAAACATATGAGGAGTTTGATGGTAATTTAATTTTCTTAAATTAATTCTATACTAAACTGGGAGGATTAAGTTAATGGTGGTTCTCCTCCAACAGGAAGGAAGACTTCGAATGTAGACGCAGAGGCACCGTCCAGGCCGGTCAGCTGCTCTTATATCATGTAGTCGAGCAAGCAAGTTAAAGACGAAGACGAGAGGGTTCGCATACTTTTACTCACGATCGTGATCTTCTCTCACGATCGTGGCACAGTTCCCTGATTCTTCTTTATCTGAAGCAGTTCATAATATATTATCCACTTCTAAATGTTCTCAGGCGCGGAGCGGAGTTGGGGGTGGGGGGGGGGGATACTAGCGGGGGGTACTACTAAGCTTTCTTTAAAACCCTTCCTTGCTGGAGAAGCAGAGCTTTACTTTACTCCTTTCGAAACATATATATTCATCGGGAGAAGCGACTACGCTTTGCATGTGATACTCAAGATCAGAGAGGTGCTAGTAAAGGCGGAAAATATTACTTTTTCTTACTCCAGCCGCTCTGATTGCTGCTCCTAAGAATAGTAACCATATTGAGAATAATAATCGTGTGAATGAATGATCAACATCACATCCAGTATATATTCGCCGTAGTTCACGGGTCGAAGAGAATAAATAAAAGGATCTGGGGACCCTGAGTATGCATATTTCGTAAGTTAGGTATAATTAAATAGCGCTTTGGTATCAGGGGTCCAGAAGAAGAATATGATTATCAACAAGTACGTATATAATACTATCCCTTGTGAGCCAAAAAAGGTCTTGTAGAAGCTCATAGTGGAGACACCTAAATCATACCACGTTTGTGATTGACACATCTCTCCAAATGAAGAAATAAATTTAAAATGAAAACAATCTAGATGATACAGTTTTGCTGAAGTTTCTCGGCACTCTTATCGTCTTCCATTAGTGGAGATATTTGCTTGTTTGTTGTGTTTGATTACATCCTCTTAGTGATGTATTGTTTGATCATATATTTGACTGATCATCTGTAAGAACTATAGTTACTTTGCAGTGTCGGAGATCTGATATGTCAATCTTACATGTTATTGACATGACAAAGTGATTGATTTCATAATCTATTATTAATCAAGGATGTGATAACACAGTACATCACTAAGAGGAGGTATGATCAAGTATAATAACCATATTAGGGGTGTGATCAAGAAAATTTCTATTACGTCCTGCCATGTCGGTATAAATAAAACCCCCATAAAACGATCTCACATCCAGTAATAATATATTCATAGTGATAAAATTTTGTGGTTCCCGACTTGGGTACGTGTAACATACTCATAACCTCTCTGTTGTATTTAATGATCCAAAATTTTAGTTTTCTTTGTGTAGTGATAGTTCAGTGCAAAAAGACTTTAGTCAAAATAAAGAGTGATATATTAGAAAGAAAAGACGATTTGAAAATAAAATGCAACATTTTTTCATTTTAATTCCCAAACAGAATGAGCAATTCTTCCACGCCTATGTACTCGATATCGGTACAAGAAGGGGGCGGTGGCCATAACATAGCAGCAAGTCTGGCCCGAACTAGTACTGCCCTAAAACCACAACTCTACAATGTTCCCTAACCTCACTTTTGCCAAACAAATGGGATCTTTTGCAGAGGGTGCTCGACTTTAGCAATGAAGGGATCTGTCTGCTTTTTACGTGTTGGGGTCTATTCAACAACATTAAATGCATATTAGACCTCACACTAAACTAGAAACCCTGGATTCGATTAAATTACAACTTTAAACGTAACTTGTAAATTTCAAAAGATTGCTCTAAATTAGGATATAGTTTAGAGCAATCTTTGAACTAAATATAAATTAGGATATAACATTCTCCGAAATGAACATTTGAAGTCAATATCTTTGTATTTCCATCTTATGATAGAGAATTATAGTTTTTCTTGAAAACTCCGAAAGGATAATGATTCCATAAAGTTGTGACGGGCGTGTAGTGTCACCAGTGCCTAGTCAACTTGGCATATAACTTAAATTGATCCAAATGAGTGATGGATACAGTGCTCACCATCCGGCAGCCATTACATCCAAATCTTGTCCACATGTCAGATCCATTTTGTCAGGTTTCATTCTTCTCTTAAACCCCCTACTCCCAGGCACTACAAGGGGGCTCCTGGACACCAGGGGCCGGCCAATTTTTCCTGTGAAGGGAGTCGGGAGAAGCAAGAAACTACGGAACCCTTTTCACTTTTCGGGAATCCATATCTTTGCCGTCCGGCTGACGAGATGGCTGTTTCTGGGTCCAAAAGAATCCGCTCAGAGAACACTACAAAAGAACTGTATAGAATTTGGCCGCTGGCCATCTTTGTACAAGAAGGAATGATCGAAAACAATATCTGCTTTTCATTTGATAAGAGGAAATATTCGCTGCTGCTGGTCGAAGAGCCGTGCGGCCAAATGCCACGTCGGCTAGCTTGTCGCATCTGGCTCTTTTGTTTTTGTTTTCGAGCGTAAGGCCAGCTAAATACTAGAAGGCGAACCGCCAAGAAGGACAGAATGTGCCAACCCACAGGAGGGTTATTGGCAGGCGGAAGGCACGGCCCGCAGCGAACCAACCACCAAGGCTAAAGACAAGAATTACTGACCAGAAACAAAACGCATGGGGAGCGGAAAGAGAAGCAGTGGCGAGGCAAGACGGGGAATGCCGACTACGAGCTCTACCGCCGTACGACGTGCGCAGCGGAGGACAGAGGGGAGCTCTGGACTCTGGAGGCGCTGATGAGGGGAAGCCGACAGATTGTCGAGACCCGCAGGCAGAGCAGGAGAGGTTTTTCACCTTTTACCGTATTCGTTTCGTACCTGACGGACTTCTGGGACCGTTGTAATTTCTGTGTCTGTATCCATAAAACAGACTAATCGATCCGAACGTACGAGGTAAAATATGCATGTTACCTGAAGAAAATAATTTGATTTTTTATTGATCGATATCTTACATGCGATGGAGAAGGAACAGTTATCTCCACATAATTAACTTGGACTGGATTTATTTCGGTTATATTTCCTTATTTATAAAAATTAAACATGAAAAGGACCAAATAATTAATCTTACTTTAGACATTATAAACAAGAAATGTGACTGTACTTGCTCTTCCTAACCTGTTTTCAGTTTTAGATATTCTAAAACAGAAATATGTTCTGAAAGTCCTTACTTGCTTTCTGCTGCGTCTTTACATTAAGACAAACGTGGACCAAGAAGGGAATTAAACTTACGTGCATGCTCCAAAGGTTTGATCCATAAATGGAAAGAGTTCAGAGTTTTCTTTCAGATATAAGTACGATCTAACATTCATTTAATTATTCAATAAATTTAACCACTTGTGCATATTTTTCCTCTTCAAGACTTGGAAGAAGATGAATAAGTAACTCCAACGCGAAACAACCAACATCAACGTGTAACGTAAAACGAGATTCGCTGGCGGGTTTGTAGCCGAAGGTGGGAAATGCCAACTAGAGGCACGGCGGCAGTATCGGCAAGTACAACTTGTCTTCTTTTTCGCTGATCTTGCCGTCTTGGTGACAACGCCTCAATTCGCTTAGGTTAACGCACTGAAGCAATGGCGGCTAATATTTGAAAGAGAAAGGGTCGCGGCTTTCTACCCGAAGCTGAACGCAGGCGCCGATTCTTTCGGCAACACCTCCTTTGCCTTTGCTTCGCTACCGCCGAGCTGTCCTTCTCTTTCTCGTAGGAAAAGTGGTCACTGACGTTCTCGATCGCGTTTCTTCTTCTTTCTCACTTCTTCGCTGACGGTTGTTCGCTTTCGTGTTGTCGGTGAGACCGTCTGTATTGTTTATGGCACGAACTTGGACCTCGTTTGAGTCAAGACGTGAGACCGCTTCTCGATGTTGCTTCGTCTTGCCTGTCAGCGGAAACGAGACAGGAAGCGTCCGTTATGATTTTACGATCTTTCTCTATCATCATCTCTGATGATTTGTTCACATTTTGTGGTAGCGGAAGCCCTTCGCTCGCAGTTCCCCGCTTCTCGGGAAACTCCCTGCTTTTGGCGATGCCTGTTTTGAAAGTCGCTGGTTTTGACGATGTCAATCTTTTGTCTTCAAGTGTACCTCGTTTTCTTGTTTCGACGTTCTTTCTCCAAGTTGTACTCGCTGCTGTCATTGGAAGGTTTAGGTCACCGACGGTGGTTCTCGCTATTGTTTTGTCTACTTCTGGTAGCGAGGGCTCTTTTGTCAGAATGGCGGTTTTTCGGATGTCGCTTGTCGGGATGCTTTTACTCTTTCGTCACTGCTTTTCGGGATGGCAGTTTCTCCTAGAGAACGTTCTTTCTTGATCGGTCACCATTCGTGACCAACCACTTCTTCTGTCGAAGAGCTGGTGGCTCACGATGTGAGACCAGGTGTCTAACGATGTCGGATCTGAAAATAAACTTGTCATCTTCGCGTGTGCTGCTGTTGTTTCAGTTCCGTCATTTACATATCGGCGAGTACATTTTCAGATGGAGTTGTTGCCGTCTCTCGCCACACGAGATGTGACGCTGCTGCGGGAGCTGGAATGGACGTCTCTTGCTCCAAATTTGGAGCAACAACGCTGCAGCCATCCTTTCTATCCGTCTTTTGTCAGCAAGCCCAATGCTTCGTTCGCATCTCCTCTCTTTCCGTACGTACTTCTTCTTGTTCGTTCTTCACGTACATTAAGTACACAAAATTCAGGTACATACATACCTTCCTCTTCCTTCCAATGTCTGTAATGCCTCCAGCCGATGATGAGAAGTCCGAGTGCATCGACCTTTCGACTCCATGTAGCCTTATAGTTGTTCCCTCCAGTCCTCTCATTTCTTCATCTCCGTCCCCACACTCGCCTTCCACTCCCCCTTTACTTGTACCTTGCAGTCCTCTGCTGGTGCCATCCAATCCTCCAATTTCGACGTCTCCTCTGCTCCTGCCGTCCACTCCTCCAATTCCGACGTCTCTCTGCCGACTCGTCTTCCAGTCCCCTACTCACGTCTTCGTCCAGTCTCCTACAAGAAATACAGCCTTTATGTTCCCACGGTTGCCAACTGGAGCGGTTCGCTCTTCCGACCATTGCAGCTCCTTATCTAGTCTTACCTTCAAAACTACTTTCTTTCTCCGAAACCGATTTGTATATCACTAGAAGTTACATATATATCGACTTCCGCTACTGTCGCAGACCTCCAGATTTTCTCCTCCCTGCCCTTGATTACGTAAAAATTGGTTATGCTTTTTCAACTCCTACCCGATGCTACCAATGCATCAAAGGCTCTTACTTGTTTGTAGAATCCAACGAGTTGTGGTTCGTCCTCAGAGACAGTCGATCCTTTTTTCGTAACGATGCTCAGCTTCTAAAGGCGGTACAGACTAAAGACATTGAAGTGCGTCTGCACTGGATTCAATACACGCCTTTATAGAATTGCCTGCAAGCATCGACCTTTTCCATCCGATGCAGATGAGACAAGCTACTCGCGCGATGCGCAACCCTCTCCTCCGCTCGAAAAAGTCCACACCGTTGAAAACACTTCAAGTCTCCCTAACTGTTAAGAGCAGGAAGCATGCAACTAGCATTTTCGATGCAGGAGCAGAGTACAGAGGCAGCGGAGTACACAGCCAGACATAAGCAGTCGGCCCTACTTCGAGTCGAGAAGGGTAGATGCCGTAGTTACAACTCATGTATAGCAAGCAGCCCCAACTGTTCAAATTGGGCCCTTGATCGCGACGTTCGGTGTCGTCTTCGACACATAGTTTGTTTATTGATTTACTGTCAGTTTCTATGTAGACGCAGGCAACTCACAGTCTTAGCTGAACGTTTATACGTACATAAACTCGTGTTCAGTGAAGTTCACACTGAAGAGTAGTTACATTCGTCTTATGGAAATACATATATTTCAGTTGAATATGTTTACAGCGGCTGCAGAGCATTTTGAATAAATGATTTCCAACTTCAAGTCCAAGTGCAGTCCAACTTGTCAGAAACGGTGTGAAAGAAGTGGTTTGCATGCTGTATATCAGAAATAAACCGTCGAACCGAAAGCGCGAATGAAAAGAAGGTAACCGAACTCGCGGCACGAAAATAAAAGGAGATATAGTTAGAGAAAAAAAATTTAGCGAAAAAGGGGGACAGTCGAAAACACCTTATAACTCGGGCATTCCAGTACAACCGGAAATGGAAGCGGACGAGGATACTGTAAGAAAAAAGAGAAAAAAAAGAGAACAGCACCGAATTTAAAAAACAGTCTTACCCTAGCGATGTAAAATCGAATATCCATGAATATGAATATAGTGAATATGCATGCTTCAGTGAATATTATTGTATCAGGACTTGGAAGAGAATGAATATGCATGTTTCTTGAAATCCTCATGTGAGATAGATTAGTTCGTTAAGAGGAAAACTTTCCATTAGGAGGTTTTACTCATTTCTTGATTAAGTTGTTACTTGCCAATGTGTGTTCTTCTCTGTCTTCTTGTCTTCCAGTTTCCTTTTCTTCCTTTCCATGGTTAGGCTGGTCATCAAAAGCTTTTCACTTTCACCCTAGCATAATTACCATGCATATATTCACCTCTTCCATAAGAAGGAAGAGGGTATTAATCTGAATTAATTAATTAAATTATTTTTATTAGCAGGTAGTCACACTTTTAATCTCAAAGGCATATTTGCCTGTGTTTCACTTATGGGTTATGTTTAGATCTTCCTGTAACTCTAGGTCCATATATCATTTAGCATTAATTTATGTACTCACTTTTTTTTACTTTTTGTATATAATTTCTAAGTAATATTTAAATATTTTCTGATAAAAAGGATTTCCCAAAGTGGATTAGAGTACGTTTATTCACCTCTTCCATCTGAATTAAATCACAGTTCCAAAGAAATATTATTTGTTGACAACCACAACTTTTATGGTGGTCTCTAGACATCTTGTCGCATCTCGTCTACAGTTTTATGGTAGTCTCGATGAGGACTCAGGTGTAAACCAGGCAGGAGCAGCGAAGCTTCTTTAAGTTAAAAAGTTTAACTATAATCTGACTATTACAGACTACCGTAATTCTAGTAAAGATGATTTTATTTCAAACATTTATGCATATAGTAAAAAAAAGAATAACGCGAACCAATGAATAGCAAACGGATGGGAAGACCCCATGAAGCCTTACAAGGGAAAGAAGGACCCGAAGGGCCAAGCAACAACCACCCCGAAGGGAAGAACACCGGGGCTAAGCCCCGCTATGCATATAGTTATTAAATATGATATCACATTTCATGCAAGGATTAAAATAAACAGTTTCGTATTTCATACAGTTATCTTTTTTCTTTATTTTGTATACTGTAATTTTAAAACTCGTTGTAATATATTTTTAAGAAAAACGGAACCGCACCCTCGTTCACGGTCGTACTTGAGTAAGAAATATTTTGTTATTTCGCATTGTCACAACTACTCGAGCAGGTTTTACACATAAATACATATATGGTATCACTGTATTGTTCAAGGCTCTGAATAGTTTCAAAAACTCCACACTGATGTTTGCGAATCAGCAAGTTCAGCCCGTCAAAATACCATCCAATCTTAATGCGAGACTTGCATGTCTAGCCATGAACAGCTAATTATGTATTTGCACGAAAAGTTCAATTTTAAAATATATTTATAATAGATTTATCATTCTGTATAATATTTGACTTGTCTTGTATAATTTCTCCTTTGGCATAAACCCGCTGAACCTGTTGTTGCTGATCAAGGGTGAAGTCCAGGTAAGGTTAAAAGGAGTAGAGTCAAGTCTGATAAATGTATTAAAGGTGTGATCAAGTAAATCTCTGGTTCTCTTAAACACAAAAAGTTGATTAATTAAGTATAAACTCTACCATAAATAGTTTCCTTCCACACTTGCGTAATGAGCAGATAGTTTCTGATTAAAGTGAATTTACTCTACAAAAGAACAGAAACTTTGCTTTCTAAAATCTCAGAGCATATGCTTTATCCATATCCACGTGACTCAGAAGCAAGAATCCCACCATATCTGAATTACACGAAAAAATAAAAAATAAGTACATAAATAAAGTACATAAAGTGCACAAAGCCAGAAACCTAAAAGTCAGAAATAGTAAATACCGATAGAGAAAAGGGGAATAATGATTACAATGGTAACTACAATATACAACTAGTTTAGAAGAGAGTTGATAAAATTGTCACAAACTTTTAAGATCTATGAGCGCAAAACACCCCCGAGGTGATACCTGAACAAGAGTCTCAACCGTTTCTGGTTTTTATGTTGGGCTTTCTAATTTTGTAATGAGGTTAAATGAACTGAAGCAGTATAGCGATGGAATTCTTCCGATCAAGAAAAAAGTTTATACATCCAACCTTTGAACTTGTTTCTTATTGTTATATTTGTTGCCCGGTTAAAAGGATAAATATATAAAAGAAGTTGTGTAGTGATCATCCACGTTATGGAGATCATATTGAGGGCATCTTGTTCTATATCATTTTGTTGACCATTGCGGGAGTTTACGTAAATGGATGCATGTTAATGCAACATTGCCTTATCACCCTAATCTTGATGAGTAATTTCGTTTTAGCATCATTTGAGAAAATCATATAGAAAGAACGAAAGGAATGTTGGATATGATGAAATGATGAAATGATAGAGATTTGGAAGCGCAATTGAAAATCATTTCTGAACTTATTCGGTTGATTCTGAAGTACAAAAGTCTTACTTCCTTTCATTATTATCACCTCTTCTATTTTCGGAAGGGAAAGAGGATAATGCATTATTATTTTATGACTTAATCCTTCCACCAGGAATAGTTAATAATAAATTAACGTTAATTAAATCATGATTATTTTATACCAAAGTTCCGAACTTCTACTTTTGAAAGCGGGTGGTGGATAGACTTGGCATATGGATTATTTTTGTATCTCCAAAAAGAACATGTTTATGAAGCCCTCCTTCTTCACGTTGCTTTCCTTGTTAGCAAACTCAATTATTGAACTTCTTCATGCGCACTTCTAGTAGCTTTTTCAGTTCCATGCTATGACCCTGGTAGCTATAAAAATTCTCTGGAAACCTATGTTTCACACACACGCAGCAAAAGCTTACTGGTTAACTGATGAGAAAAAGAGCATGTGATAGAAGAAAAAGCTTACTTTGCATTCAATGTTCTCTCACAAAAAGCCTATATATGTATATGCATACACGAGTGTCCAGCTACGAAGCTTAGCATTCATTCAGGTTCTTTCGAGCACCCTACTCAGTTCAGTTCATAGAGCAGGAGTTAAAGAGTCGTGTACAAGATGGAGATACTATTTTCTGACCTCATATGACTAGACAGGCATCGAGGAAAAAGAAAAGAAAACCACAGCGTGATAGTTTTAAGATGAAAACCGTTGGAAAGCATTTTTGGAGAACTGAACGTCGTTTTTATTTCCATTTCGTGTTTTATCTATATATATATATATATTTATTTATTTATTTATTTATTTACTGGAGTCAGGAGTGGAGAGGTGTGGGACGACGGGCGTGGGGGAGCCCGACATACATATCTTTCTGCTTGTTACTGCGCGACATGTTTGTAACTGTAAACGTAACTTTGTTGTACATTTTGCAGCTTACGTGACTACGTTTGGTTTCGACTGTGAAGTTTGAACCTTGCATTTTTGTTCAAATATTTCTGGATTAAATCAGTTAAGCATTTAAACGAGTTATTTTAGTAATTATGTGAATTTGGATTGCAGATATTTGATGAAACAAGAGTGTAAATAAGTACAGTTCTAACACTTTCTTGCACTTCTTGTCTTCATAAGCAAGCTAGAACAAGCTATGCAAGACTGAGTTATATCCAAGAGAAAATAAATAAAACAAGAAAACAAAATATTATATTAGACATTATGTAAACAGATGCAGTTCGAGTACTTAGAGCTCAAACCCACAAGCAGTTTCAAAACTACGGAAGATAATTTTCACGCTTGCAACATAGAGTTGATAATAAGCAGCAGTCTAGACTGTGTATAGTTTCATCTTTGAGAATAGGATCGGTAGATCGACGTACAGTTTCTCACATTTTTAGAGAGGAGTTTTGGTCGGATCATTTTGATTTCATCTGTGCAGTTTTGGGCTCCGCACGTGCTAGGATGTCCCAACTGGACCTTTATCCCCCTCCACCACCATACACAGAACCTCCTATCAACTCAATATCTCATGACTGCGATCATAGTGCAGAGAGGACTTTCGAAAATATTTAATACTGCATAAACTGTAAGTGGCTCGATGACCCCGAAACTGTACCTAAAATGACAGAAACTGCACCTAACGTAGTTTGTAAACTGCAGGTGCAGATTGGAAATAATGTAGCAGAACAGATTTTGGAGTTAAAATTTTAAATCTACCCCTAGAAGTAGCTCGAGCATACCATATGTGTTCTTATGTTTTCAAGCACAGTTTTCTTTCCAAGGGTGCGGCTCAGTTATGTGTTTGAAGGTTGGATACACTGTTCGGTTTTGTTATGTTCTGTTAAGCTAATGAAAATCTTGAACTGATCTCTCGTAGAGGATTGCTTTGTTGTCCGAACACTTTGGAGATATGTATCTTCCTTGTCTCCTCGTTAGGTATATCTGTTTTTCTGACCTCAAGGTAATGAAATCTTTGCTGCCAAAAACATTGAGTTGCATTCTTAAGACCACTACCCTTATTGCAAGAAAATTTACTTGTTACATTTCTAAGTTTGTCAATGTCTTCAGATTTCGGTGTATTATCTGGACATGATTTACATCTATATTCATCTAGCACTCGGTTTTTTTATCATATCTTGTAACCATCTCTTTTATTTGCAGATTTTTTCTGTTTTCAATAATTTTAACTCTGTCGATAGAGTGATCACATGATTAAACTTCCGTTATGGATATAAAAGCATGAAGAGAGTATTATCTTTTGTTCCAAAACAAACCTGTAAACTTCATCTTACCATTTCTCTGTCAATACTAAGTAGTTTGGTTTAATTCCTTAACCTCATATGATCAAGATTTTATCACCAAAAGCATTTCCTACCTAACGGTTACATTCTTTAGTTCTCCGCAAGCGAAACCATGATAGACGTAATCTGGGTTACCAGGAGGATGAACACCCCGTATGCATATAAGTACTCCTGGCAACGGATGGAAAGACTCCATCCGTTGCCAGGAGTACTTATATGCATACGGGGTTTAAGATAATTTAAGATACGGGGTTTAAGATAAGGCCTCTTTGTCGCTGATAATGTTGACAAAATTCGTTTTCCTTTATTACTGCAGTAGAGATACGTAGACGTATTTCATATGTAGGACGGGCAGGGCAGGGCAGGGCAGGGGAGCAACAAAACAGTGGAATCCTCTACTGCCTCGGGATAGGTGCGACCACTACGACGACGGTGGTTCAGTCGGCAAGTGAAGACCTCCGTGTTACGTAGATGATGCTCACCAGCTAAACTCACCACCGTCAGTTGGGTCATATTCCACTGCGTCACGTCCCTTGGGCTCTCCTTTCCTCTCATTCGCTTTTCTTCTCCTCCTTATTCTTCTATGTTATTCACTCCAGTGCCCGTGTCCAAATGAATTCCATTAATTAACTATAGTCCAGTTCTGACTTTTCCTCACTAGCCCGTGGTTCGATTCGGCCCAGGGTAGTTGAATCAGATTGGCCAAACAAACTCAGCTTAGGGCGTGAGCCGGTTGCAGATTTAGTTATTATTTTATTATTATTATTATTATATTGTATTGGCCAATCGATGGTAGATAGATATACAACAAGTACAAGTAGTCTCTAACCCATTATGTTGGACGCTTGGACCACCAGAACTCAACCCATGCACCGGCACGGTAAGGCCACCGAGACCCTCGGTCAGATTATACCAGAAGCGAACAAGTATGAGACATCCTCCAGCACCATGAACAACAACAACAACAAGACGACGCCATCATCATCCTCGTCATATGACATCGGTCAGATACTGTAAATATTCCTAGGGTGGTTTGTAGCCGGTGTGGTTCATATACCCGATCGCACAAACGCATGATTCTTACAGAGTATTGATTTCTTCTCTTTTGAGTCGGACGAGGAAATGTTATAATACTACTCGAGGAATCAAACCGGCAATTTCTAGCTCGGACTAGCACATGCACATCTTACACCTTGTAGAAGCAGAGTAGAAGCAGAAGGAAGCAAGCAAGCAAGCAAGCAAAGCAAGGCAGGCAGGGGGCTCCATGGGGCTGTGTCGGTTTGCACCAATGATATCGGCCATCAACAGCTCGTAATTGCGTTTTGTCGTGTGGAGCACATGCTCCTTGTTGTGGTAGTATATATTCATATAGATCTGATGAGTTTCCACAACTTTATTCTTCCTTGGAAGTATGAGTGCGACCCTCGAGAGCTTCAGAATGGAGTGTATACATATCTTATGAGTCTTCTCACCTTTGCCTACTTTCATTACCACTATTATGTGTTCCACTCGATCCTTTCTGGCCTCAGAAAGGTTCGATAACCATCTGACTTTCGTTGGATTGAATCCTCTGAAAACCATGCCAAGTCAACAACATGCAGGAAAGAGCTTCCTTTTTTACTCCACTTAGAGAGACCCGGCCTGCAAATGTACAGTCAATCTCAACCACACTCTGGAACGTTTAAACCACATGTAGCTGTATGTAAAGCCCATTGGCAAGTTCTCAATGTATCAAACAGACTGTAGTCCAAATGGTTGGCCACACGTCTGGGTTTGATTCTTGATGTGTATGCCAGAAGATTCTGAAAATTTTCTAATTTATAAGAATTGCTGGGAAGCATGATACAGGAAAACAGATTTAGCGCTAAGACAAATCACTCACTATAATGAAATTTGAGGTCATTATAAAGCGAGTTCATTTATTCTCAAATTCAAATTCAAATTTGTAATTTCTTTGTGGTTTAGAACACAAAGACCTTTTACTTAACCTTGTCGACAGTCCCATTAGGAAGTCCTTGGTATGCTTGTTCTTTGAACCATGGATGAAAAGCTTTAGACCGGAAATCAGAGTATTCTAAGGCCCCATGAACACTTGGAGTTTCTTCCTAATAGTGGTGTCAAAGTTAGTAACTTTCTCAAAGATTCGACATCCGCGGGAGTGAATTACGATTTCGACCAGACTGCGACAAGTGTTTCATGCGGGCATCTCCGGAGGTACTCGCAGGAAAACGTCGCAGTAGTTTTCTTAACAGCTCTTCACTCGTTTCGTCCGTTTTCTCTTACAATGGATTCTCTACTGCTCTGAGTAATTATCTTGAGTGTACAAACTGAATACTAATCATGATAAAATCGTGATGTCCAGTCATAAGTGCGATCCAGAATGAGTCGAGGTTATATATAAAGTTACATGTGACAATTTTATGATCAATTATCTCTCCTCCGTTGAAAAATATTTCTTCTCAACTTTGACACCCCTAATACACCTGTGGAATGTAAACACACATCCGTGGTGCAAAAAAACACACACGAGCACAATTGAGAATTATAGATCTTAAAGACCAAAAACATACACTGCGAAGGTGAGAATGTTTTCCAACATGAATTACGTTGAAATAATCTATGGAACCATCCATATCAACAAACACATAAGAAAAAGGGAAAAATGAAATGAGTGAGTGACTTTTTGGTCTCTTATGAAGTGGAACTGAGTGACCCCACGTATCATCCAGCAAAGGTTCAGGGTTAGATTACACTAAAGGGTTAGATTACACTAAAGGGTATATTTCTGAGCTGAAGCTTTCATGTTAAGCCCCTCTAAGTAGAACGAGCGAGGGAGGAAAGGAAGAGCGAAAGAAAGACAGACGAACGTACGGTCATTGGCGGTAACGTACGTACAGCCTGGGAAGGTAAAAGAAAAGAAGAGCTACACCGCTCTTCGAACGGAGCCGGCCGCCGGCAGGAAGTCTTTCCTTGTGATATTGTACTTCCCTGTAAAAAGTTCTTAGGGCGAGTGGGGTCACTCACTGGGCGAGTGAGTCAGTCACTCACTGCGGTTGGATTTCACCTTGGGCTAACGAGGCGCGCTTTCCAAGAGAACATGTAATCATCATACTGAACCTAAGCGTGAACTGCATAATTGACAAAATTCTGGAACTAACATTAAATAATTGGAATAATATAAAGTTAATTAACATATTTTAGTCGAAAAGGTTCAGAATATAGATGTAAAAGTTTCGAATTCAAAGTGGTAGTCCACCTAATTGTCTCTTTCTACCGAAGCAGGAGGAGTGAATAGATTAGTAGTAACATCATTCAATGAGATTTGGTGGTCCGAGAGGGAGAATAGTGCTTTTGACAAAACATTTCATGTTGGAGTTTGGAATGTACTGTGACTGTGTGAAATAACTGGATAATTAAAATGGCATGTGTACTTGGAAGGCTGGACCGAAGACTCTCGTACCGAATATATAAAGAAAGAGAGTGATGGAGTATGGAACCCGAACCCCACAACAGGGCCCAACGCCCCTTCTTCCCCCCACCCCCCTGCGGGCGGAACTGAACTTTTTGGGTTCTGCTGCTGTTTCAACGTGTGTTCCTGCCCGGAACCGTACGCGTAATTCTGCTCCCATCACAATCAGCCGCAACGTACTTCAAACTCATGGATCGACATATTCTTTCTCTACTACGGTATCACCGCGTTGAGAATAGTCAGTCATTGACCGGCTGCCGCTGGTAGTTTGCCTGACTCTTGCATTAGTAGCGGAGTACCGTGGAGTGGCCGGAGTACCACCCCGACATTCATCCCCATCCACATCATTTGCCATCACACGCACTGGACTCAAACTCATGCCATCTCTCGCATCATCATGTCGCCATCATCCATGATGGCTATGAGTCAACGGCTGGGGAGTTGATAGACACGGCCGGCCGGCACCGTCTGCGGACAAAAATGAGAGAGAGGAAAAAAGAAGAGGAAAAAAAAAGGAAAAAGGCCGGCCGGCACCGGAACGAGGAAGTGTAAATAAAGTTAAATTCTCCTGGAAAAGTGACTTTCATCACAGTGCAAGATCCAGTTTACCTCGTTCGTCTTTACAGCCCCCCTCGTTCTATATTTTGGCCATGCTAATAATAGCTTTGGTGGTGGGGCTCCCGTCCTTGGCATATCTTAGCTTTTTCTCCTCCCTTCCTCTTCTTCCGGTCCCTACTATTTCTTTATTAAATTTCACGCCTTTAATTCAAACTCCGAATGACGACGTCCTTTTGAATTTTTTCCAAGTGCTCACCTACGCCACACGATGACGTCACACTCTCAGTGCACTGTTGGCGAAAGGCCGCTCAGCTCATTAGCCCCTCTAAAGGTCAGGTTCTATAGAAGAAGCAGTTTGGAGTCGTCCCCAGTCACTGTGCCCGGACCCACCCTGGGCTAAGCAAAAACTTGTAACCAATTAAAACGCATCATGCTGTGGCGACCGTGAGTACCCCGTCGCGAAGTTGGCGACGGTCACCATACTGGCCGACATAGTTGTTGGCAGTATGAGGAACCACCACTGCGGTGCAAACGTCCCGCGAACGTCGGCCTCATGGTAAGAACTGGCTGACCAGGTTCCGGAACTTGGTCCATAGAAAACTACTGTAAGCTTTAACCACTTCTCTCCTCCTTCACCACGTCCATGGAGTGTTTTCGTTCATTTTTTCACTATATTAACGAAGATCAGTGTCCCAAGTGGTTTAGTTTACCTTCCTCTAAGAGAAAGTTCGTGGGTTTAATCCCTTGTGGGCACGGTTAGAAGTGCATGCTATTGCAAATTATTAATGAAACTTCTGATCCGAGTTCTGCTGTGATAGATGGACAGTCTCATGATACTCGAAAACCTCGAGAGATAACCTCGAGAGACATGTAATATCATTTATTTATTAATGATATTTATTTATTATCAAACTGAATGCTGAAACTTTGATGAAACCTTTACAGAAATATATAGCACTCTATAGTAGTAAAATCGAATCAACCTACCAAAACTCCTCTCACTTAGGTATATGTGGAACTACTTTTCTGGGCTTCTAGAGCAAGTATTTTCTCTCCCTCTCTCAGTCACCAACAAAACATTTGTAACTGGAAAGAATGAGAAATTATTATGTTTTCTTAATCAAATCTCATATATTTATATATTGAAGTGTTGGTTGGTGGTTGCGATACAGTCATCACCCCACCTCTCCTCCCTTTCCTTTTCTTCTCTAATTACAGAAAAGAAAAAGGAAAAGAAATTCACGTAAAGCAGTAAAAAGAAAAGAGAAAATAGGGAAGGTAGTAGAATACATCTCCGCTCTTTTGCTTTCGGGTTTTCATGATTTCAGGTTGGGTCAGGTTGCCACGTACATGCATCGTACTCTTACCGAGTCGACGCGTAGACGCGCCTCGAGCCTGGACGCGCGACAAAGAGCCAAGTGGCTCTCCATGGGAACGAAGACAGCCGCTCCCTGCAGCCGGCGAAGGTGAAGGCGGACGGCCAGAACAAGAAGTGCCAGGTGTACAGAAGTAAACACACTGGGAAGATCTGTGGCATGGCCCACCAGGCGAGCATCGATAAGGATAGGGAGAGTAGAAAGCGGGACGGGGTCCAAATCCTCGACCCGAGATGCAACAACAAGGCCAGTTGGCCTAGTCACGGGACCTGTCAGCCTGACGCTCCTCTCTGCCAGGACCGGTTCATAAATCCTCGTCGGCTCTGTCGGCTTCCTTTCTTTTCTGTTTCTCTAAAACGGAAAAAGAAAAAAGAAAAAAGAAAAAAGGGAAGAAAAATACTCTTCTTCAGTTGCCGACGAGATTGGGCCTAGTGAACGTTTGATTGAACAGGATTAGGGAGAGAAGATTATCAGAAGAATCATTCATCATCATATAATTATTTTTCTCGGGCAGGGTTCAGTTCGTGAACAGCATTCCGGGTAGCATTTCTCGTACTGTGTTAGGTCCATTGATGGCCAGAGTCCCATGGTCAATCCAAAAACAACTTTAGAAGAATGAAAAGGAACAACCTGTCTTCCTTTGCTACATCGATGGATTCGGCTGTGAGAGCTTCGGTTCTGTTTCTACTATGCTCGAGTGCTTCCATTCATCTAAAGGAGGGAGGAAGTTGCATCCCTTTGATTACAAAAAATCATTGAGAGTTCAATGATTCAGTTAATCGTTATGATTGTTATTTTCTTTTAACATTCTCCTTTTCCCATCATGCATATGCACTAACTAAAAAGAATGCCTTTTCCTGTTGTCGACCTTCTCATCCCACCATTTTCATTCCAAAGATTTAACAAACTATTTCTTCTGCTTCTGTGTGTGCATCGAGCTTAAGGTGATTGGTGAAGCTGTAGTAGGTTTTTTGTTAGGTCCTGTCTTCTTCCCCTCTATCAATTAGAAATCGAAATGTACCTACTTGAAAGCCATCCAACCAAGCAGTGTTAAGAAATTCACGTAGATTATAAGCAGAGAGCAAGCACTGCTTCGTGATGGGTTTTACAGTCTTAAGTAGCAGCTGGGGAAGGAGGGAGGAAGGTCAAAGCAAACAGCGTACAGCATCGGGATGAAGCTGTCTTGTACAGTTTCGTTATGTGATTACAGCTGCTCGAGGACAAACAAACGACATCGATTGACTCAGAGCTCACTGAGCTTAGCAAAGGCAGTGTAAGAGAGGGAGAGAGAGATATTTGTCACTCAAGTAGTACTGCTTAGTAACATCTGCTGCTTGATGGAGTTCCTTGTCGATTTGCCCCCAAAATTAGCTCAGTTGCAACAACCAACACATACAGTAAAAGGGGATACGGTCATAACGTAGTGAACACTGTCGATTGTCTTCTCTGCTTTGGAAATGGCATCTTTGTCATGCTCCTGTAATAACTACTCCTGTGATATCTGCAAGAGTATCCGAGTACACGCATACGTAACTCCGAAAGCACTCCAGAGATCTAGCTGCTGGCAGAGGGATGATGATACTTACTTAGCACTTTAGTCATGGGTGTTATAGACTGTCGGCGAGGTGGTTACAAGGTCGAAACATGTTTATCTGACCACCCACTCCCCCCTAACCATGCACAACTTGGGCGGCAATGTATGGAAGAAGAAAGCTGAATGAATTCCCTCCCTTGAACCTCAAAGGAGGGAGAGGGACATAACGTTATCACTTGCACTGAGCAGTTCGATCACGTCTTACCTCATCTGGTTGGCCAAAGCAAGCACAAGAGCTCAAACTGAACATAGTCATATATTATTTGACCGGAGCAAAGGAAAGAAAGGTAGCTTCATTCATTCATTCAGAGAAGAAACAGTCAACTCAGTCAGTCAGTTTGGCGACTTTAATTGCATATAGTAATATTCTTTGTAATCCCCACACTCCACTCACCTCGCCTTTCTCCAGAACTACAACTGCTCCGTTATGAAGAGACTATGCGTCAGTCCACGTGACCATCTACAAAAGAGAGAGCGAGAGTGAGAGAGAGATCAGCTGGTTGAAGTAAACATCACTCAGCGAGCAAATTATAATCCACTTGTGGAAACGAGAACCTTCGTCTTGGTGCTATAGCTTTTCTTTCAGAGAAAGGCTGACTATACTGCACTGTCTATCTATCTTTGGCCGCTGTAATCCTCATGGCGTTGGTTTCTGACCCCAAGTGCTAAGAATGGAATGGACCTCGAGCCCAAGTTACTACTATTCACCGGTTTGCTGTCTGCTTTTCCTTGAGTGAGCGACGAACGGCAAAATTGAGAAGGAGGAGGAGGCGGCGGCAGGGAAGAGTGCTGCTATCTCTTCCTTCCGAGGAGGAGAAAACTCTTCAAGCAATCCAAGAGACACTCCCAGAGCATATGAGAATAAGCCACTTGTTGGGTTCGCTCCGGCTTTGCTAGCCGAGAGCTCGAACCTTGAGCTTTCAATTTTGGTGCACTCGTTCTCAGGAGGATGTTTGAGCACTAAAGATTATTACCAGGTGCTGCAGAACGAAGAGGTTATGCTGCGTCCGGTTTTCGATCTCGTGCTAGGTCCTCATCCAGTAAGAGTAAGAGAGTGATTGAGCTTTGGTTTGGAGGAGAGAGAATTAGCGGAATATTAGACATGCAGTTAGAGTGAACACGTTTGATATGCTTTCGCTGGTATCATAAGTGACGAAGAAATCTTCCTAGCTAGTCTCGTATGGACTACACACCTAAATCTTTTGCCAATCAAGACTGTAGTGTCTGCATACTCTGGATAAGATAGATGGCTGGCTGAATCCATCGAAGCCATTTGAAGAGAGAAAAGCGTGGAAAGACACAAACAAAGATGATGTAGACATCATCAACCTTACTAGCATAAAGTACTTGGTTGTCACTTATCTCTGCTATATGGAACGACAGAAAAATCCAACCTTTTTTGGAGCAAGTGGTTTCTATAGCATATACGAGATACTGTAGAGCTTCTTGTTTGGACAAACTCCTTGCCATCCTCCACCTTCTCCTCCACTTTGTCCTCCTCCTACTCCTAAAGCCAGCTTCTGCTGAATATTCTTGAAGAACTCTCCTTGATAAGCCCCACTTTAGTCTTTTACCCTACACTTTCCCCATCCCCATCGCTTCCCATCACACCTAAGCTGCTCTGTGCTTGAGAATAGACGAGTTTGAAATCTGGTCCAAGAGATTCCTCTAGATCTTTCTCCTCAAGCATCAGTCCCAATAAACTTGTAACTTAATCTAGTGGAAAACGGGGAAAAACTATGAAGATTCTCGCTCAGCATCATCCCCCATCAACGCTCTGGGTATAAAGTTGGTGTTGGTTCTCCTTCCTACAACGATCATCAAGATTCTTTGGACATCACCTCATTCAACAGGAAGAAGCTGGAAGACCTCAAAGGGATTGGAGGCGGCTTCAAGACGAAGGAGGGGTAGATTCTTCTTCGTCACACGCAATAAACATGAAAAATGATGATGGAGCAGTTGCAAAATTCCTGTCTGTGGTGTAAATTCCCTTTCACACACCAAAAGGCATATCAGGAATCACTTCTGTTCTGGTCCTTTCCTTGTCCCTTCAAGTAACAACAACATCCTTCCAAGTTCCCACCCATCATCCATCAACAGAACCAATGTGAGGGAGGACGGGGCGCAATTATGTACACAAACCAAACGAGGAGAAACATACGACGACGATGATGATGGTGGTGATGATGGGGAGCCAACGTGAAGCAAAGCAAACCTAATACTGTATGAAACATACGGAAGATCCAACTTATCCAAGTTGGTTACGTGACATCATACCCACTACCAAAGCGTGGCAGTTTTGCACTCAGTCATGGCATTAATTCCCTGGGTCTGGTCTTGTATAACGATAGACTCGAGGAATTTGTCTTGATGAATGCAGTCGCAAGGTTATCCTCATCACCGGTCTTGGCATTCTTCTGCTCCTTCACAAGGCAAGAAAAGTCGTTCCCCTCGTCGCTCTTCTCTTCTGTTGACGGGACAGTTGAGTGTGTGAATACAGTAATATTTCTGCAAATCTGAGGGAAATGATGAGAGCAGAAGCAGCAGCAGAAGAAGAATTCATAAATGAAGACAGTTAAGTTAGTAAATGAATGACTGAGCATGAGAAAAGTGTACCTCAGCGCACTTCTGTAAAGCTTTCCAACAGACAGATCGAGAACAAGAAGACGAAGATGTTATTAGCATCATAAAGATGAGCTTAAAGGAGATTTGAGCAGAGGCTACGGTAGTTTGAACAAGAAGGAAAAAAACATGTCATGTCATTTCATTCCATGCTCCGTCCGTCCTGACCAGCAGCAGCAGCAATCCCAACCGAACGGAACAGAACGGAGCAACTTTGTATATAAAAGAAGTTGTCTTCGTTCCAAGGAAGAATGTGTGAAACGTGTGTGTTCGATCCTCCCCCACTCCGAACCTTCAAAGGGAGGTTTAATCTTAATGTAACGTGAAAGCATTTATAAAATCCCATCCTCACTGCTCTCTCTCTCTCTCTCTCTCTCTCTCTCTCTTCTCTGGACTGATATCACTCGTGACTCGTGAGTCGTACCACCACCTGAGAGGATGAATGCTATGCTGTTATTTCAAAGCATCCTCCCCCACGAAGAAACGTCTCAAAACGTGTGCCAAGGAAGGGAAGGAGGGAGGGAGGGAGGGAGGCCAAGAGGGAGAAGGTACACTGCTAGCTGCTGTCGGTTCTGGATAAGCAAAAAGCTCGAGCACGTAAGACTTTATTCAGTTCACAATAATAATGGACACAGCACCTGGAAGTATTTTTCAGCAAGTCGCTTCGCTTCACCTCAACAGGACTCTGGACGGGAAAATATAGGATTGTACGTACGAAAAGGGTGAGACAGTGACGAGAGGTGAGCCAATATTCTCAGAAAGCATGAGATTGCGCTTCTGAGATAATCAGATTAGTAATGATGCGCAACGTGTCGATCAGAAAGGAAGGCTCGGAAATAAGTGTACATATTTCAACCCATGTAGACTAACTTGTAGACTTGCAGTCAGACTTGGTAAATAAACTAACTAGGTTCAGCTTCATAATAATGTCTTCCTGGGAGACACAGCCTGTACCCGATTGCATGTGCGTGCAAAATATCAGCTGACATCCCAACCGCCAGCAGCTCGGTGGACTCAGCCATCAGTTAGGCATACATAAGATTGCTTCAGTAAATAAAACAATTATCATACCCAGAGCGAAAAGAGAGAGAGAGAGAGAGAGAGAGCTCGGTGGACTCAGCTATCAGTTACGGATACACAAGATTGCTTCGGTAACTAAAACAATTATCATACCCCGAGCGAAAACATAGATAGAGAAGTGTCTGTTGTCCTCGCTCTTCGTTTCTTCCTTCCAGGCCTTCTATTCAACGGTACTCGATTATTGTTACTAACATCTCACGAAGCTGTGTAGCATGCAAAGTACCGTCCAGTACAGAGTGGCCAAAGAACGTCTGCAGCCAGCTTTCGTGAGTGAGTGTTGGTCGAGGCTTTAGCTAAGAGCCCGCTGCTGTTCCCAGTGACGCCGGGCAAGGTTGGGGAAGTTTTCATGATGTGTGATGAGACGAGCTCCACCCCAGTGGATTGATAAGCTTCAAGACGATCCCTCTACTGGAGCTGGACTGTAGAGATTTGTACCCATCTCTTCGGACGAGCTGCCTAGCATGCACAGACGGGCTGACTAGTGCTGTGTCTTGTAGGGGGCAGGAACGGGAAGGAAAGGAAATGGAGAACAAATCCCTGGAACGGCCAGCCTAGACTTCGATGACTCTCCTATGGCTCTGGGGATTCTAAAATGCAGTGGTGCATGCTCCAGATCAGATACAATGGTGTGAGAATCTGATACTGATGGGAGCAGAGCGACGACGATGAAAGCTCTTCAGTGGTGGAAGTACAACACACACGATCGTGTTCTCTTCTCGCCAAGTTGTCTGTACTCAGACCAACTTGTTATTTACTTGGATTGGGAATGTGCGAGTCTCCCACGATTACAGACAACGAGAGCCCCACAAGAGAAAAGGAAGAGAATTATGGCCTTGCGGAAGTTCTTACTCACTCATACTAGTACGGTACAGGTACTACTCCCCTCATTTTAAAATGTTAGGAACATGGGTTGTCGAAGAAAGGCTCAACAACGGGCTCCACCAACTGTCTCGCGCTTGTACGAGGCGAGTGCTACCTCCCTCGGTTGCACTCTTCTAAGTCCACGCTTTCAATCCGCAGCATATTGTAGATGTATTGCAGGGCCACCCAACCCCACCAGCCATCACAGCACAGTGATATTTCACTAACGGCTATTGGGTCCACCCATGCCATGATGACATTTTCTTAGATTTCATCTAAAACTAACTACTACCCTTGGGTCCACCACTATCTCCAAGTCGGTGCTTGATACCTTCCTTCGGTCCCCTCCTCCACCAGAAGGATAGGAACCAACTCGCTGTTCTACTATGCACATGACCTCTACCTTATGTTTGCACCGCGTATATAATCCTCAAACACGATACACAACGTATGTAAACACCACCTAAGCCTGCAACACATGACTGAGGCTGCCTGACAATTTTTTCCCACTGTCCGAGAGAGCATCACTGAAATATCGGCATTCGTACAGATGATAACCCAGATGATGTCAGGTGCCTCTTACACCTCTATTCCTAACAGACACTGACAGATGCTCCTGGGTTCTACACACCAAATCTATGGCCTTAGGAACACAAATTTGGAAGGAACCACTTCGTGTTCCCTTGTCAAAACGTTCAGAAAACCTGCATACAGAGAAAGAACTGCTAATATCCGATACCGCATTACAAACTTATCAACCAAAGGGGTATGTGTATCCCTTGATTTCAATTATGAGGGCAAGCCCAGTAGAGTTGGCAGCTCCTGGCTGAATCTTGGGGACCGACATATGTACTCCACTGCTTTTGAGGCAGATTCAGTCAAGGTCCATGGCGTAAATAGCACATATTATCCATATATATGCTACGATGGGCGAATGGACTACCGCATTGACCAAGTGCCTTTAATAGTAGAGACGTGTGAAGAACGACACCTGTGGAAAGGCCTTGTAACCAGCCAGGAAGAAGGCGTATACCAATTCCTCATTTTACAACCCACAAACTAAGCTAAACTCGCAGGTATTCTAAACGGCGGAACTCCGATGAAAATAAATAAACGGCTGCTGAAACTCGCTTAAATTTACACTGCCTTCGCTTCAATAGAAGCTTATCGTATAAATGAGTCTTCTTTTGTGCTGCTTTTCGAATTGTCGAATGATGTCGTCTATCTCATCCTCCCAGGACTCCGCAGCCTCCAGCTGTACAGAAAGCAGGCCGACTGACTAAGATACTTTCCAAAGACAGGCAGAATAACTTGATGACAGGCACCAGACTTGTCGAAGACTCATACTACGAAGCAGTTGGAATCTGAAGCACACCCTTCTCACTGACCTCCCTCCAGAAAGTTCTCTAAGAATATAGTTCTACCATGTTAGTGAACGGGCCGCATTCTATCAACGGTATCCAGGAAGCAAAAAAAGACTTTTGTGTGTCCCAAATACGGTCACTTCCGCACTCCAAGCACATAGTGCTCCGGAACGTCCACTTGCTTAGAAGACTGATAATATTACGACACAGACGACCGGGGAGAACTCACCTTCCTGCAGAGATCAAGAACTAATTTGGCGCCATTGGCAGCCTCGCCATGGTTGTCTTTCACATCCAGATTGATGACCAGGACACTCTTCATTAACCTTTGTTCACGATTCTCAAGGTCTGTGATATTACAACAATGATCACGTATCAACGTAGGGGAAAAACGTGGCAGCACCATATCATCTTCTGATTAGACCACGCAGTCACATCAAAAATTTGACCACAACATGCATACACTGATCGCCACAACACATTCACAGAGCGAAGACGTGGCGCCATTCCTTTCTTTGATTGTAAACAGGGGCGGGAAGTCTTCAGCCAACTGCTCAATTTGCGCGCACATATTCGTACATGACGGATGTGAACTCATGAAAATGATAATGACACTTTTATTAGTACGTTACAAATCTACACGAGGAGAGTCCTCAAGCTAGTATTCCTGGGCCAGGATATGGGCAGACCTTCAATGACCATATCAAACACCCTCTCCTCAAAGGTGAAAACCACATCAAAGGCACCATCAGCTGCATTGTCCTGCCAGCGTTGTGGGGCATCCTTGACACCCAAATTCCGCTTTAACATCTGCAACAGACCATTTCGCTTGTATCTACCATGCGATCAAGGAACAGTTCCAGAGAAGCTTCTGACAACACTACAGCATTTCCTGAATCACAGCAAATATCCTGAATCTTTCAACTGGAGTTTTCCTGCCCAAAGAACAGAACCGACCTTCCAACCAAACCATACATAGTCTATAGACCTCCGCATGAGAAACTTTCCCAGTGCAGTGAAAAAAATACCAAACCAAGTACTAATCAAACACTTATCGAAGGAGACTCGATAGTCAAGATTACGTAGTGGAAGACATCTCAAAGAGATGTGCTGCCAAACTCACCCATACTGGACATAAGCAGACCTATAACTGCTTACCTTCTATACGGGACAGGCTATAAACAGTGATTTCACCATCCTAAAAACCGAAGCTTACATTAAACAACAGACAAGATCTACCGTAAAGCGCACTTCAACAGAAAAGGACACTGAAAATTAATGTTCACGATGAAATACATGGTCAAATACAATGCCTAATACTTGTCACATTCCCGTGAAGGTTGAAAAAGGTCTAGAAATAATCATCACTTGACATTCTAACAAACGTGTACTGCCAAGCATGATTAGAGCACGAGCATGGTTGGGGCCTAACTACACAGAGGAGGGAGCAAAGGTAGATGCTTTCCTAGGTCGAACTCTTAGGGAAGAAATTTGGAAGGTGAACTCATGCAGTGTAATTTTGTAAAGGTGCCACGCGAAAATTCACAACATTACATTGTATGAGAAACTCCGAACATGACGGAGCCGCTTTATTGAAACAATTGATGTTAGCATTACGCTTCTGTGAGAAGATAGACTCAGACCACTATCAAAGAATAACATCTGAACCAGGACAATGGTCCATCTCACCTGGTACGTCGAACGCTACAAAGCTGACTACAAACTGTGCTACGAAGAACTTACGAACCAAATCCCTACTACTGTCGACAAGACTCGAGCTCGTTGGAGACACCAGTAACTGCGATTGAGTTGAAACTGGGCGCAGCCAAGAACTGAGAAGCTAGCAACTACGGTACTTTGAACCACTCAATAGGGAACCTGTCCAAACAATTGAATCTAGAACATTTTTTGCTGAAAATGGATGCATCACATTGACAGATTACAAGACAGCAAGATTATAAAGAGAAGTGGCAAACTCAAAAACTAACTTAGCATCAATCGTTACGGATATACTATAGACAGCAGGAACGATGTAAAACAAGTACCGATGGATGATTGTGAACAATGCGAGTAACCTTCGTGCTACAAAGGAGCTACAGCCAGCTCATAATGCACCCAGTTCCTTCAGGAAGAAAACAAGCGAACCACCTTATAGACGGGTAAGCTACGTGATACGAACCCCTTATAAAAACGAAATACTTACGAATCCAACTGTTGACGGTTTTGCAACACTTCCGAACAATGCATGCATCGCATAACGAACCATCCGCCTGACGTGAACAAAACCGTGATCCAATGGGCCGGACAACGGCAATGAGAGCCGAAAACGACAATTAACACTTTTGAAACTCAACCACAACACCAAGAAAGCTCCTCTGATGCACCTGACCGCGAGGGTAAATCAAGACTTCTTGAACTAGAATATGGCCCATAAGCATCCCCCACAAAATTGACGAACCAACACTGCACAAAACAATATCATCTGCTACGCCAGCAACTCACGCTTCTCCCTAGTTACAGTGTTTGGCACGATGGAGATCCATAGAACGACAGCACCACCTGGAATTAACTGCCAGTAGCTCTGGGAAGTCCCCTTATCCATGATACAGTAATGAAAGGTACATCCGCAGAAACAGAGTAGGTTACCCAGGTTTCTCCACACGCGTCTTAACAATCTTATCTACACAAGAAATAAAGTTTCGAACTTCAGGGAGATGTCGTAGAAAATGACATTATTACAAATTCTGCCTACACACCCCTATCACACAAGATTCAAGCCAAGGGCGTGGGTAATGACATAGACAAGTATACCCACGAGCTGCGGGTGGAAACGGTGAAGGGCCCAAGGGTATATTTCCCAACACTTACTGAACTGAGGGTTATGGGAAACAATTTTTGGTGAAGAGCATCAACGACCCGGAGAGAATCCTTGGTCTGATGTTCTTACGCACCACTAAGCACCCGGCCGAAAGATGCTCGGTTATAGGTTGCCTGGAGAGTTCACGAGCACTACTGATGCCTCTAGATGATTGGCCCCTATGCCAATTAGGGAATCAAACTTAACGTCCCAACAGGGACAAACAAATGACCTTGTCACCGCTGCAGAGAATAGTACAATCAGGTACTAGCAGGATCACACAATTTATAGACAGGAATGTTCAAGACAGATAACTGCTACACTTTCAACTGGTATCGAGTAATAAGAAGTGAACTTTGTTGACTTGTTGTATACTTGTAGCGATGTCAAACGACAGTATCGAAACGAAACAAGTTTAGCCCTATTTCTTGTCCGTATCAAGTCCGGTTATGGAAAACCGCACTTGATACGAACTCCTTAAGCGTCTCTCTCAGGGCGTCCTAGCGGTGGCAGCCCAGCCGTTTCATTAGTTAAAGACCTGGTCACAGTCAGAATATAAATCCAACACTGACGATTTCACCACGATACTGAAATGACACACTTCCTCGTCGGCGATAGAGTAAATAATTTGATAAACCATCAGACTACAGTATACCTTGGTTGTCAAGCTCATCCACTTCAAGTCAGCTCAGGTCTCATCTATTATTTCTATGTCAGCAACAGTAATTCTTGAAAGTTCCAGCACAGTAGCCTCCAAGAGTTGATACAGAAACAGCGTAACCATAAAATTCAACCAACCCAAAGATAATCGGCACTTAACCCAAATTACGATAGATCGACAAAAAGTTACTTGAAAAAATAACTAAAGGAATGCTTTACCGAATTTGGATCGATTACAGCCCTCTTCGGAACTTTGGGCATGATCCCAACGTACAAACCGAAACCGGTATCTCGTGTGTCTATAAGGTCGGCCCAGTGCTTAAAACAGGGATCCCTAGTAAGATGAGTCCCTAAGCGCCGATGCTATCTGTAAAGGAGTGCAATTCTGAAAAGAATTATGAACGTAAGACCGTGATACCGACCAGTCATATGAAGACAATATTATCATAAGATTAAAGAAACCATTCCTACAAATCTAAACTAATCCGTACTATCGACAACGAGGCATTAAACAGAAACATGCGTTATTACGTATGTTTATGCTTATACATAACAGCAAGAACACATGTGAAAACTGTAAACTCATTAGATACGAGAATTTCTGAGCAAAATCTCCATAAATAACAAAGGCAATCCATAAACCTGAAAAGACGCCAGGGAAATGAAAACGGAGCGAGCACCAAAGAGTTAAGGAAAAGAAAAACACACTACTGAACAGAAATAGCACGGCCTAGACCCCATAACTAACTAAGCTTAAACATAAATCTATGATAAAGTTACGCGTGAAATTCACAGAACGAGATTGCATGACAGAGCACATGATCACTAATACCACATCTCGACACCATATTCGTCGCACAAAAGTCGCCGCTCAGGGTTAATGGACTAAGAAGAATATAAAATGCCTGAGGAGATAGGCAGACAAACAGGAGCTGTAGAGAAATGAATTGATAGACTCAATTCAATTGGTTACAAGTGGCTTTATGACCAAGTTACTTGCAAGCAATAGATCTTAAGTGGTGGATTCTGGCAAATTCCAAGATGAACTGTGCGCAGGTGTGAACTCGTCCAGAAATCCTGCACAACAGCATTGACGGCTAACAAATAGGAGTTCACTTTCTACTGAGATTTATTTCTCATGCTTCAGTGAATGCAACTCCTGGGTAACTTCCCCGGTAACTGTTTCCCAAGAGCAGCGTAACTTAGTTATCCTCCCCAATCACATTACTATGTGAGATTTCAGCTTGAGATTCCGAGATGTCCAGTAACTTTCGCCAACACACTTAGGTAAACCCCAAATAGTTTTGATACAGAGCGGAAAGGGATATATACTGACATGACACCAAAGTTCACTCTACCTATCAGATCTCCAAACGCTCTCCTCGAGGAATCTCAAAAGAACAGCTAACAAAGACCTCGTGGGGACTGCAACAACCTGAAACGCCAATTCCTAGGTAAATACGACAAAGATCCAATATACGTGGAGGCAACAACATAGCATTAAACCAAAAGCAGCTAACTGCTCGAATTGGACTGGAAGGTAGGAAACAGACCTTCACCACCATTGCACATAATTAAACAAGATACAACCCCCTACACATTTGCAAACGAAATCAAACTTTTTGCAAATCCGACTCACGGCCAACCAGCATTATGTAAGACCACACAATTCTGAGGCGATGTCAACGTTTACCTTCTGACGAGAAGAAAATCGCTCGCGAACACGTGGAAGGGAATCACTAAAAGAACCCGTCACAAATTCCCGGCGAAAAAGTAAACGACAGTCGCCGAAAATTAGAACCTCTTAAAACGGCTTCCTACTTCTGAGTCAAGACGCATGGACCGGGTATGCTTAAGTTCAAGTGACGGATACAGTTCGGGATCCTTCCGTTTCAGATCGTCGAATATAAGCCGATAGGGAGTGCCAAATGTATAGACATTAGGCTCTCGAATAGACGGACCAGGCAACTTCACGTGTGCACCAGTGCCATACGAACTGACATCCAAACCCTGTTTTTGCAGCAAAGAGTGAGCTTCCATACTTCTGTTTTGATTACTGGCACAAACCATTGCATGCCTCAGCCTCATTGTCTCCACAGCTGCTAGACTCGACAGAATAAAAGAACAGGAAAAAATCCTTCTAACTTCCTCCTCCTCTTCCTCCTCAACCCTCAAACCCTACCAACTCATTACGACTCGTCTCCTGCCATCCTGTGCACAATGTTTCTCTCTCTCGTCCCGTCTTTACTACCCGACTGATTGAAATCCAACACCCCTTCCGCCCTGCACCTCCTCTGCATTCTAGCAAAATCGCTGGCCGGTCCGTCGATCATTCGGCAAAAACCAACCAGATCCCTCAAGTAAGTCTAATTTGCTTGAACCGTGTACATGTAGTTCCTTCCCCCGTCTCCCTGTCTCTCGCTCCGAGTCCTGTTGGGGAGGATCGAGGAGCACTTTCCACTTTTCGTAGGCTTCTCATCAATAGATAGACACTCATGCTCATGCTTATGTCCGTGGCTACGTACAAGAACGCCAATTCCTTGTTCATTGGTCACGCAGGACGACGATTAGCGCCCAATGCCTGGCCTGACAACATCATCAGCCCTTAAGTAGGAAAAAGGGGTTCTAATGTTTAATGCTGCTCCATCACGTTTCGTCTTTCTCCAGGCAGAGCCCAGGGGAAAACGGCCCTTCCAGTTATTCCCTTCTCCTCAGTGGACCTCAATACGGGCATGCGGTCTGAGGTTAGCACCGCAAAATTCATGTTGCGTTCATGTTGATTCCCGTTTACTGTGCTCCGGCAATGTTCTCCGGAGGGTTCGGTAACCCTTAGCGTTAAACAGCACTAGGAAGTGTACTTAAGGCGGCCGCGTGCTAATCCGGGCAGCGCGTCCGGGCAGAGATTCACGTAATCAGGGTACAGATGTAGATTTAACAGCGAGTTTTACAGCAGTGTGGCACAGCGTGTTGGGTATTCTTCTCGAATAGAATGGACAGGTCTTAGGTTTAAATTTTGTACTCCTGTGCAGCCGCTTGCTTAGGGTACTTGTTGAATCTGTAAATGCAGTCGCAGGCCACTGTCATTAGGATCCTTGTCTCTCGAGAAAAAGAAGTTCTCTTGGTTTGGGTGTTATAGGTTGAGTCTCGAGAAAAAGAAGTTCTCTTGGTTTAGGTGTTATAGGTTGAGTTGCAAGGGTTCTTGTTGAATCTGTAAATGCGGTCGCAGACCGCTGTCATTAAGATCTTTGTCTCCCGAGAAAAAAAGTTCCCCTAGTTTAGGTGTTATAGGTTGAGTTGGTGCGGACAGCGATAACCCACTACCATAAGCGTGCGTGATTAATGCACTTCTTGTGCTGTTTAACGCTGAGGTCATAGGATCCTTGTCTCCCGAGAACAAAAAGTTCCAGGCCACTGTCATTAGGGTCCTTGTCTCTCGAGAAAAAGAAGTTCTCCTGGTTTAGGTGTTATAGGTTGAGTTGCTTAGGGTCCTTGTTGAATCTGTAAATGCGGTCGCAGACCGTTGTCATTAGGGTCCTTGTCTCTCGAGAGAAAAAAGTTCTCCTGGTTTAGGTGTTATAGATTGAGTTGATGCGGACAGCGATAACCCACGGCCATAAGCGTGTGTGATTAACGCACTTCTTGTGATGTTTAACGCTGAGGTTGATAACTCCACAGAATAAATAAGCATGCTCGATCAACTTCCATACTTTTGCTCTCTTTGCGATATTGGAAATGATGTAAGTGTTATAATATTTTATAGATTAAGCAAAAAGAAAAATCAAAATATTATTTAAATAACGTTACTTGTTCCTAGTACGTAGAAGACCTAATTAGAAAACCCAGAAGTGATGTCTGGAATTTTGCGCTCCAAATGGTACAAGTGCGGGAGGGTGCTGCACAAAATTGACTCATCCATAAATACATTAATTTATTACCTAACCTTTCCCATCGGAGAGGTTAAGTAATAAATTAAGGTTGCAGCCCTCTTCCATCTTCAGATGGAAGAGATGAATAAGCAACATTTTCCATCTTCCAAATAATTACTGTATTCTGGCCCTCTGTGCTTGCCCTTGTGATAATCTAAAACGCTGGACTCGGTTTTTTTCCTCTTCACTGTAACGATGCGTATGCGTCACTCCGGTTTTTTCTTGTTAATGATAACGAGTATGCATACTGTTCGTCCCTCGAAATCTCTGAGGAAAAAGAACACACTATTGTATAAATACGGGCATGGAAGTTAAGAACCCCGGTTGTTTCGCCAGGTATTTTTCTTCCGTTTATGAGATGTACGGTAATACAACGTTCCGGGTGTGTTTTAGGGGACAAAATTTGTGCTCCTCTCCTGCTCGCTAGGAGGACGACTTCAACGTAGCTTATGGAGTGAATGACTACATACAGGGAGCAATAAGTTGTTTTTTTTTTGAATAAAAAACATCAGTCGCACAAAGACCACCAACACATACAAATTCTGTATTTCAAGATCTGTTGAACATAGCTTGTGGAATGAATGCTACATACCGCCGACAATAACTTTATTTATTTCAGAATCAAAAAATATCTGCTGCACAAAGACAAGCGGCACATACGATTTGTATGTGCTGTATTGCTTATCGCAGTGCTCTTTACTTGAAATATATGTCGAAAGAGAAATGAGACACCACTGGAAACTAGTCTTTAGAAAACAATCCGAGTTGCAGTGTTTCGACTGCCATTGTTCTTGTCGTGATGCTGCTGGTCTGTCGTAGTACCTACAGAAAACACAAGAGTTGTTGTCAAAGCTGAAAAGTACAGTTTGTAGTTGGGGCAGGCTACAGAGTTCCTACCGAGAACGTATACATAGAGAATAAGTTAAATAAATGTGAAAATAGAAGCAAATCACTTTATCTTGAAAAGCTCAGCTGGATGCCAAGTTCATTTCTAAGGCGCTACATATAGACATGTACTCCGGTAGGACGTTCAGGTCTTCAAAATGAGAAACAGCTCTGTTGCGATCAAGTGTTGGGGACACAAGTATGTAGTCTTCTTCCTCACAAATGTCAACAACCGCTTGCTCCACAGTGAAGTACCATGCACTTGTGTGAGCAAAGAAGACGTTGTCAATATATACAATTGTCATAGTTTCTGATCGAATTATTACTTTTCATACATAGTCGCTGAGCACCTTCTGTATACCGCAGGCCATGAACCACCTGCAAGACGGCGTATACTTACCAGACCATATCATAGATCTCAGACAAGTTCTAAGTGTTGTACCCAACAGATGTCTGCTGCGATATTTATTACACTGCAAGGCACGTTGCATGATGTTGGTGTAGTTAAGCTCCACCCGGTTCTTCATTTCTGCAGTACCGAGTAGAGTAAATAAATCTTGTCTGTCCTCCACATGACATTCGAGATATTTTTCATACTCGATTGGTGACGCAGTTCTCCCTTGTCCTTCATACAGTATCCAATCATGTCAATGAACGTATGAAGTCCTCTGTTAGTGAGTAGCTTGATGTAGACTTCACCTCTGAACGGGTTGTTAACATCTTTCATCCTAGAATCAGCAACAATCGTTGTTTGACCTGTATAGGACTTGTAGCGAGAAGAGGAATGAAGCCATGAACATGCAGGTGTAACAAAGTTCCCTCCCCTCCTCCGCTCAACAAATAGCAAGCCGTTAGCACACTCATTGTGTAGGAACTGACACAATGGTGGTCAACAACACATGTCCAGATCACCTCTAGGGCAGTTAACCGTCACAGACATCTCTAATAGTTTGAGAATAGAGACTCTTCGCATATCGGATGCAAGCTGTGGAGCACCGGCACGTTTAGATCTCGTAGCTCTTTGTAACAACACAGATGGGTAAGCAATTTTTTTGCATAAAATGAAATATAAATGGATCAACGTCCTCACAAATACAATGCTTCAATTTAGACGATAGACAACATGTACTGTCGTTTCGGAAGATGAGGACCCTGCGGAGACTGCAGAATGTTTAATAATCACATTAGTTATGAACTAACCCTTCCGACAAGAAGGGTTAACTCATAAATTAATGTGCATGCATAATATCTCTTCCATCGGAGGAGGTGAATAATATGCATGCTCGTGGCATAAGTACATGTACGTTGCATGCGGATCTAGGATAAAGAATAAATTAAATCCATAAGTGGCACGTCTAGATACAAGATATCAAGTGTAACTCAGAAACAGAGGACAAATAGAGAATTCTTTTTCAAATTTAGTTTGCTTCATGACCAAAGAAATTAAAGCTTCTACATATTGCTCTCTTATCTTAATATACAACATGGCGAATAAATAATATGTTGAGGTTTTGGTCAGAGTGAAAGATGAGGACAAGCGTAAAGTAAGTTGTGCTAAATTCCAGTTTTCTTTTCTTTCATTATTGCACGTCATGTTTGAATATTGTTCGGTAGCTATAAACTTGAGAAAAACACTGACAAGATAATTATGCGATTGCATGTAAATATCTTCAATATGTACTAAGGCTCCATAATCGAAAATGATAAAAATTATGAAACATCTACAAACATAGATTCAAATGATTGGTGCCATCAATGTATTAAGTATACATGAAATTGTTTTTTGTCAAAACAAAAAATGGGTTGGACACATGATAGCATTATATTTTGTCTTTTTTTTGCAGTGAATGTGACTAGCGATATCATTATTTTCTTATCTATTTTTCGCCGTGAAGCTTTGTGTCACCGAATGCGACTACCCTTGCACGGACTGAGCCCCTGGCAGGAAGACTCGACCTCACCTCACCACGGTTACTTGCGGATGGGGCTGCCAATATGCATGCAACCTTGGTTTCACAGCAGGGTTTTGCAAGACGCCAAGCGCGTTAGTAGGGTGGGAAATTCCGTGTTGTCATTGGTTGTGACGCGGGGACGTTTGATTTCGAATGTGGTGCGCGACGAAGACGGAGGTTGGACGCTGTCTTTGACTTTGGAAGGAATTCGCGCGATGAGTAATTCGACAGGGTAGACGCGTTAGTAGGGTGCAAAATCCCGTCTTGTGAGTGGGCGGTGCGGTGTCTTTCGCTGAGGAGCAATTCGAGCTTGGAGGCGAATTCGTTTGTATATGGCTTGTCACGCGTGGTTTTTCTCAGTGGTGTTTGTTGTGGCCGCTTGCTTTGTCCGGTTTCGGATTGCTCTGACGAGGCTCTGATTTTTTATTGTGCGTTGGTTCGTCGTCTTTGGCAGTATTCACCATGCATGATGGGCAGCAATCATTGCCTTCTCATGTTTTTCTTTCGTTTCTGCAGCAGACCTTTGCTGTGCGATCACTTCCGATGCATGATAGGCTTCGTTGTCTGCTTTCTTCGCTTTCTTGGCTTTTGTTGATTGCTGTCGTCAGAGGAAGTAGGTGCAGCAGGGGTGGATGGAGAGCGCGACGGTTCCGGATTCGTGTGTTGGCAAGAACCAGGTAGCGGTGTTGATTTTTCTACGTGGTACGTTGTCTTTCTTGTTCTTGTTTTCACTTTGCTCGATGATGAGATCAACTAGTCCATCGATCTGCTGCCATGGTCGATAATGCCGTGTCGCCCGAGTTGCTTGACGGGGCTTTAGATCCTACAGTAAAGACGTCTGATTTAGAAGCCGATAGAGTAGAGTCGCCGGTTGTCAATGTTGATAACTCTTCCGTGGATGATTCGTTTGCTGTCCAAGAGAGTCTTTTCTTCCCTGAGGGTTGTCCGCCATCCTTGCCGACTCTAGAGCAGGCTATAACTCAATGTCAGCTTCTCTCGTACCACGAGGGTAGGGTTCTTTTTTGCAGTACAATACTTACTGTGTTTACTTGAACCTTTTGGCATCTGCTCATCCCCCGCACTTCTTGGTTGATGGTGATTTTGTCAAAATCGATCGCTGTCTCCTTGCTTTGTCCGGGCCTTTCTTTTACTTGGGTACTACGGACGATGGGTATTGGATCATTTTGCAGGATCGGCACCTTGTAGTCTTCTCTTATCCCAGGTATTATATAGAACTGAGGTATAATTTTTTGCGACCGATTGTACATGTCATCTACCGCTCCCGCTTGCTTTCTTATGTCTGCTCTTGCATCCAGAGTGTTTCTGTTATGTTTGTCCTCATTTTTCTCACACATCTCGAATAGATGTCCCTTCGGAGGCAAGCGAGGACGAAAAGAGTAGCCCCTCCGAAGAAAAATCTGGAACTGGCAATGGCAGTCTGTAAGACTGGTGAGGATTTGGATCTGTCTTTCTTCTCTCTCCTCGGAGAATTCCTACAGAGTTAGTGCTTTTCTGGTGTCTTTTCCATAGAGAGAGGCGGAGCGCTTCTACACCTACATTACCAGGGAATTATAGCAATAGCAGCCAACTCTTCCCAGGAGGTGAAGAAGTGGATCACCAGTGCTCTTGGATGGACAACGAATCGTCCTCTCGGTGCGGAAGTTTGTATCAAAACTTTAACTAACAAGGGCCTTCGTACTTTTGTGGACATGATTGGTTATTGCATGAAAGATGAACGCGAGCAGTATCACCATGCGCACACAAAAAATATCTCTGAGAGCATGTTCATCGACGGTAGAGAATTGTATACTTTGCTAGGTGCTTGTGATACCAAGAATCGCGTTGAGTTGTCGTATGCTAACATTCTGCCTCGTGCGTTGCAGTTTAATAAGTATAAGTCTAGCCATCCACTGTCTTCTACCTTCTGGACTTGCCTACGTTCCATGATTCTGTCCGAGAAGTATTCTGCTTCCCCTCGTTGGCTTATACAGACGGGCATCCAAGTACGCAGGGTCGACTTATTGTGGAAATCTTTTCTGCACCCGGAGCTGATAACCCCCGAAGACGTGTAGAATATTTTCTTTTGGCATGAACCGCGAAGGTGTCACAATTGTAAATACCGCTATACACAGTCAAGAGAACGTGCAGCTAACGAAGATGGTGCCTCGACTCCAAGCGGACCTGTTGATATTGCAGAAGGACCAGCCCCTCCAGATCCTGTTCCGAATGCAAGTGCTGTTCCTGAATATATAGCTCTCAGTGAAGTTTTCCAGCGAGTGACAGGTTCTCAAAGATGTGTTTGTACATAGGAGCTCACTGTTATAGTCATCGACTAGTAGATTTTACGTGCTATATAGAGTGCATTCTTCTGGGTGTTTACGAATAAGAGAATGTAGATTTTACTGTGTGGTCGTTGAGAACAGCAAGGTTAATTAAATGTACACCGTAGTGAGCATTATACCGCAGCTACGGCTTCGCCTTCTACTCTGGAAGGTCTCGTGTATCTGTCAATATATGGCGTTTGCCGTGTGGCATGTTTGCTTTCTCTTGGTAATAAAAATGTTTTATATGTACGCCACTGTACTGTATATTTACTGTCAGAACGATATGAAAGTACTCCACCGAAAATAATGGCGGGAAAAAGAACAAGTACACGGGAACCGAACAGACCGTCACCACTGAAAAATAATCGTGGGAATAAAAAGACGCCACAGGCGAACCGAAGGCAACCTAGGGTGAATATGCATGCCTAGCAAATCTTCATATATACGAAGTGTGGGTTGTCACTTAAACATCCAAAAACTGTATTACCTACAAGCTAAATATACATGAAGTGCACGTTGAAACCATGAAGTAGTGTATTGAAAACAATCTATGCAGCTACGTGAGTCTATCTGTCACCGTCTTTTTTCAAATGAAAAGAATGTGATATTGCAATATGATCGAAAAAGAAAATCAATCTTTCAGAGAAATTCGAGAGTTTCGTATTGTTCAAAATCTGTGCCGTTTAAAAATTAGTTATAGCAGAGAGTCAGACGAGTTGTCCAAAATATTAGACACAAGAAGAAGAGAGGAAAGTACATGATTCGTCCAAGTTGGAAATTATTTCGACTGAAAAACTAACTACCCTAAAATACAAAAACTGAAACGCAGTGAATGAAATATGCACACCTCTCAACCCTCCCAACTCACTTATGTGGCCAACTCACTTACCTAACCCTTCCAGCGAGAAGGGTTAGGTAATAAATTAATGTATTTATGGATGAGTCAATTTTGTGCAGCACCCATCCGCACTTGTACCGTTTGGAGCGCAAAGTTCCAGATATCACTTACGGGTTTTCTAATTAGATTTTCTACTTTCTAGGAACAAGTAATACTTAACATTTAAATAATATTTTGATTTTTTTTGTTTAATCTAGAATATTTATATAACACTTACATCATTTTCAATATCTTAAAGAGAGCAAAAGTACGGAAGTTGATCGAGCATGCTTATTTATTTGCAGAAACACTGCTTCGGACGAGGACTACAGCGAAAGAACCATAATAATTCAAAATATTTTTCATGCGAACTGAACTATACAAGGAGTGAATGCCCTTCTTGATGACGACAAGGTAATGTGACTCCAGTTTGATGTGATCAGCGGCAAAACTTTTCTTCTCTTCATGAGTTTAGAGGGTCTTGGGATGGAATCCCGCAACTGAAATGTGTCTTCCATATGAAGCGCTGCCCACCAACGCATAAAACTACAGTGGTCCCCAAACGTAGAGAAACGAATACAATAGCAGTTAATATCTTTCCCCACGGCCTTGTACATTGAAATTCGTTTTCTCTTATCGGAAAACGTATAAGTGTTACTAAAATTTACTTTACTAAGCTACGTAGAAAATTGAATTAATTCATAATTGTTATATGTTAATCACTCTTGGAGTAATCAACTAATCGGAAGAAAACCCATAAGTGAAGAGGGGGCTGTTGTGCTCCTAGCGGAGAGCTAATTGTCTAATGGCGCCGTTTAGCTGAGGACATTAATTAATGTACTAACCCTTCCCGCCGGAAGAGTTAGAACATTAATAAGTGTACATGAGGCCCAATATCCTCCATAGCAGTTAAATGGCAACCTGTTTATTTATATTTCGTTTCTTCGCGGTCATCTGTTGTGAAAAGTAAAAGTACTTCCTTTTCATGCCCAGTTCGTTTACTCCCTTGTGACGAATGAGTGGTGAAAATTTGGGAGGAAAGGACGAAATCGCTGGCTCGGTTTAGTGGTAACTACGTGGTTGAGTTTGAGTGTAACGCGGTTGATGAACAGGGCCAGTCAATGAGAAAGTTCCATGTCAGAGCACCAGTGGGAATTGAGTTGGCTACAGTACACAGTTACTGGTGCACTGCACGGAGCCGAAGGAGAGTCAAAGTGTTCAGACCTGCAACACAGACGAGACTACGGTAGCCGTAGCAACCGGCCTCCCCGCCTTCTCTGCTTGTGTGTATGGCGCTCGGATCCTGCGAGCTCCTTCTCTCAGAGGAAGCGAGGAAGAGAAGCGAGGTGAGCAGAACAGAGGACGAGACGGACCGACCCACCTATCCCGCCATCGCGAGGAGGAAAGCATAGACAGCAGAGAAAGTTTCGGTCTCTTCGAAGAATTTGTCGAACGGACATTTGCTGGTGATAGTTTCGCTTTGAGTGAGTGAAGCTTCCTTCGCTGCCGCTGCGACCATGTCCAGGGATCCCCGTATTATTCCGAATGGAGGGTTCGCGCCTTCCGCTCCTCCTTGGGGGCAGTCTGCTTCGTCCTCGGTATGTGATTCTTCGCGGCCCTAAGTTTTCCTTCTATTACTTGCGATGCGTATTGCGAGTTCCAAATTTGAATTTTTACCAGATTGATGTTTTTTAGGTGCCCTCTGTTTTATGTTATGCTAGCTGTCAGAAGTCTTCGTGCCACAGTTCTTTCAATCCCTCTTCTCCAACCCTAAGTAAATTGTGTAATGAAATCTGTGCTTGTTGAGCCTGAAGTTTGGGGTGATTGATGTCCGTCTGTACCACGGTTTAAGTTTAAACGGGCGAGAAAGTCGGGGTATGTGATTTCCTACTGCGGAGAAAGAGTAAAAAGTGTAGAATCGATTTTACTTTTAGGGAAGTTATTTTTCCCTGGATACGCGCTGTGGATAAATTGCTGTTTCATAGTTCGTAGGACAAATGTTGTGTGATCGGTTCCAGAGATAGTAGAGCTGAAGTGGAGGGCTGAAAACAACTAATGAGCTCTCGTCGTCTGATCCTTATTTTGCAGTATTCGGGGGGTTACAATGACTTCGAACCGCAACGCGGCATGCCAAGACAGTCGGGAAATAATCCTGCCAACTCTTTCAACGATGTCTTTTACGGTGCCGGCTCAGGATTCATTAAGAGTGGTCTAGGTGTCTATGGCAACAAGATCTTGGGATCGGGCAGAGAATATGTTCAGAGCAATGTATAGCATCTGTGTTCTCTGTATTCCCATCACAGTCGATATTGATTCCAGCCATTCAGGTTTTGATAGTTTGAATTTTATAATTAGTTTTTGTTTTTTAAACACCTCTATGGCTTAAACACGCTTGGGTGTTTCCGCTTGTCCACGAGCTGTGGACGTGCTTTCTTGTCAGGTTGGAAGTCGTTTCAAATAGTTTTCCAGAGCGTTGAATGCTGTGTCTGAGGCTTATTCGATTTCGCTTTTTCTCGTTCGTCTTGACTTGACCTGATGAGGATTTCGTGCTGATGGCAGATGAGCAGATACCTTTCAGGTCACGATCTTCAGTATTACTTTCAGGTTAACGATCAATACGTGAAAAACAAAGTGAAAGTTGTGCTTTTCCCCTTCTTGCACAAGGTACGCCTTCGACGCTGAGGTTGTCGATGTTAAAGCTCTTGAGGCCCACAAGCAACGGTTTTGCTTCTGCTGTCGTTCATAGAGTTCAAAAGATGGTGAGAGTATATCCTAATGGTCAGGCAATCATAGATTTGGACAAGTGTGGAGGTATCTCCTGTTGGTCGGGTTTGAAGTGCTTTTAGTCGTTTGCAGTGCCAAGAAGCATTCAACAGATTTACAGTCCCTTTCTCTCTGTAGGGTCTGAATCATGAGCACTGAAGTGAATAGTTGACTATCACTGACTAGGAGGTTACATGTTAACTTTTTTTGTTGGTGATTCATAGAGTTAAGCGAGAAGACACTAGATCCTAAATCGGCAATTGCTTCATGTGGAAGAGACTCAAGTTGCATTTAGAATATGCAGGGTAGCTAAGCCCGATACCTGTCTTGCGTGGTGATATCGTCACTGCCTCTGGGGTCATTGTGAACAGGGTCATTGGACCAGAATCGCGGAGCAGGTTGCCGGTGGTCTGACCTACAAGCCACCTCGCTATGATATAAATGCACCAGACTTATATATTCCATTGATGGCCTTTGCGACGTACATCATTCTCTGTGGAATCGGCCAGGGTCTTCTCGGCAAGTAAGTTGGGGTGGAATCCTTACGAGCTTTTAGATTCATATTCATCGCATTAATCCCATGAACCAGTCTAGATTGTTCAGACTGAGGTTACTGTCTCTGCCAGAGTCCTTGCCTGCACTCAATTCTGACCTCGAGAATCCTAACTCCTGTCTCCGCCTGACCAGGTTCACGTCGGATGTTATGGGAGCAAAATTTACGAAAGCCTTGGTGGGTTGGGCCGTGGAAGTCGCATTACTGCGTTTCTCCTTGTATGCACTGGGAAGTGGAGATGCGCCTATTTTGGATGTGGTAGCATATTCGGGCTATGCCTTCGTAGGTGTCAGCGCTGCCATTCTCTTTCGCGTCTTGTCAAGCTACTGGATTGTCCCTTGGATGGTGGGACTGTGGACAGGCTTGTGCATGGCCATCTTTCTGGTCAAAACCATGAAGAGGATCTTATTCGCCGAAGTGAGGAGCTATCATAGCGATTCTAGTAGGCATCATTACCTGCTACTCTTTATGGGAGTTGTCCAACTCCCTCTTTTCTTCTGGCTGGGAAGTCTGTAGCTTCTGTAAATGTGTTCAGTATTACAGATCATGACCAGGGCTCCAATCGAAACCATTCTCTTCCCCTCTTGTGTCATACATTCTTTTTTCGTCTGTGAGCTTCCATTATGCAGTGCCTGCGGTTCCGTCAAACGGACGAAGTTGTCCTGTATCTGGGTCATGATGGTCTCTTAACTAGGTTAAAGTTTAGAAATGATAGAAAAAACTCAGTGATCCAAGATTACGGTTCGCCATTGTGTTTTCAACTCGGCTTCCACTGAGATGATGCTGCGAGTATCTATGTAGTGGTGACCATGCCCAGCGCTTTTGTGAAGTCAGGAGTCTAGCAAGAATAGAATGCGTCATCTGCCGGAGGCTCTTCCTCTTCCCCCTTTGCGTGGAAGAATGTTGAACGGGACAGATGAATGTGCCACGTCTAGGGGTGGGAGATTTTCTCTCGCACAGAATATTACAGCTGCGATGGATTCCAGATTCTGTTTAGAACAACATGGGGTGTAGTGGTATTCCCAGCTTGTGTAGCTAGAGACCGTAAAGAATGATGGCCAGCGAGGCGACTTTCTTCATATGCTCATCGGAGATTTCAAACACCTGAAGCGTTCTCTGGACTTTTAGTATTTGTATCCCCCAAGTTGTATGACTAGAACTTCCATGCAGTCGACTTCACTCATCGAACTCTAGCTGCTGTGGGAACAAATAGAGAATTCAAGAAATGTATTCTTACGCTCGTTTGTTGTTGGTTTTGATTGAATGGTAGCAACCTCGAAGTGCAGTGGATGGAGATGGTGTAGTCTTTATATTTCGTAAGAAGTCTTATGCTTCGGAAATAATTCGGGAGTCAGAGCTGAAATTTGTCATTGTTCCAAGGTCTTAAAGTCTTACGATCCCAGCTGCCTGCGATCACGTGTCCGAGCCTCAAGAGTACATATTTCAAAACCAAAAGCGGGAGAACACCTTTCTTGGGCTTTCACCTTTTCCAAGTTCGGAAGATGGGAATATGCACAGCTAGTTTAATATTCAATTAGGTGAGTAATAAACTAAACCATTGATTTAATAATTCAAGGAGGTGAGCAGAGTAATAAACTAAACACTGATTTAATAATTCAAAGAGGTGAGCAGGCTACCACATTTATATGCTCAGACGTTCCTCCACTTATAAGTGGGTTCATGGAGACCGCGTTACTTACCGATAATAGAATATTTAAATGCAATTCATTAATTCGTAAAGTCTTTTATCGTCTTCATGTTTTAGGAAGAAGGAATTGGGTTCACTATTTGAAAAGCTTTCTATCGTTTTGATGACCTAGAATGAAGAATTATTAAAGTTATTTTAGTTTTTTCTTGTCCACCCCATCTCGTGTTCTGATGGCATTATTTAAACTCCGAATTTACGTTCTCATCGTTCTTGTTTCTCCTGTTCCGGCGCTTGCACGTAAGCACGCTTTAGATGCATATATATTCACCATGATTATTTATTCGCCTCTTTCATCTTTCGACGAGAGAATTAATTTACCTAACCCTTTTCACGAAAAGGGTTCGGTAATAAATTAAAATACTTATTGAATATTTTAGTTTAGTCGGCAACAGGTCGGATTTATACAGTTTTGCTGTAATGGACTTGGCATATGGGATGAGTCGCGTCCTTATTTCTGTGTACGTCTAATAGTTAATAGTTATAGATTATATTGATTTTTAACAAAATTTAGTGATATTTTTGTCTAACATTAGTTAGATAATATTTGATTTTTAATAAAGTTTGGTGCTATTTTTGTCTTAACATTTAATAATTATAGATTATATTTGATTTCTAACAAAGTTTAGTGCTGTTTTTGTATAACAAGTATATTTTTTCTGAGAAAAGATACCGAACAAAAGTTCCCGAAAAAGTTCTCTCATGCTTTCCGGCCACTCGTGTTGTAAAATTTCTAACCTTCATTCTCTTCGGGTGGACGTTTGGAGATAAAGGCAAGAATTAATATTATAAGAGTACCGTTTGGCGAGAAAAAGCCTTACGAATATTTCTAAAACGGCAGCAAGTGATAAACAATAAGCGGATGCATTGTAAACAAAAGCTGGCAAGAAAATAGACTAGTGGTGGTATACAGTTTACAACCTTTTTTTACTAACTCTTCCCAATTGAGGATATTATTCACGTATCTGTCGGACTTCTTGGTTCTTTCTTTGGACCCCCTATAGAGTCTCATTTGTGTTTTCAGGTGCGCAATGTTACTTCAGTAGACTGATGCCTATTTGGTCGATGAATGCATTTTTTGCTACGTTCATTTAAACCGAAATATCATTCTCCTCTCTCTCATTCATATTTCATGTAAGACACACATATCTAACAAGAGGTATATCTTCTTCTCTTTTTCACTTACATATCTGTTTCTCAAATGGGGTAAGAAAAGCACAAATAATGATGCGTGTTAGAGATAATACATACGGATGGTCATCTAGTATTTCCTTTTCTCTCTTTCACTCACATATGTTGTAGAGAAGCATACATACCGAATTTCTCCTTCTTTCTTTCACTCACATACTCTGGAACATATATCTAACGATGAGGCAGGAGAAGCACATGCACCTAACCAAGGGTAAGAGAATCATACCTATGTATCTAACGAGAGATAAAAGAAACACACGTATTTATAATATTTATATATATTTCTCTCTCATGAGACAAGAGAAACACACATATCTCTAGTATACATATATAACAATAGTCGTCTAATTTCTCTTTGCTCACATAAGTCATAGAGAAGGAAACATATTTTATTTTTCTTTCTCTCTTGCATTCACATGTCTGTAAAATATATCTAACAATGAGATGAGAAAAATACATATATCTAACGAGGAGGTAAGAAAATTATACATATATATTTAATTTAAACTCTTTCACTCACATATTTCTGGTATAGATATCTAACGAGAGGATAAGAGAAACACACATATCTAATGAGGAGCAAGAGAAACTTATAAATCTCATTTCTTCTTTGTTCCTTCATGTCTCTAGCACACACATCTTACAAACTCACATTTGTGTGCTTCAATGAAGGGGCAAGAGAAACACATATCTCAAATTTCTCCATCTCTACTTCATATCTTTGCAAGGAAAATAAACATTTTTCTAACACACATATAACAATAGAAATATGATATATCTCATTTTATATTTTTTCCTTCACTCACGTATGTGGCAAAAAAGCACATGTATATAACAAGAGAGCAAGAAAAACACACATATCTAAAAATGAGTAAGAAAATTGCACACTCGAGTAATCCTATAAAATAGATCATTAAATGATTTTTCTTGATTTCTCAATATGATAGTACTAAGGATCTAATTTCCAAGCATAGAATCTAGACATCAGATCCTTCTAGAAGTGCTTTGTGCTGGAGGTTTAACATCTAGCACATGTTTGAACCCATAATTATCTAGGGTTGTTGCTATGCATTTGCATATTCAATTGTCCAATGTGGTGAAAGAAGAATAGGACAAAAAGTGAAAAATAAGTGAAAATATTTTGTCCTCAAGCAGATAGATGATGGTGCATCACGCAGATTGTGGTTTACGTCATCATTTTTCATCCTATATTACATCCGATAAGATAAATATATATCTCAAATTGTTTTGTTCGGAAGATAGATAGCTCATCCATTCGTCGATAATAGTAATATATTTTATTCGTTGGTAGGATAAGGCTCACGGATGAAAAAACATAGAAAATAAGGGCTTTAACCAACTCTTAAAGTAGTTCCATAATTCTTGTATATTGTGCTCCAACTGCTAAAATTCCTTGTTAGAAGTGGAAAAATGTATGGACAGTTCCGATTGATGCAAATAGCTTGAACTACCCCTCTTAAGTCAACATCGGCACTGAGGACAAAATGTGAAATAATTCTTGTTGGGGATGAAGTGCCAATATGGTTTTGATTGATGCTAATGACTCGAACTACCTCTCTTATATCGACACCACTCAGTTTCTTCTCGGTGATTCTTTGGGTATGTGTCAATACTGATACATTCTGCATTTCAACAACTTAGTGTAAACATCTCTAATATGTTCACCCTAAATTGGCTTAGTTAACCTCATGACCATTATCATATATATTCCAAAACATGGATTTTGAAACGATAGATATACACATGTATCACAACTTCTCATCTATACGAGGACTAGCTTATTTAAATGAAATGGAAAGCTGACTAATCTCATGCTCATATATGTAATGTCTTCAAGTCTGATCCAAGGTTCCATACCGTAGTCTTTGTAAGTGGGGTTGCATTTGCCATGTGTAATACTCCGAAGCCTCAGAGAGCATGGACGGATGGTAATACTGACTTCACATCTGAGAAAGCAAAACGGTTATAGTTTATTTTTGGAGCTACTGAAAATTCATCACCAAGACAAGCTTTCGAAGTTATTGTCAACAATGTGGCTATTCATTTTTCTTATAGAATACTAATTTCTTACTGAAGTCAGGTGTCTTTGCAAATATGTCTAGTAACTGGAAGGACTTTATTATGCAGATGGATTATCTGCAAACAGAAAATTTAGGTGTTATATCCAAAATATTGTTGTTGAGAGAATTTGCTTGAGAGAACACAAGTTACATAAGGACTAAAACCGAAGGTCTGTCGGAGTCTGTAGATTGTGTGATTCACTTACAACCATTGAGACTGTAGACAGTAAATATTATAATGCAAATTTAGTATGAATGGGTTGTGAATTACGCTTGCTTCTTCTATCTGATTGTTCATATAAGAAGATTTGGTGGAGTTGGTATAGAGTACATGATGCAAAAATAGTGTAGATAAGTATCCATGCCGTAATTGGTTTTATCGAGGTAGACTACATTGGACCAAAAACGGATAACTAATCAATGTAGAGTCAAAGATTTAATATAAGTTTAATAATGAGAAAAAAGCCAAATCATCAGCCAAATGAACGAAGTGTCGTTTGGTTTGAGCAATGGTCTATTTTTTATCATACAGTACTTCACATACAGTTACACGTAAATATTAACTGTATGTGAAGTACAATCCTCGCATTACAATTGTTGTAATGCGATAGATGTATGTTTTTTTATCTCTTTCTTATTCTTAAAATTTGTTTGAAGTGTGAGTGACTCACTAATCTCTTACGCAAAGTGCTGGATCAACTCAACAGCAGCAGCTTACATGTTAAATCAAATGATTTTAGACGGTTACATTTGTTATTTTCTCTTTCTTTCCTGTGCTAATGATAACAGACTCGACTAGAGTGAGCGCTTTCATCCTTTTTCAATCTCAAGTTCATTGTTTTGCATCAAAAGTATCTACGTTGTAAATGTACTCATGTCGTTACCCGAGCAACTTTTTATCTTTCGTAACATAAACACGATCATTTGTAGTGTATGACGCTTGAGCTCAACACTATCATGCACAATCCTCCAACTTTGTGACGCTACAACCACAATTATCATCTATGTATGTATATTTGTATGACTTTGTTTGTTTTTGTCAGATGTGTTTGATAGATTAGCTCCAAGTCCTTGAATGTCGTATTTGTTTCTCTCACATCACTTCCATTTGAAAATATGATTATCTTGTCATTCTTATGCCGCACTAGTCATCCACTTTTTATCGTTTTCATTATAGAAAGAAGGACTCTCTTGCAGTAGACTATTCAATTATGTCTAATAGGAGGTATGAAATTTGAGTTGTAAAGCTGAGAGTCAACTGCCGTAGTGTAGCAATTCAGATCGAGTTTGTCTATTATAGACTATAGAAGTTTTGAGGATGAGTAACATATCAGTTATCAGGAACTGACATCAAGAGAAATCTACCAATATCAATAAGAATCAAAGAATATATCGAGCTCGATAACTTTAAGAGGGATATATATCGAACTCGATAACTATATTTGAGATAGTTATCACGATTGATATTGTAATTTAAACAATTATAGAGATCGATAACTATCTTAAATATATTTATAGAGGTCGATAACTATCTCAAATAGAGTTATCAAATTCTATATTTATCTCCTAAGATCAAGAGACTTTTCTTGCTATCCCTTCCTTTTAACTGATACCTCTCTCATTCTTGAAGTTTATCTCCACCTCCTTTCATGTGCAAACTCGTTGCATGAGTTTGTTAGCTCCTGATTCAAGACTTTTATCTGATTATGAATCCATTATGTAAGCATTATTCTTGGATCGTACATTCACATCGATAGAAAGATAGTCCGATCAAAATCTAGAGCATGAAAACTAACACGTAAATTAATTTCAATTTCAGCCAGCTCATAATTTATGGAGTATATTCACGAGTATCATCTCATTTTACGATTATTATACAAACCAAACATAGAGGTTTTCTTGGTTGTATTTCTCATGATCAACAATTTAACGTTCTTGACCTAAGATTATTCTAGGTGTTGCTATATTGACTTCATTTGTAACAAAATGAGACAGGGTACATCCAAATTAAGTGCACAATAAAGCATTTGGAACAGGTTAAGCCGACAATTAATATATCTTTGCCAACAGTAATCCAATATCATTTTTGTCTTGGAAATCCAATCAAGATCAAAAGAAAGAAGAACAAGTCTTTCTCCTTCCAAGAAGAAATTTCACGGATCTATTGTTGTGTAGTTGAGAATACATGATGGTAAAGAAAAGTTCCTCTATTGGTGCATTCAAACCTCCATCCCTCAACTCTATGATGTATATGCTTATTAGAAGTATGACTTTCTTTGTCATCAGAATGAACTAGACCGCATAGATTATCAGTTCATACTTATGTTGCTTCCGAAGAGTGAGTGAGCACTACCTTGTGCTTTACATAATATGTTGGTTAAAAGCTCATGCATGGAGAAATAGACCATTGAATACATTATGATTTTAGAAAAGCTTTGTGTCATTTAGTATGTGATGTTTTTATGAGAGAACTGAAGTAGACATTGAATGACCATCCATACGTCGAAAAGAACGGATATGTACATATAATTTACTTCTCTCATTTACTTGGACAACTTATCAAACATGTCATTTTTGTGACTCTAGAGGAATTGAGCTTCAACGTTCTGTAGTACTAGTCAAAATTGTAACAACCTAGAGAAACACAAAGTATCAAAAATAGCAAAGTAAGGATCGTTCTCATGAATATACAATTAACAATTACACAAAACACAGTACTACAACGTCACAATGATAATTCAAATAGTTTTCTGTTATTCTCACGGAATGGAATAATATCCGGATGAGCATTTAAGTCTGATAAGAAACCAAACCCAAGCACAACCTGATAAATTGAATACAAACAACAATGAAATAGTTCTTGATCAGGGACCCTTCCAACAATACATATAAAAGATTCGAGAAGATAGATGTATGAACAAATAATATAGCAAATACTGCTGAAATGTTACTAGTGTTCTTCTGAAAAGACAGAAGAATACAGACTTCACATCAAGGCTCAAAGAATAAACCCCTACTCTTCATAAGAAGTGTTCTTCCAACTAAATCTTCACTCCTAAGAATCCCACTTATTTGAAGAAGGCAGACTTAAGACGAAGCCACCATGATCCGAACTCTTCTTACAATTTAACTTATGCTTCTCCACTTCACATTAACTAATATATTCTCAGATTCCTCGAAATGTCTTTCACTTAAATAGCTCGAAGACTCTCTTCGCTGAAAGTCAACTTCGGAGGTTCTGCATCAATCAGATTTACACATGCGACAGCAAACTACGTCCTTCGTAGATAATTGTCTTCGCCCACTTTCTTCACACTCTCACTCCGCAATCTTGCGCAATCGAAGATTAACTAACAAAAAATGAAAACATGAAAAAGATAAAATGACTGAGAATCGCATCGCTTATATAATCTTTCGTCCGAAGATGACGGATCTCATTTCCTACAAAGAAAAGATTACATCTAGACCGCATGATCACATCTCCCCACTTGGCAGAATCGAAGTTTCTACTCTACCTAACTGTAAAGTTTGTCCTATACTCCATAATGAAAACTTAACTGTCTCTCTAAGCTCCTTTAAATCTCTAATGATCCTCTCCGCTATTCTAACTATTCTGCTCTTCAGTGAATGATCTAGCCCTATCGTCATTTCCGTCTGAAGTCGTTGGAGTAGCTCTGTCTCTGTTGCGTTGAGTTCCGTGGCAAAGTAGGTAGTCGTAACCTCTTCCACCTTCGTCCAAAGCTCTTCGGTCTTCACTTCTGCTATCTCCTTCGTCTTCTGAGCCTTCATTAGCTCCTCATCCTTTGTAGCCAACTGCTCGTCATTAGTCGCTATCTGCTCCAAAATAGCATCTCTCTCTGACTTCAAGTCGTGAAGTATCGTAGTCGTCAAGTTCAACTTCACCTCCAAGTTGAAATAAGTTGAAAATACGAAGTTGAAAATAGGTACGAAGTTGGAATGAAGTACGAAGTTGGAAATATATACGAAGTTGGAAATGAAGTACGAAGTTGAAAAAAGTTCTTCGCCGGCCGAAGTACGAAGAAGTCATTTCTCATCAGCTTTGTCGATTCTTAAATCCTTGGTAACTTCATCATTCGGACTCCGTTTGTCTCGCACAACATATCGTTAGAAAGCTCTTCGTCCAAAGAATCCACATATGAGGAACTTCCATCCAAACTTACTACACAACTTCAACTGATTCTTCAAGAGCAAACATTCTTCACTAAACTTCTAATTAACACTATTTTACTTCTATCCTCTATCTTTTACTACCTATTCTTCTTATTTAGTCTACAACTAGTCAATTAATTAACAAAAGTGAAAATCAAGACTTCACAAAAATCATGATATTGTGATCAAATCTTTAGTACTTTGTGCTTTTCTCTTTTGAAACATCTTACTTGATCAGAATAGATAACATCATACCTGAAGAGATGAAAAATACAAAACAGAAAGAGTGAATAAGGAAAGAGAAAATCTTTCAAATCATGTGATCGGATCAAAAAATCATAATGCACTTCTTATGGATCAACATGAATATGACAATATCATATGAATAATGATACAAAAATTCACACTTATATATTCTCTATTAGTGAAGATCAACAATATTTATTTGATTCTATTGATACTTCATTGTATTGACTTATGTCAAAATTACAAATAATCTTAAAGACACTCATGGATTGCACAAACTTCTACATTTACAAATAAACATGTTAATTGAACTATATTGCAGCTATGATATTGAAAATGATTACAAACAGAAATAATGTCAACCACAAATCACAAAATAATCAACCATATGGATTAAGTTTATTGATCTTTATATAAAAACACTGACTAGACAAAAACATCACACACTGTACACAAATTACATACATTCTTCTTCGGCATCTATATTCAAAATCTCTCAACAACATTTAATCAATAAATACAACAAAAATATCAAATTATGCAATCAGTTTCTTGTTCAACAAGCATAATAACAACATTGTCTAGAATAAAAATACACAACATATACTTTCTATAAATATTTGAACATCTTCATATTATTGTCAATAATAAAGTACAAAAGTAATATGTAACTCAATAGGCTAGACTCATTTTACTCTATTAGCATATTTCAGTGAATTCAACAATTTTTTGAACATGATTTTCCATAAGAAGCTCTAATTAATTTTTAGAATTTACATGATGATAACCTACAGGGTTTATATTCCTCACGTCTTAAGATATAGTCTTGACTTGGTTTCAAGCGCCAAGAAGCTAGTGAACTCTTTATTGTATTGATGTGTTCATATTACCATAGTAGACAATACTAGATAGCGGGAAACGTGTTGTAGGAAAGAGTTGTCATGTGTTAGAGGACTACGAAGAAGGAGTGAGGAGTCTGAGAGGGGGATAAGGAGAAAGAAGAAAATTCAGCAAATAGTGAGAATTATGGAGTGTACATGAGAAATCAAAGCAGTAAAGAAATATTGGGAAATACCACATGGAAGTTTAGAATATTATGGGAAGTTAAGAATGTTTAGATAGAATTGTACAGAATTCTCTCATTGTTTACAGCAAAGAGGTTTATCCGTTCTCGAGGCAAAACTCTCGCTTTATGACATTATTGGTGCTTCCACTTAGAGCAACTCATATAGTTTATATTTAAGCGGGACATTAATAAAAGATTCACACTCTATTAAATATTTTATAGACAACAGTAAGTTTCACTATATCAATACTTATACTTGTAGAGGTTTGTTACTATTATATCAATTGAAAATGAAACTATATTCTTCAGTAATTCATGTACCCTTTATGGATCTTGAAATTACTTCAACAATGTTTAATGTCAACATTTGTGTGAACTCAATATCGCAACTCTTTATAACTCATCTCGTATGTTTCTTATTGAATTTCTCAATTATTTACACCAAAATTTAATAAATAAGTTCACTATCATCCCTTCCATTCTCATAGACGACTTTAACATGATATTTTAGAAATCACCAATCATCAAACAAAACTTTTGCTCCTTTTCACGAACAATAATAATTTATTCTTTGCATTTTCAATTCAACAACTAAATACCATTCACATTTAGATCTATATGAATAAATTTTCACAATACAGTAATTTCGCTTCATCACTTCAAACCCATTGGTCAGATCATGACCTTGTATTCATTCTATAAAGAAATCTTTCATTTGTCTCCGATTTCTCTTCTTGCTCCAACACCATAGCTTGCATAGCCTCGTGAACCTTTTGCAAGCGCAATATCTTATTTGTTCTAAAATCTTTTTCAGAATTAATATATACATGAAACTTGGGAAAATAATTTGTATATGAAGATACTATATCTTTGGGTTTAGAAAATTAGTGTGTACATGAATAAGTTCAACCGTGTAACTCTCATATGGAAAATATAACTTGTGAATTTGGACACATGACGCACACGATATAGTAGATCTATAGAAGAAATATAGCGCAATGATCTGTCTCTACTATAAATTAGTGATATATTAGTAAATATAATTTATAAATTTTATAATTATAAATAGTTTTATGCCAAAACCATTTCACGAGGAAGAGTTATAATACATTAAAGCCTTGCATATTGATTTGTTCCACCTTAAGGTTCAAGAACTGAATATGTATCTCTCCCGAATAAAATAGTTTGGTTCAAATAATTTGGTATATTCTATTTTGTTTGTAAAAGAAATTATTCAGTTATAAACCGTTTGGTTAGTTAATACTTTAGATTAGTTGGTTTCAACTTACAACTAGGCCAGTGATATGAGAAGGTGAAACCAAACTCATTTTGATATATAATCTTAAATACGCTTTAAAAAATGACGATTCAGTAATCTTCTTATATTAGATTGTACTCATGATTTGATTTTAAATGGCTCGATTCATTAATTATATTTTAAATAATGTAATTCGGTTTCAAATTACTGTACCAATAACGCTACTCTAACCTACGGAAAGAGTTTTACATTCTTGTACATTTTCTTCTTGACTATAAGTAATAAAACGGAGGATTTTGTCTTTATATAACTTCGAAACAGTAATATGATTTTCTTTCAAGTTTTGAAAACAAATAAATTTAGATCTTAACATTGAATGGTTCAAAAAGGAACCAAGAGAATGCTAACCGTGGGTGACCATTTGAACTGCAGTAACATCTTGCGATTTTCTGTTTATTCCTCTGTCGTTTTAAACTCGCGGCACGGATGTATTCGAACGCACTGTCGCGATGTACACAGATCGAAAAGCTGTCGCGTACGCGGTAACCGGTCGACCGGCATAGTGCGGTTAGGGCGGGGCAGAATTTGTTCGGGCACAAACGTGGCTCGGAAAACAGCGACGACGGCTTACTCTTGCCGTCCACGGAGCCCAGCCGCATATTCCAAAATTGTGAATGCAACTTTAGTTTCAGAAAGAGGGAGACTTTCTCGGCTACGATACGGAAACACTTGTAAATTCTCGAAACGCTATTGAGCAGGCTCGCATAGTATCGTAAGGAAGGCAGTCAGAGGAAAGCCCTTGACGAGATGAAGGAGTTGTGAATCAAGAGGACGGTTGGACGCTGCATACATCTTGTCGATGTTTCAACGGGACCAGATGGAAAATCGGGAAGGGTTTGACTATTTTCTGTCTGTGCGGATGCAGTGCGAATATATGCCCTAAAAGCAATTTCACACGAATCAAAAATCTATGTTGATGCAACGTTGAGCGCGGAAGGTTGAGTGACGATGGGAGCTCCTGTCAGAGATCAAACGTCTTCGACGTCTTCTACAGGAATGAAGAAATGGCTTGCAGATTACAGGTCGAAGAGACCTGGCCTTGGTATTCTGCAAAAGGCAGTGGATGACTTCATGGCCGACTTCGATGCCAAGGAGCAGAAGGCTAAGCTGGAGAAGATTGCCGCCGCGGAGGAGGAAGGGTGGACTTTGGTTACTAGCAACAAAGGCAGGAAGAAGACTGTAGATGCTGAAAGCGGCGTCAGAGTAGCAGCGGTATCAAGCCTAGCCGCAGAAGGGAAAGCGAAGAAGAAAACGAAAGAGAGTGTTGTTGATTTTTATCGATTCCAAAGACGAGAATCAAGGCGGAACGAGGTTCTGGAGTTGCAGACGAAGTTCGAGGAAGACAAGAAGAGGATTGCTAAAATGCGTGAGACACGCAAATTTAGGCCGTATTAGAGTAGAGTGCCAGCTCTGGTCTACCAGACAGTTTTGATTCCAGAGGATTGACGGTTATGTGGCCTCGTCACACGGGACTAGATCACGTTGTATATACTCGGATCCATTTATGTTAAAGTTTCGAATCAATCTGCGGTTCATGTCCCGGATCTCTTTTGTGGATCCAAAGCGATTTTCGTGTAGGTTTGTGTTGATCTTTCGGGTCCATTACAGTGACCGATGCTTGGGTTGCATACTGCAAAACAGCTCGTCGGTGGAGCGGTGCCCGTCTACGCCATACTCTGGATGGCATGAGCGCAATCAAGTTAAAAGATAATTGTGTTTAATCGATTCAAACTATCAAACTTGCACAGTTTGAAACTCATCGAATTGTAGGTTCCGGTAGCTTACTTATTTCGTAGACTTGTGCAGGCGTCAGGAGCATACCTTTCAGTATGCTCGACCAGCGGTATGCAGGAAAGCTTGTTCAACAGTAGGCACTATCATCGAGCACTCCTATGGAGAAACATAGGCCAAAGCAGGTCTAGGTTGCACTGGTCTCCGTCAGAGGTTCGCTTTCCCTCTTTGCAGGTAGCATTTCATAGTCTTGTCGAAGGGTGCATGCAGCACCCCTTGTTGAACGAGTCAAGATGGTAAAGGCGAATCAGGGTGATAACTCGAGAAAGGATCGGTAAAAACATGTAGCACAGAATTCCTAAGGGCAACGTTGGCAACAACAATGACATAACAAACTCAAATGGATCAGTAAAAGGCAGTTAAGGTGGCAGTCATGATGGACACGATTAAGGCGAGGGTGGGCGATTTCCATGCATTATTGTAACGGATGCACTGACGTGCCCGTCGATTAGGTCTACAGAGATAACATCAAAGTATTCGCGCTGTCTGGAACCTTCACCGTCGAGCGAATGACTGAATCCGCGAAGCCAAGGACTCAGAAGGATCCGTCGAGAGTCTTGTGTATGTTGAGTACTCAAACGGTGTTGGTAAACCAGTGGAAAGAATCACAGGCAACTTGATGTCCAACTGAGTACAGCGTGTCCGAATTCGAAATTGCCCAAATTCTGACAACTCCAATTGAGGTGAATCCAATTTTCTCTGGATTAAGGACCCCTACGTGTTGAGTACTCACTTTCCATCGACAAAACCAGCCCATTTGATTGAGATTCTCTGCATAGCATGCATTTAGAACATAGGGAATGGTTCAGGACAGGTCCGGGAAGCTGCGTACTTTAGTGACGTACTGACGCCTCGGTGGGCAGTTTCCAAACCGGAGGTCACCCAGCAGGTAGCACATTACGGTCCCCCTCCTCCGCAGGTTAGGCACGGTGGTCACAGAGAGAGCGTATCCATTTTGTTGTATGCGTGCAGATGATGAGAGACTGGCGCCTGCAGTTTCCAGCATCTTGGACGTTTTAGGTTACACGGAGAGCGGTGCCATTCAGATAAGCCACAGGATAAGCTGCTAGTGCGCATCCAGAATCCAGATAGGTCCTTCCTGACGGCCCTTGCGGGCTCTCTCTGTGGACCTTCTTCTGTACCTGAGAAAGCTCCAGATTCCGCGAGACACCCCCACCCGAACACAACACAAACAACCCTAAGAAGTATCTAACCCAGACGCTCTTACAGTCGAACCTCGCATAATGCACACTATCGGCAGTTAGGGTTGAAACGTATTTAGACAGGATGTGTATAAATTTATATATTTTATATGTTCTCAGCTATTGTAGTTTCATCCTTTCTTCATAAAACATCCCTATATGACATGTCATTAGAATGTTATGGTGGAACGCCTAACGTCATCCATGTAAAGATTGTATATTAGATATAGAAATCCTCGTCACAAACGGAGGATTTTGGATGTTTAACGTAGACAATGATTGATTGAAGATTATATGATTGAAGATTATGGAAGTTCTACGTAGCAGTTGAAATGTTACAGAGTGTCATGGAAATATTTAGATGGAAAATAAATGTAAAGAAAAGAAAAATCACCAAACAGACATATATAATTATATCTTTTCAGGAAAGTATAGCTTGGATCATAGCCACATATATACTTTATACGTGCATTTAGAAGTCTCTCGTATGTACAGAAGTTCACTTCGACCGCAGCTTTAATATGTCGGTTGGACTTGACCCATTTTGTATCGCATTCCTGACCAGCAACAGCAGGCCATCTTTGATTACACTCTTCACTGTATAATATCCTTCCCCACATCCTTGTACAGTGAATTTCGTTTTCTCTTATCGCAAAACGTGGAACTGATATACAAATTTATTTTAATAAGTTATTATAAAATTTATATTAATTCATAAATATATATGTTAACCAGTCCCGGAGTAGCCAACTCATCAGAAAGAAACTCATAAGTGAAGAGCGGGCTGATGTGTTCTCGGTGTTTAAGTCCAGAGCACTAATGGTCAAATCCCGCTGTTTGTTTGCAGAGGACATTAATTAATGTTACAACTTTTCACGTAGGAAGGATTAGAACATCAATTAATGTACACCCATGTACACTTCAAAGTACATGGGTGAATATCCTCCTTCAGAAAACAATAGCCGGTTTATCATAATGTGAAGACACTTCAGAGGACAAATAGGCGACCTCGCGGGTTGATAATCTTATATATTTTAAATTGATTTTTTCGTGCATATACAGGATCTGTTGCTGACATGTATATCTCCCATTTAGATTACTTGGCATTTGGACCTGCTAAACCTGCTGTTCCCAGTTAAAGATAGGGTCAAATCCAACAAACTTAATTAAAGTGCATGCAAGTAAATTCTGCTCATACGTGTAATTTGTAATTTGGAAAACATGTCCCAGTTGTCAAGTATCAATTTTCAGTGCAATATTACAAACTGCTTAATGCGAGGTTGAACTGCTACTTGGTTCCCTACTCCAAACGTCCAGTACCTTCTAACCTCTAGCCCAGTCAGCATGGATGTACTCATGGACATACTGTACACAAGCTCTTTTCGCCCGCATTCCGATGTGTACCCATCCATACGCATGCATTGATCTAGAATCTAGATGAATGTAGAAGTAGAACCATGAGGGAGAGAGAGAGAGAGAGGGCCAGTGAAGGGTTTTGGGGTTGGGAAGAGGTTCGGATGATGATATGAGCACCCAACCCTCCGAGGCCGTCATCCTTGGCGTTGCTTATTTTGTGGGGTGTAAGTGAACTCTCGAGGTCGGTAGATATCGAAACGTCCAGGAATAGGAGGGAGCCGGTCAGTGGAAGTAGAAGTACGAGAGAACGAGTGGAAGACGAGCTTGAACGCAAGAACTATACGCAACGAGGAGAAGACTGCATCTGAAAACTCCGACGTGCACTTACTCTCAGTCCACGCGCCTCCGGAGGGTAGCAAAGAGGAGCGGCCATGGCGTCACAGGCTGTGCTGGGAAGCATTGCTATTTCCTCTGCTGTCTGTGCTCCGGCTTCGAGACCATCCTCCTCCTTTGTAAGTGCTGGTCGGACCCGCTCTGCCCTCTTTGTTTCGAGATGTCAAATTGTGTTTCTCGAGATGGTTTTGTTAGATGTCATCCAAGAGAGCTGCTATTGTATATAGTGAGTGTGACCCGCATCACCCATTGACGGGTATTGTGGGGAGGCCATCACGTCAGAACGTGTTTTGCCACCTAGTTGCCGCCCTGATGTCAAATGCAGTGCCTTTTCAGTGCAAATCGGGGTTAGTGACTAAGAGTGACTTGTGAATGACGAGCTCAACTGCGCGCGTGCCGGTTTTGAATGTAATTTGTAGTACATGTAGTTATGAATGTAGAGTTCTCTCCCTTTTAACTCTGTTATGCCAAAAGCGCCTTAGTAGTTCTCTCCATGGGGGTTAGAGAATTAATGTACTTCTAGGCCTGTGTTGGGGTTTTGGGCTGTTCATGCCTTCGATCTACAATAACTGTTATATCTGGTGCTCTGGTCAGGTTCATGAACACTCACGCGTTGGATGCTGAGTGATGAGACTGATGCTGAGTCCTGGCTTGGATACTGCCATTTTGCTCCTGGGGCATTTTTAGCTCACTATACGAGTGCATTGTTTACGCAGGTGAATCCCGGAAAGGTTCAAGGAGCATGGAGTGGAAGGAACCAGCTTTCCGGGCTTGTGAACCCAAAATATGGCGTTAACAGAGTCAGCAGGAGCAGACTCACTGCCAGAGCCGCTTGCAAAGAGATTTTTTTTGACCAGAAGTCTCGTGCCGCCCTTCAAGCCGGAATTGACAAACTCGCAGATGTGGTTGGTGTTACTTTGGGCCCCAGAGGTATGCGCCCTTCCGTTCTTGACCAAGTGAATTTGCCGAAAGCCGGTTTTGAGTAGTCGGCTGCTCCTGCTGGTACTTGAGTCTTTCTGGATGTTGTGTCTTCGAACAACGACGCAGGAAATTTCCGGATGACCGGGGAAGAGGTAGTCTAACGCTTGGTTCTATTGCACTTTTATACGCAGGGAGGAATGTAGTCCTTGACGAATTCGGTACACCGAAGGTTATCAATGACGGTGTTACAATTGCTCGTGCTATTGAACTGCCAGACCCTATGGAAAATGCCGGAGCTGCGCTAATCCGTGAGGTTAGTCACTCGTTACTTTTCTGGAGTCACCCCAAAAGGTGGAATTGGACTCCTTTTGCTCCGGTGAAATTAGGCGGTGACTCACCCACATACTCAGTTTTCTGGTGTCAAGTGTATGCTGGAGTGTTTGTCCCCATCATTTGGCCAAGGAGACATTGTGTACATGGGTGTTCATGTCAGTCACGTAGCAGCGTTTTTGGGGCGTGGAAGCGATAATTCATGAGTGGTATTTGGTCGAGCGAGGTCAGCCGTACGGTCTTAGCTGCTTAGACTGTATGCCTTGAGAGACCTAGGTGCACGGGTGGCTGTATCTTATAACTTACAGGGTAATGGTTTCGGGTCGAGTGTTTTGTTTACGCCGGTTCTTTCGCTCTGTATTCCACATGTTGATGACATCATTCAGGATAGAAGGCGTGCTGTTCGTTACTGCCGTAGTGTAGTAGTGAGAATTTCTGAGCAAGTTCTGGGTATTTGGTTGGAAATGAATCCATTTTCCTTTTGAGATTAGTCTAATATGTCGCCTTTTACCGGAGTCTCCTAAATCTGACTCGTCTGGGTGTAGGTGGCTAGCAAGACCAATGACTCAGCTGGAGATGGTACGACCACTGCTTCAGTTTTAGCTCGGGAGCTCATTAAGCTTGGACTATTGAATGTGACCGCCGGAGCCAATCCAGTGGCCATCAAGAAGGGAATTGACAAGACAGTCGTTGCACTGGTTGAGGAGTTGCGGAGAAGAGCGCGACCAGTCCAAGGACGTGACGTGATTAAAGGTACGCATTGGCTGTTCCGTTGTGTCTTTGTTCGCATCTGTCCTAAGAAAGATGTGTTCAAGTCCGCTGATCTTTTCTTCCCTGCGCAGCCGTCGCTACTATCTCTGCCGGAAACGATGAATTCGTTGGTACTTTAATTGCTGATGCTATCGACAAGGTCGGCCCTGACGGTGTTCTTTCGATTGAGTCATCTTCTTCGTTCGAAACTACTGTGGACGTCGAGGAGGGTATGGAGGTAAGCAAAATCAATTGCCTGTTTGGTGTCTGAGGAGTGTCAGTCTGATCCACAAGCATAGTTTAGGTATCAGCACTCCAAAGTTGGTTTAGTTTGATCAGTTGATCTATCTGCTGATCTTCTATATCTCACATGCAGATCGACAGAGGATATATATCCCCACAGTTTGTTACCAACCAAGAGAAGCTCACTGTCGAGTTTGAGAGCGCCAGAGTTCTGGTAACTGACCAGAAGATCTCGTCCATCAAGGAAATTATCCCCGTCTTGGAAAAGACGACCCAACTGAATGTTCCGTTGGTCATCATCGCGGAAGATGTGACAGGGGAGGCATTGGCCACTTTGGTGGTAAACAAGCTTCGTGGTGTTCTGCAAGTTGTTGCCATCAAAGCACCCGGCTTCGGTGAGCGCAGAAAGGCTCTTCTCCAAGATATTGCGATTCTCACTGGATCCGAGTTCCTAGCGAACGACTTGGGAATGAAAGTCGAGAATACTTCTGTGGAACAGCTGGGTACCGCCAGGAAAATTACTGTGTACAATGCGTCGACCACCATGATTGCTGATGCTGCGTCTAAGGACGAGATTCAGGCACGTATAGCTCAGATTAAGAAGGAGCTGGCAGAGACTGATTCAGTCTACGACACCGAGAAGCTCTCTGAGCGTATTGCCAAGTTGTCTGGAGGAGTTGCTGTCATCAAGGTACGTTGGGTTTCAGTATACGCTCAGTTTCAGTTCTGATTTAGGGTAAGAATTGCAGTAATACGGCGATCGAGCTGTAAGTTTGGGTGTTGATGACGGAGTGAATCCTATACGCGGCACCTATCTTTTGCGCAGGTTGGAGCTGCCACCGAAACTGAGTTGGAAGACAGGAAGTTGAGGGTCGAGGATGCCAAAAACGCAACTTTTGCCGCCATTGAGGAGGGTATTGTTCCCGGTGGGGGTGCAGCCATGGTTCACTTGTCCGCCTTGGTTCCAAAGATCAAGGAGACCCTTACTGACCCTGAAGAGAGGTTGGGAGCGGATATCGTACAAAAGGTATGGACAGGAACATCTAGAAACTATTTACGAATAACACATCACTTCATTTGGTGCCTAGGAAGTACCTTCTCTGTTTGTGTTTTTTCACGTTTTCGCTTTTAGGCAGTTCCTAGGGCGGAGGGGGTCAGAGTCTGGAACGTGAATTCTCTCTGTGTTTTACAACTGGATTCTGCCCCAGACCTGATCCCGCCTTGCAATCTTAGGCATTTTGTGCCACATATCCTACTCACGCACTCCGTTACTGTTTTCTCCTAAACTGCTTTATCCGTGTACCACTAGATATCCTACTACCGTACTCACTTGGTGTCTCTGACGTGCTTCGCAGGCTCTTCTTGGACCAGCATCTTTGATTGCTGCTAACGCTGGAGTTGAGGGTGCAGTCGTGGTGGAGAAGGTCCTTGAAAGTGAGTGGGAATATGGTTACAACGCCATGACGGACAAGTACGAGGATCTTTTCGCATCCGGAGTTATTGACCCAGCCAAAGTGACAAGATGTGCTCTGCAGAATGCTTCTTCGGTTGCGGGTATGGTGTTGACGACTCAAGCGATTGTGGTGGAGAAGGTTCAGAGGTCGAGATCTGGCGTGCCACAAGTACCCGGCGGCATGACCTTGTAAAACAGCTAGAGCACCCGCTAACATAATATGTGATCTGATCGAAATAGGGTCTTACGGTTATCTACTAAGCTGGCGCCTACCCATCTAAAACCACAATGCCCTAGTGTTCAGCGGGGCAGGCTGCCCGGATCCGGCCCTTTTACCTTTTGTACTAAATTGAGCCTTCTTAATCCAACCACGTACACCGGTTTTTTTGTAGTCTCATCCAGTTCCATTGATTAATAAAGTGAATTTTGAAAGTTCTTTGAAGGTTTGCATTTTTACCTTGTCGTGATATTGGACAGAATTACTGAGAGGTACACTGTCACGATGTCTTCGCTTTTTCTTTGTTTGGATTTGTTTTTAGGCCTCTTTTCGCTGTGGGGCATTCTGCAGCCGTATGCTGCTGCCCTTGCACAGCATGAGTCCCCCTCCGGGGGGACTCAACCCCACGGCGCCTGGGCAACAGGCGGATGGGGTAAGCATCACGATGTCTTCGCTACCACGTGTTGAATCCCTGAATGTCTAACATCTAGGAGGAAATGGGGCTGAGGAGAGGATGTTTGTTCGCCAGTTCTGAACAAAGCAAATCGACTTCGAGAGGAGAGTACAAGGTGTCGCAAGGAAAAGTCTATGCTTGTATAATTTTACGTTAAGGTAAGCTGCAACGAATTTCCACAAATCTTATTTCTTACAGTTGAAGGTTCACGACTAACATCTCTGCCCATCTAGAACCCTGACCGTCTAACCAGCCACGGTGGTAATGGATAAAGGCCCATAGGGTTTTTCTCTTGGATTAAAAGCAGCTTGCCGGTGAACTAGTGCCTGCGTGTTGTAGATAGAAATGGGAAGGATATGTGAGTTCAGGTAGAAACTGGAAGAGAGGTTATTCTGGCTAACCGATCAGCTTCTTCGTTTCTTACAACCTCTCTATGTTTGTTTTGGTATCCAACTCACTAACCAAGATTATCAAAGAGAAAATGGTATTTAAGGCGCTAAGAGTAGGAACTGGTATGCACATGATCACGAAGGTATGCACATGGATGTGGTGTATTGGAGAGAAAGGGACAATTGACTGGTTCTCATTTCTCAGCTAAAGTATGCACATGGATGTGGTGTATTGGAGAGAAGAGGACATGTGACCGGTTCTCAAATAAGGTATGCACATGATCGACTTTTTAATAATAAAAATACCACTTGGGATGATTCAACAAAACACGTGGTAAACTTACTATAGGATGAATGTTCTAAATATTTATTTTATATATGGATCAAAAAAATTATTCAGCGGAAAGAAGCGATAATTATCAAAGTTTTGCATCAAAGTTTTGCATTTGATGGTGGAGATATTAGATCAATTTTGAAAGAAAAACATTTTTAATTACTTGAAAATTTATTTTTGAGAGATGGAACAGAATAAAATATTAGAGAGAGAGATGATACATAAGTTTGAACGTGCCATTGTCTCAAAGTTACGAGAACATATGAAACGATTCATTCAAGTTCATAGAATTAATTGGAAGAAATTTTCTCTTCAGTTGAAAGAACAATATTCTTTGGAGATCCAGATAGAGTGACTAAAAAATCAATCATAGAATGAAAAAATAAACTTACCAAAGATCTAATTGCTACTAAATTACTTCGGGAGTTTGAGAGACATTTTTTTCAATTATCTCGGTTGGAGAAGTTCACACTTGAGAATAATAAAGTGGAACTATTTTTCAATCAATCAACAATGAACTATATAAAGAGTTAGAGTTACCGTTGGAAGATTGGACGAAACATAATGATCTCACATCTGATTGAAAGAACGTTAGCGAAGCAATGAGAGTATTTGCAAAACGAGAATATCGAAAAGAGAAGGTGGTTGTGAGTCAAGCATCAAGACCATCGTCTATTGTGGTACCACGAAAATAACCAACGGTGTAGAATGCTCCTCTATCCACTATTTCAATTTCTACTATTTTTATCATTACGATTGTATCACAGCGAAATCAAGCAATGGAAGATTTGGAGAAGAAGATGAAAGATTTATAGATCAAGTTGACAAGGTTGGAAGAGAATGATGAGGCACCTGAAGAGAGACCTGTATCAAAACAAAAATATGTTCAGAGGTGTATTTGATATCACAACACCGACCATCAACGGAAAGAATGTTGAGTTTCGCTGATGTCTTGCAGCAAAGGCTTAATTTTATGGAAGGAAGGAAAGATCGTCCTGAGAGACAACGGAGAGACTCTCAAACTTCGATAGAGGAGGGATGAAGAAAATTTTGGAGGATCATCTAACAGTGCATGATGTGACATCGATAGAAATTTCTACTTATGGAGTGGAGGTGATTAGCAAAAAAGAGAATGTCTTTTTGCATGAAGATACAACTGATATGTGGAGTTACGCTGTGAACACGAACAAAAAAAAAAGAAAATGGCAAGGGTGGATGGGATGATCTTGTAGATGCTATGTCTGTTCATGCTTACGTAGCCAAGGCTCAACATGAAACTATCATGGAAGAAAAACGTAGGAGGGATGAGGCTGATCCAAGTGGAGAGAACGGCTCCCAAGAGATAACTAAGAGGAGATAGATTTCGACAAGAGACTACACCTCTACGAGAAAAAGCTATGGAGGATGTCTTACTTTCTAGAAGTTCAGAGAAAGGTAAAGATAAGGAGAAGGGCAATGCTCCCATGTATAAGTTGCAATCAGACATTGTAGCAACAACCAACGTGAAAGAGGAGTTGCATGAGAAGGTGCTCAACACAAAGATTGAGTTTACCTTGCGAGAGATCATCGAGATTGCGAAGAAAGAATTTCATAATGTCATCATTGACATCATCAAACGGAAGAGACAATTGACGGGAGAGATCGCAGTGTCCAGTGCTCTAGACACAATGAGTATAGAGGAAGAGGAGCAAGAGTTGGCTCATTCTTGCAACACTTGCAAAGTTCGGTTTGATGTGGATAAGGAAGAGAAGGACGATAAGATCCCTAGTCATTACACTAGAGGACATTGGGCAAGAGTCACTATCGAAAACTTAGTGAATGTAAGAGAGATGAAAGATCTGATTGCTCTCATTGATCATGGATTTGAGATCAATATTATATCTAAAGACATTTACAAGCAAGGTGGATGACCTGTTGATATAGACCATGGTTAGATGATCCGAGCAACAAACAACAAACGAGGAGAACTCTATGGTGCTTTTCCAGATGTGAAGGTGAAGATCGGAAACGTGGTACTTGAACAAAACTTTTTCGTTCAAGATACTACTTCCTATCCGGTTATTCTTGATCAACCATTCATTACAGTTGTAAGGATGGAGACTAAGGTGTTGGATGATGGTTCTACTTATGCTCGGATCAAGAGTCAGGATGGCAAAACAACGATACAGTTCTTGACTATGTCTGCTAATCATGAGCATAATCGAGATTACTTGCGGAGTGTTTCTCTACCTGGAGTCATTGAAGAGTTCAAGGATTTTTCTAGAGAGCCACTTTAAAACGAGAGTATAGTGATACCAATACACGAAAGGAGGTACTCTCGTTTGAGAAGGATAGTGCTTTTTGTACAAGAGTGGTGAGATATTCGGAGAGTGGATTTGTTGTACATACGTAGCTTGCTGATCTTCAAAAATGAGAGAAGAAAGTTGCACAAAGAACCAAAAGGATATAGAAAGAGTTGGTGTGCTTAGTGAAGAGGATCAGATAGAGGGCGTTTATGTGAAGATAGATTTGGATGATCCTTTGGAAGAGCTTCACAAGACTGAGCAAGGGAATGAAGACCAAGTTGTGTACATACGTTCTATGGAGCTTTACTCGGTTATAAAGTCGTTCTAGATACCTGAAGTCAGAGTCGAGACCAGGTATAAAACGGTGGATAAAAAGATGAAGCCGGTTGCACAACCGCTACCTAGCGACTCTGACCAACGAGTTCAACAAGCCTCCAAGGAGAAGAGCTTACAGTATCCAGATAAGATAGGTCATAAGTTTATAAAAGCTACGCTCAAGGAGTTAAAGGTTGGTTCTACCGACTTTCTTCTACCCACTGAGGAGAGGGAGTTCAAGGAGATGTTAAGTAGACATGGGAAAACTTTTGCTTTTGAACCTTCAAAAATTGGGTGTGTAGATCCAAGTGTTGTAGCACTGATGATCATATTTACGGTATCACATGCGCCTTGGGACTTAAGACCAATTTTTGTACCTAGGGCACATCTACCTAAGCTTTTGGAGCTTCTAAAGGAGAAGATGCGGATGAGAATCCTTGGACTATCGTTTGGACCGTATTTCAGCCGTTGGTTTACAATGCCGAAGAAGAGCGGAGCGCTACAGTTCATTCAAGATATGCAACCGATGAATCAAGTACCATCAAAAATATAGAGAGACTTATTGTGGGAGAGTTTGCTGAAGCATTCGTTGGTAGAGCCATTTACTCAATAGGATATATCTATTCTGGATACGATCAGTCTCAACTTGCTGAAGAGAGTAGAGACATCACTACTATGAGGACGCTGTTGGGTTTGGTGAGGATGTGCACATTCTTGCAAGAGACAACAAATTCTGTTGCACACATGATGAACGGGACGAACAAAGTTCTTTGAGACTTCATCTCGGAGAAGACCATGCATTTCTTAGATGACATTCCAATCAAAGGATGTGTAGAGGAGCAGAAGGATGAGAGAGTCAATTAGAGAGGGTGTCAAAAATTTGTGGCTGATCGTATTCTTGATTGTAATCAGATTTTATCACGGCTCGGGGAGGTTCACTTGACACTATCAGGTGCTAAATCTTCGTTTGGAGTTCGAGAGGTTGTGATTGTGGGGCACTTGTGCGGGTGGTTTGGTCGCAAATCTGATCCTAACAAGGTGGATGTCATACAGAGGATGAATGACACTTGTAGCTCGACAACAGAAGTGCGAAGGTTCTTAGGAGCTTGCATGTTCTATCATGTGTGGATTCCTCATTTTGCTCATGTATCACATCCACTCTATGATTTGTTACGGAAGAGCACGAAGTTCAGATGGGAAGAGAGGCATATCGAAGCGGTGTAGAAGCTGAAGCAATTGTTGTCTTCTCCACCTGTGCTACGAAAGGTGAGTTATGAAGATGGCAAACATGTTATAATCACGACTGATACAAGTTCGGTAGCCATTGGGTGGATAGTGGGACAAGATGATGAGGATGAGAACCGATTTGCAATCAGGTTTGGAGCCAAGATGTTGAGTGAGAGACAGCGAAACTACTCACAAGTAAAGCGAGAGCTATGAGGAGTAGTTACTGTCATGAAAGTTGAGAAGGACTATTTGATTGGAGCATCGGTAATAGTGGAGACGGATTGTTTGTCACTGTTAGAGATGATTACTAATTATAACATCCATAATATTGCTATGTTGCGATGGATTGCTTATATCAAGACGTTGAATCCAGAATTCAGACACATAGCGGGAAAAGATAACTCGATAGCAGATATGTTGTCTAGGGTCAGATATGAGCATGAAGAGGATTTGACAGAAGACACAGAGAATATAAGCACGATCTTTTTTTTAGAGCTCAAAAGGGAATGAATGAGCATCAAACTTATTCATAGAGGAACTATACGAAGGAAAATGGTTAGACATTGAGCGTTATCTTGATTCGTTGATCAAGCAACCAGAATGGAATGATGTTGAGTTCAAACAGATCAAGAGGAAGGCTTACAACTACATACAACAAGGAGGCTATCTGTAGAAGTGCGCCAAACGGAGTGGCGAGATGCTGCAACGAGTATGTGTAAGCAAGAGATGCAAACCCAACTCATTCAAGAATTCCATGAGAGCTTATGGGCTGGACATCGAAGTATTTATGCCACCTTTACCAAACTCAAAGAGAGATATTGGTGGCATAACATGTACAGAGATGTAGTGCGGTTTGTGGAGACATGTGTAACTTGTCAAATATACTCTGACATCTAGCTTCACCATACGTATCCACTTGCAATGCATTACAAGTGGATAATAGATCTGGTTACGATATCGATTGAGTATGATAGATGAGATACTTGGTTTTGACACGGGAAGATCTATCAAACCAAGTCGAAGGACGCGCTTTGCGCACAAACACTACAGAAGGGGTGTGCAGATTTCTACTTGAAGATGTGATCTGCAGATACGGATGTGTTGGAAAGATTACAGCAGATCGTGGAGAACTGAATGCTCACGGAGCTAATATGTTCTTCAAGAGGCGGGGAATCAAGTTAGCTCTTACCATGGCTTACAATCCAGAAGGAAATATGAAGAATGAGCGCGACCATCCTCCTATTAGAAAAATCATTGTGAAAGCTTGCAATGGAAAGGTGAGAGAATGACTAAGACTTCTATCATTTGCTCTATGGGTCGATCGTACAACTCATAGCTCGGTGACCGAGTATATGCCAACAGAACTAATGCAAGAGTAGAAATCGATCATGTCTATCAAAGAGCAAATACGTACTAAGTTATGTACCTTGAACATCAAAGATAAATATGAATTCACTTGCACAAGCGCACAAATGTTTGAACAAGATAAATAGCATACTATCAACCTACTAAGACTCAAAACATATAACATAACAGTGTTAACATATGCATAATGGGCTAGGAGTAATATTAAGCTAACTTCTACGACTACTAACTCTCAGTGTCGAAGTAGAAGCGTAACACGTAGCCGCCAACACTCACAACCTCCAAAATCGACTTCTTTGACGTCTTAACTTCACTCGGAGAGACTAACTCCTGACGAAGAGGTGAATTATTCACTATGTGAAATGATTCACATCAGGACAACGTGTCCAAGAGGGACTTGACCGAAGACCAGTTGGTGAGGTCTCTTCCTTCACCTTGCACCAACAGGATAGTGCAAGGTGAAGGAAGAGACCTTGGGAGAAGAAGACCAGCAGTGGTCGTGACTCCCCTTCCCACTCTAGTGCCTCAGACGAGACCAAGCATTCATCAAAAGACGCTTCTAGTGCGAAAAGAAGACTCCAGCTGTACGGAAGACGCATCACCGTCGAGGAAGATGGGACCTAGAAGTGTGCCTAGGAAGAGTGCCTCTTTTCCGATCATTCATTCTGGATCGAAGTCAGATTCTCAAGAGGAGATGATGAGCACCAGGATCGGATAGAAGACAACTTCTACAACTACAGAGAGTCTTCCGAAGACTCCAAAAGCCGAAGTATGGATTGACATTCCAACTACGACTCGAGGAAACGCAACGAAAAGAACCGCTCCTGCAGTGAGAAAAGATCTTCCACCACGGAAGATGAGAAGAGTAGTATCTTCTCGCACGCAAAAGCAAAAGATCACAGTGGAGGAAGATGTATCCTTACCTCTGAAAGATAAGGGAGACGTCTCTGATCGATTCGTGGGGATGAACTTGTCTTTTGCGAGAAGAAGGTTGGAGGAATTCAACGCCTTCTTCCATTCTGAGATCCACCCAGTCATGGAGTTGGTGGAGAAGCGTGCGGTGGCACAAGAGAAGCTGCTGCGACTTGGATTTAATCTGTGCACACTGATGCAGCAAGAAGATGTCTTGAAGAAGGTAGACGCGCTGGAAGCAGACCTCCGTACCACGGAGAAACTTGCAGCGAAGTACAAGACGGAAACAGCCGCTTCTGCCAAGGAGTCAGCACAGTTAAGGAAGAGCAACCAGGAGTTGCAAGCACGTCTACAGCAGCATGATCAAGAGGTTTTGCGGGTCAAAGATAAGATAACCTCTCTCGCAGAAGAGAAGACGACATGAAAGGCACTACGAGAAGCCGCGGAAGCGCAAGCTGCAGCAGAGACTTAAGAGAAGAAGCAGAAGCTCGAGCAAGGGGACTGATGACACAGACAATGGAAGCACTTCACAAGAAGTTCAACTTCACCGTGGGTAGGTAGCTTCTCAACCTAGCTAAGGAGCGGTGTCGTGTCGTGGACCGGCTCCTATCTGAAATTCAGACTTTGATGCTTGTCGCTCCAAAGACACTCATGAGAAAGACAAGCTAGGCCTTAGCTTACGAGCTTTTGGCATCATTTTGGATCTCTATTTTCATCGCATAGATGGGTAGAGCCGTTGTCAGCTTCGTTTATAGGCACTTTGTCTACTTCGTTTGGACGCCTAGTGGAGAAGTTACAAGACTCGAAAGATGGAGAAAACAAGCTAGGCCTTAGCTTACGGACTTTTGGCACAACTTCGGATCTTCGCTTTTATCACATCAGCGGATAGAGCTCCTTGTCAGCTTTTCATAGGCACTTTGTCTACTTCGTTTGGACGCCTAGTGGAGAAGTTACAAGACTCGAAAGATGGAGAAAACAAGCTAGGCCCCAGCTTACGGGCTTTTGGCACAACTTCGGATCTTCACTTTCATCACATAGATGGGTAGAGCTCATTGTCAGTTTTCCATGGGCATCTTGTCTATTTCATTTGGACACCTACTGGAGAAGTTATGCAACTCGAAAGAAGAGAAAATCAAGCTAGGCCCTAGTTTACTTGCTGATTGGGTATTTGCAGCCCCAGGCGTTATATTAAACACGCAAGGCGCCTGCTTCCTCATTATTGAAGAAACCTGGTACATACTGTGATTGACGTAAGGGGGCTACTTAAGAGGTTAGCTTGCGTCTATGATCTGTTAACGAACGGTTCGGGAGATTTGGAGTTCCAATGCAAACGCGCAAGGCGTCGTTGGGTTCAGATCTGTGCAAGCTACATGTGGGTTAAGACGGTTCTTGACGAGACGGATCGAGATGTTCTGAGGGAAATTGAGACGCAGGAAGCAGATTTGAAAGATTTCAGTTACATGTGAAGGAGAGTTGGACCGTTCGAGCCGTTCCGGAGTCCAAACTTGCTGTCCTTTGATCCATCGGGATCAAAACACCGAGTTCTACAGGAAATTGAAGACAAAACAAAGTTTCATCGGGCAGTTTGGAAGTTCTGAGTGAAATTGGCTCGCAGGGAAGCGCTTGGGTCAGATTTTTCATTGCCTGCGACCTGAAATAAGATTGTTCTTCGCGATCGGTGAGCCAAGCTCTTCGTTCTTGGTGCCTACGTGATCAGGGAGTCTTTATCTATGCATAGGAGAAGACCATGTGTGGATTGGATTGTTGGTTTAGGTGTGGTGAGCAAGTTTGAGTCGCAGGGAGCTGATTTACGTCAGTTTTTTGCAACATGCGACCAAATTTCTTGCGTGGTTTTGCAAGGGGAACTCCAAACAACTTGTTTGGAGTCTCGTTGGGTTCAGGGTAGCTAGATCTATCTGCCAGGGAAGACAGATATCAGTTTAGACGATCCGTTTGTGCGGTGTGTGCGATTTTAAGTCGTAGGGAGGAGTTTTTGAAGGTTCGGTCACCTGCGACCGAAATCGGTGATATCTCGGCTGTTGGGAGTCGATCTGAAGGTTTCTTGGGTTAACAGAGTCAGCGGAGGAGACCCTATCGACATCTGAAGTCCGTTCGGTGAAAAGAGGAAGTTCTCATATAGGCCTTTTTCGGTTTCTTCACTACGGGTTTTGCTCTTTTGAGTTCGTTAGAGTTTTGGTTGGCTATATACAGCTTGTGGTAGCTAGTTTTGGCTAAGAGTTTGTACATGGGTGTGGTTTGGACTTGGGTTTGGATCGCGTGATACTGCTGTGGCTCTGTTTGTTAGCAAAGAAAAGTTTCTCTTGCTTTGAGCTACGCTTCGGTGGTTTTGGGTCAAGGTTGTGATTCAGGGGTTGTTTTTTGGGGCTTTTGAAGCATATTACAGACCGCTCTGGTCTGTTCCTCAGTTTTGTGCTCTTAGGAGAAAGAATCGGCAATGTACATACATTTGAAGTTGGTATATATTGTAGCGTTCATTTTCGTGGTTGTTTTTCTCTGTCTTGTCTCTGTTCAGCACACAACATCTCCATGTAGTGTCGCAGGATTACTCCTTTTGCCCATTTAGTATAAAAGATATCGTTCCCACAGAGGATTTGCACAAGTAACATTGCTCTAAGTTTTAAGATCTGTTCAAACACACAAACACACGGGTTTTGTCTAGAAATCCAATCTTCTCACAAAACCACACGGCTTCTAGACCCTTTAGAAGGTGCCCTGGACCTAAACAAACAACTACTAACTAAAATATCACACAACTATCCACAGAGAAATTTGGGAAGATGCTTCCTACTTCCATGTCACTTCTTCTGGTCTTCTCAGTACCGTCTTCCCGAAAATTCTCGGCTTCTGGGGGTTCAGCTCGACTTCTCATACCTCTAGAAGACTGCTCCTGCTTCGTAGAAGTCGACTAGCAACGTCTGTCACGCATTGCTCTTCCAAGTCCCAACGGGTCTGATTAATCACAGGGTGTATACCCCCTGTAACCTTCCCAAGCTTTTGCCTACGAAAACGATCTTCCTGTAGCACTACAACGACATTCACCTTCACGGAAGCTCAATAGAAGTCTCGGAAACTCACTAGAAGAAGGTAAGAAGATGGGGAAGAAAGGAAAATCCAAACGAGAGAGAAACAAAATGAAAAGGAGAAATTAAGATTCTGACAGGCTTCTAGTCCGGACCCTGACTAACAAGCCATCCCTGCTTGTAATAATTTGGTGAGGAAGACAACAAACGTGCGTACAGTTACACAGTCTTCTACTTGAGGATGTCGTCTCTGCTGTGAGAAAAAGGCTTCTTTCTTCTTCTCTCGCTGTTCCGACTACTCTGTCTTTTGGGACCCCTTACCCATAAGACCGTCCGTACGTGGATCCGAAGTGCTCTACTGGACGAGCCAAGCTGCGAATCTGCACAACTGCTGATAGTCATCGCCACTCAAGAAGAACGCTTCCCATGCACAATCGAGAGTGAATTCAAAGAAATCCACCACCCAGAAGACACTGACAAAGCTTATGCACTCAAATCAGCAATCCATTCCTCGAGAAGAAGGCACATTGGTGTTGGGAAGCTCACTCCCTCTACTTTCTGCTCCTACTCCTCGACACACCAGTTTAACCAGCAGGACTACACGAGGATGCCGTTCCCTGCTCCTAAATTGTCCACTATCTCCATCTACATCTCGAACCACTGCTGGCAACGAGCATGCAGACCCCTCCGATGTAATCCCAATCTATTCGTATGTCTCTAACATCGGGTGTAGTGTGTGTGCGCACAGTAGTGTACACCAAAATTACTAATGTACTTAGTGCGCCTCTCATGTATGTATAATGTGCATGAAATCCTACTCTACAATCCTACTTATGCATTTGCCTTGAGGCGCAGAGGGAATCTCCTCCAATCCTCAACTACAACCAGGGAGAGATGGGCGCTGTCAAAAGGCTGCCACCTCATATGCAAGCGGTTCCCTTTCCTAATTAGCCATCCATCTTGCTACTCCTGCGCTGCCTACTCTACCACATGATCATCTATCTAATATTACACTAAAACTGCCACCTCCTAAGATAGCATGTTCGGTCCCTACTAAGTTTGGACAAGTCAACTTGTCTTCTGCGCTTTGCTGTCTACTCTATTGCTCGGCTGCAATCTCCATTGGATCTATTCCTACTTGAACTCCTAACTCGACTTCTGATAAGCTGGGAAGCCCTACGAATACCTCGGGTGTCATTGAGGTGGCTTCCTCCTCAACATTCATCGCTGGCTCTGCTGCTGCTGCTTCGGAAGACAGAAGCTTCTTCTGGAGCTAGGTCGACTTGTGCTTCCTCGCTCTTCTGAGGCACTAGTTCGACACTGGGAGCCATCGTGACATCATAGGGGTCCGAGGAAGACTCGGAATACTTGGGAAGACAACTCTTCTTCTTGTCTTCCAGAAGACACCTTGTCTTCCGGGGCTTCTTCCGAGATCTTCTCGGCTTCCAACGCTGTCATTACCAAGTGGACAACGAGGTCGAACTCCTCCTTCTCCAAGTCTGATCCGGTCGATGGTGCTGGAGCTTGGGAAGATGCAGTTGCGGGTGGTAGAATCAAGGGAAGACCGTAGAGTGTCTTCACTCCCTCTATCTACCGATCCAAGTATCGGAACATGCTCTCCTTGATTTCTACCAACATTGTTCTGGACTCGTCGTCCCATTCTCTAGCTAAGGTAAGAAGCTTCCTACCCGCGATGAAGTTAAACTTCTTTCGAAGCGCTTTCACCGACTGAGCTAACATCCCCTACGCACGAGCTTCTGTTGCTTCTCGCTGCGTCTTCTCGGTTGCAGTCTGCGCTTCTGCGGCTTCTCTCAGTGTCTTCCATGTCGTCTTCCCTCTGTAAGGGCAGTGATCTTACCTCGAACTCGCAGAACCTCTTGGTCACACTGCTGTAAACGCGTATGCAACTCCTGGTTGCTCTTCTTCAGCTGCGCTAACTCCTTGGCAGAAGCGGCTGCTTCCGCCTTGTACTTCGCTGCGAGTTTCTCCGTGGTGCGGAGGTTGGCTTCCAGCGCTTCTACCTTCTTCTGGTCTTCTTCTTGCCGCATCATGGTGCGTAGACCGAATCCAGGCTGTAGTGACTTCTCCTTAGCCATCGCTCTCTTCTCCACCAACTCCATAGCTGGTCGGATCTCCGAGTGGAAGAATGCACCAAACTCCTCCAGCCTTCTTCCTGCGGAAAACTGGTTCATCCCCACAATCCGATTGGAGGTGTCTTCCTTGTCTTCCAGAGGCAAGGATGCCTCTTCTGCTGCTGTGGCCTTCTGCTTCTGCACACGAGAAGGATGCTACTCTTCTCATCTTCCGGGGTTGGAAGATCCTTCTCCATGGCAAAAGCGGTCCTCTTTACTGCGCTTCCTCGCATCGCAGTAGGAGTATCCATCCAACCTTCGTCTTCTGGAGTCTTTGGAAGACTCCCTGATGTTGCAGAAGCGGTCTTTTGTGTAGCTCGGGTACTCAATGGCTCCTCCTGTGAGTCAGACTCTGATCCAGAGTGAATGATCGAGAAGGAGGTGGTCTTCTTAGGCACACTCCTAGGACCCATCTTCCTTGGTGGTGTCGCGCTTCTGACGCACTGGAGTCGTCTTCCTTCACCAGAAGCGTCTTCTGATGAGTATCTGGCCTCATCTGCGACATCAGTGTGGGAGGGGAGTCATTGCTGCTGCTCGGTCGTCTTCTCCCAAGGTCTCCTCCTTCGTCTCGTGCTGCCCCGTTGGTCCATATCTCGCCAACTGATCTTCCGTTAGATCCCCCTTGGCTACGTACAGGTCACAGAAGAACGGAGTAAGATGTCCTCTTGCCGGGGTGCCTAAGTACACCAGCTCTGCCTGCACATATGTATGGAAGAACGCGCCCCAGTTGATGGGCAGCCCTTCTCAAATGACTTCCAAGAATTCCACGTCTTGGTCTCCAAGGTACCTCGTCTTCTGCGCCTTCTCCTTGAGAAAGAGATGAAGGAACAGCTTCGCCAGAAGACGCTTCTGCGGCTCCCGGTAAGCTTTGACCTTCCATCCGTTTCTTCCCTGCTTGTCCTCCAGGAAGAGACAAGTTGTGCTTCTTGGCACATGCCACTTCCTCGCGATCGTGGGTAGGATCTTCTTCTCCAATTCGTACCCCTTGTTCTCTGCTTCTGACATGTGGAAAGTCTTACGCCACCAGTTTGCTGTCCAAGAAGATGATCTTTCTTGAGCTATTCCTGCCTTCACAGGTACACGGTTACGGGGAGGTAATGCTGCCCAAACCTCCTCCAGAAGACCCTGGTCGACGAGGTTCCAATCCCACAGGAAGAAGTCGAGACCCAACTCCTTGATGAAGGGTTTGACCTCGGCCAACTTTGCTGCCGGTAACACCAACCCTCGAGGATGCATCGACATACTTGAAACTCTGTTGCACTAAGCCACACGTACTTACTGTGAGCCGAAGGCTCAATCCTTCCCAAGTTCTCACAGTCTAGCTTCCACTCTTAGAAGACGAATCTAGTCTTATAGAAGACAGCTATTCCGTCTTCCGAGATTCTAACAATGCTTCTTAAGTAGCTCTCGTCTTCCGAGCTATATATAAACAATCCTAACTAAGCAAAGCCTCGCATGGATTTCCTAAGAAGACAAACCACCTTGCATTACATCCTACTTCCTAACAGAAGATACAAGATATGCGAGAAGTAGAGTGTATGAAAATTTCAGAAGATGGTTGCGGGTTCCTGCGATGACAGTGGCCTCTAGGAAGATTCCAGGGACAGCTTCCGATTCAATAACGTTCTCGGAAGACTTCCTGAAGCCAGACTTCTCTTCACTGGTCTCACATGTCTTCTGCTTCCGACACACAATCTAACCTCACAACAGACACAAGACATTCGCACTCTGTTCTTCCGAGTTCTCACCTCTCATACACACTCAGAAGAAGCTTGCTGCATGACGGGAGGACATGGCACTCGACCATTCTCTCCAGATTCTGCCAGCAAGACTTCTCACAACTCTCTTCTAAGTTCGGAAAGAAGAAGGGATAGGCTGCTATGGGTCGGACAAAAGAGACCCGTAAAGGACCCTCACGTCTTTTCGCGCATTTTGCCAGCCTTGCCAGTCTTCTAGTCTCTCTAGGAAGATGTGGATTTGAGAAGCTTGGAAGATCGGGAGGCACAGACCTGGATCCCAACTTTCAGCTTCTCGAAACAATAAACAACTCCGAGTCACTCAGGATTGGTACCAAGCCTCTCTCAACACAAAAGCAAATCCAATCCACTCTCGATACGAATTGCACACAGTCGTCTTCCGAAGATGTTCAGATCTTCCGAAGCGTCTTCTGTTCAAGGATTCGAGGGTAGAGGTGCGGTAGGGTAGAGAAATTGATAGCTACGGGATCGAATTTGAGAACGACGGATAGAGAAGCTCGATTATAGTTCGGGAAGAGGCTAGAAGATGACTGTCGAAAATTGGACAGCGCTTCCGTGTCCAATTTCACAGAAGGAAAATGTGGGGTGGAGAAACGATCGATTGGTTTGCCTGCAAACAATCGGAGAAGCGCGGGGGATACTGAATAAGAGACGAGAAGTGGTAGGAAGGGAGAGAACATGGGAAGAACCTCAAACAGTCTTCTGTCTGCTTCCGTAGTATCTTCAATCTTTTGCGTGCTTTCGGCTCCGATTCCAGCTCCAATGCGACTCCACAGAGCTGCTACTGCCGTCAATGTCTTGCTATTCCTCAATCGAACAAGTCTCCACCTCTGATTCTTCTCAGTCGTCCTTCAGTGTCTGCTTCCGGGAGTCCACAGAAGACTCCTTCAGCTCGATGATGCTTCCTACTCTCAGAAATTTGTCCTCGTCTTCTCTCTAGCTGCAAATCGATCCTTGCTGAATATTGAATATTCAATATCGATTTCACTCTGCTGGCCTTCCTCACTCAATTCGATCAACCCCCAATTCGATCTTCTAGACACACACGACCTCGATGCGAGAAGCGGTATGTTCCTGCGCTAATGTACTTCCTTCGTATCTTCTCGCGTAGTTTAGGGGTTCTTCGATAAGAAATCGATAAGAAATCGATATTGAAATTTCAATAAGAAATCAATATTGAATATTCAATACTTGATTTCACTCTGCTGGCCCTCCTCACTCAATTCGATCAACCCCAATTCGATCTTCTAGACACAAACGACCTCGATGCGAGAAGCGGTAGTGTTCCTACGCTAATGTACTTCCTTCGTATCTTCTCGCGCAGTTTAGGGGTTCTTCGACCTACCTGACCTTCCTGACCTACCTACTACCTTGGTACTACCTGGTAGGTACACCTACTTCTTTACTGAGGAATACGCGGTTAGGCTTCGGTGGTCGCTGTCTTCCGGAAGATACATGTCTTCTGTCTTCCGCCGTCTTCCGAAGACACAACTGAGAAGACGCTTCCCGGAAGACAGCCGTCTTCCGAAGAAGTCAACTTCTTGTTGCGAAACGGATCGTAAGATCATCTTCCTTTTAAGGAAGCCGTAATCTTAAGTAACAAAGCTTCTTCAGTTATACAACCAAGTTATTAATATTAAAAATTTCAAAAATTCATGAATCCTGTAAATTGTGGGCACCACACTCCACAGCCAAGAACCTCTTGTTTTCCTGGACATCCTTCACCTAAAATCCGACATGATATTGGTGGTGAACTCGACGTGAAGGTCTGGGGTGGAGATTTTTTTGTGTGTGAACTTTGAAGAAGAGATTGGCAATCATGAGTGGGGATGGTCAGCAAGATTGACCAGTTTGATGAGAGAGATGTCTCAAAATATCTGAGATATTATGTGAAAGAGATGGAGCTGAACCGGGTCTCAGAAGATGAGATGATTGAGACGTTTGAGTTAACAACAGCTCCAGAGATTAGGGATCATGTTAAAATGCTAACGATGCATTTTAACAAGGATTGGGAGACGTTTGCTCGTGCCTTGATGGATGAGTACTTCTTAGAGGACTCTGATCGTGTCACCAAGAAATCATTCTTGGAGTGGGTTGAGCAACCAAGGAAAGGTTTACAAGCTACAGAGTTGCTCACGGAGTTTGAGAAGCAGTTTTCACGACTGACTAGGATGGAGAAGTTGACGCTGCAGTCCAACAAGACAAAGTTATTTCTTCGGGCTGCAGATGAGAAGCTGCAAGAGAAGCTGGAGGTACTTCTGGAGGATCGAGAAGAAGACGATGGATTGATCAGCAGTTGGAAGAAGGTTGAGGAAACTGTTGGTCTGCTTACCAAGAGGGAGCGGAGACGAGAGAAGGTTCCTGTTAGGAGATTGACACCAACACCTACTGCTGTAACACATGTTCTTGTAGTCCGACCAGAGGTTCTTGTTGCTAGACAGATAGTACCAATTGCTCCAGCTGTTCCATTAGTTCCATTAGTTCCAGTTGTTCAGGCACCTATGATATCTCCGAAGAAGGATGTCACGTCAGTTTGGCACCTCGGCTAGGTTGACCGAGTGCGAAGTGGCGCATCCCGGTAAAGCCGTTAGTGCCGTTAGGACGAGTTGGTGGGAGAGCTCACTAGGGGTATACTTCGCAGGTAGGGCTTGGAGGCCTTAGTTCTTCGAGTTGAGCCTTCAAGCTCTAGGCTATGATGGATAGTCTAGTTGAGTGTAATCCGGATTCTCTTCGCGTTTAGAGTGGGTTTGGCTTGATCATTTGTGAGTAATCTTTGTTGTAGTGTTGGAGATGGTAATTTCTCTATTCAGATTACTCGAAGAACTCAATGCAGGTCGAGACGGAGTTCAGTAAGAGCTCGCTGATCTGAAATATGAAATCGTCTGCTGGTATCTTCGGGCGTTGCTGTTCGTGCTTGATTGTTTGGAGCTGTGATCGAGGTGTGTGGGCGCATGCTACATTGCTGGTTGTAGATCGATTTGCTGTTGTTGGGGTCGAGTGGAGATTTTTGTCATGCAGAAGCGTTTCAGAAATTTTGCGGAATGTTCTTGAAGTGTCTTGTTGGAACCGGATTGCGCGTTTGGGCGTGGCAGACGGAGTACTTGTCAATGTCAGGCCGGAGTGGACTCTTCGGAAGCGCATTTGAGAGACGATTCTAATGCACTAAGTTTCGTGGAGTTTGGCCAAGGATTGAAGAAGTTATGGCATGTCGAAGTTCGCTGCCGTGTCACCCGAAAGTACCAAAAGGCTAGTTACGTCAGATATTGGTGCAATTTCGTGTGGAAACTCGAGTTTAGGAGTTTTCTTATGTGTATGTGCATTCACGAAGTGTGTATTGTGCATTTGCGAATCTGTTGTGGTGTTGTTCGGGTTGGCTTTTGTTGTTCTTGCTGTTTTACGTCAGATTTTGGTCACCCGTGTGCACCTGCAAGCTGTTTTTGCTGTTTTGAAGCCTCTTTTGGTGCAATCTTTTGCAATTCGAGGTGGAGCTGAGCCTCTTCTGGTGTGTTGTACCTGTTCTACTCTACTTCAAGCGGAGAGTGAGCGGGAGTGTCGAGGTGTGAAGTGCGTGTTAGGAGGCATTTAGAGGCTTAGAGGCTTCGAGGAGCAGAGGTGCGTGAGAGCGGAGTGCGAGAGTGCGGAGGCGGAGCGGAGCTGAGCCTGAGCCTGAACTCGAGCCCGCCGCAAGCCAGCTTGCTGGCGTGCGTGAGAGAGGTATCCAAGTTCCAGTTGTGTGGGAAGTGTAAAACCAGCTGGTCACCCATCCCAACACTATTCTTGGACCTGGACTCCTAACTCTGTAGTCTTAGCTTTGGCTTTACCAAAAGACCAATAGCTCTTGGTGTCCTACAGGGATACGTGCAAGTACTTATGGACTTATATAAGGTAGTAAGAGACCTTCTCGCACGTCCCTAGAGGAGTGGTAGGGCGATCTCATAGTATTAGAGGTAAGCTATAGTTGTGGTAGTGCTTGCCTATACCGTAGAGACGTGTATAGAGGCAATTGGTGGCAGTTGTCTTGGGTGAGCTAGTAGAGCTACCATGTGGATGTTTTTGGAGCTACTAGAGGTGTGGACATCTAGTTAGTGACCTCCAGTGTCAGTTACTACAGTTGGTGATCATATATTGTGCATGTGGTCATCGAGGAGGAGACGTCAGTCCGGGTGGGGCTGGGTTTCACTTTATGTGAATGTTTGAGTGTGGAGGGTTATCGTTTGGACTTCTTGTGGTTGGAACCCTCCATATTCTGCTTCCTGTTTGTGCGCCGTGTTTGCTTGGGTTGGCGCTTGATTTCCGGAGTGAGTTCACTCCAGTGTGCTGTCGGTAGTGAGGCTGGAGTTGCGGACCAGTCAGACTATCTTTGTCTCTCTCACGGTGCGGTTGGAGTGACGGTCTGTGGTGATGGCAGGTACAGGTTACCCTTACCTTGACCGTCCTAGTAGAGGATAGATGAGCTCAGTGGGAGCGGGGTTAGACAAGTGGTGGTTACGGTGGTGACGGAGATTGCGACATTCTGGTTGGAGAGTGTGTTAGCGGGATTCTCTCATCACGGAGTTCTCGGGAGGTTCTGGTGGGGACTTCTCGGACAGAGGGTATGCACGGAGTGGGATGAGATATCGACTACCTACACCATTGCCGTCGGTTGTTCCAGAGGACGAGTTAGACGCAGACAGCGCATTTTCAAATGATGAGTCTAGTGTCGCCACACCGTTGTTGTGGGACATGGACGAGATCTATGAGGTCACGAAGGGACCTCGACGTTACTCGGGTACAGTTGGTACCATTGAGCTAGATGACTTCATCCAAGAGTTCGACAGTTGGTGCGATCTGCAGCAGATGCGAAACCCACAGCTGTTTACACCCTTCATGGGGTGGAAAGGTTTGTTCCAGCACTTGGAGGGACCACCGATGGACGATTATCATGAGCTCAGACGAGATTACAGTGTTGAGATCGAGTTGTGGACAACATTGATCTCCCAACTATGTTTCTATCACTACTGGCGCAGTTTCGGGAGGCGTAGCACCTGCGAGTTCGGGTGCCAGTAGCAGTGGTACAGCCACAGGTGGCGGAGTATCTACTACCAGCGGTGCGTCCACAGGTAGTGGAGCAGGTGGTAGTGTGAGCGGGATATCACCAGGGTTTAACCCTGTGGTTCAGTTCTTCCATGTTGGAGGAAGAACTATCAGGGTGTGCGGACCGACAAGTTGAGGAGTCTGCAGGAGTTCAAGCGGAAGACTGGAGAGAGCCTACGCGAGGCGTTAACTCGCATGAGGCGGTTGATCAGCATTATCCAAGGGGTGACGGAAGCACAAGCAGTCCAGTTTTGGTATGGGATACTAGACCAGGAGTTGCGTAGGAGAGTTAGAGATGCTACTCTTCTTAGAGATACCGCTCCGACGTTGGCAGTTGTCTTTAGTCTGGCTGAGCGGATTGAGCTCAACATGGTGGAGGAGAGGGTGGTGGTTGCTGGGTTCAGCAAGGAGACACCACATGGAGCGACCACCTCTTCTCGAGGATCACAGGCTACGCAACAGCGTGATGGTGGTGGTGGTGGTGGTAAGGATCGTGCGGAGCAGTCACGATCTCAGGGAGGTGTTGGAGGATCTGGTGGACAGAAGCCCATGCCATCCTTCTCTAGTCAGCGCAAGCGGGTCCTTGCTGGACGTGTGATGGTCCTCATCAGTAGAAGGACTGTCCATAAAGGAGAGGTTATGAGACGTCAGGGACGTCTCAAATAGTACCTAGGCAATGTGAGCATTGCGGACGACCTGGTCACAATAGTGACCGTTGTTTTGATCTCCATCCCAAGTTGCGGCAAGAGAAGGCTGATCGTGGACGAGGCGGAGGAGCTCAGAGAGGCCGTGGTGGTCGAGCTGGAGGTAGAGGTCTAGCACCTAAGAGAGGACCGGTCGGTCCACCACTTGCTACGACGTCAGAAGCAGGTATGGCTGCTCGGATTGAGCAGTTGGAGCAGAGGATAGCTAGTATGGCTATGACTCAGCGGAGATCAGGTGGAACAGAGGCTTCCACGTCTTATGGAGGAGAAGGAGGTGACTTCGACTTCATGGCTGATGCAGATTGAGGCATCTACGGCAGTGACTAGAGGTGCAGTACGTGCCTCTGAGCCACGAGGTGCGTCAGTGGGGTTGGATCCACAACGCGGAGAGGCTGGTAGACAGGTCAAGCTTCCCAGTCGTTCACGTTATCGGAGGCGTTGAGGACCACATCTATGATTCTTAAACGGCCTACCGATGGTGCAGTAGAGTTGGAGGCATCGACATCCAGGAGTGGGTGTGATGTGAGTCCACCTTCGACGTCTGTGGATGCGACGTCGAACTCGATGTTGGGGACGGCTACAGCAGTTTTGCGCCCCACTATTCTCAGCCACGGATATGAGGGCTTTGGGAGTCAACTTGGCTCCAGTGTTCCAGTTGGCGGCCACGCTCAGTGAGAGCGAGGATGTAGTTACCTCTAGGGCTGAAGTAGTTCAGCGAGAGACGGTAGACGTGTCCATGGAGTCGAGGATCAGGACAGCTATCAGTGGTACTTGACAAGCGGCGGCTGCTAGGTTAGATGAGTTACCAGCTAGGCCGGCGATTGACCGTGATGGTTTGGCACCAGGTGTGATGTTGTTGGACAACAGAAGTGGTATCTTCTGTTTGGTAGCACCTTCAGGAAAAATATATCCACCCCAGAAGGTCTTGTTAGACTCTGGAGCCCAACCGTTGATGTTGGGAAAGGCGGCATGTATTGGTTTGGGTCTAAAGAAGTCCGAGGTGGAGAGATGTCCATTCCAGTTGCAGACATCTCTAGGGGGATCAGGAGGTACGGCTCTACACATAACACATGAGATGTTGACGGTGAGAGTTCAGTCAGATCATCCCACGGATGGTTCTATGGTGAGGGCCAAGGCTATTGTTACAGCCGCAGAGTCTTTTGATGTATTGGTTGGAGGTGCTGTGTTGTACCATATGGGGTTCATGATCGACTATTGGACGGAGTGTGAAGCCTTGGATTTTCACTTTGCTAAGAATTTTTTGATTTTTGAGAAGTAAAACAATAGAATAGTTAGTATAGATGAAAGATAAGATAGATTCAGTGTAGAATAAGATTTCTATGCCGAAGAATGACAGATATATCTTTGAGGAGATAACTTGGTTGTATTCTACGGACGAAGAGCTTTTCAGGGATACCTTACTTGCTAAGAATGGACATCGGACGACGAAGTTATGGCCTTGGAAAGAAGAATTAAAATGAGACAGGAGTTAGCGCAACTTCCCGCTCGAGAATCGAGAAGGACTTCACACGTGAGGAGAGAAGAGGAAAAGCTATAAGTAGGATCAAAAAGCATTTCACTTTACTATTTCCAATCGCGAGTTTATTGTAGCGCTCCGCATTTACCGATCGGAGGAGAGAGTGGACGAAGACTGTCTTCGGCGAAGTCTGAAATCTGAGGTTCGTAGCGGTACAGTGGCGAAGTTCGAAGTCGACGTCTTCACGATTAAGTATCAACTTCACAGAAGAAGTATCGTAAACGCAGAAGATCGACGGGACTTCGTATCTTCAACGAAGATGAGAGGAATGCAGACGGCGAAGCGTCCGAAGTTGAAGACTATAACGACGAAGTGGCTAGACTTCAGTCCATATCGAGAACGACTCGAGGAGATGGGAATGGCGTTCTTGCTGGAGAACTGGGGTGTGATATCTTCGGATCTGTTACATGAGATACTCATTTGCAAGGGACATCCCTCTGAAGATCTTCGGGCAAGACCGAACAACTGGACTCTGAACCATTGGAACTTCGCCCTAGGAATCGACGACGCAGGAGTACCAGGTGACTTAATGTATGACAGTAGCTGTAAGCCGACTTCGGACGAAGTGGCAAAGTATGACGAACTCTTCTCGAAGTCGCCGGTGGGATCAAACGGATTCAAAGTACACACCTACATCGATCCTTTCAAGAGGGATGTCGCGATCGCTCTCAACACCATCTTCAAACCACAACGTACTTCTTATCTGGCCAATTGGCAGATTAACTTCATCGAATAGATCTCGGAGGCAAGAAGGCGTATTGGGCGAAGATCTTCCACGACCATGTGCAGAAGCTCTTCAATACTTTCGACGAAGGTGGATCGACATACTTTGCAGCCTTCGTAGTATTCTTCTACAGGAGAATGAAGTTGCTGTCCCCAGAAGAGGAAGAGAAGTTCGACCAAAGAACGATCTCGAAAGATGAGCGGGTGATGGAAGCTACCCCTCAGAGAGAAGAAGAAGTGACGACCCCAGTGACAACTTCGGCGGGACCTAGTACTCGGGCGAAGAGGAAGATTGAGGAACTTACACCAGGGGGCGCAACTTCAAGAAGAAAGAAGAAAGCAAGAAGAATGACGATAACGACTTCGGACGAAGGAGTCGATGGCGCTCAATCACCAGCGAAGTCATTTTCAATCGAGATATTAGGAACTGTGAGACCGAGAGGAGACCAAGGAGAGTCAAGTGTGCGCAGGGTACTCTCGAGGGAGCATACGATTGAGAGCGAAGTTCCTGAACTTCGGACTTCGCCTAAACCAACAGAAGCGATAACTTCGGCGAGACCGAGTGACTCCAATGTCGGGAGAGAATTGAAGATGTTCGAGCAGACTCTTGAATTCCTAAGTGGTACAGCGTTGCCAATCATGGCGCAGTTGGATCTACAACGACACATCTATGAGAAGGAGACGAAGGAATCGATTTCATTGTGCGACCTTCTCAGCGCTGTGCACTTCGGACGGCAAGGATGGTTAAAGGAGAAGGATGCTCTGACGGCGAAGTTAGAAGGGACTTCGGCCGACGTCAAGAAGTATATGTCACAACGAGAGGCATTGCTCATACAGCAGTCGCATGAACAGACCCGATACTTGGATGAGATTCAGGAAGTTCAGATGAAGTTGAATCTCATGATTGCGCGTTATCACGACTCGAAGTCAAAGAGGGAAGCCATGTTGGAACAGCTAGCGACGAAGGACGAACAGTTAGCAGTTAAGGATGAGGAGCTCACGAAGACAGAGAAAGCGAAGGAGATAGCAGAAACGAAGGCCGAAGAGCTTCGGACGAAGGTGGATGAGATCACGACGACATACTTCGCCACCGAACTCGATGCGACAGAGATGGAGCTACTCTAGCGACTTCGGGCAGAGTTAACGATAGCGCCAGATCCTTCGGCGAAGAGCAGAATAGTTAGACTAGCGGAGAGAATCATTAGAGATTTGAAGGAGCTTAGGGAGACAGTTAAGTTTACATTATGCAGTATAGGACAGAAGTTACAGTTAGGTAGAGTAGATACTGCGGTTCCGCCAAGTGGGGAGTCGTGATCATGCGGTCTAGATGTGACTATCTTTTGTAGGAAATGAGATCCGCCATCTTAGGACGAAGGGCTATATAAGCGATGCGACTCTCTGTCATTTTACCTTTTCCATGTTTTCAGTTTTTGTTTCTTAATTTTCGATTGCGCAAGATTGCGGAGAGTGAGTGTGTGAATGAAGTGGGCGAAGACGATTTACCTACGAAGGACGTAGTTTGCTGTCGCAGGTGTAATTCTGATTGACGAAAGCCTTTGTCATTTACTTTAAACGACGATACTTCAGTGGAGAATTTGACCGAAGGTGACTTCGGCCGAAGTCGAAACAGTGTACTTTGAAGGTGTTTGAACGAAGATCTGAGAACAAATTAGTTACTGTGAAGTGGAAGAGCATAAGTTAAATTGTAAGAAGAGTTTGGAACATGCTTGCTTCGTCTTAAGTTTGGCTTCTTCAAATAAGTGGGATTCTTAAGAGTGAGGATTTAGTTGGAAGAACACTTCTTAGGAAGAGTAGGGGCTTATTCTTTGAACCTTGATGTGAAGTCTGTATTCTTTTGTCTTTTCAGAAGAAGACTAGTAACATTTCAGCAGTATTTGGCTATCTCATTTACTCATACATTTATCTTCTCGAATCTTTTATATGTTTGTTGGAAGGGTCCCTAATCAAAGAACTATTTCATTGTTGTTTGTATTCGATTTATCAGGTTTTGCTTGGGGTTGGTTTCTTATCAGACTTGAACTCTCATCCGGATATTATTCTATTCCGTGAGAATAACAGAAAACTATCTGAATTATCATTGTGACGTTGTAGTACGGTGTTTTGTGTAATTGTTAGCTGTATCTTCGTGGGAACAATCCTTAATTTACTATTTCTGATACTTTGTGTTTTTTTGGGTTGTTACATATAGAAACATTAAAACTTTTGGCGCCGCTGCCGGGGATATAGATTTGACTTTTACTTTGAAACCAGTAAGTTGTAACCGTCGACATGTATGTAGGGGGGAGCACGAGCGCCTTCTGAAGAAGATCAGAGGACGGGAAGGACCAGACGAGCGCTGAAAAGAAGATTGGTCCGTGAACAATTGTTGGAAGAAGTCCAACGCCAGAAGGAGACAACGAGGGAGCGAAGACGTCAAGCGGCTCAGAAGTGGCAAGAAGTGAAAAATCTCTCTGAAGGAACTTCATCTTTGCTTGAAAGAAGTTCAGTACCTATTTCACCATGAACGCGTTACGAGAAAGACGAGCGCACATACTGAAAGAAGAAGGAGGGTATCGAATCTCCATACTCGAGCGTACGGAGTGAAGAGAGTTCACCTAAAGACGCATCATGGTTACCATTTCCTTCAAGGACCACAAATTTACATGAATCTCTATTTGAATCAACGAGAAAAAAAGAGGGTATTCAAGCTGAAGAAGAGAATACAGATAGAGAAGAATCACCTTCACTTCGAAGAGTGGAGTTGTTCCAATCTTCATCTTCATCTTCATCTTCAGGTTCAGCACAGTCAGAATCCAACATTTTGACAACTCTTGCGGAAGATCCAAATCCGAAAGCGGAAGCGGCCTTGGAGCTGATCGTCAGACATGGGTCAGAGATCACCAGTTTTGTAGAACTCTTGAAGAAACAAAGAGGACAAGAATTAATTCGAGAATTATTACCATTGGGATCACCTGCCTATCAAATCCCAAATCTTAGACCTCAGGGTACTCCAGGAGTATCGCTCTTTAAGATACGAAGTCAAGAGGCCTCTACCTCGTCTTCACCCAAGAAGGAACATGAAATAAGACGAGGAAATATTCACTCAGTTGAAGACACTTCGGCCGAAGTAACTTTACCCGAAGTGAACCTCCCGAATATCCGAGTGGGAACCGCAGTTGTGGATGCTCTTGCCAAGCTGACTCTTCGACCATTAAGTAATTTATCGAATGCAGGATCAGTGAGGATTTCAAACGGACGGTCCCAACAAGACAGAGTCAAGGACATCAGACAACAGTTTCATCTTCTACACTACCGCAAACAATGACAGGAATACCACTTCTGTCAGGGGGATGAATCAGATGAAGGATGGAGTACTCATTGCAAAAAATCATGTTTTGGTCAGAGTACATCCTCGTTGGAACATTAACCATCTGTTCCGTTAATAACACCATCTGCTCTGCTTAGAGACGTCAGAGATGACATACTAATGACTGATGATGACAGCACATTAGAATGAAATCAATGTCAACTGGATGTTACTTAAGATGTTCGAACATCTTGATTCTAGAGAGATCTCGGACAACGGCAATAACATCGATGCTACTCCGGTCCAAGGAGATAACACAGATGCTATCGATAGTTTACGTTGAAGTCAATGGAATTTAATTTCAGGACCCCGTCGTAAAGTTAAGGCATGGCTACATCCGGAGGAGGAGGAAACCATCGGGCTCCACAGAAAATAGTTATGTTGAGTAAAAAATCAATACTTAAAGGTCTCCAATTAAATTGTAATTAGCGTTGAAGTCAGAAGAGTTTAATTTCGAGAGCTCGTCGCAACATTAAAGCAGCATTACATCAAGAGGAGGAGGAAACCATCATGGAAAAAAAAAGTGAAGGGTGGCCAGAATTATTTTGGATAATTCTGGCCACCCTTCACTCGCCAGAATTATCCAAAATTTGGTGGGGAAGATTCTGACAATGATGGAGATGGAGAGAGTGCAGACTCATTTGTCAAACAATTTGAAGCGGTATCTCACGCGAATAAAGAAGACAATGACCCTGATCGTACGAGGATTTTTCCCAGCTTGTTGAAACACGCAGCCAAAAAATGGTATAGTCATGCCAATCTAACTCCCGCAATCTTATCTACTTGGGATCTAATGAAAAATGAATTCCTAAAGAGATTCCGGGAACTGAATTATAACAGGCATGTGTTACATAAAGTAAATAGCGTCAAACGTAAGAGGAAAGAGTCCTTGAAAAGCTACGTCCAAAGATTCTATGGAATTTTGGATAGATTACCTGCCAATGGAACACACCTAGCCTACACTCAGGCACAGGCAGTAGAATGGTTTGTGAAGGGGTTGCCTTCAAAGCAACAAACGTGGGTAAGACGGTTTGATACGTCAACCTTGGAGCGAGTGTAGTGACGCATGATTTCTCCTTTTGCCCATTTAGTATACAAGATATCGTTCCCACAGAGGATTTGCACAAGTAACGCTGCTCTAAGTTCTAAGATATGTTCAAACACACAAACACACGGGTTTTGTCTAAAAATCCCGTCTTCTCACAAAATCACACAAAACCACACGTCTTCCAGACACGTCAAACGATGCTCTGGAACTAAACAAACAACTACCAACTAAAATATCACACAACTATTCACAGAGAAGCTCGGGAAGATGATCTTCCTGCTTCTAGGTTGCTTCTTCCGGTCTTCTCGATACCGTCTTCCCGTAGCGATTCTCGTCTTCTGGGGGTTCAGCTCGTCTTCTCACACCTCCAGAAGATTGTCCTGCTTCGCAGAAGTCGACTAGCAATGGTCGTTACACCTTATTCTCATACTCACATTCCAACGGGTTAGATTAATCACAGGGTGTATGCCCCTTGTAGCCTTCCTAGGCTTCTGCCTACGGAAATAGTCTTCCTGCAGCACTACAACGACATTCACCTTCACGGAAGCTCAATAGAAGTCTTGGAAGCTCACTAGAAGAAGGTAAGAAGATGGGGAAGATGGGAGAAGATGGGGAAGATAAGAAAATCCAAACAAGAGAAAACAAGATGAAAAGAGGAAATTAAGATTCCGACAGGCTTCTAGTCCGGATCCTGACTAACAAGCCATCCTTGCTTGTAATAGTTTGGGGAGGAAGACAACAAATGTGAGTACTGTTGCACCGTCTACTCGAGGTTGTCGTCTTCTGTTGCGGGAAGAAGGCTTCTTTCTTCTTCACTTCGCTGCTCTGACTACTCTGTCTTCTGGGATCCCTTACCCATAAGACCGTTCGTACGTAGATCTCAAGTGCTCTATTGAACGAGCCAAGCTACACTTTCACAACTGCTGACAGTCACCGCCACTCAAGTAGAACACTTCTCATGCACAATTGGGAGCGAATTCAAGGAACCCACCATCCAGAAGACATGGACAAAGGTTCTGCACTCAAATCCACAATCTATTCCCTGAGAAGAAGTCACAATGACATTGGGAAGCTCACTCCCTCTGCTTCCTGCGTCGACTCCTCGACACACCAGTCTAGCTAACAGGACTGCACGAGGATGCCGTTCCCTGTTCCTAGACTGTCCACTACTTCTATCTACATCTTCGAACCACTGCTGGTACGAGTATGCAGACCCCTCCTGTGTATTCCAAGACTATTCGTATGTTTCCAACAATGGGTGTAGTGCGAAGAACTATCTGTCCTGTCTCTGCTCTAATGTGTCTTCGTCTGCCTGCCCATAGAATCGATGTGTATGTGCAGTTGCTACAGAATTCTACAGAACTGACAGAACTCTATCTCCTACTCTGCGATCCTACTTATGTCGCTGCCATGAGAACCAGGGAAGACGACCACCAGGGAGAGAGAGGCGCTGACAGGAGGTTGCACCTCACATGCAAGCGGTTCCCCTGCCCGAATTGGTCATCTGCCTTGTCCTTCCTACGCTACCTAGACTGCCATGTGGTGTCCTAACTATTTTACATGAAAAACTACCACCCTTAAGATAGCATGTCTGATTTTACTATATTTGGATTTGTCAATGGAGTTACTAACTACTCAGATTGCACGGAGGCAATCTCTACCTGATCTGCTCCTATCGGAGCTCCTAATGCGGCTTCTGATAAGCTAGAAAGCCATGTAGTTACCTCGGGTGTCACGGAGGTGACTTCCTCCTCATCGTCTCTTGCTGACCTTGCTGTCGCTGCTGCTGCGTCTTCCTCGGCTTCGGCTTCTGCTTCGGAAGACAGAAGCGTCTTCTGGGAAGCGGAGTCGACCGGTGCTTCTTCCGTCTTCTGAGCCACTGACGCGGGACTAGGGACCGTGAGGACCTCATAGGGATCCGGGGAAGTCGCTTCCTCCACGCGAAATACATGGGAAGACGGCTCGTCTTCCTGTCTTCCAGAAGACATCTTGTCTTCCGGGGCGTCTTCTGGAGTCTTCTCGGCTTCCAACGCTGTCACCACCAAGTGCACAGCGAGATCGAACTCCTCCTTCTCCATTCCGGATCCAGTCGAGGGTGCTGGAGCTTGGGAAGATGCGGTTGCAGGTGTCGGAAGCGAGGGAAGACCATAAAGTGTCTTCACTCCTTCTATCTGTCTATCCAAGTACCTGAACATGCTATCCATGCATTCCAATAACCTCGTCTTGGACTCGCTGTCCCATCCTCTAGCTAAGGTAAGTAACTTCCTACCCGCGGTGTAGTTGAACTTCTTCCGAAGCGCTTCCACCGACTGTGCCACCATCTTCTGTGCACGAGCCTCCGCTGCTTCCCGCTGCGTCTTCTCAACTGCAGCTCACGCTTCTGCGGCCTCTCGCTGCGTCTTCCAAATGGTCTGCTCTTCTGCGAGGGTGGTGATCTTCTCTCGCACCCGCAGGACTTCCTGATCACGCTGCTGTACCCGCGCCTGCAACTCCTGGTTGTTCTTCCGAAGCTGCACCAACTCCTTGGCAGAAGCGGTTGCTTCCGTCTTGTACCTGGCTGCAAGCTTCTCCGTGGTGAGGAGACTAGCTTCCAGCGACTCCGTCTTCTTCTGGTCTTCTCCCTGTCGCAGCAAGGTGCACAGACCGAACCCAGGTTGTAAGGGCCTCTCTTGTATCTTCGCTCTCTTCTCCAGCAACTCCATAGCTGGCTGGATCTCCTTCTGGAAGAAGGCGCTGAACTCCTCCAGTCGTCTTCCTGCGGAAGACAAGCTCATCTCCACCACTCGCTCGGAGGTGTCGACCTTGTCTTCTAGAGACAAGGATGCCTCTTCCACCACGATGACCTTCATCTTCTGCGCACGAGAAGAAGCTACTCTTCTCATCTTCCGGGGTGGAAGACTCCTCACGGCAGGATCGGCTCTCTTCTTTGCGCTTCCTCGCATCGCAGCAGGAGCGCCCATCCATCCTTCGTCTTCTGGAGTCTTCGGAAGACTCCAAGGTGCTGCAGAAGCGGTCTTCTGCTCCGATCGGGTACTCAGCAGTTCTTCCTCCGAGTCGGACTCCGATCCTGAATGAATGAGAGAGATGGGTGTCCTCGGTACACTTCTGGGACCCATCTTCCTCGGTGGCGTGGCGTCTTTCGACCCACTAGACTCGTCTTCTCTCACCAGAAGCGTCTTCTGGTGAGAGCCGGGCCTCAACTGTGGCATCAGAGTGGGAGGGGACGTTGCGGCTGCCTCTCGGTCATCGTCTTCCGAGGTCTCCTCCTTCTCCTCTTGTCGCTCCGTTGGCCCATACCCTGCCAGCTGATCTTCCCTAAGATCCCCCATGGCTACATACAAGTAGCAGAAGAAGGACGTCAAGTGTCCTCCCGCCGGGTTACCCAAGTATGCTAGCTCTGTCTGTACATAGTTGTGGATGTACGCGCCCCAGTAGATGGGCACTCTGTCATCCCACACTGATTCCAGGAACTCCACGTCCTGATCTCCTAAGTACCTTGTCTTCTGCGCTTTCCTCTTGGGAAAGAGATGCAAAAATAACTTCGCCAGAAGTCGCTTCTTCGGCTCTCGGTAAGATTCTATCTTCCAACTGTTCCTCCCCTGCCTGTCTTCCATGAAAAGGCAGGTGGTGCTCCCAGGCACATGCCACGAACTCACGATCCTAGGCAAGATCTTCTTCTCGTACCAATATCCTCGGTTCTCGGACTCTGGCCTGTGAAAAGCCCTGCGCCACCAATCTTCAGTCCAGGAAGACGGTCTTCCTCGAGCTACTCCTGCTTTCGCAGGTACACGGTTACGAGGTGGCAATGCTGCCCATACCTCCTCCAGAAGCCCCTGGTCTGCGAGGTTCCAATCCCACAGGAAGAAGTCGAGACCCAACTCCTTGAGGAAAGGAGTGGCCTCGGCCAATTCTACCGCTGGTAACACCAAGCCTCGCAGATGCATCGACATACTGGAAGATCTGTTGCACTAAACCACAAGCACTTACTATGAGCTGAAGGCTCAGTTCTTCCCGAATGCCCACAGTCTAGCTTCTACTTCTCAGAAGACGAAACTAGTCTTCCAGAAGACAGCTACTCCGTCTTCCGGGATTCTAACAGTACTTCCTAGATAGCTCTTGTCTTCCGAGCTATATCTAAACAATCCTATCTAAGCAAGGCCTCGCATGGATTACCAAGAAGACAACCCACCTTGCATTACATCATACTTCCTATCAGAAGATACAAGATTTGCAAAACATTAAGTGCATAACAAGTTTGGAAGATGGTTGCGGGCTCCTATGGTGACAGTGACCTCTGGGAAGACACTCGGGATAGCTTCCGATTCAATGTCTTTCTCGGGAGACTTCCCGAAGTCAGACTTCCCTTCACTGGTCTCACCTGTCTTCGTCTTCCTATGCGCAATCTATCCTCACAACAGACTCAAGACAATTGCACTCTGTTCTTTTGACTTCTCACCTCTCATACGCATTCAGAAGAAGCTTGCTGCTCGGTGGGAAGACATGACCCTCGACCATTCTCTCCAGATTCTGCCAGCAAGTATTCTTACGACTCTCTTCTAAGTTCGGGAAGAAGAAGGAAGGGCTGCTATGGATCAGACAGAAGAGATCCGAATGGACCCTCACGTCTTCTCGCTCATTTTGCCAGCCTTTCAGTCTTCTTTTCTCTCTAGGAAGATGTGGAGTTGAGAAGCTTGGAAGACCGGGAGGCACAGGCCTAGTTCCCGACTTCCAACTTCTCGAAATAACAAAACAACTCACCACACCTCTCAGGATTCGTACCAAGTCTCTCTAAACACAAAAGCAAAGCAAATCCACTCTTGATACGAATTGTGTCCAGTCGACTTCCGAAGACGGTCTTCCGAAGACGGTCAAGTTTAAGAAGCGTCTTCCGAAGATGTTCCCATCTTCCGAATCGTCTTCTGTTCCAGGTTTCAGGGGTAGAGAGGTAGTAGGGTAGGGAAATTGGTAGCTGGGATCGTCAATTTGGGGACGGGGTGTAGGGAAGCTCGAATTGAACTTAGGAAGGAGTAGGAAGATGTCTGACAGAAATTGGGTAGCGCTTCCGCGCCCAATGTCTCAATAGAAAGAATGGGAGGGTGGGGGTAATCGATCTGGCTGCCTGCACACAACCAAGGAAGCGCGGGAATACCAGACAAAGGCGAGAAGAAGTGAGAAGGGCAAAGAACGTGGGGAAGAACCTCTGCTCTCCGAGTTGCCTTCGTCCTCCGCGCGCTTCTTGGCTCTGGTCCTAGCTCCAATGCGACTCCTCACGACTGCGCCTACTGTCAATTTCTGGTCACGCCTCGATTCCACCTTCGATTCTACTCGCTACTCTCCAATGTCAGCTTCTCGGGAGCTCACAGAAACGCCTTCGCTCTCTGCCTTCCGTGCTTCAGCAGTTCGGTCTCGCCCTTCGCCTAACTGCCAACTGGTTCTCTCCTACCTCGATGTCCTCACTCGATTCCGCTCTCGAAGCTCTCTTGTGAAGCTCACTCTCTCAAATAAATCTTCTCAAGCGCGCTGTGCTGCGAGAAGTTGGAATGTGCCTAATGTGCTTCCTGCGCATCTTCCCCGCAGATTAGGGGTTTTCGACCTTAGGTGTCTTCCCCGACCTACCTACCTATTTGGTGCGACCCAGTAGGTACACCTACTGTTTTACCCGAAGACTCGTGGTAAGGCCTTCGCGGTCGCTGTCTTCCGGAAGATGGTTGTCTTCCGCCGTCTTCTCATCTTCCGCCGTCTTCCTGTCTTCCAAAGACAGCACCGAGAAGACGCTTTTCCGAAGACGGTCGTCTTCCGAAGAAGTCAACTTCTTATTACAAACAGCCCTTAAGATCATCTTCCTGTTAAGGAAGACGTAACCTTAAGTAACAACGCTTCTTCAATTATACAAACAAGTTATTAATCTTAAAAATTTTAAAAATTCGTGCATCCTGTAATTTGTGGGCACCACAGCGAGCCATTGATTCTGCTGAGAATTACGAATCCTCCAATATCCTTAGCAGAGACCATGAAAAGACCTCGGAGTCGAGAAAGAAGAAGAATTTCAGAAAGTCCAAGAACAGCCGTGAAGAAGAGAAGAAGAAGAAGAAGAAGAAGTTAAAACGGAAACACAGAAAATTCTCATCTTCGGAAGAATCCTCAGAAGAGTCTTCAGACGAAAGCTCAACATCGGAAGATGAAGATACTTCATCTTCGGACGAAGAGGAAAAGCGTAAGAAGCGGAAAAGAATGACGTAGTCTAGACCTCCGATGGTGAAGAGAACTCCACCACCTAAAGATCACGCACTTGATGATCTTCTCAAGAAATTCGAAGACCTTAAGGTACAGTTAGTAAGAATGTCGGAAAGACGTAAGTCATTGACTAGTTCTCGTCCGAATTTGTGGTGTACTAATTGTGGGAAGCCCGGACATGCCAACACGGAATGTTTTAACAGCAAACCATCTTACAATACACATTCATTGGGCGCCACTGTATGAGCCCAACTACTTTGTGGAATGTGAAGATAGGATCTATGGAGTTCAAACCCAAGAGGGTGCCCTGGTGCCCACTCAATCCCAACAATTTACTCCTATTCCTCCGGTACACATTCAACGTTTTGTACCTCGACAAATGGCAACCAACGTTACCCAACGAAAGTTTACCTTTGGAGGTTACCAACCACCACCATCTCTTGGAACATCATGCTTTAATTGTGGCGCTAATGGTCATTGGGCTCCTTCTTGTCCTCATCCAAAGAAACAGGTAGGATATATGTCACTGTGTGAGAAGTGTGATAAGCCCGGTCATGGAGCCACAAATTGTACGAATCAACCAGTTCAGAAGACCGGAGTGCGATTTCAACCACCTCCAAATCAACAACGACCAGATGCAGGAGTAAATATGGTCGAATTGGTCGATGATCTGAAGGCTTGTACCCCGTCGAACGAAGATGGAAATGGTTGGCCAGAAGTTAAAGAGATTATGGTAAACAAAGTGGAGACTCGAAGTGGAGACTACTTCGAAAGAGAGAGACCCTAGCAGAAGCTGCAGCTCAGGAGGCGAAGGACCTTAAAAAGACTGAGAGGAAGCAACTGAAGAAAGAGAAGAAGGTGCACAAAACTTTGAGAGAACAAGTGCGCGAAGTTGTAGAGAAACAGACGACATCGGCACAGGCGGATGATCGTAAAGAAGATCAAAGAAAGAAGAAGACCTCAGGAATGCTACCTGCGGATATTTCTGAAGAAGTGAGAGCACTACTCAATAGAGAACTAAGTACGCAAGCCAAGGAGGTAGAACCTAGCAGAGAAGAGTCTGGGAAGATTCGAGCCGAAGTCTCTTCGCCCGAAGTTGATCGACCATCCGAATTGCGGAAGTTGGTGGCAGACCAACCTAAGAGGACTGTTCCAGTGATGAGCCCTCATTACAACGTAGTAGAAGATTTGTTGAACCAACAAGCTAACATAACTATCAAGCAGTTGGTTGAAGACAATAAGTTGTACATGAAGTTGTTATTGGCAGCCTTGAGAAAACCAGCGAAGGCTAAATCGAAGAATCTGCCTTCATTATTTCAAGTTGGATTGGAGGACTTAGGATCCCCAGAAGTAGACATCGAGATAGATGGATGTCTAATAAAGCATGTGCCTATAGACTCCGGTTCTAGTGTGCATTATTACAGAAGAGACGGCGCATGGTTTGGGTTACCATAAGTTCGAATCAACACCAAGAGTGTTGAGGATGGCGGATCAGAGTAGAAGAAGACCCTTGGGAGTACTGCGAGATATCCCTACAACCATTGGTGGGATAATCTTCAAACTTACCTATATTGTACTAAGACCCTTGGTTAAGTCTGGCTATGGAGTGCTCATAGGTCGACCTTGGCTGTATGGTGCTAAGGTGATTACTGATTGGTATAAACAGAAGTTGTCCTTTAATGATCGTATGAAACCAACAGATAAGAGTGTCTCTGTAAGTTGGAAGAAGATGACACACCAAGGCGAGACATCTTCGACAGATTCAGGGTACACTTCGGAAGAAGACTCTTCGTCTTCAAGCAATAGTTTGGAGAATGAAAGATCAGCACCCTATATAGTTGTGAACTATTTGCAATGCTATGAGATAGAAGAGGAAGAAGAGTGCGAAGGACCTGAGGATGAATAGCAATCACAGTTGGGACAGGGAAGCTCAGAAGTAAGCCACACCGAAGGAATGGTACTGAAGTCAGCAACAGTGGATTTGGTCCTTGAAGAAGGGAAGGTCTTAAAGATCACAGCGAAGTTATAGGGAGCAGAATTGGAGGCGTACCACGACATGTTAACTTACTACCAGGATGTCTTTGCTTGGAAGATAGAAGACATGAAGGGTATTCCTGCGAAGTGGGGTCAACATCGAATTGACTTATTGGAAAACTCTGTATCTGTGAGACAAAGACAGTATAGACTGAACCCAAAGTACTCTCTTTTAGTCAAGGATGAAATTGACAAGTACTTGAGTGCTGGTATTATTTTTCCTGTCCTTAGCAGTGAATGGGTATCACCTATAGTGATAGTACCTAAGAAGAAAACTGGTAAAATAAGAGTATGTCAAGATTTTTGAAAACTGAATGCAGCAACTAGGAAAGACCATCACCCCTTACCTTTTACTGATTCTATTCTGGATAGGGTAGCAGGTCATGAGTGTTATAGTTTTCTCGATGGATTTTCAGAGTATAATCAAGTATCCATCAGAGAAGAAGATAAAGACAAGACTACTTTTACCACTGACTGGGGTACTTTTGCTTATCATAAGATGCCCTTTGGTTTATGTAATGCTCCTGCGACATTCCAAAGAATGATGACAAATATTTTTTAGGAGTATCTTAGGAAGTTCTTAAAAATTTTTATAGATGATTTTTGTGTCTTTGGTCCAAGGGAAGAACATATAAATTCCTTGGCGGTAGTTTTTCAGCGTTGCAGAGATGCTCAGTTGGCATTGCATCCAGAAAAGTGTTTCTTTGTCATGTCAGAAGGTCTTTTATTAGGACATAGAGTCTCGCAACGAGGCATTGAAGTAGATGTAGACAAAGTTCAAGTTATAGTAGCTTTAGATCCTCCATCAAATGTTAGCGAGCTGCGAGGATTTTTAGGACATGTGGGTTACTATCGGAGGTTTATCAAAGACTATGCAACCTTGGCAGCACTACTAACCGAATTGTTGAAGAAGACTACTGAGTACATCTGGCAGGAACAGAGACAAAAGGCCTTTGAAACGCTGAAGACGAAGTTGATTGAAGCTCCAGTCATGAAGGCACCAGATTGGAATTTACCCTTTTGTGGTGCCCACAAATTACAGGATGCACGAATTTTTGAAAATTTTAAGAATAATGACTTGTTTATATAACTGAAGAAGCGTTGTTACTTAAGGTTACATCTTCCTTAACAGGAAGATGATCTTAAGAGCTGTTTGTAATAAGAAGTTGACTTCTTCGGAAGACCGTCTTCGGAAGACCGTCTTCTCAGTTGCGTCTTCAGAAGACAAGAAGACGGCGGAAGATGGGAAGACGGCGGAAGACACCTGTCTTCCGGAAGACAGCGATCACGAAGGCCTGACCACGAGTTTTCGGGTAAGACAGTAGGTGTACCTACTGGAGCGCACCAAATAGGGAGGAAGGTCAGGAAGACACCAAGGACGAGAACCCCTAATCTGCGGGGAAGATGCGTGAGGAAGCACATTAGACACCTTCCAACTTCCCGCAGCATAGCGCGCCTGAAGAAGATTGATTGAGAGAGTGAACTTCGAGCTAGCATTGAGAGAGGAATGGAGTAAGACATCGAGGTAGGAGAGAGTAAGTTGGCAGCTAGTCGAAGGGTGAGATCGAATTGCGGGAGCACAAACAGCAGAGAAAGCGAAGGCGCTTCTGTGGAGCTTCCGAGAAGCTGACAGTGAAGAGTGGCGAGTAGAAGCAGAGGTGGAATCGAGGTGTGGATCGAAATTGACAGCAGGCGCAGTCGTGTGGAGTCGCATTGGAAGCTAGGACAAGAGCCAGAAGCGCGCGGAGGTCGAAGGCAACTCGGGGAACCAAAGAAGACTGTAGAGGTTCTTCCCCCTGTTCTTTTCCCCTCCCACTTCTTCTCGCCTTTTCTTGGTACTCCCCGCGCTTCCTTGATTGTGTGCAGGCAGCCTGATCGATTACCCCACCCCTCATTCTTCCTATTGAGACATTGGGCGCGGAAGCGCTGCCCAATTTATGTCGAGACATCTCCTTGCTTCTGCCCGAGCTCAATTCGAGCTTCCCTACTCCTAGCCCTCAAATTGAAGACCCCAACTATCAATTTCCCTACCCCCTTACCTCTCTATTCCCGAAACTTGGAATAGAAGACGATTCGGAAGATGGGAACATCTTCAGAAGACGCTTCTTGAACTTGACTGTCTTCGGAAGACATCTTCGGAAGACTGTCTTCGGAAGTCGACTGAACACAATTCGTATCAAGAGTGGATTTGCTTTGCTTTTGTGTTTAGAGTGACTTGGTACGAAGCCTAAGTGGTGTGGTGAGTTGTTGTGTTATTTCGAGAAGTTGGAACTCGGGAACTAGGCCTGTGCCTCCCGGTCTTCCAAGCTTCTCAACTCCACATCTTCCTAGAGAGACTAGAAGACTGAAAGGCTGGCAAAATGAGCGAGAAGACGCGAGGGTCCATTCGGATCTCTTCTGTCTGACCCATAGCAGCCGTTCCTTCTTCTTCCCGAACTTAGAAGAGAGTTGTGAGAAGTCTTGCTGGTAGAATCCGGAGAGAATGGTCGAGGGTCATATCTTCTCATCATGCAGCAAGCTTCTTCTGAGTGCGTATGAGAGGTGAGAAGTCAGAAGAACAGAGTGCACATGTTTTGAGTCTGTTGTGAGGATAGATTGCGCGTAGGAAGAAGAAGACAGGTGAGACCAGTGAAGGGAAGTCTGACTTCGGGAGGTCTTCCGAGAACGACATTGAATCGGAAGCTGTCCCAAGTGTCTTCCCAGAGACCACTGTCACCGCAGGAGCCCGCAACCATCTTCTGAACCTTTCTCATACTCTACTTCTCGCATATCTTGTATCTTCTGATAGGAAGTAGGATGTCATGCAAGGTGGGTTGTCTTCTTGGTAATCCATGCGAGGTCTTGCTTAGATAGGATTGTTTAGAGATAGCTCGGAAGACGAGAGCTATCTAGGAAGCACTGTTAGAATCCCGGAAGACGGAGTAGCTGTCTTCTGGAAGACTAGTTTCGTCTTCTGAGAAGTAGAAGCTAGACTTTGGGCACTCGGGAAGAACTGAGCCTTCAGCTCATAGTAGGTGCTTGTGGTTTAGTGCAACAGATCTTCCAAGTATGTCGATGCATCCGCAAGGCTTGGTGTTACCAGCGACAGAATTGGCCGAGGTCACTCCTTTCCTCAAGGAGTTGGATCTCGACTTCTTCCTGTCGGACTGGAACCTCGCAAATCAAGGGCTTCTGGAGGAGGTATGGGCCGCGTTACCCCCGCATAACCGTGTACCTGCGAAGGCAGGAGTAGCTCGGGGAAGACCATCTTCCTGGACAGAAGACTGGTGGCGTAAGGCGTTTCACAAGCCTGAGACCGAGAACCGAGGATATTGGTACGAGAAGAAGATCTTGCCTAGGATTGTGAGTTCATGGCATGTGCCTGGGAGTACCACCTGCCTTTTCATGGAAGACAGGCAGGGGAGGAACGGTTGGAAGATAGAGTCTTACCGGGAGCCGAAGAAGCGACTTCTGGCGAAGTTGTTTCTGCATCTTTCCCCCAAGGGAAAAGCGCAGAAGACAAGGTACTTAGGAGATCAGGACGTGGAGTTCTTGGAATCAGTGTGGGATGACAGAGTGCCAATCTACTGGGGCGCGTACATCCACAACTATGTACAGACGGAGCTAGCATACTTGGGTACCCCGGCGGGAGGACATCTGACGCCCTTCTTCTGCTACTTGTATGTAGCCATGGGGGATCTTAGGGAAGATCAGCTGGCAGTGTATGGGTCAACGGAGCGACAGGAGGTGAAGGAGGAGACCTCGGAAGACGATGACCGAGAGGCAGCAGCAACGCCCCCTCCCACTCTGATGCCACAGCTGAGACCCGGCTCTCACCAGAAGACGCTTCTGGTGAGAGAAGACGAGTCTAGTGGGTCGGAAGACGCCACGCCAGTGAGGAAGATGAGTCACAGAAGTGTACCGAGGACACCCATCTCCCTCATCCATTCAGGATCGGAGTCGGACTCGGAGGAAGACTTGCTGAGTACCCGATCGGAGCAGAAGACAGCTTCTGTAACACCTGGGAGTATTCCGAAGACTCTAGAAGACGAAGGATGGATGGGTACTCCTACTGCGATGCGAGGAAGCGCAAAGAGGAGAGCCGCTCCTGCCACGAGGAGTCTTCCACCCCGGAAGATGAGAAGAGTAGCTTCTTCTCGTGCGCAGAAGATGAAGGCCGTAGTGGTGGAAGAGGCTCCCTTGCCTCTGGAAGACGAAGTCGACACCCTCGAGCGAGTGGTGGGGATGAACTTGTCTTCTGCAGGAAGACGACTGGAGGAGTTCAGTGCCTACTTCCAGAAGGAGATCCAGCCCGCTATGGAGTTGCTGGAAAGGAGAGCGAGGGCACAGGAGAAACCCTTACAGCCAGGATTCGGCCTGCGCACCTTGCTGCGACAGGAAGACAGCCAGCAGAAGACGGAGTCTCTGGAAGCTAGTCTCCGCACAACGGAGAAGCTTGCAGCCAGGTACAAGGCGGAAGCAGCCGCTTCTGCCAAGGAGTCGATGCAACTTCGGAAGAGCAACCAGGAGTTGCAGGCGCGAGTACAGCAGCGCGATCAGGAAGTTCTCCGAGTGCGGGAGAAGATCACTGCCCTCGCAGAAGAGCAGACCACTTGGAAGATGCAGCGAGAAGCCGCAGAAGCGCGAGCTGCAACGGAGAAGACGCAGAGGGAAGCAGCAGAGGCCCGTGCGTAGAAGATGCTAGCTCAGTCGGTAGAAGCGCTTCGGAAGAAGTTCAACTTCACCGCGGGTAAGAAGTTACTTACCTTAGCTAAGGAATGGGACAGCGGATCCAAGACGAGGTTGGTGGAATGCAGAGATAGCATGTTCAGGTTCCTGGATAGACAGATAGAAGGAGTGAAGACACTTTATGGTCTTCCCTCACTTCCGACACCTGCAACCGCATCTTCCCAAGCCCCAGCACCCTCGACTGGATCCGGAATGGAGAAGGAGGAGTTCGATCTCGCTGTACACTTGGTGGTGACAGCGTTGGAAGACGAGAAGACTCCAGAAGACGTCCCGGAAGACATGATGTCTTCTGGAAGACAGGAAGATGAGCCGTCTTCCCAGGTATTCCGCGTGGAGGAAGCGACTTCCCCGGACCCCTATGAGGTCGTCATGGTCCCTAGTACTGCATCTGTGCCTCAGAAGACCAAAGACGCACCATTCGACTCGTCTTCCCAGAAGACCATTCCGTCTTCCGAAGTCGAAGCCGAGGAAGACGCAGCCGCAGAAATAGCAGGGCCAGCGAAGAGCGAGGAGAGGGAAGCTACCTCAGTGGTACCCGAGGTAAGTGCAGGGCTTCCCAGCCCATCAGAAGTCGAGGTAGTAGCTTCGGTAGGAGCAGATCATGTAGAGATTGCCACCGAGCAATCAGAGTAGTTAGCAAACTCAATCGACATTTCCAGATTTAGTAGGATTGGACATGCTATCTTAAGGGTGGCAGTTTTCCATGTAAAAATAGTTAGGATCCCATGTGGCAGCATAGGTAGCGTAGGAGTAACACAGTGGAGGGCTAATTGGAAAGAGGGACCGCATACATGTGAGGTGACAACCTCTTGTCAGCGCCTCTCTCTCTCTCCCTGGTGGTCGCCTCCCCTGACTCTCGAGGCAGATGGTTAAGTAGGATAGCAGGGTAGGAGAAAAGCTCTCTGAGAGCTCTGCCAGTTCTGCCAGTTCTGTAGAATTTGGCAGTAACTGAACATACACACCGATTCTACAGGCAGGCAGGCGAGACACATTAGAGCAGAGACAGTCTTAGCACACTACACCCGTCGTTGGAAACATACGAATAGTCTTGGAATATACAGGAGGGGTCTGCATACTCGCACCAGCAGTGGTTCGAGGATGTAGATAGAAGTAGTGGACAGTCCAGGAACAGGGAACAGCATCCTCGTGCAGTCCTGTTGGCTGGGCTGGTGTGTCGAGGAGTAGACGCAGGAAGTAGCGGGAGTGAGCTTCCCAATGCCATTGTGACTTCTTCTCGGGGAATAGATTGTGGATTTGAGTGCAGAAGCTTTGTCCATGTCTTCTGGGTGGTGGAATGTAATGAATTCGCTCCCAATTGTGCATGGGAAGTGTTCTTCTTGAGTGGCGGTGAATGTCAACAGTTGTGGAGTGTAGCTTGACTCGTTCAATAGAGCACTTGGGATCTACGTACGAACGGTCTTCTGGATAAGGGATCCCAGAAGACAGAGCAGTCAGAGCAGCGAAGTGAAGAAGAAAGAAGACTTCTTCCCGCAACAGAAGACGACATCCTCGAGTAGAAGACGGTGCTACAGTACTCACGTTTGTTATCTTCCTCCCCAAACTATTACAAGCAGGGATGGCTTGTTAGTCAAGATCCGGACTAGAAGCCTGTCGGAATCTTAATTGCCCTTTTTCATCCTATTTTCTCTTGTTTGGATTTCTTCTTCTTCCCATCTTCCCTCATCTTCCCCATCTTCTTATCTTCTTCTAGTGAGCTTCCGATACTTCTATTGAGCTTCCGTGAAGGTGAATGTCGTTGTAGCGCTGCAGGAAGACAACTTCCGTAGGCAGAAGCCTGGGAAGGCTACAGGGGGCATACACCTTGTGATTCATCCAACGCGATGGAATGTGAGTGTGAGAATAAGGTGTAACGACTGTTACTAGTCGACTTCTGCGAAGCCGGACAGCCTTCTGGAGGTGTGAGAAGACGAGCTAAACCCCAAGAAGACGAGAATCGTTTCGGGAAGACGGTAACGAGAAGATCGGAAGAAGCAACCTGGAAGCATGAAGATCGTCTTCCCGAGCTTCTCTGTGAATAGTTGTGTGTTTGAACAGATCTTAGAACTTAGAGCAGCGTTACTTGTGCAAATCCTCTGTGGGAACGATATCTTGTATACTAAATGGGCAAAAGGAGAAATCCTACGTCACTACATATAGTGAGAAATCCATTTTTGGCGCCGCTGCCGGGGATTTCATCTTAGTAACTTCTGTTCTAAGCTTCCTGGATCTGTGTGCCATTAGTTAGGTTCATTTCGAACTAACTTCGATTGTAGTTGAATGTGTTGTGGGATTCTATCTTGCTAGAAGACGGGAACCGCAACCAGAAGTTGATAAGATACCTCAGGGAAAGTTGGAAGAAGCCGCTTCCCTGCTCCCAAGAACTCCTTGGAAGATTCGATCTTGGAAGATTGCAGTGAGTGCAACCAGAAGCAGGAGAAGAAGATGTTCTGAACTTGTGATCGGTTGTTCAGTCATTTGGTCTCCCGGATCTAGTGGTAGAGAAAAGAGAGACATCTGTTCTCAGTACTCTGGTGGATGCCTCCGACCGGAGGAAGAAGCAGAAGACGCACGGGTAAAGATCCTGAGTGGGTTAACTCACCTCAGCGAACCGCTTCTAGAGATCAGCGGATATCCTTGAGACACCAAAGGAAAGAAGAAGAGCTCAGGAAGATCCGATCGGTAGAGTTGGAAGAGTCTTTCATCTCGAGCATAATCTTTGGCGAAGACAGAAACCAACCGAGTGATCACGTGTATAAAGTAGATTTCGGTACTGGTTACTCGGAAGACGTCTTCTCAAGTGCGGGAGAAGCTTCTCAAGGTGAGGGAAGACTGGAGGAGATTGTTCCAGACGTCTCGGGAGGTAGCAGTGACAGTAGCTCTGACTCAGAAGACGATCTTCGTGATCCAGACAGGCCTGGACCTTCGAGAAGACCATCTCCACCACCTGGACCTGAGGAAGAAAGAAGTTGGCAGCCGCACCAGCCGGCAGTCGACATGGCTTCCCACACTCGTCAGAAGTACCATCCGTACGACGATGATGATGATGCGGACGACTTCATCACGATGTTCAAAACCATCTCTAGATCCAACAAGGAAGACGCTGATGTTGACAGACTCCGTGTATTTCCCAGTTTGATCAAAGGGAAAGGAAGGAAGTGGATGAGTAAAACGTTGGATGATGTTGTAGTAATGGCCGCTTGGGCTACTCTGAAGGCAGCTTTTCTGAAGAGATTCAGAGGAGTGGGCTACGATCGTATGACCCTCATAGAGCTTCAGAAGCTCGAATGAAAGAAGAAAGAGACACTGAGGGATTACACCGAGAGATTTGAAGATCTCTTGGATCACATCCCTCAGAACCAAGGAAGACCCGGCTATTGTGCCCAGCAAGCTGTGGACTGGTACTTGGGAGGATTGTCTCAGGATATGGAATTGTACTGCAGAAGAGGAGGAGGTGATGATTTAGCGGAGGTACAGAAGCATGCCGAGCAGTATGAGACCTCGAGCATCACTCGGAATATGACGAAAGACAAAGGGAAGACCTCGAAGAAGTCCAAGAAGTCGAAGAAGTCTTCCCGGAAGTCCAAGAAGAAGTCCAAGTCCACTGAAACTGATAACAGTGATTCGGAAGCAGCCTCTACTTCTGAAGAGTCTACTGTCGAAAGTTCAGAATCCGAATCTGAACAAGAGAGGAAGACGCGGAAGAAGAAGAAGGAGAAGACGCGAGCAAGGGAGGAAGTTGTGCAGAAGATGCCTCAAACTCAGATCATTTAGTCTGCACCTGATTCCCGCATCGATGAGGTTCTGAAGCAGTTTGCCGACCTGAAAGTTCATCTTCTGAACCAGAAGGATAAGCGGAAGCAGCCTACGGCTTCCCGGCCAAACCTTTGGTGCAACCTTTGTAACTCTTCTGGACACACCAGAGATCAGTGTACGCAGGACCAAGCTGTCAACTGGGCAGGATGGGAAGAAGACGATGAGCGATATCTACACGATCCCAGTGGGGAAACCTGCTATAGGATCGAGACGATACAACCCTTCACTCCTACGCCTCCCGCCCAATATAATCGTTATGTACCGAGGGATAGAGCTAGCAATGTACAGACCAGGACACCCTGGCAGCCTTCTTCATCACAACGACCTCTCAACCCTCTTCCTGGAGCGTGCAATAATTGCGGAGAGACAGGACACTGATGGTCCACCTGTCCTCATCCGAGAAGACAGATTGGGCAAGTGCCCTTGTGTGGGAACTGTAAGGAAGCCGGTCATTTCACAGGGAATTGTCCTCAGACCTTACGACCCGACAAATGGTGAGATTTGCAGATACCACACCTCCTGCAGAAGCTGCATCATCTTCTAAGCTCGAGTTAGCAGTGGTACAACACATCACGGTAGAAGAAGAAGATCTTGGGGATTGTACGGATTGTCTCCATATCGAGGAAGACGAACCAGACCCCGGGAAGCGCGAAGGAAAGGAACCTCAGCTTCAGAAGACGACTGCAGCTCAGAAGATGAAGACACCTGAAGAAGCATCATCTCTCACTTTGACGGATGGTACTGTTTGGAATCCTGACCCGAATTCCGATAGTTGGCCTCCGGAGGAAGTTTTGGATGAAGCTGTGTTCAAGGTAAGTACCAGAAGCAAAGGGAAGTCAGAATCTCGCCAGAAGGACGTCAAGAAGAAGAAGCAGCGTAAGGAGAGGTCATCTTCTCCCGAGACGTGTAAGATCTAGTAATATACCCAGAAGGCGAAATTCAGGTCTAGCTGGCAGTAATAGGATTCGGCGGTGAACTTTGACACTCACGGAGAGGAAAACTATGAAGGTTTAGACCTCTAAACTTCCCCTACATGCAAATGAGGTACTACTGAACTCACAGACGAAATTTCAGCCTGAGATCAAATTCTGACACGGAGATATGAACAGAAAAGTTTTGAGCAAGAAAACTACGGCAATTTCTGGTACCTAGCTGGCTATTTCAACTTATAACAGGAGTTTGGCTCGATCAATTTCGAAGTTTCTTACAGGATTTGCAGTCTACAGGGTGCTGAACATCCCTGTGAAGTTGGGACTCCTGAATGTACACAGAACTGTAGATCTCCTCCTCTGAAGTCGCTGCTCTAGATTAAGAGCTTTTCAGACCCCCTCAGCTTCAGCGGCCGCCCTGAATTACTCAGTTGCTCAATCGATATGAAACTTTTTGTGAAATCGTAGCCCTGCTGGCGGAGAACACAACCTCGAAGTTTTGAAGCAATTTCCTCAAATCTGCTGCGAGTGACACTGAAAACCCTAAATCCAACAAAAATGATTCAATTCTAGCACAATCCAAACTTCAATTGCTCATAACTCCGTCTTTATTGACTCAAATCGATCGAAATTTTCACTGGAAGTGCTTGGCATGACGAGACCTCTCTCCCTGTGCCCTCAGATTTCGAAGATCCCTCACCAAATGCTCGAACTCCACTCTAGAGCTCTGTTTCTAAATTTAGAGTTTAACAAAAGACAAAAATGGACCAATGGGAGTTCATAGCTCCACTTGGTTGTCCTTTAGTACCCTAAACCACGTGGCAACTTAGTTTTACTCATAGGCTACCACGTCAAGCCCCCTAGAGTGCCAGCGTAAAACTTAAATTACTTAAAACGACACGCAGCCCCGAAAAATAACTTAAATCAGCTAGAAAGCGTGCATGGGCGACACGCAAATACAACCCATGAGCTTAAGCCCTATCAACATGGTAATCAACCTACTAAGACTCAAAATAGTGTTAACACCGTATGCAAAGGTGTCAAACATATACATAAACGACTAGAAGTAATATAAGCTAACTTCTAGAACTACTAAACTCAAGCGTCGGAGTATAAATATAACATGTAGCCGCCAAGTAGCGCGACAACGGCTTCCCGGCCAAACCTTTGGTGCAACCTTTGTAACTCTTCTGGACACACCAGAGATCAGTGTACGCAGGACCAAGCTGTCAACTGGGCAGGATGGGAAGAAGATGATGAGGGATATCTACACGATCCCAGTGGGGAAACCTGCTATAGGATCGAGACGATCCAACCCTTCACTCCTACGCCTCCCGCCCAATATAATCGTTATGTACCGAGGGATAGAGTTAGCAATGTACAGACCAGCACGCCTTGGCAGCCTTCTTCATCACAACAACCTCTCAACCCTCTTCCTGGAGCGTGCAATAATTGTGGAGAGACAGGACACTGGGGGTCCACCTGTCCTCACCCGAGAAGACAGATTGGGCAAGTGCCCTTGTGTGGGAACTGTAAGGAAGCCGGTCATTTCACAGAGAATTGTCCTCAGACCTTACGGCCACGACAAATGGTGAGATTTGCAGATACCACGCCTCCTGCAGAAGCTGCATCATCTTCTAAGCTCGAGTTAGCAGTGGTACAACACATCACGGTAGAAGAAGAAGATCCTGGGAATTGTACGGATTGTCTCCATATCGAGGAAGACGAACCAGACCCCGGGAAGCGCGAAGGAAAGGAACCTCAGCTTCAGAAGACGACTGCAGCTCAGAAGATGAAGACACCTGAAGAAGCGTCATCTTTCACTTTGACGGATGGTACTGTTTGGAATCCTGACCCGAATTCAGATAGTTGGCCTCCGGAGGAAGTCTTGGATGAAGCTGTGTTCAAGATAAGTACCAGAAGCAAAGGGAAGTCAGAATCTCACCAGAAGGACGTCAAGAAGAAGAAGCAGCGTAATGAGAGGTCATCTTCTCCCGAGCGGCCGTCTTCTCCTACTTACGACCGAGAAGATCCGAAGTACTTTGCTCCTGACATAAGACAAGAGGTTGAAGCGATCATGCAAGAAGAGCTGGAGAAGAGACGGAAGATAGTACAGCAGCTTCCTACACCGACTACGGCAACACCTGTCTCACGGGAACAGCCTCCAGTCGAGGGAAGACACTCTTCTGGTCTTCCACCCAAGGAAGCAACCACTACATCTTCTCTGTTGGAAACACCAGTCACTCTTCTGAAAAGATCTCCGTACGACTTCTTGCGAGACTTGTGGAATCAGAAGGAGGATGTAACCTTCCAACAGCTGTTGGATGACAATGCTGGTTACAGGAAGTTGTTACAATCTGTGCTTCGAGGATCGAGGAAAAGGAGGACAGCTAAACTTCCCAAGAGCATCCCGATCCTAAGGGTAGAGCATGAGGACTTGGAAGCCCCAAAACTTGATATGGAGATCCATGGCTGTCTTCTGAAGAAGGTACCCATTGATTCCGGCTCCGGAGTTAACATCATGACTGAAGAAACAGCGCATGCCCTAGGCTTCACTGAGTTCCAGCCTACTCCGAGAATTCTCAGAATGGCGGACCAGACCAGAAGACGACCTTTGGGGCAACTGAAAGATGTCTTGACGGTAATTGGTGGAGTATCTTTTTACCTCACTTACATCATTTTGCGCCCTGTAGCTAAAGTTGGATATCAGGTGTTGATAGGAAGACCATGGCTGTATGCTGCAAATGTGAATACCGACTGGAGAAGACATCGTTTGAGATTTCCCAATCCTACACCCAAGCCAGGTGAGAAGAGTAAGGTCTCGCTTCCTTGGATTAAGATTGGACACCAAGGTGAAACTCCGTCTACAACAGAGGGGTACACTTCAGAAGACTCGGCTGCGTCTTCTGACAGTGATGAACGGTATAATGAGTTTATGGTGAATAACGTGTGTGCTACAGAAGTAGCAGAGAAAGTGGAAGATGTGGTCTGTGGATACACTGAGTGCTACGAGATTGCGGAAGAAGAGCTTCCAGAAGACGAGAATACCGTCTTCCCTTCGGAAGATCCGATAGTTGGTCTTCCAGAAGACGAGAATACCGTCTTCCCTTCGGAAGGTCCGACAGTTGGTCTTCCAGAAGACGAATCTGAACTAGAAGAAGCTCCCAAACCGGAATACTTTGGTGTCAGTGAGTACAGTCACACTAAAGGAATGGTAAACCCGGATGATCTCCAAGAGATGGAGGTTGCTCCTGGGAAGAAGCTGAAGCTTTCCAAGGTGATCGAGGGCCAGCAGTTGGAAGACTTTCGAGAACTTCTAACGGAGTTCCTGGATGTCTTCGCGTGGACCATAGAAGACATGAAGGGCATACCTCGAGAGTTGGGAGAGCATCGCATCTACTTGCTAGAGGGCGTTGTTCCTGCACGGCAGAGGCAGTACCGGCTCAACCCCAAGTACTCGCTTCTGGTGAAGGACCAGATTGACCAATACTTGAAGGCAGGAGTCATCTTCCCAGTACTTAGCAGTGAGTGGGTAGCTCCTATTGTCATCGTGCCGAAGAAGCAGACAGGAAAGATCCGAGTGTGTCAGGACTTCCGGAAGCTGAACTTGACCACGAAAAAGGATCATCACCCCTTACCATTCACCGACTCTGTGTTAGACCAGGTAGCAGGACATGAGTTCTACAGCTTCCTGGATGAGTATTCTGGGTACAACCAAGTTTCAATCAGAGAAGAAGACAAATCGAAAACCACTTTCACTACTGATTGGGGCACGTACGCGTACAATCAAATGCCGTTTGGTTTATGCAATGCACCCGCCACGTTCCAGAGGTTGATGATTACAATCTTCAAGGAGTATCTTCGCACCTTTATGGAGATTTTCTTGGATGACTTCTGTGTGTCTGGATCAAGAGAAGACCACTTGATATTTCTAAGGAAGTGTTTTCTGAAGTGTAGAGAACATCGTTTGGCACTTCACCCTGAGAAATGCTTCTTTGGTATGTCAGAAGGGATCTGGCTAAGACATAGGATTTCCGGAAGAGGTATAGAAGTCGACTATGCTAAGGTGGAAGTCATCATGAAACTCCACCCACCTGCTAACCTGACACAGTTGAGAAGCTTCCTTGGCAACGTAGGATACTACAGGAGGTTTATTGACAGGTACGCAGAGGTAGCAGGGAGACTCACTAAGTTGCTGAAGAAAGACGAACCATACATTTGGTCTTCTGAGCAGCAGGAAGCATTCGAAGAAATGAAGAGGCTTCTGTCGGAATCCCCTGTCCTACGGCCGCCTGATTGGGAAAGAGTCTTCCACATTTATGTGGATGTTTCTACTTTCGCCATCGGGGTGGTGTTGAGTCAGAAAGATGAGAAGACGAAGGATTATCCCATCTACTACGCGGGAAGACAACTCAGTGATGCAGAGAAGAAGTACTCGACAACCGAAAGGGAGTGTCTTGGCATGATTTACTCCTGTAGGAAGTTTAGACACTATCTTCTGGCAAACCCGTTTGTCTTCTATGTAGATCACTTCTCTTTGAAACATCTTGTAAAGAAAGCAGATTTGTCTGGTAGGATAGCTAGGTGGATTCTCCTACTCCAGGAATTTACTTACACAGTTGAGTACAGGCCTGGAAGACAGCATGTTAATGCTGACTACCTATCTAGATTGGACACAGAACGACGAGAAGATGAAGTGGAAGACAAGTTTCCTGACGAGAAGTTGTTTTCAGTTTTCGCAGAGACACTTTCATCTGAGGGGGGGCGTACCGCATGCTTCCCAGAAGACGAGACTAGATCTTCTGATCCAGTCTTTGCGACTTCCACAGAAGAGTCGATCTTCAAGGACTTGAGGAAGTTCTTGGAAGATCAACAGTATCCCGAGGGAATGGATGCGGAGCAGAAGGCCGTCTTCTTACACAAGGCAGGTCCATATGCTATCTTCCAGGGTATCCTGTTTCGAAAGAGACATGACGAGAAGCTGAGAAGATGTCTCGAGCCGTCAGAGATAAAATCAGTGATCACAGGTCTTCACTACGAAGATGCTGGGGGTCACTACGGATTGAAGACCACAGTGAAGAAGATGCTAGACGCCGGATACTGGTGGCCAACTATGTACCGAGACACTTTTCAGGAGATCAGGAAGTGTGATGCATGCCAGAGGGTGGAAAGACCGACCGCTACAACAAGGTGGCCTCTTACTCCCATTCTTCCGCTTGCCCCGTTCGAAAAGTGGGGAATTGACTTTGTAGGACCTATCGCTCCGGTGGTGAGAAGAACACGAGCAAGGTACATCTTAATAGCTACCGACTATGCCACCAAGATGGTGGAAGGCGAGGCCACGAGAAAGAACGATGCCGCAATAGTAGCAAGGTTCCTATGGCATAACATCATCACTAGGTATGGATGTCCGCTGGAATTGGTGTCAGATAGGGACACTCATTTCTTAAATGAGACTATCTCCCTCCTGACCCAATACTTCAGGATTAAGCATCGGAAGACGACGCCATACAACCCGAAAGCGAAATGGGCTGACGGAGAAGTCGAACGGTCTTCTGTGTAACATCCTAAACAAGGTAACTGTTAACCATGCGTATGACTGGGACACGAAACTGCCATCTGTGTTGTGGGCTTTCAGAATTTCACCTAAGGTCACAACCCAGAAGACGCCTTTCTACCTAACTTACGGCATGACGCCCATTGTGCCCATTGAGTTAGAGGTCCCAACATACCGGTTAGCCATATCCGAACGCATGGGAGAAGAAGAGAGCCAGGAGCAGCGTCTTCTGAACTTCGTAGAGTTTGAAGAAGACAGGAATGCAGCTTTGGAGAAGACATACGAGGTGCAAGCGCAACGTAAGATAAACTACGATAGCAAGTTGAGGAATGTGACTGTTGTGGATGGGGACTTGGTTCTTCTCTACGACAACCGTCATATTAAGTTCCCCGGGAAACTTCATCTTCGCTGGATGGGACCTTACCGTATCTTAGAGGTCTTCGACAATGGCTCCTTGCAGTTGGAAGAGTTGGACGGTACACAGATGACCACTCGTGTTAATGGGTGGCGCGTCAAGAAGTACTGGACGTAAACAGAAGTGCAGGAACCACTGATGTTTGCGGGGACGCAAACATGTGAGGGTGGGCGTATGTGGTGCCCACAAATTACAGGATGCACGAATTTTTGAAATTTTTAAGATAATGACTTGTTTGTATAACTGAAGAAGCGTTGTTACTTAAGGTTACGTCTTCCTTAACAGGAAGATGATCTTAAGAGCTGTTTGTAATAAGAAGTTGACTTCTTCAGAAGACGACCGTCTTCGGAAGATCGTCTTCTCAGTTGCGTCTTCGGAAGACGAGAAGACGGCGGAAGATGGAAAGACGGCGGAAGACACCTATCTTCCAGAAGACAGCGACCGCGAAGGACCAACCACGAGTTTTCGGGTAAGACAGTAGGTGTACCTACTGGAGCGCACCGAATAGGTATGTAGGTCAGGAAGACACCAAGGACGAGAACCCCTAATCTGCGGGGAAGATGCGTGAGGAAGCACATTAGGCACCTTCCAACTTCCCGCAGCATAGCGCGCCTGAAGAAGATCGATTGAGAGAGTGAGCTTCGCGAGCTAGCATTGAGAGAGGAATCAAGTGAGACATCGAGGTAGGAGAGAGTAAGTTGGCAGCTAGGCGAAGGGTGAGATCGAATTGCGGGAGCACAAACAGCAGAGAAAGCGAAGGCGTTTCTGTGGAGCTTCCGAGAAGCTGACAGTGAAGAGTGGCGAATAGAAGCAGAGGTGGAATCGAGGTGTGGACCGAAATTGACAGCAGGCGCAGTCGTGTGGAGTCGCATTGGAAGCTAGGAGCCAGAAGCGCGCGGAGGTCGAAGGCAACTCGAGGGGCCGAAGAAGACTGTAGAGGTTCTTCCCCCTGTTCTTTTCCCCTCCCCCTTCTTCTCGCCTTTTCTTGGTACTCCCCGCGCTTCCTTGATTATGTGCAGGCAGCCTCATCGATTATCCCACCCCCATTCTTTCTATTGAGACATTGGGCGCAGAAGCGCTGCCCAATTTCTGTCGAGACATCTCCTTGCTTCTTCCCGAGCTCAATTCGAGCTTCCCTACTCCTAGCCCTCAAATTGGAGACCCCAACTATCAATTTCCCTACCCCCCCTACCTCTCTATCCCCGAAACTTGGAACAGAAGACGATTCAGAAGATGGGAACATCTTCGGAAGACGCTTCTTGAACTTGACTGTCTTCGGAAGACCGTCTTCGGAAGTCGACTGAACACAATTCGTATCAAGAGTGGATTTGCTTTGCTTTTGTGTTTAGAGAGGCTTGGTACGAATCCTGAGTGGAGTGGTGAGTTGTTGTGTTAATTCGAGAAGTTGGAAGTCGGGAACTAGGCCTGTGCCTCCCGGTCTTCCAAGCTTCTCAACTCCCCATCTTCCTAGAGTTACTAGAAGACTGGAAGGCTGGCAAAATGAGCGAGAAGACGCGAGGGTCCATTCGGGTCTCTTCTGTCCGATCCATAGCAGCCGTTCCTTTTTCTTCCCAAACTTAGAAGAGAGTTGTGAGAAGTCTTGCTGGCAGAATCTGGAGGGAATGGTCGAGGGTCATGTCTTCCCATTATGCAGCAAGTTTCTTCTGTGTGCGTATGAGAGATGAGAAGTCAGAAGAACAAAGTGCAGTTGTCTTGAGTCTGTTGTGAGGATAGATTGCGTGTAGGAAGACGAAGACAGGTGAGACCAGTGAAGGGAAGTCTGACTTCGAGAAGTCTTCCGAGAAAGACATTGAATCGGAAGCTGTCCCAAGTGTCTTCCCAGAGGCCACTGTCACCGCAGGAGCCCGCAACCATCTTCTGAACCTTTCTCATACTCTACTTCTTGCATATCTTGTATCTTCTAATAGGAAGTAGGATGTAATGCAAGGTGGTTTGTCTTCTTGGTAATCCATGCGAGGCCTTGCTTAGATAGGATTGTTTAGATATAGCTCGGAAGACGAGAGCTATCTAGGAAGTACTGTTAGAATCCCGGAAGACGGAGTAGCTGTCTTCTGGAAGACTAGTTTCGTCTTCTGAGAAGTAGAAGCTAGACAGTGGGCACTCGGGAAGAACTGAGCCTTCAGCTCATAGTAGGTGCTTGTGGTTTAGTGCAACAGATCTTCCAGGTATGTCGATGCATCCGCGAGGCTTGGTGTTACCCACGGCAGAATTGGCCGAGGCCACTTCTTTCCTCAAGGAGTTGGGTCTCGACTTCTTCCTGTGGGATTGGAAGCTCGTAGATCAAGGGCTTCTGGAGGAGGTGTGGGCCGCGTTACCACCGCGTAACCGTGTACCTGCGAAGGTAGGAGTAGCTCGGGGAAGATCGTCTTCCTGGACAGAAGACTGGTGGCGTAAGGCGTTTCACAGGCCTGAGACCGAGAACCGAGGATATTGGTACGAGAAGCAGATCTTGCCTAGGATTGTGAGTTCATGGCATGTGCCTGGGAGTACAACCTGCCTTTTCGTGGAAGACAGGCAAGGGAGGAACGGTTGGAAGATAGAGTCTTACCGGGAGCCGAAGAAGCGACTTCTGGCGAAGTTGTTTCTGCATCTTTTCCCCAAGGGAAAAGCGCAGAAGACAAGGTACTTAGGAGATCAGGACGTGGAGTTCCTGGAATCAGTGTGGGATGACATAGTGCCAATCTACTGGGGCGCGTACATCCACAACTATGTACAGACGGAGCTAGCATACTTGGGTACCCCGGCGGGAGGACATCTGACGCCCTTCTTCTGCTACTTGTATGTAGCCATGGGGGATCTTAGGGAAGATCAGCTGGCAGTGTACGGGCCAACGGAGCAACAGGAGGTGAAGGAGGAGACCTCGGAAGACGATGACGATGACGAACGCCCCCTCCCACTCTAATGCCACAGCTGAGACCCGGCTCTCACCAAAAGACACTTCTGGTGAGGGAAGATGAGTCTAGTGGGTCGGAAGACGCCACGCCAGTGAGGAAGATGGGTCACAGAAGTGTACCGAGGACACCCATCTCCCTCATTCATTCAGGATCGGAGTCAGACTCGGAGGTAGAGCTGCTGAGTACCCGATCGGAGCAGAAGACTGCTTCTGCAACGCTTGGGAGTCTTCCGAAGACTCCAGAAGACGAAGGATGGATGGGCGCTCCTACTGCGATGCGAGGAAGCGCAAAGAGGAGAGCCGCTCCTGCCACGAGGAGTCTTCCACCCCGGAAGATGAGAAGAGTAGCTTCTTCTCGTGCGCAGAAGATGAAGGCCGTAGTGGTGGAAGATGCTTCCTTGCCTCTGGAAGACGAAGTCGACACCATGGAGCGAGTGGTGGAGATGAACTTGTCTTCCGCGGGAAGACGACTGGAGGAGTTCAATGCCTACTTCCAGAAGGAGATCCAGCCCGCTATGGAGTTGCTGGAGAAGAGAGCGAGGGCACAGGAGAAGCCCTTACAGCCTGGATTCGGCCTGCGCACCTTGCTGCGACAGGAAGACAGCCAGCAGAAGACGGAGTCGCTGGAAGCTAGTCTCCGCACCACGCAGAAGCTTGCAGCCAGGTACAAGGCGGAAGTAGCTGCTTCTGCCAAGGAGTCGATGCAACTTCGGAAGAGCAACCAGGAGTTGCAAGCGCGAGTACAGCAGCGCGATCAGGAAGTTCTCCGAGTGCGGGAGAAGATCACTGCCCTCGCAAAAGAGCAGACCACTTGGAAGATGCAGCGAGAAGCCGCAGAAGCGCAAGCTGCAGCTGAGAAGACGCATAGGGAAGCAGCGGAGGCCCGTGCGCAGAAGATGCTAGCTCAGTCGGTAGAAGCGCTTCGGAAGAAGTTCAACTTCACCGCGGGTAAGAAGTTACTTACCTTAGCTAGGGAATGGGACAGCGGGTCCAAGACGAGGTTGGTGGAATGCAGAGATAGCATGTTCAGGTACCTGGATAGACAGATAGAAGGAGTGAAGACACTTTATGGTCTTCCCTCACTTCCGACACCTGCAACCGCATCTTCCCAAGCCCCAGCACCCTCGATTGGATCCGGAATGGAGAAGGAGGAGTTCGATCTCGCTGTACACTTGGTGGTGACAGCGTTGGAAGACGAGAAGACTCCTGAAGACGCCCCGGAAGACATGATGTCTTCTGGAAGACAGGAAGACGAGCCGTCTTCCCAAGTATTCCGCGTGGAGGAAGCGACTTCCCCGGACCCCTATGAGGTCGCCATGGTCCCTAGTACTGCATCTGTGCCTCAGAAGACCGAAGACGCACCATTCGTCTCGTCTTCCCAGAAGACCATTCCGTCTTCCGAAGTCGAAGCCAAGGAAGACGCAGCCGTAGAAACCGCAGGACCAGCGAAGAGCGAGGAGAGGGAAGCTACCTCAGTGGTACCCGAGGTAAGTGCAGGGCTTCCCAGCCCATCAGAAGTCGAGGTAGTAGCTTCGGTAGGAGCAGATCATGTAGAGATTGCCACCGAGCAATCAGAGTAGTTAGCAAACTCAATCGACACTTCCAGATTTAGTAGGATCGGATATGCTATCTTAAGGGTGGCAGTTTTTTAATGTAAAAATAGTTAGGAACCCATGTGGCAGCATAGGTAGCGTAGGAGTAACACAGTGGAGGGCTAATTGGGAAGAGAGACCGCATGCATGTGAGGTGACAACCTCTTGTCAGCGCCTCTCTCTCTCTCCCTAGTGGTCGCCTCCCCTGACTCTCGAGGCAGATAGTTAAGTAGGATCGTAGAGTAGGAAATGGAGCTCTGCCAGTTCTGCCAGTTCTGTAGGATTCTGTAGTAACTGAACATACACACCGATTCTACAGGCAGGCAGGCGAGACACATTAGAGCAGAGACAGTCTTAGCACACTACACTCGTTGTTGGAAACATACGAATAGTCTTGGAATATACAGGAGGGGTCTGCATACTCGCACCAGCAGTGGTTCGAAGATGTAGATAGAAGTAGTGGACAGTCTAAGAACAGGGAACGGCATCCTCGTGCAGTCCTGTTAGCTAGGCTGGTGTGTCGAGGAGTAGACGCAGAAAGTAGCGGGAGTGAGCTTCCCAATGCCATTGTGAATTCTTCTCGGAGAATAGATTGTGGATTTGAGTGCAGCAGCTTCGCTCATGTCTTCTGGGTGGTGGAATGTATTGAATTCGCTCCCAATTGTGCATGGGAAGTGTTCTTCTTGAGTGGCGGTGAATGTCAACAGTTGTGGAGTGTAGCTTGATTCGTTCAGTAGAGCACTTGGGATCTACGTACAAACGGTCTTCTGGGTAAGGGATCCCAGAAGACAGAGCAGTCAGAGCAACGAAGTGAAGAAGAAAGAAGTCTTCTTCCCGCAACAGAAGACGACATCCTCGAATAGAAGACGGTGCTACAGTACTCACGTTTGTTGTCTTCCTCCCCAAACTATTACAAGCAGGGATGGCTTGTTAGTCAAGATCCGGACTAGAAGCCTGTCGGAATCTTAATTGCCCTTTTTCATCCTGTTTTCTCTTGTTTGGATTTCTTCTTCTTCCCATCTTCCCTCATCTTCCCCATCTTCTTATCTTCTTCTAGTGAGCTTCCGATACTTCTATTGAGCTTCCATGAAGGTGAATGTCGTTGTAGTGCTGCAGGAAGACAACTTCCGTAGACAGAAGCCTGGGAAGGCTATAGGGGGCATATACCCTGTGATTTATCCAACCCGTTGGAATGTGAGTGTGAGAGTAAAGTGTAACGACTGTTACTAGTCGACTTCTGCGAAGCCGGACAGCCTTCTGGAGGTGTGAGAAGACGAGCTAAACCCCCAGAAGACGAGAATCGCTTCGGGAAGACGGTATCGAGAAGACCGGAAGAAGCAACATGGAAGCAGGAAGATCCTCTTCTCGAGCTTCTCTGTGAATAGTTGTGGGATATTGTAATTGGTAGTTGTTTGTTTGGGTCCAGAGCACCATTTGGCGTGTCTGGAAGACGTGTTGTTTTGTGTGGTTTTGTGAGAAGACGGGATTTCTAGGCAAAACAGATCTTAGAACTTAGAGCAGCGTTACTTGTGCAAATCCTCTGTGGGAACGATATCTTGTATACTAAATGGGCAAAAGGAGAAATCCTACGTCACTACAACAATAGGAGCTACCCACTCACTGCTAAGTACTGAGAAGATGACTCCTGCTTTCAGGTATTGGTCAATCTGGTCCTTCACCAGAAGCGAGTACTTGGGGTTGAGCCGATACTGCCTCTGCCGTGCAGGAACAACGCCCTCCAGCAAGTCAATCCGATGTTCTCCCAGCTCTCGAGGTATGCCCTTCATGTCTTCTATGGTCCATGCGAAGACATCCTGGAACTCCGTCAGAAGTTCTCTAAAGTCTTCCAACTGCTGGCCCTCGATCACCTTAGAAAGCTTCAGCTTCTTCCCAGGAGCAACCTCCATCTCTTGAAGATCATCCGGGTTTACCATTCCTTCGGTGTGACTGTACTCACTGGCACCAAAGTATTCCGGTTTGGGAGCTTCTTCTGGTTCAAATTCGTCTTCTGGAAGACCAACTGTCTGATCTTCCGAAGGGAAGACGGTACTTTCGTCTTCTGGAAGACCAACTGTCAGATCTTCCGAAGGGAAGACGGTATTCTCGTCTTCTGGAAGCTCTTCTTCCGCAATCTCGTAGCACTCAATGTATCCACAGACCACATCTTCTGCTATCTCTGCTACTTCTATAGTACACAAGTTATTCACCACAAACTCATTATACCGTTCATCACTGTCAAAAGACGCAGCTGAGTCTTCTGAAGTGTACCCCTCTGTTGTAGACGGAGTTTCACCTTGGTGTCCAATCTTGATCCAAGGAAGCGAGACATTAGTCTTCTCACCTGGCTTGGGTGTAGGATTGGGAAATCTCAAACGATGTCTTCTCCAGTCGGTATTCACATTTGCAGCATACAGCCATGGTCTTCCTATCAACACCTGATATCCAACCTTAGCTACAGGTCGCAAAATGATGTAAGTGAGGTAAAAAGATACTCCACCAATTACCGTCAAGACATCTTTCAGTTGCCCCAAAGGTCGTCTTCTGGTCTGGTCCGCCATTCTGAGGATTCTCGGAGTAGGCTGGAACTCAGTGAAGCCTAGGGCATGCGCCGTTTCTTCAGTCATGATGTTAACTCCGGAGCCAGAGTCGATGGGTACCTTCTTCAGAAGACAACCATGGATCTCCATATCAAGTTCTGGGGCTCCCAAGTCTTCATGCTCTATCCTTAGGATCGGGGTGCTCTTGGGAAGTTTAGCTGTCCTCCTCTTCCTCGATCCTCGAAGCACGGATTGTAACAACTTCCTGTAACCAGCATTGTCATCCAACAGCTGTTGGAAGGTTACATCCGCCTTCTGATTCCACAAGTCTCGCAAGAAGTCGTAAGGGGATCTTTTCAGAAGAGTGACTGGTGTTTCCAACAGAGAAGATGTAGGAGCTGCTTCCTTGGATGGAAGACCAGAAGAGTGTCTTCTCTCGACCGAGGACTGTTCCCGTGAGACAGGGGCTACCGTAGTCGGTGTAGGAAGCTGCTGTACTATCTTCCGTCTCTTCTCCAGCTCTTCTTGCATGATCGCTTCAACCTCTTGTCTTATGTCAGGAGCAAAGTACTTCGGATCTTCTCGGTCGTAAGTAGGAGAAGACGGCCGCTCAAGAGAAGATGACCTCTCCTTACGCTGCTTCTTCTTCTTGATCTCCTTCTGACGAGATTCTGACTTCCCTTTGCTTCTGGTACTTACTTTGAACACAGCTTCATCCAAGACTTCTTCGGGAGGCCAACTGTCTGAATCCGGGCTAGGACTCCAAACAATACCATCCTCCAAGTAGTCCGCACAGTTAGTACGACATGCCCATGAGGAGTTGGGACATTTTGGAGCGGTGGTGGAGTTGAGACATTTTTCTTGAAAGATGTTGTTTGTCGATATGGATGTGTGGGAAAGATCACTGCAGATCGAGGAGAGTTAGATGCACATGAGGCTCGTGAATTTTTTGCAAGGTGTGGGGTGAGGTTATCACTGACAACTGCTTACAAACCCGAAGGGAATGCCAAGAGTGAACGTGGTCATCCATCCATTGTGAAGGCTTTGGTGAAGACCTGCAACAGAAGGGTGCGCGAGTGACCTCGACTCTTACCATTTGCGTTATGGACAGATCAAACGGCGCATAGCTCGGTGACTGGTTACATGCCGGTGGAACTCATCACAGGTCAGAAACCTATCTTGCCGATTGAAGAATACGTTTTGACATGGAGTGTGTTACCTTGGGAAGACAATATGACTAGGGAAGAGCTTCTTGCTATTCGAATTAGGCAATTAGAGAGAAGACCTGAGGATATCCAAGCTGCTTTGGATAGGCTGCGAGAAGCACAGTTGAAGAACAAGGTCAGTTTTGATCAGCGACATCGTTTGAGACCTAGGGAAATTAAGGAAGGTGATTGGGTGTTAGTCTATGACAACAATCTAGACAACCAGCATAGTGCACTCCGGAAGTTTTCTAGATGATGGTTTGATCCGTATGTGGTGAAGAAGGTTCATGACAACGCAACTTACGCCCTGCAAGAGTTAGATGGAACGAACTTGAAGGTACCAATGGTAGGTAAACATGTCAAGATATTCAAAAAGAGAGATGAGGAGGTCGATCTAGCTGATATCTTGACGGAGTTTCATTTTGAGGATGAGGATTATGCAGAAGACCTTGAAGGTGAGGTTGGCTACGATGAAAAGTAGGACGATATGACGAGGTGCGTGCCGGTCCATTCCTTGGTTGTTACCTCTGGTGCATACCAGAGGATGCACAGGTTCAGAGAGGATGGATGTCGTGTCGTGGACCGGCTCCTATCTGAAATTCAGACTTCGATGCTTGTCGCTCCAAAGACACTCATGAGAAAGACAAGCTAGGTCCTAGCTTACGGGCTTTTGGTATCATTTCGGATCTCCATTTTCATCGCATAGATGGGTAGAGCCTGTTGTCAGCTTTCCATAGGCACTTTGTCTACTTTGTTTGGACGTCTAGTGGAGAAGTTATAGGACTCGAAAGATGGAGAAAACAAGCTAGATCCTAGCTTATGGGATTTTGGCACAACTTTGGATCTTCGCTTTTATCGCATCAGTGGATAGAGCTCCTTGTCAGCTTTTCATATGCACTTTGTCTACTTCGTTTGGACGCCTAGTGGAGAAGTTACAAGACTTGAAAGATGGAGAAAACAAGCTAGGCCCCAGCTTACGAGCTTTTGGCACAACTTCGGCACGAGCCGAAGCTTACGAGCTTTTGGCACAACTTCGGATATTCACTTTCATCACATAGATGAGTAGAGCTCATTGTCAGCTTTCCATGGGCATCTTGTCTACTTCATTTGGACACCTACGGGAGAAGTTATGCGACTCGAAAAAAAAGAAAATCAAGCTAGGCCCTAGTTTACTTGCTGATTGGGTATTTGCAGCCCCAAGCGTTATATTAAACACGCAAGGGGCCTGCTCCTCATTATTGAAGAAACCTTGTACGTACTGTGACTGACATAAGGGAGCTGCTTAAGGGGTTAGCTTGCGTCTACAATCTGTTAACGGACGGTTCAGGAGATTTGGAGGTCCAATGCAAACGCCCAAGGCGTCGTTGGGTTCAGATCTGTGCAAGCTACGTGTGGGTTAAGACAATTCTTGAAAAGACGGATAGAGGGTTGTGTTCTGAGGGAAATTGAGACGCAGGAAGCAGATTTGAAAGATTTCAATTATCTGTGTAGGAGAGTTGGACCGTTCGGACCGTTCCAGAATCCAAACTTGCTGTCCTTGGATCCATCAGGATCAGAACACCGAGTTCTATAGGAAATTGAAGACAAAACGAAGTTTCATTGGGCGGTTTGGGAGTTCTGAGTGAAATTGGCTCGTATGAAAGCGTTTGCGTCAAGTTTTTCATCGCCTGTGACCTGAAATAAGATTGTTCTTTGCGATCAGTGAGCTAAGCTCTTCGTTCTTGGTGCCTGCGTGATCAGGGAGTCTTTATCTACGCATAGGAGAAGACCATGTGTGGATTGGATTGTTGGTTTGGGTGTGGTGAGCAAGTTTGAGTCACAGGGAGCTGATTTACGTTAGTTTTTTGCAACTTGCGACCAAATTTCTTGCGTGGTTTTGCAAGGGGAACTCCAAACGACTTGTATAGAGTCTCGTTGGGTTCAGGGTAGCTAGATCTATTTGCCCAGGAAGACAAATATCAGTTTAGACGATCCGTTTGTGCGGTGTGTGCGATTTTAAGTCGTAGGGAGGAGTTTTTGAAGGTTCGGTCATCTGCGACCGAAATCGGTGATATCTCGGCTGTTGGGAGTCGGATCTGAAGGTTTCTTGGGTTAATGGAGTCTGCGGAGGAGACCCTATCGACATCTGAAGTCCGTTCGGCGAAAAGAGGAAGTTCTCATATAGGTCTTTTTCGGTTTATTCGCTACGGGTTTTGCTCTTTTGAGTTCGTTAGAGTTTTGGTTGGCTATATACAGCTTGTGGTAGCTAGTTTTGGCTCAGAGCTTGTACATGGGTGTGGTTTGGACTTGGGTTTGGATCACGTGATACTGCTGTGGCTCTGTTTGTTAGCAAAGGGAAGTTTCTCTTGCTTTGAGCTATGCTTTTGTGGTTTTGGGTCAGGGTTGTGATTCAGGGGTTGTTTTTAGGGACTTTTGAAACAAGTTACAGACCGCTCTGGTCTATTCCTCAGTTTTGTGCTCTTAGGAGAAAGAATCAGTAATGTACATACATTTGAAGTCGATATATATTATAGCGTTTGTTTTCGTGGTTGTTTTTCTCTGTCTTGTCTCTGTTCAGCACACAGCATCTCCACAGCCAAGAACCTCGCGTTTTCCTGGACATCCTTCACGTAAAATCCGACACGATAACGAGATGACGAGTCCAAGACGATGCTAGTGGAGTGCAAGGAGAGCATGTTTTGCTACCTGGATTGATAGATTGAGAGCTTGAAGACGCTTTATGATCTTTCTTTGATCCCACCGCCAGCAGCTACATCTTCTCATGCTCTAGGGCCAACGATCAGGAGAGATTTGGAGAAGGAGGAGTTTGACCTCGCTGTCCACTTGGTAGTGACAGCGCTGGAAGTCGAGAAGATTGCAGAAAAAGTGCTAGAAGACAAGGTATCTTCTGGAAGATAGGAAGCCGAGTTGTCTTCCCAGACGTTTCGAGTGGAGAAGGTGACTTCCTCTGACCACTATGAGGTCATCCCAGCTCCTAGCTTCGAACCTGGACCGCAGAAGATCGAGGAAGTGCAGGTAAATTCAGCTTCTCAAAAGACGCCTTTGTCTTCCGAAGCGGCCCCTAGAGCCAACCACGAACATCAAGGAGGAAGCCACCTTAGTCACACCCGAGGTACTCGTAGGGTTTTTCACTTTATCTGAAGTCGATTTAGGAGTTCAAGTAGGACCAGATCTGTAACACCTAGGGGTTGCATAGTAGTAAATACGTGATAAGTTATAACTATGTGTGGTGAGTCTTCTAAATAAGTCGCAAGGCTAGACCATACTCTAAGTTAGTGACAGATAACTAGGAGTAGTCACAATTAGAGTTGGAGGTATTTGAGGACAGAATATTAGAATATTCTAAAGTGTGAGAACTACTATTTTGTTTGGTTGTGCATAAAATGACAAGGATGTGAATAATACACTCTTGTCTTATGCGTGACTTATTTTCATTGGTTGTAGAGACTTAAGGGTCAAACAATCAAACCTTTTTGGCTCAATTATGTGTTTAGTATTTTGTCCTATAAGGAGCAATTCGAGATTCCCTTCAAATATTCCTTTATACTTCTAGAAGGATCCTAATTATTAGAGTAGAGTCAAAAGAGGAGAAATCTACTCTTGACTTAGGACTTTTACCTTTGACTTGGTCTCGGTAAATTGCAGTAAATCAGATTTACAACTAGTTACCATGATAAATCTGTAGTAGTATAAATAGAGGGGTTGTGGAGTGACCTCTCATCCTCCCTTTGCTTTGTATTTGGAAACCGTTAGGTCATATCTATAAAGGGTGTGTTTTTCATCTCTGTGTCTTCATGAGAGTTCTCGTTCCCAGTGAGGAAGAGATATGAGAATGTCGAGAGTTGGATTTAACCGAGGCCTCCTAGTTCTATGATGCGCCTCATCAAAGGCCATCAGAGGTTTACCCTGGGTGAGAGACAGGACCGGTAGCACGCTTGAGGGTCACATTTTTGGTTCCGTTGCCGGGACCTCACTAGGAGGCTTGAGAGATATGTTTCGCGTGTAGTTTTACATCAGACAGAAGGATGTTATGAGAGAGCATATTGAGAGAACTCTTGGAGAGACTAGAACTACTGCCATGCTAGAGACCTTAGAGCCCTTTGTGTATCCTGTTGTCATCTACGATGCATTTGAGGTCATCTTGTACATTCTGTACACTTAGGATGTTAGAATCAGCTGAAGAGAACGTGTCGAGTGTTAGAGTTTAAATCTGAGAGTAGAGTGGTTCATATAATCCTATATGTTGATGAGGGTAGAAGATAAGATCACTCTTATCAGGTTCTTTGAGTGATAATTCTTATCGTTGCAACTAAAAAGGAGGAGAGACTAAAGGTCCGAAGGTGTAGACGATTTGCTTTCTGATCAAGTTTACAGTCACTATCATTTTCTCTGTATTTCTTGAACGTCTTTGAAACTTCACGACGGTTTGGAGGAGCTCCTAATCTATCTACTGATCCAAAGATCACTCGTTTTGGAGCTACAGAGCTCAAGATATCGCTGTCAGAAGTTCAGTTGGTAGTCCAATCGATCAAAATCTGCATGGGGTCGAATTTAAGTCAAGATCATGGAGGGTCAGAAAGAGTGGGTAGTGAGACTTAAGAACCTCCCTCAAAATCTTGATGTCATAGTGGGTGTGGACGAACGTTCTAGAGAGTTAAAGGTCGAATTTGAAGAGAGGACGGAGAGAAACAGACAAGACTCTTCCAAGAAGAAGTTGAGAACAGAATCGTGGTGCTACTTTTGTAGAGGGTTGGGACACTATGCAACAAGTTGTCCCGTGAGATTCAAGAGAGAAAATCCTCGTGAGGGAAGGAGTTCTATTGATGTAGGTCTTCGAGTTGGTCCATCGTCTCCTTCACGCGTTTTCAAGGACGAGAACATCTGCTCAAACTGTGGGATTGAAGGTTTGCCAAAGGAGCACGAGTGTGGAGACGTGATCGCACTGTTGGCATCTACATCTAGAAGATTGAGAGAGGAGCAAGGAGTTGAAACGGAGAAGCTGTCATCTTCAGACGAAAATTCAGCTAACGCATGATGGAGATGATAATCCAGATGGTGAAGAAGGTGACGATGAGGATGCGACTCATGCATACGTTCGGTGAGGAGATAGCGCAGGCGATTATGATGGAACCTTTTCCTTTCTTGCTACCGATGGTCGATTATGCTCGCATGGAGTTAGTAATGTTCATCTTATACTAGAAAACGAAGAGAGATATCATGTTGAGGAGAGGAGAAGACATCAAGAATTTAAGATGGGGAAGCTTCCGGTTTTCTATGGAAAGGATGGTGAGGATGTAGGAACCTTTGTGCGAGATTTCAAGCGAGCATGCATAGGAAACCATGAGAGGAAGAAGGAAGAGTGGGCATCACTATTACCTGATTTCCTAGAGGATACCGCATTGACTTGGTATGAGGAATACAGAAGGAACAAAATTGAGATGGATACATGGGAAAGCTTGACGGAGGCTCTAATTGAGAACTTTCTGCCGGATGAGAGCTATGAGAAGCTCATGACCGAGGTGACCTTCTTGAAACAAGGAGATGCTGAGAAGGTGAGGGTTTACGCAGAAAGGACCGAGAAGTTGGAGGCTCGTTTCAAGACTATATTGAAGAAGAGCGGTGATAATGTGGAGGCTACAATGGTGGGAATTGTGGCCATGCTTACCAAGAACTTTGTGGCAGGTTTGAAACCTCAAATCAGAACTCAGGTGAAGTACGAGAAGCCCACCACTAAGGCGAAGGCGATCGAAATTGCAGTTCGAATGGAAGAGAGTTTGGAAGACGATGACGTTCTTCTAGGAGAAGCAAAGGCGGCAAGTGTTGCAAGGATTACACTCGGTGGTAGAGCTGCTCAAAGAATCCCGACGCCTGCTATGGTTAACACACCTGCTGTGGTTGTTGTCAACCCTCCGGCGCCTAATCTTCAAGATGAACTAAGACAAATAACAGAAACGTTGGCGGATCTGAAGGTCAATGTAGTGCAGTTGAAAGAGCGGAGGAACCAAGGAGGAGGAGGAGGCCAACGAGGTTATGGAGGAAATTTCAATCGAGGGCCTCAAAATGAATTCAGTGGTATCTCGTGCTACGGATGTGGTGGTCCTCATTTTCAAAGGAATTGTCCACACTCCATCCAAAATGGAGGACGGAACAATGAAGGTGCAAGAGGAAATCTGGGAGGAGGAATTCCGTCACAAAACAAAGACAAAGGCGTTGTCACAATTGATGCGGTGAAGGTACCAAATGTCTACGAGAGAGGAGAATGTTCTTACTCTTCTCAAGTGGAACTCTTAGCTCACGAGAGGAAGAGGACGAGGTTTTCAGAGAAACCTATGATCATTGAGGATTCCCAAAGTAGGAGCACTCGTTCCAGCACTATGTCTTCTTCTCAGAAGGAGCCTAGGAAGAAGTTGGGAATGGAGGATTTCACCATTTCAGCTGCTCAACCTAGATATGACGTAGTGGAGGATGTTGGCACGCAGCAAGCCAACATAACAGTGGGTCAATTGATTGCACTCAACCCAAGCTTGAGGAGAGAGCTTCGAGGAGGATTGAGCTCGAGAAGGACCAAGAAGAAGAAATCTAAGGACAAGACCAACGTCTCAAGTGTGGGAGTTGGTGTAGTGGATGCTCAGGCCTCTGAGGTATGCACTAAAGCATCCAAGATCGAGGTTCGTTTGAATGGACATTTTGTACCTGATGTGTTGGTGGACGGAGGTTCTGCTGTGAATGCGATATCTGAACGTTTGATGAAGCGGTTGGGGATGAAACCCACGAGACCGGCGAGCATCATTGTTGGTATGGCAAACAAGCAGAGGGTGAGACCTCTTGGAGTCCTGGAGAAAGTAGTGGTGTCGGTTATGGGGGTACAAACTTTAATGTCTTTTCAAATTCTGAAAGATTCTAGCTATGACTTGTTCCTTGGAAGACCTTGGTTGAGAGCCGTTCGTACAACTGATAGATGGCACAAAGGTTACTTGAGAATAGGACCTAGCGACCATCGAGTGAAGGTGTCTCTCTCAAGTGGTGGCTGTGTAACTTCTGATTCTGATAGACCAACCAGCGACTATTGGGAGTCAGAAACCGAAGACAGTGGAAGTGTCTCCGAAGTAGATACGGGTGGTTCTTCTGATGAGGAGACATCAGAAGATGAGGAGTTCGATATGGACTGCATCACGCCTCATATTGGAGCTATTGATTTGCTCCCTCGACCATCTGTTGAGAAGGACCCAGACAAAACAAAACTAAGTGGAGAGGAGCTAGAGCGAAGACTCGCAACCATCAAGTTCGGTCCCAAGGTGACTTCGGAAGAGAAGAGAAGATTCTTGGAGATATTCAAGAAGTACATCCACGTGTTTGCTTTCAGCTATAAAGATCTGAAAGAGGTGACATTGGAGACGCATCGGATCGACGTGGAGGAGGACGCGAGACCTGTTCGACAAAAGCAACGGAGGATCAGCCCGCCAACAGCTGTGATCGTCAAAGAAGAGATTGATAAACTGAAGGAAGCTGGGTTCATTTATGAAGTGGAGAATTCAGAATGGGTATCACCCATCGTGATCGTGAAGAAGAAGAACGGTAAGCTTCGCGTATGTGTGGATTACAATAAGTTGAATGCGGTCACGAAGAAGGATTACTACCCGTTGCCATTCATCGATGAGATCTTGGAAGAAGTCGCAGGTCACGAATGGTACAGTTTTGGAGACGGTTATAGTGGATATATCCAGATCCATATAGTACCTGAGCATCAACATCTAACGACCTTCACTACTCCGTGGGGTACATTTGCGTTTCGCGTGATGCCGTTCGGGTTATGTAATGCTCCAGCTACTTTTCAACGGTTCATGAACAAAGTGTTCGAACCGTTTCTTGGGAAGTTTGTTAGAGACTTCATTGATGACTTTTGTGTGTATGGGCGGAAGGAGGATCACTTTGACCATCTGATCAAAGTCTTAGAGCGATTGGAGCAAGCTAATGCATCTCTGAATCTAGAAAAGTGCATTTTTGGATGCGAGGAGGGTTTGCTGTTGGGGCACATCATCTCCAAAATTTGAATAGGAGTGGATCCAGACAAGGTGAAGAAGATAGTCGAACTACCATTCCCTACTAGCTTGACCAAGTTGAGACAATTTCTTGAGATGGTGGGATATTATCGTAGATTCATCTCATCTTTTTCCAATAAAGCTCAATCGTTGACCAACTACATGAAGAAGGGTGTAGTCTTCGAGGTGATACTTCAAGATCAGAAGGCTAAAGAGGCATTTGAAGAGTTAAAGAAGGCATTGGTGATAGCCCCAATCCTTGCGAAACCTGATTGGAGTAAGTCATTCATTGTTTATACTGATGCATCCAATGTTGCGATTGGATGTACCTTGAGTCAGTTAGATGAGAATGGACATGACCATCCAATAGCTTATGCTAGTAGACAGATGGTGCAGGCTGAGAAGAACTATTCCGTGACAGAGAGAGAAGGGTTGGTCGTAATCTTTGCCTTGAAGAAGTTTCGGCACTATTTGTTGAGAGGAAAATTTTCTATAGTGACTGATCACAAAGCTTTGAAGTACATCTTCAATACGCCCAACGCGGAAGGAAGGATAGCTCGATGGAAGATCCTCATTGCAGAATATGATTACGTCATTGAGGATAGACCGGGGAGGAAGCATGCCAACGCAAATTTGTTGTCCAAGGCTTACGACGAATTGGGGGAAGAACCATTAGATGATACTTTCCTGGATGAAGACTTGATGACCATCACGTTGAGGAACGAGGTGCCAGAAGAGTACAAGGAGGTGTGGAATTTCCTTTCTGACGGATCATTTCCTGAAGGTATGCGAGCGAGAGAGAAGAATGCCCTAATGAGAAGGTGTAAGCCATACACCATTGTTGAAGGAGTTCTTTTCCATCAAGGTGCTGATGGATTGCTACGACGAGCTGTGGGTAAGGAGGAAGCTGCGAGGTTGATGCTGGAGTTCCACGATGGACTTGTATGTGGTGGTCACTTCGCTGGTAAGGTGACGGTTTTCAAAATCTTAGACGCTGGATATCATTGGAAGGGTATTTTCAGGGACTGTTTGGAATATTGCAAAACTTGCGATGTGTGCCAAGCCTTTGCCAAGAAGTCTACTAGCACTCTTCCCTTGAGATCAATTCCTGTGCTAGGTCCATTTGAGAAGTGGGGAATTGATCATGTCGGTCCTTTAAACAAAACACCTCGTGGCAACAGATATATCGTGATTGCAACCGATTATCTGACCAAGTGGGTGGAAGCCAGACCACTTAAAGCCACAAGTGAGGAAGAGGTTGGCCGTTTCTTATGGGAACGGATCATTACTAGGTTTGGATGCCCTCTTGAGTTGGTTTCTGATAGGGGTGGTGAATTTGTGGGAAGCATCACAACCGCTATGTTGGAACATTTCTCCATCAAACCGCGAGTGACAACTTTGTACAAACCGAACGCTAACGGGTTAGCTGAGAAGACCAATCATACCTTATGTGCGATGCTGGCCAAGGATGCTGATATGGAGGATGCGAAGCACAACTCGGATAAGAGGTTACATGCAATCTTGTGGGAGTATAGGACTACTACGAAGACTTCGACGGGATACACTCCTTTTCATCTTGTTTACGGTGTGGAATCGAAGTTGCCCATACAGTTTGATTTACCTACCTTTCAAACTGTCCACAAGAGGTTAAAGAGGTCGATTGGAGCAACAACTGAGAAGTCTAGAAGGGAGCAACTATTGGAGTTGGAGGAAGCACGAGTGGTGGCAATGGTTCAGATGGAGAAGGCGCAGGAACGTCAGAAGAAATATTACGACAAGCGTCTCGGTAAGAGAGAAGTGAAGCCGTTCAAGGAAGGAGATACGGTAATGCTTTTTGATGCCATTAGGTATAAGAGAGCTAGGAAGAAGTTCCTTCCACGTTACTTTGGTCCTTTCATTGTTGAGAAGGTATGGAGTAATTTTACATACGACTTGAAAGAGCTAGGAGGACGGAGGTTTGACTGGATGAATCACGACAAGCTCAAGCTCTTCCATCAAAGGAAAGTCACCGTTCACTCCGAGGACGGAGTGAAAACTTAGTCCGGGGGTAAATGTAACACCTAGGGGTTGCATAGTAGTAAATACGTGATAAGTTATAACTATGTGTGGTGAGTCTTCTAAATAAGTCGCAAGGCTAGACCATACTCTAAGTTAGTGACAGATAACTAGGAGTAGTCACAATTAGAGTTGGAGGTATTTGAGGACAGAATATTAGAATATTCTAAAGTGTGAGAACTACTATTTTGTTTGGTTGTGCATAAAATGACAAGGATGTGAATAATACACTCTTGTCTTATGCGTGACTGATTTTCATTGGTTGTAGAACTTAAGGATCAAACAATCAAGAGGGTTGTTGACCTTTTTGGCTCAATTATGTGTTTAGTATTTTGTCCTATAAGGAGCAATCCGAGATTCCCTTCAGAGATTTCTTTATACTTCTAGAAGGATCCTAATTATTAGAGTAGAGTCAAAAGAGGAGAAATCTACTCTTGACTTAGAACTTTTACCTTTGACTTGGTCTCGGTAAATTGCAGTAAATCAGATTTACAAGTAGTTACTATGGTAAATCTGTAGTAGTATAAATAGAGGGGTTGTGGAGTGACCTCTCATCCTCCCTTTGCTTTGTATTTGGAAGCCGTTAGGCCATATCTATAAAGGGTGTGTTTTTCATCTCTGTGTCTTCATGAGAGTTCTCGTTCCCAGTGAGGAAGAGATATGAGAATGTCGAGAGTTGGATTTAGCCGAGGTCTCCTAGTTCTATGATGCGCCTCATCAAAGGCCATCAGAGGTTTACCCTGGGTGAGAGACAGGACCGGTAGCACGCTTGAGGGTCACAGGCCAGACCAAGGAGTTCTCACGCGCACTGGATCAAATACAACACTATTACCACTACTTGAACTAGTGGCTTGAGTTGTTGTAGAACCAACCTGAATTGGTTGGACAGAGGATAGAACAGGTGAAACAGCAACAGACCCTGACATAGTCTGATACCAAGATAACAACTCATCAAAAACAACATCTCTACTGATGAGCAGTCTCCTCGAAGTTGAGATATAACACCTATATCCCTTCGTATCAGAAACATAGCCTAAGAAGATACACTTCTCAGCTCTCGGGTCCAGCTTGCTACGCCTTTCATCTAGTACATGTACAAAACATATAGAACCAAACACTTTGAGACATGAGAGGTCTGGTTTCTTGCCTACCAATACCTCATAGGGTGTCTTCTTATGTACCGCTGCAGTTGGTGCACGGTTCATGAGGTAGACAGCACAGGCAACAGCTTCCGCTCAATAACACTCAGGCATAGACTTCTCGTTCAGCATTGCACGTGCTGACTCCGCAATGTGTCTGTTCTTCCTCTCTGCTACACCATTCTGTTGCGGACTGTAGCTGCACGTGACCTCTCTTTTGATCCCATGCTCTTGCAAAAAATTGTCAAAGTGGCGAGAGATGAACTCGCCTCCTCCATCCGAACGGAGCCGTAGGATGCAATGGTTGTACTGCTTCTCAACTAGGATCTTGAATGTTTGAAACACAGCAAAGACGTCTGACTTGGCCTTGAGGAAGTAGACCCAAGTAAATCACGAGAAGTCATCTATGAAGAAGACGAAATACTGAGAACCATTCAAGCTTGCTTGAGATGCAGTCCATACATCAGAATGTATCAACTCCAACACCTTGGAAGCTCTAGTGCCCTGATGACGAAATGGTTGCCTAGCCTGCTTGCCAAACTGATAAGCTTCACAAATCTGAGATGGGATAGGAGATGTGAACTTGGGAAGACCTATAACTAACTCTGACGTAGGTAAGGTCTTCAACCGCTGATAGTTCATATGACCTACTCTCTTATGCCACATCTCCAAATCTGAGACTCCAGAGGTATGAACAAACATCGCAGCTTGAAGTTGAGGTTGAACAGCATCCAATTTGAACAACCTTCCTACTCTTGACCCTCTGGCAACTACATTGTTATCACTGGTTTCAACAATACATCCCTTGCTGTTGAACCGAACTTGATAACCTTGCTCCACCATCTGACCTACTGAGACTCGATTCCTAGTAATGGTGGGCACATATAGTACATCTCTCAAAGCAGAAATGTTTGAAGATGCAACAGATAGAGGAACTGTACTCATATGTGTAATGTTGTGCTGGGTATCATCACCAGTATAGACTATTGTTGGTGTCTTCAGTGGCTCTTTCAGACTGAACCATTCACCATGTGCTGTCATATGGTTCGAAGCTCCAGAATCAATAAACCACTCATCAGCAGGTTTGCTCATGGAACCCATGACATGTGCCATCGTTAGAAGACTGCCATCTGAAAAAGGTTCCTCTGTCGACACATAGTTTTGCTATGGAAGCTTACCAGATCTGATGTCTGCTTGCCTCTTGAAGCAGGTCTTGATCACATGACCTTTGGTTTTGCAGTATGCACAAAACCGCTGCTCACCCCCGCCTTTAGCTTGATATTGCTGATGGTCAAGTCGAAGGTTCTGTTGCTGCTGAGAGAACTGACCTCGACCAGAAGAACCAAATCGGTTCTTACCTCTACCACCGAAGCTCTTTCCTCGTCCTCTACCTCTACCTCCAGCAAAGAAAGCTTGCTCTTGTGATGAAGCAGAACCACCATTGCCCTGAAGACGAATCTCTTCTGACACTAACATAAGAATCAACTCATCGAACTTGGGAAAAGTATCCCTGACAGCAATGGAAGTCTCGAAAGGTTTGTCCTCTTTCCCAAGACCATTGATGGTGTGTAGGATGAGATCATCATCCTCGACTTTCACACCTATGCTGTTAAGCTGCTCAACTAGACCTCGCACTTGATAAACATAATTTGTAATGCTCAATGAACCCTTCTTAACATCTAAGAGTTGCTGCTTGAGTTGTAACTTACGAGCTTTGGTAGATGTCTGGAAAACATTAGCTAGTGCATCCCAAACCTCTTGGGGGTATCAACAGACTATATGTAACCAAACATGGAAGGTGAGACACACAAAGAAAGATAATGCACAGCTTGACAAGCTCGTTTGTTCCATGCATCAACATCAAGATCTGTATCAACTCCAACGGGTTTCGCATCTGTCCCTGTGACCAAGCCAAACAGGCTTTGGCCTTTCAAGAAGACGGACATGCGATACTTCCATATGGAGTAGTTGTTTTTGTCTAAAGGCTCACCGGTAATGGCTGAAAATGTATCTATTCTACTCATGATGGATTAGACGTAAGTACGTCTAATCCAACAGAGATACATACGGTGTCTCTGAACAGATCAGAATTTCACACAGTGATAGAAATGTTGATTCTAGGGTTATATAGATGTAGGTCTAGACGTAGGTCTGTGTGACGCAAACACAGTCCGTTTTGGCTAAAAATGAGTAGAAGACCCTAAAAAATGCAGTCAAAGCTTGTTGACTGACTATAATTGTGAAAACTCTCACAAAAGAAAAAAAACACACAACAAATACAGCAGAGGGACAATTCAGAAATTCAGAACCTGTCATCAACGCTGTCATTCCATGCTGCACCAGAAAAATGATGTCTGATTTTCGAAAGTAGCTCCAAACAGCAAGGACGCCTATTAGAGTTTCGCCTCAAGAGAAATCTCCATGTGCAAAAATTGCAGCACCTCCACTTGCAATCTGAGTCCTCTGTATGCCTCCAATCTCTAATTCCTTCACTTAAGCTCTGATACCATGTTACGATGTATAGCAGCAAGAACACAACTCATAGCACCACTCCAACAGGGGAGGAAAACCTTCAAACAAGGAAGGAGGCTCTCACAGCCTTCACAAGAGGAAAAAGAAAGAACAAAGTATCACTAAAGAGAGTGACTTGGGGGCAGAGCCCCTTCTCAGTATATAGGGAGAGAGTCAAAAGACTTTTGGGGTTGGGTCTCCGTAACATAGTTGTGTACAAAGTCTTACAGGACTTGTTCCAAAGTCTTACAGGACTTGGGCACAAAGTCTTACAAGACTTCATGAGCTTGTCTTACTCCGCATGTCAACAAAGGAGAGTTTATAACTGCTAGAATCATCTGGTATCATTCAGTTCTGAGGAGTTGTTGTTCACTTCCTTGGTATGTTTTACGGCTGCGTCTCCTTCATGGTATGGGCCTCTTTTTTTACAGGTGTTGTTCTCTTGATCCTCTTTAGGAAAGCGTCCTGATTGAGTCGGAGAAGCAAGTGCATGAGCAACTCGCCCGAGCAACTTGCGAATTGGAGGAGTCGACTGTAGCGACTTTGTGAAGTGGTGGAAGTTTCTGCGAATTCTTGTGAATTCTTCTTCTCAGCTGCAATCAGTCAGAGTTCGTAGAGCTCTTTGTAGCGAGACACGAGTGACAAAAGGCGAGTACAAATTTCCTGTTTGTACATTCATGCTGGCGATTGCCGCCATTCTTGCAGCTGGTCTAGCCTCACCGTTCTGAGTATTTACAAGCACGTAATCGGCTGCTTGTGTACTAAAGTTCGAGAATGGCAGAAATACCTCTACAAGCCGAGTGGATTGATGCCATGGGGGAGGAACATGGGTACCAATTAATGACTCTTCTGAGACAAGAACCTCGTCTGTTGACCATCAAGTATCGTGGCTGCAGTGTACTGCACTTGACTATGAGACACCATTGGTATAGCTTAGGTCTAGAAATTTTGCGAAAGTTCGAACATCTCTACAAGGATGCGTCTTTCCTCTATCGAGGATTTTCATCACGGTCGGAGGTTGAAAATCCTGGGAAGGATACTGAAGACTTTCAATCCAGCTCTACAGTTGATTCTCACGCTACGACAGGTGACCTTCATAGTAAGGACGTCTATGGCCTTGACTTGGCTAGTTTCAGGGACCTCCTCGAGGCAAAGGAGGGTAGTGGTACGATAGATGATAGCGGTTTAGATGTTTTTGCGATGGCAGTGATACAAGGGAATGCAGCTATCAATATACTTCTCGCGGAAGCAGTTCTGCAGGTTGATGGCCTGTTCGATCCCCCTCATCCTTACAAAGATGTCTTTTTTTGCATCGAAGAAGAACCGGAAGAAACGGGAGAGTCGAATTCTTCGCCTGATCCCCATGAAGAGGAAAGAAAACTGCTGTGCGAGATCATGGAAAAGTGTTTTCCCGACCTCAGTTGGGTAGACGACCTATTTGATCGTGAGTTGGGAAAGGTCAGTGAGCAACCCCATGCTGCATGCAGTGTGTCTACCAGTGAACAGCAGAGAGCGACAGATTCTCAGGCCACTCCAGCTACTTCCCGCCCCAAGCAGCTGGAGCATCCGCTTGCGGGTAAAATTGATCTCCGATGGACGCAAGAATGGGAGCTGACAAGTCCCTTTTTACCTCTAGAAGAGTTCTTTTTCCTCGCTTGTTTCAGATCTCCCTCTTATTTCTCTTATCGTAATATACAGTCCCGAAGATTAATAATAAAAAGTTGGAAACTAGAAGAGGGAATGTTAGAAGCCTTTGACCACTCGGTAAACGGAATCTCTTTCAGGAAATACCTCCTTGGAATCAAGGACGCACGAGGCTCGGCACTGCATCACATGGTACGAGGAGGAAGGTCTGACTGGATCTGGAATGAGAAGATAGCTCGAATAATAATAGCGAACTACATCAACGCGCATGATAGCGCGGGAAGGACACCGCTTTACATTGCATTGGCACTAGGCGACAGTGCTAAGACAGCACTACTTCTAGGAAACAAAGCAACGATAGTAGATAGTTTGAAGGATACACGCGAGAAGGGTTGGGTTTGGCAGTTTAGAGGGAGTGTTTGGCAGGTAAATGTAACGGCAGTGTCTGCCGTGAATCACTACTCGCCAGATTCTGTCTTCCCTGATACCGTCACACACCCCCTCGACGTCATCATCCGCAGTCCTCATCTTTGGGATAGCAAGCGGTCAGAGCTGACAGATTTGTATACACGGCGTGTGGAGGGTATGCCTTCCATCAGCCAAGTCAGCCACTGTCCGACGTTTGGTTCTCGCAAGATGACGTGGCTGCAATTGGCGGCTTACGTGGGTGATACGGGAATGCTGCAGAAAATGGTCATCGTAAGTATTATCCATCTTTTCTAAGTTGATATCAGCAGTAATAGAAGTATTCTCTTGTTTTGTTTACATCTTTTATTTACTTATCACGTAAATGAAAGAACTTGATGCATTTCTCTTTTTGCTAAATTTGCTATCCATACTGGAATTATATATTTCATTGAGAGACGTTCTCCACTGATGTTACGATCTGCACATACAATATTTCAAACCAAGTTACGCTGCTCTCTCTTTTGCGTGCCCGGCCCGGATTCCCTTCTACTTTAAAGCATACTAAACTTTCTATATTTCTATTTAATACGAAATTGAGGGAGATTTATAAAGTAAAAAAGTTATTTTGGATTAAAATGGAAGATTTTCTTTAGTAAGGGAATTACGTTGGTTAGAAAACTCGTACCAATTAATTAATTGTTTTGTTTACATCAAGAGGACGATAATCATACATTAATATGGGATTGTTGCATGGCGGAGAAGCCTTGTCATCTTAAGAAGTTTTGAAATATCTCTTCGATTTTTCTCGTATAAACAAATATCGTTCTGCTATATTCCGGAAGCTCTCTATTTTTCAAACTGCTGTAACCATAGAGTTGCATAATATTGCATTATTTGAGGTGCCCCAATTAGAAATAGCTAAAAAGTACCAAGAATATTTTCTTTGTAACGGTTGACATTCCTTCGAAATTGATAATTGTATTTTATGTGCAGGATGAAAAGATCTATGATCACTCCAGACTCAACAACTTGTCCTTACCTCCTGAGGATATCCGGTTGACAAAGTACGATACTGTTCTTCATGCTGCTGCCGCGGGGGGACATCCTCATGCTATCAGAACCATTTTGGCAACTGGAAAGTTTGATCCCCTTGTTCAAGATTCCAAAGGTGATACTGCATTGCATCTCGCCACTCACTTTGAAGCTCCGCTCCAGTTTCCACACTCATTGGCAGACTTTTGTGAGATTCCTAATAGGCGTATTGGCACTTCATATCAAGTGGAGTCGTCTTTGTCTACCGAGGAGCGTAAAGACTTAGTACGAATCGGAGAAAGCAGGGGATCGACATATGGCAGACCAATGAAGCCAAAGAAATGGCAGATCCAGGCCTCAATGCTTCGCCAGAGTACAGCACATGGTGGTACGAGAAGGTGTCAAAAGCGGGGATCGACATATGGCAGACCAATGAAGCCAAAGAAATGGCAGATCCAGGCCTCAATGCTTCGCCAGAGTACAGCACATGGTGGTACGAGAAGGTGTCAAAAGAAACTCAAGAAGCCAAAACAAGTTTAAATGCTGCAGCGAATGCTATATCTGTGACGGCAGCTCTCGTTGCCACGGCCTCGTACGTGGGTCCTTTGCAACCTCCTCTGGGATATGTTGCGGAGTCTGAAGGTCTGATCGACAAAATGCAAGTGCGCATTCCGTCCGTGCGGATTTTCATAGTGTGCAACACTTTGGCCTTCTATTTGGCTTTGGCGGCGATCTTGCTGTCTTTGACCCCATCGTTGCCCATGCCTCAAGAGTCGATTCTGGACGAGTTGAAGCTCATTCAGAGGACTGTGACTCTGACGGTGGGACTTCTAATTTTATCGATAGTCGCCATTCTCGTGGCTTTCGCGTCTGCTTCCATAGCCGTAATACCAGATGAAAGGTCTTGGAACGATGGAGGCCTCACTGTAGTCACCTTAGGCATTGGAGGATCCATCTGTATACTGGTTGTGCTTTTGAGTCTCTTGCGCTTACTCAGGCTCGCTTTTCATAAAAGAAAAGGTGTGCGGAGATTTTACAACAAATACGTGTGTATGTGATCATGAAAGGGGTGAAGCATCCTACTCCACCTACTTTTGGGAAAGTGACAGTTAGACGTGGATAATGCGGACTAAACGATTACGTGGATAAATCAGAAAAAAAGACTTGGTACTTGTTGTCTAAGCCTAGATTCAATTAGGAGTTTCCAGTCCAGAATTTTATATGGTGCTAGGGAATGGATTTTCTGTGTAATCGAGAAATCTTCTCCGAGACACTTATCAGGCTATGAAGATATAGTTGATATTCTTTACGACGGTAATAACTCCTCCTGCGACTTCTTTGAGACTCATGGATTGTACTCTCGCTCTCTGTGTGTACACATGCAAACTCTCAAGAGTCTGCTCACAGGAATAACGTAATTTTGGCCGCTTGTTTGTGTAACCACAGCGTTAGACCTACAAAGGATAGTACACAGCTGTCATTTGCAACTCTCAGCTTAGCCTGTAGAAATTGTTGGTTATCTTCAACATTTGAATTCTCCAGCGTCTGTGAGCTTCCGCACATTGAGTGATCCACTAGCAGATAGGACTGGAAAACTTCTGCCACTTTTTTTCACCAGCATTTTCTTTGGCCTCTCCAAAATTACCAGAGTTTCCGTGAAAGTGGTTTAAACCGGAGATTGCGAAGTCAAAAATATTGAGAAGAATGTAGCTGATGTTTGTCAGGTTTTCTGTGGGACAGTTCATGTTGTTTTCATGGATCTCGGTTGGAGTCCCGCAACACGCACGGCACAGGAGCAGCCTTGCTTCAGCAATCGCAGCAGGATAAAGGATCAGGATTGCAGCAGGCTAAAGGGGGTCACACATGAGACAAGCTGTCCAGGTATTAAGTAGTACCAACCTCCCTTTCGATTAAGTGCTGCCCAGCAAGGGATTAGATTCTCTGAAGCTTTTACGATCAATTCATTAGAACGTCAAGAGATCAAGTTGCAGAACGTTAATTGTGCTTTCAACGTATGCTGTCAGAGGTTCTCGATCTCCATTCAGAAAATTTCTTCCATACTATCAGCGGAGGTCTAGCAATTTAGCCTTTACTGAGGCTTAAACATGGCTGAATTTTAAAAGATTGTGGATGATGATGTAAGAAGGAACAACGATTGCATTTACTGTGCAGAACTGTAGGCCTTGTTATGTTTGAAATTCTCCATTCCATGTTTGATAATTGACTGAAAACTTCCTTCAAATAGTTTAGTGAAAGATACAGTTTATTAAAGAGTAGAGTTACGAGGAAGAGTGGTGCTCTACTTGATTTTCTGTGACAAGTTACAGAAGTTTTTCACCATTGTTTAACTAAATTTAAATCACTAAAACTAAAACCCACTTGGTAAACTTGATTACACATGGTCACTTGAGTTACACAAAATCCATAAGTAATTCACTCAGATAGAACATGTGCCTCGTATAATTACCTATGTCTCGGAAGACAAAAAATATTTTAATTTTTAAGTTTTAATTTATAACCAAATCCTTCCAAAAAAAATTTAAAACATAAATTAAAGCTCTTTGCATATTCTTCTTTTCTGAACTTGGAAGAAGTGAATATGCAAGGAAGTCTCTGAGGAAGGAAACTTAAAAAGTAAAACGTTTAGATTGTGCTAGTTCAAGTTTCAAAATAGCTCGAACCCTAAAAGCCTTTTACGGCCAAATAAAATACATGTTTGCGATTGAAAGTGCTGGTAATATGCTTCATGTAAACTGCCTTTTACGACCAACCAAAATATATGTTTGCGCTTGAAAGTGCTGGTAATATGCTTCATGCACAGTGGTAAGTAACTGCGTGGTAAACACACAACTACATTTCACTTTATTACTATTGTCCTTTAGTGAGTAACAAATATACGCAAGTGAGAGGTGGATAAATATGTTTTCCGCAGATACATCTCACTGAGTCTGCATCGGTCGATTAGCTCGCAATTAACAAGAATTTCTATTAGGGTCACTCAAAAACGTAAACTTCACTACAGAGTTACGTTCAGCCCCGTAATCCATATCTGATGTGATTTTACGGAAGAGAGTAACTTGGTTTGAGAGGTCTCTGTAGTCCATCTTTACATTTACGAACAGTGCTATCTCTTTCGAGTCTAGTCGTAAATTCGTAAAGCATGTCTTTATTAGAGATAAACTCTAATTCAACTGAGTTTTAGACAAAGATCATAATACTATTTAGGTCATATAGAATTAATATTGTTCAAAATTCAGGTTGCTTGTTCCAACTCACATTTGCAAGAAAAGTTTATCAAATCACATATAAATTTTATCACATCCGTTAAGTTCAAATCCGTATTTAAAATAAACATAGTGTAGAACTCTAACCACGCCGTTTTGTGGTATTCTAAAAGAAACCACAGCGCAGAACATTCGTTACAACGTTTTGCGCTGTACTACAAAAGCACAACATAAAATGTTATCTTGCGTGTTTCGTATGCTGTACGTAGCACAGCAAAATGTGACTATAGCATTCCGTTGTAATACAACGTGGACTGCTTTCCAATGTTCAGTAATTTTTACGAGGTCATTGATATTTGCATGAATAATTCTTATTTTTTTGCGCTTAATGATAAAGTGAGAAGACAATTGTTGACATTACACGTCCCAATTTTGACAATTTTGAATGAATGCCGATATCTTGACGTGCATTTATTACTAACTAATGTGTCAGATTACAGATATAGAAATATTACAGGAATTACATCAGAAGATGTAAATAATTTCGTATCATCTCTAGAGGTGATACGTAACATTTACGTCTCGTCTGTGAAAGAAAAGAAAGAAAAGATTTACGTAGATGATTGTAAAGTAATAAACCTCAGGTTTGAAGTGGAACTGGCTTGATCACACCTCCAGTACGATCGCTGCGCTTGATCATACCCCTCTTAACGTTTGGTTGCTTGATCATACCCCCAACCTGCCATCGTCCGTCCTACCGGTAGATCAAGCTATGTCACTCTATACTGCCAGCCTGGATTTCTCTCTTGCTGACGACGTGGACCGCGACTGCTTGGGACCTCGTTCATTCTCCGCACCGAGAAGAGTTTTTGGGACTCGAAGCGTTTCAGCTTGTGATTCCGAATTGTTTCTTGCAGATTTCAGAATAGTCTCCCGAAACAAAATACTGGTGGAGGCGCAGTACTGGACCGCAGTTGCTCTCGAATTTTACCTCCGCCATGGTTTCTGAGAGGCCTTGTTTGTATTCTCTACGACCTGATGTTGAATCGCTAGCGAATTTATCTTCGCCATGGTTTCTGGGAGGCCCTGGCAATATATTAACAATTGTGACCTAATGCTGAACCGCGATGGACCTAATGCTGAACCGCGAGGCGAAACACGTTTCGTTGCATTGCAAGACGAAACAGGTCTGCGGGGTGCAGTGCCATGTTTCGCTCACTACGTCTATGCACATGCCGTGTTGGCAGTGACATGGGCTGATCTACATGGCGCGGATACCGGCAGGACTAGAAATGGCAGGTTGGGGGTATGATCAAACAACCAAACGTTAAAAGAGGTATGATCAAGCGTAGCGATCGTACTTGGGGTGTAATCAAGCCATTTCCTGCAGGTTTGAATGTCCCTATACCATGTACGACGCGGCAATTAAAACGCAAACCAAGTTACGTACCTCCGCATGACCGTAAGCATTCAATGCTTGTATAGAAATTATATAATTGTTAACACTGTAATAATTTTACGACTACTCCGGAAAGAAATCTCCGAAATATAGCCGAAGATGAAGTACCCTATCGGTACAAATGAACTGGGTGGTCATCAAACAATTTACCCTCGAACATCTAGGATAAATGTTTTTCTAGAATATATGAATTTAATTATACTACAATAAATCCTTATTTTTGGTTCTTTCCGCGTCGTACCCCAATGTAGTAACGACTCAGCCTTGTTCACTAGGAGTTATAGGAGACCTTCTAGTTGAGGTGGATCAAAGATGTGTCACGAGATAAGACCGTTACCGTCATTATCTTTGTTTTCAAATATTCGATTTCATATTTGTAACACAATAAATAACAGAACTTAATGGATGACACGGCACTTTTTGGTGTATAGTACAGTAATTCGACAATGAACGTCCATGCCGCTCGGCTGTTCCTCACCACAGTAGACCGCCTGATGTACTGTAGTGAAACAAAGGCACGCGCGCAGTTTACCCTTTCTAACACGTTTCCCACAGGTTCTGGCTATTTGTCAATCGATGTTGATAAAGTTTTATTTAATATGCAAGAGGTTTAACTTACTTTTCGTTATCTGCGCACCATGACTATGGTTGCGGGGGTCATAAGGCGATGCAGCACGAAAAATTATACATCCAAAGTGTGCTTTTGGCCACGAGGAGTAAAAAGATGTACGTAGAGAGAAAAAAGGTCTGAAAGCGTCGCTGGTCCGGACCCACAGTTGGGATGTCATAGAGTGTTATGAGAATTTTATACGTATATTTTATATTTTATATGTGTTAAGGATAAAATTCCAATATATTTAAATTACATTATATATTTAGTTAAATATTATATATTAATTGCAGAGTACATGCAAGATGTTCTAGAAAGAATCCATAAGACACGTGAGTTGCAGCAAGAACCATAAGATCGAAAAAGAACCTTATCATCAAATATAGATCTTTAGTAACTTCAGAAAAGAATATTTCAACCAAGTGATAAATTCACCGTCTTCTTTTGTCGTATTTTTCATTGTAGATCATTTTCATGTTGTAATATTAACTTTGTATTAGTCTGTGACTCAATTGTTCTATTCTGGTTGAGCGCTTCTGTGTAGTTATGACCTGCAGACAATCCTTCGACATATCTCAAGAATTTTCTGATTTCTCTTAATCTTATTGGTGTCTAGTGTTTCCTTGAGTGTCAAAATTTGTTCTAGAGGAAAAAGTTTGATGAAGAAAGGATAAAATTTAAAGCTCTTTTTGCTCTTATTGGTCTACTTTTGGACCAATGGTGTTCTTGTTACTCTTCGAGATATTTTGTGTGGTTTTGAGATGCTTTAGAGAGCCATTTGCGCAAAGAATGATATGGTTGGAAAGCTCTCGACCAGAGCTACAACCTAGGCTGAAGAACCGAGTGATTTCATAAAGGATTGAAAACGCTATGATCGGTTGAGTGGAGGGGGGTGTAATTTGTACTCATTGTGACGTTTCTGGTTGTTCTGAGAGAGTTATGAAAAGTTTTGAGGAGCTGTCAGTTGGGTTGGAAAGCTGACGACAATTTGGTCGTTTTGATATCAATTTTAGCTGATCCTTGATTGATTCAGATGGTAAATGGATCTATTGAAGTTGAGAAGTGCAGACGTGATGAGACGAGTATTGTAAACTATGATAGCAATGGGGGATTGGTTATTTCTCGAGTTCTGGCTCGACTTTCTGAGTGAAACTTTCCAAATTGAGTGATGCCTTATCATTAAGATATCTAAGAAGCTTTATCCCGAATGATCGAATAGGTTATTCAGGGTCTTGGATCATATATACTTGGGTCTGTAAAACTCTTATGTTAGCACAAATTACGGTTTGATCCATATCTGAGAGTTGGTTTGAGATTCCGACGTGAAAATTATTCATGTTAGGAGTGAAGGGTCTAGTAAAGCTTCCTGTGAAATTTATTCACCATTAGTCGGCTGAGCTGGGAGAACTGATGTCTCAAAGTTTGGAGAAGCTTTTATTATTAACGGGTTCTAGTTTTGGGTCCCATCTGTTGTGATCTTTTGGTTCATTTTGAGCAATTGGAGAGGATTTTGTTACTATTAACTACCATGTATGCATACAACTTGACATTGTGAAGGTGCGGGGCTGATTTCAGCTCTTTGTAGTGAAAGAGAACATAGTCACGATGAGTCATAAGTTATTGTTTGGATTTTCGAAGCTGCTAGGTATTGTCATCATTGGTGCTATGTTGTGATCTGAGTAGTGTCTTGAACCATGCATGCTCTACCTTGCTATGATGCTTAGGAGACCAGGGTGTGCAGCAAGTTGTATTGAGATTCTATCAAGTTTGGTTGAGCAATCTTATAGCATTTTTCGGTTGTATTAGATAGAGTTGTGGCACTCAAACTGATGGGTAGCTAGTATCGCTGGGAAGTTGTTAAGTCATGCTTCTAGTGATTTAGAGTTACTTGCAGGTAGATAGTACATAGCTGAGTATTTCTGATAGAGTACAAAAGGATTTGTTAGTAATAAAATTTTCTACAACTTATAACGTATCCTTGGAATGTAACAAACTTTAACTTTGAGTTGAGAGATACAAGGTCACTTGTGCTAGAAGAGTGGATAGAGAACATTAGGGTTGAAAGATCAAGGTTTAGAGCCAATTTGTTCAAGTCACATACCTCTACACAGTCATATACCTCGTGTATTTCTGGACAGAAAAACATGGGCTACGACAGTTAGTGAATTCGACGTGAAACGTCTAAGGTGAGAAATACGTGTGTGGTTTTGCAACCATGGACGTTGAAAGTTATCTCGTGTCATAGATGAGGCTTCTACGTCTAGAGAGGCTTCAAAGGTGACCAGGCTAAAGGTGATTCAGTCTAAGTTGAGTTAAATATCTGCAGACAAGGCTATGAATTGAATCTGAAGATGAAAAGTTCGCAGTGAGAAGATGTGTTACGTCCTACTGTGACACTCTCACAAAGATCTAAAGTCTATGGTTTCAAGCTCATGTTCTCTCGAATACAAGCAGCCTATGCGTGATCATTTGGACGAGTAGTGTGAGAGTGATTCACATGTGAACTGCATGATAGACTTGAGAATCAATTCTTGTTCTGTAGCTCCCTAAACTAAGTTGTGTCTTATTACAAGTATTTGACCAAAAGCTGCCAACTTCAGCGATAAGGAACTTGGCCTCATCCCTGCAGGAAAGAATGGAAAATACATCAAAAGAAAAATATTTACAACAGCAAACTATAACAAGTGAGTAACCATCACCGAGAGAATGAATGAATGAATTTCTATGAATTTTTTGTTACAAGCTCGACCATGAGATTCACGACCACAAAGAAAACATCATCTATTCTTGTGAGAGATCCGTGTCCAGATTGAAAGTCAGAAATTGAGCCAACTTATTATGCTGCATTCGAGTACAGTGAAACTCAAACACTTTAGCGATTGGAAAATGATCGATAAACCGTGCAATAGACAGTCCATCGTTCTCCAAAAGTTCAAGATGAATTAGGACAACAACAACAGAAGGAGAAGGAGACGAAACAAAGATCACGGACGGATTCTAAAGCTAAGCTCTCATCTGCAGGATACACATTCCCACTAAAGGATTCATGTATGAAAACTACGTCGAGAAGGCAGGTTATGGTGCTCATGTGAATCGTAGAAAGACTGGCTTTGGCTCCATTATACGTTAGATACAGAGTGCATAGAAAAGTGTTCTAGAGCATTGTAACCTTGTGGGCAGGGATATCTCATCTTGCAAATTATTGCTAGTGGCACAGCAAGAAAGAGAGCTTTGTTAGTTGACTGTTGTAAAGAAAGAACTATTTATAGTCAAGATTGTACAACAACTGAGATAAATGTCATAGTAACCAGAAAGATGAAAAGGATAGTAATCAGTGCGGAGCATGAATGACCCGGTGCACAGACCTCTAGGGTAGAGGATGCTTCCCCAAAGTACACCATCTTTTTCTTTCTGAGCAAAATCAAATCATTGATGAGCTCGAAGAAATCAGTACTCAACTGTCGAAATGTCATAAATTATCGTTCGCTTGTCTTCTACGAGATATTTTAATCTGGTCATCAAGCTAAGGGCACTAGCGCTTGTATAGACACCGATCACAAGGCTATCATGAGTGAGCACCCGAGTCTTAATGATGACAATGAAATCACATGATAATCATTCGATTAAAGAAATTGCTTTTTGGAAAAGAAAAGAAGTATGTGCATTGGTATATACATCTGTAGCATGGTGACGGATTCAGTTAATCGAACTACTTTAGTTTTTAGGTTTATGGTTACTTGTCCAACCCACTGATAAGGTCGTCAAGACACACAATCAGAGGACGTATGAGAAGCTCAAGCGCTATGGACAGTCTTCTCTTTTCTCCATCGTTGAAACTCAAACGATGGAATGTGCTACCAACTAGCACGTAAACGCATTCCCGCAGTCTCACCTCTTCGGTTATAGTTTGATGTTCTTTCATTTTCAACAAAACTTGTCATTTTTTGAATACATTACCTGCATAAAGTTGAAACAGTGCCAGCCATCCAAACCAACTTCTAAACGCAGAATGATGTGCAGATCATTTTCTTCTCGCTAAGAACCTAAAAAACCAATATTCTCACTTTCCATGGAAGTTCACTCAATTCAACCAACCCCAATTCACTTTTAGCTACGAGCCAACTAGCGTTAGTGATTACTATCTTTGGCCCAAGTTCTCGAAAAGCGATTCTGAAGTCATTTAGGCATTACCAAAGGGTAATAGTACCCTAAAGGAGGGTTTCCTCCCGCCTCTATAATCATTCCAGGGTAAGGCTAAGTAAAACACCTGCGACTTCTAGTGGAAAATAAATACAACTCTCCCACTTTCAGCTTAAATCTTTTTAATCCCACGTTTCTCCTTTGTTTCCTTCTGCTCTCTTAATTGATTTGTTCTTTTTATCAACACGTTTGATTTTTCCGGTGCCCTTTTTATATATTCCCTTCTTCTTATTTCCTTCTTAACATTTCCGCTGCATTCAGGGGAACAAATTATTATTATTACTTTTACTTTTAAATATTTCTTTATTACGAATTTAATGCTTTATTAAACATATTGCTTTGCTTTTATTATTACATCGACTTTATTATTGCTTTAACTTTGTAATATTTTTTCTACTAATTACTCAATTCCAGAGAAATGAATTCAACTATTGTTACTACTCTTATTATTGTTAATATTTTTTCATTATTTCCTTCTATACTTTGTAATATTTCTTTCTACTAATTTCTCAATTCCAGAGGAATGAATTCAACTATTGCTACTACTCTTATTATTGCTAATATCTTTTCATTATTTCCTTCTATACTTTGTAAAACAGTAAATTAAACCGTTTTCTTCACTTTTATGGTGGCTTGCGTTTGTTAAACCATCAATTTAAATATTCCTTATACGAACTAGTCTCACACTTATTCACATTAACAAATCATTAATATTGAGAGAAATGATACTAATGATTTGTTATTGTTGCTATGGATCTTGATATTCTATTCCTTTGACGAAAATGCAAATAAAGATTTATTTCAGAGTCCTTTAAGCCTTAATTTGAGATCCCATTGTGGAACCCGATGGTTTCCTCTTCCTCCCGGTGTGACGATGCTTTAATTTTGCGATAGCTCTGGATATTAAATTTTTTTGATTTAATTATAACTATTTTTGTGGAGACCGATGGTTTAATTTTCCATGATTATTTTCCATTTCCTCCTCCTCTTGATGTAATGCTTCTTTAGTGTTGCGACGAGCTCTCGAAATTAAACTCTTCTGACTTCAACGCAAATTACAATTTAATTGGAGACCTTTAAGTATTGATTTTTTACTCAACATAACTATTTTCTGTGGAGCCCAATGGTTTCCTCCTCCTCCGGATGTAGCCATGCCTTAACTTTACGACAGGGTCCTGAAATTAAATTCCATTGACTTCAACGTAAATAACAATTTAATACAAAGACTTTAGGGATAATTTTGTACTCGACGTAACTATTTCAGTGACTTAACATCCCGATGGTTTTCCTCCTCTTCCCAAAAAGTTCACTCAATTCTCCAACTGAAAAGTACATATATGCATGAAAGTAAAGAAAGTACCGCCAAGAACAAGCTGCAAACGTCTAAAGATTAACGCTCGCTTTCTCTGGGCGTCCTTTTCCTTTCTTTTGATCCGCAACGCACTTTGGGGGCATATTTATCTATGAAGTATGCAAACAAACTTCAGAGATCTTTGTATTTTTTTGGTTAACATAGAAAAATATATATATATATATATATATCATAAGTTTATATTAAACTAGTATATTATATTAAATTTATTTATAGAAATTAAAGGTCAAGAAAATCAAGAGTTAAACTTAACCCATACCACAGCGCATGAAGACTCGTTTCTAGGACTACAAGACCGGGAGTTCCAAACAGAATAAACATTAACCTTTTGGTCTATATTAAGGTCGGATTAGAAGGGTTAGGTAATAAATTAATAGCATAAATTATTATGCATGCTTAAAGGTGAAGCGAAATACACATCGAAGTGAAAAGATTACTTTCCAACCTAGAACGAAGAGCATTAGCTATTCCACAGAATTAATTTTAAAACATTCTTAGGTTTTGCCTTTACCACTTTTAGAGTATTATAGTTTAAAGGTAGTGATTTTCACACCCTAAGATTAGTTTATGTTTAGCCCAGAGTGACTTACGCTTGACCAAAACTCACTTAACCGAATGATTTGTTTAAACCACCGCAAACATATTAAGAAATATTGAAAATATAATTCAAAAAGACTTGAAAATGTTTTATGTATAACAGAAAGCTCCGTCGGGTGTGACTTGGCTCACGTAATCTATCATTCGAGGCTGTGGTCGAGGAAGCAATGGTTTATGTGAGAGAAGCCAAAATGAACAGAGATTTGTGTAGCTTAAACCCCGAGTATGAGTTTAAAATCATGAAAGAGAATATTTCTTTTTCCTCGTAGTGTATTTTAAGTTTGAAGAAAGATTATTATTTCATTCTATGAAAGCCCAAAATCTTCATGTAAAACATTTCTTTGTCAATACTAAGTAATTTGTTTTGAGATGAATCATATCCTGTAAAGTTAGCGAATAGTTTTAATTTGATTCTTTATTTCACAAATTTCAAGTAAAGATTGATACGTAATCACCAGAAATATTTTCTATATACCGGTTAAAATTCTGCCAAATAAAGTCTTATGGGTTACCCGGAGCACTTGTATTCATACTCGGGGTTTAAAGGTTTTCTAGGTTCTTTTTCTATTCGCTTCATTCTCATGGTTTATGTGGATTTAAATAACATTATTTTAATCAGTGCACTTTGTCGTAGTATATCACGAGAAACATAATATGAAGTTTCTCTGGACCTCTATACTAGTTAGGAAAATATGTGAATTATAGTAGGGTTCCTGAATGTAGACTTCCCTTATCGACTGTATTCTTTTCTATTCCAAATCCAAAAGCTCATCAGAACTCTGCTACCAAGTACACTGTGGTTCCAACAATCTGCATTCATCTAACTTCACTGTTTTCCCAGCACAATGGAAAATAGTTACGTCAGACCTGAGAAGTATTTTCGAGCTAGCAAAAGAAATATTTTGGATTCATCATCTGGGATTCATCTGAACAAGTATATCAATATGCATACAAACTGCACTTCTGGCCAAGGAGAAGAAGACAAATGTTTAGACAACTCACAAAATTATCAACAAAAATTGACTGACAAGTTGCTTGAGAAAAATTTAGCGAAAAAATATATTAGATAGCTTAAAACGCAGACGTATGGAGATGCAAAGACTGATGGTCTTTACATTCTAGAGAGGACGAGAGATAAGGGACAATTGTTGGATAAATTCAGTTTATTAAACTTTGTACTAAATTTAATACTTTTAAGTGATTAAATATAAAAATCTATACTCAACTTAGTGCACTTCATAACACTTGGTAACTGCAGTTACAAAACCCATAAGTAATTCACGTAAACTGATCCTGTTCCTAATACAAACATCTCTGCGGGTTAACAAATATAATCATTTTAATTTTAATATTTTAATTTATAACTATAATCTTAAAAGGGTTAAGAAATAAACTAAACTGTTTGTGCATATTCCGCTCTTCCGAACTTGGAAGAGGTGAATATGCATGCAAAGTATTCCAGTATGCATTTATACTTCCGATGACCTCACCACTCCACTCCTCAAGCTTAAACCCCCGCTGTGGGTATATAAACTCCGGAGGGAATCATTCCCTCCGGACTGTCAGAGCGGGGGGCACGTCAAAGACGGACGCGGCTCCGCGGGCAGGATCAACGCGTCCTGCCCGCAGTTCATTCTCAGGGCCCGCCGTTTCACGGACTAGACCAGCTTTTTCAAAGGGCCCCGCCGCTTCGCGAAGCACAAAGTGACTTGTACTCAGTGCTCCGGCTCGATTTTGAAAATTTCTCGTGGATTTTGACCGCGTGTTCGTTTCGATCGTGCGGGGATTGGCAGCGTCTTTCTTTTGGCTTTCGATCGCTCTGTATTGGCACTGTTTTCATGAAAGTTTGACTTTCGATCTCTCGCTGTGGTGTTAGTTTTCAGTCGCTCGGTATTGACAGCATTTTTGTGGAGATTTGACTTCCGATCTCTCGCCTGGGTGCTAGCTTTCGATGGCTCTGTATTGACAGCGCGTTTGTGAAGGTTTGGCTTCCAGTCTCTTGCTCACCTCAGGACTTCTTGCTGCTCGGGTTGCATCTCACCATCGACTGTTTCTTTGAAGGACTTCCTGAACTTCTTCAAGCAAGCTTTCTGAATGTTTCTCGTCTTTGTTTGCTTTGGATTGGCAGCGCCTTTGATATGGCTTCCGACCGCTCGATAGTGGCAGTGTTCTTGTGAAGCTTTGGCCCACGATCTTGAGCTCGGGTGTTGGCTTTCCATCATCGACTGTTTCTCTGTAACCATCAGCAGTGTTGCAGTTTTGGTCGTTACACTTCATTTCGTGGCTCACCTGAGGACTTTCTGTCCCACGGCTTGTATCTCACGAGGACTGCTTTCTATTTGGCTCGCTTGGCTTGGCTTAGCTCCTTGTGCTTTGCCACGCAGAGTGTTTGCTTGGCAGCTTCCGGCTCACCATCGACTGTCATTGTTTGGGCTTCTTGGCGTCTTGGTATCGTCTTGGTTTTTCTAGCACATCATGTCACAGTCAAGCAAGGGTCGGCATACTGCAAGAGTACATTGGGAAGGGGGAGCGAATGGGTACTGGGAGGTCAGTGGAGGAATATTGTCTAAGTCTATACGTGTGACACCAGAAGAGTTGCGGGTCCAGTTCCCTCTGTACTCAGAAGCCTGCGTAGAGTTTTGCAAAAGCAGTGATGACTTCCACACTGCAGAAGATGAGCTTCAACTCATAGGTCGAGCAGCTGCCTCATTGACAGAAACTGAATTTCCTCGTAAACGTTTTCAGGTTTATAGGGCGTTAGCACTATATTTTGGGTATCTTGACCGCACCCAGCTTCCTGAACTTCTTGAACAGGCTGTGAAAAATACGTGGTCAGAACCTGAGGAGAAATTTGTTGGATTTAGAGCGGTTTGATGTCTATATGTTTGTGTTCTGTATTGTATCTTGCATGTTAGGAGCATTTTAGTTTTTACAGGAGCATTGCATCCCGGATAGCGGGTCCAGGAGCTGCATATGCAGTTCCTGTGAAGCGTAAACCCAAATGGGGGTCTTGGTGGGTTCAATTCCTACTTACGCTATATAGTTACTTACTACATGGAAGACACAATCAACTCAAACAAACTCAGCCTGTTCAAGAAGTTCAACAAACTCAGCCTGTTCCAAGCGAAGCCTCATTTGCTGCACAAATTTCTGCTCACATATATCTCATTATTACAAGAGTGTCAACTTCCGGTTTAGAAGAAACAGGTAAAAACCTGATAAGAAAACCATAATCTAAGAAGATCTGATGCTCAAATGTTGGATCATCCACATCGATGATATAGTAATGTAAGTGAAAAGAAAGACAGAGATAATATAAGTGAAAAGCAAAACAGCAAAACTTCTTAGTGAAAAAGCTTCACTTCTAAGTGAAAAGTAAAACAGCGATACTTCTAAGTGAAAAGCAAAACTTCTAAGTGAAAAGTAAACCAGCGAGAGGAATCATGAATTTATGTTGAAAATATACTCATAATTGTTTGTATAGTGCCTCTATATTTTTTGTGTAAAATAACAAGTGAATGTGAGCTACTATCTTATATCAGTGTCCAAAAATACGTTTCCTCAACTCGTCTTTCCATATTGTTGTACGACGTACAAGAACTCGATTTGTAGCTGGTCGACGACGAACACTAGAGTCATTTTGACGACGTGGATATACTGCCACAACCTCACGTCTGATGTTCTCATTCCAATCCATCGCTGCACATGCTAGCCGAGCTTCATGTGAACGCTCCCAATGGATCCTCTTCGTCGCGAACTTGTTGATGACGGAGTGGAAGGTCTCGCTCATGTAGTTCTCTCGAGCGTGAGTATAGAAGCGCATCTTGGCAGGAGTGATATGCTTTGCCAAGAAGGCTTGCACGGCTAAATGCGTCGTTCCGCCATATGCATATCGTGCACCCTCTCCAAACATACGAGAAGAACACTGACGATCACCTGGGAGTATGCAACAATCAGAATGATCACCTGCCCAGTGTGAAGCTGCAGTCAATATGTCGAAAATCATCAATCCTGGACCAGAATCACCCCTGTAAACACAAAAAGATCACGAAATATTAGAGAATAAATACTTCATGTGACATCTATATTCAATGAGTCAAGACGATGCAACAACGAAAAATCACCTCTCAGAGCAACGTCTCGCACATGTGTAGATCCAAGACTTGAGCTTGTACGTAATATCATGGATAGCAAGTTCAGGATACTTGTATCCTCGAGTGCGCTCAACTTCCCAGTAGTCCTCAGGGGGAAGTGCAAGATGCTCTGCTATCCTGTTTACAAGTGTTGTCTTAGAACCTGATATTAGAAGATTGTTTGTCCGACAAAAGACCTTTAGTTGAGTGACCGAAAACACCGATAGCTCTCTCCGACATCTCGCACTCTCTATTGAACGATCACTAGCTGACACTCGCACATCTTGTAACTCCTCTTTGAACTTGGTCAAGATGCCTTTGCATTTGTGCCAAAGATCTTTCTGATTGCATATTCCATGCCTGCACCATGAGAACGACAGTACATAAAAATATTATATATCTAACCAAAAAATGGAATAAAATACAAAAGTCGCAATAGAAATAAAATGCAAAGAGATCAATTATTCTACAACCTATCGATAATTGTGTCGACGGCATGATTATCATCATGGATGATCTCAGAGATATGTATGCCTTTCTCGATGAGCATCTCAATGCCTCTCTCGACAGCTGCAGTCTCTATTCGCCAAGAGCTCTCGACCTCTACTCGTGTCATCGTCACCATCTCAAGAACACGATTATCAGCAGCATTGATGAATGGAACAGTCCCATGATAACCATTCCGTGACGAGTCCCATCTACAGTCAACATATACCACCAAACCCTCTGCAAAAATGATAGAACAAAAGAAAATAAGAAATGAAAAATGATCCAAAACGCTTAGAATCAAGCGAACTATGAAAACACGAATAAAGTATAAAGAAATATTTACCCGTAGAAGACAACAACTCAGAATGCAATATCGTCTTATGTTCCTCCCACAACTGCAATGTCGCTTTGCACCACCCAATAGGTCGTCCAATGCCAGCTTGGAAGTCGTACCAATGTTTCTCCGTGGGAACATGAAGTCGCATGGCCTCGAGCATACTCGCAATAGAAGTATAACTGAGACCTGAACACAATGCTGCATGGTACATCTGCCCTATAACATCTGGTGTACCCTTCTCTCTTTCCATCTCCGCTGTCACAAATACTGTCGTATGTCCAGCATCGCATCCAAACTTCAGCTGCCAACACTGCTGAAACTCTGTGATCACGGGAGGGAGACAGTAGAATACACAACCGGACCGAGGACACTTGACATGAAAGACCTCACAGAACTCAAGAATCTTCCCTCGACCCCAAAGTCCATACTCTGCTGACATCCGAACACTCGGCTCATCTGCCGTCTCAAAAAGGTGCTTCTCATCCATGGCATCTGGTAATACGTTCTGGGTAGCATCACCACCACTCGTACTCGCTGTAGCTACCTCTTGACTATCACGAATAAGTGTCCAACTATTCTCCATGTTGACATCTAACACCTCTCTCTCAGCTCTTTCCTCGAGTGAAACTCTCTCGGGCGCTGCTACACGAGCTGCACGCGCTCTCTCTAATGCCTCTATACGTCCTGCTGCACCATCTAACAACCACCTCAACACCTGAGCATGTGACGCACCTTCTCCCAATGCATGACGTAAACGGGTGTATGTGTCTAAGAGGTCCTCAGGAATTCTAATAACCTGCGTCATGTTTGGACGTCTCCTCGTATGATAATTGACATGATCGGACGGGAACTGTCCCCAACGTCGTTCAGCCATGACTCCTCGATACTCAGACTTCAAAACATGACAAACCCATGACAACAATATGTGTCACCATTCCAGATAATAAAAAATATATATAGATATATTACAATAATCCAATCAAATACTAATATATCACAAGACTAATCTATCCGAAGAGCGGGATCCCAATATTACTATCAAAACATTCAAAGAAAAATCATAACACCAACACACAACAGCTTTTATGTATCCTTATAGAAAACTGTTGAAGATGAATATATAACAAATATAAACTAAATATGTCAAGAGATTCGAGAATACCTCTAACCAGAAGTGGAAATTAGTAGAAAGAGTAATTCGTTAGGAGGAGCAGGGACAACAGATGTACATAGTAATACACACTCTGTGTTTGCATGGACCCACAGCGCAGCTGCTTCTCCTAAGGAACTCTGGACTCCTGCTGGTGATAATGAGAACAACCTGGAGTCTTACTGTGATAATGAGCACAACATGGAGTCTTAGTCTCACCTCACTCTGCTCCCGCAGGCACTGGAAACTTCGGATTGGGTCAGATGCAAAATTTTTGTAAAATTGCCCTGTATTTGTGGGCACCTGCCCAAACAAGAATCTATTTTGAAATTGGAATGTTCCTGTATTTAGCCAATCAGTGACAGGCGGCTTCTTTCTGAGAACTTTCGAATTTCAGATCCATAATTTATTTTTATTTCTGCATCATTTATAATTCTTTTTATATAGAAAGATAGATCTCGAAATTATCTTTCTATCGCTATGCGGCACTCCAACTCCCGTCGCGAATTGAGAAAGATATGGGCACCGGAAAATCGGGTCTGGATAACCCAGATCCCGCCGTTTCGCGAATTCGAAACAGCGGAATGCCGGGTCTGGGTTACCCAGACCCCAAATACGGTTAGTCGGGGTTTAAAGCTAGAAAGTACCCAAGGAAAAGACAGGTGGCGAATGGAAAAAGGAAAAGCGAAAAGAAGCAAATCATGAGGACAACATGAGATATCTCATTCAGCAGTAATTCATAAGATGGAAATTTAATATACATCCAAAGTGCATTTCTAGTCGAACGGAGAAAAAAGACAAATGTTTAAACAAATCAAAAAATATCATGAATAATTTATTTATAATTATTTTTAATAATTTAATGAAAAAGATAGTTTATTAAAGCTCAGAGTTACGAGGAAGAGTGGTGCTCCACTTGATTTTCTGCGACAAAAGTGATAGAATTTTGTGTGATTGTGATAAAGTTTTCTAATTTTGCTTTACTGAATTTAAATCACTAAAATTTAAATCTATTCGATAAACTTGATTACATATGGTCACTTGAGTTACACACAACTCATAAGGAATTCACTCAGACAGAACCTGTGTCTAGTAGAAAGACATGTGTCTAGTAGAAAGACATGTGTCTCTCGCGAATAGTAATCCTTTTAATTTATAATTTATAATTTATAATCTAACTCTTTCAAGAAAAAGTTAAAATATAATTAAAATTCTTTACATATTCCTTCTTCAGAACTTGGAAGAAGTGAATATGCAAGGAAGTCTCAGAGTACGGAAACTTAAGAAGTTCAAGTTTCAAAATAGCTAAAACCCTAAACTGCCTCTTACGACGAACCAAATTATACGTTTTTGCTTGAAAGTGCTGGTAATATGCTTCATGTACAGTGGTAAGTAACTACGTGGTAAGCACACAACTACATGTCAGTTTATTACTACAGTCCTCTAGTGAGTAAACATGCAAATACACGCAAGTGAGAGATGGATAATATCTTTCCGGCAGAAACATCTCACTGAGTCTACATCGTCCCGTTAACTCGCAATTAACAATATATTGCTACTAGGTTCACTCAAACCCAAAATCTAACTTAACTATGGAGTTACGTCAAGCCCGTAACCCAAATCCGATGTGGTTTTACGGAAGAGGGTAACTTGGTTTGAGAGGTCTCTGTAGTTGGTTCTTACAGTTACTAACAGCGTTATCTCTTTCAGACCTAGTCGTAAATCTGTAAAGCACTTTTGAATTAGAGATAAACTCTAATTAAAACTGACTTTTAAACAAGATCATAAGTATTATTTAGACGACAGAGAACTAATATTATTCAAAGTTCAGATTGCTTGTTCCAACCCATATTCACACCAAAAGTTTATAAGATCATATAAGAACTTTATCATATCCACTAAGTTTAAATCCTACTTAAATAAGCTTGGTGCGGAACCCTAACCACGAGATTCCGTGCTGTTGTAAAAGAAAATCACAGCCCAGAACATTTATTACAACGTTCTACGCTATACTACAAAAGCACAGAATGGAATGCTATTTATCTGTTCCGACCCACAGCGGAATGTAACTATAGCATTCTGTCGTAATACAGCACGGAATGCTTTCAGTATTTTATGAGGCAGAATGCTCTTAATGGCAAAGCGCATTGTTAATGTTCCATAAGTCCCAAAGGTGCACTTGCTTTCATTCCAATTTTGAATGGATGAGGAATGAGGAAACCTTGACATGCATTTACGGTTGATTAATGTGTCAAATTATAGGCATAAGAACATTACAGGAGTTACAACTGAAGACATAAATATTTCATGTATCATCTCTAGAGGTGATACATAACGTTTACCTCTTGTCACTAAAAACAATCTTTTATGTCGACCACTGTAAAGTCGTAAACCTCAGGTTTGAATGTCCCTATTACCATATACGGCGTGGCAATTAATGTAGAACCAGATTAAGTACCTCCGCGTGACCGTAAGCATCCAATGCTTGTCAGGAAATTAGAAAATTATTAACATTATAATAATTTTATGATTATTTTAGAAAAGCATCTCTGATATATAGTCGAAGATAAGTACCCTATCAGTACAAATGAACTGGGTGGTCATCGAACAATTTACCCTCGAACATCGAGAATAACTAATTTTCTAGAATATAAATTGAATTATACTGCAATGAAATTGTTTTTTTTGTTTTTTTCTCGTCGTACCTCGATGTAGGGACACATCATACTCAGTCTTGTTCACTGGGAGTTGCAAGAGACCTTCCAGTTGAGGTGGATCATAGATGTGTCACAGGATAAGACCGTTATTGTCATCACCTTTGTTTCAGATACTCGATTTCATATTTGGGACATGATAAATAACAGAACTTAATGGATGACACGGCACTTTTTGGTGTATAGTACTGTAAATCATTAGGATGCTTTCTATGATTTGTATGACAAAGTGTAAGGACGTTTCTTTGTTGAACAAATAAACTTCATTATGTGAATTTTTGTAAATAAACAAAAGAAAGCACTAGAAGTTACCACCACTGTTGTTATTCTCTTATCTCCCCGGATAAATTTCAATTCACAACCTCCTGGTGAGATCGTGATACCTGCAGGAATCCTCACTTCGACACTGATGTCCATGCCTCTTGGCTGTTCTTCACCACAGTAGACCGCCAGATGGACTGTACTGAAACAAAGATACGCGTGGAGTTTACTCTTTCCAACACATTTCCGACAGGTTCTGGCTATTTCTCAATCGTTGTTGTAGAGTTTTATTAAATATGCAAGAGGTTTAAGTTATTTTCATTATCTGCGCACCATGACTATGTGTGTGGGGGTCATAAGGTGATGCAGCACGAAAATATACATCCGCGCGGAGTAAAAAGATGTACGTAAAGAAAATAGAAAATCTGAAAATGTCACCTCGACTGCACCCCAACTGTGGGGTGCCATCGAGGTGTTGTGAGATTTTTATAAGTGTTAAAGAGAAATTCTCAGTATATTTAAATTAAAGTATATATTTTTATTAAATGTTATATATTAGTTGCAGAGTACATGCTGGATGTTCCAGAAAGGAGCCATAAGACCGAAAAGAACCGTATCTTAAATTGATTTTCTACAAGGTGTAATTTATCACCTAACTTTTCTCGCAAGAGGAATTAAGTGAAAAATTAAATTCCTTTGCATATTCCCCTCTTCCGAACATGGAAGAGATGAAAATGCAAAGAATTCTGGAAAACTAAGACGAAAAAAACACAAACCAAAGCAGTCAGAGAGACAAGAAAAGGGAAAAGTGCAGAGGAATGAAGAACCAAAAAGAGATCAAAATGGAAAACCACGAAAGAGAATCTGAACAACCAGAGAAGATCAGAGAAAATCGATTTTCATCTATCTAAAGTAAACCTAAATGGTATAAAGTATTTGAAAAGAGTAGCCCTGAGTCTGGGATGTGTGAAGAATTGCCGCGACATGTAAAGCTGCAGCCAAATATCACGAGTAGCTGGACACTGGACTAATATATATCCCCCCATGGCCTTGTACATATGATTGCTTAGCATTTTTTGTTATCCGAAAATACGTAAATATTATGTTGAAATTTCGAATTTATATCTAACTTAAATGATAACATTACCGAGAGTTACAAGCAGAACCAGACATAACCCATTAGCAAAGTTCAGGTCACACATTGAAGAAAGTATCGAGTATTCATCCGCACATTAACTTTTTCTGTAACCTTTCCGGCCTGAAGGGTTAAGAAATAACTAACAGAAAACACTGCGACCTTCTAAATGTAATGAGATGAATATACGTCCAAAGCGTCCCAGCGGAGAATGCGAGGAAGAAGACGAGCGGGTGTTTCGACGAAAGAAATCAAAGAGGCCGATTGGTTGAGAAGAGGGCCGCGCCTTCGCTTCGCGTTAAATGTATCGTAAACCAGTGTATAAGCGGTTGAATGAGAGGAATAGAGCGAGCTGGTGTGACGGCCAGGAAAATCAAAGATGGCGGTTGGTTCAGAGGAGAAGCGCGCCTTCGCTTGGTTAAATGCATATAACTAAGTTGAGTAGGTGGCTGCGCATTATTGTTAATAGCCTGTTAGGTTAACTAGGCGGCTGGGGTGACGGGGTGAGGCGCTGCTGTTTGTCAATTGTCGTCAAATTTTCTCGGCGCTCGATTGCTTCTCGTTTTTCTCCTTGAATGCTCGCTGGTTTGCTGGCTAGAGTGGACCATTGCTGTGGATGGTTGTTTTTCTGCGAGTGAGATGAGGCGGTATGGTCACGGTATCCGAGTATGGAGACCGCGTTCTCGTCTTTGCCTTGCTGGGAATCGGGGCAGCGAGCGAAATGAGGTCCTCTGCTGATTTTTGTGCCTTGCTGGGGATGTGGGCAGAGGCGCAGCACGAACTGGAGAATTTCCTCTTCTTGAATATGTTTATGCTCATGTGCTGATTCGCTCAAGTTATCTTGGCTAGCGCGCTTGGATTTCGTCCCGACTGCAGACCGCGATGTCATTTCTCGGGTCGTTTTGACTCCTTCACTTCGTTCTGTCTATGTTCGTTTGTGTTTTTCTCTTTGTGCGCCATGTGTCTTCAGTAGTATCTTTTGTCACGCCCGTTTCTCATCAGGAGACTGCCACGATGGAACGGAACGGGCGAGAGAACATGCAGCAACTTCTTAAGATAAGTTTTCTGTTCTGTTTGCTCCATCTTACTTTGTCAACTATGGAAGACTCAGATATTGCTGTTACTGCGGAAGAGGTAGAAAGTGAGATTGAGCAGTCTCCAGAGAGTTCTGATACTGTGGAGCCATCACAGATATTTCCGTCTTTGCGCTTCTCTCCTGTAGTTCCTCGTTTCCCTTATTTGTCCATTCACGAGCCTATGAGATCATTCTCGGAAGACAGACTTCAGTTAACACGGACTTATTGTTATTTAGACATCGTTTCTTCTCGAGAAATTGTCTCGTTTCTGTTCAAGTTCGATTATGTGAAAATAACGAGAACTTGTTTTCCATGCCCTGTACACTCTATTCCTCTACAGTGGCTTGCAGGCCCGTATAGATTTTTTTCATACTCCTCTGATAATATGTCCCTTTACCTGCAGGATCGGAGGTTTCGGTTATTTTCGTATCCTGCATTCTTCAATCGTTCTGAGCACTTATTAGAGTCTACTGTGTCTTGCTTATACAGGACGCACTCCTTACCTTGTTTGTGCACTGTCCTCGATCCGTTCGAACTCAGTTTTGTTTGTCATCACTATCCTTGCTTATCGCGAGATAATGTCTTTGAGAAGGGAGGCCAGGGCGAGGAGACCGAGCCTCGAAGCGTCAGTGACAGTTTGCAGGACTGGGACTGACCTCGATATAGCATTGTTCTCGTTGCTTTCTGACTTCCTTCACGCACAATGTCTATCAGGGGTATTTTCGGTCGAACGTGGAGGCAGCCTCCTCCACTTGCACTTTCAGGGGGTCATCTGCATCTACTCCAAATCTTGTATCGATATCAAGAAACGTCTGCTGCGAGCTCTTGGCTGGGACCAGAGCAAACCTGTTGGTGGAGAGCTGTGCGTGAAGTTGTTATCGAAGAAAGGACTGCACACGTTCGTAGGTATGGTAGGGTACTGCCTTAAAGATGAGCAAGAGCCGCATCATGTGGCTGCGATGAAGAATATCAGCGAGGCGATTGTTGCTGACGGGAAAGAGCTTTTTATGCTGCTTGGTGCTGCGGACACAAAGAACAGAGTAGAGTTAACGTATTTCAACATACTGCAGAGGGCTCTTCAATACAACAGGTACAAAAGCACCCATCCACTGTCAACAACATTTCCACGCTGTTTGCGCGCCATGCTTATGTCTGGGAAGTATATGCCGTCTCCTAGGTGGCTTCTTCAACATGGTATACACAAGAGGCGTGCAGATGCGCTGTGGAGTTCTCTTGTGAGTCCTCGGGACGTGACTCCCGAGGACATAGATGAGATATTCTTTTTCAGAGAAAACCAGCGGTGCCCACGTTGTAGTCACAGGTACTATCAGTACACAGAAAGGCAGGACGATGAGGAGCATGCACTGGAAGTACCATCCCAAGCAGACGTGCAACCTCGTCATGATAGTCCTCTACCGGAGTATATACCGCTTGCAACAGCCCTCCTGCGGTCCACGGGCTCCGATAGATGCTTCCCGATTACAGTTTGAGGTTGATGTACTTCACACAGATGGTTTCTTGTACAAACGTAGAAATATATACTGGTTGTAGTTGAGTATATGTATGGTTTACACAGAGCTAGAAATGTATATGATTCGTGGAGTGTGTACAGAGAAATGCTGCCTTCTTGTCTGTGATTATGCTTCACAGACGGTCACAGACTCCGATAGATGTGCCTGGTATTTCCTATCAGATGTATCTGGTACTCTCTGGTATTCTGGTCCATAGATGTTTCTGTTTTCTGTTCAATGAAGTGAAGTTGGCCTTCCCAGAACGACCAGTTTTCGTGAAGTCTATCTTCCTTGTCTGGTATTTGCTATGAGTTGAATTGGTTCGGAGATGCATCTTTTCAATTCGTGGATTGATGGCCGCCGGTTTTCGTCAAGATCATGTGCGCGGCAGTAAAGTGGTTTACATGAATCTGTTGTGAAATCTATGTTGCGAGCTAGAAACAACGTGGAACCTATACCGGCCGGTTTGCAACGAAGATAGCGGTTCAAAGAGTGACATAAATTTTTCGGTACCGGTTTCAGAAAAGTGGACTGTGCGAACCGTAAACGTCAAACAGAACGACGCGAAATGAGTGGTCACCCTGTACTGCACGTAACAAAAAATTAATAAAATACCACCAGCATGCAACGAATCTCACAGCAGTGAATATACGTAGCTAGTACGAATATCTTAGATAGAATATCATCAGTACGTAGATGTAAGTTCTTAGATTCCTTGGCAGTGTTACACAATTTACATAGAGGAGATTCAGGAATATTAAAGCAAGTAGAATAAGGTGCTGTGTTTGCAATGGAATTGCAGAGCTATGCATTTGAGATTGATCCAAATCTAACATGTTCCTCTCTTCCTCTGAAATTCATTTTAATATGATAAAAATATTCAAAATAAATTCGTTTTTATTTCTTATGAGATTCTTATCTCCAAGAGAAAGTTCAAACTAGTTTAGATGTATACTATAAGAATTTATAATTTAATATAAATATTAAACCTTAGGTGAAGAAAAAAATATTTTTTCTTTGTTTACTTTAGATTAGGAAAAAGATATTGGTTTGTCTCAAGGAGTCACTAAAATTTCCTGTAATACCTTTCAAGGGATGTTGAGTAATAAAGTATGGAGTCAATCAAATACTGTAAAGCTATTTGAGAGCTTTGATTAATATTTCAATTTAACAAATTTAGTTCTTGTAAAGAAATCTTATCAGAAAAATTAAGTTTATGTATAAGTGTTCAATTTCTTCTTCTTCAGACAACGCATCCGCAGAAAGAAACCTCCAGTTTACAGAGCATATAAAGGGGCACATGTGCCCCTTTATATGCATTAAGCTTGGCTGGATCTACCTTGCCAAGCTTAATGCAGGTTACTAGCTTGAAAGGTATCTAAGATATCATGTATTGAAGTTGGAAAAACTCTCAACTTGAAGTTCCTTACGTGTTCAATTGCTGCCAAACAACTTATATGTTCGACGCCAACTATCATAGACGCCGCAAGTGTGGTATGTCCTCGTACCTCATGAAGTGTTAGAACTTTGCATGATTGGTTACCTCCTGGCAGTTGCATTCACGTAATGTACGTTATTTCTAGATCTTAAAGCACAAGTGGGGTATATAAACCCCCAACCACCGACGTGGAGTTCTCTTGGGTCCTTGTATCAGACACCGGCACTTGTCTGAGCCTCTTCCCCACGGCCGAGCATTACTCTAGGGTTTGGCGTTAGGATATCGGGGCCTGCTTGTCTCGTCTTCGAGCCGCACTGCGTGCGTTGAGGACATCATGAAAGTCTTGTCTTGGAGGTGCACTGCGAGTGTTGATTTATCGTTTTGATTACTGATTGTCATCGTGGTGGACGATCACGGTTTGGTTTGATTTCGTGCAGCATCTCAAGCATCTGTCGCTTGTTGACGAGGGTCACTCGCGTGGAGTATTTTGTGATTATTTTTCTATGCTGCATCGACTTCGTTTCTTACATCTGGACGAACTCGCCGAGTTTTTAGTTAGTGCGGCATAGCTCGTTCTACTACAAGAGGCAGATGAACAGAACAGAAGTGACGAACAAAACAAAAACACGTGAGACTCATAGAAGCAGCGAAACTCAACTAAACCTCTACAAAGACTGCACCAAGACAAGAAATGATCACGTGGAGACTGCACCAAGACAAAAAATGATCAATCCTGGCCCACCAAGGAAAAAATTGATGCAGTATATGAAAGAAAGAAAACTCCACTGTATGCCCCACACCGGTGACGAGCTGCATCAGCATTGGTCCGTGACGAACGGACTAATGCTGCGAGCTATGCCGCACGAAACTGAAAATACATAAAGAAATTTAAAATTTAATTTCAAACGTGATTCAAACTAAAAGTTAATATTTTCTTTTCATATATATAAAGGTACAGAACTAAATTAGAAATACAGAAAAAATATTTACTTTCTGTATATTCATTTGTAGTGGATAAAATGAAAAATTTAAAATATCTCATAAATCTGTTAAAAAACACAAAATTTAGTGAGACATACTGAACTCAAGCACCCAATGAAAAAAATGAATGAAAAAAATCCACTGTATGAACGGAAAATTTTGGCAACAAATTAAACGATGTATATTTGTTTCTCCACGTGAAGATGGAGAGGCGAATAATAAATACTCTCCCAATAATAAATAATACACGCATCTGGTGTCTTCTTTTCGAAGAAGCGAAAGAGATAATTACAAATATGTTCAAGAACCCTCAACAGAATTCTAACTTCTGGCTCCAAAGCAGCGCGAAAGCAACGGAAAAAGCACTAGATGGAGCAAAGTGTCACGGAGCACTCAACGACGTCCATCGGACCCGGTCGACCGTCTGCGTTGTAGTCCGCTGGGAGTTTCTCTTCGTAGGGCATCGATATAATTGTGTTCTGATGTTTTCATTCTGCTTGATCGTTTCCGTACTCGACGATCATCGTCGAAGTAGACCTGGAGGCGAAACATCGCTATCTTTCAAACGTCTATGATTCCCTTTAAAAGATCCAGCATTGTACCTTTAAGTTACTAACTATTGCCACACGACGAAGTGAACGAAGAAAATAGTGGCCAGCAGAGGGATCGGGGAGAAGATGGTGGTCGCTGAATCTCCAAGACGATCATCGAGCGTAATGAGTCTCATCACATCGCTGATGGTGTCTACTACTTCGCTCCCGTCGCAAGTGCTTCCAGTAAACTGTGCTGCACCGGAAGCATCCCACGCCTTCACACAGTCCAGAAGCGCGTTGCTGCACACAGGATTCACATAGTTCGCTGTACCACCACACCAGTTTGTCCTGTTAGAGCTTTTATTACTCGTATCTATCGTCAAATGTCAAGGTGCCACAGACCTCTCATTCGTTTGGCGCGATCATCGTACATAGAAAAAGCTGTTTTCTTGAGCGCATATATAAGACCAGGTCACCAAAATTGTCACCGAGGATGTCAAGGGTGATCGTTTATCTAGTATGTACATGAGGCTGAGAGATTCTTAAGAGCTTGGGACGACAGTTCTGATGGAGTTTCAAAAGACGAGGACTTCCACTGTGCTGACTGTCAGTAGGTGTCGACTCGGTTTGAGCATGACTGGACCAAGCAAGTCCGCAACAACTTTTATCTCTTCAAGGGACAATTGACTCCAAGGTTTAGACGTACGAAAAGGGGGCTTCGACACGAGCGAGAAAAGGTAATGACAATGTGCTGAGTGAGACAGATGAAAAAGGGAGGCCTGCACTGTGTAAATGTGGAGCTTGCATGCGTGGGGTTTGATTTTACCGAGATCATCGGATCCAACGCAGTCATCATGGGCCAGACAGCACGCATCAAGGCCGTCACAGGGAGCTGCTCCAGCGCATCCACTGTACCCTACTCCACAGTATTTCCCATATCGCAACCTGACCGGATCTGTACACCATCAAACAGTTACTACTTTCTTCTGCTCATATATATCAGATGTCCAGTGAATCGGAAACAAATACGAACTTTACACCTCGAACACTCGAAAGTCGCTGTTGATTGAGTACACTCTCTTTCAGCTCAGAATCCTCCACACAATATTCACGACGGCCGAGTTCACTTTCAACTAAAACTATTCAAGACATCGAAGAAAGAGCGAGATACCAACTTTCGCAATGATTGGACTCGCACTCGTTGCTGCATGTCTGCAATACACATGTTCCCGACACATTTTCAGTCATTACCAGCTGAGAAAGCCCAAAAATTCCATGGAGATCTCGGGAAAGTTACGGTAGAACTTACCAGATAGGACAGTCACTCCATTGCCAATTATGTTTTATGGAAACTCTCATTGTATATTTGGATCTTAAGTTACAACAGTTTACAAACTAGTGTATTGTAAAAAGCGGTAATACGTTTCCCCTGACCTTTGAATTCCTTACTACACTGCGGACATTATAAGTGAGTGTAACCTGCGGAGTCTAACGACGGATACATGTTAGTAAGCATGATGAGTCGACTGAGCCGAAAGGCAAGGTTATGTTATACCGCTGCGGTAGTATTGACGTATAGAGAGTGCGCTAAGGGCAGCACAGTCAGACAGAACACTGTCAGGACCAATGCTTTCTCCATTCAAGATGATCCACACATCCAATTCGACTTCGCCTCTAAGCTTTTTCTCTTCGTCGTTCGACAAGCATTCCGGCAGATGTGCTCACTCTTTTCGTTGAGCTAAGAGAAGAGGCAGAAGGTCGAACGTTAAGTTCACTTAGTATTCTGCTTCTCGATCGGGTCGGACTCCAACAAGATGTAGCCAAGTGGCAAAAGCAATTCTTCACTGCCAGGGACGTCTGATCGATCGATCGATCTCCACAACCGTTACTGTGAAGAGTGAAGGACGTCGACTTTGAAGGTGCTTCCAAATGCTTCTGGAGAATCGACCGGTACTTCTGGATAATACTCTCACTGCACTTTACCTTCATACGAGGAGACTAAGAATAGCTCTTGTGCTGTAAGAGATGTCAGGCTGCATGCTTGGCACTCATACAACGTGTCTCCTTCAACTTTCATGAACGAGACTCGCTGGAAAGTTATCAAGAGGGCCCCAGATTTCACACCCACACGCAGAGAGTCAAAGAATAACCGACTAATCCGACCGGGAAAGGGACATTGTCAACTACTTGGTTTCTTGAGAGTCAAAGTGCACGTATTTCCTTTCCGCTGCCATGCATGTCGACGGTGAATCAACAGGAAGTGGGTGAGATGCTAAAAGTATGAGATGTAAATAAGATAGTCGGGAGGTTGATATCTAGATATGAGTGGCACTCTCGAGATTCTTTACTCCTCTCCATTCTGACATATATATGAAAGCTTCGTTAATTGACTTCATTATCTGCATATATTCACCAAAAGGAGACAGTGAAAGTACACTTTACAAAGTAAGTTCTTCAAAGTAAGATTCTTAGCGCTGAGTGTAGCAGATGACAATGATGCATGCGAAGTTTCTTAGCGCTGAGTGTAGCAGATGACGATGATGCATGCCAAGTTCAGCATGGAAGTGCGTGCATTCTGTTACTATTATTTTGCAAATGTGTCAACTTGTCTTTTGACGTGGAAGAGGAAGAGGAAGAGAAGAGAAGAGAAGAGAAGAGCAGAGCATATTCGAGCCGGGAGATTCTGGACAAGTTCCTAGGCTTGAAAAGCGTGCGTTCTTTCGTCATTGTCACTTTTAGTAGCTTTTTGTACAATGACAGTTATGAACTCTTTTAACGAGTCTTAGTGTAAGAGAAATTTTGCGCCTTTGTCTCGAGATAAGAAGGGATAGCGTGAGAGACGAATGCATTTGTCCAAAATAGATCCCGTCTCACAACTTTAGAATCTTCATAAGAGAGATTTAGACGAGTTTGAAAAACTGATTACACAAACTTAACTTTGTAGTTACAAGTTTATTAGATTATCACATTGTACTCTGAGACATCGAGGTTAAATATTCAGTTAAGAACACAGAATTCAATTGACTAATGAACTTAAGTTAATGTATTTTTATATTTAAACTGTGCTTTACACGTTTTAAATAACTTTGAATATTCACATACTTGTTTATAAGTTATTACCAGAATTTAGTAAAATATAAAAAAGTGAAATATAAAAACCATATATATATATAACAAAATGTGACATCAAAATGAAATGATTAAACTTGTTATCCCTATGCTTGAAGTAATCAACGTAAGCACATAGGACTGTTTACAACTCTTACTGATATTGTCGTTGCGGGTGATAAACTTACTTTGTTATGGAGATTAACGAGGTGGACTTTTTCCACCATCTTACATCAAGCTAAAGAAACTATATACGTGGAAAAATCCCAGACTAAACTAATCAGACAGAAATAAGAGAAATTTTCATTTAATAAATCTTATCAAACGAACTGATAAGCACAACATGTTCCATTGGCACACGTACATAATTGTGAATCATAACGATAATGTGAGATTTATGATTTGTACCGAAATTGTACGTCCAAGTTGATAAGCTCGCTATGATTTACATCTCTTGTCTTCCATTCCTTCCATAGTAAAATTATATTAAAAATAGTAGCTTACATATTATATGCGGAAAGAAGTTGTCTAATACTCTTGTTTCTGATGTTCTTTTGTTCTAACTCTTTTCCAACATCTCGTTAATTGTCCGCCAGTTTATTTTCTTGTTTATTTAGTTTAATTGTCCGCCATATTTTATTTTCTTGACGCGGTAATATAACCTATTACTTAACTTCTATAAAAACTTAAATAAAATATTCACAAAAAATGTTACAACAAAAAAAAAAGAAACAGAGACAAAGCAAAAAGCAAACACCGTTAAGCAAACAATCAGAGGAATTCTGGGAGAATACTCTCCAAACTCATCGCACCAGAGAACCAACTCCTTTTTCAGATTTCTTTTATTATAAAATTATAAAATTATAAAATATATCCCCCTTGTCCTTTCTTGATCTATGTCCGCCATGGTAATTTGGATATATATATATCGAAAAATATGGAAAAGAGAAATATGTAAGGGTTTAATTTATTATCTAATCTATTTTCTTAGAAATGGTTAGGTAATAAACTGAAGTCAAATTTATCTAATGTGTTTTGTAGCAGCCTCTTGCACTTGTAGTTCCAGAAGCTTGCTTGTCCTTGTTTGCTTTATAGGTAATGTTTGTAACCAACTCTCAGTGCGGTTATCATTTAATATTTATATATAAATTTAATTTTCTTGTTAATTTAGTTATAGACATTTTACAGAATATTTTTATATATTTTTATAAAAAAAATCGAAAAACTTTTTTGAAGTTGAATACATACGTGATAAGTTAAATAAATCCCAAAAAGAAAAATTAAATCAATTTAACTTTTGTTAGGACTGTTTGTTTGTATTTGTCTTTCTAATAAATCACGTAAATAGGAATTCTGAGAGAAAAACGTCAAGACGTCATATTCTTATAAAGTAAGAGCGCAGAGGGAAATTTCAATATTCCGTGTAGTTAGTAGAATAATATAGTCAACATTCACATTCTTTGAAACTCTAATGAGGATTTGTGTTTTCTAAGTTGGTCAATTATTTAATATGATAATACATAGCACTATAAGGAAATGAAAACGACTACGGACTGTAAAAAAGAAGAAGAAAAAATAGTTTTGCTTGCAATGGAATTGCAGGGCTATACGTTAGGACTTTTTAGATTTATCCCCTTTCTTTCTCTTTTTGGTTTTAACAACTATGTTTTATTTCTTATTTCACATTTTGGTTTTCATCATGACTCCATCCGTTTCTTTACTACACGAAAAAAAAATTTATCTTTTCCATTCTGATTTTCACAATCGACGTATAGCTACCGCATAGCAAAAACCATAAACGAAGAACAGTAAAAGAAGATTATCGCTTAAAATTAAAGCTCATTTTACCAACCAAACCTTTCACGAGAAAAAAGTTGATAACAAATATAAAAGACTACTTCTCTTTTCCTGCAGGTTGAGAGGTGAAATAGAAATAAAAATAGAATTACATTAAGACTGCGTGAGTTGAAAGGTTGCTCTTAAATATAACAGTGCAAGAGTATTTTCTTTCTCCTGAAGTGGGGGAGGTGAAATAAACATTCATTAAGACGCCATAAGTTGAGGAGTTGCTCTTTAACTGCGACTTCTCTAAGTCTTTCCTCTCTTCTTAACCGTATGAGAATATGCATTATACCAACAAAACCGGAGCTGGCAATGTACTTGTGGGTCCACTCATTAGCGATGAATTCGGATCTAAATCTATATTCTTTCCACAGCGGTCTCGTCCATCCTGTCACTTAGACATCCACTGGTACATCCTTTCTGTCACTTAACCATCCACTAGTACGGCAAAATACGCTACCCGACAAAAGATGGCTATGCTTTGACTATCGTAGTGCATTAGTGGAAATGACGAGGATCTCGTGAAAGTTACTCCCATCGCAAATCCAACCCTAATCGACAGAAAAAGATTTCGTGAACAAACACACATTAACTCATCATGGAATGACAAGCATCTCTCCTTTGTCTAGGCGGTGTGAGATAGAGTTCTCCGGTCGAGAAGACTCATTTCGTGCATAGAAAGCAACATTAGATTGCAGAGTGCCTCACGGCGAGAAAGTATCTAAACATTGGAGTGTAGTGAACCTAACCCAATTCTTATCTGAAGTTAAAGTTGTTAACTTGTCTGCTTTATCCCTTCAAGGGGCACCTTTGTGGGTAACCACAGCGTACCCGGACCAGATTGCACATATAGCACATACAGCGACTTCTTGCACCTCCAACCGGGAGCAGGCGAGTTTGAACCCCAGACCTTTCACTTAGAGGTCTGAGACCCAACCAACTCAGCTACCGATTTTCGGTAGCTAACAAACTAAAATAAAAAATTTAAAAAGATTAAAAAGTTATTTCAGCCAACTTTTGACATGGAACCGTACAATGATGCTTTCAGGCAAGGATGACCGAGACTGTATGTTTGGTTTAAGTTTTCTCAAGTTACATAATCAACTAATGCTATGAGAATAACAAATGTTATCAAGGACCACTCTCTAGTATAGAGGTAACGCACCGTTAGCTCGGTTAAGTACATAGTAAGAAGCGAGTTAGCTGATTATCTTTTGAACGAAGAGTCTGCCAATAGGAATGTGTATTACGAAGCACATTTCCAGAAAAAGTCCACTTGGTATGACATCGAATGCGATTGAGCACTGACAAAAGAACAAATGCAGTATGTATTGATGCAATTATGTGAAAATTTTAAGGTTAAAGAAGTTGAGAAAAGCTGAGGATAATATGCATGTTTTTTGAGTTTGAGAGCGGAGAAAAGCAAAAGAGAAGGGAAAAAATAGAGACAAAACTCCTGATGTAAATTGGTTCTAATCATGGTTGAAATATTTTCTGCATTCACGAAATACACAAAAAGTCTTTTGAATAGATTCATCTTAGTTTATATTATGTTCGAATTGTATTAATAATAGATATATAAATATTATAAAATATTTAATTTTTTAATTACTGAGGAGAGTGATGCAGAAAAGCAGGACATAATCCATGAGGTTGAGTAGACCAGCACGCTACAAAAGGTACAAAGTCCGGAACCCATTTACTGATTAGACATTACTACAGTATGCATCGAATTCCTAAGGGTTAGATAATAAATTAATCCCGTGCAGGTGAAAATATGCACGGGTTCAACACAAACATTGAAGAAGTTGATAACAACTGATGATAAATCTACAACGTTTATGAATGTAAAAAGAGACGAAGTTTTATCAGATATGATAAAACCCTCGTAAAATTGGTTTTGGAAAGATAGGTTGATCCCGTCCCTGCTTTTCAGGGTGGTGAATCTCGGGGACGCAAAAGTTAGGCTAGATGCGCTCGGGAGCGTTCCGTTGCCGGGACTCGAACCCGGGTCGCTCGGGTGAGAGCCGAGTATCCTAACCATCTAGACTACAACGGATTATGATGCCTACTTGATCTAAGCTTTATTTTATCTATAAATAAAAATTTTATTAGCCCTAGTGTACAGAGAGCATTACCGTACCGAAGTTTTGAGCTGGTCAAAAAGTACCAAAATATACAATGTACACCCATTGCTTTCGTACATGTTCTCATAATGCGATGTTTCTGTAAACTTCTTGCAGGGACTAAGGCCAGGTTTCAACGAGTAAACACGCTGGTTAGATCACACATCACACTCAACCTGTGCAGTTAGCGCTTATGTATTCTCAACCCTGACACTGCCGTGATTATATATACCTTACCTACTATGCACGCTTAGCATAGAACCTGTTTCCTTGACCTGTTTATGAATAACACGAAGAGAGGTGTGATAGAAAACTTCAGATTCCATCTTATGAATTGTTCTAATTCAATGAAGAGTATATTACGAGTATGAGACAACAGCAATATCCTACAGAAAGAGTTCTCTTCGACGTCAATTGCAAAGCATGTATGGATTATGTCGTCACGTCCGTTGACAAGCCCGTTGTCCTCTAAATAAATCACTCGGTTCTTCGACCGGTTTGACCACGTTGACTGACTGACCTCACAGTTTTCATGCAGAACTAACTCAGAAAACCTACCCTCGGGTTGCAACTCAACTTTTCTTCTTAGATTTATGTGATACGAACTGTATATTGCGTAAAATGATAAGATTATTAAACTATAGTTTTAACTATATTATGAATGCATAAAATCTGAGTAATGATTAAATTATTTTGGAGATGTGTAGTTGAGCATTGCATCTAGTATCAACATGTCACATGTGTATGTTTATTCAAAATGTAAATCTACCAGGACACTACAGTTCTTCATATACGCTTTTTGTGTGAAAATTATAAGAATTTATAATAGCATATTTATTTGAACAAAAAAGTAATTAAAAAACTTTTGTTTATATGAAGAATTAAAAACTTCTGTTTTTATGATATCAAAATCTGAAGAATGACAGCCGCTTTCCTGATGACTGCTTCTGTTGGGCACGATGAGCGCTTACTACCCGTTAGATGAAGAAACCAGATCTGGAGGAATCTACGAATTATGCTTTTTATGCTCAAGAACTGACAAGTGCGGAAAGGTTAGATAAAAGATTGAAATTTTTAATAAATATTTGTCAAGTGGTCGATCATATAATCGTTAGAACTTTTCCTTTATCCTCTTTGGATGTTAACAAGCGCTTTACTGATGGGTCTCTCCGTAAGTCTCATTTGGACGTAACACTCATAGTTGGATTAAAATTTAATTTATCATACTTGTTTAATCTATAATTTTATTTAACACTTACCTATGAGACTTGTTGTTTATGGTTTGAGTTGTTTCTTTACAATAGATTGCTTCTGCATTTTACGTGTAAAAATAAGAAACACTTATATATTTTTCAATAATATTTATTGCAAGAACGTTTATCAAATATAAATTGGAATGCTGTACATATGTTTCAGTAAGATTTAACGCAAGACAATTCGCCAAAAGTGAACTGGATGCATACATGACTAGGATACGATATACAGGTGTACGCTAAAATGTGCCGAAAGTGAACTGGGATACATTAATTTATTATTTAACCTTTTCATCAACGAGAATTATTAATAAATTCAATGCCGACTTGTTCGTTTGGAAGTGTGGAGAGATACGTTTGCCTCATGAGTTACTTGTGAAATGTTGTAGCTCTCTCTTTGTATAACATATATTAGTAAAGAAATATTTTTTCACAGTGTTTTAGTGTGAGAATAGAATATTTATAAATAATACTCGATTATAAATAATATTCGACTATAAACAATGTTCGATCATAAACAATATTCGATTATAAATAATATTATAGTATTTTATTAATACAAAATGAACACTACTTAAGGTCGATGATGATAGTCCAAGATTTCGTGTTCGCATTACACGCTTGTCTACTTCTTTATCTCTATCGAGAAGCCATACTGCATGCATTATTTTTTTTATACCTAGGGTACTGAATATGCATCCAAACTACACTATTGGGAAGGAGGAAAAAGACAAAAGTTTAACACATCACCAAAATATCATTGGTAATCGGCTGACATCAGTTTTAAAATTATTTAAGTGAAAATTTTAATCTAAAGCGCATAGTCACAAGGTTTGCGATCGTTACTTGTGTCCAAGTTAACTTCACTAAATTTAATTTCACTAATTTAGATTCCATTTGGTCACTGCATTATACATGTTCACTTCTGTTCTCTAGCACCCATAATTAAATCACACGAACAGACCCGTTCTTTGGTATAAAGGTCTATCACTCTCAAGAATACAAGTATTTTTAATTCATAGACTTTAATCCTTCCAGGAGGAAGGGTTAAGACATAAATTAAAATTCTTTGTATATATTTTTTTTCTTAACTTGGAAAAAGTAAATATGCATGCTCGAGTGAACTTCTGAGAATTTTTGCTCACTTATTATTATCGAAAAAATTAATAAATTTTAAATAAAAATCATTACTAAATGATAAATATAAAATATTTTTATAAATATAATTATTAACCCATGCATTAACAGGAGATAAACCATAAGTGCTTTACAAGTTGGAGAAGCTGTAATCATTAATACACATAAGTGCTTTACAAGTTGGAGAAGCTATAATCATTAATACATTTAGTGAATGTGAGTTTCATTTTATTCCCTAACCAGAGTATATCCTGATCACTTTTGACAAACTTGCTTGCGTTAAATCTATGGGTTTGGATTCATCTCGGCACACCCCTGTATATTCAAGGAAGCATATATATATATGCAGATTCTCCCTCTTCCGAGGATATAAGGGCACTGCAAGCAAGTTTGTCGAAAGTGATCAGGATATACGGGAGTGCCCTGACACAGTTCAAAAGCTGAATTAGAAACCAAAACTGTGCATCGGCCGGGAATCGAACCCGGGTCTGTTCCGTGGCAGGGAACTATTCTACCCCTAGACCACCGATGCTGTTGTGTCCACCAAGAGGATATTATTATACATCTTTAATTCCATAAACACGTTAGTATAACAGAAAATACATTTTACATCTCTCATTAGCGAGTACAATTTAACCGTATCTTCGTAAAAGTAAAGATAGCGCGGATCATAGGGGCCACGATCTCTAAAAAAATTAAACTATGAGGTAATAATCAGTTTCATTACCCCAAAGGAGGAACAAGGACACCGAATTGCAAAGTTACTGAAGGTCTTATTGTCGATAAAGAGGAAATTCATTACTTTTTGGAGTTTAGATAGATATATGTATTGAAAGTGAGTCCATTGTTGGAGATAATAGCCCATGTTCAAATACGAAAACTGATACCTAGTTATTAAACCACAAACACGAGTATAAAGGGTCCTGGCTTCTCGGAGTTTTACCAGATAGCAGTAAGGGAATACAAAAACGTACCCTTAACTGAGAAAGTCTTCCATCAGGACTCTTCCATTTGATAATGAAATCTGACATATAAATATTAAACTGAAAGCTCACGAGGAGCTTTACATTTTGTTTTTTTATTTCTAACCTATACTAACTTAGTATCGAGAGAAACCAGGAACTGTATTGGATCGTTTCTCAGAGAAAAAAGAAACATATTTTGTTAGTTTGCAAACAAAGCAAGAAAAAACATTATTTGTGTTTCTCCTTCTATACCCATGTTTGCGGTTTAACTGTGACGGCATTTTAACCTTGTAATTATCGTCATAGACTTCGTATAACTCAGAAAGACAAGCTTCAGAAAATCCCAAGATACTTTTGTGTACTCTAAATAAATTATCAATGATTCTTTTAATGATAACAATTCTATCGTCAACTGAGGAACAACTTGTTTAAACCGCTTGATTTGATTAACCGTAAAGGATTCTGGAAATATAAAATTTCTCTATTTTTTTTTTAATTTTAGAGTGGCTTTATGTATCATATATCATTCTCCGCAGTTGATTATCGATAAGATATTTAATAAATCACTATTAGTTATTAAATTTTGATTTTAATATATTAATATGATAAATCATGATCTTTAAGTAATATTTTTAAAAATACAATTCATTCACTAGATTTCTTCATAAAATAATTAAAATTTCTCTTTAGCTTTTACATGGCAAAAGTCACAATAGTAATCATGGTTTCTCATTCCTAAACCACTCCCTCCAGTGGATTATGCTATGAATAGAATACTAGCGTTAAACCAATGTCTCTAATCCTTTGTATTTAAGCGAGAACTCTCTATACACGATCCACTCACTTGCACTCTGCCAATGACTTACACACAGTAAGATCACGCCTTGGGAAAGAGTACTTATTTGCATATAAGTACTCTTTCATATGCTCCATTTGCAGATTCACCTCCTCCATCTGCTAATGGAAGAGGCAAATACCAAACTATTGGGAGATGTTAAGTAATAAATTAACAACAAGGAGAATGTGATTTGCTTGCGATCGGTACTCATAGTTTCTGGAGCGCATTTGTTAGCGCTTCCCTTATGAGTTTTATTTAGATTTTTTCGCAAACGGATTAGTTATCACTTAACGTTTAGAAATATTCTGATTATTTGTAACTTGATACAAAAGTTTCATTTAACATTTATATATATTTTTTGATTACAACAATCGGGCAAAAACTCCGCTGAACTTCATCTTGCATGCATATATTATGCACTCAGACGAAATGGGCAAGAGCTTCTGCATACACGCTATGATTCTCATCATGCCATGTGTAGCGACTCTGCTAGTTAGCAGAGTGCGTGATAGCTAGTCTCGTTAAAGTCGTTACCGCTGTTGGAAGAGATTCTTGATTCGGATTGGAGAGTATAGTGTGGGATAAGAGCTTGTAAGTCTCACTTCTTTCGAGTTGAGTCTTCAAGCTCTTCTCTACGATAGATGAACCGAGTGAGGATAACCTTGATTCTTTGATGCGTAGAGTGAGTTTGGCTTGACTAGAGTGATCTTTCTATTGCTGGTTGACATTTAGTATGGATGAAAAAACTACTCAAAAAAAGTGAGTCATGAGGTCTATTTGAGTGATTTCAGGTCATGAAGTTCTGCCAACGGTATTTCCAGACTCCATAGATAGATGATATCTTTGATTTGCGGGTGCGCATGTGCGTGAAGTTCAATTTCAGAGTTCACATCGCTAGCTGATAAGACTGCTGGTTCTTCTAGTTCTTGGGAATATTTATGGGTTTTTGAGCTAATAACACAATAGTTGTTATTATCAGGGCGCCCCAAGGAAAAGCGTCTTAATAGCTGGAGGGACCCAAGGACGACCGAGTGCTCCAAGGAGGAGCGACAGTGCCCCAGGACAGAGCGACCTTGGGATGAAGCAACTGACGTCTCGAAACGAGAGACCAAGGTAGGACGAAGAGAACATGATAAATAACAACTAGTTGTTATTTATCGAGCATCATAGGATAGAGCGACCTGGGGTGAAGCAACCGGCGTCTTAGGACGAAGGATGAAAGTGGAAGGACTGAGATGAAAAACGACAACAGGTTGTTATTTATAGTGAATAAATAACAATAAGTTGTTGTTAGGTACACAGAAATACGATGTCGAAAAACCAGAAAACCTTTAGGAGGGATCTGGAAGTTTTTCACGGATTGTGAAAGACATAGGAGGGGTGCTAAAAGAGCTTGCTTGTACTTACGATCTGTCCGCTGACGTTTCAAGAGATTAAGCGGTTGAATGCATGTGCACAAGGTGTCATTGGGTTTAGATTTACGCATGTGATGCATAGGATAAGATGGTTAGTAAAGTGGTGGACCGTGTTGTGTTGTGAGAAAAATGGAGACATATTGAGAGAGGATTGGTGTGCTTCAATTGACTATGAAGGAGAATTGGATAGTTTAAATCATTTCGGAGTCCAAACTTGTTGTCCTTGGATCCATTGGGATCAGAACATCGAGTTCTTCAGGAGATTGAAGACCTTACGAAGTTTCATTGGGTGAATTGAGAAATGTGAGGAAGATTGGGTCACAAGGAGAAGATTTTCATCGAGTTTTGTTAACTTGCAACCTTAGGTTGGGTTGTTTTTTGCGATAGGTGGACCAAGCTCTTCGTTCTTGGTGCTATGCAATCAAGGAGTCTTCATCTACGCATATGAGGAGATCGCACGTGGATTGGATTGTTGTGTTGGACGTGGTGAGAGAGATCGAGCCGTAGACGATCATTTTAGAGAGATTTTTGTTTCATACGACCAAATTTCTGTTCATACTTCGTGAGGAGAACTCCATACTGTTTGTTTGGAGTCTCGTTGGGTTTAGGGTAGTCAAATTTACTTACGAGAGGAGATCGATCTCATATCAAATGATCCGTCTAGATGATGTGAGTGATTTTAGCTCAGAAAGAAGAGGTTTTAGGAGTTCGATCAACTATGACCGAAAGGTGGAGATATCTTAGCTGTTGGAGATCAGAGAGTATATTTGGAGGTTTTTGGTGCTATCGGGGTTAGGAGAGTATACCTTATCTATATCTGAAGACCGTTTGGGTGAAGGAAGAAGTCCTCAGATTGGTGTTTTTGGGTTCTTCGTTGCGAGTTGGGTGATTTGAGCATTTATGTTAGTGTCGTGGACGAAACTGGAGCAGAGATCACATAGAGTATTTAAGATTTAAGGTGACAAGACGTTGTTGTAGGCTCTTGTTCACAAAGAGATATTTCCTTTGCTCTCGGTTATGCTTCGGTGGATCTTGTCTTAAGTTTGGGTCAATGACTAGAGCAAGGATTTGAGGTGCGATTTATAAACGACTTGTGTCTGTTCGTCAGTTTTGTAAGATATTACGGAAGTGATATAAAGTGAGGGTTGGTATATCTTGCAAAACTTATCTTCGTGGTTGTTTCTCTCTTACTCTCATCTTGTTCTTACACATGTCATCTCTACAGTCAAATACATCATGTATTATTGGACAACTTTCACGTACAAAATTCGTACAATATGATACGGTGGTGAACTTGACGTGAAAGTTCGAGGTGGAGATTTTTATGGTGTCTAAACTTGGAAGGAAAAAAAAGCAGTTATGAGTGGAGGCAGGAAGGATGATGGAGCTAGCAGTTCATGAGGAGTGCAGAGACTGCAATTCGATTCTGCTACTGCTCAAATGTTTCAGACATTTTTGCCGTTCATGAAGCAACAGCAAGCAAACAAATGGAAAGATGTCTTGGCGATGAAAGCACTTCAAGTCGTTGTCGACAAGATCGAGCAATTTGACGGGAGGAATATCTCCAACAACTTGAGGCATTATGTCAAGAAAACGGAGCTAACTCAGATGCTAGAAGATAAAATGATCAAAACATTCGAGTTGGCTGTGATATCTGAGATTCGAGATCACATGAAAATGTTGAGGAAACATTGCGGTAATGATTGGAAAAGATTTTCACGTGCACTTAGGGAGGAGTAATTCTTAGAAGACTTAGAGCAAGTTAAAAAGAAGTCACTTTTGGAGTCGACCAAATGATCCAACAAAGATTTACACGCCATAGAATTACTCAAAGAAGTCGAGAAACAGTTCTCTCGATTAACTCGAATGGAGAAGTTGACATTGCAGCCTAACAAAATGCAATTATTCCTTCGAGACACTCTTGAGAAACTGCAGGAGAGGCTCACAGTGCTGATTAGAAGGTCGGCACCGATTGAAGTCATAATTGTATCAGTTATTCCACATCAATCGTTCAGCCAATGGGTTCTTATTATTCTTGTTGTTCTTGCTATGCAACCTCCAATTGTGCAAACCTTGATCACAATACCGAAGAAGGACGACTTTAGACTTGAGGAGGTAATGTGAGGGCTGCGGGACTTGCAGTTCAAGCTAACAATGTTGGAAGAAAAGAGCTTGATATCGGAAGGTCGACCTACACCAAAGCATACGTGGGTTCAATGATGCATTTGAGGCGATGGTATGGACCATCCAAGGAAGGATTGCAAGGACTTTGTTGATACATTGCAGCAAGACATATTGAGGGATATGAGTGCACTCTTACAAACCAACTTTGAGAAAGTTGGTAGAGGAGCATAAGATAATATATGATGTTGGAGTAGTCAAGGTTGCGACTTATCACTACTACAGATTGGGTCATTTTTGACACCCGGATCGATAAATATTAGCATTCAATAATTTACAACTTGTACCATCTGAACGATGTGAGAAAACCGTCTTAATCAGTGTTGTATTAGTGTGGGAAAGACGTCTTAATACACCGTCTGAAATGATCTACCTCAATGATGTCGGACACATGTTTGGATGTCGTCTAACGTTGCGACAATAGATCAACATGAACAAGACAATAAATGTGCCGAAGAGTATATAAAAAAACCATTGATATCAATGGTTTTTTTATATTGATATCACTGGTATTTGTTCAAGGAGCTGCACTCCAGCTTATCAAGCTGGGCAGGAGCTAAGCTGGAGTTATGCTTGACAAGCTACCCCTTAGCTTGTGTTGAAGTATCACCTTGAAGGGAGCCGAAGATACCAGAATGCAATGCTCGCTGAGAAGAGCGACTTCATGCTTTCGGTTGTAGAAAAAATGTTATAGGTAACAATTAGTACAAGTATTAAGTTATAAAAAGTGCGAAAGAGAGAAATCTGTCGATTCTGACTCGTGACTCACTTTCATGATCTGATAGTGTAAGTGCATAGGTAAGATAGCGAGTACTATAATTTTGACTCCTCATACTAAAGACGGAGTTGTATAGAGAAGTTAGTGTAAGAAAAGCTAGTAAAGACTGTAGAGATATCTTCTTTTAGAAATATGTACCAACTGTATTTACTTTTCTAACGGAAACAGAGATCATCCCAATGATAAGGCACCCACCTAGGAAGAAAGAGGTCTCCGGATCAAATCCTCCTGGCCTGTGTTTCCTATCTCGACATGTTGGTCTCCTGGAAGGGTGTTTATGTTGGATATGCAGCCACATCTTGCATATCTAGAGACGGGAGACCGATATCTCTCTTAATCGTAGGCTTCCTGGCCTAAGCCTCCGCATGCCACCTTGGTTATAGCACAGGAGTTACCTGGTGCGCATATGAGGGGGTGGTAAGCCCTATGGGGTGACCTCATAAGTGTTTGAGGCTTCTGTCTACATAAGATGACATGTAACTATAACCAAAGTGGCATCAAGAGCCGGGAAATTTTTAATAAGCAAGGACTCAGCTTGGCAAGGGCCTGCTTGATTGTTACGCTTGATTGTTACACAAATAATAAGAAGAGCTTAGCTTAGCAAGGGTGTTAGGATTTGTAAGGACCTTAGCTTAGCAAGGGTGTTAAGGTTTTTCTACTTTTTGTCCATGAGGAAGCCGTCGAGACGCGCAAGAGAAGCCAAGGACTGAGAGGATCAATTTTCTGAAGGATTTCAGTGAGGAGACTGCTGCAGAGAGAGGAACGAGGGTATAAGGGGCTTAAATTTCATGTATCTGACTGTTCTGGAGGTTAATCTGGTGAGAGCAACCATCTATTTGAGTGGAGAAGGAAGATTGAGACTCAGAAAGCCAGATTTCTAAGAGATTTCGATGCTGAAGCTGTTGCAAGAAGGGATACAAGGTGCAGAGGGTTTAGATTTTCATGAATCGTAGACTTTTGGAGAGCAATCTGTTTTCTGAGGAACGGGAGAAGATTTGTTGAGTGAGGATTGACCGCTTGAGAGTGGTCTAAATTTTTATCAACGTAAGAGGATCTTATTGAGTAGAGATCGATTGTCAAATTGATGTTTGTGGAGGACTATTAATTGTCTTCGAAAGAGAAATAAATTTATTGTGTTTAGAGATGGATCTGTCTTCTGACGGACGAGAACTGATCTTGTTGAGCAGTAAGTGATCTTTAGTCAGAGTAGAGTCTATGTGAGAGACTTTAGCCGTTGTGGACAAGCGGGTTGGCTCTTGTTGTCTTGTTCAATCCCTACTTCTACCTCACAATCGATCACAATCAGAAGGCTCGTCCTTCTTGAGAAGGACTCTCCACGACACCGCATTAACATTATGACATATTTTCAGATGGTACACCATGGAAGTTTGACAACGATATATGACAAGAATTATGACATGATTTCGACAAGAATCACTACATGAATTTTGACATGGATGCCATATCATTTTTGACAATTATTTGATACTACTACGACAACTAATTTGACGACTTAACGTCAAGGGTACCACAACATTCCGACATACATTTTCAAACATTTTCCCACACTTCATGTCCGACACATGACCTTGCCACAGTAACCAACACGAGATTCTCACAACAATTCAGCTTGTCTCCACATCTTACATCGTCTGCACATTCCATGATATTTTCATAGAGGTTTTACACGAAATACATTCGTGGTAAAAGAGACAATATTGGACTCATACACTCAATGTTTTACAAACATCAAAAGCCAAAGAGCTAAATACAATGGATATTTTTTACATGATGTACATAAGAATCTAATCCTGACTACATAAATCTCTCCTTGCTTCCTACATCTTCCTCATAACAACCCTACGTCTTACTCCTTGTTTGTCAGAGAAAGTTCTTCTTCCACCTCCTCATCTAGAACATCCTCAACATTCTCGATAAGCATGTTCTCCTCGTCCTCCTCGCCCTCCTTGTCTGAATGTCCAACTCTCTTTGTGCAGTTGGAGTCTTGAACAACGACTCGGTAACATATGTTACAATCGTCAACTAAACTTGATATGTCATGCTTTCATCCTGCAACAACAAACACTTACACACAGTAAAAAAAGATAGCACATACCGAAGAGAAGTAACCAAAGGTCCTCTATGCATAATGGGTTTCTTTGTTCGGGGCGACTTGATTGATTCGTCAACAAAGCTCGTTGTGCTGTTATGGTAGCTTGCAACTCTTTGATCTGGATTAACACATACAGCCAAGATGATATTATGTTAGTGCGGACAAACTCAGTTACATATGCCTTTTTACTATGGTTACTCATAGTGTTTTCATGCGTCTTCGTAATGTCATCTTGAGTCTTCTTTTACCTTTGATCTGATGACACCTCATGATCCGATGATGAGGAAGAGGAATCATCAGTTTGCTCATCTCGGACATGATATGACACCTCCACAATACATATTTCAGCTACTACGGCTCTCTCTTTTCGCTTGGCATCAAGTTTAGCGAACAATGCAGTCTTGCCTGTGGCAAGTGTTACCTCCACCTTTGATCTCGTGGGTTCACGATCATAGAGAGACATCTGCAGCCAATATGACATAATTATGACATATTTACGACAGAAAGCCATTGGAAATGGCGTGGAACAAGTGTGAGACTGGTGTTGGAAAATAACAAAATCATCTAAAAAGAATTTGTTGATAGAAAGTTTGCCGTATATCATGTCAAAAAGACGAAATAACAACAAATACGACACAACATCAACAGCTTTGTTGTGGAAAACATAAGGATAACTGTTGAAATACTTAGAGAAATTTGACATCCTTTTTCACCACAAGTACACTAACAAAGTTGTCTTAATCCCTACTGTGATGTTAGAAAGTGTATCGTAATATTTAAAAATGAAAAATTTATACTAAAGGGGTCCAACCATTGTCGTAAAACTATTGTAATTCATATCGCAAACACTACTACACATTTAAGACAAGTATTCTGACAGCCATGGCATTTGAGAACTCACATACTAGGCAGGGAATTTCTGCCGCCCTCCTCTCCCAACTTATGTGTGTAAGCATTCCCCTTGTCTGTTTTCTTCTCATGCGACGTGATGTTTCTCTTGTTCACATCAGATCGACTGTGCTCCTCCAGTTCATTTTTTGTCTGATCATCTACCAACTTTCTTAACTCTCCATCATGGAACCAAGAAACCCGTTATCGTGTCAGATATTTTGCGTGAAGGATGTCCAGGAAAACGCGAGGTTCCTGACTGTGGAGATGTTATGTGTCAAACAGAGACAAGACAGAGAAGAACAACCACGAAAACGAACGCGCAATATATACCACTCCAAATGTATGTACACTGTCGATTCTTTCTCCTAAGAGCACAGAACTGAAGAACAGACCAGAACGGTCTGTAACCTACTTCAGAAGCCCTAAAACAAACCCTTGAATCGCAATCCTAGTCTGAAATCGCCAAAGCGTAGCTCAAAGCAAGAGAAACTTCTCTTTGCTAACAACCAGAGCCACAACAGTATCACGCAATCCAAACCCAAGTCCAAACCACATCCACACACTAGCTCTTGGCTAAAGCTAGCTACCACAAGCCATACACAACCAACTAAGTCCTTAACGAACTCAAAAGGACGAAACCTGTAGCGAAGGAACCGAAAAAGACCTATCTGGGAACTTTCTCCTTTCGCAAAACGATCTTCAAATGTTGATAGTCTCTCGATAGTCGAGATTTCGCCAATTTTCGGTCGCAGGTGACCGAACCTTCAAAAACTCCTCCCTGCGGCTTAAAACCGCTCACACCGCACAAACGGATCGTCTAAACTGATATCCGTCTTCGCTGGTAGGTAGATCCGGCTACCCTGAACCCAATAAGACTCCAAACAAGCCGTTTGGAGTTCCCCTTGCAAAACTACTCGAGAAATTTGATCGCAGGCTACAAAAAACTGACGTAAATCGGCTCCCTGCGGCTCAAATTCGCTCACCACACCCAAACCAACAATCCAATTCACTTACAGTCTTCTCCTATGCGTACATGAGGACTCCCTGATCGCGTAGGCATCAAGAACGAAGAGCTTGGCTCACCGATCGCGAAGAACAATCCAATCTCAGGTCGCAGGCGATGAAAACCTGACGCAAGCGCTTCCCTGCGAGCCAATTTCTCTCACAACTCTCAAACCGCCCGATAAAACTTTGTATCGTCTTCAATTTCCTGAAGAACTCGTTGTTCTGATCCCGATGGATCCAAGGACAGCAAGTTTGGACTCCGGAATGGTCCGAACGGTCCAACTCTCCTTCACAGATAACTGAAAATCCCAATCGAGGTCTGCAACAATGTGGAGAGAAGTGCAAATGCGAGTTAGTTACTCGCGGGCTGTCAAGATATTTCAAAACCATTTCCTTTTTTGACACCAGTTTTATGTCATACTTATGACTTAATGGTGTTGTAATGATTGGTAGAACTCTAAAAACTCCAACGAGTTACAATAGGTTCCCCACACGAAACCTTACAAGTTGCTTAGTTCATTTGCGATAACTTTACAACAAAGGTACGACACTTGGGATGTCGTAATATTGTCCTACATTTGTCGGATTATTATTGCAAAACATGTTGGACGCTTATATGAAATGTCGTATTGTTTAGGGTAGTTTGACCTAGATGAAAACCCTAAAATTTTCTGATGTGTCCATGACAGGTTTCCCACAACTATTACGACATATATCATTGCATTTTGTTTTACTTTTATGACATAAATATGACAGATTTATGACACTAGGGCTGTCATAATGATGTCGAACTTACGTCAAACTACTGTGAGATTGCTATCAGAGTGATGTGGAACTTCATGTTTGATTGTTTGGTTGATCCTCAGTGTTCACAAAGTTTTGTAGTATGCTGCATACCACCCCGTCCCATTCTAGGTTCGTCGAGTTCAATGACAACTCGATCATGACAAAAGTGACAACGACGTCCTCCAGTGTCTCAAAGCTTGAGCAGCGATACCTCAGTATAATACTTTCGATAGTTCATTATGAGATCCGTCTTCATATGAAGACGAGCTCATTTTTCATTTGATTGTATGAGCTCGACCAGCATTGTAATGTCCCAAGATTTCTCCTTTACATCATTGTAGCATAAAAGATTTTGTTCCCAAAGAAGATTTACACTAGTTACACTGTTCTAAGTTCTAAGAACTGCTCAAACTCACAAACACACTAATTTTGTCCAGAAATTTCTTCTAATTCACACAATCACGTGAGTTCTAGACCCTTCAAAAGGTGCTTTGGATCATAACACACAACTACTACATCAATTACAACATTAGTGTACACTGAGAAGACAAAGAAGATAATTACTAGTCCCTTGCCAAGGCTTCTAGTCTTCTCACGTCGGCTTCCAGAAATAAATCTCATATTTTGGTGGTTCAACTCGGCTTTTGACACCCTTAGAGCAAACATCAATTACTACTCCACACAGCAAATTATCCTTACGGATATTCAACTGATTAGATCAATCACAAGGTGTCTGTCTCTTGTAGCCTTCTCAGACTTCTACCTACTGAAACGGTTTTTTAACAACACTACAACAACACTAACAACCACTGTTACTCACACAAAGCTTCTGTAACTGGGTAGAAGATAGAATGAAGATGGGAAGATAAGAGAAGAGAAGGAAGAAGAGAAAATAATAAAAGAGAGAGAAAATCAGAAATGAATCTTACGACAAGTCTATTCCGGATCCGACTAACAAGCCATCCCTTCTTGTAGTAATATGAGGGAGAAGACTAAACACATACTTACGTCCCATTGTCTTCTTGTTGAGGATGACGTCTTCTGATATGGTAAGAAACGATCCACTAGCTTCTGTGTATCTTAGGATTTTCTCTCGAGGTAATCTTGGAGTTAATTAACACCCATTGTCTCTTTGACCAAATGAGCTTTTATAGGGTTTCAGACATGTGTCACTCTCATCGTCTAACTCCTTGACTTCTTGCTTGGTACTCAGTCAGCGTTCTACAGATACAGCTTCTAGCTTCTTCTGTCCTTGCTTCGTCTACTCTGTCTCAAGGGATCGATCTCCCACGGACATCCATATGTGGATCCGAAGTGCTCCATTGGATGAGACAAACTTGGACACTACACAGCTTCTAACAATCACCGCCACTCAACAGGAAAACTTCCCATGCACAATTGGGTATGAATTTGATGAAACTCAATCCACAGAAGACATAGACAAAGTTTATGTAAACAAAACAGTCAATCAAATCTCTCAGAAGAAGTTACATTGGCTTCTAGTAGCTACTCCTTTAGCTTCTTGTCCCTACTCCTCGACACACCAGACTAGACAAGACTACACGAGGATGCCGTCTCTTGTCTACTCTGTCTATTTTTGTCTACACTTCCGTGCTCTCCTTTTGGATGCGGATGTGCAGAACCTATTATGCGCACGTGTGTACCCTTGTGTGTGTTTAAAACTAAACATCAATCTCAGCCTTATACTATTGTCTGACCATGGACTGACCAACAGCGAACAAACTGTCTCTAATCGTAGGAGAGGATTCCTTCGAAAGGAAATCCTCCTTCCACAGTCAAGAGGATGAAAGGGCCCATTGTCAAATGACCATTCCTCTTGGACTTCGGTTCCTATAAAGGTTAGAAAGTCTTCCCTATTCATGCTGTAACTAACTCTGTCACATGGACAGTACTTTAAAAATACAAAAGAGAGTTGCCAAGCTAAAAACAGCTAACTCCAATTCCCTGAAAATCAGCGAGGTATAAACAACTTTGGACCTAATTTATTTTCCTACCTATTCTGATCACCAGGTGTGTCATCCTTGGTATCCGCACCTGCATGTGTATCTAATTCCACTTCTGATATCATGTGTTGCTCAGCTGATACCTCTCGTGCGGCTGAGGTGGCATCCACCTCAGTGGCAGTCATGTGTTCATCTGTATTTGACCGGGAAGATGGAAGATGACTTTGAGAAGCCGTACCCCACTTCGCTTTTGGGCTCTTCTTCCGTCTTCTCATTATATCTACGCAATTCTAACTAAGCAATGCATGACATGGATTCCTAAAAAGATAATCTTCGTTGCAATTCATCCTACTTCTTAGCAGAAGATGAAGAGATACTCGAGAAGAGTCTTACAGTCAGAAGAAGGTTTGAGGACTCCTGCGTTGACAGTGACTTCCAGGAAGGCTTTCGGGATAGCTTCTGGATAACTGACGTCTTCACAAGACTTCCCGTATCTAGGCTTCCTATCACTGGTCTCATCTATTTTTTGGCTTCTTGTACGTAATCTATCCTCACAACAGACACTAAACGTTCGCACTCTCTCTTTTGACTCCTCACCTTGCATACACTTTCTAAAGAAGTTTGATGCGTAATGAGAAGACATGACCTTTGACATTGCTTTCCAGATTTTGCTAGCAAGACTCATCACAATTCTCATCTAAGGTTGGAAAGAAGAAGGAACATGTAGTGTCTTAGGATTTCTCCTTTAGCCCATTGTAGCATAAAAGATTTCGTTCCCGATGAAGATTTACACTAGTATCGCTGCTCTAAGTTCTAAGATCTATCCAAACTCAGAAACACTCGGGATTTGTCCAAAAATCTCTTCTTCTCACAAAACCACACGGCTTCTAGACCCTTCAGAAGGTGCTCTGGACCTTAACATACAACTACTACTTAAAATATCACACAATTACACATTGAGAAGTACGAGAAGACGATTTCTACTTCTAGGTCACGGCTTCTAGTCTTCCTACGATGACTTCCAGAAGTGATCCTCGGCTTCTGGGTGTTCAACGTGACTTCTGACACCCCCAGAAGACTATCTCTGCTTCGTAGATGTCAAATTACTATTTCATATCACACATTTCTCTTACAATTCTCAACAGTGTTAGATTAATCACAAGATGTATGCCCCATGTAGCCTTCCTAGGCTTCTGCATGTAGAAACGGTCTTTTGGTAGCACTACAACGACATTCTCATTCACCGATACTCAAGAGAAGCTTCGGAAATCCAATAGAAGAAGATAAGAAGATGAGAAGATGAGAGAATAGGGAGAAGAAGAGAAAATCCAAACAAGAGAAAACAAAAGAAAAGAAAGAAATTAAGATTCCGACAAGTTTCTAGTCCGGATCCTGACTAACAAGCCATCCTTGCTTGTAGTAATTTGGGGAAGAAGACCAAAGATCTGCTTACGTTACACTGTCTTCCAATCAAGAATGACGTCTTCTGCTGTGGAAAGAAGACTTTCGGCTTTTTTGTTGTTGCTCTGACTACTCTGACTCAGGGGACCAATCTTCCATGAGACAGTCCGTGTGTAGATCCGAAGTGCTCCACTGGATGAGACAAGCTTGGACTCTACACAGCTTCTAACAATCACCACCACTCAACAGGAAGGCTTCTCATGCACAACTGGGTATGAATTCGATGAAACCCACTCCCCAAAAGACATAGACAAAGCTTTGCAATCAAATCTGAAATCCAATCACAGAGAAGAAGTTAGATTGGCTTCTAGAAGCTTACTCCATCCACTGTCTGTTATTATCTCTCAACACACCAGCTTAGAAGCAGGATTGCACGATGATATCGTTCTCTGTCTATGCTGTCTACTACTGTCTACATCCTTACGATCTCCTGCTGGAGCGGAGATGCAGACATACTCTATGTAACTAAACTTTGTGGGCGTAATGTATTGTGCGTATGTGTGCTCACATGTGTGTGTAAAATCCTACATTGGCATCGACTTTATACAATTGTCTTGAGTCGCAAGAGGGAGATCTCTTTCAATCGCAACTCACAGCCCAGAGAAAAATGTGGCACTGTCGGAAGACCATCACTTCCTAGGCTTCGGTTCTTTCCCTCAGTTTGGAAAATACTTTCTACTCCTACCATTGCTTATCCCGTCACATGGACAAACACCCAAAAATAAAGAGAGAGTTGCCCATCTTAAAATAGCAGACTCTGATTTTCTACAAAATAGCCAAAGTAATTAACAACTAACTATCTCTACTACCTACTCCTGGTCGTCACATGTGACCTCCATGAGATCCTCACCTGCATGATCTCTTAATTCAGCTTCTGGTATCGTGGGTGGCCTCGCTGGTACCTTTGGTGCGGCTTAGGTGGCATCCTCACCGGTGCTCATCATGTGGGTTTGATTCACGGCTTCGGAAGCCAGAAGAGGTCCCTAAGAAGCTGAATCCACATGCATTTCCTGGCTCTTCTATGCCACCTGCTCGACATTGGGAGTTGGAGCGACCTCAGGTCACCCATTCTGAATACATGAGAAGTCATCTCTTCTTCCTGTCTTCTGGAGCTTCCTCGCTCTTCTTCTTGACTTCCAACGCTGTCATCACCAAGTGGATAGTGAAGTCGAACTCCTCCTCGTCAAGGTCCTCCACAATTGCTAGTCTTGGTGCACCAGAAGACGTAGCTGCAGAATGAAGAATCGAGAAAGACCGTAGAGAGTCTTCAGACCTTCGACCTGTCAATCCATGTATGCAGTCCACCAACATCTCCCTGGAAGCATCATCCCATGTATGAGCTAGGATAAGAAGCTTCCTTCTCGCAGTGAAGTTGAATTTCTTCCGAGCGCTTCTCCCATCTGTGCCATAATCTCCTTGGCTTGGACTTCTGCTTGTACCCGCTGCTTCTTCTCTTCTGTAGCATGGGCTTCCGCGGCTTCCTGCAGTGCACTCCAAGTAGTATTCTCCTCTGCGAGGTCAGTTAACTTACCCCTGATCCGTAGATGATGCTCCTTAGATGCTCGCACTGCTGAAGTTGCATCTGCAACTCCTGGTTGCTCTTCCGCAGCTGTGTCAACTCCTTGACAAAAGCAAAAGCAAAAGCTTCCGCCTTATACTTAGTTGCAATCTTCTCCGTGGTGCAAAGATTGACTTCCAAAGCTTCCAGCTTCTGCTTTTGGGCTTCCACCTGCTAGATCAATATTTGAAGACCGAATCCAAGCTGTAGCAGCTTTTCTTGAGCCATTGTGCGCTTCTCACCAACTCCATCGCTGGCTGGATCTCCGAAATGAAGAAGGCACTGAACTCCTCTAGTCGTCTTCTCGCAGAAGACAAATTCATATGCACAAATCGATCTGAAGCGGCTTCTCTGTCTTCCATAGGCATGAGTACCTCTTCCACCATAATGATCTTTTCCCTCGGTGTCCGAGAAGACGCTACCCTCAATGTCTTCTTGGGTGGAAGATCTCTTCTCATCATAGAAGCAATCCTCTTCGCTGCACTTCCTCCTGTCGCAGTTGGAACATCAATCCATGTCTTGGCTTCGGGAATCTTCGGAAGACTCCCTGTGGTCGTAGAAGTTGTCTTCCTGACAATCCTAGTGCTGGGCGTGTCATTCTATGAATCCAACTCGGATCCAGAGTGGATGGTCGAGAAAGATGTACTCTTCTTAGGAACGCTCCTAGGTCTCATCTTCCTCGGTGACAACGCGTCTTTTGTGTCGCTGGAGTCGTCTTCTCGCACCGTAATCGTCTTCTGATGTGTGCTTGGTCCCACTTGAGACGCTAGAGTGGGAAGAGAAGACATGACAGCTGCCCAGTCTTCTTTCTCCGAGGTCTCTTACTTCACCTCTTGCTGTCCCGCTGACACATACTTGACCAACTAGTTTTCTTTCAAGTCCCCTTTAGACACATACAAATAGCAGAAGAACGGGGTGAGATGCCTTCCTACTGGGGTGCCCAAGTACACTAGCTCAGCCTGGACATAGGTGTGGAAGCAGACGCCCCAGTTGATGACATGTCCGTCTCAAATAGCTTCCAAGAACTCCACGTCTCCAAGAATTCTGGAAGACATCTATTCTGTCTTCCAGAATTCTAATAGTGCTTCCTAAGTACATCACGTCTTCCGAGCTATATCTAAGCAATCCTAACTAAGCAAGGCATCGCATGAATTCCTAAGAAGACAATCCACCTTGCAATTCATCCTACTTCCTTATAGAAGATGAGAAGATATGTGAGAAGCGAAGTCTACGAATGGATAAGAAGAAGGTTGAGGACTCCTGTGATGATAGTGGCCTCCAAGAAGACTCCCGAGATAGCTTTTGGGTAACTGACGACTTCATAAGACTTCCCACAGCTAGGCTTCACATCCTTGGTCTCACCTGTCTTCGACTTTCTATGCGTAATCTAGCCTCGCAACAGACACAGAACATTCGCATTCTATCTTTCGACTCCTCATCTCGCATACCCTCTCAAAAAAAGCTTGTTGCATGACGGAAAGACATGACCCTTGATCATTCTCTCTAGATTGTACCAGCAAAGGTTTCCACAACTCTAAGTTCGGGAAGAAGAAGGAACAAGCTTCTATGGTCATATAGAAGAGATCCGTAAAGGACCCTCACGTCTTCTCGTGCATTCTGTCAGCCTTTCCAATCTTCTAGCTTTCTAGGAAGATGTGGATTTGGGAAGTCAGGAAGCTTGGAAGGCACATGTTCCCATTTCTTGCTTCTCGAAACAACAATCAACTCTCAAGTTCATTCTAGATTCACAGAAAGCTTCTCACAACTCCAATTCCAATCCAATCCAACTACTTGATGCGAATTGCAAACATTCGGCTTCTGAAAATATCCAGACATTCAGACACGTCTTCTGTCCATGGATTTTGGGACAAAAGCGCAGTATGGTAGAGAAATTGATAGTTAGACTATCGAATTTTGACATGGAAAGAAGGGAAGCTCAGTTTTGATTCAGGAAGAGATTGGGAAAGATGATTGACAAAAATTGGATAGCGCTTCCGCGTCCAATCTTCTCAGAAAAAACTCAGAGTAGGGAAAAGTTTGATAAGCTTCCTGCAAACGATCAAAGAAGCGTGGGAGATACAAGAACAGAGGACGAAAGCGATGGAGATGGGGGGAGATATGAAAAGAACCTCAGTACTGCTTCCAATGTGCTACGCTTTTGATCGCTTCTTCAGTCTTCTACGCGCTCCAGGACTTTGATTTCATCTTCAATGTCTTGTCACGATCTTGCTTTTGTCTCCAATCTCGAGCTGCTGTAACACTATTTCCACAATCGAACTCGATCTGCTGCACTTCGAAGCTTCACTCTCGATTTCCTCCTCGACCTTCAATTTCTAATCTTCTAGTTCTTTGGAGATTCTTAACTCTTCTACCTTGAGTGTGCTTCTTGTTGGAAGACGTCCTCTCTACTCACTCACTTCAATTCACTTCTGCGCGCTTCCAACGTCCTCCTCAATTCCTAAATAAGGTCAATTTTCAAATCGAGAAGCACAAAGAGAGCTCTAGTGCTAATGCGCCTCCAACTTCCTTGTCTTCTCTTCACGATTAAGTAACGGCTCGACTATCCTAGACCTACCTATTACAATGGTGATTGTACGGTAGGTATACCTACCCCTTACTTAGTTGGTGCACGGTTGGTACCTCCTGTGGTTGTAGTCACTGTCTTCTCGGAAGCGTACTCTGTCTTCTGGCTTCCGACTTCCAGAAGACGTCTTCTCATGAATTCACCTTAAGATCATCTTCCTGCTAAGCAGGATGTAATCTTAAGTAATAAGATTACTTCAATTATATAGACACGTCATTAACTTAAAATTTTTGAAAAAAATCTCCAATCTTGCAAATTGTGGGCATCATAAAACAGGCTGCTATGGGTCAGACAGAAGAGACCCGTGGAGAACTCTCACATCTTTTCACGCATTTTGCTAGCTCTTCCAGTCTTCTAGCTCTCTAGGAAGATGTGGATTTGGAAAGACAAGAAGCTTGGGAGACACTGGCCTGAATCTCAAGTTCATGCTTCTCGAAACAATTATCAACTCATAATTCCGCTCTGGATTCACATCAAGATTCTCACAATTCAATTCAAATGAAATCCATACTACTTGATGTGAATTCGAAATTCAGCTTCTAGAAATGTTCAGACTTGAAATTTTGTCTAAGGATTCTAAGAACAGAAGCACAATGAGGTAAGGAAATGGATGGACAGAAGCAAAGAGTTTTCGAGATAGAGAGAGGAAGATCAATTTCTATTTCGAGAAGTGAGATTGAGAAGAAGGCTGCCAAAAATTAGACAACGCTTCCGCTTGCAATCCACTCAGAGGAAATTTCAGAAGAAGAGGAGGGAGTAGGTAAGCTTCCTGCAAGCAATCGAGGAAGAAGGAATCATAAGAACAGAAGGACGATAAGACGATGAGAAGGAAGATAGAAGCGAGAAGAACCTCAGAATGTATTGGCAGAATGCGCTGCATCTCACGAAGAAAAAACTCCACTCTAACATCTAGAATGCGTTGCTCCAGAATAGTACACAAGTCTCTTGCTGTTTCGATATCTGCAACCAACTTGTAAGCTGGAGCCTTCCTCTTCTCTTGTGATGTAAACCTCTGTTCTCGTACTCTATCAGTAGCCATAGCTTCATGTGGTGAATCTTGTACACCTTTCTTAAGATCTATTGTAGGTGGTAGAACTGTAGAGATAGAAGGTATATCTTCTACAGTAGGAACCCTACTAGTTGATATAGATCCAAATGATGATGGCTCCGCTGCTCTTCTACTCATAACTCTTCGACGATCACTATCATCATGTGCTCTTACATCTAGACATCTCGTCATCTTTTGTCTTCTACAATTACATCTTGATCACTGCTTGCTTCTAAAAACGTCTGAATAGAAGTTGCATCTATAAGATCCCTCCATCACATAGTCTCCTAATACTTTTTGTGTCTCTTTTCATCATTTCAACTAAAACTTCAGCAGCTTGCTCAACCACTTGTGTATTTGTATGACATCGTATGTATGTTATGTTTATGTGTCGTTTGATCGAACAGCAATGTATATTGCGTAGTGATGTGTATGTGCACGACATTTTGACTCATTCGTGTCCTCTTGAGGTAGATCGAATGGTTCAAACCATTCTTCATTAGAGTGAGGTCTAAAGCTCAAGCTTGGAAAGCTTCAACAGACATCTCTGGCCTTATCATGAGCGTTCGAATCTCTGGAATTTTCACAAGCACGACAAACAAGAGCATAAACCCTGATCATTTTTAAGAGACTTCTTGATGCTCTCTTTCTTTTGTTGAGAAAAGAGCAAACGAGACGCCCAAACAGTTTATCGAGAAGGAGATCAAAACCCCCATGCTTCAAACAGCCAATACAAAGTGCACCCAAAATGCACCACCCACTTCTTCACAATCCGGTTCAAGCTCGAGATCGTCCTACCACCTTCCTTGAGAATCATCCACTCGCTCTTTATAGAATCTGATGCTTTTGCTAGCATTGGGTTTTTAAAAGTTGATAAGCTCTCAAGTGACGTTTCAGACGGCTTACTAGATAAAGCATTAGGATACAAATTTATAATTGATAAAATATAGTCTTTATGATTGTAAAAATCATCTAGTTTCAAAACCAACGTGTCAGGACAAACCAACAAAAATAAAAATTCTGGAATACATGAAAAATATTGGAAATTATCAAGAAAATATTATTCATCAACTTTTAAAAACATTTTGTTACTTATTCTCTAGTTCTTCTTTAGAACAATTGCTCATTTCTTTTACATTTATTTATTTATTAGCATAGCTATATGTCGATTGTGGAAACCAAAAAGGAAAGGGAATGTCCATTGTAAAAACCAAAAAGGAAGATAAGAAAATTAAACCAAAAAGGAAGATAAGAATTTCTTGTTGTGGTAACGGAACAAGCAGATAGAATTGTGATGAAAACTAAAAAGTGAAAAGAAATAATGAGAAAGGATAGATCTGAGTCGTTGTGAAAAGTAATAAAGAAAAAAAAAAAGATAAATTCAGAAAATCGTTAACGCATAACCTTACAACTCTATTGGTAAAAGAGCTCTTTGTTTATCGTGAAATGAAACGGACAGATGGAGTCGTGTTGAAACCGGAGGGAGAAAAAAAATAACGAGAGAGTAAAAATAGAGTGAAAACCAGAAAAGAGTGAAAACCAGAAAAGAAAAAGCAAAAGAATAGATCCCAGAAATCGCTAACGCAATGCCTGGCAATTCCATTACAAGCGGAGCTTCTTGTTTCCCACTTTTCGTTAATATTCAAATTCATCAATAACTTAAAAACAATGGCATTTTGCCGCCGCCGGACACGCTGTTGTTTGGGCCTCTCGAGAAGTTATAAGGTACGAGGCGATCGAGGCGCCCCCTACACTTTAAAACCCAAAAGACTAACAATGAACCAAACAAAGAACAAACTCCAAACAACACGCCTCGTGTGTTGAGGCGTGTTGCACTTGACGGCCACGTCAGTCACATTGACCTCCATTATGTTATTGTTATCCAATCGATGGACAAGAGACTTACAGCACACTGAGGTGTTGTGAACTGGCATCATCTTTACCGCATCTCAGCAGCACCAAAGATGCTGGGATTACCAGAACTCAAAATGCATGTCTCCACGCAGATTGCCACATAGATCTGGAAGGTACGAGTACCTTTCAGCGCGGTGGAAGCTCTCAGTACCAGGAGTTTTCTTCCTCTCCTTCGGTCGAGTTTGGTGTGGAGATGAGAGGTTACCTGCAGGCATATAACCTAATCTTACGTGCTCATATTCCAACCGACAGACGTTTCAGTGTCGCAAGACACTTTATCCGGGCGAATGCTGAACGTATCATTGCTCCTGTACTGGACGATGACTAGAAACCAAGACTTCTGTTGCAGACATACAAGTACATAGAATTAGCACTCCGATGTCCAACTTCTATGTTCTGCCCATGCAGTCCATGTTGTAGTAGTGTTCAGGTACATATACCCAGAGTGTAAGTGTACAGATCGTGCAAAGTTCTCTTCCCCTTCCGGATGTTGGTTGCTGGCCCTTCGGGTCCCTTACCCTCCTCCACCTACACCCCGACGGATAGCATTTACGGACTGTACGAAGTGAAGACGCAGCCTTCAGTCGTGTGTAGAGTGAACCCAAATGATGTGCTGCCTTCAACATATCGGGCCATTCCAAATCGTTTCAGTCAAATCCGAACTTTCAGGAGTCAGGCCCCTCAACCGATGATGAACTCCGCAGATCGGGAGGTAACTCATCCACTTTAAAGCTTTCCGTGTACAACACCAGAAAACTGCACCGCACATACATCGTAGTTTCCAGTTCTTCATCTCAATTAGTGATGGTGAACAATCCTTTGCTAAGATATCAGATAATGCGGGTGGCATCGCTCGTTTTCTCTTTCAGAAGGAAGGCAAGCTCATGGCTAACGATATTCATCTTTCATGGTGTGCTGTAAGATTTCACGTGGAGTTAAGTACAGCAGGTGGCTACTATTTCATGGAGGAAATAGGTAAGACACTTTGGCTCGGAAGGAGCACATCGGGTTTCTATGTCTGCATTTAATAGCCTTGTATAACTTATTCTTCACTCTCCCACAGACCTGCAAAACGGCCTTTGAGAGCGGAACACTGTATATAACAGAACAATAACCCTACCTTTCCTGGGAGAGGCCCTATGGAAGGCAACAAATTTGGCTACATGGAGATGGAAACTCAGTGTATGTGGGTGCGCGGGAACATATATAAGCGAGGCTTGAGACCAATGGTAGCAATACGTTTTTGGTGGGCTGTAGGCACATCCCACCAGGAGATGGACCTCAAATTGAATGTTTACTCTTATCCTAAATTTGACTACAAAATCTTCACCCTAGGGACTTCCCAGATGTGTTGCACAGTGGCAAATGGATGGAGAGACAAGTCTATGTTCTACGCAGTCAATGCTGATCCCATAAATTAAGGAACACCAATTCCCGTAAACGAATGACTTGGAGTGAGGTAGAACCGTCGACCACCAGCAGACGACTATGAGGCTACCAGCTTTCGCTGAGTTTCTCGTTCATTTGCTTTCTCAGTCAGGTTAAGCGCGGTCAGCAGGTTGGGCCATGTCTCGGGGATCCCTCCGCCAACGTTGAAGTCAAGAAGCTTACCCCGGTTGCGATAGAAGCCTTCCACAGGTGCGCTCTGCTCATTTCAACGAGATACGGTAAGAAATCGTCAAAAGCCCATGTATAGTGTTCACAGCTACTTCCCCGAATAAAGAGCTTCAGACAAATTTTGTCGCTAGTACTACACTCAGTATGTAAACTTTCAACATGTACTTCTTACCGAACCTGTAACAACGTGCAATTAATGGAAAACCGGAGGGAGTGAGATGAACATACCTCTTCATGATAAACACGCAGCCTTGCTCTGACTACATCATCCGTGTCGTCGGCACGAATGGTCATTTTTGAAGCGCACGAAGGCGGTGGCAAGAGGGGAGGCATAAAAATGTTAGGAGCACCATCCTCGCCTTTGACATCGATCTTGGCTAAATTGAAATTACCACCACACTGGCTACAAATTCTCCTACCCAAACATTTTGATATCAACACATCCTCCCGAAGCTTCAAGTTGACAACCAGATCAATCTCCGTCACATCCTCCAGAACTTCCTGCAGGAACAGACAGTTGGGTGAGCAACTCATATCCCAGAGAAGGATTAGAGAACCTCTCCACTGACGAAGTATTTGCACCTAAACCAGTTTGCAATTAGATGTTCCCTCACCGCTTGGCTTATGGTACGAGGGAATCCATCCAGGATAAACCCTTTCTCGCCTGCAGCCATGCCTTGCTCCAAACGCGTGGATAGGATGTTAAATATGATTTCATCGGGGAGTAGCTTTCCTGCCTTCATCAAGTCCGACAGCTGCATTGACGAGAAACACGTGGTGAGCATGGTACGAATATACATCAAACTGTGATCACGTTAGAAACGTGAGCGCCAAGAAGCACTCCAGCGTCAGCCCAACGAATGGAAGATAGAGGGCAGAATTTCATCCTTAAAACTCCAAGCTCATAATCTAGCCTGGCCACAAACCCATGACGTTGAACTGGCGTCCCACCCTAAGCCAGAAGTCACGATCTCCGTCTGAAGAGGGTATTCACATAGAAAAATGTGCTAGTCACAAACTCAATGTAGCTAGTACCTATTATGTGCAAACTTTCGTGATAATGAAACAGCCACGAAAGCAGGATACCTGCTTCGAGACGGGCGACGAGGTTTTCAGCTCGTTCCTTACGAGATCCCCCATAGCAATGTGAGGTACATCCAATAATTTTGACAGACGGCTGGCGTACGTCCCCTTGCCAACTCCAGGACATCCCAAAAAAACCCACTGAGGGCCCCTGCCTTCATCCTGTTTCTGACCATCCTCCACGGCGGACAGGGGCAGGGGTAGGCTCCACACTTCTACATCCATCGCAGCCTGGGCAGCACCCGCCATTCCTCGTGTGGGACGATATAAGATCGATCCCGCAAGCGACTGGAGCCCTGATCGTGACAGGCGGCTGACTGCCGCCATTGTTATTGCACTTGTCAAAACAGCACCCTAAGACTCCCGGAAATGCAGATCGGCACCACCTCAAGCCTTCGTACTAACACGAAGGCCAGTACAGTCGTTGAAGACAAGCAGGTGATCCTTCGAATTGTCAGATCTCCACACAAAGTCCCAGGTTCTCCCGACAAATTGCAAAAGCTTAAACGCAAGTGTCAAATTTCATCCTAATCACTGGCCCACGAAGCCCCGTTTCCTGGCCGAAGTCCGAACTCTACTGCCGTCCTTGGAGAAGCTTGCAGAAACTACATGTATCTCCTGGTGAAAGAACCTCCAAGCAAAACTGAACCAACGACGGCTAGGAAAAACGGGCGTCCCCGTCACACAAATTCACCTCACCATAATACGTTCCTGAGGAATCTGACCCACAGTAGCTGATCGGGAAGCACTCCACCTTCTACGGCCTATCGAGCGCAGTGAGTGCCTGTGAATATATTTATAGTATGACCTCGAAACGTTCTTCCCATAACCCGCAAAAGTGAAGCAAGTCGTTCTGTGGTGCTCCGCTCCGCAACAGAGACTTGCACAACAAGGACTATTAACCTTGCGTCACTACCAGCCTGGCGGGGCAGGCAGACTCCTTCTGAAAGTGAGGAAGAGAAGGTCAGCCTTCAATCCTTCAAATCTGCTGCGGCAGCCGCTGCTGCCGCTCCCTCCAACAGAACCCCCGCACTGCGTACCTCTCCTCGCAAGCGTCCCCTCTATACCACGGATTCCCACTTCTGTCTACGCTCGCTTCCTGTGCAGCTCCCGTCTCTGTTCTTGGCAACCCGTGGACTGTCACAGTGGAAGCAAGTCCCCACTAGGGTTCACGACCTGAGTCAAGTCTCCAGACTTCCGACCTTGTACTCGCCGCGTGTAATTGTATAATCACTGCCTGTTCGGGTAGGGTTAAGTAAACCTCGGTTAAATAAACCTCATTACGTAATGCAGTAGATAAGTTATCATAGCTGAAGGACAGGTACACATAAAGCATCTCAGAATCTGGCACCCGTGCGTATTATTGAATATGCAGGGATTTTTATTATGATCAGTAATTTTAGATATAATTTAAAATAAAGTTTTCATTCTTCAGAAAAATAATCTTTTATACTACATTGTTCATCGTAATTAGCATGGAGTGAAAATTAGTTTTGGAATCTAAATTAGTGTGGAGTTTGAAGCACCATACTAGATTATGTGGTGTTATTATTTAGAGTTAACATCTAATAGTATGGATAAAATCCATAGAAGTTTAAGTATTAATTAACAAGATTTAGTATATAATGGACAAATAATTATGGCAAAAGAAAACATCCCGCGATTTTCCCAGTGAAGGACATATAAATATGAAAGAAGTTCTTTTTGTTCTCTCTCAAACTATGACTTAAGAAAAACACATGATGTGCTGCTTGATCAACGCCAAATAGAAGGTGTGTGCATGCATACATTTAGTTTAATTCTGATTCTTTTCATGATATACTGTATATCTGTTACAAAATACTTTTCAGAAGAATTTAGGTGTTAAATGACTGTAATTGACTAGGAATGATTAAATGTGTTATACCATATATAACAGGAATCATCAAAATCAGTCTAGAAAGTTAAACTTCGTTATAAGAGATTTGATTTATGACTAATATAATATTATTTTTACAATACTTGAAGATAGTATTATCTTTATTATATATTGTACACTACAATGAATCTTAACCTAATTAGTATCGACCACTACTAATATAAATATGGTAACTGACAACCTTTCACGGTAACTTGTGTAGACCACACTAATTACGATCAGCACGGTGTAGCGACTGTGGGTTGTAAGATAGAACGGTGCTTCATTTATGAATTTATACATCCCTCGTTACACAGTTTCCGTTTCTTGAGAGATCTCCGTATTTATAGGTCCCTCACCACACAACAGCTACCCCGTCTCCATTCTACACACGTCTTTATAATCCATCTTTACCTTTCGTACTTTTTCTGTACTTTTACCTGATTGTGACCGGTTTGACTTGGATGGTTCTATTTACAAACCATTTCTTCTAACCTTTGCGGCCGCACACAGGTTTTTCCCACACTCAAACCATTTTTCTTCCGAGTAGGATATTTAACCTTTAACCAGAAGAAGATGGAGGACGAAATAATTCAAGAGTAAGACATGCATGTCACCTCCACCAGAAGAAGATGAACGAAATAATTCAAGAGTAAGACATTTCACCTTCACCAGAAGAAGATGAACGAACCAATTCAAGAGTGAATGTACATTAACCTTCACCAGAAGAAGATGAACGAGGAAATAATTCCGGGCCTTTGGTAAGTACGTTAACCGCGAGTTTCCCATTAGAGCAGCGCAGAGTTCACGACCAACCAGAAAGCCGTGATGGTAGTCAGAGTTCCGCCCACTTTTGAGCTCAGACAGACGCCCACCAAAGACCGCTTCAAGAGCGGCAAAACGATTTTGTCCAAAACTGGGTGCCCATAACCAGCCAAACTACAGTACGTGGTTGGCATGAATCAATTGGTTGGTAGGGGAACTTCCCGTGTTGTCGATCGATGACGGAATTTCCGGAGAGTAGGTTAAAGGAAGGAATGAAAAATCGGCCCCATTCTAAATTGCGATAAGAAAGCATCGGGCAATTCCTTCATAAACAAAAGTCAATGAAACCTTCACCTGTGCAAGAGGAGAATCCAGGAGCGGACCCGTTATCGATTTGGTCTAATAGTTTCTGATACACCGAGAAGATGTACTCATTAAGACTTAAATGCCGTAGCCTTTCGACCATAGACCTCGTGCCCCGCCTGGACGGTGCTAGAACACGGATGAGTTGAGAAGATGAAGACAATGCAGAAGCGACAGCTACCAGAGGAAGGGGAGACTTACCCCCAAATTGTAAGCCTTACCGTCAAGGACATTAGCTCTTCACCTTCCAAGTTTCAGCCAGGAACGATTCAACAATGTCATCAATCGAAGAGACTCTGTCAGGCTGACCCCAAAAGAGTTGGACAATAAGGCAGCTGCTTTGGTTTCGACTCCAGGGTACTGAATCTTGTGAACAAGTCCGATGGTACCAACTTTCTGATGTCACTCAATAGATTTCTTCGAGGAGCATCAATTTACACTCTACCAAATAATGCACCGAGTCTTCGTCCGAGACACCAAGAAGTACTCGGAGAGCAGTCGACCTACCTATAACCTCATGGAGAGCGCTTACACGCGTAATAGAGAAGAAAGATGGAGGGATTCACATACATTCAAAACCGCTAAGAAACCCAGGATTCCAGGATAACATAACGATAGCCTCAAGAGTCTCCATTCCTAAAGGGATATTCACCGCTGAAGGAGACTAATATGGGCAATGAAGAGAGAACTCATACTGCGAAAGATTTTATCTGACACATGAAACTCTACGTAGCTTGATCATCCCAGAATGTATATGTGACATAATGACCGACTCAGAAAACCAGCCGAACATACGAAATCTGAAAGTGAATGGTACGGAGCAGTGTGCTTGGCTCAACTTTGCTTTCTTTAAATACAAAAATCAGCATTAACGAACTGAAGGGACAGGAAGACGTCCTCCACCCACGGCGACCAACATCGACGAACATCAATATAGATTTCACCACAGAAAAGATGGATCTCCTTTGTTGAGTTTTATTCACAATAGTACAGTTACAACGAAAATCAGGACAGCTTTCGTGAACAGGAAGATACTTAACCTGTGTGAACCTGCGCATCACAGCCCAAGAGTCAAGGTTATCCCGAAGTTCTATATCATCTGACACAACGATAGCTATTTTAAAAGGTAACGTTAACTATCCTCAAGAAGGAGGAGACGTAAGAAATCTATGACTCAAGTTGTAATTCCCATGCTAACCTATCGACCATGCCCTAAGTGCGTCCATTGTTGAGAATCATCAAACGTTGCATTCCAGCATAGCACTTTACTGACAGCTGGTTACAGACAGCGGCATACAGGAGTCATACCTTGTTCCTGAATTCCAAGGGAATGGTCACGATACTCCTCAGGGGCCAGCTCTCAGCTCATGGACCAAGTTTACACAAGCAAGTCGGGATGGATAATGCAGCTCACGTGATCACCGTCTATCTCAGCCAGCTGGAGTATCTCCTTTGTTTGCTGAACGGAGTAACTGCTTAGTCCAAAACAACTAATTTCAGGGTTTTGTCAGGTCAGCTCGGATACTCGTATGCTTGTGCTCTTCCCAGTCATTGTTACAGATGTGACGAAGAACGATATTTGTATCCTTGCACCGGTTTCCACCTCGATCACTGACTTCTGTACAACCACATGAAAATCATGGATTGTGCAGTCGGCGCTGCAGAACCTCTATCATACTGGGCTCGTCTGTCACCCAATTGGCGCGACTAAAGAGGCGAGAGTTGATCAAGTTGGCAAGGTTTTTCAAAAACCGCTTAGTGGTTGACAGCCTAGTCATGTACACCTATTTCCACTTGACTGTCTAAAGTGACGAGATCCAGCAGAACTTTTCTCAGGACTTCCAGCGATAAAGGCCCAAGAAAACGCTGATGATGCCCATTTTCCAAAACCATGTCGTCCTTACCTGAGGCCTCATCGAGTCCTGAACTCCAAGTTCTCATCCACCAATTAATGCAGTGTGCTTTAACGTCGGGGCAGGCAACAATGGCCACGTCATCACAGCTTTCCAGCTGGAAAACAACACTTAGCAGGTCCCTAGAAACTTTCAGTCCCATATTTATAGCTTCATCATGAAGCCATGATACAAACTCCGTTGCAATCTGCAGGACACAATCGCAAATGTGAATTCCAAAACTTAACCTGGAGTACAGAATACATGTGTGCAGAATAAAAAGCTCCACTCCGTGAATCCCATCAAACGACGAACCTCGTACCTGAAACGACAGAAACGTGGGCAGCTCGGAGATTCCAACATGGTGACTATTTAGTGGCAAGATCTCTTGAGGTGAAGCCCTTGAGGGTGCTTCAAATCTTGACTCTCCTTCCAGCCCCTCCACCGTTAGAGATTCATCCCGTAGAACGATAGTGCACTGGAACCAGACTTCCTTGCTTTCAGCAATCCCACTATCCTTCCCTCTCTGTGAAGATACAGGAGTGAGAAGGGAAAGGTCCCATGCAGAAACGCGTGGGTGCCATGTGGGATGGAAATAAAGTTGAAGATGCGGAATTTCGGTTACCTGCTCGCAGACATGAACAGATTCACTGTGCAAGATCACTGAATTGCTCTTAAAAAGGAGACTCGTACGAAAACACAACGAGAACGTACTGTAACCTACCTGTGCATGAACCAAATCCTCACTTAGTGTGCCAAGGAAGGTAAAATCAATAGTCAGCTCCAATCAGGTCGCAAGGAAAGGCGTAAATCCTCCTCAGCACAAAGCCAGATGCTCTTATACCTGTTTTTCAAGCTCTGATGTAATTCTATTACAGAGAACACGATGCCGCATTATCGCCGAAAAATGTTTTATAGCACTGGCTCCGTCACTCGCAACTGGTTCTTTGGCGGGTGCTGCTGGGCCTGTAGCGGTTGAAGGTTCCCTTGTCTTCGTGGGGATTGGTGCGTCCGATGAGTGTTTCTCAACACCCAACTTGAACGTCACTTGTCCATTCGGCAACACTGTTGGATACCCGAAGGCACACTGATGAAAGGCCTGATGCAAAGAAACCACCAGAGATCTTTCGTTTGGTATAATACGTCGTCCATACAGCTTCAGGCTCGACCATTCAGAATCTGTTTTATCTAGAGTCTGAGACGTTGTTGCGGATTTTGTCGGACCAAGATTTTCACCGTCTTCGTCCTCGTTGTCGCCATCTTCCTCGGCATCTGTACGGCCTACTTCCTGATTACGCTTGGCACTTTCTGAAAGCTCTAAAGTGAGACTGGCAGAATGGCCAAGGCTAAACTGCAAACAGGTATCACCGATCCCGAGAACATTCATGCCTGAATTAGGCATCAAAGCTTCTCGGCCTACCCACTCAAATACCTGCACAAACACGAACCGGACAAGGACTAAGATGGAGATTTTGGACATGGTCTTTTGAGATAAGCTGAGTGACCTGACTTTGATCAACCTAACAAGTCGTCCTGAGGATTTTTACCGAACTAGTCCGATTAGAAAGTTACATCGACTCTCAGTGTAGAACTGAAACCTTCAGGCCCGCATGTCTTACCTGTTCATCAAATATGACAGCCTGAATACGCCGCAGAACAACCTGTGCACCTTTTGCACCTGTATCGACCCCTTCACCGACTCCTCTGTTTTGACCTCCTGCACCATCAGATCCTTTTGCCAAGTCATCGGACTTCTTTGTAAAGTCCTCATCTCTGACATCTTGGCGTTCCCACACCGTGCGCCCGGGTTGCGTTGTTCGCAGAGATATATTTAATTTGTTCATAGGTTTCCCAGCTGGGGTTAACGCTTGAAGAAGGCCAGTGACATCCTGGTCAAGGTTCACTAAAGCTAATGCTGCAGCTCGGGCAGATGATCCAGAAGAAGAGTCGCCTGGGAGAGGGAAGGATAAATCGATGGAGAATCCAGCGCTTCCACCAGGTCCTGCAGAGATACCTCTTTGACGCTTTACTTTCCAGTTGCGTTGGAGTCTGCAAAAAGTAAAACGCTTGAGACTTAGAATGTGTACGGAGGGAGGTAAGTGATAAGCAACGTTATAGGAGACACATCAGACAGGACGTCGCCAGCAGGGTTACGGATTCAGCTCGATTCAGTGGCAATTATTTATTTCTTGCCCGCGAATGATGCCAGAGGAGTACAAGAAGGTAACCTCATGAGAGCGCCATAAAATACCGCCTCCCTCTCAACCTGCCGTTCCAGAGCTTGGGCAGTTCTCTTCAAGTACTTGCCGACTTCCTGGACGGAAACATTTGATCAACCCTCGTTAGAACGACCCATTTGCACCAAACTAACGGCGGTCACTGTACATGGCCCGTAAGTAGAGCTTCATTGACGAAGTGCCGAAACTTTCCTCGTGAGGTCACTCTGCGAATCCAGAAATTCCTTCTAAACATATCATCAGATAAGTAAAAGAGCCTACTCGAAATTTGTTGTTCTTTACTGAAGCGCGAAGGCAGACTTCGTTGAAAGCCTCATGTGGCAACAACTTTGGCTTCATCATACTGGCAACTTGCACCGCTTCATTTGCTTCTACCTGTCGAAAAAAGATGTAATGGTGATTAGATAGCTGTAGGTAGTAAGGGCTGTAACGTGTCCACAGTCCTGGAAACAGCCTTTGAGGTTTCAGCTTTACAAGTTCTGACGTAATTCAGTAACAGGAAATACGGTTCCAACAAAGTACGCTGCAAAAACTATGCGATTAGCTCTCAAATGCTTCAACTTTACAAGTTCTGACGTAATTCAGTAACAGGAAATACGGTTCCCAAAAAGTACGCTGCAAAAACTATGCGATTAGCTCGGTGTTCTTGTCTCTTAACTCCTATTTGAAGGCAGAGATGAACGAAACATAGTCGCTTGCAACTTGCTAGACCACTTCTTCACATCTTTATGGAACCCAAGAAAGAAAGGAAAAAGGCAAAGGTCTGCTAAAGCTTTGACACCAGCACTCGTTTCTTAGCAGTGGATTCGTAACAGAAGAAGACCTGGAGAAGGGCGACAAAGACCTCTACGAAGCTTGAGATAGTTTATGGACGAAGTATCAAAACATTTCTGGAGGAAACTCATCTTCTGGTAGCAGCATTGGTATCCCTTGTCCGTACCATAAAGACAAGAAGCTATCCGCGACGAGCACGCTACTGGGTGGCTACATAAAACCTAAACTGTACGTTCAAGCTCGCTAAACCGGAAGGACCTTGGTTACAAAGGCTTCCCGCTAATCACGATCGAGGCTTTAATAAGCCATTTCTCGGACATTAAACTGAAAAAGAAGAGAAGGAGAGAGCCTTACATAACTGATAAGATCGAGAATAATATTCAACTCTTGTTGTGCCTGTTGGAGATTCTCCGCCGGGCCTTGCCAAGGCCATACAACCGGCGCTGCTGTTGGAGCATCCTTTCCAGCCTTGACCTTCTTTGTATCCTTCTCGACCGTATGTCCAAAATCAATCCGCGAGAGTAAATGCAGGGGTTTTTCTTCTGGAGTAGGCTCTCTACAACAGTGATCCAAGATTGCAATCAGATCAGCAACACGATCCAGGAGTAAACTACTCAAGCAACAATTGCACCTTTCTCAATCAGTGACTAAAACCCTGTCGCTAAAAGCGGCCAAAATATGATTTGCGATATGCACAATTAGACTATCATGATCCTTGCCGACTACTTTGCCAGATGAGAAAAAAATGACAATATACATGCATCCGCTTCAACGAAGAATATAGCTTGATCTGCTCAAACACGACCAGCTGACCGCAGGATATTAGGCAAGAATTCTCGCAATTCACAAGGTCAAACGAAGGGAGACGATAAGCTCCATGGCAGAACAGATGGTCGGAACTGACATTGGCAAGATTTCAACTCCAGCCTCCTCCAAAGCCAGGACACGCTTCAAAGGAAGCTTGTCCAGAGTGACCATCACACCCCCCTGGGGAGCCATCGTCGCTTGAACAGATATACAAATCGAGCTCCTTGACTCCTCCGCTACTCCAGAATAACCTCACCAATAAACAACTGACTGCAAAACCCAAGCTTCAATTCCTCAAAGGATTCCAGCAAAACCACACTGTTGGAACTTTGCTTTCCGCCACCTGAGGTACCCTTTCGTTCCTGATCAACTCCAGTTTCAAACGATGAGAACGAACTGCTACAAGCTGTCAACGACAGATTGAAACAAAATCGAAACTTGCCCGCGAAACCCATACACATTACAGCAAGCTCGTTTCTTTCGTGTGCAGAAAGGAGCTGTTCCCATGTCCTAAACCTTAGTGGCCGTCAAACTCGGACCAAGAAGAAAGTAGAGTCTATAATCGAAACGAACGATCCTGCCTCCAAATACGTATGAGAAGCTGAGCGAAATGCGTCATTCCGCCTGATGGTGACGAGAAGTGGCTAGCAAAATTGAATCGCAGTTGCATACTTCCCACGCGATACTGGATTCTATCTGTCGAACTCTACGATGGGCTGAGTTTCGTAGTTACTGCGCATATAGTTTGCATATGTTGTTTCGCATAGTACTGCGCAAAAAGAGAGAAAAGAAAGAGAAAAGGTTACTGCGCATAATAATATCCTTCCCCCACGTTTTCTCCTATCAGAAAACGTGGAAGTGTTATAAAAATTATTATAAAAAAATAGATTAATTTATAAATAATATATGTTAACTAATATCGAAATAAACAACTGATACAAATATAAACCATAAATAGAGACCAAGTTGATGCATTGTTGAGAGTAAAAATCCTACACAAGAATCCTCAAAACGCGTGATTTTGTCAAGATATTAATTTATATTCTAACGTTTCTTCGGGAAAAAATAAAACATAAATTAAGTGTACACCTCATGTACACTATACATGAGACAAATATCCTCTTGATAATGCGAATATTCATGAGTACAATAGTGGTATCGCCACTATTACTCATGTATATGCGTAGGGTTATCAGGGGTTAGTACCGGTATTCACATGAACATAGTTATTTTGGGATGTAAAAGAGGAAGAGGAAATATTCTTCAACGCCCAAAAGATCATTTGGATCGTTCTTATGAATTTACATTATTTTTCTTTTTATTATTATCGAGTTCTGCTTCCAGAACATGTAACTTTATCATGCACCCATGTCAATGGATTATTATTAAATCACAGATTGCTTGGAATTGATTTTATGTAGATTCATGGAAAGTATAAATAATTTTTATCATTCTTACACCCAAAACTTTTAAAGAGTATGTATATTCTTGGATGCACAAATGCTTGCAAGTTACTATCATCGCTTACTGAAGCTCGATGTCCCAAGTGGTTTAGCTCACAGTCCTCTAAAGAAAAGATAGTGGGTTCAATCTCTTGTGGGCACGGTTGCGCAGAAAGTATATTTTAAGAGGTAAACCTTCTATCTAAGATACTTGGTGTACATACACACCCGGATTATATAATATAATCAGTTTGTATAATTAATTTCCAGTCACATAACGAGAGCTCAAGAAATGAAGAGCTCAAATTTTTAATTCCATGTAGTGTTAGCACAACATTTAGAAAGATGTTCTATCAGTGCTTTAGAATTCTGTGTTATCAGAAGTGTAGATATCCAATTGAGTATTATGCAGAATACAATCCCTATATATGGAAATGAAAGTTCAATCTGGATTTGAATCTCATACAGCAGGTCTGTAGCAGTAACGTAGTTACTCATCGGTCATTATTAGGTGGAGGAACCAAATCTGGTTATCTGGTTGACGTAAATAAATTTAGGTGAATGGGTATTAAAATCATCTGGCTGTTATCGGGAGCTTAATTTTCATAATTTAGGACAATTTTGTACAAGTTCAAGCTCATACAGTACAGTTCAAACAATAAAATGGATTGAAGCTTAGCAAAGTGTCTTTGAATTTTATTATTTTTTCTTTTACGGTTCATTGTTTTTTTCTCTTCCGTTCTCACTTTTATTCGAATCAAGTCATTCCAGATCTCATGGGTTTCATATCAAGTTCTCCATACGTTTAAATTGCAGATGGAAAATATAAAAAATCTGATCAGAAAATGCTATCTACCAAAGTAAATATTAGGAAAAATATAAATTTCAAATTTAAAAGAATTCTACGTGGCTCCATCCATGAGTTATCAAAGTAACTCTTGGGTGGACTACGTAAGATTCTTGAATGTTAATTGGGACAAGAAAATTATCTATTTATTTTGAAGGGTAAAAATCCCTGCAAAGCATTTTATGTCTATCTGAATACCTATATTGGTATATTATCTGTATCTATAGAACTTATATATTTTTATGATGTAGGAAAATCAAATAATTTTCCTAAACATAGAAGATTTGAAAATATTTTCCTATATGAAATATTAAACCTACCGTATTTCCCTTGATGACCAATTTACCTATATAAAAGTATTTCATATAGTGAAAACATTAAATTTTCCTACATATTCCAAGAGATAAACTTCCTGGTGCGCGACTCCTCTTCTCTGAAAGATACATGTTATTACTTTCAACCAGCAGTTCAAGATAAACAAAACAGACGAGAAGACGCGGATATGGAGCAGAAAGTACTCTGCAGATGAGTACTGGTTTCCCGATGCTGGAGTGGAACATTTGGTTGCTCGTCCACAATCCAGTAGAACAATGTTGAGCTCGGAGCAGTATCCTTTGAAAGTTTACTCTGAGGTGAAACGCTCTGGTCCAGAAGGTCGTGATGTTGACCTTTTGAAAGCGGTGGAAGATGTCAAGCATAACATTACTCTCAAATGCTTTAAGTACTTCGCACCTAACGACATTGTGCGGTGGAACGAGTTTTTTGACAATTAGAAGCTCCTAGCCATCTTCATCAAAAATGATGTCCGTCCACCGTTACTGGAGGAGTTCATCTTACATGGTCTGTTAATTCAAACTGGTGAACAAGTTCTTCCAGCACATGAGAATGACGATGAGAGGTTTGTGAGACTACTCAAGCTGAGGAAAGGGTGTTCAGTCGGCGTAGAGAAATTTATGATGGAGCGAACTGGTCTGCACCTGGGTCAATGACAAGAAATATTACTTCCAAGGGTGATTTAAGTGAGCTAAGTTGAACTCGTTTGTTGCTGTTGTCACCAAAGACGACTCACAAGGAAGACCATTCTGGATTGCTAAAGTAGTTGACATCAGGACACTTTCCGGTTCTGACTTTAAAGAACCTAAAGAAGTTAACGTGCAGTGGTATGCCACAGAAAGTACAGATGCTTATGCAGGTAGGTACTTCCCAGAAGTTCTACCAAAGAAGGGCAACACGAAGAAAAAGAACCGAATCCATAAGCAAGATCTTGACCTGGGCAAGGTTATAGTACTGACATTTGGCTTTGCCCTCACAACTTGTTCTCAACTTCGTGCGACCACAGTGAAGGTAGTCCAAGACAATCTCTTCTCCTTTGACAGGACTCGTCGACCAACTTTACCTTCAGCCTCGAATCAAAGAACATCTCCGAGGAGCGAGAACATCTCTGAAGCAATTAGGTCCAAAGATTCTTCTCCGACCAGCGTTAGCTCTGGATCGGACTGTAGTTTGTAGATAGTAGAAAAGCACATTGAACTCTCTTCAAGCCTTGGTTGACCTTTTATACAACTATACGGTGTTACGGATGTCTTGTATGACTTATTTTTACTTTTGAAATGGTTTTAAAGTTTACTGGTGTAGACTTATCTGTAGATTTTAATTACATGTTTTTGCTTTTCATTTCATGAAGTAAAATCCATTTCTGGTGTTGTCTCCTTTATGATGGCAGAAACTTGTTTCTTTTTCTGTGTTTACATCGATTTTGCTCTTGAAATCAGCAAGTCTTTCGCTTTTTTGATTTTCCACTTACTGTCAACATATCAACGTGGAAGACTTCATCTTTCGAAGACAATGGTCTCCTTATGACAACACACAGTAGCAACTGGTGTCGTCGAAAATTCACATAGTCTTGGATTTTAGTGCTCCTTCTAGATCCTCTTGCTCAGACTTGTTTACCTTTGGTTTGCTCATCTGTCGTATACCTTAGGCTGTTTTCATCAAGTAGTGAGTGCTTTCTTGTCTTCTTCCTTTCGATCGTTTATGACCTCATAAGCTGTTGAGCACCTGGTCCGTCTCTAAGCTTTTTTCATTTCACTTACTTTGCTTTAGTTGTTATCTGTGGAGACATCTTAGATTGTGCTTCATATGTATTCTATAGTGCGTTCTCGCTTTTTGCTTCGGTAGTCTTATGTTTTTTCTGTATTGTGCATTTCACCTTGGCCACGCCCGCTCTGCAACCTGTAGTTTGCACAACTCACAGTATTTATATTCTCCACGTTTTTGCTGTTTGTTTTCGTACGTTTCTTTCTAGGCTGTTCGCTTTATTCGTGTTGAGTTTACTTTCAACGTTATACGCGTTCTTTTTTAAGAAACTCAGAGTTCTTTTGGTTTTCTAGACGCTGGTGAAGTAAAAAAACTAGTGGTTGTTAACCGCTCTTTTTCATTCAGCCATGCCGTCTGCTTCTAAAATAACACTTTTTGTTTTGTTTTTTTTTTTTTGAGAAATTTGCTTCTAACCTCCTGTTTTAACGTGTTTGAGAGGTAATTTTCATAATTTTGCAGCCAAAAAACTAGGCGCCTGTTTGTCTCGGGGTGTACTTGATTTAAACCGGCGGATGTTTATAGTTGATACCTTAAAAGACATTAGTAAGGAAACGAAATTAAGCATAAAACAGTAACTTGTTGTTATAAACGGTAATGCATATGCATCACGGGTAAGAAACTGAAAGAGCATTTAAAGATGATATTTTAAAGCAAAGCGGCAAAGAACTTTGGTCTTTCGTGGTGTTTTCTCCAACTGATTTTCAGTATTATATGCCGATATATTCACTTTCACCCACAAACAAGTAAACAAGCGAAGTAACTAGGGCTGGTGTCCTCTGCATATGAATAAAGTCCACAAAAACAAGAAAAACAAACGATATTAAAAGTGTTTTCTACATAACAACAAAGCTAATAAGGAAGGAAAGGAATTCTCGCTCTCATTAGATCTGAGAATAAAGGAAGCATTCACCTTACTAGTAACTTCCAATTCATTTCGAAGAGTATAGTATAGTATATCTTATCTATAACTGGAGTCTGTTTCGAGACAAAATATATAGCTCCTTTCCCATAAAGTGGAATCGTGGAAAAGTTTAACCTTCCTCGAGTTTTGCATGTTCAACTTCGTTAGAGACGATCAGACTGTGATAACAATTTCTCACATCTGAGAAATGATATTATGCAGAAAACCTGAGCTTAAGTTATGCATGTGGAACTCTTTCGTGTGGTACTCTCTTTTAGCATCTCTCGAGAAGATTTAAACATATTAAGCGTCCGGATTCAGCCATCACTCTGCTTAGTGGCTTGAAAACGAAAACTAATTACTGTACAGATCAATTTATTCTGTTCTCGCTGGTGGTAAGAATGTGGTGCATCAGACTGGATTCCAGTTGTGCGTGCTTCCTGTATATATAGTTCCATCAAGTATATTCCGCCCCTATGCCATTAGAATAAAATGCATATATCAGTAACACCTTCCTTAACTTTCCATATGCATGACCAGTACAAAACTTTAGGAGATAGAGTCCTGAGGAGACTCGAGTTCAGAATTTTCTCACGAGTTGTCGCAGTTCTTAAATGGTTGATATCTGCTAATGCACTCCAACTAGTTGACTTAGAGTTTGATTTCACAGATTCTCGAAGTTTCCGATCACTCAATGTAACGTGGGTATTATTATATAAACATAGATATTACATTCTACCTAAATTCTATGGTATGGTGGAACCTTTTTCCCACCGAGAGATCGGCCAAGCTAGTTAGAGGGTAAACTCAAAACTACAAGAAAAGAAGAGATTCTGAAGTGATTTAAACCGAGTGCCTCAAGTCCAGATTTCAGAGTTCATGTGGATCGAACTGGCACCACACCACTTAAGCTTCTAACACAGTAAGCGTCGGAATATTCTCGGATTTAGAGGCAGCATGTTCTCAACTTCAAGCCTTTAGCAGTACTTTAAGTTCATCGAATGAGACCAACTTCTCCGGATCGCGAGCATCCATTTACGTTATAACTTTGGCTTGAGCTACACAGCATCCTACGCCAATCTGGAAAAGCAAAGTAAATGTCTAACTCTTGCTGCCCCTCAGATAGTGACTGAATAGAGAGTGTGTCTGCAGCTTAGTTCCTTGATCAAAATCATCCAATTCTGTTAAGGCTCATTGCAATAATCAGACTCCATTGGCAACTCCAGCTCTAGAATTATCGTTTCTCGCCTCCTTAGCATCACGAATGGCATCCCTCTTCGCATCTCGCTTCCACTTCACACGCAGCACGAGCAAGGATACGATGACAAAGCCCCAGTATACGAAGTAGGATGTCAAGGTTCCAACCGTGGCCTCGTCTCTCCATCCCACCACAGCGTTCAGGAGCTTCCATATTCCATCGTTTTCCTGGTGGCAGCAGTGCAACTGCCATACGAAGTCCTCGTTCTCGGTATACTCTTCAAACTCGTGCACAGAACCAGAGAAAAGCCCAGCGGCAATGACCAAGAGCAGGACTGTGGAAGCGCCCAAAAACCACTTGAAGGCCACGTGATTTCCTCCCTTGTATAGGAAACACCCGACGAGAATTCCACAAGCAGCACCAGTAACGGCAGCAAGCGGATATGCAGTGCCCGAACCTTCCAGACCGATTCCTCCCAGGAAGATGACGGCCTCCACGCCCTCACGTACCACGACCGTCAGTGGGATGAGGAAGAGCGCGTACTTGCTCTTGGCGCTCTGCACCTCCCCGGCTGCGTGCCTTTCAACGGTTTCCGTCGTGACCTTGGTGAGCTTCCTCTCCCACTTGGACCTCCATGTGTCAATTCTGATCATGGAGAACGCCATGATCGTGATCAGAACTACTGCTATCATGCCGAGAATTCCCTCCCACAGTGACTCCGAGCTGTCCCAAGCCTTCTTCGCCACGGTGTAATAAAGTGAGAGGAAGATGGCGGCGGCGCAGAGCGATAGAGCTACTCCGGCCATGACTCCGCCCCACACCTGCTTCTGCATTCTGCGTCTCGTCACTCTGTCCTCGACGATCTTGTTCAGCAGGGACAGCATTACGGACAGTATGATAGACGCCTCCAGCGTCTCCCGGAATAGAATGAAGAAGGCCGGGACACTGAAAACCTGCACCATCTTGAAGTTTATTCGTCTGATTCAAGTCACTAGCTCGGATGACTTGCAGGCCGACTTTAGTGTTCTGTTAAGCGAAGGGTCCGTTGTCCCTAGACGTTGCAGCAACCGAGGCCTTAGGCTGGAGAATTCTATGAGGCTTGTTTAGAACCGTCTTGAATCAGGCAAGAAACTCTTTGTCAGTCAGACTTCCATCAAGCATAAGAGAAATGACTGTTTTATACCAGTTGTGCAATGCAAGCGATGAACAAGTGAGGGAGGATGTCCGCTGGTGAAGCTGATGGAGAGTGTGCTCGTCGGCTAGGAACGTTAGCACGGCATGCCTCGAGCACGTGTTCGTGCAGATCTCACCTGTCTGGAGCACACGAATGCTTAAGCTTGGCTCATAGATTCACATTACTTTACATACTTGCCTCAAGAGAAGAACCTGCAGGAGGTAAGACTATGGACTGTACACAAACTGTTTGCATAGTACTCACATTTAAAAGTTTGTGAACGGGTACAACTACCGAAGTATCCTTATTAACGCGAGCCATGATTAAACACGAACTTCAAGGTCGTTCGTGCAGAGTATACTCAAGTCTGATTTACTCGCCGTTTCTGGGGTTTCGTGAACACTGATTTTACAAGTTTACTAGATTGTCACTTCTCTACGGATATCTGTAAACATCAGGGGACTGTACATGTCACCCCTCCCTTAAGGATGACCACCTCCCCAGAAAGGTCCTACAAAAGGTAGATTTTGGGTGCTATTCGGACAAGGTCAACTAGTACTGCGGCAGCTCTGGGGGAGTTGACTTCAGTCAGTTGAAAGGACATGTGGTCCAGAAGTTATGGAGACCGCCTGGCATCGGGCAGGGAACAGATCTTTTCGCCTTCCATTCATACGTCTGCTAATGCCTGATGTTATCAGGTCGTTCCCGAGTATGATTTCGAGATATGTATTGAACTAGTACTGTAGTCAGACTCCGACTGTACTGGTTGAGATCGGCTACCAGATGCTACCAGATCGGCATTGCAGCCTTTCAGGGTAAAATGACAATAATAATATTCACGTCCTTTCCATCAATGGGATGATATGCACTTTACCATGATTGACTAATTTAAAGTGCTCTTTAGTATCTACAAGGAATCTTTGTCTGTGTCCGCTAGCGCTCAACTCGTGGCGCGTTTGGGATCATACGGTTCGCTGTCAACGTTAGTGATGTAAAGCTTAGCTTGAGCCCAACTGAATCCTTGCTGTGAATTTGTTGGATGATGCAGAGAGGAGTGTATATAGACCCGCACTAAGACCGCTTAAGCAGCAGGGTCTTGCAGCTTCAGTCAATATACAATCAGTACCCAGTTTCTCACTCTTCTTCTTTTGCTACAGAGGACTTCCCCCGATTTATCAGTAATGAATCTGAGATTCTACAGCTGCAGCTAGACTTCATGTTCAGCAGAGAGAAAACAGCTAAGTTCACGTTCAGCTACGCTTGGCCCTCTTGGGTGAGGTAGTGGATCTTCCCCATCCAGTTAAGAGTATGAACGTAAAAATTTGTGACTAAGACAAAAACCTCTTCAAATTGCTTTTCTTAAGTTTAGGTTACTGCTACTTTGCAGACAACCTCGAGTTCTGACTGGAAACTTAGTGATTTGCATCCTGTAAGCTGCATATTCGATTTTCGATTCTTGGGATATCCCGAACAGTTTGGAGTTCGTGGAGCATTCGTGGAGATTCGGTTGGATCTGAGATGACAGCTATTTGTCTGCACTTGTAGCTTCTACGGTTTGATCTGAATAATAGAGGGATAACACAGACAAAACAGAAAGCAGCAGAGTTATCGTAGGTTGGGACGACACGCAATCGATATCGGACCTTCGAAAGTACTCAGTGCAGCTACCTTGGCAACGATGAAGGTCGCTTTTTGCAATCAAAACGGTGTCCCTGAGTTTAGGGATAACCGGTAAAAAACCAAACAGAAATGGACTCGATTTGGTATGTGCTCGAACATAGAAGTTGACTTCTGTAAACAGATCTAGGTATAATGATAAAAGCTGACGTTGCAGATAATATCGTGAAAGAAACATTAATTCATTTTCACTGAACTCCTTCCTAGGTCTGCTCATGAAACTTGAATTGACTTCAGGTATCATGATCGCGATCTTGGAAGCAGGTATAGACATGGACCTGGCCTGAATTATTTGAACTGCACAGGGCTTTCATGTCTTACGCTTGGAACCTCGTTTTCCTTAGGCCAAGTCCATCTGGTTTTCCTTCAGGCTCATACGTCCAAACAGTTTTGGCTAGATTGATCGTGCTTTTAGTTTTCTCCACTGGAAATATGTACTGTAGTATCTTTCCACCGTAAAGAGTTCCCCGGCGCGAATAGTTCTTGGCTGCAATGAAGTGAAGCAAGTGGTGATCTGCACCCATCGTTACTGGCTCGTCAGATGAAATCGTTTCTCTGTCCACCGTCACAAACACGAAAGTGTCCGAACGATGACATTATGAAGAGGTAGAAACCATCAAACGGGTACAAAGAAGGGCATGAGAAACAGTCCTGTTTCACCTTGCTCTCTACTAATACTCTTTACACTGTAAGCTCAATCGTGCTAGACTCCATCTTCCGCCACATTCTGATGTAATTTGCTACCTCAAAATGGGGCACGAGGGACATCGTCACTCGTCGAAGTTCGGAGTCCTAATGCAATGTGTATAGCTACAAAGCTAAACAGACTGAAGGACTACTCAACTGGACACGTCGACTCCATCCACACGAGGGTACGCCATCAGAACCTGAAGAGAATCCTTGCAGGAAAGAGTATTTTCTTTGAAATCCACCCACGCAGTCTATCTGACTTTGAAAGATATGACAACTTTCATGGTACAGCTGTCGACTCACCCACAAAATCATGGATGGGTTCCAGCTGTGAAAGCAAACGTTCTGGCTTGTGCTCGAAACCCTGCTGATAAGTCATACGTCAACTTTTCCACTGTTGCCGTCGGATATCACATCCAGCCGGCACTCGTAAATGAGTTATGCTCGTAAACGTCTATGCCATACATCGGGAGCCAGAGAACTTAATCTTCGAGCCAGAAAGATTTTGTGACAGCTTTGTTGAAGTTAGTGGGCAACACTTTGAACTCTTGCATTTCCGGTCCGGTCGCAGGCAATGTCTGTTAGAGAACTCGAATGCAGTTGAGTTTTATCACAGTTGTGAAGGTATCTTGAAAATCCTCTCCCGTATTCTGCAAGTAGCCTTTTGTAACAAAGAGAGTCTTGTGTCTCTCAATAGATCCATCCTGATGTCTCTTGATCTTATAAACCACTTACAGCCAAGTGCTTTCTTGTTTGATGGAAGAGGTACTAGGCTCCAAGTTTTATTTTTTCTTCCATTACACTTCTCCATTGATCTTTACTGAAAGCCTCTTCGAATGAAATAGTTTCTCCATCACCTTGAGCTTCAGCTATGAGAATACAATCCTTTAGCCTTGCAGGAACCTTCTTATTTCTGATGGGTGTCTGTGGTCTCTAAATTAGAATCTGGAGTAGCCTGATGTACCAGAGACGAATCTGCTATAGTTGGACCTGAATCAGTAACTTCAACTTGTGTGTAGGTGATGATTCTTCCTGAGCTTCTTCTCCATGATGATTCTCTGAAGTAGGTGTTTGGACTTAGAGAGGTGGCAGATCAGAAAGATGATGCTATGAATTTCGAGATGGAGAGACTTCTAAAAATACCACATCTCTAAATATGATTTTTCTTGTAACACTCAAGAGTCTATATCTTTTTTCTCTTGTTGGATATCTTATGAACGTACTGATATGAGATCTATTATCAAACTTTTGGAGCAATTTTTGAGGAGTTTTAGCATATGCTTTACAGCCAAAATTCGTAGGTTAGAGAGGTATGTTTTCTTCTTTGTGAAAGCTTCGAATGGAATTTTGTTGTGTACAACGTTTGTTGGACTCCTGTTCAGAAGATAAACCGCAATATTCACAGCTTCAGTCCAAAGATCTTTTAAAAGATCTTGGCTCAATGAGAAGACTTCTTGTCATCTCCAAGACAGTTCTTTTTTCCCGTTCAACCACTCTATTTTGCTGAGACGTGTACGCGGTAGTCAACTGCTGCAAAACTTCTTAACAAAATACTTGTCAGCAGCTTTAGAACTGAACTCTCCTCCTCTATCACTTCGCAGACTCTTCACTAGCTATCCAATTTATCATTCCACCATGTTAACAAGCCGTTGAAGATATGAGAGTGCTTCAGACTTTCTTAACAAGAAAAAACTTAAATATATGTCGAGAAATCATCAATAACCAGCATGAAGTACTTAAAACCTCCAAGCAAAATAGTCTCAGTAGTTCCACAAAGATTTGTATGTTACAGCTGAAGGATTTCTCTTGCTCGTGTTGTAGTAGATTTGAAGAACTTCCTTCGAATCTGCTTAGATTTGAGACAAACTTCACACTAGGTGTTTACAAGGACCAGTTTGGAAATACCAAGGGCCAAGTCCTCATGAATCAACTTCTACATTTTCTGATAATGTAAGTGTCCAAGTCGAAAATATCATAATTAGCTCGTATTTGTTACAGCAGCTAGTATTGTGTAATGTCTCAAGATTTCTCTTTTAGTCCATTGTAGCATAAAAGATTTCTTTCTCCAAGAAGATTTACCCTAGTTACGTTGTTCTAAGTTCTAAGATCTGTTCAAACTCACAAACACCCAAGTTTTGCCAAAAATCTCTTCTTCTCACAAAACCACGCGGCTTGCAAACCCTTCAGAAGGCGCTATCATGTCGGATATTACGTGAAGGATGTCCAAGAAAACGCGAGGTTCTTGACTGTGAAAATGTAATGTGCTGAGAGGCAAGAAAGAGACAAACACGCACGAAAAAGAACGTCGCAATATATACCAACTCTCAATGTACATACACTGCCGGTTCTTTCTCCCTAAGAACACAAACTAAGAAACAGATCAGAGCGGTCTGTAATATACTTAAACTCCCTAAAACGAGTCATTGAATCCCAACCTAGACCCAAAACTATCGATGCATAGCTCAAAGCAAGAGAAACTTTTCTTTGCTAACAAAAAGAGCTGCACCAGCATCACATGATTCAAAGCCAAGTCCAAACAACATCCATGTACAAGCTCTTAGCTAAAGCTAGCTAAAGCTAGCTACCACAAGCTATACATAACCAACTAGAACTCTAACGAACTCAAAAGGACAAAACCCGTAGCAAAGAAACTGAAAAAGACTTATCTGAGAACTTTCTTTTTTCGCCAAACGGTCTTCAGATGTCGATAGGTCTTCTTCCTTGACTCCGTTGGTCCAAAAACCTTCAGATCTGACTTCTAACAGCCGAGATATCTTTCATTTTTGGTCGCAAGTGACCAAATCTTTCAAAACTCCTCCCTGCGACTTAAAACCGCACACATCGCTCAAACGGACCGCCTGATCTAATATCCATCTTCTCTGGTAGATTGATCTAGCTACCCTGAATCCAACGAGACTCCAAACAAGCCGTTTGGAGTTCCCCTTGCAAAACTACGTAAGAAATTTGATCGCATGTTGCAAAAAACTAACATAAATCGACTCCCTACAGCTCAAAATTGTTCACCACATCCAAACCAACAATCCAATCCACACATGGTCTTCTCCTATGCGTAGATGAAGACTCCTTGATCGAATAGGCACCCAGAACAAAGAGCTTGGTTCATCGATCGTCAAGAACAAACCAATCTCAAGTCATAAATGAACGAAAATCTGAAGTAAGCGCTTCCATGCGAGCCAATTTCACTCAGAACTCCAAAACCGTCCGATGAAACTTGGTATCGTCTTCAATTTCCTGAAGAACTTGTTGTTCTGATCTCGATGGATCCAACGACAACAAGTTTGGACTCCGGAACTGCATGAACGATCCAACTCTCCTTCACAGATCACTGAAGCTCCCAAATCTTCTCCTTGCGTCTCAATTTCTCTTAGAACACATCCCCTGATCCGTCTCTTCACGAACCGTCTTAACCCGTGCGTAGCTGCACAGATCTAAACCCAATGACATCTTGTGCGCATGTAGACGTCCAAATGAAGTAGACCAGATGCCCATGGAAAGCTAACAACGAGCTCTACCCACCGATGCGATGAAAGTGGAGATCTGAAATTGTGCCAAAAGCCCGTAAGCTGGGGTCTAGCTTGTTTTACCTATCTTTTGAGTCTTGTATCTTCTCCACTAGGCGTCCAAACGAAGTAGACAAAGTGCCTATGGAGTGCTGACAAAGAGCTCTATTCACTAATGCGATGAAAGTGGAGATCTGAAATTGTGCCAAAAGTCCGTAAGCTTAGGCCTAGCTTGCTTTTCTCAAGCTTTGGAGCGACATGCATCGAAGTCTGAATTTCAAGTAGGAGTCGGTCCACGATACGACATCCACCCGTCTAAACTTATGCATCCTCCGATATGCAGATTGTTTTCCTAAGATAACACACTCCATGTCAAAACGTGTTCTTCAATCAACATGATAGGTTTCTGACCTGTGATGAGTTCCCCTGGCATGTAACTTGTCACTGAGCTGTACGTCGTTCGATCTACTCATAACGCATATGATAAGAGTCGAGATCACTCGCGCATCTTTCCGTTGCAGGTCTTCACCAAAGCCTTCACAATAGGCGGATGATCACATTCACTCTCGAAGCAGTTATCAGTGACAACCTCACCCCACACCTTGCAAAGAATTCACGAGCCTCATGTGCATCTAACTCTCCTCGATCTGCAGTGTCTTTCTCACACATCCATATTGACAAACAACCAAGAGAAATCTACATACCCCTTCAGTTGTCTTTGTTCGAAGCGCCCTACCCTCAACTTGATTTGAAAAATCTTCTCTAGCAAGTACCAAGTATCTCATCTGCCACACCGGTGACTATCCAACCGGCATAGTCACCAAGTCTACAATCCACTTGAAGTGGATTGTCAATGGATAAGTCAGATGTAATCCGTCTTGATGTCGGATGTTCGAATACATCTGACATGTCAAACAAGACTCCACAAAAGATACGACATCCCTATACATGCTTTTTCACCAATAGCGTTCTTTCATCTTCGTAAAAGTGACCCAAATCCCTCGATGTCCAACCCAAAGACTCTCATGAAATACCTTGAGCAACTTCTGCTGATCTTCCTTGTCGCAAATCACTCGTAGCGATACCTCACCTTTCTACTTCGGTCGCTTTCAAAGAAATCCATCCTGCAACATGAAGTTGTAGGTCTTCTTTCGAACTCTCCGAAACCTCTCATCCGTCCAACCTGTCTGCTTAGCCATCGTACTAAGGTATCTCACGATGTCAAGCAAATCACCATCATACAATCCTACAACAAATAACTCATCTTCCTTTTCTGTCTGTGCAATCGAATAGAACTCTGCACCCACGTCGCCAATGTCTTCAACCATCTCATCCTCCCCATCATATCGAGCTCGAGATAACATATCCATCATCGGATTATCCTTCCCTACGATATGTCTAAACTCCGAGTTCAACGACTTGATATATGCGATCTATCGTAACATCGCAGTATCAGGAGTTGAACAATTCATGATCATCTTTAACAACGGCAAGCAATCAGTTTCAACCACCACTACTGCTCCAATCAAATACTCTTTCTCAGTTTTCATGACTGAAACAATACCTCATAGTTCTCTCTTCACTTGCGGGTAAGTAAGTTGTCGAGCACTTAACACCTTCGCTCTGAACTTAACTGCAAACCTGTCTCCATCTTCGTCATCCTGTCCTATTGTCCATCCGATTGCAACCGAACTTGTATCTACAGTAAGAACCACCAGCCTAGCACCTTTGTAATCAATCCTTCTCAAAACTGGAGGAGATGATACTAAACACTTCAGCTTCCGCACCGCATCAGTATGCTCTTCCTCCCATCTGAACTTATGACCTTTACGCAACAACCCATATAATGGATCTGTCACATGCGCATAATGAGGAATCTAAATGTGATAGAATACACATTTAGATTCCTCATTGGGTCTGGCTTCCGACCAAACGATCCACACAAATGACCAACGATTAAAACTTCTCTAACATCAAATGTAGACTTCGCACCTGACAGCGTAAGATGAACTTCCTCAAGTCGAGATAGGATCTTCTCACAGTCTGCTATGTGATCGATGACGTATCGTCACACCTCCTCTGATCTAACGCTTCATCCTTCTCATTTTCCACACATCTTTTAATGGAGATGTCATCCAAAAACGGCATCGTCTTTTCAAAGATGAAGTCCCTTAGAACTCTATTCATTTCGTTCATCATGTGTGCTACCAAGTTGGTAGCTCCATGTGATAAAGTACACATCCTAACCAACCCCAAAGGTGTCCTCATTGTCGTGAAGTCTCTGCTCTCCTCCGCTAGTTGAAACTGATCATATCTTGAGTAAAGATCTCCCATTGAGTAAATTGCTCTTCCTGCAAACGCTTCAGCAAACTTATCTACAATACGTCCCACCCCAGCATTTCTAATTGTTATTGCGTTCACCGGTTGCATGTCTTGGATGAATCGCAGCGACCCATTCTTCTTAAGCATTGTAAATCATCTGCTTGAATACGGTGCAAACGACGGCTCCAAGATCTTCATCCGCATCTTCTTCTTCAACAACTACACCAATTTAGACAAGTGAGCATGCGATACTAGAATCAGTCTCAGATTCCATGACACATGCAGTACTGTGAAGATAACCATCGGATTAACAACGTACGGGTCTACACACCCAATCTCATGTGGTTCAAAGGCAAATGCTTTCCCATGTTGTGAAAGCATCTCCTTGAAGCACATCCTCTCTTCTGATAGAAGAGACCCATCAGATCCAATCTTCAACTCTTCAAGGGTCTTCTTCGTGAACTTATGTCGTATCATTGCAAGATCTCTCAAACTCTTCTCCTTTGAAGCTCTATCCATCTATTTGTTAGTATTATCCCGCAAAGGATCAGCAACTGGCTTTTCCTTTTTATCCACTGTCTTGTACTTCGTCTCAACTCGAACCTCAGTGCACAGAATGACTTGATCATCGAACAGACCTCCCTTGAATGAATCTGCACTGTAACGACCTATGTTACACATAGGAAGTTTGTTTATTAGTAAGGTGTTTAGTTCTAACTAAGTGTTGAGAATGTTTATTTGCTGCCAAAGTACTTTTAGGAGGTATCAAGTTAGTCATGACTAGCTAAAAGTTAGTTATGGTTAAACTTAGCTGTACTTTTGGCAGAATTCAGATATTTGCTAAAGAGTGAGCACTACTATCTTGTCATCTTGTCTAAAAGGTAGAAAGGAGGTGGAAAGTATCCCTTATCTCCTTTTTGACTTGATATTAGTGGTTGGATTAAAGTTGTGGACTTTGTGGGCATTAAAAACAAGAAGAGATTCCACATGTTTTCTTTTTAGTGGGTCCTAGTGTAGAGGGGGGGTGGAAATTCGAGATTCCTTGAGAATATTCCAGAATCCTTCTAGAAGTTGTTGACTTTGAAGGAATAAGCCCATGTGAAAAGGTTAAAAGCCCATGTGATCAATGCTTTTACCTTAAGTAATATCTTAGTAAAACCCGGTAAAAGTAGTTACGGCTGAGTTACCGGAGGGTACCAAAGTAAAAACCTAGAATGTATAAATAGAGGAGTAGAGAAGAGCTCCTCATCCTTGTTTTCACATTGTCGTAATGACAACTTGAGTAATATAGAGAGTGTGGGATATTTTTAGCATGTGAGAACTTGAGAGACGTCGTTAGAATGGAGGATTTTAGTTGATGTGTTTAAGGAGATTTTTAGTGGATAAGTTTGTGGGTGTATGAATGAGTGAACTCAGCATTTTCCCTTCAAGTTCATGGTGTGCTTCCATCAAAGCCATCAGAGGTGACCCTTGAGTGAGAGACAGGCCCGACATGTTGCAGATTCGTGGATGACGATCGTCGAGGTTGAGAGATCGGGGGGTAGTTGATCGATAGGACCGCGGAGGGTTTACATTTTTGGTTCCGTTGCCGGGACCTCACTTGAAGGGATCGTTGAACGATGTTTAGAGTTCAATTCTATATTCGACAAAAGGAGATTATGAGAGAGCACATGGAGAGAACGTTGGGAGGAGAGAGAGCTAACGCGATGTTAGCAACGTTAGAACCTTTCGTGTATCCCGTAGTGATATATGACGCGTTCGAAGTCATTCTTTACATCTTGTTCACTTAGAAAGAGTTTGAGGAGAGTTGAAAGAGGGTGCAACAAGAGTTGTAGAGAAAGGAGGAGAGAAAGGTTATTAGAGGAGAAATTTGTGAGTTTAGAAATTCTGCTCTCTGGAAAATTTGTACAGTCGCTGTCAACTTTTCTGTGAATTTTATTTTCCTGAGAAACTTTCCAGTGTTTTAGATTGGCTGATAACCTATCTAAGACAAAAGAAATCATAGGAAAAGGTGGTCTAGAGAGGGAGCAATGAATTTTCAAAGTTGAGGGGGTCTATTCGTGAGAGTTGAGAAATTCTGTTCTCTGGAAAAAGTTTACAGTCAGTGTCAGATTTTCTGTGAATTTTATTTTCCTGAGAAACTTTCCAGTGTTTTAGAGTGGCTGATAAGCTATCCAGGACAAAAGAAATCATGAGAAGATGAGGTCTGAGGAGAGAGAAAGAATTTTTCAAAGTGGAGGGGGTTGACAACCATGAGGGAAGTGAAAATATACAAATTTCAGTTCTCTGAAAATTTGTACAGTCATCACCATCCCTTCTGATTAGAGAAGTTTCTGTTGAAACTTCATGATTTAGTAGCTTGGAGGTTGAGCTACTGGAGACCACGAAAATCTTGGAGAGATCTCTTACCAACTAAGAGATACACGTTTCGACATACAAGGAGGTCTTGAAGATACTTCATGGGGAATCCTGTTCGAATGACGAGGTGGAAGAAGAGACGTTTAGGAGTTCGAACAGAGACGGAGAAGCCCAAGTTGAGTATAGATGAGTTACGAACCCGCATCTATAGCACTTGGGGTGCCCTCTTTATCCTATACGAAGAAGCTTCCGCGACCATTGGCACAGATTTGAAGAAAGCCGAGTTTAAAGCATCATTCACTGTGGAGGCCACGAATGCTCCTGGTGAAGTAGAGTTGGATTTTTACAAGAGTGAGTTCAAGATGTCTGTTGTGATGAGTACAAACGATGGTGAGGAGGATCATATCTTCGATAGTTAATTTTAGATTAGATTTTAATTCGTGTATAGCATGTATAATGCACGATTTCCAATATAAAGCTCGGAAGAGTTAAGAAAGTAATGTAGAATTATTTTCCTCTATGATATTTTGTCCACTTAATGGTTGAGAAGGTGCAACATGAGTGGAAATTCAAAAGATTGGAAAGTTAGACTTAGAAACCTTCCTCAAGGTTTAGATGTCATAGTAAGCGTCGGAGAGAGCTCGAAAGAGATTATCGTTGAGTTTGAGAACCCTAGTACAAAATCTCAAGTAGAATCTCCGAGGAGAAGAGTAGAAACCGACTTGTGGTGTTATTTCTGTAGAGGGTTGGGACATAAAGTAGTGAATTGTCCAACTAGAATCAGAACCGAGAGAGCTAAAGGGAAGCGGGAGTTTACTGATTTAAGTCTTCGAGTGGGTCCATCGTCACCAGCGCCAATTCATCTTCTAGGAGAAGATCTTTGTCCAAGTTGTGGGGTGGGTGATCTATCAAGAGGACACAAGTGCGTCGATGTGGCCGCCCTACTTACGTCAGTAGTCGAAAAGTTGGACGAGACTCAAAGAGCTGAGACGGAGAAGTTGTCGATTTCAAAAGAGGACTCGGCTGAGTTGTGATGGAGATCGTCATTCGGATGGTGGAGAAGACGGTGATGCGACTCAGGCTCATGATTACCTTGGGAGAAGAGATGGCACAAGAGGTGTTGTTACAACCATTTCCTTTCATTTTACCTATGGTAGATTATTTCCGAATGGAATTGGTGATGTTCGTACTCTTTTAAGCGAGTAGTTATTACACAAAAATTAGAAGAGTAGAAGGAGTAGTTACAAGATGGGAAAGCTACCCGTGTTTCATGGGAAGGACAATGAAGATGTAGAATCGTTTGTTCGAGACTTCAAAAGGGGTTGCATCGGAAACAACGTGAGAAGGAAGGAGGAATGGGTGTTGTTACTGCCAGAGTTTTTAGAAGATTTTGCTCTTACGTGGTATGACGACCGAGTGAAGAGCAAGACACCTGGTGCAGTTGAGGACACATGGGAGACGTTGAGTAATGCACTCATCGACGAATTTCTTCCAGAAGAGAGTTATGAGAAGCTCATGGTGGAGCTTACTCATTTGAAGCAACGGGACGACGAGAAAGTTCGGCAATATGCCGAAAGGGTGGATAAGTTGGAGCAACGGTTTCGGACGGTCCTACGGAAGAGTGGAGACAATGTGGAGCTAACGATGGCGGGGATTGGAGCAGTGTTGACCAAGAACTTGGTGGGAGGGTTGAGGCCTTCAATTCGAACCCAAGTGAGGTACGAGAAGCCAGCAACCAAAGCGGAGGCCATCAAGATTGCGACAAACATGGAAGAGAGGTTGGATGAAGGAGATATCATCCAACCTCATCATGCTGCTCTGGTGTCGACTCCGACTCCTGGTGTAGTCACAACGATCGCACCTGCACCATCACAATTGGTGATTGCTTCAACGTCAGCTCCTACTCCAACGGTGGTGCCAAGATCATTTGTCCCTACAACGATGTCTACTGCCACCTCTGATTTCCATGCTGAGTTGAAGAGCATCACTGATACTCTTGCGGATCTCAAGATAAACGTGGTGCAGTTACGCGAATGGAGGAACAAAGGTGGAGGAGGAGGTCAAAGAGGTTACGACAACAATCCCAACCGAGGAAATCAAGGTAACTTTGGAGGCAACCAAGGTAACTTTGGAGGAATCACTTGTTGGACGTGTGGTGGTTCTCATTTCCAGCGAAATTGTCCTAACAATGGAACAAGAAATGCCGAAGCTGTCAGGATGAATGTGGGTGGAGGAAATTCATCACAAGGACGAGATAAAGGGGTGGCTACTATCGATGTCGTGCGAGATCCCATCTACGAGAAAGGAGAGAGTTCAAACTCTTCTCATGCACCGGTGGAGCTTTTAGCTCAAGAAAGAAAAAGAACTCAATTTTCTGATGAACCGGTTTTCATGGAGGAGTCAGCAAGTAGAAGTACTCGTTCGAGTAATGTTTCGAGTACACCAAGGGAGCCAAGAAGGAAGCTGGGGATGGCGGATTTCACCATTTCATCTTCCCAAGCGGGATATGATGTGGTTGAAGATGTCGGTGCTCAGAAAGTCAACATCACTGTTGGACAACTGATCGCACTTAATCCCAGCTTACGAAGGGAACTCAGAGGAGGATTGAGTTCTAAGAGAAGCAAGAAGAAGAAACCCAAGAGCAAGACGTCGAAGTTTGTGGGAGTTGGTGTGGTGGATGTGCATGCTTCAGAGGTATGCACTAGGGTTTCAAAGATTGAAGTCCGATTGAATGGTCACTACGTCTCTGACGTATTGGTGGATGGAGGGTCGGCTGTAAACGCCATATCGGAGAGGTTGATGAAGAAGTTGGGGATGGAACCAACTCGCCCGGCTAGCATTGTCGTGGGAATGGCTAACAAGCAACGGGTAAGACCTCTTGGTGTGTTAGAGAAGGTGGTCGTGTCTGTGATGGGAGTTCAAACGTTGATGTCCTTTCAAGTGCTAAAGGACTCTAGTTATGATTTGCTCCTAGGTAGGCCTTGGTTGAGAGCTGTGCGCACCACTGATAGGTGGCACAAGGGATACTTACGGATTGGGCCTAGAGATCATAGAGTGATAGTTCCTCTCTCGGATGTTGGAGTTGTGACTTCTGACTCTGATAGACCCACTAGTGACTACTGGGAATCTGATACGGAGGATGATCAGAGTGTCTCAGAAGTAGATACCGGAGATTCTTACGATCAAGAATCCTCCTCTGAGGACGAAGGATTTGATCGAGATGAATCATTACATCAGCTTAGTGCTATTGACTTGTTGCCTCGACCAGCAGTGGAGAAAGATCCTGACAAAGAAGAGTTGAGTGAGGCAGAGATTGTGAGAAGACTCTCTACCCTGAAGTTTGGTATCAATGTCACTCAAGAAGAGAAAAGTAGATTCCTAGATATATTTCGAAAATATATCCATGTGTTTGCTTTCAGCTACAAGGATTTGAAGGAGGTGACTCTCGAGACTCATCGAATCGAATTGGAGGAGCACGCAAGACCAGTTCGACAGAAGCAGAGAAGGGTCAATCCCACAACGGCAATGATGGTCAAGGAGGAGATAGACAAGTTGAAGGAGGCAAGTTTCATCTATGAGGTGGAGAACTCAGAATGGGTTTCACCCATTGTGATTGTCAAGAAGAAGAATGGTAAGCTGCGAGTGTGCATAGACTATAAGAAGTTGAATGCAGTTACCAAGAAGGATTATTATCCTCTACCATTTATAGATGAGATTTTGGAGGAAGTTGCTGGTCATGAGTGGTACAGCTTTGGTGATGGTTATAGTGGCTATAACCAGATCAAGATAGCACAGGAGTACCAACAGTTGACTACTTTCACTACTCCTTGGGGAACATTTGCATTTCGGGTGATGCCATTCGGACTGTGTAATGCTCCGGCCACGTTTAAGAGGTTCATGAACAAGGTGTTCGAACCATTCATAGGAAAGTTTGTTCGTGATTTCATTGATGATTTCTGTGTGTACGGAAGAAAGGAGGACCACTTTGATCACGTGATCAAAGTTCTGCAGCGGTTGGAGCAAGCTAACGCTTCTCTGAATCCAGAGAAGTGCATCTTTGGCTGCGAAGAAGGTCTGTTGTTAGGACACATCATTTCCAAGAAGGGGATTGCGGTAGATCCTGAGAAGGTGAAGAAGATTGTGGATCTTCCATTTCCAATCAACTTGACAAAGTTGAGACAGTTTCTTGGGATGGTTGGATATTATCGTAGGTTTGTCTTTTCCTTCTCAAACAAAGCAATAGCTTTGACTATGTACATGAAGAAGGGAGTTGATTTTGACTTGATAGTGCATGATCAGAAGGCAAAGGAAGCATTTGAAGAGCTGAAAAAGGCATTAGTGACAGCTCCTATACTTGCTAAACCTGAGTGGAGTAAAGCATTTATTCTGTATACGGATGCCTCCAATGTAGCAATCGGATGTACATTAAGTCAGCTAGATGGAGATGGGCATGATCATCCTATAGCTTATGCTAGTAGGCAGATGGTTCCAGCGGAGAAGAATTACTCCGTGACTGAACGAGAAGGATTAGCGGTGATCTTTGGATTGAAGAAATTTCGACACTACTTGCTAGGAGGAAAATTTTCCATAGTCACAGATCACAAGACTTTAAAGTATATCTTTAATAAGCCTAATGCCGAAGGTCGTATTGCTCGTTGGAAGATCCTTCTAACAGAATACGATTATGTGATCGAAGATAGACCAGGGAAGAAGCATGCGAATGCTGATCTTTTGTCAAGGGCTTATGATGATGAGGGAGAAGAACCGTTTGATGATTCATTTCCAAACGAGCATCTGATGACCATCACAAGCATCGAGGAGATACCGGACGAGTACAAGGAAATCTGGAGTTTCCTTGTAGATGGCTCTTTTCCAGAAGGTATGCATACCCGAGAACGTAACGCGTTGATCAAGAGATGCAAACCTTACACCATGGTGGAGGGAATTCTGTTTCATCAAGGAGCAGATGGGTTACTAAGGAGAGCAGTTGGTCAGAAGGAGGCATTCAAGCTAATGCACGAGTTTCACGACGGAACTGTTTGCGGAGGTCACTTTGCTGGTAAGATAACAGCCTTCAAGATTTTGGATGCGGGTTATCACTGGAGAGGGATTTTCAAAGAGTGTTTAGACTATTGCAAAACTTGTGACGTATGTCAAGCATTTGCTCTAAAGTCTACTAGAACACCTCCGTTAAGATCAATTCCAGTATTAGGGCCGTTTGAGAAGTGGGGTATTGACTTTGTAGGTCCTCTTAATAAGACACCTCGAGGTAATAGATACATTGTAGTCGCCACTGACTATTGTACCAAGTGGGTAGAGGCTAGACCTTTGAGAGAGACCAATGAAACAGAAGTCGGTAGATTCCTATGGGAGAGGATCATCACGAGATTTGGATGTCCGTTAGAGTTGGTCTCAGATAGAGGAGGAGAGTTTGTAGGGAGCATGACTACTGCTATGCTACAACACTTTTCTATCAAGCCACGAGTAACGACCTCATACAAACCAAATGCTAATGGTCTTGCGGAGAAGACCAATCTTACACTTTGTATGATGCTCGCCAAAGATGCTGGTGTTGAAACTGCGAAACATACTTGGGATAAGAGGCTACATGCCATCTTATGGGAGTACCGAACGACAACAAAGACTTCTACTGGGTACTCTCCATTTCGACTGGTTTATGGAGTGGAGTCCAAGTTGCCAATCCAATTCGAATTGGATACTTTTCAAACTATTCAACGAAAGTTGAAGAGGTCGAGAGGAGAAGACGTGGTCAGATCGAGAAGGGAGCAACTCATGGAGTTGGAAGAGACCCGAGCGATAGCAATGATCCGGATGGAACGAGCTCAGGCGTATCAAAAGAAGAGTTACGACAAACGGTTGGGCAAAAGGGAGGTAAAACCTTTTCAAGTCGGAGATTGGGTTATGTTGTATGATGCTATCAGATTCAAGACGGCTAGGAAGAAGTTTCTTCCGAGATATTTTGGTCCTTTTGTTGTAGATAAGGTGTGGAGCAACTTCACATATGACCTTCAGGAGCTGGGAGGAAGGAGATTCGATCGTGTCAACCATGACAAGTTGAAGTTGTTTCATCGACGGAAGTTCTCTCTTCACTCCGAGGACGGAGCGAAAATTTAGTCCGGGGGTAAAATGTAACGACCTATGTTACACATAGGAAGTTTGTTTATTAGTAAGGTGTTTAGTTCTAACTAAGTGTTGAGAATGTTTATTTGCTGCCAAAGTACTTTTAGGAGGTATCAAGTTAGTCATGACTAGCTAAAAGTTAGTTATGGTTAAACTTAGCTGTACTTTTGGCAGAATTCAGATATTTGCTAAAGAGTGAGCACTACTATCTTGTCATCTTGTCTAAAAGGTAGAAAGGAGGTGGAAAGTATCCTTTATCTCCTTTTTGACTTGATATTAGTGGTTGGATTAAAGTTGTGGACTTTGTGGGCATTAAAAACAAGAAGAGATTCCACATGTTTTCTTTTTAGTGGGTCCTAGTGTAGAGGGGGGTGGAAATTCGAGATTCCTTGAGAATATTCCAAAATCCTTCTAGAAGTTGTTGACTTTGAAGGAATAAGCCCATGTGAAAAGGTAAAAAGCCCATGTGATCAATGCTTTTACCTTAAGTAATATCTTAGTAAAACCCGGTAAAAATAGTTACGGCTGAGTTACCGGAGGGTACCAAAGTAAAAACCTAGAATGTATAAATAGAGGAGTAGAGAAGAGCTCCTCATCCTTGTTTTCACATTGTCGTAATGACAACTTGAGTAATATAGAGAGTGTGGGATATTTTTAGCATGTGAGAACTTGAGAGACGTCGTTAGAATGGAGGATTTTAGTTGATGTGTTTAAGGAGATTTTTAGTGGATAAGTTTGTGGGTGTATGAATGAGTGAACTCAGCATTTTCCCTTCAAGTTCATGGTGTGCTTCCATCAAAGCCATCAGAGGTGACCCTTGAGTGAGAGACAGGCCCGACATGTTGCAGATTCGTGGATGACGATCGTCGAGGTTGAGAGATCGGGGGGTAGTTGATCGATAGGACCGTGGAGGGTTTACAGCACAACCTTATCCATATCCTCCCATCCAATAGACATGATCTCTCGCAAAGGATCCTCCAACCCATCGTCTTCATAAACACCAGAAAGCCATTCATCCCCTTCTAGCTCACCCAACTCTTTCAACATCAACTCAACATCATGCAAATGTTTTTCTTCTTTTCTTCTCAGCTCTTCTACCTTCTTGTAAATAGCAATCCCACACTCTGAAAACCCAACAAACCCTGCACAAAAGACTCCTTCAAGCGAGAGTACCTTCTCCTGCACATCACCACAATCCCACTCTATAGTGGTACTCAACGAAAATCCTTGAACTCTTCCTCACCCTTGGAAGTGATTTCTCCCCCAGACGATCTCGATTGCGCTCGTGATTAGATGATACAGTCAAGAATTGTACCGCTCTCGTCTCATCTTGACTTCAGATCCTAGCATAAGCAGATCCGTCGTCTAGTACCTTTGTCTTCATCAGAGTCGTTGTGATGAAAGGTTGGTCAAGAATGAGCGGGTATGATGTTGCTTCTTGAACAAAAAAGTTTTGCTCGATAGCAACATCACCTATGCGCACTCTAACGTCTGGATATGCGTGTGTTGTTGGCTGCTCTTATGACCCCCCATGCTCTATGTCGATCGATCACTTTTTTCTCTAGTACAACTCTTCTGCCATGATGTTGATTTTTGATCCATGATCGATCAGAACAACCACCGGCTCATCCAAGTCTCCGATCCTCACCAACATCTCCGTCGTAGCTCGAGCCCAGTGAGTGTGACTGTAATGACTTGAGCTTTGTTTCCTATCCTCCTCTTCATCCTCAAAATATACCATGCGTCTTCGATCTCTTTCTTCCTCTGAAGAATAAACACTGCACTTTGCAAGCTCTCTCTCTTCATCCACAGACATCCTCCTAGTATCCAAGGCATGTGATAAACCAATCTCACCCGTAATCAGTCACTTCTGTTTAATGATGTTGATGATGACATCATGAAACTCGTTCTTAGCAATGCCAAAAACTTCCCTCAAGATAAACTCCACCTCCGCATTCAGAATACGATCTTCCAAGACTCCTTTCAAGTCTGTTGAAGCCTCAATGTCTGACTGCAGTTTGTAGACAGCTGGCTTACCCTTCTCCTTCTGAAACTCCTTTGCTCTTTCTTTCGATGGAGAAGGAGCATCATCCATCGATAGATCTTGAGCTCCTGCACCCCGAAGCTCTTAGCGAAGCTTCTCCCTTCGAGTCTGTCTCTTGGAAGAAGTTCTTTCCCCTACATCCTCTGAATCTTCTCTTCTCTTCTCTTGGCGATGTAAGCATGCACTGATAGAGCTTCTATCGGTCCTCTCATCCAGTATCCTTCCGGATCGTAGTAGCTGTCCTCAGCAATGTCTCTCGTGTCATCTTCTCTTTTTGTTTCATGGAGATGGCAGATGACCATAACTCACTTGGCTCAACCTGCTCGTTGAAATCTCTCTCAGTTTGATCCTCAACCCTTGTGTCATAGGTTTCAGCTTCCACGATTGCAATTGCTTGCGTTGACCAAGTGGTCCTCAACCAACTTCTTCATCCCTCCTCTACCAAAGTTGGTCTGAAGAAGTGCGTTGGTATCTCTCAGCGCTACCTTCTCATCCTTCTAGAAGATCACCCCTTGTTGTAAAATATCAGTGAACTCTTTGCAATCTCTGCGTGGATGATCAGTATCATTGCACCAGATGCACCGCTGGATCCAACCTTGCTTCTCAACCAGTTTTGCTCCGCTTGAAGACCCCTTCTCTTCCAATCTTGTGAGCTTGATTCCATGCAAGATCTCCTCAAGGTTTGAATCATCTTTCTTCGGAGATACTACAGGTGTTTGAACAACTGGAATAGCTGGAGCAACTGGTACTACATGTCAGCAATAGGAACCACTGGTCGGACTATAGGAACAGGTGTTACAACAGTCGGTGTTGGTGCCAGTCTCCTAACATGAACCTTCTCTCGTCTTCATTTTCTCTTGGTAAGCAGACCAATAGCTTCCTCAACCTTCTTCCAACTACAGGTCAAGCCATCGTCTTCCTCCCGATCCTTCAGAAGTACCTTTAGCTTCTCTTGCAGCTTCTCATCTGCAGCCCGAAGAAATAACTCTGGCTCGTTGGACTGCAACGTCAACTTCTCCATCCTAGTCAACTTAGAAAACTGTTTCTCAAACTCCCGGAGCAACTCAGTAGCTTGTAAACCCTTCCTTGGTTGCTCAACCCACTCCAAGAATGACTTCTTGGTAACCCGATCAGAGTCTTCCAAGAAATACTCATCCATCAAGGCTCGAGAAAATGTCTCTCAATCCTTGTTAAAATGCTTCGTTAGCATTTTAACATGATCTCTAATCTCTGGAGCTGCTGCCAACTCAAACGTCTCAATCATCTCATCTTCTAAGGCCCGATTCAGCTCCATCTCCTTCACATAATGTCTCTGATATCTTGAGACATCTCTCTCATCGAATTGGTCAATCTTGCTGACCACCGCTTGAAGCGCCTTGGTTGTCAAAGCTTCATTCCGCTCATCGGACTATTGTTGCCGCAAGAACATCGTGAAAGCTTGAAACATCGATGCAGTCGCCGGATCCAACTGCACCTTTGGCAATCCACCCAAACCACTAGCTCCATTCTCATCATTGTTCTCGTCTCCGCTCCTAACTGTCAATCTCTTCTTCAAGGTTCAAACACAGAAGAAATCTCCACCCCAGACCTTCACGTCGAGTTCACCATCATATCTGGTCGGATATTGTGTGAAGGATGTCTAGGAAAACACGAGGTTCTTGACTGTGGAGATGTAATGTGCTGAACAGAGACAAGAAAGAGACAAACACGCACGAAAACGAACGTCGCAATATATACCAACTCTCAGTGTACATACACTGCCGGTTCTTTCTCCCTAAGAACACGAACTAAGAAACTTCCTGCTTCAAAACTCCCTAAAATGAGTCCTTGAATCCCAACCCAGACCCAAAACTATCGATGCGTAGCTCAAAGCAAGAAAAACTTCCCTTTGCTAACAAAAAGAGCTACACCAGCATCACACGATTCAAACTCAAGTCGAAACAGCATCCATGTACAAGCTCTTAGCTAAAGCTAGCTACCACAAGCTGTACATAACCAACCAGAACTCTAACGTACTCAAAAGGGCAAAACCCGTAGCAAAGAAACCGAAAAAGATCTATCTGAGAACTTTTTTCTTTCGCCAAACGGTCTTCAGATGTCGATAGGGTCTCCTTCCCTGACTCCGTTAGCCCAGAAAACCTTCAGATCCGACTCCCAACAGCCGAAATATCTCGATTTTTGGTCGCATGTGATCGAATCTTTCAAAACTCCTCTTTGCGGCTTAAAACCGCACACACCGCTCAAACGGATCGCCTGATCTGATATCAGTCTTCTCTGGTAGATAGATCTAGCTACCCTGAACCCAACAAGACTCCAACCAAGCCGTTTGGAGTTCCACTTGCAAAATTGTGCAAGAAATTTGGTCGCATGTTGCAAAAAACTGACGTAAATCGACTCCCTACGACTCAAAATCGCTCACCACATCCAAACCAACAATCCAATCCACACATGATCTTTTCCTATGCGTAGATGAAGACTCGCTGATCGCATAGGCACCAAGAACGAAGAGCTTGGCTCACCGATTGCAAAGAACAAACCAATCTCAAGTCGCAGATGAGCAAAAATCTGACGTAAGCGCTTCCCTGCGAGCCAATTTCACTCAGAACTCCCAAACCGCGCGATGAAACTTGGTATCGTCCTCAATTTCCTGAAGAACTCGTTGTTCTGATCTCGATGGATCCAAGGACAACAAGTTTGGACTCCGGGTCCGACAGGTCCAACTCTCCTTCACATGTCACTGAAGCTCTCAAATCCTCTCCCTGCGTCTCAATTTCCCCCAGAACACATTCTCCGATCTGTCTCTTCATGAACCGTCTTAATCCGTGCGTAGCCTGCACAGATCTGAATCCAATGACACCTTGTGCGCGTGTATTGAACTTCCCAAATCCTCAAACCGTCCATCGACAAGTCGCAGAAACAAGTTGACCCCTTAAGCTGCCCCCTTACGTCAGTCTCTGTACGTACAAATTTTCTTCAATAATGAGGAAGCAGACCCCTTGCGTCCTTTGTATAGCGCTTGGAGCCGCAAATACCCAATCAATAGAGTAAACTAGGGCCTAGCTTGATTTTCTCTTCTTTCCAGTCGCGTAACTTCTCCACTAGACGTCTCAACGAAGTAGACGAAGGCCTATGGAGTGCTGACAAAGAGCTCTATCCACTGATGCGATGAAATTGGAGATCCGAAATTGTGCCAAAAGTCAGTAAGCTGGAGTCTAGCTTGTTTTTCTCATGAGTGTCTTTGGAACGACACGCATCGAAGTCTGAATTTCAAGTAGGAGCGGATCCACGACACGACAACGCTCTAGACCATAACATACAATTACTACTTAAAATACAACACAAATACACGTTGAGAAGACGAGGAAGACGATTACTACTTCTTGGTCACGGCTTCCAGTCTTTTCATATCGGCTTTCAGAAGCAATTCTCGGCTTCTGGGGGTTCAACTCGACTTCCGGCACCTTCAAAATATGGTCTCGGTTCTGTAAATGTAGTCACTACTTCATACGAGAAATTACTCTTATGGTTTTGAACGAGTTAGATCAATCATAGAGTGTATGTCGTTGTAGCCTTCCTAGGCTTCTGTTTGCTAAAACGGTCTTCCGAGAGCACTACAACGACATTCACATTCATGGATACTCATACGAAGCTTCTGAACCAAATAGAAGATAGAAGAAGAGAGAAATTCGATGAAATCCAATCCCTCGAAGACATAAACAAAGCTTGTATAAAGAAAATTTGTAATCCAATCCCTGAGAAGAAGTTACATTGACTTCTAGAAGCTACTCCTTCAGCTTCTTGTTACTACCCCTTGACACACCAGCCTAGAACAAGATTGCACGAGGATGCCATTCCTTATCTACGTTGTCTACTCCCGTCTATATTCTCCACAATCTCCTCTTGGGAGCAAAGGTGCATACCTACTCTATGTGCACAAACTCTATGTGTAGCCTCGTGTGTGTAGTGTGTGTGTAAGTTCCTACATCGACCTCGTCGATCTTGAATGACAAGAGGGGATCTTTTTGAATCACAACCACAACCTAGAGGATAAAATGGGATCTATAAGAGGACCACCACCTCCCGGACTTCGGTTCTCCTCTCAGTGTTTAGAAAGTATTCCCTACTCCTACTGCAACTAACCCTGTCACATGAACAGCAACCTAAAAATAAAAAGGAGAGTTGTCCAGCTTAAAATAGTTAACTCTGATTTTTTACAAAGTAGCGAGGCATAAACAGCTAAGTAGTCTAACTGCTATTCCTGATCACCAAGTGTGACCTCCATGGGATCCACACCTCTCTGATCATCTAACTCGTCCTCTAGTACCGTGGACGGCTCTACTGGTATCTCTGAATTGGCTGAGATGACATCCGTCTCAATGGTAGCCATGTGCGCTTCTGAAATTGACTCAGAAGCCAGAAGATGTCTTTTGGAAGCAGAATCCATTTGCGCTTCCGAGCTCTTCTGCTCGATGCTAGGAGCTGAGGCAATCTCACATGAGTCAGAGACAGTGATTACCTCCACTCTAAACACATGAGAAGCCATCTCTTCTTCTTGTCTTCTGGAGCTTCCTCGCATGTGTTCTCCGCTTCTAATGCTATTACCATCATGTGAATAGCGAGGTCAAACTCCTCCTTGTCGAGATCTTCCACATGGGCTGGTCTTGATGCACTGGAAGACGTGGCTACAGGGTTGAGAATCGAAAGAAGACCGTAGAGAGTCTTCATATCTACCGATCCAAGTAGCAAAACATGCTATTCTTGCATTCCACCAACATCTCCTTGGAGACATTATCCCATGTTCGGGCTAAGGTCAGAAGCTTCCTTCCTATAGTGAAGTTAAACTTCTTCATGAGCGCTTCTCCGATCTACGCCATGATCTCCTTACCTCGTGCTTCTACTTCCACCCGCTGTTTTTTCTCCTGCGTAGTCTTGACTTCTACAGCTTCCCGCTATGCGTTTCAATTCTTCTTTTCTTCTGCTAGATCAGTTAATGTACCTCTGATCCACAAAACTTCATGCTCCTTCTGCTAAAGTCGCACCTGCAACTCCTAGTTGCTCTTTCGCAATTGGATCAATTCCTAACAGAAGCGAAAGCTTCCGTCTTGTACTTGGTGGTGATCTTCTCTGTTGTGCGAAGGTTGACTTCCAGAGCTTCCACCCTCTGCTTCTGGGCTTCCTCTTGCTGAATCAAAGTCTGAAGACCAAATCCAAGCTGAAGGGGCTTCTCTTGGGCCTTAGCACGCTTCTCCACCAACTCCATAGCTGGTTGGATCTCGACGCTGAAGAAGGCACTGAACTCCTCCAGTCTTCTTCTTGCAGAAGTCGGATTCATGCCTACATATCAGTCTGTGGCAGCTTCCATGTCTTCCTAAGACATCTGTATCTCTTCCACCATGGTGGCTTTCTCCTTCGGCGCTCAGAAATATGTTACTCTCAATGTCTTTTTGGCTGGAAGATCTCTTCCTACTACAGAGACAGACCTCTTTTCTGTCTAGTCACTTGTTGCAGTCAGAACATTGATCCAGATCCTGTCTTTTGAAGTCTTTGAAAGACTCCCTGTAATCGCAAGAATCGTCTCCTGTGGTCCTAGTGTCAACTCTTCTCCAAGAGGAGAGATAAAACACATGGTAGACCTCACGATTCACAATCTAGACACAAGGAGCATTGAGAGAACAAGCGAGGAAGTTCTACACGAGACTCAGAGGGCAAGTTCAACAACTCCAACAAACAAAAACATAGGAATTGCAACTACTGTAAGAAATGTGGTCACTTTGCGTATGAGTGCCGGAAAAAAATGTTTGATCAACGTTCAAACACCAACATAGATCACTCCGTACAGATTATCTGAACATGACGAGAAGCTTTTCTTCACTATCATGTATACACATGTTCATGACCAACAATGGTGGATTGATTCTGGAGCATCGAACCACATCACATCAAAGAAGGAGTGGTTTCAAGATTTCCATTCTCTGAATGGATTAGAGATACGACTGGATGATGATAAGGGATATCAAGTCAAGGGGGAAGGTAACATCCGTATCAAGCTTCCTTCAGGTCAGATCAGATCCATTGGAGGTGTTTGGTTTGTATCTGGTGTGGTGCACAATCTTTTAAGTGTTGGTAAACTTGCTGCAAATGGATTTCAACTGTCATTTGAACAATGATACTCCATTCTCGACCAAATGTTGTAACCACATGATTAAAGGTTGTGTGGTGCCCACAAATTACAGGATGCACGAATTTTCGAAATTTTTAAGAATAATAACTTGTTTGTATAACTGAAGAAGCGTTGTTACTTAAGGTTACGTTTGTAATAAGAAGTTGACTTCTTCGGAAGACGACCGTCTTCGGAAGAGCGTCTTCTCAGTTGCGTCTTCAGAAGATGAGAAGACGGCGGAAGATGAGAAGACGGTGGAAGACACCTGTCTTCCAGAAGACAGCGACCGCGAAGGCCAATCACGAGTTTTCGGGTAAGACAGTAGGTGTACCTACTGAGTCGCACCGAATAGGTAGGTAGGTCGGGGAAGACACCAAGGACGAGAACCCCTAATCTGCGAGGAAGATGCGTGAGGAACCGCATTAGGCACCTTCCAACTTCCCGCAGCATAGCGCACCTGAAGAAGATCGATTGAGAGAGTGAGCTTCGCGAGCTAGCATTGAGAGAGAAATCAAGTGAGACATTGAGGTAGGAGAGAGCAAGTTGGTAGCTAGGCGAAGGGTGAGATCGAATTGCGGGAGCACAAACAGCAGAGAAAGCGAAGGTGTTTCTGTGGAGCTCCCGAGAAGCTGACAGTGAAGAGTGGCGAGTAGAAACAGAGGTGGAATCGAGGTGTGGACCAAAACTGACAGCAAGCGCAGTCGTGTGGAGTCGCATTGGAAGCTAGGACAAGAGCCAGAAGCGCGCGGAGGTCGAAGGCAACTCGGGAAGCCGAAGAAGACTGTAGAGGTTCTTCCCCCTGTTCTTTTCTCCTCCCACTTCTTCTCGCCTTTTCTTGGTACTCCCCGCGCTTCCTTGATTGTGTGCAGGCAGCCTGATCGATTACCCCACCCCCATTCTTTCTATTGAGACATTGGGCGCGGAAGCGCTGCCCAATTTCTGTCGAGACATCTCCTTGCTTCTTCCCGAGCTCAATTTGAGCTTCCCTACCCCTAGCCCTCAAATTGGAGACCCCAACTATCAATTTCCCTACCCCCTTACCTCTCTATCCCCGAAACTTGGAACAGAAGACGATTCGGAAGATGGGAACATCTTCGGAAGACGCTTCTTGAGCTTGACCGTCTTCGGAAGACTGTCTTCGGAAGTCGACTGAACACAATTCGTATCAAGAGTGGATTTGCTTTGCTTTTGTGTTTAGAGAGGCTTGGTACGAATCCTGAGTGGTGTGGTGAGTTGTTGTGTTATTTCGAGAAGTTGGAAGTCGGGAACTAGGCCTGTGCCTCTCGGTCTTCCAAGCTTCTCAACTCCCCATCTTCCTAGAGAGACTAGAAGACTGGAAGGCTGGCAAAATGAGCGAGAAGATGCGAGGGTCCATTCGGGTCTCTTCTGTCCGATCCATAGCAGCCGTTCTTTCTTCTTCCCGAACTTAGAAGAGAGTTGTGAGAAGTCTTGCTGGTAGAATCTGGAGAGAATGGTAGAGGGTCATGTCTTCCCATCATGCAGCAAGCTTCTTCTGAGTGCGTATGAGAGGTGAGAAGTCAGAAGAACATAGTGCAATTGTCTTGAGTCTGTTGTGAGGATAGATTACGTGTAGGAAGACGAAGACAGGTGAGACCAGTGAAGGGAAGTCTGACTTCGGGAAGTCTTCCGAGAAAGACATTGAATCGGAAGCTGTCCCAAGTGTCTTCCCAGAGACCACTGTCACCGCAGGAGCCCGCAACCATCTTCTGAACCTTTCTCATACTCTACTTCTCACATATCTTGTATCTTCTGATAGGAAGTAGGATGTAATGCAAGGTGGGTTGTCTTCTTGGTAATCCATGCGAGGCCTTGCTTAGATAGGATTGTTTAGATATAGCTCGGAAGACGAGAGCTATCTAGGAAGTACTGTTAGAACCCCGGAAGACGGAGTAGCTGTCTTCTGGAAGACTAGTTTCGTCTTCTGAGAAGTAGAAGCTAGACTGTGTGCACTCGGGAAGAACTGAGCCTTCAGCTCATAGTAGGTGCTTGTGGTTTAGTGCAACAGATCTTCCAGGTATGTCAATGCATCCGCGAGGCTTGGTGTTACCAGCGGCAGAATTGGCCGAGGCCACTCCTTTCCTCAAGGAGTTGGGTCTCGACTTCTTCCTGTGGGATTGGAACCTCGCAGATCAAGGGCTTCTGGAGGAGGTGTGGGCCGCGTTACCACCGCGTAACCGTGTACCTGCAAAGGCAGGAGTTGCTCGGGGAAGACCATCTTCCTGGACAGAAGACTGGTGGCGTAAGGCGTTTCACAGACCTGAGACCGAGAACCGAGGATATTGGTACGAGAAGAAGATCTTGCCTAGGATTGTGAGTTCATGGCATGTGCTTGGGAGTACCACCTGCCTTTTCGTGGAAGACAGGCAGGGGAGGAACGGTTGGAAGATAGAGTCTTACCGGGAGCCAAAGAAGCGACTTCTGGCGAAGTTGTTTCTGCATCTTTTTCCCAAGGGAAAAGCGCAGAAGACAAGGTACTTAGGAGATCAGGACGTGGAGTTCCTGGAATCAGTGTGGGATGACGGAGTGCCAATCTACTGGGGCGCGTACATCCACAACTATGTACAGACGGAGTTAGCATACTTGGGTACCCCGGCGGGAGGACATCTGACGCCCTTCTTCTGCTACTTGTATGTAGCCATGGGGGATCTTAGGGAAGATCAGCTGGCAGTGTATGGACCAACGGAGCGACAGGAGGTGAAGGAGGAGACCTCGGAAGACGATGACCGAGAGGCAGCAGCAACGCCCCCTCTCACTCTGATGCCACAGCTGAGGCTCGGCTCTCACCAGAAGACGCTTCTGGTGAGGGAAGACGAGTCTAGTGGGTCAGAAGACGCCACGCCAATGAGGAAGATGGGTCACAGAAGTGTACCAAGGACACCCATCTCCCTCATTCATTCAGGATCGGAGTCGGACTCGGAGGAAGACTTCCTGAGTACCCGATCGGAACAGAAGACAGCTTCTGTAACACCTGGGAGTCTTCCGAAGACTCCAGAAGACGAAGGATGGATGGGCGCTCCTACTGCGATGCGAGGAAGCGCAAAGAGGAGAGCCGCTCCTGCCACGAGGAGTCTTCCATCCCGGAAGATGAGAAGAGTAGCTTCTTCTCGTGCGCAGAAGATGAAGGCCGTAGTGGTGGAAGAGGCTCCCTTGCCTCTGGAAGACGAAGTCGACACCATCGAGCGAGTGGTGGGGATGAACTTGTCTTCTGCAGGAAGACGACTGGAGGAGTTCAGTGCCTACTTCCAGAAGGAGATCCAGCCCGCTATGGAGTTGCTGGAAAGGAGAGCGAGGGCACAGGAGAAGCCCTTACAGCCTAGATTCGGCCTGCGCACCTTGCTGCGACAGGAAGACAGTCAGCAGAAGACGGAGTCGCTGGAAGCTAGTCTCCGCACCACGGAGAAGCTTGCAGCCAGGTACAAGGCAGAAGCAGCCGCTTCTGCCAAGGAGTCGATGCAACTTCGGAAGAGCAACCAGGAGTTGCAGGCACGAGTACAGCAGCGCGATCAGGAAGTTCTCCGAGTGCGGGAGAAGATCACTGCCCTCGCAGAAGAGCAGACCACTTGGAAGATGCAGCGGGAAGCCACAGAAGCGCGAGCTGCAACGGAGAAGACGCAGAGGGAAGCAGCGGAGGCTCGTGCGCAGAAGATGCTAGCTCAGTCGGTAGAAGCACTTCGAAAGAAGTTCAACTTCACCGCGGGTAAGAAGTTACTTACCTTAGCTAGGGAATGGGACAGCGGGTCCAAGACGAGGTTGGTGGAATGCAGAGATAGCATGTTCAGGTACCTGGATAGACAGATAGAAGGAGTGAAGACACTTTATGGTCTTCCCTCACTTCCGACACCTGCAATCGCATCTTCCCAAGCCCCAGCACCCTCGACTGGATCCGGAATGAAGAAGGAGGAGTTCGATCTCGCTGTACACTTGGTGGTGACAGCGTTGGAAGACGAGAAGACTCCAGAAGACGCCCCGGAAGACATGATGTCTTCAGGAAGACAGGAAGACGAGCCGTCTTCCCAGGTATTCCGCGTGGAGGAAACGACTTCCCCGGACCCCTATGAGGTCGCCATGGTCCCTAGTACTGCATTTGTGTCTCAGAAGACCGAAGACGCACCATTCGACTCGTCTTCCCAGAAGACCATTCCGTCTTCCGAAGTCGAAGCCGAGGAAGACACAGCCGCAGAAACAGCAGGGCCAGCGAAGAGCGAGGAGAGGGAAGCTACCTCAGTGGTACCCGAGGTAAGTGCAGGGCTTCCCAGCCCATCAGAAGTCGAGGTAGTAGCTCCGGTAGGAGCAGATCATGTAGAGATTGCCACCGAGCAATCAGAGTAGTTAGCAAACTTAATCGACACTTCCAGATTTAGTAGGATCAGACATGCTATCTTAAGGGTGGCAGTTTTCCATGTAAAAATAGTTAGGACCTCATGTGGCAGCATAGGTAGCGTAGGAGTAACACAGTGGAGGGCTAATTGGGAAGAGGGACCGCATGCATGTGAGGTGACAACCTCTTGTCAGCGCCTCTCTCTCTCCCTGGTGGTCGCCTCCCCTGACTCTCGAGGCAGATGGTTAAGTAGGATCGCAGGGTAGGAGAAAAGCTCTCTGAGAGTTCTGCCAGTTCTGTAGAATTCTGTAGTAACTGAACATACACATCGATTCTACAGGCAGGCAGGCGAGACACATTAGAGCAGAGACAGTCTTAGCGCACTACACCCGTTGTTGGAAACATACGAATAGTCTTGGAATATACAGGAAGGGTCTGCATACTCGCACCAGCAGTGGTTCGAAGATGTAGATAGAGGTAGTGGACAGTCTAGGAACAGGGAACGACATCCTCGTGCAGTCCTGTTAGCTAGGCTGGTGTGTCGAGGAGTAGACGCAGGAAGTAGAGGGAGTGAGCTTCCCAATGCCATTGTGACTTCTTCTCGGGGAATAGATTGTGGATTTGAGTGCAGCAGCTTTGTCCATGTCTTCTGGATGGTGGGTTCACTGAATTCGCTCCCAATTGTGCATGGGAAGTGTTCTTCTTGAGTGGCGGTGAATGTCAACAGTTGTGGAGTGTAGCTTGACTCGTTCAGTAGAGCACTTGGGATCTACGTACGAACGGTCTTCTGGGTAAGGGATCCCAGAAGACAGAGCAGTCAGAGCAGCGAAGTGAAGAAGAAAGAAGCCTTCTTCCCGCAACAGAAGACAACATCCTCGAGTAGAAGACGGTGCTACAGTACTCATGTTTGTTGTCTTCCTCCCCAAACTATTACAAGCAGGGATGGCTTGTTAGTCAGGATCCGGACTAGAAGCCTGTGGGAATCTTAATTTACTCTTTTCATCTTGTTTTCTCTTGTTTGACTTTTCTCATCTTCCCCATCTTCTTACCTTCTTCTAGCGAGTTTCCGATACTTCTATTGAGCTTCCGTGAAGGTGATGTGCTCTCCTTATGTCTTTTTTCCTCTCTGGTTTCTCAATCTCCTTGTTAATGCTCTAACCTGAGCTCTGATACCATGTTGGAGAACCAAAAGAAGTGAATAGATCAAGAGACATAAATTTGATCATCACCTACACAAGATGAAGTTACTGATTCAGGTCCAACTATAGCAGATTCGTCTTTGATACATCAAGCTATTCCAGATTCAAATTTTGCTGCTCAACAAAGAAGATCCATCAGAATAAAGAAGGTTCTTGCAAGACTAGAGGATTGTATTCTCATGGCTGAAGCTAAAAGTGATGAAGAAACTATTTCATTCTGAAGAGGTTTGTAATAAAAATCAATGGAGATATGCAATGGAGAAAATATATTCACTTCGTTTGGTTCTCTAACAGCGTCAAGGACAAACATATGTTGGGCTTGGCTACTTCCGAACTTGTTCTAGCTCGGCTTTCCCTTAGCCTCGATATTTCACTTCCTGCGGGAACGAAACTTGCAAGTGTGGATATGACCGGGAAAACAGGGGATGGAACTTTTCTGACCAACCCTCTTCGAGTTGTTGTGTGTCGTCCACGATTACCTGAGGAAGTATGTAGACAGTGTCACCGAAGACTTTTCCAACGGCTGCGATGGCGCAAGGCACATCTCTACGAAATCTCGACTTGAGTTCAGAGTTCAGTCAGCTACGCCATGTAGCATCACGGCTGAGTTAACTGGATGTGATGGTTTGCTGGTGTGGGTATAAATACCTGTAAATTGAATAGAAGTTGACGTGGTATTTTACCAAGCAACTCTGCCGAGCATTAGGGTTCTCCTTTCAGCACGCGTTTATATTTCGTATCATAAAAATATTTTGTGCAAGTATTGTCTAGAGTTCACTTCTTTTCTAACATGTTCATTATCTCTACACTTATCTTTTGAACCCACAAATGAATAAAACGTAGCTCACACGAGAAAAATCTAATCAAACAAAAAGTTTATTAGTTGCTCCATTCGACTGACGTTTCCAGAAATTGAACCCGAAACTAAAGCACTCTTGCTACGCAGGGGTCTTTGTACTCACACCGGAGTCTTAAGTTAAAAAACATGATGGATTTACGAGAAAGTATTAACTTAGGCCGTCTTTACATCACTAAATCCCAAGTTCCATCTGTGATCAAAGACCTGTAGAAATCTATACCGTACGTAGATAGTACTTGAGTTAACTTGAATTTAGAAATATAAAATCTCGCAAGACTCTTTGGAAGTTTCTGATACTAATAACCAGGTCAACTAACCTACGTGGTGCAGAGCTGGAATTTAGGTGGAGGAGTTTTGGGTTCATTTGAAAATCCCACCTCCATGGGGTGGGATTCGGATAGGTTAACTTCGAGAATCTATTTTTAAATTAACTTTTAGTATGGTGTTTACCTCGGTCAGTTCCGGGTTGAGTTTTTGAGAAAATACACCCTTACAGAACTCGGACAGAGATTTGTGGTGGAGCGATTCATTTCAACCCATCTCCTTAACTAAGGCTGCATTGAGACGTGTTTGAGTCGGTCCTGATGAATCATCTATCGTGGATGTCCATAGAACTTGAGATGGTCTTCGAGATTTACGTATGAAGGACCTTGAAAACCTTTCTCTGCACAAAACTTACGTAATCCAACAACAGCTGTCAGTAACAAATCAAATTCTCACAAGTTTTTAATAAATGGCTGAATAATGAGTCCTGAGAATGTTGTGAAACTTCATACATGTATTTGTTCAAAGAGATTGTGAACACTGATCGGACTAGCGCCAATGAAAGATCTAGACTCACATAGAGCATTGACTTGGGTAGTGAAATTTTACTGCGATATTGACTAACATGGATCTCTTTATGTCTCATAGGCCATCCATGATTAACAATAACATCAACGAAGTTACGAAGGTAAAGTAATTTCAAATATTATCTCATAAACTATCGATTCTGTAAAACAAAAACCTCAAGCATTGATTTCAGTGGAGAGGCGCCATACTTTGTAGAAAATTATGCAAAAGGAGTAAATATTATTTAATACGAACGTAAGAGTAGATATTCATTATGGAAGACCTAGTATTCTTTCAAAGTTTTTGATAAAATATGACACATAGCACTGCGCGTCTCATTGACTGATCTAGATTTGAATCTTTTGTCTTATGCAGCCGAGAAGTAAATAGTACCTAAAGAAGATGAACTCGATGGCTCCATGAATGCTATGTGAAAAAAACACAATTATCTTCACGATATTCACCACTTCGCTCCTTGCCCACGATCTTTTCGCACATGTGCATGTAAAGTTTCAAGACATTCTCGAACTCAACCACAAATCGAAGCTGATACTTGATAGTGACCTTCAAAAACCCATAAATATTTGATATATGACTGACAGCTGTTGGTGCACTACCCAATTTTCAAGGACGAAATGTCTTGAGGATCGCTCCTTCGTAAGTCTTGAAGACAATCTCAAGTTTTATGCAGAACCATGGAGATTATTAGCTAGGATCAGTTTTTATCGGTCAAGATCGACTTAAGACGTATCAATGAGGACCCAGCCTAAGAGTCCTCTCACATCATGCTTCAAAGACGTGTCGATCCTCACGAGGGCCATGTAGGATCGGCTGATGCCAAAACCTCCACATCATTCCCAAACAAATTATATTTGTTACATGAGTTATTCTTGAGTCAAGAAGTAGCTATGACTGACATTTTTGGACATTCATGATGTTATTGTTGCTTATTCATCTCTTCCATCTGGGGATGGAAGAGCCCAGCAAGCACTTATTTTTTATCTAACCCTTCTCTCGAGATGGGTTAGGTAATAAATTAATTTACAGACTGTATTTATTTGCTCAGTTACCAAGCGACCGGAGATATATTCCTGACGCATTTCCCCATCCTTCATTTATGGATTCATTCCGGACGTTTCTGCAATTGTGGTATGATTAACAAATAACAGTTATATATAAATTTTATTTTTATTGAAACTTATCAGAAAATTTCTCTATAACGAATATACTTTTCTTGTATCATAAAGAGAATATTTCTCTAAACTGTAGATCCGATAAAAAGAGAACCCCATATATGCCGAGATAGCCACAAAATATTAATTTAGACATCTGCAACAAAAACATAACCAAGACCCACCCAAGCACCGTCTACTTAGTCTACAAGACCTTCATCCAATGGTGTAATAAAAAAGAAAAAGTTCTGTTGTTTTCTCCTCCATGGTCGATGTCTGCGCGTTTGGGATGCTTATATATTCCACACTTCCTTGCATATTCATCCTCTTCTAAGTTCTGAAGAGAGAGAATATACATGGCTTTTAATTTATGTCTTAACCCTTCTTCTTGGAAAGGTTAAGCTATAAATTAAAAGTTGAGAAATTGAAAGTATTATTACTTGTAAAAGATATAAGCATTAATATAAAAAAGAGATTCAGTCTCGAGGTGTTGTTTATGGATTTTCAGTGGCTGTAATGAAAACATGTAATCAAATGAAGAAGTGTGGAATTTAAATTTAATAATTTAAATTTAGAAAACTTTGACTGTAAAAAAATCCACCGTTTCATGTTCTCTCGGAATTCAAACAAGCACGACTATTATCTGTAAGTATTATCGATATATTTTCCACTATCTATTTCTGCAACCAGATTTTAATCAATCTTTTATGAAAATTTTGTTGTTTGTTTTGATGTTTGTTGTTTTTTTTCCCTCAGCCAAAAGAGCACTTTGGATGCATATTTGGACTGAGGTGGAGTTTAGTTTAGGGTTGAGAGTAAACCCTAAACATTTTCGGATTGAGATTGAGTTTAGTTTAACGTAATTCACATACAAGTGTCGAGGATTAGTGTCATGAATGCCTGCAAGCGCGAAATTTTCTATCACAGCTAGTACTGAGTCTGCTATTTAACTCTTTCCGCCAGTTAGGGTTAGGTAACAAACTAATGTATATTATCTCCAATCTTCAGATGGAGAGACGGATATATATATGTACACTTAAAGGTTGGAATTGCATTCATCCATGTACACTTAGAAAGCAAAAGTCTTTCCCACCCGAAGGGTTAGAGAATAAAGTAATGTGTGGATAAATTGATGCATTTTACGTTGAGAGCTATCCACTTATAGTTTCAGCAGCACGTGAGTATTATGTCTGCATGCAACGCTAGGTGAGGTTATCATATACTTATTATAAATAAAGTTATTTCTAAAAAGTTTATTAGAATTTATATATAACACCTAACGTCTTTTCCGAGAATAAAAAATACAAGGACGTGCGGAGGATTCACACAGTTCTTTCCAGAAGCGTAGTCCTACCCAGCCAAGAGTAAAAGAAATGAACTTACACGGAAATGTCTAAGTTACGAGCTTCAACGTGACATGATGCACGTGAGGAACATAAAGAGCTGGCGTGGAGACACAATGCTAATGGGGGACATACCAACACACATTAACGAAAGGACCTCAAGCTTTCCATTTCGCAGACTGTCATATTGGCTCGGTTCCTCCGTGGCTCTCGTATTTCAAAAATTTTCTAAAATCGAAAATGGGTAACGGGCACCACACGAAAGTTATGTACGGTAGAATTTCGTACTGCGTTTGCTCCACGTATGTGCTTAGCAATTCGTTTTCAGGGTTTGATCGCACGGAACTACTTGGCTACTAGTACTAGAAAAAATATTATCAATATGGTTGCTTATTTATTCACCTCTTCCAGCCGAAGATGGAAGAGGGCTGCAACCTTGATTTATATATTCACGAATTCAGTGCAGCACCCTCTCGCACTTGTACCCTGTAAAGCGCAAAGAACCACACTCCACTTATGGGTTTTCAAGGAGGTTTTCAACGTGCTTGGAGCAAGTAATAGTTAATATTTATATATTATTTTAATTTTTGATTAATTTTTGATTTTACTTAATCTAAAATATTTATAAAATATTTACATTATTTTTGATATCTTAAAGAAAGCAAAAGTACGGAAGTTGATTGAGCATGCTTATTATGTGCTAAGACTAAGGATCCTTATTCACCCATGCACACTTAGAGCTATGAGTTTATGGGCTCATTCTTTTCATAAGAAGGGATAGTTTATAAATGAATGTCTGAAAAAGTCAGTAAGAGTTTAGTTATAATATATAAGTAACGGTTGAAATGACAATGCTTATGGGTTTTTGTTCTTTCCAGAGTCTATCTGTCTCGCTTAGATGAAAATTTTAGAAACTCGAATTTAGCCATTCAAATTTAGATATTTAAATTTAGCTGTTTAAAATTTAGAAATTTTAATTTAGACACTGAACTTTATTTTTACGATGTTCATGTACAAAACCAGCAGCAATTTACACTTGGATCATTTTGTCTCAATGATGTAAAAACCAAATATAACATCACGTTATCTCAGCAAATGATTAAGCATAAATATTATGTTTCCCACCAAGCTTTTCTTTCACTGGACAAAGCCGTTGGGACTCTTTATGTGCTTTGAAAATGATGTAAGTTCGCAAACGACAGAAGCAAAATCTCGAAAAAAATACATCTTCACTCTTTGCACAATAATGCTTCACGTCCGCACAGCAAGAGTCAACTGACACAATGTGAGAAACTATACAAAATATTCAACGTTCTCCAAAACAGTGACAAAGTCTTAAGATAGCTATAGAACAAGGTGACTTGAGATCGAAAATCTATATGCGGTGCTATGAGTTACTGCCTACACATGCCGATCTTACCTATGGACTGTACGTAAATTCGTTATTCGTAAATATCGTAAATTCTAAGAGCAGTTTAGAGAAGTTTTAAACGAGATGGATTGAGAGTCTAGTGGTGTCACATTCTGACTAATTAAGACGATGTTCTCACGCACGACTTCAATTACCCGTTAGTACATCTCGTGCTGTACAACTCTTGGTTGCGATGTCGTGTCGTGGACCGGCTCCTACCTGAAATTCAAACTTCGATGCTTGTCGCTCCAAAGACACTCATGAGAAGACAAGCTAGGCCCCAGCTTACGGATTTTGGCACAATCTCAGATCTCCATTTTCATCGCATAGATGGGTAGAGCTCTTTGTCAGCTTTCCATAGGCATCTTGTCTACTTCGTTTGGGCGCCTAGTGGAGAAGTTATAGGACTCGAAAGATGGAGAAAATAAGCTAGGCCCCAGCTTACGGGTTTTTGGCACCACTTCGGATCTTCGTTTTTATCGCACCAGTGGATAGAGCTCCTTGTCAGCTTTCCATGGGCATCTTGTTTACTTCGTTTGGACATCCAGAGAAGAAGTTATGCGATTTGAAAGAAGGTAAAATCAAGTTAGGCCTCTAGTTACTTGCTGACTGGGTATCTAGGGCTTCAGGCGTTATATCAAAGACGCAAGGGGCATGCTTCTTATTATTCAGGAGAGAACTGTACGTACAGAGACTGTGACAAGGGGCTGCTTAAGGGGTTTGCTTGCGCCTGCGACCTGTCAGCGGACGGTTCGGGAGATTTAGGAGTCCAATGCAAGCGCGCAAGGCGTCGTTGGGTTCAGATCTGTGCAGGCTACGCACTGGTTCAAACGGTTTGGGAAGAGACGGATCGGGGGTTGTGTTCTGGGAGAAATTGAGACGCAGGAAGCAGATTTGGAATTTTCAGTTACCTGTGAAGGAGAGTTGGACCGTTCGGGCCGTTTCGGAGTCCAAACTTGCTGTCCTTGGATCCATCGGGATCAGAACACCAAGTTCTAGAGGAAATTGAAGACGATACCAGTTTTCATCGGGCGGTTTGGAAGTTCTGAGTGAAATTGACTCGCAGGGAAGCGCTTATATCAGATTTTCGTTCACCTACGACCTGAGGTTGGGCTGTTCTTCGCGATAGGTGAGCCAAGCTCTTCGTTCTTGGTGCCTACGCGATCAGGGAGTCTTCATGTACGCATAGGAGAAGACTGTACGTGAATTGGATTGTTGGTTTGGGTGTGGTGAGCAAGTTTGAGCCGCAGGGAGCTGATTTACGTCAGTTTTTTTTGTAATCTGCGACCAAATTTCTCGAGTGGTTTTGCAAGGAGAACTCCAAACGGCTTGTTTGGAGTCTTGTTGGGCTAGATCTATCTACCAGAGAAGACGGATATCAGTTTAGGCGATCCGTTTGTGCGTGGTGAGCGGTTTTAAGCCGCAGGGAGCAGTTTTTGAAGGTTCGCTCACCTGCGACCAAAAATCGGCGATATTTCGACTATCGGGAGTCGGATCTGAAGGTTTCTTGAGCCAACGGAGTCAGGGAAGGAGACCCTATCAACATTTGAAGATCATTTGGCGAAAGGAGAAAGTTCCCAGATAGGTCTTTTTCGGTTCCTTCGCTACGGGTTTCGTCCTTTTGAGTTCGTTAGGGACTTAGTTGGTTGTGTACGGCTTGTGGTAGCTAGCTTTAACCAAGAGCTAGTGCGTGGATGTGGTTTGGACTTGGGTTTGGATTGCGTGATACTGTTGTGGCTCTGTTTGTTAGCAAAGAGAAGTTTCTCTTGCTTTGAGCTACGCTTCGGCGATTTTGGGCTAGGGTTGTGATTCAGGGGTTTGTTTTAGGGCTTTTGAAGTAGGTTACAGACTGCTCTGGTCTGTTCCTCAGTTTTGTGCTGTTAGGAGAAAGAAACGGCAGTGTACATACATTTGGAGTGGTATATATTGCGTGTTCATTTCGTGGTTGTCCTTCTCTGTCTTGTCTCTGTTTCAGCACACAACATCTCCACAGCCAGGAACCTCACGTTTTCCTGGATATCCTTCACGCAAAACGTCCGACGCGACAGCGGTCCTGTGGAATCGTGGTCATACGATTCCACAGGACGTGTGACCACCACGTATGTGGTGTTCGTAGTTTTGGTCGTGGTCGTCGTACGTGATGGTCGCAGTTATGGTCGTGGTCGGACGTACGTGGTGGTCGCAGTTACGGTCGTGGTCGGACCATAGTGCGACGTGGTCGTGGTCGTGGTGGTCGGATCGGGGTCGGATCATCACGAATCGAATTTGAAACCCCGAGTTCGTGGGTCGTCGTTTTCACGTGCTCGTCGTTTTTCTGAGTCGGTGCTCATTGTTTTCTTGAGTTCGTTCGTTGGTCGTCGTCTGTGCTCATCATTTTTGCGTGCTCGTCGTCGGTGTTCACTTTTCACGAGCAATGGTGCTCTCGCTGCTCTCGTCGCTCACATCTGATTTTTCGCTTGCTCCTGCTCGTCATTACCTGCTTGTCTGCTCCTGTCTTGCTCCTGCTCGCAGTCACAGGTCACAGGTCGTAACTCTCCTGGTCGTAGCTCACAGTTTTCAGTCGCAGCTCACAGCTCGTCGTTCTCCTGCTCGCATTCGGTGTGAGCAGTCTATCTATCCATATCACTGGGTCATATAGTCTCTGCTGCTCGCAGCTCGTTGTTGGTATGTTCGCAGCTCTTCTGTGCTCCTCTCGGAAGTCGGTGTTCGTGTGCTCTTTGCTTATCGTACCAGGTTGGTTCGTTCGATGTATGTTTAGTACAGTTCTGCTTGCTGCTAGCTGTACACTGCTGTTACAGTTCGTCTTGTGCAGTGATGAATGTTCTGGAGAATTTGGTTCAAGAGGAGAAATTTGTGGATGCTGTAGAGACGCCAGAGGCTGAGAACAACGAGGACCCTAAATGCGGACCTTGTCACTGGAAGTACTCCCAATGTGATGATGTTCGTTGGACTATGACGTACGTAGAATACATATCACGAAGTCTGTTAGATATGAAGCACGAACTCACAGTAGCGGCTAGTCAGACGTCCAACGAGCAGAAGATGACCGAGTTGGTAGAAAGTTTGAAAGATTTGAAGAAGATAGCGAGTACTGAAACAGACAAAGCGCACAACCATATTTACAACTTACAAACCGCAGTAGATGTCATGTTTCCAATTGAAGGGATGATACTTCACAACCAAGGATCATCGTGTTGTAGTTCAGACATAGATCCTGACGAGTTTCCAGACGAGTTATGAGAGCTCAAACGCCGAAGGTGCTTTGGTTGTACAATTTGATGTAAAACTTTCCGGATGAAAATTGCAGTTGGGTTCTTCTACATTCGGATTTGATGATTGTACGTTGCCAGTACCTGATATATATGTTGTCACTTTTGAATGATTACTTGAAAATGTAACGTGAAATATTGTTCCCCGTGGAAGGGAATTTCTGCTCACATTTCTACAGTTTTTGTTGACAAGATGCGTACCTCCGGAACACATTGACAGCTGAATCAGTCTCCCCAGTCCTAGAGCAGGCGATGAGGGCAGCATTCCACAAGAATCCGTCTGGCTCTACACCCTTCTGTATAATCTTTTCGAGTTACAAGAAATGCGCACAAATGGACTCCAACCAACTCTAGTGACTTTCAACGCACTCATCACAGCTTGTGCTAGGGCTGGCGATAGGGAACGAGCACTCGAAGTGATCCAGCAGATGAGCGCTTCAGAGATACAGCCAGATAGGTATGCTAGAACCCTACAGTGGTGTCATCATTTCTCAAACTAATGAGCCTTCGAGCGTGCCGAGATTAAAGTCGTTTTAGTGGATAGTTAGATGAGATGCCCAATGTCTAGAATTTAGTTACCTCTGTGGAGTAACGGAGTGTTTTCAAGATTTAAACAGTGTGTAGAATGTAGTAGTAGTCTGAACTAAGTGATTATCATAGTCTGAAAGCTACATCAATTCCTGTTTAGTTGAAAGGTTATATAATGTCTCGTGAACATGGACTTAGCAGAAGCATAATCGGTCTTTCAATAAGATTTTTCAACTTTTTCCTTTGGGCCATTTGTCCAATCTTGTCGATGATGTGTGTCGTGGTTTTGAAGGCTACATGAATGAGTATACCTTGCTAACGATCACCAGTGGCACATGCTAGGTGGGTTAGTTAACACATAATTATACAGGCCTGTGCCTCCCGATCTTCCAAGGTTCTCAAATCCACATCTTCCTAGAGAGACTAGAAGTCTGGAAAGGCTAGCAAAATGCGTGAGACGACGTGAGGGTCCTTTACGGATTTCTTCTATCAGACCCATAGCAGCCTATTCCTTCTTCTTCCCGAACTTAGAAGAGAGTTGTGAGAAGTCTTGCTGGCAGAATCTGGAGAGAATGGTCGAGGGTCATGTCTTCCCATCATGCATCAAGCTTCTTCTGAGTGTGTATGAGAGGTGAGAAGTCGGAAAAACAGAGTATGAATGTCTTGTGTCTGTTGTGAGGTTAGATTGCGTGTCAGAAGCAAAAGACATGTGAGACCAATGAAGGGAAGCCTGGCTTCGGGAAGTCTTCCGAGAACGTTATTGAATCGGAAGCTGTCTCGGGAGTCTTCCTGGAGGCCACTGTCACAGCAGGAGTCCGCGACCATCTTCTGAACTTTTCATACACTCTGCTTCTCGCATATCTTGTATCTTCTGTTAGGAAGTAGGATGAAATGCAAGGTGGGTTGTCTTCTTAGGAATCCATGCGATGCCTTGCTTAGTTAGGATTGGTTAGATATAGCTCGGAAGACGAGAGGAACTTAGGAAGCACTATTAGAATCCCGGAAGACGGAATAGCTATCTTCCGGAAGACTAGATTCGTCTTCTGAGAGTGAAAGCTAGACTGTGAGAACTTGAGAAGCATTGAACCTTCGGCTCATAGTAAGTAAGTGTGGCTTAGTGCAACAGAGTTTCAAGTATGTCGATGCATCCTCGAGGGTTGGTGTTACCGGTAGCAGAGTTGGCCGAGGCCAAACCCTTCATCAAGGAGTTGGATCTTGACTTCTTCTTGTGGGATTGGAACCTCGCAGACCAAGGTCTTCTGGAGGAGGTTTGGGCAGCATTATCTCCTTGAAACCATGTACCTGTGAAGGTAGGAGTTGCCCGCGGAAGATCATATTCCTGGACAGCAAATTGGTGACGTAGGGCTTTCCACAGACCAGAAGCAGAGAACAAGGGGTATGAGTTAGAGAAGAAGATCCTACCCATGATCTTGGGGAAGTGGCATGTGCCTCAGAGCACATATTGTCTCTTCCTGGAGGACAGACAGGGAAGAAATGGATGGAAGGTTGAAGCTTACCGGGTGCCGCAAAAGCGTCTTCTAGCGAAGCTGTTCCTTCACCTCTTTCCCAAGGAGAAAACACAGAAGATGAGGTACCTTGGAGACCAGGACATGGAATTCCTGGAAGTCATTTGGGAAGGGCTGCCCATCAACTGGAGCACGTTCTTCCACGCATATGTGCAAGCAGAGCTGGTGTACTTAGGCACCCCAGCAGGAGGACATCTTACTCCGTTCTTCTGTTATCTGTACGTGGTCAAGGGGGACCTAACGGAAGATCAATTGGCGAGATATGGACCAACAAGGTAGCACGAGGCGAAGGAAGAGACCTTGGGAGAAGACGACTGAGCAGTAGCAATGACTCTCTCTCCCACTCTGATGAACCAGATGAGGCCAAGTACTCATCAGAAGACGCTTCTGATGAGAGAAGACGACTCCAGTGGGTCAGAAGACGCGACACCACCAAGGAAGATGGGCCCTAGGAGTGTGCCTAGGAAGACCACCTCCTTCTCGATCATTCATTCTGAATCGGAGTCCGACTCTCAAGATAGCCACTGAGTACCCGAGCTGCGCAGAAGACCGCTTCTGCAACACCAGGGAGTCTTATGAAGACTCCAGAAGATGAAGGTTGGATGGATACTCCTACTGCGATGCGAGGAAGCGCAGTAAAGAGGACCGCTTCTATCATGGAGAGAGATCTTCCACCCCGGAAGATGAGAAGAGTAGCTTCTTCTCGAGCGTAGAAGCAGAAGGTCACAGAAGCAGAAGAGGCATCCTTGTCTCTGAAAGACAAGGAAGACACCTCCGTCCGGATCGTGAGGATGAGTGTCTTCCGCGGGAAGAAGACTGGAAGAGTTCATTGCATTCTTCCACTCGGAGATCCAGCCAGCTATGGAATTGGTGGAGAAGAGAGCGATAGCTCAGGAGAAGCCACTATAGCCTGGATTCGATCTACGCACCCTGATGCGGCAGGAAGAAGGCCAGAAAAAGATAGAAGCATTGGAAGCCAACCTCCGCACCACGGAGAAGCTCGCAATGAAGTACAAGGCGGAAGTAACCACTTCTGCCAAGGAGTTAGCGCAGCTGAGGAAGAGCAACCAGGAGTTGTAGGCGCGTTTACAGCAGCATGACCAAGAAGTTCTGCGAGTCAGAGGTAAGATCATTGCCCCCGCAGAGGAGAAGACGACGTGGAAGACACTACGGGAAGCCGTAGAAGCACAGACGGCAGCTGAGAAGACGCAGCGGGAAGCAGCGGAAGCTCGTGCGCAAGGGTTGCTAGCTCAGACGGTGGAAGCGCTTCGGAAGAAGTTCAACTTCACCGTAGGTAGGAAGCTTCTTACCTTAGCTAGGGAGTGGGACGACGAGTCCAGAGCGATGTTAGTGGAGTGCAAGGAGAGCATGCTCCGTTACTTGGATCGGCAGATAGAGAGAGTGAAGACACTTTACAATCTTCCCTCGATTCTGCCATCAACAACTGCATCTTCCCAAGCCTCAAGACCATCGATCGGATCAGACTTGGAGAAGGAGGAGTTCGACCTCGATGTCCACTTGGTAGTGACAGCGTTGGAAGCCAAGAAGACCGCGGAAGAAGCCTCGGAAGACAAGGTGTCTTCTGGAAGACAGGAAAAAGAGTTGTCTTCTCAGGTATTTCGAGTGGAGGAGGCGACTTCCTCGGTGTCGTAGCGAGAGCCTTTCCTTTGAGCAAGGGCGTACCTTCTGGCTGTGGTTAGCGATCGATGCACAACAGAGCGACTAGTATCTCGTAGATTTCTCTCTAATTTCCTCGATAACTAAGCACTTTCTTTCTCTCAGTAAAGGGTCAAGATAACTACACGAAAACGTTGGATGATCATAGGCACGACAAACGGGATATGTGATGACATGATCTCTCGGTAGTACTCCTCTCCGAAGTTTCACACTACTAGGGCTTCGTACATGGCTTTGGGTCGACAGATGTGTCTTATCTCGCACTGGGTGTTAAAGTTTACAGGAGGGAGCTGATTTAGATCCATCTTGCGTTAGATGAGGATAAAGACGGTGAGATCTCATTCTTGGCCGTAAGTGACAACAGGTAAGATCACAGGGACAGGCGAGAGCATGACTTGCGCGGTAAAGTTATGCCCGAAGGACCCTATAAAAAACTGCTGGAAATGAACTCGTTCCATGTACATCAACTTAATCTGGAAAGGGTTTCGAAAAGGGAATCTGGGCGGTAAGTAGAGTCCTTCGTCCATCTCTCACAACATGTGCACTCCAACTACAAAGGTATATCGATCCATAAAAATCTGATACAATCTCATAAGATCACCACGATTTCTCCACGAACAATCTCTTGGATTTCTCAAGGTCGAATTTCCCCCCACACAGGTCACGCCCCTCTGCTTAAAGGTTTCGAACCCCCACAGAAGGATAGGTGCAAGTCCCCTAACAGAACAACCCCAACCACACGGGCCGATGAGGTGGCACACATGCACATCGCATGTTTGGTGCCGCCATACTCATCCACGTGTAGGTCGTCTGGTTGGAAGGTTCAAATGCATGCACCGTAACGTGTCCTAACACAAGAGACTAGGCTAGATAGGTAGTCGACTTTACAGGTCAAGGATCGCACTTTGCCACGTTGAGTGCGAACCTGACAACCACATGACGTGGTTACAACGTAGGTCACTAAAGTCTCATCTACGCCTAGAATACACCCCAAAGCAATACAAATGTCACACTGGACGCTTCTCTGCCAGCTGCCGTAACAAGACTCGAGACCTAGAGTAGATATCGTTGCCGATACAACTCGGCAGAGAAAACAGCGAACTTTTACCCACGATAGATACAGATCTACTGCTCAGTCTCCTCTCAAACTTGCCACGTAGGTAGGATACTAAAATCTCTACTAACAGGTCAAATTTCAGGAAGATCTGACGGCTAGATCTCTTCCCACAATTAACACAAATTCACAGAAACTAACACGCACTTCCAATCTCAGATTCAGGACAGAAGCTTCTTCGCCTAAATGAACCGTCCACTTCCACTCTAACTTCCTGTGCTATCAATTCGGAAGGTAAACTCACTACACAGGAAATTTGAGCCGATTTGACCGTTCTGATCTTCCTCCATAAATCTGCAAACTCGCTGCTCCAGATTGACAGCTTTCTGCACCCCGTCGCCTTTAAATCGCCATTGCGCTCAATCCGCAGAACATCCGGTGGTGAAATTGGTGGTCAGAGCTTCAGCATCTGACAGACTACAAGCTCATGAAATCTGGTCTCAATCTGACGGCTCAGTCACTCAAACTCCTTAATCTTGCAATCGGAAGAGAAAGCTATGTACTCTCATCACTCTATGAACTTCAAATCGTCATAACGTATGCCTTGGACCTCCAAATCGAGTGAAATTTGTGGTCAGATTGCTCCTCCCGTCAAGAGCTCTCCGCCCATGTCCTCTGATCTCCAAAATCCCTCGTCAAAGTGCCCCGAACCTCCCAGAGCGCACACTTAGGTAAATGACAAGTTATCTTCACTTTTGGGTGGACCAATGGGGAGTTAAAAGACTCAACCTTGTCCTTTTCTGCCCCATGGAGACCCCCAGCAGATAATAGAGCATTCTAAGCTCATAAGAGCAATGTTTTAGAACCCATTACACCACAACTTCTACAATTGTGTGCAAAACGCACTTATACGCGTAATTTACATACTAATTGGTCCCACAACAGGACACCGGACCCCTATGAGGTCACCATGGCCCCTAGCGTCGAACTAGTGCCTCAGAAGAGCAAGGAAGCACAAGTCGACCCAGCTTCCCAGAAGACGCTTCCGTCTTTCGAAGCAGCAGCAGTAGAGCCAGCGACAAATGTTAAGGAGGAAGCCACCTCAGTAACACCCGAGGTATTCGTAGGGCTTCCCACCTTATCAGAAGTCAACTTAGAAGTTCCGATAGGAGTAGATCAGGTAGAGATTACTTCCGGGCAATCAGAGTAGGCAGCAAGCGCAGAAGACAAGTCAAACTTGTCCAAACTTAGTAGGAACCGAACATGCTATCTTAAGAGGTGACAGTTCTAGTGTAATTTTAGTTAGACGACCATGTGGCAGAGTAGGCAGCGCGGGAGTAGCAAGGTGGATAGCTAATCAAGAAAGAGAACCACTTGCATGTGGGGTGGCAGCCTTCTGACAGCGCCCATCTCTCCTTGGTTGTAGTTGAGGATGAGGATTCTCCTTGTTCCTCAAGGCAGATGCTTAAGTAGGATCGAAGAGTAGATTTTAGAGCGCACTAAACACACACACGCACCACTGTAGGTGGAGACACATTAGACATTAGATGCGTACAATGTATACACTACACCCGATGTGAGAGATATACAAATAGACTGGGATTAAACCGAAGGGGTCTGCATTCTCTCGTTGCCAGCAGTGGTTCAAGATGTAGATAGAGGTAGTGAGCAGTTTAGGAACAGGGAACAACATCCTCGTGTAGTCTTGCTGGCTAAACTGGTGTGTCGAGGAGTAGGAGCAGAACGTAGAGGGAGTGAGCTTCCCAACACCAATGTGCCTTCTTCTCAGGGAATGGATTGCTGATTTGAGTGCAGAAGCTTAATCTATGTCTTCTGGATAGTGGATTTCCTTGAATTTACTCCCGATTGTGCACGGGAAGCATTCTTCTTGAGTGGCGGTGACTGTCAGCAATTGTGCAGATTCGCAGCTTGGCTCATCCAGTGGAGCACTTCGGATCCACGTACGGACGGTCCTATGGATAAGTGATCTCAGAAGACAGAGTAGTCGGAGCAGCGAGAGAAGAAGAAAGAAGCCTTCTTCTCACAGCAGAAGACGACATCCTCAAGGAGAAGATTGTGTAACTGTACGTACGTTTGTGGTCTTCCTCCCCAAACTATTACAAGCAGGGATGGCTTGTTAGTCTATATCTGGACTAGAAACCTGTCGGAGTCTTTATTTCTTATTCTTATATTTTTTTCTCCCGTTTGGATTTTCCCTTCTTCCTCATCTTCTCCCATCTTCCCATCTTCTTACCTTCTTCTAGTGAGCTTCCGAGACTTCTATTGAGCTTCCATGAAGGTGAATGTCGTTGTAGTGCTGCAGGAAGACCGTTTCCGTAGGCACTGGGAAGACTACAGGGGACATACACCCTGTGATTAATCTAACACATTGGGACTTGGAAGAGCAATGTGCGGCAGACGTTGCTAGTTCGACTTCTACGAAGCAGGAGCAGTCTTCTAGAAGTGTGAGAAGCCGAGTTGAACCCCCAGAAGCCGAGAATTGCTTCGGGAAGATTGTGTTAAGAAGGCTGGAAGAAGTGACCTGGAAGCAGGAAGCGTCTTCTCGAGCTTCTATGTAGATAAGTGTGTGATATTTTAGGTGGTAGTTGTTTGTTTAGGTCCAGAGCACCTTCTGAAGGGTCTGGAAGTCGTGTGGTTTTGTGAGAAGACGAGATTTCTAGGTAAAACCCGTATGTTTGTGTGTTTGAACAAATCTTAGAACTTAGAGCAGCGATACTTGTGCAAATCCTATGTGGGAACGATATCTTGTATACTAAATGGGCAAAAGGAGAAATCCTGCATCACTACATCATCAATCGAGCTATACGAGTGATGTTCATGACCATATATTTCAGATTCAAGAGATTTTCAACACTTGTGAAACAAGGTACTCCCTTTTATGTTTCTTGAAAAATAATATTTTTTATATAAATTATAAATCATCATCATGTCATGAGCTATTGACTTTGCAAAATTTCAAAATGTATGCATCCACAACTGTTCAATACAATATAAACATGCTCATTTTAACATCCATAATATTCCAAATGTTTTGTTTCGTAGTTACGATTCATCATTGCTCTCAAGACGACCTCAAGATTCAAATCATTCTATACATTTCTGGCATATCTTATATATTATCGATACTCCAATGTACATAATCTTCACAACATCTCTCACAATCTTCATTATATATTTTTCATTTCAAAAATAATCATATGTTTCTATATATAATAAATAAATACTGATTAAAATAATAAATACTGATCCTCGCTTATTGAGCAAAGAGATGATCAAATGTCAAACTCATCATCACACAAATACTTCCTACAAGAAAAGATCTTCTTCTTCTTGTCAATTTCGATTTCCATGGCATCCCATGTCAAAAACGACAATATTATATTCTTTAACTAACGTTGAACTTGATGATGAAACGACAAGAGATATAAAGATATATAAGAGATATAATATCTATTAGAATTTCAAACATCATTTCTTCTCTCAAAATTGGATTGGATATGAACTTCGATCAGTATCTTGAACATTTAGAACTTACATATGAAACTTACTTATTAGCTTTAAGATATTCTTTATCAAAACCTTCTATATATCTCAAACGTCATCCAATAGATATTTACATTAATTCTTTTCCAAAAATGCTGCTTCCATTTGGCAAGCCAACACAGATTGCCAATACGTGTTGGATCCACATGCTACGCCACAATATTGTACCTCATATCTAACAAAAGTAAACAATACAGTAACGAATGAGAAGAAGAAAATTAACAATAAATGTACCGAGGAAAATCAAGAAATAACCACACGGATAAAAAGTTAGGCAATGCATTCCTCAATTTCAGACAAGTTTCGACTCAATTAGCCATCTATACAATCTTAAAATTACCTTTGTATCATGCTTCTCGTTCTTTTCAATTCATAGACACTAGTAGTCCATCTGATCGAACCTTCCTCCTCAAAAGTCCCAAACAACTATCTTATGAAGATGATTCTTCAGCAAACATAGGATTGCCATCCATCATAGATAAGTATGCACGACGTCCACAACATCAGCAAACAAATTAATGACTTTGATAGAATTCGTGGTCAAGTTTAATACTTCAAAAAATAGAAGATTGAGAAAATCTAAAATCGTTCGATGGATATGTTCGACCAATATAAACAACCCGAAGAGTATTTCAGAGAGCAAGTGCTGTTATATGTCCCTTTTCTTTACGACGAGAACAACATTAAAGATTCAACTGAAACATGGGAAAATACATATAATAGACATAAATCACATATTCTATTGTTACAAAATTTGTATACTTTTAAGTTTAATATGGACGAAGTAAACGAGGATTGGAAAAAATTTGAGGATGAGTTGGCAGAACTTGAAGAAATAAGAGAATATCATAACGAACAAAGCAAATCGAAACATGATTCAAGCAATTTGGATTTGGACAATGTCGACTTAATGCAACGAACTACTCTTAAATTTACTCCTAAGACTACGAATCATGAAGAAATCTTCCCGATCAAAGATCCTCTAATACCAATAGAATCATTTTGTGCTGAATTACGTCAACTGAACCAACAACAAAAGCTAATCTTCAATGATTGTATGTACAAAAAAAACACTTTTCACATGAACCAATCCATTTATTTCTTACGGGAGAAGCAAGAACCTGTAAAACATTCACCTTATTCAAAATTATACAAGGATTGTCATGGATATACGAAGATGATAAATCCAGGTTTAATGATCCCGAACTAATAAAAGTTTTGAAGATAGCATACACAAGACGAGCTGCATATAACATACAAGGAATGACTATTCACAATGTCTTAGCAATCCCTAAAGACTCTTACGATATGCACGTATCAAAATTAAGTCCAGATCGACAAGATAAATACATCAAATATTATAGCCAATTAAGATTATTAGTGATAGACGAAATCTCTCTGGTGGGCGTAAGAATATTCTCTTACATAAACCAAATACTACAACAAATAACTCAGAATTTCAACCTTCCATTTGGTGGCATAGATATAATTGTTTGCGGTGATTTTTATCAAGTACAACCTGTTCAAGATTCAGGATTTTTCAGTCTTCTAATATTTATTATCAAAATATTACCACTAACATATGGTCTTCATTTTTCAAACACTATGAACTGACTTAGCCTATGCGTCAGAACAATACAACATCTTCTGATCTACATTATTTAAATTCAACTTATCAAAAAATATTTTCTAAACCAAACGACATACCTCATTTATTTTACACTAACAAAGATACGAAACTTCATAATTAACATGTATTTAGTATAACTGATGAGAACTAATATTTATTCCATTCAAAAGATAATTTTTCTTCCGTTATATCGAAAAGATTTAAGATATCCATAAATCCAAAAGATACAGCTGGATTACACGGTAGTTTATCTCTAAAGGTTACCATGTTAGTAGAATTATGTTATAATTATAACACACGAGATGGACTCACAAATAGAAGCGATGGGATTTTCATGTCCACAACAACATATAACGATGATCAAATCATTTGGATCCAATTCTTTGATCCAAATATTGGAACACAAACGAGGAACAAACAAAAAGATTTGTATTCCAATAACATCAATCCATCTTGGACGCCCATTATGAAAATTTCACAACAATTTCCAATCAATAAATATACCAGAGAACATAAGATCACTAGAACACAATTCCTTGTTCAACAAGCATCTGCACGAACTATCCACAGATTGCAAGGATTGATCATGCATCACGTAGCTTTTAGTCCCAAGCACATAAATCGACATGGATTGACATACACTGCATTATCCAGAGTTGAAATCCTAAGCACTTACATATATTACAATTGATCGAGCATCGTCATATAGTTGTAGATAGCATAGTCACTCTCGAAATGGAACGTTTGAAACTAAAATCATCATGACAATTCCACATCCATGATCTTCAGATGAATATCTCATCTTTCACTTACATGCTTATATAATTTCTAAACACAAGATCATTAATAAAACATCACCTTGATGTTCGAGCAGATAATAATTTACAACTATCTGATATTTTGTGTTTCAGTGAGACACTTATACAAAATCCTACTTCTGTTCCACATTTTATAGACATCGAACGCTTTCAATATATACATACGCACACAAGTCGAGATTTGTTACTAACATATCGAAACACAATGTAACTCTCGGCGCATAATATTTTTGGAAGTCATAACATGGAAATAATTTTTGCAGATTTCAACATTCTAACTCGTCGTGCAATTCACATCATAGTTGTATACAAATCTCTTCGTATGCATGTCGATGAGTTTTTGATCAATTTTACTACAATTGTTCAAAACATTCCTAAGGATTATCCCACGATAATCATAGGAGATTTCAATATTGATCTACTCAAAATTGATGATCATCAACTACATCTTTCGCATCTTTCATGAATTCATTCAGCTTTTTTTCAACTTTCACAAAACCAACCACAAAATACGGATCAAATCTAGATCAAATATGGACTAACATACCTCAATATGAAAATTTCTCTTCATCATCATATGCTTATTGGACAGGGTTTAGGGTTCGTGGTCGTGGTCGTTGTCATCGTCCGGACGGTTCGTGGTTAGGGTCGCGGTCGTAGTTGAGATCGTGGTTAGGGTTTAGGTCGTCGGTCCATTCGATGACGCGTAGTTGTCACGTAGGCTGCCATTTCGCTCGGTGCTCGATCCGCGTAGGCTGCCATTTCGCTCGACTCTTTCTCTCTCGTGGTCGTGCTCGTGCTTTCGTGGTGGTGCTCATTTTTGATTTCGTGCTTGTGGTGGTGCTCTCCTCGCTCTTTAGATCTCATTCCTGATTTCCTACTCGTCCGCATTCCGCTCTCATGGTGGCGCTCGTTTTTGATTTCGTGCTCGTGGTGGTGCTTGGTGGTGCTCTCTCTCGATGATGCTCAGTGGTCCGATGGTGGTGGTGGTGCTGCTGCTGGAGCTCTCTCTCGCTGGTGCTCTCGTGCTCTCTCTCTCCGATCGCAGATTATCTTTCGGTGGTGCTCGGTGGTGCTCTCTTGTTCTCCGATCATAGGCTCTCTCTCGATCCTCCGGTGGTGCGGTGGTGCTCGATCACGTTTGAGCTCTTCGCGCAGGCTCTCTCTCGATCGGTGGTGTTCGATCGGTGCTTGATGATGATCGATCTGACCTATGTGCTCGATCGGTGCTCGATGATGCTCGATCCGACTTAGGTGCGACGACGACAACGACCACGACCTAGGTGCTCGTTTTGGTACTTGATAGATAGGAGGTGTTTTCGTTCTCGCTTCTGTGTCTTTCGTGTAGGCTCTCTCTGTCGGTGCTCGGAGGAGCATTCGTACTCGTACTCGTCTGTCCTGTCTTGCGAACTAGGCTCCTAGGCTGGAGCTGCTGCTGCTTATCATGAGCTGGGCAATTCCTGCTGCTGAAGGTACGTACATATCTATCTGTTTGTGCTCGAGTTATTTGTTGAGGGTGCATCAATGCTGTTTAGGATTGAGAGCATGACGGATCAGAATATCGAACTGAGAACATGTTTGAGGTGTAATAGAACCTTATCAGTACATCAGTTCATGCGTGAACGGAATGTGGAGAATCTCCAAAATTGATCAAAAACTCATCGACATGCATACGAGAAGATTTGTATACAACTATGATGTGAATTGCACGACAAGTTAGAATGTTGAAATCTGCAGAAATTATTTCCATGTTATGAGTTCCAAAAATATTATGCGTCGAGAGTTACATTGTGTTTTGATATGTTAGTAGCAAACCTCGACTTGTGTGCATATGTATAAATTGAAAGCGTTTGATGTCTATGAAATGCGAAACAGAAGTAGGATTTTGTATAAGTGTCTCACTGAAACACAAAATATCAGATAGTTGTAAATTATTATCTGCTCGAACATCAAGGTGATGTTTTATTAATGATCTTGTGTTTAGAAATTGTATGAGCATGTAAGTGGAAGATGAGATATTCATCTGAAGATCATGGATGTGGAATTGCCACGATGATTTTAGTTTCAACTGTTCCATTTCGAGAGTGACTTTGCTGTCCACAACTATATGACGATGCTCGATCATTTGTAATATATGTAAGTGCTTAGGATTTTCACTTTGGATAATGCAGTGTATGTCAATCCATGTCGATTTATGTGCTTGGGACTGAAAGCTACCTGATGCATGGTCAATCCTTGCGATATGTGGATAGTTCGTGGAGATGCTTGTTGAACAGGGAATTGTGTTCTAGTGATCTTATGTTCTCTGGTATATTTATTGATTGGAAATTGTTGTGAAATTTTCATAATGGACGTCCAAGATGGATTGATGTTATTGGAATACAAATGTTTTTGTTTGTTCCTAGTTTGTGTTCCAATATTTGGATCAAAGAATTGGATCCAAATGATTTGATCATCGTTATATGTTGTTGTGGACATGAAAATCCCATCACTTCCATTTGTGAGTCCATCTCGTGTGTTATAATTATAACATAATTCTACTAACATGGTAACCTTTAGATATAAAGTACTGTGTCATCTCGCTATATCTTTTGGATTTATGGATATCTTAAATCTTTTCGATATAACGGAAGAAAATGATCTTTTGAATGGAATAAATATTCCTTTCCATCAGTTATACAAAATACATGTTGATTATGAAGTTTCATATCTTTGTTAGTGTAAAATAAATGAGATATATCGTTTGGTTTAGAAAACATATGTCAGACAGGGCCCCGGACTTTGTCTTGTCGGATTTGATAAGTTGAATTTAAATAATGTAGATCAGAAGATGTTTGTTGGTTGATGCGAATACGATTCAAAATTTGTATAAAAGCTGTATTGTTCTGACGCTTAGGTTGAGTCAGTTCATACTGTTTGAAAAATGAAGACCATATGTTAGTGGCAATATTTTGAGAATAAATATTAGAAGACTGAAAAATCCATGAATCTTGAACAGGTTGTACTTGATAAAAATCACTGCAAACAATTATATCTATGCCACCGAATGGAAGGTTGAAATTCTGAGTTATTTGTTGTAGTCTTTGGTTTATGTAAGAGAACATTCTTGCGCCCACGAGAGAGATTCGTATATCACTAATAATCTTAATTGACTATAATATTTGATGTATTTATCCAGTCGATTTGGACTTAATTTTGATACGTTCATATCGTAAGAGTCTTTAGGGATCGCTAAGGCATTGTGGATAGTCATTCCTTGTATGTTATATGCAGCTCGTCCAGTGTATGCTATCTTCAAAACTTTTATTTGTTCGAGATCATTAAACCTGGATTTGTCATCTTCGTATATCCATGACAATCCTTGTATAATTTTTAATAAGGTGAATGTTTTACCGGTTCTTGTTTCTCCCGTAAAACATAAATGGATTGGTTCATGTGGAAAGTGTTTTTTTTGTACATATAATCATTGAAGATTAGCTTTTGTTGTTGGTTCAATTGACGTAATTCAGCATAAAATGATTCTATTGGTATTAGAGGATCTTTGATCGGGAAGGTTTCTTCATGATTCGTAGTCTTAGAAGTACATTTAAGAGTAGTTCGTTGCATTAAGTCGACATTGTCCAAATCCACATTGCTTGAATCCTGTTCCGGTTCGCTTTGTTCGTTATGATATTCTCTTATTTCTTCAAGTTCTACCACCTCATCCTCAAATTTTTTCCAATCCTTGTTTACTTCGTCAGTATTGTACTTAAAAGTATACAAATTTTGTAACAATATAATATGTGATTTATGTCTATTATATGTATTTTCCCATGTTTCAGTTGAATCTTTAATGTTGTTCTCGTCGTAAAGAAAAGGGACATATAACAACACTTGCTCTCTGAAATACTCTTCGAGTTGTTTATATTGGTCGAAACATATCCATCGAACGATTTTAGATTTTCTCAATCTTCTATTTTGTGAAGTATTGAACTTGGTCACAAATTCTATCAAAGTCATTGAATTTATTTGCAGATGTTGTAGACGTCGTGTATTATCTATGACGGATGGTAATCCTATGTTTGTTGAAGAATCATCTTCAGAAGATAGTTGTTTGGCACTTTTGAGGAGGAAGGTTCGATCGGATGGACTACTAGTGTCTTTGAATTGAAAAGAACGAGAAGCATGATACAAAGATAATTTGTAAGATTGTATAGATGGCTAATTGAGCCGAAATTTGTCTAGAATTCAGGAATGCATTGCCTAACTTTTTAATTCATGTGGTTACTTCTTGCTTTTCCTCGATATATTTATTATTAATTTTCTTCATCTCATTCGTTATTGTATTGTCTACTTTTGTTAGATATGAGGTACAATATTGTGCCACAGCATGTGATCCAACACGTATTGACAATCTGTGTTGGCTTGCCAAATGGAAGCAACATCTTTTAGAAAAGAATTAATGTAAATATCTATTGGATGATGTTTGAGATATATAGAAGGTTTTGATAAAGAATATCTTAAAGCTAATAAGTAAGTTTCATATGTAAGTTTTACATGTTGAAGATACTGATCGAAGTTCATATCCAATCCAGTTTTGAAAGAAGAAATGATGTTTGAAATTCTTATAGATTTAAGCTTTATATCTCTCGTCGTTTCATCATCAAGTTCATCGTTAGTTAAAGAATATAATATTGTCGTTTTTGACATGGGATGTCATGGAAATCAAAATCGACAAAAAGAAGAAGATATTTTCTTATAGCAAGTATTTGTGTGATGATGAGTTTGACATTTGATCATCTCTTCGCTTAATAAGTGATGATCACTAGAAATGTACTCGTCTATGAAAGTTGTTATTGATTCATCAGGATCTATCTTGAAAACAGGAGCATTTTTTATCCACAATAGTTCGTGAGCATGTTTACTGCCTCTGCTTTGAAATTCGGTTACGAAAAAGAAATCAGATACATTTCTCAAAATTAATTGGTTAGTGTTGAATAAGTTTACGGAAACAATCTGTTCTATGTTCGTAATATCGTGCACATGTGACAAGATCTTGTCTAAGAAGTTGTTGTTTTTGTGACGAACTTAAGGTTTCTTCATCGTCCGGCAATGGTATATGGTTATCCATTTTGTTCAATTTGAATAAGGTGTTCATCAACGGTTTCCAATTTTTTTCGTTCGCAGTTAAAGTAATGAAAAATGTAGGTTTTCCTAATTGTCGGATCATCGCGAAAAGATTTCGCTTGACGACTTGGTAATACTCTGGAGTGAATCGTAATTGGGACAAACAAGGAAGAGCTTGATCTGATATAAGAAGTTGTTGTTTGAAATTATCATCCTTGACTTGTTTCGCCGTCAAAGGAGAGCCTTGTAGTTTGCTTTTCCTTACTCGAATCAAAGAAATGCTTAGAATTTTCTCTATGCAGATTTTGTACATCTTGAAAAAGATGTTTGGTAAATGTCTAGCAAATTTATGAGTTTTGTATAATAATTCCCATGAAGCTAGTTTGTGATATGACATCTTCGAAACGATTTGTTTGTTTCTTCTGTTGCCAAAAAACAAACAAGGAAAATTAGTCTCTTCACAAAATTCATCTTTGAATAAACTCAAAGGGTGATATCCCTCGCTAGGAGCCACAATAAGTTTATACTTTTCATTGGTGTAAATCATTTCAGGATCTAAAATATTTGCAATAATGTATCAGTGTGTGTGTTCGGTTCATGATTATTTTCATCGAACTCGTTATTTGTTTCGATGGTTTCTACTTCATCGAATCGGAGTTGTTCTTTGGGATAATTGTCGTTGAAAGTGTGAATCCAATTTTCATTCAACTCGATATTGTGATGTTTGTATAAATGTGTACAATAAGATTATGTAAAGCTCGCATTACTTTGTTAGGTCAAACGAAGCTTGTTTTATAGATTGATTTTAGAGTCAGTTTTCTTTTGATCCACTATGATAGAACCTTCTTCATCGGCCATACGTGGTAAATGCGTTTGGACCATGCTTGTATTTGACGAGATATTGATAACACTACCTCTTAGATGTCATTGTTGGAAACCATTGTATATATGAATTGTTTCCGAACATGACTCGCGGTGAGATCAATCTTTCTCCGACTTCGTTTAAACATTCAAGATATGGTATTGTATTTTTATTGTAAACTCTAGATATCTCAAAGAAAAGAGGTATTTTGTTATCGTTTATATATCGCATACACATCAAACAAATCCTTGTATTATCTTTAAGCTGTTCGAAAGTTATGTTAGTTGTTTCAGCATAAGAGGAAATGAAATCGTAATGAAATTTGATTGATATATTTTAAATTCTTCAAGAAATCACGTTTATAGCATATGTCACACGAATGATATGGAACATCGAGTAAAGACTTGGAGTAAGTATCTATGTGTTTTTCTTCTAATGATAGTATTTTTCATTTTTTAGAAGTACGGTTAGATGTGTTAATTGAATTAGTCTTATTATTATTCTGTATTGTTTTATTTTGTCAGAAAGTGTTTTTTTCATTCTAAAGAGTTGTATATCATATTGTTTATGAGATCGTATGAAATTCTTTATGACATCTCTTATGGATAAATATAGATATCTCTGATAGAATAATAAGAGTTCCGAATATAGAATGTTTAATTGGGGAGAGACAATATCTTGCAAAGGATGGTTTACTTTGGTCTTTTGGAGATTTAGTTTATTTATACTTAGTTTATAAGTTCTAGTTTGAATAGTGTTTAAGTCATTCTCATAAGTAGGATTTTTACTTATAAATTTACGTATTAATTATACTATTGGTACATTTAGATGAACTAATCATAAATCTTGCAGTTGTTTCACTATATACTCTCATTTCTCAGTAAGAAATTCATCACGAATCAATACGATTGGTTCGTAATGACCAGAACTACCTTCATTATCATCATATAGAAGATTGAAAGTAACATGATACGAGTTGTTGTTTGGAAATTGAATTATATTCTTTTCAGAAGTAGAACTGTAGATGTGTATATTTTTTTGTAGTATGGAGGATAAAGCTAAGAGACATAAAGAATCACCCCAAGCACCACCTTCTTTTGCCATTTTACCAACTTTGGTTATATATTCATCTACAGATTCGACACGATGCGACACTCTCAATTCATCTTCCATGAAATAAGATAATATCAATGAATCATGTGTATCTCTAGCTCTTGAGTAGATATTATAAAGTTCATTTGAGTTTGATTTCGTAAAGATGCGGTAGAAGATTAATGATGCAATAAGTATTGTATCGAATCAAACATACAATCTCCTGGAGTATATACGAAATCTTCACACTTTTTAAATTTGGACAAATCTTTAGACATTTGAACAGAATAATAGAAGATTATGCTTGTTGTTTGATAAACTTTGAAATTGTAATCCATGAAAATTATGCAAAGGTTGTAATCCACATACTTGATTATGATGACCGTCGTGCTGTTCAACTTGGGTTGTTCGATTATGATTTGATGACTAAGTTTGAGTTCTCTTCCTTCTCCTCTGGGTAGTTTTTTGAGCAAGAACAATGTGGAGCAGAAGCACATAGATCATGTAATATTGAATATTTGCTACATTTCATATGTTGCATTAAGTTTAAATTTCATACATTTCACTGCGTGAAGATGTTTGATGTAATTTGTATAAAATGATGTCACGTTTTAAGAGTAATGAACGTTTCTGAAGTATTTACGTTTGAAATAATCTTGAATTTTCTATTTAATGCAATTAAATTTTAGATTTCGATTTGTTTTTGTTCGCAAAGATGTTTGTGAATCACATCACGTATGAATGGTAGTAAATTTTTAAATAATTGTCCTTTCAAAAGTGTTTCAAAAGCGTTTCAAAGCGTTTCAAAGCGTTTCAAAGCATTTCATAGCATTTTTTGTTTTTGTTTCAAAGCGTTTCATAGCGTTTTTTGATTTTGTTTCAAAGCGTTTCGTAGCGTTTCAAAGCGTTTTTTGTTTTTTTTCTCCCAGTTTATACGTTTCTCCGTGGGATTTATTGTTTCATGCGTTTTGCACGTTCATAGAGTTGCACTTGGTAAACAGTTTCAAGTTCTACATATATCATCGTAGGTCAGACTCCGTTTGATCATGTGATATATACCTGAAAAACAACATCAAAGAAAGCGTTGTTGGAAAACTTTAGGTAATGTTGAATTTATCTTGGAATATATACAACTGGTATTGATTTACTTGAATGCTTAAACAAAAATGCTATAAAATAAAAGTCAGAAATAAAATTTATTATAAATTAGATACATGAAATTAAATACAATGGTAAAATTATAATTATGTAAAATATCAGATATATAGTGACAATAAATGCAGAAGACAAAACAGATCTTGAAGTGTTCAATGTTACGTATGTTTGTGTTACTAGATTATTTAGATATAAAAAAAGTTCTTAGAACTTTACCGATGTTGAAAGATTAAATGGTTGGAATTGTGGAGGTTTTCGACGATTCTCCCTCAACAAATGTAGTCTCCTTGATCTGTTAAAGCACGAAGCAAATACTTTCAAGGAAATCTAAAAGAAAAGTTAGACGTTCAATGATGTCATTATATTAGTGATTTTGTAATATTCGATAGCGATTCTTATATTGATGCAATTAATTTGAGATGACATGAGTCAATGTTTTAAAGAAATTATTAAAAATTATCATGATACTTCTACAATGAAAATGAAATAAAGTATAAATTATATACTTGATCAAATCCACAAAAATCACCGTTTGAATTAAACGAGAAAATTCCTACTGTTGCGATCGCCTCAATTTGATCCAGTAGCATATCTCGATGGTTGTCGCTGTCATAATTTTGGACAACTTCTGTTTCCACTAAGCTCGTCAGATCTTGGAACTAATTACCTTTTGCATAGACCATGTATTGTTTACCATTGGAAAGATCTTCCACATACCCTTGAATCCATGGCACAGGTCGTAATTGACAATCTAGATTACAACTTTTGTAAAAGCCTCGAAGATGATTCAAATCGTGAATTTGTAAGTGCGTCGAATTGCACGTGACGCATGTGTATTTGTAGGGTCTGTCATCATAATTACGTGGTCTGAAAGTACCACGTACCTAAACACATGGAAAGAAGTTATAAACATAAGATATATCTGCGAATAGGAAAGTTCATTCTGATTATTCACATAAAAAATTGATTATATACCTTGATGTTTTTATTTTCTCTTGTGATGTGAGCGTTCCACACTCTTTTCAAAACGTCAATTCTCTATTGGATCGAAGGAGTTGTCCATATAGTAGCTGCGTGTGTATGCAGCTTTGGAAGATCATTTTCTTCTCTTGTGGACAAAATCTGTCTTGATACAGATTTCAGCAACAATACAACATGTCCAGAGTGAAAACGAGTCTCAATATTTTTATACTCTGTTGCGAAATCATAATGGATGATCAATTGCAACATGAAAAGAAAATGTGTTGGTTTAGAAGTTTCATGAATAGCAAAATTTTGAAATCAGTTGCGAAATAAATTTATAAACGTAAGTTATTTAATGTGCATAATTACTACCGTTATCTTGTCTTCTTCAGACTCACCATCCACAATTGTGATCTCAAATTTTTGGTTTCGTTTTCACCGTGTGCAGAATAACGGCAACAGATATGTCTACTGTCGTGAATCGAACAGTAAGATGACGCATGCACATTCGGAGAGGCATGAAGTGTCGAAATTTGAAAATTGGAGTAGAACTCCAAGGTGTAATGGTCTGAAAATGTTGTTTGTCCATCGATCAAGAGGATGAATTTGACATCCCCTCTGTGATTGAGAGTTTTACTGGTCTCTCTACCTGCACGGCCCTACGACCAAAGTATTGTATCCTACAATACTTATTTCTATTCACTTTATCTGACCAGTTTATAGCATTGTTGCCTTGGGCACTACATGTAATCATCTTTTCCATACGAAGATCAATCATATCAAAAGAAGAAATGAGCTTTTTGTTATAAATCTATTAATATTACCATATTTGTTTAATATAATTTCTTCAAATATATAATTTCTTTTCGTATATTCTATATTATCTATAAATATTGATAAGTTTTTATCTACAGTTGGAGTTTCAGATGGAATAATTATCTCTTGTTCTTTTTTTCTCCTTTTTGGAGACTTTATAGGAGATGCTGGAACAGATAAGTTTTTATCTACAGTTGGAGTTTCAGATGGAATAATTGTCTCTTGTTCTTTTTTTTTTCTTTTTGGAGACTTTATAGGAGATGTAGGAGCAGAACTTGGCTGCTTCAGTATTTGTATTATGGGTTCATTCGCTTCTGTATCATCAGTGGAAATCTTTTTCATTTTTTTCTTTTTTGGACGTAGTGGAATCCATTGTATATATGAACATGAAAAATGCACATAATATCATTTTCTATCCAAGATAGATATAATATATACAATCATGACAATAGACAAAAAGATATTTCAATTGGATGTCTTAGGTCTTACCTTCGTGATTAAAAGCAGTAGTTATGATCTCGTAAACTTATTTCAGAGATAAAACGTCGTTATGAAAGAAGGTCTTGCTTTGGATCGATACTATCACTTTGCTGCAAGTAGGTCTTGCTTTGGATCAATATTATCACTTTGTTTCACCTGCAGAACGTAATCACATCATATTGATAAGAATATAAAAGAAGCAAAGTGGTAGGACTGCGAGACTAAAACAACTTATCTTCAAATGGCCTTTACAGTCAGCTTAACTCTCGCAACTCTCACAGAAAATAGATTTCGTGACTATGATTCCATACGAAATTAAAATCTATCAAATGAAAAATGAAGTTACAACTATTCATCAATTCTACAAATTACAATGTAGTCAAACATAGGAAGGAAAGAATAAAGGGGTTCAACAAGACAGAAGAATTATTGGACTATAAGGTTTAGGAGACAGGGTTGAATTCATGTCCCCTTCTTAACACAAGTAAAACAATCCTATCGCCTGATCATGTCGAGTCAGAGTGAAATAGTTTGAAATAGTTCAAGTTACGTAGCAGCAGACGAAGCAAGGCCACAAGCTGCCCCAACGAGATCTTCACTCGCATCATCGTCGTCGTTACTTGTCGCTCTCGACCCACATACTTGGCTCAAGATCAATGACTACCAATACATAAGTTCACAAGACCAGCAGCAGCTAACGAGCCTAGTCCCAACTCAGTCACAAAGAAGAAAACTAAATTGACAAACTATATTTGTAAGCGCAAGGAGAGAGATAGCTTGCAAAGTCACGCGTAAGAAAACCTACACTCCGCACACTATCTTAGCTGTTTGTTTCTGACAGATTTTTCATCAGGTTCAATCACAATGACTCACGGAGATGAACTAAAACGTTTTCTCTTCAAAAAGTTAGGATATAAAAAACAATGGTACTTTTTCTCGTGTGCGAGCTGGTCGCATCTAGTAGTTGGTGTGTTTCGGAAAACACTTGAATATGTTTTCACTTCCAACTTCTATGGATCACCTCTCCTAACAGCTCATTTTCATTCAATAATTTAATCTTCGAAACATGGAATGTAGCATAAGAGCATATATACATAAGAGACTCGCTAAAAAATAATCATCCATATGAAATGTTTTTCAAAGACTTGTGTCAAATAGACCTCATCGAGTGTCAAAACCTCATCGAGTAGCTTCAACGCTTATAGATCATCGTGTCTCGAACTAGAAGAAACATCAATGGTCAAAGAATGAATTTCACAGAATCCTCAAGGTCATACATAGCGGGGCTCTGGACTTGAATGACCGTGGACTGGAGATCCTTCAGACTAGAGGAGTTCTTCGCAATCTCTGACCTCGCTTCATCTAGCTAGAGCTTAATTGACTGCAATAAATCTCTAGCTTTCTTGATCTTCCTTACATAGACTACAACCATACTTTCCATTTCTGCAATTTTCTCTGTAGAGTGGATGACATCCTTCTCTTGCAGTTGTGCAGTGCTCTCATACTCCTTGATCTTCACTTTGGCAGTTTTCAGCCTCTCTTCAAGCTCGATAGATTTAGACTCTGCATTGTGCAAGTTTTCTTCCAACTAAGCCACTTTGTCTGCACTTCTCTTCATTTTAGTCTCACTTTCACTAACTTCATTTTGCAAAGATTGGACGGCTTCTTTGTAGGCCTTGAGATTGTCCTCATGGATGGCAGTCATATCCTCACGATCCCTAACTTTGCCTTGTGCGGACTTTAGCTTCTCCGTTAGTTGGGTCACCTTCTCCTCAGCAGCTTGTAAGCTGTTTCCAAGTTCAGATCTTTCAGTGCCAGATTCCTCGAGACTTAGAATCTTTGCCTTCGCATCCAAGAGCTCAACTTTTAAAGATTCCATGGCATCCTGGTAAGATTTGGAACTCTCTTCATGTGTTTTAATCAAACTCTCCAATTGACGAAGACCTAGCTGTAGACATTGACGAAGTTGAAAGAAACTGCCCGAAAGAGCTAAAGAATTCGAAAGCAGTGTGAGCTTGCATGAGGAAAAGACAAAGGTAGCGAGGCTGAAGGAACACAGTAAGAAGCTTGAGGAGGATTTAACTAAGTCTAATGAGGTCTTCAAAGCGAGGTAGGCACACAGGAAACACTCCACACAACCTGATCGTCAAAGTCTGTACATTTTCTACGTTTTCACCTCCAGCACGACACTCTGGTCTGCTTCCAGACAGATGCATGCACCAAACAATGACAAAGCATCACATAAATTCGTGCAGTTTACTCAGTCGAAAAGACTGTCAATTTGTTCTCAAAAATTCATCCACAACATAGAAAAGCTGTCCAAAGAATGGATTCAACTCGCACACGAGGTTTACAACGACGTCCCATCGCAGGAGATAGAGCCATTTATGGAACTGCTAAAGGTTATGGAACTGCCAAGTCGGTAATGAGCCCTGAAGCAGCGGCTCATTATGTGCGGACTGCGAGTGAGAGAAACCAAAACATATGTTTCTCTTCACAACAATAACATGAAACGAGAACGGACTGAACGTCGGATCGTCCACAGCAATAAGCTGCCTTGAAATCACAAATAATATACGAGGACAATGTCTTTAGTGCTCACTTTTTGGAAGGATCCTGAATCAGCAATCAAATAAGTGAGCCTGTAGAACTAGGTAAACTTACTGCCTCGCAAATAGCCTCAAACAGAAAGTTCTGCTCTCCACTTCTCATAGTGATACCCCACGACTTGATGACCAGATGATGACTGGTGCGATCCACAGGGAAATACTGAAGCTTAGCAGTGACCATGACCATTATCACAGTGCAAGTCTGCTGTATTTTATCTCTGAAAACAGTGACAAATTTTCAACAGGAGGACGCTCAGATAGTGTCTATACGGACTCCATGTTTGGAAAAAAGGTGCATGGGAGTGATGAACGTAATCTTTTCAAGACATCCGCTGTGAAGCCATGTGGTGAATCTAGTGGAGGGCAAAGCTGGTCTTCAATCAGTTGAGACCATTTTGGGGAGGAGTTAGATGTTCCGCTCTTTATGTCTGGAGGAGTGTCATGCGCTGGTGCTGAGAAGCTTGCAAGGGGGCCCCAGACAAAGTCTGACCTCATTGGTTGCTTGTTGACACCTCCTCTGACGAAGGGTGACTGCAAACTTGTTTCTTGAAACTTTACGTGTTTAGCAGTGGAAGTAGCAAGTCTTGATGGAATATAGTGAGCCAAAGCTTAAAGTCTGTCTGCCAACTGGTTAACGGATAAATGTGCTCGGGGCCTTTGCATGATGGATTACAACCAACGGGATCTGCTGGAGTAGTACTTTCTTTGGAGTTGCAAATTCTCCGAAAAAGCAGCAGGATGTCAATTGAACCAAAACCGGTCAAAAACTGGTAACCATGCAGCCGTTGGATGTACCTTTGGGTCACTAAGGTATAGTTGTGCAGCGTTACGTTCTAGAGAATATGCGGGAATGGATCCGTCTTGCATATCCTCTGGACTGGTCCGTACTTTACACGATATAAGCGAGAAAGTCGATGATGTGGTAAAATTTCCATCCTCCAAGTAATCGTTGATTTGGTTCGTTTCATCGGGTCGCCTCTTGAACAGACCTCTCGATGCGAAACGGCTTCCTCGCGTACTTTGACCTCCATCATGTATATACGTTTCATCATACTCACTTCCGATCACAACGGTTTCATCAGCTTTTGAAGGATTATGATTGTCCGTGATTGTTAGATTCAACAACGACTTAGGAAAATTAGATGCCTTTGCGGTTATTGAATCTGTGTGCGTGAAATCTTGTTTCACTTCTCGCACTGTGTCCCATCCGTCTTTATTCACTTTAACACCTACACTGAAAACCGTCGAACCCTTCCTTCTCTCCAGTATGTCCTCTTCAGAGAAACCCATGGAACGAATTGTGACACATACTGTTGTTAATCTCCCAGTGACATTTGAACCAAGATTCAAATTCATCCCCACGTAGACTATAAACATGGAATCTGCTCTCACCTTCTATCATTTTCATCTTTGTCGTTTAATCAACTTTGGTTTTCTTTTTGCTCACATTCTCTGACATTCATCCTTATGCACATCATCGCTGCTTCAAGCTGATGGTAGCAAGCCATAAAACGATGAGCTTAGGACCAGACCACACTAACAGCATCTGGTAGTGTGAATGATCAGTCAAACTGTACTGGACTGAAGATCGTGGGAGAAGCTTTACCAAAAGCTGATGTATCTCCAACGATGCAGTAACACTGAGCGCCTACTGCACTCAGCCGAGGCTTCTTGGCGTTGAATGGGAAATGTTGGACCTCCGCCCTTCATTATCCAGTACACTTTTGAAGTGGTCAGCTGCACTACCGTCTCGGACTCCAGACTGAGATTTGTAGATATACACCGTAGCAGACCAGCCCTAGTCCTCAGAAACTGAATTCATATTCTACTCCTCTCTCTCCTTACCATTGATAATAGCTACCCTAGCTTCTAAGTTTTTAAGTACTGGAGCAACGTTGTAAGGTTAGCTCCCTTATCCTAATCTTGCAGACATGGCTGCTCCTGGTATGTAAAAAGCTGCGAAACAGGTGGCTCGCACTGTGAACTTTGTTCACCATGAATGAAGGATAATGAGGATTGACAGTTGGCTGAAAAGTCTTGTGAAACTCTTCCTCCATGGGGATCAGATAATCTATCCTGACTCATTGACAGACCCTGACCGCCAATTTGCGATCCTCCGTTTTGTCTATCTGTATCTTGCTTCTCAAACAAGCCGTCTATTGTTGCTTGACAGATGGGTGTCATGCTGTAGGGGTAAAGATGAGGGCTACGAACAGTGTGAAGGCCACTCGTTGTGGATGAATTGACGTCTAGACGGGACATTCGGGACATTAGAAACGGTTGTGGCAAGGACGAGATTGAAGGAGACATCGGAGGAGTAGCTGCCTGAATTAATACCACCTGATTCATGAGTCTTGCTCCCTGGTCTGCTGTCGGGAGCTTGTGAGCGAACATTACCACTTCCTTCTCCTCCCCATAGACCTCTCCCAGCACAGTTGACAAAAACATGGTGGCATTTCAGCCTAAAAGGATTTAAATGGATGTTCAACGTACATTAGCTTATCAACGTATGTAAGAATTTGCTAGAAATCACTGATTCTCCGCTCGCACCAATCAGGCAGTGCTTCCCACGAGCCTTCAAGCGGTCAACACTTTTGTATCTCACAGGGGATCCATAAGAACCTGTTGACAAAAACCTCATTCAGTTACCGAACGTCACAAAAAGCAAGTGAAGTCTGCTGAAGGTCTAACTGGCATGGGACAATGCACTTAAGGTTCATCCTTTAGCCCACATCTGCATCAATCTTTTCTTCTCTCTATACAACTCTGAGCGCTTTACTTTACCGCTAAATCGCTCATAGACATCTACATTTTAAAAATCCCTCCTACTTCAAGAAACCTTATTTCAACACTACTCCTCTGTTCAATTACATTGTCCGAGCACATCAATAGAATTTCGAAATTGAGCTTCTTTCCAAAGTGTTCAAAGCATACATTATCCAGCGCAATTGATTCACACTCCGGATCAAAAACACATATTGTGTATGCTTTGTAGGTCCAGGCATGAGGGTAAAGGCGTGAGGCGATTCGAGCGCCTGTCGCACGTAAGGCTGCTTTCCAGTCTGAAATGAAAAACAAGAGTAGAGGAGACACAACCAGTCATTTCATGTATAAAATGTTCAAGACATAACTGAGGAAGAAGTCCTACGCACGAAAGTAACCTCCAGAAACACAACACCATAATAACAGAACTAGACGTTTTTGCCTACACAAACAAAGAAACGCCTACACAGAGCAGAAGACGGTGGCTCCTTGCTCCTAGGATATTCTCCTATCTGATAACTGTACGACAACTGCGGCTGAATGTCTTGTTGGAAGAAAGCGACATGGTTCCTCCTCCCCGAGGAAGGAAAGAAAGAAAGAGAGAAACTACAGTAAGAAAGAAAGATACGGCAAACTAGATCCTTCACAAAGCTCACTCTTTGCGCCTTGTCCTCTGTTGAAAACCAAACTGCTAAACAACTGTCCGACCACCCTCCGTATGGCCCTGATCGACGTCCGCTTTAGCTGCGAAGCTACACCAGACGTTACTAACGCTAGAATTTAATCTCGCGTGGATCCCTACCGAGGCACGGACGAGCTAATTACTGTTGCTCTAAATTCATGACCAGAAGCATCCCCAAGCACTGACAAGAGCCAATGACTCCGCCAGGATGAATTAGGTGATGTTCTACAAACTCAAGCCCGAGGGTGTATCTTCTTCCAGAACCTAAACCGGTGTAACCAAGGATACCACGACGGAAAATTCCGACGTGAATTTCCATTCGTTCATCTTTATCCTTAGTCGCCCCGCCAATCTGCAAGGAGCTCCAGATATAAAAGAAAAGGAGAGAGAGATCAAGATTCCACCCGTAAAAGGTGGGCATACTCACAATTCAGCAGAATGTCTCAGTTTAGCACCCAAATCTTGCCATTCAGTCCTCCATTGGGTCCCTCTATCAACCCCGGCAATCGTTTGTAGTTTACCTTGACAAAACCCACCACGGGGATCGTGCACCCCCAGTTTCATGTCTTCCCAATCACCGTAGCCTGCACCAATCAAACTCCAATGCAGCCAAACTACTTCACGGCTTTTTCCCTTCACGATCAGTTGAAACTTGAATAAATTCAAACTCACTGTACCCTCGACCTTCAGACAGTCGTGCGTCGCAAAAGAGGATATATTTCCTCACTTGTGCAGAGAATTCTCGTCCTCCATGGCACGAGAATTCTCTGTACTGTTTAATGGAGCAAGTCCAAGAGCGAAGAAAGTCCATCAGTTCAGCGAATAGTTGGAACCATTCTGTCAAGAGAAAGTATGAAAAGGAAGCAGCTACGAGAATCGTTACTAGAGCATAAGAGAATCTACATGTAAGGTATCAGCTGAATTGAGCACGATACCTTACAATCGATACTCGGTCTCCTAAGTATCGAATACAAATTTCTGTGGATCAAGCTAGTAGATGATGTGATCATCTACTATCAATCAGTACGCCGTATATGACGTAGGGCAGTCAGGCTCAACATATGCCGCTTCACGGGCGCAGTCGAACTTCCTGAAGGACCAGTACCTAAACCTCAAGTGAAAGGAAGTAGGCGAAGGAAACATTCCCTGCAACACCAGCGGACCAGTAGAAAGTATATTTCGGTCACTAACCACACTCAATTTAATGTAACCCAGATTTTGGAACCCAGAAAAGCGCATAGTACGAAGAAAGAAGGGATGCTTTATCGCTAAATTGTGATCGATCACCTGGTACGAAAAACCATTAGGATAACTTTTGTGTCGCTGCCACTAGACACTATAAAGCTCGATTTCAGGAAACAAGAACCATAGCCACAACTTGACAGACAAACACCAAATCAAAGTTCTGGCGGCTCTCACCAGCGAAGTCTCCCTCATCTCATGAGCACGATCTTCTTCTCCTCTCTGATCCAAGATCTCCCCCACTTCCTCGTCCCCTCGCAGTACAAGTGAATGCTGAACCCAGAGATGTACATAGCAAGAAGAAGGGGTGAATGTATGCTAAAATGTTCACTGCTGAATCGAATATTCTACCTTGGAACATGATGTTGCGATTGTTGTGTAGCAAACCGCACATTCACAATAATAGGGCCCGCTGGTAGGGAACAGCAAATATATATTGGTACACGGGTAAAGCAGTTCTCGGAGGGACGAGCAAATATAGTTGACATGAATCAGATGGAAGTGCAAACTTATATCTCCGTATGGTGGAACTAATATATCAGAAAATTTGAGGTCTAGAACTACCCATACATTCAACAAGAGTAGGTGAAGCATCTATCCTGAGAAATGAACAAAATGGATATAGCAAAAACTCCTATTTTGTCTACCTGTATTGGATGTATCCCTTATTGAGTCATTTACGTTGAAATCTAACATGTTAAGCTTACATTTGACAGAATTCCACTTGCTGGAGAGGAGAGTGCAAAGAGAACTTGGAGCATCAGGAAGGAACACAAAGCCAGCCAACTGCCAGGCAATACTCTACCCCGAGAGACAATCTATAATAGCTCTAACCTGAACCCGGAAACATTGCAGATGTCGATAAATTACTGACGTCGTTATGGGCAACCACAGAAAGGTTTATTCTTTCTCTACTGTTGATCGGTAATTTTCTTTCCCAGACGGCTTAGTCCGCCAAGCTCCACATAAAGATATCTTCATTAGTCTCATAGTACCTTAAAGGCATTTAGAAGTTCTACAATCCCATCTCTCTAGGAACTGAAATTCATCCCTCCGAGCTTCTCAAGTCTATGAAAACATTACTCCAACAAACATTTTTCTCTGCACTTTGCCAGATGACCCAAATTTACTCAAATCCACGAGTTTCGGTAAAACTAAAGTATGTACACGGTCAAACGATATCCCCCTATATCTGGTCCAGTAGCACAAATCGTCACTGAGAACCGGTGTTGAATAACACTTTATCTCCCTATTTCTATCCAGGGAGGAAGTTGGAGAAAACTCACTTACTGATCCAATGTCTACAAGGGCTTCTGTTCTTCTGGAACTGGATTTTTACTACCACGACTCAGATTCTCAATTTTGATCGTGACGACACCTAACTATTCGAAGAGGTACAGCTCGCGAATTCGAGCATCCAACCACACTCTCTAAACACGAGATCAAGTATTACCCTTGAGCACATGTGATACTGTACTGCATATATGATCCCTACTCGGTTGTGCGTATCTTGTTCCAGATTGGTCCCAAAGACGCCACATATCGCCATTCAAACCGTCTGACTACAACTGGCTCATTAAGGATCCTGGATGAATGTGGCTGATATCATTCAACTGGTAACGTAGCAACTCTTTAAACCAACCAAAACAGCTCACGTTATGATAGCATCCCATAAGTAAGCAGTATGCTAGAGAAGGGTCTATTCATGTAGCCCCGAGTTACCCCTGACTTTACTTGGTCTAAGAAAATAAGAGTCACAGTGAGATAAAAACGTTTCTGGCAGTACTGAAGAACTTGCTTACGTTGCTTACATCTGATATGCGCAATACAATAATGTGCTTTAAGCAGACCAGTCGGAGAGAGCTTTCACACTAGAAATCTTACTCATCCAACGCGAACAACTCGGCCAGCATATAGCCTTGAAGTACATGGAAGATTAACTCTCTGCACTTCCTCTCAAGATTCGCTGAAGTTTGTACATAGCCTGTATTCTTCTCCACTGCATACATTACTACAACATTAATCCAGAAACAACACTTCTAGGACAGTGGACGACACTTGCTTGTGGCTTGTCCAACAGGATCAAGAGCGCACCTCCGATGGCTCCAACAAACCTCATGACCATGCAAGGGCTGATGAAGTTCTCAGCAGCTGTCAAGACGCTCTATTGGTAATGATGATCCCTCACAGGTAGCTCCGACAACAATTGCTGGAAACGACACAAGCTGCGAAATGACACGGGGCGTGTCTTCTCTAGTTGAGCAACTGAACGGCAATGTGTCATCGGTGGTGAAATTATTTTTTGGAGCCCAGAGAGAGGAGCCACGTAAGGATGAGGGAAGAACTGCAAACGACCTTCAAGGGGTCTATTCAGAAAAGTGGAACTCTTAGAAGCTGAAATTCTGCATTTCACGAAAGGGAAACGAAAATTCAAGGCCTTGGTGAAGGTAAGAGAATTTAATTCATGAGGAACAAACTGAAAACTCAGTGATCAGACGAGAGAAATGAAAGAACTGATATTAACCCCCCAATGCACCTACAGCCCAAACGATGCGAAATGTCTTGAAATTATATTGTCGGTTCATACAGGAACAAGACGAGCATGCAGATCAATTCAAGCGGGCGAGGGCTGCCTGGGAGCAGCATAAGGCTTCGGATATGGAAGCTTTCCAGACAAGTAAGCCAGATACGTCACTACTTGTAATGTCGTACTCTTGCCCTCTAAAAAGCGATAAGCTTTTCTCGTGAAACAGCAATCAATATCTCCCACATGTCCTCACAAGATTCAGCACCAAGCCCAGTTGTGATATACGGTCTCACCGGTCATTAACAGCACGACGAAAGCGACATTAATTGAAGAACCAAAGGCATATAGGTAAACTCATTCCTGTCACCCCAGAGTATCGATACTATGGTGGCTACAATTCTAGGGACCTTGACGTGAGACAAGGAATTCGACTTAGCTCAGTTTCGAAACCAGGATTTCATATTAGTCAGTTAGTTACAGGTCACAAGCATGAGAGAAGTTCGGCAGAAGTACGATCAAATTTGGTGACTGATCCGGAGGTACGGCATATCCTTGGAGAATTACCCTGCGTCGGTACGACGGCTGCACGATCATGCGAGAATTCTCCCCTACTCCTGCGTGCTCAGAGCCAGAATTGGCTTCCCTCTAATTTCACCTCCTCGACCCTAACACTTCATTTGTTTCGGAGTTCGGAGGGACTGCAAGTCCCTCCGAACTCCGAAACAAACGTGAGTACCTAACAATTTTACGTCCCTCCGTCACGGAAGGGATCATGAAGTTGGATTCCTCAGCGGCCGCAGCGCTGGATCTCGAGGGACCAACATTATTGGTGCTGTTCGGCCTGAACCTGGCAAACGGATCATACAACGCGTGAGCATCACCCTCAAGAGTGTGAAGTCCTCCAACATCAGCAGAACAATGACGTGAGTAGAGCTCTTGTAGATACTGATGCACGCAGCAGTGAGCAACTGCGGTGGGAAGAAGCGAAACAAGAAAGGGAAAAGATGTCTGCTCGAGAAAGGGATTGGATGTCTGCTCTCGAAGAGATACGAGAAGAAGTTGAATCGTATAAGCGAGTGGCAAAGAAAAGAAAACTGTTTCGAATCCACTGGTAGAAAAAAATTTTTATTTTTCAAGACTTTGAGAATCTTAAAAACTGCTGGTAAGCTACACGCAAATGCATAACAAAAACGTACAAAAGTTTCCAAAATACTTTACACTGTTTAAAGACTACAGATAACTAGCCTTGCCATTCTTCCTCCTTTCGAGCCGTTGGTTGTTTGGCTCTTGGGGTCTCTCTTTCCCTTGTACAGCTTTCCATTCGTTGGCTATTCTAGCATGGTGTTTTTTCCATTCGTTGACTATTCATTGTGTCACGTATTCAATAGTAGTGCGATCATGTCTAGTGTGATATCTCTTATTTACCTATTGTTTGTAGAATCTAAAGTAGTTACATATTTTCTCTTACTTGCAACTCTTCTTGAAAAAGATATACAAATTATTACAGTAGAAGAGCATCAGTTGTACGTGTTCTTTTTTAGAATAGATAATATATGACTGACGTTGATAATGCCCTTGAACACTTACAATGATAACTGAGAAAAAAATTAAATAAAGAACAAAATTGCTTTCTCCGAGATCACACTTTGATTGTAAATCACACTCGTATATTTTATCTTGCCGGTGTAGTCGCTTGTGACCGTTGAGGTTTGGATCCAAAGAGACTCTGTTTACAAAGAGTTATAGTGTTGTTTCGAGGTTGATAGCAACACATGCTCATTGAGCTTGATTGAGGAGCTTGAGGAAAAACCTTATACATGTGAAATATGAACTATCAGACATTGTTACCATGGAGAAACTGTTACAATGGGGAAACATCTTCTCTTATTATGTAAGAACTTAGAAGTCAATTTTTTCTTCAGTGCTCATCTAAGAGTCATGTTTGGAACATTATGAAAGTCAAAGTGAGTTGGTTCAATTGTTTTCACTTCAGTTTACCTATATCAAGAAAAATTCTCTAAGGAAATAACCCTGATGGCCAGTTTACCTACTTTGGAGTAAATTATATACTAGAGAAAATATTAGAGAAAAATATTATAGAGAAAGCTAGAGAAATAGAGAGAAATATTAACAAATAGAGAAAATATTGAATTCAAAAAATATATATTTTCTATATTAGAGAAAATTATAAATTCTCTATATTTCCTACGAAAAAAATAGGTGTGAGAAGGCAGGAGAAGATGAGATCCGTCTTCATCTACAGGTAGACTCCTACTATCTTGGTCCCAACTATCTTTATCCGAGTGACCCTCAAACAACAGTTCAGGATTGGGACGCCTGGCAAAATTGTCTGGCCATCATGCGATCTGGAAATTTCCTTGGTGCTCGGGTAACATCGACATTACCCAATATAGAGGTTAACTTGTTGTTAGCTAATGAATTAAGGGCGAGCGGCTAGCAACGAATATTTATTTGCTGCTAGCCTCTCGCGCTTATACCCTTAGAAACATATTTCTTATTCCTCGTATGGATTATGTCTGGACTATCTCTCAACTCTAGGAACACCTATCCCTTAATATTTAGAGAGAAATTTGATTTCCTTCACCGCTTAGTGTACAATTTTTATATAACACTTAATTGTTTTCTCATAATAGAGAGTCAACATTTTCTACAACAGTTCTCCGATGTCACAATAGCATGCCCTCTAGTCCAGCACCCAAGAATGTAGACCCAAAACCTTATTCCACCCAATAACCACCAAGAATTTCACCAGCTTCTTCAACTTGTTGTTTTCCCATAACTGACGTAAAAGTCCATGTTGCATGCATATCTCTCCTGTACCAAATGCATAGCCTCTCAATTCTGTTACATAACACCTCGTTAGGGAAATTGAGGGTAAATTATTCAAATACATAGGTATGTTCTCGTAAATTTTAACTTGTCTGGATGATCTGACGTGTCGTTCAATGATGATTCTGAACGAAAGAGAAGACGTATCTTAGATTCGTTCTGAACGCATATATATGGGATGATCCTTGTGACGGGGAGTCTGAAGTATCCTGAAAAGTCCAGGCAGAAAAAGAATGAGGATCTTTGTTGAACGGCGTAAAGCAACGATCAGCGTTACACTGCCCAGAACACAACACCTCGTACATTATGCTATCCATTTAGACTAGTCTAAGAGTGAGTCCACTGCGTACCGAATACTCTCTTCGTGATCCTTCAACAAGAGTCGACGCAAAAGCTGGAATGCTCCAAACGTTAGAGGATGCAAGGATACAGACGGGGTCAGGGCGACCATAGCATCACCAGCCGGAATCGCTTTTGTCATGCGGCCATTCCGGCCTTTGTTTCACCTGTTTGGATGGAACTTTTTGATTCTTCCCATTTACGTTCATGGATCAAGCAGGAAGCGATAGATATATATATATCGTCGGGGCGGTCCAAAGTGAGCAGGGCCCAGTCTTGAGCTGCGGGGAGGATTTTACACACCAAAGAAGATGGCGGGAATTGGAAAGCACCCATCGGCTTGAATAACTGGTAATTGAACTGATTTCACCCATTCTCAAAGGAATTGCTTCTGTACCCTTTGGATTGTCAGTGTGCAGTCCGTTACTTCAAAGCTCTATGAGATTCTGGTTCTTTGAACCGACTTCGTGTCGGAATTCTCTAGTTCAGCTGAATTCGAGCTTGCTTTATTGACTTACCACGTGAAGGAAAGGCTCGGAAGTTTAGCTCCCCTTGATAAATCTCTAGTTCTGATGGGTAAAATATATAGAAGAATTACCGGGTGCTGCTGAAAGCTTTGAAACAGAAAGGATGTCAACGTTGGATACAGGTGTTGAACTATCATCGTGTAAAATAAACAGTGACCCCGACTGTTTATTACACACGCGACAGGTGCAGCTTCAGATTGACAAACTCACAAACTGAAAACTTCGAAGTAGAAAGGATGTCTAGATCTAAGGTAGATGCAGGTACTTGAATCATCGTTAACGTTGTGCAGCTGCTTCAAATTGACAGCCTCACAGACTGAACATATTTAGTTTGCGAGTTTTGGTTGAACTTCGTTTTCTTTCTACACGTGCACTAGTACTTATTCGTGATTCGACTCCTAGCTGCGGAGCGACTTTACTTGCAATTGCAATTGCCAATGGTCAATGATTCCGTATGTTTTAAGTTGAAAAATATGATAAGTCTCTTGAGCTCTTTAACTGGGCATATGATCATGATGTGTGTCTAGGAATGATCGGTTCGTCAATCGAGCCCAGTACTGAATCTAGTGAGGATCCTGTAGCTTTCTTCTGCATGTTTTCGAAGACCATATCCACGTCAACGCACGCGAGGTGCCCGCTTTGAATTCTAACGTCTCATCTGTTTGAATCGTTGTGTATCCTTTACAGTTCCTTGGACCTACTACAAGCGTTGGGTTGAAAGAATCTCACCAGCTCAGTGATAAAATGCTCTGAAGCGACGTGGATATCCAGCGGCGAGTACAAGTGATCAGGTCTTTTGCACCTAGGGTTTGACGCACAACGTCAGTCTGAGAGTAAGCCTTTGGCGTTCAGAGGATGACGATGGAAGGCTTTGGTTCCGTTGCAGTTGAATGGTGGCTCGACAGGTTACTGGACCTGCGAGTGGCGGCAATGTCATTCTTGCTTCTAACTCTATTGACAAGGTTAACTTGGAAGAGTATAGTCGTCAGATACAAGAAGGACATACCTGAACCCCCTGCATGGCCAGTAATTGGTCACATTCACCTCTTCGGCGAACTTCCCCATCAACTTCTGATGAAACTTGCTGGACGATATGGACCGCTTATGTCATTAAGGCTCGGTACGCTTCGGATCATAGTCGCAACTGATGCTGCAATGGCAAAAGAATTCTTCAAGACGCAGGACGCCGTATGGGCATCTCGTAGTCACAATGCCTTCGCAGAGTTCTTCTTCTACAATCGTAACGATATGGTCATGCAGCCATTAAATGACGTATGGCGGAAGTTGAAGAAAATATACTTGTCAGAGTTCTTATCTATCACGAATGTCGGAAAGCAGAAGGTAAACGGGCTACTCTTTCCTGGTCATCATGCTTTTTGCAACAGAAGGTATCGATCGCATCGACTAGCATGATATTATGTATGTTTGTACATGTACAGATCGACGGATATCAGTAATTAATATGCTTCTAATAGAGACTATTTCTAGATCTCTTCATACCATTGAATGCCTAGTAGCTCTAAGTCTCAATCTGAAATCTCAGTGCTATCATCCCGTTCCTGGCTGATATCACAGATGCCCCCACTCACATCGCAGTTAGGTTCCACGCATGGCAAATGTCAAATCAAATCTCAGTTACGGCATACGTGCCAGCTCGAGGTTAACTTAGTTCGTCTGACTTAGTGCTTAAGGACTATTAATGAAATGTTAGCTTTTAATTAATAGTCCTTTCTTCCGGGATGCATGTCCTAGGCTCGAATTCTAAAGGCTACCATACGTGAGCGTAGTAGCATAATTGTAGTTTAAGCGCTGAATCCATGTTTAATTTGTTCTACTCTTTCACGCTGACCACCAACGTCTAGATTCATGATCACATTTATTTGGAACTGAGTCTAAGGTGTAGAGGATCCGAAAGTGAGTTGTGGGATGGCAATATTAAGTGTTGTTACATTATGACATCTTGCAATCGTATGAAATGCAGGATGAAAGGCATGAGTCCACAATGTGCTTGGTGAACTCTCTATTGGCATCAGCACGGGAAAACAAATCAATTAACGTGTACGCTGCAGTGGCTTACATGAACTCTTACCAAATGACCAAACTTATTTTCGGCAAGAGGTTGTGTTCAGAGTACACTGCTCGCGCGTCGACTGCAGGTGAAAAGAAGACCCTGGCAGAACTCATAAGCGATCTTGCCACTGTCAACTTTCTCTCACTGGGTGAATGCTTCCCATGGCTGAAGTGGCTGGATTTGGACGGCGTGGTGAGAAAATTGAAGAATCTCCATTCTGTATTCGATAGCTATCTCTGCGAACTACTCGAAGAGCGTCATCGCCAACTTCTGGATGGCGGCGAGGACGATGACTCGTTAGACTTATCGCGCGCCTTGCTGTCATTTCTGGACAAGGAGGATGGGTGCGGCTTGACATATTTGAACATCAAAGGTGCTATTACGGTAAGTTCTATGTAAAATAATTTGTTATCGTCCAGAGGTCTCTCGCTTACCATTGATATCACACTCGTGGGCGAATATTTACGCCAATAAATAATCTGACTTTAGCGTACGGGTACTAACGTTAGTTTAGAGGACTGTCACATTTATCTGTCAGTATCATTGTTCCCGTTGAAACTCAGCTGGATGCACCCGTTGTCTATTTAATTTTGCTTCTCATGCTTGCTAGCTCTTGATCTACAAGCAAAGGTTACAGTTACTCGGACTCTAGCTCAGAAGTAGGATCCGGACGCTACGGGTTGTTTACCGTGCTGACCTCTGTACCATTGCCATCCGGAAGGATATGTTTTCAGCTGGTATAGAGACTACGACGGCCTTGGTAACGTTTGCAGTAGCTGAGGTAATGAGACATCCAGATGCTAAGCAGAAGCTGGTGAAGGAACTGGATGACGTTGTGGGCCGCGAAAGATTGGTGGATGAGTCAGACCTTGTCAACCTCAACTACGTCAAGATGGTGGTCAAGGAGACCTTGCGACTTCATCCTCCGCTCCCGTTGCTGATAAGTCATGCCTCAATTGCTTCCAGTGTTGTCGCTGGATATCACATTCCAGCGGGCACTCAAGTGCTCGTAAACGTCTATGCTATACATCGGGATCCACAGTACTGGGAAGACCCCTTAAGCTTCAAGCCAGAAAGATTTTCGGATAACTCTATCGACGTGAGAGGCCAACATTTTGAACTCCTGCCTTTCGGATCCGGTCGAAGGCAGTGTCCAGGCATGAACATGGGCTTGGCTACTTCCGAACTCGTTCTAGCTCGGCTTTTCCATTGCCTCGATATTTCACTTCCTCCGGGAATGAAACCAGCAGAGGTGGATATGACTGAGAAAACAGGGGTTGCAACGGGTCTGGCCAACCCTCTTCGAGTTGTTGTGAGTACACGATTACCCGAGGAAGTTTACAGTATGTAGACAGTGCTATCCGGAACTCTTCCAACGGCTGCGCTGGTCAAGGCATCTCTCCGTGGAATCTCGACTGGAGAAAATGAAGCATCATTCATGAGAACCGAGGCTACATCTGTAGCATCATAGTTCAGTTAACTACGTCATGTAGCATCAGAGGTGAGTTAGCTTGACATAGTTAGTTCTTTGATGGGCTGCCTTTCGCTTCTACATGTAGTTCGTTCTTTTGTACCCCAGGTGGTACTTTTCCCACCTGTGCGAATCTGAATAACTTTACAGGAGAGTACAGCCGGTAAAACCTGAGATATGGGACTCTACGGTACACGGAGCAGATCTAGAAAGGAGATTGGTAAGGTCCATGCATATCAGGAATCTATAGGTCACAGCCTTTGCTTGACCTACAGATTGTTCTCATGCGTTGAGTCTAGATGTAGGTGATTACGTGTAAGTTTCATATAGATTTGATCGGTGCTTAGGTCGGCACTTAGTGCATATTTATATAGTATACTGCGTCGGTGTTTAAAACTGGTCTAGTGGTAAGACGAGAATGTATAACACACCAAAAGTACAACGTAAGAAAATGATTTTTTTTAGATCATTTACTCTAATATGGAAAGAAGGTCACCAAGAGGAAAAAAAGAAAATCTTGTTATCCTAAGGAAAATATTAATAGAATAAGTTATCCCTTTAAATTTTGGAAACCCTAACATGTGTAATTGTTTTAGTCTATGAGGAAATTATATATGAATAATTTCATACATTTATAATTATACTAATCACCAAATACCAATATAGAAATTGAAAATAGGTACCTATGTAGGTAATAACATTATAAATTAGAGTCTGAACCAAAATACATATGAGAATAATGTGATTGATTCTAAGAATTTTATGTAAAATCACAGCATTCGAAAAGAAACCAAGTGCCAAACATGATTTGCGAATGAATATATGAAATAATGTTACCAATATCAAATATAGTTAATACTATAGGGATTATATAAGAAAGTTACATGTAAATATCATATACCTATATATTTACTTTGACATATATCGAATAGTAAAACCTAGATTCAGAACAAGTAAAAGTATCAAAAATAATATAGGTAAATATTACCACATGTACATCTAAAGTACTCCGTACCAAGAACATTTGTCACGACCGCATTGATCCGATGTACAAAAATTCTCTATATTTATTCCTATTTATAAAATAGATAATATTATAGAAAATAATATAGATAAAATAATGCCATGTGTACCATCATGATGCTCATATATATGTATACGTGTCTCAACGTACTACTTTGATCTAAAACTTTACATATAACAAACTCTATATAACAATATATAAATCTAGATTTAATATAGTTAATATTTTAGGAATAATATAGATAAATATTACCGCATGTATATCTATTGTCTCGTTTTACTCTTGTAGCTCTTGGAACTTGGTTAGCTAACTTGTCAGGAGCTAGAATCGGTGTTGGTACTACAGCTTGCACAAGAACAGTAGGGGTAATTTTTGCAGCAGCTGCTGCTTTTGCTTGCATCTTCTTAAATAATGATGGTCTTGCTGTTGGCTATAAATAGAGGACAACATTGTCCTTAAGAGCAATTGGAGCTATCAGAAAGAGTTCTCGTACCAATGCTTGAGGTATCAGTTCTTGCGCCTGCAAAAGTTCTACAAAGGTAGTAATCATTTCTACTGCCTTAGCTGCTGCTGTTTCATGGAATTCACCAAATCATGTACTGCAGAAGTACTTCTTATCTCAAGGTCAGGTGTAAACAATTGCAGATATAAAACTGAATTAACTTCAGAGAAAGGTTTCCACTCTACTTATCGTTCATGGCTTTCAGTCTCATAACTTAGTCGAGTGATGACTTCCTCGAAGTCAAGATCTCTTTGAGCAGATTCGAGAGAGAGGGGTAATGACTTTGGTGTCCAAGGGTGAACTTGATTCACCAAGGCTTGGCTCCTTCTTCTTCCATTCTGTAGAGTTAGGTGTTCTCCACCCACTCTCTTTCGTCTTATGCTCTTCTTTAACCGACGAGCTTCTTTCATAATCTGTTCTCGATATTATGTTCGTCGTTCACGCCTCTTGTCTCTTTCGGATTGCATGCCTCCAGGAGGATCAAGCTTGCCCGTCGATATACATGTCTCTGGACTTATATTCACTGATATTGGATAATTTCAGCATTTGCATCTTCGACAATGGCGCCAAAATTTATTCATCTTCTTATATGTAACACACAAGAAAACCAAAAGATGCTCAAAAGTAATAAGATGCAAGTAAATATCATCCAAATATAGTTAACAAGTGATAGAGGTGATTCTTTATAGTTTGCTTTTATTCTCATGAGCAGAAATCACTCCCGATGGAGATCAAACTCAAGTCTATCCAACAAAATAGAGTTGATAATCTTGACAAATAACATAACAGATACTAAACAGGTCAAGGACCTCAAAGAAAATATAAACAACAAAGGTACATAGCCACGGATAACAAGTCTTCACAGAGAAATATTGTTGAAGTGCTACTAAGTAGCCTCTAATACTATAAACGCTAAGTATCTTCACACTAAGTTATCTTCACTACTACTGTTCTCTGGAACTCTAGAGAAGACGACTCTTTTTTGACCGAGGTACAAAGAACACTTCTTTTAAACTATTTCTTATGAAGAACTGCACATCAAAGATACTTCTTAAGAATAACACTTCCTCCAAAATACTTCGTCTTAAAACTACCTCGTAGTTGCTGGTTTGTCTTCATACTTCGTCGTAAACATCTTACTTTGATTTTAGATATAACTAAGAAGGTACTTCGTCACCCAGAGTAACTCCTACCACAACACACTATGAAACTTCATAGGTAAAACTCTGAAGAAGACAAGTACACAGTGGCTCTGTAAACTTTGGATAAATAGAAATCCAAAATAATAAACATATAGAGATCTTGAGAACGAACAACATAACTTCTTATAAACAACTTCATCCGAAGATGACGGATCTAACTTCCTAAGAAGTAGGATGAACATTTGTACACTCGATGAAGGTCTTGCGTTCGAAACGACACCAAGAACAACACTAGAGCCTAACGTTATGATCCCCATAGTTCTTGTATTACACTCTGTCTTAATCTAGCTACTCCTTGATCATTTCAGCTACAACGTCTTGGCAGCGGTGTCGTTGAAATTTCATCTCTGTCAGCTCCTTCTTCGCTAGAGATAATACCTTCTCGTGCTCCTTCCTCATCTCAAACTTCTGATGAAGTAAATCTTCTTGCTCTGAAGTCAGTCTGTGTACTTCCTCATCCTTCGCAATGACTTCTTTCTTCGCCGTCAAGATAGCACTACGTAGATTCTCCTTTTCTTCCTGCCCGTTACCTCGGCCGAAGTTTATCATATGTACAAGTTCGGCTAAGTTAACCTGCCTCCCAACTACATGCTCATAAGAATAAAAGTATGACCACTTCCTACATGTACTTCATTGAAGAATTGAGTGGATGTAATTCTTCCACCGAAGAAGAAATTCCTTGTGCTTCCCCAAGTTCTTCTTTCTTCTCTCCAATCGGCATGTCTTCGTCTACCATGGTGACATCTTCCGCATCGAACTCTTCCGACGCACACATTTCGCTTCTCCAGCATCCAAGAACGTAGACCCAAAACCTTATTCCACTCAGTAACCAGCAAGAATTTCACCAGGTTCTTCAACTTGTTGTTTTTCCTATACTGGCGTAAAAGTCCGGTTGCATGCATATCTCTCCTGTACCAAATGCATAGCCTCGCAAATACATAGGTATATTCTTTTAAATTTTAACTTGTTTGGATGATCTGACGTGTCGTTCAACTTGATGATTCTGAACGAAAGAGAAAGAGAAAACTTAACTTAGATTCGTTCTCAACGCATATATATAGGCTGATCCTTGTGACGGGGAGTCTGAAGTCTCCTGAAAAGTCCAGGCAGAAAAAGAATGAGGATCTTTGTTGAACTGCGTAAACAACAGTACTCAGCGTTACACTGCCTAGACCACAGCAGCTCGTACATTATCGCTCTCCATTTAGACCAGTCTAAGAGTGAGTCCACTGCGTACCGAATACTCCTTAGCTCCCCTTGATAAATCTCTAGTTCTGATGGGTAAAATTATAGAAGAATTACCGGGTGCTGCTGAAAGCTTTGAAATAGGAAGGATGTCTACGTTAGATACAGGTGTTGAACCATGTAATATAAACAGTTACCCCGACTGTTTATTACACACGTGACAGGTGCAGCTTCAGATTGACAAACTCACAAACTTAAAACTTCGAAAGAAAGGGTGTCTAGATCTACGGTAGATACAGGTACTTGAATCATCTTTAACGTTGTGCAGCTGCTTCAAATTGACACAGACTGAACATATTTAGTTTGCGAGTTTTGGTTGAACTTCGTTTTCTTTCTACACGTGCACTAGTACTTATTCGTGATTCGACTCCTAGCTGCGGAGCGACTTTACTTTACAATGGTGAAAGATTCCGTATGTTAAAGTCGAAACATATGAGAAGTCTCTTGAGCTCTTTACCCGGGCATATGATCATGATGTGGGTCTAGGAATGATCGGTTCGTCAATCGAGCCCAGTTCTGAATCTAGTGAGGATCCTGTAGCTTTCTTCCTGCGTGTTTTCAAAGACCATATCCACGTCAACGCACGCGAGGTGCCCGCTTTGATTCTAACCTCGCATCTGTTTGAATCGTTGTGAATCCCTTACTGTTCTTTGGACCTACTACAAGCATTGGGTTGAAAGAATGTCACCAGCTCCGTCTCGTCTCCAAGGTATATATGTGTTTAGACGGCGAGTACAAGTGATCAGGTCTTTTGCACCTAGGGTTTGACGCACAACGTCAGTCTGAGAGTAACCTTTGGCGTTCAGAGGATGACGATGGAAGGCTTTGGTTTCGTTGCAGTTGAAAGGCGGCCCGACAGGTTACTGGACTTGCGAGTGGCGGCAATGTCATTGTTGCTTCTAACTCTATTGACAAGGTTAACTTGGAAGACTATAGTCGTCAGATACAAGAAGGACATACCTGAACCCCCTGCATGGCCAATAATTGGTCACATTCACCTCTTCGGCGAACTTCCCCATTAGCTTCTGATAAACTTGCTGGACGATATGGACCGCTTATGTCATTAAGGCTCGGTACGCTTCGCATCATAGGCGCAACTGATGCTGCAATGGCAAAAGAATTCTTCAAGACGCAGGACGCCGTATGGGCATCTCGTAGTCGCAGTGTCTCCGCAGAGTTCTTCTTCTACGATTTTAACGATATGATCACGCAGCCACTAAATGACGTATGGCGGAAGTTGAAGAAAATAAACTTCTCAGAGTTCTTGTCTATCACCAATGTCGAAAAGCAGAAGGTAAACGGGCTACTCTTTGCTGGTCGTCATGCTTTTTGCAAGAAGGTATAGATGGCATCGACTAGCATGATATTATGTATGCTTGTACATGTACAGATCGACGGATATCAGTAATTAATATGCTTCTAGTAGAGACCATTTCTAGATCTCTTCATACCATTGAACGCCTAGTAGCTCTAAGATCTACAATACCGAAAGTGGGTTGTGGGGTGGCAATATTAAATGTGGTTACATTATGACATCTTGCAATTGGATGAAATGCAGGATGACAGGCATGAGTCCACAATGTGCTTGGTGAACTCTCTATTGGCATCAGCACGGGAAAACAAATCAATTGACGTGTACGCTGCAGTGGCTTACACGAACTCTTACCAAATGACCAAACTTATTTTCGGCAAAAGGTTGTGTTCAGAGTACACTGCTCTCGAATCGACTGCAGGTGAAAAGAAGACCCTGGCAGAACTCATACGCGATCTTGCCACTGTTGACTTCTTCTCACTTGGTGAATGCTTCCCATGGCTGAAGTGGCTCGATTTGGACGGCGTGGTGAGAAAACTGAAGAATCTCCATTCTGAATTCGATAGCTATCTCTGCGAACTACTCGAAGAGCGTAATCGCCAACTTCTGGATGGCGGAGAGGACGATGACTCGATAGACTTATCGCGCGCCTTGCTGTCATTTCTGGACAAGGAGGATGGGTGCGGCTTGACATATTTGAACATCAAAGGTGCTATTGCGGTAAGTCCTATGTAAAATAATTTGTTATCGTCAAGAGGTCTCTCGCTTACCATCGACATCACACTCGTGGGCGACCATTTACGCCAATAAATAATCTGACTTTAGCGTACGGGTACTAATGTTAATTTAGAGGACTGTCACATTTATCTGTCAGTATCATTCTTCAGTTGAAACTCAGCTGGATGCACCCGTTGTCTATTTATTTTGCTTCTCCTGCTTGCTAGCTCTTGAGCTACAAGCGAAGGTTACAGTTAGTCGGACTCTAGCTCACCAGGACTTACTTGAAGTAGGATCCGGACGCTACGGATTGTTTGGACCATGCTGACCTCTACCATTGCCATCGGCAGGATATGGTACAGCTGGTATAGAGACTACGACGGCGTTGGTAACGTTTGCAGTAGCTGAGGTAATGAGACATCCAGATGCTAAGCAGAAGCTGGTGAAGGACTGGATGACGTTGTGGGCCGCGAAAGATTGGTGGATGAGTCAGACCTTGTCAACCTCAACTACGTCAAGATGGTGGTCAAGGAGACCTTGCGACTTCATCCTCCGCTCCCGTTGCTGGTAAGTCATGCCTCAATTGCATTCAGTGTTGTCGCTGGATATCACATTCCAGCGGGCACTCAAGTGCTCGTAAACGTCTATGCTATAATACATCGAGATCCACAGTACTGGGAAGATCCCTTAAGCTTCAAGCCAGAAAGATTTTCGGATAATTCTATCGACGTGAGAGGCCAACACTTAGAACTCCTGCCTTTCAGATCCGGTCGAAGGCAGTGTCCAGGCATGAACATGGGCTTGGCTACTTCCGAACTCGTTCTAGCTCGGCTTTTCCATTGCCTCGATATTTCACTTCCTCCGCGAATGAAACCAGCAGAGGTGGATATGACTGAGAAAACAGGGGCTGGAACGGCTCTGGCCAACCCTCTTCGAGTTGTTGTTAGTACACGATTACCCGCGGAAGTTTACAGTATGTAGACAGCGCTACCTGGAACTCTTCCAACGGCTGCGCTGGTCAAGGCACCTCTCCGTGGAATACTCGATTGGAGAAAATGAAGTATCATTCATGAGAACCGAGGCTACATCTGTAGCATCACAGTTCAGTTAACTACGTCATGTTTTTCAGAGCTCAGTTAGCTTGACATAGTTAATTCTTTGATGGGATTCCTTTCGCTTCTACATGTAGTTCGTTCTTTTGTACCCCAGGTGGTACTTTTCCCACCTGTTCGAATGGTATTCTCAAGGTAGCACATAGAACCTGTTGTTTAGTTTGCATGATATGTTTTTGACATATCATGAGCTCCATTGGCATGTAACTCGTTATCGAGCTATGCATCATTCGATCTGTCCATAGCACAAATGGTAAGAGTTGAGGTCACTCACTCTTCTTTTCGTTGCAGGTCTTCACCAAAGCTTTCACAATGGACGGATGATCACGTTTGCTCTTAGCATTTCTTTCGCGGTTGAAGACAATTGTCAATGACACTTCATCTCACTTGCAAAGTATTCACGAGCCTCATGTACATCTAGCTCTCCTTGATCAGTAGTGAACTTTCTCACACATCCATGTCGACAAACAATCTTTTTCAATCTCCATACCTCCTTCAGTTGTCTTTGTCCGAAGTGTTTTATTCTCAACCTTATTTGAAAGATCTTCTCGAGCAAATACCAAGTACCTTATCTACCACAACTCAATCAGCATAGTTACAAAGTCTATGACCCCTTTGTAGTGGATGCCAATGGATAAGTTGGGTGTAATCAGTCTCTATGTCAGATGTTTGAATACATTTGACATATCAAACACATACTCCACAAAAGATAAGACATTCATGTACATGTTCTTCTACCAATATCGCTCTTTAAGCTTCATAAAAGCTATCAAATCTATCGATATCCAACCCAAAGACTCTCATGAAATGCTCTAAGTAACTTCTGTCGATCTTTTTTGTCACAGATCACTTGTAGCGATGTCTCACCCGTCTGCTTTGACTGCTTTCAAAGAAACCCATCCTGCAACATGAAGTTGTAGATCTTCCTTTTAACTTCTCCGAAACTCTCATCTGTCCAACCTCATTGCTTGACCAACGTACTAAAGTATCTCTCAGTGTCAGCAATTAATCATCATACAACCCTTTAACAAATAACTCATCTTTCCTCGGAACGTGCTTGTAGAGTACAAGGTTTGTCTTTTACGTCATTAGTAGTACAAAAGATATCGTCTCAAAGAGGACTGGAGTCAAACCGTATAACTTGCAGTAAAATTGATCATAACTTTATCTTGGAGATCAAACTCTAAATTCTCTCCTTAAACACAACCAAAATCCATGAGAAATACTGAGTAGGTAGCACTTTGTCCCGGAGCTCTCCTAAGCTACTCAGTAACCCAACTTCAGTCTGAAAATCCACCCAGAATCCTTCCAACGAAGAGTAGATGTTGACGTCCGATACGTTAGCTTCTGAGGAGTTAACTTCCATGTGCTGACCTCCTAGCGTTGACCTTCACTCTCATCGTGAGGTCTGCATCAATGTATACACTCTATACTTGAGTTCAGTATGTGTCGCGAGCACCTTCTTCACTCAGAAATATATCATCGACCCCATGTCGGATACAAAAATAGATCTCTATAGGACGTATGTCTCCTACCACTAGTTCCAAGTGTGACATGTGAAGCACGTACTACCATTTTCAGTCACCAAGAACTCCTCATTGTCACTCCTCTCTCCTAGACTAATTGCTACCTCTCTATGTACATCAAATGGTACACTTCTAGAATGCTAAGAAAGTAGACTCCTCTACTAACAACTTGTGATTCTCTTGTATGTTGACTGTGCTTCACTCTCCGTGTTGAGTGGGTGGATAGATCAAGCCTCTTTGTGTATAACAGTCCTCTCATACATATACGTTTCCTCCTGATAATCTATCCCTACACCTGTCACTCCTTTTGGCTGAACAAAATGTTGGTTTAATAGCATCCCGGTACTTAACATTATAATGTACAGACTTTCAACTCCTCCTTGCTCTCTCTCCCTTCCTTGCATGGTTAGCACACCCTCAACCCTTGACACACATAGCTAACTTCCAAGCAATCACATAGATTACTCAGAGATATACATGAAAGACTCACATAAGATCTATAGGTATGAAATCCACTCCTGAGGAGGATAGACTCAAGATTACACAAAAGAGTTGTAACCTAGACTTGACTCCTTTCTCTCGCTACTCCTAGATCCTCAGACTCCCTCTTAGAACTAGCTAGCAAGTAACTATAGCACCTAACAGATCGCAATGGAGGCACAAGGCAAGCAAGACCTTATAACCCCCAACACAAAACACCCATGCACCTCAAGGACACCATATCAGCCACCAAAGATTAAGAGAAGGCACCAGAAAGCGCAAAACCTAAACTAAAAAACAAAAAGGTAATCTGAGTCTGTTTTCTTGACTTGCCAAGTGATGCTTCAAAATAACCACCACTAAAAGTAACATATGAAAGTCTAATATGAGAGATCTGACACTTGTAACTTACAACTAACGATGACTTCTGATACGTTGACATCAGGTAGATCGACCTCTAAACCACATCCACATCTTGATCTGACGTCCTAGTGGATAAGGAAGATCAGAAGCAACTCATTCTACTAGTCTTGTCTGCTGGTGCTACCTCTAACTCATTGCATATGGTGTATGACCAGATGCACCCTCCTGGTCATCAGTAGATGACCCCTCCTGCTCCACAAAGGATCAAATGACAGAGTAAGGTCTCTCTTCTCTATCCTGATCATATCCTTGATATCCCCCTGAAGTCTGAAAGTGTAAAGCATAGAGTCTCTCTGCAGCCGTCTTAAGTCCTCTGGTCTGCTCACAACCACCCTAGTCTTCTTCTGAGCGGGCTTGAAAGAAGACTGTAGTAAAGTCTCTAAACCTCTCTCTCTCTCTTGAGTTGTACATGCTCCTTGACTCGATGTGTCAACATAGTCTTCAAAGAGACTATTTGTCCCAACTGAACTCTCATCCTATACAACTTCCGCCTTAGCCGTGTCTACTGCCTCTCTCTGCTGATCAGTTGCAACTCTACTCTTATGTGTTATTGTCGCATGCTTCTGTCCCAAGAGGACCAAGCGCTCCAAGTCCTTTGTACGCTGATGTTGTGTCTCTAGATCTGGCTCTAGATGAATAATCTGTCTTTACAATGATTGTTGGACGTCGATCTCTTTCTGCATCTAGTGTTGAAGTACTATCTTTCTCACTCCCAAGCCTGCAGTGCTGATGCTCTCTCTGGCTACTATCTTCTATATCTCCTCCATGGTGGAGATTATCTCATGCTGCAGGTAATCTTTCTATGATGCATAAGAGATCAGAGGAGACAGAGAAAAAAGAGATGAAGACTCGCATACGAACAGTGGGAGTAGTCACAAGCGTAGGAGTCCTACTGCTATCTCATGTGAAAACACCTTTGTTCCTGATGCTCCTTCGGGGTGTGTGAGAGGAACTCTCCCCAAGCTGATAGAACCTTGCAATGACCTCCGGCTGCTGCTGCTATGAGTATCTCCTCCTATCCTTGGGAAGGTCTAGTGAGTCCACCAAAGTAGCAAAGTTCAAGATCTCCTCAAGTGCTCATAGTGAGAAGAGCTATCTCACCCTCTACTCCATCTGAATCATCTCCAAGGACATGGTGTGTAATAGAAGAAGATGCAACAGGTAAGAAGAGAGATGCCTCCTCTAACTTCATCTCCTGCTGATCCAAGTATATGAGTACTAAGAATATAGATAAATGCTTAGCAGAAGACTACCTACCTTCCTAGCTAACTCTTGAGTATACTCTTGGAAGATGAGTCCTCAATCTATCAAGTCTCCAACTAACAACTAACACTTTCTCTAAGAACAGATCTCGCATCTATGGATAAATGTCTTCTTCTTCTCATTATGGAAGAAGGTCATAAAAATGTGATGGATGACCTCTAACTTAAGATCCAGGAGGTGATCTATCATTCCTCGGTTCCTGATCTTTTCATCCTTTGTAAACAGTTGTCTGTCTCACATCTGACACTCTATCATAAGAGTCTTCGCAGGAGAGAAATCTCCAGCTTCAGTCTCACACCTATGTAAGACCCTCCTCCACGTAGCGGAAGTCCACCTCTTCCGGACGGTCAAAACGGGTAAGTGAAGATGGGAAACTCTATAAATCTCCTCCAATAAATCTCTGCTATAGTACCTCTACTCTCAACGAAAAAATTCTAAGCCTAACCGTGTGAAGTCAGTATCTAAAGTTCTCAAGTGAGAACTTGGAAGCTTTAGGCAGCGAAGATGAGGTTAGGCATGGTGGAAGAGGGTAGATAGCTCAGGATGCTGACTAAGGGTCTGCAGCTGCATTAAACTCAGAAAGAATCCCCTCTATAATGTATGTCGGAGGTCTGCGTATCTTTGGTTGACCTCCGGTCTTAGATTAACATATACTGAAAACTTGCACAACAGAATAGCCAACAAGTGTACCATAATGCCTTACAATAACTCAAGAGTTTTGGGAGAAATATCGTGGGTATAGTCTTGCTTTAAGGAATTCGGTTCCTTCTTTTACTTAAAAAAAAGAGGACGGGAAATATCTAAACCCTCTAGTTTCTACATGATACTCCAGATATTATGGTTCGGGCGTCTTTTTGAAAGACAGTACAAAATATTATAGTTGCACTCAGAAAAATTGTCACTCGTCCAAGACAAAGTCAATTCCTCCACAACATTTAAACTAGTCTACTTTCTTCAGATGGAATAATTTCTCGTGGTAGAAGGTAGGCTACAAGGGTTAGCTAAAGAAGTAGACCCGCAATGGAATCTTGTTACTCAAATGCAAGATAGGAAAGGGTAGAAACTAAAATCAATTTTCTCTGAATCCTCTGGTTCGGCAGAGATAAGAAAATAATGCCCCACAAACTTTAAGATTTCTACGGAGGTTTTAAGGCGGCTCGATATGTGACAGAATCGCTCAGATCCCTCCTCTGCACGGGATTGAAAAATTCCTCCTTGAATTGGCTTCTCCGTCGCGACTCAGTCTGAAATAGCAAGGAAAAACTGACGATAGAACAGTGAAGTTTCACTAATCGTAACAACAGGGTGGCCACCTGCCGTCCATCTGCTTAGGTGGCTACTCTTGAGAAGAGTGGATGGACCCTCCTACCGTTAGCTAGTTTCTGGTAGAGGGATCCAATACTCCTCTGTCATCTCCTCCTTGTGTGACATGGGGGTGGATCTCGCCTTGATCTCTCTAACGCAGTTGTGAAAAAGAAAAAACCCACCACACTCCATCCTTCTTTCCAAGATAGAGTTTCTTGTATTCCAACCTGGTTGAGACTGACTATAATATAAAGATGAATACGAGTTTTTTTCTCCTGTTCTATTCTTGACTAGCATTTGTCAAAGAGGGAATTCCTCTCGGCCAGAGTTGGATTCCCGTAATCTCTTCTGCTGGGCAATTCCTCCTAGCTGTCTTCTTGATATAATCAGTCTTATCCAAGGGAAAAGATTATTTCCTAGTATACAGGCTTCTAGTCCTTCTGGTACAAGGTAAGAAAACTATATACATATATATAGATTAGGTCGGGTACTATTTGTTTTGAAAACAATAACAGTCGGAGGAGTCTTCTGAATTTTCGCAGTAATACTCCTATTCTATCCTCGGGAAGACTTATATATATTATTTACAATAATTAAGAAATAACAGAGGAAAAGTCAAAAAATAAAAATGACGTGTACATAAGTACCACAGGGTTAGACACAAAAAAGAGCTCTTGTATTTGTTGTAGAGCCCTTGGGAAGATATTAGCATAGGTCAATTCAACTCTGTTTTTTGTGTTTGTGACTCCTAACAAAATACACAGTTCTTTACCATCAGCAATCATGGCCTCAGACGTGTTTTTCATTGGGGCATGGTGATATTGTTCCTTGTCGTCTTTTAGCCAATATGCTATCATGCCAACGTAAGTGTGAAGACCTCTGTTACTAAGGGATTTCACACAGATTTTAATTCCTGCCGGTCTTGCATCTTGCCATCCCAAGGCTGCAGTAATCTTCTTTTTCAAGGAAATTTAAAAGGAATATCCACTCGAGGCAATTTTATTTGTTTTGGAAAATTTGCTCTTCAAGCACTCGAACCATCTTGGATTACTTCTAGACAAATAGAAGCATAAAGAATTCGTTTTCCAATAAATAATCTAGGTTTATTATATAATTGATATTCCATTGGAAATTGTCCTGATAATCGAAAAAAACCTAAAATTCAAATTGTTCTTCTAATAATATTTCTTCAAATTGAGATTCTAATTCTTGTACATTTCTTCTTCGTATTCTAGGTAAAATTCTTTCATAAAGAAGTTGTTCTTTTTTTTTATTTTCTATAAATTGTCCATAAGTATTTCTTTTTAGCAGAAAAAAAATATTCTTTTTTTTTTGAAAATCCAAATTTATATGAAAATTCAAAATCATTGGGTCTTTTAATCCAATCAAATAAATGACTTCGAAAAAAACTCAAACGCCAAAACCTAGATGACCAGGAAGTGTTTTTAAATTCAAAAAAATTTTTTTATTATAATTTATTTGATGAGAAACTGATGATTTATATTGTAAATCATTTTGAGTATAAATAAATTTTTTATTTGCTATAGCAAAAATGCCATTTTGCATAATATTTAAAGAGTTTTTTGTTGGAAAGATTAATGAACCTTGGCCTGAATAGAAATCACCCTTTGGAAATGTAAATGTAACGAGGCACCCCTCTCTCGACAAAGAATACGTCCGATAAACGCTGATTTTCCAAAAAATTTCCCCAAAGGGAGAAAAAAGTGCACAGTCCGTTTAAGTAGTTGCGCTGAAGTCTGTACGAAATACTTGGGGTATGTGAATATTCGAGAGCCGTGGTCTTGCATTACTAGCCGTGGTCTTGCATTGCTAGCTAGATTACGGCAGAGACATGATAGCATGCGCAGTTAATAATGTCAAATATTTCTACTTCCAGTATCAGAAAGCCAAACTAGATATTTAAAACAGACTTACAGTGCTGAAATGATATTAGATGTACCAGCTTAGTCCGATAGTGTTGTCCTCAGTGCACGTGTTTCCTCTTCGAGCTCGATCTAGATCAGTCCCTTTCAAGCATAGGTGATGTCATTTCTTTATTGAACTGATTCCACCCATTCTCATAGGAATTAAGTAAATGCTTGTGTCCCCATTGGACAGTCGGTTACTTCATCGTTCTATGAAATTCTGGTGATCTTGCACGCATATTCACTTCTCTTCCAGTTCGGAAGAGAGGAAATATTTAGGCTTTTTAATTTATGCTTTAATTTATGGAAGAGATAAATCATAAATTAAAAAAGTAATATGCATTGTAGTACTAGCACATGAGCCCTTATGACATCATGAGAGCCGCTTTATACATAAAATTTATAATTTTTTGTATGGAGAGATCCACGTGTGCTTCGCACAATGACGCTGATTACAGTGGACACTTCAGTTTTTATTTCTACACGTTCTTCCGCATTGTCATTTTAAACATTATTCCGGATTTTCTGGAATATCTAAAGTCTACTCGAAGCTATTTTTTGTTTTCAGTATTCTTGAACAGTCCATTGATCAAGGATTTTCACAAAAATAAATTCCTTTCCAAACCTAATCAGAACAAGGTCTTCAGTTTTTTTTTCTAAACGTTCTTCCTGACGGTCATTTTTAAACATTCTTCTAGATTTTCTAGAATATCTTAAGTCTAGCAGAAGCCATTATTGTTTCAGTATCCTGGAATAGTCTATTTATCAGGATTTTTTCCACAAATAAATTCCTTCAAGTCAACTGTGACCCAATAACTTCTGGTGATTTTTTTTCTACATAATCGGTTGTCTTTTTTTTTTCAGTCTACCAAAACCTCACTTTGGATGCATATTGGTTCTTTGAAACGATTTCGTTTAGGATTATTCTAGTTCAACGTAATTCTAGCTTGTTGTATTGACTTACCACGTGAAGGGTAGACTCGGAAGTTTAGCTCCCTTTGATAAATCTCTAGTTCTGGTTGGTAAATTACGAAAGAAGAATTACGAGGTGCTGCTGAAAGCTTGGAAATAGAAAGGATGTCTACGTTAGATCCACGTATTGAATTCGAATATCACCGTGTAAAATAACCAGTTACCAACTGGTATGACACAGGTGACAGGGTGCAGCTTCAGATTGACAGACACACAAAGCAAAAACTTCAAACCATTTCTTCGAAATAGAAAGGATGTCTACGATAAATACAGGTACTGAACAATCGTCGTTGTGCAACTGCTTAAGATTGAGAGACTCACAAACTCAACATATTTAGTTTGTGAGTTTTGGTTGCTTTCGACACTGGTTTGTGATTCACTAGTAAAAATGAATCGTTTCAATTATTGTATAAATTATATAGATTATATTATATAAATGAATTTCTTGGATAATCATTATATTATGAAAGTTTCTTTGTTATGACGTGCATGAAACATAGTGTTCTTTTTTATTTATTTATAACTATTATTTATTTTAATTATAATAATTTTATGATTTGAGCTTAAATGACAAAATGAATTATGATTACTTGTTTCAATGAACAATCAAACTATGACTCGTGTCAAAGTAATATTATGGTTTATGCTCTTATAAATGGCTATATACTAGAATATATGATACTGTTATAAATTCTATGGAAAATCATATTCATTTAAATAATTATATAAAATTTATGATATTTATATAGATGACTAAAATAGAATGATGATGCTATTTTAAAATTTATATATCATATATCGTTCGATATATGATATATAAACCAAGATTAAACAATATATCATGCAATCATTATTTTTGTCTTCTAGTGCCTTTGATAAATCTCTAGTTCTGGTGGGTAAATTACGAAAGAGGAATTACGAGGTCATCACCAGATTAGAAGAATCACATCACCTCATCAAGTGTGTTAGTGTCTTATCACCCTGTCATTTCATCATTATTTTGTCTACTGAAAGTAGAATTTGACATTATTAACTGCACATGCTATCATGTATGTGTCGTAATTAAGGTTTTGTCTTTTGACTCTTGGAAATTATATACTAGTCATAACATAAAGTTAGGAGCTCTTTGATCATGAATACAATCTTGATGTTCTTTTAGGATGCCCATCCTAGCTGTAACACTTAGTGTAATTATGTCAGACCTGCACGCTATGATGATGAAGCAAGTACCAACAAAAACAGCTGAGTATTCCATGTTTATCCCTGTCCTACCTTTCTGCCGTAGGAAATTTGAAGTCACTATATGCTTCGTCCGGAAGAATGGCAGCTCAGCTAAGGAGCAAGAACCACGCTCAAAGAAATATTTACCACCCATAGAACAGAAAGTTCTGGAGAAAATATGTATCCTGTGTTCCAAGATCTCCAATTGCAAGATAGCACACCAGATAATACCTTTGTCAGTTAGCGCAACACTCTAACCTAAGGGAACTCACCAGTGGGAATGTGAAGTGCGGCGCACATTACCCTGAATATCTTGCCCCATGGACTTGTACAAGAAACAGGAAAAAGACAGAAATGATATAATACTTCACCGTTCCAAAAGGGATTGCAGCCAGCCAGGAGTTTGATTATTGGGGGGTGTATTTTTGGTGGGGGGAGGGGATGCACAGTACATTTAAATATACATTTAAATATACAAGTGAAGGAACTTTAACGCTCGGGGTGCAATGAAAGACGACAAATATCTAAATTTAAAGACCTAAATTTAAAACACTAAATTTAAAAATCTAATTTTGATTATCACATAGAAATGAAACACATGGCCTTCTGAAAACCCATAAGCACTGTGACCACACTTAAAACCAGCCGACTATAAGTCAATCTCTGTTATGAACCGAGTCAATCATTGAGACTATAATTTAGAGCTAACCCTTCCTAAGAAAAAGTTAGCTCTAAATTATACCCATGTACACTCTCTAAGTGTACATGGGTGAATATACAGCCTCAACCCAATAATGAAAGTGCAAAGTAGTGACATGTACAGTATGCAATGCAAATTGATTGAAATGAAATAATGGAATCTGGTGCAGAGTTGAAACTAACGCTAGAATACAGTAAAAATGAAAAGCGCAAAGAAAAAGTTTAATTTGGTATAAGAAAGTCAGAAGTGATGAATAGAATCAACAGAACCAGTTAGTTAAAAGAATCTCCGAACAATTTAGCGCACCAAAGTTACTAATAGGTGTCAATAAAAAACCCAGTTACCAAGAACACAGTGACGAAGAACATGCAACATAACAGTCTGGTCATGCACTTCAACTTTCATCAACACCCAACAGGGAGGGTTGGTTATAGATGTGTAGGAAAAGTGAGCAGACGAAATTGAAAAATTTTCCTACCCGCGCTCAGCTGTATGCTTTCATGTTCGCTCACTACTGGAGACAGGTCTGGACTTTACGCTATGCTTGCTTTTTCGTGGCTCACGTTCTGATCTTTCGCTTGCTTCCGTTTGCCATTGGGCATTACGCACCCTACTTGGCTCAGAACTCACGGCACCAATCTTTTCTTCGGTTTGCGTTCCCCTCGATACATACCTCTAGAGACATGTATATAAGCGTGATTTATTTTGGATCGCACTTGTTATCGTATATCATGATTTTATCATTTAAATTGTTTTTAGTTTAGACACTCAAGATAATTACTCAGAGCAGTGGAAAATTAGTTATCAAAAAATATGAGTGAAGAGCAGTTAAAAAAAAACTCGCGGTATTTTTCTGCGGATATCTCTGAAAGTGCCCGCATGAAACATTCTTCGAGGTCTGGATGAAGTAGTAAGGTTTAGAATATTTCAGAAAGTTCCAAACTTTGACATCCCTTATGTGCTCATGTGTTACTCGTACTAGGCGTTTGGGTATTATGCCGTAGCTTGGGATCTCTTTTGTTTTCCATTAACAACTGCGTGCTATCGGGTTACCAACGGTCTTTTTTGGTTTCGACCTTGCCTGTATACTGCAGACCATCGCGCTTGTATTAAGGGTGTCAAAGTTAGAACATTTATCCAGGATTTTTAACCAGCGAGATAGTTACGACTTCAGCCAGACCTTGGTGGGTAATGCACTTTTAATACATTTATATTTTTAGATTTTTGTTTTTATAATAAAGTAATTTACTGTCTTGAGTAATTACTCTAGGTGTTAGAACTAAAAAAGAGTTAATAAAGTTTGTTGGATATACCGCAGTCTTTATCTTAAAAAATAATAGAAAAATTTTAAAAGAAATTCTTGCTTGGAGCTCCACCATCTTGGGCAACACACCAGTGACACCACCTATCACGTCCATTATTGTAGCAGCATCCACCATTCATGCCTTATGTTCTGATGGTTCAGCAGATGACGGTTGAGCACTATTGGGCCTCAGTTTATTGACGGGGCAGGGAGATGTCATCATGACTGTAGCTCTGTCTCTCGAGCCGGATAAGGTAAAGAAAGAACTGTTGAACGACGATAGAGTTATCGACTCACTGTGATTACAGTACCTTATTTAGTCTAGTAGTGTCTTGAATAGGTTCCTCTCTAGTGATTCACATGGCCAGCCATTTTCGGTTCATGTGCGTCTCTCTGGATATAGTCATCGCACATGCTGAAGGGATATTTATCTCAGCGCGTACTCCTTGTTGCTACAGTATATAGATCTCGTTGTTTGTTTACTTACACAGCTTTGGTAGTAGCCCTAGTATGGCCCGTGAGAGTCTCTTTCTGTATTCACTATCACCTGCGGGGTGCTGTTGGCAATCTCATCTGTTTCTCTTCACTGTACGTGGTGTCACTGCGATTGATTAGAAGCTGCTTCCGTAGCACAGTCTCGTTATTCTCAATAGGTTATGGGCCCACGCTCACAAATCTTAAGCTTACCAGTCTAAGCAATTAGATATTCTTCAGCAGAAGAAATCTATAGAACAGATTGAGTGTGTAGCCATTCAAGATGGGTAGCAAGCCTGATCCGAAGGACGTAAGTCATATCTCTAAGTTTCAAGGTCAAAATTTCCAACTCTGGAAATTTCAGATGGTGATGCTTCTTGAAGCGAAGGAGTTGTTGGACGTTACAAAGGGCAGTGATACTTTTGCTCATGCAGCAGCAAGAGGACCGGACAGGGAAGCGCAGTGAAAGAAGAAAGACAATGCTGCAAGAATGTACATCTGTGCAGCGATCGATGAGAAGTTATTGGAGAGATTAGTAAATTGTACCACTGCTCATCAGATGTGGAGTCGTCTGAGTACTCTTCATGAACAGAACGCCTTGGAAAACAAGCATATCTTCCAACAACAGTTCTTTGAATGCAAAATGTTGTCTGGAGAGGATATAGCCAGTTACATATGCAGAATAGAAGCACTGACCAAGCGACTCATTGATTTAGGAGAATCCACGTCTTCTTCTGCTGTTATTACTAAAATCATATGCAGTTTGCCTTCTACATACAGAAATGTACTTGCAGCGTGGGATAATGTATCATCCGACGAGCAAACGTTGGAAAAGCTCACCACGCGGTTGTTGAAGGAAGAAGCCCTCTTCATCAACAATGAAGCAGCTGCTCTTGATAACAGTCAAGCTCTGCTGAGTCAGAATCAGAGAATTCTCATGCCGTTTGAGAAGTCATCCAGGAAGGTCAAGATCGACGAGTTGAAGCGGAAATATCCTTGTCGTAACTGTGGCAAGCGTGGCCATTGGGCCAAAGAATGCAGAAGCAAGAAAAAGGTTCTACAAGGAACTTCAGGTGAATCTTCGGTTAGTACAGCAAATCTCTCGACCAGTGTAGCATTTGCAATTGAATCTTCGTCTCAAACTGAGGTGCACACGTGGTATGCCGATGGTGGTGCTAGCAAACACATGACAGGTCAAAGATCATGGTTTAGCACTTTTAGATCTATTCCACCGAGAGCATGGCCAGTACAGGTTGCAGATGATCGTGAACTCTGGGTTGAAGGCGTTGGTAATATCCTCATCACGACATCTGTTGGAGATGTTACATACAATGGCATGCTCCACGATGTTCTTTTTGTACCTTCATTGAGAAGAAATCTTTTCTCTATAGGTCAGGCAGCAGACAAAGGCATCAGTACCTTATACAAAAATTATGTGTAGTCTTGTTAACGACAAAGGTGTTGAGGTGATGAGAGGTCATCGAAAGAAAAAGTTGTATAGACTAGACATGAAGGTAATTTCGTCTAGCGGTCATGCGAATGCTGTAATTTCGACAATGACAGGAAAGAAGAACGATAACATACTTCTTTGGCATTACCGTTTCGGTCATGTCAATCTCATGACGATTTTAAGGATGCAGAAAGAGAAGATGGTAGAAGGATTACCAAAATCTTTCATTCAGCCCGACGACCCTTTCTGTGAGGCATGTACTGTGGGGAAGCAACATCGACGATCGTTCCCTACAGTAATAGCACGAGAACGTGCAACGCGTCCTGGAGAATTTCTACATGCCGACTTGTGTGGACCGATGAGTGTTAACTCAGTGGGAGGTGCCTGATATTTCATTTTGTTCAAAGACGATTTCAGCGGATATCGTTTTGTTTATTTTGTTGCCAACAAAATAGATACATTTTTGTGTTACAAGAAGGTGGAGAAAGAGATCTTAAGAGATGCTGGAACAACTGTACGTGTCTTGAGAACGGACCGAGGTGGTGAATTTGTAAATAAGCTCTTTGCGGCTTATTTGGAAGATGCTGGAGTCAAGCATGAAGTGACCACACCATATTCACCTGAGCAGAATGGACGAGTTGAACGTGACAACCGTACCATCGTGGAAAGTGCTCGATGCATGTTGACTGCAGCACAACTCCCGTTGAGACTTTGGGCCGAAGCTGTAAACACAGCTGTTTATGTTCTCAATCGAACTCCTACAAGAGGTACGAGAGGTGTGTGTACTCCTTTTGAGCATTTAAAAAGGAGAAAACCTGTAGTTTCTCACCTTTGCATGTTTGGGTGTGATGCTTTTGTCCTCATACCGGATCAACTTCGGAAGAAACTTGATCCCAAAAGTAAAAAGTTTACTTTTGTAGGATATTGTGAGAATTCTTCTACTTATAGAGTGTGGGATAGCTCCACGGATAAAGTAAGAGAGAGTAGAGAGGTCAATTTCCATGAGGTTATACCTTCATCCAGTAGTAAGTCTAATGACTACAGGATTGAGGACGATGAAGATTTGCTGGTGCCAGTGATCACCACTAATCAGGCAGAAAATATTTCTCTGGAAGATGGGTTACCAGGAAACTCTGATATCACAAACAGCAATGAGACTGTCATTTCTAGTCAGCGAACATTGGATGTACTTGTTAGTGATCATGAGCAGACGTCAACCAGTTCTGATCCTGTTTCAGATGTTAGTTCAAACTCCGATGCGGAAAATGGAGTAAGTCAAGATCTTGACAATCCAGTGAGAGAAGAATCACATCGAAGAAGTCTCAGAACGGAGAGGAGAAAACCACAACGATACGGAGAGTGGGAGTATGATACACAAAAAGTCTCTAATGCTTGGTTTAGCACAGCTTTAGAGATAGCCACCAATTCAGTTGAGGATCCTGTTCGTTTTGAAGATGCTTGCCAAGATCCTAGGTGGCGTGCAGCCATGAAACAGGAACACGCAGCACTGATAAAAAACGACACATGGAGTTTATGTCAGTTACCACCCGGTCGTCGTGCAGTAAAATGTCGTTGGGTTTTCAAGACTAAACTGAAACCAACTGGGGAGGTAGACAGGTATAAAGCCATGCTTGTTGCCAAAGGTTTTTCTCAAGTCCCTGGTGTGGACTTCGAGGAAACATTTTCACCCGTGGTGAAATTTGATTCTATTCGTACAGTGCTTTCAATCGTGGCAGCAGAAGATCTGGAGATGATACAGTTTGACGTAAAAACTGCTTTTCTCAACGGAGACCTCCAAGAAGAAATTTACATGAAGCAATCAGCTGGATACGAGGAAGAGAGCAGAGGAGATGTCTGTCGTTTGAAGAAGGCGTTGTATGGCTTGAAGCAGGCTAGCCGAACTTGGAACAAGAAGTTCCATCAGTTCTTGGTGAAGTATAATCTTACACCCACTACAGCAGACTCTTGTGTGTATGTTAAAGCACAAAGTCCAAAAATCATTACAACAATATTTGTTGACGATGGACTAGTATGCAGTGATAATCTGATTTTACTAAAGGAGATGATAGCATATCTTCAAGAGAATCTAGAAATCACGCACAGAGAAGCTGCGTTTTATGTTGGTTTTCAGATTCAGAGGGATAGAGTTAATAAAAGACTCTATCTTAGTCAATCTAGATATGTTTTAAATATTCTAGAAAGATTTGGTCAGAACAACGGACATACAGTATCCACTCCTGCAGATGTAGGTGTGGGGCTCAATGTGAGTAACGCTGAAGGAGATTCTGTCCCTGTACAAGCTCCATACCAAGAGACAATAGGATCGCTAATGTTTGCGATGATAGGAACTAGACCTGATATTGCATATGCAGTAAGTCTGGTAGCTAGATTCAGTTCAGATCCACACTCCGATCATTGGCAAGCAGTTAAACGAATATTTAGATGCCTTAAAGGTACCGTCGATCTTGCACTTTGTTACGGAAGAATTGGAGATAGTGCATCACGAAATGTTCTTGAAGGGTATTGTGATGCAGACTATGGAGCAGATCTGGATTCACGAAAATCCAGAAGTGGATACATTTTCTTGCTGAACGGAGGACCAGTTGCTTGGATGAGCGCTCGACAAACATCCGTGGCTACATCTACAACTGAAGCAGAATATGTTTCTGCTTGTGCTGCTTGCAAAGAAGCCGTGTGGCTGAGGAGTTTGCTGATGAGAGTCAATTTTATTCAAATGCAAGCTACCTTACTCAAGATTGATAATCAAGGGCAATACGTCTGATTAAAAATCCAGAGTTTCACAAACGCACTAAGCATATTGATATTCAGTATCACTATGTTCGTGCCCAGTTTGAAAAAGATGAGATCTACCCAGAATACGTGAACACAAATGAGCAGATTGCAGATATCTTCACGAAAGCGATACCAGTTCATAAGTTTCAACTGATGAGAAAGTATATGGCTATCATCGATCTTAGTTATCACAGTTCGAGTGGGAGTGTTGAACCCCGATAGAGTTATCGACTCACTGTGATTACAGTACCTTATTTAGTCTAGTAATGTCTTGAATAAGTTCCTCTCTAGTGATTCACATGGCCAGCCGTTTTCGGTTCATGTGCGTCTCTCTGGATATAGTCGTCGCACATGCTGAAGGAATATTTATCTCAGCGCGTACTCCTTGCTACAGTATATAGATCTCGTTGTTTGTTTACTTACACAGCTTTGGTAGTAGTCCTAGTGTGGCCCGTGAGAGTCTCTTTCTAGTAGTCCTAGTGTGGCCCGTGAGAGTCTCTTTCTGTATTCACTATCACATGCGAGGTGCTGTTGGAAATCTCATCTGTTTCTCTTCACTGTACGTGGTGTCACTGCGATTGATTAGAAGCTGCTTCCGTAGCACAGTCTCGTTATTCTCAATAAGAACTACGAGCAAGAAGATAGAACGCATCATTGAGGAAATCAGTCCAGTGCATGAACAAGAAGATTGTGCTAAGGGAAACCAAATCCGAACAGTCATTAACAACATACAGAGGGCACTGCTTCACGAAGGAGAGGATAACCGAATGAAATGACCATTGAGCACTAAGGATCTCTTCGCAGATGTATACGGGTCCAAGTCAATGAAATTTAGTCCATGATCAGACGAAGGCACTCTACATGAAAAAGCCAAACACGAACAAACACAAACAAGCCAAACATGTTGTTTCTCTCGTCCGTCCCGGACGAGAGAAACAACATGTCATATTTTCGATGGTCGTGTCTCCCCAATTCATCATCGGCCAAGTGCAGCTCATGCTTCCAAACACAAGTACTCAGACAACTCATCCCGAACTGTAGAGACTGACTCTCGTCTCCCTGTCTCAGTTGCCTCCACATTGGTAATCATCTAAATTTCCGTATCCACCTCCATCGACTCATCTCTTTAAATCAGTACATTATGCAGTACACAACATGCATGCACAATGCGGGGGCCCAATCTACTGAACTACCAACCCCTCTCTCTAGAATACGAAACCTACACTGAATGTCTGTTTTATAATTATGTGCCCTCTAACATGGTGTTCGTTGAACACGGCTTGAGTGGGAGAAAGAATGGGACGCCCAGAGTACGGTGTCTGTAACCAGGGCTGAATCTGGTAGCCGGAATCCTCCAACAAATAAGGACCTACTCGAAAGACATTGTTTATACTTATAACTGGAAAGGAGAGAACATCACCTCGCATGACCCGACTATAGAAACTAGACATCCTCAACAGCTTTTTGTCATTGACAGATCCAGCAGGACCTGCAAATATGATGAGGAGCACACCGTCCGAATCTTATTGCTTGCAATAAGATACCGTGAAACCCCTTCAGATTGTAATAGTCCACTGCAAGGACTACCCCTACCGGTGCAACTATGGAAATGTGAGATGCGTCAAGAGCACCTTGCATATTACCCAAGTTGCAAACTAGTTTGAACCCATCACTAACCCGCTCTATTTATTCTCCACGTATCCAAGACAGAAAGGACCTACACAAGATAGAACATATCGCATGAACCCCACCCTGAACGATCTCTTGCGCTGTGGTATCTCCAAAGCGAAACTTCTCAGAAATGAGAAAGCATGTGTGCGCATGTGCTAGACGATAAAAAGTCACTCCTATGCGAACTTCGACAAGAACTGCTTTCCTGTAGTTCGTATTCTGTCTCTCTAGAGAATGACCCACTTGTGATAAAAGCCACGAAAATCTCCATTTTGTCATTCTCATACTTCTAATCCAACGAGGAGAACCCTACGCACTTAACAAGTACCGATTGAACCAAAGTTGAGTGCGGTGATTTACCCACCATCGAGGTCCTTGTGGTCTGATCACCTCATGGATTCCAGCCATTCTCCATGACTGCATGGACTGCGAGGTGGAGTTTACAACCATCAGTTACAATAACCCTTTATTCGTATACTAGCGTTTATGCACAAAAGAAAACATGATCATCTCAAGGCACTTTTTATTCATGAGTTTCAGCGTATCTAGTTATAGCTAGCTGTCCCAGAATTTGATTCTACTTCGGACTCCTCCTCCTAGCTGGAAGGTGTGGATGGATCATGCCCTTAAGCTTGCCTCCTCATACTTCCTCTGCATGATCATGCTTCGATGCAAGCTCCAATCAACTTTCTACTTGTTCGTCCTCCGCTCGCAGTTATTAAACCGGAATATTATTGGTTAAAACGCTCGACTTCAGCATCTGTGCGGTCAAGCCAGTATATGAATTCGATCTATTCATTTCGCTTCCTGCTCATCCAGTGCGGTGCGTACCACCCGAAGTAATAAATTAAACGTTGTTCTTGCCACCCTGAAGAACTATAGAAGTGGATAGGTACTATTCTGCAATCTGTATCGATCGAGATTTAGATGTCCCACTCGGAGCTAGCTTTTGTTGTTATCGGTAAGAAGTGTTGCTAAGAACGATCGGTAAGAAGTAAAGCTTCTGACCACCAGTTCTCTGAAGGTTTAGTATGATCCTCTAATTATAATTAGAAGCGCTTCTACTTTCACACCGAAGAAGAAGCGCCATTCGAATTCGCGGCTGCAGTTTGCTTCCTCAGTTCTTCAGCATCACGAATGCCATCCCTCTTCGCATCTCGGTTCACAGCATCCTACGCCAATCTGGAAAAGCAAAGTAGCTGCCCCCCAGATAGTCACTGAAATAGAGAGTGTGTTTGCAGATTAGTTCCTTGATCAAAATCATCCAATTCTCTTAACGCTCATTGCATTAATCAGACTCCATTGGCAACTCCAGCTCTAGAATTCTCGTTTCTCGCCTCATTAGCATCACGGATGGCATCCCTCTTCGCATCTCGCTTCCACTTCACGCGCAGCACGAGCAAGGATACGATGACAAAGCCCCAGTATACGAAGTAGGATGTCAAGGTTCCAACCGTGGCCTCGTCTCTCCATCCCACCACAGCGTTCAGGAGCTTCCATATTCCATCGTTTTCCTGGTGGCAGCAGTGCAACTGCCATACGAAGTCCTCGTTCTCCGTATACTCTTCAAACTCGTGCACAGAACCAGAGAAAAGCCCAGCGGCAATGACCAAGAGCAGGACTGTGGAAGCGCCCAAAAACCACTTGAAGGCCACGTGATTTCCTCCCTTGTATACGAGATACCCGACGAGAATTCCACAAGCAGCACCAGCAACGGCAGCAAGCGGATATGCAGTGCCCGAACCTTCCAGACCGATTCCTCCCAGGAAGATGACGGCCTCCACGCCCTCACGTACCACGACCGTCAGTGGGATGAGGAAGAGCGCGTACTTGCTCTTGGCGCTCTGCACCTCCCCGGCTGCGTGTCTTTCAACGGTTTCCGTCGTGACCTTGGTGAGCTTTCTCTCCCACTTGGACCTCCATGTATCGATTCTGATCATCGAGAACGCCATGAGCGTGATCAGGACTACTGCTACCATGCCAAGAATTCCCTCCCACAGTGACTCCGAGCTGTCCCAAGCCTTCTTCGCCACGGTGTAATAAAGTGAGAGGAAGATGGCGGCGGCGCAGAGCGATAGAGCTACTCCGGCCACGACTCCGCCCCACACCTGCTTCTGCATCTTGCGTCTCGTCACTCTGTCCTCGATGATCTTGTTCAGCAGGGACAGCATCACGGACAGTATGATTGACGCCTCCAGCGTCTCACGGAAGAGAATGAAGAAGGCCGGGACACTGAAAACCTGCACCATCTTGACGTCTATTCGTTTGATTCAAGTCACTCAGATGACTTGTAGGCCGACTTTAGTGTTCTGTTAATCTCAGGGTCCGTTGTCCATCGGGAGTTGCAGCAACCGAAGCCTGGAGGACTTCTATGAGGCTTGTTTAGAACCTCCTTGAATCAGGCAGGAAACTCTTTGTCAGTCAGACTTTCCATCAAGCAGAAGGGAAATTACTGTTTTATACCAGTTTTCCAATGCAAGCGATGAACATGTGAGGGAGGATGGGTAGTTCCGATGGCTGGTGAAGCTGAAGGAGAGTGTGCTCGTCGGCTAGGAACGTTAGCACGGCATGCCTCGAGCACGTGTTCGTGCAGATCTCACCTGTCTGGAGCACACGAATGCTTAAGCTTGGCTCATATATCCACATTACTTTACATACTTGCCTCAAGAGAAGAACCTGCAGGAGGTAAGACCATGAACATTAAACTGTTTGCATAGTACTCGCACTTAAAGTTTGTGAACGGGTACAACTACCGAAGTATCCTTATTAACGCGAGCCATGCAGATTATACTCTGTCTGATTTGCGGTGGCTTCATTTTCATCGCCGTTTCTGGGGTTTCGTGAACACTGAGTTTACAGGTTTACTAGACTGTCACTTCTCTACGGATATCTGTAAACATCAGGGGACTTGACATGTCGACCCGTCCGTCAAGGATGACCACCCCCTCAGAAAGGTCCTAAAACAGGTAGATTTGGGTTCTATCGGGACAACATCAACTAGTACTGCGGCAGCTCCGGGGGAGTTGACTTCAGTCAGTTGAAAGGACATGTGGTGCAGATGTTGTGGAGACCGCCTGGCACCCGGGGGGGAAGAGACCTTTTCGCCTTTCATTCATAAGTCTGCTCATGCCTGATGTTATCAGGTCGTCCCCGAGTATGAAGATATGTTTTGAACCTAGTACTGTAGTCGGACTCTCACTGTCCTGTTTGAGATTGGCTACCAGATGCTATCAGATTGGCATTGCAGCCTTCGAGGGGAAAGTGACAATAATAATAATCACGTCCTTGCCATCAATGGGATAATATGCACTTTATCATGATTGACTAATTTAAAGTTCCCTTTAGTATCCACACGGAATCTTTTTCAGTGTTTGCTCAACTCGTGTCGCGTTTGTCTTGTCTCCTTCCCTTCGGGGTTGTAGTTGCTTGGCCCTTCGGGTCCTTCTTTCCCTTGTAAGGCTTGATGGGGGGTCTTTCCACCTGTTTGCTATTATTGGGTCTCGTGTTCCGCTGTGCTACGTTTTTTGGATGATGCAGAGAGGAGTGTATATAGAGTCATAGACCCGAACTAAGACCGCTTTAAGTTGCTGGATCTTGCAGCTTCAGTCAAATAAGCATCCACAATGAACTTCTGTACTTTTGCTCTCTTTATGATATCGGAAATGATATAAGTGTTATATAAATATTCTAAGTTAAGTAAATATTAAAATCAAAATAATATCTAAATGTTAACTGTTACTTGCTCCAAGAACGTTGGAAGCTTTTTTAGAAAACCCATAAGTAGAGTGTGTGGCTTTGCGCTTCACATGGTAAAAATGCGGGAGGGTGCTGCACTCAATAAGTTAAGTAATAAATCAATATATCAACTTGGTTGCAGCCCTCTTCCATCGTGAATAAGCAACCAAGGTGAATACATGGATGTGATACATCAATATACAATCAGTACCCAGTTTCTCACTCTTCTTTTGCTACAGAGGACTTCTCCCGATTTATCAGTAATGAGTCTGAAATTCTACAGCTGCAGCTAGACTTCACTTTCAGCCAGAGAGAAAAAATCCAAGTTCACGTTCAGCTACGCTTGACCCTCTTGATGAGGTAGAGGATCTTCCCCTTCCGTTTAGAGTATGAACGTAACCTCGTCCTCCAGTTTATAGTCTTTACTTTTCTTAAGTTTAGGTTATCTCTACTTTGGAGACAACCAACCTCGAGTACTGATTGGGAACTTATAGTGATTTGCATCATGTATGCTGCATATATATAATAGATTGTCAATACTTGGGATATCCCAAACAGTTTGGAGTTTGTGGAGCATCCGTGGACATTCGGTGGGATCTGTTCAAAGATGACTTGTAGCTATTTGTCTGCACTTGTAGCTTCTACGGTCTGATCTGAAAGATAGAGGGATAACACAGATAAAAACAGAAAGCCACAGAGTTTTTATAGGCTGGGACGAAACGTAGTCGAACCTTCGGAAGTATTCACTGCAGGTACCTTGACAACGATGAAGATCGCTTTTTGCAAGCAAAACGGTTTCCCTGAGTTTATATTGGGGATAACGGGTAAAAAACCATACAGCAATGGACTCCTTTTGGTATGTGCTCCGACATAGAGGTTGACTTCTGTAAGGAGATCAGGTATAATGATTATAGCTGACGTTGCAGATAATATCGTGAAAGAAACATAATTCATTTTCACTGAACTCCTTCCTAGGTCTGCTCATGATACTTGTATTGACTTCAGGTATCATGATCGCGATTAACTTCTGTAAAGTGTGAAGTGACCTAGCTTGGGAAGCAGATATGAGAAGAAACGTTGGACCTGGCATGAATTACCTGAACTGCACAGGGCTTTCATGTCTTGGAACCTCGTATTTCTGGCTAGATTGATCGTGCTTTCAGTTTTCTGCACTAGAAATATGTCTTTCCATCGTAAAGAGTTCCCCGGCGCGAATAGTTCTTGGCTGCAATGAACTGAAGCAAATGGTGATCTGCACCCATCGTTACTGGCTTCGTCGGATGAAATCGTTTCTCTGTCCACCGTCACAAACACGGAAGTCTCATGACGATGACATTATGAAGAGGTAGAAACCATCAAACGGGCAGGAGAGGTCGTGAACTGGGATGCCTTCTTCCATGCCTACGTGCATGCAGAGTTAGTTTTACTTGGGCACCTCAGCAGGAGGGAATCTCACCCCCTTCTTCTCCTGTTTGTATGTGTCCAAGTAAAAGATAACCAGTTGGTCAAGTATGGGCGAGAGGGACAGTGATGGGTCAAGGAAGAGACCTCGGAAGAAGAAGACCGGGCCGGTGGCATGTCCTCTCTTCCCACTCAGGTGCCTCAGGAAGGATCAGGCATTCACTCAAAGATGATCACTATTCGAGAAGATGAGTCCAGCGACACGGAAGACACATCGTAACCAAGGAGGATGAAACCTAAGAGCATTCCGTAGGAAGAGCACATCTTATCTTACCATTCACTATGGATCTGAGTCGGATTCGCAGGAAGACACCCCAAGTACCAAGATCACCAGGAAGACAGCTTCTGTGATCACAAGGAGTCTTCCGAAAGCCCTAGAAGCCAAGACCTTGGTCGATGTTCCAATTGCAACAAGAGGATGCGTAGAGAAGAGGTCTACTTCTGCGGTGGGAAGAGATCTTTCACCCCAGAAGACATTGAGAGTAGCGTATTCTCAAGTGCAAAATGAGAAGACCATTGTAGTGAAAGAGGTACAAATGTCTCTAGAAGATAAGGAAGCCGCCACGGATCGATTTGTGGACATGAACCTGTCTTCTGCGAGAAGACGACTGGAGGAGTTGAACGCCTTCTTCAGCTTTAAGATCCAGCTTGCGATGGAGTTGGTGCAGAGGCTAGCGATGGCTCAAGAGAAGTCGCTGCAGCTTGGATTTGGTCTCCGGACCTTGATTCGGCAAGAGGAAGCCCAGAAGCAGAAGTTGGAAGCTCTAGAAGCCCACCTCCGCACCACGGAGAGGATTGCCATGAAGTACAAAACAGAAGCTTCTGCTTCTATCAAAGAGTTGGCCCAGCTGCAGAAGAGCAACCAGGAGTTGCAGATACGACTTCAGCACCGAGAGCAAGAAGTTCTACGGATCAGGGGTAAGTTAACTGATATGGAAGAAGAGAAGACTTGGAGTGCACAGCGGGAAGCTGTGGAAGCCGAGGTTGCAGAAGAGAAGAAGCAGCGGGTGGAAGTAGAAGCCCGAGGCAAGGAAATTATGACGCAGATGAGAGAAGCGCTTCGGAAGAAGTTTAACTTCACTGTAGGAAAGAAGCTTCTAACGTTAGCCCGCACATGGGATGATCTTCGAGAGAGATGTTGGTGGACTACAAGGTGAGCATGTTCCGCTACTTGGATCGGCAGGTTGAGGATCTAAAGACTCTCTATGGTCTTCCCTCGGTTCCTCCCACTGCATCTATGTCTTCTGGTGCACTGTGTCACGATCCTCAATCTCAAGGTCGGACACAAATGCGAATAATAAAATCTTAGAGGGGTTGTTAATGTTACGAGTAGGACTGAACGGCTTGGCCAGAAAGTCGAGATCAAATGAACCTTACGTGGTTCTCTGAACCAAGGTTTGAACATTGGGTTAGGACATTAGGACCTATCCCAAGACGACTCCAGACGAATGTTGACTTAAGGGGGCAAGTCTGGAAACAGATTGAAACATAAGTCTGAGACATAGGTCTGAGACGTGAGATCGAGACGTGGGTCTGAGACGTGAGTCCGAGATGCAGATGTTTCGTGGTTTGGACGCTGGTCTGTTTGCAGACCACAAGTTTTTAAAACATGACTAAGTGTTGGAGATCCAGCGACGCTTTAGGTCGTGGACGGAGCTCTACATAAGATCTCGAGACAATTAAGATATCATTAGAAAGGACGCTGCGAGAGCTTTCTGATCATGTGCAGAACTCCTAGAATGATCTCTGAGCTGAGAATTATGACTGATCCTGTGATCGGGTTGTGATATTTTTCAGGGATCAAAGAGGAGAGCGGGACCGCCGATCTCTAGAAGTTTATATGAGGAGGGCTCGATGTCTGGGTGGACCAGGACGAGACACCCGACCCCAAGGTTCGGCGGACGGACTCTAGGGGCATGAGGGGATGGTTGTGCCGGTTCCAAGACACGTTCCAGTCATGACTTCGACGTCTGGACTTAGGAACGATTCTAGGACTAGAGCAAGACTAGAGAATGAGACGACGAGTTAGACCACCGTTCGAGAGTAGACCCTGACAGACATCACGGGTGGTTGGGCTGCTAGGTGTGCTGGAGGCACTATTTAGGACCTTGGACTTTATGAGAAGTCCGCCCCAAGTCATCTTGTGACTTGCTCATGTTTTGAGATCGACCTAGGCGGGTCTAGGTCGAGACATAGGGATTGCTGAGCTTGATGATTATGAAGACGGTTTGACTCCGGTCCGGATCAAACAGAGTTAAGATAAGTGGTGCACGGACGCTAACTTATGATTGTGGTTTGTAGGTTAGCGTTGTGAGTTTCGTGACCTACTGAGCAAGAGTTTCTGCTGATGCAACAAGACGGTAGGTGCTTGAAAAGTGGTATCAGAGCCGACGCTCCGATGAGCGAGAACTTGAGATAGCGGTTGAAGACTAGACGCTTGAGGAGAGACGTGAGACACGAAGTGGATCAACGTTTGTAGGTGAACACTTGGAGCAATGGTCGACGGAGGACAGAGTTCCAAGAGGAAGATCAAGAGACGACTGACGACTGACACCGAGACCAGATCGACTCGAGCTAGCCCCGAGGCACATTCTGGGACGATAAACGACAACCTTCGCCCCAACGTCAAGAGAGTCGAGTACCAATTGCGGCACCAGTACAGCAAGATGAAGTTTTACCAACGGTGCCTAACGATTCAAGCGCGGGAAATCAAGGAGCTTTGTATGCAGAGCTCATCAAGATGATGAAGACCATGCAGGAGGGTATGACCTCTAGGGATAAACGTATCGCTGAGCTTGAGACAGACCAAGGGAGTTCTCCGTCTATTAGAAAGCTTTGTAAGATGAATTTGCAGATCTCATTTTCAGGTATAGGACGAGCTCGTAAGGTTAAGGATTTCTTAACTAAGTTGGACCTATACTTTGAGGCGCAACAAGCTACAGATTCAGATAAGGTGAGAGCGACGGTTACGTTCCTCAAGGATCATGCGCTTCTCTGGTGATTGCATACAAAGACGAGCATGCCTTGACCGTCTCGTTGCTTGGTTGGGAAGAGTTCAAGGAGATGCTCGTGGGACGATTCACTACAGATTATCAAAGAATTCGAGACGGTGTTGAGTTGGTAAGACTAAAACAAACAGGGACTTTAAGTGCTTATGTGCGCGAGTTCAGTGCTAAGTTGGATTCGTTCTCCAAGTGGAGGAGACCAAGATATGTATATTTATTGGAGGACTCAAGTCCAGCTTGGAAAAAAAGTCTCTTTCGGATGCCGAAGCTACTTGAGACATGTGTCGAACTTTTGAAGCTAGAGGAGCGGATTGGAGAGGATGAAGTCTAGCAACAAAAACCCTTTCAACCACGTAACATGGACAAGGTTCACAAGAAGAACAAAGATTTCAAGCGACAATGGGATGAGAGTGAGAAGGATCAAAAGGAATTCTTCCATCTCGACAGCAAAGCGACAGCAAACAAGATCAAAACCTAAGGGGCAAATACCTCAGAAGGACAATGGTGCTAAGTTTACTTGCTACAATTGTGACAAGACGCGTCATATTGCTAAGAGGTGCACGAAACCTAAGGTTAGTAACTGTAGCATGAATGCGTTTGTTGCAGAAGACTTGTTGGAGGGTCAGATGATTGTGACCTTGAGAACCACGAAGAAGCCTCCAAGACTGATGTTTCTACAATCCAAAGTTGCTAACCGTGATGTTACTTTTCTTGTGGACACATGAGCGACCCACTCCTTCATAGTCTGAAGTTGGTGAAGAAGTTGGGCTTGTCTACCTCCAATGTAGACAAGCCTATTCAAGTGCGCTTTGCCAAGGGCAAGACGTACTAAACTTCTGAAGTGGTCTTGGACGCACGATTTGCATGTTGTAACACATAAGAAAACCAAAAGATGCTCGAAAGTAGTAATTTAAGGATCGAACTCACAGAGATGCAAGTAAAGATCATCCAAAAGTAGTAAACATGTGACAAAGGTGATTCTTTATGGTTGTCTTTTATTCTCACGAGCAGAAATCAGTCCCGGTAGAGATCAAACTGAGGTCTATCCAACAAGACAGAGTTGATAATCTTGACAAATGACATAACAGGTATTAAACAGGTCAGGGACCTCAAGAAATAGATAAACAACAGAGAAACAGAGAAACAGAGTCACATAGATAAATGTCAAACGAGGAAGTACTGCTGAAGTGTTACTAAGTAGCCTTTATCACCATAAACGCTAAGTGTCTTCACACTAAGTTACTTTTACTACTACTGCTCCCGGAAAACTCTGGCGAAGAATACTCTTCTTCCGCCGAAGTACCAGATTGAACTTCTTCCTAAGTGCTCCACCAAAGAACAACTTCCTCCAAAGTCAACTTCGCCCAAAACCGTCTTCGTAGCAAACTAACCTCGCAGATGCTGGTCTATTCTCAGTCCTCGCTGTAAACGTCTTACTCTGATTTCAAATGTCAACAGCAAATCCTTCGGCACCCAGACTAATTTCTCCCACAACAAACTACGATACTTCGTAGGTAAATCTCCGAAGTTGACAAACACACAATGGCTCCATAAACTCAGGAAATAGAAAATCCAAAATAACAAAACACATAGAGGTACTGAGCACGAACAACACTGTGCTTATATACAGTTTTTCCCGAAGATGACGGATCTTCTTCCTAAGAAGTCGGGAGTACTTCTGGTCCGTCGGATGAAGGTCTTGTGCCTGAAACGACACCAGTTCCTATCGCTAACTCTCTACCTATCTCACTAATTGAGAATTCAACGGTCGCTCTAACCTCCCTAAGCTCTCTAACTACCCGTTGTCCTAGCCTAGCCAATCAGTTCTTCGCCGTCACACCCTCTACATCTGCGGTTGTAAACTCCTCTCTAATCTGACGAAGAAAATCTAGCTCCGAAGTATCTAGATCGGTGGCGAAGTAGTTCTTCAGCGTCGGCTCGACCTTACTCCGAAGTTGAGTGCTCAGTTCCTCGGCGTTGGCTATCCGTCGCTTCAGATCCTCGATCTCCTCCGTCATCTCTGCGACGATGTCCTAGTTCCTGTTCCTCTGTACGCGCATCTCCTCCAACTCCTTCTTCGTCAGAGAAAGAACCTTCTTATGCTCTCTCTCCCGATCCAACTTCTGCTGAAGAAGTTCTTCTTTCTCCGAAGTCACATTCTTGAGTTCTTCGGTCTTCGTTTGGGTCTCCTTCTGTGCCATGAGGAGTGTTGCGCGTAAGTTCTCCTTCTCCTCTAACCAGTTACCTCGGCCGAAGTGCATCGTCTGCACTAACTCTGCTAAGTTCAGCTTCCGACCGATCTTCCTCGTACGTCTCTCGGTTACCCTCTAAGCTGTGTAGCAGTGGCACAACTACCTCCTGGATGTACTTCACCGAAGAAACGAGTTGCTCTATCTCTCCTATCGTCGATAAGAGAAGGATAGTCTTTGATGCGCTATCGTTCTTCTTCGTCCGAGGAGTGTCCGCTTCTTTGGTTTCCTCAGTTGTCTCTTCGTCCGCTGCTTCCCCATCGGTACAGACCGTCTTCGTCATCTTCATCTTCTTCCAGGAGTGTGGTGCCCACAGTTTACAGGATTCACAAATTTTTGAAAATTTTAAGGTTAATAACTTGTTTGTATAACTGAAGAAGCTTTGTTACTTAAGATTACGGCTTCCTTAGAAGGAAGATGATCTTACGATATTTTTCGTAATAAGAAGTTGACTTCTTCGGAAGACGGTAGTCTTCCGAGAAGCGTCTTCTCAGTTGTGTCTTCCGAAGACGGAAGACGATAGAAGACGGAAGACGGCAATCGCGGAAGCTTAACCACGTAGGAAGTAAGTTTACCTACTAGGTAGCATTGAATAGGTCGAAAATCCCTAAACTGCACGAGAAGATGCGCGGAAGCGCATTAGCACCGAAACACTGCAGCTTCCCGCATTGGCTCATTTTTGGCTAGAAGATCGAATTGGAAGATAATCGAGTTGAGTGAAGGCAGCAGAGTGGAATTAAGTAGAGCCAGGATCGATTCATAGCTAGGAAGAAAGCGAGGGCGAATTGCTGAAGGTAGGAAGCACATCGAGCGGAAGGAGTCCTCTGTGGACTCCAAGAAGCAGACATTGAAGGGCAGCTGAGAGGAATCAGAGGAGGAACCTTGTTCGATTAAGGAGTAGCAAGGAATTGACGGCAGGAGCAGCTCAGTGGGGTCGCATTGGAGTTGGGGACGGAGTCGGAAGCGCGTGGAAGACTAGAGAATCTACGGAAGCAGACAGAAGATAGTTTGAGGTTCTTCCCATGTTCTCTTCACTTCCCATTGCTTCTCGCCTCTTGCTTGGTATCCTCCGTGCTTCCCCAGTTGTTTGCAGTCAAGCCGATCGATCAATTCCCCATCCCACATTTTTCCTTCTGTGACATTGGGTGCGGAAGCGCTGCCCAATTTTCAACAGTCATCTTCTAGCTTCTTCCCAAGTTCCAGTTCGAGCTTCCTTGCCTGTCGTTCTCAATTCGACCCCGCAGCTATCAAATTCTCTACCCTACCGCACCTCTACTCTCGAATCCTTGAACAGAAGACGCTTCGGAAGATCTGAACATCTTCGGAAGACGCTTCTAAAATCTGAACATCTTCGGAAGACGCTTCGGAAGCCTGACTGTCTTCGGAAGACAACTGTGTGCAATTCGTATCGAGAGTGGATTGGATTTGCTTTTGTGTTGAGAGAAGCTTGGTACGAATCTTGAGTGACTTGGTGAGTTGTTTATTGTTTCGAGAGCTGGAAGTTGGGAACCAGGCCTGTGCCTCCCGATCTTTCAAGCTTCTCAAATCCACATCTTCCTGGAGAGACTAGAAGATTGGAAAGGTTGGCAGAATGCGCGAGAAGACGTGAGGGTCCGTTACGGGTCTCTTCTGTCCGACCATAGCAGCCTATTCCTTCTTCTTCTCGAACTTAGAAGAGAGTTGTGAGAAGTCTTGCTGGCAGAATCTGGAGAGAATGGCCAAGGGTCATGTCTTCCCGTCATGCAGCAAGATTCTTCTGAGTGTGTATGAGAGGTGAGAAGTCAGAAGAACAGAGTGTGAATGTCTTGTGTCTGTTGTGAGGTTAGATTGCGTGTAGGAAGCAGAAGACAGGTGAGACCAGTGAAGGGAAGCCTGGCTTCGAGAAGTCTTCCAAGAACGTTATTGAAGTGGAAGCTGTCCCGAGGAGTCTTCCCAGAGATCACTATCACCGCAGGAGTCCGCGACCATCTTCTTAACCTGTTACACACTCTACTTCTCGCAAATCTTGTATCTTCCGTTAGGAAGTAGGATGTAATGCAAGGTGGGTTGTCTTCTTAGGAATCCATGCGAGGCCTTGCTTAGTTAGGATTGTTTGGATATACCTCGGAAGACGATAGCTACTTAGGAAGCACTGTTAGAGAATCCCGGAAGACGGAGTAGCTGTCTTCTGGAAGACTAGATTCGTCTTCTGAAAGTGGAAGCTAGATTGTGAGAACCTGGGAAGGACTGAGCCTTCGGCTCACAGTAAGAACGTGTGGCTTAGTGCAACAGAGATTCAAGTATGTCGATGCATCCTCGAGGGTTGGTGTTACCTGCAGCAGAATTGGTCGAGGCCAAGCCCTTCCTCAAGGAGTTGGGTCTCGACTTCTTCCTGTGGGATTGGAACCTCGCCGACCAGAGACTTCTGGAGGAGGTTTGGGCAGCGTTGTCTCCTCGCAACCGTGTATCTGCGAAGGCAGGAGTAGCTCGAGGAAGACCATCTTCCTGGACCGAGGATTGGTGACGCAGGGCCTTTCACATACCAGAATCTGAGAATCGAGGTTATTGGCTCGAGAAGAAAATCTTACTCATGATCTCGGGTAAGTGGCATGTGCTTTGAAGCACAACTTGCCTCTTCCTGGAGGACAGGCAAGGAAGAAACGGATGGAAGGTTGAATCTTACCGGGAGCCGCAGAAGCGTCTTCTGGCGAAACTCTTCCTCCATCTCTTTCCCAAGGGGAAAGCGCAGAAGACGAGGTACCTGGGAGATCAAGACGTGGAGTTCCTGAAAGCAGTGTGTGTTGGAGAGAATGTCAACTGGGGTGCGTTCTTCCACGCATATGTGCAGGTGGAGCTAGTATACTTAGGCACCCCAACAGGAGGACACTTGACACCATTCTTCCGTTACCTGTACGTGGTCAAGGGAGATCTCATGAAAGATCAGTTGGTGAGATATGGGTCAACAGGGCAGCACGAGGCGAAGGAGGAGACCTCGGGAGAAGATGACCGAGCAGCAGCAATGACTCCTCCTCCCACTCTGATGCCGCAGATGAGACCCGGTATTCATCAGAAGACGCTTCTGGTGAGAGAAGACGACTCCAATGGGTCGGAAGACGCGACACCACCAAGGAAGATGGGTCCTAGGAGTGTACCTAGGAAGACCACCTCCTTCTCGATCATTCATTCTGGATCGGAGTCCGACTCACAGGAGGAGCCATTGAGTACCCAAGCTGTGCAGAAGACCGCTTCTGCAACACCAAGGAGTCTTCCGAAGACTCCAGAAGATGAAGGTTGGATGAACACTCCTACTGCAATGAGAGGAAGCGCAGTAAAGAGGACCGCTTCTGCCATGGAGAGAGATCTTTCACCTCAGAAGATGAGAATAGTAGCTTCTTCCCGTGTGTAGAAACAGAAGATCATAATGGTGGAAGAGGCATCTTTGCCTCTGGAAGACAAGGTCGACACCTCCGATCGGGTTGTGGAGATGAGCTTGTCTTCCGCAAGAAGAAGATTGAAGGAGTTCAGTGCCTTCTTCTACTCAGAGATTCAGCCAGCTATGGAGTTGATCGAGAAGAGAGCGAAGGCTCGAGAGAAGCCACTACAGCGTGGATTCGGTCTGCGCATCCTGATGCGGCAGGAAGAAGGCCAGAAGAAGGTAGAAGCGCTGGAAGCCAACCTCCGTACCACGGAGAAGCTCGCAGCGAAGTACAAGACGGAAGCAGCCGCTGTTGCTAAGGAGTTAGTGCAGCTGAAGAAGAGCAACCAGGAGTTGCAAGGGCGTTTATAGCAGCGTGACCAGGAGGTTCTGCGAGTGCGAGGTAAGATCACCGCTCTTGCAGAGGAGAAGATAACATGGAAGACACTACGGGAAGCCGCAGAAGCGCAGACTGCAGCCGAGAAGACGTAGCGAGAAGCAGCGGAAGCTCGTGCGCAAGGGATGCTAGCTCAGTCGGTGGAAGCGCTTCGGAAGAAGTTTAACTTCACCGCGGGTAGGAAGCTTCTTACCTTAGCTAGAGAATGAGACGACGAGTCCAGAGCGATGTTGGTAGAGTGCAAGGAGAGCATGTTCCGGTACTTGGATAGGCAGATAGAGGGAGTGAAGACACTCTACGTTCTTCCCTTGATTCCGCCACCCGCAACTGCATCTTCCCAAGCCCCAGCACCATCGACCGGATCAGACTTGGAGAAGGAGGAGTTCGACCTCGCTGTCCACTTGGTAGTGACAGCGTTGGAAGCCGAGAAGATCCCGGAAGAAGCCTCGGAAGACAAGGTGTCTTCTGGAAGACATGAAGAAGAGCCGTCTTCCTAAGTATTCCGAGTGGAGGAAGCGACTTCCTCGGATCCCTATGAGGTCACCATGACCCCCCGCGTCGAACTAGTGCCTCAGAAGAGCGAGGAAGCACAAGTCGACCCAGCTTCCCAGAAGACGCTTCCGCCTTCTGGAGCAGAAGCAGAAGCAGCGACGATTGTTGAGGAGGAAGTCACCTCAGTGTCACCCGAGGTAATTGCAGGACTTCCCAACTTATCAGAAGCTGAGCTAGAAGTTCAGGTAGGATCAGATCGAATGGAGATTGCATCCGAGCAATTAGAGTAGATAGCAAAGCGTAGAAGACAAGTAGGAACCGAACATGCTATCTTAGGGGGTGGCAGTTTAGTGTATTATTAGATAGGTGACCATGTGGCGGAGTAGGCAGCGCAGGAGTAGCAAAGTTGATGGCTAATTAGGAAGAGAAACTGCTTGCATGTGGGGTGGCAGCCTTCTGACAGCGTCCATCTCTCCCTGGTTGTGGTCGAGGATTGGAGGGGATTCTCTCTGCGCCTCAAGGCAGATGCATAAGTAGGATCGAAGCGTAAGAATTTAGAGTTCTGCACACACACAAACATCTTACGGTGTAGACTCATAACACATATGAGAGGCGCACTGAACACATTATTGTGCGCGCATACACTACACCCAATGTTAGAGACATACGAATAGATTGGTATTACGTCGGAGGGGTCTGCATGCTCATTGCCAGCAGTGTACATGGATGCAGTGGAGATAGTGGACAGTTTAGGAGCAGGGAACGCATCCTCGTGTAGTCCTGTTGGCTAGACAGGTGTGTCGAGAAGTAGGAGCAGAAAGTAGAGGGAGTGAGCTTCCAACACCAATGTGCCTTCTTCTCGGAGAATGGATTGCTGATTTGAGTGCAGAAGCTTGATACGTGTCTTGGAGGTAGTTGGTTTCCTTGAATTCACTCCCGACTGTGCATGGGAAGCATTCTTCTTGAGTGGCGGTGATTGTCAGCAGTCGTGCAGAATCGCAGCTTGACTCGTTCAGTGGAGCACTTCGGATCCACGTACACACGGTCTTAATGGTAGGGGATCCCAGAAGACAGAGTAGCCAGAGCAGCGAGAGAAGAAGAAAGAAACCTTCTTCTCACAACAGAAGACGACATCCTCAAGTAGAAGACTGTGTGACTGTACGCATGTTTGTTGTCTTCCTCCCCGAACTATTACAAGCAGGGATGGCTTGTTAGTCAGGATCCGGACTAGAAGCCTGTCGGAGTCTTAATTTCTCATTCTTATCTTGTTTCTCTCTCGTTTGGATTTTCTCTTCTCCCTCATCTTCTCTCATCTTCCCCATCTTCAAACCTTCTTCTAGTGAGCTTCCGAGATTTCTATTGAGCTTCCGTTGTCGTGTTGTGGTTCGGCTCCTGTGTGAAATTCCTGTGTAACCTATGTTGTGTTTCTTTTCCGTGTTTCGTGAACCGTATCACGTAACTCGCCGAACGGTGTGATGAGTGCCACGTTTGTGATTATCTGTTTAAGTGATCGCACGGTAGAGGAACGTGCCAAGTCATCGATCTGTGCGCGTTCACTTTAGTGGCCCTTGTCGTCGTATTTGTGTATAAAATGGTGGGTCGAAGGTTCATACGGCATTCTCTCTCAGCGGGTGATTCGTAAGGGTTCTCGGTGGTCTGCATGGAGGAGGGAGGAACTGCAGGAGTGGTGGTTATGGACGGAGGTGTGTTACCGGCTCCGGATCTTCCTTTCCCGAATCCGTTTCACATCAAGCTTCATTGCATCCATCGCGATCACTTTCGACAGTGGTTAGTTGCGTACTTTGGTGATGAGTTCATGGGAAGGGTGATGGAGTTACAGCTTCCGGTGATCCTTCCAATCGTAACATACGGAGAGACTTGGGATATGACGGTGTACATTTTGTTGTGAGGAACAATGGATCTCAACTATCCATCGAACGTTCCTTTCAATCTTTGGGTCGATGTCCGGTGTCATTGCAGACCGAAGATCAATCATGAGGCTTGGATCGTGAGAAACTTCGAGCAAGAATATTACAATCGAGTGATAGCTTCACCATTTCTTTTTGTCGTACCTTTTATTGTAGAACGTTTCCAGGTTGTAATATTGACGTTGTACTAGTCTGCGACTCACTGGTTTCATTCTGGTTGAGCGCTTCTGTGTAGTTACGGACCGCAAAGAATCTTTCGACATGTCTCAAGGATTTTCTGAAGTCTTAGAGTCTTGTTGATGTTTGTGTCTCCTTGGGAGTAAAAATTCGTTCTAGAGGAAAAAGTTGAGTGGAGAAAAGACAAAAGTAAAGATCTTTTTGCTCTTATTGGTCCACTTTTGGACCAATGGTGTTCTAGCTGATCCTCGCGATGTTTCTGTGGTTTCTGGAGGCTTCGGAGGTCCATTCGCGAAACGAAGGGTATGGTTGGAGAGCTCTCGACCGGGGCTACAATCTGGATTGAAGAATCGGTCGATTTCATGGAGGGATGAGCACGTTATAATCGATTGAGTGGAGGGGGGTGAAATTCGTACCTACTGCTACGTTTCTGGTTATTCCGAGAGACTCGCGAGGAGTTTTGAGGAGCTGTCTGTTGGGTTGGAGAGCTGACGACGTGCTGGTCATTTTGATATCAATTTCATCAGGTTCTTGATCGATTTGGATTCTGAACCGACCGATTGAAGTTGAGAAGTGCAAACAGGATAAGACGGGGACAGCGAACTTTGATAGCCATGGATAGTTTGCTATTGCTTAAGTTCTGTCTCGAATTTCTGAGTGAAACTTTCCAGGATTGAAGCATGTCTTATCAGTAAGATATTTGGGAAGTTTCACCTCAAATGGTCGAGTAGATTGTTCAAAATCTTGGATCAAATGTACCTGGGTCTGTAAAGCTCTGAAGTTAGCACAGATTACGGTTTGATCCATATCTGAGAATTGGTTTAAGATTTCGACCTGAAAATTGTTCAGGGTAGGAGTGAAGGGTCCAATCAAGCTTCCTGTGAAGTTTGATCATCATTGGTCAACTGGTTTGGGAGGACTGAGGTCTCAAAGTTCAAAGATACTTCTGTTATTAGCAATTTCGGGTTTTTCGGTATCATCTATGGTCATTTTGGTCATTTTGGTCATTTTCGATCAATTTGGAGAGGAGTTTGTTGCTGAAACTGCCATGCTTGCATACAACTCGACATTGGAAGGTGTGGGGGCTGATTTCAGCTCTTGGTGATGAAGGAGACCGGAGTCGCCATGAGTCTTAAGCCGCTGTTTGGGTTCTCGGAGCTGCAAGGTACTACCGCCGTTGGTGTTATATTGAGATCTGAGTAGTGTTTTGGAGTATGCATGCTTTACCTTGCTGGAATGCTTGGTAGACCAGGGTGTACAGCAAGTTTTATCGATGCTCTATCAAGTTGATTGAGTGATCTTATAGCATCTTCTGGTTGTACTATGAAGTTGTGATAGTTGGATTGATGGGCAGTTAGCGTCGTTGGAGAGCTATTCAGAAATCATGCTTCCAGTGATATAGAGGAATAACTTCAGTTAGATAGTACAAAGTTGAGTATTTTAGTTAGAGTACAAAAGATCTGTTTGTAACACAAGTTTATGCAACCTATACGTAACCTTGAATCATAGTAAGCTTTAAACTTGAGCCGAGCGGATACAAGGTCACTCAGGCTAGAAGAGGAGATAGTGAAACATTTGAGTGGAAACATCCAGATCTAGATCCAACCTTGTCAATCCACATACCTCTGCACAGCCATATACTCAGTGTATTCCTAGATAGAAAAACACGTTATACGATACCGTGAAGGTGAATGTCGTTGTAGTGCTGCAGGAAGATCGTTTCCATGGGCAGAAGCCTGGGAAGGCTACAAAGGGCATACACCCTGTGATTAATCTAACCCGTTGGAATGTGGGAGAGTAAGGTGTAACAGCCGTTGCTAGTCGACTTCTACGAGACAGGAGCAGTCTTCTGGAGGTGTGAGAAGCCGAGTTGAATCCCCAGAAGCCGAGAATTGCTTTGGGAAGACGGTACTGAGAAGACCGGAAGAAGTGACCTGGAAGCAGGAAGTGTCTTCCCGAGCTTCTCTGTGAATAGTTGTGTGATATTTTAGTTAATAGTTGTTTCTTTAGGTCCATGGCACCTTTTGAAGGGTCTAAAAGCCGTGTGGTTTTGTGAGAAGAAAAGATTTCTAGACAAAACCCGTGTGTTTGTGTGTTTGAACAGATCTTAGAAGCAGCAGCAGCAGAGCCAGCGACGATTGTTGAGGAGGAAGCCACCTCTGTGACACCCGAGGTAATTGCAGGGCTTCCCAACTTATCAGAAGCCGAGCTAGAAGTTCAAGTAGGATCAGATCGAATGGAGATTGCATCCGAGCAATTAGAGTAGGTAGCAAAGCATAGAAGACAAGTAGAAACCGAACATGCTATCTTAGGAGGTGATAGTTTAGTGTATTATTAGATAGATGACCGTGTGGAAGAGTAGGCAGCGCAAGAGTAGTAAAGTCGATGGCTAATTAGGAAGGGGAACCGCTTGCATGTGGGGTGGCAACCTTCTGACAGCGCCCATCTCTCCCTGGTTGTAGTCGAGGATTGGAGGGGATTCCCTCTACGCCTCAAGGCAGATGCTTAAGTAGGATCGAAGAGTAAGATTTCATACTCATTATACACATGAGAGGCGCACTAAGTACATTAGTAATTTTTGGTGTACACTACTGTGCGCACACACACTACATCCGATGTTAGAGACATACGAATAGATTGGAATTACACCGGAAGGGTTTGCATGCTCGTTGCCAACAGTGGTTCGAAGATGTAGATGAAGGTAGTGGACAGTTTAGGAGCAGGGAACGGCATTCTCGTATAGTCCTACTGGCTAGTTTGATGTGTCGAGGAGTAGGAGCAGAAAGTAGAGGGAGTGAGCTTCCCAACACCAATGTGCCTTCTTCTCAGGGAATGGATTGCTGATTTGAGTGCAGAAGCTTGATTCGTGTCTTGGAGGTAGTTGGTTTCTTTGAATTCACTCCCGACTGTGCATGGGAAGCATTCTTCTTGAGTGGCGGTGACTGTCAGCAGTTGTGCATAATCGCAGCTTGGCTCGTTCAGTGGAGCACGTCGGATCCACGTACACACGGTCTTAATGGTAAGGGATCCCAGAAGACAGAGTAGCCAGAGCAGCGAGAGAAGAAGAAAGAAGCCTTCTTCCCACAACAGAAGACGACATCCTCAAGTAGAAGACTGTGTGACTGTATGCATGTTTGTTGTCTTCCTCCCCGAACTATTACAAGCAGGGATGGCTTGTTAGTCAGGATCCGAACTAGAAGCCTGTCGGAGTCTTAATTTCTCATTCTTATCTTGTTTCTCTCTCGTTTGGATTTTCTCTTCTCCCTCATCTTCTCTCATCTTCCCCATCTTCTTATCTTCTTCTAGTGAGCTTCCGAGATTTCTATTGAGCTTTCGTGAAGGTGAATGTCGTTGTAGTGCTGCAAGAAGACCGTTTCCATGGGCAGAAGCCTGGGAAGGCTACAAGGGGCATACACCCTGTGATTAATCTAACCCGTTGGAATGTGGGAGAGTAAGGTGTAACAGCCGTTGCTAGTCGACTTCTACGAGGCAGGAGCAATCTTCTGGAGGTGTGAGAAGCCGAGTTGAATCCCCAGAAGCCGAGAATTGCTTCGAGAAGACGGTACTGAGAAGATCGGAAGAAGTGACCTGGAAGCAGGAAGTGTCTTCCCGAGCTTCTCTGTGAATAGTTGTGTGATATTTTAGTTAATAGTTGTTTGTTTAGGTCTAGGGCACCTTTTGAAGGGTCTAGAAGCCGTGTGGTTTTGTGAGAAGACGGGATTTCTAGACAAAACCCGTGTGTTTGAACAGACCTTAGAACTTAGAGCATCGTTACTTGTGCAAATCCTCTTTGGGAATGATATCTTTCATACTAAATGGACAAAAGGAGTAATCTTGCGACACTACATAAGCTTTGTCTATGTCTTCTGGGCAGTGGGTTTCCTCGAATTCACACCCAATTGTGCATGAGAAACCTTCTTCTGGAGTGGCGGTGATTGTTAGAAGCTGTGCAGAGTCGAAGCTTGTCTCATCCAGTGGAGCACTTAGGATCCACATATGGACGGTCCTATGGGTAAGCGACCCCAGAAGACGGAGTAGTCGAAGCAACGACAGAAGAAGGAAGAAGTCTACTTTCCACAACAGAAGATGACATCCTCGAGTAGAAGACTGTGTAACTGTAAACAAATTTGTGGTCTTCTTTCTCAAATTACTACAAGCAAGGGTGGCTTGTTAGTCCGGATCCAGACTAGAAGTCTGTCGGAGTCTTAATTTCTCATTTTCATCTTGTTTTCTCTTATTTGGATTTTCTCTTCTTCCCCACTTCTCTCATCTTCCCATCTTCTTATCTTCTTCTAGTGAGCTTCCTAGACTTCTATTGAGCTTCCGTGAAGGTGAAAGTCGTTGTAGTGCTGCAGGAAGACGGTTTGCATAGGCAGAAGTCTGGGAAGGTTACAGAGGGCTTACACAATGTGATTGATCTAACCCCGTTGGGAATTGGAAGAGCAATGTGTGATAGACATTGATAATTTGACGACTACGAAGTTGGAGCAATCTTCTGAAGGTGTGAGAAGTCGAGTTGAACCCCTAGAAGCCGAGAATTGCTTTGGGAAGACTGTCATGGGAAGACTGGAAGCCGTGATCTGAAAGCAGAAAGCGTCTTCTCGAGTTTCTGAGTACATATCTGTGTGATATTTTAGGTGGTAGTTGCTTGTTTAGGTCCAGAGCATCTCATGAAGGGTTTGGAAGCCGTGTGGTTTTGTGAGAAGACGGGATTCCTAGATAAAACCCGTGTGTTTGTGTGTTTGAACAGATCTTAGAACTTAGAGCAGCAATACTCGTGCAAATCCTTTGTGAGGACGATATCTTGTATACTAAATGGGCAAAAGGAGCAATCCTGCGCAGCTTATCATTCTTTTTCTTGAACCCTAAACTGGGGTTATGAGGTCACCATGGCTCCCAGTGTCGAACTAGTGCCTCAGAAGAGCGAGGAATTACAAATCGACCCAGCTTCCCAGAAGACGCTTCCGTCTTCTGAAGCAGAAGCAGCAGCAGCAAAGCCAGCGACGATTGTTGAGGAGGAAGCCACCTCAATGACACCCGAGGTAATTGCAAGGCTTCCCAGCTTATCAGAAGCCGAGTTAGAAGTTCAGGTTGGATCGGATCGAATGGAGATTGCATCCGAGCAATTAGAGTAGGCAGCAAAGCGCAAAAGACAAGTTGGAGTTAAACATGCTATCTTAGGAGGTGGTAGTTTAGTGTATTATTAGATAGATGACCATGTGGAAGAGTAGGCAGCGCAAGAGTAGTAAAGTCGATGGCTAATTAGGAAGGGGAACCGCTTATATGTGGGGTGGCAGCCTTCTGACAGTGCCCATCTCTCCCTGGTTGTGGTCGAGGATTGGAGGAGATTCTCTCTACGTCTCAAGACATATGCTTAAGTAGGATCGAAGAGTAGGATTTCATACTCATTATACACATGAGAGGCGCACTAAGTACATTAGTAATTTTTGGTGTACACTACTGTGCGCACACACACTACACCCGATGTTAGAGACATACAAATAGATTGGGATTACACCGGAGGGGTCTGCATGCTCGTTGCCAGCAGTGGTTCGAAGATGTAGATGAAGGTAGTGGACAGTTTAGGAGTAGGGAACGGCATCCTCGTGTAGTCCTGCTGGCTAGTATGATGTGTCAAGGAGTAGGAGCAGAAAGTAGAGGGAGTGAACTTCCCAACACCAATGTGTCTTCTTCTCGAGGAATGGATTGCTGATTTGAGTGCAGAAGCTTTGTCTTTGTCCTGGCGGTAGTGAGTTTTCCTTGAATTCACTCCCGATTGTGCATAGGAAGCGTTCTTCTTGAGTGGCGGTGACTGTCATCAGTTGTGTAGATTCGCAGCTTGGCTCGTCCAGTGGAGCACTTCGGATCTACGTACGGATGGTCTTATGGGTAAGGGATCTCAGAAGACAGAGTAGTCGGAGCAGCGAGAGAAGAAGAAAGAAGCCTTCTTCTCACAGCAAAAGACGACATCCTCAAGTAGAAGACTACTGTACGCACGTTTGTTGTCTTCCTCCCCAAACTATTAGTGATGGCTTGTTAGTCAGGATCTGAACTAGAAGCCTGTCGGAGTCTTAATTTCTTATTCTTATCTTCTTTTCTCTCGTTTGGATTTTCTCTTCTTCCCCATCTTTCCCCATCTTCCCCCATCTTCCCCATCTTCCCCATCTTCTTACCTTCTTCTAATGAGCTTCCGAGACTTCTATTGAGCTTCCGTGAAGATGAATGTCGTTGTAGTGCTGCAGGAAGACCGTTTCCGTAGGTAGAAGCATGGGAAGGCTACAGGGGGCATACACCTTGTGATTAATCTAACCTGTTGAGATTTGGAAGAGCAATGTGTGACAGACGTTGCTAGTTCGACTTCTACGAAGCAGGAGCAGTCTTCTGGAGGTGTGAGAAGCCAAGTTGAATCCTCAGGAGCCGAGAATTGCTTCGAGAAGACGGTACTGAGAAGACCGGAAGAAGTGACCTGGAAGCAGGAAGTGTCTTCCCAAGCTTCTCTGTGAATAGTTGTGTGATATTTTAGTTAATAGTTGTTTGTTTAGGTCTAGGGCACCTTTTGAAGGGTCTAGAAGCCGTGTGGTTTTGTGAGAAGATGGGATTTCTAGGCAAAACCCGTGTGTTTGAACAGATCTTAGAACTTAGAGCATCGTTACTTGTGCAAATCCTTTGTGGGAACGATATTTTTCATACTAAATGAGCAAAAGGAGTAATCTTGCGACACTACATAAGCTTTGTCTGTGTCTTCTGGGCAGTGGGTTTCCTCGAATTCACACCCAATTGTGCATGAGAAACTTTCTTCTGGAGTGGCGGTGATTGTTAGAAGCTGTGCAGAGTCGAAGCTTGTCTCATCCAGTGGAGCACTTAGGATCCACATATGGACGGTCCTATGGATAAGCGACCCAGAAGACAGAGTAGTCGAAGCAACGACAGAAGAAGGAAGAAGTCTACTTTCCACAACAGAAGATGACATCCTCGAGTAGAAGACTGTGTAACTGTAAACAAATTTGTGGTCTTCTTTCTCAAATTACTACAAGCAGGGGTGGCTTGTGGTGCCCACAAATTGCAGGATGCACGAATTTTTGCAATTTCTAAGAATAATAACTTGTTTGTATAACTGAAGAAGCATTGTTACTTAAGGTTACGTCTTCCTTAACAGGAAGATGATCTTAAGAGCTGTTTGTAATAAGAATTTGACTTCTTCGGAAGATGACCGTCTTCGGAAGAGCGTCTTCTCAGTTGCGTCTTCAGAAGAAGGTAGGAAGACGGCGGAAGATGAGAAGACGGCGGAAGACAGCGACCGCGAAGGCCAACCTCGAGTTTTCGGGTAAAACAGTAGGTGTACCTACTGGGGCGCATCGAATAGGTAGGTAGGTCAGGAAGACACCCAAGGTCGAGAATCCCTAATCTGCGGGGAAGATGCGTAAGGAAGCACATTAGGCGCATTCCAACTTCCCGCAGCACAGCGCGCTTGAGAAGATCGATTGAGAGAGTGAGCTTCGCGAGTTAGCATTGAGAGAGGAATCGAGTGAGGACATCGAGGAAGGAGAGAACAAGTTGGCAGCTAGGCGAAGGTTGAGATCGAATTGCTGGAACACAAGCAGGAGAGAGAGCGAAGGCGTTTCTGTGGAGCTTCCGAGAAGCTGACAGTGGAGAGTGGCGAGTAGAAGCGAAGGTGGACTCGAGGTGTGGACCGAAATTGACAGCAGGCGCTGTCGAAGAGGAGTCGCATTGGAAGCTAGGACCAGAGCCAAAAGCGCGCGGAGGTCGAAGGCAACTCGGGGAGCAGAGCAAGACTGTAGAGGTTCTTTCTCCTGTTCTTTCCTCTTCCCACTTCTTCTCGCCTTTTCCTGGTATTCCCCGCGCTTCTTTGATTGTGTGCAGGCAGCCTGATCGATTATCCCACCCCCCATTCTTTCTATTGAGACATTGGGCGCGGAAGCGTGCCCAATTTCTGTCAAGACATCTCCTTGCTTCTTCCCGAGCTCAATTCGAGCTTCCCTACTCCTAGTCTTCAAATTGGGGATCCCAGCTATCAATTTCCCTACCCCACTACCTCACTACCCCCGAAACTTGGAACAGAAGACGATTCGGAAGATGGGAACATCTTCGGAAGACGCTTCTTGAACTTGACTGTCTTCGGAAGACCGTCTTTGGAAGACAGTCTTCGGAAGTCGACTAAACACAATTCGTATCAAGAGTGCTTGCTGCTCGGTGGGAAGACATGACCCTCGACCATTCTCTCCAGATTCTGCCAGCAAGTATTCTCACGACTCTCTTCTAAGTTCGGGAAGAAGAAGGAACGGCTGCTATGGATCGGACAGAAGAGACCCGAATGGACCCTCACGTCTTCTCGCTCATTTTGCCAGCCTTCCAGTCTTCTAGTCTCTCTAGGAAGATGGGGAGTTGAGAAGCTTGGAAGACCGGGAGGCACAAGCCTAGTTCTCGACTTCCAACTTCTCAAGTATGTTGAGAAGTTGTATGAGAGGTGTATGAGAGGTGAGAGGTCAGAAGAACAGAGTGCAATTGTCTTGAGTCTGTTGTGAGGATAGATTGCGTGTAAGAAGACGAAGACAGGTGAGACCAGTGAAGGGAAGTCTGACTTCTGGAAGTCTTCCGAGAAAGATATTTAATCGGAAGCTGTCCCGAGTGTCTTCCCAGAGGCCACTGTCACCGCCGGAGCTCGCAACCATCTTCTGGACTTGTCATGCACCTATGTTTTGCGAATCTTGTATCTTCTGAAGTAGGATGTAATGCAAGGTGGGTTGTCTTCTGGGTGATCCATGCGAGGCCTTGCTTAGATAGGATTGTTTAGATATAGCTCGGAAGACGAGAGCTATCTAGGAAGTACTGTTAGAATCCCGGAAGACGGAGTAGCTGTCTTCTGGAAGACTAGTTTCGTCTTCAGAGAAGTAGAAGCTAGACTGTGGGCATTCGGGAAGGACTGAGCCTTCACCTCATAGTAGGTGCTTGTGGTTTAGTGCAACAGATCTTCCAGGTATGTCGATGCATCCGCGGGGCTTGGTGTTACCAGCGGCAGAATTGGCCGAGGCCACTCCTTTCCTCAAGGAGTTGGGTCTCGACTTCTTCTTGTGGGATTGGAACCTCGCAGATCAAGGGCTTCTGGAGGAGGTGTGGGTAGCGTTACCACCGCGTAACCGTGTACCTGCGAAGGCAGGAGTAGGTCGGGGAAAACCGTCTTCCTGGATTGAAGACTGGTGGCGTAAGGCGTTTCACAGGCCTGAGTCCGAGAACCGAGGATATTGGTACGAGAAGAAGATCTTGCGTAGGATCGTAGAGTAGGAAATGGAGCTCTGCCAGTTCTGCCGGTTCTGTAGAATTCTGTAGTAACTGAACATACACACCGATTCTACAGGCAGGCAGGCGAGACACATTAGAGCAGAGACAGTCTTAGCGCACTACACCCGTTGTTGGAAACATACGAATAGTCTTGGAATATACAGGAGGGGTCTGCATACTCGCACCAGCAGTGGGACGACGATGTAGGTAGAAGTAGTGGACAGTCTAGGAACAGGGAACGGCATCCTCGTGCAGTCCTGTTAGCTAGACTGGTGTGTCGAGGAGTAGATGCAGGAAGTAGCGGGAGTGAGCTTCCCAATGCCATTGTGACTTCTTCTCGGGGAATAGATTGTGGATTTGAGTGCAGTAGCTTCGCTCATGTCTTCTGGGTGGTGGAATGTATTGAATTCGCTCCCAATTGTGCATGGGAAGTGTTCTTCTTGAGTGGCGGTGAATGTCAACAGTTGTGGAGTGTAGCTTGACTCGTTCAGTAGAGCACTTGGGATCTACGTACGAACGGTCTTCTGGGTAAGGAAATTCCAGAAGACAGAGCAGTCAGAGCAGCGAAGTGAAGAAGAAAGAAGCCTTCTTCCCGCAACAGAAGACGACATCCTCGAGTAGAAGACGGTGCAACATTACTCACGTTTGTTGTCTTCCTCCCCAAACTATTACAAGCAGGGATGGCTTGTTAGTCAGGATCCGGACTAGAAGTCTGTCGGAATCTTAATTGCCCCTTTTCATCCTGTTTTCTCTTGTTTGGATTTCTCATCTTCCCCATCTTCTTCCATCTTCCCCATCTTCTTATCTTCTTCTAGTGAGTTTCCGATACTTCTATTGAGCTTCCGTGAAGGTGAATGTCGTTGTAGTGCTGCAGGAAGACAACTTCCGTAGGCAGAAGCCTGGGAAGGCTACAGGGGGCATACACCCTGTGATTTATCTAACCCGTTGGAATGTGAGTGTGAGAATAAGGTGTAACGACCGTTGCTAGTCGACTTCTGCGAAGCAGGATCATCTTCTGGAGGTGTGAGAAGACGAGTTGAACCCCCAGAAGACGAGAATCGCTTCGGGAAGACGATATCGAGAAGACCGAAAGAAGCAACCTGGAAGCAGGAAGATCATCTTCCCGAGCTTCTCTGTGAATAGTTGTGTGATATTTTAGTTGGTAGTTGTTTGTTTGGGTCCAGAGCACCATTTGGCGTGTCTGGAAGACGTGTTGTTCTGTGTGGTTTTGTGAGAAGACGGGATTTCTAGGCAAAACCCGTGTGTTTGTGTGTTTGAACAGATCTTAGAACTTAGAGCAGCGTTACTTGTGCAAATCCTCTGTGGGAACGATATCTTGTATACTAAATGGGCAAAAGGAGAAATCCTTTGTCACTACATGGCTTGTTAGTCAAGATCCAGACTAGAAGTCTGTCGGAGTCTTAATTTCTCATTTTCATCTTGTTTTCTCTTATTTGGATTTTCTCTTCTTCCCCACTTCTCTCATCTTCCCATCTTCCTATCTTCTTCTAGTGAGCTTTCGAGACTTTTGTTGAGCTTCCGTGAAGGTGAAAGTCGTTGTAGTGTTGCAGGAAGATCGTTTGCGTAGGCAGAAGTCTGGGAAGGCTACAAGGGACTTACACCCTGTGATTGATCTAACCCCATTGGGAATTGGAAGAGCAATGTGTGATAGACATTGATAATTTGACGGCTACGAAGTAGGAGCAATCTTTTGAAGGTGTGAGAAGCCGAGTTGAACCCCTAGAAGCCGAGAATTGCTTCGGGAAGACTGTCATGGGAAGACTGGAAGCCGTGATCTGAAAGCAGAAAGCGTCTTCTCGAGTTTCCAAGTACATATCTGTGTGATATTTTAGGTGGTAGTTGTTTGTTTAGGTCCAGGGCACCTCATGAAGGGTTTGGAAGCCGTGTGGTTTTGTGAGAAGACGGGATTCCTAGATAAAACCCGTGTGTTTGTGTGTTTGAACAGATCTTAGAACTTAGAGCAGCGATACTCGTGCAAATCCTCTGTGAGGACGATATCTTGTATACTAAATGGGCAAAAGGAGCAATCCTGCGAAGCTTATCATTCTTTTTCTTGAAAATCACAATGGGTGAAAATCATTTTGAGTTCTCTACCTCGTAGATAAAACTTGTCTCCTTCGACTTGTCTCTCTCCTCCTTGATCATCATTGCCGTTGTAAGATTGACTCTTCTCTGCTTCTGTTGAACTGGTCTTGCGTTCTCCAATTCGATCTGATGAGTCTCTAGAGTCACCTCCTTCAAATCCTTGTAACTAAAAGCAAACACATGGATATATTTCTGAAATATATCTAGGAATCTACTTTTCTCATCTTGAGTGACATTGATATCAAACTTCAGGGTAGAGAGTCTTCTCACAATCTCTGTCTCACTCAACTTCTTTGTTAAGATCTTTCTCCACTGCTGGTCGAGGCAATAAATCAATAGCACTAAGCCGATGTAATGATTCATCTTGACCAAATCTTTCGTCATCAGACGAGGATTCTTGATCATAAGAATCTCCCGTATCTACTTCTGAAACACTCTGATCATCCTCCGTATCAGATTCTTAATAGTCATTGGTGGGTCTATCAAAATCAAAAGTCACAACTCCAAACACCCGAGAGAGGTACTATCATTCTATGATCTCTAGGTCTGATCCGTAAATATCCTTTGTGCCACCTATCAGTGGTACGCATAGCTCTCAACCAAGGCCTACCTAGGAGCAAATCATAACTAGAGTCCTTTAACACTTGAAAGGACATCAATGTTTGAACACTCATCACAAACACGACCACATTCTCTAACACACCAAGAGGTCTTACTCATTGCTTGTTAGCCATCCCCACGACAATGCTAGCCGGACGAGTTGGTTCCATCCCCAACTTCTTCATCAACCTCTCTGATATGGTATTTACAGTCGACCCTCCATCCACCAATACGTCAAAGATGTAGTGACCATTCAATCAGACTTCAATCTTTGAAGCCCTAGTGCATACCTCTGAAGCATGCACATCCACCACACCAACTCCCACAAATTTTGATGTCTTGCTCTTGGGTTTCTTCTTTTTGATTCTCTTAGAACTCAGTCCTCCTCTGAGTTCTCTTCGTAAATTAGATTAAGTGCGATCAGTTGTCCAACAGTGATGTTGGCTTTTTGAGCACCCACATCTTCAACCACATTATATCTCGCTTGGGAAGACGAAATAGTGAAATCTGCCATCTCCAACTTCCTTCTTGGTTCTCTTGGTGTATTCGAAACATTACTGGAGCGAGTACTTCTACTTGTTGACTCCTCCATGAAAACCGGTTCATCAGAAAATCGAGTTCTTTTTCTTTCTTGAGCTAAAGCTCCACCGGTGCATGAGAAGAGCTTGAACTCTATCCTTTCTCGTAGATGGGATCTCGCACTACATCGATAGTAGCCACTCCTTTCTTTCAGAAGAGAGTTATGAGAAGCTCATGGTGGAGCTTACTCATTTGAAATAACGGGATGACAAGAAAGTTTGGCAGTATGTCGAAAAGGTGGATAAGTTGGAACAGTCCTATGGAAGAGTGGAGACAACGTGGAGCTAACGATGACGGGGATTGGAGCAGTGTTGACCAAGAACTTGGTGGGAGGGTTGAGCCCTTCAATTCGAATCCAAGTGAAGTACGAGAAGTCAGCAACCAAAGCGGAGGTCATCAAGATCGCGACAAATATGAAAGAGAGTTTGGATGAGAGAGATATCATCCAACCTCATCATGCTGCCTGGTGTTGACTTCGACTCTTGGTGTAGTCACAACGATAGCATCTGCACCATCACAATTGGTGATTGCTTCAACGTCAGCTCCTACTCCAACGGCGGTGCCAAGACTGTTTGTCCTTACAACGATGTCTACTGCCATCTCTAATTTTCATGCCGAGCTGAAGAGCATCACCGACACTCTTGCAGATCTCAAGATAAATGTGGTGCAGTTACGAGAATGGAGGAACAAAGGTGGAGGAGGAGGTCAAAGAGGTTACGACAACAATCTTAACCGAGGAAATCAAGATAACTTTGGAGGCAACCAAGGTAACTTTGGAGGAATCACTTGTTGGACGTGTCGAGGTTCTCATTTCCAGCGAAACTGTCTTAACAACGGAGCAAGAGTTGCCGAAGCTGTCAGAATGAATGTGGGTGGAAGAAATCCATCACAAGGACGAGATTCGATGAGGCCGTTACTCAACGTCTCTCATATGTCTTCAACTACACCAGATGTCATGTTCTTCACTCGGTCTTCATACCACGTAAGAGCAAAATCTTCTAAAAACTCTGGCAATAACAACACCTATTCTTCCTTCCTTCTCACGTTGTTTCCAATGCAATCTCTTTTGAAATCTCATACAAATGGTTCTACATCTTCATTGTCCTTCTTATGAAACATTGGTAACTTCCTCATCTTGTAACGACTCTTTTTACTCTTCTAATTTTCATGCAATAACTACTCGCTAAAAGAATACGAACATCACCAATTCCATTCGAGAATAATCTACCATGGATAAAATGAAAGAAAATGGTTGTAACAACACCGCCTGTGTCATTTCTTCTACCAAGGTAATCATGAGCCTGAGTCGCATCATCGCCTTCTCCACCATCCGAGTGACGATATTCATCACAACTCAGCCGAGTCCTCTTTTGAAGTCGTCAACTTCTCTGTCTCAGCTCTTTGAGTCTCGTCCAACTTCTCGACTACTGACGTAAGTAGAGCGGTCACATCGACGCACTTGTGTCCTCTTGATAGATCACTCACTCCACAATTTGGACAAGGGTCCTTTCCTAGAAGATGAATCGGCGATGGTGACGATGGACCCACTCAAAGACTTAAATCAGTGAACTCCCGTTTCTCTTTGGCTCTCTCGGTTCTGATTCTAGTTGGACAATTCACTACTTTATGTCCCAACTCTCTATAGAAATAACACCACAAGTCGATTTCTACTCTTCTCCTCGGAGATTCTACTTGAGATTTTGTACTAGTGTTCTCAAACTCAATGATAATCTCTCTCGAGCTCTCTCTGACACTTACTATGACATCTAAAGCTTGAGGAAGGTTTCTAAGTCTAACTTTTCAATCTTTTGCACTTCCACTCATGTTGCACCTTCTCAATCATTAGGTGGACCAAATACGTTTGAGGACACTAATTCTATCTCACTTTCTTACTCTTTCGAGCTTTATACTAAAAATTATGTATTATACATGCTATACACAAAATAAAATCCAATCTAAAATTAAAAGTCTAAGATAATATCATCATGACCATCGTCTGTACTGATCTTAGCAGACATCTTAAAGTCACTCTTGTAAAGATCACACTCTACTTCACCAGGAGCATTCGTGGCCTCCATAGTGAATGATGCCTTTACTCAATCTTCTTCACATCTGCGCCGATGCTCGCAGAAGCTTCTTGATATAGAGTAAAAAGGGCACGCCAATTGTAATAGATGCGTATTCGCAACTCCTCTATACTTAACTTTGGCTTCTTCGTCTCCATTCGAACTCCCAAACGGCTCTTCTTCAACCTCGCCACTCGAACTAGATTCCTAATGAAGTATCTTCAAGAACTCTTTGTATGTTGAATGTCGTGCGCATACACATCGCTACACAACATACATCGTTGTCAGAGGTACACCACACATACACATAACACATGGACGATGTCATACACATACACAAGTGTACCACAATAATCTGAATAGAGAAATTACCATCTCCAACACTACAACAAAGATTACTCCCAAACGGTCAAGCCAAACCCACTCTAAACACGAAGAGAATCCGGGTTACACTCAACTAGACTATCCACCATAACCTAGAGCTTGAAGGCTCAACTCAAAGAACTAAGGCCTCCAAGCCCTACCTGCGAAGTATACCCCTAGTGGACTCTCCCACCAACTCGCCCTAACGGCACTAACGGCCTTACCAAGATGCGCCACTTCGCACTCGGTCAACCTAACCGAGGGGCCAAACTGACATGACAGCTGTCGTGCGCATACACATCGCTACACAACATACATCGCTGTCAGAGGTACACCACACATACACATAACACATGGACGATGTCATACACATACACAATTGTATCACAATCGCCCCCTTAACTGACGGTTAGGTCCCTCTAACTCTAGATAGCTCCATATCCCAACTACGTTGTCGTAGGGCGTGAAATATGGTCTGGGAATACACAGGGTATCTGGCTGTAGAGAGATACAACTGGATCTACGACCTAACCGATGAAAACTTATGCTCTCAATATCTAATCTATCAGTGTTTTTTGTAGGTTACTAGCGAGCTAACTTGACCCAAGCGTAGCACATGTGCATCACACAAATGACTCAGAGCTCGATTCCACTCTAGATAAAGACAAGGCTCATACACGGTACGTGTCTGCTTTAGATCCCAAGCACTCTTCATACAATCTCTCATCCACATCCGCTTCACTACTTCTTCTCGACAAACTATCTCATTGTAACCTCTGACCTTCTATTGTTCGCTGATACGAGTTTGCTCAGGAAGATGTCCACAGCAAGGACCGCCTACTACACAAGCTTCCCAACGATACAAGACATATCGGCAGCAAAACAGCTAGAAACTCGGGGCGTGATACCGAGGATAACGGTACCTCAGCTTCAGCAAGACGTGGCACCTCCACTGAGCGTGATCGCCGTACCAATCTCACAATACAGCCTCCTTGTCATCCACACGACACCTCCAAGAAGCACACCTCCCATCTTCAAGTCGTTTTTGTTCAACTCCAACCAAGAGATTTCAGCAAAATCTCTCTACGTCTTTCTCGCCTCGCTGCAAACTGAACTTTGACACTCTCGTGCCTTCACCTCGATTATCCAATCAGGCTCAAACTCCACAGGACATCCCCTCTGACCCTTCTCTACTACTGTATGAAATTTCAGTCTCAGATCTGACCCCCAACTGTCCGCGATGAATCAAGCCACCCGCCTGTGCTAACTTCTGAGCTTTACAAATCTCGATGGCCAAAATCCTAGATCTCCACACATTCTCTTACCCAATTGAACTGAAATTTCACATGTGACTAGCTGATAGGGCACACTCTCATCCTGGAAAGTTTCACTCAGAGATCCAATCCCATGTGCACGGAGCAACTCAAGCTTTGAATCCAAAAAAAGCGGGTTTTCTCATACCTCTCAACTGTAACAGCCAACTTCAATTGATCATTTCAGGAGCAAATCCAACCCAAATGTAGGATTGTTTTACATCAATACAACCAGCACGGAGTGAACTACTCGATCCCCTTGACAGCTCCTAAAGATCACCTCTCAAACTCCCGGATCACTCCAAAACGTGGCTCGGGGTACCGATTTGACCCCCTGACTTTCAACGTCCATCACTCTCTCCTCAGAACTCCAAATCGCCTGATCTTTGTCTTCAGTGTGTAACCCGTCTCGAGAGCTTTCCAACAAGACCACTCACTCCTCAAATGACCCTCGGGAAGACCTCCAAAACCCTAAAGCCGTCTGCAGATCTGGAATGGCGTTGATTGGTCGAAAATGGACCAATAAGAAAACAGATCTGAAAACCTCTTTTGTCCTCTACTAGGTATCCTAGAACAACTATAACCTTACTATCCTCTCATGCCTTCAAGGCATCGGCCCCAACCTTAGGTTAATTACATTCGTCGAACTATAGAGATCGTACTTAACATTTAAGATTCAGTACAAGGTCAAGATGACGACCTGGAACCGATTTACGATGAAAGGTACTACAAAAGAAAATGGAGAAGCCATCACTTGATTACAGTACTCCTCCCCAAAGTTCCTTGCGATGCACGCACGATGATTGATCTTCCGCCGACAGTGACACCGAACATCCACCCAGACGTTGAAAGGGATGTTGGCTGGATAATTCAAGTCCATTGGCCCTCGTCAAAGTAAGATGTACACTGTCAAGTCCCAATCCTCTCCATACGTGACGATTGGTAAGATCACCGGAGTAGGCGAGTCCATCATCCTCCCCATGAACTCTTCTCCAAAGTAGGCGACGAACCACTTTCGAAAGTGATCGCGGTGGATCAAGTGAAGCTTGATATGAAACGGGTTTGGAAATGGCAGATTTGGAACTCGATTCAGTCCTCCATCCATGAATACAACTCCTGCCGCTCCTTCTTATCACGTAAGACACTAAGACACACTCATGAAAAACTACCCTTCCAGAAGAATGCCTCACAAACCCCCAATCCACTATCTTATACCTATGTTTGACAACAAGAGCCATTCACGCGAACGTTCACGGATCATTGAGTCGGCACATCTTGTTATCGTGCGATCTCACACCCAGATCTCTGTGAACGTGACACCTAATACCCTCTCATGCGAACTACACAAAAGGTTCACCGAACACAAAAGAAAACACAACACCCGTTCTACACTGAATTCACATGTGGGACGTCTCACAACACGACATCCACCCCCTCTAAACCTGCGCATCCTCCGGCATGCGTCACAAACACTTACAAGTTGTGGATGGCATCACACAACGTCTTCGTCGTCTTGAATGATGTCATCGTTATCAGCATCCTCAAGAACCAAATCATCCTCGTCGTCGTCCAAGAGATCAAACTCCGCTTCGACTTCTTCCACGCTTATCTCTTCATCTCGCTTCTTGAAGAGTTTCACACGCTTTCCTGCAATGGGAACTTTGAGCTTTGATCCATCAAGCTCCCGAAGTGAATATGTAGCATTGTCATGTACAACAAGAACTACATATGGTCCAAACCACCGCTTAGAGAATTTTCTAAGCGCACTGTGTTGGTTGTCCAAGCTACAATCATACACCAACACCCAATCGCCTTCCTTAATCTCCTTTGGCCGCAACCGATGACGCTCATCAAACCTGCCTTTATTCTTCAACCGTGCCTTTCTCAACCTATCAACTGCAATCTCTATGTCCTCAGGTCTTCTTTCCAGTTGACGAATCCGAAGCGCAAGAAGATCCTCCTTAGACATATTATCCTCCCAAGGTAGAACGCTCCAAGTAGGAATGTGCTCTTCGATGGGCATGATAGGTTTTTGCCCTTGCATTAGCTCCGCTGGCATGTACCCAGTCACTGAACTATGTGTGCAACGATCAGCCCATAAAGCAAAAGGTAAGAACCTTGGCCACTCCTTCACCCTTCCTCTACAAGCTTTCACAATGGCTTTAACAATAGGAGGATGACCTCGCTCACTCTTAGCATTCCCTTCTGGATTGTAGGCCGTAGTAAGAGCTAGTTTCACCCCGCATCTCTCAAAGAACTGCTTAGCTTCGAGAGTATTCAGCTCTCCACGATCTGCTGTAATCTTCCCAACACACCCGTACCTACAGATCACGTCCTCCAACAAGAATCTGCAAACTCCTTCAGTGGACTTTGTACGCAAAGCCCGTCCTTCTTCTTGGTTGGACAGATCCTCTCGTGCAAGAGCCAAATATCGCATTTGCCATATCCCTACTGGCATGATAACCAGATCTACCACCCATTTATAATGAATTGCAAGCGGATACGTAGGATGCAAACCGTCTCGATGTCTGATCTCTGAGTACATCTGACAAGTCTGACACGATTCTACGAACCCCACAACATCTCTATACATGTTACGCCACCAGTACTCTCCTTGAGCTTTGTGAAGGTTGCATAAATACCTCGATGTCCAGCCCATAAACTGTCATGGAACTCTCGAATAAGTTGCATCTACATCTCTTTCTTGCACACAACTCTTTGTGGTAGATCAACATCTCGCTTAGATCGCTTCCACAAATAACCACCTTGTAGTAGATAGTTGTAAGCCTTCCTCCTGATCTGTTTGAAATGTGTATCACTCCATTCATGGTGCTTCAGCAACATGCTAAGATAACGCCCAATATCTATCCATTCACCCTCGTACAACTCCTCTTCGAATGGTTTTGGATACACTGCTTCTCCCTTTTGCGCTCTAGAAAAGACGGTAGTGCCAACATCCTCTATGTCCTCGATTATATCTTCCTCTCCTTCATACCTTGCTCGAGACAACATGTCTGCTACTGGGTTATCCTTACCAGCTATGTGCTTGAATTCAGGATTCAATGATTTAATGTACGCTATCCACCTTAGCATAGCAATATCGGGAGTGTTACAATTCGTAATCATTCCCAACAATGGCAAACAATCAGTCTCCACAACCACCGATGCTCCAATCAAGTAATCTTTCTTAGCCTTCATAGCTGTAACCACCCCCCATAGTTCTCGCTTCACCTGTGGGTACTTCCTTTGTCGCTCACTCAACACCTTTGCGCCGAACCGCACAACAAACCTGTTCCCTTCTTCATCATCTTGCCCCACAGCCCATCCAATTGCTATAGGACTACTATCAACAATCAGAACTACAGGTTTACCTCCTTCATAGCTGACTCTACGAAGTACAAGCGGGGAAGACAACAGCTCTTTTAGTCTTCGAACTGCTTCTGAGTGCTTCTCGTCCCACTTAAACTTCTTGCCTTTCCGAAGCAAGCCGTATAAGGGATCAGCAACATGTGCAAAGTGAGGAATCCAAACATGATAGAATACACAAGCCCCTAAGAACCTCCGTACTTCAGTTTGCGAACTACATGTATCCTTCATCCGTTGGATGGCATCTACCTTACTTGGATCAGGCCTACGACCAAACCATCCACACAAATGTCCCACAATCACAACCTCTCGCACTCCAAACAAGGACTTAGCTCCTGATAACGTCAAGTGGACTTCCTCAAGACGTGACAATATCTTATCAACATCTGCAATGTGATCAACAACAAACTTACGGCACCCCCTCTGATCTGTCGCTTCATCCTTCTCCTCTTCTGGACAACCCTTGATTGGAATGTCATCCAAGAACGGCATTGTCTTCTCCGGAATAAAATCTCGTAAGACTTTATTCATCCCATTCATCATGTGCGCCACTGAGTTAGTAGCCCCTTGTGGTAATGTGCACATCCTTACCAGTCCCAACGGAGTCCTCATAGGGATGACATCCCTACTTCTTTTGGCAAGTTGAAATTGATCGTATCCGGAGTAGAGATCTCCCACAGAATAGATCGCTCTTCCAGCAAATGCTTCAGCAAACTCTCCTACAATCGGTCCTATCCCTGTATTCCTGATAGTCACTTGGTTTACTAGCTGCATATCTTGAATGAAGCGTAACGCTCCACTCTTTTTTGGAACTGTAAACCAACGACTGAAATACAGTGCAAATGAAGATTTGAGAATCTTCATCTGCATTTTCTCCTTTAGAAGCTCCATAAGCTTAGGTAGATGAGCCCTAGGTACAGGGATTGGCCTCAAGTCCCAAGGTGCATGCGGCACTGTAAAGATAATCATTGGAGCTACTACGCTCGGATCCACGCATCCTATCTCCGAAGCTTCAAAAGAAAAAGCCTTCCCATGCTTACTCAACATCTCTTTGAACCCTCGCTCTTCAATAAGAAAGAGAAAATCTGCGGATCCTACCTTCAACTCCTTGAGCGTAGCTGCAGTAAACTTGTGACCCACTTGGCGAGGATCCCTTAAGCTCTTCTCCTTCGAAGCTTGCTGAACTTGGTTGTTGAAGTCATCGGATAAAGGTTGAGCTACAGGCTTAACCTTTCTATCCACCGTTTTGTACTTGGTTTCAACCCTGACTTTTGGTTTCTGGAATGACTCTATGATCGAATAGAGCTCTCTAGAATTTATTTCCACCAGTTGATCTTCACTCTTTTTCTCAATCTTGGTAAGTTCCTCCAAAGGATCCTCTAATCCCATCTCCATGTAAACACCCGCTATTCTATCCTCCTCGTCAAGTACACACACTCTTTTTAGATCTTTCTCAACTCTTTCCACAGCCTTCCGCTCCCACTTCTGTAGATCAACAAGCTGCGTATATAAAGCAAATCCACCCTCAGAAAATCCCACAACTCCTGTACAAAAGACACTTCCCTTCGCTGGCGAGAGTACCTCCTTCTGTGTATCGGTATCACCATACCCTCGCTCTATGGTGACCCTATGCGAAAATCCTTAAACTCTTCAGTGACTTTAGGAAGAGAACCACTCCGCAAGTTCTCCCGATTGCGCTCATGGTTAGGGGATACAGTTAGAAACTGCACTGCTCTCTTACCGTCTTGATTTCTGATCCTAGCATATGCAGACCCATCATCCAGCACCTTGGTCTCCATCCTTACAGCCGTAATGTATGGCTGTCCAAGAATTACCGGATACGAAGTAGTGTCTTGAACAAAAAAGTTTTGCTCTATGACTACATCCCCAATCTTCACCCTTACATCCGGACAAGCACCGTAGAGTTCTCCCCGTGTGTTGTTCGCTGCCCGGATCATCCAACCATGCTCTGTGTCAATGGGCCACTTCCCTTGCTTATAGACATCTTTGGATACGATGTTAATCTCAGATCCATGGTCAATGAGAGCAACCACCGGATCTACCAAATCTCCTATCTTCACCAAGGTCTCCGTAGTACCTCTAGCCCAATGTCCCCTAGTATAATAACTGGGAACCCTATCATCTCCCTCATCTTCATCGACAGCAATTTGAACCTTATGACTGGTGCAATATTTAGCTAACTCTTGCTCCTCCTCCTTCGTTGTTCTCGTATCTAGAGCGTTTGTCATAGCAGTCTCTCCTATCAACTGCCTCTTCCTCTTGATGGTGTCAATAATGACATCATGGAACTCTTTCTTTGCTATTCCAAGGATCTCTCGTAAAGTAAACTCAATCTTTGCGTTGAGCACTCTCTCTTCTAACACCCCCTTCAAATCTGTAGCAGCTTCAATATCTGACTGCAGCTTGTAGGTAGCAGGCTTACCTTTCTTACTCCTTTCTAACCTCTCTGTAGTAGATGGTGGAACTTCCTCCATAGTCTCTTCTCGCACCGGCGTTGTATCTAGCCGAGGTTTCTCATCTCGTAACTGCCTCTTAGGAGTACTTCTCTCCTCACTAGGACCAGCATCATCCCTCCTACGCTTCTCCTCCATGAGAGCCTCATGTTGACTCTTTGCCAAGTAAGCGTGTATAGACATTGTATCTACTGGATCACTCCATCCAGTAGCACCTCTGATTGTCGTGGCCACCTTGAGTAACTCACCCCTTGTTGCTTTTCCTTTCTCCATTGTGGTCACAGCATGACTCCATATTTCACTCGCCTTTACTTCCTCTTCAGAAGTACTATCTCTATCTTTCACTATCTCAACCCCATAGGTAGCGGCTTTTACTGATACCTCAGCATGTTGTGAAAGATAATCCTCTAAAACTTGTCTCATCCCTCCTCTTCCAAAGTTAGTTTTGAGGATCTCACCTGTCTCCTTCAAGGCGACCTTCCCCTCCTTCCAGTAGATCACTCCTTGCCGTAGGATGTCAGCAAAGTCTCCGCACTCCTTCCGGTGATGTTCAGTGCTATCGCACCACATACATCTCTGCACATACCCTTGCTTTGGAGCGGTTTTGCTCTCAAGTACTCCTCCTTTCTCCTCTAGCCTTGCTAGCTTAATCTGCAAGTCTCTCATCCCTTTTACCAATTCCTCTATTGCATCTTTTTGAGGTGCAACCATAGGGACATGAACAGCAGGAAATGAAATAGGAGGTACTTGTACCGTAGGTGCTTGTACATTAGGCATTGTTGGTTGCCTACGGGGTAGTACGATTGGCGGTGGTCTCACTTCTTGCCTTACCACCACCTTCTCTCTCCGATACTCCCGCTTCGCAAGTACACCCACTGCTTCAGAAACCTTCCTCCAATCAGCCGTGAGCCCAGTATCTTCCATCCTGTCTTCCAGAAGTAGTTCCAACTCCCTCTGTAGCTCATTGTTAGCTGCTTGCAGAAACAGCTCCACTTTGTCGTTCTCCAGTGTGAGCTTCTCCATCCGAGACAACTGAAGGAACTGTCTCTCGAACTCCCTAAATAGCTCTGTAGCAACAAGCCCTTTATTGGGTTTGTTTACCCACTCCATGAATGACTTCTTAGTCACTCGATCTGCATCTTCTAGAGAATATTCTTCTTTTAATTGAAAAGTAAACTCTTCCCATGTAGCGCCATGAGAGTGAATGATCTCCTTCACATGCTCTCGTATCTCTGGTACGACAGCAAGCTCAAATGTGTTGATCATCTCTCTCTCCGGCACTTTACTCAACTCCATCTCCCTAGAATAGTACTTAAGGTACTTGGAGATGTTCTTTCCATCAAACTGATCCAACAAACCCACAACAGACTGCAAAGCTCTAGTAGCCATTGCCTCTTTTCGTTCAGCGGCTTGTTGTTGTTGCATGATCAATGCGAATGCCTCAAGCAATCGCATGTCAGATCTTTTCAGTGGGTTCACCCTCGGGACCTCTCCAGACGTAGAAGCCTCATCTATGAATTGAGATAGGCTCTCAACGTCCATGATTGGAAAAAACGTATCTCTCAACCCCAGACGTTTCACGTCGAGTTCACCAACTGTCGTAGGGCGTGAAATATGGTCTGGGAATACACGGGGTATCTGGCTGTAGAGAGATACAACTGGATCTACGACCTAATCGATGAAAACTTATGCTCTCAATATCTAATCTATCAGTGTTTTTTGTAGGTTACTAGCGAGCTAACTTGACCCAAACGTAGCACATGTGCATCACACAAATGACTCGGAGCTCGATTCCACTCTAGATAAAGACAAGGCTCATACACGGTACGTGTCTGCTTTAGATCCCAAGCACTCTTCATACAATCTCTCATCCACATCCGCTTCACTACTTCTTCTCGACAAACTACCTCATTGTAGCCTCTGACCTTCTATTGTTCGCTGATACGAGTTTGCTCAGGAAGATGTCCACAGCAAGGACCGCCTACTACACAAGCTTCCCAACGATACAAGACATATCGGCAGCAAAACAGCTAGAAACTCGGGGCGTGATACCGAGGATAACGGTACCTCAGCTTCAGCAAGACGTGGCACCTCCACTGAGCGTGATCGCCGTACCAATCTCACAATACAGCCTCCTTGTCATCCACACGACACCTCCAAGAAGCACACCTCCCATCTTCAAGTCGTTTTTGTTTAACTCCAACCAAGAGATTTCAGCAAAATCTCTCTACGTCTTTCTCGCCTCGCTGCAAACTGAACTTTGACACTCTCGTGCCTTCACCTCGATTATCCAATCAGGCTCAAACTCCACAGGACATCCCCTCTGACCCTTCTCTACTACTGTATGAAATTTCAGTCTCAGATCTGACCCCCAACTGTCCGCGATGAATCAAGCCACCCGCCTGTGCTAACTTCTGAGCTTTACAAATCTCGATGGCCAAAATCCTAGATCTCCACACATTCTCTTACCCAATTGAACTGAAATTTCACATGTGACTAGCTGATAGGGCACACTCTCATCCTGGAAAGTTTCACTCAGAGATCCAATCCCATGTGCACGGAGCAACTCAAGCTTTGAATCCAAAAAAAGCGGGTTTTCTCATACCTCTCAACTGTAACAGCCAACTTCAATTGATCATTTCAGGAGCAAATCCAACCCAAATGTAGGATTGTTTTACATCAATACAACCAGCACAGAGTGAACTACTCGATCCCCTTGACAGCTCCTAAAGATCACCTCTCAAACTCCCGGATCACTCCAAAACGTGGCTCGGGGTACCGATTTGACCCCCTGACTTTCAACGTCCATCACTCTCTCCTCAGAACTCCAAATCGCCTGATCTTTGTCTTCAGAGTGTAGCCCGTCTCGAGAGCTTTCCAACAAGACCACTCACTCCTCAAATGACCCTCGGGAAGACCTCCAAAACCCTAAAGCCGTCTGCAGATCTGGAATGGCGTTGATTGGTCAAAAATGGACCAATAAGAAAACAGATCTGAAAACCTCTTTTGTCCTCTACTAGGTATCCTAGAACAACTATAACCTTACTATCCTCTCATGCCTTCAAGGCATCGGCCCCAACCTTAGGTTAATTACATTCGTCGAACTATAGAGATCGTACTTAACACTTAAGATTCAGTACAAGGTCAAGATGACGACTTGGAACCGATTTACGATGAAAGGTACTACAAAAGGAAATGGAGAAGCCATCACTTGATTACAGTACTCCTCCCCAAAGTTCCTTGCGATCCACGCACGATGATTGATCTTCCGCCGACAGTGACACCGAACATCCACCCAGACGTTGAAAGGGATGTTGGCTGGATAATTCAAGTCCATTGGCCCTCGTCAAAGTAAGATGTACACTGTCAAGTCCCAATCCTCTCCATACGTGACGATTGATAAGATCACCGGAGTAGGCGAGTCCATCATCCTCCCCATGAACTCTTCTCCAAAGTAGGCGACGAACCACTGTCGAAAGTGATCGCGGTGGATCAAGTAGCTTGATATGAAACGGGTTTGGAAATGGCAGATTTGGAACTCGATTCAGTCCTCCATCCATGAATACAACTCCTGCCGCTCCTTCTTATCACGTAAGACACTAAGACACACTCATGAAAAACTACCCTTCTAGAAGAATGCCTCACAAACCCCCAATCCACTATCTTATACCTATGTTTGACAACAAGAGCCATTCACGCGAACGTTCACGGATCATTGAGTCGGCACATCTTGTTATCGTGCGATCTCACACCCAGATCTCTGTGAACGTGACACCTAATACCCTCTCATGCGAACTACACAAAAGGTTCACCGAACACAAAAGAAAACACAACACCCGTTCTACACTGAATTCACATGTGGGACGTCTCACAACACGACATCCACCCCCTCTAAACCTGCGCATCCTCCGGCATGCGCCACAAACACTTACAAGTTGTGGATGGCATCACACAACGTCTTCGTCGTCTTGAATGATGTCATCGTTATCAGCATCCTCAAGAACCAAATCATCCTCGTCGTCGTCCAAGAGATCAAACTCCGCTTCGACTTCTTCCACGCTTATCTCTTCATCTCGCTTCTTGAAGAGTTTCACACGCTTTTCTGCAATGGGAACTTTGAGCTTTGATCCATCAAGCTCCCGAAGTGAATATGTAGCATTGTCATGTACAACAAGAACTACATATGATCCAAACCATCGCTTAGAGAATTTTCTAAGCGCACTGTGTTGGTTGTCCAAGCTACAATCATACACCAACACCCAATCGTCTTCCTTAATCTCCTTTGGCCGCAACCGATGACGCTCATCAAACCTGCCTTTATTCTTCAACCGTGCCTTTCTCAACCTATCAACTGCAATCTCTATGTCCTCAAGTCTTCTTTCCAGTTGACGAATCTGAAGCGCAAGAAGATCCTCCTTAGACATATTATCCTCCCAAGGTAGAATGCTCCAAGTAGGAATGTGCTCTTCGATGGACATGATAGGTTTTTGCCCTTGCATTAGTTCCGCTGGCATATACCCAGTCACTGAACTATGTGTGCAACGATCAGCCCATAAAGCAAAAGGTAAGAACCTTGGCCACTCCTTCACCCTTCCTCTACAAGCTTTCACAATGGCTTTAACAATAGGAGGATGACCTCGCTCACTCTTAGCATTCCCTTCTGGATTGTAGGCCGTAGTAAGAGCTAGTTTCACCCCGCATCTCTCAAAGAACTGCTTAGCTTCGAGAGTATTCAGCTCTCCACGATCTGCTGTAATCTTTCCAACACACCCGTACCTATAGATCACGTCCTCCAACAAGAATCTGCAAACTCCTTCAGTGGACTTTGTACGATGATTGATCTTCCGCCGACAGTGACACCGAACATCCACCCAGACGTTGAAAGGGATGTTGGCTGGATAATTCAAGTCCATTGGCCCTCGTCAAAGTAAGATGTACACTGTCAAGTCCCAATCCTCTCCATACGTGACGATTGGTAAGATCACCGGAGTAGGCGAGTCCATCATCCTCCCCATGAACTCTTCTCCAAAGTAGGCGACGAACCACTGTCGAAAGTGATCGCGGTGGATCAAGTGAAGCTTGATATGAAACGGGTTCGGAAATGGCAGATTTGGAACTCGATTCAGTCCTCCATCCATGAATACAACTCCTGCCGCTCCTTCTTATCACGTAAGACACTAAGACACACTCATGAAAAACTACCCTTCCAGAAGAATGCCTCACAAACCCCCAATCCACTATCTTATACCTATGTTTGACAACAAGAGCCATTCACGCGAACGTTCACAGATCATTGAGTCGGCACATATTGTTATCGTGCGATCTCACATCCAGATCTCTGTGAACGTGACACCTAATACCCTCTCATGCGAACTACACAAAAGGTTCACCGAACACAAAAGAAAACACAGCACCCGTTCTACACTGAATTCACATGTGGGACGTCTCACAACACGACAACGTGATATGCACCTTCATGGGTGCAAGGATCAGGAGGCCAGGTGCTACATCGTCCTATCGTTAGTCACCTGTCTGCAATCCATACCACGCAAAGATCTAATCGGCTATCCCTGCTATATACATCGAGGACAAACCCACCGTCCAGTAGGAACGACACTGAGAGGTGGAGTCAAACATGACATGTGCCAACTTCTCGAACAACCATCACACACCAACATACGGGCTGCTCCACCAGCAGACCCACACAACATACACCTCAAGCCTGCGCGTACAACTGCTAAGCTTGGGTCAACGGTACCATCAATGTTGAGAAGATGACATGGCGTGCAATTACGCACATGATCCTTCCACACAACACCATCACGGCCCTCTAACATGAGTACTCCAGAAGGTAACACCTCCCGCACTCGTAAAATAGTGCGTCTTGCGGTCACATCCAACGTCGTCGGTGCGGTCTACTGTAGATAGATATAATCGCCAAGATGAAATCTGCGAATCGATGACCGATAACCTCCTCCTCGGATAGTCGCATATCGCAACGTGTCTCTATGTTGAGCAATCGCTAGGTTCTCAAAAGCCATAGGCATAACTCTCCGAAATGTCTCTGCTCGTTGAGAACATGCTCTCACTCACATATCCGAATCATCAAGGTCCAGCACCTCAGCAGAATCACGACGAATGGCCGAAGGTAGATCTGGATCTCGGCCATACAATAGAAAATATGGTGAGAAAGAAGCCAAAGACGCTTGTCAGTTGAAACGGTAGCCCATAGCCAACCATGGTAACTGCACATCCCAGTCTCCCAAGTGGTCCTTCTGCAAGCCATACTTGCACAATCCTCTCTTCACCGTCTGAACTACCCTCTCCGCCAAACCATCCGCCTCAGGATGATCTCGAGATGTAGTCCGATGATCAATCAGCGCCTGATCACACAAGGCCTGAAACTCACCAAGGAACTCTGTACCTTGGTCTCTCAGCACTTCAGCTGGTGCTCCAAAATGACTCAGCACTCGATCTAAGAACGCGTACGCCGTCCCCTCACTCGCCTTGTCTGGTAATGCCACCAACTCAATCCACTTGGAGAAGTGCTCCACCATCACCAACACATACCGTGGTGACGTACGGTCAACGGTCAACGGTAAGGGTCCCGCAAAATCCAAACTCCAACGGTAACCCAACCTCATAATCGGTAAGGGGTGTAACTATGGAGTAGGAGCATTAAATGATGCTCGTACTCGATCACAAACCACACATCGTGCGACAAATTGTTGCACATTGACGTGCATACCACGCCACCAATACTGTCCTTGGAGTAAGCTATGCGTACGCTTCACTCCAAAATGTCCCAACTCCTCATGGGCATGTCATACTAACAGTGCCCTCTGAGCTGGATGTGGTACTATCCGTACTCTCCCATCATCCCACACTCGAAGTACATATCATCTTTCTCGTCGAAATCTCTTCGCTCGTTGAAGGACACGATCTCGCTCCTTGGCACTTACTGTGCCTACTACCACGTCAGTACGTAGATACTCCATCGCGGTCACATCATCATGGATATCTCGCTGGTCTAGAAGACCATCTCCATCCTCAGGATCTGGAGACTCATCATCAACTCTCTGACCAGAGAAAGATACGACATGGCCCTCCATACTAGAGTTCATGGCCAACACACAAAGAAAGGCAGATGCATGCCACCCTGACACTATCTCCTCATCAACCTCGTAATGCCATCGAGCCCCAGTCTGATCCTGCTGACTCGTGCACGGCTTGCGACTCAACCCATCGGCATCTAGGTTTGCAACTCCAGGTCTATGTACTACCTGGAAGTCATACTCCTGTAAGATCAGAGCCCATTGTGCGAGCTTCCCTGTAAGCTTGTTGGACTCCATCAACCACTTGTGCGGCTGGTGATCAGTGATGAGAGTAAAGGGGTTCCCAAACAGAAAACATCGAAAGTGTGCAACAGCCCACATTGCCGTCAAACACTCTCTCTCATACGAACTATACCTCGCCTCCGCTGAAATTGTTGGAGCGACTTGCATATGCCACCACGAACTCCTTTTTCTCATCATCATGCTGAGTCAACACTGCTCCAAGTCCCAACATACTCCAATCGGTGTGCAATTGGAAAGGACGCCCTCTAACGGGTCTTCTCAAGATAGGAGCAGATGTCAACCTATCCTTGAGCTCTACAAAAGCTCGCTCCTGCTCATCTCTCCACTGCCACTCCTGGTCCACCTTCATCAGCTTGGTCAACGGCTTTGCAATTGCACTAAATCTCTTCACGTATCGACGATAAAAGTTCGCCAAATCAACAAATGCTCGAACTCGACTCACATCTGTGGGGCGTGGGATACGTGCAATAGCCTCAACCTTCGTCTGTTGAACACCCAACCCACCTGGATAGATGGTGTGGTCCAGATACTCTACCAACTCCTGGAAGAACTTACACTTCCCAGGGTGTAACTTCAACCCATGAGCTCTCAACCGCTCAAACACATCCCGTAAGTGTCTCTCGTGCTCCTCCACTGTAGCACTATAGACTAAGATATCGTCAATATAACATCTGACAAAATCCAATCCTGCTAGGATTCTGTCCATCACCCTTTGGAACTCAGCAGGGGCGTTCTTCAACCCAAATGATAAGAACCGCCACTGATACAAACAATCCTTGTCGTGAGAGTCAATTCTCCAGAATGCTGTCTTGGACTTATCTTCTTCTCTCACTGGCAACTGATGATACCCTGCACGAAGATCCAAAGTACTGAAGATCTTCACATGCCCCACTGCATCAAAGATCTCTTCAGGTGTCGGCATGGTATACTTATCGGACTTCGTCTGCCGATTGATAAGACGGTAGTCCCCACACATCCGTCTATCCGTGTAGTTGCCATACATATCTTTCTTGGCTGGCATAACTGTGGCAGATGAAAACTCTCCATGCGACATCTCCACCAGCCCAGCATCCAACAAGTCTTGAGTCCGACTCTAGATCAAGGCTCTCTTCATGTCACTGTACCTGTAAGGACGTCGAAAGATTGGCGTGTCATTAGTCAAGTCGATCCGTATACCATGTCCCTTCAAGGTACCCAAATCCTTCATACTGAAGGCAAAACAATTCTTGTAGCTCTTCAGGAATCTTTGGACTCTTCGTCTCTCCTCTCCTATAAGCTTGGGTCCAATCTCCGGCTCCCAAGTATCCTCTGTCACCATGCTAGAGGTAGAAGACGAAGTCGTTGACTGCTATCTTGCATCCTCTGGAGCAGTTTCCTTCTGCTCACCACCAACAACCTCCACCGCTATTGTGCGTAAAACTTCTGCAGTTCTAGCTGCAAGCTCCACACTCTCTCCTACGACATCCCATGATGTCCAAAGATGACGAACTCCATACGCCTCGCCCCCAGCCTTTGTCTCCACCGACTCGATAGACAAAGAGCTCAGAAGTGTCCGAGCAGTAACACCCGTCGATCGCATCCGACGCTGCTCAGCCAATCCAAGGCTAACAATCCATGTCAAGCAATTCAAGTCCATTGCTTGACCCAATACTTGACGACGTGAAGCCTCGGACACCAAAGCTATTGCCGTCGTACCCGTAGCGAAACCCATCGCTCGCTCTCTCTCATCAGCATTGGACTCCACCAACTGCCGTAATTGAGCATCCCACACAAGCCCAGGTCCTCCATCTCTATAAGCATGTGACGCTGGAAAGCTTACCAAAGTGGGTAACGCTATCATGGGTCGTCTGTGGTGCCCACAAATTACAGGATGCACGAATTTTTGAAATTTTTAAGGATAATGACTTGTTTGTATAACTGAAGAAGCGTTGTTACTTAAGGTTATGTCTTCCTTAACAGGAAGATGATCTTAAGAGCTGTTTGTAATAAGAAGTTGACTTCTTCAGAAGACGCCTGTCTTCGGAAGACCGTCTTCTCAGTTGCGTCTTCAGAAGACGAGAAGACGGTGGAAGACAAGAAGACGGTGGAAGACACCTGTCTTCCAGAAGACAGCGATCACGAAGGCCTGACCACGAGTTTTCGGATAAACAAGTAGGTGTACCTACTGAGTAAGCACCCAGGTGGTAGGTAGGTCGAAGAAGACACCTAGGGTCGAAATCCCTAATCTGCGGGGAAGATGCGTAAGGAAGCGCATTAGCGCATTCCAACTTCCCGCAGCACAATGCGCTTGAAGAAGATCGATTGAGGGAGTGAACTTCGAGCTAGCAGTGAGAGAGGAATCGAGGGAGACATCGAGGTAGGAGAGAGTAAATTGGCAGCTAGTCGAAGGGTGAGAGCGAATTGTGGGAGCACGAACAGCGGAGAAAGCGAAGACCATTCTGTGGAGCTTCCGAGAAGTTGACAGTGAAGAGTGACGAGTAGAAGCAGAGGTGGAATCGAGGTGTGAACCGAAATTGACAGTAGGCGCAGTCGTGTGGAGTCGCATTGGAAGCTAGGACAAGAGCCAGAAGCGCGCGGAGATCGAAGGCAACTCAGGGAGTCGAAGAAGACTGTAGAGGTTCTTCCCCCTGTTCTTTTCCCTTCCCACTTCTTCTCGCCTTTCCTTGGTACTCCCCGCGCTTCCTTGATTGTGTGCAGGCAACCTGATCGATTACCCCACCCCCATTCTTTCTATTGAGACATTGGGCGCGGAAGCGCTACCCAATTTCTGTCGAGACATCTCCTTGCTTCTTCCCGAGCTCAATTCGAGCTTCCCTACTCCTAGCTCTCAAATTGGAGACTCTAACTATCAATTTCCCTACCCCCTTACCTCTCTATCCCTGAAACTTGGAACAGAAGACGATTCGGAAGATGGGAACATCTTCGGAAGACGCTTCTTGAACTTGACTGTCTTCGGAAGACATCTTCGGAAGACTGTCTTCGGAAGTCGACTGAACACAATTCGTATCGAGAGTGGGTTTGCTTTGCTTTTGTGTTAAGAGAGGCTTGGTACGAATCCTGAGTGGTGTGGTGAGTTCTTTTGTTATTTCGAGAAGTTGGAAGTCGGGAACTAGGCCTGTGCCTCCCGGTCTTCTAAGCTTCTCAACTCCACATCTTCCTAGAGAGACTAGAAGACTGGAAGGCTGGCAAAATGAGCGAGAAGACGCGAGGGTCCATTTGGGTCTCTTCTGTCCGACCCATAGCAGCCGTTCCTTCTTCTTCCCGAACTTAGAAGAGAGTTGTGAGAAGTATTGCTGGCAGAATCTGGAGAGAATGGTCGAGGGTCATGTCTTCCCATCATGCAGCAAGCTTCTTCTGAGTGCGTATGAGGGGTGAGAAGTCAGAAGAACAGAGTGCACATGTCTTGAGTCTGTTGTGAGGATAGATTGCGCGTAGGAAGAAGAAGACAGGTGAGATCAGTGAAGGGAAGTCTGACTTCGGGAGGTCTTCCGAGAACGACATTGAATCGGAAGCTGTCCCGGGAGTCTTCCCAGAGACCACTGTCACCGCAGGAGCCCGCAACCATCTTCTGAACCTTTCATATACTCTACTTCTCGCATATCTTGTATCTTCTGATAGGAAGTAGGATGTAATGCAAGGTGGGTTGTCTTCTTGGTAATCCATGCGAGGCCTTGCTTAGATAGGATTGTTTAGACATAGCTCGGAAGACGAGAGCTATTTAGGAAGTACTGTTAGAATCCCGGAAGACGGAGTAGCTGTCTTCTGGAAGACTAGTTTCGTCTTCTGAGAGTGGAAGCTAGATTGTGGGCACTCGGGAAGAACTGAGCCTTCAAGCTCATAGTAGGTGCTTGTGGTTTAGTGCAGCAGATCTTCCAGGTATGTCGATGCATCCGCGAGGCTTGGTGTTACCAGCGGCAGAATTGGCCGAGGCCACTCCTTTCCTCAAAGAGTTGGGTCTCGACTTCTTCCTGTGGGATTGGAACCTCGCAGATCAAGGGCTTCTAGAGGAGGTGTGGGCCACGTTACCACCGCGTAACCGTGTACCTGCAACGGCAGGAGTTGCTCGGGGAAGACCATCTTCCTGGACAGAAGACTGGTGGCGTAAGGCGTTTCACAAGCCTGAGACCGAGAACCGAGGCTATTGGTACGAGAAGAAGATCTTGCCGAGGATTGTGAGTTCATGGCATGTGCCTGGGAGTACCACCTGCCTTTTCGTGGAAGACAGGCAGGGGAGGAACGGTTGGAAGATAGAGTCTTACCGGGAGCCGAAGAAGCGACTTCTGGCGAAGTTGTTTCTGCATCTTTTCCCCAAGGGAAAAGCGCAGAAGACAAGGTACTTAGGAGATCAAGACGTGGAGTTCCTGGAATCAGTGTGGGATGACAGAGTGCCAATCTACTGGGGTGCGTACATCCACAGCTACGTACAGACGGAGTTAGCATACTTGGGTACCCCGGCGGGAGGACATCTGACGCCCTTCTTCTGCTACTTGTATGTAGCCATGGGGGATCTTAGGGAAGATCAACTGGCAGTGTATGGGCCAACGGAGCGACAGGAGGTGAAGGAGGAGACCTCGGAAGACGATGACCGAGAGGCAGCAGCAACGCCCCCTCCCACTCTGATGCCGCAGCTGAGACCCGGCTCTCACCAGAAGACGCTTTTGGTGAGGAAAGACGAGTCTAGTGGGTCAGAAGACGCCACGTCAGTGAGGAAGATGGGTCACAGAAGTGTACCAAGGACACCCATCTCCCTCATTCATTCAGGATCGGAGTCGGACTCAGAGGAAGACCTGCTGAGTACCCGATCGGAGCAGAAGACAGCTTCTGTAACACCTGGGAGTCTTCCGAAGACTCCAGAAGACGAAGGATGGATGGGCACTCCTACTGCGATGCGAGGAAGCGCAAAGAGGAGAGCCGCTCCTGCCACGAGGAGTCTTCCACCCCGGAAGATGAGAAGAGTAGCTTCTTCTCGTGCGCAGAAGATGAAGACCGTAGTGATGGAAGAGGCTCCCTTGCCTCTGGAAGACGACGTCGATACCTCCGAGAGGGTGGTGGAGATGAACTTGTCTTCTGCAGGAAGACGACTGGAGGAGTTCAGTGCCTACTTCCAGAAGGAGATCCAGCCCGCTATGGAGTTGCTGGAAAGGAGAGCGAGGGCACAGGAGAAGCCCTTACAGCCTGGATTCGGCCTGCGCACCTTGTTGCGACAGGAAGACAGCCAGCAGAAGACGGAGTCGTTGGAAGCTAGTCTCCGCACCACGGAGAAGCTTGCAGCCAGGTACAAGGCGGAAGCAGCCGCTTCTGCCAAGGAGCTGGTGCAGCTTCGGAAGAGCAACCAGGAGTTGCAGGCGCGAGTACAGCAGCGTGATCAGGAAGTTCTCCGAGTACGGGAGAAGATCACTGTCCTCGCAGAAGAGCAAACCACTTGGAAGATGCAGCGAGAAGCCGCGGAAGTACGAGCTGCAGCTGAGAAGACGCAGAGGGTAGCAGCAGAGGTCCGTGCGCAGAAGATGCTGGCTCAGTCGGTAGAAGCGCTTCGGAAGAAGTTCAACTTCATCGCGGGTAAGAAGTTACTTACCTTAGCCAGGGAATGGGACAGCGAGTCCAAGACGAGGTTGGTGGAATGCAGAGATAGCATGTTCAGGTATCTGGATAGACAGATAGAAGGAGTGAAGACACTTTATGGTCTCCCTCACTTCCGACACCTGCAACCGCATCTTCCCATGCCCCAGCACCCTCGACTGGGTCCGGAATGGAGAAGGAGGAGTTCGATCTCGCTGTACACTTGGTAGTGACAGCGTTGGAGGCCGAGAAGACTCCAGAAGACGCCCCGGAAGACATGATGTCTTCTGGAAGACAGGAAGACGAGCCGTCTTCCCAGGTATTCCGCGTGGAGGAAGTGACTTCCCTGGACCCCTATGAGGTCGCCATGGTCCCTAGTACTACATCTGTGCCCCAGAAGACCGAAGACGCACCATTCGACTCGTCTTCCCAGAAGACCATTCCGTCTTCCGAAGTCGAAGCCGAGGAAGACGCAGCCGCAGAAACCGCAGGGCCAGCGAAGAACGAGGAGAGGGAAGCTACCTCAGTGGTACCCGAGGTAAGTGCAGGGCTTCCCAGCCCATTAGAAGTCGAGGTAGTAGCTCCGGTAGGAGCAGATCATGTGGAGATTGCCACCAAGCAATCAGAGTAGTTAGCAAACTTAATCGACACTTCCAGATTTAGTAGGATTGGACATGCTATCTTAAGGGTGGCAGTTTTCCATGTAAAAATAGCTAGGACCCCATGTGGCAGCATAAGTAGCGTAGGAGTAACACAGTGGAGGGCTAATTGGGAAGAGGGACCGCATGCATGTGAGGTGACCACCTCTTGTCAGTGTCTCTCTCTCTCTCCCTGGTGGTCGCCTCCCCTGGCTCTCGAGGCAGATGGTTAAGTAGGATAGCAAGGTAGGAGAAAAGCTCTCAGAGAGCTCTGCCAGTTCTGTAGAATTCGGCAGTAACTGAACATACATATCGATTCTACAGGCAGGCAGGCGAGACACATTAGAGCAGAGACAGTCTTAGAGCACTACACCCGTTGTTGGAAACATACGAATAGTCTTGGAATATACAGGAGGGGTCTGCATACTCGCACCATCAGTGGTTCGACGATGTAGATAGAAGTAGTGGACAGTCTAGGAACAGGGAACGGCATCCTCGTGCAGTCCTGTTAGCTAGGCTGGTGTGTCGAGAAGTAGACGCAGGAAGTAGCGGGAGTGAGCTTCCCAATGCCATTGTGACTTCTTCTCGGGGAATAGATTGTGGATTTGAGTGCAGAAACTTTGCTCATGTCTTCTGGATGGTGGGTTCATTGAATTCGCTCCCAATTGTGCATGAGAAGTCTTCTTCTTGAGTGGCGGTGACTGTCAGCAGTTGTGGAAGTGTAGCTTGACTCGTTCAGTAGAGCACTTGGGATCTACGTACGAACGGTCTTCTGGGTAAGTGATCCCAGAAGACAGAGCAGTCAGAGCAGCGAAGTGAAGAAGAAAGAAGCCTTCTTCCCGCAACAGAAGACGACATCCTCGAGTAGAAGACGGTGCTACAGTACTCACGTTTGTTGTCTTCCTCCCCAAACTATTACAAGCAGGGATGGCTTGTTAGTCAGGATCCGGACTAGAAGCCTGTCGGAATCTTAATTGCCTCTTTTCATCTTGTTTTCTCTTGTTTGGATTTCATCTTCTTCCCATCTTCCCCCATCTTCCCCATCTTCTTATCTTCTTCTAGTGAGCTTCCGATACTTCTATTGAGCTTCCGTGAAGGTGAATGTCGTTGTAGTGCTGCAGGAAGACAACTTCCGTAGGCAGAAGCCTGGGAAGGCTACAAGAGGCATACCCCTTGTGATTTATCCAACCCGATGGAATGTGAGTGTGAGAATAAAGTGTAACGACCGTTGCTAGTCGACTTCTGCGAAGCAGGACAGCCTTCTGGAGGTGTGAGAAGACGAGCTAAACCCCTAGAAGACGAGAATCGCTTCGGGAAGACGGTATCGAGAAGACCGGAAGAAGCAACCTGGAAGCAGGAAGATCGTCTTCCCGAGCTTCTCTGTGAATAGTTGTGTGATATTTTAGTTGGTAGTTGTTTGTTTAGTTCCAGTGCACCATTTGGCGTGTCTGGAAGACATGTGGTTTTGTGTGGTTTTGCGAGAAGACGGGATTTCTAGGCAAAACCCGTGTGTTTGTGTGTTTGAACAGATCTTAGAACTTAGAGCAGCGTTACTTGTGCAAATCCTCTGTGGGAACGATATCTTGTATACTAAATGGACAAAAGGAGAAATCCTGCGCACTACACCGTCCCACTAGGTTCACCACTGCCATGGGTGACTTATCGATGACTCTCACTACTTGAGATTGTCGTCGTGCATCCAAGATACTATCAACCGTGAGATGCACTGGTCGTCTCACTCTATCATGTGTGCGCTTAAGCACCTCTCTCGATAACAAGTTCGTCCACCACAACCGTGGACGATGTGCACGAGATCCTGCTCTCGCTACATCCAACAACACTGCTGGTCCAACCCAAGACCGCACTTGGTGCACACTCGCCATCATCTGTGTACGAGTGTGGTGCCCACAAATTGCAGGAGTCACGAATTTTTGAAATTTTTGAGATTAATAACTTATTTGTATAACTGAAGAAGCGTTGTTACTTAAGATTACGGCTTCCTTAGAAGGAAGATGATCTTAAGGGCTGTTTGTAATAATAAGTTGACTTCTTCGGAAGACGACTGTCTTCGGAAGAGCGTCTTCTCGGTGGTATCTTCGGAAGACGGAAGACGGAAGACGGAAGACACGTATCTTCCGGAAGACGGCAACCGCGGAAGCTTCACCACGTAAGGAGTCCGAAACCTTGAAGAGAAGACGCTTCAGAAGATTGGAACATCTTCGGAAGACTGTCTTCAGAAGACGCTTCAGTAGTTTGACTGTCTTCGGAAGTCGACTGTACACAATTCGTATCAAGAGTGGATTTGCTTTGCTTTTGTGTTAAGAGAGGCTTGGTACGAATCCTGAGTGGTGTGGTGAGTTCTTTTGTTATTTCGAGAAGTTGGAAGTCGGGAACTAGACCTGTGCCTTCCGGTCTTCCAAGCTTCTCAACTCCACATCTTCCTAGAGAGACTAGAAGACTGAAAGGCTGGCAAAATGAGCGAGAAGACGTGAGGGTCCATTTCGGGTCTCTTCTGTCCGACCTATAGCAGCCGTTCCTTCTTCTTCCTGAACTTAAGAAAGAGTCGTGAGAAGACTTGCTGGCAGAATCTGGAGAGAATGGTCGAGGGTCATGTCTTCCCATCATGCAGCAAGCTTCTTCTGAGTGTGTATGAGAGGTGAGAAGTCAGAAGAACAGAATGCACATGTCTTGAGTCTGTTGTGAGGATAGATTGCGTGTAGGAAGACGAAGACAGGTGAGACCAGTGAAGGGAAGTCTGACTTCTGGAGGTCTTCCGAGAAAGACATTGAATCGGAAGCTGTCTCGTGTGTCTTCCCAGAGGCCATTGTCACCGCAGGAGCCCGCAACCATCTTCTGAACTTGTCATGCACTTATGTTTTGCGAATCTTGTATCTTCTGATAGGAAGTAGGATGTAATGCAAGGTGGGTTGTCTTCTTGGTAATCCATGCGAGGCCTTGCTTAGTTAGGATTGAGTAGATATAACTCGGAAGACGAGAGGAAGTTAGGAAGCACTGTTAGAATCCCGGAAGACGGAGTAGTTGTCTTCTAGAAGACTAGATCCGTCTTCTGAGAGTGGAAGCTATACTGTGAGGACTTAGGGAAGGACTGAGCCTTTGACTCACAACAAGTACGTCACTTCTTCCAAGGGGTTAGCGCAGCTGAAGAAGAGCAACCAGGAGTTGCAGGCGCGCTTACAGCAGCGTGACCAAGAGGTTCTGCGAGTACAGGATAAGCTCATCGCCCTTGCAGAAGAGAAGACGACGTGGAAGACACTGCGAGAAGCCGTAGAAGCGCAGGCTGCAGCCGAGAAGACGCAGGGAGAAGCAGCGGAAGCTCGTGCGCAGGGGTTGCTAGCTCAATTGGTGGAAGCGCTTCGGAAGAAGTTCAACTTCACCGCGAGTAGGAAGTTGCTTACCCTGACTAGAGGATGGGACGCGGAGTCCAAAGCAATGTTTGTGGAGTGCAAGGAGAGTATGTTCAGGTCCTAGGATCGGCAGATAGAGGGAATGAAGACGCTCTATGGTCTTCCCTTGATCCCGCCACCAGTAAATGCATCTTCCCAAGCACCAGCATCATGGACAAGACCAGACTTGGAGAAGGAGGAGTTCGACCTCGCTGTGCACTTGGTAGTGACAGCGTTGAAAGACGGAAGACATCTTCGGAAGACAAGACGTCTTCTGGAAGACAGGAAGGAAGACCGTCTTCCCAAGTATTCCATGTGGAGGAAGCGACTTCTCTGGACCCTTATGAGGTCACCATGGCTCCCAGTGTCAAACTAGTCCCTCAGAAGAGCGAGGAAGCACAAGTCGACCCAGCTTCCCAGAAGACGCTTCTGTCTTCTGAAGCAGCAGCAGCAGAGTCAGCGATGAACATGGAGGAGGAGACCACCTCAGCGACACCCGAGGTAATTACAGGGCTTCCCAGCCTATCAGAAGCCGTTTTAGTAGTTCAGGTACGAATAGATCAGGAGGGAATGGCATCCGAGCCATTAGAATAGATAAGCAAGGCCCAGAAGATCAGGAGATTGTCCAAACTTAGTAAGTGCCCAAAATACTATATTAGGAAAAGACAGGTCCAATTTAATTTTAGATCAGTGACCATGTGGCAGAGTAGACAGCGTAGGGTAAAACAACCAGATGGCTAATTAGGAAAAGGGAACCGTTTTTTCATGTGAGGTGGTAACCTTCTGGCGATGTCCATCCCTCCCTGATTGCAGTCGAAGGTTGGAGGGGATTCTTTCTGCACCTCAATTCGAGTGCATAAGTAGGATGACAGAGTAGGAATTAGGAGCTCTCTGCATACACACCAACATCTTACGGTGCAGGAGACTCATGACACATTATACGCTACAGAGGTCTGCACATATACAGATTCTACAGTGCAGACAGATTAGCTCTGCTCGATGTTAGACTAAGGGAATCATGCAGGAAGAAGTCTGCATTCTCTAGTTATCAGCAGCGGCTTGGAGATGTAGGTGTCAGTAGTGACAGTCTAGGAACAGGGAACGGCATCCTCGTGCAGTCCTGTTAGCTAGGCTGGTGTGTCGAGGAGTAGACGCAGACAGTAGAGGGAGTGAGCTTCCCAACACCTATGTGACTTCTTCTCGGGGAATAGATTGTGGATTTGAGTGCAGCAGCTTTGTCCATGTCTTCTGGATGGTGGGTTCACTGAATTCGCTCCCAATTGTGCATGAGAAGTCTTCTTCTTGAGTGGCGGTGAATGTCAACAGTTGTGGAGTGTAGCTTGACTCGTTCAGTAGAGCACTTGGGATCTACGTACGAACGGTCTTCTGGGTAAGGGATCCCAGAAGACAGAGCAATCAGAGCAGCGAAGTGAAGAAGAAAGAAGCCTTCTTCCCGCAACAGAAGACGACATCCTCGAGTAGAAGACGGTGCTACAGTACTCATGTTTGTTGTCTTCCTCCCCAAACTATTACAAGCAGGGATGGCTTGTTAGTCAGGATCCGGACTAGAAGCCTGTCGGAATCTTAATTGCCTCTTTTCATCTTGTTTTCTCTTGTTTGGATTTCATCTTCTTCCCATCTTCCCCCATCTTCCCAATCTTCTTATCTTCTTCTAGTGAGCTTCCGAGACTTCTATTGAGCTTCCGTGAAGGTGAATGTCGTTGTAGTGCTGCAGGAAGACAACTTCCGTAGGCAGAAGCCTGGGAAGGCTACAGGAGGCATACCCCCTGTGATTTATCCAACCCGATGGAATGTGAGTGTGAGAATAAGGTGTAACGACCGTTGCTAGTCGACTTCTACGAAGCCGGACAGCCTTCTGGAGGTGTGAGAAGACGAGTTGAACCTCCAGAAGACGAGAATCGCTTCAGGAAGACGGTATCGAGAAGACCGGAAGAAGCAACCTGGAAGCAGGAAGATCGTCTTCCCGAGCTTCTCTGTGAATAGTTGTGTGATATTTTAGTTGGTAGTTGTTTGTTTGGGTCCAGAGCACCATTTGGCGTGTCTGGAAGACGTGTTGGTTTGTGTGGTTTTGTGAGAAGACGGGATTTCTAGGCAAAACCCGTGTGTTTGTGTGTTTGAACAGATCTTAGAACTTAGAGCAGCGTTACTTGTGCAAATCCTCTGTGGGAACAATATCTTGTATACTAAATGGGCAAAAGGAGAAATCCTGCGTCACTACAACGAGCATCACCCAACAAAGGAACGTTCTCCAAGATGTACGCTGGAGAATCCACCTGATGCATCTGGAGATGTCATAAGATCCGTAACATCTCCCATAACATCCTAGATCGCGGGTCATGTAAACCCTGACCTCTCCCAGCACGCGTGTGACATTGACATGGCCATCCGGCTATCACCAAGTGAATCGTGCCCATAAACGTAAGATCCTGTGCCCCCAGCAGCGAAATATCCGACGGTAATGCTTGCTGGTATCCTCTAACAGCTGATATGGACAACAACTCAGGATATCTTTGCACCAAACGTGCCACATGTCGCAATGAGATGCGTCTCGCAATCTCATCTCTCTCCACATACAAGTATCGCTGTACTTGTATACCTACCTGCAATACCGCAGCCAAACCTGTGCTGATCTCTCCAAACAGCTCCAGCACACATACACCCTCCTCTGGATACTGCCACACAATGGGAGTCATATCCAACGGTGATAAAGTCACAGGACCAGTAGCAGGAACAACCCTTTGTTCCTCTACTGGTGGTACAAAGGCTTCACTCCAAGCCTACTGCACCAACTGATCAACATACTACTACAACTCTCCACTCGAACTCCAGAGTGGAACATCCAAGGTAGATGGTACTAACGTAGACATGCTAGGCATGTCCTCCACCTCCTCAAAGACCGGAGCATCTTCCGCATGGGCATTGCCTCCAACAACTCGTCCGGCCAAGTGATGACCGAACTGAACCCTGCAACGAATGCCATCGTCCCTGGTGTAGGCTCCGTCGTCCCAACTCTAGCACTGAACCGTATTGGTAAGCGGCTCAGTCGTCTCTCACCGGATTGCCAACCTGATCTATAAGATATTATCTTCGCCCAATAGTCGATCACGAACCCCATAGGGTATAACACAGCATCTCCAACCAATACATCATAAGACTCTACGGTTGTAACGATGGCCTTGGCCCTCACCATAGAGCCATCCGTGGGGTGATCAGGTCTGTAAACCCTCCGTGGTCCTATCGATCAACTACCCCCCGATCTCTCAACCTCCACGATCGTCATCCACGAATCTGCAACATGTCGGGCCTGTCTCTCACTCAGGGGTCACCTCTGATGGCTTTGATGGAAGCACACCATGAACTTGAAGGGAAAATGCTAAGTTCACTCATTCATACACCCACAAACTTATCCACTAAAAATCTCCTTAAACATATCAACTAAAATCCTCCATTCTAACGACGTCTCTCAAGTTCTCACATGCTAAAAATATCCCACACTCTCTATATTACTCAAGTTGTCATTACGACAATGTGAAAACAAGGATGAGGAGCTCTTCTCTACTCCTCTATTTATACATTCTAGGTTTTTACTTTGGTACCCCCGGTAACTCAGCCGTAACTACTTTTACCGGGTTTTACTAAGATATTACTTAAGGTAAAAGCATTGATCACATGGGCTTTTTACCTTTTCACATGGGCTTATTCCTTCAAAGTCAACAACTTCTAGAAAGATTCTGGAATATTCTCAAGGAATCTCGAATTTCCACCCCCCTCTACACTAGGACCCACTAAAAAGGAAACATGTGGAATCTCTTCTTGTTTTTAATGCCCACAAAGTCCACAACTTTAATCCAACCACTAATATCAAGTCAAAAAGGAGATAAGGGATACTTTCCACCTCCTTTCTACCTTTTAGACAAGATGACAAGATAGTAGTGCTCACTCTTTAGCAAATATCTGAATTCTGCCAAAAGTACAGCTAAGTTTAACCATAACTAACTTTTAGCTAGTCAGGACTAACTTGATATCTCCTTAAAGTACTTTGGCAGCAAATAAACATTCTCAACACTTAGTTATAACTAAATACCTTACTAATAAACAAACTTCCTATGTGTAACATAGGTCGTTACATTTTACCCCCGGACTAAATTTTCGCTCCGTCCTCGGAGTGAAGAGAGAACTTTCGTCGATGAAACAACTTCAACTTGTCATGATTTACCCGATCGAATCTCCTTCCTCCCAGCTCCTGAAGGTCATATGTGAAGTTGCTCCACACCTTATCTACAACAAAAGGACCAAAATATCTCGGAAGAAACTTCCTCCTAGCCCTCTTGAATCTGATAGCATCATACAACATAACCCAATCTCCGACTTGAAAAGGTTTTACCTCCCTCTTGCCCAACCGTTTGTCGTAACTCTTTTTTTGATACGCCTGAGCTCGTTCCATCCGGATCATTGCTACCGCTCGGGTCTCTTCCAACTCCATGAGTTGCTCCCTTCTTGATATGACCACGTCTTCTCCTCTCGATCTCTTCAACTTTCGTTGAATAGTTTGAAAAGTATCCAATTCGAATTGGATTGGCAACTTGGACTCCACTCCATAAACCAGTCGAAATGGGGAGTACCCAGTAGAAGTCTTTGTTGTCGTTCGGTACTCCCATAAGATGGCATGTAGCCTCTTATCCCAAGTATGTTTCGCAATCTCAACACCAGCATCTTTGGCGAGCATCATACAAAGTGTAAGATTGGTCTTCTCCGCAAGACCATTAGCATTTGGTTTGTATGAGGTCGTTACTCGTGGCTTGATAGAAAAGTGTTGTAGCATAGCAGTAGTCATGCTCCCTACAAACTCTCCTCCTCTATCTGAGACCAACTCTAACGGACATCCAAATCTGGTGATGATCCTCTCCCATAGGAATCTACCGATTACAATGTATCTATTGCCTCGAGGTGTCTTATTAAGAGGACCTACAAAGTCAATACCCCACTTCTCAAACGGCCCTAATATTGGAATTGATCTTAACGGAGGTGTTCTAGTAGACTTTAGAGCAAATGCTTGACATACGTCACAAGTTTTGCAATAGTCTAAACACTCTTTGAAAATCCCTCTCCAGTGATAACCCGCATCCAAAATCTTGAAGGCTGTTATCTTACCAGCAAAGTGACCTCCGCAAACAGTTCCGTCGTGAAACTCGTGCATTAACTTGAATGCCTCCTTCTGACCAACTGCTCTCCTTAGTAACCCATCTGCTCCTTGATGAAACAGAATTCCCTCCACCATGGTGTAAGGTTTGCATCTCTTGATCAACGCGTTACGTTCTCGGGTATGCATACCTTCTGGAAAAGAGCCATCTACAAAGAAACTCCAGATTTCCTTGTACTCGTCCGGTATCTCCTCGATGCTTGTGATGGTCATCAGATGCTCGTCTGGAAATGAATCATCAAACAGTTCTTCTCCCTCATCATCATAAGCCCTTGACAAAAGATCAGCATTCGCATGCTTCTTCCCTGGTCTATCTTCGATCACATAATCGTATTCTGTTAGAAGGATCTTCCAACGAGCAATACGACCTTCGGCATTAGGCTTATTAAAGATATACTTTAAAGCCTTGTGATCTGTGACTATGGAAAATTTCCCTCCTAGCAAGTAATGTCGGAATTTCTTCAATCCAAAGATCACCGCTAATCCTTCTCGTTCAGTCACGGAGTAATTCTTCTCCGCTGGCACCATCTGCCTACTAGCATAAGCTATAGGATGATCATGCCCATCTCCATCTAGCTGACTTAATGTACATCCGATTGCTACATTGGAGGCATCCGTATACAGAATAAATGTTTTACTCCACTCAGGTTTAGCAAGTATAGGAGCTGGCACTAATGCCTTTTTCAACTCCTCAAATGCTTCCTTTGCCTTCTGATCATGCACTATCAAGTCAAAATCAACTCCTTTCTTCATGTACATAGTCAAAGCTATTGCTTTGTTTGAGAAGGAAAAGACAAATCTACGATAATATCCAACCATCCCAAGAAACTGTCTCAACTTTGTCAAGTTGATCGGAAATGGAAGATCCACAATCTTCTTCACCTTCTCAGGATCTACCGCAATCCCCTTCTTGAAAATGATGTGTCCTAACAGCAGACCTTCTTCGCAGCCAAAGATGCACTTTTCTGGATTCAGAGAAGCGTTAGCTTGCTCCAACCGCTGCAGAACTTTGATCACATGATCAAAGTGATCCTCCTTTCTTCCGTACACACAGAAATCATCAATGAAATCACGAACAAACTTTCCTATGAATGGTTCGAACACCTTGTTCATGAACCTCTGAAACGTGGCCGGAGCATTACACAGTCCGAATGGCATCACTCGAAATGCAAATGTTCCCCAAGGAGTAGTGAAAGTAGTCAACTGCTGGTACTCCTGTGCTATCTTGATTTGGTTGTATCCACTATAACCATCACCAAAGTTGTACCACTCATGACCAGCAACTTCCTCCAAAATCTCATCTATAAATGGTAGAGGATAATAATCCTTCTTGGTAACTGCATTCAGCTTCTTATAGTCTATGCACACTCGCAACTTACCATTCTTCTTCTTGACAATCACAATGGGTGAAACCCATTCTGAGTTCTCCACCTCGTAGATGAAACTCGCCTCCCTCAACTTGTCTATCTCCTCCTTGACCATCATCGCTGTTGTAGGATTGACCCTTCTCTGTTTTTGTCGAACTGGTCTTGCGTTCTCCTCCAATTCGATTCGATGAGTCTCGAGAGTCACCTCCTTCAAATCCTTGTAGCTGAAAGCAAACACATGGATATATTTTCAAAATATATCTAGGAATCTACTTTTCTCCTCTTGAGTGACATTGATACCAAACTTCAGGGTAGAGAGTCTTCTCACAATCTCTGCCTCACTCAACTCTTCTTTGTCATGATCTTTCTCCACTACTGGTCGAGGCAACAAGTCAATAGCACTAAGCTGATGTAATGATTCTTCTCGATCAAATCCTTCATCCTCAGAGGAGGATTCTTGATCGTAAGAATCTCCGGTATCTACTTCCGAGACACTCTGATCATCCTCCGTATCAGATTCCCAGTAGTCACTAGTGGGTCTATCAGAGTCAGAAGTCACAACTCCAACACCCGAGAGAGGAACTATCACTCTATGATCTCTAGGCCCAATCCGTAAGTATCCCTTGTGCCACCTATCAGTGGTGCGCACAGCTCTCAACCAAGGCCTACCTAGGAGCAAATCATAACTAGAGTCCTTTAACACTTGAAAGGACTTCAATGTTTGAACTCCCATCATAGACACGACCACCTTCTCTAACACACCAAGAGGTCTTACCCGTTGCTTGTTAGTCATCCCCACGACAATGCTAGCCGGGCGAGTTGGTTCCATCCCCAACTTCTTCATCAACCTCTCTGATATGGCGTTTACAGCCGATCCTCCATCCACCAATACGTCAGAGACGTAGTGACCATTCAACCGGACTTCAATCTTTGAAGCCCTAGTGCATACCTCTGAAGCATGCACATCCACCACACCAACTCCCACAGACTTTGATGTCTTGCTCTTGGGTTTCTTCTTCTTGCTTCTCTTAGAACTCAGTCCTCCTTTGAGTTCTCTTCGTAAGCTGGGATTAAGTGCGATCAGTTGTCCAACAGTGATGTTGGCTTTCTGAGCACCCACATCTTCAACCACATCATATCCCGCTTGGGAAGATGAAATGGTGAAATCCGCCATCCCTAGCTTCCTTCTTGGCTCCCTTGGTGTACTCGAAACATTACTCGAACGAGTACTTCTACTTGCTGACTCCTCCATGAAAACCGGTTCATCGGAAAATCGAGTTCTTTTTCTTTCTTGAGCTAAAAGCTCCACCGGTGCATGAGAAGAGTTTGAACTTTCTCCTTTCTCGTAGATGGGATCTCGTACGACATCGATAGTAGCCACCCCCTTGTCTCGTCCTTGTGATGGATTTCCTCCACCCACATTCATTCTGACGGCTTCGGCACCTCTTGCTCCGTTGTTAGGACAATTTCGCTGGAAATGAGAACCTCCACACGTCCAACAAGTGATTCCTCCAAAGTTACCTTGGTTGCCTCCAAAGTTACCTTGATTTCCTCGGTTGGGATTGTTGTCGTAACCTCTTTGACCTCCTCCTCCACCTTTGTTCCTCCATTCTCGTAACTGCACCACGTTTATCTTGAGATCCGCAAGAGTATCGGTGATGCTCTTCAGCTCGGCATGAAAATCAGAGGTGGCAGTAGACATCGTTGTTGGGACAAACGGTCTTTGTTGATATAGTCCCAAGCTCTAGTAGATCGACGACTACCATTAGCCGGAGTGGTTAGGGTTGTTAGAGTTAGTTAGAGGGCTAACCCACCATTAGGGTTTCCCTTGTACTCACCACCACTATATATACAGAGAGAGGCAAAGCCTCTCTCATCTCATTCCTATTTTACTTCCTTGTCTACTCGCTCTCTCTCTCTTCTTGGAGTGTCCTCGAAGTATCGATCTTTCTACATGGTATCAGAGCTGGTGAGAGCGTGTGTCCCTTGCTGATGAGCAAGATGGAGATTGGAGTACAGGAGAGAGCAGCCGGAGTTGTGCTTGATGTCGAGCACTATCCTGCTGATGCGTTCGGGTGAGGCGAAACCGTTTCTTTCGCCACCAGAAACTTTGAACGCGATTTCGGAGGCCTAGACGATTTTTTCTCGCTGTTTTCTGTCGACCAGCCCTTCTAGGGCTGTCTTGCTCAGAAGGTGCGAATTGTGTACTGGGCCAAGTTTCAGTCGATTTGAAGATTTCCAGCGGCAGATTTTCAAACGGATCTTTTTCGACCAAAACGAAAGTTTTAGGACTTGAGTCCAAAACTAATCCTGTTTCGAGGGGTCGCACGCCCATTTTCGACCTCATTTGGTCCAGTTTCGACCTTTCTTGGTGTGTTCTTTCGACGTTTCCGTCGTGTTTTGTACACCTACAGTTCGCGCACAGGTTCTTTTCTCGTTGTCACTGCAGGAGGAGTTCGTGGAGTCGCCTCGTCGTGACTTGTGACAACTCTTGATCGCGCGGTGGGGAGAGACGAGTTTTGTGCAGTTTCTGGGAGGTTTTCCGCGTACAGAACAGTGCAATTTCAACATTGCAGCTATGGCGGAGTCTGTGTCTTTGATCACTGGAGAAAAACTCGACAAGAACAACTACCAAGTGTGGAAGTTCCGGATGAAGACTTTCCTGCAGGGACAAGATCTATGGGATCTTATCACTGAGGAGGAGAAAGCGCCTGAAGTGCCAATTTCTGATCCGAAATTCAAGGAGTGGAAGAAGCGCTCATATCAGGCTATTCACTACATCGCGCTGACAGTTTCAGCATCGATGATCGGTCACATCCAGGATTGTGATACGCCCAAGAAAGCTTGGGATGCACTCTCGCATCTGTTTCAATCCGGAACAGAGGCGCGGAAGCTGCAATTGCTGCAGCAGTTCAATACCGTGAAGAAGGGGTCGATGTGCATAAACGACTATGTGAACGGGGTCAAGCAGCTTGCGGATCAGCTATCTTCTGTCAAAGTCGAGATTGATCTCACTGTCTTGATCGGAGCCACATTGCAGGGACTGCCTGCAGAGTACAAACAGTTCATAACATCGATTTCGACCAGAGAACCTCTTCCGCGGTTTGATGAGCTTGGTCCTATGATGTTAGGAGAGGAGGTGCGCCTACTGGGGAGTTCTACTTCGACGGGTCAGCAAGAATCTGTCTATTTTGCAGGTTCTGGAGGATCTCGAGGTAGGGGTCGTGGCAAAGGTGCTGGACGTGGACGGGGTCGCGGACAGCAACAGCAACAGCAATCGCAGAACCAGCAACAGTCTGGTGGTTCCAACAACAATCAGAGAAGAGCGCCTGGTTCCTGCAACTACTGCAAGAAACAAGGCCACAATGCGAATCAGTGCTACAAGAAGCAGAACGATCAGAGACAACACGACAACAACCCCCAACAAGGTAACAGCAACCAGCAAGGCTATGCAGTCACTGAGCATGTCTATTCGGAGCAATTGCTGATTACTACGCATCAGAGTTATGCGACTTTCGAGCCACAGACTGACTGGGTGATCGACTCCGGCGCCACCAGTCACATGACTCCCCATCGGGAGTGGTTTAGTTCACTCGAGCCTGTGGAGACTCCACAGTTTATGGTGACAGGAGATGACACCAAGCACAAGATCCAGCACAAGGGTAACATTCCATTTGACATTCCTGCCTCAACGTTTACTGGTATACGGAATGTCTTACATGTACCTACATTGACTAGAAACCTGCTATCTGTAGGACAGTTGATAGAGCAGGGTCTGCAAGTGCGTTTCAATAAAGATGGATGCTTTATTGAAGATTCGAATGGCACTGTCATAGCTCGAGGTATCAAGAGTGGTAGGCTGTTTAAACTAGATGCATCTGCGCCTAAGTTACAGGCTGCCATGTATGGACAGAGTGGTCCAGTAGTGTCTGATATTGACATCTGGCACAAGCGAATTGGGCACATGAACTTTCAGAGGCTGAAAAGTCTTCCGAGTTCTGACCTGGTTACAGGTCTGCCCAAATTCGAATCCAGTGAGCCCACTGGAGTCTGTGCAGCATGTCAATTCGGCAAGCAAGCTAGACAGCCCTTTAAGGGATCAGGCAGTAGAGCGAACAAGCTTCTGGAGCTTGTTCACACTGATGTATGGACTGCTTCTCAGCCAAGTATGACCGGTTTCCAGTACTTCGTGTCGTTCATTGATGATCATTCGCGTTATACTTGGATCTATTTGTTGAGAAACAAGTCCTCTGCCGAAGTACTGTCAGCATTCCAGACTTTCCGCAAGTTGGTGGAAAAACAGTCTGGAGCATCTATCCTCTGTTTGAGATCTGATGGAGGAGGCGAGTTTCTTTCTGGAGAGTTCGATGCATATCTGCGTGAGCATGGTATCCGACGCCAGAAGACCTGCAGCTACAGTCCGCAGCAGAACGGGGTTGCGGAGCGCAAGAATCGACACATAGCAGAAGCTGCTCGTGCGATGTTGAACGAGAAGACCATGTCTAGACCTTACTGGGCAGAAGCTGTTTCATGTGCGGTGTATCTGATGAACCGGACGCCTACAACGGCAGTCCACAGCAAGACACCGATGGAGGTCTTCACAGACAGTAAGCCTGATTACTCTTTCCTTAAAGTTTTCGGATGTATCTGTTATGTGCACATACCTGATGAAAGACGTAAGAAACTAGATCCGAAAGCAGATAGATGTATTTTCCTTGGTTATGCTTCTGATATGTGCTACAATCCTTCGTCCAAGCAGTTCTATATCAGTAGAGATGTCGTGTTTGATGAGCTACAGTCTTGGTTTGCACCTGCACCTGTGATAGCCATCCCTGTACCTACTGTAGAACCAAGGAGTCAGTCCACTGTAGTACCTCAGAGTAGTACGTTGAGTGGAGGATCTGGAGAAGTCACTGATTCCAGATCAGAATCTGTTGCACATAGAGCTGTTGTTAACGCTGGAGTCCACGTAACACAGCCTAGTGGAACTAGTGTAGTTTCTACACAGGATGAGCGCGTGCTATTGCAGCGTATGTTTGACTCATCCAGATATGTGGATCTTCCACATCCCCTGGATACTTTGTCCCAGACCTTGGCGTCTACGTCAGATCAGTTGCAAGGGGAGGTGACTAGTGCATCGATTACCTCTCGCAGATCTGAGCGGTCAAAACATCCAGTGAGTAGGTATATGCATGAAGGTTTTCTTGCTGCGCACCATGCATATATGGCCAATGTTCTTCAGGAACAGGAACCGAGTTCGCTTGAGGAGGCGATGCACAAGGCCCAATGGGTAAGTGCTATGGAAGTTGAACTTGCTGTGCTTCATCACCAACAGACTTGGGAGTTGGTAGACTTACCTCAGAGTAAGAAAGCGATTGGTTGCAGGTGGGTTTTCAAGGTCAAGCGCAACTCGGATGGTACCGTGTGTCGGTACAAGGCCAGATTGGTAGCTAAGGGCTACGCACAGCAACATGGAGTGGATTTTGAGGAGACCTTTGCTCCTGTTGCGAAGATGGTGACTATTCGAACAGCAGTTGCAGTTGCAACTCAGAAAGGTTGGAAGATGCACCAGATGGACTTCAAGAACGCCTTCCTCAATGGCGATCTTGAGGAGGAGGTCTACATGCAGCAACCTCCTGGTTATGAGGATCCTAAGTTCCCTTCCCGTGTATGTAAGTTACGGAAGGCTCTCTATGGTCTGAAACAGGCACCAAGAGCATGGTATGCAAAGATCAATTCTTACTTGCAGTCTCTTGGTTTCCACCTGTGTAGTTCAGACTCTACTTTGTATTCATTGAGAATACGAGACCGGATTGTTGTGATCACCATCTATGTTGATGACTTGATCATTACCGGTAACTTTGAGGAGCTTATTTCCCAGATCAAGGATCACTTGAAATCCAAGTTCGAGATGATGGACTTAGGAGAACTCAAGTACTTCCTTGCCGTGGAGTTCATTAGAGATGGGAAGGATGTTTGGCTTGTACAGCGACAGTATGCTCTCAGTATGCTTGAGAGATTTGGTATGCTTGATTGCAAACCCATTGCTACACCATTAGAGCAAAGGGTAAAGCTAGGAGCAGAGGATGGTGAGTTGCTGGATGATCCACGCATGTACAGACAGATGGTTGGGAGTCTTATCTACTTGACCATCACCAGACCAGACTTGAGCTATGCTGTCGGTCTGATTAGTCAATTCATGCAGTCACCACGGAGACCACATTTTGAGGCTGTCAAGCGGATCCTCCGTTACGTGAAGTTCTCGATGCAGTACGGACTTCACTATCGATACGGTGGACCATTGTTGTTACATGGCTACACAGATGCTGATTGGGCAGGAAGTGCCGACAGGAGATCCACGTCAGGTTACGCTTTTGGACTTGGAAGCGCTGCTATAAGCTGGGCTTCTAAGAAGCAACCCACAGTTGCTTTGTCATCCACGGAAGCAGAGTATCGAGGAGCAACGAACGCAACATGCGAATCGATCTGGCTTCGATGTCTGCTATCTGATATTGGTGTGGAGTGTACAGATCCTGTTGTTGTATATACAGACAACATTAGCAGCATGAAGTTAGCTAGTAATCTTGTTTTCCATGCTAGGACGAAGCACATTGAGGTGCACTATCACTTTATTAGAGAGAAGGTCCTTGCAGGAGAGATTGAGCTCAGTTATGTGAGCACAGGAGATCAGGTTGCCGATATTTTCACTAAGGCGTTGCCTAGAGATAAGTTTGATGCTTTCAGACATTGTCTAGGAGTACAGGATGTAGAGATGAGCTTGAAGGGGAGTGTTGATATAGTCCCAAGCTCTAGTAGATCGACGGCTACCATTAGCCGGAGTGGTTAGGGTTGTTAGAGTTAGTTAGAGGGCTAACCCACCATTAGGGTTTCCCTTGTACTCACCACCACTATATATACAGAGAGAGGCAAAGCCTCTCTCATCTCATTCCTATTTTACTTCCTTGTCTACTCGCTCTCTCTCTCTTCTTGGAGTGTCCTCGAAGTATCGATCTTTCTACACTTGGCACCACCGTTGGAGTAGGAGCTGACGTTGAAGCAATCACCAATTGTGATGGTGCAGGTGCGATCGTCGTGGCTACACCAGGAGTCGGAGTCGACACCAGAGCAGCATGATGAGGTTGGATGATATCTCCTTCATCCAAACTCTCTTCCATGTTTGTCGCAATCTTGATGGCCTCCGCTTTGGTTGCTGGCTTCTCGTACCTCACTTGGGTTCGAATTGAAGGTCTCAACCCTCCCACCAAGTTCTTGGTCAACACTGCTCCAATACTCGCCATCGTTAGCTCCACATTGTCTCCACTCTTCCGTAAGACCGTCCGAAACCGTTGCTCCAACTTATCCACCCTTTCGGCATATTGCCGAACTTTCTCGTCGTCCCGTTGCTTCAAATGAGTAAGCTCCACCATGAGCTTCTCATAACTCTCTTCTGGAAGAAATTCTTCGATGAGTGCATTACTCAACGTCTCCCATGTGTCCTCAATTGCACCAGGTGTCTTGCTCTTCACTCGGTCGTCATACCACGTAAGAGCAAAATCTTCTAAAAACTCTGGCAGTAACAACACCCATTCTTCCTTCCTTCTCACGTTGTTTCCGATGCAACCCCTTTTGAAGTCTCGAACAAACGGTTCTACATCTTCATTGTCCTTCCCATGAAACACGGGTAGCTTTCCCATCTTGTAACTACTCTTTCTACTCTTCTAATTTTTGTGCAATAACTACTCGCTTAAAAGAGTACGAACATCACCAATTCCATTCGCGAATAATCTACCATTGGTAAAATGAAAGGAAATGGTTGTAACAACACCTCTTGTGCCATCTCTTCTCCCAAGGTAATCATGAGCCTGAGTCGCATCACCGTCTTCTCCACCATCCGAATGACGATCTCCATCACAACTCAGCCGAGTCCTCTTTTGAACTCGACAACTTCTCCGTCTCAGCTCTTTGAGTCTCGTTCAACTTCTCGACTACTGACGTAAGTAGGGCGGCCACATCGACGCACTTGTGTCCTCTTGATAGATCACCCACTCCACAACTTGGACAAGGATCTTCGCCTAGAAGATGAATTGGCGCTGGTGACGATGGACCCACTCGAAGACTTAAATCAGTAAACTCCCGCTTCCCTTTAGCTCTCTCGGTTCTGATTCTAGTTGGACAATTCACTACTTTATGTCCCAACCCTCTACAGAAATAACACCACAAGTCGGTTTCTACTCTTCTCCTCGGAGATTCTACTTGAGGTTTTGTACTAGGGTTCTCAAACTCAACGATAATCTCTTTTGAGCTCTCTCCGACGCTTACTATGACATCTAAACCTTGAGGAAGGTTTCTAAGTCTAACTTTCCAATCTTTTGAATTTCCACTCATGTTGCACCTTCTCAACCATTAAGTGGACAAAATATCATAGAGGAAAATAATTCTACATTACTTTCTTAACTCTTCCGAGCTTTATATTGGAAATCGTGCATTATACATGCTATACACAAAATAAAATCTAATCTAAATTTAACTATCGAAGATATGATCCTCCTCACCATCGTTTGTACTAATCACAACAGACATCTTGAACTCACTCTTGTAAAAATCCAACTCTACTTCACCAGGAGCATTCGTGGCCTCTACAGTGAATGATGCTTTAAACTCGGCTTTCTTCAAATCTGTGCCAATGGTCGCGGAAGCTTCTTCGTATAGGGTAAAGAGGGCACCCCAAGTGCTATAGATGCGGGTTCGTAACTCATCTATACTCAACTTGGGCTTCTCCGTCTCTGTTCGAACTCCTAAACGTCTCTTCTTCCACCTCGTCATTCGAACTGGATTCCCCATGAAGTATCTTCGAGACCTCCTTGTATGCCGAAACGTATATCTCTTAGTTGGTAAGAGATCTCTCCAAGATTTTTGTGGTCTCCAGTAGCTCAACCTCCAAGCTACTAAATCATGAAGTTTCAACAAAAACTTCCCTAATCAGAAGAGATGGTGATGACTGTACAAATTTTCAGAGAACTGAAATTTGTATATTTTCACTTCCCTCGTGGTTGTCAACCCCCTCCACTTTGAAAAATTCTTTCTCCCTCTTCAGACCTCATCTTCTCATGATTTCTTTTGTCCTGGATAGCTTATCAGCCACTCTAAAACACTGGAAAGTTTCTCAGGAAAATAAAATTCACAGAAAATCTGACAATGACTGTAAATATTTTTTCCAGATAACAGAATTCCTCAACTCTCACGAATAGACCCCCTCAACTTTGAAAATTCATTGCTCCCTCTCTAGACCACCTTTTCCTATGATTTCTTTTGTCTTAGATAGGTTATCAGCCAATCTAAAACACTGGAAAGTATCACAGGAAAATAAAATTCACAGAAAAGTTGACAGCGACTATACAAATTTTCCAGAGAGCAGAATTTCTAAACTCACAAATTTATCTCCTCTAATAACTTTTCTCTCCTCCTTTCTCTACAACTCTTGTTGCACCTTCTTTCAACTCTCCTCAAGCCCTTTCTAAGTGAACAAGATGTAAAGAATGACTTCGAACGCGTCATATATCACTACGGGATACACGAAAGGTTCTAACGTTGCTAACATCGCGTTAGCTCTCTCTCCTCCCAACGTTCTCTCCATGTGCTCTCTCATAATCTCCTTTTGTCAAATATAGAACTGAACTCTAAACATCGTTCAACGATCCCTTCAAGTGAGGTCCCGGCAACGGAACCAAAAAATGTAAACCCTCCGTGGTCCTATCGATCAACTACCCCCCGATCTCTCAACCTCCACGATCGTCATCCACGAATCTGCAACATGTCGGGCCTGTCTCTCACTCAGGGGTCACCTCTGATGGCTTTGATGGAAGCACACCATGAACTTGAAGGGAAAATGCTGAGTTCACTCATTCATACACCCACAAACTTATCCACTAAAAATCTCCTTAAACATATCAACTAAAATCCTCCATTCTAACGACGTCTCTCAAGTTCTCACATGCTAAAAATATCCCACACTCTCTATATTACTCAAGTTGTCATTACGACAATGTGAAAACAAGGATGAGGAGCTCTTCTCTACTCCTCTATTTATACATTCTAGGTTTTTACTTTGGTACCCCCGGTAACTCAGCCGTAACTACTTTTACCGGGTTTTACTAAGATATTACTTAAGGTAAAAGTATTGATCACATGGGCTTTTTACCTTTTCACATGGGCTTATTCCTTCAAAGTCAACAACTTCTAGAAAGATTCTGGAATATTCTCAAGGAATCTCGAATTTCCACCCCCCCTCTACACTAGGACCCACTAAAAAGGAAACATGTGGAATCTCTTCTTGTTTTTAATGCCCACAAAGTCCACAACTTTAATCCAACCACTAATATCAAGTCAAAAAGAAGATAAGGGATACTTTCCACCTCCTTTCTACCTTTTAGACAAGATGACAAGATAGTAGTGCTCACTCTTTAGCAAATATCTGAATTCTGCCAAAAGTACAGCTAAGTTTAACCATAACTAACTTTTAGCTAGTCAGGACTAACTTGATATCTCCTTAAAGTACTTTGGCAGCAAATAAACATTCTCAACACTTAGTTATAACTAAATACCTTACTAATAAACAAACTTCCTATGTGTAACATAGGTCGTTACAGGTCGAACTCTCACCGTCAACATCTCACGTGTCATGTGTAGAGCCCTACTTCCTGATCCCCCTAGAGATGTCTGCAACTGGAATGGACATCTCTCCACCTCGGACTTCTTTAGACCCAAACCAATACACGCCGCCTTTCCCAACATCAACGGTTGGGCTCCAGAGTCTAACAAGACCTTCTGAGATCGATACACTTTCCCTGAAGGTGCCATCAAACAGAAGATACCACTTCTGTTGTCCAACAACACCACATCTGGTGCCAAACCAGCACGGTCAATCGCCGACCTAGCTGGTAACTCATCTAACCTAGCAGTCGCCGCTTGCCAAGTACCACTGGTAGCTGCCCTGATCCTCGACTCCATGGACACGTCTACCGCCTCTCGCTGAACTACTTCAGCACTAGAAGTAACTACATCCTCGCTCTCACTGAGCGTGACTGCCAACTGGAACACTGGAGCCAAGTTGACTCCCAATGCTCTCATATCCGTGGCTGAGAATAGTGAGGCTCGCAAAACTGCTGTAGCCGCCCCCAACATTGGGTTCGACGTCGCATCCACAAACGTCGAAGGTGGAGTCACATCACACCCACTCTTGGATGTCGATGTCTCCAACTCTACTGCACCATCGGTAGGCCGTTTAGGAACCATAGATGTGGTCCTCAACGCCTCCGATAACGTGAACGACTGAGGAAGCCTGGCCTGTCTACCAGCCTCCTCGCGTTGTGGATCCAACTCCACTGACGCACCTCGTGGCTCAGAGACACGTATTGCACCTCTAGTCACTGCCGCAGATGCCTCAATCTGTGCCACACCAGCCATGAAGTCGAAGTCACCTCCTTCTCCTCCATAAGACGTGGAAGTCTCTGTTCCACCTGATCTCCGCTGAGCCATAGCCATACTAGCTATGCTCTGCTCCAACTGCTCAATCCGAGCAGCCATACCTGCTTCTGACGTCGTAGCAGGCGGTGGACCGACCGGTCCTCTCCCAGGTGCTGGACCTCTACCTCCAGCTCGACCACCACGGCCTCCTTGAGCTCCTCCGCCTCGTCCACGATCAGCCTTCCCTTGCCACAACTCGAGATGGAGATCAAAACAACGGTCACTACTGTGACTAGGTCGTCCGCAATGCTCACATTGCCTAGGTATTGCTTGAGACGTTCCTGACGTCTCATAACCACCTCTCCTCTGTGGATAGTGTTTTTGCTGATGAGGACCATCAAACAGGATTCTAGTCTGGATCCTGACTAACAAGCCATCCCTGCTTGTAATTGTTTGGGGAGGAAGACAACAAACGTGAGTACTGTAGCACCGTCTTCTACTCGAGGATGTCGTCTTCTGCTGTGAGAAGAAGGCTTCTTTCTTCTTCACTTCGCTGCTCTGACTGCTCTGTCTTCCGGGATCTCTTACCCAGAAGACCGTTCGTACGTAGATCCCAAAGTGCTCTACTGAACAAGTCAAGCTACACTTCCACAACTGTTGACAGTCACCGCCACTCAAGAAGGACACTTCCCATGCACAATTGGGAGCGAATTCAATGAACCCACCATCCAGAAGACATGGACAAAGCTTCTGCACTCAAATCCACAATCTATTCCCCGAGAAGAAGTCACAATGGCATTGGGAAGCTCACTCCCTCTACTTCCTGCGTCTACTCCTCGACACACCAGCCTAGCTAACAGGACTGCACGAGGATGCCGTTCCCTGTTCCCAGACTGTCCACTACTTCTACCTACATCTTCGAACCACTGCTGGTACGAGTATGCAGACCCCTCCTGTATATTCCAAGACTATTCGTATGTTTCCAACAACGAGTGTAGTGAGCTAAGACTGTCTATCTTGTGTCTCTGCTCTAATGTGTCCCGTCCGCTGTCGTGTTGTGAGACGTTCATGTAGTTCTTGTTGTACATGACAATGCTACATATTCACTTCGGGAGCTTGATGGATCAAAGCTCAAAGTTCCCATTGCAGGAAAGCGTGTGAAACTCTTCAAGAAGCGAGATGAAGAGATAAGCGTGGAAGAAGTCAGAGCGGAGTTTGATCTCTTGGACGACGACGAGGATGATTTGGTTGTTGAGGATGCTGATAACGATGACATCATTCAAGACGACGAAGACGTTGTGTGATGCCATCCACAACTTGTAAGTGTTTGTGGCGCATGCCGGAGGATGCGTAGGTTTAGAGGGGGTGGATGTCGTGTTGTGAGACGTTCCATATGTGAATTCAGTGTAGAACGGGTGTTGTGTTTTCTTTTGTTTTCGGTGAACCTTTTGTGTAGTTCGCATGAGAGGGTATTAGGTGTCACGTTCACAGAGATCTGGATGTGAGATCGCACGATAACAATATGTGCCGACTCAATGATCCGTGAACGTTCGCGTGAATGGCTCTTGTTGTCAAACATAGGTATAAGATAGTGGATTGGGGGTTTGTGAGGCATTCTTCTGGAAGGGGTAGTTTTCATGAGTGTGTCTTAGTGTCTTACGTGATAAGAAGGAGCGGCAGGAGTTGTATTCATGGATGGAGGACTGAATCGAGTTCCAAATCTGCCATTTCCGAACTCGTTTCATATCAAGCTTCACTTGATCCACCGCGATCACTTTCGACAGTGGTTCGTCGCCTACTTTGGAGAAGAGTTCATGGGGAGGATGATGGACTCGCCTACTCCGGTGATCTTACCAATCGTCACGTATGAAGAGGACTGGGACTTGACAGTGTACATCTTACTTTGACGAGGACCAATGGACCTGAATTATCCAGCCAACATCCCTTTCAACGTCTGGGTGGATGTTCGATGTCACTGTCGGCGGAAGATCAATCATCGTGTGTGGATCGCAAGGAACTTTGGGGAGGAGTACTGTAATCAAGTGATGGCTTCTCCATTTCCTTTTGTAGTACCTTTCATCGTAAATCGGTTCCAGGTCGTCATCTTGACCTTGTACTGAATCTTAAGTATTGAGTACGATCTCTATAGTTCGACGAATGTAATTAACCTAAGGTTGGGGCCGATGCCTTGAAGGCATGAGAGGATAGTAAGGTTATAGTTGTTCTAGGGTACCAAGTAGAGGACAAAAGAGATTTTCAGATCTGTTTTCTTATTGGTCCATTTTCGACCAATCAACGCCATTCCAGATCTGCAGACGGCTTTAGGGTTTTGGAGGTCTTCCCGAGGGTCATTTGAGGAGTGAGTGGTCTTGTTGGAAAGCTCTCGAGACGGGCTACACTCTGGAGACAAAGATCAGGCGATTTGGAGTTCTGAGGAGAGAGTGATGGACGTTGAAAGTCAGGGGGGTCAAATCGGTACCCCGAGCCACGTTTTGGAGTGATCCGGGAGTTTGAGAGGTGATCTTTAGAAGCTGTCAAGGGGATCGAGTAGTTCACTCCGTGCTGGTTGTATTGATGTAAAACAATCCTACATTTGGGTTGGATTTGCTCCTGAAATGATCAATTGAAGTTGGCTGTTACAGTTGAGAGGTATGAGAAAATCCGCTTTCTTTGGATTCAAAGCTTGAGTTGCTCCGTGCACATGGGATTGGATCTCTGAGTGAAACTTTCCAGGATGAGAGTGTGCCCTATCAGCTAGTCACATGTGAAATTTCAGTTCAATTGGGTAAGAGAATGTGTGGAGATCTAGGATTTTGGCCATCGAGATCTGTAAAGCTCAGAAGTTAGCACAGGCGGGTGGCTTGATTCATCGCGGACAGTTGGGGGTCAGATCTGAGACTGAAATTTCATACAGTAGTAGAAAAGGGTCAGAGGGGATGTCCTGTGGAGTTTGAGCCTGATTGGATAATCGAGGAGAAGGCACGAGAGTGTCAAAGTTCAGTTTGCAGCGAGGCGAGAAAGACGTAGAGAGATTTTGCTGAAATCTCTTGGTTAGAGTTGAACAAAAACGACTTGAAGATGGGAGGTGTGCTTCTTGGGGGTGTCGTGTGGATGACAAAGAGGCTGTATTGTGAGATTGGTACGGCGATCATGCTCAGTGGAGGTGCCACGTCTTGCTGAAGCTGAGGTACCGTTATCCTCGGTGTCACGCCCCGAGTTTCTAGCTGTTTTGCTGCCGATATGTCTTGTATCGTTGGGAAGCTTGTGTAGTAGGTGCTCCTTGCTGTGGACATCTTCCTGAGCAAACTCGTATCAGCGAACAATAGAAGGTCAGAGGCTACAATTAGGTAGTTTGTCGAGAAGAAGTAGTGAAGCGGATGTGGATGAGAGATTGTATGAAGAGTGTTTGGGATCTAAAGCAGACACGTACCGTGTATGAGCCTTGCCTTTATCTAGAGTGGAATCGAGCTCCGAGTCATTTGTGTGATGCACATGTGCTACACTTGGGTCAAGTTAGCTCGCTAGTAACCTACAAAAAAACACTGATAGATTAGATATTGAGAGCGTAAGTTTTCATCGGTTAGGTCGTAGATCCAGTTGTATCTCTCTACAGCCAGATACCCCGATATTCCCAGACCATATTTCACGCCCTACGACACCGCCTGCACCATGGAATCGATGTGTGCAGTCGCTACAGAATTCTACAGAACTGGTAGCACAGGCAGAACTCTATCTCCTACTCTGCTATCCTACTTATGTTGCTGCCGTGAGAACCAGGGGAGGCGACCACCAAGGAGAGAGAGGCGCTGACAGGAGGTTTGCTACCTCACATGCAAGCGGTTCCCCTGCCCGAATTGGTCATCTGCCTTGTCCTTCCTACGCTACCTATGCTGCCACATGGTGTCCTAACTAATATTACATGGGAAAACTGCCACCCTTAAGATAGCATGTTCAATTCTACTATATTTGGAATGGTGAATGAAGTTACTAACTACTCAGATTGCACGGAGGCAATCTCTACCTGTCTGCTCCTATCGGAGCTCTTAATGCGGCTTCTGATAAGCTAGAAAGGCCTGCAGTTACCTCGGGTGTCACTGAGGTGACTTCCTCCTCATCGTCTCTTGCTGGCTCTGCTGTCGCTGCTGCTGCGTCTTCCTCGGCTTCGGCTTCTGCTTCGGAAGACAGAAGCGTCTTCTGGGAAGCGGAGTCGACCGATGCTTCTTCCGTCTTCTGAGGCACGAGTGCGGGACTAGGGACCATGGGGACCTCATGGGGATCCGGGAAAGTCGTTTCCTCCACGCGGAATACCTGGGAAGACGGCTCGTCTTCTTGTCTTCCAAAAGACATCTTGTCTTCCGGGGCGTCTTCTGGAGTCTTCTCGGCTTTCAACGCTATCACCACCAAGTGTACAGCGAGATCGAACTCCTCCTTCTCCATTCCGGATCCAGTCGATGGTGCTGGAGCGTGGGAAGATGCGGTTGCAGGGGTCGGAAGCGAGAGAAGACCATAAAGTGTCTTCACTCCTTCTACTTGGCGATCCAAGTACCTGAACATGCTCTCCCGGCATTCCACCAACATCGCTTTGGACTCGCTGTCCCATCCTCTAGCTAAGGTAAGTAACTTCCTACCTGCGGTGTAGTTGAACTTCTTCCGAAGCGCTTCCACCGACTGTGCCAACATCTTCTGTGCACGGGCCTCTGCTGCTTCCCGCTGCGTCTTCTCAGCTGCAGCTCGCGCTTCTGCGGCTTCTCGCTGCGTCTTCCATATGGTCTGCTCTTCTGCGAGGGCTGTGATCTTCTCTCGCACTCGGGTGACTTCCTGATTGCGCTGCTGTACCCGCGCCTGCAACTCCTGGTTGCTCTTCCGAAGCTGCACCAGCTCCTTGGCAGAAGCGGCTGCTTCCGCCTTGTACCTGGCTGCAAGCTTCTCCGTGGTGCGGAGACTAGCTTCCAGCGACTCCATCTTCTTCTGGTCTTCCCCTTGTCGCAGCAAGGTGCGCAGGCCGAATCCAGGTTGTAAGGGCTTCTCCTGTGCCCTCGCTCTCCTCTCCAGCAACTCCATAGCTGGCTGGATCTCCTTCTGGAAGTAGGCACTGAACTCCTCCAGTCGTCTTCCTGCGGAAGATAAGTTCATCTCCATCACTCGCTCCGCGGTGTCGACTTCGTCTTCCAGAGGCAAGGAAGCCTCTTCCACCACTACGGTCTTCATCTTTTGCGGACGAGAAGAAGCTACTCTTCTCATCTTCCGGTGTCGGAGTGTAATCCGTCTACCTAGGAAAGCGCCGGGCTTCTAGCTGTGGTTGTTCACTCAAGAGGTTGGCTTTCAGGTTACAACAGGGGCTATAAACACTCACACAAATGTGTAAGATCTAGTAATATACCCAGAAGACGAAATTCAGGTCTAGCTGGCAGTAATAGGATCCGACGGTGAACTTTGACACTCACGGAGAGGAAAACTATGAAGGTTTAGACCTCTAAACTTCCCCTGCATGCAGATGAGGTACTTCTGAACTCACAGACGAAATTTCAGCCTGAGATCAAATTCTGACACGGAGATATGAACAGAAAAGTTTTGAGCAAGAAAACTACGGCAATTTCTGGTACTTAGCTGGCTATTTCAACCTATAACAGGAGTTTGGCTCGATCAATTTCGAAGTTTCTTACAGGATTTGCAGTCTACAGGGTGCTGAACATCCCTGTGAAGTTGGGACTCCTGAATGTACACAGAACTGCAGATCTCCTCCTCTGAAGTCGCTGCTCTAGATTAAGAGCATTTCAGACCCCCTCAGCTTCAGCGGCCGCCCTGAATTACTCTGTTGCTCAATCGATATGAAACGTTTTGTGAAATCGTAGCCCTGCTGGCAGAGAACACAACCTCGAAGTTTTGAAGCAATTTCCTCAAATCTGCTGCGAGTGACACTGAAAACCCTAAATCCAACAAAAGTGATTCAATTCTAGCACAATTCGAACTTCAATTGCTCATAACTCCGTCTTTATTGACTCAAATCGATCGAAATTTTCACTGGAAGTGCTTGGCATGACGAGCCCTCTCTCCCTGTGCTCTCAGATTTCGAAGATCCCTCACCAAATGCTCGAACTCCACTCTAGAGCTCTGTTTCTAAATTTAGAGTTTAACAAAAGACAAAAATGGACCAATGGGAGTTCATAGCTCCACTTGGTTGTCCTTTAGTACCCTAAACCACGTGGCAACTTAATTTTACTCATAGGCTACCACGTCAAGCCCCCTAGAGTGCCAACATAAAACTTAAATTACTTAAAACGACACGCAGCCCTGAAAAATAACTTAAATCAGCTAGAAAGCGTGCATGGGCGACACGCAAATACAACCCATGAGCTTAAGCCCTATCAACATGATAATCAACCTACTAAGACTCAAAATAGTGTTAACACCGTATGCAAAGGTGTCAAACATATACATAAACGACTAGAAGTAATATAAGCTAACTTATAGAACTACTAAACTCAAGCGTCGGAGTAGAAATATAACATGTAGCCGCCAAGTAGCGCGACACCGGGGTGGAAGACTCCTCATGGCAGGAGCGGCTCTGTTCTTTGCGCTTCCTCGCATCGCAGCAGGAGCGCCCATCCATCCTTCGTCTTCTGGAGTCTTCGGAAGACTCCCAGGCGTTGTAGAAGCAGTCTTCTGTTCTGATCGGGTACTCAGCAGGTCTTCTTCCGAGTCGGACTCCGATCCTGAATGAATGAGGGAGATGGGTGTCCTCGGTACACTTCTGTGACCCATCTTCCTCAGTGGCGTGGCGTCTTCCGACCCACTAGACTCATCTTCCCTCACCAGAAGCGTCTTCTGGTGAGAGCCGGGCCTCAGCTGTGGCATCAGAGTGGGAGGGGACGTTGCTGCTGCCTCTCGGTCATCATCTTCTGAGGTCTCCTCCTTCACCTCCTGTCGCTCCGTTGGCCCATACACTGCCAGCTGATCTTCCCTATGATCCCCCATGACTACATACAAGTAGCAGAGGAAAGGCGTCAGGTGTCCTCCCGCCGGGGTACCCAAGTATGCTAGCTCCGTCTGTACGTAGTTGTGGATGTATGCGCCCCAGTAGATGGGCACTCTGTCATCTCACACTGATTCAAGGAACTCCACGTCCTGATCTCCTAAGTACCTTGTCTTCTGCGCTTTTCCCTTGGGGAAAAGATGCAGAAACAACTTCGCCAGAAGTCGCTTCTTCGGCTCCCGGTAAGATTCGATCTTCCAACCGTTCCTCCCCTGCCTGTCTTCCACGAAAAGGCAGGTGGTGCTCCCAGGCACATGCCACGAACTCACAATCCTAGGCAAGATCTTCTTCTTGTACCAATATCCTCGGTTCTCGGACTCAGGTCTGTGAAAAGCCTTGCGCCACCAGTCTTCAGTCCAGGAAGACGGTCTTCCCCGAGCTACTCCTGCCTTCGCAGGTACACGGTTACGCGGTGGTAACGCTGCCCACACCTCCTCCAGAAGCCCTTGATCTGTAAACCCTCCGCGGTCCTAACGATCAACTACCCCCCGATCTCTTAACCTCCACGATCGTCATCCACGAATCTGCAACTATCGGGCCTGTCTCTCACTCAGGGGTCACCTCTGATGGCTTTGATGGAAGCACACCATGAATCTTGAAGGGAAAAATGCTAAGTTCACTCTCATTCATACACCCACAAACTTATCAACTAAAATCTCCATAATCTCATCCACTAAAATCCTCTATTCTAACGACGTCTCTCAAGTTCTCACATGCTAAAAATGTCCCACACTCTCTATATTACTCAAGTTGTCATTACGACAATGTGAAAACCAGGATGAGGAGCTCTTCTCTACTCCTCTATTTATACATTCTAGGTTTTTACTTTGGTACCCTCGGTAACTCAGCCGTAACTACTTTTACCGGGTTTTACTAAGATATTACTTAAGGTAAAAGCATTGATCACATGGGCTTTTTACCTTTTCACATGGGCTTATTCCTTCAAAGTCAACAACTTCTAGAAGGATTCTGGAATATTCTCAAGGAATCTCGAATTTCCACCCCCCCTCTACACTAGGACCCACTAAAAAGGAAACATGTGGAATCTCTTCTTGTTTTTAATGCCCACAAAGTCCACAACTTTAATCCAACCACTAATATCAAGTCAAAAAGGAGATAAGAGATACTTTCCACCTCCTTTCTACCTTTTAGACAAGATGACAAGATAGTAGTGCTCACTCTTTAGCAAATATCTGAATTCTGCCAAAAGTACAGCTAAGTTTAACCATAACTAACTTTTAGCTAGTCATGACTAACTTGATACCTCCTAAAAGTACTTTGGCAGCAAATAAACATTCTCAACCCTTAGTTATAACTAAACACCTTACTAATTGACAAACTTCCTATGTGTAACATAGGTCGTTACATTTTACCCCCGGACTAAATTTTCGCTCCGTCCTCGGAGTGAAGAGAGAACTTTCGTTGATGAAACAACTTCAACTTGTCATGATTTACCCGATCGAATCTCCTTCCTCCCAGCTCCTGAAGGTCATATGTGAAGTTGCTCCACACCTTATCTACAACAAAAGGACCAAAATATCTCGGAAGAAACTTCTTCCTAGCCCTCTTGAATCTGATAGCATCATACAACATAACCCAATCTCCGACTTGAAAAGGTTTTACCTCCCTCTTGCCCAACCTTTTGTCGTAACTCTTCTTTTGATACGCTTGAGCTCGTTCCATCCGGATCATCGCTATCGCTCGGGTCTCTTCCAACTCCATGAGTTGCTCCCTTCTTGATCTGACCACGTCTTCTCCTCTCGACCTCTTCAACTTTCGTTGAATAGTTTGAAAAGTATCCAATTCGAATTGGATGGGCAACTTGGACTCCACTCCATAAACCAGTCGAAATGGAGAGTACCCAGTAGAAGTCTTTGTTGTCGTTCGGTACTCCCATAAGATGGCATGTAGCCTCTTATCCCAAGTATGTTTCGCAGTCTCAACACCAGCATCTTTGGCGAGCATCATACAAAGTGTAAGATTGGTCTTCTCCGCAAGACCATTAGCATTTGGCTTGTATGAGGTCGTTACTCGTGCCTTGATAGAAAAGTGTTGTAGCATAGCAGTAGTCATGCTCCCTACAAACTCTCCTCCTCTATCCGAGACCAACTCTAACGGACATCCAAATCTGGTGATGATCCTCTCCCATAAGAATCTACCGACTTCTGTTTCATTGGTCTCTCTCAAAGGTCTAGCCTCTACCCACTTGGTACAATAGTCAGTGGCGACTACAATGTATCTATTTCCTCGAGGTGTCTTATTAAGAGGACCTACAAAATCAATACCCCACTTCTCAAATGGTCCTAACACGGGAATTGATCTTAACGGAGGTGTTCTAGTAGACTTCAGAGCAAATGCTTGACATACGTCGCAAGTTTTGCAATAGTCTAAACACTCTTTGAAAATCCCTCTCCAGTGATAACCCGCATCCAAAATCTTGAAGGCTGTTATCTTACCAGCAAAGTGACCTCCGCAAACAGTTCCGTCGTGAAACTCGTGCATTAGCTTGAATGCCTCCTTCTGACCAACTGCTCTCCTTAGTAACCCATCTGCTCCTTGATGAAACAGAATTCCCTCTACCATGGTGTAAGGTTTGCATCTCTTGATCAACGCGTTACGTTCTCGGGTATGCATACCTTCTGGAAAAGAGCCATCTACAAGGAAACTCCAGATTTCCTTGTACTCGTCCGGTATCTCCTCGATGCTTGTGATGGTCATCAGATGCTCGTCTGGAAATGAATCATCAAACGGTTCTTCTCCCTCATCATCATAAGCCCTTGACAAAAGATCAGCATTCGCATGCTTCTTCCCTGGTCTATCTTCGATCACATAATCGTATTCTGTTAGAAGGATCTTCCAACGAGCAATACGACCTTCGGCATTAGGCTTATTAAAGATATACTTTAAAGCCTTGTGATCTGTGACTATGGAAAATTTCCCTCCTAGCAAGTAGTGTCGAAATTTCTTCAATCCAAAGATCACCGCTAATCCTTCTCGTTCAGTCACGGAGTAATTCTTCTCCGCTGGAACCATCTGCCTACTAGCATAAGCTATAGGATGATCATGCCCATCTCCATCTAGCTGACTTAATGTACATCCGATTGCTACATTGGAGGCATCCGTATACAGAATAAATGCTTTACTCCACTCAGGTTTAGCAAGTATAGGAGCTGTCACTAATGCCTTTTTCAGCTCCTCAAATGCTTCCTTTGCCTTCTGATCATGCACTATCAAGTCAAAATCAACTCCCTTCTTCATGTACATAGTCAAAGCTATTGCTTTGTTTGAGAAGGAAAAGACAAACCTACGATAATATCCAACCATGCCAAGAAACTGCCTCAACTTTGTCAAGTTGATCGGAAATGGAAGATCCACAATCTTCTTCACCTTCTCAGGATCTACCGCAATCCCATTCTTGGAAATGATGTGCCCTAACAGCAGACCTTCTTCGCAGCCAAAGATGCACTTCTCTGGATTTAGAGAAGCGTTGGCTTGCTCCAACCGCTGCAAAACTTTGATCACATGATCAAAGTGGTCCTCCTTTCGTCCGTACACACAGAAATCGTCAATGAAATCCCGAACAAACTTCCCTATGAATGGTTCAAACACCTTGTTCATGAACCTCTGAAACGTGGCCGGAGCATTACACAGTCCGAATGGCATCACTCGAAATGCAAATGTTCCCCAAGGAGTAGTGAAAGTAGTCAACTGCTGGTACTCCTGTGCTATCTTGATCTGGTTGTATCCACTATAACCATCACCAAAGCTGTACCACTCATGACCGGCAACTTCCTCCAAAATCTCATCTATAAATGGTAGAGGATAATAGTCCTTCTTGGTAACTGCATTCAGCTTCTTATAGTCTATGCACACTCGCAGCTTACCATTCTTCTTCTTGACAATCACAATGGGTGAAACCCATTCTGAGTTCTCCACCTCATAGATGAAACTCGCCTCCTTCAACTTGTCTATCTCCTCCTTGACCATCATTGCCGTTGTAGGATTGACCCTTCTCTGCTTCTGTCGAACTGGTCTTGCGTTCTCCTCCAATTCGATTCGATGAGTCTCGAGGGTCACCTCCTTCAAATCCTTGTAGCTGAAAGCAAACACATGGATATATTTTCGAAATATATCTAGGAATCTACTTTTCTCTTCTTGAGTGACATTGATACCAAACTTCAGGGTAGAGAGTCTTCTCACAATCTCTGCCTCACTCAACTCTTCTTTGTCAGGATCTTTCTCCACTGCTGGTCGAGGCAACAAGTCAATAGCACTAAGCTGATGTACTGATTCGTCTCGACCAAATCCTTCATCCTCAGACGAGGATTCTTGGTCGTAAGAATCCCCAGTATCTACTTCCGAGACACTCTGATCATCCTCCGTATCAGATTCCCAGTAGTCACTAGTGGGTCTATCAGAGTCAGAAGTCACAACTCCAACACCCGAGAGAGGAACTATCACTCTATGATCTCTAGGCCCAATTCGTAAGTATCCCTTGTGCCACCTATCCGTGGTGCGCACAGCTCTCAACCAAGGCCTACCTAGGAGCAAATCATAACTAGAGTCCTTTAACACTTGAAAGGACATCAATGTTTGAACTCCCATCACAGACACGACCACCTTCTCTAACACACCAAGAGGTCTTACCCGTTGCTTGTTAGCCATCCCCACGACAATGCTAGCCGGGCGAGTTGGTTCCATTCCCAACTTCTTCATCAACCTCTCCGATATGGCGTTTACAGCCGACCCTCCATCCACCAATACGTCAGAGACGTAGTGACCATTCAATCGGACTTCAATCTTTGAAGCCCTAGTGCATACCTCTGAAGCATGCACATCCACCACACCAACTCCCACTGACTTTGATGTCTTGCTCTTGGGTTTCTTCTTCTTGCTTCTCTTAGAACTCAGTCCTCCTCTGAGTTCCCTTCGTAAGCTGGGATTAAGTGCGATCAGTTGTCCAACAGTGATGTTGGCTTTCTGAGCACCCACATCTTCAACCACATCATATCCCGCTTGGGAAGATGAAATGGTGAAATCCGCCATCCCCAGCTTCCTTCTTGGCTCCCTTGGTGTACTCGAAACATTACTCGAACGAGTACTTCTACTTGCTGACTCCTCCATGAAAACCGGTTCATCAGAAAATCGAGTTCTTTTTCTTTCTTGAGCTAAAAGCTCCACCGGTGCATGAGAAGAGTTTGAACTCTCTCCTTTCTCGTAGATGGGATCTCGCACGACATCGATAGTAGCCACCCCTTTGTCTCGTCCTTGTGATGGATTTCCTCCACCCACATTCATTCTGACAGCTTCGGCACCTCTTGCTCCGTTGTTAGGACAATTTCGCTGGAAATGAGAACCTCCACACGTCCAACAAGTGATTCCTCCAAAGTTACCTTGGTTGCCTCCAAAGTTACCTTGATTTCCTCGGTTGGGATTGTTGTCGTAACCTCTTTGACCTCCTCCTCCACCTTTGTTCCTCCATTCTCGTAACTGCACCACATTTATCTTGAGATCCGCAAGAGTGTCAGTGATGCTCTTCAGCTCGGCATGAAAATCAGAGGTGGCAGTAGACATCGTTGTTGGGACAAACGGTCTTGGCACCACCGTTGGAGTAGGAGCTGACGTTGAAGCAATCACCAATTGTGATGGTGCAGGTGCGATCGTTGTGGCTACACCAGGAGTCGGAGTTGACACCAGAGCAGCATGATGAGGTTGGATGATATCTCCTTCATCCAAACTCTCTTCCATATTTGTCGCTATCTTGATGGCCTCCGCTTTGGTTGCTGGCTTCTCGTACCTCACTTGGGTTCGAATTGAAGGTCTCAACCCTCCCACCAAGTTCTTGGTCAGCACTGCTCCAATCCCCGCCATCGTTAGTTCCACATTGTCTCCACTCTTCCGTAGGACCGTCCGAAACCGTTGCTCCAACTTATCCACCCTTTCGGCATATTGCCGAACTTTCTCGTCGTCACGTTGCTTCAAATGAGTAAGCTCCACCATGAGCTTCTCATAACTCTCTTCTGGAAGAAATTCTTCGATGAGTGCATTACTCAACGTCTCCCATGTGTCCTCAACTGCACCAGGTGTCTGGCTCTTCACTCGGTCTTCATACCACGTAAGAGCAAAATCTTCTAAAAACTCTGGCAGTAACAACACCCATTCTTCCTTCCTTCTCACGTTGTTTCCGATGCAACCCCTTTTGAAGTCTCGAACAAACGGTTCTACATCTTCATTGTCCTTCCCATGAAACACGGGTAGCTTTCCCATCTTGTAACTACTCTTTCTACTCTTCTAATCGTCGTGCAATAACTACTCGCTAAAAGAGTACGAACATCACCAATTCCATTCGCGAATAATCTACCATAGGTAAAATGAAAGGAAATGGTTGTAACAACACCTCTTGTGCCATCTCTTCTCCCAAGGTAATCATGAGTCTGAGTCGCATCACCGCCTTCTCCACCATTCGAATGACGATCTCCATCACAACTCAACCGAGTCCTCTTTTGAAGTCGACAACTTCTCCGTCTCAGCTCTTTGAGTCTCGTCCAACTTCTCGACTACTGACGTAAGTAGGGCGGCCACATCGACGCACTTGTGTCCTCTTGATAGATCACCCACTCCACAACTTGGACAAGGATCTTCGCCTAGAAGATGAATTGGCGCTGGTGACGATGGACCCACTCGAAGACTTAAATCAGTAAACTCCCGCTTCCCTTTAGCTCTCTCGGTTCTGATTCTAGTTGGACAATTCACTACTTTATGTCCCAACCCTCTACAGAAATAACACCACAAGTCGGTTTCTACTCTTCTCCTCGGAGATTCTACTTGAGGTTTTGTACTAGGGTTCTCAAACTCAACGATAATCTCTTTCGAGCTCTCTCCGACGCTTACTATGACATCTAAACCTTGAGGAAGGTTTCTAAGTCTAACTTTCCAATCTTTTGAATTTCCACTCATGTTGCACCTTCTCAACCATTAAGTGGACAAAATATCATAGAGGAAAATAATTCTACATTACTTTCTTAACTCTTCCGAGCTTTATATTAGAAATCGTGCATTATACATGCTATACACGAAATAAAATCTAATCTAATATTAACTATCAAAGATATGATCCTCCTCACCCTCGTTTGTACTCATCACAACAGACATCTTGAACTCACTCTTGTAAGGATCCAACTCTATTTCACCAGGAGCATTCGTGGCCTCCATAGTGAATGATGCTTTAAACTCGACTTTCTTCAAATCTGTGCCAATTGTCGCGGAAGCTTCTTCGTATAGAGTAAAGAGGGCACCCCAAGTGCTATAGATGCGTGTTCGTAACTCATCTATACTTAACTTGGGCTTCTCCGTCTCTGTTCGAACTCCTAAACGTCTCTTCTTCCACCTCGTCATTCGAACTGGATTCCCCATGACGTATCTTCAAGACCTCCTTGTATGCCGAAACGTATCTCTCTTAGTTGGTAAGAGATCTCTCCAAGATTTTTGTGGTCTCCAGTAGCTCAACCTCCAAGCTACTAAATCATGAAGTTTCAACAGAAACTTCCCTAATCAGAAGAGATGGTGATGACTGTACAAATTTTCAGAGAACTGAAATTTGTATATTTTCACTTCCCTCATGGTTGTCAACCCCCTCCACTTTGAAAAATCCTTTCTCCCTCTTCAGACCTCATCTTCTCATGATTTCTTTTGTCCTGGATAGCTTATCAGCCACTCTAAAACACTGGAAAGTTTCTCAGGAAAATAAAATTCACAGAAAATCTGACACTGACTGTAAACTTTTTCCAGAGAACAGAATTCCTCAACTCTCACGAATAGACCCCCTCAATTTTGAAAAATCATTGCTCCCTCTCTAGACCACCTTTTCCTATGATTTCTTTTGTCTTAGATAGGTTATCAGCCAATCTAAAACACTGGAAAGTTTCACAGGAAAATAAAATTCACAGAAAAGTTGACAGCGACTGTACAAATTTTCCAGAGAGCAGAATTTCTAAACTCACAAATTTCTCTCCTCTAATAACTTTTCTCTCCTCCTTTCTCTACAACTCTTGTTGCACCTTCTTTCAACTCTCCTCAAACCCTTTCTAAGTGAACAAGATGTAAAGAATGACTTCGAACGCGTCATATATCACTACGGGATACACGAAAGGTTCTAACGTTGCTAACATCGCGTTAGCTCTCTCTCCTCCCAACGTTCTCTCCATGTGCTCTCTCATAATCTCCTTTTGTCGAATATAGAACTGAACTCTAAACATCGTTCAACGATCCCTTCAAGTGAGGTCCCGGCAACGGAACCAAAAATGTAAACCCTCCGCGGTCCTAACGATCAACTACCCCCCGATCTCTTAACCTCCACGATCGTCATCCACGAATCTGCAACTATCGGGCCTGTCTCTCACTCAGGGGTCACCTCTGATGGCTTTGATGGAAGCACACCATGAATCTTGAAGGGAAAAATGCTAAGTTCACTCTCATTCATACACCCACAAACTTATCAACTAAAATCTCCATAATCTCATCCACTAAAATCCTCTATTCTAACGACGTCTCTCAAGTTCTCACATGCTAAAAATGTCCCACACTCTCTATATTACTCAAGTTGTCATTACGACAATGTGAAAACCAGGATGAGGAGCTCTTCTCTACTCCTCTATTTATACATTCTAGGTTTTTACTTTGGTACCCTCGGTAACTCAGCCGTAACTACTTTTACCGGGTTTTACTAAGATATTACTTAAGGTAAAAGCATTGATCACATGGGCTTTTTACCTTTTCACATGGGCTTATTCCTTCAAAGTCAACAACTTCTAGAAGGATTCTGGAATATTCTCAAGGAATCTCGAATTTCCACCCCCCCTCTACACTAGGACCCACTAAAAAGGAAACATGTGGAATCTCTTCTTGTTTTTAATGCCCACAAAGTCCACAACTTTAATCCAACCACTAATATCAAGTCAAAAAGGAGATAAGAGATACTTTCCACCTCCTTTCTACCTTTTAGACAAGATGACAAGATAGTAGTGCTCACTCTTTAGCAAATATCTGAATTCTGCCAAAAGTACAGCTAAGTTTAACCATAACTAACTTTTAGCTAGTCATGACTAACTTGATACCTCCTAAAAGTACTTTGGCAGCAAATAAACATTCTCAACCCTTAGTTATAACTAAACACCTTACTAATTGACAAACTTCCTATGTGTAACATAGGTCGTTACAGATCTGCGAGGTTCCAATCCCACAGGAAGAAGTCGAGACCCAACTCCTTGAGGAAAGGAGTGGCGTCGGTCAATTCTGCCGCTGGTAACACCAAGCCTCGCGGATGCATCGACATACCTGGAAGATCTGTTGCACTAAACCACAAGTACCTACTATGAGCTGAAGGCTCAGTTCTTCCCGAGTGCCCACAGTCTACCTTCTACTTCTCAGAAGACGAAACTATTCTTCCAGAAGACAGCTACTCCGTCTTCCGGGATTCTAACAGTACTTCCTAGATAGCTCTCGTCTTCCGAGCTATATATAAACAATCCTATCTAAGCAAGGCCTCGCATGGATTACCAAGAAGACAACTGACTCATTAAATGTTTCTGGGAAACATTTTGAGCCCTCTCTCTTGGTACAAACCTCGAAATTGGTATGGATTGGATTGGGGTTATCGATGATGGTTGGGAAGGTCTGGGAGATTGGGGTGGTGTTCCTTGCGGTATCGACTGTACTCCATATACATCATCTGGAGTCTCTATAAAGAATGAGCTATAATATGACTCGAATGCGGGTGCCCATTCTACATGTGACGCTTGAAATGACCTTGCGTTTGTACACTCTGTATTGGCATGCCCTTGTTTCCCACAGGTCGTACACCATAAGCTCGGTCGTGATGCCAAAGGTGATTTTCTCCTGTCAGGAGTCCCTACCATCTGCACTTTCAGATCCGCGAACCCTTTAATCATCTCCTCCATAAGTTGATTACTACCCCCTTTTGCCTTGCCTTTCTTTTCCTTCGAGCTTTTCTTTTCTTTGGACGAAGAACTGCGTTTCATTCTTCGTTCTTCTTCGCTCGAAGAAGATGAGCTTGCCGATGAAGATTCTTCGGCTTCAGCCGAAGAGGACTCATCGTCAGAAGATTCATCGAAGGAAGAGGGTTCTCTGCGACTCTTCTTGTGCTTTTTCCTTCGAGTCGATTTCTCTTTCTTCTTCTCCTTCTTTTCTTTCTTCTCTTTCTTCTTCCCTTTTATCCATCCTCCTTTACTTCCGAGGGTGGATGCTTCAAATGCTTCTGCTGAAGCAACAACCTCTTCAATGGCGTCCATCTTTCCTCGACGACACCAAATCTCCATTTCAATCGGTAAGCCTGTAACTAGCCATTCTGTGGCTTGATCCATAGAGTATGGGTTGGGTTGTACCCATCCTCGGAATTCTGTCCAGTAGATTGTAAAATCTTTGGACATAGTCTTTTAGGCTCTCTTTCTTCTCTCTGACCAGTCTGGTCAGCTTTCTCAAAACTTGACGATTGTACCCAATTTCTCGAAACCGCTCTAAGAACTTTGTCTTCAGCTTGTCTCAAGTATCGATGTCTCCTGGTATTCTATTTGCATGATTGTACCAGCTGCGTGCTCTCTTCCTGAGAAGACTTGGAAAGATTCGCAGACGATCTGGTTCAGCATCTTCCTTATTAGTGACAGATACAGATTCAAACAGTTTAATGTAAGCATCTGCATCCTCATCGTCATCTGAAGAACCTCCTCTGAACTTTGGGTATCCATGTTTTGTGATGGGTTGGCCTGCCATACTTCAAACAAAAGGAGCTCTTGGAACTTGAGTTGCTATCTTGGCAGGAGCTGGAATCGGCGCTGGTACTGCAGCTTGAACGAGGACAGCAGAGGCAATACTCGCAGCAGCAGCTGCTTGGGCTTGTCTCTTCTTGAATATGGACGGTCTTGTGGTTGGCTGTACGTAAGGAGCAGCGCTGTCCTTCTGAACTATTGGAGTTAACGGAAGGAGTTCCCGCACCAGTGCTTGAGGAATAAGTTCCTGCGCCTATAAAAGTTCCACTAAGATAGTAACAGCTTCTACTGCCTTAGTTGCAGCTTCTTCATTCGAAGAAGTAAACTGATCTTGATCTGCAGAAGTACATCCTACCTCTGGGTCAGGATTAAACAACTGAGGATATAAAACAGTTGACTTCGGGGAAAGGTTTCCACCCTTCTTCTCTTTCTGGATGTTTAGTCTCAGCACTTAGCCGAGTGGTAACTTCTTCGAAATCAAGTTCTCTCTGAGCAGATTCGAGAGGAGTTGGAGGTAATGACTTTGGTGTCCGGGGTGAACTTGATTCACCAAGGCTTGGTTCCTTCCTCTTCCATTCTTTTGAGTTAGGTGTTCTCCAACCTCGTTCTCTCTTCTTATGCTCTTCTTTTAACCAACGAGCTATTTCTAGAATTTGTTCTCGATATTCTGTTCGTCTTTCTCGCCTCCTGTCTCTCTCAGATTGCACGTTTCCAGGAGGATCAGGCTTGCCCGTCGACATACATGTCTCTGGACTTCTGTTCACTGATCTTGGATAATTTCAACATTCGCATCCCCGGCAGCGGCGCCAAAATTTATTCAGTCTTCTATATGTAACACACAAGAAAACCAAAAGATGCTCGAAAGTAGTAATTTAAGGATCGAATCCATAGAGATGCAAGTAAAGATCATCCAAAAGTAGTAAACACGTGACAAAGGTGATTCTTTATAGTTGTCTTTTATTCTCACGGGCAAAAATCAGTCCCGGTAGAGATCAAACTCAGGTCTATCCAACAAGACAGAGTTGATAATCCTGACAATTAAACATAACAGATACAAAACAAGTCAGGGACCTCAAGAAACAGATGAACAACAGAGAAACAGAGCCACGGACAGAAATGTCACACAAAGAAATACTGCTGAAGTGCTACTAGGTAGCCTCTAACACCATAAACGCTAAGTATCTTCACACTAAGTTACTTTCACTACTACTACTCTCTGAAAACTCTGGCGAAGAAGACTCTTCTTCTGCCGAAGTACCAGATTGAACTTCTTCCTAAGTGTTCCACCAAAGAATAACTTCTTCCGAAGTCAGCTTCGCCCAAAAACGTCTTCGCAGCAAACTAACCTCGCAGATGTTGGTCTATTCTCAGTCCTCGCCATAAACGTTCTACTCTGATTTCAAATGTCGACAGCAAATCCTTTGGCATCCAGACTAATTCCTACCACAGCAAACAACGATACTCCGTAGGTAAATCCCCGAAGTAGACAAAACACTCAATGGCTCCGCAAACTCAGGAAATAGAAAACTCAAGAATGATAAAACACATAGAGGTCCTGAATACGAACAACACAACGCTTATATACAGATTTTCCCGAAGATGACGGATCTTCTTCCTAAGAAGTCGTGGGCACTTCTGGACCGTCGGATGAAGGTCCTGTGTCCGAAACGACACCAGGAACAACACCGCTTCCTACCGCTAGCTCTCTACCTCTCTCGCAAACAAAGAACTCTACGGTTGCTCTAACCTCCCTAAGCTCCCTAATTACTCGCTGGCCTAGCCTAGCTACCCGGTTCCTAGCTGAAGTACCCTCCGCATCTGCAGCTAAAAACTCCTCTCTAACTTGGCGAAGAAATCCGAGCTCCTCGGCATCCATCTCGACGGTGAAGTAGTTCTTTAGTACTGGCTCGATCCTACTCCGAAGTTGAGCGCTTAGCTCCTCGGCCGAAGTCAGTCGACGCCTCGAGTCTTCGACTTCCTTAGTCATCTCCGCTACTATATCCTGAGCTCGATCCTTCTGAGTGCGCATCTCGTCCAGTTGCTTCTTCATTAGAGAAAGTACTTTCTCATGATCCTTCTCTTGATCCAACTTCTGTCTAAGAAGAACCTCTTTCTCCGATGTCACGCTCTTCAACTCCTCGACCTTCGCTTGGGTATCCTTCTGTGCCATGAGGAGAGCTGTGCGTAAGTTCTCTTTCTCCTCTTTCCAGTTACCTCGGCCGAAGTGCATCGTCTGCACCAACTCCGCTAGGTTCAGCTTCCGACCGACCACTTCTTCGTATGTCCCGCGGTTTCCTTCTAAGCTGTACAACAGTGGTGCGACTACCTCCTGAATGTACTTCGTCGAAGAAATAAGCTGCTCTATCTCTCCTATCGTCGATAGAGAAAGAGTAGTCTTCGGTGTAGTGTCCACGCTCTTATCCGTCCGAGGAGTGTCTCCTTCATCAGCTTCCTCAGCCGCTTCTTCGTCAGCTGCTTCATCGTCGACAGGGACTGTCCTCGTCATCTTCATCTTCTTTCTCGACTTCTGCACAGACCTCGGAGTCTCTTCAAACGGTTTCTTCCTTCCACTTCTGCGGACCGGAGGAGATACTTCGACCACATCTTCGTCTTCGGCCGGAGTCACCTCTTTGGTCGCCTTCTCTGGAGCTGGTGTTGAAGTCGATGCCTCCTGCTTCTTCACTTTCTCCACTGCTACTTCGGTTGATGCGTCCTCGGTCTCGATTTCGTCGAAGAACTTCTCAAGATGTGCGTCTCGGGCCGGAGTCTGTACCACCTGAAATTCATCTTCTTCGGCAGCTGCGGTAAAGCCTAACTTCTTCTGCGCTTCGGTCGACAGCAGTCTCATCCCCATGTAGAACACCGAGACAAATGGTCTTATGTACACCATGTCGTTCTCGTTCCAAAGCTTCAGCACATGACGATGAAAGATCCTCGCCCAATGTGCTCTTCTTCCGGCGAAGAGCTGCTCGATGAAATTGATTTGTCAATTCGACATGTAAGTCGTTCTTCGTGGCCGGAAGATCGCCATGATCGCATCAGATACTTCTCTCTTCTTCGGTTCGCAGTAGTCACTCGTTCTGTAACCGTTCCTCAGTTGAGGTAATTCCCTGAAAAGATTTGGGAAGTTCTTCACTGCTTCGGGCGAAGCAGCGGCAGATGTGCTGTCGAAGAGAAGATCGTCTTCCCGACCTGCATCGTCAGTTCCCAAGACGCCAGACCAATGATCTTCGGTCCAGTTACAAGGTCACCCATAGTTGTCATCGGCCGGATGCTGCTTGCAGACCTTCAACTCGTGCACCAATTTGGAGGAGACCATCCCCCACCAAGGAAGTAAGAGGAATGCTAATCCCATCTCCTCGAACTCCTTGTCATAGCGGCGAAGAGCCGCTCGATTAACTTCAAAGGCTCGGAGCCTCGGCGCCTTAGCTGTCTGCATCCTCGCATCCCTAGGATCACTACAACGATCTGCGCCGCAAACGGATTCTTCGTCGCAATCCCTTCCTTGCTCGTAATCGAGTTCTTCCTCTCAAATTGGCTTCCTCGCCAGTCACTGATGTACTGCGGCGCTCGGAAAATGCGGCTCGCTGCGCTCCTGCTATCGCTCGCTCTGGGAATAGTAAAACAGTAAAGTAAAATGACTTGTTACTTGGCTTATATCCCGCGATAGGTTTTTCCCGCACGTGCCGAAGTTAGGGTTTTCCTCTTGACTACTTACATTCTTCGGTCTGCTGTAACTTCGTCATTCGGTCTCCGATTGCCTCGCACAACATATCGTTAAAAAGCTCTTCGCCCGAGGAATTCATCTATGAGGAAATCATCTTTCAGTGTCTCCATAGATTCGATAAATTCCTCCAGAACTGAGATTCTTCACTAAACTTCTAATTAACACTATTCTACTCATATCGTTTATCTTCTATCATCTATTCTTCTTATTTACTTTACAACTAATCAATTAATTAACAAAAGGAAAAACCAAGGCTTCACATGTTAGTCAATCGTTCGTAGTGTCATTGTCACGCCTTGGTTGTACTAGACGTGCCTCATGAGGACACTTGTCCAATTTCTGACACCGCATGTGTAGCATTGTCTTTCACCTTGGTACATTAAGTACTTTGTCATGATATACGCAAGTCTGAGAAATTTCCTAAGTCTCAAACTAATTCTACTAAGTACTACTATCTTGCTCAAGTACTTCATAACTTGTGCAAGTATATCTAATATAGACAAGTACAAAAATGTCAGAATTTATTAATTTTACTAACTCTTAGTCTTCACATGGACTGAAGACACATGATTACCATAAGTTGTTATCACATGTGTTTCCTGCATGTATATAAGACTTAGCGAGTCTTGAAGTACGAGAGACGATCTATGATCTTTCAAAACTATTGAGATAAACTCATATCTTTAGTTATTGCTTTGTTATTATTATTAAACTTCTTTCTTTCTTGATGTATGTAAGTTTTTATAAGTATTAGCAAGTGCATATGTGTTATATGTTGTCACAAGATGGGTATGCTCGAAGGAGATTATCGTCGACATCATATCTTAGATGGAAGTATTTGCTGCTCAAACCCTTTGCAAGTTGGAACGAGCATTTCTTCCATCATTCTTTGATATTCAAGTCCACTTGCTTGTTCATTTGGTACGCGAGGTGGTCATTTGTGGACCAGTGCATTATAGATGGATGTACTGGCTTGAAAGATATCTGAAATTGATCAAAAGGACCGTGTTTCTCTTGTTCTAAGATATTTGAACAGTTGGACTCTCGTTCTTCACTTCTATTTGAAGAGAAAGAAGACGAGAGGTTAAGAGGAGAAGTTACTCTTGGAGCAGGCAATGGATGTTGTCACGTCGTGGATAGGTTACTACTTGAAAATCATATTTTGAGGTTTTATATTCTTGCTCCCAAAGACGTTCATAGAGAGAAATAATGACTTTTTGATCTACTTCGGAACTCAACTTTCATTGCACCAAGTGGTAGAGCTCGTTGTTAGGTTCCTAAAAGCACTTCATTTGTTTCATTTGGGTGCTTAATGGTGACGTTATGTGGTTCGAAAGATGGAAAAATCAAGCTAGGTCTTAACTTATCAATGCTGATTGGGTATTTGCAGTTCCTAGCGCTATACTAAAGGTGCAAGGGGTTGCTTGATCATAATCTAGGCAAAACTCACGTATTGTGAACTAACCTAAAGGGGTAGCTTAAGGAGTTAGCTTGTATCTGCGATCTGTCACAGACGGTTTGAGAGATTGGGAGGTTTAATGCAAGCACGCAAGGCGTCATTGGGTTCAGATCTGTGTAGGCTACGCATTGGTTAAGATGCTTCGTGAAGACACGGATCGGTGTATGTGGTCTGGAAGAAATTGAGACGTAGAGAAGAAGATTTGGAGTACTTCAGTGACCTACGAAGGAGAGTTGGACGGTTCAGGCTGTTTCGGAGTCCAACCTTGCTATCCTTGGATCCTTTGGGATCAAAACACAGAGTTCTTCAAGAAATTGAAGACTATACAAAGTTTTATTGGACGATTTGGGAGTTCTAGATGAAATTGACTCATAGGGAAGTGTTTATGTCAGTTTTTTATTCGTCTACTACTTGAGGTTGGATTGTACTTGACGATCGATGAGTCAAGCTCTTCATTCTTGGTGTCGACACGATCAAGGAGTCTTCACTTATGCATCGGAGAAGACCGTATGTGGATTAGATTGTTGATTTGGATGTGGTGAGTGAGTTTGAGCGCAAGGAGTCGATTTATGTCAGTTTTTGCTTCTTGTGATCAAATTTCTTGCGTGGTTTTACGAGGAGAACTCCAAATGGCTTGTTGGGAGTCTCGTTGCGATTAAAGTAACCAGATCTACCTATCAAGGAAGACGGATCACATATCAGGCTATTCGTTTGGGGGGTGTGCGTGGTTTTAAGCCACAAGGAGGAGGTTTTGAGATTCAGATCACATGCGACCAAAAATTATTCATATCTTGGGTGTTGGGTGTTGTATCTGAAGGATCTTGGAGCCAACAGAGTTAGGAAGGAAGATCATATAGACATCTGAAGATCGTTTGATGAAAAAAAGTTCCTAGATAAGTCTTCTTCGGTTCCTCCGCTACAATTTTCATCTTTTTGGATTCATTAGAGTTCTAGTTGGTTATGTACGGCTTGTGGTAGCTAGTTTTAGCTAAGAGCTTGTACATGGGTGTTGTTTGGGTATGGGCTTGAATCGTGCGATACTTGTGCAAACCTTTTTGTTAGCAAAGGGGTGTTTCTCTTGCTTTGAGTTACGCTTCGATAGTTTTGGGTCTAGGTTGAGATTCAGAGACTTGTTTTAGGAGGTTGGATGCATATTACATACCACTCAAAGCTGTTTCTCGGTTTGATGTTCTTAGAGAAAAAGAAACAGGAGTGTATATAAAGTGGGAGCTGGTATATCTTGCGAAGCTTGTTCTCGTGGTTGTTTCTCTCTTTTTTGCCTCTGTTCAGCACATGATATCTCCACAGCCAAGTATCTCATATTTTCTTGGACAACCTTCACGCAAATCCCGTATGATAACGTCTCTTGACTTTCATTGAACTTGAGCAAGTTCATAACTTCATCCTCCATAACAGCGTAGATATGGAAGAATTGATATCGTTCTATGAGAAAGAACGAGTGGCCTCGACTACAGATTCTTTCAAACCTTTTTCTCTTATGTCAAGCCTTCAAACCTTTTTCTCTTATCTCAAACAAGGATTTTATCTATATTTATGTTGTACTTTGGATACTTTATGTCCTCGTTCTTGATGATCATTTTGGCGGATCAACCCTTATATGGCAGATTTGGTGAAGACGTTTGAGTGCAGCTCGTGAGGATATTAGTCAATATCCAATCATTATCGATCACATACGATTACTGATCCGAGGATCCAATAAAAAAATGAAGAACTTTACATGAATGTGCGCACAAGGTCGAGATAAAATGTGAGTTTGACATTTGGATCAAAAGATGTTGCGGAAGACCAACTCTGGAGTGTGTCGCTCTTTTACTCAAGATTGTCGAGCTAGTGGACATGACTTGAATCTTGAGCGTGCATCACTACCTTACTTCGAAGTGAAAGAGGATATTATTGAGCTTGACTTCATGGATTTTATACAAGTAGTCCTCTTGTGGATATAGGACTCAACTTCAAGACAATCGAGCTATTATAGTAATAGAAGTGTGGGGGTTCTCTCGTATAAACACAAAGACGTTATTATGTTTATATAGCTCGTGACGAGCCTTTTGCATATCCGTCACAGACAGAGCAATGTTTTCTATGCATTATCTATTAGAGATCCTCATTGGTCGAAGTGCATACTGCGAGAACGTCATATTATTCAAGATAGAGCAGTTGTTTTGTGATAGACAATGTTGTAGATAGATGATGACGTTCATATGTAAATATCATATTATTATTTATACACTGAAGAAGATTGTCATATATATGTCCATGATAGAGACATCGTATTCAAGAAATCACTTCAAAATAATTAAACATAGCATGAAAGAGATAAAAGAACATCACGAATAAACATCTTAGACAACACTAAGGAACAACTTCAAATGTAGAAAGCCTTAAAGACATTACGATGCACTATGCATCGCACTTGTGATTTGCAGTGCATTGCAAAGTCTAAAAAATATTACACCTTATACAATTTGTGATGTAGAGACCATTACAAACACCATTTATGCACAAATGTTTTTGTTCCACATTTATGATTAAGTCCTCATCGCAAATATGATGCAAAGTGAATCCTAAAGTTTGCAACATGAAACGCATTGTAAACTTTGAGATGCTCGGACAATCACATGTTGTAGATTTAAAATTAAATTATCTTCCACATTTGCGATACTAAAAGAATCACAAGTGTATGTTGTAGAATCGCACACTAATTTTTTAAATTATTCTTTGTTAGGCATTTGTGATGCGGAGTGAATTGCAAGTTTGTAAAGAGAATATTTAAAAGATATCATCCATATTAGGTTTACGATGCCTTCCATATTGTAATGTTTGTGATGCTAAAACAATCACAACATTTGTGATGTTAATCATATCACATTTGCGATAGAGACCGTGTTGCAAAGTTTGCGATGGTGACTTTAGCAAACATTTTGAATTCTGTGACACAGTCTGCATCCCAAATGCTCTTTTTTCTAAAACCATCGCTTTCTAATATCACAAAATACCTCTTTTTGTAGTAGTGTGATAAGATCTCGATGATAGATGCATAGAAAATTCTACTTTGTCCCACATTCTCTGTGTTCACCTGAATGATTGTACGAGCAGGAGAGAATCCACAAATATTCTATGACTAGCCAGACGTTGTGAACACAAGTACCATTGCCTCGTATGTAGTGCGTGCATGCGCATGTAGCACGTCGAAGTGTGAACAAGGAACTGATGTATCATCCTCCAAGTGAACAATGAACGTGCATGTCGTCCTCTACAGAAGATGTGCACAGAGTGGACACTGAGAGGTGCGTTTCACATACATGTGCAAAAGAGCCAACTTAGACCAAGGATTTTTACTGATCTCTGTCAAGACAAAGCGGAGGTACTGAACGAGAAGAACTGAGAAGTTGCTTCACAAGTTGTCATCGCACGTAATTCTGTCATATCTCGAGAGCAAACCAATATTACCTCTCATGAAGTACTTGGTCCATTAGAAGACATCACTTGTCTCTTGAATTCTGGCCGTCCTCAGCATCATATTATCCAATGAAGGCTTAACAAGCTAGAGAATGTGAGAAGGAGTTTCGAAGCTAGTGGAAGAAGTGGATCAATAGTGACGTGCATCATGATGACAAAAAATTTACATCGGATTCAAATGGAGATCATCCTACTTATCAGTTCTCTGGTGATCTTCATGATTCATATGTATTCCATGGAGTTGAATTGTTCGTAGATGAGGTAATTTATCAGAAAACGTGACAGTTGTAATCCATATTAGATGCATGTAATGTGCCTATTCATTACCAAGAGAAGATTCTCAAAACTCTTTATGGGGAATCTGATCAGAGCGATCTTAGACAATGGTCGATGCATATGACGTTGGGGGCTCCCATACGAACCGTTGGTCCAGAATGGAACGGAGGATAGTTAGGATTGAAAAGATTAAGTAGCTTCTATACACTTAACAATTCTTATAGAATAGCTAGAATACCTTCAGTCTAAAGATGGAGAGTTTGTTATGGAAAGGCAAACACTCTATATGATCCGATGTCTTACAGGCCTAGTTTACAAGACTAATATATTCAAGAGATTTGTCTAAAGTGTGTGTGTATTAGAAAATCACCGTCAAGACTTCAAAGAGATTGTGCAATCTGTACAAAGCGATGCAAGATAACTACTTGTAAGGGGTTAAGAAGAGATATGATACCATTTGATCACATCCCAATTGGAGGACAACCGAGAAAATTGTGTGGATCTCGAACACAATTATATCACGAGAGTTGTGAATGTGGAGATGTAGAAAATAAAGTATGGAATGAGTATCCTATCGAACCAAATTTCCCTGTGAAAGAATGGTGGGATGGGACAAAAGTGAAAGAAGTATCATGGTTCTTGGATTCCCGTAAGCAATTTGAAGTTCATGTTCTTCGGCAGAACTGTTGGGAAGTATATCTTATGTTCCTAGAGAAATGCTCCATTCTTTCAAGTCTAGGTTGTTATGATGCAAGTACACATACTTATAACTTTGTGTGCAAGCATTGTGGAATAAAAATCACTGCCAAGCAAATATTTGTCACGGTATTTTTCCACTTCTCTCTTGTTCGCTCAAAATCATATTATGATGATTCACTCTAGAATTTTCTGATCTTGCTCTAGAGTGAAATCTATAATTGTCATTTTACTTTAGGCTGGCTTTTGCTTTAAAACCCTTCAAAGTTTCGCTCTGGAGCTCTAAGAGATATCTCTCTACTCTAAAGCGAACCCAAAGGTTTTCTCTCTACCTAGGTGACTAGATCCACACCACATTCAAGTTCAGTGCATTTCTTTGTTTACAGGAAGATCCACATACGTGTTATTACATGCACAGTGGGACATGTTTCAACAACATCTTCATCTTATCACAGTATATGGTCAGTGGAGGTGAAAATACTAAGTGCTAGCACTCAATCAAATTTTCCAGGATGCATGTGTTATCCATCCCTAACACCAAAGACGGAGTTAGTTCAAAGATGCATGCCTTAGAAACTTGCAGAGAGCCATTCATAAAAGAATGTCAAAGGTTATTCGTCGACAGAGTGGAAGTTGACTACTATTATCCTACTGATCTGATAGACAGTTCAATGAGATAGGAGAAGTTCACAATGAGGGTTCTAGTCTTGTTTTCAGGAGATCATCGTGCCTAATGGAAGTTTGTTGGTTTTTCATACAGAGGAAGGTCAGGGTGATGAAGGTGCAATACTTTGATTCAATGGAAGATGAAAGGAGACTCCAGGTGTAGAGAAATAATTGTTTTCGTGTTCGGTCCACTACTTTCCTCTCCTGAAATTGAGTGTAGAACTAAGCCAAGACGTCATAAACCAAATCCAGGAAAAATCAGCCGGTATGTCAAACTTAAGCCGCACGTCAGTGATCCATCCACATCCTCAAAGTTCATGAACTTCAAAACTCCCGCTTCCGGAAGAAGTTGCTTGGGTTCATGACTACTCGAGTCTCAAGTCTGAATTTCTTTCCCCTTACACTCAACACACTAAGTCCTTGACCTGAAACTGAATGAAGTGGTAAAACGCTGTTTCTCAATGGAGATTACCTGACGTATATCAAAACAAGGTTTTAGTTCAATGAATGCACTAAGCAGAAAAACATAGTCAAAGGAGGTCATCTAGATCTCTACTTATCTATGAAACTCTCTAAGTAAATGAACCGTCGAGAGATCATGACCACCATTTGTGTATCGCACAACTCGGGTAGCTTCCATTCCCGAGCTAAGATGTTTACTCTATCTAACTTGGATGCTTATATACTTGAACATACTAACACCCCAGAAACCACGAAAGCCAAGATGTTTGCAAGTCACAACACTAACCAAACTAAAAGAGGTAATAGTAAAGCGTGGCCGTCATAAACCTACTAACTTCTATTTACACTACTTAGCCTTGAGGATTTTAACCCCTGACTACTGGCTAGAAGCTGCAGCTTCTACATCTTGAGCTAATAGCTGATATAAGACACGGAGTAATTCTCTCGTCTCCCTTGTGTTCGAAAGGTCTGACACCTCTCTGCTCCAAACTGAGAGTAACCGGAGGGATGATAACGGAAGCGTGAGATGTCAAAACTTTATGAAGCCTCGCCAACATCTGTTCTCCTTCCATCCGTCAAGTTTTCAACAAACCTCTACTTCTCCTTCCTTACCCGTCCCCATTTGGACCCCAGGTTCTAACATAACCACCAATTGGTTAAGTTCTATTTTGACGATTAAGGCAGCGATGATCTCTCTCATAGGCCATGTGTCATGGTGCTTCTCCTTCCGATGGCCTAGACTGAAGTCCTTGTATACCTCAGCTAACGTATCCTCTCAATTTTCCTCCTTCACTAGAGCAAGCTGTAACTTCTGAACCTGGTCTATCATCATAGCTATATGCCTACACTACTGACCCATTACCAACCTAGTTGTAACACACAAGAAAACCAAAAGATGCTCGAAAGTAGTAATTTAAGGATCGAACCCACAGAGATGCAAGTAAAGATCATCCAAAAGTAGTAAACACGTGACAAAGGTGATTCTTTATAGTTGTCTTTTATTCTCACGGGCAGAAATCAGTCCCGGTAGAGATCAAACTCAGATCTATCCAACAAGACAGAGTTGACAATCCTGACAAATAAACATAACAGGTACTGAACAGGTCAGGGACCTCAAGAAACAGATGAACAACAGAGAAACAGAGCCACGGACGGAAATGTCACACGAAGAAGTACTGCTGAAGTGCTACTAAGTAGCCTCTAACAACATAAATGCTAAATATCTTCACACTGAGTTACTTTCACTACTACTGCTCTCGGAAATCTCTGGCGAAGAAGACTCTTCTTCCGCCGAAGAACCAGATTGAACTTCTTCCTAAGTGTTCTACCAAAGAACAACTTCTTCCAAAGTCAACTTCGCCCAAAACCGTCTTCGTAGTAAACTAACTCCGCAGATGCTGGTCTATTCTCAGTCCTCGCCGTAAACGTTCTACTCTGATTTCAAATGTCAACAGCAAATTCTTCGGCACCCAGACTAATTCCTACCACAGCAAACTACGATACTTCGTAGGTAAATCTTCAGACGAAGACAAAACACTCAATGGCTCCGCAAACTCAGGAAATAGAAAACTCAAAAATGATAAAACACATAGAGGTCCAGAATACGAACAACACAACGCTTATATACAGATTTCCCCGAAGATGACGGATCTTCTTCCTAAGAAGTCGGGACTACTTCTGGTCCGTCGGATGAAGGTCCTGTGTCCGAAACGACACCAGGAACGACACCGCTTCTGCTGCTAGCTCTCTACCTATCTCAGAAACTGAGAACTCTACGGTTGCTCTAACCTCCCTAAGCTCCCTAACTACTCGCTGTCCTAACCTAGCTACCCGGTTCCTAGCTGAAGTACCCTCCGCATCTGCAGCTAAGAACTCCTCTCTAACCTGACGAAGAAATCCCAATTCTTCGGTGTCTAGCTCAACGGCGAAGTAGTTCTTCAACACCGGCTCGACCCTACTCCGAAGTTGAGCGCTCAGCTCCTCGGCCTTGACAGTGCGTCGCTTTAGATCATCAATCTCCTGCGTCATCTCCGCGACGACATCCAGGTTCCTGTCCCGCTGAAGTCGTACCTCGTCCAACTCCTTCTTCATCAGGGAAAGAACTTTCTCGTGCTCTCTCTCTCGATCCAACTTCTGTTGAAGAAGTCCTTCTTTCTCCGATGTCACACTCTTCAGTTCCTCGGTCCTCGTCTGCGTCTCCTTCTGGGCCATGACAAGAGCTGCTCGCAAATTCTCCTTCTCTTCCTTCCAGTTACCTCGGCCGAAGTGCATCGTCTGCACCAACTCCGCGAGATTCAGCTTCCGTCCGACTACTTCCTCGTACGTTCCTCGGTTCCCTTCTAAGCTATACAGCAAGGGTGCGACCACCTCCTGGATGTACTTCGCCGAAGAGGTAAGTTGTTCAATCTCTCCTATCGTCGATAGAGAAAGAGTAGTCTTCGGTGTAGTGTCCATGCTCTTCTCTGTGCGAGGAGTGTCTCCTTCATCAGCTTCCTCAATTACTTCTTCGTCCACTGGCTGATCATCGGCGCGGACTGTCCTCGTCATCTTCATCTTCTTCCGGGACTTCTGCACAGACCTCGGCGTCTCCTCGAGAGGTTTCTTCCTTCCACTCCTGCGAATTGGAGGAGATATCTCGACTACATCTTCGTCCTCGGCCGGAGTAACTGCTTCGGGCGTCTTCTCTGGAGTTGGCGTTGAAGTCGATGCCTCGTTCTTCTTCGTTACCTCCACTGCTACTTCGGCTTGTGTTCCTTCGGTCTCGACTTCGTCGAAGAACCTCTCGAGTTGTACATCCCGAGCTGGAGTCTGTACCACCTGAAATTCATCTTCTTCGGCAGCTGCGGTAAAACCTAACTTCGTCTGCTGCTCGTCAGATAGCAACCCCATCCCCATATAGAACACCGATACAAAGGGTCCTATGTATGCCAAGTCATTCGCATTCCAAAGTTTCAGCACATGTCGGTGGATGATCCTCGCCCAATGTGCTCTTCGTCCGGCGAAGAGCTGCTCGATAAAGTTGATTTGCCAATTTGACAAGTATGTCGTTCTTCGTGGCTTGAAGATCGCCATAATCGCATCGGCTACCTCTCTCTTCTTCGGATCGCAGTAATCGCTTGTTCGGTAGCCGTTCCTCCCTAGAGGTAACTCCTTGAACAGATTCGGGAAGGTCTTCACTGCTTCGGGTGAAGCAGCGGCAGAGGTGGTGTCAAACAGAAGATCTCCTTCCCGACCTGCATCGTCGATTCCCAAAACAGCGGACCAGTGAGCTTCGGTCCAGTTATTCGGTCGTCCATAGTGCTCATCGGCCGGATGCTGCTTGTAGACCTTCAACTCGTGCACCAATTTGGAGGAAACCATCCCCCACCAAGGAAGCAAGAGGAATGATAACCCCATTTCCTCGAGCTCTTTGTCGTAGCGGCAAAGAGCTAGTCGATTAACTTCAAAGGCTCGGAGCCTCGGCGCCTTAGTCGTCTGCATCCCGCGCATCCCTAGGATCACTGCAACGATCTTCGCTACAAACGGATTCCTCGCTACAATCTCTTCCTCGCCCGTAACTGACGTACTTCCTCGCAAATTGGCTTCCTCGCCGTTCACTCGCGAATTGGCTTCCTCGCCCGTAACTGACGTACTTCGGCGTTCGGTAAATGCGGCTCTCTGCGCCCTGCTATCGCTCGCTCTGGGAATAGTAAAAGAGTAAAGTAAACAACTTGTTACCTTGCTTATATCCCGCGATAGGCTTTCCTGCACGTGCCGAAGTTAGGGTTTTCCTCTTGACGACTGACATTCTTCCGTCGACTGTAACTTCGTCGTTCGGTCCCCGATTGCCTCGCACAACATACCGTTAGAAAGGTCTTCGCCTGAGGAATTCATTTATGAGAAAATCATCTTTCAGTGTCTCCATAGATTCGATAAATTCCTCCAGAACTGAGATTCTTTCTCTAAACTTCTAATTAACACTATTCTACTCATATTGTTTATCTTCTATCATCTATTCTTCTTATTTACTTTACAACTAATCAATTAATTAACAAAAAACGAAAAACCAAGGCTTCACATACTCCCCCTCTCAATTGTGAAGCGACCCCGCGAACACTTAAGAGTAGTATCTCTTGATCCTCCACCCATTGACTCGGGTAGCTAACAATGTTCCATCGAGTTCTTCCAACTGAACCGAACCATTACTATAACGACGCGTTACTTTGTAAGGACCCATCCAACGTAAGTGTAACTTCCTTGGAAATTTAGTGTACCTACTGTCATACAGTAGTACTAAATCTCCATCCTTGATGTCCACTTTGCGGATCTTCTTATCGTGCTTCTCTTTCCGCTTCATTTGAATGATCTCCGTTAGTCGTTTAGACTCTTCACGGTCTTCCTCAAGTGTCATCAGACTCTTAAGTCGTAACAGTTGACTCTCCTCCACTGACAGTCTATCTTCAGACAGGATTCTGTAAGTAGGCACATCAAATTCAACTCGCATAATCGGTGTCATGCCATATGTTAGGAAAAAGGGTGTTTGTCGAGTTGTAATCTTCTCTGCATTCCGAAATGCCCATAAGACAGCCGGTAACTTTGTATCCCAATCATATGCATGATTCACTGTCACCTTGTTCAGAATCTTGCACAACACTCCATTAGACTTCTCTGTCAATCCGTTAGCTTTTGGATTGTACGGTGTTGTCTTCCGGTGTTTTATACCAAAGTAATCTGTCAGTTCTTCTATCATCTTGTTTAAAAAATGTGTACCTCGGTCACTCACCAACTCCAGTGGGCATCCATATCGAGTAATGATCTGTGTGTACAGAAACTCAGCCACAGTGGCTGCATCGTCTTTCTTGGTAGCTGCTGCTTCAACCATCTTCGTTGCATAATCAATAGCTATCAGTATGTACCTTCTTCTTGTGCGGCGTGTTGCAGGTTGTATAGGTCCTACAAAATCAATCCCCCATTTCTCGAATGGTGCTAATGGGAGTATCGGATGTAACGGCCATTGAGTGGTTGGCGTAGGCTTACCCACTCGTTGACAGTTATCACACTTCTTGATGATCTCCTGAACATCTTTGTACATCGTTGGCCACCAGTATCCAGCTGAGAGGATCTTCTTCACAGTGTTTCTCAGCGCATAGTGTCCACCTTCAGGTTCCGAGTGTAGTGCTCCTACCACTTGTGGTATCTCATGCACTTCCAGACATCTTCGAAGTTCTTCATCAGGCCCTCTTCTGAACAATATCCCGTTCTTCATCTCGTAGGGTCCCGCCTGATGTATGAAGACTGTTCGCTGTTCAGCATCCATTTCTTCTGGGCACTGCAAAGTCTGTAAATATCTGTACTGTAACGACCTATGTTACACATAGGAAGTTTATCTATTAGTAAGGTGTTTAGTTCTAACTAAGTGTTGAGAATGTTTATTTACTGCCAAAGTACTTTTAGGAGATATCAAGTTAGTCATGACTAGCTAAAAGTTAGTTATGGTTAAACTTAGCTGTACTTTTGGCAGAATTCAGATATTTGCTAAAGAGTGAGCACTACTATCTTGTCATCTTGTCTAAAAGGTAGAAAGGGGGTGGAAAGTATCCCTTATCTCCTTTTTGACTTGATATTAGTGGTTGGATTAAAGTTGTGGACTTTGTGGGCATTAAAAACAAGAAGAGATTCCACATGTTTCCTTTTTAGTGGGTCCTAGTGTAGAGGGGGGGTGGAAATTCGAGATTCCTTGAGAATATTCCAGAATCCTTCTAGAAGTTGTTGACTTTGAAGGAATAAGCCCATGTGAAAAGGTAAAAAGCCCATGTGATCAATGCTTTTACCTTAAGTAATATCTTAGTAAAACCCGGTAAAAGTAGTTACGGCTGAGTTACCGGAGGGTACCAAAGTAAAAACCTAGAATGTATAAATAGAGGAGTAGAGAAGAGCTCCTCATCCTTGTTTTCACATCGTCGTAATGACAACTTGAGTAATATAGAGAGTGTGGGATATTTTTAGCATGTGAGAACTTGAGAGACGTCGTTAGAATGGAGGATTTTAGTGGATGAGATTATGGAGATTTTAGTTGATAAGTTTGTGGGTGTATGAATGAGAGTGAACTTAGCATTTTTCCCTTCAAGATTCATGGTGTGCTTCCATCAAAGCCATCAGAGGTGACCCCTGAGTGAGAGACAGGCCCGACAGTTGCAGATTCGTGGATGACGATCGTGGAGGTTGAGAGATCGGGGGGTAGTTGATCGTTAGGACCGCGGAGGGTTTACATTTTTGGTTCCGTTGCCGGGACCTCACTTGAAGGGATCGTTGAACGATGTTTAGAGTTCAGTTCTATATTCGACAAAAGGAGATTATGAGAGAGCACATGGAGAGAACGTTGGGAGGAGAGAGAGCTAACGCGATGTTAGCAACGTTAGAACCTTTCGTGTATCCCGTAGTGATATATGACGCGTTCGAAGTCATTCTTTACATCTTGTTCACTTAGAAAGGGTTTGAGGAGAGTTGAAAGAAAGTGCAACAAGAGTTGTAGAGAAAGGAGGAGAGAAAAGTTATTAGAGGAGAGAAATTTGTGAGTTTAGAAATTCTGCTCTCTGGAAAATTTGTACAGTCGCTGTCAACTTTTTTGTGAATTTTATTTTCCTGTGAAACTTTCCAGTGTTTTAGATTGGCTGATAACCTATCTAAGACAAAAGAAATCATAGGAAAAGGTGGTCTAGAGAGGGAGCAATGATTTTTCAAAGTTGAGGGGGTCTATTCGTGAGAGTTGAGGAATTCTGTTCTCTGGAAAAAGTTTACAGTCAGTGTCAGATTTTCTGTGAATTTTATTTTCCTGAGAAACTTTCCAGTGTTTTAGAGTGGCTGATAAGCTATCCAGGACAAAAGAAATCATGAGAAGATGAGGTCTGAAGAGGGAGAAAGGATTTTTCAAAGTGGAGGGGGTTGACAACCATGAGGGAAGTGAAAATATACAAATTTCAGTTCTCTGAAAATTTGTACAGTCATCACCATCTCTTCTGATTAGGGAAGTTTCTGTTGAAACTTCATGATTTAGTAGCTTGGAGGTTGAGCTACTGGAGACCACAAAAATCTTGGAGAGATCTCTTACCAACTAAGAGATATACGTTTCGACATACAAGGAGGTCTTGAAGATACGTCATGGGGAATCCAGTTCGAATGACGAGGTGGAAGAAGAGACGTTTAGGAGTTCGAACAGAGACGGAGAAGCCCAAGTTAAGTATAGATGAGTTACGAACACGCATCTATAGCACTTGGGGTGCTCTCTTTACCCTATACGAAGAAGCTTCCGCGACCATTGGCACAGATTTGAAGAAAGTCGAGTTTAAAGCATCATTCACTATGGAGGCCACGAATGCTCCTGGTGAAATAGAGTTGGATCCTTACAAGAGTGAGTTCAAGATGTCTGTAGTGATGAGTACAAACGAGGGTGAGGAGGATCATATCTTCGATAGTTAATTTTAGACTGGATTTTATTTCGTGTATATCATGTATAATACACGATTTCCAATATAAAGCTCGGAAGAGTTAAGAAAGTGATGTAGAATTATTTTCCTCTATGATATTTTGTCCACTTAATGGTTGAGAAGGTGCAACATGAGTGGAAATTCAAAAGATTGGAAAGTTAGACTTAGAAACCTTCCTCAAGGTTTAGATGTCATAGTAAGTGTCGGAGAAAGTTCGAGAGAGATTATCGTCGAGTTTGAAAACCCTAGTACTAAACCTCAAGTAGAATCGCCGAGGAGAAGAGTAGAAACCGACTTGTGGTGTTATTTCTGTAGAGGGTTGGGACACAAAGTAGTGAATTGTCCAACTAGAATCAGAACCGAGAGAGCTAAAGGGAAGCGGGAGTTTACTGATTTGAGTCTTCGAGTGGGTCCATCGTCATCAGCGCCAATTCATCTTCTAGGCGAAGATCCTTGTCCAAGTTGTGGAGTGGGTGATCTATCAAGAGGACACAAGTGCGTCGATGTGGCCGCCCTACTTACGTCCGTAGTCGAGAAGTTGGACGAGACTCAAAGAGCTGAGACGGAGAAGTTGTCGACTTCAAAGGAGGACTCGGCTGAGTTGTGATGGAGATCGTCATTCGGATGGTGGAGAAGGCGGTGATGCGACTCAGACTCATGATTACCTTGGGGGAAGAGATGGCACAAGAGGTGTTGTTACAACCATTTCCTTTCATTTTACCTATGGTAGATTATTCGCGAATGGAATTGGTGATGTTCGTACTCTTTTAGCGAGTAGTTATTGCACGACGATTAGAAGAGTAGAAAGAGTAGTTACAAGATGGGAAAGCTACCCGTGTTTCATGGGAAGGACAATGAAGATGTAGAACCGTTTGTTCGAGACTTCAAAAGGGGTTGCATCGGAAACAACGTGAGAAGGAAGGAAGAATGGGTGTTGTTACTGCCAGAGTTTTTAGAAGATTTTGCTCTTACGTGGTATGAAGACCGAGTGAAGAGCCAGACACCTGGTGCAGTTGAGGACACATGGGAGACGTTGAGTAATGCACTCATCGAAGAATTTCTTCCAGAAGAGAGTTATGAGAAGCTCATGGTGGAGCTTACTCATTTGAAGCAACGTGACGACGAGAAAGTTCGGCAATATGCCGAAAGGGTGGATAAGTTGGAGCAACGGTTTCGGACGGTCCTACGGAAGAGTGGAGACAATGTGGAACTAACGATGGCGGGGATTGAAGCAGTGCTGACCAAGAACTTGGTGGGAGGGTTGAGACCTTCAATTCGAACCCAAGTGAGGTACGAGAAGCCAGCAACCAAAGCGGAGGCCATCAAGATAGCGACAAATATGGAAGAGAGTTTGGATGAAGGAGATATCATCCAACCTCATCATGCTGCTCTGGTGTCAACTCCGACTCCTGGTGTAGCCACAACGATCGCACCTGCACCATCACAATTGGTGATTGCTTCAACGTCAGCTCCTACTCCAACGGTGGTGCCAAGACCGTTTGTCCCAACAACGATGTCTACTGCCACCTCTGATTTTCATGCCGAGCTGAAGAGCATCACTGACACTCTTGCGGATCTCAAGATAAATGTGGTGCAGTTACGAGAATGGAGGAACAAAGGTGGAGGAGGAGGTCAAAGAGGTTACGACAACAATCCCAACCGAGGAAATCAAGGTAACTTTGGAGGCAACCAAGGTAACTTTGGAGGAATCACTTGTTGGACGTGTGGAGGTTCTCATTTCCAGCGAAATTGTCCTAACAACGGAGCAAGAGGTGCCGAAGCTGTCAGAATGAATGTGGGTGGAGGAAATCCATCACAAGGACGAGACAAAGGGGTGGCTACTATCGATGTCGTGCGAGATCCCATCTACGAGAAAGGAGAGAGTTCAAACTCTTCTCATGCACCGGTGGAGCTTTTAGCTCAAGAAAGAAAAAGAACTCGATTTTCTGATGAACCGGTTTTCATGGAGGAGTCAGCAAGTAGAAGTACTCGTTCGAGTAATGTTTCGAGTACACCAAGGGAGCCAAGAAGGAAGCTGGGGATGGCGGATTTCACCATTTCATCTTCCCAAGCGGGATATGATGTGGTTGAAGATGTGGGTGCTCAGAAAGCCAACATCACTGTTGGACAACTGATCGCACTTAATCCCAGCTTACGAAGGGAACTCAGAGGAGGACTGAGTTCTAAGAGAAGCAAGAAGAAGAAACCCAAGAGCAAGACATCAAAGTCAGTAGGAGTTGGTGTGGTGGATGTGCATGCTTCAGAGGTATGCACTAGGGCTTCAAAGATTGAAGTCCGATTGAATGGTCACTACGTCTCTGACGTATTGGTGGATGGAGGGTCGGCTGTAAACGCCATATCGGAGAGGTTGATGAAGAAGTTGGGAATGGAACCAACTCGCCCGGCTAGCATTGTCGTGGGGATGGCTAACAAGCAACGGGTAAGACCTCTTGGTGTGTTAGAGAAGGTGGTCGTGTCTGTGATGGGAGTTCAAACATTGATGTCCTTTCAAGTGTTAAAGGACTCTAGTTATGATTTGCTCCTAGGTAGGCCTTGGTTGAGAGCTGTGCGCACCACGGATAGGTGGCACAAGGGATACTTACGAATTGGGCCTAGAGATCATAGAGTGATAGTTCCTCTCTCGGGTGTTGGAGTTGTGACTTCTGACTCTGATAGACCCACTAGTGACTACTGGGAATCTGATACGGAGGATGATCAGAGTGTCTCGGAAGTAGATACTGGGGATTCTTACGACCAAGAATCCTCGTCTGAGGATGAAGGATTTGGTCGAGACGAATCAGTACATCAGCTTAGTGCTATTGACTTGTTGCCTCGACCAGCAGTGGAGAAAGATCCTGACAAAGAAGAGTTGAGTGAGGCAGAGATTGTGAGAAGACTCTCTACCCTGAAGTTTGGTATCAATGTCACTCAAGAAGAGAAAAGTAGATTCCTAGATATATTTCGAAAATATATCCATGTGTTTGCTTTCAGCTACAAGGATTTGAAGGAGGTGACCCTCGAGACTCATCGAATCGAATTGGAGGAGAACGCAAGACCAGTTCGACAGAAGCAGAGAAGGGTCAATCCTACAACGGCAATGATGGTCAAGGAGGAGATAGACAAGTTGAAGGAGGCGAGTTTCATCTATGAGGTGGAGAACTCAGAATGGGTTTCACCCATTGTGATTGTCAAGAAGAAGAATGGTAAGCTGCGAGTGTGCATAGACTATAAGAAGCTGAATGCAGTTACCAAGAAGGACTATTATCCTCTACCATTTATAGATGAGATTTTGGAGGAAGTTGCCGGTCATGAGTGGTACAGCTTTGGTGATGGTTATAGTGGATACAACCAGATCAAGATAGCACAGGAGTACCAGCAGTTGACTACTTTCACTACTCCTTGGGGAACATTTGCATTTCGAGTGATGCCATTCGGACTGTGTAATGCTCCGGCCACGTTTCAGAGGTTCATGAACAAGGTGTTTGAACCATTCATAGGGAAGTTTGTTCGGGATTTCATTGACGATTTCTGTGTGTACGGACGAAAGGAGGACCACTTTGATCATGTGATCAAAGTTTTGCAGCGGTTGGAGCAAGCCAACGCTTCTCTAAATCCAGAGAAGTGCATCTTTGGCTGCGAAGAAGGTCTGCTGTTAGGGCACATCATTTCCAAGAATGGGATTGCGGTAGATCCTGAGAAGGTGAAGAAGATTGTGGATCTTCCATTTCCGATCAACTTGACAAAGTTGAGGCAGTTTCTTGGCATGGTTGGATATTATCGTAGGTTTGTCTTTTCCTTCTCAAACAAAGCAATAGCTTTGACTATGTACATGAAGAAGGGAGTTGATTTTGACTTGATAGTGCATGATCAGAAGGCAAAGGAAGCATTTGAGGAGCTGAAAAAGGCATTAGTGACAGCTCCTATACTTGCTAAACCTGAGTGGAGTAAAGCATTTATTCTGTATACGGATGCCTCCAATGTAGCAATCGGATGTACATTAAGTCAGCTAGATGGAGATGGGCATGATCATCCTATAGCTTATGCTAGTAGGCAGATGGTTCCAGCGGAGAAGAATTACTCCGTGACTGAACGAGAAGGATTAGCGGTGATCTTTGGATTGAAGAAATTTCGACACTACTTGCTAGGAGGGAAATTTTCCATAGTCACAGATCACAAGGCTTTAAAGTATATCTTTAATAAGCCTAATGCCGAAGGTCGTATTGCTCGTTGGAAGATCCTTCTAACAGAATACGATTATGTGATCGAAGATAGACCAGGGAAGAAGCATGCGAATGCTGATCTTTTGTCAAGGGCTTATGATGATGAGGGAGAAGAACCGTTTGATGATTCATTTCCAGACGAGCATCTGATGACCATCACAAGCATCGAGGAGATACCGGACGAGTACAAGGAAATCTGGAGTTTCCTTGTAGATGGCTCTTTTCCAGAAGGTATGCATACCCGAGAACGTAACGCGTTGATCAAGAGATGCAAACCTTACACCATGGTAGAGGGAATTCTGTTTCATCAAGGAGCAGATGGGTTACTAAGGAGAGCAGTTGGTCAGAAGGAGGCATTCAAGCTAATGCACGAGTTTCACGACGGAACTGTTTGCGGAGGTCACTTTGCTGGTAAGATAACAGCCTTCAAGATTTTGGATGCGGGTTACCACTGGAGAGGGATTTTCAAAGAGTGTTTAGACTATTGCAAAACTTGCGACGTATGTCAAGCATTTGCTCTGAAGTCTACTAGAACACCTCCGTTAAGATCAATTCCCGTGTTAGGACCATTTGAGAAGTGGGGTATTGATTTTGTAGGTCCTCTTAATAAGACACCTCGAGGCAATAGATACATTGTAGTCGCCACTGACTATTGTACCAAGTGGGTAGAGGCTAGACCTTTGAGAGAGACCAATGAAACAGAAGTCGGTAGATTCTTATGGGAGAGGATCATCACAAGATTTGGATGTCCGTTAGAGTTGGTCTCAGATAGAGGAGGAGAGTTTGTAGGGAGCATGACTACTGCTATGCTACAACACTTTTCTATCAAGCCACGAGTAACGACCTCATACAAACCAAATGCTAATGGTCTTGCGGAGAAGACCAATCTTACACTTTGTATGATGCTCGCCAAAGATGCTGGTGTTGAGACTGCGAAACATACTTGGGATAAGAGGCTACATGCTATCTTATGGGAGTATCGAACGACAACAAAGACTTCTACTGGGTACTCCCCATTTCGACTGGTTTATGGAGTGGAGTCCAAGTTGCCGATCCAATTCGAATTGGATACTTTTCAAACTATTCAACGAAAGTTGAAGAGGTCGAGAGGAGAAGACGTGGTCAGATCAAGAAGGGAGCAACTCATGGAGTTGGAAGAGACCCGAGCGGTAGCAATGATCCGGATGGAACGAGCTCAGGCGTATCAAAAGAAGAGTTACGACAAACGGTTGGGCAAGAGGGAGGTAAAACCTTTTCAAGTCGGAGATTGGGTTATGTTGTATGATGCTATCAGATTCAAGAGGGCTAGGAAGAAGTTTCTTCCGAGATATTTTGGTCCTTTTGTTGTAGATAAGGTGTGGAGCAACTTCACATATGACCTTCAGGAGCTGGGAGGAAGGAGATTCGATCGGGTCAACCATGACAAGTTGAAGTTGTTTCATCGACGGAAGTTCTCTCTTCACTCCGAGGACGGAGCGAAAATTTAGTCCGGGGGTAAAATGTAACGACCTATGTTACACATAGGAAGTTTATCTATTAGTAAGGTGTTTAGTTCTAACTAAGTGTTGAGAATGTTTATTTACTGCCAAAGTACTTTTAGGAGATATCAAGTTAGTCATGACTAGCTAAAAGTTAGTTATGGTTAAACTTAGCTGTACTTTTGGCAGAATTCAGATATTTGCTAAAGAGTGAGCACTACTATCTTGTCATCTTGTCTAAAAGGTAGAAAGGGGGTGGAAAGTATCCCTTATCTCCTTTTTGACTTGATATTAGTGGTTGGATTAAAGTTGTGGACTTTGTGGGCATTAAAAACAAGAAGAGATTCCACATGTTTCCTTTTTAGTGGGTCCTAGTGTAGAGGGGGGGTGGAAATTCGAGATTCCTTGAGAATATTCCAGAATCCTTCTAGAAGTTGTTGACTTTGAAGGAATAAGCCCATGTGAAAAGGTAAAAAGCCCATGTGATCAATGCTTTTACCTTAAGTAATATCTTAGTAAAACCCGGTAAAAGTAGTTACGGCTGAGTTACCGGAGGGTACCAAAGTAAAAACCTAGAATGTATAAATAGAGGAGTAGAGAAGAGCTCCTCATCCTTGTTTTCACATCGTCGTAATGACAACTTGAGTAATATAGAGAGTGTGGGATATTTTTAGCATGTGAGAACTTGAGAGACGTCGTTAGAATGGAGGATTTTAGTGGATGAGATTATGGAGATTTTAGTTGATAAGTTTGTGGGTGTATGAATGAGAGTGAACTTAGCATTTTTCCCTTCAAGATTCATGGTGTGCTTCCATCAAAGCCATCAGAGGTGACCCCTGAGTGAGAGACAGGCCCGACAGTTGCAGATTCGTGGATGACGATCGTGGAGGTTGAGAGATCGGGGGGTAGTTGATCGTTAGGACCGCGGAGGGTTTACAGTACAGATCATAGTACTTCGTAGCAGGTGCTACGGTCAGCTGAAACAATTCCTCATCTGGAAAGTCGTCTGCCACAGTATCCACTCGTTCTCCCGTTCTCAGTCGAGACAAGTAATCAGCATTCTCATGATGAATCCCTTGTCTGGTCTGAACTGTGAAAGTGAATTCTTGAAGTAACAACATCCATCTTGCTATCCTTCCTGACAAGTCTGACTTCTGTACTAGATGCTTCAATGCATAATGATCCACATGAAAAACAAACTCATAGCCAAGAAGATAATGTCTAAACTTCTTTACTGAGTACACCATTCCCAGCGCTTCACGTTCAGTAGTGGTGTAGTTCTTTTCTGCTGCTGAAAGTTGTCTACTCGCATAGTAGATTGGGTGGTCTCTCTTCTCATCATCTTTCTGACTGAGAACCACTCCTATAGCAAACGCAGAAGTATCTACATACACTTGAAAAGGTCTCTCCCAGTCTGGGGGTCGCATGACAGGTGCTTCTGCCAACTTCTTCTTCAACGTCTCAAACGCCTCATGCTGTTTCTTGTGCCAATGGTACTCTGTCGTCTTCTTCAGCAATTCTGTCAGCGGCGCAGCAAGTATGGCGTAATCTTTGATGAACCTTCTGTAATATCCAACATGTCCTAGGAAGGCTCTCAACTCGCTGATGTCAGTAGGGGGCTGTAGGGAGAGTATCACTCTAACTTTCTCTACATCTACTTCTATGCCTCGACCTGATACTCTATGTCCAAGAAGTATTCCTTCAGTCATCACGAAGAAACACTTCTCAGGATGTAATGCAAGTCTGGCTTCCCTACACTTCTGAAAAGTTTTGGCTAAACACGCTGCATGTTCTTCACGTGTGCCAAAAACACAAAAATCATCTATAAAGATCTCTAAAAATTTTCGCAAATAATCTTGAAAAATTGAGGTCATCATCCTCTGAAAGGTAGCTGGTGCATTGCATAGTCCAAAAGGCATCTTATGATAAGCATAAGTGCCCCAATCCATAGTAAAGGTAGTCTTGTCCTTATCTTGCTCTCTTATGGACACTTGATTGTACCCTGAAAACCCATCCAGAAAGCTGTAACATTCCTTTCCAGATACATGATCCAAAATGGTATCAGTAAAAGGTAAAGGGTGATGATCCTTCTTGGTTGCTGCATTCAGCTTTCTAAAATCTTGACAGACTCTTATCTTTCCTGTTTGCTTCTTGGGTACCACTACTATGGGTGCTACCCATTCGCTGCTTAACACAAGAAAAATAATACCTGCCTTTAGGTACTTATCTATCTCGTCTTTAACCATCAAAGAGTATTTTGGGTTGAGTCGGTACTGCCTCTGTCGTACAGGTACTGATCCTTCAATGAGGTCGATACGATGTTCTCCCCACTGTGTAGGTATCCCCTTCATGTCCTCCACAGTCCAGGCGAAGACATCTTGGTAATGGATCAGCATCTGACGATACACTTCCAACTCTTCTCCTTGTACCACAACAGAAATCTTTAGGCTCTTACCTTCGCTTATCAGTAGGTCTTGGGATGCTCCTGGAAGGACTATACCATCTGTATGACTGGTCTCTGCACTCCCGTGACCTAGCTGTGATTGCTATTCGGCCTCGTTCATATCTTCTTCTTCATCAATTTCATAGCACTGTAGATAGTTGACCATCGAATAAGGGTCTCCTTTCCTTTCTCCTGCGCTACTTGTTGATGAATCAGATCCTGAAGTGTAACCTTCATCAGTCGACTCTGTTTCGCCCTGATGTGTTATCTTCTTCCAAGAAACCATCACAGCCTTATCAGTTGGTTTCTGTGGATCTTTGAACTGTAAACGGTGCCGGTACCAATCTGTTAGTACCTTGGCACCATACAACCATGGCCTCCCAATCAAAATTTGATAACCAGATTTAACCAAAGGGCGCAGCACAACATAAGTAAGTTTAAAAGAAATTCCGCCTATTAAGGTGGGAATGTTGCGCAGTAGCCCAAGTGGTCGTCTTCTCGTTTGATCTGCCAGTCGTAACACCCGCTGAGTTTCTTCAAACTTGCTGAAACCCAACGCGTGTGCCGTGTCTTCTGTCATTATGTTGACTCCTGACCCGGAGTCAATTGGCACTTTCCTAATTACACAGCCTGCAACCTCCACTTCCACTTCTGGAGATCCCAGGTCTTCTGCCTCGATGTGAAACAGAGAAGGCAACTTTGATCTTCTTGCTTTAGTGGGTTTCTTCAGTGCTTGAAGTAACAATTTTCTGTAGATTTTGTTATCTTCAATCAGCTGCTTGAAACTTATGTTAGCCTTCTGTGTTTCCAGATCAGCTACCACATCATAGTGTGGTACTGCCACAGGTTCTTTCTTCACCGGTTCCGGTCGATTGTGCTTCTTCGGAACCTCTTCGTTCTTGGCCGCAGTCTTGTCTTCAGTGGCCGAAGAACAGAAAATCTTGGGTACGGACGAAGTTGATCGTTCTGGTACTTCGGCCGAAGTTGTATCAGCTTCTCTTGCCGAAGTTCCTGCTCGTAGTAACTCCTTCTTCAGGAGTTCGCGGACTTCGTCCGTAATGTCAACTGGTAGTCTCGGAGGATTTACGCTCTTCAGTATTTCTTCTTCCTCTTCCTCAGTTTCCTCCTCAACTATCTTCTTCTTGGCTTTCTCCGCAGCCTTCTTCTGCTTCTTTAGCTCTTTCTTCGATTGAGTTTTTATGGGCGCTTCTTCTGCCTTTCTCTTGGATTTGAAGGAGCTTCTGGTGTCCACTTTGCAAACCCAAGTTTCTTCTGGTGGCCATCCTTCATCTCCAGCGGCTTTCCATTCTTCCAGGTCTACCTTGTGCAGTTGAGCTTCTCCAGGACGTTCTGTTTTGGGATCAAAGCGAACCCCTCTCTTCTCTGCGGGTGGGTTAGTACAATCTGCTGTGGCATGTCCTGGCTGATGACACCTTCCACAAAGTGCTACATATCCCATCGATTTCTTTGGTTGAGGGCAGTTTGGTGACCAATGTTCCAAACTGCCACAATTAAAACAAGACCCATGGGGTGGTGGTTTATTTGCTCCTGGCGGACTCATCAAACGTTTCTGAGATACATTCAGGGCCCTCTCTTTTGGTGCAAACCTTTGAATTGGTATGGGTTGAATTGGGGTAATTGCTGGCTGTGTTGGGGGTGGATTCGTTAATACTCCATATACTTCGTCCGGAGTTTCCACAAAGAATGAGCTATAATATGATTCGAATGCTGGTGCCCATTCAAGCGATTGTGCTTGAAATGTTCTGTTGTTCTTACATTCCGTATTAGCATGTCCTGATTTACCGCATGTCGTACACCATAAACTTGAACGAGATGTAGCAGGTGATTTTCTCCCTTCAGGAGATCGTACCAATTGCACTTTCAAGTCTGCAAACCCTTTAATCATCTCCTCCATGAGTTGATTACTATCCCCCTTTTTCTTGCCCTTCTTTTCCTTCGAGCTTTTCTTTTCTTTGGACGAAGAACTGCGTTTCATTCTTCGTTCTTCTTCGCTCGAAGAAGATGAACTCGCCGATGAAGACTCTTCGGCTTTGGCCGAAGAAGACTCATCGTCAGAAGATTCCTCGGAGGAAGAAGGTTCTCTGCGACCCTTCTTCTGCTTCTTCCTTCGAGTCGTTTTACCTTCCTTCCTTTCTCTCTTTCCTTTCTTCTTCCCTTTTATCCATCCTCCTTTACTTCCGAGAGTGGACGCTTCAAATGCTTCTGCTGAGGCAACAACCTCTTCGATGGCGTCCATCTTTCCTCTGCGACACCAGATCTCCATCTCAATCGGTAAGCTTGTAACTAGCCATTCTGTGGCTTGATCCATAGAGTATGGGTTGGCTGTACCCATCCTCGGAATTCTGTCCAGTAGATTGTAGAATCTTTGAACATAATCTTTTAAGCTCTCTTTCTTTCCTCTGATCAGTCTGGTCAGCTTTCCCAGAACTTGACGATTGTACCCAATTTCCCGGAATCGCTCTAAGAACTTTGTCCTCAGCTTGTCCCAAGTATCGATGTCTCCTGGTACTCTATTTGCATGATTGTACCAGCTGCGTGCTCTCTTCCTGAGAAGACTCGGAAAGATTTGCAGCCGATCTGGTTCAGCATCTTCCTTATTAGTGACAGATACAGATTCAAACAGTTTAATGTAAGCATCTGCATCCTCATCGTCATCTGAAGATCCTCCTCTGAACTTTGGGTAACCATGTTTCGTGATGGGTTGGCCTGCCATACTTCGAACAAAAGGAGCCCTTGGAACTTGAGTTGCTATCTTGGCAGGAGCTGGAATCGGCGCTGGTACTGCAGCTTGAACGAGGACAGCAGGGGCAATACCCGCAGCAGCAGCTGCTTGGGCTTGTCTCTTCTTGAATATGGACGGTCCTGTGGTTGGCTGTAAGTAAGGAGCAGCGCTGTCCTTCTGAGTCACTGGAGTTAACGGAAGGATTTCCCGCACCAGTGCTTGAGGAATAAGTTCCTGCGCCTGTAAAAGTTCCACTAAGGTAGTAACAGCTTCTACTGCCTTAGTTGCAGCTTCTTCATTCGAAGAAGTAAACTGATCTTGATCTGCAGAAGTACTTCCTGCCTCTGGGTCAGGAGTAAACAACTGCGGATATAAAACAGTATTGACTTCGGGGAAAGGTTTCCACCCTACTTCACTTTCTGGATGTTCGTTCTCAGCACTTAGCCGAGTGGTAACTTCTTCGAAGTCAAGTTCTCTTTGAGCAGATTCGAAAGGGGTTGGAGGTAATGACTTTGGTGTCCGGGGTGAACTTGATTCACCAAGGCTTGGTTCCTTCCTCTTCCATTCTTTTGAGTTAGGTGTTCTCCAACCTCGTTCTCTCTTCTTATGCTCTTCTTTCAACCGACGAGCTTCTTCCAGAATTTGTTCTCGATATTCTGCTCGTCTTTCTCGCCTCCTGTCTCTCTCAGATTGCACGTTTCCAGGAGGATCAGGCTTGCCCGTCGACATACATGTCTCTGGACTTCTGTTCACTGATCTTGGATAATTTCAGCATTCGCATCCCCGGCAGCGGCGCCAAAATTTATTCAGTCTTCTATATGTAACACACAAGAAAACCAAAAGATGCTCGAAAGTAGTAATTTAAGGATCGAACCCACAGAGATGCAAGTAAAGATCATCCAAAAGTAGTAAACACGTGACAAAGGTGATTCTTTATAGTTGTCTTTTATTCTCATGGGCAGAAATCAGTCCCGGTAGAGATCAAACTCAGATCTATCCAACAAGACAGAGTTGACAATCCTGACAAATAAACATAACAGGTACTGAACAGGTCAGGGACCTCAAGAAACAGATGAACAACAGAGAAACAGAGCCACGGACGGAAATGTCACACGAAGAAGTACTGCTGAAGTGCTACTAAGTAGCCTCTAACAACATAAATGCTAAATATCTTCACACTGAGTTACTTTCACTACTACTGCTCTCGGAAATCTCTGGCGAAGAAGACTCTTCTTCCGCCGAAGAACCAGATTGAACTTCTTCCTAAGTGTTCTACCAAAGAACAACTTCTTCCAAAGTCAACTTCGCCCAAAACCGTCTTCGTAGTAAACTAACTCCGCAGATGCTGGTCTATTCTCAGTCCTCGCCGTAAACGTTCTACTCTGATTTCAAATGTCAACAGCAAATTCTTCGGCACCCAGACTAATTCCTACCACAGCAAACTACGATACTTCGTAGGTAAATCTTCAGACGAAGACAAAACACTCAATGGCTCCGCAAACTCAGGAAATAGAAAACTCAAAAATGATAAAACACATAGAGGTCCAGAATACGAACAACACAACGCTTATATACAGATTTCTCCGAAGATGACGGATCTTCTTCCTAAGAAGTCGGGACTACTTCTGGTCCGTCGGATGAAGGTCCTGTGTCCGAAACGACACCAGGAACGACACCGCTTCCTGCTGCTAGCTCTCTACCTATCTCAGAAACTGAGAACTCTACGGTTGCTCTAACCTCCCTAAGCTCCCTAACTACTCGCTGTCCTAACCTAGCTACCCGGTTCCTAGCTGAAGTACCCTCCGCATCTGCAGCTAAGAACTCCTCTCTAACCTGACGAAGAAATCCCAATTCTTCGGTGTCTAGCTCAACGGCGAAGTAGTTCTTCAACACCGGCTCGACCCTACTCCGAAGTTGAGCGCTCAGCTCCTCGGCCTTGACAGTGCGTCGCTTTAGATCATCAATCTCCTGCGTCATCTCCGCGACGACATCCAGGTTCCTGTCCCGCTGAAGTCGTACCTCGTCCAACTCCTTCTTCATCAGGGAAAGAACTTTCTCGTGCTCTCTCTCTCGATCCAACTTCTGTTGAAGAAGTCCTTCTTTCTCCGATGTCACACTCTTCAGTTCCTCGGTCCTCGTCTGCGTCTCCTTCTGGGCCATGACAAGAGCTGCTCGCAAATTCTCCTTCTCTTCCTTCCAGTTACCTCGGCCGAAGTGCATCGTCTGCACCAACTCCGCGAGATTCAGCTTCCGTCCGACTACTTCCTCGTACGTTCCTCGGTTCCCTTCTAAGCTATACAGCAAGGGTGCGACCACCTCCTGGATGTACTTCGCCGAAGAGGTAAGTTGTTCAATCTCTCCTATCGTCGATAGAGAAAGAGTAGTCTTCGGTGTAGTGTCCATGCTCTTCTCTGTGCGAGGAGTGTCTCCTTCATCAGCTTCCTCAATTACTTCTTCGTCCACTGGCTGATCATCGGCGCGGACTGTCCTCGTCATCTTCATCTTCTTCCGGGACTTCTGCACAGACCTCGGCGTCTCCTCGAGAGGTTTCTTCCTTCCACTCCTGCGAATTGGAGGAGATATCTCGACTACATCTTCGTCCTCGGCCGGAGTAACTGCTTCGGGCGTCTTCTCTGGAGTTGGCGTTGAAGTCGATGCCTCGTTCTTCTTCGTTACCTCCACTGCTACTTCGGCTTGTGTTCCTTCGGTCTCGACTTCGTCGAAGAACCTCTCGAGTTGTACATCCCGAGCTGGAGTCTGTACCACCTGAAATTCATCTTCTTCGGCAGCTGCGGTAAAACCTAACTTCGTCTGCTGCTCGTCAGATAGCAACCCCATCCCCATATAGAACACCGATACAAAGGGTCCTATGTATGCCAAGTCATTCGCATTCCAAAGTTTCAGCACATGTCGGTGGATGATCCTCGCCCAATGTGCTCTTCGTCCGGCGAAGAGCTGCTCGATAAAGTTGATTTGCCAATTTGACAAGTATGTCGTTCTTCGTGGCTTGAAGATCGCCATAATCGCATCGGCTACCTCTCTCTTCTTCGGATCGCAGTAATCGCTTGTTCGGTAGCCGTTCCTCCCTAGAGGTAACTCCTTGAACAGATTCGGGAAGGTCTTCACTGCTTCGGGCGAAGCAGCGGCAGAGGTGGTGTCAAACAGAAGATCTCCTTCCCGACCTGCATCGTCGATTCCCAAAACAGCGGACCAGTGAGCTTCGGTCCAGTTATTCGGTCGTCCATAGTGCTCATCGGCCGGATGCTGCTTGCAGACCTTCAACTCGTGCACCAATTTGGAGGAAACCATCCCCCACCAAGGAAGCAAGAGGAATGATAACCCCATTTCCTCGAGCTCTTTGTCGTAGCGGCGAAGAGCTAGTCGATTAACTTCAAAGGCTCGGAGCCTCGGCGCCTTAGTCGTCTGCATCCCGCGCATCCCTAGGATCACTGCAACGATCTTCGCTACAAACGGATTCCTCGCTATAATCTCTTCCTCGCCCGTAACTGACGTACTTCCTCGCAAATTGGCTTCCTCGCCGTTCACTCGCGAATTGGCTTCCTCGCCCGTAACTGACGTACTTCGGCGTTCGGTAAATGCGGCTCTCTGCGCCCTGCTATCGCTCGCTCTGGGAATAGTAAAAGAGTAAAGTAAACAACTTGTTACCTTGCTTATATCCCGCGATAGGCTTTCCTGCACGTGCCGAAGTTAGGGTTTTCCTCTTGACGACTGACATTCTTCCGTCGACTGTAACTTCGTCGTTCGGTCCCCGATTGCCTCGCACAACATACCGTTAGAAAGGCCTTCGCCCGAGGAATTCATTTATGAGAAAATCATCTTTCAGTGTCTCCATAGATTCGATAAATTCCTCCAGAACTGAGATTCTTTCTCTAAACTTCTAATTAACACTATTCTACTCATATTGTTTATCTTCTATCATCTATTCTTCTTATTTACTTTACAACTAATCAATTAATTAACAAAAAACGAAAAACCAAGGCTTCACACTAGTCTCCTTGTCTAGCTTGGGGCATTGTCCATATTGGCTGGGGACCCTTACATTCTATTTTGCACTCTTCACACGTCCTTGCATAATCTTAACGGCTTCCACTAGACTTCTTGACCGTAAGATTATTTCCGACTCTACCATCTTATTAAGCAGTTGCACCACGGGGTAGATTTCCTCTTGTAATCTCCGTTGTAACTTCCGGATCTCTGAAACCAGCAGATGGATAATCGTAGGTACCTCCGTGGTAGCTTGGGATCATGAACCTCTCACTGTAGTTCCTTCTTTGTCTTTAGCTCGCACACGTGTCACCATAGTTGTAGGTGATACTTCTTGGCGTCTCATCACGAATGGACTTGTCTGAAACTTCATCGGCACTGGTCTCCATTCTTCCTTATGCTCATATAGATGATGCACAAATGTTGCTAAGCAACAAACCTCATGATTTGTGTGTAACATGTCAACCTGTTTCCAAATGGCGGCTGTCATAACGGTATCGTGTCCGATATTACGTGAAGGTTGTCCAAGAAAACGCGAGGTTCCTGGCTGTGGAGATGCTGTGTGCTGAACAGAGACAAGATAGAGAAAACAATCACGAAAACGAGTGCTGCAATATATTCCAACTCTAAATGTATGTACACTGCCGGATCTTTCTTCTAAGAGCACAAAATTGAGAAACAGACCTGAGCGGTCTGTAACCTGCTTCAAAACCCTTAAAACAAACCCCTGAATCACAACCCTGACCCAAAACCACCGATGCGTAACTCAAAACAAGAGAAACTTCTCTTTGCTAACAAAAAGAGCTGCACCAGTATCACACGATTGAAACCCAAGTCCAAACCACATCCATGTACAAGCTCTTAGTCAAAGCTAGCTACCACAAGCTGTATATAGCCAAGTAGATCTCTAATGAGCTCAAAAGAGCAAAACCAGTAGCGAAGAAATCAAAAAAAACGTATCTGAGAACTTTCTCCTTTCGCCAAACAGTCTTCAGATGTCAATAGGGTCTCCTTCTCTGACTTTGTTGGCACAAGAAACTTTCAGATCCAACTCTCGACAGTCGAGATATCATCGGTTTTCGATCGCAGATGACCGAACCTTCACACACACCGCTCAAACGAATCGCTTGATCTGATATCTGTCCTCTCTGGCAGGTAGATCTAGCTACCATGAACCCAACGAGACACCAAACAAGTTGGTTGGAGTTCCCTTTGCAAAACCACGCAAGAAATTTGGTCGCAGGTAGCAAAAAACTGAAGTAAATGGACTCCCTGCGGCTCAAACTCGCTCATCTCACCCAAACCAACAATCCAATCCACGTACTGTCTTCCTCTATGCGTAGATGAAGACTCCCTAGTCGCATAGGCACCAAGAACGATGAGCTTGGCTCACCGATCGCGAAGAATAACCCAACTTCAGACCGCAGACGATGAAAAACTTGACGCAAGCGCTTCCCTGCGAACCAATTTCATTCAGAACTCCTAAACTGCCTGATGAAACTTCCAAAATCCTCTTCCTGCGTCTCAATTTCTCCCAGAACACATCCCCCGATCTGTCTCTTCAAGAACCGTCTTAATCCACACATAGCCGTGCACAGATCTGAACCCAATGACACCTTGTGCACATGTATTGGACTTCTCAATTCTCCAAAACGTCCACCGACAGGTCGTAGAAACAAACTGGCCCCTTAAGCTGCTCCCTTACGTCAGTCTCTGTACGTACAAGGTTTCTTCAATAATGAGGAAGCAGGTCCCTTGCATCTTTAATATAATGCCTGGGGCTGCAAATACCCAATCAGCAAGTAAACTAAGGCCTAGCTTGATTTTCCCTTCTTTCGAATCGCATAACTTCTCCAGTAGGTGTCCAAATGAAGTAGACAAGATGCCCATGGAAAGTTGACAACGAGCTCTACCTATCTATGTGATGAAAGTGAAGATCCGAAGTTGTGCCAAAAGTCCGTAAGCTGGGGCCTAGCTTGTTTTCTCCATCTTTTGAGTCTTGTAACTTCTCCACTAGGTGTCCAAACGAAGTAGACAAAGTGCTTATGAAAAGATGGCAAGGAGCTCTATCCACTGATGCGATAAAAGCGAAGATCTGAAGTTGTGCCAAAAGCCCGTAAGCTGAAGCCTAGCTTGTTTTCTCCATCTTTCGAGTCTTGTAACTTCTCCACTAGGCGTCCAAAGGAAGTAGACAAAGTGCTTATGGAAAGCTGACAACGAGCTCTATCCATCTATGCGATGAAAATGGAGATCCAAAATGATACCAAAGTCCGTAAGCTAGGGTCTAGCTTGTCTTTCTCATGAGTGTCTTTGGAGCGACAAGCATCGAAGTCTGAATTTCAAATAGGAGCCGGTCCACGACAAGACAACGGCTTCCCAGTTTACTCGAGAGAAGGAAAGGTTAGAAAACTCCTCTCAAACCCATCAGAGCCACTCGACTTGTGACCCTTCAGAAAACTCCTGTTGCTGTGACGCTAGCAGTGCTATGGCTAGCTTACAGAAATCAATCCACGTCCCTGGCCCTTTTAATTCCTGAAAACTTCATGAGGAAGCCTTAGCTCTCGTGACTACCTCTGCGGAAATCAAATGAGACGTCTGCATGTAGGTAGCTATCCCTCGACTTCTTTCTTCCAACGGTGGTAAGCTATAAACTTCTGACCATACCTCTTCTGTCCATTTGTATGACTATCCTCGTACTCGACAAGTATCTAGAGCCGTCACTACCCGGGTTATGGTAAAGCATCACCTGTCGGCACATTGATAGCTCTTGTATATCCCAATTCTGCGTCAACAACGTAAGAAGCCCTCTCTTATATCCCAGTTCTGCATGAACAATATAAGAAGTCCCATCTTCTCCAACTCTATGCGCATATTGATAGTAATGACCGGAAACCTGATCTTCTCGATCCGTAAGGCTTTGTCTTCAATGGCAGTCCGCTCCTCCTTGTAACGCTTCTCCATATTACACTTGTAAGTAGGAATAAATGATAAAGACCTCCTGCAACTCACTCCTCCAAAGGATTTGATAAGACTTGTTGGTCATTTTCAGACGTCCCAACACCCTTCTAGCTTTCTTCAAGAAAATCCTCACGGTTCCACTCCTTCAGGGGTTTCTGAAAACCTTCTAACTCCCTGAGTATTTTGAATATATCTCCTTCTCAAAACAAACATCAACTCCATCAGAATTCACTAGAAAGTCAAGTTTTGACCAAACCAAAATCTCGGTTGGATACACCCGAAATTTCCAAAATTCCATGAAATCTTGAAATTTCGTTTTTCTTTTATTTATGTTAAATAATTAAATAATTTTTATTTTTAATGAAAAATACGAATAGAAATGGTACCACTATGTGAAGAATTTTGTCGTAAGTCCACCGATTTGATGCATCTGTTGGCTCATCCCTCGCGGTCCACCACCCCACCACTTCTCGCTGAGATCCATGGTGATCCACCATAATTTCATCACCACCTCGGCAACCGTCAGTGATCTATCCGTCGGCTGTCCATCACCTCATTCCACTCTCGCCACCTCCGGTGATTCGTGTGTTATAGTCTGCCCGCGGTCTGTCACCTCACCTCCGACCACCATCAGCAATCCGTCATCCCATCCTACTCTCACCCCATGCCACAATCGGTCATCTTCCACCTCATCCATCCTCGCCACCACCGGTGATCTACTTGCCGGTGGTTCGCCATCCCATCTTCGTCACTGAGGCAACCACCGAAGACCCGTCACCAAGCCTCGTCACTCTGAAAACTGCCAGAGGCCAGCCACCAAACCCCATCTTCACCACCACCGGTGATCTGCCACCCCACCCATCCTCGCCACCTCCGGCCACCCCTGATGGTCTGTCGTCTCATCCACGAAACCTCAATAACCGCTGATGATCCACCCGCTGACGATCCATCACCAAGTCTCGCCACCCTGAAAATTACTGGTGATTCATTCATCGACGGTCCGTCACCATGTGTCATCAAACTACACGTCGACATGAGTGGCAGAGCCAACTTTTGGTTGTTTTCGTATATTTAGCAACGAATAGAGAAGAGAGAAGTCTATTGCTTCGACTGTTCTGCCGAATTTTAGTTACAACACAAGAGGATTGGAGGCTCTAGGAAATATTTATGTATACCTATTAGTCTAGTACTAGGGTAGTTAAAAATGTTTCAACCAATCACATGAAACACAATTAGGACCTAGTGTTAGCATTGAATATTTTTTTGAGACTTTTTTCTCATGCATTGATTACTTTTAGTCTCTCCTTGTATAAAGTATGGACCTCTTGAGAGCTCATTCTATCATTTTGTGGGGTGTCTATTCTTATCATCACTCCAGTTTCTTTGTTTTCCTCTCTTCTCAATCTAGAGTCTCTCCTTGAGATTTGATCATAGTATAGTCGAGCACTAGATGGTTGATTAGATGATTATTGGTTACGTGGGGTTGTCTTCACGATCCTCATTTGGATTAGGATGACCTGATCATTTAGACCAATATTATCTAGTGTTATTGTTTCATCATCGAAGCGTACAAGACTGGTTGTATCCATTCAGACCAACTAACTACGTGGTCCTGTCCTGAAATCATCCGTGATCGCAATACTTGACCATCTGGACTAGCTGATAACACAATGGGAACTCTAACACACCCTTGGAAATTCAAAGACTTTCGGGAGAAGGAGATAAAGAAAGAAAAAGAAGATGACTTTGGAAGTCCATCAGCTTTCAAGGTTGAAGCTCACGATATCATTCTAAAGTCTACAAATGAATGAGAGAGGTTTACACAAGAATACACGATATTGCCAAGTGCAAGTAATGGAAGACATGAAGAAACTAGGGTTCAATACGATCACTGCATCATTGTTCTGGTGTACAACGTGCTAGGATAAAACGGCAGTTCACATGACGAAGGCCTATGCAAGTCAACCCGATACTGGATTTCTCCTGAAAGCATCTGGAACTGGATAATGTTGTGGGCCGTGAAAGATTGATAGATGAGTCAGACCATGTCAACCTCAACTACGTCAAGATGGCGGTCAAAGAGACCTTGCGACTTCGTCCTCCGGTCCCCTTGCTGATAAGTCATGCCTCAACTGCTCCCAGTGTTGTCGCTGGATATCCAAAAATCGTTCCGGCACTTAAATGCTCGCAAACGTCTATGCCATACATCCGGATCCACAGTACTGGGAAGACCATTTAAGCTTCAAGCCAGAACGATTTTCGGGTAACTCTATCGACGTGAGAGGCCAACAATTAGAACTCCTGCCATTCGGATCCGGTCGAAGGCAGTGTCCAGGCATGAACATGGGCTTGTCTACTTCCGAACTCGGCTTGATGTGGTCTTTCCATCCGTTGGCTACTCATTGTGTGGCGTGTTCTTCCGAACTCGTTCTCGCTCGGCTTTTCCATTCCCTCGAAATTTCACTTCTTCCGGGAATGAAACCAGCAGATGTGGATATGAATGAGAAAACAAGGGCTGGAACGGTTCTGGCCAACCCTCTTCATGTGTTGTTGTAAATCCACGATTACCCGAGGAAGTTTTTAGTATATAGACAGTGCTATCCGGAACACTTCCAACGGCTGCGCTGGTCAAGGCACCTCTCCGCAGAATCTCGACTGGAGAAACTGAAGCATCATTCGTGAGAATCAAGGCTACACCTTTTAATAGGATCAAAGTTCCGTTAACTACAACATGTAGTATCAGAGCTCAGTTAGGCTACCCCATCCGCCTGTAGCCCGGGCGCCGTGGGGTCGAGTCCTCCTGGCGGGGGGATTCATGCTGTGCAAGGGCAGCAGCACACGGCTGCAGAAAGCCCCACAGCGAAAAGAGGCCAAAAAAAAAACCAAACAAAAAAAAGTATCAGAGCTCAGTTAGGGCCTCTTCCTACTGTACTTGTTATTTCGGACAATGTGGGGTGTATGCTTTTACTACAATCCAGCCACATCCTCCCACATCATTAGCAGGTATATATGACATTTCTGTATATAATACACAACTACGTAACTTTCTTAGGGCCAATGCGTACCAGGCTTTTCAGACATCCGGCTTATTGAAAATGCCAGGGGCGGTAATAGCCGCTGCCTGAGCACCAGCGTTTTGGTTATCTGTTGATCATATGGACGCAAATATTTCTAAGGTTATGCTCCAGCATTAAGGGACTTTGTGAGGCACCCTTTTACGACTTTTTCAGTGACACATAGTCATGCACCATCGAGGTGGAAGAGTGCTTCCTACCTGGCGCATAGAGTGTTTTCACAGGCTATGGAGCATAAAGTCATTGAACTCGAATAGACTTCTCTCCTAGCGATGGCAGAATTGAACCTAATGTCGAAAGTCAAGATTTGCAAGGCGCGCTATGAGCAGTAGCTCCCCGGAGTTGGAGCGAACAATTAGGTTACCCGTTCTATTGGCAGCTATCTCACTGTGAGAAACTTGGGTGTGTGTTGAGCGCGAGCACTTGAAGGTGGTGGGTTTACGTGTACCGAGTGTGGATGCTAGACGGGTCTTCCATATCGATCGACTATCGTGCACGTGAGATTCTTCTCTTTCTTGAATGGTTCCTAATTCGCATTAGACTCGTGAGTGTTTTGACAGTTCCGTAGCCTGTTTGCGCATCGACTCGAGCTGCTGGAGGTCAAAACTGAGAGAGTGACAACCTTTTGAGCCCGTGCTCGGCGATAAGGAAGCTGCTTGGGAAGCCATGAACTTGTCTCTTTGCATTTGAGGTATCGTGACCCAGAAGTTCAGGGTATCGTTACCTTGCCTCTTTGCATTTGAACTGAATGCTTGATGCTTGGGTGATTTCGAGATGCATCTTTGAATGTGAGATTTCGAGATTACTGAGTGTTTGCATGTATGCGTCGATGATTTCTGGATAATATGTGAAGCGAGATTTTGTTTAGTGGTGAATGGACGTGCTCTATTTACGATTAACGTGTTCTTGGCTAAAGAGTAGAATCCTATGATTAAATTGGAGGGTGTCGGAACTCATTAATATTCTTCTCCACCGACCCTGTTGCGGGCTTCAACAACTGTAGGAGAGATCCATTGAAGTTTTCATAGGTACCCTTCACTTCATCTTCAGCTGCGCCGAAGCCACTGCTTACGGACTTCACGAGACTATTCACTGAATTTGTAGCTGCATCCTGAGAATCATTTAACCCACTTAAGTCTACATTCGCACTCTTCAGTCCATCAAATTAATCACTATTATCTGACTGCAGGAGTCGACCTCAAATTGATTGAAGATATTTCTCTTGAACTCTCAGTACAACCTCTCCCGCTGATCCATTGTCAGTTGTAGCCTTGACAGCACTATCAGTCATCGAGCTACCTGCGGAGTCAATAGTATCTGTAATGCTCTGAACCATATTATCCACAGAATCCTTAGCACTTGACAAACTCTCAATAGGAGACCTAGCCTCTGTTGCAGCAGTCACCATACTATCACTCACGGAACTACCCGTTGGCTCGACAGGTTGTGTAATGTTGACAAAATTGTCAACTAACTCCTTAGCACTTGACAAAATCTGCCACTTGATCCATTCTCGATTGATGACGGTACTACACTATTTGTTACTGAACTACCCGCTGTTTCAACAATATCTGTTATGCTTTTTACGAACTTGTTCATAGTGTTCCTGTAGAAGGTCTTGTATGTATTGAAGTGCAGTCGCTATGATGCAGTCTGCGATGTTTCCAGCTCGGTCCACTTTAACAGTGGGCTCAGATCACTCCTAGCACGTGGGCTGCAGATTTCTGGAAGTTCAGAGTGCTCAGTCGCTAACAGTTCATTATACACTGCATTCTCGTAATAGTTCATGTTGTTTTCTTGTAGGGACAATGTTAGGGAATTTTCTGTTAATGATTAAATGTAGATATTTTCCGCTTGTGAAATTTGTTTGAGGTTTAGGTGAGTGGGAGCATCTATGGACCTACACTTCTCGAGATCCTCATGCCTCGATGATCCACAACTGCCAGATCCAAGCCCAATGAATTTGAGAGAAACGTTCCCTCTCGCTCTTACACGAAGCGAGGGGTTCGTTGCGACTACACTTTCTCCTTAGTCGACTCAAGGTATTATAGGTCCAGACTCTACTACTCAAACCGGATCCGAGAGAGAGAAATGAGAGCAATGGACGTCAAAGGTGGGAAACATGGAGTATCAGGCTGTTATATGAGTTGAAGAGAGATGAGTGGGAGAGATAGCAGTCCTCTCGTGAGCAGATGTTTAGCGCTACTATGAGATGAGACAGGATAGCATATAAAATGCGAGCCAAAGGATTATAGGCAAATGAGAGACAATGCAAGAACAAGTGGGACAGTGTCTTCCAAGGTTACATACAAGAAGATCAGAGAGTGGCAAAAAGGTTCAAGAAACTAGCTCTTTTGGATAATGTCAAGCATTGACCGAAAGGCAAAGGGTCTTCTTGTATCATTCGACGTCGACTGCTTCGAGATTATCGAGTCTTTCTATGGCAGTAGATCCTCAATGACGCCCCCTTCCGTAGCAGACAGCTCGCTGATGAGTGACAACTTTGATGATTTCGAGGAAGCTGGTCCTCAAGACAGAAACATGTCCGGGGAGTGCAAGACAAACAGTTCAGGGCATACTAGGCCAGTAGTTGAAACTATGGATGGGTCCGTGCGTCAATTTGGGGAGTGTATCAAGGAAGTAGAGCAGACTAGACAGACGTTTAGTCTGCAGATAGAAGAAAAGAGAATACATAACTGAAAGATAATTGCGGTAGCATCTGTTTTGTACTTGACCTCTTGGTCAGTGCTCTGATTGACCCCTCTCGAACGAGAGGTCAGACTTCAATGTAAAGAGATTAGTGTGTTGGGTGCCCTTTGCTTCCAATTGATTTCTTATGTTTTTGTTTCTCGTTGTGGGGTATTGGCAGATGGTTAACACGGCTCGTAAGGGCTGTGTTACAGAGTCACAGGGTGAGCAGCTACCATGTGGATAGCAGCTACCACGGTGGACGTAAACTACCCAATTGGTAGACATTTTAGAGAGAAGGTGAGCCAGCTGGTGGGTCCATCAACTGTGACGGACAGGATCGCGGTATTAAGAGAAACAACAAGTTAGAGGTTGGTCTTTACCGAGCAGCCAACCAACTAGCTTGCTGGCTGACAACGGGTCGAGGATTATGCATGAGAAGTGAATAATTAATCACTTATATGATAAAGAGGACATAACCACTGCTGGACTGGACCAAGAGGGGGTGGATTTAACTACCTCCTTTTAGTGAAGGAAAAAAATTGAAGAGTATATAGTGAGGAGATATTTCAGGAGAAACTCCCACCTTAGCTAGAGAGGATGCAATAAGTTAGTCAATATTGAGATTTTAGATTTCCATGGAGGGAGATATTCGAAGGCTCTATCTAGTCAGGCTAGTTGTAAGAGAGAATTCTTCGTGGAGAACCAGATCGAGGGAAGAATTGTGTGCAGGTTATGAATTCTCTAGGGTTGTAACATTCTGAGGGAATTCTTTGAAGGAGACTCAGACCCCTAAAGAGTTTTACAGATTCTGAAAATCTTGAGGTTGGAGAGAACGCTTTATGAAGGAGAACTCGTATCGAAGAGCTAAGGATTGTTTGCAGGTTCCGGGAAGTAATTTTGGGAGTTAGAACAAGGGGAGTTACTTCTGAGCTACTGAGTTACGTCAGGAAATTCAGAAGATATTACTATCCAACACTTTCTAGCGCTATCTTTTTAGAACTTCGTGATGAAATACTGTCCATGGTAATTTCATCAAAATTTTGGTCAATCTTACAGTAATTTCAAGAATTTTGTTATTTTGTATTTTGTATTTTTGTTCTAAAAATATGAACAGAAATTGACGGACGTCACTTAACACTGTCAAAAACTGAATGGTTTATCTATGGTGGCAGTCTTTGACGGTGATTTTTCAATGAATATTGCATCGTCGCTGTGGCATCATGCCGGTGGATGACATTGCCGGAGGATAAATGTAATAGACAACTGTTAGATTAAAGATTTGACGGATTGTCACCTCCCAACGTAGTGCTCCGTCGAGAGTTATCGATCGATCGTCACCTTGTCAGTGGCTCGCCTCTTGCAGGTCACCATCTCCTCGTCTCTCACAACACGGTCGTCTGTGAGCCGTCGCGATGATGACGATCTGTCGGTCCACATCACATAGTTACGGTTCTCTTACCCTAATTGCGGTCCTCCTCCTCCTCCTCTCCCGCTCTCTCTTCTTATATATACCTTCTCCTCTCTATTCTACTTTCTCGTCTTCACATTTTCTTTCCTTTTCTCTTTTTTCTTCTTTCTCACTTATGAGTTTTTCACTATTTTTCTTCTTGTGAGAATTATTCAATTTTTATTTTATTTTTCTCATTATACTATTAGCTACGTGGGTTGTACTCATGATCCTCATTTGGACTAAGATGATTTGATCATCTGGCTAGTGGTGTATTGAGCGTTGACAGAGATGGTGTAGTCATGCGATGTCGTGATTTCTTTATATTGCTAGCTACGTGGGTTGCACTCACGACCCTCATTTGGATTAGAGTGATCTGACCATCGAGTTAGTCATGTAATGCCGACAGAGATGGTGCGAGGATGATCATTTTCTTATTTTGGCAACTACGTTGACAGAGGGTTTCAGTTGGTGCTGATCGATTGTGATTTGTGATTGCGGTTATAGATAATAAGATCATTCGAGACAAGATCAGATCTAGAGAAATATCCAATGGCATCATCATGTAAAGAAGAGAAAGAACTAATGGAAAAAGAGGAGTTGCCGGATATGCAATATGAGTGGAGGGTGCAAACTTCTTCGAGTCAAAGGAAGAAGCAGCATGAAGAAGAAACGAGAGGAACATGGTCTATCACAGTGATTGAAGAGACTAAGGAAAGGAGTCAGCTTTCAGCAATAGAATTGTAGAGCTCACCTTTTCAATTTTTGATAGAAGATGTTTGAATGTACAAGTTTGTAGAAGAAATAATGAAGTTAGAAGAAGAATAGCTTAGTTTTAGTGAAGAAGATCATTTGTGAAGAGAGGAGAAAACCTTCGCAGTAAGATCTCTGTAGATAGAAGATGAAGAGAAGGAAGACTTCTAGTCTATTCAAGCTTAAGAATAGTTAGTAGAATTCGTAGCAGAATACTACGAAGTTAGTGTAGGTTAAGGCAGGCTACTTTATCGAAGACAGACAGACCGCAAGAGACGAAGTGTAACACCCAGAGAAACATAATGTATCGGAAATAATAAATAAAGGATCGTTCCCACGAAGATACAATTAACAGTTACACAAAACACAGTACTACAACATCACAATGATAATTCAGATAATTTTTTGTTATTCTCACGGAATAGAATAATATCCGGATGAGAGTTTAAGTCTAATAAGAAACCAAACCCAAGCAAAACCTGATAAATTGAATACAAACAACAATGAAATAGTTCTTTGATCAGAGACTCTTCCAAAAATACAAACAAAAGATTTGAGAAGACAGTTGTGTGAATGAATGAAGAATGTAAAATACTGCTGAAATGTTACTAGTTTTCTTCTGAAAAGACAGAAGAATACAGATTCACATCAAGGTTCCAAGGCTAAGCCCCTACTCTTCCTGAGGAGTGTTCTTCCAACTAAATTCTCACTCTTAAGAATCCCACTTATTTGAAGAAGCCAAACTTAAGACGAAGTCACCATATTCCAAACTCTCCTTACAATTTAATTTATCTCTTCCACTTCACAATAACTGATTTGTTCTCTGATCTTCGTTAAAACACCTTCACCGAAGATTACATGTTCAACTTCGGCCGAAGTCTCTTCAAAGGTTCCTAGGACGAAGTCTCTTCGTTCAAGTCTAACAGCAAAGATCTTCATCAATCAGAATCACACATGCGACAGCAAACTCCAAATATTTGGAGGAAAATATCGTCCAAAGCATTCACAACATCGTTCCGCACTTTTGAGAAATGAAAATTAATTAATAAAGAACTGAAAACATGGAAAAGGCACAAGGGCTGTGGATCGTGTTGCTTATATACTCTTCGTCGTAACCTAATTGTTTTCTAACTGTACTAACTGCTTATTTTCCTACGAAGACGGAAGACCTTTACTACCCTACGATCATCTTCATCTTCACCAAAATCTAAACTCCTAAGCCTTACTGTGCTCTAAACTCCTCTAATTGAACTTCCGCGTTCGTCCGTATCTCACCTATCTCCCTATCTACCTTCTGTCTAAGTCGAGAAGGGCGCACCTTCACACCATCGGGGTTCGCATCAACTTGCACTACCTCCGCCTTCAACGCTCGAAGAAGACCAAGCTCGTCAGCATCCAGCCCCGAAGTCACATACGCAGAGAGAACCGGCATCAACTTCTTCCGAAGGTCTTCGGAGTCAGTTACCTTCGTCTTCAAGCCTTCATTCTCCTTAGTAAGCTCCGCCACTGTGACTTGGAACTCTTCACGGCTTCGCTGCAAGTCAGCTACTTGAGTTGTCAACTCCTTAACGCGATCGGCGAAGCTCTTCGTCGACACTTTCAGCTCTTCGTCCTTCGCCTTCACCGAAGACTGAAGTTCCTGGTTCTTCCGCCGAAGATCTTCCATCTCCTTCTCTGTTTCCAACCTCAGCTTCGTCGCATTTCGGGCTTCTTCGCGAAGGTTGTGTTTCTCCTGCTGCCAAGTACCCCAGTTGAAGTGCAATTCGGCCAACATCTCTGGGAACGACACCTTCCTCTGTACTTCCTTCTCATAGTCCTCCTTGTTGTCTTCAAGAAGTTGGAGAACTGGGACGACTACCTCTTCGCCGAAGATCATCGTCTTCCTAAACATGTCCACATTGCCTAAGACAGATCCCTCTGAAGTCCCTTCGCCACAAACAACAGCACCTTCCATCTTCGCACCTGAGCTGCTCAGGTCTATCGTCTCTCTCTTTGTACTCTTTGCCTTCTTTCGTGCCTTCGGCTTGTCCATGGGCGAAGTCGAAAGAGTCTTCTTCCTCTCACTGCGCCTTCTCTCTTCGTCATCGGTCGCAGTCTGTACATCTTTTGCCTTCTGTGTCTCTTGAAGCTCTTCGGCTGGTGCCTTCGGCGAAGCCTCCAATTGCTGAACATCTTCTGTGGGTGCCCCTTCAACTTCACGAACGAGCGAGAAATCGTTATCTTCTAGCTCTTCATCTTCGTCGAAGCCCAACTGCTTGGCTTCGCTCTCCGACAACCATCCCATGCCAAAGTAGAAGATGCTGATGAAGCCTCCCATGTACACATAATCCTGCTTCTTCCACAGGCGCTAGACTTCGTCATGAAATATCTTCGCCCAGTAAGCTCGTCTTCCGGCGAAGAGGTTCTCGAAGAAGCATACCTTCCAAGTGGACAAGTAAGTCATTCTTCGGGGGCTCAGGATCAGCATGATGGCCTTCGCGATCTTCCTCTTCATTGGGTCGCGGTACTCGGTCAACTTGTATCCATTCGTCGGATGCATCGGATGCTCGAAGAGTTTCCCGTAGTTCTGGTCCTTCTTGACCAAACTCTTCATCGACGCATTGTCAAAGAGTAGATTGTCATTCGTCCCTACCTCGTCTAACAAGACCTTCTCCTAGTTCTCGACGGTGTCGGGTTGAGAGTTTTCTTGGGAAGGGCGGAACCTTCAGGCTGTGATATGATCTTGAAGGATGTGTTCAATCAACTCAGGGAGGCGTTGGGCTCCTGGCTGGTGCTGGTTTACTCAAAGGATAGGCTTCAGGTTACAATGTGATACTGAAAAACACTCATACAAGTCTCTTGGCTCTTCTGATATGTTCAGGAAGTAAGGTTCAGACTTAACTAGCAATGATAAGATCAGATGGTGAACTTTGACACTCAGGATTGAGAAATATGTGAAGGTTCAGACTTCAGAACTCCTCCTACATGTCAATGAGGTCCTACTGGATACACATACGAAGTTTCAGCTTCAGATCAATTCAGAGCACTCAGATATGAGTAGAAACTTTTTGAGTAGAGAAATTACGGCAATTTTTGGTGCCCATATAGCTATTTCGACCTAGAACAGAGAATTGGCTTGATCATTTTGGAAAATTCTTACAGGATTTGCAGTACACAGCTTGCTGAACACTCCTGTGAAGTTGGGTCTCTTGGTTGTACACAAAACTCCAGATCTCCTTCTCTGAAGTCGCTGCTCTACATTAAGAGCTTTTCAGACCCCCTCTGCTTTAGTGGCCGCCCTGAATTACTCAGTCACTCAAATGATTCGAAAATTTTTGGACAGTCGTAGCCCTCTTGACAGTGAACGCAACCACGAAGTTTTGAAACAATTTCCTCAATTCTGCTGCAATTGACACCGAAAACTCCAAAATCAACAAAAGTGATATAGTTTTGGCACAATCCGAACTTCAATTGGGCATAACTCCTTGTTTATTGATCCAAATCGATCAAGAATTTCACTGACAGTGCTTGGCTTGACGAGCTCTATCTCCCTGTGCTCTCAGATTTTGCAATGTTCTCACCAATTGCTCGAAATCCTCTTTAGAGCTCTGTTTCTAAGTTTAGAGTTACACAAAAGACAAAATTGAACCAATGAGAGTTCATAGCTCCATTTGGTTGTCCTTTTGTGCCTTAAACCATGTGGTAATTCAATTCAACTCATAGGCTACCACGTCAAGTCCCCTAAAGCGCCAACGTATAACTTAAACTACCTAAAACGACACACATCCTTGAAAGTAAACTAAAACTAGCTAAAAGCGTGCATGGGCAACACGTAGGTACAACCCATGAGCTTAAACCCTATCTACATGGCAAATCTAAGGCATGTACATTGAATATCATAGATAAGTATGAATTCACTTGCATAAGCGTACGAATGCTTGAACAAGATAAATAACATACTACCAACCTACTAGGATCCAAAATATATGACAGTTAACACCATATGCAAAAGGTGTCAAACATAAACATAAAAGACTAAGAACAGTACAGAGTTAGCTTCTAAGACTACTAAACATCAAGTGTCGGAGTAGAAGTAACATGCGCCAAGTAACGCGACAATAGTGATCAGTGAATCATTTACTATGTCAAATGATTCACATCACGACAACGGTCTAGTTACCGGGACGTGCATATGCTTCTTCACCGCCGTGGTCTTCGCACATCCGGATCTGGCTAATGAATTTGCCAGACACCTTAGTCCAGCCTCCCAGGGTTACGAAACTAAGACCTAACTCCTTCAGCTTCGGCCGAAGGCGCACTAACTCCTCTTGATCTAGCTCGAAGGCTCTGATCCTCGGTAACTTCGTCGCGATTGACATTGTAATCGGGTGAAGGTTGCTAAATTGGCTGTGGGGTTAATTCGCCTAATCTGCTAATCTTTGCTCAAGTTGACCTTCGTCTAAACTGATTGCCTTCGTCCAAATCTTCTATCTTCGACTAAACTTATCGTCCGCAATCTGGAAAAAGCTGAGCGCTAAGAGTGAATTTGAGAAATGAGCCGGTTTTCCTAGTATATAGCTTGGTTCAAACTCCTCGCACGTGCCGAAGTCATCGCTGATTGCTTACCTTTGACCTGATAAGGGCATCCGTGGGCTGTCTTCGCCCACGCCTGCTTATCGTTCCTGGCCTTCCTGGGTAGGTAGCTCGTCCTTACTCAGATTACTTCTCGACTGTGAATTTCTCTGACTATTCGGAAGAAGAGAGTGTACTAACGATCTGCCTTCTCTAAGTTCTCCACTCAGGTTTTTCCTGTGAAGGTCTTCTTCCGAAGACTCTTCTTAAGAAGTCTCTTCTCACTAAAACTAAGCTATTCTTCTTCTATCTTCATTATTTCTTCTACAAACGTCTACAGTTCGATCTTCTTCTATCCAAAATTGAAAAAGTGGGCTTTACACGAAGACGAAGATGGCCTGCACATCCTCTTGTCAAACCTGTAGCGATGAATGAGAGGTGACTTCGGCACGTGTGGGACGTTTGAACCTAACTATATACTCAAAAAATCAGTTCATTATCCAAATCTGCTTTTAGCACGTAGTGATTTTCTATTCTCGGAGAGAGCGTTTAGAAGAAGAGAGCGAATTCAGACGAAGTCTACCTCATTCAGGTGAAGACTATCTCGAACGAAGTCGTAGCGCATTTAGGCGAAGTCTATCCCGCATAGCAAATTCAGCTATCTTCGTAGAGCACAATGTCGATAACATCAAAGTTACCTAAGATCAGAGCCTTCGAGTTAAACTAGGATGAACTTCCTCATCTTCGGCCGAAGTTGAGAGAGTTAGGGTTAACCTTCTTAACATGGGGAGGATGGACTCGCGTGTCTGGCAAGTTTATCAGCCAGATCAAGATGTGTGAAGACCATGCGCCGAAGACAGATATGCGCGGTCGGAGAATTAGACATTGCAGAACTGGACGAAGGTCTTGCTGGACGAAGCTGACGAGAAGGAGGATTTGCTCGTCGACCATTTGTCGATGAAGACCCACGCGATTGAAGGAACAGACTATGGAGAACTCTTTGTCAATCCGATTCACCTAATGAATGACTACAAATTGATCGATTACAAGGATCCAACGAAGAGGGAGATCACCGAAGCGGTGATGCTGATTTTGAGTCCGAGGAGAACGACATACTTGTCGGTGTGGAAGGTTTGTTTCTTTGAGAACCTATTCGCAAGGAAGAGAGCGCATTGGGCTCCACAACAAAGTGCAACGTCTGCAGACCAAGCCGGATTATGTTTACTTGGACGGTTTTATCTCCGTCTTCTACTTCGGAATGGGCTGGCTGAACAAGAAAGAGCAAAAGCAGTTGGGATTTGGTCCAGATGAAGACAAAGACTGTGAAGGAGAAGACCTTTCGTCTGTTCGAGTGGAAGGAGAGAAGACATCGAGCGAAAGTGCACAGCCACAAGAGACTTCGTCGAAAGGCTCCAGAGGAAGTCAGACCGGAACCAGCGGTAGACGTACCCGTAGCTGCGAGCGAAGACCAAGAGAAGCGCAGGAGTAAGAGGAAGAGAAGTCTTCCGACCACATCCCAGGAGAAGCCGAAGGTGCGGAAGAAGGCCAAGAGCATGAAGAAAGAGACCATTGAGTTGAGTAGTTTGGAGGCCAAGATAGAGGATGAGCAACTCTTCGACGAAGAGACTTCAGAGCCGTCTCAACTTGATAACATCGATACATTTCAGAGGACGAATAGTGTTTGGCGAAGAGCGAGCCTTCGTAGTATACGAATGAGAGATTAAGCGAAGATTTGAGAACAAATCAGTTATTGTGAAGTTGAAGAGATAAGTTAAATTGTAAGAAGAGTTTGGAAGATGATTGCTTCTTCTTGAAGACGGCTTCTTCAAATAAGAGTGGGTCTTTAAGATTGGAGATTTAGTTGGAACAACACTTCTCAGGAAGAGTAGGTGTTTATTCTTGAAGCCTTAATATGAAGTCTGTGTTCTTCTGTCTTTTCGGAAGAAGATTAGTAACATTTCAGCAGTATTTTGCATTCTTCATTCATTCACATCTTTGTCTTCTTGAATCTTTTATCTGTGTTGTTGGAAGGGTCCCTGATCAAGAACTATTTCGTTATTATTTGTATTCAATTTATCAGGTTGTGCTTGGGTTTGGTTCTTTATCAAATCCGGATATTATTCTACCCGTGAGAATAACAGAAAACTCCTAGAATTACCCATTGTGACGTTGTTGTACTGTAATTTTGTGTAATTGTTAATTGTATTTTCATGAGAACGATCCTTGATTTACTATTTCTGATACATTTGGTTTCTCTGGGTTGTTACAAGAATCTAAAGCTCGTGTTAATTTGAATACTCTTTTGTCATTCTTGGTTTGTTTGGTTTGTTCGAAGAGTTGACGAATCCGATTGTATAGTCTCCTTCTACACATCAGGATCTTTGGATGGTTTATCAGATTCAAGAGTGTGCTAATTAACGAAACTAGAAGCTTACGTCGTAGCTTGTGCTGACCCGAACGTCCATCATTGGAACAATTTCTTGATGAGGTCGAGAATTGATGCAATTGATGGTTGGTTGGTTGATGATGTTCCTTACAAATGGTTAGAGTTCTACGATGAGTGGTTGAGAAGCAACAAATTCAAAGCTTGGACGGAAGAAACTATAGAGTTATCATGGACTCTCAACTCCACTTTCAAGAAGAAAGAAACTCAAGATAAATTTCGAGAAAGAGCGACATAGTGGCAAGGATGATTCAACGTTGGAAAGCCCCGTGTGATCAAAGATGATAAATCTTACAGCTACAAGATGAAGATGTGTGAATCTATTTCAGACAATATAATACATTGGGTACCATCGATACGTTCAATCACGAGACTCGATCAAACTACAAGACTTGACGAAGAGATGTATGATGATGTGTACAAGTGTGGAATTAGAGATCCAACATTAGCGGCTCAACTTGGATCAGCAATAGTGGTGGATTATGTCGTTAAGAAGTTTAAAAACTTACCTCAATGAAAAGACATTAATGAGCTAGTGAAGAAGATGACTGCGTTCACGATTAGTCATCTTGGGATTGTTTGATCCATTGCAGGCTTATATGATGAGGAGAACTCCATACTCATATTTCCTTACTGAGAAATGGATGAACAACGAATGAGCTAAGCGTGAAAGTTATCACCAGACAAAAAAATATGAATAAGAGTTCTAGACGATGTGATAGATAGATATGAGCCTGAGAAGTTTACTTTACTTACTATTTGTCAAAAACATTATTTGGAGATGATTTGTACATTGTGGAACACCTTGCCATTCATGCACTCCAAGAATTAGTTGCATTTTGACATCCATCTGTGCCCTATTTCTATACAGTTTCCTTGATGAGATTACAATAGTGGAACTATTCAAATTGAGACATTCTTTCACGTGCTCGTTAGTTTTTGTGCACATCAGAGACCTCAGTTTAGCACAAAGTTTTGAAAGAGCTTGAGGACCCAAAGATTTCTGATATCCAATAGATTAGAAGAACCCTCGTGCATGGATGGCATCGAAGCTTGTACGTAAGGAAGCAAGAAATCAACCAAGAGGGCTTGATAATGAGTCGATCATCACACCTTACGCCAAAACGATAGACATTTATGCTCTCGGCTGGATCACACTTGAGTTATGTGATGAGTTTTTCACTAATATGACTATAGTTGAAAACTGAGAATACAACGAGATGCATTTCAATCAAGGATATCTTAGGCGTGAGCAAGATCCAGCCATGTTACATACCCAAGTGTTGCAAGAAGCAATTGACATCATGATAGAACCGTTGTATCAAATGCAAGACGTCACATCATTTTGCTATGATCTTTGAAGGTCAATTGAATCACATTATCACATTCGTCTGGGATTGAACGCATACTTTAGTTTGAAAATTTCTACACTAACCACTAACCTGATCTTGTTATAAATGTAAATATTATAAAACTTATTTTCATAAAACTAGCATATTTAAGTGACAGCATGTCACCTTTTCTCTCTTCTCTCTCTCTCTCTCCAGTGGTTAGATCGGACCGTCGGTCAGCTGACAAACAACCAAGTATCCGACAGACCGCCGACATCGAGCTGGACCGCCAGGTCGTCCTCGAGCCAGCGATGTAAACCAAGCTGTCAGCACCATCAAACCCTAGGTGACGGTCTGTTCCCTCCTCTCCGTCCATTCTTCCTCTCTCTTTGGTGGCATCTGGACCACCGACCAGTTGGTGGACCATCGACTACTCGATAGGCTATCGGGACCCGAGCTGGCAATCTGATCCTCCCAGTCTCTTCTCCTTTCCCCCTTGATGACATCAAGGATGATCGAGCGATCAAGATGCCATCAAGGAGGAAGAGAAAAAGATGATAAAATGATGTAAACGACTCGGCATCTGGTTCACACTACCGGAAATCAACACCACCAAACCCTAGGTGACGGTTCACCACCCTCTCTCCATTTCTTCTCCCTCTCTCCGTAGTGGCATCTCGACCATCTGCATTGAGCTGACGATCTGGCTCCTCCATTCCTTCTCCCTCCCCCCTTGATGACATCTAGACCATCGACTACCCTACGAGCCTTCGATACTGAGTTGGCGGTCTAGATCAAGTGATCTAGATCGTTTGGAAGAGGATCCCACTAAGACGATGGCCTTAGCCACCGGCTCTACGTAGTGACGGTCTGCCACCCTCCCTCCATCTCTTTTCTCTCTCTTTGGTGACATCTGGACTATCGTCTATTCGATGATCCAGATGATCCGGCTAAGGTGATGCCATAGCCACCGGCTCTTCGTAGTGGCGACCTGCAACCCTTCTCGTCACCCTCCCCTCTTGGTGGCATCTGAACCGTTGGCGTTGGAGGATCATGAGCTATTCGACGGACCGCCAACTTGAGAGACTCGACTAAGACGATGCCCTAGCTAGGTGGTGGAGTTTTGGACTCTTCCTCCTCTTCTCTTCTCTCTTCTACTTTTTACTCTCCTATTCTTTCTTTACCCTTCTCACTATTCTTGATGATTACTTGTTTTGGTTTCAGTAGCGTTAACAATTTACGATGCTAGCTACTTGGGATGCACTCATGATCCTCATTTGGATTATGATGATTTGACCATCTCGGTTAGTATCATGAATCCTCTATTGTGATTTGGGCAACGGTACTTATTCACATCGATAAATATATGAGCTGGTTACTTGGTCTTCATCTTTTGGATTCAGATAGACCATCTGGACTAGTACATATATATTGTTCGAGTGATACACGATACGTTGGTGGGGGATATGTATGGAAGGATATCCTTCTGAGTTTATCACTAATCGGGTAAAGATTCACAGATGGAAGGAAATCTTGACAATCTCTCAGAGGACAGTCAATACTGGGTGAGTTGTAACAGCCTATGTTACACATAGGAAGTTGTCTATAAGTAAGGTGTTTAGTTATAACTAAGTGTGGATAATGTTTATTTGCTACCCAAGTACTTTAAGGAGGTATCAAGTTAGTCCTGACTAGCTAAAGTTAGTTATGGTTAAACTTAGCTGTACTTTTGACAGAATTCAGATATTTCCTAAACAGTGAGCACTACTATCTTGTCATCTTGTCTAAAAGATAGAAAGGAGATGGAAAGTATCCTTTATCTCCTTTTTGACTTGATATTAGTGGTGGGATTAGGGTGTGGACTTTGTGGGCATTAAAAACAAGAAGAGATTCCACATGTTTCTTTTTTAGTGGGTCCTAGTGTAGAGGGGGTGGAAATTCGAGATTGCTTGAGAATATCTTAGAATCCTTCTAAAAGTTGTTGACTTTGAAGGAATAAGCTCATATGAAAAGGTAAGAAGCCCATGTGATTAATGCTTTTACCTTAAGTAATATCTTAGTAAAACCTGGTAACAAAAATTATGACTGAGTTACCGGAGGGTACCAAGGTAAAAATCTAGAATGTATAATAAAGAAGTAGAGAAGAGCTCCTCATCCTTATTTTCACATCGTCGTAATGACAAACTTGAGTAATATATAGAGAGTGTGTGATATTTTAGCATGCGAGAACTTGAGAGACGTCGTTAGAATGGAGGATCTTAGTTGATGAGTTTATGGAGAATTTTTAGTTGATGAGTTTATAGGTGAGTGAATGATTGAACTTAGCATTTTTCTCTTCAAGTTCATGGTGTGCTTCTCTCAAAGCCATCAGAGGTGACTTCTGAGTGAGAGACATGTCTGACATGTTGTAGATTCATCGATGACTATCGTGGAGGTTGAGAGATTGAGGGGTAGTTGATCTATAGGATCGCGGAGGGTTTACATTTTTGGTTCCATTGTCGGGACTTCACTTGAAGGGATCATTGAAGGATATTTAGAGTTCAATTTTACATTCGACAAAAAGAGATCATGAAAGAGCACATGGAGAGAACGTTGAAAGGAGAGAGAGCTAACGCGATGTTAGCAACGCTAGAACCTTTCGTGTACCCCGTAGTGATCTATGACGCGTTGGAGGTCATTCTTTACATCTTGTTCACTTAGAAAGGGTTTGAGGAGAGTTCAAAGTGGGTGCAACAAAAGTTGTAGAGAAAGGAGAGAGAAGTTATTAGAGGAGAAAAATTTATGAGTTTAGAAATTCTGCTCTCTGGAAAATTTGTACAGTCGTTGTCAGATATTCTGTGAATTCTATTTTCTTGTGAAAGTTTTCAGTGTTTTAGATTGGCTGTTAAACTATCTAGGACAAAAAAAATCATGAGAAAATGTGATTTGGAGAGGGAGCAATGAATTTCCAAACTTGAGAGGGTTTATTCGCGAGAGTTTAGAAATTATGATCTCTGGAAAATTTGTACAGTCATGGTCAGATTTTGTATGAATTTTATTTTCCTGTGAAAATTTCCAGGATTGTAACTTGTCTGATAAGCTATTAGAGGAAACACAAATCATGAGAAGATGATGCTTGGAGAGAGAGATAGAATTCTCAAAGTGGAGGGCGTTGACAACCATGAGGGAAGTGAAAATATACAAATTTTAGTTCTTTGAAAATTTGTACAGTCATCACCATCTCTTCTGATTAGAGAAATTTTTGTTGAAACTTCATGAGTTAGTAGCTTGGAGATTGAGCTACTAGAGATCACAAAAATTTTTGGAGAGATCTCTTACCAACTAAGAGATATATGTTTCGTGTCACGTCAGTTTGGTCCCTCGGCTAGGTTGACCGAGTGCGAAGTGACGCATCCCGGTAGGGCCGTTAGTGTCGTTAGGGTGAGTTGGTGGGAGAGCCCACTAGGGGTATACTTCGCAGGTAGGGCTTGGAGGCCTTAGTTCTTCGAGTTGAGCCTTCAAGTTCCAGGCTATGGTGGATAGTTTAGTTGAGTGTAACCCGGATTCTCTTCATGTTTAGAGTGGGTTTGGCTTGACCGTTTGGGAGTAATCTTTGTTGTAGTGTTGGAGATGGTAATTTCTCTATTCAGATTACTCGAAGAACTCAGTGCAGGTTGAGGCAAAGTTCAGTAAGAGCTTGCTGATCTGAAATCTGAAATCGTCCGCTGGTATCTTCAGGCGTTGTCGTTCGTGCTTGATTGTTTGGAGCTGTGATCGAGGTGTGTGGGCGTATGCTACATTGCTGGTCATAGATCGATTTGCTGTTGTTGGGGTCGAGTGGAGATTTCTGTCATGCGGAAGCGCTGCAGAAATTTTGCGGAATGTTCTTGAAGTGACTTGTTGGAGCCGGATTGTGCGTTTGGACGTGGTAGACGGAATACTTGTCAATGTCAGGCCGGAGTGGGCTCTTTGGAAGCGCATTGGAGAGACGATTCTAATGCACTAAGTCTCGTGGAGTTTGACCAAGAATTGAAGAAGTTATGGCATGTCAAAGTTCACTGCCGTGTCACCCGAAAGTACAAAAAGGCTAGTTACGTTAGATTTTGGTGCAATTTCGTGTGGAAACTCGAGTTTAGGAGTTGTCTTGTGTGTGTGTGCATTTGCGGAGGCTTCAAGGAGCAGAGGTGCGTGAGTGCGGAGGCGTGAGAGCGAAGTGCGAGAGTGCGGAGGCGGAGCGGAGCTGAGCCTGAGCCCGAGCTCGCGTCCGCTGCAAGCCAGCTTGCTGACGTGCGTGAGAGAGGTATCCAAGCTTCAGTTGTGTGAGAAGTGTAAAACTAGCTGGTCACCCATCCCAACACTAATCCTGGACTTGGACTCTTAACTCTGTAGTCTTAGCTTTGGCTTTACCACTAGACCAATAGCTCTTGGTGTCTTACAGGGATGCGTGCAAGTACTTATGGACTTGTATAAGGTAGTAGGAGACCTTCTCGCACGTCCCTAGAGGAGTGGTAGGGCGACCCCACAGTATTGGGAGGAAGCTATAGTTGTGGTAGTGTTTGCTTATACCGTAGAGACGTGTATAAAGACAATTGGTGGCAGTTGTCTTGAGTGAGTTAGTAGAGCTACCACTTGGATGTTTTTGGAGCTACAAGAGGTGTGGACATCTAGTTAGTGACCTCCAGTGTCAGTTATGACAGTTGGTGACCATATATTGTGTATGTGGTCACCGACAAGGAGACGTCAGTCCGGGTGGGGCTGGGTTTCTCTTTATGTGAATGTTTGAGTGTGGAGGGTTATCGTTTGGACTTCTTGTGGTTGGAACCCCTCCATATTCTACTTCCTGTTTGTGCGCCGCGTTTGCTTGTGTTGGCGCTTGATTTCCGGAGTGAGTTCACTCCAGTGTGTTGTCGATAGTGAGGCTGGAGTTGCGGACCAGTCAGACTATCTTTGTCTCTCTCACGGTGCGATTGGAGTGACGACCAACAGACCGTGAGAGGCTGCATGTGGTGATGGTATGTATAGGCTGCCCTTACCTTGACCGTCCTAGTAGGAGATAAGTGAGCTCAGTAGGAGCGGGGTTAGGCAAGTGGTGGTTACGGTGGTGACGGGGATTGCGACATTCCAGTTGGGGAGTGTGTTACCGAGATTCTCTCATCACAGAGTTCTCGGGAGGTTCTGGTGGGGACTTCTCAGACAGTGGGTATACACGGAGTGGGGTGAGGTACGGACTATCTACACCATTGCCGTCGGTTGTTCCAGAGGACGAGTCAGATGCAGACAACGCGTTTTCTGGTGGTGAGTCTAGTGTCGCCACACCGTTGTTGTGAGACATGGACGAGATCTATGGGGCCACGAAGGGGCCTCAACGTTACTCGGGTATCATTGAGCTGGATGACTTCATCCAGGAGTTCGACAGTTGGTACGATCTGCAGCAGATGCAGAACCCACAACTGTTTACACCCTTCATGGCGTGGAAGGGTTTGTTCCAACACTTGGAGGGACCACCGATGGACGATTATCATGAGTTCAGATGAGATTACAATGTTGAGATCGAGTTGTGGAGACAACATTGGTCTCCCAACTACGTTTCTATCACTACTGGCGCAGTTTCCGAAGGCGTAGCACTTGCGAGTTCAGGTGCCAGTAGCCGTGGTACAGCCACAGGTGGCGGAGTACCTACTATCAACGGAGCGTCCACAAGTAGTGGAGCAGGTGGTAGTGTGAGCGGGATACCACCAGGGTTTAACCTTGTGGTTCAGTTCTTCCAATGTTTTAGGAAGAACTATCAGGGTGTGCGGACCGACAAGTTGAGGAGTCTGCAGGAGTTCCAGCGGAAGATTGGAGAGAGCTTACGTGAGACGTTTACTCGCATGAGGCGGTTGATCAGCGTTACCCAAGGGGTGACGGAAGCACAGGCAGTCCAGTATGGGATACTAGACCGGGAGCTGCGTAGGAGAGTTAGAGATGCTACTCTCCTTAGAGATACCGCTCTGACGTTGGCGGTTGTCTTTGGTCTGGCCGAGCGGATTGAGCTCAACATGGTGGAGGAGAGGATGGTGGTTGCCGGGTTTGGCAAGGAGACACCACATGGAGCGACCACCTCTTCTCGAGGATCACAGGCTACGCAACAACGTGGTGGTGGTGGTGGTAAGGATCGTGCGGAGCAGTCACGATCTCAGGGAGGTGTTGGAGGATCTGGTGGGCAGAAGCCCATGCCGTCCTTCTCTAGCCAGTAGCAAGCGGGTCCTTTTGCCTCTTTTCATCTTGTTTTCTCTTGTTTGGATTTTCTCATCTTCCCCATCTTCTCCCATCTTCTCCATCTTCTTACCTTCTTCTAGTGAGTTTCCGATACTTCTATTGAGCTTCCGTGAAGGTGAATGTCGTTGTAGTGCTGCAGGAAGACAACTTTCGTAGGCAGAAGCCTGGGAAGGCTACAGGGGGCATACACCCTGTGATTTATCTAACCCGTTGGAATGTGAGTGTGAGAATAAGGTGTAACGACCGTTGCTAGTCGACTTCTGCGAAGCAGGACAGCCTTCTGGAGGTGTGAGAAGACGAGCTGAACCCCCAGAAGACGAGAATCGCTTCGGAAAGACGGTATCGAGAAGATCGGAAGAAGCAACCTGGAAGCAAGATGAATCGTCTTCCCGAGCTTCTTTGTGAATAGTTGTGTGATATTTTAGTTGGTAGTTGTTGGTTTAGTTCCAGAGCCCCATTTGGCGTGTCTGGAAGACGTGTGGTTTTGTGTGGTTTTGTGAGAAGACGGGATTTCTAGGCAAAACCCGTGTGTTTGTGTGTTTGAACAGATCTTAGAACTTAGAGTAGCGTTACTTGTGCAAATCCTCTGTGAGAACGATATCTTGTATACTAAATGGGCAAAAGGAGAAATCTTACGTCACTACAAACCATCTATGGCTCCGTACTTCTAGCCGATGGTTCACAGTACCTAAGAAGACAGGAGCTTTGCGCTTCATCCAAGACTTGCAGCCTGCCAACAACATCACGATTTGAAACGTCGGGACAGGACCTGTAGTTGATGAAGTAGCTGAGGCGTTTGCTGGAAGGTCAATCTATTCTATTGGAGATCTGTTTTCAGGTTATGATCAGTTTCAGCTTGCTTTGGAGAGTAGAGACTTGACTACCATGCGTACACCTTTGGGATTGATGCGGATGTGTACTCTTCCTCAGAGTGCGACAAACTCAGTAGCCCATATGCAAAATGCGATGCATAAGGTGTTACGAGAGTTTGTACCTGAGGTCACTATCCCGTTTCTGGATGATATTCCCATGAAAGGCTGTCCGGTGGAGGACAAGGACGAAGTAGTGACTTCTAATGGTTGCAGAAAGTTCGTTGCAGACCACATTCGAGATGTGGAGAAGATTCTGATGCGTTTGGAGGAGGTACACCTCACTCTATCAGGTACCAAATCTCGCTTTGGGATGTCAGAGATTGTGGTAGTAGGTCATCTGTGTGGTACTTTTGGGAGGCGTCCGAACCCAGAGAAGGTAGATGCTATAGCAAGGATAGCTGACTGCACCAACATCACTGAGGTTCGACGGTTCTTAGGAGCTTGTGTGTTCTTTCGTGTGAGTATTCCTCATTATGCACATATTGCCGAGCCTCTATATGCACTTCTGAGAAAGGGAAAGAGGTTTACTTGGCGGCAAGAACATCACGAGACGATGGAGCAGCTGAAGGGGATTCTGAAGTCTCCACTTATATTAAGGAGGCTTAGCTACGAGAGCGGGAGACCTGTGGTACTGACTGTTGATACGAGTCCAAAGGCGATTGGATGGGCAGTTGATCAAGAAGATGCAGAAGGTGTGCGGTTTGTTTCAAGGTTTGGAGCTCGGATCTTAACAGATAGACAGCGTAACTGTAGTGACGTAGGATTTCTCCTTTTGCCCATTTAGTATACAAGATATTGTTCCCACAGAGGATTTGCACAAGTAACGCTGCTCTAAGTTCTAAGATCTGTTCAAACACACAAACACACGGGTTTTGCCTAGAAATCCCGTCTTCTCACAAAACCACACAAAACAACACGTCTTCCAGACACGCCCAATGGTGCTCTGGAACTAAACAAACAACTACCAATTACAATATCACACAACTATTCACAGTGAAGCTCGGGAAGACGGTCTTCTTGCTTCCAGATTGCTTCTTCCGGTCTTCTCGATACCGTCTTCCCGAAGCGATTCTCGTCTTCTGGGGGTTCAACTCGTCTTCTCACACCTCCAGAGGGCTATCCTGCTTCGCAGAAGTCGATTAGCAATGGTCGTAACACCTTATTCTCACACTCACATTCCAACGGGTTAGATTAATCACAGGGTGTATGCCCCCTGTAGCCTTCTCAGGCTTCTGCCTACGGAAGTTGTCTTCCTGCAGCACTACAACGACAGTCACCTTCACGGAAGCTCAATAGAAGTCTCGGAAGCTCACTAGAGAAGATAGGAAAATGGGGAAGATGAGGGAAGATGGGAAGAAGATGGGGAAGATAAGAAAATCCAAACAAGAGAAAACAAGATGAAAAGAGGCAATTAAGATTCCGACAGGCTTCTAGTCCGGATCCTGACTAACAAGCCATCCCTGCTTGTAATAGTTTGGGGAGGAAGACAACAAACGTGAGTACTGTAGCACCGTCTTCTACTCGAGGATGTCGTCTTCTGTTGCGGGAAGAAGGCTTCTTTCTTCTTCACTTCGCTGCTCTGACTGCTCTGTCTTCTGGGATCCCTTACCCAGAAGACCGTTCGTACGTAGATCCCAAGTGCTCTACTGAACGAGTCAAGCTACACTCCACAACTGTTGACATTCACCGCCACTCAAGAAGAACACTTCACATGCACAATTGGGAGCGAATTCAATACATTCCACCACCCAGAAGACATGAGCGAAGCTGCTGCACTCAAATCCACAATCTATTCCCCGAGAAGAAGTCACAATGGCATTGGGAAGCTCACTCCCGCTACTTCCTGCGTCTACTCCTCGACACACCAGCCTAGCTAACAGGACTGCACGAGGATGCCGTTCCCTGTTCCTAGACTATCCACTACTTCTATCTACATCTTCGAACCACTGCTGGTGCGAGTATGCAGACCCCTCCTGTATATTCCAAGACTATTCATATGTTTCCAACAACGGGTGTAGTGCGCTAAGACTGTCTCTGCTCTAATGCGTCTCGCCTGCCTGCCTGTAGAATCGGTGTGTATGTTCAGTTACTACAGAATTCTACAGAACTGGCAGAACTGGCAGAGCCCCATTTCCTACTCTACGATCCTACTTAACCATCTGCCTCGAGAGTCAGGGGAGGCGACCACCAGGGAGAGAGAGAGAGGCGTTGACAAGAGGTTGTCACCTCACATGCATGCGGTCCCTCTTCCCAATTAGCCCTCCACTGTGTTACTCCTACGCTACCTATGCTGCCACATGGGGTCCTAACTATTTTTACATGGAAAACTGCCACCCTTAAGATAGCATGTCCGATCCTACTAAATCTGGAAGTGTCGATTGAGTTTGCTAACTACTCTGATTGCTCGGTGGCAATCTCCACATGATCTGCTCCTACCGGAGCTACTACCTCGACTTCTGATGGGCTGGGAAGCCCTGCACTTACCTCGGGTACCACTGAGGTAGCTTCCCTCTCCTCGCTCTTCGCTGGCCCTGCTGTTTCTGCGGCTGCGTCTTCCTCGGCTTCGACTTCGGAAGACGGAATGGTCTTCTGGGAAGACGAGTCGAATGGTGCGTCTTCGGTCTTCTGAGGTACAGATGCAATACTAGGGACCATGGCGACCTCATAGGGGTCTGGAGAAGTCGCTTTCTCCACGCAGAATACCTGGGAAGACGGCTCGTCTTCTTGTCTTCCAGAAGACATCATGTCTTCCGGGGCATCTTCTGGAGTCTTCTCGTCTTCCAACGTTGTCACCACCAAGTGTACAGCGAGATCGAACTCCTCCTTCTCCATTCCGGATCCAGTCGAGGGTGCTGGGGCTTGGGAAGATGCGGTTGCGGGTGTCGGAAGTGAGGGAAGACCATAAAGTGTCTTCACTCCTTCTATCTGTCTATCCAGGTACCTGAACATGCTATCTCTGCATTCCACCAACCTCGTCTTGGACCCGCTGTCCCATTCCCTAGGTAAGGTAAGTAACTTCTTACCCGCGGTGAAGTTGAACTTCTTCCGAAGCGCTTCTACCGACTGAGCTAGCATCTTCTGCGCACGAGCCTCCGCTGCTTCTCTCTGCGTCTTCTCCACTGCAGCTCGCGCTTCTGCGGCTTCTCGCTGCATCTTCCAAGTGGTCTGCTCTTCTGCGAGGGCAGTGATCTTCTCCCGCACTCGGAGAACTTCCTGATCGCGCTGCTGTACTCGCGCCTGCAACTCCTGGTTGCTCTTCCGAAGTTGCATCGACTCCTTGGCAGAAGCAGCTGCTTCCGCCTTGTACCTGGCTGCAAGCTTCTCCGTGGTGCGGAGACTAGCTTCCAGCGACTCCGTCTTCTGCTGGCTGTCTTCCTGTCGCAGCAAGGTGCGCAAGCCGAATCCAGGTTGTAACGGCCTCTCCTGGGACATCGCTCTCTTCTCCAACAGCTCCATAGCGGGCTGGATCTCCTTCTGGAAGTAGGCACCGAACTCCTCCAGTCGTCTTCCTGCGGAAGACAAGTTCATCCCCACCACTCGCTCGGAGGTGTCGACCTTGTCTTCTAGAGGCAAGGAAGCCTCTTCCACCACGACGGCCTTCATCTTCTGCGCACGAGAAGAAGCTACTCTTTTCATCTTCCGGGGTGGAAGACTCTTCGTGGCAGGAGCGGCTCTCCTCTTTGCGCTTCCTCGCATCGCAGTAGGAGCGCCCATCCATTCTTCGTCTTCTGGAGTCTTCGGAAGACTCCCAGGTGTTACAGAAGCTGTCTTCTGCTCCGATCGGGTACTCAGCAAGTCTTCCTCCGAGTCCGACTCCGATCCTGAATGAATGAGGGAGATGGGTGTCCTCGGTACACTTCTGTGACCCATCTTCCTTACTGGCGTGGCGTCTTCCGACCCACTAGACTCGTCTTTCCTCACCAGAAGCGTCTTCTGGTGAGAGCCGGGTCTTAGTTGTGGCATCAGAGTGGGAGGGGGCGTTGCTGCTACCTCTCGGTCATCGTCTTCCGAGGTCTCCTCCTTCACCTCCTGTCGCTGCGTCGGTCCATACACTGCCAGCTGATCTTCTCTAAGATCCCTCATGGCTACATACAAGTAGCAGAAGAAGGGCGTCAGATGTCCTCCCGTCGGGGTACCCAAGTATGCTAGCTCCATCTTTACATAGTTGTGGATGTACGCGCCCCAGTAGATTGACACTCTGTCATCCCACACTGATTCCAGGAACTCCACGTCCTGATCTCCTAAGTACCTTGTCTTCTGAGCTTTTTCCTTGGGAAAAAGATGCAGAAATAATTTCGTCAGAAGTCGCTTCTTCGGCTCCCGGTAAGACTCTATCTTCCAACCGTTCCTCCCCTGCTTGTCTTCCACGAAAAGGCAGGTGGTACTCCCAGACACATGCCATGAACTCACAATCCTAGGCAAGATCTTCTTCTCGTACCAATATCCTCGGTTCTCGGTCTGAGGCCTGTGAAACGCCTTACGCCACCAGTCTTCTGTCCAGGAAGATGGTCTTCCCCGAGCAACTCCTGCCTTTGCGTGTACACGGTTACGCGGTGGTAACGCGGCCCACACTTCCTCCAGAAGCCCTTGATCTGCGAGGTTCCAGTCCCACAGGAAGAAGTCGAGACCCAACTCCTTGAGGAAAGGAGTGGCCTCGGCCAATTCTGCCGCTGGTAACACCAAGCCTCGCGGATGCATCGACATACCTGGAAGATCTGTTGCACTAAACCACAAGCACCTACTATGAGCTGAAGGCTCAGTTCTTCCCCAGTGCCCACAGTCTAACTTCTACTTCTCAGAAGACGAAACTAGTCTTCCAGAAGACAGCTACTCCGTCTTCCGGGATTCTAACAGTACTTCCTAGATAGTTCTCGTCTTCCGAGCTATATCTAAACAATCCTATCTAAGCAAGGCCTCGCATGGATTACCAAGAAGACAACCCACCTTGCATTACATCCTACTTCCTATCAGAAGATACAAGATTCACAAAACATAGGTGCATGACAAGTCCAGAAGATGGTTGCGGGCTCCTGCGGTGACAGTGGCCTCAAGGAAGACACTCGGGACAGTTTCCGATTCAATGTCTTTCTCGGAAGACTTCTCGAAGTCAGACTTCCCTTCACTAGTCTCACCTGTCTTCGTCTTCCTACACGCAATCTATCCTCACAACAGACTCAAGACAACTGCACTCTGTTCTTCTGACTTCTCACCTCTCATACGCACTCAGAAGAACCTTGCTGCTCGGTGGGAAGACATGACCCTCGACCATTCTCTCCAGATTCTGCCAGCAAGTATTCTCACGACTCTCTTCTAAGTTCGGGAAGAAGAAGGAATGGCTGCTATGGGTCAGACAGAAGAGACCCGAATGGACCCTCGCGTCTTCTCGCTCATTTTGTCAGCCTTCCAGTCTTCTAGTCTCTCTAGGAAGATGTGGAGTTGAGAAGCTTGGAAGACCGGGAGGCACACGCCTAGTTCTCGACTTCCAACTTCTCGAAATAACAAAACAACTCACCACACCACTCAAGATTCATACCAAGTCTCTCAAAACACAAAAGCAAAGCAAATCCACTCTTGATACGAATTGTGTTCTGTAACGACCTATGTTACACATAGGAAGTTTATCTATTAGTAAGGTGTTTAGTTCTAACTAAGTGTTGAGAATGTTTATTTACTGCCAAAGTACTTTTAGGAGATATCAAGTTAGTCATGACTAGCTAAAAGTTAGTTATGGTTAAACTTAGCTGTACTTTTGGCAGAATTCAGATATTTGCTAAAGAGTGAGCACTACTATCTTGTCATCTTGTCTAAAAGGTAGAAAGGGGGTGGAAAGTATCCCTTATCTCCTTTTTGACTTGATATTAGTGGTTGGATTAAAGTTGTGGACTTTGTGGGCATTAAAAACAAGAAGAGATTCCACATGTTTCCTTTTTAGTGGGTCCTAGTGTAGAGGGGGGGTGGAAATTCGAGATTCCTTGAGAATATTCCAGAATCCTTCTAGAAGTTGTTGACTTTGAAGGAATAAGCCCATGTGAAAAGGTAAAAAGCCCATGTGATCAATGCTTTTACCTTAAGTAATATCTTAGTAAAACCCGGTAAAAGTAGTTACGGCTGAGTTACCGGAGGGTACCAAAGTAAAAACCTAGAATGTATAAATAGAGGAGTAGAGAAGAGCTCCTCATCCTTGTTTTCACATCGTCGTAATGACAACTTGAGTAATATAGAGAGTGTGGGATATTTTTAGCATGTGAGAACTTGAGAGACGTCGTTAGAATGGAGGATTTTAGTGGATGAGATTATGGAGATTTTAGTTGATAAGTTTGTGGGTGTATGAATGAGAGTGAACTTAGCATTTTTCCCTTCAAGATTCATGGTGTGCTTCCATCAAAGCCATCAGAGGTGACCCCTGAGTGAGAGACAGGCCCGACAGTTGCAGATTCGTGGATGACGATCGTGGAGGTTGAGAGATCGGGGGGTAGTTGATCGTTAGGACCGCGGAGGGTTTACATTTTTGGTTCCGTTGCCGGGACCTCACTTGAAGGGATCGTTGAACGATGTTTAGAGTTCAGTTCTATATTCGACAAAAGGAGATTATGAGAGAGCACATGGAGAGAACGTTGGGAGGAGAGAGAGCTAACGCGATGTTAGCAACGTTAGAACCTTTCGTGTATCCCGTAGTGATATATGACGCGTTCGAAGTCATTCTTTACATCTTGTTCACTTAGAAAGGGTTTGAGGAGAGTTGAAAGAAAGTGCAACAAGAGTTGTAGAGAAAGGAGGAGAGAAAAGTTATTAGAGGAGAGAAATTTGTGAGTTTAGAAATTCTGCTCTCTGGAAAATTTGTACAGTCGCTGTCAACTTTTTTGTGAATTTTATTTTCCTGTGAAACTTTCCAGTGTTTTAGATTGGCTGATAACCTATCTAAGACAAAAGAAATCATAGGAAAAGGTGGTCTAGAGAGGGAGCAATGATTTTTCAAAGTTGAGGGGGTCTATTCGTGAGAGTTGAGGAATTCTGTTCTCTGGAAAAAGTTTACAGTCAGTGTCAGATTTTCTGTGAATTTTATTTTCCTGAGAAACTTTCCAGTGTTTTAGAGTGGCTGATAAGCTATCCAGGACAAAAGAAATCATGAGAAGATGAGGTCTGAAGAGGGAGAAAGGATTTTTCAAAGTGGAGGGGGTTGACAACCATGAGGGAAGTGAAAATATACAAATTTCAGTTCTCTGAAAATTTGTACAGTCATCACCATCTCTTCTGATTAGGGAAGTTTCTGTTGAAACTTCATGATTTAGTAGCTTGGAGGTTGAGCTACTGGAGACCACAAAAATCTTGGAGAGATCTCTTACCAACTAAGAGATATACGTTTCGGCATACAAGGAGGTCTTGAAGATACGTCATGGGGAATCCAGTTCGAATGACGAGGTGGAAGAAGAGACGTTTAGGAGTTCGAACAGAGACGGAGAAGCCCAAGTTAAGTATAGATGAGTTACGAACACGCATCTATAGCACTTGGGGTGCTCTCTTTACCCTATACGAAGAAGCTTCCGCGACCATTGGCACAGATTTGAAGAAAGTCGAGTTTAAAGCATCATTCACTATGGAGGCCACGAATGCTCCTGGTGAAATAGAGTTGGATCCTTACAAGAGTGAGTTCAAGATGTCTGTAGTGATGAGTACAAACGAGGGTGAGGAGGATCATATCTTCGATAGTTAATTTTAGACTGGATTTTATTTCGTGTATATCATGTATAATACACGATTTCCAATATAAAGCTCGGAAGAGTTAAGAAAGTGATGTAGAATTATTTTCCTCTATGATATTTTGTCCACTTAATGGTTGAGAAGGTGCAACATGAGTGGAAATTCAAAAGATTGGAAAGTTAGACTTAGAAACCTTCCTCAAGGTTTAGATGTCATAGTAAGTGTCGGAGAAAGTTCGAGAGAGATTATCGTCGAGTTTGAAAACCCTAGTACTAAACCTCAAGTAGAATCGCCGAGGAGAAGAGTAGAAACCGACTTGTGGTGTTATTTCTGTAGAGGGTTGGGACACAAAGTAGTGAATTGTCCAACTAGAATCAGAACCGAGAGAGCTAAAGGGAAGCGGGAGTTTACTGATTTGAGTCTTCGAGTGGGTCCATCGTCACCAGCGCCAATTCATCTTCTAGGCGAAGATCCTTGTCCAAGTTGTGGAGTGGGTGATCTATCAAGAGGACACAAGTGCGTCGATGTGGCCGCCCTACTTACGTCCGTAGTCGAGAAGTTGGACGAGACTCAAAGAGCTGAGACGGAGAAGTTGTCGACTTCAAAGGAGGACTCGGCTGAGTTGTGATGGAGATCGTCATTCGGATGGTGGAGAAGGCGGTGATGCGACTCAGACTCATGATTACCTTGGGGGAAGAGATGGCACAAGAGGTGTTGTTACAACCATTTCCTTTCATTTTACCTATGGTAGATTATTCGCGAATGGAATTGGTGATGTTCGTACTCTTTTAGCGAGTAGTTATTGCACGACGATTAGAAGAGTAGAAAGAGTAGTTACAAGATGGGAAAGCTACCCGTGTTTCATGGGAAGGACAATGAAGATGTAGAACCGTTTGTTCGAGACTTCAAAAGGGGTTGCATCGGAAACAACGTGAGAAGGAAGGAAGAATGGGTGTTGTTACTGCCAGAGTTTTTAGAAGATTTTGCTCTTACGTGGTATGAAGACCGAGTGAAGAGCCAGACACCTGGTGCAGTTGAGGACACATGGGAGACGTTGAGTAATGCACTCATCGAAGAATTTCTTCCAGAAGAGAGTTATGAGAAGCTCATGGTGGAGCTTACTCATTTGAAGCAACGTGACGACGAGAAAGTTCGGCAATATGCCGAAAGGGTGGATAAGTTGGAGCAACGGTTTCGGACGGTCCTACGGAAGAGTGGAGACAATGTGGAACTAACGATGGCGGGGATTGGAGCAGTGCTGACCAAGAACTTGGTGGGAGGGTTGAGACCTTCAATTCGAACCCAAGTGAGGTACGAGAAGCCAGCAACCAAAGCGGAGGCCATCAAGATAGCGACAAATATGGAAGAGAGTTTGGATGAAGGAGATATCATCCAACCTCATCATGCTGCTCTGGTGTCAACTCCGACTCCTGGTGTAGCCACAACGATCGCACCTGCACCATCACAATTGGTGATTGCTTCAACGTCAGCTCCTACTCCAACGGTGGTGCCAAGACCGTTTGTCCCAACAACGATGTCTACTGCCACCTCTGATTTTCATGCCGAGCTGAAGAGCATCACTGACACTCTTGCGGATCTCAAGATAAATGTGGTGCAGTTACGAGAATGGAGGAACAAAGGTGGAGGAGGAGGTCAAAGAGGTTACGACAACAATCCCAACCGAGGAAATCAAGGTAACTTTGGAGGCAACCAAGGTAACTTTGGAGGAATCACTTGTTGGACGTGTGGAGGTTCTCATTTCCAGCGAAATTGTCCTAACAACGGAGCAAGAGGTGCCGAAGCTGTCAGAATGAATGTGGGTGGAGGAAATCCATCACAAGGACGAGACAAAGGGGTGGCTACTATCGATGTCGTGCGAGATCCCATCTACGAGAAAGGAGAGAGTTCAAACTCTTCTCATGCACCGGTGGAGCTTTTAGCTCAAGAAAGAAAAAGAACTCGATTTTCTGATGAACCGGTTTTCATGGAGGAGTCAGCAAGTAGAAGTACTCGTTCGAGTAATGTTTCGAGTACACCAAGGGAGCCAAGAAGGAAGCTGGGGATGGCGGATTTCACCATTTCATCTTCCCAAGCGGGATATGATGTGGTTGAAGATGTGGGTGCTCAGAAAGCCAACATCACTGTTGGACAACTGATCGCACTTAATCCCAGCTTACGAAGGGAACTCAGAGGAGGACTGAGTTCTAAGAGAAGCAAGAAGAAGAAACCCAAGAGCAAGACATCAAAGTCAGTAGGAGTTGGTGTGGTGGATGTGCATGCTTCAGAGGTATGCACTAGGGCTTCAAAGATTGAAGTCCGATTGAATGGTCACTACGTCTCTGACGTATTGGTGGATGGAGGGTCGGCTGTAAACGCCATATCGGAGAGGTTGATGAAGAAGTTGGGAATGGAACCAACTCGCCCGGCTAGCATTGTCGTGGGGATGGCTAACAAGCAACGGGTAAGACCTCTTGGTGTGTTAGAGAAGGTGGTCGTGTCTGTGATGGGAGTTCAAACATTGATGTCCTTTCAAGTGTTAAAGGACTCTAGTTATGATTTGCTCCTAGGTAGGCCTTGGTTGAGAGCTGTGCGCACCACGGATAGGTGGCACAAGGGATACTTACGAATTGGGCCTAGAGATCATAGAGTGATAGTTCCTCTCTCGGGTGTTGGAGTTGTGACTTCTGACTCTGATAGACCCACTAGTGACTACTGGGAATCTGATACGGAGGATGATCAGAGTGTCTCGGAAGTAGATACTGGGGATTCTTACGACCAAGAATCCTCGTCTGAGGATGAAGGATTTGGTCGAGACGAATCAGTACATCAGCTTAGTGCTATTGACTTGTTGCCTCGACCAGCAGTGGAGAAAGATCCTGACAAAGAAGAGTTGAGTGAGGCAGAGATTGTGAGAAGACTCTCTACCCTGAAGTTTGGTATCAATGTCACTCAAGAAGAGAAAAGTAGATTCCTAGATATATTTCGAAAATATATCCATGTGTTTGCTTTCAGCTACAAGGATTTGAAGGAGGTGACCCTCGAGACTCATCGAATCGAATTGGAGGAGAACGCAAGACCAGTTCGACAGAAGCAGAGAAGGGTCAATCCTACAACGGCAATGATGGTCAAGGAGGAGATAGACAAGTTGAAGGAGGCGAGTTTCATCTATGAGGTGGAGAACTCAGAATGGGTTTCACCCATTGTGATTGTCAAGAAGAAGAATGGTAAGCTGCGAGTGTGCATAGACTATAAGAAGCTGAATGCAGTTACCAAGAAGGACTATTATCCTCTACCATTTATAGATGAGATTTTGGAGGAAGTTGCCGGTCATGAGTGGTACAGCTTTGGTGATGGTTATAGTGGATACAACCAGATCAAGATAGCACAGGAGTACCAGCAGTTGACTACTTTCACTACTCCTTGGGGAACATTTGCATTTCGAGTGATGCCATTCGGACTGTGTAATGCTCCGGCCACGTTTCAGAGGTTCATGAACAAGGTGTTTGAACCATTCATAGGGAAGTTTGTTCGGGATTTCATTGACGATTTCTGTGTGTACGGACGAAAGGAGGACCACTTTGATCATGTGATCAAAGTTTTGCAGCGGTTGGAGCAAGCCAACGCTTCTCTAAATCCAGAGAAGTGCATCTTTGGCTGCGAAGAAGGTCTGCTGTTAGGGCACATCATTTCCAAGAATGGGATTGCGGTAGATCCTGAGAAGGTGAAGAAGATTGTGGATCTTCCATTTCCGATCAACTTGACAAAGTTGAGGCAGTTTCTTGGCATGGTTGGATATTATCGTAGGTTTGTCTTTTCCTTCTCAAACAAAGCAATAGCTTTGACTATGTACATGAAGAAGGGAGTTGATTTTGACTTGATAGTGCATGATCAGAAGGCAAAGGAAGCATTTGAGGAACTGAAAAAGGCATTAGTGACAGCTCCTATACTTGCTAAACCTGAGTGGAGTAAAGCATTTATTCTGTATACGGATGCCTCCAATGTAGCAATCGGATGTACATTAAGTCAGCTAGATGGAGATGGGCATGATCATCCTATAGCTTATGCTAGTAGGCAGATGGTTCCAGCGGAGAAGAATTACTCCGTGACTGAACGAGAAGGATTAGCGGTGATCTTTGGATTGAAGAAATTTCGACACTACTTGCTAGGAGGGAAATTTTCCATAGTCACAGATCACAAGGCTTTAAAGTATATCTTTAATAAGCCTAATGCCGAAGGTCGTATTGCTCGTTGGAAGATCCTTCTAACAGAATACGATTATGTGATCGAAGATAGACCAGGGAAGAAGCATGCGAATGCTGATCTTTTGTCAAGGGCTTATGATGATGAGGGAGAAGAACCGTTTGATGATTCATTTCCAGACGAGCATCTGATGACCATCACAAGCATCGAGGAGATACCGGACGAGTACAAGGAAATCTGGAGTTTCCTTGTAGATGGCTCTTTTCCAGAAGGTATGCATACCCGAGAACGTAACGCGTTGATCAAGAGATGCAAACCTTACACCATGGTAGAGGGAATTCTGTTTCATCAAGGAGCAGATGGGTTACTAAGGAGAGCAGTTGGTCAGAAGGAGGCATTCAAGCTAATGCACGAGTTTCACGACGGAACTGTTTGCGGAGGTCACTTTGCTGGTAAGATAACAGCCTTCAAGATTTTGGATGCGGGTTACCACTGGAGAGGGATTTTCAAAGAGTGTTTAGACTATTGCAAAACTTGCGACGTATGTCAAGCATTTGCTCTGAAGTCTACTAGAACACCTCCGTTAAGATCAATTCCCGTGTTAGGACCATTTGAGAAGTGGGGTATTGATTTTGTAGGTCCTCTTAATAAGACACCTCGAGGCAATAGATACATTGTAGTCGCCACTGACTATTGTACCAAGTGGGTAGAGGCTAGACCTTTGAGAGAGACCAATGAAACAGAAGTCGGTAGATTCTTATGGGAGAGGATCATCACAAGATTTGGATGTCCGTTAGAGTTGGTCTCAGATAGAGGAGGAGAGTTTGTAGGGAGCATGACTACTGCTATGCTACAACACTTTTCTATCAAGCCACGAGTAACGACCTCATACAAACCAAATGCTAATGGTCTTGCGGAGAAGACCAATCTTACACTTTGTATGATGCTCGCCAAAGATGCTGGTGTTGAGACTGCGAAACATACTTGGGATAAGAGGCTACATGCTATCTTATGGGAGTATCGAACGACAACAAAGACTTCTACTGGGTACTCCCCATTTCGACTGGTTTATGGAGTGGAGTCCAAGTTGCCGATCCAATTCGAATTGGATACTTTTCAAACTATTCAACGAAAGTTGAAGAGGTCGAGAGGAGAAGACGTGGTCAGATCAAGAAGGGAGCAACTCATGGAGTTGGAAGAGACCCGAGCGGTAGCAATGATCCGGATGGAACGAGCTCAGGCGTATCAAAAGAAGAGTTACGACAAACGGTTGGGCAAGAGGGAGGTAAAACCTTTTCAAGTCGGAGATTGGGTTATGTTGTATGATGCTATCAGATTCAAGAGGGCTAGGAAGAAGTTTCTTCCGAGATATTTTGGTCCTTTTGTTGTAGATAAGGTGTGGAGCAACTTCACATATGACCTTCAGGAGCTGGGAGGAAGGAGATTCGATCGGGTCAACCATGACAAGTTGAAGTTGTTTCATCGACGGAAGTTCTCTCTTCACTCCGAGGACGGAGCGAAAATTTAGTCCGGGGGTAAAATGTAACGACCTATGTTACACATAGGAAGTTTATCTATTAGTAAGGTGTTTAGTTCTAACTAAGTGTTGAGAATGTTTATTTACTGCCAAAGTACTTTTAGGAGATATCAAGTTAGTCATGACTAGCTAAAAGTTAGTTATGGTTAAACTTAGCTGTACTTTTGGCAGAATTCAGATATTTGCTAAAGAGTGAGCACTACTATCTTGTCATCTTGTCTAAAAGGTAGAAAGGGGGTGGAAAGTATCCCTTATCTCCTTTTTGACTTGATATTAGTGGTTGGATTAAAGTTGTGGACTTTGTGGGCATTAAAAACAAGAAGAGATTCCACATGTTTCCTTTTTAGTGGGTCCTAGTGTAGAGGGGGGGTGGAAATTCGAGATTCCTTGAGAATATTCCAGAATCCTTCTAGAAGTTGTTGACTTTGAAGGAATAAGCCCATGTGAAAAGGTAAAAAGCCCATGTGATCAATGCTTTTACCTTAAGTAATATCTTAGTAAAACCCGGTAAAAGTAGTTACGGCTGAGTTACCGGAGGGTACCAAAGTAAAAACCTAGAATGTATAAATAGAGGAGTAGAGAAGAGCTCCTCATCCTTGTTTTCACATCGTCGTAATGACAACTTGAGTAATATAGAGAGTGTGGGATATTTTTAGCATGTGAGAACTTGAGAGACGTCGTTAGAATGGAGGATTTTAGTGGATGAGATTATGGAGATTTTAGTTGATAAGTTTGTGGGTGTATGAATGAGAGTGAACTTAGCATTTTTCCCTTCAAGATTCATGGTGTGCTTCCATCAAAGCCATCAGAGGTGACCCCTGAGTGAGAGACAGGCCCGACAGTTGCAGATTCGTGGATGACGATCGTGGAGGTTGAGAGATCGGGGGGTAGTTGATCGTTAGGACCGCGGAGGGTTTACAGTTCAGTCGACTTCCGAAGACAGTCAAGTTCAAGAAGCGTCTTCCGAAGATGTTCCCATCTTCCGAATCATCTTCTGTTCCAAGTTTCGGGGATAGAGAGGTAGGGGGGTAGGGAAATTGATAGTTGGGGTCTCCAATTGGAGGGCTAGGAGTAGGGAAGCTCGAATTGAGCTCGGGAAGAAGCAAGAAGATGTCTCGATAGAAATTGGGCAGCGCTTCCGCGCCCAATGTCTCAATAGAAAGAATGGGGGTGGGATAATCGATCAGGCTGCCTGCACACAATCAAGGAAGCGCGGGGAGTACCAAGAAAAGGCGAGAAGAAGTGGGAGGGGAAAAGAACAAGGGGAAGAACCTCTACAGTCTTTTTCGGTTCCCCGAGTTGCCTTCGACCTCCGCGCGCTTTTGGCTCTTGTCCTAGCTTCCAATGCGACTCCACACGACTGCGCCTGCTGTCAATTTCGATCCACACCTCGATTCCACCTCTGCTTCTACTCGCCACTCTTCACTGTCAGCTTCTCGGAAGCTCCATAGAAACACCTTCGCTTTCTCTGCTGTTTGTGCTCCCGCAATTCGATCTCACCCTTCGCCTAGCTGCCAACTTACTCTCTCCTACCTCGATGTCTCACTCGATTCCTCTCTCAATGCTAGCTCGCGAAGCTCACTCTCTCAATCGATCTTCTTTAGGCGCGCTGTGCTGCGGGAAGTTGGAAGGTGCCTAATGTGCTTCCTCAAGCATCTTCCCCGCAGATTAGGGGTTCTCGTCCTTGGTGTCTTCTTGACCTACCTATCTATTCGGTGCGCTCCAGTAGGTACACCTACTGTCTTACCCGAAAACTCGTGGTTGGTCCTTCGCGGTCGCTATCTTCTGCCGTCTTCCCATCTTCCGCCGTCTTCTCGTCTTCTGAAGACGCAACTGAGAAGACGATCTTCCGAAGATGGTCGTCTTCTGAAGAAGTCAACTTCTTATTACAAACAGCTCTTAAGATCATCTTCTTGTTAAGGAAGACGTAACCTTAAGTAACAACGCTTCTTCAGTTATACAAACAAGTCATTACTCTTAAAAATTTCAAAAATTCGTGCATCCTGTAATTTGTGGACACCACATACGCCCACCCTCACATGTTTGCGTCCTCGCAAACATCAGTGGTTCCTGCACTTCTGTTTACGTCCAGTACTTCTTGACGCGCCACCCATTAACACGAGTTGTCATCGGTCATCAGTGTACCGTCCAACTCTTCCAACTGCAAAGAGCCATTGTCGAAGACCTCTAAGACACGGTAAGGTCCCATCCAGCGAAGATGAAGTTTCCCGGGGAACTTAATATGACGGTTGTCGTAGAGAAGCACCAAGTCCTCATCCACAACAGTCACCTTCCTCAACTTGCTATCGTAGTTTTCCTTACGTTGCTCTTGCACCTCGTACGTCTTCTCCAAAGCTGCATTCCTGTCTTCTTCAAACTCTACGAAGTTCAGAAGACGCTGCTCCTGGCTCTCTTCTTCTCCCATGCGTTCGGATACGGCTAACCGGTATGTTGGGACCTCTAACTCAATGGGCACAATGGGCGTCATGCCGTAAGTTAGGTAGAAAGGCGTCTTCTGGGTTGTGACTTTAGATGAAATTCTGAAAGCCCACAACACAGATGGCAGTTTCGTGTCCCAGTCATACGCATGGTTAACAGTTACCTTGTTCAGGATGTTACACAGAAGACCGTTCGACTTCTCCGTTAGCCCATTCGCTTTCGGGTTGTATGGCGTCGTCTTCCGATGCTTAATCCTGAAGTACTGGGTCAGGAGGGAGATAGTTTCATTTAAGAAATGAGTGTCCCTATCTGACACCAATTCCAACGGACATCCATACCTAGTGATGATGTTATGCCATAGGAATCTTGCTACTACTGCGGCATCGTTCTTTCTCGTGGCCTCGCCTTCCACCATCTTGGTGGCATAGTCGGTAGCTATTAAGATGTACCTTGCTCGTGTTCTTCTCGCCACCGGGGCGATAGGACCTACAAAGTCGATTCCCCACTTTTCGAACGGGGCAAGCGGAAGAATGGGAGTAAGAGACCACCTTGTTGTAGCGGTCGGTCTTCCCACCCTCTAGCATGCATCGCACTTCCTGATCTCCTGAAAAGTGTCTCGGTACATAGTTGGCCACCAGTATCCGGCGTCTAGTATCTTCTTTACTGTGGTCTTCAATCCGTAGTGACCCTCATCATCTTCGTAGTGAAGACCTGTGATCACTGATTTTATCTCTAACGGCTCGAGACATCTTCTCAGCTTCTCGTCATGTCCCTTTCGAAACAGGATACCTTGGAAGATAGCATATGGACCTGCCTTGTGTAAGAAGACGGCCTTCTGCTCCGCATCCATTCCCTCGGGATACTGTTGGTCTTCCAAGAACTTCCTCAAGTCCTTGAAGATCGACTCTTCTGTGGAAGTCGCAAAGACTGGATCAGAAGATCTAGTCTCGTCTTCTGGGAAGCAGGAGGTACGCCCCCCCTCAGATGAAAGTGTCTCTGCGAAAACTGAAAACAACTTCTCGTCAGGAAACTCGTCTTCCACTTCATCTTCTCGTCGTTCTGTCTCCAATCTGGATAGGTAGTCAGCATTAACATGCTGTCTTCCGGGCCTGTACTCAATTGTGTAAGTAAATTCCTGGAGTAGGAGAATCCACCTAGCTATCCTACCAGACAAATCTGCTTTCTTTACAAGATGTTTCAAAGAGAAGTGATCTACATAGAAGACAAACGGGTTTGTCAGAAGATAGTGTCTAAACTTCCTACAGGAGTAAATCATGCCAAGACACTCCCTTTCGGTTGTCGAGTACTTCTTCTCTGCATCACTGAGTTGTCTTCCCGCGTAGTAGATGGGATAATCCTTCTTCTTCTCATCTTTCTGACTCAACACCACCCCGATGACGAAAGCAGAAACATCCACATAAATGTGGAAGACTCTTTCCAAATCAGGCAGTCGTAGGACAGGGGATTCCGACAGAAGCCTCTTCATTTCTTCGAATGCTTCCTGCTGCTCAGAAGACCAAATGTATGGTTCGTCTTTCTTCAGCAACTTAGTGAGTCTTCCTGCTACCTCTGCGTACCTGTCAATAAACCTCTTGTAGTATCCTACGTTGCCAAGGAAGCTTCTCAACTGTGTCAGGTTAGCAGGTGGGTGGAGTTTCATGATGACTTCCACCTTAGCATAGTCGACTTCTATACCTCTTCCGGAAATCCTATGTCCTAGCAAGATCCCTTCTGACATACCAAAGAAGCATTTCTCAGGGTGAAGTGCCAAACGATGTTCTCTACACTTCAGAAAACACTTCCTTAGAAATATCAAGTGGTCTTCTCTTGATCCAAACACACAGAAGTCATCCAAGAAAATCTCCATAAAGGTGCGAAGATACTCCTTGAAGATTGTAATCATCAACCTCTGGAACGTGGCGGGTGCATTGCATAAACCAAACGGCATTTGATTGTACGCGTACGTGTCCCAATCAGTAGTGAAAGTGGTTTTCGACTTGTCTTCTTCTCTGATTGAAACTTGGTTGTACCCAGAATACCCATCCAGGAAGCTGTAGAACTCATGTCCTGCTACCTGGTCTAACACAGAGTCGGTGAATGATAAGGGGTGATGATCCTTTTTCGTGGCCAAGTTCAACTTCCGGAAGTCCTGACACACTCGGATCTTCTCTGTCTGCTTCTTTCGCACGATGACAATAGGAGCTACCCACTCACTGCTAAGTACTGGGAAGATGACTCCTGCCTTCAGGTATTGGTCAATCTGGTCCTTCACCAGAAGCGAGTACTTGGGGTTGAGCCGGTACTGCCTCTGCCGTGCAGGAACAACGCCCTCTAGCAAGTCGATGCGATGCTCTCCCAACTCTCGAGGTATGCCCTTCATGTCTTCTATGGTCCACGCGAAGACATCTTGGAACTCCGTTAGAAGTTCTCGAAAGTCTTCCAACTGCTGGCCCTCGATCACCTTGGAAAGCTTCAGCTTCTTCCCAGGAGCAACCTCCATCTCTTGGAGATCATCCGGGTTTACCATTCCTTCAGTATGACTGTACTCACTGGCACCAAAGTATTCCGGTTTGGGAGCTTCTTCTGGTTCAGATTCATCTTCTGGAAGACCAACTGTCGGATCTTCCGAAGGGAAGACGGTATTCTCGTCTTCTGGAAGACCAATTATCGTATCTTCCGAAGGGAAGACGGTATTCTCGTCTTCTGGAAACTCTTCTTCCGCAATCTCGTAGCACTCAATGTATCCACAGACTACATCTTCCACTTTCTCTGCTACTTCTGTAGCACACACGTTATTCACCATAAACTCATTATATCGTTCATCACTGTCAGAAGACGCAGCTGAATCTTCTGAAGTGTACCCCTCTGTTGTAGACGGAGTTTCATCTTGGTGTTCAATCTTGATCCAAGGAAGCGAGACCTTACTCTTCTCACCTGACTTGGGTGTAGGATTGGGAAATCTCAAACGATGCCTTCTCCAGTCGGTATTCACATTTGCAGCATACAGCCAGGGTCTTCCTATCAACACCTGATATCCAACCTTAGCTACATGTCGCAAAATGATGTAAGTGAGGTAAAAAGATACTCCACCAATTACCGTGAGGACATCTTTCAGTTGCCCCAAAGGTCGTCTTCTGATCTGGTCCGCCATTTTGAGAATTCTCGGAGTAGGCTGGAACTCAGTGAAGCCTAGAGCATGCGTCGTTTCTTCCGTCATGATGTTAAATCCGGAGCCGGAATCAATGGGTACCTTCTTCAGAAGACAGCCATGGATCTCCATATCAAGTTCTGGGGCTCCCAAGTCCTCATGCTCTATTCTTAGGATCGGGGTGCTCTTGGGAAGTTTAGCTGTCCTCCTTTTTCTCGATCCTCGAAGCACAGATTGTAACATCTTCCTGTAACCAGCGTTGTCATCCAACAACTGTTGGAAGGTTACATCCGCCTTCTGATTCCACAAGTCTCGCAAGAAGTCGTACGGAGATCTTTTTAGAAGAGTGACTGGTGTTTCCAACAGAGAAGATGTAGTGGCTGCTTCCTTGGGTGGAAGATCAGAAGAGTGTCTTCCCTCGACTGGAGGCTGTTCCCGTGGGACAGGTGTTGCCGTAGTCGGTGTAGGAAGCTGCTGTACTATCTTCCGTCTCTTCTCCAGCTCTTCTTGCATGATCGCTTCAACCTCTTGTCTAATGTCAGGAGCAAAATACTTCGGATCTTTTCGGTCGTAAGTAGGAGAAGACGGCCGCTCAGGAGAAGATGACCTCTCCTTACGCTGCTTCTTCTTCTTGACGTCCTTCTGACGAGATTCTGACTTCCCTTTGCTTCTGGTACTTACCTTGAACACAGCTTCATCCAAAACTTCCTCCGGAGGCCAACTATCTGAATTCGGGTCAGGATTCCAAACAGTACCGTCCGTCAAAGTGAGAGATGACGCTTCTTCAGGTGTCTTCATCTTCTGAGCTACAATCGTCTTCTACAGCTGAGGTTCCTTTCCTTCGCGCTTCCCGGGGTCTGGTTCGTCTTCCTCGATATGGAGACAATCCGTACAATCCCCAGGATCTTCTTCTTCTACCGTGATGTGCTGTACCACTGCTAACTCGAGCTTAGAAGTTGATGCTGCTTCTGCAGGAGGCGTGGTATCTGCAAATCTCACCATTTGTCGTGGCCGTAAGGTCTGAGGACAATTCCCTGTGAAATGACCGGCTTCCTTACAGTTCCCACACAAGGGCACTTGCCCAATCTGTCTTCTCGGATGAGGACAGATGGACCACCAGTGTCATGTCTCTCCACATTTATTGCACGCTCCAGGAAGAGGGTTGAGAGGTCGTTGTGATGAAGAAGGTTGCCAGGGTGTCCTGGTCTGTACATTGCTAGCTCTATCCCTCGGTACATAACGATTATATTGGGCGGGAGGCGTAGGAGTGAAGGGTTGTATCGTCTCGATCCTATAGCAAGTTTCCCCACTGGGATCGTGTAGATATCCCTCATCGTCTTCTTCCCATCCTGCCCAGTTGATAGCTTGGTCCTGCGTACACTGATCTCTGGTGTGTCCAGAAGAGTTACAAAGGTTGCACCAAAGGTTTGGCCGGGAAGCCGTAGGTTGCTTCCGCTTGTCCTTCTGGTTCAGAAGATGGACTTTCAGGTCGCAAACTGCTTCAGAACCTCATCGATGCGAGGGTCAGGTGCAGACTGAATGATCTGGATTTGAGGTATCTTCTGCACAACTTCCTCCCTTGCTCGCGTCTTCTCCTTCTTCTTCTTCCGCGTCTTCTTCTCTTGTTCAGATTCGGATTTTGAACTTTCGACAGTAGACTCTTCAGAAGTAGAGACTGCTTCCGAATCATTGTTATCAGTTTCAGTGGACTTGAACTTCTTCTTGGACTTCCGGGAAGACTTCTTCGACTTCTTGGACTTCTTCGAGGTCTTCCCTTTGTCTTTTTGTCATATTCCGAGTGATGCTCGAGGTTTCATACTGCTCGGCATGCTTCTGTACCTCTGCTAAATCATCACCTCCTCCTCTTCTGCAGTACAATTCCATATCCTGAGACAATCCTCCCAAGTACCAGTCCACAGCTTGCTGGGCACAGTAGCCGGGTCTTCCTTGGTTCTGAGGGATGTGATCCAAGAGATCTTCAAATCTCTCGGTGTAATCCCTCAGTGTCTCTTTCTTCTTTCGTTCGAGCCTCTGAAGCTCTATGAGGGTCATACGATCGTAGCCCACTCCTCTGAACCTCTTCAGAAAAGCTGCTTTCAGAGTAGCCCACGCGGTCATTACTACAACATCATCCAACGTTTTACTCATCCACTTCCTTCCTTTCCCTTTGATCAAACTGGGAAATATACGGAGTCTGTCAACATCAGCGTCTTCCTTGTTAGATCGAGAGATGGTCTCGAACACCGTGATGAAGTCGTCCGCGTCAGCATCATCGTCGTACAGATGGTACTTCTGCCGAGTGTGGGAAGCCATGTTGACTGCCGGCTGGTGCGACTGCCAATTTCTTTTTTCCTCAGGTCCAGGTGGTGGAGATGGTCTTCTCGAAGGTCCAGGCCTGTCTGAATCAGGAAGATCGTCTTCTGAGTCAGAGCTACTGTCACTGCTACCTCCCGAGACGTCTGGAACAATCTCCTCCAGTCTTCCCTCATCTTGAGAAGCTTCTCCCGCACTTGGGAAGACGTCTTTCGAGTAACCAGTACCAAAATCTACTTTATACACGTGATTACCCGGTTGGCTTCTGTCTTCGCCAAAGATTATGCTCGAGATGGAAGGCTCTTCCAACTCTACCGATCGGATCTTCCTGAGCTCTTCTTCTTTCCTTTGGTGTCTCAGGGATATCCGCTGATCTCTAGAAGCGGTTCGCTGGGATGAGTTTACCCACTCAGGATCTTTACCCGTGCGTCTTCTGCTTCTTCCTCCGGTCGGAGGCATCCACCAGAGTACTGAGAACAGATATCTCTATTCTTCTACCACTAGATCCGGAGGACCAAATGACTGAACAACCGATCACAAGTTCAGAACGTCTTCTTCTCTTGCTTCTGGTTGCACTCACTGCAATCTTCCAAGATCGAGTCTTCCAAGAAGTTCTTGGAAGTAGGGAAGCGGCTTCTTCCAACTCCCCCTGAGGTATCTCGTCAACTTCTGGTTGCGGTTCCGTCTTCTAGCAAGATAGAGTCCCACAACACATTCAACTACAATCGAAGTTAGTTTGAAACGAACCTAACTATTGACACACAGATCCAGGAAGCTTAGAACAGAAGTTACGAAGATGAAATCCCCAGCAGCGGCGCCAAAAATGGTTCCTCACTATAGGTAGTGACGTAGGATTTCTCCTTTTGCCCATTTAGTATACAAGATATCGTTCTCACAGAGGATTTGCACAAGTAACGCTGCTCTAAGTTCTAAGATCTGTTCAAACACACAAACACACGGGTTTTGCCTAGAAATCCCGTCTTCTCACAAAACCACACAAAACAACACGTCTTCCAGACACGCCCAATGGTGCTCTGGAACTAAACAAACAACTACCAATTACAATATCACACAACTATTCACAGTGAAGCTCGGGAAGACGGTCTTCTTGCTTCCAGATTGCTTCTTCCGGTCTTCTCGATACCGTCTTCCCGAAGCGATTCTCGTCTTCTGGAGGTTCAACTCGTCTTCTCACACCTCTAGAAGGCTATCCTGCTTCGCAGAAGTCGATTAGCAATGATCGTTACACCTTATTCTCACACTCACATTCCAACGGGTTAGATTAATCACAGGGTGTATGCCCCCTGTAGCCTTCCCAGGCTTCTGCCTACGGAAGTTGTCTTCCTGCAGCACTACAACGACAGTCACCTTCACGGAAGCTCAATAGAAGTCTCGAAAGCTCACTAGAGAAGATAGGAAAATGGAGAAGATGAGGGAAGATGAGAAGAAGATGGGGAAGATAAGAAAATCCAAACAAGAGAAAACAAGATGAAAAGAGGCAATTAAGATTCCGACAGGCTTCTAGTCCGGATCCTGACTAACAAGCCATCCTGCTTGTAATAGTTTGAGGAGGAAGACAACAAACGTGAGTACTGTAGCACCGTCTTCTACTCGAGGATGTCGTCTTCTGTTGCGGGAAGAAGGCTTCTTTCTTCTTCACTTCGCTGCTCTGACTGCTCTGTCTTCTGGGATCCCTTACCCAGAAGACCGTTCGTACGTAGATCCCAAGTGCTCTACTGAACGAGTCAAGCTACACTCCACAACTGTTGACATTCACCGCCACTCAAGAAGAACACTTCCCATGCACAATTGGGAGCGAATTCAATACATTCCACCACCCAGAAGACATGAGCGAAGCTGCTGCACTCAAATCCACAATCTATTCCCCGAGAAGAAGTCACAATGGCATTGGGAAGCTCACTCCTGCTACTTCCTGCGTCTACTCCTCGACACACCAGCCTAGCTAACAGGACTGCACGAGGATGCCGTTCCCTGTTCCTAGACTGTCCACTACTTCTATCTACATCTTCGAATCACTGCTGGTGCGAGTATGTAGACCCCTCCTGTATATTCCAAGACTATTCGTATGTTTCCAACAACGGGTGTAGTGCGCTAAGACTGTCTCTGCTCTAATGTGTCTCGCCTGCCTGTCTGTAGAATCGGTGTGTATGTTCAGTTACTACAGAATTCTACAGAACTGACAGAACTGGCAGAGCCCCATTTCCTACTCTACGATCCTACTTAACCATCTGCCTCGAGAGTCAAGGGGACGACCACCAGGGAGAGAGAGAGAGACGCTGACAAGAGGTTGTCACCTCACATGCATGCGGTCCCTCTTTCCAATTAGCCCTCCACTGTGTTACTCCTACGCTACCTATGCTGCCACATGGGGTCCTAACTATTTTTACATGGAAAACTGCCACCCTTAAGATAGCATGTCCGATCCTACTAAATCTGGAAGTGTCGATTGAGTTTGCTAACTACTCTGATTGCTCGGTGGTAATCTCCACATGATCTGCTCCTACCGGAGCTACTACCTCGACTTCTGATGGGCTGGGAAGCCCTACACTTACCTCGGGTACCACTGAGGTAGCTTCCCTCTCCTCGCTCTTCGCTGGCCCTGCTGTTTCTGCGGCTGCGTCTTCCTCAGCTTCGACTTCGGAAGACGAGTCGAATGGTGCGTCTTCGGTCTTCTGAGGTACAGATGCAGTAATAGGGACCATGGCGACCTCATAGGGTTCCGAGGAAGTCGCTTCCTCCACGCGGAATACCTGAGAAGACGGCTCGTCTTCCTGTCTTTCAGAAGACATCATGTCTTCCGGGGCATCTTCTAGAATCTTCTCGTCTTCCAACGCTGTCACCACCAAGTGTACAGCGAGATCGAACTCCTCCTTCTCCATTCCGGATCCAGTCGAGGGTGCTGGGGCTTGGGAAGATGCGGTTGCAGGTGTCGGAAGTGAGGGAAGATCATAAAGTGTCTTCACTCCTTCTATCTGTCTATCCAGGTACCTGAACATGCTATCTCTGCATTCCACCAACCTCGTCTTTGACCCGCTGTCCCATTCCCTAGCTAAGATAAGTAACTTCTTACCCGCGGTGAAGTTGAACTTCTTCCGAAGCGCTTCTACCGACTGAGCTAGCATCTTCTGCGCACGAGCCTCCGCTGCTTCTCTCTGCGTCTTCTCCACTGCAACTCGCGCTTCTGCGGCTTCTCGCTGCATCTTCCAAGTGGTCTGCTCTTCTGCGAGGGCAGTGATCTTCTCCCGCACTCGGAGAACTTCCTGATCGCGCTGCTGTACTCGCGCCTACAACTCTTGGTTGCTCTTCCGAAGTTGCATCGACTCCTTGGCAGAAGCAGCTGCTTCCGTCTTGTACCTGGCTGCAAGCTTCTCCGTGGTGCGGAGACTAGCTTCCAACGACTCCGTCTTCTGCTGGCTGTCTTCCTGTCGCAGCAAGGTGCGCAGGCCGAATCCAGGTTGTAACGGCCTCTCCTGGGACATCGCTCTCTTCTCCAGCAGCTCCATAGCGGGCTGGATCTCCTTCTGGAAGTAGGCACCGAACTCCGCCAGTCGTCTTCCTGCGGAAGACAAGTTCATCCCCACCACTCGCTCGGAGGTGTCGACCTTGTCTTCTAGAGGCAAGGAAGCCTCTTCCACCACTACGGCCTTCATCTTCTGCGCACGAGAAGAAGCTACTCTTCTCATCTTCCGGGGTGGAAGACTCCTCGTGGCAGGAGCGGCTCTCCTCTTTGCGCTTCCTCGCATCGCAGTAGGAGCGCCCATCCATCCTTCGTCTTCTGGAGTCTTCGGAAGACTCCCAGGTGTTACAGAAGCTGTCTTCTGCTCCGATCGGGTACTCAGCAAGTCTTCCTCCGAGTCCGACTCCGATCCTGAATGAATGAGGGAGATGGGTGTCCTCGGTACACTTCTGTGACCCATCTTCCTTACTGGCGTGGCGTCTTCCGACCCACTAGACTCGTCTTTCCTCACCAGAAGCGTCTTCTGGTGAGAGCCGGGTCTTAGTTGTGGCATCAGAGTGGGAGGGGGCGTTGCTGCTGCCTCTCGGTCATCGTCTTCCGAGGTCTCCTCCTTCACCTCCTGTCGCTCCGTCGGCCCATACACTGCCAGCTGATCTTCCCTAAGATCCCCCATGGTTACATACAAGTAGCAGAAGAAGGGCGTCAGATGTCCTCCCGCCGGGGTACCCAAGTATGCTAGCTCCGTCTGTACATAGTTGTGGATGTACGCGCCCTAGTAGATTGGCACTCTGTCATCCCACACTGATTCCAGGAACTCCACGTCCTGATCTCCTAAGTACCTTGTCTTCTGCGCTTTTCCCTTGGAGAAAAGATGCAGAAACAACTTCGTCAGAAGTCGCTTCTTCGGCTCCCGGTAAGACTCTATCTTCCAACCGTTCCTCCCCTGCCTGTCTTCCATGAAAAGGCAGGTGGTACTCCCAGGCACATGCCATGAACTCACAATCCTAGGCAAGATCTTCTTCTCGTACCAATATCCTCGGTTCTCGGTCTCAGGCCTGTGAAACGCCTTACGCCACCAGTCTTCTGTCCAGGAAGATGGTCTTCCCCGAGCAACTCCTGCCTTTGCGTGTACACGGTTACGCGGTGGTAACGCGGCCCACACTTCCTCCAGAAGCCCTTGATCTGCGAGGTTCCAGTCCCACAGGAAGAAGTCGAGACCCAACTCCTTGAGGAAAGGAGTGGCCTCGGCCAATTCTGCCGCTAGTAACACCAAGCCTCGCGGATGCATCGACATACCTGGAAGATCTGTTGCACTAAACCACAAGCACCTACTATGAGCTGAAGGCTCAGTTCTTCCCGAGTGCCCACAGTCTAACTTCTACTTCTCAGAAGACGAAACTAGTCTTCCAGAAGACAGCTACTCCGTCTTCCGGGATTCTAACAGTACTTCCTAGATAGCTCTCGTCTTCCGAGCTATATCTAAACAATCCTATCTAAGCAAGGCCTCGCATGGATTACCAAGAAGACAACCCACCTTGCATTACATCCTACTTCCTATCAGAAGATACAAGATTCGCAAAACATAGGTGCATGACAAGATGGTTGCGGGCTCCTGCGGTGACAGTGGCCTCTGAGAAGACACTCGGGCCAGTTTCCGATTCAATGTCTTTCTCGGAAGACTTCTCGAAGTCAGACTTCCCTTCACTGGTCTCACATGTCTTCGTCTTCCTTCACGCAATCTATCCTCACAATAGACTCAAGACAACTGCACTCTGTTCTTCTGACTTCTCACCTCTCATACGCACTCAGAAGAACCTTGCTGCTCGGTGGGAAGACATGACCCTCGACCATTCTCTCCAGATTCTGCCAGCAAGTATTCTCACGACTCTCTTCTAAGTTCGGGAAGAAGAAGGAATGGCTACTATGGGTCAGACAGAAGAGACCCGAATGGACCCTCGCGTCTTCTCGCTCATTTTGCCAGCCTTCCAGTCTTCTAGTCTCTCTAGGAAGATGTGGAGTTGAGAAGCTTGGAAGACCGGGAGGCACAGGCCTAGTTCCCGACTTCCAACTTCTCGAAATAACAAAACAACTCACCACACCATTCAGGATTCGTACCAAGTCTCTCTAAACACAAAAGCAAAGCAAATCCACTCTTGATACGAATTGTGTTCAGTCGACTTCCGAAGACAGTCTTCCGAAGACGGTCTTCTGAAGACATTCAAGTTCAAGAAGCGTCTTCCGAAGATGTTCCCATCTTCCGAATCGTCTTCTGTTCCAAGTTTCAGGGATAGAGAGGTAGGGGGGTAGGGAAATTGATAGTTGGGGTCTCCAATTGGAGGGCTAGGAGTAGGGAAGCTCGAATTGAGCTCGGGAAGAAGCAAGGAGATGTCTCGACAGAAATTGGACAGCGCTTCTGCGCCCAATGTCTCAATAGAAAGAATGGGGGTGGGGTAATCGATCAGGCTGCCTGCACACAATCAAGGAAGTGCGGGGAGTACCAAGAAAAGGCGAGAAGAAGTGGGAGGGGAAAAGAACAGGGGGAAGAACCTCTACAGTCTTCTTCGGTTCCCCGAGTTGCCTTTGACCTCCGCGCGCTTTTGGCTCTTGTCTTAGCTTCCAATGCGACCCCACACGACTGCGCCTACTGTCAATTTCGGTCCACACCTCGATTCCACCTCTGCTTCTACTCGCCACTCTTCACTGTCAGTTTCTCGGAAGCTCCACAGAAACGCCTTCGCTTTCTCTGCTGTTTGTGCTCCCGCAATTCGATCTCACCCTTCGCCTAGCTGCCAACTTACTCTCTCCTACCTCGATGTCTCACTCGATTCCTCTCTCAATGCTAGCTCGTGAAGCTCACTCTCTCAATCGATCTTCTTCAGGCGCGCTGTGCTGCGAGAAGTTGGAAGGTGCCTAATGTGCTTCCTCACGCATCTTCCCCGCAGATTAGGAGTTCTCGTCCTTGGTGTCTTCTTGACCTACCTATCTATTCGGTGCGCTCCAGTAGGTACACCTACTGTCTTACCCGAAAACTCGTGGTTGGTCCTTCGCGGTCGCTGTCTTCTGCTGTCTTCCCATCTTCCGCCGTCTTCTCGTCTTCTGAAGACGCAACTGAGAAGACGATCTTCCGAAGACGGTCGTCTTCTGAAGAAGTCAACTTCTTATTACAAACAGCTCTTAAGATCATCTTCCTGTTAAGGAAGACGTAACCTTAAGTAACAACGCTTCTTCAGTTATACAAACAAGTCATTACTCTTAAAAATTTCAAAAATTCGTGCATCCTGTAATTTGTGGGCACCACAGTAACTTTCCTCAAGTGAAGCGTGAGTTGTGGAGAGCTGTTACTGCTATGAAGGTTGATCGAGAGTTCTTGATAGGAGCTCGTGTGATACTAGAAACAGATTGTTTGCCTTTGCTGGGTATGATAGCGAACTGCAATACACCAGACATAGCAATGCTGCGATGGATTGCTTATGTCCGGAGTCTGAACCCTGAGCTAAAGCATATAGCAGGGAAGGACAATCCAGTTGCAGATATGTTGTCTAGGGCTCGTTATACAAATGAGGATGAGATGTTTGCAGAGGTGGAGAATGAAGAGAGGAGAGACGTTTGGTGCCAAGTTGGTCAACAGACTTCAGACTTGGAACCACTGCCGTTCAATGAGGAGTTCTACTCAGAAAAGTTCCACGATATTGGATTTTATCTGAGTTCGTTATGCAGAAGAGAAGAATGGAGTGATTCAGAGTTCAAGGAGATGAGATGGAAGGCGTACAACTACCTTCTACGTGAAGGTTATCTGTGGAAACGTCTGAAGAGAAGAGACGGGATGCTTGCTAGAGTGGTGGATGATCAACCGACAAAGCTGAATCTGCTGAAAGAGTTTCATGACACCTTGTGGGCTGGACATCGTGGAGTATGGGCTACTTACATGAAGATGAAGGAGCGTTTTTGGTGGAAGGGTTTGTATCAAGACGTGGTGGACTTTGTTGGGTCGTGTCTACACTGCCAGTTCTACTCTAAAGTCCGTTATAGAGATGGACTTGTACCTACTTATCCACCTAGTATCCATTTTCAGTGGGTTCTTGATCTTGTGATGGTGCCACCGGGGTTATGGAGGATCGTTATTTGGTGTTGGCTCGAGAGGATCTTTCCAACTATGTGGAGGGACGAGCACTACGGACGAAGACTATAGAGAATATTTGCAGGTTCGTGCTTGAAGATATCATCTGTCGTTATGGATCGGATGGGAGATTACGCACAGATAGAGACGAGTTGAGAGGCGCTGAAGTGAAGGAGTTCTTTGCTCGTTATGGAATAAAGCTTCGGCTTACCACTGCTATGAATCCAGAGGGTATTGGTAAGAGTGAACGAGGACACCCTTCTATTGTTCATGCTTTAGTGAAAGCATGTGATGGTAGGCCTAGAGAATGGCCGAGATTACTTCCATTTGCTTTGTGGGCTTATAGAACTACACATTGTACTACGACTGGCTATATGCCACTTGAGCTTATGCTGGGGCAGAAACCGATCATGCATGCTGAGGAGTACCTTCTTACATGGGCTACGCTACCGTGGGAAGATGGTATAGATCGTGCTTCACTCCTTGCTTTACGTATTAGGCAGTTGGAGCGAAGAGAGGAGGATCTTGCTGATGCGCAGGAGAGGCTGAAGGTGGCTCGAGTCAAAAACAGAGAACGTTTTGACAAGACTCACCGACTACGACCGAAGCCAATACATGTTGATGATTGGGTTCTGGTTATGATAGCACGTTAGAGAATCAGCATTCTACACTTCGTAAGTTCTCTCGAAGATGGTTCGAGCCTTATGTTGTGCTAGATGTGTATGAGAATGCCACTTGTAGTTTACGTGAGTTGGATGGTACTCCTTTGAAACTATGTGGCTGGCAAACGTGTGAAACTGTTCAAGAGACGCGGAGGGTCAGTTGAGTTATTCAACTTTCTGGAGTCAGAACAGAGGACAACAAGAGACGAAGATGTCCCAATTTCTGATGGGACTGAGGCGGAGGAAAGCGATGATGAAAAAGAACAAGCAGAAGACTGAACAGGTTGGCACATGCCGGAGAATGTGCAGGTTTGGAGGGGATGGATGTCCTGATGTGAATCATTTCACATAGTAAATGATTCACTTCTCTGTCAGACGTTAGTCTCTCTGAGTGAAGTTAAGACCTTAGAGAAGTCCATTTTTGGAAGATGTTATATATTTTGAGTCCTAGTAGGTTGATTACCATGTTGATAGGGTTTAAGCTCATGAGTTGTATTTTTGTGTCGCCCATGCACGCTTTCTAGCTGATTTAAGTTATTTTTCGGGGCTGCGTGTCATTTTAGGTAGTTTAAGTTTTACGCTGACACTCTAGGGGGCTTGACGTGGTAGCCTATGAGTGTAGATAAGTTACCAGGTAGTTTAAGGCACAAAAGGACAGTCAAGTGGAGCTATGAACTCCCATTGGTCCATTTTTGTCTTTTGTAAAACTCTAGGTTTAGAAACAGAGCTCTAAAGAGGATTTCGAGCAATTGGTGAAGACACTGTGAAATCTGAGAGCACAGGGAGAAAGAGCTCGTCGTGCCAAGCACTTTCAGCGAAAATTTTGATCGATTTGAAGCAATAAAGAAGGAGTTATGGCTGATTGAAGTTCGATTTGTGTCAGAATTGCAGCACTTCTGTTGAATTTGGGGTTTTGAGTGTCATTTGCAGCAGAATCGAGGAAATCGCTTGAAACCTCCGTGGTTGTGTTCACTGTCAGCAAGGCTATTACTGTCTCCACATTTTCATGTCAATTGAGTGAGTGAGTAATTCAGGGCGACCGCTGAAGTAGAGGGGGTCCGAAAAGCTCTCAATCTGGAGCAGCAACTTCAGAGAGCGAGATCTGGAGTTCTGTGTGGAATCAGGAGACCCAACTTCACAGGAGTGTTCAGCAAGCTGTGTACTGCAAATCCTGTAAGAATTTCCCAAAGTGATCGAGCCAATTCTCTGTTATAGGTCGAAATAGCTGTCTGGGTACCAGAAATTGCCGTTATTTCTCTACTCAGAAAGTTTCTGCTCATATCTTAGTGCTCTGAATTGATCTGAAGCTGAAATTTCGTATGTGTATCCAGTAGAACCTCATTTACATGTAGGAGGAGTTTTGAAGTCTGAACCTTCACATATTTCTCAATCCTGAGTGTCAAAGTTCTCCATCTGATCTTATTATTGCTAGTTAAGTCTGAACTTTGTTTCCTGAACATATCAGAAGAGCCAAGAGACTTTTTGAGTGTTTTCAGTATCACCTTGAGACCTGAAGCCTATCCTGTGAGTAAATCAGCCACAGCCTGAAGCTCAACGCTTCCCTGAGTAGATTGAACACAGCCTTCAAGCTCATATCACAGCTAGAAGGTTCGCCCTTCCCAGGAAGACTCTCAACCCGACAGCGGGGATATATTCGAACCAGCAAGTCACCTTATGGAGCCCCAGTTCTTTTTGCAAAGAAGAAGGATGGGAAGTTACGACTCTGCGTAGATTATCATGCACTCAATAAGATGACGGTGAAGAATAATCATCCTTTGCCAAGGATAGACGACCTCTTTGATTGGTTAGCGGACGTAAAGTACTTCAGCAGGATAGACTTGAAGTCAGGATATTACCAGATCCGGATAGCTGATCCAGATGTTGAAAAGACCGCTTTTCGAACCAGATACGGATCGTTTGAATTCGTGGTGATGCCATTTGGCCTCTGCAACGCCCCTTTGACGTTCACTACATTGATGAACACAATTTTTCGTGAGGAGATAGATGAGTTTGTCATCGTGTACATCGACGACATCTTGATCTACTCCAAAATCTTGGAGTCGCACGCGAAGCAGCTAAGGGTGGTGTTGACAAAGCTGCGGGAGCATAAGCTGTTTGCCAACGTTGACAAGAGTGAGTTTGGTTTGGAGCGCATTAACTTCTTGGGACATGTCATTAGTGCAAAAGGAGCCGGCCCGGATATGCAGAAGGTGGACGTGATTATGACTTGGGAGCCTCCAATTACAGTGAAAGGGATGCGGTGATTCTTAGGATTGGCGCAGTTCTACCGCAAGTATGTGAAGGGGTTTTCAAAGATCACGAAGCCGCTGACGGACTGGACGGGCAAAGACGCACAGGTAAGTTGGACCAAGGAGGTGGATGATGTGTTTCAGACAATCAAAGCTATTTTGTCAAAGGCGCCAGTTTTGAAGCTGTCGGAGTTCGACAAACCATTCGAAGTGCATACCGACGCGAGCGACTATGCGATTGGCGGAGTGTTGGTGCAGGATGGAAAACCTGTAGCGTACGAAAGCAAGAAGTTATCTGGGACTGAGAGTCAATGGCCGACTCACGAGAAGGAATTGTTTACGGTGGTTCATTGCTTGAGGAAATGGCGGCATTACTTGGGACTTCACAAAACCCAAGTGTATACAGACAATATTTCGCTCAAGTACTTTGAGACACAAGATCGGGTGACGCCAAAGCAACTACGATGGCATGATATCTTGACGCTCATGAACATGGAATTAATCCACAAAGCGGGCAAGGACAATGTGGTTCCTGACGCCTTGAGTCGCAAGGAAGAATATCTTCCATCGTCAACCCAAATTTTGCGAGTTATGTATCCTAAGGAGTCAGACTTGGAGAGGCGAATACGTGAAGGTTACATGGGCGATGACCAAGCGAAGGAGTACCTAGAACAACTCAAGCGAGGAGTGAAGTTGCAGAACATGCAGCTAAGACATGGTTTACTCATGTTCAAACAAAGTCATGTTTATGTGGGACAAGGAAAACTTAGGACTAAGTTACTCAAAGAATGTCATGATGCGCCCTTATCAGGTCATAAAGGAGAGAAGTCCACTTTAGCAGTGATAGCTAAAAAGTTTTATTGGTCCCACATGAAAGACGATGTCGCTCACTTTGTGAAAACATGCGTAACATGTCAGGCGAACCGCGTTTCTTATGAGAAGAAACAGGGGTTACTTCATCCTTTGTCGATTCCAGTCAAACCTTGGAAAAGCATTAGCATGGACTTCATTACCTCTCTGCCTGACTCGAATGGATCCAACGTGATTTTTTTGATAGTTGATCAGTTTAGCAAACTAGCGAAGTTTGCTCCGACCTTAGACACTGCAACAGCGTTCACGACTTCTCGGTTGTTCTTAGATACTTGGTGGCGTTCACATGGATTACCTCGGAGTATTATTTCAGATAGAGACTCTAAGTTCACAAGTGCCTTTTGGAAACACTTGTTCCAAAAATTGGGGACTAAGTTAAAATTTAGTATCGCCTTTCATCCGGAAACAGATGGGCAAACGGAACGAGTTAACTCGGTTCTGAATCAATACTTGAGGAATTATGTGAGCGGCAACCAAAGTGATTGGGCGAAGTGGCTCAGTCTTGCGGAGTACTGCTACAATTCCACGAAGCATTCGGCAACCGGCAAATCGTCCTTCTTGCTGGCTTACGGACGTGAGCCAGAAGGGCCTCTTGACTTGACTCTTGCAGGGAGTTCTACATCGGCACGACCAAGAACACGGCAAACATCAGCTGAAGAGTTGGTGGCGGCAATGCAGCGGCGCGAGGAGCAAGTAAAGAAAAACCTCGAGAAGGCACAGCAACGATACACGAAGCAGGTAAACAAGCATCGGCGGCAAGTGAAGTTTCAAGTGGGTGAAGAAGTATGGTTAAGTACGAAAAACTTCACACTTTCGAAGGAAATATCGGCGAAGTTTTCATCAAAGTTCACGGGACCTTTTGTCATTGTCAAGAATCCGCATGAAGACGTCTATACATTAGACCTTCCTCGCGAGTGGCAGTTGCATCCGACTTTCCATGTTTCTTTATTAAAGAAATACTTCAAGGACGATTTGCGACCGGAGCGCAAACAAGTACTCAGGCCTCAACCTGAAGTCGTGCAAGGCGAAGCAGAATATGAGGTGGAGTCCATTTTGCGATCTCGGCGCAAATCAAACCGGATGGAGTACTTGATCAAATGGCGTGGTTACCATTTGAAGGAAACAACTTGGGTGCAAGAGAAAGATCTCGCACATGCGAGCAAAGTATTAGACCTCTTCAAAACGGCGACAAGGACAACAAGGGCGTTAGCAAGATGAGGACATCTCCTTCCAGCGAGGAGTGAAGGAACGTCGAACCGTACGAATAGCAACTTGTAGCAATTTGGGCCGATGGACTTTGTAGCTTTGTCTTGTATTTAGAAATAAAGATTTTGTTTCTGGAAATTTTGTCTAAGTGTATTGGTAGTGCATGGCTATGACTAGTTCTGATCAGATGCTTAGGATATTGTCAAGAGGAGGAACGAAGCACACTCAAAGGAAGCGAGCTGGTTTGGATAAGCATCTAAATCAAGACTAAGTCTTGATGTCAAGACTTAGGTTTGCCGTAGCGTTGGCAAAGCAAGTATGAACTTTCATACTTGTTTTCGGGCTTGGGGTGATCTTGCTTTACGGTTTTCTAACTGCAAAGTAAACTTAGTCGCGCGTCTAAGTCAAATCAGTTTGCGACCGGAAAGTGAGTTTCGGGGGACCTCGTAAGTAGGTGTGAATACTTATAGTTAGCAAGTTAGAGTCTTAAGTAGAATGTTTGGAAGTTGTCAACTAGTTTTGTTTAGGGTGGGCCAAAAAGATAAGGCTTTTCCTGAGACTAGTTGAAATTTTCTAAGTGTTCTAGCCTCAAGCCAAGAAGAGAACTGCGGGTTAGCTACTAGAACGTAATTCTGACGCCAAAGGGTTGGCTACCCATTTTGAAATTGGTGTTAACATAAAGGATCATTGTTGATGAGGTCATCATTCTCCAAAGTGGGGAGTGCATGCTATTGTGACATGAGTGAACTTTTGTAGAGAATGTTGATTTTCTATTATCAGAAAACAATTAAGTGTTATGTGAAAATTGTACATTAAGCGATGAAGGAAATCAAATTATTAAGTGATAGGTGTTCCTAGAGTTGAGAGATAGTCCAGACATAATCCATATGAGGAGGATAGAGAAATACGTTTCTAAGGGTATAAGTGCGAGAGGCTAGCAGCAAATAAATATTAGTTGCTACCCTCTCGCCCTTAATTCATTAGCTAACAACAAGTTAACCTGTACATCAAGAATGTACATAGAATAATGTCGATGTTACCCGAGCACTAGGGGAAATCCAGAACGCATGATGTCTAGGCAATTTTGCCAAGCTCCCAACTCCTCCGTCTTATCCTGCCTTCTCACACCTCTTTTTTTAAGGAAAATATAGAGAATTAATAACTTTTCTCTAATATGGAAAAAATATATTTTTTCAAATTAAATATCTTTCTCTATTTTATAATATTTATCTCTATTTCTCTAGCTTTCTCTATAATATTTATCTCTAGTATATATTTTACTCCAAAGTAGGTAAACTGGCCATCAAGGTTATTTCCTTAAGGGATTCTTCCTGATATAGGTAAACATGAAGTGAAAACAAGTGAACATACTTTGACTGTCATAATGTTTCAAACATGACTCTTAGAGCACTGAAGAATAATTTTGACTTCTAAGTTCTTACGTAATATGTGGAGATGTTTCTCCATTGTACCGGTTTCTGACTGTTCATATTTCACATGTATAAGGTTTTTCCTCAAGCTCAATGAGTTTGCATCGCTATCAACCTCAGAACAACACTATACTCTTTGGGTCCGAACCTTGATGGTCAAAGCGGCCACATCAGCTAGACAAAATGTACAAGTGTGATTTACAATCGGAGTGTAATCTCGGAGAAAGCAATTTCGTTCCTTATGTAATTTTTTCCTCAGTAAGTGTTCAGGGGCATTAACAAAGCCGATCATATATTATCTATTCAAAAAGAGAATACATACAACTGATGCTCTTCTACTGTAATAATTTGTATATCCTCGTCAAGAAGAGTTGCAAGTAAGAGAAAACATACAACTACTTTAGATTCTATAAACAGTAGGTAACTCAAGTGATATCACTCTAGACATGACCACACCACTATTGAATGTTGCTCAATGCTCTGAACAGTGTAACAACATTTTGTTACGCTCATGCGAGAAGCGCAGACTTGAACCCCATCCTTGCAAGAAATAATGGCGTTATTGAGGTCAAGGTTGTTAACCATCTCCAACGAATCAGTATCAAGAATGAGATGCGGTAATCTATTGTATATTATCTTTGCATTTGGATGCCAAAGGTTGACCCATTCACTTTCCACTATGTTCCAAACACGACTCTTAGAGCATTCAAGAAGAATGTTGACTTCTTACGTAATATATGAAGATGTTTCCTCATTGCAACAGTTTGCAGTCAAATTGACACAAAGTGAATGATATTACAATCATCATGTTCTTGTCATCTTTGTGGGTGTCGTTTGCCATTTTCTTGATGCAGTTAAATCAGTACTCAAAGTTCAAAGAACGTCACATTCATCCGATTCTTATAAAGTGATAAACACCTACGTTTACAGAACTCTGCATGAACATCTTCTTCTTGCATAATGTATGAATTTATTTCGTCATCATAAAAGCTTTTTCCTGTTTCTATGGATCAGTGTTGTAGTGTTATATGACATATGAGACGTAGTGGAACAGATCTCCAGAAAACACTCAAGTGCCATTTTCATTAGAAGCTACACCTGAGCTTACTCTAAACTAAGAATGAGCTAGACAAGCTGCCCCTTAGCTTCAGTTAAAGTTTCAGTTTGAAGAAGAGTGAAAGTACCAGAATGCGGAGCTCGTCGAGGAGAGTGACCTCGTATCTTCAATTGTGAGAAGTAGCATTCTATGCAATTGTCAATGTAACTTTTAAGTTATGAAAAATGTGAAAGAGAGAAATCTATCAGTTCTGGCTCGTTGGATCCATAATCTGAAGGTACAAATGCGTAGGTGTTAGTGACTACTATAGTTTTGACCCTTCATTCATTACAGATGGAGCTATACAAAAATATTGACACAAAGATTTGCAAGTGAGTCTTTTTTTGGGTGTCCCTAGGGATAAAGTCTTCAGAGGAGGACATTACGTGGTTTTTGTTACAAAACTAAGAATATATTCCAAGTTTCTCAGAATATGAAACTTTATCTCTCACAACAGAATACTACCAGTATATTAGAATTGATAACAGATCAGCCTATTAAAATTGATCAGAAGGAGAACTTAAACAGAAATATCTTGAGATGGAAATGTGCACAACTTTACTTAGACTTCAGAACTTGTACAGACAGAAAGAGCATCGATCATGCTACTCTACAAAGAATATGGGTTAATATACTACTAGTACATAACTGCTGTCACCTCAGAGTGACTTACCTAACTGCTGTTAGAGTATCTCTCCCATCAAAGTCATATCAAAGGTCACCCTTCTTCTTTTTTTGTCTTTTTACATTCCGCAGAGTTTAGATGTGGCTCTCTAATGATATTTAACATCTAATGTCTTTCATTAGATCATCACTTCCTTCATACCTAGTAAAATATCTATTATGTATAAACCTTAGCATTGGTAAAAATATCAGCTAGCTGGTCTTCTGATGGACAATATCTAGCTTGACTATCTTAGCTTTAATTTTCTCCTTGATATGATGTAACCTTGTCTCCAGACCTTTTTCTTTCTCTGATAACCTTGTTGTTAGCTTAGAACATTACACTCTGATTATCCACATGTAATGTTGTAGGTGCAGATATCTTTTTGCTCATCTCAAGGTATATAGAACCACCACTAAGAGAATGTATTCAGCTTCTGTTGAAGACCTTGCTGTTGTATTCTACTTCTTTATGCTCCAACTGATAATTCCATCTGAGTATAAGTTGAAGTATGCACCTGATGTGGATTTTCTGTTGCTAATATCTCCAACCCAATCACTATCACTGAAACCATGAACTTCACTTTTCCTCTCTTTAAATATAATGCCAAGATTGATAGTACTTTTCAGATATCTAAGAATTATCTGTGCTACAACCCAATGAGATGAATATGAGCAATGCATAAATTGACTTAGTCTCCCAAAAGCGTAACAAATATCAGGTCTGGTGAGGATGAAATATATGAGTTTACCAATTAATTTTTTGTACATATATTCTTCAATGATATTTTAAGTTTTAATCTCCTCAAAACAACTTTCTTGCTTCATAGGTGTTGTTAATGACTTGCAATCTTCCATCTGAACCTCTCCAAGTATAGACTTTATGTATGCTTGTTGAGAAAGCATAATACAGTCCTCCATTTGTCAAATATCAACACCAAGGAAGAATCTTACTCAACACAGACATCTCAAACCTCTTACTAAGTTCTTCTCTGAGAGTTGCACCAACTCCCTATCACTTCTTGAAATTAAGATATCATCCACATATAAGATGAGTATGATCTTCTTTGATTTATCTTTCAAGACATAGTGGTTTTGGATCCAGCTTTTCTCTTCTGAGTTCATGGTTGTGTAGGTCAAGCTACTAACTAATGAAGTTTCAACAGAAACGTCCCTAATCAGAAGAAATGGTGCTGACTGTAAAAATTTCATGAGAACTGAAATTTGTATATTTTCACTTCACTCATGATTGTCAACCCCTCTCCACTTTGAATAATTATATCTCCCTCTCTAGACTACCTTTTCTGATGATTTCTGTTATCCTAGATGCCATATCAGCCAATCTAAAATACCGGAAAGTTTCACGAGAAAATGAAAATCACAGAAAATCTGACAGAGATTGTACAAATTTTCCATAGAGCAGAATTCTTAAACTCTCAAATTTCTCCTCTAATAACTTCTTTCTCTTCCTTCTCTACAACTCTTTTGCATCCACTTTCAACTCTCCTCAACCCGTTTCTAAGTAAACAAGATATAGAAAATGACCTTGGACGCGTCATAGATCACTATGGGATACATAAAAGGTTCTAATCTTGTTAACATCGCGTTAGTTCTCTCTCTTCTCAACGTTCTCTCCATGTGCTCTCTCATGATCTCTTTTTGTCGAATATAGAATTGAACTCTAAACATCCTTCAACGATCCTTTCAAACGAGGTCTCGACAACCGAACCAAAAATGTAAACCCTCCGCGGTCCTATCGATTAACTTACCCCCCCCTCGGCAATCTCTCAACCTCCAAGATAGTCATTGATGAATCTGCAACATGTCGAACCTGTCTCTCACTCGGGGATCACCTCTGATGACTTTGATGGAAGCACACCATGAACTTTAAGAGAAAAATGTTAAGATAAATCATTCACACACCCATGAACTCATCAACTAAAATTCTCCATAAACTCATAAACTAAAATTCTTCATGCTAACAACGTCTCTCAAGTTCTCACATGTTAAAATATCACACTCTCATTATATTACTCAAGTTGTCATCACGACGATGTGAAAACAAGGATGAGGAGCTCTTCTCTACTCCTCTATTTATACTTTTTAGGTTTTTACTTTGGTACCTTTCAGTAACTCAGCCATAACTAATTGTACCGAGTTATACTAAAATATTACTTCAAGTAAAAGCATTAATCACATGAGCTTCTTATCTTTTCACATGGGCTTACTGCTTCAAAGTCAACAACTTCTAGAATGATTTTAGAATATTCTTAAGAAATCTCGAATTTTCCACCCCTTACACTAGGACCCACTTAAAAGGAGACATGTGAAATCTCTTTTTTCTTAAATGTTCAGAAAGTCCACAACTTTAATCTCACCACTAATATTAAGTCAAAAAAGAGATAAGTTATATTTTCCACCTCCTTTCTATGTTTTAGACAAGATGACAAGATAGTAGTGCTCACTCTTTAGGAAATATTTGAATTATGTCCAAAAGTACAGCTAAGTTTTATCATAACTAACTTTAGCTAATCATGACTAACTTGATACATCCTTAAAGTACTTGGGCAACAAATAAACATTCTGCATACTTAGTTATAACTAAACACCTAACTAATAGACAAACTTCTTATGTGTAACATAAGTCGTTACAGATCAAGAATAAACTAACTGATTTGGCAGAAGAGAAGAAGACTTGGAAGGCACAACAGGAAGCTGGAGAAGCCATGGCTGCTTAGGAGAAGAAGGAGCAGGTGGAAGCAGAACCACGAGGTAAGGAGATCATGACATAGATGAGAGAAGCGCTCAAGAAGAAGTTTAAACTTCACCGCAAGGAGGAAGCTTCGAACATGGGATGATATCTCCAAGGAGATGTTGGTGGAATGCAAGGATAGCATGTCCCGCTACTTGGATTGGCAGGTGGAAGGTCTGAAAAATCTCTATGGTCTTCCTTCGGTTCTCAACCTTACAGCCACGTCTTTCGGTGCCTCAGGACCAACCCTTGTGAAAGATCTAGACAAGGAAGAGTTTGACCTCACTGTTCTCATGGTGGAAACATCGTTGGAAGCAGATAAGATATGCGAGGAAGCTCCAGAACTTAAGACGTCTTGCGGAAGACAAGAAGAGGAGATGACTTCTTAGTTGTTCAGAACGGAGGTAATAACTGTCTCTGACCCCCAAGAGATCACCCAAGCTCCCAACAGCGAGCAGGCTCTTCTACTCAAAAGCGCAGATAGATTCGGCTTCCCAAAGCGCAGTGGGTAAGCGCGGGTGTTACTGCTCGAGCACTCTTGAGTTCTTTGCCTACCGAGTCGGTGGAGACAAAGACTAGGGGCGAGGCACGTGGAGTTCGTCATCCTTGGACATCATGAGATGTCATAGGAGAGAGTGTGGAGCTTGCAGCTAGAACTGCAGAAGTTTTTTGCACAGTAGCGGTGGAGGTTGTTGGTGGTGAGCAGAAGGAAACTGCTCCAGAGCCGAATCTATCTGCGCTTTGGGAAGCCGAATCTATCGCTCGCTCTCTCTCTCTCGCCCATCGCTCGCTCTCTCTCTCTCGCCCATCGCTCGCTCTCTCTCATCGGTATTGGGCTCCACCAATTGTTGTAACCGAGCATCCCACACAAGCCCAGGTCCTCCATCTCTGTAAGCATGTGACGCTGGAAAGCTCACCAAAGTGGGTAACGCTGTCATAGGTTGTCCCACTAGGTTCACAACTGCCATGGGTGACCTATCGACGACTCTCACTACTTGAGATCGTCGTCCTGCATCCAAGATGTCATCCACTATGAGGTGCGTTGGTCGTCTCACTGCATCGTGTGCGCGCTTGAGCACCTCTCTCGGTAACAAGTTCGTCCACCACAACCGTGGACGATGTGCACGAGATCCCACTCTCGCTGCATCTAACAACACTGCCGGTCCGACCCAGGACCGCACTTGGTGCTCACTCGTCATCATATGTGCACGAGCATCACCCAACAAAGGAACGTTCTCCAAGATGTACGTTGGAGAATCCACCTGATGCATCTGGAGATGTCGTAAGATCCGTAACATCTCCCAGAACATCCTAGATCGCGGGTCATGTAAACCCTGACCTCTCCCAGCACGCGTGTGACCTTGACATGGCCACCCGGCTATCACCAAGTGAATGGTGCCAACAAACGTGAGATCCTGCGCCCTCAGCAGCGAAATATCTGACGGTAATGCTTGCTGGTATCCTCTAACAGCTGATATAGGCAACAACTCAGGATATCTCTGCACCAAACGCGCCACGTGACGCAATGAGACACGTCTTGCGACCTCATCTCTCTCCACATACAAGTATCGCTGTACTTGTATGCCTGCCTGCAATACCGCAGCCAAACCTGTGCTGATCCCTCCAAACAGCTCCAACACACACACACCCTCTTTTGGATACTGCCATGCAATGGGAGTCATATCCAACGGTGTTAAGGTCACAAGGCCAGTAACAGGAACACCCCGATGTTCCTCTACTGACGGTACAAAGGCTTCACTCCAAGCTTGCTGTACCAACCGATCGGCATATTGCTGCAACTCTCCACTCAAACTCCAGAGTGGAACATCCAAAGCAGATGGTACTAACATAGACATGATAGATAGGTCCTCCACCTCCTCAAAAACCGGAGTATCCTCCGCATGGACATTACCCTCTAACAACTCGCCCGGCCAAGTGATGACCGAACTGAACCCAGCAACGGATGCCATCGTCCCTGATGTAGGCTCCGTTGTCCCAACTCTAGCACTGAACCGCACTGGTAAGCGGCTCACTCGTCCCTCACCGGACTGCCAACCCGGTATGTAAGATGCTGTCTCCGCCCAATAGTCAATCACGAACCTCATAGGGTATAATACAGCACCTCCAACCAATACATCATAAGACTCTGCGGCCGTAATGATAGCCTTGGCCCTCACCATGGAAGTGCAAGTTCTTCCAGGAGTTGGTAGAGTATCTGGGTCACACCATCTACCCAGGTGGGTTGGGTGTTCAACAGACGAAGGTTGAGGCCATTGCACGTATTCCACGCCCCACAGATGTGAGTCGAGTTCGAGCATTTGTTGGTTTGGCGAACTTTTATCGTCGATACGTGAAAAGATTTAGTGCAATTAGAAAGCCATTGACCAAGCTGATGAAGGTGGACCAGGAGTGGCAGTGGGGAGATGAGCAAGAGCGAGCTTTCGTGGAGCTCAAGGATAGGTTGACATCTGCTCCCATCTTGAGGAGACCCGTTAGGGGACGTCCTTTCCAACTGCACACTGATTGGAGTATGTTGGGACTTGGAGCAGTGCTGACTCAGCATGATGATGAGAAAAAGGAGTTTGTGGTGGCGTATGCCAGTCGCTCCAACAATTCAGCGGAGGCGAGGTACAGTTCGTACGAGGGGGAGTGTTTAGCTGCAGTGTGGGCTGTTGCACACTTCCGATGTTATCTGTTTGGGAACCCTTTTACTCTCATCACTGATCACCAGCCGCTCAAGTGGTTGATGGAGTCCGACAAGCTTACAAGGAAGCTTGCACGATAGACTCTGATCTTACAAGAGTATGACTTCCAGGTAGTGCATAGACCGGGAGTTGCAAACCTAGATGATGATGGGTTGAGTCGTAACCCATGCACGAGTCAGCAGGATCAGACTGAGGCTCGATGGCATGACGAGGTTGATGAGGAGATAGTGCCGGGGTGGCATGCATCTGCCTTTCTTTGTGTGTTGGCCATGAACTCTAGTATGGAGGGCCAAGTCGTATCTTTCTCAAGTGAGAGAGTAGATGACGAGTCTCCAGATCCTGAGGGTGGAGATGGTGTTCCAAACCAGCGAGATATCCATGACTATGTGACCGTGATGGAGTATCTACGTACTGGCGTGGTGGTAGACACAGTAAGTGCCAAGGAGCGAGATCGTGTCCTTCACAAGCGAAGAGATTTCGACGAGAAGGACGACATGTACTTCGAGTGTGGGATGATGGGAGAGTACGGATAGTGCCACACCCATCCCAGAGGGCACAGTTAGTACGACATGCTCATGAGGAATTGGGACATTTTGGAGTGAAGCCCACGCATAGCTTACTCCAAGGACAGTATTGGTGGCGTGGTATGCACGTCGATGTGCAAAAGTTTGTTGCACGATGTGTGATTTGTGATCGAGTACGAGCATCGTTTAATGCTCCTACTCCGCAGTTACACCCCTTACCGATTATGGGGTTGGTTACCGCTGGAGTTTGGATTTTGCGGGACCCTTACGTTGACTGTACGTCACCATCGATATGCGTTGGTGATGGTGGAGCACTTTTCCAAGTGGATTGAGTTGGTGGCATTACCAGACAAGGCGAGTGAAGGGACAGCGTATGCATTCTTAGATCGAGTGTTGAGTCGTTTTGGAGCACCAGCTGAAGTGCTGACAGACCAAGGTACAGAGTTCCTTGGTGAGTTTCAGATCTTGTGTGATCAGACGCTGATTGATCATCGAACTACATCTCGAGATCATCCTGAGGCGGATGGTTTGGCAGAGAGGGTAGTTCAGACGGTGAAGAGAGGATTGCGTAAGTATGGCTTGCAGAAAGGCCACTTGGGAGATTGGGATGTGCAGTTATCATGGTTGGCTATGGGCTACCGTTTTAGCCGACAAGCGTCTTTGGCTTCCTTCTCACCGTATTTTCTATTATACGGTCGAGATCCAGATCTACCTTCGGTCATTCGTCGTGATTCTGCTGAGGTGCTGAACCTTGATGACCCGGATATGTGGGTGAGAGCATGTTCTCAACGAGCAGAGACATTTCGAAGAGTTATGCCCATGGCTTTTGAGAATCTAGCGATTGCTCAGCATAGAGACACGTTGCGATATGCAACTATCCGAGGAGGAGGTTATCGACCATCGATTCGCAGGTTTCATCCTGGCGATTATATCTATCTGCAGCAGACTACACCGACGACGTTGGATGTGACCGCAGGACGCACTATTTTACGAGTGCGTGAGGTGTTACCTTCTGGAGTACTCATGTTAGAGGGCCGTGATGGTGTTGTTTGGAAGGACCATGTGCGTAATTGCGCGCCATGTCATCTTCCCAACATCGATGGTACCGTTGATCCAAGCTTGGCAGTTGTACGAGCAGGCTTGAGGTGTATGTTGTGTGGGTCTGCTGGTGGAGCAGCTCGTATGTTGGTGTGTGATGGTTGTTCGAGAGGTTGGCACATGTCATGTTTGACTCCACCTCTCACTATCATTCCTATTGGACGGTGGGTTTGTCCTCGATGTATATAGTAGGGATAGCCGATTAGATCTTTGCGTGGTATGGATTGCAGACAGGCGACTAACAATGGGGCAATGTAGCACCCGGCCTCCTGATCCTTGCACCCATGAAGGTGTATATCACGTAGTTGAGATATAGAGCTATCTGGAGTTAGAGGGACCTAACCGTCAGTTAGGGGGGCGATTGTGGTACACTTGTGTATGTGTATGACATTGTCCATGTGTTATGTGTATGTGTGGTGTTCCTTTGACAGCGATGTATGTTGTGTAACGATGTGTATGCGCACGACAGCTGTCACGTCAGTTTGGTAACTCGGCTAGGTTGACCGAGTACGAAGTGACGGACCTCGGTAAGACCGTTAGGGCAAGTTGGTGAGAGTGCCCACAAGGGGTTTACTTCGCAGGTAGGGGCTTGGAGACCTCAGTTCTTCAAGTTGAGCCTTCAAGCTCCTGGCTATGGTGAGTAGTCTTGAGAGTGAGATCTGGATTCTCTGCGAGCACAGAGTGGATTTGGCTCGACTGTAGTGATTGTCTAGTGCCGGTTGGCAGGTGGAGTGAGTACATATCTTGTTATCATTGTGGTACACTTGTGTATGTGTATGACATTGTCCATGTGTTATGTGTATGTGTGGTGTTCCTTTGACAGCGATGTATGTTGTGTAGCGATGTGTATGCGCACGACAATGTCCCAACGTTAAGAATGGTTATGTTGTTATGAAGCATAAAGCTCCTGACGTCTTAGGTACAATGAACATTTTGCAAGAGTATGGACTTATAGATGACTCATTAATCCCCATCTGTACTTTCTCTTTTAGTAACTCAATGAGCTTAGGCAACAAAGCACGAGGTACAGGAATCGGTTTCAGATCCCAAGACACGTGAGGAATTGTGAAGATAATCATACGTGCTATTATCTTTGGATCCACACAGCTCACTATCATTCGCACAAAAAGCTTCTTCTCTATCTGAGTTCAGAAGTCACCCCCTCATATCTGAAGCTCTTGCACGTCTTTCCAATAAATTGATGTCTTATCCTTCTACAATCACGTAGTATATGGTCAATGCCTACTAACTATACCCGCTATGTGAGTTAGCAGGTATTTGAGTTGCTATTGGTTTCACCTTCTTTAGTACAAATATGTACTTCGCATGGACTTATACCTCTTGAGGAAATGCACATCAACAAACCACATCTTTTCCTTCACTCTTCTGCATCGAATGAGGAAGGAATCACAAATACACAACAATCTCCTCGTACATCCATCAAGAGTGGAATAAGATCACTATTATACCATCTTTGTTCTCCATCGACCTGCTCACATCATTCAACCAAATCGAAAACGACTGTATACACAAAAACTCCTCAAGTATACCAAAAATTGCTTCCCTCTCTAGAATCTTTGCACACCATAACTATGAAACTTGTCTTTCAACTTGTTTTCTATTTTCTCTCAAATCTTCAACTTGCGTAAATAGACTCCATCCGTCGTTCTCAAACATCAACAACCCAAATTTTAAGTTGTGTACACTATTCATGTCTTTGAACTCATGTGCATGTCTCTCATCCGGCTCTTCCACCTCTTGTATCAACCTTGATGGGATCTTAACAGTAGGTTCTACATCCCTGTCACCCCACTCTACGTGAGTGGACTGTGAAAACTCTTACATCTCTTTGTCTAAGAATCTTTAAGGGTTTGTCGGTTCCGCTCATGTCTTGAATGAATAGTAAAAAACTGGACTTTATACTTGTCATGAAGACTCTGAATTATAGCATAATGAGACTCATCATTCATTACCTTTGTCTACATCCAAACAACGATAATGTAGAGTTTGCGCAATATGATAGAATAAGAAGCAGATAATTGTACAAAGAAATGTTGCTTGACTTCTACGTCTCCAATTCTCACACGCATATTAAGACAAGCACCATACAACTCACTCTTTTGATTGTTGGTAGCGTGAAGTATCCAACCATGATTCCTCTCAACTGATCATTGTCCTTCGTCATAGATCTCTTTTGAAATTATGTTGATTTCTTATCCATGGTCCACAAGTGCAGGTACTGATTCATAAAGCTCTCCAATCTGAACCTGCGTCTCTGTTATTGCATGTGCTCAATGCCTCTATCTGAATTCATCATCTGTGCTTGACGTCTCCTCCTCGAATTCGTCGTTTTCTGTAGTGTCTCTGGATTTCTTCTTTAGCCCATTGTAGCATAAAATATATAACAGAATAACTAATATTAAAAATTTAACTTTTTCTAAGTATTTTATCTAATATATATATTTTTCTTTATATCCTAAATAAAAGAATCAAAACACACATACAAGCAAAAAGAAATATTCTCCCCAGAATGGTTTGTGAGCCCATCTCACCCTGAAAGCAAATCTCTTTATTTTCTCCCTCATACCCCACTTTGTCTCTTTCTTGATTATCCTTGGTTAGGTCGCTTGGGTACATACTGCATATTGAGCTACTCTCTGGTTTCTTTCCTGAAGTTCTTTGAAAATCTACAAATTAGAATGACCGACCAACCGGTAGAGTACTCGGTTGGAAGTGGGTGGAGTTTCTAGTCGCTGCTGCTTTGCATGTTAGAAGTTTAAAGAATGTATTCCAAGTGTCTCCAAAATTCAAATAACGTACTTATCTCACTTAATTGAATATTATCAGCTTGACAATGTTAGTACATACTTATCTCTCTTAACAAGATATTATTTATTTGTTAAAATTCATAAAAGAATAAAATAAAGTGAATTATGAAACAAGAGAATTCATACCTAAATATTTTGTGATGAATAATTTTATGATTCATCTCATTTTACTGATGATATATAAACTCTTATTGATATGGTACACTCACTAATAGTTTATTGTACAAAATTTAATTATACTAATATTCTGATTATTACACACGTATACCTGGTGTCATTGTATCAAAATTACAACGCTCACATTTCGTGTCAAGGCATTCTCAATAGTAATTTTCTTTGTTTTATCTTTTTACCTGTCGCATGACTTTAGGTGTTACATCCGAGGACATTGTTGAAGTGTAAGTGATCCCCTGGGCCCGGAGTTTCTGTTTGTGTTCTCTCGTTCTCGGAACCTTCACGGAAAAGCAGAAAAGGAAAGGAACGGAACATAATACTTCATAACTTTACCACATTTTACAATATAAAATTTTACATGGGATAGGTGGCAAGCTCTTGCACCCCTGGCCACCGGACCAGACCTACTGCAGAAAGACCTTCTGAGATTTTCTTGGGATAAGAGTTGGGCCTGTACACGTAGCGGTTGGAGATGGACGTGTCCTGAAGCAGATGCTAGTGCTTGCTCCTGGCATGAGTTTCCTTCCTCCTCCGATCACCAACACTTGGGTGCATAGGGATCTGAGTTATACTACGCTCTTGCCATACGACAAGGTCTCCACACTACAGTATGGATAAAGTTAACCACACGATATATGTCGTTGCACCTAACCTAGTAAGGAGGAGATCCACCCTGGGTCATTGTCACGCATTCTTATCTGAACTAGTCATAATTTTAAAAGCATCATGGTTTAGATTGTAGCTCATCTAGATTGACACGCCTGTATGTTGCGTAATGTACGAGGTGGTTCAATGACCGTTTGACGAATAGCCATTGGCTAATAATAAGCAACTGTTGCGTGTGTATAAAGAAGAGAAGAAAAATATCTGCCTCCCTCACTTGGTGGCTTGGGGACTTTTCGTCGTTCTACATTTCAAACAGCCATAATTTATGGTTAAATATCTTGCCTCTTGTCTGCATCCTGTTTCTGACCTTTTATGGCCTCAGGTCTTGCTCGTTTATGGTCCTCCCATTTCCATCCTCCACTATTTGGCAAACTTTTGGTAGGATCTACTTTTTCCATTTGGAGCTCATCTTGCTTTCCGCGTTCCTGGTCCACAGTTCACTTTCTCTTGGCAGATCTCTGTTCTGTCTTTACCTCTTTCTCTCCAACCCGCCCAGTTTCTCGACGTCCTGATCTCAGGTCCTCCCATTTTACGTCTATGGTTTCTTTTGTCTCCTCTTCGTCCCCTCTTCTCTCACCAGCAACCGCATCCTCCTCTCTACCATCTCGGTTTTGCGGATCCTCCAGCCCCTCCACGTCTTGATTGATAAATGTAGCATTTTCACATGAGAATTAATTGAGATCGATCATCGCTTTGCGTGCCTGTTAAATTTCTCCCTGTCCGTTTATGTTACCCCAAGTATGTAATTACGCGATCTACAAAGCTATCACCTAAACCCGAGAAATCTCTGAGACTCGCTTCTCTCTAACAAAGGGAAGTTAGAACCCTAAGCCAGCGGCCTTCGGCCGCACTTAGAGTGCACAAGCACCATAAACTGCGACCTGCGGTCGCATAAAATATGATTCTGAATTTGGAACCTGAAACCTCTCTATCCCACACGGACTCATCCGTCGATACGCTACTGCGTCACCTTGTGAAATGTATCCCCAAGTCACGTTATAGCAGCTCTACAGCCCTACAGCCCCTTTCACATTTCACTACACCTGCCCGGTGTGCGCTTGTTTGGGCAGCTACATTAACGTTGCAGCGTGCGAATACAGCTTTAATGTGTCAAAACGTGGAGGGACTGGAGGCTCCCGGTTTTGCCGTCTTCCATTTCCTGGTGCGACCCTACCACCTGGGTCTGGATTCACCTCTCTTCCTCCCCGCTGCGTCTCCACTTTGCCTTTCCTGTAGCCCAGAAATACTCTTTTCTTTCAGGTTCTCGTACTTCTCTTATCATCCTCAAGTTCAATTCTCGATGGGGCCTTTCTTGAGATACTCTCTCATGGCATACCTTTTGGCACTTAATCTGAGCCTCGGTTTTCCACCGCCGCGATGGTATTTTTGTTTGGCGCGTACTGCACCAAGGTTTTTACACCAGCCAGCGCCCTTCTCCACAAGTCTATCCATCCTGTGTCCACAGGATGGATAGACTTGTGGAGAGACTTCTCTCATCTTTTCTGTCGGTGTCAAGCACGGGCTGTTCCGTGCATTTCAGCTGGTTACACTGAGGTGCCATTGACAGAGCTTCTACATAAGGAGCTCGGTCAATGGCTTTAAGAATAAAAAGAAAAAATTTACAAAAGTTTCCAAATTACTTTACACCGTTTAAAGACTACTGATAACTATCCTCGCCATTCTTCCTCCTTTCGAGACGTTGGTTGCTTCGCTCTTGGGGTCTCTCTTTCCCTTGTACAGCTTGATGAGGTCTTTCCATTCGTTGGTTATTCATTGTGTCAAGTATTACACTTTAACGACTTCACCAACATTACGTAGTGTTCAACCACCGCTTCGGGACCTTGGACCCTCAAACTGTTAAACAGAGAGAGTCATATCTAAACTCTGTGGAAGGTAGAAGAACAAAAGAAATAAAAAGATGACTTGTGACATGACTTTGATGTGAGAGTACTATGACAACAGTTAGGTAAGTCACTTTGGATGACAGTAGTTATGTATCAGTAGTATATTAACCCACATTCTTTGTAGAGTAACATGAGTCGATGTCATTTCTGTCTGTATCATTCCTGAAGTATAAGTAAAAAGTGTGCACATTTCGTCTCAAGATATTTCTGTTTAATTTCTCCTTTTGATCAATTTTAACAGGCTGATATGTTATCAGTTCTAACAGGCTGGTAATATTCTGTTGTGAGAGATAAAGTTTCGTATTATAAGAAACTTGGAGTACAGTTCTCAGTTTTGTAACATGGTATCAAAGTTTAGGTTACTCAAGCTAAGGATTTAAGATTTTGATTATCTGATATTTAGTTTTTGAGGATTTTTTTGGACTAATCTTTTCAGCAAGATAGCAACTATGGCTGCTACTCTCAGTGAGTTTGGTTTGAATGAGAGCATCAGACTTTCTGATCTTAACAATTGCAGTTCATGGAAACTGATCATAAAAGTCATTTTGAGTGGACACAGTTTCTGGAGAATAGAAGACGGCTCCATTTTATGATGAGAGTTCTCCTGAAACTCCAAGATTCATTAAGAAGCAAACTAGAGCATTATCCAATATTTTGCTTGCTGTGAAAGAAGAGAAGCTTCGGTGAAGCTAGCTATCAGATATGATAATGTGAGCAAAGTGGAGTGGTAAAGTTGAAGAATGATTTACACTCTATCAAGATGGATGAGAGTGGAAATATTCATGAGCATCTTGAGACAGATGGTATTTATGTGCATATCACCAGAGTAGAGTAGGAGGGACATGTGATGATGAAGATCTGGTTTCTATAACTTTAAATTGTCTTAGTATATCTTATTTTCATTTTGTTTTTGTTATCAACAGAATGGAGAATATCCAACTTATGAGGAGTTGTGCAGTTTACTACATGAAGAAGAGCAACTGATCAGAAAGTTTTTCCTCAGAAAAATCAATGATATGCTTTTATGGTGAAGACTTACAAAAAAGAGGAGCAGCAATCTCAGAAACATGGGTCTTCCTACTCAAGAAATCAAGGCACAACTTTCTGCTTATTCTGTAAGAAGAAAGGTCACAAGATTGAAGAGTGTAGAAAGAAACTGAGAAATTGCTTTTCGTGTAAAGAAAAGTCAGAAGATTGAAGATTGCTATGCTAGAAAGGCAATGGAGGTCAAAACTACATCAAAGAATATTGTTGTTCAAGAAGATGCACAAGAAGAGAAAGATGTTGGCAATATATTTATTACCAGCTTGATATCTACAACAACAGAAGATAAGAATTGATACATTAATTCTGGTGTTTTTAAGCACATGACCAGCCAAAGATCACTCCTAAAGGACTTTTCAGCAACTGCCGGCTCTAACGTTATTCAAGCTGGTGGTACAGGATGTGAAGTTCAAGGGACTAAACTTGTGACAGTAAGAACAAGTGAAGGAGATTTGAAGAGTATACAAAAGGTACTATTCATTCCAAAGCTCGCTAAGAACTTGCTTTCAGTTGGAAAAATCACAAATCATGGAACGGAGGTGATCTTTTATGATACAAAAGTGCTGATACTAGATGCTTCACATAATCAGAGAGTTATTGCTTTAGGAAGGAGAGATAAGAAGTCAGGATTATATATCTTGAATATCGAACCTCAAGTCCAAGAAGTCTCTATGGTCGTTGATTGTTATAATCAAGCAAGCCTTTGGCATAAGAGATTTGCACACTTGAATTTTGGAAATCCTAAACATATGATGGAAGCGCTACCAAGGATGAAGCTACCAACTACTGGAGATATATGTGAAGGATGTATATTTGAAAAAGAAAGCAGATTGAGTCTCCAAAGGAAGGAGGTGCAAGAACAAAAGAGTTGTTGGCCTTGGTCTATTCAGACGTTTGTGGACCCATGCAAACAAGCTCTATTGGAGGCTGTAAGTACTTTCTGACATATATTGATGATGTGAGCAAAAAGACATGGATATATTTCTTGAAGTAGAAATCTGAAGTATTTGAATACTTCAACAAGTTAAAGGCTCTTATAGAAAATTAAAGTTACAAGAAGATTGAAGTTCTCATATCAGATAGAGGGGAGAATATTGTTCTAACCTCTTTGCTCAGTTTTGTGAACATCATGGTATTCAAAAGCAACTTTCCACATCTTATACTCCATAACAAAATGATGTAACTGAAAGGAAAAATAAGATGATTGTGGAAAATGACAAATCTATGCTGGAGGTCAAGAATCTTCTTAATTATTTTTGGGTTGAAGCTTGCAACACAGTTTTTTACATTATGACTAGAGCATATACAACAGTTGTGCAACACAAGTGAAACCAGATATGTTTCACTTTAGGCTTTTTGGATGCACAGCTTACATGTACATCAATGATGAAAGAGATCGAAGTTTAATGCAAAATCTGAAAGTGTATATTTGTCCGCTATTCTGAGCAAACCAAGGGTTACAAAATGTACAATGAGTCTAACAAAAGACTCACATCAGTAGAGATATTAGATTATATGAGTGAGATTCTGATCTGATGAAAGGTGAGAAAGAAACTTGTGATACATTCATTTAGGCTATCTACAAGTGAGTATCAGATTGAGCCAGATAAATTTGATATTGAGGTGAACTTGGAGCAGTCAACATCTCTCACTAATCCTAGTGAAGAGCAAGTTGAATTTCAACTAAATTCTGAATTTGAGTTACCAAGTATTCATGAAGTTAAAGGAGATGACTTACAACATGCAATAGAGTTTCAAATAAGGAGATCAAAAAGAGTTAGAAGACCAGCAGCAAGGTTTGAAGATTATTGTGGAATTGTTGAAAGCATTCAAGAGGATGAAAAAGCTAACGAAGACCTTGGTTGGGGACAAGCTATGCAAGAGGAGTACAAAATACTATTTAAAAATCTTACATGGGATTTGGTTAACCTACCAGGAGGCCATCCAATATAAATAAATTTTCAAAACCAAGCTACAATCACATAGTTCAGTTGACAAGCTGAAAGTAAGGTTAGTAGCAAGAGGATTTCAGCAACAAGAATGGATTGATTATGAAGAAACTTTTGCACCAGTTGCAAAATTAGATTCAATCAGACTTGTAATGACTCTTGTTGGTCATTACCACTAGGAAATACATCAAATGGGTGTGAAGTCAGCTTTCATTCATGGAGAGTTAGAGGAAGAAGTTTACATGTTTCAACCACGAGGATTTGAAGTGAAAAAGAAGAAGTATCATGTGTGCATTCTCAAAAAGTCCTTATGTGGATTAAAGCAAGCACCAAGAGTTTGGTATTCTGGAGATATATGAGTTATGATTTGCTCCTAGGTAGGCCTAGGTTGAGAGCTGTGCACACCATAGATAGATGACACAAGGAATATTTGCGGATTGTCACGTAGAGATCATAGAGTGATAGTACCTCTCTCGAGTGTTGGAGTTGTGACTTCTGTCTCCTATAGACCCACTAGTGACTATTGGGAATCTGATACAGAGGATGATCAGAGTGTTTCAGAAGTAGATACAGGAGATTCTTATGATCAAGAATCTTCATCTGATGAAGAAGGATTTGATCGAGATGAATCATTACATCAGCTTAGTGCTATTGATTTGTTGCCCCGACCAGCAGTGGAGAAAGATCTTGACAAAGAAGAGTTGAGTGAGGAAGAGATTGTGTGAAGACTCTCTACCCTGAAGTTTGATATCAATGTCACTCAAGACGAGAAAAGTATATTTCTAGATATATTTTGAAAAAAATATATCCATGTATTTGCTTTCAGTTACAAAGATTTGAATGAGATGACTCTAGAGACTCATCGAATTGAATTGGAGGAGAATGCAAGACCAGTTCGACAGAAGCATAGAAGGGTCAATCTTACAACGACAATGATGGTCAAGGAGGAGATAGACAAGTTGAAGGAGGCGAGTTTCATCTACGAGGTGGAGAACTTAGAATGAGTTTCACTCATTGTGACTGTCAAGAAGAAAAATGATAAGTTGCGAGTGTGCATAGACTAAGTCGAGTCCTCTATCAAATAATACAACACTTAAAGTCGGCAATACGACATTCACGGCTGCTGGATTATCGTCTATAAGAAGTTGAATACTATGCTTCCAATATGATATGCTTCTGCTTCACTCTTCAGACGTCTTCTACGCACCTAAGTAATTCGATCCTGCTCATGATGGCTTCGCCTTGCTACGATCTTGCTCTCGCATTCAAACTTCGAGCTGTCTGTAATCTTGAAGCTTCCAATCCTTGATTCCCTTGGCTTCCAATCTTCGATTCTCTTGGGAACTCCTACCTTCTTATAATCTAGTTCTCTTCCTGCAGGAAGACGATTGTCCTCAATCTCTCATTGAATTCTCTCTACGTGCACCTCCATTGTCCTTCACGATTTTGAGTTGAGTAGAGAAGAAGAAAGAAGGTATGGCGCCTCTTCTCTTGAGCTTCTCTGTCTACTCCTCGTATTTAGTAATTGCTCTGTCGACCTTGGTCCTACCTATTGCAATGGTGGTTGTCTTTTAGGTACACCTAACTTCGCCTAGTTGGTGCGAGGTGGGTGATTCTCGTAGCTACAGTCACAGTATTTCTGAGAAGACTTCGTCTTTCAGATCTCGTCTTCTGACTTCGGAAGAAGTTGACTTCTTCTCACAAATTCATCTTAAGTTCTTAAAAGTTTTGAAAAAATCTCCAGACTTGCAAATTATGGACATCATATCTTCATTCTCAACAATAATGGGATCAGCAACCCATATCTCATGATATACATCTCAACTTCATCAACATCAATGACATCCACCACTGCAATCAGAGAATTCTACACACCCTTCATTGGTCCTATTGCAAGTGACGACATTGTAGAACTAGAAGATATATCTTCTGAGCAAGAGACCTATCATTTGATACATATCCGGTGGTTGTGTTTCTATTGCTCTTCTCCTTGTAACCCTTCGACATTCACTATCATCAAGATTTCTACATCTAAGTCAGATGCATCACCTCAATGGAAACTTCAATCGCTTCCTCAACTAAAGTTGGGTTAGAGCGTACTTCAAACCTTCAATTGTAAACATCAACTTCTGTTGTGCTTGTTGTCGTTGTTGTATTGTTCACACCAGTAGGTGTAGGAAGTAAACTCCTCATTCCTCCTCTTCCAAAATGTTTGTTCAAAGGTTGTCCATAGCTGTCAAATGTAGTTTGTTGTTCTGATAGTTGACTACACCTTCTCGCAAAACAATTGCTAAATCTTGGCATTCTCTTCTTGGCACACCAGATATTGAGGTTCTTCTCATCCTCCTTTCTCATCGCTTCCACCCTTGTGTTCCTATGCTTCTTCGCTTCTTCGATTGCTTGCATGAAGTCTACTAATTATCCCCTCTCCTGAAATTTGTCATGAGAGAACTGGACGCAAAAGCGATGTCTAATTTTTGATAGCCCTCTTCCCAATCTCCTCTCCTCCAATTTGATATCCTCTTCCCTTTTCTCGAAGTATTTGTTCTGTCCATCAATTTCCTTATCACGTTGTGCTTCTGTCTCAAATCCATGGACAGAAGACTCGTTTGAGTGTCTGGACATTTCTAGAAGCCGAATGTTCGTAATTCTCATCAAGTAGCTTGGATTGGATTGGAATTGAACTGTGAGAACTTGATGTGAATCTATAGTGAAATTGTGAGTTGATATTGTTTCCAGAAGCAAGAAATTAGGAATCATGCTAGTGCCTCCCAAGCTTCTTGACTTTTCAAATCCACATCTTCCTAGAGGGCTAGAAGATTGAAAAGGCATGCAAAATACCTCGAGAAGATGTGAGGGTCCTCTACGGATCTCTTATGTCTGACCAATAGCAGCTTGTTCTTTCTTCTTCTCAACTTTACATGAGAACTGTGAGAAGTCTTGCTGGTAAAATCTCGAGAGTATGTCAAAGGTCATGTGTTCTCATTGCGCAACAAGCTTCTTCAAAGAGTGTATGCGAGGTGATGAGTCAAAAGATAGAGTGCGAATGTTCAATGTCTGTTGCGAGGATAGATTACATGTAGGAAGCCAAAGACATGTGAGCTCGGTGATAGAAAGTCTAGATGCAGGAAGTCTTCTGAAGATGTCAGTTAAACAGAAGTTGTCTCGAGAGTCTTCACGGAGACCACTGTCAACTTAAGAGCCCTCAACCTTTTTCTGATCAATTCGTAGGACTCTCTTCTCAAGTATCTCTTCATCTTCTGTTAAGGAGTAGGATGAATTACAAGGTGGATTGTCTCCTTAGGAGTCCATGAGATGCCTTGCTTAGTTAGGATTGCGTAGATATAGATAGGAAGACGTGATGCATTTAGGAAGTACTATGAGAATTCTGGAAGACTGAATAGTTGTGTTCTGGAAGACTGAATCTTCTTTTGAGAGTAGAAGCTGGACTTTGAGGACATGGTAAGGACTGAGTCTTAGGCTCACAACAAGCATGTGTGTTATAGTGTAACAGAAGCTTCAAAATGACGATGCATCCTCGAGAGCTTGTGTTATCACAAGCAGAGCTGAGCACGGTCAAACCTTTCATCAAGGAGTTGGACCTCGATTTCTTCACTTGGGATTGGAATCTCGCAGACCATGGTCTATTGGAAGAGGTTTGGGTAGCCCTACCTCCTTGAAACCATGTACTTGTCAAGGTAGGAGTCACAGACGAAGACCAGCCTTGTGGACGGTGGAATGGTGATGGAGAGCTTTCCACCGAACTGAATCTCAGAACCAGGATTACGAGATGGAGAAGAGGGAGATTTCAACGATCATTACAAAGAAATGACATGTACCTAGGAGTACTACATGTCTCTTTCTAGAAGATCGACAGAGAAGGAATGGTTGGAAGGTGGAAGCCTACCGGGAGCCGAAGAAGCGTCTTCTAGGGAAGTTTACCTTCACCTTTTCTCCAAGGGAAAGGCTTAGAAGGTGCGATACCTCAGAGAACATGATGTGGAGTTCCTGGAAGCTGTTTGGGCAAGAGAGGTCGTCAATTGGGGCACCTTCTTCCACGCTTACATCCACACAGAGTTAACTTATTTGGGCACCCTAGCAAGCGGACATCTCACCTCTTTCTTATGCCGCATGTATGTGTCCAAGGGGGATTTGAAGGAGACCTAGTTTCTCACGGACTTCATCGGTACTTCGGTCCTTGGTAACTTTATCATTCAGACTCCGTTTGTCTCGTGCAACATATCGTTAGAAAGCTCTTCATGCGAAAAATCCATCTATGAAGAACTTTCGTCCAGACTGATTACACAACTTCATTTGATTCTTCAAGAGTAAATCTCTTCACTGAACTTCTTACTAACACTTCCCTACTTCTATCTTATGCTACATATTCTTCTTATTTACTCTACAACTGATAAATTAATTAACAAAAATAAAAATTCAAGAACTTGCTCTGATTTTGGATGTCGGTAATAAAGAACTTCATCATCCAGACTAACTCCTAGCACAACACACTATGAAACTTCGTAGGTACAACTTCGAAGAAGACAAATACACAATGGTTCAATTAACTTCGGATAACAAAAAATTCTAAGAATGAAAATAACAACATAAGAGGTCCCACAAACAAACAATGGGATACTTATATACAACTTCATCTGAAGATGATGGATCTGACTTCCTAAGAAATAGGATTATTGATTGATGAAGGTCATGCGTCCAAAATGACACCAAGGACAACACCAGAGCTTAACGCTAAGTTCTTAACTATCTCACTAACCGAGAGCTCTATTGTCGCTATATCTCTCGAAGTTCTCGTACTATCTTCTGTCCTAATCTAGCTACTCAGTTCTACGCCGAAGAATCCTCTACATCCTCTATCACTAGTTCTTGTCTAATCTGCCGAAGAAGTCTCACTCCGAAGATCCAAATCTGCTGCGAAATAATTTTTCAATGTCGGTTCGACTCTGCTATGAAGAAGCTCTTCAACCGAAGTACACTTTGTCTTTAACTCCTCCGCTCCCTTGGTCATTTCTGCAACTACATCTGGCAGCGATCGCATTGAAGCCTCATCTCTGTCACCTCTTTCTTCACCAAAGATAACACCTTCTCGTGCTCCTTCCTCAGCCCAGAATTTTGATGAATTAGCTTCTTGTTCCAAAGTCAATCTGCACACCTCTTCACTCTTCGCAGTGACTTCCCTCTTCACGCCAAGACAAGAGCTCATAGATTCTCTTTCTCTTCCTGTCAGTTACATCTGCCGAAGTTAAGCATTTGTACCAACTTTGCTAAATTCAACTATCGTCGGACAATCTGCTCATACATTCCTCGATTACTCTCCAAAGCAAAGAGTAACGGTACCACGATGTCTTGTAAGTACTTCATCGAAGTACTCAATTGATGAACATCTTCTACCGAAGAAGAACGTCGTTGTGTCTCGCCACACTCTTCTTTCTTCTCTTCCATTGAGGTGTCTTCAGTCTGCATGCCGGCTTCTTCTGTATCAACCTCTTCTGCACAAACAATACGTTTTCTCTTCATCTTCTTCCTCGAAGTCGATGGTGCAGATCGTGGTGTTTTCTCCAACATTTTTCTTCGTCCGCTTCTTCGCACCGGCGCTGTGACTTCCTCGGTGTCATCAACTTCATCCCAGTTGACGATCTCTGACCCCTTGGTAACTTCTTATAGCGACTTCCTCGATAGCTACTTCTTCATTAGCAACTTCATCGAATAGCTTCTCCATCTGTACATCCCTCCGTGGAGTTGACTCGATGACAAACTCGTCTTCTTCCGGTTGATCAACGAAGTCCAGCTTCTTCTTATCTTCATTTGTGATCGATCTCATCCTCATGTAGAATATTGAGACGAAGACGTCAATGTACATCATGTCATCTTCGGCCCACAGCTTCTACACATGCATGTGAAGAATCCTCGTCCAGTGTGCTCGTTTACCAATGAAAAGTTCTTCAATTAAGTAAATCTGCTAGTTGGACATATGCATAGTCCTCTTCAGTTGAAGATCACCATAATCACATATGCTACCTCTCGCTTCTTCACATCAAGGAAGTCTCTTGTGCAATATCTATTTCTTCCTTGAGTTAGCTCTTGGAATAGACAGGGAAAGTTGCAAACTGCTTCCATTGGAGCATGTGAGGAAGTACTGCTAAATAGTAAATCCATGTATTCGTCTCCTCCTAGTACAAAGCGCCAGTTATCTTTGGTCCAATTGTCTGACCTTCCATAAGGTTCATCTGAAGGATGTTCTCGACATACACGAAGCTCCTAAACTAACTTCGCCAACATCATTGACCACCAGGGTAGTAAAAGAAAAGACAAGCTCATGTCTTCAAGGTCCTTCTCAAGCGAAGTTAGCACATCCAAGGTCCGAAGTCGCGATGGCTTTCATGTCTGCATTTCGTGCATTCGAAAAACAAGATAATGATAAAGGACAAAGAATAAAAATAGAGTACGAAGAATAGAGTGAGGTATGAAGAACAGACTTTCTCCTTTAGAATTTCTTCCTCTAGATAAAGCTTCGAGTCTTTTCATTCTTCTTAACACAATTGATACTATACAACGAATGACTTAACTCGCTACTCTTATACACCACAATGGCTATAATCCTACTTGCCACAATTAGGGTTTCGCAATTTGTGCCGAAGTTCTTCATCAGTTGAAGTACAAAGAAGTCATTCCTCATCAACTTCATCGGTACTTCAATCCTTGGTAACTTCGTCATTCGGACTCTGTTTGCCTCGCACAACATATCATTGGAAAGCTCTTCATCCGAAGAATCCATCCATGAGGAACTTTTGTCCAACCTGACTTCGCAATTTCACTTGATTCCTCAAGAGTAGATCTTCTTCACTAAACTTCCATATTCTATCTTATGCTACGTATTCTTCTTATTTACTCTACAACTAGTCGATTAATTAACAAAAATGAAAAATCAGAGCTTCACAGAGACAACATAGACACGAGCATGATAGAGACCTATATCCTTGTTGTGTTTGACTTCTCATTGACTTCAAACCTGATCTGCCGTTGAGAGTGGAGAGATGGACAAGAAGACGACGAGAAGTATTGGAGAGTAAGTACTCCTCATGATCATGATCAAGCGCACTTTGGTTATTATAATCTAAGATTATTCGCATCATATACTCGTTGTTAACAACTCTTTTGTGGTCTTGTAGTATCTTCTTGTCAATCACTTGTTTGATCTCATGCACATCGAAGATAATATCAAAAAGTCCATCATCAAACGTTTGTTTGACGAGAATGATGGACTAACATTGAGGTGAGCATGTGAAGAGATGATCATGCACCAAGATGCATGAGTTCAGACATCATATGCAAGCGACGAGAGTGTATGTCCAGCGCCTTGGATCATGATCTCCCAACAACGCAAGATATTCAAGAAGAGAATAGTTGTTATGCATTCTCTATTGGTTATGATGCATTCTTGCAAAAATCATTTTCCACTGACACTTCAACATGACCTAGTGGATTGTAATGCACTAGCCGAGCCAAATAACAAATAATCGTAGTAAATAGAATCATTCTCACGTATACACTAATAGAAACATAGATGAACAGAGTGAAATATCATGATATATGAGTTTTCTATTATTTCCTTCTAATCTCTTGGGCAAAACAACTCCCAAGATGAGAACGTCAGTGTGATGAACATAAGATACAACGATACACACAAATAATCGTCTAAACTCCTGACTTGTCCAAGATAACATTCACAGATACACAGACTTGACTTAATGTTCAAGGGTGAATCTACACCTCGTAAACTTGTTCGTAGAGTAATTGGTATGCAAGAGCAACAAGGATCAAGGAAACTCGCTATGACTTGTCTCCAAATGATTTCTTTTCGTGATTGTCGAGCGTAAATGAACTTCACAGAGTTACATCAATACCTCACTGGGTTACTACTACATAGAGATAGTACTTTGTTGAGTTACACTCACAACTGAACTCACACTCACGACTTAGAACATTCTCACACGGAAATCACTACAAAGACAAAATGTCTAGAAGACGACGAGACTTGCACCTATGCTTTATTCAACATGAATTGAGACACAAAATGTGCTTACGCTCGACATATATAGTGAGAGATACTCACTACGATGGACACCCCCCAATGTCATGACGCGTTGCATCTAAGGGTATACTTCTTTGGATCTCATCAAGTATGCTGATGCAGTACTACCATAACAAATGCGACTCTTACTATCTTGGCAAAGTCTATAGCTATCTATAGCTTACTTCTCCTTGGCTACGATTATAATCCCATCTCCTTCTCTATCTCTAACTAACTTTACCAACGCTTCGATGATTCCATTAAGTCATTATGGATCTCCCTCAAGTCTACAATAAATGAATCCTTCAGCTCCAAGAAGTACAAAGATGTCGGTATGGTGTCTTCAATCTCCACTCTGAAGTTCTTTCGTAGCTCGACCAATAGATCCTTCTCTTCTTTCTTCATCTCGTGAGTCACTGTGAAGCCTTGGATTTTCATTTTATTAGTGATTTTTCGTTTTTGTTATTAAAAGAGTAGATTAGTTAGCATAGATGACAGATAGAATAGTTTTAGTTGTAGTATAGAGTTTCTCAGCCAAAGAATGATGTTGAGTAGAAATACAGGAACTACGAAGAGTATATCTTTGTAACCTAACTGTATTCTACAGACGAAGAGCTTTCCAGGGATACCTCATTTGCTGCGAATGGACGTTAGACGATGAAGTTATGACCTCGTGAAGGAGGACCAAAATAGCACAGGAGTTCATGCAACTTCGCAGTCGAAGGACAAGAGGAACTTCACACGTGGGGAGGCAAGAGGAAATAGCTATAAGAAGAGTTAAAAGCAAATCACGTTACTATTTACTGTTTTCACTTGTGAGTTCACTGTAGCGCTCCTGAACTATCGATGCGAGAGAGACGAAGAGTGTCTTCGGCGAAGTTGGATTTCGTAGGTTCAGGGAGAGAAAAAGTTAGTGAAGAAGAACTTTGTACTCCGGAGGCGAAGAGCTTCGGACTTCAGTTATCCAGATGAGAGGTATGCATACGTCGAAGAAGCCAAAGCTGAAGATCATTGCAACGAAGTGGTCGGACTTCAGCCAATATCGAGAACGTTTGGAGACGATGCGGATGACGTTTCTAATGAAGAACTGGGACGTGATCTCTTTGGAGCTGGTGCAAGAGATTCTCATATGCAAAGGGCACCCTTCTGACGATCTTCGGGCATGATCACCCAACTGGACCTTATCGCATTGGAGCTTCGTCTTGGGAATCAATGATGTAGAAGATCTGATGATCTTCTTTACGACAACACCTGCAAGTCGTCTTCGGAGGAGATGGCGAAGTACAGCGAGTTGTTCTCTGCGATGCAGGTGGGGTCGAATGGATTCAAAGTACACAGTTACATCGACCTCTTCAAGAGAGATGTCGCGATTGCGCTGAATATCATCTTCAAATCGCAACGGACTTCGTATTTGACCAATTGGTAGATACATTTTATTGAGCAGATGTTTGAAGGTAGGAAGCCGTATTGGACGAAAATCTTTCACGAGCATGTTCAGAAGTTGTATACTACATTCGAGGATGATGGGTCAATGTACTTCGCGGCCTTCGCAGTAGTCTTCTATCGGGGCATGAAGTTGTTAACTCTGGAAGAGGAGGAGAAGTTCGGACAGAGAATGACATCCAAAGATGAACTTTTGATGAAGCCGACTCCTCGGAGAGAAGAGATGGTGACTCCAGTGACTTCGACGGGACCTAGCACCCGAGCAAAGAGGAAGATGGCAGATGTGGGAACCTCGGGTGGTGCAACCTCGAGATAGAAGAAGAAATCAAGGAGGACTACGACCACGACTTCTGACGAAGGAGGCGAAGATGTTCAAACTCCTGCAACATCTTCTTCAGTGGAGATTGTTGAGGAGTCACGTCTAGGAGGAAGACGAATGAACGCGAACCAAGAACAGTTTGTTCTAAGGAGGGTACCTTCGGGAGCTACACTTCCGGAACCTCCTCAAGAAGCACTTCGGACTTCACCTCGACAGGACGAAGTCACCATTTCGATACCAAGAGATCTAACTATAGAAAGGGAGCTCGAGAAGACATTGGTGTTTCTCAGTGCCACGGCCCTACCTATCATAGCACAGTTAGACATGCAACAGCATGTTTATGAGAAGGAGACTCAGAAGTCTTTGTCCCTAAATGATCTTCTCAGCGCGGTGCACTTCGGAAAACATGGATGGATCGAGGAGAAAGATACTTTGATGAAGAATCTAGCGGTATCTTCGAACGAAGTGAAGAGGTTGACAGAGGAGCGCGATGCTCTGGTAGTCGTGAAATCCGAAGAACAAGTGAAGGCTTCCCAGGAGATACAAGATTTGCAAGCAAAGCTTAACCTTATGACTTCATATTTCTATGACCTGAAGTGAGAAAGGGATGTTATGCTTGAGTAGTTGGCCACGAAGGACGAGGAGATAACGAAAGCTAACAGACGAAGGCGACTACAGAAGAGAAGGTAGAAGGATTTCGAACAAAGGTGGAGGAAGTGATGACTTCGTACTTCGTCAATGAGTTAGACGCGACAGAGAAGGAACTTCTTATGCGACTTAGAGACGAGACGACAGCAACATACGATCTTTCGACGAAGAGCAGAGTAGTTAGGATAGCTGAGAGAATTATATGAGATTTGAAGGAGCTTAGGGAGACAGTTAAGTTTACGTTATGGAGTATAGGTAGGACATTTCAGTTAGGTAATGATGCGACTTTGGTTCCACCAAGTGAGGGGACGTGATTCAACATTCTTGATGTAATCTTTTCTTTGTAGGAAATGAGTTCCGTCATCTTCGGACAACAGACTATATAAGCGATGTGAATCTCAGACATTGTATTTTTTCATGTTTTCAGTTTTTGTTAGTTAATTTTCGATTACACAAGATTGTGGAGTGAGAGTGTGAATGATCTGGACGAAGACAATTACCTACGAATGACGTAGTTTTCTGTTGCAGGAGTCAATCTGATTGATGCAGACCCCTGAAGTCGGACTTCGACGAAGAGAGTCTTCGTAACATTTGAGTGAAAGACATTTTGAGGATCTGAGAACATATCAATTACTGTGAAGTGGAAGAGAATAAGTTAAACTGTAAGAAGAGTTTGGAAAATGGTGGCTTCATCTTGAGAATGTCTTCTTCAAATAAGTGGGATTTTTAAGAGTGAAGATTTAGTTGGAAGAACACTTCTTAGGAAGAGTAGGGGCTTATTCTTTGAACTTTGATGTGAAGTCTGTATTCTTCTGTCTTTTCATAAGACTAGTAACATTTCAGTAGTATTTTGCTATCTCATTTGTTCATACTTCTATCTTCTCAAATCTTTTATATGTATTGTTGGAAAAGTCCCTGATCAAAGAACTATTTCATTGTTGTTTGTATTCGATTTATCAGGTTATGCTTGGGTTTAGGGTTTAGGTTTCTTTATCAAACTTAAACTCTCATTCGGATATTATTCTTTTCCGTGAGAATAATAGAAAACTACAAGAATTACCATTGTGACGTTGTTGTACTGTGTTTTGTTTAATTGTTAACTGTATCTTCGTGAGAACGATCTTTAATTTACTATTTCTGATACAATGTGTTTCTCTGAGTTGTTACATATAGAAACATAAAACTTTTTGACGCCGCTGCCGGAGAAAACAAAAAGGGTGCTCTTTGCAAATGAGAATCTCCTGCACTAGCTCCAAAGAGATCACCCCTCAGTTCTTCATTAGAAACGCCATCCCCATTGTCTCCAAACAGATCCGATATTGGCTGAAGTCCGGCCGCTTTGTTGTAATGGTCTTCAACTTTAGCTTCTTCGACGTCTACATCCTTCTCATCTGGGTAACTGAAGTCTGAAGTTCTTCGCCTCCGGAGTATGAAGTTCTTCTTCACTAACTTCTTCTCTCCCTGAACCTACGAAGTCCAACTTCGTCGAAGACACTCTTCGCTTCTCTCACGTCGATAGTTTCGGAGCGCTATAGTGAACTCGCAAGTGAAAACTTGCGAGTTCACTATAGCACTCCAGAACTATCGACACGAAACAGTAAAAGTGATTTGCTTTTAACTCTTCTTATAGCCATTTCCTCTTGTCTCCCCACGTGTGAAGTTCCTCTTGTCCTTCGACTGCGAAGTTGCATGAACTCCTGTGCTATTTTGGTCCTCCTTCCCAAGGTCATAACTTCGTCATCCGACGTTCGTTCTCAGCAAATGAGATATCCCTAGAAAGCTCTTCGTATGTAGAATACAGCTAGGTTATTATTCTAAGATATACTCTTCATAGTTCATGTATTTCTACTCAACATCATTCTCCTGCTGAGAAACTCTATACTACAACTAAAACTATTCTATGTGTCATCTATGCTAACTAATGTATTCTTTTAATAACAAAAACGAAAAATCACTAATAACATGAAAATCCAAGGCTTCACATACTCCTCCTCTCAATTGTGAAGCGATCCCGCAAACACATCAAGAGTAATATCGTCTAATTCTCCCTCCATTGAAACGAGTAGCAAAAATATTTCCTTCTAAGTCTTCAAGTTGGACTGACCCATGACTATAACGTTCTGAAACTCTGCATGGTCCCATCCATCGTAGCTGTAACTTTCCTAGAAATTTAGTATGCCGACTATCATACAGCAAAACTAAATCTTCGTCCTTCACATCCACCTTCTTCAACTTCTTGTCGTGTTTTTCTTTTCGCTTCTCTTGTATGTCCTTGGTTAACTCCAAAGATGTCTCGTGATCTTTTTCTAGTGTCATCAAATTTTGCAGCCTGATGAGCTGGCTTTCTTCTGCAGAGAATCTATCCTGTGACAGAATTCTGTAAGTAGAGGTTTCAAATTCAATAGGCATGATGGGATGCATTCCATATGCTAAGAAGATGGCCTCTGTCGTGTCGTTATCTTCTCTGTATTTCTGAATGCCCACAGCGCTGCATCCAACTTGATATTTCAATCATAAGCATGATTGACAATCACTTTGTTCAAAATTTTACATAGTAGACCATTGCTCTTTTCAATAAGTCCGTTCGCCTTAGAATTATATGGAGTAGTCTTATGGTGCTTGATATGAAAATACTCTGTTAATGCCTCTATGGTATTATTGAGGAAGTATGTACCCCTATCGCTCACCAATTCCAATGAGCATCCAAACCTGCTGATGATATTCTTGTGTAGAAAAGCTACCACTGTCACCGCATCATCTTTCTTGTTTGCTTCAGCTTCCACCCACTTAGTCGCATAGTCTATAGCAACCAGTATGTATCTTCTCCGTGTCTTCTTTGTTGCTGGCTGAATGAGTCTCACAAATCAATTCTCCATTTCTTGAATGGTGCAAGGGGTAAGATAGGATGAAGTGGACACTGAGTGGTTCGTGTAGGCTTACCCACTCATTGACAACTGTCACACTTCTTAATGATTGCATGCACGTCTTTGTACATGGTGGGCCACTAGTATCCTGCGTCTAGAATCTTCTTCACTGTGTTGCGCAAGGCATAATGACCTCCTGCTGATTTGGAATGCATGGCTTCCACTACTCTTGGTATCTCTTCCTCCTCTGGACATCTTCGCAACTCTTCATCGATTCCCTTCTTGAACAAGATGTCACTCTTCAGTTCATACGGTCCGATTTGTGTATGAACACCGTGCATTGCTCCACATCCATTCCTTCAAGACACTACAACGTATACAAGTACCTATATATCTCATGGTATCTACTCGTAAGAGTTCTTGTCAGTTGGAAAAACTCTTCATCTGGAAAATCATACGCCACGTTATCTTGTCTTTCTCCTGTTCTCAACCGGGACAGGTAATCTGCATTCTCATGATGTTTACCTGCCCGAGTTTGAATGGTGATTTGAACTCCTGCAATAACAACATCCATCTGCTATTCTTCCGGACAAATCAGACCTTTGCACCAGATGTTTTAAAGCATAGTGGTCCACGTAGAATAGAAACTTAGAACCCAACAAGTAGTGTCGAAATTTTCTGACAGAATACACCATCCCTAGTGCTTCACGCTCTATAGTGGAATAGTTCTTTTCTGCAGCTGATAGTTGTCTACTCGTATAGTAAATCGGATGATCTTTCTTTTCACTGTCCTTCTGACTGAATACCACTCCAATAGCGAATGCTGATGTATCCACATACACTTGAAAGGGTTGACTCCAATCTAGCACCCTCATGACCGGAGCTTCAATCAGCTTCGTCTTCAACACTTCAAAAGCTTTCTGTCTTTGTTTCTACCACAAATACTCAGTAGACTTCTTCAGCAGTTCTGTTAGTGGAGCTGCCAAGGTCACATAATCTTTGATAAACCTCCAGTAGTAACCCACATGTCCTGAGAATCCCCGCGACTCAGTAACATTAGATGGAGGGTCCAAAGCTACTATAACTTGGACTTTATCTACATCTACATCTACGAGACTCTATGTCCTAATAGGATGCACTCTGTTATGGCAAAGAAAAATTTCTCTGGGTGTAATGCCAACTGAATATCTCTACAACGCTGAAAAATAACAGCCAAGGAATTTATATGATCCTTCCTTGGTACAAAAACACAAAAGTCATCTATAAAAATTTCTAAGAACTTCCTAAGATACTCCTGAAAAATATTTGTCATCATTCTTTGGAATGTGACAGGAGCATTACACAAACCAAAGGGCATCTTATGATACGCAAAACTACCATAGTCAGTGATAAAAGTAATCTTGTCCTTGTCTTCGTCCTTAATGGATACTTGATTATACCTTGAAAATCCATCAAGAAAACTATAGCACTCATGACCAGCTACCCTATCCAAAATAGAATCCGTAAAAGATAAGAGGTGATGATCTTTTCTAGTTGCTGCATTCAGTTTTCGAAAATCTTGACATGCTCTAATTTTACCAGTTTTCTTCTTGGGTACTATCACTATAGGTGATACCCATTCACTGCTAAGGACAAGAAAGATGATACCAACACTTAAGTACTTATCAATCTCATCCTTGACTAAGAGGGAGTACTTCGGGTTTAGCCAATACTGTCTCTGTCTCATAGGTACAAAGTTTTCCAACATGTCAATTCGAGGTTGACCTCACTTCGCAGGAATACCCTTCATGTCTTCTATCCTCCAGGCAAAGACATCCTGGTAGTAAGTTAACATGTCATGGTACACCTCCAATTCTACTCCCCGTAACTTCGCTGCGATCTTCAAGACCTTCTTGTCTTTGAGGACCAAATCCGTTGTTGCTGACTTCAATACCATTCTTTCGGTGTGGCTTACCTCTGAGCTTCCCTGTCCTATCAGTGATTGCTTTTCTTCATCAGGCCTTTCACATTCTTCTTCTTCTTCTATCTCATAGCATTGCAAGTAGTTAACAACTATGTAGGGTCCTGATCTTTCATTCTCCGAGCTAGTGCTTGAAGACGAAGAGTCTGTCTCCGAAGTATACCATGAATCTGTCGAAGATGTCTCGCCTTGATGTGAAATCTTCCTCCAGCTTACTAAGACACATTTATCCTTAGGCTTCATTGGATCATTAAAGGATAACTTCTGTTTGTACCAATCAGTAATTACTTTAGCATCATACAACCAGGGTCGGTCTATTAGCACTCCATAGCCAGACTTAACCAATGGTCTCAGTACAATGTAAGTAAGTTTAAAGACTATCTCCCCAATTGTCGTGAGGATATCTTGCAATACTCCCAACGGTCTTCGTCGACTTTGATCAGCCATCCTCAACACTCTTGGTGTTGATTCGAACTTTGTGTATCCTAATTCATGGGCCGTGTCTTCCGTGATAATGTTTACACTGGATCCAGAGTCTATAGGCACATGCTTGATCAGACATCCATCTATTTCGATCTCCACTTCTGGAGAGCCTAAGTCCTTTGATCCCACTTGAAACATTGTAGGTCACTTCTTCGCCTTGGTCTTCGTTGGTTTTCTTAAGGCTGCCAACAACAACTTCCTATACAGCATATTGTCCTCGACCAACTGCTTTATTGTTATATTAGCCTGTTGGTTTAATAAGTCCTCTACCATATTGTAATGAGGGCTTACCACCGGAGCAGTCCTCTTAGTCTGCTTTGCCACATGGTTTCGCAATTCAGATGGTCGAACGCCTTCGGACGAAGAGATTTCGGCCTTCACCCTCCCAAGTCCTTCTTGGCTAGGTTCTACTTCATTCGTCTGCCTACTCAATTCCTTACTGAGTAGTGCCTTCACTTCTTCGGAAATATCCGCAGGTAGTGTTGCTGGGGTCTTCTTCGTTCTCTCCTCTTCTTTGCGAACATCGGCCGAATCCAACTTTGTCCGCTTCTCTACCAATTCACGCGCTTGTTCTGTCAAAGTTTTGTGCACTTTCTTCTACTTTCTTCAACTCCTTCCGCTCAGTCTTTTTAAGGTCCTTCGCCTCCTGAGATGCAGCTTCCGCTAAAGTCTCTCCTTTTAGAAGTAGTCTCTTCTCACTTCGAGTCTCCACTTTGTTTATCAGAATGTCCTTCACTTCTGGCCAACCATTTCCGTCTTCCTCTGGTGAGTCTTTGATCTTTAGTTCTTCCACTAAGTCGATCATGTTTACCCCTGCATCTGTTCGTGTCTGGACGACAGCTGGTTGAAATCTTACACCGGTCTTTTGGGCTGGTTCATCTGTACAGTCAGTGGCTCCATGTCTAGGTTTATCACATTTTCCACATAATGACATATATCCTACTTGTTTCTTGGGATGAGGGCAACTAGGAGCCCAATGACCAACGGCTCCACAATTATAACAAGATGTACCAAGAGGTGATGGCCCATGGTACCCTGCAAGCACAAACTTTCGTTGGGAGACAGTAGTTGTCATTTGTCTCGGTACAAAGCGTTGGATGAATGGAGTGAATTGTTGGGATTGTGTGAGCCTCATAGCACCATCTTGGGCTTGTACTCCGTAGACCTCATCTTCGCATTCCACAAAGTAGTTGGGCTCATATACTAGCACTCATTCCACTGAATGTGTGTTGTAAGATGATTTGCTGTTAAAACATTCCGTGTTGGCATGTCCAGGTTTCCCACAGTTAGTACATCACAAATTCAGACGGGAATCAGTTGGCGATTTACGTCTTTCTGGCGTTCTGACCAACTACACCTTGAGGTCTTCGAATTTCTTGAGAAGATCATCAAGTGCGTGATCTTTAGATGGTAGTGTTCTCTTCACCATCGGAGGTCTGGACTTTGTCATTCTTTTTCGCTTCTTACGTCTTTCCTCTTCGTCCGAAGATGAGGAATCTTCGTCCTCCAATGATGAACTCTCATCCGAAGACTAGTCGTCTGAAGATTCTTCTGAAGATGAAAATATTCTATTCTTGCGCTTCAACTTCTTCTTCTTCTTCTTCTTCTTCTTCTCTTCCTGCTCTTGGACTTCCTGAAATGCTTCTTCTTTCTCGACTCTGAGATCTTTTCATGGTCTCTACTGAGGATATTTGAGGACTCGTAATTCTCAGCAGAATCAATGGCTCGTTCCAAGGTTGAATCGTATCGAACCGTATCGAACCGTCTAACCCATGTTTGTTGCTTTGAAGGCAACCCCTTCACAAACCATTCTACTACCTAGGCCGGTGTGTACGCTGGGTGTGCTCCATTGGCAAGTAGTCTATCCAAAATTCCATAGAATCTTTGAACATAACTTTTCAAAGATTCTTTCTTCTTGTTTTGACACTATTTATTTTGTGCAATACATGCCTATTATAATTTAGTTTCCTAAATCTCTTAAGGAATTCGTTTTTCATCAAATCTCATGTAGATATGATTGCAGGAGTAAGATTAGCATGGACGTATCATTTCCCTGCTGCGTGTTTCAACAGACTTGGGAAGATCCTCGTCCGATCAAGATCATTGTCTTCTTTATTTGCGTGCGTTACCTCTTCAAATTGCTAACAAAAAAATCGGCATTCTCTTCGTGCCATCACTGTCAGAGTCTTCACCGCCAAATTTAAGATAATTCTGACGAGTGAAAGGTGGAGTTCCTGCCGGTAGTGGTACCCTTGTCATCCTATGAGTTACTGTAGAAGGTAGGTTTGCTAGGGCTGTCTCTGACTGTATGTGGTTGGTACTGACAACGATGGAATCTGCACTGGTCCGGTGCTGATCAAAGTTCTCGATGGTCGCAGGGTGAATTTAGCGAGAGCACTCACAACAGACTTACTTGCCCTTGCTTCATGAAGGTTCGCTGCGGAAGGATGGACTTCGGCCGAAGGGTCTTCAGTCGATGGATCTTTTCGTACTTCGTCCCCCTTCTTTGGTGAAAATGAAGTGGATGCTTCTTGACTTCGTAATTTGAAAAGTGATACCCCTGGAGTCCCGTGAGGTCAGGATTTGAAGCACAGGTGATCCCAACGGCAACAATTTTTGAATTAATTCCTCTCCTCTTTGTCTCTTCAGGAGCTCTCCAAAATTTGTGATCTCTGGTCCATGTTTAAGGATCAATTCTAAGGCAGCTTCCGCTTTCAGATTTGGATCTTTCGCAAGAGTAGTCAAAATATTGGGTTTTGATTTATCTGAACTTGAAGATGAGGATGAAGATTGAAATAGCTCCACTTTTCGAAGAGAAGGAGTTTCTTCTATATCTGAATCTTCGTCTTCAGCTTGAACACCCTTGTACTTCTGAGTTGCTCCAAACAGAGATTCATGCAAACTTGTGGTCCTTGAAGAGAATAGTAGTCATGAAATGTCTCTCCACTTCTCTCACTCGAACTTGAGATTTGATATCACTCTTCTTCTTCCAATATTTCAGCTCGTCCTTATCGTACTTAGTTCGCGGTGAAATAGGTACTGAGCTTCTTTCAAGCGAAGATGAAGTACCTTCAGATAAACTTTTCACCTCCTGTCACTTCTGAGCTGCTTGACGTCTTCGCTCCTTTGTAGCTTCCTTCTGGCGTTGGACTTCTTCCAAGAATTGTTCATGGACCAATCTTCTTTCTAGCGCTCGTTTGGCCCTTCTTGTCTTCTGATCTTCTTCAGAAGGCGGTCTTGCTCCCTCCGACATACATGTGGAAGGTTACAACATACTGAATTCAAGTAAAGGTTAAATTTGTATCCCTCGGCAGCGGTGCCAAAAAGTTTTATGTTTCTATATGTAACAACCCAGAGAAACAGAATGTATCAGAAATAGTAAATTAAAGATCGTTCTCACGAAGATACAGTTAACAATTAAACAAAATATAGTACAATAATGTCACAATGGTAATTCTGGTAGTTTTTTGTTATTCTCATGGAAAAGAATAATATTCGGATGAGAGTTTAAGTTTGATAAAGAAACCAAACCTAAGCATAACCTGATAAATCGAATATAAAAACCAATGAAATAGTTCTTTGATCAGGGACCTTTCCGACAATATATATAAAAGATTTGAGAAGATAGACGTATGAAAAAATGAGATAGCAAAATACTGCTGAAATATTACTAGTCTTCTGAAAAGACAGAAGAATACAGACTTCACATCAAGGTTCAAAGAATAAGCCACTACTCTTCCTAAGAAGTGTCATTCCAACTAAATTCTCACTCTTAAAAATCCCACTTATTTGAAGAAGACATTCTCAAGACGAAGTCACCATTTTCCAAACTCTTCTTACAATTTAACTTATTTTCTTCCACTTCATAGTAACTGATATGTCCTTCACTCAAATGTTACGAAGACTCTCTTTGCTGAAGTCTGACTTCGGGGGTCTGCATCAATCAGATTGACTGCTGTGACAGCAAACTACGTCCTTCGTAGGTAACTGTCTTCGTCCAGATCATTCACACTCTCACTCTACAATCTTGCAAAATCAAAAATTAACTAACAAAACTGAAAATATGAAAAAGGTATAATGTCTGAGAATCACATCGTTTACATAGTCTTTGTCCGAAGATGACGGATCTCATTTCCTACAAAGAAAAGATTACATCTAGAATGTTGAATCACGTCCCCTCACTTGGTGGAACCAAAGTCTTACGCATCACTACCTAACTAAAACGTCCTACCTATATTCCATAACATAAACTTAACTGTCTCTTTAAGCTCCTTCAAATCTCATATAATTCTTTCAGCTATCATAACTACTATATTCTTTACCGAAGGATCGGATGTTGCTGTCGTCTGGTCTCTAAGTCGCGTGAGAAGCTCCTTCTCTGTTGCGTCTAACTCGTTGGCGAAGTACGAAGTCATCACTTCCTCCACCTTCGTCCGAAGTCTTTCTGCCTTCTCTTCTGCAGTCGCTTTCGCTTGTTTAGCTTTTGCTATCTCTTCGTCCTTCGTGGTCAACTGCTCAAGCATAACATTCCTTTCTGACTTCAGGTCATAGAAACGTGAAGTCATAAGGTTAAGCTTTGCTTGCAAATCCTATATCTCCTGGGAAGCCTTCACTTGTTCTTCGGATTTCACGATTACCAAAGCATCGCGCTCCTCTGTCAACTTCTTCACTTCATGCGAAGATACCGCTAGCTTCTTCATCAAAGTATCTTTCTCCTCGATCCACCCTTGTTTTCCGAAGTGCATCGCGATGAGAAGATCGTTTAGGGACAAAGACTTTTGAGTCTCCTTCTCATAAACATGCCGTTGCATGTCTAACTGTGCTATGATATGTAGTGCCGTGCCACTAAGAAACTCCAATGTCTTCTCGAACATACTCAGCTCCCTTCCTATAGTCGGATCTCTTGGTACCAAAATGGTGGCTTCGTCTTGTCGAGGTGAAGTCCGAAGTGCTTCTTGAGGAGGTTCTCGGAGTGTAGCTTCCGAAGGTACCCTTCTTAGAACAAACTCTTCTTGGTTCGCTTTCATTCGTCTTCCTCCTAGACGTGACTCCTCAACAATCTCCACTGAAGAAGATCTTGTAGGAGTTTGAACATCTTCGGTTCGTTCGTGTCGAAGTTGTGGTCGTAGTCTTTCTCGCTTTCTTCTTCTGTCTCGACGTTGCACCACCCGAGGTTCCCACATCTGCCATCTTCCTCTTCGTCCGGATGCTAGGTCTCGCCGAAGTCACTGGAGTCGTCATCTCTTCTCTCCGAGGAGTCGGCTCCATCAAAAGTTCATCTTCCGACGTCATTCTCTGTCTGAACTTCTCCTCCTCTTATGGAGTTAACAACTTCATGCCTCGGTAGAAGACTGCCGTGAAGTACATCAACCCACCATCCTCGAATGTAGTATACAACTTCTAAACATGCTCGTGAAAGATCTTCGTCCAATACGCCTTCCTACCTTCGAAGACCTACTCAATAAAATGTATCTGCCAATTGCCAAGTATGGGCCAGCGAGGAAGGAAGAAGTCAAGAAGGAGACTCAGGAGGAGGAAGACCAAGCAGGTGCCATGTCTTCCCCTTCCATTCTAGTGTCTTAGGAGGATCAGACACGAACCAGAAAAAGATCACCGTTCGAGAGGATGATTCTAGCGGCATGGAAGACACTTCGCCATCGAGGAGGATGGGACCTAGGAGCGTTCTTAGAAAGAGTACGTCTTATCCTACCTTCCACTCCGGATCTAACTCTGATTCACAAGAAGACGCTCCTAGCACTAGGACCACCAGGAAGATGGTTCTTACGACCCTAGGGAGTCTTCCGAAGACCCCAGAAGATAGAACCTGGATCGATGTTCTGACTGCTATCGATGTTTACGCAGAGAAGAAGTCTGTCTCTACGGTGAGAAGAGATCTTTCACCCAAGAAGACATTGAGAGTAGCATCTTCTCGGGTGCAGAAAGAGAAAGCCACCATGGTGGAAGAGACCTAGGCACCTCAAGAAGACAAGGAAGATGCCACGGATTGATATGTAGGCATGAACCTAGCTTCTACGAGGAGAAGAGGAGAGGAGTTTAGTGCCTTCTGCAACACCGAGATCCAACTAGCTATGGAGTTGGTGGAGAAGTGGACTAAGGCCTAGGAGAACCTTTTTCAGCCTGGATTTGGTCTTTGATTCAGCAAGAGAAAGCGTATAAGTAGAGGATGGAAGCTCTAGAAGTCAACCTCCGCACAACAGAGAAGATCGCCACCAAGTACAAAACGGAAGCTTCCGCTTCTGTTAAGGAATTGACCCGACTGCGAAAGCGCCACCAGGAGTTGCAGGTGCGATTTCAGCAGAAGGAGCAGGAAGTCTTACGAATCTATGAACCCTCCACGATAGTACTGCAACACGAGGTCGATGAATCTGCAACATGTTAGACATGTCTCTCATCAAGGGTCACCTCTGATGGCTTTGATGGAAGCACACCATGAACTTGAAGAGAAAAATTGCTAAGTTCAGTCACTCACACACCCATAAACTCATAATACTAAAATTCTTCATTCTAACGACGTCTCTCAAGTTCTCACATCACACTCTCTCTATATTGCTCAAGTTGTCATTACGACGATGTGAAAACAAGGATGAGGAGCTCTTCTTTACTCCTCTATTATACTTTCTAGGTTTTTACTTTCATACCTTTCAGTAACTCAGCCGTAACTATTTTTATCGAATTTTACTAAGATATTACTTAAGATAAAAACATTAATCACATGAGCTTCTTATCTTTTCGCATGAGCTTATTCCTTCAAAGTCAACAACTTCTAGAATGACTTTAGAATATTCTCAATAAATCTTGAATTTCCACCCCCTACACTAGGATCCACTAAAAAGGAGACATGTGAAATCTCTTGTTGTTTTTAATGACCACAAAGTCCACAACTTTAATCCAACCACTAATATCAAGTCAAAAAAGAGATAAAAGATACTTTTCACCTCCTTTCTCCCTTTTAGACAAGATGACATGATAGTAGTGCTCACCCTTTAAGAAATATCTAAATTCTGTCCAAAAGTACAACTAAGTTTAACCATAACTAACTTTAGCTAGTCATTACTAACTTGATACATCCTTAAAAAACTTGGGCAGCAAATAAACATTCTCCACACTTAGTTATAACTAAACACTTTACTAATAGATGAACTTCCTATGTGTAACATAGGTCGTTACATCTTACCCCCGGACTAAATTTTCGCTCCGTTCTCGGAGTGAAAAGAGAACTTTCGTCGATGAAACAACTTCAACTTGTTGTGATTTACTCGATCGAATCTCCTTTCTCCAAGCTCCTGAAGGTCATATGTGAAGTTGCTCCACACCTTATCTACAACAAAAGTACCAAAATATCTAGGAAGAAACTTCTTCCAAAAACTTCTAGAAAGTTGTCTTGAATCCGTTAGCATCATACAAAATTAACGAATCTCTGACTTGAAAAGGTTTTACCTCCCTCTTGTCAAATCGTTTTTCGTTACTCTTCTTTTCATTCACTTGAGCTCGTTCTGTCTGGATCATTGCTACCGCTTGGGTCTATTCCAACTCCATGAGTTATTCCTTCCTTGATCTGATCACGTCTTCTCTCCTCTATCTCTTCAACTTTTGTTGAACGGTTTGAAAAGTATCCAATTTGAATTGGATTGACAACTTGGATTCTACTCCATATACAAGTCGAAATGAAGAATATTCAGTAGAAGTCTTTGTTGTTGTTCGATATTCTCATAAGATGGTATGTAGTCTCTTATCCCAAGTTTGTTTCGTAGTCTCAAGACCATCATCTTTGGCGAGCATCATACAAAGTGTAAGATTGATCTTCTCCGCAAGATTATTAGCATTGGTTTGTATGACGCCGTTACTCGTGTCTTTCACAACATAGTTGTAGTCATGCTCCCTACAAACTCTCCTCCTCTATCTGAGAGCAACTCTAACGGACATCCAAATCTTGTGATGATCATCTCTCATAAGAATCTACCCACTTCTGTTTCATTAATCTACCCACTTCCGTTTACACCTTAGCTAAGCACCCCTCTAACTAAGCTAAGATCTTTATAAGCAGACTTGTGTATGAAACAAGCAGACCCCCTGCTAAGCTAAGCCCTTGCTTATTAAAACTTTCCCTTCTCTTGATGCCCTCTTTATACCATATAGTACAAGCTATCCAATGTCAACGAAAGTCATAGCTATAGAGTCACTCCACAAGGCTTACAACCTCCCCATAGCTACACCAAGTAACTCTTGACCTATAACAGAAGTGGCATGCAAAGGCTTAGGTCTGGAAGCCCACGATTAACAAGGATACTGATCTCCATCCCTAGATCATGACTTATAACCGAAGTGGCATGCGGAAGCTTAGACCAAGAAGCTCATGATTAAGAGAGATACCAGTACCCCGCCCCTAGATATATAGGACGTAGCTACATATCCAACATAGACTTTCATCCGGGATGTCAACATACCAAAATAGAGAAGATCTGATCTTGAGACCTCTTCTTCCTAGGTAGGTGTCTCTACCACTGAGTATGATCTCTGCTCCCGATAAAAAGAGAATTAAAACTCATACAGAAAACTAAAGAAAATTACTTTTACATTCTGTACTAATTTTTTATGTGTCAATTTTTTTATTAGCTACACTTTTAATGAATGAAGAGTCAAAACTATAATATTCACTAACACCTACGCACTTGTACATCCAGATTATGGATCCAACTCACGAGCCAGAATCTTTAGAGTTCTCTCTTTCACATTTTTCATCACTTAAAAAAATTACACTAACTATTGCATAAAATGCTACTTCTCACAATTAAAAGCACGAGGTCAATCTCTTCAACGAGCTCGGATTCTGGTACTTCTACTCTTCTTTAAAGTGATACTTTAACTCAAGCTAGATAGTAGCTTGTCTAGCTCAACCTTAGCTTAACTCTTGCTCAGCTTGGTAAGCTCAAGGGCAGCTTCTTGTGGAAATGTCACTCGGGTGTCTTATGGAGATCTGTATGAGACGTCACGTAGCACGACAATGCTGATCCATTGAAATGGATAAAAAAATTTATAATGACAAAATAAGTTCATATATTGTGCAAGAAGTAAATGTTCTTGCAAAGTGTTCTAAAACTCAGTGTTTATCACTTTATAGAATTAGATGAATGTACATTCTTTGAACCAAGAGAATGACAAGCAATACCCACAAAGATGCAAGGACATGATGATTGTAATATCATTCTTTTGTATCAACTTGACTATAAATTGTTGTGATGAGAAAACATCTTCATATATTACGTAAGAAGTCAACATTCTTCTTTAGTGCTCTAAGAGTCATGTTTGGAACATAGTGACAGTTGAAGTGAATGGATCACCCTTTGGCTTCCAAATGTAAAGGCAATATACAAGAGATTACTGCATCTCATTCTTGGTACTTATTTGTTGGAGATGGTTAACAACCCCGACCTCAATAACGTCATTACCTCTTGCAAGGATGGGGTTCAAGTCTACACTTCTGACATGAGTGTAACAGAATATTGCGACATTGTTAAGAGCACTTAACAAAATTCAGTAGTAGTGCGATCATGTCTAGTGTGATATCCTTTGATTTACCTACTGTTTGTAAAATCTAAAGCAGTTGCATATTTTTTCTTACTTGCAACTCTTCTTGAGAAGGATATACAAATTATTACAGTAGATAGCATCAGTTGTATGTGTTCTATTTTTGAATAGATAATATACGACCGACGTTGATAATACCCCTGAACACTTACAATGATAACTGAGAGAAAAATTAAATAAGGAACAAATTGATTTCCCCAGGATCACACTTTGATTGTAAATCACACTTGTATATTTTATCTTGCCGGTGTGGTCTCTTGTGACCATTGAGGTTTGGATCCAAAGAGACTATGTCTACAAAGAGTTATAGTGTTGTTTCGAGGTTGATAGCAACGCATGCTCATTGAGCTTGATTGAGGAGCTTGAGGAACAACCTTATACATGTGAAATATGAACTGTCAGAAACTGTTACAATGGGGAAACATCTTCCCTTATTACGTAAGAACTTAGAAGTCAAATTTTTCTTCAGTGCTCTAAGAGTCATGTTTGGAACATTATGAAAGTCAAAGTGAGCTGGGTCAATTGTTTTCACTTCATGTTTACCTATATCAAGAAAAATTCTCTGAGGAAACAACCTTGATGGCCAGTTTACTACTTTGGAGTAAACTATATAGAGAGAAAAATATTAGAGAAAAATATTATAGAGAAAGCTAGAGAAATAGAGAGAAATATTAACAAATAGAGAAAATATTAAATTCAGAAAAATATATATTTTCTATATTAGAGAAAATTATAAATTCTCTATATTTCCTACGGAAAAAAGTAGGTGTGAGAAGGCAGGAGAAGATGAGATCCGTCTTCATCTACAGGTAGACTGCGACTATCTTGGTCCCAACTACCCTTAACCGAGTGATCCTCAAACAAACAGTTCAGAGTTGGGACGCCTGGCAAAATTGTCTGGCCATCATGCGATCTGGAAATTTCCCTGGTGCTCGGGTAACATAGACATTACCCTATGTAGAGGTTAACTTGTTTTTAGCTAATGAATTAAGCGCGAGAAGCTAGCAGCTTCTTTAAAAGCCCTGCTAGCTTCTCGCGCTTATACCCTTAGAAACACATTTCTTATTTCTCGTATGGATTATGTCTGGACTATCTCTCAACTCTAGGAACACCGATCCCTTAATATTTAGAGAGAAATTTGATTTCCTTCACCGCTTAGTGTACAATTTTTATATAACACTTAATTTTTTTCTGATAATAGAGAGTCAACATTCTCTACAACAGTTCTCCGATGTCACAATAGCATGCCCTCTAGTCCAGCACCCAAGAGTGTACGCCCAAAACCTTATTCCACCCAATAACCACCAAGAATTTCACCAGCTTCTTCAACTAGTTGTTTTCCCATAACTGACGTAAAAAGTCCATGTTGCATGCATATCTCTCCTGTACCATATGCATAGCCTCTCAATTCTGTTACATAACACCTCGTTAGAGAAATTGAGGGTAAATTGTTCAAATACATAGGCATGTTCTCTTAATTTTAACTTGTCTGGATGATCTGACGTGTCGTTCAATGATGATTCTGAACGAAAGAGAAGACGTATCTTCGATTCGTTCTGAACGCATATATATGGGATGATCCTTGTGACGGGGAGTCTGAAGTATCCTGAAAAGTCCAGGCAGAAAAAGAATGAGGATCTTTCTTGAACGGCATAAAGCAACGATCAGCGTTACACTGCCCAGACCACAACACCTCGTACATTATGCTATCCATTTAGACTAGTCTAAGAGGGAGTCCACTGCGTACCGAATACTCTCTTTGTGATCCTTCAACAAGAGTCGACGCAAAAGCTGGAATGCTCCAAACGTTAGAGGATGCAACGATACAGATGGGGTCAGGACGACCATAGCATCACCAGCCGGAATCGCTTTTGTCATGCGGCCATTCCGGCCTTTGTTTCACCTGTTTGGATGGAACTTTCATTCACGTTCATGGATCAAGCAGGAAGCGATAGATATATATCGTCGAGGCGGTCCAAAGTGAGCAGGGCCCAGTCTTGAGCTGCGGGAAGGATTTTACACACCAAAGAAGATGGCGGGAATTGGAAAGCACCCATCGGCTTGAATAACTGGTAATTGAACTGATTTCACCCATTCTCAAAGGAATTGCTTCTGTACCCTTTGGATTGTCAGTGTGCAGTCCGTTACTTCATTGCTCTATGAGATTCTGGTTCTTTGAACCGACTTCGTGTCGGAATTCTCTAGTTCAGCTGAATTCGAGCTTGCTTTATTGACTTACCACGTGAAGGAAAGGCTCGGAAGTTTAGCTCCCCTTGATAAATCTCTAGTTCTGATGGGTAAAATATATAGAAGAATTACCGGGTGCTGCTGAAAGCTTTGAAACAGAAAGGATGTCAACGTTGGATACAGGTGTCGAACTATCATCGTGTAAAATAAACAGTGACCCCGACTGTTTATTACACACGTGACAGGTGCAGCTTCAGATTGACAAACTCACAAACTGAAAACTTCGAAGTAGAAAGGATGTCTAGATCTAAGGTAGATACAGGTACTTGAATCATCGTTAACGTTGTGCAGCTGCTTCAAATTGACAGCCTCACAGACTGAACATATTTAGTTTGCGAGTTTTGGTTGAACTTCGTTTTCTTTCTACACGTGCACTAGTACTTATTCGTGATTCGACTAGCTGCGGAGCGACTTTACTTGCAATTGCAATTGCCAATGGTCAATGATTCCGTATGTTTTAAGTTGAAAAATATGATAAGTCTCTTGAGCTCTTTAACTGGGCATATGATCATGATGTGTGTCTAGGAATGATCGGTTCGTCAATCGAGGCCAGCACTGAATCTAGTGAGGATCCTGTAGCTTTCTTCCTGCGTGTTTTCGAAGACCATATCCACGTCAACGCACACGAGGTGCCCGCTTTGAATTCTACCGTCTCATCTGTTTGAATCGTTGTGAATCCTTTACAGTTCCTTGGGTTGAAAGAATCTCACCAGTTCCGTCTCGTCTCCAAGGTGTATATGTGTATATACATTGATAAAATGCTCTGAAGCGACGTGGATATCCAGCGGCGAGTAAAGTGATCAGGTCTTTTGCACCTAGGGTTTGACGCACAACGTCAGTCTGAGAGTAAGCCTTTGGCGCTCAGAGGATGACGATGGAAGGCTTTGGTTCCGTTGCAGTTGAATGGTGGCTCGACAGGTTACTGGACCTGCGAGTGGCGGCAGTGTCATTCTTGCTTCTAACTCTATTGACAAGGTTAACTTGGAAGAGTATAGTCGTCAGATGCAAGAAGGACATACCTGAACCCCCTGCATGGCCAGTAATTGGTCACATTCACCTCTTCGGCGAACTTCCCCATCAGCGTCTGATGAAACTTGCTGGACGATATGGACCGCTTATGTCATTAAGGCTCGGTACGCTTCGGATCATAGTCGCAACTGATGCTGCAATGGCAAAAGAATTCTTGAAGACGCAGGACGCCGTATGGGCATCTCGTAGTCACAATGCCTTCGCAGAGTTCTTCTTCTACAATTATAACGATATGGTCCTGCAGCCATTAAATGACGTATGGCGGAAGTTGAAGAAAATATTCTTCTCAGAGTTCTTATCTATCACGAATGTCGAAAAGCAGAAGGTAAACGGGCTACTCTTTCCTGGTGATCATGCTTTTTGCAACAGAAGGTATCGATCGCATCGACTAGCATGATATTATGTATGTTTGTACATGTACAGATCGACGGATATCAGTAATTAATATGCTTCTGGTAGAGACCATTTCTAGATCTCTTCATACCATTGAATGCCTAGTAGCTCTAAGTCTACAATCTGAAATCTCAGTGCTATCATCCCGTTCCTGGCTGATATCACAGATGCCCCCACTCACATTGCAGTTAGGTTCCACGCATGGCAAATGTCAAATCAAATCTCAGTTACGGCATACGTGCCAGCTCGAGGTTAACGTAGTCCGTCTGACTTAGTGCCTAAGGACAATTAATGAAATGTTAAATGAATAGTCCTTTCTTCCGGGGTGCATGTCCTAGGCTCGAATTCTAAAGGCTACCATATGTGACGTAGTAGCATAATTGTAGTTTAAGCGCTGAATCCATGTTTAATTTGTTCTACTCTTTCACGCTGACCACCAACGTCTAGATTCATGATCACGTTTATTTGGAACTGAGTCTAAGGTGTAGAGGATCCGAAAGTGAGTTGTGGGATGGCAATATTAATTGTTGTTACATTATGACATCTTGCAATTGTATGAAATGCAGGATGACAGGCATGAGTCCACAATGTGCTTGGTGAACTCTCTATTGGCATCAGCACGGGAAAACAAATCAATTAACGTGTACGCTGCAGTGGCTTACATGAGCTCTTACCAAATGACCAAACTTATTTTCGGCAAGAGGTTGTGTTCAGAGTACACTGCTCGCGTGTCGACTGCAGGTGAAAAGAAGACCCTGGCAGAACTCATACGCGATCTTGCCACTGTCAACTTCCTCTCACTCGGTGAATGCTTCCCATGGCTGAAGTGGCTGGATTTGGACGGCGTGGTGAGAAAACTGAAGAATCTCCATTCTTTACTCGACAGCTATCTCTGCGAACTACTCGAAGAGCGTCATCGCCAACTTCTGGATGGCGGCGAGGACGATGACTCGATGGACTTATCGCGCGCCTTGCTGTCATTTCTGGACAAGGAGGATGGGTGCGGCTTGACATATTTGAACATCAAAGGTGCTATTGCGGTAAGTTCTATGTAAAATAATTTGTTATTGTCCAGAGGTCTCTCGCTTACCATCGATATCACACTCGTGGGCGAATATTTACGCCAATAAATAATATGACTTTAGCGTACGGGTACTAATTTTAATTTAGAGGACTGTCACATTTATCTGTCAGTATCATTGTTCCCGTTGAAACTCAGCTGGATGCACCCGTTGTCTATTTAATTTTGCTTCTCATGCTTGCTAGCTCTTGATCTACAAGCAAAGGTTACAGTTACTCAGACTCTAGCTCAGAAGTAGGATCCGGACGCTACGGGTTGTTTACCGTGCTGATCTCTGTACCATTGCCATCCGGAAGGATATGTTGTCAGCTGGTATAGAGACTACGACGGCCTTGGTAACGTTTGCAGTAGCTGAGGTAATGAGACATCCAGATGCGAAGCAGAAGCTGGTGAAGGAACTGGATGACGTTGTGGGCCGCGAAAGATTGGTGGATGAGTCAGACCTTGTCAACCTCAACTACCTCAAGATGGTGGTCAAGGAGACCTTGCGACTTCATCCTCCGCTCCCGTTGCTGTTAAGTCATGCCTCAATTGCTTCCAGTGTTGTCGCTGGATATCACATTCCAGAGGGCACTCAAGTGTTCGTAAACGTCTATGCTATACATCGGGATCCACAGTACTGGGAAGACCCCTTAAGCTTCAAGCCAGAAAGATTTTCGGATAACTCTATCGACTTGAGAGGCCAACATTTTGAACTCCTGCCTTTCGGATCCGGTCGAAGGCAGTGTCCAGGCATGAACATGGGCTTGGCTACTTCCGAACTCGTTCTAGCTCGGCTTTTCCATTGCCTCGATATTTCACTTCCTCCGGGAATGAAACCAGCAGAGGTGGATATGACTGAGAAAACAGGGGTTGCAACGGCTCTGGCCAACCCTCTTCGAGTTGTTGTGAGTACACGATTACCCGACGAAGTTTACAGTATGTAGACAGTGCTATCCGGAACTCTTCCAACGGCTGCGCTGGTCAAGGCATCTCTCCGTGGAATCTCGACTGGAGAAAATGAAGCATCATTCATGAGAACCGAGGCTACATCTGTAGCATCATAGTTCAGTTAACTACGTCATGTAGCATCAGAGGTGAGTTAGCTTGACATAGTTAGTTCTTTGATGGGCTGCCTTTCGCTTCTACATGTAGTTCGTTCTTTTGTACCCCAGGTGGTACTTTTCCCACCTGTGCGAATCTGAATAACTTTACAGGAGAGTACAGCCGGTAAAACCTGAGATATGGGACTCTACGGTACACGGAGCAGATCTAGAAAGGAGATTGGTAAGGTCCATGCATATCAGGAATCTATAGGTCACAGCCTTTGCGTGACCTACAGATTGTTCTCATGCGTTGAGTCTAGATGTAGGTGATTACGTGTAAGTTTCATATAGATTTGATCGGTGCTTAGGTCGGCACTTAGTGCATATTTATATAGTATACTGCGTCGGTGTTTAAAACTGGTCTAGTGGTAAGAAGAGAATGTATAACACACCAAAAGTACAACGTAAGAAAATGATTTTTTTTAGATCATTTACTCTAATATGGGAAGAAGGTCACCAAGAGGAAAAAAAGAGAATCTTGTTATCCTAAGGAAAATATTAATAGAATAAGTTATCCCTTTAAATTTTGGAAACCCTAACATGTGTAATTGTTTTAGTCTATGAAGAAATTATATATGAATAATTTCATACATTTATAATTATACTAATCACCAAATACCAATATAGAAATTGAAAATAGGTACCTATGTAGGTAATAACATTCTAAATTCGAGTCTGAACCAAAATACATATGAGAATAATGTGATTGATTCTAAGAATTTTATGTAAAATCACAGCATTCGAAAAGAAACCAAGTGCCAAACATGATTTGCGAATGAATATATGAAATAATGTTACCGATATCAAATATAGTTAATATTATAAGGATTATATAAGAAAGTTACATGTAAAAATCATATACCTATATATTTACTTTGACATATATCGAATAGTAAAACCTAGATTCAGAACAAGTAAAAGTATCAAAAATAATATAAGTAAATATTACCACATGTACATCTAAAGTACTCCGTACCAAGAACATTTGTCACTACCGCATTGATCCGATGTACAAAAATTCTCTATATTTATTCCTACTTATAAAATAGATAATATTATAGAAAATAATATAGATAAAATAATGCCATGTGTATCATCACGATGCTCATATATATATATACTTGTCTCGACGTACTACTTTGATCTAAAACTTTACATATAACAAACCCTATATAACAAATATATAAATCTAGATTTAATATAGTTAATATTTTAAGAATAATATAGATAAATATTACCGTGTGTATATCTATTGTCTCGTTTTACTCTTGTAGCTCTTGGAACTTGGTTAGCTATCTTGTCAGGAGCTAGAATCGGTGTTGGTACTACAGCTTGCACAAGAACAGTAGGGGTAATTTTTGCAGCAGCTGCTGCTTTAGCTTGCATCTTCTTAAATAATGATGGTCTTGACCATTGACCACCAAGGTAGTAAAAGAAAAGACAAGCACATGTTTTCTAGGTCCTTCTCATGGCGGTGAAGTGTGGCGTAGTTCACATCCAAGACCCAAAGTCGTGGTGGCTTTGATGTCTACATTCCACGCATTCGAAGAACATGATAGTTATAAAGACCAAAGGATGAAAATGGAATACAAAGGATAGAGTGAGGTACGAACAATAGACTTCCTCTAAACAGTCTCCGCCGAAGTTACTCTTCTTCGTCGATAAACTTCTATGAGGCTTTTCGTCCTTTCTAACACTGCTGATATGATACGACAAATGACCTAACTCCCTACTCTTATACATCATGATGGGTGTTTATCGATACTTCAGTCCTTGGTAACTTTCGTCATTCAGACTCTGTTTGCCTCGCACAACATATCGTTAGGAAGCTCTTCATGCATAAAATTCATCTATGAAGAACTTTCGTCCAAACTGACTTACACAACTTCATTTGACTCTTCAAGAGTAAATCTCTTCACTGAATTTCTTACTAACACTTCCCTACTTCTATCTTATGCTACATATTCTTCTTATTTACTCTACAACTAGCCAATTAATTTAAAAAAATAAAAAATCAAGAACTTACTCTGATTTCGGATGTCAGTGACAAAGAACTTCATCACCCAGACTAACTCTTACCACAACACACTATGAAACTTTGTAGGTACAACTTCGAAGAAGACAAATACACAATGGTTCAATTAGCTTCTGGATAACAAAAAATTCAAAGAATGAAAATAACAACATAAGAGGTCTCACAAACAAACAACAGGACACTTATATACAACTTCATCCGAAGATGACGGATCTGATTTCCTAAGAAGTAGGATTATCGATTGATGAAAGTCATGCGTCCAAAATGACACCAAGAACAACACCAGAACCTAACGCCAAGTTCTTAACTATCTCACTAACCGAGAGCTCTATTGTCGCTATATCTCTCGAAGTTCTCGTACTACCTTCTGTCCTAATCTAGCTACTCAGTTCTTCGTCGAAGAATCCTCTACATCCTCTATCGCTAGTTCTTGTCTAATCTGCCGAAGAAGTCTCACTCCGAAGTATCCAAATCTGCTGCGAAGTAATTTTTCAGCGTCGGTTCGACTCTGCTATGAAGAAGCACTGATTGCTCTTCAACCGAAGTACACTTTGTCTTTAACTCCTCCGCTCCCTTGGTCATTCTGCAACTACATCTTGGCAGCGATCGCTTTGAAGCCTCACCTCTATCACATCTTTCTTCACCAAAGATAACACCTTCTCGTGCTCCTTCCTCAGCTCGGAAATTTGATGAATTAAGTCTTCTTGCTCCAAAGTCAATCTGCGCACCTCTTCACTCTTCACAATGACTTCCCTCTTTACCGCCAAGACAAGAGCTCGTAGATTCTCCTTCTCTTCCTGCAAGTTACCTCGGCCGAAGTTAAGCATTTGCACCAGCTCTGCTAAATTCAACTATCGTCTGACCATATGCTCATACATTCCTCGATTACTTTCCAAAGCAAAAGAGTAGCGGTACCACGACGTCTTTTAAGTTCTTCATCGAAGTACTCAATTGATGAACATCTTCTATCGAAGAAGAACGTCCTTGTGTCTCGCCACACTCTTCCTTCTTCTCTTTCATTGGGTGTCTTCAGTCTGCATGTCGACTTCTTTTATATCAACCTCTTCTGCACAAACAATACGTTTTCTCTTCATCTTCTTCCTCGAAGTCGATGGTGCAGATCTTGGTGTTTTCTCCAATATTTTTCTTCGTCCGCTTCTTCGCACCGGCGCTGTGACTTCCTCGGTGTCATCGACTTCATCCAAGTTGACGACCTCTGGTCCCTCGGTAGCTTCTTATAGCGACTTCCTTGGTAGCTACTTCTTCATTAGCAACTTCATCGAATAGCTTCTCCATCTGTACATCCCTCCGTGGAGTTGACTCGATCACAAACTCATCTTCTTACGATTGATCAACGAAGCCCAGCTTCTTCTTATCTTCATCTGTGATCAATCCCATCCTCATGTAGAATACTGAGACAAAGACGTCAATGTACACCATGTCATCTTCGGCCCACAGCTTCTACACATGCATGTGAAGAATCCTTGTCCAATGTGCTCGTTTACCAGCGAAAAGTTCTTCAATTAAGTAAATCTGCTAGTTGGACATATACGTAGTCCTCTTCAGTCTGAAGATTGTCATAATTGCATCTGCTATCTCTCGCTTCTTCACATCAAGGAAGTCTCTTGTGCAATATCTATTTCTTCCTTGAGGTAGCTCTCGGAATAGACGAGGAAAGTTGCAAACTGCTTCCACTGGAGCATGTGACGAAGTACTGCCAAATAGTAAATCCATGTATTTCTCTGCTTCGTCTCCTCCTAGTACAAAGCGTCAGTTATCTTTGGTCCAATTGTCTGACCTTCCATAAGATTCATCCGAAGGATGTTCTCGACACACACGAAGCTCCTAAACTAACTTCGCCAACATCATTGACCACCAAGGTAGTAAAAGAAAAGACAAGCCCATGTCTTCAAGGTCGTTCTCAAGCGAAGTTAGTTCACATCCAAGGCCCAAAGTCGTGATGACTTTGATGTCTGCATTCCGCGCACTCGAAAAACAAGATAGTGATAAAGGGCAAAGAATAAAAATAGAGTACGAAGAATAGAGTGAGGTATGAAGAATAGACTTCCTCCTTTAGAATTTCTTCCTCTAAACATTCTTCGTCGATAAACTTCAAGTCTTTCCATCCTTCCTAACACTATTGATACTATATAACAAATGACTTAACTCGCTATTCTTATACATCGCAATGGCTTTAATCCTACTTGCCGCAATTAAGGTTTCACAATTCTGCCGAAGTTCTTCATCAGTTGAAGTACGAAGAAGTCATTCCTCACCGACTTCATCGGTACTTCAATCCTTGATAACTTCGTCATTCGGACTCTATTTGTCTCGCACAAACATATCACTAGAAAGCTCTTCATCCGAAGAATCCATCCATGAGGAACTTTCGTCCAACCTGACTTCGCAACTTCACTTGATTCCTCAAGAGTAGATCTTCTTCACTAAACTTCTATATTCTATCTTATGCTACCTATTCTTCTTATTTACTCTACAACTAGTCAATTAATTAACAAAAACGGAAAATCAAGGCTTCACAGAGACAACATGGACACGAGCATGATATAGATCTATATCCTTGTTGTGTTTGGCTTCTCATTGACTTCAAACCTGATCTGTCGTTGAGAGTGGAGAGATGGACAAGAAGACGGCGAGAAGTATTGGAGAGTAAGTACTCCTCATGATCCTGACCAAGCGCACTTTGATTATTATAATCTAAGATTATTCGCATCATATACGCGTTGTTAACAACTCTTTTTGTGGTCTTGTAGTATCTTCTTGTCAATCACTTGCTTGATCTCATGCACATCGAAGATAATGTCAAAAATTCCATCATCAAACGTTTGTTTGGTGAGAATGATGGACTAACATTGAGGCGAGCATGTGAGGAGACGATCATCCACTGACACTTCAACATGACCTAGTGGATTGTAACGCACTAGCCGAGCCAAATAACAAATAATTGTAGTAAATAGAATCATTCTCACAGATACACTAATAGAAACAAAGATGAACAGAGTGAAATATCATGATATATGTTTTCTATTCTTTCCTTCTAATCTCTTGGGCAAAACAACTCCCAGGATGAAAACATCAATGTGATGAACACAAGATACAATGATAATCACAAATAATCGTCTAAACTCCTGACTTGTCCAAGGTAACATTCACCAATACACACACTTGACTTAATGTTCAAGGTTGAATCTACACCCCATCAACTTGTTCGTAGAGTAATTGGTATGCAAGAGCAACAAGGGTCAAAGAAACTCGCTATGACTTGTCTCCAAATGATTTCTTTTCGAGATTGTCGAGCGTCAATGAACTTCACAGAGTTACATCAATATCTCACCGGGTTACTACTACATAGAGAAAGTACTTCGTTGAGTTACACTCACAACTGAACTCACACTCACGACTTAGAACACTCTCACACGCAAATCACTACAAGGACAAAATGTCTAGAAGACGACAAGACTTGCACCTTTGCTTTATTCAACATGAATTGACACACAAAATGTGCTTGCGCTCCACATATATAGTGAGAGAAACTCACTATCAATGGACACCCCCCAATGTCATGCCGCTTTGCATCTAAGGGTATAGTTCTTTAGATCTCATCAAGTATGTTGAGGCAGTACTACCCTAACAAGTGCGACTCTTACTATCTTGGCAAAGTCTATAGTTATCTACTTCTCTTTGGTTACAATTATAATCCCATCTCCTCTCTCTATCTCTAACTAACTTTATCAATGCTTCTATGATTTCATTAAGTCATTATGGATCTCCCTCAAGTCTACAATAAATGAATCCTTCAGCTCCAAGAAGTGCAAAGATGTCAGTATGGTGTCTTCACTCTCCACTCTGAAGTTCTTTCGTAGCTCGACCTGTAGATCCTTCTCTTCTTTCTTCATCTCGTGAGTCACATATGTAATCAAGCCATGCTTTACATGTCAACTCGAATACACAAACTTAGATGTTATCTTCAGTACCTCTACAAGTTGTTGAGTAACTTCCGCAAGTCTTGTCTTCTACTCATCTCGTTTCTATTCGTCAAACGTTGGAACTCGTAAAACTTGTGGTGCCCACAATTTGCAAGATTAGAGATTTTTTGAAAATTTTAAAGTCAATGACGTGTCTATGTAATTGAAGTAACCTTATTACTTAAGATTGCACCTTGCTTAGCGAGAAGATGATCTTAAGAGATTTTGTAAGAAGAAGTCGATTTTTTCTGAAGCTGGAAGACGGACGTCTTCCGGGAAGACGTCTTCTAGAAGATGGAGGATGGAAGACAGAAGCTGGAAGCCAGGAGACGGACGTCTTCCAGGAAGACAAGGACTGCGACTTTGAGGGTACCAACCGCACGTCACATAGGTGAGGGGTAGGTATACCAACCAATTAGTCATTGTAGTAGTAGGTAAGTCGAGATAACCCAAGCCATTATCTAAATTGCACAGGGAAGATACAGATGGAGACGCAATAGCATATACTCTCTTGCTGCTTCCCACATTGGAAATCGACTGCGCACTAGAGATCGACTGCACATTGAGAATCAGAGAAAGCATTGGAAGCACGTAGGATCGAGTTGGAGCGAGAGAGAGCGAGGGCGCCTTCCAGCCAGGAAGCGCACTCGAGTTGGGAGAGTAAGGAGTCCTTGAGGATTTCAAAAATCAAGAATCGAGGATCAAGTAAGAAATCAGGAGAGGAGCTCCGGAGCATAACATCGAGCTCAATTACAGAAGCAGAGGGGCGCAGCTCAGAATTGACGACAGAAGCAAGATTTTGGTGCCACATTGAAGACGGCACTGAAGAGCAGAAGCGCACAGAAGACTGAAGAAGCAGCCAGAAGCAGTACTGAGGTTTTTCCCCTGTTCTTTTTCCTTCTCCAACGTTTCTCGTCTCTGATTTGATGTCCTCGCACTTTGCCGTTTGTTTGCAGGAAGCCCATCGATCAATTTTCCTACCCTAGAACTTTCTTCTGAGAAAATTGGGTGCGGAAGTGCTGTTCAATTTTCGTCAGCCATCTTCCCACTTCTTCCCGAGTTGAAATTCGAGCTTCCCTGCCTCTCATCTCGAAATTTGATAACCTGATTATCAATTTCTCTACCCTACTGCACCTCTGTCTCAGAATCCATGGACAGAAGACGCTTCTGAATGTTTGAACATCCCCGGAAGATGCTTCTGGATGTCTGAACATCTTCGGAAGACGACTGTTTGTAAATTCGTAACAAGATTGGATTGGATTTGAATTTGTGTTGAGAGAAGCATGATATGAATCCTGAGTGAGCTTACGAGTTGATTGTTGTTGCGAGAAGCTAGAAATGGAGGACCAGGCCTGCGCCTCCCAATCTTATTGACTTCTCAAAATCCACATCTTCCTAGAGAGACTAGAAGACTAGAAAGGCTAGTAGAATGCGCGAGAAGACATGAGGGTCCTTGACGGGTCTTTTTTGTTTGACCCATAGCAGTATGTTCCTTCTTCTTCCCAAACTTAGAAGAGAGTTGTGAGAAGCCTTGCTGACAGAATCTGGAGAGAATGATCGAGGGTCATGTCTTCTCGTCATGTAGCAAGCTTCTTCTGAGAGTGTATGAGAGGTGAGGAGTCAGAAGAACAGAGTATGAAAGTTCCGTGTTTGTTGTGAGGTTAGATTGTGTGTCGGAAGCCGAACACATGTGAGACCAATGATGAGAAGCCTGGCTCCGGGAAGTCTTTTGAGTACGTCAGATCATCAGAAGCTGTCTCGGGAGTCTTCTTGGAGGTCACTGTCTCCTCAAGAGTCCTCAACCTTCTTCTGAATCTTTTGTATATTCTGCTTCTCACGAATCTTGTTACCTTCTGTTAGGAAGTAGGATGAATTGCAAGATGGGTTGCCCTCTTAGGAATCCATGCGATGCATTGCTTAGTTAGGATTGTTTAGATATAGCTCGGAAGACGAGAGATACTTAGGAAGAACTGTTAGAATCCCGGAAGACTGAATAGCTATCTTCTGGAAGACTAGGTTCGTCTTCTGAGAGTGGAATCGAGACTGTGAGCAGCATAAGGACTGAGCCTTCCGCTCACAGCAAGTATGTGTGACTTAGTGTAACAGAAGCTCAAAACATGTCGATGCATCCTCGAGGGTTGGTGTTATTGGCAGCAGAGTTGGCTGAGGTCAAACCTTACATCAAGGAGTTGGGCCTCGACTTCTTTCTATGGGATTGGAACCTCGCAGACCAAGGTATTCTGGAGGAAGTTTGGGCAGCATTGCCTTCGTGCAACTTTGTACCGGTGAAGATAGGGGAAGCTTAGAAAAGATCATCTTCCTGGACAATGGAGTGGTGACGCAGAGCTTTCCACCGGCCAGAAGTAGAGAACGGTGGGTACGAGCTGGAGAAGAAGATCCTACTGATGATCTCTAGGAAGTGACATGTACCTGGAAGTACCACAAGCATCTTCCTGGAAGACAGACAAGGGAGGAACAGATTGAAGGTGGAAGCTCTCTGAGAGCCGAGGAAGCGTCTTCTGGGGAAGTTGTACCTTCACCTTTTCTCCACGGGAAAGACCCAGAAGGTGAGATACCTTGGAGACTAGGACGTGGAGTTCTTAGAAGCGTTTTGGGCCGGAGAAGTCGTCAACTGGGGCGCCTTCTTCCACACTTACATCCAGATCGAGTTAGCATACTTGGGCACCCCAGCAAGAGGGCATCTTACTCCTTTCTTCTGCTATTTGTACGTGTTCAAGGAGATTTGACAGAAGACCAGTTGGCTAAGTATGGGCCAGCAAGACAACGCGAGGTGAAGGAAGAGACCTCGGAGGAAGAAGACCGGGTAGTGGTCATGTCTTCCCCTCTCACTTTAGTGCCTCAGGTAGGATCGGACACTCAGCAGAAGACGATTTTGGTGAGAGAGACGACTCCAGCGACACAGAAGACGAGTTGTCGTTGAGGAAGATGGGACCTAGGAGTGTGCCTATGAAGAGCGCATCTTTTCTGACCATCCACTCTGGATCTGAGCCAGATTCACAAGAGGACGTGCCGAGCACTAGGATCACGCAAAAGATAGCTTCTGCGACTACAGGCAGTCTTCCGAAGACACCAGAAGCCGAGGTATGAGTTGACATTCTGACTGTGACTCAAGGAAGCGTAGCAAGGAGGATCGCTCTTGCTATGAGAAGAGATCTTCCATCCCAGAGATGAGAAGAGTAGCGTCTTCTCGTGCGCAGAAGCAGAAACCACAGTGGTAGAAGATGCATCCTTGCCTTTTGGAAAACAAGGATGACACTCCTGACCGATTCGTGGGGATGGGCTTGTCTTTTGCGAGAAGAAGGCTGGAAGACTTCAGCGTCTTCTTCAGGTTCGGAGATCCAGCCAGCCATGGAGTTGGTGGAGAAGCCTTGAACACCGCTTCATCCAAGACTTCTTCCGGAGGCCAACTGTCTGAATCCGGGCAAGGGCTCCAAATAGTGCCATCCGCCAAAGAAAGAAGAAGCTGCCTCAAGTGACTTCGTCTTCTGAGCTGCAGTCGTCTTCTGCAGCTGAGTTTCCTTTTCTTCGTGCTTCTTGAGGTCTGGTTCGTCTTCCTCGATATGGAGACAATCCGTACAATCTCCAGGATCTTCTTCTTCTACAGTGATGTGCTGTACCACTTCTAGCTCTAGTTTAGAAGCTGATGCAGCTTCTGCAGGAGGCATGGTCTCTGCAAATCTAACCATTTGTCGTGGCCGTAAGGTTTGAGGACAATTCCCTGTGAAATGACCTGCTTTCTTACAATTTCCACACAATGGCACTTGCCCAATCTGTCTTCTCGGATGAGGACAGGTGGACCACCAGTGTCCTGTCTCTTCACAATTATTGCACGCTCCAGGAAGAGGGTTTAGAGGTCGTTGTGATGAAGAAGGTTGCCAGGGTGTCCTGGTCTGTACATTACTCGCTCTATCCCTAGGTACATAACGATTATATTGGGCGGGAGGAGTAGGAGTGAAGGGTTGTTGTAGTGACGCAGGATTACTCCTTTTGCCCATTTAGTATACAAGATATCGTTCCCACAAAAGATTTACGCAAGTAACGCTGCTCTAAGTTCTAAGATCTGTTCAAACACACAAACACACGGGTTTTGCCTAGGAATCCCGTCTTCTCACAAAACCACACAAAACCACACATCTTCCAGACACGCCAAATGGTGCTCTGGAACTAAACAAACAACTACCAACTAAAATATCACACAACTATTCACAGAGAAGTTCGGGAAGACGATCTTCCTGCTTCCAGGTTGCTTTTTCCGGTCTTCTCGATACCGTCTTCCCGAAGCGATTCTCGTCTTCTGGGGGTTCTGTAAGCCGGCCTGTCTCTCACCCAGGGGTACCTCAGATGACTAGGATTACTAGTGCACCCTAATTACAAAGATTTAAGTACACCCATGCTCACTTTACTCAACTCTCTGACCCGTATGGTCACATCAGTCCCTCTAATAGCGTTCCTGCACACAAGTTCTAATCCCGCTCTCAACATTACATCGCAAAATACTCAAGGACTCCCAAGGTCTCCAATGCTCACTTTACTTACAGTCAGGAAAATGAGAGTGTCTTCCACCTTCTCAACTCCTCCTTATATACTCTACAACTTCTTACCGTGGTAACTTTCACTAAGTTACGTTACCTCATGGTAAGTGCGCAATCCAAAATAGTAAAACTCTAAAGGCTACTAACACTTTAAGAATAGCACACACATTACTTGTTTTACTTTACAAAAGTAAGGGATTCTCTTACTTTAGCTTTTGTAAAGTGTTAACTTTCCACGCTATCCAATCGGAAGACGACAACACACTAATACGTCTTTTGAGGAGCATCTTTAGATCTTTGTGCATGACTTTTCATCATGCATCCAATCAATGATGGTCAACAAAGTTACATACTTTTGGAAAGCATATTTAGAGCTCCGCACTTGTCCTATAGTGCCATAGTGGAACCTCTAATAGTTTCCTCAACTTAGTTATAACTATCTCAGCTAGTTATGACTACTTTTGATCACTCTAAATTTAGATCTTCAAACTAGAATAACCTTTAAGATAGTCACACCTAATGAAATGTATATAAGCATACACACAAATAATGGGATACTTGTGGTGTGACATTTACCCCCAGACTTAATTTTCACTCCGTCCTCGGAGTGAAGTATCACGTTGATGAAACTTCTTCAGCTTGTCGTGGTTCACTCGGTCGAAGAACGTACCACTCCTTTCTTGAAGATCATAGGTGTCATTACACCACACTTTGGAGATGATGAAAGGCCCAAAATATCGACGTAAGAACTTCTTTTGAACTCGCTTGTGCCTAATAGCATCCCATAACATCACCCACTCACCCTTTTGAAATGGCTGTAACTTCGTTTTGTTCTTCGCCAAGCGCTTGTCATAGCTCTTCTTCTGTTGCAGCTGGGCCATCTCAATGCGTTGAGCTGCATCGTCTCTATTCTCCTCCAGCTCCAACAAGATTTCTCCCCGCTCTTTCTCAGCTATTGGACCACCCTTTCTCTTCAATCCAGCTTGCAAGGTCTGAAAGGTGGTTAGGTCGAACTGGATTGGTAATCTGGATTCCAACCCATACACCATCTTGAAAGGTGAATATCCCGTAGACGTCTTCACTGTTGTTCGATACTCCCATAGAACCGCATGAAGACGCTTGTCCCAGTTGTGTTTGGCCCCTTCCATGTCAGCATCCTTTGCTAACATCTGACACAAGGTAACTCCAAAGGACATCCAAACCTAGTTATGATCCGTTCGTACAGAAATCTACCCACCTCAACTTCTCCAATAGTTACAAGAGGTCTAGCTTCTACCCACTTCGTAAGATAATCTGTGGCTACAACAATATACTTATTGTTGCGAGGGGTGCGATTCAAAGGCCCCACAAAATCTATTCCCCACTTCTCGAAAGGTCCAAGAACCGGAATAGATCTAAGAGGAGTGGAAACACTAGATTTGATAGCGAAAGCTTGACAAACATCACAGGTTTTACAATACGTCAAGCAATCTCTAAACATCCCCCTCCAGTGATATCCCGCGTCGAGTATCTTATGAGCCGTCAACTTGCCTGCGAAATGTCCTCCACATACTGGACCGTCATGGAATTCTTCCATGAGTCGTAGAGACTCCTCCTTGCTCGCAGCTCTTCTCAGGACCCCATCAACTCCTTCACGGAATAACACACCTTCCACCACCGAGTAAGGTTGACTTCGTTTCACCATTGCCTTCTTCTCTCTGGTCCGCATCCCATCTGGATAGACACCTTCCGTAACAAAATCCCAAATTTCTTGATATTCTATTGGGATAATAGAGTTGCTCAAGACCATCAAATCTTCGTCAGGAAAGGTGTCATCCACCGGCTCCTCTCCATCGCCATCGTAAGCTCTAGATAACAAATCTGCATTCGCGTGTTTCTTCCCTGGTCGATCACAGATCTCATAGTCGTACTCTGACAATAAGAGCTTCCACCTTGCTAATCGTCCTTCGACCATCGGTTTATTGAAGATGTACTTCAATGCCTTATGATCTGTAACGATAGTGAACTTGCCCCTTATGAGATAATGTCGAAATTTTCTCAGAGCATAAATCACTGCTAATCCTTCTCTCTCTGTCACAGAATAATTTCTCTCTGCCTTGACCATTTGCCGACTAGCATATGCAATAGGATGATCTCTACCTTCAACATCATACTGACTTAGAGTACATCCTACTGCTATATTTGAAGCATCCGTATATAGAATAAACTGTTTATTCCAATCGGGCTTAACCAAGATCGGAGCTGAAGTAAGAGCTTTCTTCAGTTCCTCAAAGGCGGCTAGAGCTTCTTCATCTCCTAAAATCAACACGTAATCTACTCCTTTCTTCAGATATACAGTCAAAGCATACGCTTTATGTGAGAACGAGAGTATAAACCTTCGATAATACCCCACCATACCTAAAAACTGTCGTAGCTTAGTGAGAGTACTAGGAAAAGGGAGCTCTAAGATCTTTTGCACCTTCTCTGGATCAACGGCAATGCCTTCCTTGGATATGATATGACCCAAGAGTAACCCTTCCTCACACCCAAAAATACATTTCTCCGGATTGAGAGATGCATTTGCTACATCTAAACATTCTAAGACCTTCACAAGGTGCTCAAAATGCTTCTCCTTACTCCCGTAAACACAAAAGTCATCTATAAAATCTCTCACAAACTTTCCTAAGAAAGGTTCGAACACTTTGTTCATAAACCTTTGAAACGTCGCAGGAGCATTACACAGACCAAATGGCATGACTCGAAATGCAAACGTACCCCACGGAGTAGTGAAAGTGGTCATGTGTTGATGTTCTGGTGCAATTTTGATCTGGTTATATCCGCTATAACCATCTCCAAAGCTGTACCATTCGTTTCCCGCCACTTCTTCCAAGATCTCGTCGATGAAAGGTAGAGGATAATAATCCTTCTTTGTGACCGCATTGAGCTTCTTGTAATCAACACACACCCGCAATTTGCCATTTTTCTTCTTTACGATCACAATGGGTGATACCCATTCAGAATGCTCCACCTCGTAAATGAACCCAGCAGTGTGTAGCTTCTCGATCTCTTCTTTCACCAGATCCGCAATTGGAGGACTCACTCTTCGTTGCTTCTGTCGCACCGGTTTGACTTCCTTCTCTAACTCGATACGGTGTTGCTCCAGTGTGACCTCCCTCAGATCCTTGTAACTAAATGCAAATACATGAATGTATTTGCGAAAGATCTCTTCGAAACAACTCTTCTCCTCTTTAGTAACCTTCGATCCATAACGTAAGGTGGCAATTCTTCTCTCCACCTCCTCGGGAGTCAACGGTTCTTTGTCTCTATCTCTTTGCACTTCCGGAGAAGGGAAAAGATCCACTACGTTCACACCCACATTTCGTTCTTCTCTCTCCTCTTCTGACAATGTATTTTCAGATTCTGAATCTGAAGAATTGGTACCTACATCAGAAGTAGTATCGACAACTTCTGACTCCCAGTAGTCCGATGTGGGTCGATCCGATTCCGACGTCCCAACTTGATCTCCGAGCAATGGAACTTTGATCCGATGGTGATTCGGTCCGATGCGTAAATAACCTTTGTGCCAGTTATCCGTTGCGTGTACTGCTCGAAGCCAAGGTCTTCCGAGTAACATTTCATAACTTGACTCTTTCAAGATTTGAAATGTCATGTTTACTTGCACTCCCATTACTGACACACAAACTCTCTCCAGCACTCCCAATGGTCTAACTTGCTGTCTGTTAGCCATACCCACCGTGATACTAGAAGGACGAGTTGGTACTAGATCCAACTTCCTCATTAGTCGTTCTGAGATGGCATTTACTGCCGATCCTCCATCGACAAGAACATCTGAGACATCTCTCCCATTGATACGAGCCTCTACCTTTGATGCCTTGTTGCACACCTCTCCTTCACTAGCATCTAAAGCACTCACACCGACAGTAGAAGGATTTACCTTCTTCTTTCGACCTCGTCGGGAGCTTAGACCGCTACGAAGTTCTTTCCTCACCGAAGGATTCAGAGCAATCAACTGTCCCACAGTAATGTTTGCTCGTTGCTTACCCACGTCTTCCACCACATTGTATTTTGATTGCTCCATCGAAATTGTGAAATCAGTATTTCCCAATTTCTTCCGCCGTTCTTTGGTTTTTGAAGAAGATTTGCTACTCCGAATATTTTGACTTGGAGAATCTTCCATCACGACTGGTTCTCCATCGTCGAAATGCGTCCTCATTCTCTTCCTCTCTTGAGCCAACAGCTCTACAGATTGAAAACCTTCTCGTACATCTCGTGGTTCCAAGATGTCAATGCATGCTACACCCTTGTCCTTGCTTTGTGAAGTTGAAGCTCCATCCGCCGTTCCACCATTACGACTTGGACAATTACGTTGGAAATGTGATCCTCCGCACGTAAAACATCCTTGGTTCGTGTAGTTACTTGGTGATCCTTGCGGTGGTCCACCTCTAGACTGATAGTTCCCATAACCTCGTGAGCCTCCTCCAACATTTGGACTGCGGTGTTGGAACAAATTCACCATATTGATCTTCAAATCTGCCAGAGACTCTGTCAAACTTTTCAACTCATCACGAAAGTCGGGAGTAACAGATCTAGATGGTACAGTGACTGTAACCGCCCTAGTAGGAGCTACCGGAGTCAGATTCTGAAATCGAACAGTCGGAACACTCGCAGGCGTCAGAGTTGGCATGATCGGCCCTTGCACATCTCCACATGCTGCCCCGACAGTCATTGGTTGCAAGTCGTCTCCATCCAGACTCTCTTCCATCCTGGTTGCGATCTTCACTGCATCAGCCTTCGAAGTTGGTCTCTCATACCGCACTTGTGTTCGAATCTCCGGCCTCAATCCTCCGATAAAATTCTTTGTGAGCATTGCTCCAATGCCCACCATCGTTGGTTCTACTACATCTCCACTACTTTCGTAAAACCACCCGAAACTTTTGTTTTAATTTCTCCACCCTCTCGGCGTAAGTCCTTACTTTCTCTTTCTCTCCTTGTTTGAGGTAAGTTACCTCTACCATTAACTTCTCGTAACTTTCATCGGGAAGAAAAGTTTCAATTAAGGCCTCCGTCAATACTTCCCAAGTATCAACTGGAGTCCCCACTACGCTTCTCTTCTTCCTATCCTCATACCATGTCAATGCAGAATTCTCAAGAAATTCAGGTATCAACCCTACCCACTCGCTCTTCTTTCGATCTCCATTGCCAATGCATGCTCTTTTGAAGTCCCTCACAAATCCTTCCACGTCTTCTCCATCCTTTCCGTAAAACACCGGGAGTTTCCCCATTCTTCTCTTCTTTTCTTCTTCTTACTCAAGGAACTGCTTGCGGATGTGAAGATCGCACTTCACCGCAATCCACAATTTCCCCGTTGAGCTCTCTCCTCTCCAAAGGTTCGAATAAGTTTGACCCTCATGGTCATCTTATCTCTCGTGTGACAGACTATCTCCATCCTCGCTAGAGGTCTTCACTCGTTCCGTTTCTACACTCAACCTTCTCTCGAGACCTTCGGCTACAGTTTCTAGCAAAGCAACCACTGCGCTACACTCGTGCTCAACTGGAATCCCGTCCACTCCACATCTAGGACAAAAGGTTGTAGGGTCAATGACGCCTTGTCTAGGGGAAGAAGGACCTATGTGTAAGCTTAAGTCGACCAACCCTCTTCGCTCACGCAAAAGTCTATTCTTCGTAGGACACTTGCTCACTTTATGTCCTTCTTCTCCACACAAAAAGCACCTCGAGTTCTTCTCCTGGTTCTTACGACTACTCTCTGCTTCTTCCTCAAATTCTAGTCGAAATTCTCCTTTCGCCAGATCAACGGTAACTATCACCGCATAGCCTTGAGGGATCTTGCTCAACCTCAATTTCCACTCTTGCTGTCCTTCCATGACGGTGATCCGTCATACATCTCTCTCGCTCTATAGTTTGTTTGACACTTTTGATCACTCGACTATCTTCTCGCTTAGCAATCTCTCACATTACTAACTAGAAGCTTAACTTGTCAACCATGAGCCTCAGAGATCGAACATAACCCTCTCAAGAATTCTGAAATTCTTTCACTCTTTTACTTCAGCAAGCGATATAACAGATTTGACCCCCCTTCGCTTCGAATGCCATAACTCCAGTTCTACTCGACCAATTCACTCATGATTTGGGTGCCTAGATAGCTTATCTTGCAAGCTATCAGCATGGAAGATTTCAAGGTCTAACTCTAAAAACTGAAAATATGAAAAGGACTGTAAACTCCTTCCCGAGAGCTCACTATTTGATACCGAAAAACCTCCTTAACTTCCGAAAGACATAACTCTCTCCTTACAATTGATCTCTCGGAGATATCAAGCTTATTGGAAAGCTTATCTTGCCCTCTATAACATGGTGTATGTACAAAGGTTCTGAACTCATGCTCAAAAACAGACATGAACTGTACTAACAACTAAATACAAATCTTTGTATCGAGGTCCCGGCAACGGAACCAAAATGTAAGCCGGCCTGTCTCTCACCCAGGGGTACCTCAGATGACTAGGATTACTAGTGCACCCTAATTACAAAGATTTAAGTACACCCATGCTCACTTTACTCAACTCTCTGACCCGTATGGTCACATCAGTCCCTCTAATAGCGTTCCTGCACACAAGTTCTAATCCCGCTCTCAACATTCCATCGCAAAATACTCAAGGACTCCCAAGGTCTCCAATGCTCACTTTACTTACAGTCAGGAAAATGAGAGTGTCTTCCACCTTCTCAACTCCTCCTTATATACTCTACAACTTCTTACCGTGGTAACTTTCACTAAGTTACGTTACCTCATGATAAGTGCGCGATCCAAAATAGTAAAACTCTAAAGGCTACTAACACTTTAAGAATAGCACACACATTACTTGTTTTACTTTACAAAAGTAAGAGATTCTCTTACTTTAGCTTTTGTAAAGTGTTAACTTTCCACGCTATCCAATCGGAAGACGACAACACACTAATACGTCTTTTGAGGAGCATCTTTAGATCTTTGTGCATGACTTTTCATCATGCATCCAATCAGTGATGGTCAACAAAGTTACATACTTTTGGAAAGCATATTTAGAGCTCCGCACTTGTCCTATAGTGCCATAGTGGAACCTCTAATAGTTTCCTCAACTTAGTTATAACTATCTCAGCTAGTTATGACTACTTTTGATCACTCTAAATTTAGATCTTCAAACTAGAATAACCTTTAAGATAGTCACACCTAATGAAATATATATAAACATACACACAAATAATGGGATACTTGTGGTGTGACAGTTCAGCTCGTCTTCTCACACCTCCAGAAGGCTGTCTTGCTTCGCAGAAGTCGACTAGCAACGGTCGTTACACCTTATTCTCACACTCACATTACAACGGGTTAGATCAATCACAAGGTGTATGCCGCCTGTAGCCTTCTCAGGCTTCTGCCTAAGGAAATGGTCTTCCTGCAGCACTACAACGACATTCACCTTCACGGAAGCTCAATAGAAGTCTCGGAAACTCATTAGAAGAAGGTAAGAAGATGGGAAAGATGGGAGAAGATGGGGAAGATAAGAAAATCCAAACAAGAGAAAACAAGATGAAAAGAGGCAATTAAGATTCCGACTGGCTTCTAGTCCGGATCCTGACTAACAAGCCATCCCTGCTTGTAATAGTTTGGGGAGGAAGACAACAAACGTGAGTACTGTTGCACCGTCTTCTACTCGAGGATGTCGTCTTCTGTTGCGGGAAGAAGACTTCTTTCTTCTTCACTTCGCTGCTCTGACTACTCTGTCTTCTGGGATCCCTTACCCATAAGACCGTTCGTACGCAGATCCCAAGTGCTCTACTGAACGAGTCAAGCTACACTTCCACAACTGTTGACATTCACCGCCACTCAAGAAGAACACTTCCTATGCACAATCGGGAGCGAATTCAAGGAAACCCACCACCCAGAAGACATGAACGAAGCTTCTGCACTCAAATCCACAATCTATTCCCCGAGAAGAAGGCACAATGGCATTGGGAAGCTCACTCCCTCTACTTCCTGCGTCTACTCCTCGACACGTCTGTCTAACCAGCAAGACTGCACGAGGATGCCGTTTCCTACTCTAGACTGTCCACTACTCATCTACATCTCCGAACCACTACTGGTACGAGCATGCAGACCCCTTCTGCGTATTCCCAGACTATTCGTATGTTTCCAACAACGGGTGTAGTGTACACTATGTACTTCTAATGTCTAATCTGTCTCCTGCACCGTAAGATTGGTATGTGTGTGCAGAACTACAGAACTATCGAACTCTAGAACTTTGTCTCCTACTCTTCGATCCTACTTATGTCGCTGCCATGAGAACCAGGGGAGATGACCACCAAGGAGAGAGAGGCGCTGACAGGAGGTTGTCACCCCACATGCAAGCGGTTCCCCTTCCTAATTAGCCATCCACCTTGTTGCTCCTACGCTACCTATGTTGCCACATGGTGTCCTAACTATTTTTACATGGAAAACTGCCATCCTTAAGATAGCATGTTTTGGTCCTACTAAATTTGGAATAGTCAATGGAGTTACTAACTACTCTGATTGCTCGGTGGCAATCTCTACCTGATCTGCTCCTATCGGAGCTCCTAACGCGGCTTCTGATAAGCTAGAAAGCCCTGCAGTTACCTCGGGTGTCACTGAGGTGGCTTCCTCCTCATCGTCCTTGGCTGGCTCTGCTGTCCCTGCTTCTGCGTCTTCCTCGACTTCGGCTTCTGCTTCGAAAGACAGAAGCGTCTTCTGGGAAGCGGAATCGATCGGTGCTTCTTCCGTCTTCTGAGCCACTGGTGCGGGACTAGGGACCATGGCGACCTCACAGGGGTCCGGGGAAGTCGCTTCCTCCACTCGGAATACTTGAGAAGACGGCTTGTCTTCCGGGGCGTCTTCCGGTGTCTTCCCGGCTTCCAACGCTGTTACTATCAAGTGCACAGCGAGGTCGAATTCCTCCTTCTCCATTCCGGAACCAGTCGATGGTGCTAGAGCGTGGGAAGATGCGGTTGCAGGTGTCGGAAGCGAGGGAAGACCATAAAGTGTCTTCACTCCTTCTATCTGCCGATCTAAGTACCTGAACATGCTCTCCCGGCATTCCACCAACCTTGTCTTGGACTCGCTGTCCCATCCTCTAGCTAAGGTAAGTAGCTTCCTACCCGCGGTGAAGTTGAACTTCTTCCGAAGCGCTTCCACCGACTGTGCTAGCATCTCTTGTGCACAAGCCTCCGTTGCTTCCCGCTGCGTCTTCTCAACTGCAACTCGCGCTTCTGCGGCTTCTCGTTGCGTCTTCCAAGTGGTCTGCTCCTCTGCGAGGGTGATGATCTTCTCTCGCACTCGGAGGACTTCTTGATCGCGCTGCTGCACGCGCGCCTGCAACTCTTGGTTGCTCTTCCGAAGCTGCACTAGCTCTTTGGCAGAAGCGGCTGCTTCCGCCTTGTACCTGGCTGTGAGCTTCTCCGTGGTGCGGAGACTAGCTTCCAGCGACTCCGTCTTCTTCTGGTCTTCTCCCTGTTGCAACAAGGTGCGCAGGCCGAATCCAAGTTGCAAGGGCCTCTCCTGAGCCTTCGCTCTCTTCTCCAACAACTCCATAGCTGGCTGGATCTCCTTCTGGAAGTAGGCGCTAAATTCCTCCAGTCGTCTTCCTACGGAAGACAAGTTCATCTCCACCACTCGCTCCACGGTGTCGACTTCGTCTTCCAGAGGCAAGGAAGCCTCTTCCACCATAATGGCCTTCATCTTCTGCGCACGAGAAGAAGCTACCCTTCTCATCTTCCGGGGTGGAAGATCCCTCATGGCAGGAGCGGGTCTCTTCACTGCGCTTCCTCGCATCGCAGTAGGAGTATCTCTTCTTCTCTTGTCTTCTGGAGTCTTCGGAAGACTCCCAGGTGTTGCAGAAGCGGTCTTCTGCTCCGATCGGGTACTCAGCAGTTCTTCCTCCGAGTCGGACTCCGATCTTGAATGAATGAGGGAGATGGGTGTCCTCGGTACACTTTTGGGACCCATCTTCCTCGGTGGCGTGGCGTCTTCCGACCCACTAGACTCATCTTCCCTCACCAGAAGCGTCTTCTGGTGAGAGCCGGGCCTCAGCTGTGGCATCAGAGTGGGAGGGGGCGTTGTGGCTGCCGCTCGGTCGTCGTCTTCCGAGGTCTCCTCCTTCACCTCCTGTCGCTCCGTTGGTCCATACCCTGCCAGCTGATCTTCCCTAAGATCCCCCATGGCTACATACAAGTAGCAGAGGAAGGGTGTCAAGTGTCCTCCCGCCGGGGTACTCAAGTACGCTAGCTCCGTCTGTACATAGTTGTGGATGTACGCGTCCCAGTAGATGGGCACTCTGTCATCCCACACTGATTCCAGGAACTCCACGTGCAGATCTCCTAAGTACCTTGTCTTCTGCGCTTTCCCCTTGGGAAAGAGATGCAGAAACAACTTCGCCAGAAGTCGCTTCTTCGGCTCTCGGTAAGATTCTATCTTCCAACCGTTCATCCCCTGCCTTCGCAGGTACCTCGCAGAAGTCCCTGGTCTGCGAGGTTCCAATCCCATAGGAAGAAATCGAGACCCAACTCCTTGAGGAAAGACGTGGCCTCTGCCAACTCTGCTGCTGGTAACACCAACCCTCGAGGATGCATCGACATACTGGAAGATCTGTTGCACTAAGCCACAAGCACCTACTATGAGCTGAAGGCTCAGTCTTTCCCAAGTGCTCACAGTCTAGCTTCTACTTTTCAGAAGACGAAACTAGTCTTCCAGAAGACAGCTACTCCATCTTCCGGGATTCTAACAGTACTTCTTAGATAGCTCTCGTCTTCCGAGCTATATCTATACAATCCTATCTAAGCAAGGCCTCGCATGGATTACCAAGAAGACAACCCACCTTGCATTACATCCTACTTCCTATCAGAAGATACAAGATTCACGAAACATCAAGTGCATAACAGGTTCGGAAGATGGTTGCGGGCTCCTGCGGTGACAGTGGCCTCTGGGAAGACACTCGGGACAGCTTCCGATTCAATGTCTTTCTCGGAAGACCTCCCGAAGTCAGACTTCCCTTCATTGGTCTCACTTGTCTTCATCTTCTTACGCACAATCTATCCTCACAACAGACTCAAGACAATTGCACTCTGTTCTTCTTACTTCTGACCTCTCATACGCTCTCAGAAGAAGCTTGCTGCTCGGTGGGAAGACATGACCCTCGACCATTCTCTCCAGATTCTGCCAGCAAGTATTCTCACGACTCTCTTCTAAGTTTGGGAAGAAGAAGGAATGGCTGCTATGGGTCGGACAGAAGAGACCCGAAATGGACCCTCACGTCTTCTCGCTCATTTTGCCAGCCTTTCAGTCTTCTAGTCTCTCTAGGAAAATGTGGAGTTGGGAAGCTTGGAAGACCGGGAGGCACACCCTAGTTCCCGACTTCCAACTTCTCGAAATAACAAAACAACTCACCACACCACTCGGGATTCGTACCACGCCTCTCTTGACACAAAAGCAACACAAATCCACTCTTGATACGGTTTGGTTATAGTTGACTTCCGAAGACAGTCTTCCGAAGACCGTTTTCCGAAGACCGTCTTCCGAAGACAATCAAGTTTAAGAAGCGTCTTCCGAAGATGTTCCCATCTTCCGGAGCGTCTTCTGTTCAAGGTTTCGGGGGTAGAGAGGTAGTAGGGTAGGGAAATTGATAGCTGAGATCGTCAATTTGAGGACGAGGTGTAGGGAAGCTCGAATTGAACTTAGGAAGAAGTAGGAAGATGTCTGACAGAAATTGGGCAGCGCTTCCGTGCCCAATGTCTCAATAGAAAGAATGGAGGGTGGGGGTAATCGATCAGGCTGCCTGCACACAACCAGGGAAGCGCGAGGAATACCAGACAAAGGCGAGAAGAAGTGGGAAGGGAGAAAGAACGTGGGAAGAACCTCTACAGTCTTCTTCTGCTTCTCGAGTTACCTCCGACCTCCCGCGCGCTTCTGGCTCTGGTCCTAGCTCCAATGCGACTCCACACGACTGCTTCCGCTGTCAATCTCTGGCCACGCTCCAATTCCACCTTCGATTCTACTCAGCGATTCTCCAATGTCAGCTTCTCGGGAGCTTCACAACAACGCCTTCGCTTTCTGCCGTCCGTGCTTCAGCAATTCAGTCTCGCCCTTCGCCTAGCTGCCAACTGGTCCTCTCCTCACTCGATTCCTCTGTCGATGCTCAATCGATGCTCACTCGCGAAGCCTACTCTCGTAAATCGATCTTCTCAAGCGCACTATGCTGCGAGAAGTTGGAATGCGCTAATGCGCTTCCTACGCATCTTCCCCGCAGATTAGAGGTTTCGACCCTAGGTGTCTTTCCTGACCTACCTACCACATGTGTGTTACCTAGTATGTACACCTACTGTTTTACCTGAAAACTCGTGGTTAGGCCTTCGCGGTCGCTGTCTTCCGGAAGACAGGTGTCTTCCGCCGTCTTCTCATCTTCCGTCGTCTTCCCGTCTTCCGAAGACGCAACTGAGAAGACGCTGCCCGGAAGACGGACGTCTTCCGAAGAAGTCAACTTCTTATTAAAAAGCTCATAAGATCATCTTCCCTCTAAGGAAGCAGTAATCTTAAGTAACAACGCTTCTTCAGTTATACAAACAAGTTATTAATCTTAAAAATTTTTAAAATTCGTGAATCCTGTAATTTGTGGGCACCACATACGCCCACCCTCACATGTTTGCGTCCCCACAAACATCAGTGTTCTCGGCACTTGCGTTCACGTCCAGTACTTCTTGACGCGTCACCCATTAACACGAGTGGTCATCAATGTACCGTCCAACTCTTCCAACTGCAAGGAGCCATTGTCAAAGACCTCCAAGACGCGGTAAGGACCCATCCAGCGAAGATGAAGTTTCCCGGGGAACTTAAGGTGTCGGTTGTCATAGAGAAGAATTAAGTCCCCATCTAGGACGGTCACCTTCCTCAGCTTACTATCATAGTTCACTTTACGTTGCGCTTGTACCTCGTATGTCTTCTCCAAAGCTGCATTCCTGTCTTCTTCAACCTCTACGAAATTCAGAAGACGCTGCTCCTGGCTTTCTTCTTCTCCCATGCGTTCGGAGAAGGCTAACCGGTATGTTGGGACCTCTAACTCAATGGGCACAATAGGTGTCATGCCATAAGTAAGGTAGAAAGGCGTCTTCTGGATTGTGACTTTAGGTAAAATCCGGAAAGCCCATAACACAGATGGCAATTTCGTGTCCCAGTCATACGCATGGTTAACAGTTACCTTCTTCAGGATGTTACACAAAAGACCGTTCGACTTCTCCGTCAGTCCATTCGCTTTCGGGTTGTACGACGTCGTCTTCCGATGCTTAATCCTGAAGTATTGGGTCAGGAGGGAGATAGTCTCATTTAAGAAATGAGTACCCCTATCTGACACCAATTCCAGCGGACATCTGTACCTAGTGATGATGTTGTGCCAAAGGAACCTGGTTACTACTGCGGCATCGTTCTTTCGTGTGGCTTCGCCTTCCACCATCTTGGTAGCATAGTCGGTAGCTATTAAGATGTACCATGCTCGTGTTCTGCTCGCCACCGGGACGATAAGACCCACAAAGTCGATCCCCCACTTTTCGAACGGAGCAAGCGGAAGAATGGGAGTAAGAGGCCACCTTGTCATAGCTGTCGGTCTTCCCATCCTCTGGCACGCATCGCACTTCCTGATCTCCTGAAAAGTGTCTCGGTACATGATCGGTCACCAGTATCCGACGTCTAACATCTTCTTCATTGTGGTTTTCAGCCCGTAGTGACCCCAGCATCTTCGTAGTGAAGACTTGTGATCACTGGTTTAATCTCTGAAGGCTCAAGGCACCTCCTTAGCTTCTCGTCATGTCCCTTCCGAAACATGATACCCTGGAAGATGGCATAAGGACCTGCCTTGTATAAGAAGACAGCCTTCTGCTCCGCATCCAATCCCTCGAGGTACTGTTGGTCTTCCAAGAACTTCCTCAAGTCCTTGAAGATCGACTCTTCTGTGGAAGTCGCAAAGACTGGATCAGAAGATCTAGTCTCGTCTTCTAGGAAGCAGGCGGTACGCCCCCCCTCAGATGAAAGTGTCTCTGCGAAAACTGAAAACAACTTCTCGTTAGGAAACTCGTCTTCCACTTCATCTTCTCGTCGTTCTGTCTCTAATCTGGATAGGTAGTCAGCATTAACATGTTGTCTTCCAGACCTGTACTCAACTGTGTAAGTAAATTCCTGAAGTAGGAGAATCCACCTAGCTCCCAGACAAATCCTCCCAGACAAATCTGCTTTCTTTACAAGATGTTTCAAAGAAAAATGATCCACATAGAAGACAAACGGGTTTGCTAGAAGATAGTGTCTAAACTTCCTACAGGAGTAAATCATGCCAAGACACTCCCTTTCAGTTGTCGAGTACTTCTTCTCTGCATCATTGAGTTGTCTTCCCGCATAGTAGATAGAATAATCCTTCTTCTTCTCATCTTTCTGACTCAACACCACCCCTATGGCGAAAGCAGAAACATCCACATAGATATGAAAGACTCTTTCCCAATCAGGTGGCCTTAGGATAAGGGATTCCGATAGAAGTCTCTTCATTTCTTCGAATGCTTCTTGCTGCTCAGAAGACCAAATGTATGGTTCGTCCTTCTTCAGCAACTTAGTGAGTCTTCTTGCTACCTCTGCGTACATGTCAATAAACCTCCTGTAGTATCCTACGTTGCCCAGGAAGCTTCTCAACTGAGTCAGATTAGCAGGTGGGTGAAGTTTCATGATAACTTCCACCTTAGCACAGTCGACTTCTATACCTCTTCCGGAAATTCTATGTCCTAGCAAGATTCCCTCTGACATACCAAAGAAGCACTTCTCAGGGTGAAGAGCCAAACGATGTTCTCTACACTTCAGAAAACACTTCCTTAGAAATATCAAGTGATCTTCTTTCGATCCAAACACGCAAAAATCATCCAAGAAGATCTCCATGAAAGTGCAAAGATACTCCTTGAAGATTGTAATCATCAATCTCTGGAATGTGGCGAGTGCGTTGCATAAACCAAACGGCATTTGATTGTACGCGTACGTGCCCCAATCAGTAGTGAAAGTGGTTTTCGACTTGTCTTCTTCTCTGATTGAAACTTGGTTGTACCCAGAATACCCATCCAGGAAGCTGTAGAACTCATGTCCTGCTACCTGGTCTAACACAGAGTCGGTGAATGGTAAAGGATGATGATCCTTCTTCGTGGCCAAGTTCAGCTTCCGGAAGTCCTGACACACTCGGATCTTCCCTGTCTGCTTCTTCGGCACGATGACGATAGGAGCTACCCACTCACTGCTAAGTACTGGGAAGATGACTCCTGCCTTCAGGTATTGGTCGATCTGATCCTTCACTAGAAGCGAGTACTTGGGGTTGAGCCGATACTGCCTCTGCCGTGCAGGAACAACGCCCTCCAGCAAGTCAATCCGATGTTCTCCCAGTCTCGAGGTATGCCCTTCATGTCTTCTATGGTCCATGCAAAGACATCCTGGAACTCCGTCAGAAGTTCTCGAAAGTCTTCCAACTGCTGGCCCTCGATCACCTTGGAAAGCTTCAGCTTCTTCCCAGGAGCAACCTCCATCTCTTGAAGATCATCCGGGTTTACCATTCCTTCGGTGTGACTGTACTCACTGGCACCAAAGTATTCCAGTTTGGGAGCTTCTTCTGGTTCGGATTCGTCTTCTGGAAGACCAACTGTCGGATCTTCCGAAGGGAAGACGGTATTCTCGTCTTCTGGAAGCTCTTTTTCCGCAATCTCGTAACACTCAATGTATCCACAGATCACATCTTCTGCTCTCTCTGCTACTTCTGTAGTACACAAGTTATTCACCACAAACTCATTATACTGTCATCACTGTCAGAAGACGCAGCTGAGTCTTCTGAAGTGTACCCCTCTGTCATAGACGGAGTTTCACTTTGGTGTCCAATCTTGATCCAAGGAAGCGAGACCTTAGTCTTCTCACCTGGCTTGGGTGTAGGATTGAGAAATCTCAAACGATGCCTTCTCCAGTCGGTATTTACATTTGCAGCATACAGCCATGGTCTTCCTATCAACACCTGATATCCAACCTTAGCTACAGGTCGCAAAATGATATAAGTGAGGTAAAGAGATACTCCACCAATTACCGTCAAGACATCTTTCAGTTGTCCCAAAGGTCGTCTTCTGGTCTGGTCCGCCATTATGAGGATCCTCGGAGTAGGCTAGAATTCAGTGAAGCCTAGGGCATGCGCTGTTTCTTCAGTCATGACGTTAACTCCGGAGCCGGAATCACTGGGTACCTTCTTCAGAAGACAGCCATGGATCTCCATATCAAGTTCTGGGGCTCCCAAGTCCTCATGCTCTACCCTTAGGATCGGGGTGCTCTTGGGAAGTCTAGCTGTCCTCCTCTTCCTCGATCCTCGAAGCACATATTGTAACAACTTCCTGTAACCAGCATTGTCATCCAACAACTGTTGGAAGGTTACATCCGCCTTCTGATTTCACAAGTCTCGCAAGAAGTCGTACGGAGATCTTTTCAGAAGAGTGACTGGTGTTTCCAACAGAGAAGATGTAGTGGCTGCTTCATTGGGTGGAAGACCAGATGAGTGTCTTCCCTCGACTGGAGGTTGTTCCCGTGAGACAGGTGTTGTCGTAGTCGGTGTAGGAAGCTGCTGTACTATCTTCCGTCTCTTCTCCAGCTCTTCTTGCATGATCGCTTCAACCTCTTGTCTAATGTCAGGAGCAAAGTACTTCGGATCTTCTCGGTCGTAAGTAGGAGAAGAAGGTCGCTCAGGGGAAGATAACCTTTCCTTTCGCTGCTTCTTCTTCTTGATCTCCTTCTGACGAGATTCTAACTTCCCTTTGCTTCTGGTACTTACCTTGAACACCGCTTCATCCAAGACTTCTTCGGGAGGCCAACTGTCTGAATCCGGGCTAGGACTCCAAACAGTGCCATCCGTCAAAGTGAAACAAGAAGCTGCTTCAAGTAACTTCGTCTTCTGGGCTGCAATCGTCTTCTGCAGCTGAGGTTCCTTTCCTTCGCGCTTCCTGGGGTCCGGTTCGTCTTCCTCAATGTGGAGACAATCCGTACAATCTCCAGGATCTTCTTCTTCTACCGTGATGTGCTGTACCACTGCTAACTCGAGTTTAGAAGTTGATGTAGCTTCTGCAGGAGGCGTGGTATCTGCAAATCTAACCATTTGTCGTGGTCGTAAGGTCTGAGGACAATTTCCTGTGAAATGACCGGCTTCCTTTCAGTTCTCACACAAGAGCACTTGCCCAATCTGTCTTCTCGGATGAGAACAGGTGGATCACCAATGTCCTGTCTCTCCACAATTATTGCATGCTCCAAGAAGAGGGTTGAGAGATCGTTGTGATGAAGAAGGTTGCCAGGGCGTCCTGGTCTGTACATTGCTAGCTCTATCCCTAGGTACATAACAATTATATTGGGCGGGAGGCGTAAGAGTGAAGGGTTGTATCGTCCCGATCCTATAGCAGGTTTCCCCACTAGGATCGTGTAGATATCTTTCGTCGTCTTCTTCCCATCCTGCCCAGTTGACAGCTTGGTCCTGCGTACACTGATCTCTGGTGTGTCCGGAAGAGTTACAAAGGTTGCACCAAAGGTTTGGCCGGGAAGCCGTAGGCTGCTCCCGCTTGTCCTTCTGGTTCAGAAGATGAACTTTCAGGTCGGCAAACTGCTTCAGAACCTCATCAATACGGGGATCAGGTGCAGACTGAATGATCTGAGTCTGAGGCATCTTCTGCACAACTTCCTCCCTTGCTCGCGTCTTCTCCTTCTTCTTCTTCCGCGTCTTCTTCTCTCGTTCAGATTCCGACTCTGAACTTTCGACAGTAGACTCTTCAGAAGCAGAAGATACTTCCGAATCGCTGTTATCAGTTTCAGTGGACTTGGACTTCCTCTTGGACTTCCGAGAAGACTTCTTCAACTTCTTGGACTTCTTCGAGGTCTTCCCTCTGTCTTTCGTCATATTCCGAGTGATGCTCGAAGTTTCATACTGCTCGGCATGCTTCTGTACTTCTACTAAATCATCACCTCCTCCTCTTCTGCAATACAATTCCATATCATGAGACAATCCTCCCAAGTACCAGTCCACAGCTTGCTGAGCACAGTAGCCGGGTCTTCCTTGGTTCTGAGGGATGTGATCCAGGAGATCTTCAAACCTCTCGGTGTAATCCCGCAGTGTCTCTTTCTTCTTCCGTTCGAGTCTCTGAAGTTCTATGAGGGTCATCCGATCATAGCCCACTCCTCTAAACCTCTTCAGAAAAGCTGCCTTCAGGGTAGCCCAAGCGGTCATTACTACACCATCATCCAACATCTTACTCATCCACTTCCTTCCCTTCCCTACGATCAAACTAGGAAATACCCGGAGTCTGTCAACATCAGCGTCTTCCTTGTTGGATCTAGAGATGGTCTCGAACATCGTGATGAAGTCGTCCGCGTCAGCATCATCGTCGTACGGATGATACTTCTGCCGAGTGTGGGAAGCCATGTCGACTGCCGGCTGGTGCGACTGTCAACTTCTTCCTCCCTCAGGTCCAGGTGGTGGAGATGGTCTTCTCGAAGGTCCAGGCCTGTCTGAATCACGAAGGTTGTCTTCTGAGTCAGAACTACTGTCACTGCTATCTTCCTAGACGTCTGGAACAATCTCCTCCAGTCTTCCTTCTCCTTGAGAAGCTTCTCCCGCACTTGGGAAGACGTCTTCCGAGTAACCAGTACCAAAATCTACTTTATACACGTTTAGACCGTCTAGACGGTCTTAGACGTCTTCATCCGGTTGGTTTCTGTCTTCGCCAAAGATTATGCTCGAGATGGAAGGCTCTTCCAACTCTACTGATCGGATCTTCCTGAGCTCTTCTTCTTTCCTTTGGTGTCTCAAGGATATCCGCTGCTCTCTAGAAGCGGTTCGCTGGGGTGAATTTACCCACTCAGGATCTTTACCCGTGCGTCTTCTGCTTCTTCCTCTGGTCGGAGGCATCCACCAGAGTATTGAGAAGAGATGTCCCTCTTCTTTTACCACTAGATCCGGGAGAGCAAATGACCGAACAACCGATCACAGGTTCAGAACGTCTTCTTCTCCTGCTTTCTGTTGCACTTATTGCAGTCTTCCAAGATCGAGTCTTCCAAGAAGCTCTTGGAAGCAAGGAAGCGGCTTCTTCCAACCCTCCTTGAGGTATCTTATCAACTTCTGGTTGCGGTTCCTGTCTTCTAGCAAGATAGAGTCCCACAACACATTCAACTACAATCGAAGTTAGTTCGAAATGAAACTAACTACTGGCACACAGATCCAGGAAGCTTAGAACAAAAGTTACTAAGTTGAAATTCCGGCAGCGGCGCCAAAAATGGTGCTCACTATATGTAGTGACGCAGGATTACTCCTTTTGCCCATTTAGTATACAATATATCGTTCCCACAGAGGATTTACGCAAGTAACGCTGCTCTAAGTTCTAAGATCTGTTCAAACACACAAACACATGAGTTTTGCCTAGGAATCCCGTCTTCTCACAAAACCACACAAAACCACACATCTTCTAGACACGCCAAATGGTGCTCTGGAACTAAACAAACAACTACCAACTAAAATATCACTCAACTATTCACAGAGAAGTTCGGGAAGACGATCTTCCTGCTTCCAGGTTGCTTCTTCCGATCTTCTCGATACCGTCTTCCCGAAGCGATTCTCATCTTTTGGAGGTTCAGCTCGTCTTCTCACACCTCCAGAAGGCTGTCCTGCTTCGCAGAAGTCGACTAGCAACGGTCGTTACACCTTATTCTCACACTCACATTACAACGGGTTAGATCAATCACAGGGTGTATGCCCCCTGTACCCTTCCCAGGCTTATGCCTACGGAAATGGTCTTCCTGCAGCACTACAACGACATTCACCTTCACGGAAGCTCAATAGAAGTCTCGGAAACTCACTAGAAGAAGGTAAGAAGATGGGGAAGATGGGAGAAGATGGGGAAGATAAGAAAATCCAAACAAGAGAAAACAAGATGAAAAGAGGCAATTAAGATTCCGACAGGCTTCTAGTCCGGATCCTGACTAACAAGCCATCCCTGCTTGTAATAGTTTGGGGAGGAAGACAACAAACGTGAGTACTGTTGCACCGTCTTCTACTCGAGGATGTCGTCTTCTGTTGCGGGAAGAAGGCTTCTTTCTTCTTCACTTCGCTGCTCTGACTACTCTGTCTTCTGGGATCCCTTACCCATAAGACCGTTCGTACGCAGATCCCAAGTGCTCTACTGAACGAGTCAAGCTACACTTCCGCAACTGTTGACATTCACCGCCACTCAAGAAGAACACTTCCCATGCACAATTGGGAGCGAATTCAAGGAAACCCATCACCCAGAAGACATGAACGAAGCTTCTGCATCAAATCCACAATCTATTCTCCGAGAAGAAGGCACAATGGCATTGGGAAGCTCACTAGCTCTACTTCTTGCGTCTACTCCTCGACACATCAGTCTAACCAGCAAGACTGCACGAGGATGCCGTTCTCTACTCTAGACTATCCACTACTCATCTACATCTCCGAACCACTGCTGGTACGAGCATGCAGACCCCTTCTGTGTATTCCCAGACTATTCATATGTTTCCAACAACGGGTGTAGTGTACACTGTGTACTTCTAGTGTCTAATCTGTCTCCTGCACCGTAAGATTGGTATGTGTGTGCAGAACTACAGAACTATCAAACTCTAGAACTTTGTCTCCTACTCTTCGATCCTACTTATGTCGCTGCCATGAGAACCAGGGGAGATGACCACCAAGGAGAGAGAGGCGCTGACAGGAGGTTGTCACCCCACATGCAAGCGGTTCCCCTTCCTAATTAGCCATCCACCTTGTTGCTCCTATGCTACCTATGTTGCCACATGGTGTCTTAACTATTTTTACATGAAAAACTGCCATCCTTAAGATAGCATGTTTTGGTCCTACTAAATTTGGAATAGTCAATGGAGTTATTGTGGTGCCCACAAATTACAGGATGCACGAATTTTTGAAATTTTTAAGAATAATAACTTGTTTATATAACTGAAGAGGTGTTGTTACTTAAGGTTACGTCTTCCTTAACATGAAGATGATCTTAAGAGCTGTTTGTTATAAGAAGTTGACTTCTTCGGAAGACGACCGTCTTCGGAAGAGCGTCTTATCAGTTGCGTCTTCAGAAGACGGGAAGACGGCGGAAGATGAGAAGACGGCGGAAGACACCTGTCTTCCAGAAGACAGTGGCCGCGAAGGCCTAACCACGAGTTTTCAGGTAAGACAGTAGGTGTACCTACTGGGGCGCACCGAATAGGTAGGTAGGTCGGGGAAGACACCTAAGGTCGAAAACCCCTAATCTGCGGAGAAGATGCGTAAGGAAGCACATTACGCGCATTCCAACTTCCCGCAGCACAGCGCGCTTGAGAAGATCGATTGAGAGTGTGAGCTTCGCGAGTTAGCATTGAGAGAGGAATCGAGTGAGGACATCGAGGTAGGAGAGAATGAGTTGGCAGTTGGGCGAAGGATGAGATCGAATTGTTGGAGCACAAACAACAGAGAGCGAAGGCGTTTCTGTGAAGCTCCCGAGAATCTGACAGTGGAGAGTGGCGAGTAGAAGCGAAGGTGGAATCGAGGTGTGGGCCGAAATTGACTGCAGGTGCAGTCGAGAGGAGTCGCATTGGAAGCTAGGACAAGAGCCAGAAGCGCGCGGAGGTCGAAGGCAACTCGAGGAGCCGAAGAAGACTGTAGAGGTTCTTCCCCCTGTTCTTTTCCCCTCCCACTTCTTCTCGCCTTTTCTTGGTACTCCTCGCGCTTCCTTGATTGTGTGCAGGCAGCCTGATCGATTACTCCACCCCCCATTCTTTCTATTGAGACATTGGGCGCGGAAGCGCTGCCCAATTTCTGTCAAGACATCTCCTTGCTTCTTCCCGAGCTCAATTCGAGCTTCCCTACTCCTAACCCTCAAATTGGAGACCCCAACTATCAATTTCCCTACCCCACTACCTCACTACCCCCGAAACTTGGAACAGAAGACGATTCGGAAGATGGGAACATCTTCAGAAGACGCTTCTTGAACTTGACTATCTTCGGAAGACCGTCTTCGGAAGACTGTATTCGGAAGACTGTCTTCGGAAGTCGACTGAACACAATTCGTATCAAGAGTGGATTTGCTTTGCTTTTGTGTTTAGAGAGACTTGGTACGAATCTTGAGTGGAGTGGTGAGTTGTTTTGTTATTTCGAGAAGTTGGAAGTCAGGAACAATGCCTGTGCCTCCCGGTCTTCCAAGCTTCTCAACTCCCCATCTTCCTAGAGAGACTAGAAGACTGGAAGGCTGGCAAAATGAGCGAGAAGACGTGAGGGTCCATTCGGGTCTCTTCTGTCCGATCCATAGCAGCCGGTCCTTCTTCTTCCCGAACTTAGAAGAGAGTCGTGAGAATACTTGCTGGCAGAATCTGGAGAGAATGGTCGAGGGTCATGTCTTCTGTAAGATGAGGCTCTAGAGTGAACTCAAAACTCGAATGCCCGTGGTGGTGCATCCGTAGCCTTTATATAGTGAGAGGAATAGTACATGATAAGCTTCCGGCCAATGCTCATCTCTCACGCGGATCGCTGATGTGGCTTACATGCAGCCATAGATCTAGCACAACATCTAGAGGATTCAAAATGCGCCACGTAAGAGGCTCGCTGGAAAGTTCTGGAAGTTTCTTTCTAGAAACTTCCTTCTGGAAACTTCCTGGCTAGAAAGTTTTAGAAGCTTCTTTCTAGAAACTTCCTTCTAGAAACTTCCCGGTTGGAAAGTTCTAGAAGCTCCTTTCTAGAAACTTCCTTCTGGAAGCTTCCCGACTAGAACATTCTCGAAGCTTCCTTCTAGAAACTTCCTTCTAGAAGTTTCCCGGTGGACCTTTGGCGCACTCGCCTATTGATAGAAGACTATTTGCTATATGTATTCTCCGGCCAACTTAGCCATAACTAATTCTTATACCAAAGACTTCTACCAAACTAATTTCCCCTCTAGTTGATAAGTAGGGCTCTACTTATTACAAACCTCCCCCCTTTTAAGAAGCAACGTCCTCGTTGCTCAGCTGCTGTTCGAAAGCTTGCACTATGAGTGGGGCGTGTGCAAGATTGCTTGCAGGTTCCCATGTTGCTTCATGTAATGGGTAGTCTTTCCATTTGACCAAATAATCTACCCGTTGATGACGAGTCCCACGAACACGTTTCTTTAAGATGCATTCCACTTCAAACTCTTCCTCGCCATCGATAATTTGAGGAAGAGGTCACGACTCTTGCGAATTGCCAAATTGGGGAGGTCGTGGTGTATATCGCCGTAATAAAGACACATGAAAAACTGGATGCATCTTCATGTGGGGTGGAAGTTCGAGTTGATATGCTACTGCTCCAATTCTACGGACAACAGAGAAAGGTCCGATGAAGCGAGGGTTGAATTTACGATTGCCGATCTGAGTAAGGTTGGTTGTGGATAACCAAACTTGATCACCAATCATGAACTCTTCATGTCCACAGTGTCCATCTGCATATTGCTTTTGTCGATTCTGAGCAACCTGTAGTTTCACCTTAGCTTTTTCCACTCCTTGTTGAATTCGTGCAACGAATTCATTGACAACATCCACTTTGGTGTTGAATGACGACGTCGTGCTGAATCGTGTCAAACTTGTTGGTGTGAGAGGATGTTCACCGTACATGAGATAAAAAGGTGTTTCTCGGATAGATGCATTGAGGGAGTTGTTGTAGGCAAATTCTACCAAAGGGAGTAAGGTGTCCCACTTCGCTTGCTCCTCTAGAGTAAAGGCTCATAGCATGTCTTCAATGGTGCGATTGGCTCTTTCAGTTTGTCCATCGGTTTGTGGGTGATAAGCAGTCGACATGGCAAGTTTGATCTTGAACAGACCAAATAGGGTTCTCCAAAATAGGCTAGTAAACTGAGGACCTCTATCTGTTATAAGTACCCGCGATAGACCGTGTTGAGCAAAAATGGTGTTCAAATATAACTGGGCAAGTTGCGGTGCCGAGACGTCTTTCGTGGTTGGTCGAAGGTGGATCATCTTGCTGAGCTTATGGACGAAGACAACTATGGAGTCAAAACCTGAGCTGGTCATGGGAAGTTCACACACTAAGTCCATACTAACATGTTCCCAACGTTTGGAAGGGATGGGGAGGGGTTGAAGGAGGCCGGAGGGTGCTTGATTTGTAGCCTTATTTTGTTGACACATTGCACAACTCCGAGTGTAGACTGCAACATCCTCTGCCATCTTGGACCAATAGAACACTCGTTGGACTACTTCCAATGTCTTTTCTACCCCCATATGTCCTACAATGGCTGAATCGTGACATTCAGTTAGTATGGTGGTGCGGAGTTCTAGATCATCTGGGATCCATAACTTCCCTTCATGGAATACCAAACCATGGTTGCGGGTGATGGTTCTTGAAGGTTTTGCTGCGACAATCTGTGCATCTGATCTTGTGCCCTCGATCAATTTTGTCCAGAAGTCAGAATTCACCTTGACTTCAGAGACTATGTTATGCACCATAGGCATGCGGGTTAACGCATCAGCAATTTGCTTCTTGCTCTCCACGTACGTGATGATCATGTTGAATCGTTGTCTCCATTCTGTCCAACGGATTTGTCTCTTTGAGAGATCCTTCTGCGTCTCCAAATAGACTAAAGGTTTGTGGTCTGTCTCGACCACAAAAGCCTTCTCTCCTAGGTAGTGCTTCCAATGCTTCGTGGCGAGGACTATCGCCAACTCTTCTCTTTCGGTGGTGTGATAGTTTTGTTCTGCTGGTAGCAACTTCCGAGAGAAGTATGCAATTGGATGCCAACCATCCTTCCATTCTTGCTGCAATACCGCCCCTACAGCCGTGCCTGATGCGTCCGTTGCTAACTTGATAGGTTTCTTCGGATCGTACCACTTGAGGATCGGAGCATGTAGTAGCGTAGTTTTCAATGCTTGAAAACCTACTTCTTGCGCTGTTCCCCACATCCATTTCTTTCCTTTGCCTAACAAGGCAGTTAGTGCTTGTGCAAGCTTGGCAAAATGCTTAACAAATCTACGATAAAATCCTGTCAATCCTAAGAAGCTCTTAAGTTGAGTCTGATCTTCTGGAGCTTTCCATTGTTGGATGACAGCTATTTTATCTGCCATTACTTGTATGCCTTCTGCACTCACCCTGTGTCCTAAGTAGTCCACCTCCGTCTTGCCAAATTCGCATTTTGAAATTTTGGCGTACAATTTATTTTGGCGGAGTACTTGGAGAACCTCTCTCAAATGGTGCACATGGTCCTTCATAGTTTTGCTATAGACTAGGATGTCATCAAGGAATACCACGACTGATCTGTCTAAGTACGGGCGGAATATGTCATTCATCAGGCTCATGAAGGTGGCCGGTGCATTTGTGAGACCAAATGGCATTACTAAGTATTCGAAGTGACCATACCTTGTTCGAAAGGCAGTCTTCTCCACATCTTCATCAGCGATTCGAATCTGGTTGTACCCGCTCCGTAAGTCTAGCTTCGTGAAGTACTTTGCTCCTTCAAGTTGGTCGAACAAGTCGTCCATCCGAGGTAGTGGATACTTATTCTTCACCGTTTGTTGATTGAGTGCTCGGTAATCGATGCACATCCGTAGACTATTATCCTTCTTCTTAACAAAAAGGACTTGCGCTCCATATGGTGACACGCTGGGTTGGATGAACCCTTTCTGCAGCATCTCCTCGATTTGTGCCTTGCACTCCTCCAATTCATGTGGTGCTAGTCTGTATGGGGCCTTACAAGGAGGGGTGCTTCCTGGAATCACCTCGATTTTGTGATCAATCCTTCGTTTTGGTGGTAACCCTGAAGGAAGATCATCGGGAAAGACATCTCCATATTCTGCTATCACCTCTGTCAAGCTTTCTGGAATCTGCCCGTCGAGTCGTGCACTCGGGACTTCTCTTATTAAACCCAGAAAACAGACATCGTTATTATGTATAACACTTGTGCCTATTACATACAAAGACAAGTTCTGTCTTCGAGATCTCACTCTATCTCCGAAGATTTTCCACTGTTTGGTTTTCACCACTTTTCTTCGCCAATCCACTTCGGGATTATACTGCTCCATCCACGGCATACCCAATATGACATCATAACGAGCTAATTTGATCACTCGCCACTCAATATCTTCACGATATTCGCCTAAAGTAAGTTCTATCTTTCGAGGTAGAGATTCAATCTTCTCCGTTTGTCCATTGGGCAGTTCCACCTCTTCACTCTCATCATTTTCTAACTCCATTTTCAACTTCATAGTAGTCGATCGAGACAAAAAGTTCTCTGTTGCACCAGGATCGATTAGTACTCTCACCTGAGTCCCTTCCAAGACTCCATCCATGACAATCAATTGTGCATTGTTTTTTGTCAATCTCCTTCTCCTTCCTTTCTTCTCCCTCCTTGCACCAGTAAGGTCGCGAGGTGCATTTACTGGTGTTCTTCGTTTCTCAATCTTGCCTCGATCTCGTCATTTCCTTCCGTCTCATTCAGATGATTCAGTGGTCGACGATATGGAGGTCTTGGATCTCTAGGAAAACGACTTCGGCAATTTGCAGCTATGTGGCCGAATCGCCCACAGTTGTAACATCGACGTTGCTCGAGTTGAGGTGTAGCATTCCTGACACCTTCTCCTCTAGGAGCTCCTTGACGTCTTTCGTCTGGCCGTCCTCGACGATCTCCACCTTGAAACTGCCGTGGCTGATAGCGGATGTTGCCTAGCTCCATGGGTGTCGGACCGTTTGTATACGGAATTTCGGATCTATTCTGATGATTGGGTGGAATCATCACCTCTCCTCCTAATGCTCCAGCAATTCTCTGAGCACAAGCGATGGCTTCAAAAACCGTGAGTGGATTTTACACCATTACTTCTTGTCGGATTCTTTCCTTCAACCCTCTCTTGAAATTATCAAGAGCCTCCGCCGAACTCATATCAGTGATTGCAACTTGCAAGTCGAGGAAGGCTTCTACATACTCTTGAAGGCTTCCATTCTGTTTCAATCCCCACATCCTCGTTCGAGCCATTTGCACCGAATCCACGGATTGGAAATTCTTCAACAACCCTTCTTGCATTACAGTCCATGTGACTGTTCTCCCTTCTGCCAACACCGATCTCTCCCATGCATCATACCACGTGAGAGCTTTATCGTTCAAGTAGCCACACGCAAACACTCCCGCTACGTGGTCCGTGATTTGCGTACTGAAAAGTCGCAAATATCGATTCATCCGAGAAATCCAATTCTCGACTACTCCCATGATTCGTTGGCCTTTGTACGGTTCAATGTTACATGTCTTTTTCATTCGTAGTAACAGGGCACCTTCATCATCGACTGGTGCTCTAACGATGAGTTCCCTTGGTGCAGCTTGCTCTCCTACCACCGGTACTCCTTGAGACGATCCTCCTCTTGCAACGTCTGTCATACTCTGGCCCTCGAGGTTCAGCATCTTGTTCTGTAATGCTTCAACCGTCATCTTCATCTCCCGAAATTTGGTCAGCATGCCCTGCATTAGTTCCTGCATCACCAACTCTGGGTTTGGAGGTTGTGACTCCATGATCGCTCTCTCTCTCTCTATCTCTCTTTCGAACGACACGAAAGTTTCAAGCTTCTCCTAGTATAGAGTTATGACGGCCACTCGGAAACGTTCGTACACTACAGGTACTACAAAAGGGACAGGAGAATCGATTATCTCGCGGTAGAAATCCTCACCAAAATTTCTAATCACAAACTCTCTATGTAACGATTTCGGTCTGCAGACATAGCGGATCTCCACCCACGTGTTGAAGGGAACAGGAGCGGGTAGGTTTAGATCCATGCTCATTAAATCAAGATGTAGACGGTCAAATCCCAACTGGTTGCATATGTCACTATTGGAAGAATCACCAGGACTGGCGAATTCATCACTTGACCCATGAAATCCTCATCGAAATGATAGACAAGATACACTCGAAAATGCTCACGGCGCATATACATAAGCTTGATATGACAAGGATTCAAGAATGGTAATTCTGGAGCTTGAAATCTACCCCCATCCATCACATAGCTCTCTTGACTCTTTCGGCGCACTCAGAGTTCCAATTGCTAGGTACTTCGATCAAAGGTCCTTCTAAGAGGGGTAATCCGCTCTCTTAGAGTTCCCTGCTCTGATACCATTGTAAGATGAGGCTCTAGAGTGAACTCAAAACTCGAATGCCCGTGGTGGTGCATCCGTAGCCTTTATATAGTGAGAGGAATAGTACATGATAAGCTTCCGGCCAATGCTCATCTCTCACGCGGATCGCTGATGTGGCTTACATGCAGCCATAGATCTAGCACAACATCTAGAGGGTTCAAAATGAGCCACGTAAGAGGCTCGCTGGAAAGTTCTGGAAGTTTCTTTCTAGAAACTTCCTTATGGAAACTTCCTGGCTGGAAAGTTCTAGAAGCTTCTTTCTAGAAACTTCCTTCTAGAAACTTCCCGGTTGGAAAGTTCTAGAAGCTCCTTTCTAGAAACTTCCTTCTGGAAGCTTCCCGACTAGAACATTCTCGAAGCTTCCTTCTAGAAACTTCCTTCTAGAAGTTTCCCGGTGGACCTTTGGCGCACTCGCCTATTGATAGAAGTACTATTTGCTATATGTATTCTCTGGCCAACTTAGCCGTAACTAATTCTTATACCAAAGACTTCTACCAAACTAATTTCCCTTCTAGTTGATAAGTAGGGCTCTACTTATTACATCTTCCCACCTAGCAGCAAGCTTCTTCTGAGTGTGTATGAGAGATGAGAGGTCAGAAGAACAGAGTGCAATTGTCTTGAGTCTGTTGTGAGGATAGATTGCGTGCAGGAAGACGAAGACAGGTGAGACCAGTGAAGGGAAGTCTGACTTCTGGAAGTCTTCCGAGAAAGACATTTAATCGGAAGCTGTCCCGAGTGTCTTCCCAGAGGCCACTGTCCTCGCAGGAGCCCGCAACCATCTTCTGGACTTGTCATGCACCTATGTTTTGCGAATCTTGTATCTTCTGATAGGAAGTAGGATGTAATGCAAGGTGGGTTGTCTTCTTGGTAATCCATGCGAGGCCTTGCTTAGATAGGATTGTTTAGATATAGCTCGGAAGACGAGAGCTATCTAGGAAGTACTGTTAGAATCCCGGAAGACGGAGTAGCTGTCTTCTGGAAGACTAGTTTCGTCTTCTGAGAAGTAGAAGCTAGACTGTGGGCACTCGGGAAGAACTGAGCCTTCAGCTCATAGTAGGTGCTTGTGGTTTAGTGCAACAGATCTTCTAGGTATGTCGATGCATCCGCGAGGCTTGGTGTTACCAGCGGCAGAATTGGCCGAGGCCACTCCTTTCCTCAAGGAGTTGGGTCTCGACTTCTTCCTGTGGGATTGGAACCTCGCAGATCAAGGGCTTCTGGAGGAGGTGTGGACAGCGTTACCACCGCGTAACCGTGTACCTGCGAAGGCAGGAGTAGCTCGGGGAAGACCGTCTTCCTGGACTGAAGACTAGTGGCGCAAGGTTTTTCACAGGCCTGAGTCCGAGAACCGAGGATATTGGTACGAGAAGAAGATCTTGCCTAGGATTGTGAGTTCGTGGCATGTGCCTGGGAGCACCACCTACCTTTTCGTGGAAGACATGCAGGGGAGGAATGGTTGGAAGATCGAATCTTACCGGGAGCCGAAGAAGCGACTTCTGACGAAGTTGTTTCTGCATCTTTTCCCCATGGGAAAAGTGCAGAAGACAAGGTACTTAGGAGATCAGGACGTGGAGTTCCTGGAATCAGTGTGGGATGACAGAGTGCCCATCTACTGGGGCGCGTTCATCCACAACTACGTACTGTAAACCCTCCGCGGTCCTAACGATCAACTACCCCCCGATCTCTTAACCTCCACGATCGTCATCCACGAATCTGCAACTATCGGGCCTGTCTCTCACTCAGGGGTCACCTCTGATGGCTTTGATGGAAGCACACCATGAATCTTGAAGGGAAAAATGCTAAGTTCACTCTCATTCATACACCCACAAACTTATCAACTAAAATCTCCATAATCTCATCCACTAAAATCCTCTATTCTAACGACGTCTCTCAAGTTCTCACATGCTAAAAATGTCCCACACTCTCTATATTACTCAAGTTGTCATTACGACAATGTGAAAACAAGGATGAGGAGCTCTTCTCTACTCCTCTATTTATACATTCTAGGTTTTTACTTTGGTACCCTCGGTAACTCAGCCGTAACTACTTTTACCGGGTTTTACTAAGATATTACTTAAGGTAAAAGCATTGATCACATGGGCTTTTTACCTTTTCACATGGGCTTATTCCTTCAAAGTCAACAACTTCTAGAAGGATTCTGGAATATTCTCAAGGAATCTCGAATTTCCACCCCCCCTCTACACTAGGACCCACTAAAAAGGAAACATGTGGAATCTCTTCTTGTTTTTAATGCCCACAAAGTCCACAACTTTAATCCAACCACTAATATCAAGTCAAAAAGGAGATAAGAGATACTTTCCACCTCCTTTCTACCTTTTAGACAAGATGACAAGATAGTAGTGCTCACTCTTTAGCAAATATCTGAATTCTGCCAAAAGTACAGCTAAGTTTAACCATAACTAACTTTTAGCTAGTCATGACTAACTTGATACCTCCTAAAAGTACTTTGGCAGCAAATAAACATTCTCAACCCTTAGTTATAACTAAACACCTTACTAATTGACAAACTTCCTATGTGTAACATAGGTCGTTACATTTTACCCCCGGACTAAATTTTCGCTCCGTCCTCGGAGTGAAGAGAGAACTTTCGTTGATGAAACAACTTCAACTTGTCATGATTTACCCGATCGAATCTCCTTCCTCCCAGCTCCTGAAGGTCATATGTGAAGTTGCTCCACACCTTATCTACAACAAAAGGACCAAAATATCTCGGAAGAAACTTCTTCCTAGCCCTCTTGAATCTGATAGCATCATACAACATAACCCAATCTCCGACTTGAAAAGGTTTTACCTCCCTCTTGCCCAACCTTTTGTCGTAACTCTTCTTTTGATACGCTTGAGCTCGTTCCATCCGGATCATCGCTATCGCTCGGGTCTCTTCCAACTCCATGAGTTGCTCCCTTCTTGATCTGACCACGTCTTCTCCTCTCGACCTCTTCAACTTTCGTTGAATAGTTTGAAAAGTATCCAATTCGAATTGGATGGGCAACTTGGACTCCACTCCATAAACCAGTCGAAATGGAGAGTACCCAGTAGAAGTCTTTGTTGTCGTTCGGTACTCCCATAAGATGGCATGTAGCCTCTTATCCCAAGTATGTTTCGCAGTCTCAACACCAGCATCTTTGGCGAGCATCATACAAAGTGTAAGATTGGTCTTCTCCGCAAGACCATTAGCATTTGGCTTGTATGAGGTCGTTACTCGTGCCTTGATAGAAAAGTGTTGTAGCATAGCAGTAGTCATGCTCCCTACAAACTCTCCTCCTCTATCCGAGACCAACTCTAACGGACATCCAAATCTGGTGATGATCCTCTCCCATAAGAATCTACCGACTTCTGTTTCATTGGTCTCTCTCAAAGGTCTAGCCTCTACCCACTTGGTACAATAGTCAGTGGCGACTACAATGTATCTATTTCCTCGAGGTGTCTTATTAAGAGGACCTACAAAATCAATACCCCACTTCTCAAATGGTCCTAACACGGGAATTGATCTTAACGGAGGTGTTCTAGTAGACTTCAGAGCAAATGCTTGACATACGTCGCAAGTTTTGCAATAGTCTAAACACTCTTTGAAAATCCCTCTCCAGTGATAACCCGCATCCAAAATCTTGAAGGCTGTTATCTTACCAGCAAAGTGACCTCCGCAAACAGTTCCGTCGTGAAACTCGTGCATTAGCTTGAATGCCTCCTTCTGACCAACTGCTCTCCTTAGTAACCCATCTGCTCCTTGATGAAACAGAATTCCCTCTACCATGGTGTAAGGTTTGCATCTCTTGATCAACGCGTTACGTTCTCGGGTATGCATACCTTCTGGAAAAGAGCCATCTACAAGGAAACTCCAGATTTCCTTGTACTCGTCCGGTATCTCCTCGATGCTTGTGATGGTCATCAGATGCTCGTCTGGAAATGAATCATCAAACGGTTCTTCTCCCTCATCATCATAAGCCCTTGACAAAAGATCAGCATTCGCATGCTTCTTCCCTGGTCTATCTTCGATCACATAATCGTATTCTGTTAGAAGGATCTTCCAACGAGCAATACGACCTTCGGCATTAGGCTTATTAAAGATATACTTTAAAGCCTTGTGATCTGTGACTATGGAAAATTTCCCTCCTAGCAAGTAGTGTCGAAATTTCTTCAATCCAAAGATCACCGCTAATCCTTCTCGTTCAGTCACGGAGTAATTCTTCTCCGCTGGAACCATCTGCCTACTAGCATAAGCTATAGGATGATCATGCCCATCTCCATCTAGCTGACTTAATGTACATCCGATTGCTACATTGGAGGCATCCGTATACAGAATAAATGCTTTACTCCACTCAGGTTTAGCAAGTATAGGAGCTGTCACTAATGCCTTTTTCAGCTCCTCAAATGCTTCCTTTGCCTTCTGATCATGCACTATCAAGTCAAAATCAACTCCCTTCTTCATGTACATAGTCAAAGCTATTGCTTTGTTTGAGAAGGAAAAGACAAACCTACGATAATATCCAACCATGCCAAGAAACTGCCTCAACTTTGTCAAGTTGATCGGAAATGGAAGATCCACAATCTTCTTCACCTTCTCAGGATCTACCGCAATCCCATTCTTGGAAATGATGTGCCCTAACAGCAGACCTTCTTCGCAGCCAAAGATGCACTTCTCTGGATTTAGAGAAGCGTTGGCTTGCTCCAACCGCTGCAAAACTTTGATCATATGATCAAAGTGGTCCTCCTTTCGTCCGTACACACAGAAATCGTCAATGAAATCCCGAACAAACTTCCCTATGAATGGTTCAAACACCTTGTTCATGAACCTCTGAAACGTGGCCGGAGCATTACACAGTCCGAATGGCATCACTCGAAATGCAAATGTTCCCCAAGGAGTAGTGAAAGTAGTCAACTGCTGGTACTCCTGTGCTATCTTGATCTGGTTGTATCCACTATAACCATCACCAAAGCTGTACCACTCATGACCGGCAACTTCCTCCAAAATCTCATCTATAAATGGTAGAGGATAATAGTCCTTCTTGGTAACTGCATTCAGCTTCTTATAGTCTATGCACACTCGCAGCTTACCATTCTTCTTCTTGACAATCACAATGGGTGAAACCCATTCTGAGTTCTCCACCTCATAGATGAAACTCGCCTCCTTCAACTTGTCTATCTCCTCCTTGACCATCATTGCCGTTGTAGGATTGACCCTTCTCTGCTTCTGTCGAACTGGTCTTGCGTTCTCCTCCAATTCGATTCGATGAGTCTCGAGGGTCACCTCCTTCAAATCCTTGTAGCTGAAAGCAAACACATGGATATATTTTCGAAATATATCTAGGAATCTACTTTTCTCTTCTTGAGTGACATTGATACCAAACTTCAGGGTAGAGAGTCTTCTCACAATCTCTGCCTCACTCAACTCTTCTTTGTCAGGATCTTTCTCCACTGCTGGTCGAGGCAACAAGTCAATAGCACTAAGCTGATGTACTGATTCGTCTCGACCAAATCCTTCATCCTCAGACGAGGATTCTTGGTCGTAAGAATCCCCAGTATCTACTTCCGAGACACTCTGATCATCCTCCGTATCAGATTCCCAGTAGTCACTAGTGGGTCTATCAGAGTCAGAAGTCACAACTCCAACACCCGAGAGAGGAACTATCACTCTATGATCTCTAGGCCCAATTCGTAAGTATCCCTTGTGCCACCTATCCGTGGTGCGCACAGCTCTCAACCAAGGCCTACCTAGGAGCAAATCATAACTAGAGTCCTTTAACACTTGAAAGGACATCAATGTTTGAACTCCCATCACAGACACGACCACCTTCTCTAACACACCAAGAGGTCTTACCCGTTGCTTGTTAGCCATCCCCACGACAATGCTAGCCGGGCGAGTTGGTTCCATTCCCAACTTCTTCATCAACCTCTCCGATATGGCGTTTACAGCCGACCCTCCATCCACCAATACGTCAGAGACGTAGTGACCATTCAATCGGACTTCAATCTTTGAAGCCCTAGTGCATACCTCTGAAGCATGCACATCCACCACACCAACTCCCACTGACTTTGATGTCTTGCTCTTGGGTTTCTTCTTCTTGCTTCTCTTAGAACTCAGTCCTCCTCTGAGTTCCCTTCGTAAGCTGGGATTAAGTGCGATCAGTTGTCCAACAGTGATGTTGGCTTTCTGAGCACCCACATCTTCAACCACATCATATCCCGCTTGGGAAGATGAAATGGTGAAATCCGCCATCCCCAGCTTCCTTCTTGGCTCCCTTGGTGTACTCGAAACATTACTCGAACGAGTACTTCTACTTGCTGACTCCTCCATGAAAACCGGTTCATCAGAAAATCGAGTTCTTTTTCTTTCTTGAGCTAAAAGCTCCACCGGTGCATGAGAAGAGTTTGAACTCTCTCCTTTCTCGTAGATGGGATCTCGCACGACATCGATAGTAGCCACCCCTTTGTCTCGTCCTTGTGATGGATTTCCTCCACCCACATTCATTCTGACAGCTTCGGCACCTCTTGCTCCGTTGTTAGGACAATTTCGCTGGAAATGAGAACCTCCACACGTCCAACAAGTGATTCCTCCAAAGTTACCTTGGTTGCCTCCAAAGTTACCTTGATTTCCTCGGTTGGGATTGTTGTCGTAACCTCTTTGACCTCCTCCTCCACCTTTGTTCCTCCATTCTCGTAACTGCACCACATTTATCTTGAGATCCGCAAGAGTGTCAGTGATGCTCTTCAGCTCGGCATGAAAATCAGAGGTGGCAGTAGACATCGTTGTTGGGACAAACGGTCTTGGCACCACCGTTGGAGTAGGAGCTGACGTTGAAGCAATCACCAATTGTGATGGTGCAGGTGCGATCGTTGTGGCTACACCAGGAGTCGGAGTTGACACCAGAGCAGCATGATGAGGTTGGATGATATCTCCTTCATCCAAACTCTCTTCCATATTTGTCGCTATCTTGATGGCCTCCGCTTTGGTTGCTGGCTTCTCGTACCTCACTTGGGTTCGAATTGAAGGTCTCAACCCTCCCACCAAGTTCTTGGTCAGCACTGCTCCAATCCCCGCCATCGTTAGTTCCACATTGTCTCCACTCTTCCGTAGGACCGTCCGAAACCGTTGCTCCAACTTATCCACCCTTTCGGCATATTGCCGAACTTTCTCGTCGTCACGTTGCTTCAAATGAGTAAGCTCCACCATGAGCTTCTCATAACTCTCTTCTGGAAGAAATTCTTCGATGAGTGCATTACTCAACGTCTCCCATGTGTCCTCAACTGCACCAGGTGTCTGGCTCTTCACTCGGTCTTCATACCACGTAAGAGCAAAATCTTCTAAAAACTCTGGCAGTAACAACACCCATTCTTCCTTCCTTCTCACGTTGTTTCCGATGCAACCCCTTTTGAAGTCTCGAACAAACGGTTCTACATCTTCATTGTCCTTCCCATGAAACACGGGTAGCTTTCCCATCTTGTAACTACTCTTTCTACTCTTCTAATCGTCGTGCAATAACTACTCGCTAAAAGAGTACGAACATCACCAATTCCATTCGCGAATAATCTACCATAGGTAAAATGAAAGGAAATGGTTGTAACAACACCTCTTGTGCCATCTCTTCTCCCAAGGTAATCATGAGTCTGAGTCGCATCACCGCCTTCTCCACCATTCGAATGACGATCTCCATCACAACTCAACCGAGTCCTCTTTTGAAGTCGACAACTTCTCCGTCTCAGCTCTTTGAGTCTCGTCCAACTTCTCGACTACTGACGTAAGTAGGGCGGCCACATCGACGCACTTGTGTCCTCTTGATAGATCACCCACTCCACAACTTGGACAAGGATCTTCGCCTAGAAGATGAATTGGCGCTGGTGACGATGGACCCACTCGAAGACTTAAATCAGTAAACTCCCGCTTCCCTTTAGCTCTCTCGGTTCTGATTCTAGTTGGACAATTCACTACTTTATGTCCCAACCCTCTACAGAAATAACACCACAAGTCGGTTTCTACTCTTCTCCTCGGAGATTCTACTTGAGGTTTTGTACTAGGGTTCTCAAACTCAACGATAATCTCTTTCGAGCTCTCTCCGACGCTTACTATGACATCTAAACCTTGAGGAAGGTTTCTAAGTCTAACTTTCCAATCTTTTGAATTTCCACTCATGTTGCACCTTCTCAACCATTAAGTGGACAAAATATCATAGAGGAAAATAATTCTACATTACTTTCTTAACTCTTCCGAGCTTTATATTAGAAATCGTGCATTATACATGCTATACACGAAATAAAATCTAATCTAATATTAACTATCAAAGATATGATCCTCCTCACCCTCGTTTGTACTCATCACAACAGACATCTTGAACTCACTCTTGTAAGGATCCAACTCTATTTCACCAGGAGCATTCGTGGCCTCCATAGTGAATGATGCTTTAAACTCGACTTTCTTCAAATCTGTGCCAATTGTCGCGGAAGCTTCTTCGTATAGAGTAAAGAGGGCACCCCAAGTGCTATAGATGCGTGTTCGTAACTCATCTATACTTAACTTGGGCTTCTCCGTCTCTGTTCGAACTCCTAAACGTCTCTTCTTCCACCTCGTCATTCGAACTGGATTCCCCATGACGTATCTTCAAGACCTCCTTGTATGCCGAAACGTATCTCTCTTAGTTGGTAAGAGATCTCTCCAAGATTTTTGTGGTCTCCAGTAGCTCAACCTCCAAGCTACTAAATCATGAAGTTTCAACAGAAACTTCCCTAATCAGAAGAGATGGTGATGACTGTACAAATTTTCAGAGAACTGAAATTTGTATATTTTCACTTCCCTCATGGTTGTCAACCCCCTCCACTTTGAAAAATCCTTTCTCCCTCTTCAGACCTCATCTTCTCATGATTTCTTTTGTCCTGGATAGCTTATCAGCCACTCTAAAACACTGGAAAGTTTCTCAGGAAAATAAAATTCACAGAAAATCTGACACTGACTGTAAACTTTTTCCAGAGAACAGAATTCCTCAACTCTCACGAATAGACCCCCTCAATTTTGAAAAATCATTGCTCCCTCTCTAGACCACCTTTTCCTATGATTTCTTTTGTCTTAGATAGGTTATCAGCCAATCTAAAACACTGGAAAGTTTCACAGGAAAATAAAATTCACAGAAAAGTTGACAGCGACTGTACAAATTTTCCAGAGAGCAGAATTTCTAAACTCACAAATTTCTCTCCTCTAATAACTTTTCTCTCCTCCTTTCTCTACAACTCTTGTTGCACCTTCTTTCAACTCTCCTCAAACCCTTTCTAAGTGAACAAGATGTAAAGAATGACTTCGAACGCGTCATATATCACTACGGGATACACGAAAGGTTCTAACGTTGCTAACATCGCGTTAGCTCTCTCTCCTCCCAACGTTCTCTCCATGTGCTCTCTCATAATCTCCTTTTGTCGAATATAGAACTGAACTCTAAACATCGTTCAACGATCCCTTCAAGTGAGGTCCCGGCAACGGAACCAAAAATGTAAACCCTCCGCGGTCCTAACGATCAACTACCCCCCGATCTCTTAACCTCCACGATCGTCATCCACGAATCTGCAACTATCGGGCCTGTCTCTCACTCAGGGGTCACCTCTGATGGCTTTGATGGAAGCACACCATGAATCTTGAAGGGAAAAATGCTAAGTTCACTCTCATTCATACACCCACAAACTTATCAACTAAAATCTCCATAATCTCATCCACTAAAATCCTCTATTCTAACGACGTCTCTCAAGTTCTCACATGCTAAAAATGTCCCACACTCTCTATATTACTCAAGTTGTCATTACGACAATGTGAAAACAAGGATGAGGAGCTCTTCTCTACTCCTCTATTTATACATTCTAGGTTTTTACTTTGGTACCCTCGGTAACTCAGCCGTAACTACTTTTACCGGGTTTTACTAAGATATTACTTAAGGTAAAAGCATTGATCACATGGGCTTTTTACCTTTTCACATGGGCTTATTCCTTCAAAGTCAACAACTTCTAGAAGGATTCTGGAATATTCTCAAGGAATCTCGAATTTCCACCCCCCCTCTACACTAGGACCCACTAAAAAGGAAACATGTGGAATCTCTTCTTGTTTTTAATGCCCACAAAGTCCACAACTTTAATCCAACCACTAATATCAAGTCAAAAAGGAGATAAGAGATACTTTCCACCTCCTTTCTACCTTTTAGACAAGATGACAAGATAGTAGTGCTCACTCTTTAGCAAATATCTGAATTCTGCCAAAAGTACAGCTAAGTTTAACCATAACTAACTTTTAGCTAGTCATGACTAACTTGATACCTCCTAAAAGTACTTTGGCAGCAAATAAACATTCTCAACCCTTAGTTATAACTAAACACCTTACTAATTGACAAACTTCCTATGTGTAACATAGGTCGTTACAGTACAGACGGAGCTAGCATATTTGGGTACCCCGGCGGGAGGACACCTGACGCCCTTCCTCTGCTACTTGTATGTAGCCATGGGGGATCTTAAGGAAGATCAGATGGTAGTGTATGGGCCAACGGAGCGACAGGAGGTGAAGGAGGAGACCTCAGAAGACGATGACCGAGAGGCAGCAGCAACGTCCCCTCCCACTCTGATGCTACAGCTGAGGCCCGGCTCTCACCAGAAGACGCTTCTGGTGAGGGAAGATGAGTCTAGTGGGTCGGAAGACGCCACGCCACTGAGGAAGATGGGTCCCAGAAGTGTACCGAGGACACCCATCTCCCTCATTCATTCAGGATCGGAGTCCGACTCGGAAGAAGACCTGCTGAGTACCCGATCAGAGCAGAAGACTACTTCTGCAACGCCTGGGAGTCTTCCGAAGACTCCAGAAGACGAAGGATGGATGGGCACTCCTGCTGTGATGCGAGGAAGCGCAAAGAAGAGAGCCGCTCCTGCCATGAGGAGTCTCCCACCCCGGAAGATGAGAAGAGTAGCTTCTTCTCGTGCGCAGAAGATGAAGGCCGTAGTGGTGGAAGAGGCTTCCTTGTCTCTGGAAGACGAAGTCGACACCGCGGAGCGAGTGGTGGAGATGAACTTATCTTCCGCAGGAAGACGACTGGAGGAGTTCAGTGCCTCCTTCCAGAAGGAGATGGGCCAACGGAGCGCCAGGAGGACACCTGACGCCCTTCCTCTGCTACTTGTATGTAGCCATGGGGGATCTTAGGGAAGATCAGATGACAGTGTATGGGCCAACGGAGCGACAGGAGGTGAAGGAGGAGACCTCGGAAGACGACGACCGAGCGGCAGCCGCAACGTCTCCTCCCACTCTGATGTCACAGCTGAGGCTCGGCTCTCACTAGAAGACACTTTTGGTGAGGGAAGATGAGTTTAGTGAGTCGGAAGACGCCACGCCACCGAGGAAGATGGGTCCCAGAAGTGTACCGAGGACACTCATCTCCCTCATTCATTCAAGATCAGAGTCCGACTCGGAGAAAGTACTGCTGAGTACCCGATCGGAGCAGAAGACCGCTTCTGCAACACTTGGGAGTCTTCCGAAGACTCCAGAAGACAAAAGAAGAAGGGATACTCCTACTGCGATGCGAGGAAGCGTAGTGAAGAGACCCGCTCTTGCCATGAGGGATCTTCCACCCCGGAAGATGAGAAGGGTAGCTTCTTCTCGTGCGCAGAAGATGAAGGCCATTGTGGTGGAAGAGGCTTCCTTGCCTCTGGGAGACGAAGTCGACACCGCGGAGCGAGTGGTGGAGATGAACTTGTCTTCCGCAGGAAGACGACTGGAGGAATTTAGCGCCTACTTCCAGAAGGAGATCCAGCCAGCTATGGAGTTGCTGGAGAGGAGAGCGAGGGCACAGGAGAAGCCCTTACAACCTGGATTCGGCCTGCGCACTTTGCTGCGACAAGGGGAAGACCAGAAGAAGACGGAGTCGCTGGAAGCTAGTCTCCGCACCACGGAGAAGCTTGCAGCTAGGTACAAGGCGGAAGCAGCCGCTTCTGCCAAGGAGCTGGTGCAGCTTCGGAAGAGCAACCAGGAGTTGTAGGCACGGGTACAGCAGTGCAATCAGGAAGTCACCCGAGTGCGGGAGAAGATCACCACCCTCGCAGAAGAGCAGACCAAATGGAAGACGCAGCGAGAAGCCGCGGAAGCGCGAGCTGCAGCTGAGAAGACGCAGCGGGAAGCAGCAGAGGCCCGTGCACAGAAGATGTTGGCACAGTCGGTGGAAGCGCTTCGGAAGAAGTTCAACTACACCGCAGGTAGGAAGTTACTTACCTTAGCTGGAGGATGGGACAGCGAGTCCAAAGCGATGTTGGTGGAATGTCGGGAGAGCATGTTCAGGTACTTGGATCGATAGGTAGAAGGAGTGAAGACACTTTATGGTCTTCTCTCGCTTCCGACCCCTGCAACCGCATCTTCCCACGCTCCAGCACCATCGACTGGATCCGGAATGGAGAAGGAGGAGTTCGATCTCGCTGTACACTTGGTGGTGACAGCGTTGGAAGCCGAGAAGACTCCAGAAGACGCCCCGGAAGACAAGATGTCTTCTGAAAGACAGGAAGACGAGCCATCTTTCCAAGTATTCCGCGTGGAGGAAGCGACTTCCCCGGATCCCCATGAGGTCCCCATGGTCTCTAGTCCCGCACCCGTGCCTCAGAAGACAGAAGAAGCACCGGTCGACTCCGCTTCCCAGAAGACGCTTCTGTCTTCCAAAGTAGAAGCCGAAGCCGAGGAAGACGCAGCAGCAGCGACAGCAGAGCCAGCAAGAGACGATGAGGAGGAAGCCACCTCAGTGACACCCGAGGTAACTACAGGGCTTTCTAGCTTATCAGAAGCCGCATTAGGAGCTCCGATAGGAGCAGATCAGGTAGAGATTGCCTCCGTGCAATCTGAGTAGTTAGTAACTTCATTCATCATTCCAAATATAGTAGAATCGAACATGTTATCTTAAGGGTGGCAATTTTCCCATGTAATATTAGTTAGGACACCATGTGGCAGCATAGGTAGCGTAGGAAGGACAAGGCAGATGACCAATTCGGGCAGGGGAACCGCTTGCATGTGAGGTAGCAACCCTCCTGTCAACGCCTCTCTCTCCCTGGTGGTCGCCTCCCCTGGTTCTCACGGCAGCAACATAAGTAGGATAGCAGAGTAGGAGATAGAGTTCTGTCTGTGCTACCAGTTCTGTAGAATTCTGTAGCGACTGCACACATCGATTCAATGGTGCAGGCGGACGAGACACATTAGAGCAGAGACACAGGATAGACAGTCTTAGCTCACTACACCCGTTGTTGGAAACATACAAATAGTCTTGGAATATACAGAAGGGGTCTGCATACTCGTACCATCAGTGGTTCGAAGATGTAGGTAGAAGTAGTGGACAGTCTGGGAACAGGGAACGGCATCCTCGTGCAGTCTTGTTAGCTAGGCAGGTGTGTCGAGGAGTAGACGCAGGAAGTAGAGGGAGTGAGCTTCCCAATGCCATTGTGACTTCTTCTCGGGGAATAGATTGTGGATTTGAGTGCAGAAGCTTTGTCCATGTCTTCTGGATGGTGGGTTCATTGAATTCACTCCCAATTGTGCATGGGAAATGTTCTTCTTGAGTGGCGGTGACTGTCAGCAGTTGTGGAAGTGTAGCTTGACTCGTTCAGTAGAGCACTTGGGATCTACGTACGAACGGTCTTCTAGGTAAGGGATCCCGGAAGACAGAGCAGTCAGAGCAGCGAAGTGAAGAAGAAAGAAGCCTTCTTCCCACAGCAGAAGACGACATCCTCGAGTAGAAGACGGTGCTACTGTACTCACGTTTGTTGTCTTCCTCCCCAAACAATTACAAGCAGAGATGGCTTGTTAGTCAGGATCCAGACTAGAAGCCTGTCGGAATCTTAATTCCCTCTTTTCATCTTGTTTTCTCTTGTTTGGATTTTCTCATCTTCCCCATCTTCTCCCATCTTCCCCATCTTCTTACCTTCTTCTAGTGAGTTTCCGATACTTCTATTGAGCTTCCGTGAAGATGAATGTCGTTGTAGTGCTACAGGAAGACAACTTCCGTAGGCAGAAGCCTGGGAAGGCTACATGGGGCATACACCCTGTGATTTATCTAACCCGTTGGAATGTGAGTGTGAGAATAAGGTGTAACGACCGTTGCTAGTCGACTTCTGCGAAGCAGGGCAGCCTTCTGGAGGTGTGAGAAGACGAGCTGAACCCCCAGAAGACGAGAATCGCTTCGGGAAGACGGTATCGAGAAGACCGGAAGAAGCAACCTGGAAGCAGGAAGATCGTCTTCCCGAGCTTCTCTGTGAATAGTTGTGTGATATTTTAGTTGGTAGTTGTTGGTTTAGTTCCAGAGCCCCATTTGGCGTGTCTGGAAGACGTGTGGTTTTGTGTGGTTTTGTGAGAAGACGGGATTTCTAGACAAAACCCGTGTGTTTGTGTGTTTGAACAGATCTTAGAACTTAGAGCAGCGTTACTTGTGCAAATCCTCTGTGGGAACGATATCTTGTATACTAAATGGGCAAAAGGAGAAATCCTGCATCACTATAGTTACTAACTACTCTGATTGCTCGGTGACAATCTCTACCTGATCTGCTCCTATCGGAGCTCCTAACGTGGCTTCTGATAAGCTAGAAAGCCTTGCAGTTACCTCGGGTGTCACTGAGGTGGTTTCCTCCTCATCGTCCTTGGCTGGCTCTGCTGTCGCTGCTGCTGCGTCTTCCTCGACTTCGGCTTCTGCTTCGGAAGACAAAAGCGTCTTCTGGGAAGCGGAATCGATCGATGCTTCTTCCGTCTTCTGAGCCATTGGTGCGGGACTAGGGACCATGGCGACCTCATAGGGGTTCGGGGAAGTCGCTTCCTCCACTCGGAATACCTGAGAAGACGGTTCGTCTTCCTGTCTTCCAGAAGACATCTTGTCTTCCGGGGCGTCTTCCGGTGTCTTCTCGGCTTCCAACGCTGTCACTACCAAGTGCACAGCGAGGTCAAACTCCTCCTTCTGCATTCCGGAACCAGTCGATGGTGCTAGAGCGTGGGAAGATGCGGTTGCAGGTGTCGGAAGCGAGGGAAGACCATAAAGTGTCTTCACTCCTTCTATCTGCCGATCTAAGTACCTGAACATGCTCTCCCGGCATTCCACCAACCTTGTCTTGGACTCGCTGTCCCATCCTCTAGCTAAGGTAAGTAGCTTCCTACCCGCGGTGAAGTTGAACTTCTTCCGAAGCGCTTCCACCGACTGTGCTAGCATCTCTTGTGCACGAGCCTCCGCTGCTTCCCGCTGCGTCTTCTCAACTGCAACTCGCGCTTCTGCGGCTTCTCGTTGCGTCTTCCAAGTGATCTGCTCGTCTGCGAGGGTGATGGTCTTCTCTCGCACTCGGAGGACTTCTTGATCGCGCTGCTGCACGCGCGCCTGCAACTGCGGAGACTAGCTTCCAGCGACTCCGTCTTCTTCTGGTCTTCTCCTTGTCGCAACAAGATGCGCAGGCCGAATCCAAGTTACAAGGGCCTCTCATGAGCCTTCGCTCTCTTCTCGAACAACTCCATAGCTGGCTGGATCTCCTTCTGGAAGTAGGCGCTAAATTCCTCTAGTCGTCTTCCTGCGGAAGACAAGTTCATCTCCACCACTCGCTCCGCGGTGTCGACTTCGTCTCCCAGAGGCAAGGAAGCCTCTTCCACCACAATGGCCTTCATCTTCTGCGCACGAGAAGAAGCTACCCTTCTCATCTTCCGGGGTGGAAGATCCCTCATGGCAAGAGCGGGTCTCTTCATTGCGCTTCCTCGCATCGCAGTAGGAGTATCCCTTCTTCTCTTGTCTTCTGGAGTCTTCGGAAGACTCCCAGGTGTTGCAGAAGCGGTCTTCTGCTCCGATCGGGTACTCAGCAGTTCTTCCTCCGAGTCGGACTCTGATCTTGAATGAATGAGGGAGATGAGTGTCCTCGGTACACTTCTGGGACTCATCTTCCTCGGTGGCGTGGCGTCTTCCGACTCACTAAACTCATCTTCTCTCACCAAAAGTGTCTTCTAGTGAGAGCCGAGCCTCAGCTGTGACATCAGAGTGGGAGGGGACGTTGCGGCTGCCGCTCGGTCGTCGTCTTCCGAGGTCTCCTCCTTCACCTCCTGTCGCTCCGTTGGCCCATACCCTGCCAGCTGATCTTCCCTAAGATCCCCCATGGCTACATACAAGTAGCAGAGGAAGGGTGTCAAGTGTCCTCCCGCCGGGGTACCCAAGTACGCTAGCTCCGTCTATACATAGTTGTGGATGTACGCGCTCCAGTAGATGGGCACTCTGTCATCCCACACTGATTCCAGGAACTCCACGTCCTGATCTCCTAAGTACCTTGTCTTTTGCGCTTTCCCCTTGGGAAAGAGATGCAGAAACAACTTCGCCAGAAGTCGCTTCTTCGGCTCTCGGTAAGATTCTATCTTCCAACCGTTCCTCCCCTGCCTGTCTTCCTTGAAAAGACAGGTGGTGCTCCCAGGCACATGCCACGAACTCACGATCTTGGGCAAGATCTTCTTCTCGAACCAATATCCTCGGTTCTCGGATTCTGGTTGTGAAAAGCCCTTCGTCACCAATCTTCTGTCTAGGAAGATGGCCTTCCTCGAGCTACTCCTGTCTTCGCAGGTACACGGTTACGCGGTGGCAACGCTGCCCACACCTCCTCCAGAAGTCACTTATCTGCGAGGTTCCAATCCCATAGGAAGAAATCGAGACCCAACTCCTTGAGAAAAGACGTGGCCTCTGCCAACTCTGCTGCTGGTAACACCAACCCTCGAGGATGCATCGACATACTGGAAGATCTGTTGCACTAAGCCACAAGCACCTACTATGAGCTGAAGGCTCAGTCCTTCCCAAGTGCCCACAGTCTAGCTTCTACTTTTCAGAAGACGAAACTAGTCTTCCAGAAGACAGCTACTCCGTCTTCCGGGATTCTAACAGTACTTCCTAGATAGCTCTCGTCTTCCGAGCTATATCTAAACAATCCTATCTAAGCAAGGCCTCGCATGGATTACCAAGAAGACAACCCACCTTGCATTACATCCTACTTCCTATCAGAAGATACAAGATTCGCGAAACATCAAGTGCATAACAGGTTCGGAAGATGGTTGCGGGCTCCTGCGGTGACAGTGGCCTCTGGGAAGACACTCGAGACAGCTTCCGATTCAATGTCTTTCTCGGAAGACCTCCCGAAGTCAGACTTCCCTTCACTGGTCTCATCTGTCTTCGTCTTCCTACGTGCAATCTATCCTCACAACAGACTCAAGACAATTGCACTCTGTTCTTCTGACTTCTCACCTCTCATACGCACTTTGAAGAAGCTTGTTGCTCGGTGGGAAAACATGACCCTCGACCATTCACTCCAGATTCTGCCAGCAAGACTTCTCACACTCTCTTCTAAGTTCGGGAAGAAGAAGGAACGGCTGCTATGGATCGGACAGAAGAGATCCGAATGGACCCTCGCGTCTTCTCGCTCATTTTGCCAGCCTTCCAGTCTTCTAGTCTCTCTAGGAAGATGGGGAGTTGAGAAGCTTGGAAGACCGGGAGGCACAGGCCTAGTTCCCGACTTCCAACTTCTCGAAATAACAAAACAACTCACCACACCACTCAGGATTCGTACCAAATCTCTCTAAACACAAAAGCAAAGCAAATCCACTCTTGATACGAATTGTGTTCAGTCGACTTCCGAAGACAGTCTTCCGAAGACAGTCTTCCGAAGATGGTCAAGTTTAAGAAGCGTCTTCCGAAGATGTTCTGATCTTCCGAATCGTCTTCTGTTCCAAGTTTCGGGGGTAGTGAGGTAGTAGGGTAGAGAAATTGATAGTTGGGGTCTCCAATTTTGAGGGCTAGAAGTAGGGAAGCTCGAATTGAGCTCGGGAAGAAGCAAGGAGATGTCTTGACAGAAATTGAGCAGCGCTTCCGCGCCCAATGTCTCAATAGAAAGAATGGGGGGTGGGATAATCGATCAGGCTGCATGCACACAATCAAAGAAGCGCGGGGAGTACCAAGAAAAGGCGAGAAGAAGTGGGAAGGGGAAAGAAAAGGGAGAAGAACCTCTACAGTCTTCTTCGGCTCCCCGAGTTGCCTTCGACCTCCGCGCGCTTCTGGCTCTTGTCTTAGCTTCCAATGCGACTCCTCTCGACTGCGCCTGCTGTCAATTTCGGTCCACACCTCGAGTCCACCTTCGCTTCTACTCGTCACTCTCCACTGTCAGATTCTCGGGAGCTTCACAGAAAACGCCTTCGCTCTCTGCTGTTTGTGCTCCAACAATTCGATCTCACCCTTCGCCTAGCTGCCAACTTGTTCTCTCCTACCTCGATGTCCTCACTCGATTCCTCTCTCAATGCTAACTCGCGAAGCTCACTCTCTCAATCGATCTTCTCAAGCGCGCTGTGCTACGGGAAGTTGGAATGCGCCTAATGTGCTTCCTCACGCATCTTCCCCGCAGATTAGGGGTTCTCGACCTTGGGTGTCTTCCTGACCTACCTACCTATTCGGTGCGCCCCAGTAGGTACACCTACTGTCTTACCCGAAAACTCGTGGTTGGTCCTTCACGGTCGCTGTCTTCTGGAAGACAGGTGTCTTCCACCGTCTTCTCGTCTTCCGCCGTCTTCTCATCTTCTGAAGACGCAACTGAGAAGACGTTCTTCCGAAGACGGTCGTCTTTCGAAGAAGTCAACTTCTTATTACAAACAGCTCTTAAGATCATCTTCCTGTTAAGGAAGACGTAACCTTAAGTAACAATGCTTCTTCAGTTATACAAACAAGTTATTATTCTTAAAAATTTCAAAAATTCGTGCATCCTGTAATTTGTGGGCACCACACGTGTCTACTCCTTCTTCTTCTTCCGTGTCTTCTTCTCTTGTTCAGATTCAGATTCTGAACTTTTGACTGTAGACTCTTCGGAAGTAGAAAATACTTCCGAATCACTGTTATCAGTTTCAGTGGACTTGGACTTCCTCTTGGACTTCCTAGAAGACTTCTTTGACTTCTTGGACTTCTTCGGGGTCTTTCCTCTGTCTTTCGTCATATTTCGAGTGATGCTCGAAGTTTCATACTGCTCGGCATGCTTCTGTACTTCTACTAAATCATCACCTCCTCCTCTTCTACAGTACAACTCCATATCCTGAGACAATCCTTCCAAGTACCAATCCACGGCTTGCTGGGCACAATAACCGGGTCTTCCTTGGTTTTGAGGGATGTGATCCAGGAGATCTTCAAACCTCTCGGTGTAATCCCGCAGTGTCTCCTTCTTCTTTCGTTCGAGCCTCAGAAGTTCTATGAGGGTCATCCGATCATAGCCCACTCCTCTGAACCTATTCAGAAAAGCTGCCTTCAGAGTAGCCCAAGCGGCCATTACTAACCCATCATCCAACATTTTACTCATCCATTTCCTTCCCTTCCCTACGATCAAACTAGGAAATACATGGAGTCTATCGACATCTGAGTCTTCCTTATTGGAGCGAGAGATGGTCTCGAACATCATGATGAAGTCGTCCGTGTCAGCATCATCGTCGTACGGATGGTACTTCTGCCGAGTGTGGGAAGCCATGTCGATTGCCGGCTGGTGCGACTGCCAACTTCTTCCTCCCTCAGGCCCAGGTGGTGGAGATGATATTCTCGAAGGTCCAGGCCTGTCTGAATCACGAAGGTCGTCTTCTGAGTCAGAACTACTGTCGCTGTCACCTTCTGAGACGTCTGGAACGATCTCCTCTAGTCTTCCTTCACCTTGAGAAGCTTCTTCCGTACTTGGGAAGACGTCTTCCGAGTAATCAGTACCAAAATCTACTTTATACATGTGATCACCCGATTGGCTTCTGTCTTCTCCAAAGATTATGCTCGAGATGGAAGGCTCTTCCAACTCTACTGATCTGATCTTCCTGAGCTCTTCTTCTTTCCTTTGGTATCTCAGAGATATCCGCTGCTCTCTAGAAGCGGTTCGCTGGGGTGACTGTACCCACTCAGGATCTTTACCCGTGCGTCTTCTGCTTCTTCCTCTGGTCGGAGACATCCACCAGAGTGCTGAGAACAGACGTCCCTCTTCTTCTAATACTAGATCCGGCAGACTGGATGTCTGAACAACCGATCGCAGGTTCGGAACGTCTTCTTCTCCTGTTTCCTGTTGTACTCACTGCAGTCTTCCAAGATCGAGTCTTCCAAGAAGCTCTTGGAAGCGGGGAAGCAGCTTCTTCCAGTTCCCCTTGATGTATCTTATCAGCTTCTGGTTGCGGTTCCTGTCTTCTAGCAAGATAGAGTCCCACAACACATTCAACTACAACCGAAGTTAGTTCGAAATGAACCTAACTACTAGCACACAGATCCAAGAAGCTTAGAACAGAAGTTACTAAGATGAAATCCACGGCAGCGGCGCCAAAAATGGTGCTCACTATATGTAGTGTCGCAAGATTACTCCTTTTGCCCATTTAGTATACAAGATATCGTTCCCACAGAGGATTTGCACAAGTAACGCTGCTCTAAGTTCTAAGATCTGTTCAAACACACAAACACATGGGTTTTGTCTAGAAATCTTGTCTTCTCACAAAACCACGCGTCTTCTAGACACGCGAAAAGGTGCTCTGGACCTAAACAAACAACTACTAACTAAAATATCACACAGCTATTCACTGAGAAGCTCGGGAAGACGCTCTTCCTGCCTCCAGATCGCTTCTTCCGGTCTTCTCGATACCGTCTTCCCGAAGCAATTCTCGGCTTCTGGGGGTTCCACTCGGCTTCTCACACCTCCAGAAGACTGTTCTTGCTTCACAGAAGTCGACTAGCAACGGCTGTTACACCTTACTCTCTCTTACATTCCAACGGGTTAGATTAATCACAGGGTGTATGCCCCCTGTAGCCTTCCCAGGCTTCTGCCTACGGAAATGGTCTTCCTGCAGCACTACAACGACATTCACCTTCACGGAAGCTCAATAGAAGTCTCGGAAGCTCACTAGAAGAAGGTAAGAAGATGGGGAAGAAGGGAAAATCCAAAGAAGAGAAAACAAGATGAAAAGGAGAAATTAAGATTCCGACAGGCTTCTAGTCCGGATCCTGACTAACAAGCCATCCCTGCTTGTAATAGTTTGGGGAGGAAGACAACAAACGTGCGTACAGTTCCACCGTCTTCTACTTGAGGATGTTGTCTTCTGCTGTGGGAAGAAGGCTTCTTTCTTCTTCTCTTCGCTGCTCCGACTACTCTGTCTTTTGAGATCCGTTACCCATCAGACCGTCCGTACGTAGATCCAAAGTGCTCTATTGGACGAGCCAAGCTGCAATTCCACAACTACTGACAGTCACTGCCACTCAAGAAGAACGCTTCTCATGCACAATCGGGAGTGAATCCAAGAAAACCCACCACCTAGAAGACATGGACAAAGCTTCTGCACTCAAATCCGCAATCCATTCTCCGAGAAGAAGTCACATTGGCATTGGGAAGCTCACTCCCTCTACGTCCTGCGCCTACTCCTCGACACAACAGTCTAGCCAACAGGACTGCACGAGGATGCCGTTCCCTGTGCCTAAACTGTCCACTACCTCTATCTACATCTTCGAAACACTGCTGGTAACGAGCATGCAGACCCCTCCGGTATAATCCTAGTCTATTCGTATGTCTCTAACATCGGGTGTAGTGTGTGTATAATTGTCTGCACCGTAAAATGTGTGTGCAGCAGCTAGCCTGATTTCCTATGCTGCAATCCTACTTATGCCTTCTACCACGAGAAAAACAAAGGAGAGGACCACCAGAGAGAGATGGGCGCTGTCAGAAGGCTGCCACTCCACATGCAAGCCGTTTCCTTTTCCTGGTTTAGCCCTCCACTTTGCTGTTCCTACGCTACTTATGCTGCCACATGGTATCCTAACTAATTTTACACTGAAAAACTGCCACCCCTAAGATAGCATGTTCGATCCTACTAAATTTGGAAAATGTCAACGTCGGTTGTGTTTACTATCTACTCTGATTGCTCGGAGGCAACCTCTACCTGATCTGCTCCTACTGGAGCTCCTAACGCGGCTTCTGATAAGCTAGAAAGCCCTGCGAACACCTCGGGTAACACTAATGTGGCCTCTCCATCATTCTTCACTGGCACTGCTGTCGCTCCCGCTGCTTCTTCCTCGGCTTCGACTTCGGCTTCCGACTCTGCTTCTGCTTCTGGTTCTGGTTCTGGTTCTGCTTCGGAAGACGGAAGCGTCTTTTGGGAAGCGGAGTCGACTGGTGCTTCCTCGCTCTTCTGGAGCATTAGTTCGGTACTAGGGACCATGGCGACCTCATAGGGGTCCGGGGAAGTCGCTTCCTCCACGCGGAATACCTGGGAAGACGGTTCTTCTTCCTGTCTTCCAGGGCTTCTTCCGGAGTCTTCGCTCTCTTCTCCAGCAACTCCATAGCTGGCTGGATCTCTGAGTGGAAGAAGGCACTGAACTCTTCCAATCTTCTTCCCGTAGAAGAGAGGTTCATCTCCATAATCCGATCAGAGGTGGCGACCTTGTCTTCTAGAGGCAAGGATGCCTCTTCCACCACTATGATCTTCAACTTCTACATACGGGAAGAAGCTACTCTTCTCATCTTCCGGGGTGGAAGATCTCTCCCCATGGTAGAAGCGGTCTTCTTTACTGCGCTTCCTCGCATCGCAGTAGGAGTATCCATCCATCCTTTGTCTTTTGGAGTCTTCGGAAGACTCCCTAGTGTGGCAGAAGCGGTCTTCTGCTCAACTCGAGTACTCAAGGACTCCTCCGGTGAGTCGGACTTCGATCCCGAATGAATGAGGGAGGTGATCCTCCTAAGTACACTTTTAGGACCCATCTTCCTCGGAGGCGTGGCGTCTTCCGACCCACTAGAGTCATCTTCTCTCACCAGAAGCGTCTTCTGATGAGTGCCGGGCCTCAGCTGCGGCATCAAAGTGGGAGGGGGAGTTGCAACTGCTGCTCAGTCGTCTTCTTCCGAGGTCTCCTCCTTCGTCTCATGTTGCCATGTTGGCCCATACTTCACCAACTGACCTTCCGTGAGATCCCCCATGGCTACGTACAAGTAACAGCGGAAAGGTGTCAAGTGTCCTTCCGCCGGTTCCGTCAAGTGTCCTTCCTTCCGTCTGTACATATATGTGGAAGAATGAGCCCCAGTTGACGAGCACTCCTTCATCCCACACTGCTTCCAGGAACTCCAAGTCCTGATCTCCAAGGTACCCCGTCTTCTACGATTTCCCCTTGGGAAAGAGATGCAGAAACAGCTTCGCCAGAAGTCGCTTCTTTGGCTCCCGGTAAGATTCGATCTTCCACCCGTTCCTACCCTGCCTGTCCTCCATGAAGAGGCAAGTTGTGCTTCCAGGCACATGCCACTCACTCACGATCTTGGGTAAGATCTTCTTCTCGAGCTAATAACCTCGGTCCTCGGATTCTGATCTGTGGAAGGCCCTACGCCACCAATCTTCAATCCAGGAAGATGGTCTTCCTCGAGCTACTCCTGCCTTCGCAGGTACACGGTTGCGAGGTGGTAATGCTGCCCAAATCTCCTCCAGAAGTCCCTGGTCGGCGAGGTTCCAATCCCACAGGAAGAAGTCGAGATCCAACTCCTTGAGAAAGGGCTTGGCCTCGGCCAACTCTGCTGCCGGTAACATCAACCTTCGAGGATGCATCGACATACTGGAAGATCTGTTGCACTAAGCCACAACGTTCTTACTGTGAGCTGAAGGCTCAGTCCTTCCCAAGTGTCCACAGTCCAGCTTCTACTTCTCAGAAGACGAAACTAGTCTTCCAGAAGACAGCTACTCCGTCTTCCAGGATTCTAACAGTGCTTCCTAGATAGCTCTCGTCTTTCGAGCTACATCTAAACAATCCTAACTAAGCAAGGCCTCGCATGGATTCCTAAGAAGACAACCCACCTTGTATTACATCCTACTTCCTATCAGAAGATGGAAAATGTGCGAGAAGCAAAGCGTATGAACAAGTTCCAGAAGATGATCGCGGCTCCTGCGGTGACAGTGGCCTCTGGGAAGACCCCCGGGACAGCTTCCGATTCAATGTCTTTCTAGAAAGACCTCCCGAAGTCAGGCTTCCCTTCACTGGTCTCACATATCTTCTTCTTCCTACGTGCAATCTATCCTCACAACAGACTCAAGACATTTGAACTCTGTTCTTCTGACTTCTCACCTCTCATACACACTCAGAAGAAGCTTGCTGCTCGGTGGAAGACATGACCCTCGACCATTCTCTCCAGATTCTGTCAGCAAGACTTCTCACGACTCTCTCCTAAGTTTGGGAAGAAGAAGGAATGGGCTGCTATGGGTCGGACAGAAGAGATCCGAAATGGACCTTCGCGTCTTCTCGCGCATTTTGCCAGCCCTTCTAGTCCTCTAGTCTCTCTAGGAAGATGTGGATTTGAGAAGCTTGGAAGACCGGGAGGCACAGGCCTAGTTCCCGACTTCCAACTTCTCGAAATAACAAAGCAACTCACCAAGCCACTCGGAATTCGTACCAAGCCTCTCTTAACACCAAACCAAAGTAAATCCACTCTTGATACGAATTGTGTACAGTCGACTTCCGAAGACAGTCAGGCTTCCGAAGCGTCTTCCGAAGACAGTCAAGTTTCAGAAGCGTCTTCCGAAGATGTTCCAATCTTCTGAAGCGTCTTCTGTTCAAGGTTTCGGGGGTAGAGGGATGGTGGGGTAGGGAAATTGATAGCTGGGATCTCCGATTTGAGGGCTAGGGGTAGGGAAGCTCGAATTGAACTCGGGAAGAAGCAAGAAGATGTCTGACGGAAATTGGACAGCGCTTCCGCGCCCAATGTCACAAGAGGAAAAATAGGGATGGGGGAATTGATCGATCAGGTTGCCTGCAAACCACCGAGGAAGCGCGGGGATACCAAATAAAGACGAGAAGCAGTGGGAAGAGAAAAGAACATGGGAAGAACCTCTACTATCTTCTGTCTGCTTCCCGAGTTGTCTTCTTCTTCCGTGCGCTTCCGGCTCTAGTCCCAGCTCCAATGCGACCTCACTGAGCTACTTCCGCCGTCAGCTCCTGACTACACCCCAATCGATTAAGCCGTCCACCTTCAATTCCACTCAGCCGTCCTCCAATGTCAACTTCCGGGAGTCTACAGGAAACACCTTCAGCTCAATATGCTTCCTGCGCTTCAGCAATTCGACCTCGTCTTTCTTCTAGCTTCTAATCGATCCTAACCTCACTCAATTTCACCTTGCTGCCTCCTCACTCGAATCAATCACTCTGAATCGATCTTCTCAACCAAGAAGCGCTCTTGCTGCAGGAAGTTGAAATGCGCTAATGCGCTTCCTGCGCATCTTCCCTGCAGTTTAGGGGTTTCGACCCTCTCGACCTACCTAACCTATTCGGTGCTACCTAGTAGGTATACCTACTTCTGACGTGGTTAAGCTTCCGCGGTTGCCGTCTTCCGGAAGATACGTGTCTTCCGCCGTCTTCCGTCTTCGGAAGACACAACCGAGAAGACGTTTTTCGAAAGACGATCGTCTTCCGAAGAAGTCAACTTCTTATTACAACAAGCTCGTAAGATCATCTTCCTTCTAAGGAAGCCGTAATCTTAAGTAACAACGCTTCTTCAGTTATACAAACAAGTTATTAATCTTAAAAATTTCAAAAATTCGTGAATCCTGTAATTTGTGGGCACCACATACGCCCATCCTCACATGTTTGCGTCCCCGTAAACATCAACGCTTCAGCATTTTTGTTCACGTCCAGTACTTCTTGACACGCCATCCATTTACACGAGTGGTCATCAACGTACCGTCTAACTCTTCTAATTGCAAGGAGCCATTGGTGAAGACCTCCAAGACGCGGTAAGGACCCATCCAGCGGAGATGAAGTTTTCCAGGGAACTTAAGATGTCGATTGTCGTACAAAAGAATCAAGTCCCCATCTACGACGGTTACCTTCTTCAGCTTGCCATCATAGTTCATCTTACGTTGCGCTTGTACTTCGTACGTCTTCTCCAAAGCTGCATTCCGGTCTTCTTCGAACTCTACAAAATTCAGAAGACGCTGCTCCTGGCTTTCTTCTGTAAGTAGGGACCTCTAACTCGATGTAAGTAGGGACCTCTAACTCGATGAGGACAACATGTGTCATGCCATAAGTCAGGTAGAAGGGTGTTCTCTGGATCGTGACCTTAGGTGAAATCCTGAAAGTCCATAACATAGATGGCAATTTCATGTCCGAATCATACGCATGGTTAACAGTTACCTTATTCAGGATATTACATAGAAGACCGTTCCACTTCTCCGTCAGTCCGTTGGCTTTCGGGTTGTATGGCGTCGTCTTCCTATGCTTAATCCTGAAGTATTGGGTCAGGAGGAAAATAGTCTCATTTAAGAAATGAGTACCCCTATTTGATACCAATTCCAGCGGACATCCGTATTGTAAGCCGACCTGTCTCTCACCCAGGGGTACCTCAGATGACTAGGATTACTAGTGCATCTTAATTACAAAGATTCTATCGTACCCATGCTCACTTCACTCAACACTCTGATCCGTATGGTCACATCGGTCTCTCTAATAGCGTTCCTGCAAACAAGTTCTAACCCCACCCTCCACATTGCATCACATAGTACTCAAGGACTCCCAAGGTCTCCAATGCTCACTTTACTTATAGACAGGAAAATGAGAGTCCTTTCCACTCTCTCAACTCCTCCTTATATACTCTACAACTTCTTACCGTGGTAACTTTTACTAAGTTACGTTATCACATGGTAAGTGCGCAATCCAAAATAGTTAAACTTCTAAAGGCTACTAAAATTTAAGAATAGCCCACACATTACTTGTTCTACTTTACTAAAGTAAGAGATTCTCCTACTTTAGCTTTTGTAAAGGGTTAACTTTCCAAACTATCCAATCGGAAGACGACAACAAACTAATACGTCTTTTGAGGAGCATCTCTAGATCTTTGTGCATGACTTTCCATCATGCATCCAATCAGCGATGGTCAACAAAGTTACATACTTTTGAGAAGCATATTTAGAGCTCCGCACTTGTCACATAGTGCCATAGTGAAACCTCTAATAGTTTCCCTAACTTAGTTATAACTATTTCAGCTAGTTATGACTAGTTTTGATCACTCTAGATTTAGATCTTCAAACTAGAGTAACCTATAAGATAGTCATACCTAATGAAATTTATATAAGCACTCACACAAATAATAAGATACTTGTGGTGTGACATTTACCCCCAGACTTAATTTTCACTCCGTCCTCGGAGTGAAGTATCACGTTGATGAAACTTCTTCAGCTTGTCGTGGTTCACTCGGTCGAAGAACGTACCACTCTTTTCTTGAAGATCATAGGTGTCATTACTCCACACTTTGGAGATGATGAAAGGCCTAAAATATCGACGTAAGAACTTCTTTTGAACTCGCTTGTGCCTAATAGTATCCCATAACATCACCCACTCACCCTTTTGAAATGGCTGTAACTTCGTTTTGTTCTTCGCCAAGCGCTTGTCATAGCTCTTCTTCTGTTGTAGCTGGGCCATCTCAATGCGTTGAGTTGCGTCGTCTCTATTCTCCTCTAGCTCCAACAAGGTTTCTCCTCGCTCTTTCTCAGCTATTGGACCACCCTTTCTCTTCAATCCAGCTTGCAAGGTCTGAAAGGTGGTTAGGTCGACCTGGATTGGTAATTTGGATTCCAACCCATACACCATCTTGAAAGGTGAATATCTCGTAGACGTCTTCACTGTTATACGATACTCCCATAGCACCGCATGAAAACGCTTGTCCTAGTTGTGTTTGGCCCCTTCCATGTCAGCATCCTTTGCTAACATTTGACACAAGGTAAAGTTTGTCCTCTCTACCAAACCGTTTGAACTAGGTTTATATGATGTAGTAACCCTCTGAGAAATGGAGAAGTGTGTGCACATAGCAGTAGTCATACCGCTCACAAATTCTCGACCCCTATCAAAAACTAACTCTAAGGGACATCCAAACCGAGTAATGATCCGTGCGTACAGAAATCTACCCATCTCAACTTCTCCAATAGTTACAAGAGATCTAGCTTCTACCCACTTTGTAAGGTAATCTGTGGCTACAACAATATACTTATTGTTGCGAGGGGTGCGATTCAAAGGCCCAACAAAATCTATTCCCCATTTCTCGAAAGGTCCAAGAATCGAAATAGATCTAAGAGGAGTAGAAACACTAGATTTGATAGCGAAAGCTTGACAAACATCACAGGTTTTACAATACGTCAGGCAATCTCTAAACATCCCCCTCCAATGATATCCTGCGTCAAGTATCTTGAGGACCGTCAACTTGCCTGCGAAATGTCCTCCACATACTGGACCGTCATGGAATTCTTCCATGAGTCGTAGAGACTCCTCCTTGCTCGCAGCTCTTCTCAGGACCCCATCAACTCCTTCACGGAATAACACACCTTCCACCACCGAGTAAGGTTGACTTTGTTTCACCAACGCCTTCTTCTCTCTGGTCCGCATCCCATCTGGATAGACACCTTCCCTAACGAAATCCCAAATTTCTTGATATTCTATTGGGATAATAGAGTTGCTCATCAAGACCATCAAATCTTCATCAGGAAAGGTGTCATCCACCGGCTCCTCTTCATCCCCATCGTAAGCTCTAGATAGCAAATCTGCATTCGCGTGTTTCTTTCCTGGTCGATCGCAAATCTCATAGTCGTACTCTGATAATAAGAGCTTCCACCTTGCTAATCGTCCTTCGACCATAGGTTTATTGAAGATGTACTTCAATGTCTTATGATCTGTAACGATAGTGAACTTGCCTCCTATGAGATAATGTCGAAATTTTCTCAGAGCATAGATCACTGCTAATCCTTCTCTCTCTATCACAGAATAATTTCTCTCTGCCTTGATCATTTGCCGACTAGCATATGCAATAGGATGATCTCTACCTTCAACATCATACTGACTTAGAATACATCCTACTGCTATATTTGAAGCATCCGTATATAGAATAAACTGTTTATTCCAATCGGGCTTAACCAAGATTGGAGCTGAAGTAAGAGCTTTCTTCAGTTCCTCAAAGGCGGCTAGAGCTTCTTCATCTCCTAAAATCAACACGTAATCTACTCCCTTCTTCAAATATACCGTCAAAGCATATGCTTTATGTGAGAACAAGAGTATAAACGTTCGATAATACCGCACCATACCTAAAATCTGTCGTAGCTTAGTGAGAGTACTAGGAAAAGGGAGCTCTAAGATCTTCTGCACGTTCTCTGGATCAACGGCAATGCCGTCCTTGGATTCAAGAGTAACCTTTCCTCACACCCAAAAATGCATTTCTCCGGATTGAGAGATGCATTTGCTACATCTAAACATTCTAAGACCTTCACAAGGTGCTCAAAATGCTTCTCCTTACTCTCGTAAACACAAAAGTCATCTATAAAATCTCTCACAAACTTTCCTAAGAAAGGTTCGAACACTTTGTTCATAAACCTTTGAAACGTCGCAGGAGCATTACACAGACCAAATGGCATGACTCGAAATGCAAACGTACCCCACAGAGTAGTGAAAGTGGTCAGGTGTTGATGTTCTGGTGCAATTTTGATCTGGTTATATCCGCTATAACCATCTCCAAAGCTGTACCATTCGTTTCCCACCACTTCTTCCAAGATCTCGTCAATGAAAGGTAGAGGATAATAATCCTTCTTTGTGACCGCATTGAGCTTCTTGTAATCAACACACACCCTCAATTTGCCATTTTTCTTCTTTACGATCACAATGGGTGATACCCATTCAGAATGCTCCACCTCGTAAATGAACCCAGCAGTGTGCAGCTTCTCGATCTCTTCTTTCACCAGATCCGCAATTGGAGGACTCACTCTTCGTTGCTTCTGACTTCTGTCGGAAGGTTTGACTTCCTTCTCTAACTTGATACGATGTTGCTCCAGTGTGACCTCCCTCAGATCCTTGTAACTAAATGCAAATACATGAATGTATTTGCGAAAGATCTCTTCGAAACAACTCTTCTCCTCTTTAGTAACCTTCGATCCATAACGTACGGTGGCAATTCTTCTCTCCACCTCCTCGAGAGTCAACGGTTCTTTGTCTTGATCTCTTTGCACTTCCGGAGAAGGGAAAAGATCCACTACATTCACACCCACTTTCGTTCTTCTCTCTCCTCTTCTGACGATGTATTTTCAGATTCTGAATCTGAAGAATTGGTACCTACATCAGAAGTAGTATCGACAACTTCTGACTCCCAGTAGTTCGATGTGGGTCGATCTGATTCCGACGTCCCAACTTGATCTCCGAGCAATGGAACTTTGATCCGGTGGTGATTCGGTCCGATGCGTAAATAACCTTTGTGCCAGTTATCCGTTGCATGTACTGCTCGAAGCCAAGGTCTTCCGAGTAACATTTCATAACTTGACTCTTTCAAGATTTGAAATGTCATGTTTACTTGCACTCCCATTACTGAAACACAAACTCTCTCCAGCACTCCCAATGGTCTAACTCGCTGTCTGTTAGCCATGCCCACCGTGATACTAGAAGGACGAGTTGGTACTAGATCCAACTTCCTCATGAGTCGTTCTGAGATGACATTTACTGCCGATCCTCCATCGACAAGAACATCTGAGACATCTCTCTCATTGATACGAGCCTCTACTTTTGATGCCTTGTTGCACACCTCTCCTTCACTAGCATCTAAAGCACTCACACCGACAGTAGAAGGATTTACCTTCTTCTTTCGACCTCGTCGGGAGCTTAGACCGCTACGAAGTTCTTTCCTCACCGAAGGATTCAGAGCAATCAACTGTCCCACAGTAATGTTTGCTCGCTGCTTACCCACGTCTTCCACTACATTGTATTTTGGTTGCTCCGTCGAAATTGTGAAATCAGTATTTCTCAATTTCTTTCGCCGTTCTTTGGTTTTTGAAGAAGATTTGCTACTCTGAGTATTTTGACTTGGAGAATCTTCCATCACGACTGGTTCTTCCTTGTCGAAATGCTTCCTCATCCTCTTCCTCTCTTGAGCCAACAGCTCTACAGATTGAAAACCTTCTCGTACATCTCGTGGCTCCAAGATGTCAATGCATGCTACATCCTTGTCCTTGCTTTGTGAAGTTGAAGCTCCATCCGCCGTTCCACCATTACGACTTGGACAATTACGTTGGAAATGTGATCCTCCACACGTAAAACATCCTTGGTTCGTGTAGTTACTTGGTGATCCTTGCGGTGGTCCACCTCTAGACTGATAATTCTCATAACCTCGTGAGCCTCCTCCAACATTTGGACTGCGGTGTTGCAACAAATTCACCATATTGATCTTCAAATCTGCCAGAGACTCTGTCAAACTTTTCAACTCATCACGAAAGTCAGGAGTAACAGATCTAGATGGTACAGTGACTGTAACCGCACTAGTAGGAGCTATCGGAGTCAGATTCTGAAATCGAACAGTCGGAACACTCGCAGACGTCAGAGTTGGCATGCTCGACCCTTGCACATCTCCACATGCTGCCCCAACAGTCATTGGTCGCAAGTTGTCTCCATCCAGACTCTCTTCCATCATGGTTGCGATCTTCACTGCATCAGCCTTCGAAGTTGGTCTCTCATACCGCACTTGGGTTCAAATCTCCGGTCTCAATCCCTCAATAAAATTCTTTGTGAGCATTGCTCCAATGTCCACCATCGTTGGTTCTACTACATCTCCACTCTTTCGTAAAACCACCCGAAACTTTTGTTCTAATTTCTCCACCCTCTCGGCGTAAGTCCTTACTTTCTCTTTCTCTCCTTGTTTGAGATAAGTTACCTCTACCATTAACTTCTCGTAACTTTCATCAGGAAGAAAAGTTTCAATTAAGGCCTCCGTCAATACTTCCCAAGTATCAACTGGAGTCCCCACTACGCTTCTCTTCTTTCTATCCTCATACCATGTCAATGCAGAATTCTCAAGAAATTCAGGTATCAACCCTACCCACTCGTTCTTCTTTTGATCTCCATTGCCAATGCATGCTCCCTCACAAATCCTTCCACGTCTTCTCCATCCTTTCCGTAAAACACCGGAAGTTTCCCCATTCTTCTCTTCTTTTCTTCTTCTTACTCAAGGTACTGCTTGCGGATGTGAAGATCGTACTTCACCGCAACCCACAATTTCCCGTTGAGCTCTCTCCTCTCCAAAGGTTGGAATAAGTTTGACCCTCATGGTCATCTTATCTCTCGTGTGACAGACTATCTCCATCCTCGCTAGAGGTCTTCACTCGTTCCGTTTCTACACTCAACCTTCTCTCGAGACCTTCGGCTACAGTTTCTAGCAAAGCAACCACTACGCTACACTCGTGCTCAACTGGAATCCCGTCCACTCCACATCTAGGACAAAAGGTTGTAAGGTCAATGACGCCTTGTCTAGGGGAAGAAGGACCTATGTGTAAGCTTAAGTCGACCAACCCTCTTCGCTCACGCAAAAGTCTATTCTTCGTAGGACACTTGCTCACTTTATGTCCTTCTTCTCCACACAAAAAGCACCTCGAGTTCTTCTCCTGGTTCTTACGACTACTCTCTGCTTCTTCCTCAAATTCTAGTCGAAATTCTCCTTTCGCCAGATCAGCGATAACTATCACCGCATAGCCTTGAGGGATCTTGCTCAACCTCAATTTCCACTCTTGCTGTCCTTCCATAACGATGATCCGTCATACATCTCTCTCGCTATATAGCTTGTTTGATACTTTTGATCGCTCGACTATCTGCTCACTTAGCAATCTCTCACATTACTAAGTAGAAGCTTAACTTGTCAACCTTGAGCCTCAGAGATCGAACATAACCCTCTCAAGAATTCTGAAATTCTTTCACTCTTTTACTTCAGCAAGCGATATAACAGATTTGACCCCCCTTCGCTTCGAATGTCATAACTCCAGTTCTACTCGATCAATTCATGCATGATTTGGGTGCCTAGATAGCTTATCTTGCAAGCTATCAGCATGGAAGATTTCAAGGTCTAACTCTAAAAACTGAAAATATGAAAATGACTGTAAACTCTTTCCCGAGAGCTCACTATTTGATATCGAAAAACCTCCTTAACTTCCGAAAGACATAACTCTCTCCTTACAATTGAGCTCTCGGAGATATCAAGCTTATTGGAAAGCTTATCTTGCCCTCTATAACATGGTGTATGTACAAAGGTTCTGAACTCATGCTCAAAAACAGACATGAACTATACTAACGACTAAATACGAATCTTTGTATCGAGGTCCTAGCAACGGAACCAAAAATGTAAGCCGGCCTGTCTCTCACCCAGGGGTACCTCAGATGACTAAGATTACTAGTGCACCTTAATTACAAAGATTCTATCGTACCCATGCTCACTTCACTCAACACTCTGATCCGTATGGTCACATCGGTCTCTCTAATAGCGTTCCTGCAAACAAGTTCTAACCCCGCCCTCCACATTGCATCACATAGTACTCAAGGACTCCCAAGGTCTCCAATGCTCATTTTACTTATAGACAGGAAAATGAGAGTCCTTTCCACTCTCTCAACTCCTCCTTATATACTCTACAACTTCTTACCGTGGTAACTTTTACTAAGTTTTTTTACCACATAGTAAGTGCGCAATCCAAAATAGTTAAACTTCTAAAGGCTACTAAAATTTAAGAATAGCCCACACATTACTTGTTCTCTTACTTTACTAAAGTAAGAGATTCTCCTACTTTAGCTTTTGTAAAGTGTTAACTTTCCAAACTATCCAATCGGAAGACGACAACAAACTAATACGTCTTTTGAGGAGCATCTCTAGATCTTTGTGCATGACTTTCCATCATGCATCCGATCAGCGATGGTCAACAAAGTTACATACTTTTGAGAAGCATATTTAGGGCTCCGCACTTGTCACATAGTGCCATAGTGAAACCTCTAATAGTTTCCTTAACTTAGTTATAACTATTTCAGCTAGTTATGACTAGTTTTGATCACTCTAGATTTAGATCTTCAAACTAGAGTAACCTATAAGATATTCATACCTAATGAAATTTATATAAGCACTCACACAAATAATGGATACTTGTGGTGTGACAGTATCGAGTGATAATGTTGTGCCAGAGGAACTTGGCTACCACCGCGGCGTCGTTCTTCCTTGTTGCTTCGCCTTCCACCATCTTGGTAGCATAGTCGGTAGCTTTCAAAATATACCGTGCTCGTCTTCTTCTAGCCACCGAGGCGATAGACCCAACAAAGTTGATTCCCCACTTTTCGGCTTCTGACCTGTGGAAAGCCATCCGTCACCAATCTGCTATCCAGGAAGATGCTCTTCCTCGAGCTACTCTTGCCTTCGCAAGTATCCGGTTGCGAGGAGGCAACGCTGCCCAAACCTCCTCCAGAAGTCCCTGGTCGGCGAGGTTCCAATCCCACAGGAAGAAATCGAGATCGAACTCCTTGAGGAAGGGCTTGGCCTCGGCCAACTCTGCTGCCGGTAACACCAACCCTCGAGGATGCATCGACATACTTGAGACTCTGTTGCACTAAGCCACACGCACTTACTGTGAGCCGAAGGCTCAGTCCTTCTCAAGTTCTCACAGTCTAGCTTCCACTCTCAGAAGACGAATCTAGTCTTCCAGAAGACAGCTAGTCCATCTTCCGGGATTCTAACAGTGCTTCATAAGCTTATCTCGTCTTCCGAGCTATATCTAAACAATCCTAACTAAGCAAGATTTCGCATGGATTCCTAAGAAGACAACCCACCTTGCATTACATCCTACTTCCTAACAAAAGATAGAAGATATGCGAGAAGTAAAGCACATGAAAGGTTCAGAAGATGGTTGCGGGCTCCTGCGGTGACAGTGACCTCTGGGAAGACTCACGGGACAGCTTCCAATTGAGAAACGTTCTCGGAAGACTTCTCGAAGCTAGGCTTTCCTTCACTGATCTCACCTGTCTTCTGCTTCCGACACGCAATCTAACCTCACAAGAGACACAAGACATTCGCACTCTGTTGTTCTGACTTCTCATCTCTCATACACACTCAGAAGAAGCTTGCTGCATGACGGGAAGACATGACCCTCGACCATTCTCTCCAGATTCTGTCAGCAAGACTTCTCACAACTCTCTTCTAAGTTCGGGAAGAAGAAGGAATAGGCTGCTATGGGTCGGATAGAAGAGATCCGTAAAGGACCCTCACGTCTTCTCGCGCATTTTGCCAGCCTTTCCAGTCTTCTAGTCTCTCTAGGAAGATGTGGATTTGAGAAGCTTGGAAGATCGGGAGACACATGCCTAGTTCCCAACTTCCAACTTCTCGAAATAACAAACAACTCATCAAATCACTCAGGATTCATACCAAGCCTCTCTTAACACAAAAGCAAATCCAATCCATTCTTGATACGAATTATACACATTCGTCTTCCAAAGACAGTCAGGCTTCTGAAGATGTTCAGGTTTCAGAAGCGTCTTCCGAAGATGTTCAGATCTTCGAAACGTCTTCTGTTCAAGGTTTCGGGAGTAGAGGGATGGTAGGGTAGGGAAATTGATAGTTGTGATCTTGAATTTGAGGACGGTGGACAGGGAAGCTCGAATTGCACTCGGGAAGAAATAAAAAGATGGCTGTCGAAAATTGGGCAGCGCTTCCGTGTCCAATGTCACAGAAGGAAAAACTGGAGGAGGAATCAATCGATCGGTTTGCTTACAAACAACCGGGGAAGTGCGGGGGATACCAAACAAAAGGTGAGAAGCGATGGGAAGAAAAGAGAACATGGGAAGAACCTCAAACAGTCTTTTGTCTGCTTCCCGAGCTGTCTTCAATCTTCTGTGCGCTTGCGGTCCTGACCCCAGCTCCAATGCGACTCCACAGAGCTGCTTCCGTCGTCAATTCCTTGCTACACCTCAATCGAACAAGACTCCACCTTCGATTCTTCTCAGCCGTCCTTCAATGTCTATTCCGGGAGTCTCCAGAAGACTCCTTCAGCTCGATATGCTTCCTACTCTTAGTGATTCGCTCTCGTCTTCTTCCTAGCTGTGAATCGATCCTGGCTCCACTCATTTTCACTCTGCTGCCTTCACTCAACTCGATTTTCTTCCAATTCGATCTTCTAGCAAAAAACGAGCTCAATGCGGGAAGCGGTAGTGTTTCGGTGCTAATGCGCTTCATGTGCATCTTCCCGCGCAGTTTAGAGGTTTTCGACCTACCCGACTTACCTAACCTACTCGGTGCTACCTGGTAGGTACACCTACTTCTTACGTGGTTCAGCTTCCACGGTTGCCGTCTTCCGGAAGACACGTGTCTTCCGTCTTCGGCCGTCTTCTGAAGACACAACCGAGAAGACGGTCGTCTTCCGAAGAAGTTAACTTCTTATTACGAAAAAGATCGTAAGATCATCTTCCTTCTAAGGAAACCGTAATCTTAAGTAACAACGCTTCTTCAGTTATACAAACAAGTTATTAACCTTAAAAATTTCAAAAATTCGTGAATCTTGTAAATTGTGGGCACCACAACATCGCTGAGTTATCTTCTCGCAGAGTAGATGAGATAATCCTTCTTCTTCTCATCTTTTTGGTTCAGTATCACCCTTGTGACGAAAGCATAAACATTGACATAAATGTGGAAGATCATTTCCCAATCAGATGACCTCAAGACAAGAGATTCTGACAGAAGTCTTTTCATCTCCTCGAAAGCTTTCTGCTGCTCAGAAGACCAAACGTAAGGTTCGTCCTTCTTCAGCAACTTGGTAAGTCTTCTTGCTACCTCTGCATACCTGTCAATAAACCTCCTGTAGTATTCTACGTTGCCCAGGAAGCTTCTCAACTGAGTCAGGTTAGCAGGTGGGTGAAGTTTCATGATAACTTCCACCTTAGCACAATCGACTTCTATGCCTCTTCCAGAAATCCTATGTCTTTTCAAAATCCCTTCTGACATACCAAAGAAGCACTTCTTAGGGATAAGAGCCAAACAATGCTCTCTACACTTCAAAAAACACTTTCTCAGAAATATCAGATGATCTTCTTTCGATCTAAACACACAAAAATCATCTAAGAAGATCTCCATGTATGTACGAAGATACTCCTTAAAGATCGTGATCATCAATCTCTGGAATGTGGCGGGTACGTTGCATAAACCAAACGGCATTTGGTTATACGCGTACGTGCCCCAGTCAGTAGTAAAAGTGATCTTCGACTTATCTTCTTCTCTGATTGAAACTTGGTTGTATCCAGAATATCCATCCAGGAAACTATAGAACTCATGTCTTGCTACCTGATCTAACACTGAATCGGTGAAGGATAAAGGATGATGATCCTTCTTTGTGACCAAGTTCAGCTTTTGGAAGTCGTGACACACTTGGATCTTACATGTCTGCTTCTTCGGCACGATGACAATAGGAGCTACCCACTCACTGCTAAGTACTGGGAAGATGACCTCTACCTTCAAGTACTGATCAACCCGATCCTTCACCAGAAGCGAGTACTTGGGGTTAAGTCGATATTGCCTCTGCCATGTAAGAATAATGCCTTCCAGCAAGTCAATGCGATGCTCTCCCAGTTCTCGAGGTATGTCCTTCATGTCTTCTATGGTCCAATCGAAGACGTCATAGAACTCTGTCAGGAGTTCTTTGAAGTCTTCCAACTGCTGGCCCTCGATCACCTTGGAAAGCTTCAGCTTCTTCCTAGGAGCAATCTCCATTTCTTGAAGATCATCAGGGTTCACCCTTCCTTCAGTGTGACTGTACTCACTGACACCAAAACATTCCGGTTTGGGAGCTTCTTCCAGTTTCTATTCGTCTTCTGGAAGATCAGCTAACTGGTCTTCTGAAGAAAAGACAATACTTTCGTCTTCTGAAAGCTCTTCTTCCTCAATTTCGTAGCACTCAATGTATCCACGGATCACTTCTTCTACTACTGCTGATGCATATGTAGTACACAAGTTATTCATCACAAACTCATCATATCTTCCATCACTGTCAGAAGACGCAGCTGAGTCTTCTGAAGTGTACCCCTCAATCGTAGAGGGAGTTTCACCTTGATGTCCAATCTTCATCCAAGAGAGTGAGACTTTGGACTTCTCGCCCGGTTTGGGTGTATGATTGAGAAACCTCAAACGATGTCTTCTCCAATCGGTATTTATATTTGCAGCATACAACCAAGGTCTTTCTATCAAAACTTGATATCCAACCTTAGCTACGAGTCGCAAAATAATGTAAGTGAGGTCAAGACATTTTTTCAGTTGTCCTAAATTACCGTCAAGACATCTTTCAGTTGTCCTAAAGGTCATCTTCTGATCTGGTCCGTCATTCTGAGAATCCTCGGAGTAGGCTAGAACTCAATGAAGCCTAGGGCATGCGTAGTTTCTTCAATCATGATGTTAACTCCGGAGCCGAAATGAATGGGTGCCTTCTTCAGAAGACAGCCATGGATCTCCATATCTAGTTCCGGGGCTCCCAAGTCCTCATGCTCTATCTTAAGGATCGGAGTATTCTAGAGAAGTTTTGCTGTTCCCCTCTTCCTCGATCCTCGACGGACAGATTGTAACAGCTTCTTGTAACCAACATTATCATCCAAAAGCTGTTGGAAGGTTACATCCGCCTTCTGATTCCACAAATCTCATAAGAAGTCATAAAGGGATCGCTTCAGAAGAGTGACTGGTGTTTCCAACAGAGAAGATGTAGGAGCTGCTTCCTTGGGTGGAAGATCTGAATGATGTCTTCTCTCGACTGGAAGTTGTTCTCGTGGGACAGGGGTTGCCGTGGTCGGTGGAGGAAGCTGCTGTACTATCTTCCGTCGCTTCTCCAGCTCTTCTTGCATGATCGCTTCAACTTCTTGTCTAATGTCTTGAGCAAAGTACTTCAGATCTTCCCTGTCGTAAGCAAGAGAAGAAGACCGCTCAAGAGAAGGTGACCTCTCCTTACGCTACTTCTTCTTCTTAGTCTCCTTCCGACGAGATTCTGACTTCCAGGATGTCTCACTCTGGTGGACCTCCGCAGATCAGATTGACCTGATGGTCCAGCTTCAGATCTCTGATTTGGGTGAGAGCTGCTGACGTGGTCGTCAAAAGCATGCACATATCTGCACTGCCATGCTCATTGACATCTGCTGCAACACTAGAGAGATGTTGGAATGTGCAACCCGTGTAGGTTGAACAACAGATGGAGGGACTTGAACCGTAGGTATAGCAACTGCGGGGACTTGGCCAGACCAAGGAGCTCTCATGCGCATTGATGAAATACAGTACTACCACTACCTGAACTAGTGACTTGAGTTGTTGTAGAACCAACCTGAACAGGTTGGACATAGGATAAAACAGGTGAAACAACAACAAAACCCCCAAGATAACAATTCATCAAAAACAACATCTCTACAGATGAGCAATCTCCTCGAAGTTGAGATATAACACCTATATCTCTTCGTATCAGAAGCATAGCCTAAGAAGATACACTTCTCAGGTTTGAGGTCCAGCTTGCTACGCCTTTCATCTAGTACATGTACAAAATATATAGAACCAAACTTGAGACTTAATAGATCTGATTTCTTGCCTACCAATACCTCGTAAGGGGTCTTCTTATGTACCGTTGCAGTTGTGCATGGTTCATGAGGTACACCGCACAGGCAACAGCTTCCGTCCAATAACACCTAGGCATAGACTTCTCATTCAGCATCGCACGTGCTAAGTTTGCAATGTGCATGTTCTTCCTCTGTGCTACAACATTCTGTTGCGGGTTGTAGCTGCACGTGACCTCTCTCTTGATCTCATGCTCTTGCAAAAAGGTATCAATGTGATGAGAGATGAACTCGCCTCCTCCATCCGAACGGAGCCGTTGGATGCAATCGTTATTCAGCTTCTCAACTAAGGTCTTGAATGATTGGAACACAACAAAGACGTCTAACTTGACCTTGAGGAAGTGAACCCAATTAAATCACGAGAAGTCATCTATGAACGAGATGAAGTACTGAGAAACATCTATACTTGCTTGAGATGCAGTCCATACATCAGAATGTATCAACTCCAACACCCTGGAGGCTCTAGTGCTCTGATGGCAAAATGGCTGCATAGCCTGCTTGCCAAACTGACAAGCTTCACAAATTTGAGATGAGATAGGAGATGTGAACTTGGAAAGACATGTAACTAACTCAGACGTAGGTAAGGTCTTCAACCGCTGATAGTTCAAATGGTCTACTCTATTATGTCACACCTCCAAATCTGAGATTTGAGAAGTATGAACAAACATTGCAGCTTGAAGTTGAGGTTAAACAACATCCAATTTGAACATCCTTCTTACTCTAGACCCTCTGACCACTACATTGTTACCACTAGTTTCAACAAGACATCCCTTGCTGTTGAATTGAGCTTGATAACCTTGCTCTACCATCTGATCTACTGAAACTAGATTCCTAGTAATGGTGGGTACATACAGTACATCTCCCAGAGCAGAAATGTTTAAAGATGCAATAGATAGAAGAATGGTACCCGTATATGTAGTGTTGTAGTGTCCCAAGATTTCTCCTTTAGCCCATTGTAGCATAAAAGATCTCGTTCTTCAAGAAGATTTACACTAGTTATGTTGCTCTAAGTTCTAAGATCTGTCCAAACTCACAAATGCATGGGTTTTGTCCAAAAATCCCTTCTTCTCACAAGATCACACGGCTTCCAAACCCTTCAAAAGGTGCTCTAGATCCTAACATACAGTTACTATTTAAAATACCACAAAATACCACACAAATACTCATTGAGAAGTCCAAGAAGACGATTACTGCTTCCGAGTCACGACTTCTAGTCTTCTCACGTCGGCTTCCAGAAGCAATTCTCGGCTTTTGGGATTCAACTCGACTTCTGACACCTCCAGAAGACTGTCTCTGTTTCGTTGATGCCAAATTACTATTTCTTATAACACATTGCTCTTACAATTTTCAATGGGTTAGATAAATCACAGGGTGTATGGCCCCTGTAGCCTTCTCAAGCTTCTGCTTGCTAAAATGGTCTTCCGGCAGCACTACAACGACATCCGCATTTACTAACCCACTCCTCAGAAGACATAGAAAAAGCTTTTGCAACCAAAATCTGAAATCCAATGCCCGAGAAGAAGTTACATTGACTTTTGAAAGCTTACTCCATCCACTTTCTGTCACTATTCTTTGACACACAAGCTTAGAAGCAGGACTGCACGATGATGACGTTCCTTGTCTATGATGTATACTCATGTCTACATTCTTGCGATCCCCTACTGAGAGCAGAGGTGCAAACCTACTCTATGTGTAATCCACGCAAAACTCTACATGTGTACTGTGTGTATGTGTGTGTCAAATTCTACTTTGACATCGATCTTATACAATTTGCCTTGAGTCACAGGAGGGAGATTCCTTCCAATCGCAAGCACAACCCAGAGAAAAGTGGAGCACTGTCAGAAGGTCACCACCTCTCATGCTTCGGTTCTCTTCTCAATTTGGAAATTACTTTCTACTCCTATCATAACTAATCATGTCACATGGACAGTCATCTAAAAATATAAAGAAGGAGTTGCTCATCTTAAAATAACAGACTCTGATTTCCTACAAAAATAGTTAGGTAATAAAAGTTAACTACCTCTACTGCCTATTCCTGGTCACCAAGTGTGATCTCCATGAAATTTGCACCTGCTTGGTCTTATAATTCGGCTTCTGGCATCATGGGTGGCTCTGCTGGAACCTCTAGCGTGGCTGAGATGACATTCTCCTCAGTGCTAATCATGTGCGCTTCTCCCATAGCTTCGGAAGCCAGAAGATGTCCGTAGAAAGCCGAATCTACTTACGCTTCTTGACTCGTCTACACGACCTGCTTGACGCTGGGAGCTAGGGCGATCTCACAAAGGTCAAAGGTAATCATTTCCTCCACCCTGTACATCTAGGAAGCTATCTCTTCTGTCTGTCTTACAGAAGACGTCTTGTCTTCTGGAGCTTCCGCGCTCATCTTCTCGGCTTCTCACGCAATCATCACCAGGTGGACAGCGAGGTTGAACTCCTCCTTGTCACGGTCTTCCACAATGGCTGGTCTTGGTTTTCATGCACTTATCATCTTGTTGCGCCAGTGGAAGCTCTTGCTCAGTAAGTCATGAAACTCACCACGTTAACTTGCAAACCACAACCACTTCCTTAACTATGTTTGGTCCAGATCGTCTCTCTAAATCCCGACCTAGATCCGAGTAGGCCGGTCGCAAAACATGAGCAAGTTACAAGATGACTTGGGACGGACTTCTCATAAATTCCAAGGTCCTAAATGATGCCTCCAGCACACCTAGCGGACCAACCGCCCGTGATGTCCGTCTGGGTCTAGGCTCCTGAAAGGTGGTCTAACCCGCCGTCTCGTTCTCTAGTCTTGCTCCAACCTTTAGATTGTTCCTAAGTCAAGACGTCCAAGGCTGGACCGAAACGTGTCTTGGAACCGGCCCAACCATCATCTCATGTCCCTAGAGTCTGTCCGTCGAAGCCTGGGTCGGGTGACTTGTTTGTCCCACCTAGGCATCGAGCCCCCCTTATATATATTTCTAGGGATGGACCGTCTCGCCCTCCTCTTTGGTTCCTAAAAATTATACCACAACCCAATCACGGGATCGGTCATAATTCTCAGCTCAAAGATCAATTCGAGGAATTATACATATCACTAGAAAGCTCTCGCCGAGTCCTTTCCAACGAGAGATCTTACGTGGAGCTCCGTCCACGACCTAAAACATTGCTGAAGCTCCAACACTTGGTCATTTTTCAAAAACCCGTGGTCTAGACCCAAACTCGAACCCCATTCGGATCAGCATCCAAACCACGGTCCTTCTGCGTCTCGGACCCACGTCTCGTACTCACGTCTTTGACTTATGTCTTTGACTATGTTTCGGTCTGTTTCCAGACTTGCCACCTTAGGTCAGCGTTCGTCTGGGATCGTCTTGGGGTATGCCTTTATGTCCTAACCCAATGTTCCAACCTTGGTTCAGAAAACCACTTAGGATTCATATGATCTCGACTTCTCGGTCAAGCCGTTCAGTCCTACTCGTAGCGTTCACAACCTAGCGCAAGTTCACTAATGTTCTATTGTTCGCGTCTGCACCCGACATTGAGACTGATGGTCGCGACATTCACCCCACTTTGGAGGTTGATGCCTTCATCAACAATGATCCTTAAGTTAATGCCAAGTTCAAAATGGATAGCCAACCCCTTGGTGCCAGAATTACGTTCTGGTAGCTAAAGCGCAATTCTCTTCTTAGCTCTTCTTAAGAAACGCGGTTCGCCTGACAGGTTATGCAGGTTTCACAAAGTGAGCAACATTGTCTTTCATGTGGGGCCAATAAAACTTTTTAGCTATTACTGCTAAAGGACTTTTCTCCTTTATGGGGTGATAAAGACGCATAATGACATTCTTTGAGTAACTTACTCCTAAGTTTTCCTTGTCCCACATAAATTGACTTTGCTTGAACATGAGTAAGCTATGTCTCAACTGCATGTTCTCCAACTTCACTCCTCGCTTGATCTGTTTCAAGTACTCCTTTGCTTGGTCATCACCCATGGAAACTCACGTATTCGTCTCTCCAAGTCTGACTCCTTAGGATACATAGCTCACAAAATATGTGTTGACAATGAAAGATATTACTCCTTGCGACTCAAGGTGTCAAGAACCACATTGTCCTTTCTCGCTTTGTGGATTAATTCTACATTCATGAGCGCCAAGGTATCATGCCATCGTAGTTGCTTTACGTCACCCGATCTTGTGTCTCAAAGTACTTGAGTGAAATATTGTTAGTATACACTTGGGTTTTATGAAGTCCCAAGTAATATCGTCATTTTCTCAAGTAATGGACCGCAAATAGTTCCTTCTCGTGAGTCAACCATCAACTCTCCGTTCTAGATAACTTCTTGCTTACGTATGCTACAGGTTTTCCATCCTACACCAACACTCTGTCAATGGCATAGTCGCTCTCGTCCATGTGCACCTCGAATGGTTTGTCAAACTCCAGCAGCTTCAAAACTGACGCTTTGACAAAATGGATTTGATCGTCTGGAACGCATCATCCACCTCCTTGGTCCAACTTACATGTGCGTCTTTTCCCATCTAGTCCGAAGCAGCTTTGCGAGCTTTGAAAACCTCTTCACATACTTGCGATAGAACTACGTCAATCCTAAGAATCATTCTCTTCACTGTAGTCGGAGGCTTCCAAGTCACAATCGCATCCACCTTCTGCATATCCGGGTTGACTCCTCTGCACTAATGACATGTCTCAAGAAGTTAATGCGTTCCAAACCAAACTCACTCTTATCAACGTTGACAAACAGCTTATGCTCCCGTAGTTTCGTCAGCACCCTTAGCTGCTTCACATGCGACTCCAAGTTTTTGGAGTAGATCAAGATATCGTCGATGTAAAGGATGACAAACTCGTCCATCTTCTCGAGGAAAAATGTGTGTTGATAAATGTATTGAACGTCGAAGGGGCGTTGCCAAGTCCAAATGACATCACCACGAATTCAAATGATCCGTATCTGGCTCAACAAGTAGTCTTTTCAACATCTAGATCAGCTATCCGATCTGGTAATATCTTGACTTCAAGTCTATCCTGCTGAAGTACTTTACGTCCGCTCACTTATCAAACATGTCATCTATTCTTGGCAAGGGATGATTATTCTTCATCGTCATCGTATTGAGTGCACGATAATCTACGCAGAGTCGTAACTTCTCATCCTTCTTCTTTGCAAAAAGAACTAGGGCTCTGTAAGGTAACTTGCTGGTTCTAATATATCCTCGTGTAATGACTCGCCGAGTTGTCATTTCAACTCAAAGAGTTACACTTGATTGAGTCGATAAGGAGCTTTGGAAAGTTGTTATGATCCTAGCAGGACCTCGATCTTGTGATCCCACCACCCGTCTTGAAGACAACTCAGCAGGTAACTCATCCGTCAAAACATCCTCAAAATCCTTAATCACTTCGCAAAGCACCTTCGGAAGTTTAGTCGTATCCCTAGATGTTTTCTCTTGTCTACCACCCGCCATCAAATCTGCAATCCGCATCAAACAAATGACTCTGCCGTTGAAGTCCATCTGTTTGTCTTTGATCAAATCCATAACTTTTCTCTTTAGGATCAGCCTCACTCCGAGGTTTCGTCCTTTAACTCTAACGTTCAACCTTAAAGATTTTTGCCTAAGTTCCACTTCAAACTTATCCAAGAAAATATTTCTCAAAACCGCATGGATATCATCCATCTTTGTGGTGCCCACAAATTACAGGATGCACAAAATTTTGAAACTTTTGAGATTAATAACTTATTTGTATAACTGAAGAAGCGTTGTTACTTAAGATTACGTCTTCCTTAACAGAAAGATGATCTTAAGAGCTGTTTGTAATAAGAAGTTGACTTCTTCGGAAGATGACTGTCTTCGGAAGAGCGTCTTCTCAGTTGCGTCTTCAGAAGACGGGAAGACGGCGGAAGATGAGAAGACGGCGGAAGACACCTGTCTTCCAGAAGACAGTGGCTGCGAAGGCCTAACCACGAGTTTTCGGGTAAGACAGTAGGTGTACCTACTGGGACGCACCGAATAGGTAGGTAGGTCGAGGAAGACACCAAGGACGAGAACCCCTAATCTGCGGGGAAGATGCGTAAGGAAGCACATTAGGCACATTCCAACTTCCCGCAGCACAGCGCTTGAGAAGATCGATTGGAGATAGTGAGCTTCGCGTGCTAGCATTGAGAGAGGAATCAAGTGAGACATCGAGGTAGGAGAGAGTAAGTTGGCAGCTAGGCGAAGGGGGAGATCGAATTGCGGGAGCACAAACAGCAGAGAAAGCGAAGGCGTTTCTGTGGAGCTTCCGAGAAGCTGACAGTGAAGAGTGGCGAGTAGAAGCAGAGGTGGAATCGAGGTGTGGACCGAAATTGACAGCAGGTGCAGTCGTGTGGAGTCGCATTGGAAGCTAGGACAAGAGCCAGAAGCACGCGAAGGTCGAAGGCAACTCGGAGAACCGAAGAAGACTGTAGAGGTTCTTCCCCCTGTTCTTTTCCCCTCTCACTTCTTCTCGCCTTTTCTTGGTACTCCCCGCGCTTCCTTGATTGTGTGCAGGCAGCCTGATCGATTACCCCACCCCCATTCTTTCTATTGAGACATTGGGCGTAGAAGCGCTGCCCAATTTCTGTCGAGACATCTCCTTGCTTCTTCCCGAGCTCAATTCGAGCTTCCCTACTCCTAGCCCTCAAATTGGAGACCCCAACTATCAATTTCCCTACCCCCCTACCTCTCTATCCCCGAAACTTGGAACAGAAGACGATTCAGAAGATGGGAACATCTTCGGAAGACGCTTCTTGAACTTGACTGTCTTCGGAAGACCGTCTTCGGAAGACTGTCTTCGGAAGACTGTCTTCGGAAGTCGACTGAACACAATTCGTATCAAGAGTGGATTTGCTTTGCTTTTGTGTTTAGAGAGGCTTGGTACGAATCCTGAGTGGAGTGGTGAGTTGTTGTGTTAATTCGAGAAGTTGGAAGTCGGGAACTAGGCCTATGCCTCCCGGTCTTCCAAGCTTCTCAACTCCCCATCTTCCTAGAGAGACTAGAAGACTGGAAGGCTGGCAAAATGAGCGAGAAGACGCGAGGGTCCATTCGGGTCTCTTCTGTCCGATCCATAGCAGCCGTTCCTTCTTCTTCCCGAACTTAGAAGAGAGTTGTGAGAAGTCTTGCTGGCAGAATCTGGAGAGAATGGTCGAGGGTCATGTCTTCTCATCATGCAGCAAGCTTCTTCTGAGTGTGTATGAGAGGTGAGAAGTCAGAAGAACAGAATGCAATTGCCTTGAGTCTGTTGTGAAGATAGATTGCGTATAGGAAGCAGAAGACAAGTGAGACCAATGAAGGGAAGCCTAGCTTCGGGAGGTATTCCGAGAACGTTATTGAATCGAAAGCTGTCCCGGGAGTCTTCTCAGAAGTCACTGTCACCGTAGGAGCCCGCAACCATCTTCTGAACCTTTCATATACTCTACTTCTCGCGTATCTTGATCTTCTGTTAGGAAGCAGGATGTAATGCAAGGTGGGTTGTCTTCTTAGGAATCCATGCGAGGCCTTGCTTAGTTAGGATTGATTAGATACAGCTCGGAAGACGAGCGCTACTTAGGAAGCATTGTTAGAATCTCAGAAGATGGAGTAGCTGTCTTCTGGAAGACTAGATTCGTCTTCTGAGAGTGGGAGCTATACTGTGAGACTTAGGGAAGGACGAGCCTTCGACTCACAACAAGTACGTCACTTCTTCCAATGAGTTAGCGCAGCTGAAGAAGAGCAACCAAGAGTTACACGCGCGTTTACAGCAGCGTGACCAGGAGGTTCTGTGAGTACGGGATGAGATCACCATCCTTGCAGAGGAGAAGACGACATGGAAGACACTGCGAGAAGCCACAGAAGCGCAGACTGCAACCGAGAAGACGCAGCGGGAAGCAGCGGAAGCTCGTGCGCAGGGGTTGCTAGCTCAGTTGGTGGAAGCGCTTCGGAAGAAGTTCAACTTCACCGCGGGTAGGAAGTTGCTTACCTTGGCTAGAGGATGGGACGAGGAGTCCAAAACAATGTTTGTGGAGTGCAAGGAAAGTATGTTCAGGTACTTGGACCGGCAGATAGAGGGAGTGAAGACACTCTATGGTCTTTCCTTGATCTCGCCACCAGTAAACACGTCTTCCCAAGCACCAGCATCATCGACAAGACCAGACTTGGAGAAGGAGGAGTTCGATCTCGCTGTACACTTGGTGGTGACAGCGTTGGAAGACGAGAAGACTCCAGAAGACGCCTCGGAAGACAAGATGTCTTCTGGAAGACAGGAAGACGAGCCGTCTTCCCAGGTATTCCGCGTGGAGGAAGCGACTTCCCCGGATCCCTATGAGGTCACCATGGCTCCCAGTGTCGAACAAGTGCCTCAGAAGAGCGAGGAAGCACAAGTCGACCCAGCTTCCTAGAAGACGCTTCTGTCTTCTGAAGCAGCAGCAGCAGAGCCAGCGATGAACGTGGAGGAGGAGGCCACCTCAGCGACACCCGAGGTAATTACAGGGCTTCCCAGCCTATCAGAAGCCGATTTAAGTAGTTCATGTAGGAATAGATCAGGTGGAAATGGCATCCGAGCCATTAGAATAGATAAGCAAAGCCCAGAAGATCAGGACCTTGTCCAAACTTAGTAAGTGCCCAATATGCTATATTAGGAAATAGCATGTCCAGCTTAATTTTAGATCAGTGACCATGTGGTAGAGTAGGCAGCGCAGGGTAAACAAGGTAGATGGCTAAAGCTGGAAAAGGAACGGTGTGCATGTGGGGTGGCAGCCTCCTGACAACGCCCATCTCTCTCTGGCGGTCACCTCCTCTATTTTCTCATGACAGATGGTTAAGTAGGATCGTAGAGTAGGGAATTGGACCTGTGTGGAGAATTGAGTTCTGCACACACATTCCAATCTTACGGTGCAGACAGATTAGACACACAGGGGAGTCTTCGAAGAAACTGGCTGTATGCACACACATACCAATCTTACGGTGCAGGAGACAGATTAGACACTAGAGGTACACAATGTACACTACACTCGATGTTGGAATAAGGAGATAAAGCAGGAAGAAGTCTGCATTCTCTTACCACCCGCAGCGATTCGGAGATGTAGATGAGTAGTGGGCAGTCTAGGAGCAAGGAACGGCATCCTCGTGCAGTCCTGCTGGTTAGACTGATGTGTCGAGGAGTAGGAGCAGACAGTAGAGGGAGTGAGCTTCCCAACACCTATGTACCTTCTTCTCGGAGAATGGATTGCTGATTTGAATGCAGAAGCTTTGCTCGTGTCTTCTGGATGGTGGGTTCTTTGAATTCACTCCCAATTGTGCATGGGAAGTGTTCTTCTTGAGTGGCGGTGACTGTCAGCAGTTGTGGAAGTGTAGCTTGACTTGTTCAGTAGAGCACTTGGGATCTACGTACGAACGGTCTTCTGGGTAAGGGATCCCGGAAGACACAGCAGTTAGAGCAGCGAAGTGAAGAAGAAAGAAGCCTTCTTTCCACAGCAGAAGACGACATCCTCGAGTAGAAGACGGTGCAACAATACTTACGTTTGTTGTCTTCCTCCCCAAACTATTACAAGCAGGGATGGCTTGTTAGTCAGGATCCGGACTAGAAGCCTGTCGGAATCTTAATTTACTCTTTTCATCTTGTCTTCTCTTGTTTGGCTTTTCTCATCTTCCCCACCTTCTCCCATCTTCCCCATCTTCTTATCTTCTTCTAGTGAGTTTCCGATACTTCTATTGAGCTTCCGTGAAGGTGAATGTCGTTGTAGTGCTGCAGGAAGACAACTTCCGTAGGCAGAAGCCTGGGAAGGCTACAGGGGGCATACACCCTGTGATTTATCCAACCCGTTGGAATGTGAGTGTGAGAGTAAGGTGTAACGACTGTTACTAGTCGACTTCTGCGAACTTACTTATTACAACCAGATAATAGCTTCATCTGTTCCCTTTGTAGTTCCGTTTATTGTCAACCGTTTTAGAGTCTGGATTCTGACTCTCTATTGAGCGTAATTTGTACTTCGTGTTTACGTGCTTCGTGGCCAACGACATCGTCAACGGCACGTGTTTGTAGTTTGTTCAATATAAACTTTGAGGCCTAAATGGTACTCTTGGATAAAAAATTCGTTCTTTGTGTGTTTGTCATGTGAGTGAAGACAAAAACCTTTTTGTCAACTTGCTTCTCATTGGTCGAAAGTTTGACCAATCACCTTCTACCAAGTTTCTTTCACGTTTTGAGGGTTAGAGGCACTTCCCGTGGCCCATTCGCGGAGTGTGAGATATGGTTGGAAAGCTTGGGAGACGAGGATGCCCGTAGACTCAATGGTTGCTGGATTTGAAGCGCGGATGAGAAAGTTTTGATCAATTGAAGCTGAGGGGGTCAAATTCATGATCAATTTCATTTCCGTGAAGTCTTTCTCACTTTCTGGGAGTTCTGTGAGGTTGCTGGAGATGAATTGACTGTTCCTGGAAAGCTCTTGAGATGGGCTTGCCGATGGACTCCGAGATCAATCGATTCCAAGCCGGAGTGAAAAAGTTATGGCCAGCTGAAGTTGGGTGTCTCAAATCGGAGGTTATGATAGTAGGCGACTGTAAACATGAGACATTGAGAGAGATATGGGGAGTTTGAGGTCGAATTTTGCTATGAAACCTTCCTGGGTCTGAGAAGGTACAGTCAGCTACCTACCTGTGAAATTTTGGATTATTGGGTTGAAGGGAAACGTTGTTTTTGTGCACAAGGGTCTGCATATCGTCTTGTGTCATTGACGAAAAAGGCTTGGATCGTTCCAAGAGTTTGGTTGAAGATATGCTGGTGAAATTTTCCAGAGTGGTAGTGATGGTGACACATTAGCTTCCTGAGAAGTTTGAGCTGTTTTGATCGAGCGGTTTGTGAGGAATCGAACAGCAAAGTTTTGTCGAAATAGTATCATGTTATAAAAACAGCGATAAGGGCTTGATCGTTCCGAGAGTTTGGTTGAAGATATGCTGGTGAAATTTTACAGAGTGGTAGTGATGGTGACACATTAGCTTCCTGAGAAGTTTGAGCTGTTTTGATCGAGTGGTTTGTGAGGAATCGAACAGCAAAGTTCTGTTGAAATAGTATCGTGTTATAGAAACAGCGAACTTTGGAAGGGCATAGATGCCAACTCAGAGATGATCTCTCTGCATGTAATACCTTAATAGAGAGATTATTCTACAGGCTATCTGCTGGCCTTGGTTTCATCTCATTCCGAGCTGTGGTTGAGGAGTGACAGCGAGTTAAAGTTGAGAGGTTCTTGCTCCGAAAGGCGCAAGAGTTAAGATTCTTCGGAGAACAGGTCGACCTGGAGGTTTTGCCAGTGCTTCAGAGCACTTGATCATGGGTATGGAGAGTTGTTGACTGTATTTCCTGTGTTTGGATCCTCTCCATACCCGCATGCCTGTTTGTACGCCCAGTTGGTTTTGATTGGATTTGTGTGCGGGCGTTGCGCTTAGGTTTCTTTTCTATTAGGAGTGCTGGTATTTCTCTTGTGGTGAGGCTGGAGTGATGACCAGCAGACCCAAGAATGCTTGCGGTGATGGCAGGAATAGGTTGCCCGTGCTTGTTACCCCGGTTCTATTCCTAGTCAAGTAAGAGAGAGAACTGTCGAGAGGACGTGAGGATATCGTAGCGAGAAGGGTTCAAAGTGTACTTGGAGGTCAGAGAGAGGTTTGGGTGGTTGCTGGTTCTGAGTCACGGAGTGCGACACGTACTCTCTACAGCTAGATACCCGGTGTATTCCCAGATAAGAAAGCACGTCACACGACAACGTGTTGTTTTGTGTGGTTTTGTGAGAAGACGGGATTTCTAGGCAAAACCCCTGTGTTTGTGTGTTTGAACAGATCTTAGAACTTAGAGCAGCGTTACTTGTGCAAATCCTCTGTGGGAACGATATCTTGTATACTAAATGGGCAAAAGGAGAAATCCTACGTCACTACATATAGTGAGGAACCATTTTTGGCGCCGCTGCCGGGGATTTCATCTTAGTAACTTCTGTTCTAAGCTTCCTGGATCTGTGTGCCATTAGTTAGGTTCGTTTCGAACTAACTTCGATTGTAGTTGAATGTGTTGTGGGACTCTATCTTGCTAGAAGACGGGAACCGCAACCAGAAGCTGATAAGATACCTCAGGGAAAGTGGAAGAAGCCGCTTCCCTGCTTCCAAGAACTCCTTGGAAGACTCGATCTTGGAAGATTGCAGTGAGTGTAACCAGAAGCAGGAGAAGAAGACGTTCTGAACTTGTCATCGGTTGTTCAGTCATTTGGTCTCCCGGATCTAGTGGTAGAAGAATAGAGACACCTGTTCTCAGTACTCTGGTGGATGCCTCCGACCGGAGGAAGAAGCAGAAGACGCACGGGTAAAGATCCGGAGTGGGTAAACTCACTCCAGCGAACCGCTTCTAGAGATCAGCGGATATCCCTGAGACACCAAAGGAAAGAAGAAGAGCTCAGGAAGATCCGATCGGTAGAGTTGGAAGAGCCTTCCATCTCGAGCATAATCTTTGGCGAAGACAGAAGCCAACCAGGTGATCACGTGTATAAAGTAGATTTCGGTACTGGTTACTCGGAAGACGTCTTCCCAAGTACGGAAGAAGCTTCTCAAGATGAGGGAAGACTGGAGGAGATTGTTCCAGACGTCTCGGAAGGTAGCAGTGACAGTAGCTCTGACTCAGAAGACGATCTTCGTGATTCAGACAGGCCTGGACCTTCGAGAAGACCATCTCCACCACCTGGACCTGAGGAAGAAGGAAATTGGCAGTCGCACCAGCCGGCAGTCAACATGGCTTCCCACACTCGGCAAAAGTACCATCCGTACGACGATGATGCCGACGCGGACGACTTCATCACGATGTTCGAGACCATCTCTAGATCCAACAAGGAAGACGCTGATATTGACAGACTCCGTGTATTTCCCAGTTTGATCAAAGGGAAAGGAAGGAAGTGGATGAGTAAAACATTGGATGATGTTGTAGTAATGGCCGCTTGGGCTACTCTGAAAGCAGCTTTTTTGAAGAGGTTCAGAGGAGTGAGCTACGATCGTATGACCCTCATAGAGCTTCAGAGACTCGAACGAAAGAAGAAAGAGACACTGAGGGATTACACCGAGAGATTTGAAGATCTCCTGGATCACATCCCTCAGAACCAAGGAAGACCCGGCTACTGTGCCCAGCAAGCTGTGGACTGGTACTTGGGAGGATTGTTTCAGGATATGGAATTGTACTGCAGAAGAGGAGGAGGTGATGATTTAGCGGAGGTACAGAAGCATGCCGAGCAGTATGAAACCTCGAGCAGACAAAGGGAAGACCTCGAAGAAGTCCAAGAAGTCGAAGAAGTCTTCTCGGAAGTCCAAGAAGAAGTCCAAGTCCACTGAAACTGATAACAATGATTCGGAAGCAGCCTCTACTTCTGAAGAGTCTACTGTCGAAAGTTCAGAATCCGAATCTGAACAAGAGAAGAAGACGCGGAAGAAGAAGAAGGAGAAGACGCGAGCAAGGGAGGAAGTTGTGCAGAAGATGCCTCAAACTCAAATCATTCAGTCTGCACCTGATCCCCGCATCGATGAGGTTCTGAAGCAGTTTGCCGACCTGAAAGTTCATCTTCTGAACCAGAAGGACAAGCGGAAGCAGCCTACGGCTTCCCGGCCAAACCTTTGGTGCAACCTTTGCAACTCTTCTGGACACACCAGAGATTAGTGTACGCAGGACCAAGCTGTCAACTGGGCAGGATGGGAAGAAGACGATGAGAGATATCTACACGATCCCAGTGGGGAAACTTGCTATAGGATCGAGACGATCCAACCCTTCACTCCTACGTCTCCTGCCCACTATAATCGTTATGTACCAGGGGATTGAGCTAGCAATGTACAGACCAGGACGCCCTGGCAGCCTTCTTCATCACAACGATCTCTCAACCCTCTTCCTGGAGCGCGCAATAATTGTGGAGAGACAGGACACTGGTGGTCCACCTGTCCTCATCCGAGAAGACAGATTGGGCAAGTGCCCTTGTGTGGGAACTGTAAGGAAGCCGGTCATTTCACAGGGAATTGTCCTCAGACCTTACGGCCACTACAAATGGTGAGATTTGCAGATACCACGCCTCCTGCAGAAGCAGCATTAACTTCTAAGCTCGAGTTAGCAGTGGTACAGCACATCACGGTAGAGGAAGAAGATCCTGGGGATTGTACGGATTGTCTCCATATCGAGGAAGACGAACCAGACCCCGGGAAGCGCGAAGGAAAGGAACCTCAGCTGCAGAAGACGACTGCAGCTCAGAAGATGAAGACACATGAAGAAGCGTCATCTCTCACTTTGACGGATGGTACTGTTTGGAATCCTGACCCGAATTCAAATAGCTGGCCTCCGGAGGAAGTCTTGGATGAAGCTGTGTTCAAGATAAGTACCAGAAGCAAAGGGAAGTCAGAATCTCGTCAGAAGGACGTCAAGAAGAAGAAGCAGCGTAAGGAGAGGTCATCTTCTCCTGAGCGGCCATCTTCTCCTTCTTACGACCGAGAAGATCCGAAGTACTTTGCTCCTGACATTAGACAAGAAGTTGAAGCGATCATGCAAGAAGAGCTGGAGAAGAGACGGAAGATAGTACAGCAGCTTCCTACACCGACTACGGCAACACCTGTCTCACGGGAACAGCCTCCAGTCGAGAGAAGACACTCTTCTGGTCTTCCACCCAAGGAAGCAACCACTACATCTTCTCTGTTGGAAACTCCAGTCACCCTTCTGAAAAGATCTCCTTACGACTTCTTGCGAGATTTGTGGAATCAGAAGACGGATGTAACCTTCCAACAACTGTTGGATGACAACGCTGGTTACAGGAAGATGTTACAATCTGTGCTTCGAGGATCGAGGAAGAGGAGGACAACTAAACTTCCCCAGAGCACCCCGATCCTAAGGGTAGAGCATGAGGACTTGGGAGCCCCAGAACTTGATATGGAGATCCATGGCTGTCTTCTGAAGAAGGTACCCATTGATTCCGGCTCCGGAGTTAACTTCATGACTGAAGAAACGGCGCATGCCCTAGGCTTCACTGAGTTCCAGCCTACTCCGAGAATTCTCAGAATGGCGGACCAGACCAGAAGACGACCTTTGGGGCAACTGAAAGACGTCTTGACGGTAATTGGTGGAGTATCTTTTTACCTCACTTACATCATTTTGCGACCTGTAGCTAAGTGTAGTGACGAAGGATTTCTCCTTTTGCCCATTTAGTATACAAGATATCGTTCCCACAAAGGATTTGCACAAGTAACGCTGCTCTAAGTTCTAAGATCTGTTCAAACACACAAACACACGGGTTTTGCCTAGAAATCCCGTCTTCTCACAAAACCACACAAAAACAACACGTCTTCCAGACGCGCCAAATGGTGCTCTGGAACTAAACAAACAACTACCAACTAAAATATCACACAACTATTCACAGAGAAGCTCGGGAAGACGATCTTCCTGCTTCCAGGTTGCTTCTTCCGGTCTTCTCGATACCGTCTTCCCGAAGCGATTCTCGTCTTCTGGGGGTTTAGCTCGTCTTCTCGTACCTCCAGAAGGCTGTCTTGCTTCGCAGAAGTCGACTAGTAACAGTCGTTACACCTTATTCTCACACTCTCATTCCATCGGGTTGGATAAATCACAGGGTGTATGCCCCCTGTAGCCTTCCCAGGCTTCTGCCTACGGAAGTTGTCTTCCTGCAGCGCTACAACGACATTCACCTTCACGGAAGCTCAATAGAAGTATCGGAAGCTCACTAGAGAAGATAAGAAGATGGGGAAGATGAGGGAAGATGGGGGAAGATGGGGAAGATAAGAAAATCCAAACAAGAGAAAACATGATGAAAAAAGGCAATTAAGATTCCGACAGGCTTCTAGTCCGGATCCTGACTAACAAGCCATCCCTGCTTGTAATAGTTTGGGGAGGAAGACAACAAACGTGAGTACTGTAGCACCGTCTTCTACTCGAGGATGTCGTCTTCTGTTGCGGGAAGAAGTCTTCTTTCTTCTTCACTTCGCTGCTCTGACTGCTCTGTCTTCTGGGATCACTTATCCAGAGGACCGTTCGTACGTAGATCCCAAGTGCTCTACTGAACGAGTCAAGCTACACTTCCACAACTGTTGACATTCACCGCCACTCAAGAAGAACACTTCCCATGCACAATTGGGAGCGAATCCAATACATTCCACCACCCAGAAGACATGAGCGAAGCTGCTGCACTCAAATCCACAATCTATTCCCCGAGAAGAAGTCACAATGGCATTGGGAAGCTCACTCCCGCTACTTCCTGCGTCTACTCCTCGACACACCAGCCTAGCTAACAAGACTGCACGAGGATGCCGTTCCCTGTTCCTAGACTGTCCACTACCTCTATCTACATCGTCGAACCACTGCTGGTGCGGTTATGTAGACCCCTCCTGTATATTCCAAGACTATTCGTATGTTTCCAACAACGGGTGTAGTGCTCTAAGACTATCTCTGCTCTAATGTGTCTCGTCTGCCTGCCTGTAGAATCGGTGTGTATGTTCAGTTACTGCCGAATTCTACAGAACTGGCAGAGCTCTCAGAGAGCTTTTCTCCTTCCCTGCTATCCTACTTAACCATCTGCCTCGAGAGTCAGGGGAGGCGACCACCAGGGAGAGAGAGAGAGGCGCTGACAAGAGTTTGTCACCTCACATGCATGCGGTCCCTCTTCCCAATTAGCCCTCCACTGTGTTACTCCTACGCTACCTATGCTGCCACATGGGGTCCTAACTATTTTTACATGGAAAACTGCCACCCTTAAGATAGCGTGTCCAATCCTACTAAATCTGGAAGTGTCGATTGAGTTTACTAACTACTCTGATTGCTCGGTGGCAATCTCCACATGATCTGCTCCTACCGGAGCTACTACCTCGACTTCTGATGGGCTGGGAAGCCCTGCACTTACCTCGGGTACCACTGAGGTAGCTTCCCTCTCCTCGCTCTTCGCTGCCTTGCTATTTCTGCGGCTGCGTCTTCCTCGGCTTCGACTTCGGAAGACGGAATGGTCTTCTGGGAAGACGAGTCGAATGATGCGTCTTCGGTCTTCTGAGGCACAGATGCAGTACTCGGGACCATGGCGATCTCATAGGGGTCCGGGGAAGTCGCTTCCTCCACGCGGAATACCTGGGAAGACGGCTCGTCTCCCTGTCTTCCAGAAGACATCATGTCTTCCGGGGCGTCTTCTGGAGTCTTCTCGTCTTCCAACGCTGTCACCACCAAGTGTACAGCGAGATCGAACTCCTCCTTCTCCATTCCGGATCCAGTCGAGGGTGCTGGGGCTTGGGAAGATGCGGTTGCAGATGTCGGAAGTGAGGGAAGACCATAAAGTGTCTTCACTCCTTCTATCTGTCTATCCAGGTACCTGAACATGCTATCTCTGCATTCCACCAACCTTGTCTTGGACCCGCTGTCCCATTCCCTAGCTAAGGTAAGTAACTTCTTACCCGCGGTGAAGTTGAACTTCTTACCCGTGGTGAAGTTGAACTTCTTCCGAAGCGCTTCTACCGACTGAGCTAGCATCTTCTGCGCACGGGCCTCTGCTGCTTCCCTCTGCGTCTTCTCCGTTGCAGCTCGCGCTTCCGCGGCTTCTTGCTGCATCTTCCAAGTGATCTGCTCTTCTGCGAGGGCAGTGATCTTCTCCCGCACTCGGAGAACTTCCTGATCACGCTGCTGTACTCGCGCCTACAACTCCTGGTTGCTCTTCCGAAGTTGCATCGACTCCTTGGCAGAAGCGGCTGCTTCCGTCTTGTACCTGGCTGCAAGCTTCTCCGTGGTGCGGAGACTAGCTTCCAGCGACTCCGTCTTCTGCTGGCTGTCTTCCTGTCGCAGCAGGGTGCGCAGGCCGAATCCAGGCTGTAAGGGCTTCTCCTGTGCCCTCGCTCTCCTTTCCAGCAACTCCATAGCGGGCTGGATCTCCTTCTGGAAGTAGGCACTGAACTCCTCCAGTCGTCTTCCTGCAGAAGACAAGTTCATCTCCACCACTCGCTCGAGGGTGTCGACTTCGTCTTCCAGAGGCAAGGGAGCCTCTTCCACCACTACGGTCTTCATCTTCTGCGCACGAGAATAAGCTATTCTTCTCATCTTCCGGGATGGAAGACTCCTCGTGGCAGGAGCGGCTCTCCTCTTTGCGCTTCCTCGCATCGCAGTAGGAGTACCCATCCATCCTTCGTCTTCTGGAGTCTTCGGAAGACTCCCAGGTGTTACAGAAGCTGTATTCTGCTCCGATCGGGTACTCAGCAAGTCTTCCTCTGAGTCCGACTCCGATCCTGAATGAATAAGGGAGATGGGTGTCCTCGGTACACTTCTGTGACCCATCTTTCTCACCGGCGTGGCGTCTTCCGACCCACTAGACTCGTCTTCCCTCACCAGAAGCGTCTTCTGGTGAGAGTCGAGTCTCAGCTGTGGCATCAGAGTGAGAGGGGGCGTTGTTGCTGCCTCTCGTTCATCATCTTCCGAGGTCTCCTCCTTTACCTCCTGTCGCTCCGTTGGCCCATACACTGCCAGCTGATCTTCCCTAAGATCCCCCATGGCTACATACAAGTAGCAGAAGAAGGGCGTCAGATGTCCTCCCGCCGGGGTACCCAAATATGCTAGCTCCGTCTGTACATAGTTGTGGATATACGCGCCCCAGTAGATTGGCACTCTGTCATCCCACACTGATTCCAGGAACTCCACGTCCTGATCTCCTAAGTACCTTGTCTTCTGCGCTTTTCCCTTGGGGAAAAGATGCAGAAACAACTTCGCCAGAAGTCGCTTCTTCGGCTCCCGGTAAGACTCTATCTTCCAACCGTTCCTCCCCTGCCTGTCTTCCACGAAAAGGCAAGTGGTACTCCCAGGCACATGCCATGAACTCACAATCCTAGGCAAGATCTTCTTCTCGTACCAATATCCTCGGTTCTCGGTCTCAGGCCTGTGAAACGCCTTACGCCATCAGTCTTCTGTCCAGGAAGATGGTCTTCCCCGAGCAACTCCTGCCTTTGCAGATACACGGTTACGCGGTGGTAACGCGGCCCACACTTCCTCCAGAAGCCCTTGATCTGCGAGGTTCCAATCCCACAGGAAGAAGTCGAGACCCAACTCCTTGAGGAAAGGAGTGGCCTCGGCCAATTCTGCCGCAGGTAACACCAAGCCTCGTGGATGCATCGACATACCTGGAAGATCGGCTGCACTAAACCACAAGCACCTACTATGAGCTTGAAGGCTCAGTTCTTCCCGAGTGCCCACAATCTAGCTCCTCTCTCAGAAGACGAAACTAGTCTTCCAGAAGACAACTACTCCGTCTTCCGGGATTCTAACAGTGCTTCCTAGATAGCTCTCGTCTTCCGAGCTATATCTAAACAATCCTATCTAAGCAAGGCCTCGCATGGATTACCAAGAAGACAACCCACCTTGCATTACATCCTACTTCCTATCAGAAAATACAAGATATGCGAGAAGTAGAGTATGAGAAAGGTTCAGAAGATGGTTGCGGGCTCCTGCGGTGACAGTGGCCTCTGGAAAGACTCCCGGGACAGCTTCCGATTCAATGTCGTTCTCGAAAGACCTCTCGAAGCCAGGCTTCCCTTCACTGGTCTCACCTGTCTTCTTCTTCCTACGTGCAATCTATCCTCACAACAGACTCAAGACATGTGCACTCTGTTCTTCTGACTTCTCACCTCTCATACGCACTCAGAAGAAGCTTGCTGCTTGATGAGAAGACATGACCCTCGACCATTCTCTCCGGATTCTGCCAGCAATACTTCTCACAACTCTCCTCTAAGTTCGGGAAGAAGAAGGAACGGCTGCTATGGGTCAGACAGAAGAGACCCAAATGGACCCTCGCGTCTTCTCGCTCATTTTGCCAGCCTTCCAGTCTTCTAGTCTCTCTAGGAAGATGTGGAGTTTGAGAAGCTTGGAAGACCGGGAGGCACAGGCCTAGTTCCCGACTTCCAACTTCTCGAAATAACAAAACAACTCACCACACCACTCATGATTCGTACCAAGTCTCTCTAAACACAAAAGCAAAGCAAATCCACTCTCGATACGAATTGTGTTCAATCGACTTCCGAAGACAGTCTTCCGAAGATGTCTTCCGAAGACAGTCAAGTTCAAGAAGCGTCTTCCGAAGATGTTCCCATCTTCCGAATCGTCTTCTGTTCCAAGTTTCGGGGATAGAGAGGTAAGGGGGTAGGGAAATTGATAGTTGGAGTCTCCAATTTGAGGGCTAGAAGAAGCAAGGAGATGTCTCGATAGAAATTGGGCAGCGCTTCCGCGCCCAATGTCGCAATAGAAAGAATGGGGGGTGGGATAATCGATCAGGCTGCCTGCACACAATCAAGGAAGCGCGGGAAGTACCAAAAAAAGACGAGAAGAAGTGGGAAGGGAAAAGAACAGGGGGAAGAACCTCTACAGTCTTCTTCGGCTCCCCGAGTTGCCTTCGACCTCCGCGCGCTTCTGGCTCTTGTCCTAGCTTCCAATGCGACTCCACACGACTGCGCCTACTGTCAATTCGGTCCACACCTCGATTCCACCTCTGCTTCTACTCGCCACTCTTTACTGTCAGCTTCTCGGAAGCTCCACAGAAACACCTTCGCTTTCTCTGCTGTTTGTGCTACCGCAATTCAATCTCACCCTTCGCCTAACTGCCAACTTACTCTCTCCTACCTCGATGTCTCACTCGATTCCTCTCTCAATGCTAGCTCGAAGTTCACTCTCTTCAATCGATCTTCTTCAGGCGCATTGTGCTGCGGGAAGTTGGAATGCGCTAATGCGCTTCCTTACGCATCTTCCCCGCAGTTTAGGGGTTTCGACCCTAGGTGTCTTCTTCGACCTACCTACCACCTGGGTTCTTACTCAGTAGGTACACCTACTTGTTTACCCGAAAACTCGTGGTCAGGTCTTTGTGATCGCTGTCTTCCGGAAGACAGGTGTCTTCCGTCGTCTTTTCATCTTCCGCCGTCTTCTCGTCTTCTGAAGACGCAATTGAGAAGATGGTCTTCCGAAGACGGTCGTCTTCTGAAGAAGTCAACTTCTTATTACAAACAACTCTTAAGATCATCTTCCTGTTAAGGAAGACGTAACCTTAAGTAACAACGCTTCTTCAGTTATACAAACAAGTCATTATCCTTAAAAATTTCAAAAATTCGTGCATCCTGTAATTTGTGGGCACCACACTAAGATTGGATATCAAGTGTTGATAGGAAGACCATGGCTGTTGTGGTGCCCACAAATTGCAGGATTCACGAATTTTTGAAATTTTTGAGATTAATAACTTATTTGTATAACTGAAGAAGCGTTGTAACTTAAGATTACGGCTTCCTTAGAAGGAAAATGATCTTAAGGGCTGTTTGTAATAATAAGTTGACTTCTTCGGAAGACGACTGTCTTCGGAAGAGCGTCTTCTCGGTGGTAAAGACGGAAGACGGAAGACGGAAGACACGTATCTTCCGGAAGACGGCAACCGCGGAAGCTTCACCACGTAAGGAGTCCGAAACCTTGAAGAGAAGACGCTTCAGAAGATTGGAACATCTTCGGAAGACTGTCTTCAGAAGACGCTTCAGTAGTTTGACTGTCTTCGGAAGTCGACTGTACACAATTCGTATCAAGAGTGGATTTGCTTTGCTTTTGTGTTAAGAGAGGCTTGGTACGAATCCTGAGTGGTGTGGTGAGTTCTTTTGTTATTTCGAGAAGTTGGAAGTCGGGAACTAGGCCTGTGCCTCCCGGTCTTCCAAGCTTCTCAACTCCACATCTTCCTAGAGAGACTAGAAGACTGAAAGGCTGGCAAAATGAGCGAGAAGACGTGAGGGTCCATTTCGGGTCTCTTCTGTCCGACCAATAGCAGCCGTTCCTTCTTCTTCCTGAACTTAAGAAAGAGTCGTGAGAAGACTTGCTGGCAGAATCTGGAGAGAATGGTCGAGGGTCATGTCTTCCCATCATGCAGCAAGCTTCTTCTGAGTGTGTATGAGAGGTGAGAAGTCAGAAGAACAGAGTGCACATGTCTTGAGTCTGTTGTGAGGATAGATTGCGTGTAGGAAGACGAAGACAGGTGAGACCAGTGAAGAGAAGTCTGACTTCTGGAGGTCTTCCGAGAAAGACATTGAATCGGAAGCTGTCTCGAGTGTCTTCCCAGAGGCCACTGTCACCGCAGGAGCCCGCAACCATCTTCTGAACTTGTCATGCACTTATGTTTTGCGAATCTTGTATCTTCTGATAGGAAGTAGGATGTAATGCAAGGTGGGTTGTCTTCTTGGTAATCCATGCGAGGCCTTGCTTAGTTACGATTGAGTAGATATAACCCGGAAGACGAGAGGAAGTTAGGAAGCACTGTTAGAATCCCAGAAGACGGAGTAGTTGTCTTCTGGAAGACTAGATTCGTCTTCTGAGAGTGGAAGCTATACTGTGAGGACTTAGGGAAGGACTGAGCCTTTGACTCACAACAAGTACGTCACTTCTTCCAAGGGGTTAGCGCAGCTGAAGAAGAGCAACCAGGAGTTGCAGGCGCGCTTACAGCAGCGTGACCAAGAGGTTCTGCGAGTACAGGATAGCTCATCGTCCTTGCAGAAGAGAAGACGACGTGGAAGACACTGCGGGAAGCCGCAGAAGCGCAAGCTGCAGCCGAGAAGACGCAGAGAGAAGCAGCGGAAGCTCGTGCGCAGGGGTTGCTAGCTCAATTGGTGGAAGCGCTTCGGAAGAAGTTTAACTTCACCGCGGGTAGGAAGTTGCTTATCCTGGCTAGAGGATGGGACGAGGAGTCCAAAGCAATGTTTGTGGAGTGCAAGGAGAGTATGTTCAGGTCCTTGGATCGGCAGATAGAGGGAGTGAAGACGCTCTATGGTCTTCCCTTGATCCCGCCACTAGTAAATGCATCTTCTCAAGCACCAGCATCATCGACAAGACCAGACTTGGAGAAGGGGAAGTTCGACCTCGCTGTGCACTTGGTAGTGACAGCGTTGGAAGCCGAGAAGAACCCAGAAGATGCCCCGGAAGACAAGACGTCTTCTGGAAGACAGGAAGGAAGACCGTCTTCCCAGGTATTCCGAGTGGAGGAAGCGACTTCCCCGGACTCCTATGAGGTCACCATGGCTCCTAGTGTCGAACAAGTGCCTCAGAAGAGCGAGGAAGCACAAGTCGACCCAACTTCCCAGAAGACGCTTCTGTCTTCCGAAGCAGCAGCAGCAGAGCCAGCGACGAACATGGAGGAGGAGGCCACCTCAGCGACACCCGAGGTAATTACAGGGCTTCCCAGCCTATCAGAAGCCGTTTTAGTAGTTCAGGTAGGAATAGATCAGGAGGGAATGGCATCCGAGCCATTAGAATAGATAAGCAAGGCCCAGAAGATCAGGAGATTGTCCAAACCTAGTAAGTGTCCAAAATGCTATATTAGGAAAAGACAGGTCCAATTTAATTTTAGATCAGTGACCATGTGACAGAATAGACAGCGTAGGGTAAAACAACCAGATGGCTAATTAGGAAAAGGGAACCATTTTTGCATGTGAGGTGGTAACCTTCTGGCGGTGTCCATCCCTCCCTGATTGCAGTCGAAGGTTGGAGGGGATTCTTTCTGCACCTCAATTCGAGTGCATAAGTAGGATGACAGAGTAGGAATTAGGAGCTCTCTGCACACACACCAACATCTTACGGTGCAGGAGACTCATGACACATTATACGCTACAGAGGTCTGCACACATACAGATTCTACAGTGCAGACAGATTAGCTCTGCTCGATGTTAGACTAAGAGAATTATGCAGGAAGAAGTCTGCATTCTCTGGTTATCAGCAGCGGCTGGGAGATGTAGTTGTAAGTGGTGGACAGTCTAGGAACAAGGAACGGCATCCTCGTGCAGTCTTGTTGGCTGGGCTGGTGTGTCGAGGAGTAGACGCAGGAAGTAGCGAGAGTGAGCTTCCCAATGCCATTGTGACTTCTTCTTGGGGAATAGATTGTGGATTTGAGTGCAGCAGCTTTGTCCATGTCTTCTGGATGGTGGGTTCACTGAATTCGCTCCCAATTGTGCATGGGAAGTGTTCTTCTTGAGTGGCGGTGAATGTCAACAGTTGTGGAGTGTAGCTTGACTCGTTCAGTAGAGCACTTGGGATCTACGTACGAACGGTCTTCTGGGTAAGGGATCCCGGAAGACACAGCAGTCAGAGCAGCGAAGTGAAGAAGAAAGAAGCCTTCTTCCCGCAACAGAAGACGACATCCTCGAGTAGAAGACGGTGCTACAGTACTCACGTTTGTTGTCTTCCTCCCCAAACTATTACAAGCAGGGATGGCTTGTTAGTCAGGATCCGGACTAGAAGCCTGTCGGAATCTTAATTTACTCTTTTCATCTTGTTTTCTCTTGTTTGGCTTTTCTCATCTTCCCCATCTTCTCTCATCTTCCCCATCTTCTTACCTTCTTCTAGTGAGCTTCCGATACTTCTATTGAGCTTCCGTGAAGGTGAATGTCGTTGTAGTGCTGCAGGAAGACAACTTCTGTAGGCAGAAGCCTGGGAAGGCTACAGGGGGCATACACCCTGTGATTTATCCAACCCGTTGGAATGTGAATGTGAGAATAAGGTGTAACGACCGTTGCTAGTCGGCTTCTGCGAAGCAGGACAGCCTTTTGGAGGTGTGAGAAGACGAGCTAAACCCCCAGAACATGAGAATCGCTTCGGGAAGACGGTATCGAGAAGACCGGAAGAAGCAACCTGGAAGCAGGAAGATCGTCTTCCCGAGCTTCTCTGTGAATAGTTGTGTGATATTTTAGTTGGTAGTTGTTTGTTTAGTTCCAGTGCACCATTTGGCGTGTCTGGAAGACGTGTGGTTTTGTGTGGTTTTGCGAGAAGACGGGATTTCTAGGCAAAACCCGTGTGTTTGTGTGTTTGAACAGATCTTAGAACTTAGAGCAGCGTTACTTGTGCAAATCCTCTGTGGGAACGATATCTTGTATACTAAATGGGCAAAAGGAGAAATCCTACGTCACTACAGCTGTATGCTGCAAATGTGAATACCGACTGAAGAAGACATCGTTTGAGATTTCCCAATCCTACACCCAAGCCAGGTGAGAAGAGTAAGGTCTCGCTTCCTTGGATCAAGATTGGACACCAAGGCGAAACTCCGTCTACAACGGAGGGGTACACTTCAGAAGACTCAGCTGCGTCTTCTGACAGCGATGAACGGTATAATGAGTTTATGGTGAATAACGTGTGTACTACAGAAGTAGCAGAGATCGCAGAAGATGTGGTCTGTGGATACATTGAGTGCTACGAGATTGTGGAAGAAGAGCTTTTAGAAGACGAGAATACCGTCTTCCCTTCGGAAGGTCCGACAGTTGGTCTTCCAGGAGACGAATCTGAACTAGAAGAAGCTCCCAAACCGGAATACTTTGGTGCCAGTGAGTACAGTCACACTAAAGGAATGGTAAACCCGGATGATCTCCAAGAGATGGAGGTTGCTCCTGGGAAGAAGCTGAAGCTTTCCAAGGTGATCGAGGGCCAGCAGTCGGAAGACTTTCGAGAACTTCTAACGGAGTTCCAGGATGTCTTCGCGTGGACCATAGAAGACATGAAGGGCATACCTCGAGAGTTGGGAGAGCATCGCATCGACTGGCTAGAGGGCGTTGTTCCTGCACGGCAGAGGCAGTACCGGCTCAACCCCAAGTACTCGCTTCTGATGAAGGACCAGATTGACCAATACTTGAAGGCAAGAGTCATCTTCCCAGTACTTAGCAGTGAGTGGGTAGCTCCTATCGTCATCGTGCCGAAGAAGCAGACAGGGAAGATCTGAGTGTGTCAGGACTTCCAGAAGCTTAACGTGGCCATGAAGAAGGATCATCATCCTTTATCATTCACCGACTCTGTGTTAGACCAGGTAGCGAGACATGAGTTCTACAGCTTCCTGGATGGGTATTCTGGGTACAACCAAGTTTCAATCAGAGAAGGAGACAGACGAGAAGATTAAGCGGAAGACGAGTTCCCTGACGAGAAGCTGTTTTCAGTTTTCGTAGCGACACTTTCATCTGAGGGGGGACGTACCGCCTGCTTCCCATAAGACGAGACTAGATCTTCTGATCCAGTCTTTGCGACTTCCACAGAAGAGTCGATCTTCAAGGACTTGAGGAGGTTCTTGGAAGACCAACAGTATCCCGAGGGATTGGATGCGGAGCAGAAGGCTGTGTTCTTACACAAGGCAGGTCCTTATGCCATCTTCCAGGGTATCTTGTTCAGGAAAGGACATGACGAGAAGCTGAGGAGATGCCTCGGGCGTGTCAAGAAGTACTAGACGTAAACAGAAGTACTGAAACACTGATGTTTGCGAGGACGCAAACATGTGAGGGTGGACGTATGTGGTGCCCACAAATTACAGGATGCACGAATTTTTGGAATTTTTGAGATTAATAACTTATTTGTATAACTGAAGAAGCGTTGTTACTTAAGATTACGTCTTCCTTAACAGGAAGATGATCTTAAGAGCTGTTTGTAATAAGAAGTTGACTTCTTCGGAAGACGACCGTCTTCGGAAGAGCGTCTTCTTAATTGCGTCTTCAGAAGACGGGAAGACGGCGGAAGACACCTGTCTTCCAGAAGACAATGGCCGCGAAGGCCTAACCACGAGTTTTCGGGTAAGACAGTAGGTGTACCTACTGGGGCGCACCAAATAGGTAGGTAGGTCGAGGAAGACACCAAGGACGAGAACCCCTAATCTGCGGGGAAGATGCGTAAGGAAGCACATTAGGCACATTCCAACTTCTCGCAGCACAGCGCTTGAGAAGATCGATTGGAGTAGTGAGCTTCACGAGCTAGCATTGAGAGAGGAATCAAGTGAGACATCGAGGTAGGAGAGAGTAAGTTGGCAGCTAGGCGAAGGGGGAGATCGAATTGCGGGAGCACAAACAGCAGAGAAAGCGAAGGCGTTTCTGTGGAGCTTCCGAGAAGCTGACAGTGAAGAGTGGCGAGTAGAAGCAGAGGTGGAATCGAGGTGTGGACCGAAATTGACAGCAGGCGCAGTCGTGTGGAGTCGCATTGGAAGCTAGGACACGAGCCAGAAGCGCGTGGAGGTCGAAGGCAACTCGGAGAACCGAAGAAGACTGTAGAGGTTCTTCCCTCTGTTCTTTTCCTCTCCCACTTCTTCTCGTCTTTTCTTGGTACTCCCCGCGCTTCCTTGATTGTGTGCAGGCAGCCTGATCGATTACCCCACCCCCATTCTTTCTACTGAGACATTGGGCGCGGAAGCGCTGCCCAATTTCTGTCGAGACATCTCCTTGCTTCTTCCCGAGCTCAATTCGAGCTTCCCTACTCCTAGCCCTCAAATTGGAGACCCCAACTATCAATTTCCCTACCCCCCTACCTCTCTATCCCCGAAACTTGGAACAGAAGACGATTCGGAAGATGGGAACATCTTCGGAAGACGCTTCTTGAACTTGACTGTCTTCGGAAGACCGTCTTCGGAAGACTGTCTTCGGAAGTCGACTGAACACAATTCGTATCAAGAGTGGATTTGCTTTGCTTTTGTGTTTAGAGAGGCTTGGTACGAATCATGAGTGGAGTGGTGAGTTGTTGTGTTAATTCGAGAAGTTGGAAGTCGGGAACTAGGCTTGTGCCTCCCGGTCTTCCAAGCTTCTCAACTCCCCATCTTCCTAGAGAGACTAGAAGACTGAAGGCTGGCAAAATGAGCGAGAAGACGCGAGGGTCCATCCGGGTCTCTTCTGTCCGATCCATAGCAGCCGTTCCTTCTTCTTCCCGAACTTAGAAGAGAGTTGTGAGAAGTCTTGCTGGCAGAATCTGGAGAGAATGGTCGATGGTCATGTCTTCTCATCATGCAGCAAGCTTCTTCTGAGTGTGTATGAGAGGTGAGAAGTCAGAAGAACAGAATGCAATTGCCTTGAGTCTGTTGTGAAGATAGATTGCGTATAGGAAGCAGAAGACAAGTGAGACCAGTGAAGGGAAGCCTGGCTTCGAGAGGTATTCCGAGAACGTTATTGAATCGAAAGCTGTCCCGGGAGTCTTCTCAGAAGCCATTGTCACCGTAGGAGCCCGCAACCATCTTCTGAACCTTTCATATACTCTACTTCTCGCGTATCTTGATCTTCTGTTAGGAAGCAGGATGTAATGCAAGGTGGGTTGTCTTCTTAGGAATCCATGCGAGGCCTTGCTTAGTTAGGATTGATTAGATACAGCTCGGAAGACGAGCGCTACTTAGGAAGCATTGTTAGAATCTCAGAAGATGGAGTAGCTGTCTTCTGGAAGACTAGATTCATCTTCTGAGAGTGGGAGCTATACTGTGAGGACTTAGGGAAGGACTGAGCCTTCGACTCACAACAAGTACGTCACTTCTTCCAAGGAGTTAGCGCAGCTGAAGAAGAGCAACCAAGAGTTACACGCGCGTTTACAACAGCGTGACCAGGAGGTTCTGCGAGTACGGGATGAGATCACCATCCTTGCAGAGGAGAAGACGACATGGAAGACACTGCGAGAAGCCACAGAAGCGCAGACTGCAGCCGAGAAGACGCAGCGGGAAGCACCGGAAGCTCGTGCGCAGCGGTTGCTAGCTCAGTTGGTGGAAGCGCTTCGGAAGAAGTTCAACTTCACCGCGGGTAGGAAGTTGCTTACCTTGGCTAGAGGATGGGACGAGGAGTCCAAAGCAATGTTTGTGGAGTGCAAGGAAAGTATGTTCAGGTACTTGGACCGGCAGATAGAGGGAGTGAAGACACTCTATCGTCTTTCCTTGATCTCGCCACCAGTAAACACGTCTTCCCAAGCACCAGCATCATCGACAAGACCAGACTTGGAGAAGGAGGAGTTCGATCTCGCTGTACACTTGGTGGTGACAGCGTTGGAAGACGAGAAGACTCCAGAAGACGCCCCGGAAGACAAGATGTCTTCTGGAAGACAGGAAGACGAGCCGTCTTCCCATGTATTCCGCGTGGAGGAAGCGACTTTCCCGGATCCCTATGAGGTCACCATGGCTCCCAGTGTCGAACAAGTGCCTCAGAAGAGCGAGGAAGCACAAGTCGACCCAGCTTCTCAGAAGACGCTTCTGTCTTCCGAAGCAGCAGCAGCAGAGCCAGTGATGAACGTGGAGGAGGAGGCCACCTCAGCGACATCCGAGGTAATTACAGGGCTTCCCAGTCTATCAGAAGCCGATTTAAGTAGTTCATGTAGGAATAGATCAGGTGGAAATGGCATCCGAGCCATTAGAATAGATAAGCAAAGCCCAGAAGATCAGGAGCTTATCCAAACTTAGTAAGTGCTCAATATACTATATTAGGAAATAACATGTCCAGCTTAATTTTAGATCAGTGACCATGTGGTAGAGTAGGCAGCGCAGGGTAAACAAGGTAGATGGCTAAAGCTGGAAAAGGAACGGTGTGCATGTGGGGTGGCAGCCTCCTGACAACGCCCATCTCTCTCTGGCGGTCACCTCTATTTTCTCATGGCAGATGGTTAAGTAGGATCGTAGAGTAGGGAATTGGACCTGTGTGGAGAATTGAGTTCTGCACACACATTCCAATCTTACGGTGCAGACAGATTAGACACACAGGGGAGTCTTCGAAGAAACTGGCTGTATGCACACACATACCAATCTTACGGTGCAGGAGACAGATTAGACACTAGAGGTACACAGTGTACACTACACTCGATGTTGGAATAAGGAGATAAAGCAGGAAGAAGTCTGCATTCTCTTACCACCAGCAGCGATTCGGAGATGTAGATGAGTAGTGGGCAGTCTAGGAGCAGGGAACGGCATCCTCGTGCAGTCCTGCTGGTTAGACTGATGTGTCGAGGAGTAGGAGCAGACAGTAGAGGGAGTGAGCTTCCCAACACCTATGTACCTTCTTCTCGGGGAATGGATTGCTGATTTGAGTGCAGAAGCTTTGCTCGTGTCTTCTGGATGGTGGGTTCTTTGAATTCACTCCCAATTGTGCATGGGAAGTGTTCTTCTTGAGTGGCGGTGACTGTCAGCAGTTGTGGAAGTGTAGCTTGACTCGTTCAGTAGAGCACTTGGGATCTACGTACGAACGGTCTTCTGGGTAAGGGATCCCGGAAGACACAGCAGTCAGAGCAGCGAAGTGAAGAAGAAAGAAGCCTTCTTCCCACAGCAGAAGACGACATCCTCGAGTAGAAGACGGTGCAACAGTACTTACGTTTGTTGTCTTCCTCCCCAAACTATTACAAGCAGGGATGGCTTGTTAGTCAGGATCCGGACTAGAAGCCTGTCGGAATCTTAATTTACTCTTTTCATCTTGTCTTCTCTTGTTTGGCTTTTCTCATCTTCCCCACCTTCTCCCATCTTCCCCATCTTCTTACCTTCTTCTAGTGAGTTTCCGATACTTCTATTGAGCTTTCGTGAAGGTGAATGTCGTTGTAGTGCTGCAGGAAGACAACTTCCGTAGGCAGAAACCTGGGAAGGCTACAGGGGGCATACACCCTGTGATTTATCCAACCCGTTGGAATGTGAGTGTGAGAGTAAGGTGTAACGACTGTTACTAGTCGACTTCTGCGAAGCCGGACAGCCTTCTGGAGGTGTGAGAAGACGAGCTAAACCCCCAGAAGACGAGAATCGCTTCGGGAAGACGGTATCGAGAAGACCGGAAGAAGCAACCTGGAAGCAGGAAGATCGTCTTCCTGAGCTTCTCTGTGAATAGTTGTATGATATTGTAATTGGTAGTTGTTTGTTTAGTTCCAGAGCACCATTTGGCGTGTCTGGAAGACGTGTTGTTTTGTGTGGTTTTGTGAGAAGATGGGATTTCTAGGCAAAACCCGTGTGTTTGTGTGTTTGAACAGATCTTAGAACTTAGAGCAGCGTTACTTGTGCAAATCCTCTGTGGGAACGTATCTTGTATACTAAATGGGCAAAAGGAGAAATCCTACGTCACTACAATCTCAGACATCATGAAGTTCTCTATGAACTCCAACTTCCTACACGCAAATCGTGCGTCCAAGACCACTTCAGAAGTTTAGTACGTCTTGCCGTTGGCAAAGCGCACCTGAATAGGCTTGTCTACATTGGAAGTAGACAAGCCCAACTTCTTCACCAACTTCAGACTTATCAAGGAGTAGGTCGCTCATGTGTCCGCAAGAAAAGTAACATCACGGTTAGCAACTTTGGCTTCTAGAAACATCAGTCCTAGAGGCTTCTTCGTGGTTCTCAAGGTCACAGTCATCTGACCCTCCAACAAGTCCTTTGCAACAAATGCATTCATGCTACAGTTACTAACCTTAGGTTTCGTGCACCTCTTAGCAATATGACGCGTCTTGTCACAATTGTAGCAAGTAAACTTAGCACCATTGTCCTTCTGAGGTATTTGCCCCTTAGATTTTGATCTTGTTTGCTGTTGCTTTGCTGTCGAGACGGAAGAATCCTTTTGATCCTTCTCACTCTGATCCCATTGTCGCTTGAAATCTTTGTTCTTCTTGTGAACCTTGTCCATGCTATGTGGTTGAAAGGATTTTTGTTGCTAGACTTCATCGTCTCCAATCCGCTCCTCTACCTTCAAAAGTTCGACACATGTCTCAGGTAGCTTCGGCATCCAAAAGAGACTCTTTTCCGAGCTGGACTTGAGTCCTCCAATAAATATACATATCTTGGTCTCTTCCACTTGGAGAACGAATCCAACTTAACACTGAACTCGCGCACATAAGCACTTAAAGTCCTTGTTTGCTTTAGTCTTACCAACTCAACACCGTCTCGAATTCTTTGATAATCTGTAGTGAATCGTCCCACGAGCAACTCCTTGAACTCTTCCCTACCAAGCAACGAGACGGTCAAGGCATGCTCGTCCTTGTATGCAGTCACCAGAGAAGTGCATGATCCTTGAGAAACGTAACCGTTGCTCTTACCTTGTTTGAATCTTTAGCCTGTTGCGCCTCAAAGTATAGGTCCAACTTAGTTAAGAAATCCTTAACCTTACGAGCTCGTCCTTTATTTGAAAATGAGGTCAGCAAATTCGTCTTACAAAGCTTTCTGATAGACAGAGAACTCCCTTGGTCTGTCTCAAGCTCAACGATATGTTTATCCCTAGAAGTCATATCCTCCTGCATGGTCTTCATCATCTTGATGAGCTCTGCATACAAAGCTCCTTGACTTCCCGCGCTTGAATCGTTAGGCAACGTTGGTAAAACTCCATCTTGCTGCACCGGTGCCACAACTGATACTCGACTCTCTTGACGTTGGGGCGAAGGTTATCGTCCCCAGACTGTGCCTCGGAGCTAGCTCGAGTCGATCTGGTCCCGGTGTCAGTCGTCAGTCGTCTCTTGATCTTCCTCTTGGAACTCTGTCCTACGTCGACCATTGCTCCAAGTGTTCACCTACAAACTTTGATCCACTTCGTGTCTCGCGTCTCTCGTCAAGCGTCTAGCCTTCAGCCGCTATCTCAAGTTCTCGCTCATCGAAGCGTCGCTCTGATACCACTTTTCAAGCACCTATCGTCTTGTTGCACCAACAAAAACTCTTGCTCAGTAGGTCACGAAACTCACAACGCTAACCTACAAACCACAATCATAAGTTAGCGTCTGTGCACCACTTATCTTAACTCTATTTGATCCGGACCGGAGGCGGACCGTCTTCATAATCATCAAGCTCAGCATTCTCTAAGTCTCACCTAGGTCGGTCCCAAAACATGAGCAAGTCACAAGATGACTTGGGGCGGACTTCTCATAAAGTCCAAGGTCCTAAATAGTACCTCTAGCACACCTAGCAGTCCAACCACTTGTGATGTCTGTCATGGTCTAGGCTCTCGAACGGTGGTCTAACTCGCCGTCTCATTCTCTAGTCTTGCTCTAGCCCTAGAATCGTTCCTAAGTCCAGACTAAGATTTTCGAAGTAATGATCGAGACGTGTCTTGGAACCGGCACAACCATCCCCTCATGCCCCTAGAGTCCGTCTACCGAACCCTGGGGTCGGGTGACTCGTCCTGGCCCATCCGAACATCGAGCCCCTTCATATAAACTTCTAGAGATCGATGGTCCCGCTCTCCTCTTTGATCCCTGAAAAATATCACAACCCGATCACGGGATCAGCCATAATTCTCAGCTCAGAGATCAGTTCGAGGAGTTCTGCACATGACCAGAAAGCTCTCGCATCGTCCTTTCCAATGATACCTTAATTGTCTCAAGATCTTACGTAGAGCTCCGTCCACGACCTAAAGCGTCACTGGATCTCCAACACTCAGTCATTTTTTAAAAACTTGTGGTCCGCAAACGGACCAGCGTCCAAACCATGGAACATCTGCATCTCGGACTCACGTCTCAGACCCACGTCTCGATCTCACGTCTCAGACCTATGTCTCAGACTTATGTTTTAATCTGTTTCCAGACTTGCCCCTTAAGTCAGCATTCGTCTAGAGTCGTCTTGGGGTAGGTCTTAATGTCCTAACCCAATGTTCAAACCTTGGTTCAGAGAACCACGTAAGGTTCATTTGATCTCGACTTTCCTGCCAAGCCGTTCAGTCCTACTCGTAACATTAACAACCCCTCTAGGATTTTATTATTCGCATCTGCGTTGACGAGACGAGAGTCTTTCTTGGGGAGGACGGACCTCCTAACTGTGATCGATCAAAGAAAAGACCAGAAGAGAAAAACAGGTAGTCGCTGACGGTGAGATCTCCAAAATCCTGCTTCTTGCGTCCATCGATTACAAAATCAAGCACTCCAACACACCTTGGATACACAGACATGTCTCTCAAGATTCACATAACTTTATTTCAGTGTCGCTGCATCATCAATCTCTTCAACTGTAAAGAAAATCTCTCTCTCTTCCTCTCTTGCGTGCCTCTCTCTCCCTTCAATCAGTTCTCAGCCAAAAGTCTACCAAGTAGTCCCTATCGATCAACTACCCCCCGATCTCTCAACCTCCACGATCGTCATCCACGAATCTGCAACATGTCGGGCCTGTCTCTCACTCAGGGGTCACCTCTGATGGCTTTGATGGAAGCACACCATGAACTTGAAGGGAAAATGCTGAGTTCACTCATTCATACACCCACAAACTTATCAACTAAAAATCTCCTTAAACACATTAACTAAAATCCTCCATTCTAACGACGTCTCTCAAGTTCTCACATGCTAAAAATATCTCACACTCTCTATATTACTCAAGTTGTCATTACGACAATGTGAAAACAAGGATGAGTAGCTCTTCTCTACTCCTCTATTTATACATTCTAGGTTTTTACTTTGGTACCCTCCGGTAACTCAGCCGTAACTACTTTTACCGGGTTTTACTAAGATATTACTTAAGGTAAAAGCATTGATCACATGGGCTTTTTATCTTTTCACATGGGCTTATTCCTTCAAAGTCAACAACTTCTAGAAGGATTCTGGAATATTCTCAAGGAATCTCGAATTTCCACCCCCCTCTACACTAGGACCCACTAAAAAGGAAACATGTGGAATCTCTTCTTGTTTTTAATGCTCACAAAGTCCACAACTTTAATCCAACCACTAATATCAAGTCAAAAAGGAGATAAGGGATACTTTCCACCTCCTTTCTACCTTTTAGACAAGATGACAAGATAGTATTTCTCACTCTTTAGCAACTATTTGAATTCTGCCAAAAGTACAGCTAAGTTTAACCATAACTAACTTTTAGCTAGTCATGACTAACTTGATACATCCTTAAAGTACTTTGGCAGCCAATAAACATTCTCAACACTTAGTTAGAACTAAACACCTTACTAATAGACAAACTTCCTATGTGTAACATAGGTCGTTACATTTTACCCCCGGACTAAATTTTCGCTCCGTCCTCGGAGTGAAGAGAGAACTTTCGTCGATGAAACAACTTCAACTTGTCATGATTTATCCGATCGAATCTCCTTCCTCCCAGCTCCTGAAGGTCATATGTGAAGTTGCTCCACACCTTATCTACAACAAAAGGACCAAAATATCGCGGAAGAAACTTCTTCCTAGCCCTCTTGAATCTGATAGCATCATACAACATTACCCAATCTCCGACTTGAAAAGGTTTTACCTCCCTCTTGCCCAACCGTTTGTCGTAACTCTTCTTTTGATACGCCTGAGCTCGTTCCATCCGGATCATTGGTACCGCTCGGGTCTCTTCCAACTCCATGAGTTGCTCCCTTCTTGATCTGACCACGTCTTCTCCTCTCGACCTCTTCAACTTTCGTTGAATAGTTTGAAAAGTATCCAATTCGAATTGGATTGGCAACTTGGACTCCACTCCATAAACCAGTCGAAATAGAGAGTACCCAGTAGAAGTCTTTGTTGTCGTTCGGTACTCCCATAAGATGGCATGTAGCCTCTTATCCCAAGTATGTTTCGCAGTTTCAACACCAGCATCTTTGGCGAGCATCATACAAAGTGTAAGATTGGTCTTCTCCGCAAGACCATTAGCATTTGGTTTGTATGAGGTCGTTACTAGTGGCTTGATAGAAAAGTGTTGTAGCATAGCAGTAGTCATGCTCCCTACAAACTCTCCTCCTCTATCTGAGACCAACTCTAACGGACATCCAAATCTCGTGATGATCCTCTCCCATAGGAATCTACCGACTTCTGTTTCATTGGTCTCTCTCAAAGGTCTAGCCTCTACCCACTTGGTACAATAGTCAGTGGCGACTACAATGTATCTATTGCCTCTAGGTGTCTTATTAAGAGGACCTACAAAGTCAATACCCCATTTCTCAAACGGCCCTAATACTGGAATTGATCTTAACGGAGGTGTTCTAGTAGACTTTAGAGCAAATGCTTGACATACGTCACAAGTTTTGCAATAGTCTAAACACTCTTTGAAAATCCCTCTCCAGTGATAACCCGCATCCAAAATCTTGAAGGCTGTTATCTTACCAGCAAAGTGACCTCCGCAAACAGTTCCGTCGTGAAACTCGTGCATTAGCTTGAATGTCTCCTTCTGACCAACTGCTCTCCTTAGTAACCCATCTGCTCCTTGATGAAACAGAATTCTCTCCACCATGGTGTAAGGTTTGCATCTCTTGATCAACGCGTTACGTTCTCGGGTATGCATACCTTCTGGAAAAGAGCCATCTACAAGGAAACTCCAGATTTCCTTGTACTCGTCCGGTATCTCCTCGATGCTTGTGATGGTCATCAGATGCTCGTCTGGAAATGAATCATCAAACGGTTCTTCTCCCTCATCATCATAAGCCCTTGACAAAAGATCAGCATTCGCATGCTTCTTCCCTGGTCTATCTTCGATCACATAATCGTATTCTATTAGAAGGATCTTCCAACGAGCAATACGACCTTCGGCATTAGGCTTATTAAAGATATAATTTAAAGCCTTGTGATCTGTGACTATGGAAAATTTCCCCCCTAGCAAGTAATGTCGGAATTTCTTCAATCCAAAGATCACCGCTAATCCTTCTCGTTCAGTCACGGAGTAATTCTTCTCCGCTGGAACCATCTGCCTACTAGCATAAGTTATAGGATGATCATGCCCATCTCCATCTAGCTGACTTAATGTACATCCGATTGCTACATTGGAGGCATCCGTATACAGAATAAATGCTTTATTCCACTCAGGTTTAGCAAGTATAGGAGCTGTCACTAATGCCTTTTTCAGCTCCTCAAATGCTTCCTTTGCCTTCTGATCATGCACTATCAAGTCAAAATCAACTCCCTTCTTCATGTACATCGTCAAAGCTATTGCTTTGTTTGAGAAGGAAAAGACAAACCTACGATAATATCCAACCATGCCAAGAAACTGCCTCAACTTTGTCAAGTTGATCGGAAATGGAAGATCCACAATCTTCTTCACCTTCTCAGGATCTACCGCAATCCCATTCTTGGAAATGATGTGCCCTAACAGCAGACCTTCTTCGCAGCCAAAGATGCACTTCTCTGGATTCAGAGAAGCGTTAGCTTGCTCCAACCGCTGCAGAACTTTGATCACATCATCAAAGTGGTCCTCCTTTCTTCCGTACACACAAAAATCATCAATGAAATCACGAACAAATTTTCCTATGAATGGTTCGAACACCTTGTTCATGAACCTCTGAAACGTGGCCGGAGCATTACATAGTCCGAATGGCATCACTCGAAATGCAAATGTTCCCCAAGGAGTAGTGAAAGTAGTCAACTGCTGGTACTCCTGTGCTATCTTGATCTGGTTGTATCCACTATAACCATCACCAAAGCTGTACCACTCATGACCAGCAACTTCCTCCAAAATCTCATCTATAAATGGTAGAGGATAATAATCCTTCTTGGTAACTGCATTCAGCTTCTTATAGTCTATGCACACTCGCAGCTTACCATTCTTCTTCTTGACGATCACAATGGGTGAAACCCATTCTGAGTTCTCCACCTCGTAGATGAAACTCGCCTCCCTCAACTTGTCTATCTCCTCCTTGACCATCATCGCTATTGTAGGATTGACCCTTCTCTGCTTCTGTCGAACTGGTCTTGCGTTCTCCTCCAATTCGATTCGATGAGTCTCGAGAGTCACCTCCTTCAAATCCTTGTAGCTGAAAGCAAACACATGGATATATTTTCGAAATATATCTAGGAATCTACTTTTCTCCTCTTGAGTGACATTGATACCAAACTTCAGGGTAGAGAGTCTTCTCACAATCTCTGCCTCACTCAACTCTTCTTTGTCAGGATCTTTCTCCACTGCTGGTCGAGGCAACAAGTCAATAGCACTAAGCTGATGTACTGATTCGTCTCGACCAAATCCTTCATCCTCAGACGAGGATTCTTGGTCGTAAGAATCCCCAGTATCTGAGGATCTATGGAAAATTTCCCCCCTAGCAAGTAATGTCGGAATTTCTTCAATCCAAAGATCACCGCTAATCCTTCTCGTTCAGTCACGGAGTAATTCTTATTCACGGAGTAATTCGCGTTAGCTCTCTCTCCTCCCAACGTTCTCTCCATGTGCTCCCTCATAATCTCCTTTTGACGAATATAGAACTGAACTCTAAACATCGTTCAACGATCCCTTCAAGTGAGGTCTCGGCAACGGAACCAAAAATGTAAACCCTCCGCGGTCCTATCGATCAACTACCCCCCGATCTCTCAACCTCCACGATCGTCATCCACGAATCTGCAACATGTCGGGCCTGCCTCTCACTCAGGGGTCACCTCTGATGGCTTTGATGGAAGCACACCATGAACTTGAAGGGAAAATGCTGAGTTCACTCATTCATACACCCACAAACTTATCAACTAAAAATCTCCTTAAACACATTAACTAAAATCCTCCATTCTAACGACGTCTCTCAAGTTCTCACATGCTAAAAATATCTCACACTCTCTATATTACTCAAGTTGTCATTACGACAATGTGAAAACAAGGATGAGGAGCTCTTCTCTACTCCTCTATTTATACATTCTAGGTTTTTACTTTGGTACCCTCCGGTAACTCAGCCGTAACTACTTTTACCGGGTTTTACTAAGATATTACTTAAGGTAAAAGCATTGATCACATGGGCTTTTTATCTTTTCACATGGGCTTATTCCTTCAAAGTCAACAACTTCTAGAAGGATTCTGGAATATTCTCAAGGAATCTCGAATTTCCACCCCCCTCTACACTAGGACCCACTAAAAAGGAAACATGTGGAATCTCTTCTTGTTTTTAATGCCCACAAAGTCCACAACTTTAATCCAACCACTAATATCAAGTCAAAAAGGAGATAAGGGATACTTTCCACCTCCTTTCTACCTTTTAGACAAGATGACAAGATAGTATTGCTCACTCTTTAGCAACTATCTGAATTCTGCCAAAAGTACAGCTAAGTTTAACCATAACTAACTTGTAGCTAGTCATGACTAACTTGATACATCCTTAAAGTACTTTGGCAGCCAATAAACATTCTCAACACTTAGTTAGAACTAAACACCTTACTAATAGACAAACTTCCTATGTGTAACATAGGTCGTTACAGATCGCGCCTGCGAGCTAGACCGCAATCCAACCAGCGGACTAGCGTCTCCTTGTTCAATCGCAATATGCGCAGGATCCGTTTCCCACAGTCTAGGCCTAGCCCCGTCTCACAGAATGTGCACATTCAAGAGGAAATGCACCCAAGTAACTCACGGAGTTTTTCTCCTCTTAATTCGGAGCATATCCTCACAAGCCAAGTTCTCACTCTACAAAATTCGAAAATACAACACTTGAACACCCCTGTGAAGTTCGGACTCCTGACTGTACACAGAACTCCAGATCTCCTCCTCTGAAGTCGCTGCTCTAGATTAAGAGCTTTTCAGACCCCCTCTGCTTCAGCGGCCGCCCTGAATTACTCAGTCACTCAATCGATGCGGAACTTTTTGGGAAATCGTAGCCCTGCTGGCAGAGAACACAACCTCGAAGTTTTGAAGCAATTTCCTCAAATCTGCTGCAAGTGACACTGAAAACCCTAAATCCAACAAAAGTGATTCAATTCTGGCACAATCCAAACTTCAATTGCTCATAACTCCGTCTTTATTGCCTCAAATCGATCGAAAATTTCACTGGAAGTGCTTGGCATGACGAGCTCTACCCTCCTGTGCTCTCAGATTTCGAATTCCCCTTACCAAATGCTCGAACTCCCCTTTAGACCTCTGTTTCTAAATTTAGAGTTAAACTAAAGACAAAAACAGACCAATGGAAGTTCATAGCTCAACTTGGTTGTCCTTTAGTACTCTAATCCACGTGGTAACTTAACTTCACTCATAGGCTACCACGTTAGCTCCCTTAAAATGCCAACGTAAATCTTAAACTACCTAGAATGACACGCAACCCTGAAAGATGACTTAAACCGGCTAGAAAGCGTGCATGGGCGAAAAGTAAGTACAACCCATGAGCTTAAACCTCTATCAGCATGGAAACCCTAAGTTATGTACTTTCACAACATAGATAAGCATGATATCATTTGCACAAGCGCAGGAGTGCTTGAACAAGATAGATAACATACTATCAACCTACTAAGACTCAAAATATATAACACAATAGTGTCAACACCGTATGCAAAGGCGTCAAACATATGTATAAAAGACTAGAAGTAATACGAGCAAACTTCTAGAACTACTAAACTCAAGCGTCGGAGTAGAAGTCAAGCATGTAGCCGCCAATTAGCGCGACATCCACCCCCTCTGAAACTGCACATCCTCCGGTATGTGCCATCTAGATCAAGACTCTTCAGCTTCGGCTTCAAACTCATCTTCAACCTGCATTGAGTCTTCAGCTTCGTCCTCTGTAAACTTTCCAACATTCTGGTCCACCCCTCTCCTCCTAAAGAGCTTGATCTTCTTCCCTGCGACTGGTATCTTGAGCACTGCACCATCTAACTCTCTGAAGAAGTATGTGGCATTATCATAAACTTCTAACACCACATAAGGTCCAAACCATCTCTTGGAAAATTTTCGGACAGTGCTATGCTGATTATCAAGACTACTATCATAGACTAACACCCAATCACCTTCTTTAACTGGTTTGGGTCGTAATCTATGCGTTCTATCAAATCTGCCTTTGTTTCTCTCTCTAGCAATCTTTAATCTGTCGATAGCTTTGGCAACATCCTCACGTCTTCGTTCTAACTGCTGGATCCTTAATGCAAGAAGATCCTCCGTACTTGTACCATCTTCCCATGGCAAAACATTCCAAGTAGGCACAACCTCCTCAATCGGCATCACAGGTTTCTGTCCTAGTATCAATTCTACTGGCATGTAACCTGTAACGGTACTATGAGTTGTACGGTCTGCTCATAAAGCAAACGGTAGCAGTCTAGGTCATTCACGGATCTTACCCTTGCAAGCTTTTACCAAAGCTTTGATGATTGGCGGATGACCTCTTTCGCTCTTGCCATTCCCTTCAGGATTGTAAGCAGTGGTTAACGCCAACTTGATTCCCAATCGCTTGAAGAACTCAACTGCTTCTTGTGAATCCAGCTCACCCCTATCTACAGTGATCTTTCTCACACACCCATACCTACAAATAACATCAAAGCGGCAGACACTAGCAGTGGTCTTCGTCCTCAAGGCACGGCCTTCAACTTGGTTAGATAGATCTTCTCTAGCCAAGACTAGATACCTCATTGTCCAAGCCCAAATGGCATAGTTACCAGATCCACTACCCATTTGTAATGAATGGCTAAAGG